>CM060358.1:147372033-150327033 GCA_030545235.1 Helianthus tuberosus
TCATTAACATTCGATAGTATTATTTTTACCCTAAAAATAATACTAGTATTTTCACAAAATAATCATAAACACATATCAAGTGACATTATGAAAAATATATACTCAATATATATTTACCAAGTTTTATTTTGTGAAATCTCACCTCCGATGTTTTGTAAATAAAGTCGTGGCGAAATCTATAGTTTGAAAACGAGTCGAAAAGTATTTCTAACACTTATAGTGAAAATATTTCTAAGTGTTAGGTTTTTGAAGGAATTTTGCCAGAGTTTCCTCTGTAACTGGAGGTGGCCACGCTTTTAAGCGTATCATTTTCTTTTATAAATCAAACCAACATTCTTTTCATTCAATCAAAACAATGTCCAAAACAACAAACTAGTAAATAAATATGTATATCGCATAAATTACATGACCTTGTGCTTTATCCAAGAATATAAAGTAAATTCCATTACTTTTAGTGGATCTTTATATAAAGCAATCCGATTTCGTAAAAACCTCGTTTTTAGAGAAATTCCGTTTTTACAACTTCTCGTCATCTTTTACAAAAATGGTTATTTTGTCGAAACTTAGTGTTACACAAGTATGTACACACTTGTGTGTTTGCTAAAATCACTCTTGTTTATGAAAGATTCGTCTATAAAAGTGTGTTTTCTCTTGACACGTGGTCCTTTTGAAAATACCGCTTGTAGATACGTAGATCTACTAGTTTTAAACACTATTTCACAAGCTAAATCGCTTTTACACAAGTTCATGATTCGTGTGTGGTAGAGTTTCATCCTTTAACCCTTGTTACTTCTAAAGCAACCTTATGTCATGATCCAAGGTCATGACCAACCCGGGTTAAATGACGATCCGAGCTACCACAACATAGATCGGGTCCAAATAGTCACACAAATCAATTACTACAAGTTTTACACAACAAACAAGCTTTTAACCATCACTTTTAGTGTTTTTAGTAGACTTTTATGCTTCATCTTGTATGTTTGCGACTTTTAACCGTTACATATCATATTAACCACTTCAAAATAGTTTGGGAAGGTGATTTAAGCAACTTACTACTAGCTCGAGGCTAGGGAAGAATCTAGTCACAAAATGAGAGGATAAAAGCAAGGTAGTGAGGTCCTTCGCCTTCCGAATGCACCGAGCTTCCTTGTAGGAGATCCTTAACACTTGTGTGAACTTGGAATGTGATGATCAAACTCGAAAAATGGATGGATGGTAGAGGGGTGTTCGGCCGAGAGTTGTAGAGAGGGAGAGAGAGTTGTGTGAAACTTCTAAGTGTGGTGGAAAGTTATGTTGTGTTAAGCATGGATCTTATAGACAATTATCATCACCATTATCCAATGGATTTAGTGCTAGCTAGATATTAAGCAATGGTGATTAAAATAATCACAAGGGTACAAGAGGTGTCCCCTTGGGGACCGAATTCGTAAAGGGGGGGGGGTCCTAGTTAGTTTCCAACTAAACATTAAGTATGTAGTTAGGTTAATCTAGTTAAGTTAAGTGATTAACCCGGTTAGTAGTGTGTTGTGCTTTACAATGGGTGTTAGGGTATTCAGGGACCCTAACTGGCTTAGAAAAAGATAAGTAATGTTATTAACATTATTTTCATGTTCCGGGTATAGTCCGGTTGTTCGGTTGGATAGTAATCCGTTAAAGTGCTTAACAAAGCTTTAAAGTGTCGCTAATACCCTTTTTAGTGACACAACTTATTTCCGACACTTTAGAAGGTGTCTAGTAATATTTTTCTCATGTTTTGGCACTTTATTAGTTAGCCAAATGCTGAATTATTATGTAAAGTGCTGAGTTTTTGTGCTTAAAGCACGTTTTAGGCACATCCAGTCATTGTAACTTATTCCTAGAGACGCAGTTCTACAACCCTTGTATTCCTACACTCACCACTAGTGTAGTAAAATATTTCTGGCTCATACAGGCCTTAGAGGCAGTGTCTGCCTGATGCTGGCTTTATCAGCATGTTCAATAGGTTATCCGTTCATTGTGCTACTGTGCTTTTTGTGCATCATGTTTGTCACTAAGGTTCAGCATGTAAATAATGTAGCGACGGTAAGTAAAGTATGATGCAGGTATATGCATGTATCAGAAATCAAGTAGCAGTTCATCAGTAATTTCAAACAAGCACAGTAATTAAGTAGTAATTAATTATTAATTAAGTCATACGGATACCTGGTTTAGTGAGGGTTGTCACATTCTCCCCTCGTTAAAAAAATTTCGTCCCGAAATTTTAAGTTCTGCTTGTAGATGCAGGGTTCTTAGGAAATAGGTGGGGGTATTTCTCTTTCATCCGGTTCTCACGCTCCCAGGTGTATTCAGGACCATGTCTGGCATTCCAACGAACTTTGACGAGCTTGACACTGCTCCGGCGGGTCTTGTTTACTTTCCAATCCGTAACCTCAACCGGTTCTTCAACGAAATGGAGCGTGTCGTCAACATGAATCTCGTCGATGGGAATGGCAATGGTATCTTGAGTTGGACTTTTCTTCAGGTTGGATACATGAAATGTATCGTGAACTGAATGGAGTTCAGCAGGCAAGTCCAGCTTGTATGCTACTAGTCCTATTCTTTCCAAAATTCTGAAAGGACCAATGTAGCGCGGATTTAACTTTCCACACTTTCCGAAGCGTGCCACACCCTTCCAGGGTGAAACTTTCAATAAAACCATTTCTCCAACTTGGAATTCCAAGTGTTTCCGGTTTGGATCTGCATAGGCTTTCTGTCTGTGGCGAGCTGCTTCGATGCGTTTTCGAATCTGCGCAATCTTATCTGTCGTCTCTTGGACGATTTCGGGACCAGCAAGCTGTCTATCACCCGCGTCAGCCCAACATAGGGGTGATCGACACTTGCGTCCGTAAAGAGCTTCGAATAGCGCGGCACCAATACTGGTGTGGTAGCTGTTGTTGTATGAAAATTCGACCAAAGGCAAATGCTTATCCCAGCTACCGCCCAAATCCATAACACACGCTCTCAGCATGTCTTCCAAAGTCTGAATCGTTCGCTCGCTTTGACCGTCAGTTTGCGGATGAAACGCAGTGCTCAGATTCAATTACGAGCCAAAAGCTTCTTGGAAGGATTGCCAAATCCTTGATATGAACCTTCCGTCTCTATCGGAAATGATCGAGAGAGGCACTCCATGACGTGCTACAATCTCTCTCATGTAAATTTCGGCCAACTTGCTCGTATTATCCTTCTCTCTGATAGGTAAGAAGTGTGCTGACTTCGTTAATCGATCCACTATCACCCAAATAGTGTCATGGCCTCTTGGCGTTCTTGGCAACTTTGTAATAAAATCCATGGAGATTTGTTCCCATTTCCACTTGGGAATCTCAGGTTGTTGCAGAAGTCCTGAAGGCTTCTGGTATTCCGCTTTAACCTTAGCGCATGTTAAACATTTGCTCACATAAACAGCAACATCGCCTTTCATCCTAGGCCACCAATAATAATCTTTAAGATCCTGGTACATCTTATCCGCTCCAGGGTGGATAGAGTTCCGCGACTTGTGAGCTTCATCGAAAATAACCTTCCTTAAACCTCCAAACAAAGGAACCCAAACCCTTTTCTCAAAACATAACGTTCCTTCCTTGTTTGGTACCAGTAGCTTCTCCATCCCACGGAGATATTCTTCTTCAAGGTTTCCTTCCTTGAGAGCTTCTTTCTGCGAGGCGCGAATGCGCAAGGAAAGATCGGTTCGGATAATCATTTCCAAAGCCCTAACCCTTATGGGCTTGATCCTCTCTTTTCGGCTTAGGGCGTCGGCAACCACATTTTCCTTCCCTGGATGATACTTTATCTCGCAATCGTAATCATTTAACAACTCAACCCATCGTCTTTGGCTCATATTCAACTCCTTCTGGTTGAATATGTGTTGTAGGCTCTTATGATCTGTAAAAATTGTACATTTCGTACCATATAGGTAGTGTCTCCAGATCTTTAAAGCAAATATCACTGCGCCTAGCTCCAAATCGTGCGTGGTATAGTTCTTCTCATGTACCTTCAACTGACGTGATGCGTAAGCAATAACCTTTTGGCGTTGCATCAACACGCAACCCAATCCTTGACGCGAGGCGTCACAGTATACCACGAAATCGTCTGTACCTTCCGGTAGTGCTAAGATTGGCGCATTGCAGAGCTTATCCTTTAATATCTGGAACGCTTCTTCCTGTTTGATTTCCCAATCAAACTTCTTATCTTTCTTCGTGAGGAGCGTCAATGGTTGAGCGATTTTTGAAAAATCCTCAATGAATCTTCGATAATAGCTAGCCAAACCCAAGAATTGTCGAATCTCGGTTGGCGTCTTTGGCGTTTCCCAATTCTTGATCGCTTCGATCTTGGTTGGATCCACATGGATTCCATCTCCATTTACCACATGTCCAAGAAATTGGACTTCACGTAGCCAAAATTCGCACTTAGAGAGTTTGGCATATAGCTGTTCTTTCTTTAACAGCTCCAAAATAGCTCTTAAATGCTGTTCGTGCTCAGCCTTTGTTCTTGAATAAATCAAGATGTCGTCGATAAACACAATCACGAACTTGTCCAAGTACGGCTTGCAAACTCTATTCATCAAATCCATAAAGACTGCAGGTGCATTTGTCAACCCAAACGGCATAACAAGGAACTCGTAGTGTCCATAACGAGTTCTGATGGCTGTCTTCGGAATACTCTCCTCTTGTATCCTTAACTGATGGTATCCAGATCGAAGATCGATCTTTGAATAAAAGCTTGAGCCTTGCAGTTGGTCAAACAGATCATCAATTCTTGGCAGAGGATATCTATTCTTGATCGTCAACTTGTTCAACTCCTGGTAGTCAATACACATACGAAAACTACCGTCCTTCTTCTTGACAAACAGGACTGGAGCTCCCCAAGGCGAGAAGCTTGGTCGGATAAATCCCTTGTCTAACAACTCTCTTGAAGTTGTGTCGACAGTTCCTGCATCTCAGACGGAGCAAGTCTATAAGGTGCCTTAGCCACAGGCGCGGCGCCTGGAACTAAGTCAATGCGGAACTCTACTTGTCTCTGAGGTGGCAGTCCAGGTAAGTCCTCTGGGAAGACTTCTGGATATTCCCTCACGACAGGGATGTCTTCTATTCTCGGCTCAGCAGCCTTCTTATCCACAATGTGTGCCAGGAAGGCAACACATCCCTTCTGCAAACACTTTCGCGCTTTCAGGCAGCTGATAATCCTTAACGGCGTCTCACGCTTCTCCCCGTGAACCACAATTGTTTCGCCATCTTCGGTTGGGATACGAACGACCTTTTCGTGACAAACTATTTCTGCCTTGTTGCTTGAAAACCAATCCATTCCTACCACCACGTCGAAGCTTCCCAACTGGACTGGTAGTAGATCCAAAGCAAACTTACGCTCTCCCAATTCGATCACACAACCTCTGATTACTTCATTGGCTTCTACTAACTTCCCATTAGCCAATTCGATTGAGTAGGGGATATTTAACTTATTAGCGGCTAAACCAAGCATATTCTTAAACTCTAATGACACGAAGCTATAATCGGCGCCAGTATCAAATAAAACGGATGCATAGCGTTGGTTTACAGGGAACGTACCAGTGACAATATTGGGATCCTGGCGCACCTCCCTTGCTTCAATATTAAACGCTCTTCCACGGGCTTGGTTTAACTCTGGGCAGTTCCTCTTAAAGTGCCCGATATCACCACAGTTAAAGCATCCAAGTCTCTGCCCGTTTCCACCTCCATTTCCAGCTTGATTATTCCTTTGGTTATGATTCACGGCGCCCGCTTGGTTAGCATTGTTGCCTCGATTCCCATTACCTCCATTGTTTCCTTATGGGCGATTTCCATTCCCACCCCGGTTGTTATTTCTGTTTCCGGATCCTCCCTGGCCTCCCTGGCCAGCAGTGGCCCAACAAGTGTCCTTCAAGTGACCCAGCTTTCCACATGCTTCGCATACTTTCACACTACAATGGCCAGTATGGTGGCGTTGGCAGGTATTATACTTGGGTTGGGTGCCCATATATCCTTTTCCTTTCTTTCCACTACCAGCTGTAGCCTGAGCTGGCGTGCCTGATCCTCCTTTCTTAACAACCACACTGGCGCCCTGCTTGAAGTTCGAGAACTTCCGTTTGTTACCTCCTGATGACTCGACGTGAGTCTCTTTCTTCTTAGTCTCAGCATCACCAAACTTGTTCAGGCGAATAGCCTCCTCTGTGAGAGCCACGCTCAAATCGATTGCCTCAGTAATTGTCGCAGACTTGGATGAGGTCACCATGCTTATGATTTGAGGAGCTAATCCCCAAATGAAACGTTCAATCCGCTTGAACTCCGGAGTGACCATGTAGGGTACCACATGCGATAAGTCATGGAACCTTTGAACGTATTCCGCGATCTTTGGGCCTTCCATTTTCAAATGCCAGAACTCGGTTTCCAATCTTTGGATTTCCGCGCGAGAGCAGTACTTTTTGCGCATAAGTTCCTTCAGCTCGGTCCAGGTTAGCGCGTAGGCAGCAGCTTCACCAAGTGTCTGTACTTGCAAATTCCACCAAGAGAGGGCGCCATCCAAGAATAGCCCTGAGATATAGGTGACTTGCTGATCTAGTGCGCATTTGCTCATGCGAAGAACAGATTCAGTTTTCTCTGCCCAACGAACAAAGGCGACAGCACCTCCTGTGCCATCAAAGTTGACTGGTTTGCAGTCTAGAAACTGCTTGTAGGTGCACCCTGCACATACATTATAACATGTGAACGGCATTAGCGTCTTTGCTATAGATATCTAATTAGGTCATGGTATGTCTAAATGACTCAGTATTACCATGAGGTGGATTGTTGTTGCCATTGTTGTTTGAGCTGCTTCCGCTGGGTCCTCCTTGCGAAGCGGCGTATTGTGCGATGGCAGCAGCGATGACTTGTTGGAGTTCTGCCTCATTGGTAGGCATGCGTGTCTCACGTCTTGGTGGCATCTTCTAAAAGATGGTTTACGTTGGTCAGGCCATAGTAAAGATCCCATGTTATAATACGTAAGTCAGGTCATAATGTAGCGTACGTATATAATGATAGTAATAGTACATAACATCTCATGTTATAATCATATCAATCACACAACATCCCATGTTACAAACATCAATCACACAACATCCCATGTCACGGAATATAAATAACCAAATCAAGCATCAAGTATGATGAGAATACTGCGATTGCCATATATTGAGACCACATAGTAAGCGTACAAGTACATCACAGTGTTACACACAACATCAGTCGACTAAGGGCTACATCACCCTAGTCCAAATCAGTGTCAGTACATCAAATACATGTCAACAAAAGTCAAAATCATAATGTAGTCTCCAAAAATGTTGTGCAGTCAAAAGCAATCGCCGTCTTCTCACCAGCGTCTACCCATACGGTACTGAAGAGCTCTACACGGATGGCAGTGGAGGAGGGGGAAAGTGAGTGTAAAACAAGCGACGCAAATGGAGCCAGTCCTCCTCCATGGCTCTCTGGGTACACAACCAAGAAGCAACCTGCTGCTCAAGTGCCAAAAGGCGTGCAGCATAGTCAGGTAACAATGGTCGAGGGTGCTGCAAAGGAGAGTGGGTCTGACCCTGACACTGGCACGGCGGCGGCTGGGCTCTCTCAAGCTCCTGAATGCGCTGCGTGTGTGCCTCGTGCTGGGCGACAAAAGACATCAGAACATCCTCAATAGTATACCCCATATGGAAGGAATGGTAAGGGTCGGTCGGTGGCATAACAGAAGGTGACGCCCAGAGAAACGGCTCACTGGTGGGATCAAAAGGTGCCACATGAAATGGAGAAACAGGGGGAAAAGTAGCAGACGGTGGTATAGCAGGGATAGATACCGGTATATGTCCAAATGGGTGAGCCGAAGAACCTTCTCCAGGTCGCGCTGGAGGTGTAAACCGAGGAAATGAGGAGGTATCAATGTGACGGGTATCAGTGATCTGAGGGGGAATAGGTGGAACCTCATCGTCAGTAGGAATCCACCCATGCTGGGCGTGCTCATCTCGTGGGTCAATCTGTGCCTCAAAAAGTGCTCGATCAAACTGAACTGGCATAGGATCATGGTGAGGTGCAACAAGAGGGTCAACTGGTGCATCAGCAATAAGTAGGGGATCAACAAGGTCAGCAGCAATGACATGATCGCCCTCCAACAACGGAGCATCCACTGGGTGATCATCAATAGGTGGGTCAGCAATGACAGGATCAATAGGCATGCCAGCATGAGCAAGGTCATGCTCAAGCACTGGGTCAGGAGCAGCCACTGGCTCAAGGGCCATGGCAGGCTCGGGATCATCAAAGGCCATCTCAAAATCAAACTCAGGGTCGATGGGATCAACTGGGTCAACTGGATCCTCCATAGGCTGATCCATGGGTATAAACTCTATATCCTGATCTGAGTCGAATCCTGGGGGAAAGACAGGATCGGAATCCTCCACAACATCGTGGTCGAAAGCAAAACTAGGAATAGGGGCAACAGAGGATGCCTGGTCGGGATCTGATCCATGTGAGAAGTGCTACGCACTCTGGGTGTGTGACGGTGCGGAGGCCACAGACTCGAAAGATTCTGGGACCGGAGAGTGAGCAGGTGACTCCTCGGCGAGAGCATCTGCGATCATCAAGAGATCACCAGCAGCAAGAAGGGCCTCGCCCTGAACATCCTCCTCTAAGGGCTCATCATCATACAGATCGACGTCGTCATCATCATCGGCGTCGAGAGGCAAATCGTAAGAAGGATAAGAAGCAAGTGGTATGGGAGCAGGGATCTCCACTAACGGTAGGTCCCCGGCCAAAGGGCCATCAGCGAGCTCATCGGCACCATCAGGTAAGGCAAAGGGCTGAAAGTCGTCCTCGTCCGTGCTAGTAACGTCGGATGTGTGGACCTCGTGCTCTGAAGACTCTAGGTCGTCTGATACTATAGGTTTAGGTCCTGTGGTGTCTGAGTCACCTGTGCCAGAGGTGTCCATGGTGTCTGTAACATAAACACAAACATGCACAAACAGTCAATCATACAATCAAATAATCACATAAGTCACCAAGTAAGCATTCAAATAATTCTCCTAGTCCCACTAGCCTCCCAACCTCTCAGACTGCTCTTCCTAGTCCCACTAGCCAATTCTCCAAGTCCCACTAGCCAATTCTCCCAGCCTCTCAGACTGCTCTTCCTAGTCCCACTAGCCAATTCTCCTAGTCCCACTAGCCAATTCTCCCAGCCTCTCAGACTGCTCTTCCTAGTCCCACTAGCCAATTCTCCTAGTCCCACTAGCCCACTACCTCGGCCTCCCAGACCGAGCCTCGGCCTCTCAGACCGAGCCTCAGCCTCTCAGACTGAGCCTATAAATAATAAATAAAATGTGCTCAACATTTGTTTGTAAAAAGTTTTGGATCTGGACTTAAGTGGTATGCAGTAAAAATGTTTTCGTGAGAGCCCTAGTGATCATAGTCTAGACTCGAGAAAGAATCCTACTTCGCTATGATCAGAGCTCTGATACCAAGCTGTCACACCCTGGCTTTGCGGAAGCGTGGTTAATTTGGTGTGACTTCTTAATACCATAGCTTAACCATAACAAAGCTATATGAAATAAAATCATGCAAGATCATCCATTCGATTAAGTTTTAAAAACCAAATATAACAACATTGTCTTAACAGAAACACATCCTAACGACATAAACATTGTTCAATTAACACAACATAACATAAGCATAGTTTAAGGACTGTGACTTGTCCAGGAAAGAGTCACATTCCCTAAACCCGGATGACCTCGTAACTAGTGCAGCGGGAAAACGTGTCATACCGCGCCAGATCCTTTAATTCCCTGAAATACATGTAAGTTGAAAAATCAACAATAATGTTGAGCGAGTTCATGTGTAAGTGAGTAAATAAACCTTTGTAAGTAGAAAAATAGTCTTGGTATGTAGCAAATAAGGGAATTGAGATCACCAATGGTTTGCAAGGCCACTGATATATGTGAAGTGCAAATAGGGAGACTCAAACCTAGCAGATTTATGCGCGTTGGGCACAAAGTCACCCCGAGGTCCGTTTCTAGTTTGGCCTGGGGTTGGGCTCGCTACACCCAGATAGATCTACCGCTCCTGTACCTTGGTCCTACCATGAGGACTAATGGCCTCATAATGCTCCTACCCACTCACATGATCTAAGTAGTAAACCTCCTTACGCTAACCATACCATGTATAAAGTACTTGTAATCAAAGTAACATGTATTTCACCCCCGCAGTTAAAAACTGAAAACAGTTAAGAGAAAAGGGGGACATGAACTCACAGTGGTGCGTCTCTACCAAGTATGTCTCCTGATCAAGCAGCTGTGTGACGACCTACACGTACTAATTCTATTAGACGGACGGCCGTGCCTTAGCTTTAAGGTTTAAGTTTTCGGGAAATAGTTAGGCAACTATTTCGTGTTTAAATTCTGTATATACTTGGTAGTTATTTTCCTTCCCAAGGATGGGGGATTTAATACATGTGCGTTCGTATAATTTCGAAATATATTATTAAGTCTCACTTAAAATATATTTTATTTCTAACTCCAAAATATAAATATTCTTCTCAAAAATATAATATTTTCTATTACACATAATTTTCCTCAAAATAATACTTTAACAAGAATACGCGTTCAGTCATATTTTCTTAAAATGCGTAAGTAACGTTTTAACGATCGAGTGGTAATAATAATTACCGGTGTATCTTATATTTTAATCGTAGAGACGTTCGTATTATTTTGGATTCATTAACATTTGATAGTATTATTTTTACCCTAAAAATAATACTAGTATTTTCACAAAATAATCATAAACACATATCAAGTGACATTATGAAAAATATATACTCAATATATATTTACCAAGTTTTATTTTGTGAAATCCCACCTCCGATGTTTTGTAAATAAAGTCGTGGCGAAATCTATAGTTTGAAAACGAGTCGAAAAGTATTTCTAACACTTATAGTGAAAATATTTCTAAGTGTTAGGTTTTTGAAGGAATTTCGCCAGAGTTTCCTCTGTAACTGGAGGTGGCCACGCTTTTAAGCGTATCATTTTCTTTTATAAATCAAACCAACATTCTTTTCATTCAATCAAAACAATGTCCAAAACAACAAACTAGTAAATAAATATGTATATCGCATAAATTACATGAACTTGTGCTTTATCCAAGAATATAAAGTAAATTCCATTACTTTTAGTGGATCTTTATATAAAGCAATCCGATTTCGTAAAAACCTCGTTTTTAGAGAAATTCCGTTTTTACAACTTCTCGTCATCTTTTACAAAAATGGTTATTTTGTCGAAACTTAGTGTTACACAAGTATGTACACACTTGTGTGTTTGCTAAAATCACTCTTGTTTATGAAAGATTCGTCTTTAAAAGTGTGTTTTCTCTTGACACGTGGTCCTTTGAAAATACCGCTTGTAGATACGTAGATCTACTAGTTTTAAACACTATTTCACAAGCTAAATCGCTTTTACACAAGTTCATGATTCGTGTGTGGTAGAGTTTCATCCTTTAACCCTTGTTACTTCTAAAGCAACCTTATGTCATGATCCAAGGTCATGACCAACCCGGGTTAAATGACGATCCGAGCTACCACAACATAGATCGGGTCCAAATAGTCACACAAATCAATTACTACAAGTTTTACACAACAAACAAGCTTTTAACCATCACTTTTAGTGTTTTTAGTAGACTTTTATGCTTCATCTTGTATGTTTGCGACTTTTAACCGTTACATATCATATTAACCACTTAAAAATAGTTCGGGAAGGTGATTTAAGCAACTTACTACTAGCTCGAGGCTAGGGAAGAATCTAGTCGCAAAATGAGAGGATAAAAGCAAGGTAGTGAGGTCCTTCGCCTTCCGAATGCACCGAGCTTCCTTGTAGGTGATCCTTAACACTTGTGTGAACTTGGAATGTGATGATCAAACTCGAAAAATGGATGGATGGTAGAGGGGTGTTCGGCCGAGAGTTGTAGAGAGGGAGAGAGAGTTGTGTGAAACTTCTAAGTGTGGTGGAAAGTTATGTTGTGTTAAGCATGGATCTTATAGACAATTATCATCACCATTATCCAATGGATTTAGTGCTAGCTAGATATTAAGCAATGGTGATTAAAATAATCACAAGGGTACAAGAGGTGTCCCCTTAGGGACCGAATTCGTAAAGGGGGGGGGGGGGTCCTAGTTAATTTCCAACTAAACATTAAGTATGTAGTTAGGTTAATCTAGTTAAGTTAAGTGATTAACCCGGTTAGTAGTGTGTTGTGCTTTACAGTGGGTGTTAGGGTATTCAGGGACCCTAACTGGCTTAGAAAAAGATAAGTAATGTTATTAACATTATTTTCATGTTCCGGGTATAGTCCGGTTGTTCGGTCGGATAGTAATCCGTTAAAGTGCTTAACAAAGCTTTAAAGTGTCGTTAATACCCTTTTTAGTGACACAACTTATTTCCGACACTTTAGAAGGTGTCTAGTAATATTTTTCTCATGTTTTGGCACTTTATTAGTTAGCCAAATGCTGAATTATTATGTAAAGTGCTGAGTTTTTGTGCTTAAAACACGTTTTAGGCACATCCAGTCATTGTAACTTATTCCTAGAGACGCAGTTCTACAACCCTTGTATTCCTACACTCACCACTAGTGTAGTAAAATATTTCTGGCTCATACAGGCCTTAGAGGCAGTGTCTGCCTGATGCTGGCTTTATCAGCATGTTCAATAGGTTATCCGTTCATTGTGCTACTATGCTTTTTGTGCATCATGTTTGTCACTAAGGTTCAGCATGTAAATAATGTAGCGACGGTAAGTAAAGTATGATGCAGGTATATGCATGTATCAGAAATCAAGTAGCAGTTCATCAGTAATTTCAAACAAGCACAGTAATTAAGTAGTAATTAATTATTAATTAAGTCGTACGGATACCTGGTTTAGTGAGGGTTGTCACAGTGTTTACCAATGAAAGCTGAGTACACATATGCTAGGATGGTTCGGTCAGAGTGCCTTAGGATTTGCTACTTAAAGGACGAAAACCTATGATGTTGCCAAGTCACTTTTGATATTTCGATCAACCTATGGGTTTTTGTACAAATATTGACATAATGTTTTAATACGTTTTTAGATTTTGTGTAAACTAATATTTTGAAATAATACAAAATAAATCCTTATTTCCGTTGCGATGTAAACTCATTTTTGGGTTTTGTGTAAACACATCTATTAACAATCAGTCATGCCAATGCCATACACTCGGGTTCATCGGAAGAGCGGGGTGTGACAGCTTTATAGGATACATGAAGAATATTTAGACATCAAATTATTAGAATATGGAATTGATTGTAAATGTTTTGTTTTTCGTGTGTTCCTCCAATATGGAGAAAACATATATATAATTAATGGGTCCCCCAATCTTCTCCTATGATTGTGGATCACCATTAATACCTAATCAATTGCAATGATTCATAGAATATAATTTTGCCTGCCAAAATAAACATAATCAATTTTGAGCAATTCTGGTTACAAATACTATATGGTTTTAATTAACAATTATACACACTATGTTTGGGTGAACCCACTTAAATACAAATCTGAAACATTTCCAACCTTTGTTAAATTCCTTAAACAAATCCACACCCAATTCCACTTAACCATTAATACATTTCGGTGTGATCTCGCGGGAGAATTCGATAATAATAACTTTGAAACATTTGCTCAACAAAATACCCTTGTTTTTTGGTTCTCATGCCCGCAAACTTCACAACAAAATGGACGAACGACCCGTCACATAAACGACATCATGCGTGCCCTCCTTGTCCACGCTCATCTTCCTCCCACATTTTAGGTCGAAACCATCCATAACATCCTACCCACCACACGCCTACACTTTCAAACACCCGCCCTCGCCCTTTTCCTACGCCAACTGACATACGACCATCTTCTCATCTTTGGTTATGCTTGCTACTCCAACATGTCTACCACCCAACCTAACAATCTTTTATCCTGTTCCGTCCGTTGTGTCTTTCTCGGTTACCCGTCCGACTTCCGTGGGTACCGATGCTATGACCCCGTAACCGGCAGGGTGCATTTATCTCGTAATGTAGTTTTTTTATGAACACACATTCCCGTTCATGAAACTATCCTTGCCAACAACCTACACATTCCTTGATGACCCAACTCCCATTTTACCTCCTCTATTTCAACCTTCATTCCCCAACACCACTCCACCTATACCTACAACACCTACTGCCACTTCTGGACCAACTACCCCTTCCTCCTCACTACACACGTCACCTTCATCCTTAATTCAACCAACCTCACCAACAAACAATAACACCTCATTTCCATAAACTCTGTTGGTGCATCCGTCTGTCGTCTTCGTCTTGTATCGAGTCTTGTATAGAATTGTTTAGATTAGGGCACGAAATGTTGATTTCCCACGAAATAGACATGACATTTTTGTGGGGAATTTGAAAATTGTCATTTCGTGGGGAATCAGAAAATTGTCATTTCGTGGGGAAACAGAAAATAGCACTTTCGTGGGGAATCAGAAACATTATAAATAGGAGAGTCATCATGTCATTTGGGGGGAATCAGAATAGTGTACCGAAGTGCTGCCGGTATTTCTCGTGCTTGTAAACGTCATTCAATCAATAGAAACAATAGTTTAAAGTGTATTGCTTGCTGAATTGAACTCGGTTTCTTAGTTTCCGTCTTTGAAACTGAGATAAACTCTTCTGATCGACTCATTCGGGTCCCAAATCGATCCTAAATACAAATCGACAGTTAAAGAGTATACTTGCTGAATTGAACTTGATTTGTCTATTTCCGCCGTTCAATAAGTGACGATGTCACAAACTATGATAAAGTCATAGTTGAAGATTGCGATGAAAAATCTGATGATGAAAACGAAAAAATTGAAAAAAAGAATTTGTTTTTTAAATTAAAAGAAAAATTTCAAGAAACTGTTCCGCAATCAACTGAAAAGGGAGAATGCTCTAAGCAAAAACCTTTGAAGAAGAAAGTGGAACAAAAACAAAAAGAGAAAATTTTGAAAAATGTTCAAAAAGAAAATAAAAGTTCATCAGATCAATCATCAAATCGCAATCAAAAATTACAAAAAGTAAAAAACGAAAATTCAAAAATTGTTGGTAACGAGTGGTGCAGGTCGGACCACAGTGCTCAAAAGCGAAATCCAGCAAACAAGAGGAGGAAAGATTATCACCAAGCCAAACAGTGCTTTGATCTGAATGTTTGGGCTGAAAATGATGATTGGTACGATAACAGAGTGTGTTACAGATGCGGCTATCATGGACACATTGCTGTTAACTGCCAGAGTTGGAGGTTTGAGTCAAGGAGATGCTTTAACTGCAACATCATTGGTCATATTGCTAGAGATTGCTCAATGAGATCAATGAGAAGATCGAGGGCTGAATCTCAGAAGCAGGTGAAGAAACCAGTCAATGTCAAGCCTAAAGAACAGAAGGTTCAAAAACCTAAAATTCAAGAAAAGAAAATGAAGCTTTCTCAGGGGCAAAAAGACAGACTGAGGAAGAAGAGGAAGAAGGCCAGAGAGTATCTGGAGAAGATTTTGTCCTCGGATACGACTAGTAAAACAGATAAAAGTTCTGATAAATCGTCTTGCTCGCCAAAGAATGACAAATCAAGCAAAACGAATTCATCAGATACAAATCTGAGGACGAAAGAGGAAAAGAAGAAGAAGAAAGTTGATGGTGATGAATTTGTTTCTTCGGAAACAAAGGAACCACATGTCGGCGATGAATCTGGCTCATCAAAGTCAGACAAGCCACATTCAGGCAATGAATCCGGTATGGTAAAACCAGAAGAGCCATGTGTTGAGGTAAAAAAATGAGAATTCTGGTCTAACAATGGATGATGCAACTTTTCCACCATTGTTGAACAAGAATTCGAAATCACCCAAGGACCGTCAGGCTTGGGTGAATCTGTTCAAATGAAAAACTTGACTTGCCGGAACTCCCAGGTTGGTAAGTGTGGAGTAGGTATCGGCATTTATCTTGAAATTTACTTTGATAAGTTCATTGTACAAGTGGTACAGAGGTTTGTTTTGACATAGTGATTACTCAAGGTCATTAATTTGAACTTGATGTAATCTTCATACAAGTGGTTGAAAGACAATATGATGAACCATGCCCCTACAAGTGGTAAAAACAAACTTATTTTCCGGAAAAATCATTTTGATTAAAACAAACTTAAGTGTTTTGAAATCAAAATGAGAAAATAGTTTGTTGAAAGGGGGAGTTCTGATTGTTTATGCCAAGTGAATGGCGATTTGAAGCAATTCGATATCGGTTGTCACTTTATTGTTTAGTTTGTTTTCAAATTTCCTAAAATGTGTTTGCATTTTAGGGGGAGTAAGAAATTTTAGAAAATCCAAAAACATTTGAAAATTTGAAAAAGCCAAAAACATGATAAAACCTACTGGCAAAAAGACAAAAACAGTAAAAAATGAAAAATGAGTTTTGTTGTATAAAAGAGGAAATGATATTACATCAGTGGACTATCACAACATGCTAAAGAATTGGAAAGTCAAATGTGATAAACGATCTCACTGTGGATGTGTGAGTAGGTTTTTGCACATTCAGTAGATTGTGACGAGATATAAACCTAAATTCAAACTTGCTTATATCATGGGGAAACATCTCTCGGATATATGGGTAACCCCCGAAATCTTGTTTGAAAGGTCCCTTTTTCTGAGATACTAGGTGTTTATGCTCAGTGATATCTGGGGTATTATCCCGGGACTTCTGATTTTGCGGAAGCAATGGTCTAGTCCCCGGAGAATACTTTCTGCATGCTTGAAATATAGCTCCGCCCTCAGCAAATTGATGAAACAATAAAATTGATAGTCATTGCTGTTGTAATCAAAAGATCCTCTAAAGGGGACACACCAAAAGTCGAAGCCGTCATCTCTTTGCGTATACGGAAGTATCGACCTGAGCTCTCACGGCCCTCGCAATATATTCCGTTACATATATCATCTGTGGTATATTCACCTGTAAGACTGAATATTGGGATCTGGATACGGGAGTATATTCTGAGGTGGGACACGCGATTGAGTTTAAGTGCTTAAAACATTAATATCGTATCTCGGATCAGTTGAACTTTGTGTGAAAATTTGAGTGGACCAGTATACTGACAATCTAGGTGAATCGTTTAGAACTTAAAATGAAATGAAGCTTAACGGTGTTGGTGATATGTCTCATAAACTGATATGATCCTCTTACACAAACTCACAAAAATATTGTTTGTAAATATTCATTTAATGCATTTTGTTTAATTTCAAAAATTCCAAAAAGATTTTCGGTGTGTTTTAGCATAAAATTTTGAAAAATCCAAAAAGATTTTTGACAACTGGTGTTGAAGAGCTAATTTTCAAAATTCCAAGTGCTAAACTTGATGGACTGGTTTAGGAGTGTTGTGTGTGAAAGATTTTAAAGTCTTGTTACAAGTGATCATCGAAAGTAAAGAAAATGATATTTCTTCAAGTGGTTCATCAGAGACTATAAATGTTAGATCATTTTTGTGATATTTACAAGTGGTGTCTGAGTGTGTTAAAGGTTAATATTAGAAAACTTATGTTTGTGGAAGAGAATGTACAGGTTTGAGGAAGAGTCAGGTTCCGATACCTGAGGACTCTGTGAGTTTAACAAGCCAGGCTGCGATCCCAGCATATCGATATGGGGAGTCTGAAGATACTTAAAGAAAGGAGTATGTTGGTGATGAAAAGAGAAAAAAAAATAGAGATTGAGGATACTTATAGCGTCAGATACTTCAAAGAGAAGTCCAAAGACTGATAAAGACTTGTAGGATCGTTGTTGAACCCGAATGAGTCAATCAGAAGAGTTTTCTATCCAATTCAAAGGCGGAAACAATGAATCAGACGCTCAAACTAATTATAATGTCTCTTTGATTGATTTAACACTGATTACAACCTGAGAACAGTTTTCAGAACCGTTACCAAATGAACAACAAGTGCCCTATATATAGTAGAAGTGATTCCACTTATATGGACATGCCATATAAGCGAAATCAGAAGCTTATGATTTCGCTTTTATGACCAAGTGTCCAGATAAGCGAAATCACACACTTAACTTCTAATCTTCGATTCTCGAACCTCGTGCACTGGTTATTCTAACCTATCCTATAATACAAGACGAAGTCAATAGACGTAATGCACTAACAGACTCCCCCTCGGATATTGACGAAGTCTTCAGTGACTATTCTCTGTTATGACACCTTCTTCAGTCTTGATCATTCTGCATCCTCACTCAGATTGTAACATTATAAGCATCCATCACTCCCTTGATCAGCTTCACACTTTGACTCTTACACCAGAATCTCATCACTGGTTCTATCATCAACAGCTTTATCATCAGCAGGCTCCCCCTTTCGTCAAGCTTCCGTGCTTATAGAGATCGACACCTCTTTTTCCAGCTACAAGCTCCTTCTAACTTTCAGCTTGTCTTCAGACTCCCCCTTAGTCTCTGTTCTCGGGATCGTAGTCTGGACTTTTCCTTCAATCACTCATAAAACTATAAGTAACAACATTTTAAACTTCCAGATATCGTAATCTGACAATTCAAACTCCTCAAAATCACTTCTCATGAATTTGGCAGTTTCATCGAATTGTATCGGAAACTAGCTCTATAACAATATAATCAACCAAATCCCCCACAATTAATCATCCAAGTCCAAATTAATGACCTTGGAGATATCACAAACTGTTTTTGATTTTTGAATTTAAAACTTCAAGTTTCAAATTAATGAACTTGTTTTATTTTCAGAAACACAATCAGCTTACTTAGATTTTGAAACTCAGCACTCAGACATCAGTTGTCGAAAATAAAGCAGAAATCAAAATCTTTTTGTATTTTTCTGAAAATATAAAGCAGTAAAGAAATATGTACAAACATATTTACAGACAATATTTTTGTTTGAGTATGCGTCAGAGGATCATATCAGTTTATGACAAGTCACAAGTACCGTTGAGCTTAGTTACACAGTAAGTATTAAACAATTCACTTAGATTGTCGATATACTTGTCCACTTAGATTTTCATACAAATTTCAACTGATTTAGGATACGAATTAGGTATTTTAAGAACTTAAACCCATTCATGTGTCCCACCATATTCAGTCTTACAGGTAATTATAACACAAATGATATCTGTAAGGGATTAATAATTTATGAAGAATCATGAGAGCTCAGGTCAGAACTACCGTTCAGCAGAGAGATCATGACTCAACTTGTGTGTGTCCCCTTTAGAGGATATTTTTTACAACAGCATTGCTAAGCAATTTTATTGTCTTATCATATATGCTGAGGGTGATGCTGTGTTTCAAGCATTTGCAGAAAGTATTATTCGAGGACTAGGTTAGAACTTCCATTCAGCAGAAGTCCCGGAATAATACCCCAGATATCACTGAGTATAAAAACCTAGTATATCAGATTATGAGACCTTTCAAACGAGATTTCAGGGGTTACCTATATATCCAAGTAGTGTTCCCCACGAAATAAGCAAGTGTTTGAATTTAGGTTTATATTCCGAAAAAGTTTACTAAATGTATAAAAATCTACCGACACATCCACTGTGAGATCGTTTAACACTTTTTAACTTTCCAATTCTTTAGCGTACTGTAACTGTCTACTGATGTACTATCATTTCCTCTTTTTACGCAAAAACTCAATTTTTAAATTTTATCATGTTTTTGGCTTTTTCAAATTTTCTAATGTTTTTGGATTTTCTGACAACAATATATCTCCCCCTAAAATGCAAAACCATTTAAAGAAAATTTGACAACCAACACTGATAGCTTTGTCTCGCCATCCATTTTCTGCATCTCATGCTCTGTTTTGTAGAAAATATAACGTACCCCCATGATTTACAACACATTGATATTTTACAGTTTGAAAACCGTTTTTCAATCTGATGAAAGTAATCCTGTTTGTTCAGCCGTGAGGGTTTCGGCGTATTCAATCAACATACATTCAAACAAAATTAAAAACAACATATTTTTTGTTTTTCAAATTTTTAGGGTTTTGAAAATATTGTTTATTTATGTACAGAAACAATCAAACTAAACTCCCTGTTCAACCAAACTAGGGTCCTGCAACCTCTTCCTGTGCCAAGCTGCTCCAACTTCCCTTTTCACAATCTTCAGCTTCGTTGAGCACCTGCACATTCAAACTTTATCAATTATTTGAACAATTTAGCCCAGGTCTGTTGGACCTTAGGCATTTCAACACAATAATTTTCATTCAATTTTGGAAACTCTTTGTCACTTAAAACTTGTTCAACTTTGACTTCAACTTTCTCATCTTTTACCGGCGTCACTTGTTTCTTAGCACTCCACATTTGACCTTCTGGGGTACCTCTTTTGTAAAAGTTTGTCTCTTTTTGAACCTTTTGATTTTGAATAACATTTTTAGGTTTCCAAAACTCTTGAGGTTTTGTCATATCAACAGATGTTCTCCAACTCTGTGTTGTTTTGAATCTGGGTGTGTGAGAATTCCAGGTCTGTCTTGAATCGAACCTGTTCGAGTTTGATTTCCAATTTTGATTTGAAGCAAACTTGTTTGTATTGTACCTCCAAGTTTGTTTCGAATCAAATTTGGTTGACCTCGGTTTCACATCCTCAGATTTCTGTTTATCAACATCAACAGGCTTTGGATTTGGACACTTTCGTGCAACATGTCCAATTTGATCACATTTAAAACACACTTTCTTTGAAACATCCTTGGCCTGTTGTTGTTTCTTTTTCATAGCATCAAACTCCTCATTAGACTGTTGTCCAAATTTGAGTTTTTCTTCTTCTGCTAAGCTTTTTCCTTGAACAAAACCAGTTTTTGCCGGAACATTTTGTATTTCATTTTTCTTCCAATTTTGTTTCTTTTTATAACCCAAACCAGCCTTCATATTTTTCTTCTTAAAACCAGGTTTGTTATAAAAAGATTTATGACCTTTACCAGCAAACTTTGGAATCTCAGACTTCTCAATCTCAACCATTTTGAAAACTTTATCAACCTTTTCTGAAATCACATTCTGAATCGGGAATACAACATCTAAGAATAGTTTGTCCGATCCAATCATGGTATAAACCAATCCTTTTGAATCATCATTCAAATTTTTCTCGGATTTTGTGTTGTTCAGATAACCATCATAAAGATTTCCTTCATCTTCATCCTGTGATTCAGACTTACCTTTTGTAGACTCATCTTTCAAAACGCTTTCAACAACCTTACTTACCACCTCTGAATCATTAGCATCATCAGATTTAGTGTAAGTCACATCGATACTTTCAGGTAACTGGTCAGCTATGTTCAAACCCTTTACCACCTTTTCCTCATCATAAAAAGTATAATTGTTTCTCAATGGTGGTGGTACCTGATGAAATTCTGAACCAATACCCTTTTTGCAATTTTCAGTATCTTTGTCATCTGGTGTGATGTTGAAAATGCGTTCAAGAATGTACGAAGAGTTATGATAACTTTGAAGTTTTGTAACAACCTTTTCTTTTTCAGCCAAGACTTGTTTAAGATTTGCAATTTCATCAACACATTTGTTTAATTCAATTTGCTTTTTCTTTAAACTTTCTTTCATAAATTTCTTTAGTGACTAAAGTTTCTGACAATCTTTGATCAAAACTTTTGACTTGGCTCTTCAAAGTATCATAAGCTTCTTGTACTCTCTGACTCGACCACTTTAAAGAATCATACTGTTTTTGTAAATCTTGAAATTTAGATTCTTTTTCAACACAATCAACACATTTTGCTGAACACACTTGTCTATAAACATCATTATCCTTTTCAAGATCTTGACACTTCTGTGTCAGCTTTTCGACTTTTAATTTCAACATTTCTTCTGTTTCAACCATTTCTTTACATTTTATTTTGAAAACATTTTCAAATTTGGTTGCTTCAATTTCTTTTGCTTTTATTATTTCTTCTTTTTCAGTACAGGCTTTGCACATTTCTATGCAATTCCTGCACTTGTTTTCTTTTTCATCAACCAATTCAACATTCGGTAAATCAGAAGATTTTCTAACCTCAGTCTCTTTCAGCACCGGTTCTTCTGACTCAACTTTCTGATCTTCCTCCTTTTCTTCTTTCTGAGCTTCTTCATTCTTCTGCGTTTCTTCAGCTCTCTGTTCCTCTCCAGCAAGCTTTGCAACAGTCTTCACTTCTTCAATCATCTTCTTCAATTCTTCTTCTTTTCTTTTCTTCAGTTCTACCACCTTCGGTAAACTTGCTTCAAAAACTTCTTTTAACTTGTTCATCAAATTTGGCAAATAGCTTTTATCAGAAAGCCTTCTTGTGTTGAAAGTACCCTCACTTGGAAACACATTGGTTACAGCATCAAAATCCACTTTTGATGGATCAACTACTGGATTGCCCTGTGGATCCATGTAACACTCTAGTTCTTCATTCCATCTCTTGGCTCTTTGTGCTTCCTTAAATGGTTCATACAATTTGCCAATCTCCCATCTTGGACTGTCTCTTCTCCACCAAGTATCATGATCATCATTTGCAACAAATGCATATCCAACTGCATCTTCTTCCGGGCAAACTTGACTCCAGTCGTAACCTTCATCATCATATATAACTGCAGGAGCCCTTGATCTTTCTTCTGGTTGCTTTAATCTTGGTGGTTCAGACTTGTTCTGATGATAAATTGCTTTCTTGTAATAATCTTCGTTGAACGGGTTTGCAGAATCATCATCAGCATACGCATTTCTGCACTCGCGCTTAAAATGACCTCTTTGTTTGCATTTGAAGCATGTCACCTTGGATTTATCAAATCCCAGTTTGGTAGATGGTCCACCAATTGACTTTCTCCCCGTGATCTCCATGAACCGCTGTACCCGACGAACCGCACTGGCCATGCACCATCTTATATCCATCAGTTCCATTTCCTCGGGGTCTAATTGATCATAATCTTCTTTCGTCAAGTTGGTATTGCCAATCTTCCCTGCAACGAGGCTTTCATACAATTCAAGTACAGATGCCAAGAAAACCATATGTTGTTTTGCCGACTCTTCACTGAAATTCTGCCCATTCTTCAAATCCACTGCGATATTACACTGGAATAAATTCTTTGAAGCAGATTGGTCTGAAACTGTTGAAGAAGATCCACCGTGAAAACCACTCTGAAGACTTTCATTGTTCACTGAATTTGAACTTTCTGCAGAAAACGCTGTTCTTGGAGACCCAGCCTGCAGTACATTTCCTCTGTAGTAAAGCTCTACATTCTACTGATAAGCTGGATTGTTGACTTTAGAT
The DNA here is from genome assembly GCA_030545235.1 of Helianthus tuberosus. NCBI lineage: Eukaryota > Viridiplantae > Streptophyta > Magnoliopsida > Asterales > Asteraceae > Helianthus > Helianthus tuberosus. Next base: position 147,395,347 of record CM060358.1, read on the forward strand.
CTCTTTATCTCCAACTCATGACTTTCAAGCCTTTCAATCAGCAAATCCACTTTTAAATCTTCAGGCTTGATTGTGTTTTTCAACATTAGAGCGAAGTATTGCCACTCTTGATCATTTAGCAATGAATCAAACAATTTATCCACCAGCTCCTCTTCAGAAGGTAAGATTTTGTGTCTGGTCATCTCCATTTTCAGATGTCCGAATCTCTCAATCATTTTACAAATAGATTCATTTTTCATACAACTGAATAAATCAAACTCTTTACGCAACAATTTCTTTTTGTTTTTAACAATTTCATTACTACCTACACATTTTCTCTCTAACGCTTCCCACAAACTCTTTGAAGTTTTCTCTTGTTCAAGTAACGAGATAATATCCTCTCTCACTGACTGTTTGATGAATGTGATCATTTTATATTCAGCCACAACATTTTTTATATCTTTTTCTGTAAAATCTTTTGCATCTATTAACTCTCCTCCCTCTTTTACTGGTTCATTGTATCCATCTGTCAGTTTTAACCAGCTTTCAGGAGCGAAAGCTTTTACCCAACCCTCAAATCTGTTTTTCCACCAGTGATAATCTTCAACTTTCATTAGCTTTGGTGGCTTTTGTTGACTTCCATACATGTTCTCGAATTTCAAATTCTCCGAAATCTCCTTCGAATATTCTCTCATCTCGGATCTTCTATCTGTCGATTCGGAAGTGAAAGCTTTGTAGAATGTGTTGTAGAATTCTTCACCGTTTCTTGACATCTTCAAATACCTGAAAGCAAACAAACAAACTCAATCAGTTTAAACAATATCAAGTAATCTGAAATACACTGACACTCGATTGTCGTGAAATAATCTTGACTCGAAAAAGTTCACTATCGATCGAAATATGACACTATGAGCGAAATAGCAAGTGTCCGAATAAGTGGAACTATCAGTGTACGAATAAGTGGAATCACAATGTACGAATAAGCTGAATCACAATGTACGAATAAGCTTAATCACAATGTACGAATAAGCGGAATCACAATGTACGAATAAGCTGAATCACAATGTACGAATAAGCGGAATCATATGGTTCGTATGAGCGAAACTATACTGACACATAAGCGAAATCACTCATGTTCTTGTCCGTTGGAGCGAAATTAGATTGACAAATAAGCGAAATCACACATTTTTTTGTCCATTGGAGCGAATTTAGATTGACTAATAAGCAAAATCACACATTGTCCAAATAAGCGAAATCACTTCGGAAGATGGTTTGGTCCATTTTTAGTCCGAATTTTGTCCTGTAACTTTCAAGGCTTTATTAATATCCACTAATACACATTCTGTGAAAAATTTGGCAGATTTTAACTATGGAAACTTGTTCAGATCGAAAAAGAAGGTGTAGAAGACATAAATCTGATGCAATTGAGCTAAACTCTTCCTCCTGAGCTCTGATACCACTTGTAGGATCGTTGTTGAACCCGAATGAGTCAATCAGAAGAGTTTTCTATCCAATTAAAAGGCGGAAACAATGAATCAGACGCTCAAACTAATTATAATGTCTCTTTGATTGATTTAACACTGATTATAACCTGAGAACAGTTTGGCAGCACTTCGTTACAATTTTCAGAACCGTTACCAAATGAACAACAAGTGCCCTATATATAGTAGAAGTGATTCCACTTATATGGACATGCCATATAAGCGAAATCAGAAGCTTATGATTTCGCTTTTATGACCAAGTGTCCATATAAGAGAAATCACACACTTAACTTCTAATCTTCGATTCTCGAACCTCGTGCACTGGTTATTCTAACCTATCCTATAACATAACATGATACAAGACGAAGTCAATAGACGTAATGCACTAACAAGACTGAAGATGCGAAGACTCGACACTGAAGACTCCGTCAACATCCGAGGGGGAGTTTGTTGGTGCATCCGTCTCTCGTCTACGTCTTGTATCGAGTCTTGTACTGTAATAGTTAGATCAGGGCATGAAAAACGAGATAGTGATTTTTAGGGGTGATTCCGCTCGAAATGACACCTTGTCATTTCGAGCTAAATCACATAAAATCCTGATTCCGCTCGAAAGTAACTTTCTGATTCCGCTCGAAAGTAACTTTCTAATTCCGCTCGAAAAGTTAACTTTCTGATTCAGCTCGAAAAGTTAATGTCTGATTCCGCTCGAAATGACACCGCGTCATTTCATGGGGAATCAGAAACTCTATAAATAGGTCATTTGGTGGGGAATCAGAAAGTAGTTATGTGTGTTGTCTTCCGGTTTGCAACGAAGTGCTGCCGAAGTGTCGAATCGTTGTAAAAGTCATTCAATCAATACAAATCGACAGTTTAAAGAGTATACTTGCTGAATTGAACTTGATTTGTCTGTTTCCGCCGTTCAAATCAAGAAAAGCTCTTCTGATAGACTCGGTTGGGTCCGAATACGATCCTACAAACTCCACCCACGGTCACGTCACCTAGCACAAATGTTCACCAACATACCCCACCCTCTACTACTCCTTCCACGAACACATCCCCCAACGAGCACCCCATGCACACCCATGCACATCTTAACCCACCTCCCACCAACGAGCACCCCATGCACACCAGAGCCAAAGCAGGGGTGTCTAAACCCAATCCATGATACAACCTTGCTGCTACTTCTATTTCACTCGTCCCAATGTCATATGTTAAAGCCTTATCGGACCACAATTGGCTACGTGCCATGAACGATGAATTTAATTCCTTGAAGGTTAACAATACAAGGGATTTAGTTCCCGAGGGCATGGTACACACAATTTTCGACATTTATTTCGTTATTGGGATTTTGTTGAAGCATGTTTGATACCTCTTTGTTCATTTACCGAAACGACGACCAACTTGCATATCTTCTCCTTTATGTGGACAATATTATACTCACTGCTAACCAACCAGGTATCTTCACACAGATTATCAAGAAACTATCCACTAAGTTTCTCATGACCGACCTTGGATCTTTTCATTACTTCATTGGCATCTCGGTCACCAGAGATCATAATTCCTATTTATCTTACTCAAACTCAATATGCTCGGGACATCCTACAACGGGCCAATATGATAGCATGCAAACCATGTCACACCCCTGTTGACACGAACTCCAAACTAAGTGCCACCAAGGGGAACATTCTACAAGATGACACGTTATACTGCAGCTTAGCGGGCATTATAATACCTTACCACAGACGGCACACTATACCGCAACCTATCCGAAGCATTATAATACCTTACTATCACTCGACCGGACATTTCTTATGCGGTGCAACAAATCTGTTTATTCATGCACGCCCCACAGGAACCTCATTTTGCCGTTATGAAACGCGTACTAAGATACATTCATGGCAACATACATCTCGGCTTACGCCTTTTGGCTTCCCTTAACCATTCTCTAGTTGCGTACTCCGACGTCGAATGGGGGGTGCCCAGACACGCGACGATCTACGTCAGGTTACTGCATTTTCCTTGCCAACAGTCTTATCTCTTAGTCATCAAAACGACAGCCAACCATCTCCAGATCTAGTGCGGAAGCCTAATACCAAAGGGTGGCGACTACGGTGGCTGAAGCCGCTTGGATCCGAAATCTGCTTCTTGAATTAAGTGTCCCCATGCGAAAAGCCACGGTCATATTCTGTGACAATGTTTCAGCCATCTATTTATTCGAGAACCCGGTGTAGCATCAACGCACAAAACACGTATACATGGATATTCATTTTGTCCCCGACAAATTTCAACTTGGCCACATCAGAGTCATGTCCCATCCTCCGAGCAATATGCAGACATCTTCGCTAAAGGCCTAGCAAGATATCTATTTGAATTATTTCGATCCAGTCTGAATGTTTCTGAATATCCACATTCACACTGAGGGGGGATACTAGTGGAAATGAGTATGTTTATTTTAGTAGTCAAAATTATATTCTATGAATCATTGTAATTGATTAGGTATTAAGATTGAGAGACCCGTTAATTATATATGTGTCCTCTTCGTATTGGGGGTGGAGGAACAAACAAAAACAAAACCATTACAATCAATTCCATATTCCAATACAAATCACATAGTGTTACTATATTAAGCACTATCTATAAGTGAGGCACAAACCCTTATTCGAAAGGTGCCATGATACTAAAAATAACATACGATTTACGTACTACTTATAAATGATTATATGTTCATAATACATTGTTCGGTTTTGCGTAAACTCATATGTTAACAATCAGTCACGTTACCGCCCCACGTTGGGCCCATCGGGAAAGCAGAGTGTAATAGTTTTATAGGATATAAGATGATATTTAGACAACAAATCATAGAGTGTTACAATATTGAGCACTATCTATAAGTGGCACATAGACCATTATTAAAAATAAGGCATCATTTTTGTGATGATAAAAGTAACATGTGATTTACGTTACCTATAAATGATCATATGCTCGTAATTTATCACTATAATGTCGTAAGTAAAAAGTTATAGAATATACAGGACAAAGCTGTTGGTGGGTCAAAGAGCTTAAAAGAAGACTTCACAAAAGGTATAGAAGTCCCATGATCTATTAATGGATCGAACCTAGATTTTTTTTCAATGATTTGGTGAAAAATGCACGAAAGGAAGAAAACGGTCATGCTATGGCCGGACCATACATATATAGACCATCAAAAGATATACTACAATCAAGACCAATGCTAGTGAACTCATGAAATTAGTAGCTCCGTGGTTAAACCGTGGATCAACCGTTCAACCACTTGATATTATTCTCAACAATGGATCGATCCGTAAACTCACAATTAAGATCAATAAAGCCGGGATCAAGTTAAGAAAAATATCAAGTGACAAAGCGTAAGATCGACAAACGCCATAAGGTATATAATGTAATATCAATTTAGAAAGTTTTATAAATAGCAAACAAAGTGTTATAAACGTTCAGCCACTTGATATTATTCTCAACAATGGATCGATCTGTAAACTCACAATTAAGATCAAGAAAGTTGCGATCAAGTTAAATAAAATATCAAGTGACAAAGCGTAAGATCGACAAATGCCATAAGGTATATAATGTAATATTAATTTAGTGTAACATCCGTCAAAACGGATCTCCAAAACCCGACCCGGAGTTTTTAATTTTTTATATAAAACGTTCCCTACCTAACTAATTAAATCATTATTTCTTATGTAAAATAAGTTATTAACTGAAGTTTGTAAAACCGAGCGCAAAAGTGATGCTCATGCTCGGATTGAATTTGAATCGATCGGCTCAGTTTCACTCGGTTTTTATCAGATCCTAAAAAAATCGAGCGGATCATTTTCGCTCGGTTTCGCTCGATTGCAGGATAAGGATTCGTTCAACCAAAACAAATTCTAACTTAATTAAAACATGTCCAACACTTTACTAACAAAAGCAATACATAACTCAAATCATTATTCTAAAAATGTTCTTAACAATATCAAGAAACACAGGAGCGGCGATATGTTGCAGATTGAAGATTGGAGCGACTCACTTGTTTGATACTTTGATTGTCCGACGATGTGTGTGAGTGTGACTGTGGAGACCAGAGAGTGAGAGTCAAAGACTAGAGAGCGGCGATATGAATATGATACGACTGAATAGTGAATACTCTTTTAGGAATAGGATTTAGGGTTAGATTTCATATTAAATATTAAGTTGGGTTGAATGTTATTTGGGCTTTTAATTTTTTTTTTTTTTTGGGCTATTATATATTTTTGGGTTTTTAATCCTATAAAATCTATAATATAAATATATATATATTAATTATTAATAAAAATAATTTGAGTGAAACCGAGCGATCGACGAGCGAGCGGAGCTTTGCTCATGCTCGGATTGAATTTGAATCGAACCGATTCGATCGGCTCATTTACAAACTGAGCGGGAATCGAACGAGCATTTTTCGAGCGATCGTCGAGCAGTTTGGACAGCCCTAGCCAAGACACAAGCTTTTCTATAGATTTTTAAGCAGGAACTTGTTATTGAATATTTTTTTTTCTTTACACAATCTGGCACTACACGTAGTGTTATCCATATATATATATATACACAATCTGATTCTCTTTATTTAGATAAAAGTTTCATAAGCTTTAGCAATCCTATTTAGCTTATTTTATCTAATGAAAATTTCAACCAATTTAATTAATTAGATATACCTATAAGCATTATTTATAAAATTAAATATTCTGAAACAGATAATTAAAAGCTGTAATCATAAACTAATTATTTTAAATACATAAATAATAACCCCCTAACTATAAAATACTTTTATAAATAATCAAGCCATACAACTTCAACTCTAGTTGTTCCCAAACTAGATCTAGAATCCCTAATTGTCTAAATCCTAGAATTCCTTAGTCATTAAACTAAGCCTAATATATTAACAGAATCCTTTGAACCGTTAGGATAATCCTTTGGAATTCTCCTTACAACACCTACTATAACTTGAGGGTAAGCAATTGCTAGTTATCAAGGTGAGTAATCTTTTTACCCCTTTTTATCATCAACTTTTTGGGGTGTATCAATGTGTCTCACTCAATTATTTTTATCTAAATTCAAGTATGCAATATTTGATGTGTCGTATATGCATTTATTGGATATTGTTGTTGTTGTTGTTGTTGTTCTTTGTTGAGGTTATTGTTGTTGTTGAGTTGGTTATTATAATCAATAGTCATTCATTCAGTGGATCCACGGCTGACCTTTCCTCATGACTTGGAGATGTCGGTATCGCCCCATTAGTCTTGGGCTGACCTTTCCTCCTAACTATGGGATGTTGGTATCGCCACACTCACACCCTTTTTGGGTGTGGGACGCAAAGTGTTGGTGTTTTCGTCTTATATATTATTCAGCTACCTTTCTATGTTCATATTACTTGTGCATTGCTTCCACATGATTGATTGCAAGCTTAATATTTAAATTATTATTTGGAATTAAAAAGGTAAAACATATTAATTTTATTTCTAAATTTTACAATGGTGAACATCTTTTACTTAACCAAGGTTTACTCGCCAGCTCTTGTAGCTGACCCAAAAATACTATTTTACACATGATACAGGTGTTGAGGATTGAAGACTGGACTGGATCAGGATCACATAGGAACTTTGCCTTAGTAATAAAAAAAGACAAGGTTGATGTATTATTTGAATATTTGAAACTTATATGAAAAATATGACATTTAATCAAGACATGTTTATTTATGAAATTTTAATTGTGCCATAAGCTTTGGGCAATCATCATGCCTCATACCATTCCACTGCGGGTCAGGGTGTGACAGATTGGTATCAGAGCCAATGGCTATAGGGAATTAGGATAGTTTATTAGACCCTTAGACCTAGACTATAGCCTAATAGAGTTTTATGTGCATTACGTGCTAAATTGTTGTCTTAGCTTATGTTATTAAATTTCATAACTTTAAAGATTGTTAATGTCACACACAAATGCATGTGAGCATTCTTAAATGTTATATGCTATATGTTATGTGTCTTGCATGATAATACGTGATTAATTCTATGCTATAGTTTATTATTTTAAAGCCACACTTCACACACTAAACAATATAAACATCATGTTTCTAATTACTCCATTCATATCTTTATTCATACAAAGTCTAAGTCAGTTCAATAGTCAATTCATGTCAATTATACTTGATTCTATTTTTATTTCATTTTGATATTTCAAGTTTCATTTAAATTTTTCAATCTCGTCAAAGTGAGTTCTTGTGGCGGACATTAGTAACTGGAAGGGTTAAGTACCGGTAGTCGGGGCGTCCTGTCTAGGCTGGCAATCATATAAATCCAATAAGGACCAGTTTGCCTACCTGGGGACTAACGATGAGAGTACCGATACCTATTAGGCCAAAGCATATCACACCAAACGTCACATAAACTAACAACACTTTGATAAGTCAATGTGTCTGTGTTAACTCATTGACACCCTCCAATATCTTTTCACATCACCCCAACTTAAGTCATTTAAGATTTCAATGTTTCTCTTTGGGTTAAGTGTACGTCGACGGGTCGACATATGTGAACCATGCGAAAGCTCGGTAATTACGGGGCCCCACGTGATTACGATAGCGACGCATGGAAGGCATACCACACCTTACGATGTGCCAAACCTACAAATTTTCAATATTTCATTTTTTTGTGTAACACCACGTAAAAACGAGTCCAATTATATAAAGACACGTATCCTAAACTCTAAATTATATGAAAGTTTGAGTTTAAAGGACTAAAGTTGACAAATGATGAAATTATGTATGCGAAGGGACTAAAAGTGTAAACAAGCCAAACTTGTGCCTCTGAATGACCACACACGAAGAATATATTCTTAAACGAGTGATTAATTGGATATAAGAAGCCGTTTGTGAAAATAATCGGAAGATTATAAACTACAGGGGTTAAATGTGTCAACTTGTTAATTTTTACCTCTGAGTGACCTTTCAATGAACCCGAGGCTTCGAAATATTCAAATATGCCCTCAAGAATAAGTGATATAAATTTCATGAGTTTTCGAGATCGTTATACGTCGTTTATGTAAATTCTCAAGAATTAGCGTTTAAAGTGTCAATGAGGTGAAACTTATGTTTTCAGTGAACAATTAACGAAACTGGGCCTAACGGAGTTTGGTTATACTTCCTTGAACCTCTACAATCTTACTTCAAGGGCCAATTATGTCTAAAATATAAGATATTTGAGGGAATAAAAGTGCAGGGGCTGAAAATGCAATAAGTGAAAGTTGTTTAACCTTTGCCACCCCTTGACACGGGCCGCATAGCCCACTGTGTACACTTACGCGGGCCGCGTGACAGCTGCCAGCATCCAAAAAACTGGCAGCTGCATGTTGCAGCCTGTTACACCGACTTAGGAACCAATTTTTCGATTCCAGGAGCTATTTGTTGGTTTTAGAATACAACTAGGACACCTGGAGTGATCCTAGATGCCTCCAAAACACCTGCTTGGATCTCCGTGCATGCCATTTTGCTATTTAAAGGCTCCTAGGTTCATTTGTTCATTTGTTCATTTGCTCATTCACGTGCAACAACTTCAAAACTCATTTCTGGAGATAGCAAGCATTAGGAGAAGATTAAGAAGTGTATAAAAGATAGCAAGGACCTTATGTAAGTGTTTTAGTCCCTGCTTAGTCCATTTTATTAGCTTAAAAATCAAAAAGTCAAACATATCGTAATTATACTTTGACTTTCGGCTTAATCATAAATGGTCCAGCCACTGACCGAAATGAAAGTGGTTATAGGACCATGTTAATGTAGGTGATTAACCCTTAAAAGGGCACCTCCTAATTATTTCGTTTGACTAGTTAATTGTCGGGACAAACTAGTTAGTCAAAAAGTCAAACTGGACAAAAACTTTAAAAATGATTAAAACTAATAAAACAGAAGTTATAAATTATATTTTGACATTCTAATGATTTGGTAATTAGTATTAGAACATGTTTAATCAGGTCTAACCCGACAATTATCAGTCTAAGGTCAGTTTATAACCGAAAGTCGCAAAAGCTTGACTTTTGCTTTGACTTTCAGTTCTGACCCGATTAAGCTTAATTCTCCTATGTTTTAAGCTTCCATTAGGACTACATTATATAGTAGTATAACCCTCTGGAGTTATATTGTTTGGTCCTTAGTAGTTTGAATTATATGCTCTTGCTTGTTAATATGCTTATAAATAAAGTAAATGTCATTTTGACATATAATTGAGATTTTTAGAAATGTGAGAGGACAAAAACCTTTGCTACTGATATATAAACTTGTCCCGAAAATTTGACATCAGTTCTTGGTCTCAAACAGAAGTTATGCCCGATATCATAATTGGAAGCTTTTTATTAATTAAATTGCGATGTCTTGCATAAGACACGTTTAAACTTGGATTTTGAACCAAAACTCATTACCTACTGTTAAGATATTATTTTTAAGGATTTTTAAGATTTTTGGTCAGATTATAATCTGTTTAAATCATAGAGTTCTTGTGTAATTCGGTAAATGACGATAATACCCTTTTCATGCATAAAATGGGATTAACAAATGATTTGAATGCCAAACATTTTCCTACTGATTTCATACACTAAATAAATTATTTTGAGCATTTAAAATTGATCAAAATCTCAGATTTACATAAACATCTTGATTGTCGTCAATTAGCGAGTTTTACACTAATTAGGTGCATATTATGGTTTAAAACCATATTTAACACCTAAGACTTGTTACCTACTGAATTTTTAAAAAAATTTCAATATTATTACAGTAAGTATAAGTCATGAACTCAGACTTCCAAAAATGTCCTTAAAAGCCTATGTGAAATGACCAAAATGCCCTTTCGGGGCATAGTTTGGCCATAAATGGTAAACCTCACATATATGTAATATCTTATTGATGTAATGTGATAAATTAAATATTTTTACTGATTACCAAAGACCAAAACCTCAGTTTATTATAAAATCTCTTTTATGATCATTAAAATGACCAAAATGCCCATACGGGACTTAAATTGGTTTTAAATACTTTTTGGGCATATATGTTAACATCCTACTGATGTATTAACATATTTTAAGCATAATAACAATTGAGACCTGTATATAATTCTTTTGGTTACCCGTTATGCATTTATGCATTCGGATCGGTTTATGTAACTAGTTTACGTTAAATAGCCGAAACAGGTTTAAACTTATCATTAAATCCTCAAATTCCAGAATGTATTTAATTTACCCATATTTTACAATTATCCAAACTTGTCGGGTCTAAACCACATTCCATTCCGGTCTCCGCTTAATCTAACGTTTAGAACCGTAAAGTTTCTTTCTAGCTAGCCAGTCTAAGTCTTTGACTTAACTAAAGACCTGTTAGCATCCTAATAGGTTATTAAACCTTCTATACAGATTAAGTAGCATCCAGTAGAAGGTATTATCATAAAGCTTAGGAATATACGGCTGAGTTACTTCTCATATCTAGCTCAAGTAAATACTTTTAACTTATTTTCCCTTATATGGGCTTGGGATATGGTATAATAATAATACCACTTGGTTGGGTATGAAATCATTTAATCGGATTGTGATTAATAAATTTACATAACCCGTTTTAATCTGTCTTGTTTGATAACATGAACATTAGGGGTTAATACGACCGTGTCCTGGATATCATCGGCTCATTTTATTTGAAAATGGCCACAACCTATGCACGGGGTGTAGGCATACACCTGACAGATGTAAATGCTAAAATATAAACCCATATGTTGGGGATAACTCCTTTGTGGGTTCTATAATTGGTGAGTCGGTTAATCATGACCGGCTTCCAAACCGGCCCCAATTGTATGACAAACATGTAAATCTGTATAGAAGATTATCTTAAATAATTGTCCCAAGTTATAAATGATATGTGCCTTGTGCACTTAAATCAATTTTCATAATTGTTTTCAAATGTGTCAGTTAATTGTTTTTACCAGTGTAAACTGACGTATTATCTAAAGATTGATTGACAGGTACCTCTCGTAAATAGGCTGGAGCTACTAGGTGTCATATAAGAGGATCTTGCAAATCCCTATATACCTGGAGTCTGTTATTTCTGTTTTCTTGTATTTTATTTATGATCCGCATGTGGATCTTATTACAACCAAGTCTGTATAATCTTTCATTCGGATACTCAGACATTATGGTTTGTAATAGTTTATTCACCAAGCCTTCCGCGGTGCTATTATATTGTGTGTATTGACAATTATGATATCAACTACGTCACGATACTCCCCGCCGAACCCACCGGTAATATGTGGTAATATCGAGGTGTGACAGGTTGGTATCAGAGCCAACATTGAGTGAATTAAACACTAACCTTTTGTGTTTAATCTCAATGACACAATAAGCACATTCCTTAGACTTTCGAGTCTAGGCGTATGACCTAGGATTTATTCTTAACTTTCCTTTTATCGTTTATATTTTTGTTCTACTTGTTTCGACAGGTTAGCTAATCGAAAATTCCGCCATATGTACGAGGCAAGGGAAAGGGACCGATGAGAGGAGGTCCATCAGGCCATGCGGGACCCTCCCATAGGCGCACTCCGTCAACATCTTTCTCTAGTTTCGACTCTCGGGATCATTGGATTCATACCTTCGAACCGGCGAGGCACTTTGTTTCACTAGGATCCTCACCTTCAGATCCTCCATACTTTGGGCTACCCATACCTGACGAACCCCAGCATTCCCATCACTCTCAAGAATCACACCATTCGCACCAATCTTACCACTCTTTACACCCCCATTCTTTCCATCACTCTGATTCCATTTATTCCCCAGCTCAGTTCAACCCCAACGACTATGTCAACAATCTTCTGGGTTTCAACCCTTTAGGACCCGAAGACCACTTCTCCCAGGAGATGGAGATGGATGACGACCCTGATCCAGAACTGCAAACCGGGACACCAGGTCACCCCATCATCATCTCTAGCGGTTATCCATAACAAGGATCGCCATACCAAGGGGCCGACTCATTTGCCGAAAGGTGGGCCAAGTATGAATGGGAATTCACCCCTTCATATCATAACCCTCCTGCTCAACCTCCTTTGAATAAGTCGTATCTTCAAGCGGTTACTCCTCCACCTCTACTTGTTGAGGAACCACCATAACCACCTCCCGAGCCGCCAAGGCGAATGAGGAACGCATGGATGTCTGTGCGAGGGGGACCACGGTTCAGTTCCCCTTAAGGGTCAAGCTCATACCCTCCAATCCCCGAGGACCCACAAATGGGTGGACCCTCGCATGCGGTGCCGAAAGATAATCCTCCGCCGATTTCTTATGCACCACCACCACCGCCAGTGGATTTTGACAACCCAATACCAACATACCCAGGTTCGTCTGGGTATAACCCATCTGGGTATCCAACCACTGCGGAATATGGAGCCCAAGATCCATATCTTAGAGCAGCACAATATAATGCACTTTATCCTTCATCTTATCCTCTAGTTTACCCAACTGGATATCCAGTGCAAGGGTATCAATACCCACCTTACCAGCAACCTCCTCCTCCCCAACAGGAGTAAACTCAATAAATTATGCAGAGGTTGGACAGAGTTGAGTGAGGAGCCGATGAAACCAATAAGAAGCATAAAAGCTTTCTCAAGGGCCTTTCAAGTCTCATCAAAGGCAAAAAGAAATAAAATTTGTTTACTTTATTTTGTATTTTACTTTCAATCAAGTCCCTGTGAGGACACTTTATTTTCTGTACCTACTCCCTGCGAGGACTTATTTCTATTTTCGTAGCCCCTGCGTGGGCCATACGTTTATTTCAAGTCTCGTTTAGGGCATTCTTGTAATAGTTTAGTAGTTTAATGGGATTTCTTATTAAGATTTTAAATATGTATTTTTATTACACCATCACACTATATCATTTCAATTTTAAATTGATCTGCCAAAAAAATTCTTAAGGGTATAACCTAGCCAAAATATTAATGGATGTGATGGTACAACCTTTTTAAGAAAATAACTCCCTGATAACATCTGAAAACATGTTAACATTCCTAGTTGTGCGGTGCGAGAAACCACACAAGCTTCCAAATGTACTTGGATCCTTCCAAATCATTTTCATAAGCCTATATGATCAATGTGAATCATGGCTAATAAACATCAATATGATGTATACACCTAAAACATCCATTTGAGGTATATGCTTATAAGCAAAGGTGTAATAATGACAATGATAGTTCTATTTTATAAACTTCTTGTCAATAAGGCGATGGACTATGTTCGACCCTTAAAAGATCACTGATCCAAGAGATCATTGGTTATATTCTAATCGTCCCTGTAACAAGGCCTTTGCGCTATCTAAATATCCTTAGAGACGAGCCTTGTGCTAAATGAAAATGTCTTTCATGACATTGACAGTTGTGATTTATATTCCCCTGTCTAATAAATATAAAGAATTATATCCCATTGATTGTTATTTATTACTTAAAATGGTCTATATGGTTTAATAATACCATGACCATCTAATCATCAATGTGATGATTTATTATATAATTTAAATAAATCATTATTGTTTGATATAGTACTCGAATCATGGCTGGATCTGACGAAGCAAACAGTCATCCGCGGGAAGAGAACGATAATGAAGCAAGAATTAATCTTACAAATGCTGAATTGCAAGCAATGCTTGATACCGCAGTGGCTCAAGCGATGGATAAAATATTCAAAGAACTGAGTCATGTTCTGTCCAAAACTCATACAAAACCCTTATCACATTCGCATGCATCAAAAAGGGATGAATCTCAGCATTCATCCAACCAGAGATCTGAATCTCAGAAAGTTGTGTTTAACAGACTCCTAAGTACAACAAGGGTTGTACCTATAAGTACTTCGTCTTCTGTAAACCGATAGATTTCACAGGAGAAAAGGGAGCAATCGACTGAATGAAGTGGTTAGATGAAATGGAGACGTTATTGACATCAGTGGATGTGCTAAGGAAGACATAGTTAAGTTTGTGTCTCAATCTTTCAAGGGCGACACCCTCACTTGGTGGAAAGCATTGGTGCAATCCACTGGAAAGGTTCCTCTGTATAACCTTTCGTGGAACAAGTTTGTTGATCTTGTGAAGGACACATATTGTCCTTAGCATGAAGTTGAGAGGATTGAAACTGACTTCCTCACTTTGGTGATGAAGGATTTGGATTGTAGGTCCTATGTGACCAGTTTCAACTCGATGTCGAGGCTTGTACCATATTTAGTCACTTCTGAACCCAAACGCATTGCGCGTTTCATCGGTGGTTTAGCCCCTGAAGTGAAAGGAAATGTCAAGGCTTCTAAGCCTGCTACTTATAGATCTGTTGTGGATCTATCTTTGTCCCTTACTCTTGATGTTGTGAGGAGTAGGGCAAAGAAAACTACCGATGACGGGAAGAGGGAGGAAGACAAGTCCCCTTAATCTAACAAGAAAAACAAAGGGAACTTTGGTTCTAAGAAAGGGCAGTCAAGTGACAAGCCCAGGTGCAAGACTTGCAACAAAAGGCACTTTGGAAAGTGCAACCAAGACCCACAAGCTAAACCATGTGGGATTTGTAAGAAGAAAGGGCACAAGTATGTAGAGTGCCGAAACATTAAGGATGCAACCTGCTACGGTTGCAACGAAAAGGGACACATCAAGACTAATTGTCCCAAGAATGCTAAGAAGCCCAAGGAAGTGAAGAAAACCAATGCAAGGGTTTTTCAGATGAATGCAAGGGAGGCGGTGAATGACGAGAACGTCATAACAGGTACCTTCCTCATTAATAATAATTATGCTAGAGTTTTATTTGATTCAGGTGCTGATAAGTCTTTTGTAGACCATAAGTTTTGTAAGTTACTGAATCTGCCTATCAAGACTCTAGACATAAAATATGAGGTAGAGCTTGCCGATGGTACCTTAGAAACATCTTCAACTCTTCTTGATGGATGCTCCATATCCATTAAGAATCATTCTATTCCGCTATCCCTCTTGACAATGAAATTGGTTGGTTTTGATGTGGTTTGATGCATGGATTGGTTGTCGCATAACCAAGCCCAAATCGCCTACGACAAAAAGCTAGTTATCATCAAAACCCCTTCTGTTGAATCTGCCACTATTCAAGGAGATACACAATATGGTTTGCCCAACAATGTGTCTATTCTCAAAGTATCAAGGTGTTTGAAGAATGGATGTGTCATTTACATGGCACAAGTGACAGTGAATGACCCGAAACCCAAGATTGAAGATATTCCAATTATCTCTGAATATCCTGATGTCTTTCCTGATGAATTACCTGGATTACCTCCTGAGAGGCAAGTTGAATTCAGGATAGACATTCTACCAGGATCTGCACCAATTGCACGAGCTCCTTATCGTCTAGCGCCTATTGAAATGAAAGAGCTCAGGACTCAATTGGATGACTTACTGGAAAAGGGTTTCATACAACCCAGCTCTTCGCCTTGGGAGCTCCAATTTTGTTTGTGAAGAAGAAGGACGGATCAATGCGCTTATGCATTGATTACCATGAGCTAAACAAGGTAACAATCAAAAATCATTATCCTTTGCCCAGGATCGACGACTTATTCGACCAACTTCAAGGGGCAAGCTATTTCTCGAAGATTGATCTGAGATCTGGGTATCATCAGCTCAAGGTTAGAACTGAAGATGTACCAAAGACAGCGTTCAGAACAAGGTGTGGACATTACGAATTCTTAGTGATGCCTTTCGGGCTCACTAATGCACCTGCGGCATTCATGGACCTCATGAATAGAGTCTGCAAGCCATACTTAGATAAGTTTGTCATGATCTTCATAGATAACATACTTATCTATTCTCGTAGCCAAGTTGATCACGAGAAGCACCTTAGATATATCTTAGGATTGCTTTAGCAGGAGAAGCCGTATGCTAAATTCTCCAAGTGCGAGTTCTGGATTCGCGAAGTCCAATTTCTTGGACATGTTGTTAGTGAGTGTGGCATCCAAGTAGATCCCGCCAAGATAGAAGCCATTATGAATTGGGAAGCACCAAAGACACCAACAGAAATTTGCAGCTTTCTGGGTTTAGCTGGTTATTACAGAAGATTCATTGAGAACTTCTCAAGGATAGCTGCACCATTGACTTCTCTGACCCGCAAGAATGTAAAATTTCATTGGGGTCCAAAAAAACAAGAATCTTTTGAGATTCTTAAGCAGAAATTGAGCAATGCTCTGGTGTTGACATTACCCGAAGGAATTGAAGAATTTGTTGTGTACTGTGATGCTTCACATACCGGTATGGGTTGTGTACTTATGCAAAAAGGCAAGGTGATTGCCTATGCATCACGACAATTAAAAGTGCATGAAAAGAATTACACCACCCATGATTTGGAGTTGGGTGCCGTTGTCTTCACACTTAAGTTATGGAGGCACTATTTATATGGAACCAAATGTGTGATCTATTCTGATCACAAAAGTCTCCAATATTTATTCAATCAAAAGGATCTCAACATGAGACAGCGCCGTTGGATGGAGACTCTAAATGATTATAATTGTGAAATTCGCTACCATCCTGGTAAAGTGAATGTGGTCGCCGATGCTATAAGCCAAAAGGAAAGAGTCAAACCTATAAGGATTAATGCCAAGAGCATTGAACTCAAGAACAGCTTGAATGAAAGGCTATTAGTTGCTCAGAAGGAAGCTGTTTTGGAAGCTAACTTTCCAAATGAAAAGTTAGGTGTAACTGCTGAACAGTTAACACCTAGCAAGGATGGAATCCTTAGACTGAATGGAAGAATTTGGGTTCCTATTCATGGAGGGCTTCGTGATATAATCCTCCAGGAAGCTCACAATTCCAAATACTCAGTTCACCCTAGAGGTGACAAGATGTATCAGGATTTGAAAGCTAATTATTGGTGGATAGGTTTGAAGAAATCTATTGCCACACATGTAGCTAAGTGCCTGACTTGTGCTCAGATTAAAGCTGAACATCAAAAGCCATCGGGTCTGCTTCAATAGCCAGAACTTCCCACATGGAAGTGGGAGATGGTAACCATGGATTTTATAACCAAGTTACCTAAAACAAGGCATGGAAATGATACTATATGGGTCATAGTTCACAGACTGACTAAGTCAGCACATTTCTTACCCATCAAGGAGACTCATAGCTCTAACAAGCTAGCTCAATTGTACGTGGATAAGATTGTATCTCTCCACGGAGTGTCGGTGTCTATTATATCTGATAGAGATACTAGATATACCTCTCACTTTTGGAAAAGTTTCCAACAATCCTTGGGCACTCGTTTGAATTTTAGTACTGCTTACCATCCTCAAAAAGATGGACAAAGTGAGCGTACAATTCAAACTTTGGAAGACATGCTTCGAGCATGTGTTATTGATTTGGGAGGTAGCTGGGATGACCACCTACCTTTGATCGAGTTCTCCTATAACAATAGCTACCATACTAGCATTCAGGCTGCGCCTTTTGAGGCATTGTATGGAAGGAAATGTAGAACACCTGTTTGTTGGGCAGAAGTAGGAGAAGCTCAGTTATCAGGACCTGATATAGTCCTTGAAACGACAGACAAGATTGTCCAGATTCGTGACCGCCTGAAAGCAGCCAGAGACAGGCAGAAAAGTTATGCTGATAAGAGGCGGAAACCTCTAAAATTCGAAGTGGGCGATAAAGTCTTACTAAAAGTATCACCCTGGAAAGGAGTGATGCGTTTTGGTAAGAAGGGAAAATTGAGCCCGAGGTATATTGGAACATTCGAGATTATCGAATGTGTCGGCAGTGTAGCTTATAAGCTAAACATGCCTTAGGAGCTGAGTGGAATCCATAATGTGTTCCACATCCGTAATCTCAAGAAATGTCTAGCTGATGAATCGCTAGCTATGTCTCATAAAGATGTACAGATTGATGAAAGCCTGAGGTTTGTTGAAAGACCTATATCGATCGAGGATCATCAGTTTAAAAAGCTCTGAAGGAAGCACGTGCCTATAGTAAAGGTTAAATGGGATGCCCGTAGAGGCCCTGAATATACGTGGGAAGTTGAGTCCACTATGCGACAGAAGTACCCTCACTTATTCCAGAAAATCTCGGGGTCGAGATTTCTTTTAAGGGGGTGAGGATGTAACACCATGTAAAAATGTGTCCAATTATATAAAGACACGTGTCCTAAACTCTAAATTATATGAAAGTTTGAGTTTGAAGGACTAAAGTTGACAAATGATGAAATTATGTATACGAAGGGACTAAAAGTGTCAACATGCCAAACTTGTGCCTCTGAATGACCACACACGAAGAATATATTCTTAAATGAGTGATTAATTGGATATAAGAAGCCGTTTGTGAAAATAATCAGAAGATTATAAACTACAGGGGTTAAATGTGTCAACATGTTAATTCTTACCTCTGAGTGACCTTTTAACGAACCCGAGGATTCGAAATATTCAAATATGCCCTCAAGAATAAGTGATATAAATTTCATGAGTTTTCGAGATCGTTATACATCGTTTATGAAAATTCTCAAGAATTAGGGTTTAAAGTGTCAACGAGGCGAAACTTATGTTTTCGGTGATCAATTAACAAAACCGGGCCTAACGGAGTTTGGTTATACTCCCTTGAACCTCTACAATCTAACTTCAAGGGCCAATTAGGTCTAAAATATAAGATATTTGAGGGAATAAAAGTGCAGGGGCTGAAAATGCAATAAGTGAAAGTTATTTAACTTGTGCCACCCCTTGACATGGGCCGTGTAGCCCACTGTGTACACTTACGCAGGCCGCGTGACAACTGCCAACATCCAAAAAACTGGCAACTGCATGTTGCAGCCTGTTACACCGACTTAGGAGCCAATTTTTCGATTCCATGAGCTATTTGTTGGTTTTAGAATACCACTAGGACACCTGGAGTGATCCTAGATGCCTCCAAAACACCTGCTTGAATCTCCTTGCATGCCATTTTGCTATTTAAAGGCTCCTAGGTTCATTTGTTCATTTGCTCATTCACTTGCAACAACTTCAAAACTCATTTCTGGAGATAGCAAGCATTAGGAGAAGATTAAGAAGTGTAGAAAAGATAGCAAGGAACTTATGTAAGTGTTTTAGTCCCTGCTTAGTCCATTTTATTAGCATAAAAACCGAAAAGTCAAACATATCGTAATTAGACTTTGACTTTGACTTTCGGTTTAATCATAAATGGTCCAGCCACTGACCGAAATGAAAGTGGTTATAGGACCATGTTAATGTAGATGATTAACCCTTAAAAGGACACCTTCTAATAATTTCGTTTGACTAGTTAATTATCGGGTCAAACTAGTTAGTCAAAAAGTCAAACTGGACAGAAACTTTAAAAATGATTAAAACAAATAAAATAGAAGTTATAAATTATATTTTACATTCTAATGATTTGGTAATTAGTATTAGAACATGTTTAATCAGGTCTAACCCGACAATTATCAGTTTAAGGTCAGTTTATAACCGAAAGTCGCAAAAGCTTCACGTTTGCTTTGACTTTCAGTTCTGACCTGATTAAGCTTAATTCTCCTATGTTTTAAGATTCCATTAGGACCACATTATATAGTAGTATAACCCTCTGGAGTTATATTGTTTGGTCCTTAGTAGTTTGAATTATACGCTCTTGCTTGTTAATATGCTTATAAATGCCGTAAATGCCCTTTTGACATATAATTGAGATTTTTAGAAATGTGAGAGGACAAAAACCTTTGCTACTGATATATAAACTTGTCTCTAAAATTTGACATCAGTTCTTGGTCTCAAACAGAAGTTATGCTCGATATCGTAATTAGAAGCTTTTTATTAATTAAATTGCGATGTCTTGCATACGACACGTTTAAAGTTGGATTTTGAACCAAAAATCATTACCTACTGTTAAGATATTATTTTTAAGGATTTTTAAGATTTTTGGTCAGATTATAATCTGTTTAACTCATAGAGTTCTTGTGTAATTCGGTAAATGACGATAATACCCTTTTCATGCATAAAATGAGATTAACAAATGATTTGATTGCCAAACCTTTTCCTACTGATTTCATACATTAAATAAATTATTTTGATCATTTAAAACTGATCAAAATCTCAGATTTACATAAACATCTTGATTGTCGTCAATTAGCGAGTTTTACACTAATTAGGTGCATATTATGGTTTAAAACCATATTTAACACCTAAGACTTGTTACCTACTGATTTTTTAAACAAATTTCAATATTATTACAGTAAGTATAAGTCATGAACTCAGACTTCCAAAAATGTCCTTAAAAGCCTATGTGAAATGACCAAAATGCCCTTTCGGGGCATAGTTTGGCCATAAATGGTAAACCTCACATATATGTAATATCTTACTGATGTAATGTGATAAATTAAATATTTTTACTGATTACCAAAGACCAGAACCTCAGTTTATTATAAAATCTCTTTTATGATCATTAAAATGACCAAAATACCCTTACGGGACTTAAATTGGTTTTAAATACTTTTTGGGCATATATGTTAACATCCTACTGATGTATTAACATATTTTAAGCATAATAACAATTGAGACCTGTATATAATTATTTTGGTTACCCGTTATGCATTTATGCATTCGGATCGATTTATGTAACTAGTTTACGTAAAATAGCCGAAACGGGTTTAACCTTATCATTAAATCCTCAAATTCCAGAATGTGTTTAATTTACCCATATTATACTAATATCCAAACTTGTCGGGTATAAACCACATTCCATTCCGGTCTCCGCTTAATCTAACGTTTAGAACTGTAAAGTTTCTTTCTAGCTAGCTGGTCTAAGTCTTTGACTTAACTAAAGACCTGTTAGCATCCTAATAGGTTATTAAACCTTCTATACAGATTAAGTAGCATCTAGTAGAAGGTATTATCATAAAGCTTAGGAATATACGGCTGAGTTACTTCTCATATCTAGCTCAGATAAATACTTTTAACTTATGTTCCCTTATATGGGCTTGGGATATGGTATTATAATAATACCACTTGGTCGGGTATGAAATCATTTAATCGGATTGTGATTAATAAATTTACATAACCCGTTTTAATCTGTCTTGTTTGATAACATGAACATTAGGGGTTAATACGACCGTGTCTTGGATATCCTCGGCTCATTTTATTTGAAAATGGCCACGACCTATGCATGGGGTGTAGGCATACACCTGACAGATGTAAATGCTAAAATATAAACCCACGTGTTGGGGATAACTCCTTTGTGGGTTCTATAAGTGGTGAGTTAGTTAATCATATCCGGCTTCCAAACCGGCCCCAATTGTATGACAAACATGTAAATCTGTATACAATATTATCTTAAATAATTGTCCCAAGTTATAAATGATTTGTGCCTTGTGCACTTAAATCAATTTTCATAAATGTTTTCAAATGTGTCAGTTAATTGTATTTACCAGTGTAAACTGACGTATTTTCTAAAGACTGATTGGCAGGTACCTCTCATAAATAGGCTGGAGCTACTAGGTGTCATATAAGAGGATCTTGCAAATCCCTAGATACCTGGAGTCTGTTATTTCCATTTTCTTGTATTTTATTTATGATCCGCTTGTGGATCTTATTACAACCAAGTCTGTATAATCTTTCATTCGGACACTCAGACATTATGGTTTGTAATAGTTTATTCACCAAGCCTTCCGCTATGTTATTATATTGTGTGTATTGACAATGATGATATCAACTTCGTCACGATACTCCCCGCCGGGCCCACCGGTAATATGTAGTAATATCGGGGTGTGACATTTTGAAATATTATTTTATCCTATGTTTTTTGTTTATGAGAATGTTTTTATTCCATTTTTCATGCGATTGTGAATCTTTAAATTCTCAATATGTATGCGACAATCCTTGTAGATGTCTTCTAAACGTCTTCGTATTGGAAAACGTGATGGGAACTCCAGCCGACGCATGGCAGCCCATATCGCCGAAGAGATGGCCGCTGTTATTCCCAACATCGTCGTACAAGTTCAACAAGGTCTCAATAACCTAGAGACCCACGATGGAGCTAACACCACAAGGTGTTCCTTCAAACACTTCAAAACATGTGATCCCCCTACGTACGAAGGCACCACCGGTGCAACCGTTCTCTTCCGCTGGTATGAGGAGATGGAGAGTATGTTCCTCAATTGCGAATTCCCTGACAATCGCAAGGTTTGTTATGCTACTGGCCGCTTGTTGGGAAACGCACTCACTTGGTGGAATGCTGAAAAAAATACGCGTGGTGCTGAAGCCGCAACGGCTTTGGCATGGGAACAACTGAAGGAACTAATGACTGAAATTTTTTTCCCTCGGCATGAGATTAAGAAACTTGAGGATGAATTTTGGGTTTTGGAACAAGACAGTGCAGATAACGTCGCATATAATAAGCGGTTTCATGAGTTGAGTAAGATGTGCCCTTACTTATTCACACCACTCACCCGCCTCATAGAGCAGTACATCAAGGGTTTACCTCCTGTTATAAAGGACACTGGGGAAGGTAGTAAACCCGAAACCCTAGAGGCAGCTATGCGACTCGCTGGTCAACTTACTGAGAACCGTATTAAATCAAAGCATCTGAACCGTAACGGGGTCAAGGGATCAACTAGTGAGGCTCCTGCTGAAGAGCCGAAAGAGGCAAGAGAAACTAGGATCGAATCTCCCTCCCGCTCCAACAAAAAGAAGCATATGGACAACGGGAAGAACTATGCAGTAACCACACCAAATAAGAAACCTTATACCGGTTCATTTCCCAAATGCAATCATTGTCAATACCACCACCCACCCAACCTCCCATGTCGACAATGCACTGGCTGTGGACGTTTTGGCCACTTAGTCGATGCATGTCGCATCCTCCAAAACCAAACCACCAACCAACCACGAAACCCACATAATTCACAAGTCTTAACTCATCCCTCCCCTCAACCCAATCTGATGATGGTTCCATATCAACCTCAGAACGTGGCTCCAGCCTATTATCAGCACAACTACCCTATGATGCCACAAGCGAGTGCTTGTTTCAACTGTGGGGATCCCACCCATTTTAGAAACGCCTGCCCTAGATTGGTTAACGTCATTAATGCCCAAGCGCAAGCTAACCCGATTAACCAAGCAAACCAGGCAGCAGGGGGTAGAGCTTTTAACGTCAATGAAAATCAAGTTGGGGCTAACGTCGATGATGGAAACGTATAACTCAAGTCTGAATGGACAAAACCTTTTCTACTGTTTCAATCTCAAGGAAATTAAAAAGTTTCGATGTTAATATTTTCAATTATCGTTGTTTCCTTTTTGTGCTAAGACAATTACGTTAGTGTTATGTTGACTATGGCATTTTATGCTAAAGTTATTTAATATCTTTATCGTTCCATTGTCATTTCATAATTTTGTTATTTCGAGTTATAATCAATTTATGTTGTTGCTAATCCATGATTTATTATCATTACTATTTCATTTCAAGCAATTGCCTGACCCGGCCCGCAAGGGACAAGGACGTGGTCACAGCTTAACTTGCAAAAGTTAAGGACACATGCAATATTCTATTAGCTATGGTTGTTTATGTTTTTGGTTATACTTGTTTAGTGTGTGAGTTAGTAGTGTCGTCACATAGGACCAATCATGATCTGATAACGAAGCCGATGAAATTTGATAAGGATATGGTGGATACGCCGCTAATACTTCCTATATATATAAGTGTTCTTATCAAACTATCAAAAGCCTCGTTAGACTGGTCATGGGAAGTTCTGTGTAAGTGCTATTGTGTCGTCAATCATGATTTGAATAACGATGTGGATGAAAATTTGTAGAGACATGCTGGATACGCCGCAGGTACTTCCTATATATAAGTGCCTCTATCAAATTTTCAAAAGCAGCGTTAGACTAATCATGAGAGTTTAATGTTAGTTGTTTTGGTTGTGTGGTTAGCGATACAATTCTATGGCATTGTGAGTCTAGTCTTATCATACGTGGCTTTCGATGGAAATTTTTTCTTTGAAAATCCCAAGTCGTGACACGGAATGTAGTTAGGCATCATGAGCACGTCTTATGACTCAGTTCGCTAACTCACTTGTGTTACAAGTTAACTAGAGGACATAATTTCTCTTAAATCGCAATCAAATTCTAATATGCTATTCTTAGGTTTCACGATGTAATACTCCTATTACCTCTGATAGGCTATTATATACATTATCATTTACACTCTTCATTTTTTTATCACGGGCATTAAAAACGATTCCTTACCTGGGTGTTTAACCCTTACCAGGAACGTTACCGCCTCAATCAGATCTAAATGTAACTACTTTCTATCGTAGTCTGGATGTACTCTTAACATCTTCACGATTTCGTGTTTAACATTTGCTACTAGGTACTCCTAAGAAACAATCTGATTCTAAGTTCTTAGTGCCATTCTCAAATCTACTCGATACCCTTTTACGTCTATGAGAAACGATATACATTGTCCCACATTATCGGTATTCTTCTAATTTCGGGACGAAATTCCCAAAAGAAGGGGAGACTGTAACATCCGTCAAAAACTTATGGAATAGCCTGAAATCGAGAGAAAAGTGCTTGAGAGTGACTTGAGAGCGTTTGGGTCGGATAGAGCTGTCAACTCAGTGAACAGTAGAGTGTACGGGTATTTATAGTGTGATAGGGAGATAAGGCGGTGCAAGTGTTAGTCGGATGGCCAGTCGATCGGATAGCTATCCGATCGGATGGCCATCCGATCGGATGGTCATCCGGTCGGATGTCCATTCGATTAGTTGGTCATTCAACCAGCCGAATTGCGTTTTGTTGGTTTCCGACTTTTATTTCGTGTGTTAAGCGTTGCGTTGCGTTTAAGCGAGTTGCGAGTAAGCGTTGCGATGAGATAACCACATAACATTAAACAAGTAATCATACAAATAATACTCATAACACATAAATGCATAAAAGTAAACCTACATTTCGAGTTGCGATGAGATTGCGATGCGATAGAGTTGCGATTGTGTTTTCGAATAACATCCCAAAACATATATAAGGCACACACACAAGTAAAGCACATAATAACACACACATAGAACAATACCAATAACTGCGCTCCGAGTTGCGATGTGATAGCGTGAAGTAATAATGCGATAAAGAGCGTTTAAATGCCTTAACTGTGTTGTGACTGCGTTGTAAAACATAGTTTAAAATGTCGTTTAAAACCAATATGTCGCTCACCGTAGTGGGTTAAACTATCGAATCTCAAGAGTACAAGTCAATTAAGCACGAAATGAAAGATCTGAATAATGACATGTCTTGACTTTGACTTTGACTTTGACTTTGACTTTGACTTGACTTTGACTTGAAAAGTCGGGTTGTTACAATTTCACCCTATTTGAGCACACCTATCTCTAATTCTCTCTTAAACTCTCAAAATCTACTCTAGTATCTAAAGCTCTTTTAAGTCTCGCAATTTCGAGCTCATCCCAAAGTTATTTGAGGTCCTTGATTGTTTGGTATGCTTCTTATCTCACTCTTTACACCATAAATATGTTTTCATGTCCCAGTTGCTTCCAATTTGCACAATTTTTGTTAGTTTTGATTTTCTTGTTTGACTCATGTTATAGGTTTATTGAAAACCCATCATTTTTAAATTCCTTGCTCTTGGACTTTCCCCTTGATCTTAGGTACGTGCTTACTCTCTTGGTTCAGTTTTCTAATGGGTTATGATGTCAAATTGATTAAGTCATATGGGTTTGGTGTTGGTAAACTCATTTTGGCCTAAGAACTAAGTGGCCAATTGTTCCACACAACCCATGTAAGCAATGATTTAATTAAATTTACCTGTTCAGTGTTACAAACTGTTTGTACAAACCTGTGTCTTATGCACAACTCATAATGGACCCATTTGACGCAAACCAAGTAATTGGGTTACGAACCATTTGGCTTGGTTTAGTCAACTTACACGATTTGTAATGGACTAACCTTAATTGAATGATCAAATTTTGGTAAATGGACAATGAATATGAATATTTCTTTAACAAGGGTTGTAAAACATCATTTGGTTGTATTCACCATTTAGAATATACAAACGTATTTCAAAACTTGGTTCCCCATGATCAATCTAAAAAGATGTTTGGCAATCAGTAACCATATTGATGGATGATTGTTCTATTTCATTCTATGACTATGGAACCAACCCAATATCCGTGCTGTGAGCTAATAAAACTTATATTTGGCTGCTTATCTACATGATAGTAGGTAAATATGTGGCAACTTCTTTAAATCCTGAGATATAAATAGTGGTGGACCTAGAAATTATTTTCTGGGGGTGTGAACGAAGGGTTCAACCAAATTTTCATGGGGTTCGGGATTTTTACCTTAAAAATACACTAAAAGATTTTCAAGGGGGGCGCCCGCCCACCCAAGCCAATGCTTGGGTCCGCCCTTGGATACAAATATAAATCCTCTTGGTTATTGTATCACATTCATTGGTACATTAGTTATCATGTGATAATTTGATTTACGTATGCGTGCCTGCAAACAAAAACACTTTGAGCTAATTCATGCATGTATAAGGCACCAAACTTGTATTTAATGATATGAGTCATAAACATGAGGTATAGGCATATACCTGACATTCGTTGTGATGCGTACAATTATATTTAGCATTAAGACTGGATTCAAATGTGTACAAGTTGTAAGCCAGGTAACCAAGATCCTCGTCTCATGATTTTTAATAACATGTTTCATTAAAGTGTTTGTTAATTGTATTTACCAATGAAAGCTGAGGCACTTTAAAGTCTGACTCACAAGTCTTGAACCATACACATATGCTAGGATGGTTCGGTCGGAGTGCCTTAGGATTTGCTACTTAAAGGACGAAAACCTATGATGTTGCCAAGTCACTTTTGATATTTCGATCAACCTATGGGTTTTTGTACAAATATTGACATAATTTTTAATACGTTTTTGGATTTTGTGTAAGCTAATATTTTGAAATAATACAAAATAAATCCTTATTTCCGTTGAGATGTAAACTCATTTTTGGGTTTTGTGTAAACACATCTATTAACAATCAGTCACGCCAATGCCATACACTCGGGTTCATCGGAAGAGCGGGGTATGACAGCTTTATAGGATACATGAAGAATATTTGGACATCAAATTATTAGAATATGGAATTGATTGTAAATGTTTTGTTTTTCGTGTGTTCCTCCAATATGGAGAAAACATATATATAATTGATGGGATATTGATGGGTCCCCCAATCTTCTCCTATGATTGTGGATCACCATTAATACCTAATCAATTACAATGATTCATAGAATATAATTTTGACTACCAAAATAAACATAATCAATTTTGAGCAATTCTGGTTACAAATACTATATGGTTTTAATTGACAACTATACACACTATGTTTGGGTGAACCCACTTAAATACAAATCTGAAACATTTCCAACCTTTGTTAAATTCTTAAACTAATCCACACCCAATTCCACTTAACCATTAATAAATTTCGGTGTGATCACGCGGGAGAATTTGATAATAATTACTTCAAAACATTTGCTCAACAAAATACCCTTGTTTTTTGGTTCTCATGCCCGCAAACTTCACAACAAAATGGACGAATGATCCGTCACATAAACGACATCATGTGTGCCCTCCTTGTCCACGCTCATCTTCCTCCCACATTTTAGGTCGAAGCCATCCATAACATCCTACCCACCACACGCCTACACTTTCTAACACCCGCCCTCGCCCTTTTCCTACGCCAACTGACATACGACCATCTTCTCATGCTTGGTCATGCTTGCTACTCCAACATGTCTACCACCCAACCTAACAATCTTTTATCCTGTTCCGCCCGTTGTGTCTTTCTCGGTTACCCGTCCGACTTCGGCGGGTACCGATGCTATGACCCTGTAACCGGCAAGGTGCATATATCTCGTCATGTAATTTTTGATGAACACACATTCCCGTTCATGAAACTATCCTCGCCAAAAACCTACACATTCCTTGACGACCCA
Source organism: Helianthus tuberosus (assembly GCA_030545235.1). Taxonomy (NCBI): domain Eukaryota; kingdom Viridiplantae; phylum Streptophyta; class Magnoliopsida; order Asterales; family Asteraceae; genus Helianthus; species Helianthus tuberosus. The sequence continues at coordinate 147,423,809 of CM060358.1, forward strand.
ACTCCCATTTTACCTACTCTATTTCAACCTTCATTCCCCAACTCCACTCCACCTATACCTACAACGCCTACTGCCACTTCTGGACCAACTGCCCCTTCCTCCTCACTACACACGTCACCTTCATCCTTAACTCAACCAACCTCACCAACAAACAATAACACCTCCTTTCCACAAACTCCACCCACGGTCTCGTCACCTAGCACAAACGTTAACCAACATACCCCACCCTCTACTACTCCTTCCACGAACACATCCCCCAACGAGCACCGCATGCACACCCATGCACATCCTAACCCACCTCCCACCAACGAGCACCCCATGCACACCAGAGCCAAAGCAGGGGTGACTAAACCCAATCCATGATACAACCTTGCTGCTACTTCTATTTCACTCGTCCCAATGTCATATGTTAAAGCCTTATCAGACCATAATTGGCTACGTGCCATGAACGATAAATTTAATTCCTTGAAGGTTAACAATACAAGGGATTTAGTTCCCGAGGGCATGGTACACACAATTTTCGACATTTATTTCGTTATTGGGATTTCGTTGAAGCATGTGTGATACCTCTTTGTTCATTTACCGAAACGACGACCAACCTGCATATCTTCTCCTTTATGTGGACGATATTATGCTCACCGCTAACCAACCAGGTATCTACACGCAGATTATCAAGAAACTATCCACTAAGTTTGTCATGACCGACCTTGGATCTCTTCATTACTTCATTGGCATCTCGGTCACCAGAGATCATACTTCCTATTTATCTTACTCAAACTCAATATGCTCGGGACATCCTACAACGGGCCAATATGATAGCATGCAAGCCATGTCACACCCCTGTTGACATGAACTCCAAACTAAGTGCCACCAAGGGGAACATTCTACAAGATGACACGCTATACTGTAGCTTTGCGGGGCATTATAATACCTTACCACAGACGGCACACTATACCTCAACCTAGCCGAAGCATTATAATACCTTACTATCACTCGACCGGACATTTCTTATGCGGTGCAACAAATCTGTTTATTCATGCATGCCCCATAGGAACCTCATTTTGCCGTTATGAAACGCGTACTAAGATACATTCATGGCAACAGACACGCGACGATCTACAACAGGTTACTGCATTTTCCTTGGCAACGATCTACATCAGGTTACTGCATTTTCCTTACTATCACTCGACCGGACATTTCTTATGCCCAGACACGCGACGATCTACATCAGGTTACTGCATTTTCCTTGGCAACAGTCTTATCTCTTAGTCATCAAAACGACAGCCACCCATCTCCAGATCTAGTGCTGAAGCCTAATACCAAGGGGCCGCGAATACGGTGGCTGAAGCCGCTTGGATCCGAAATCTGCTTCTTGAATTAAGTGTCCCCACGCAAAAAGCCACGGTCATATTCTGTGACAATGTTTCAGCCATCTAGTTATTCGAGAACCCGGTGTAGCATCAACGCACAAAACACGTATACATGGATATTCATTTTGTCCCTGACAAAGTCCAACTTGGCCACATCAGAGTCATGTCCCATCCTCCGAGCAATATGCAGACATCTTCGCTAAAGGCCTACCAAGATATCTATTTGAATTATTTCGATCCAGTCTGAATGTTTCTGAATATCCACATTCACACTGAGGGGGAATACTAGTGGAAATGAGTATGCTTATTTTAGTAGTCAAAATTATATTCTATGAATCATTGTAATTGATTAGGTATTAAGATTGAGGGACCCGTCAATTATATATGTGTCATCTTCGTATTGGAGGTGGAGGAACACACGAAAACAAAACCATTACAATCAATTCCATATTCCAATACAAATCACATAGTGTTACTATATTAAGCACCATCTATAAGTGACGCACAAACCCTTATTCAAAAGGTGCCATGATGCTAAAAATAACATACGATTTACGTACTACTTATAAATGATTATATGTTCATAATACATTGTTCGGTTTTGCGTAAACTCATCTGTTAACAATCAGTCACGTTATCGCCCCGCGTTGGGCCAATCGGGAAAGTGGAGTGTAATAGTTTTATAGGATATAAGATGATATTTAGACAACAAATCACAGAGTGTTACTATATTGAGCACTATCTATAAGAGGCGCATTCACCAGGCCCGTACCCGGTTGTAATTCTTTGTCTCATACCCGGCCCGTTACCCGTCGGGTATCGGGCATACCCGCAGGTATCGGGTATAACCGTTAATTTCTTAAAGATACCCGTTGGGACAAATTTGCAATTTTTTACTTTGATGTTTGTCTAATTTACTATTTTAATGACGATAACAAATGAAAATATGATTAACAACTTACATATCATATTTAGACCACATATACTAAACTAAATTAAAATGATTACTTAATTAAGTAATTGTATCACGACCACCTAATTGCATAAAACATCCACATAATAAAGGGTGATAGCTTCCATATCTAATATACATGCTCAAAAATAAGTTATATGTTCAATAAACACTTGCCATATACATATCCACATATGATTATAGAGAAGGTAATAAGTACATGTACTAAGTTTATATATATGGAAATATATAATATGATACTTTCAGGTATTATTCGGGTAAATGGGCCGGGTATCGGGCGAGTATCACTAAATCCCATACCCGTACCCATACCCGGATTTTTTCTATTTTAAAGCCTATACCCGGCCCATACCCATTGGGCTTTGGGTATACCTGGCCCGTATGTTTCGAGTTTCGGGTATACCCGTCGGGCTTGGGCTTTTTTGCCATCCTTAATTGCAGTTGGAAAATGTGGCCAAGACACAAGCTTTTCTATAGATTTTTAAGCAGGAACTTGTAATTGAATATTTTTTTTTCCTTTACACAATCTGGCACTACACGTAGTGTTATCCATATATATATATACACACTTAATCTGATTCTTTTTATTTAGATAAAAGTTTCATAAGCTTTAGCAATCCTATTTAGCTTATTTTATCTAATGAAAATTTCAACCAATTTAATTAATTAGATATGCCTATAAGCTTTATTAATAAAATTAAATATTCTGAAACAGATAATTAAAAGTTGTAATCATAAACTAATTATTTTAAATACATAAATAATACCCCCTAACTATAAAATACTTTTATAAATAATCAAGCCATACAACTTCAACTCTAGTTGTTCCCAAACTAGATCTAGAATCCCTAATTGTCTAAATCCTAGAATTCCTTAGTCATTAAACTAAGCCTAATATATTAACAGAATCCTTTGAACCGTTAGGATAATCCTTTGGAATTCTCCTTACAACACCTACTATAACTTGAGAGTAAGCAATTGCTAGTTATCAAGGTGAGTAAATTATCTTCCCCTTTTTATCATCAACTTTTTGGGTTGTATCAATGTGTCTCACTCAATTATTTTTATCTAAATTCAAGTATGCAATATTTGATGTGTTGTATCTGCATTTATTGGATATTGTTGTTGTTGTTGTTCTTTGTTGAGGTTATTGTTGTTGTTGAGTTGGTCATTATAATCAATAGTCATTCATTCAGTAGATCCACGACTGACCTTTCCTCATGACTTGGAGATGTCGGTATCGCCCCATTAGTCTTGGGCTGACCTTTCCTCCTAACTATGGGATGTTGGTAACGCCACAGTCACACCCTTTTTGGGTGTGGGACGCAAAGTGTTGGTGTTGGTTTTGGTTTTGGTGTCGGTCTTCGTCTTATACATTATTCAGCTACCTTTCTATGTTCATATTACTTGTGCATTGCTTCCACATGATTGATTGCAAGCTTAATATTTAAATTATTATTTGGAATTAAAAAGGTAAAAATATTACTTTTATTTCTAAATTTTACAATGGTGAACCTCTTTTACTTAACCAAGGTTTACTCGCCAGCTCTTGTAGCTGACCCAAAAATACTATTTTACACATGATACAGGTGTTGAGGATTGAAGACTGGACTGGATCAGGATCACATAGGAACTTTGCCTTAGTAATAAAAAAGACAAGTTTGATGTATTATTTGAATATTTGAAACTTATATGAAAATGTGACATTTAATCATGACAAGTTTATTTATGAAATTTTAATAGTGCCATAAGCTTTGGGCAATCATCATGCCCCATACCATTCCGCTGCAAGTCGGGGTGTGACATTTAGAATGTTTTATAAATAGCAAACAAAGTGTTACAAAAAATGATATTTCATTGAATGTAAGAATCTATTTTTGATAAATGTTTACCACAATACATTTAAGTATCACTTTTATAAGACCAAAGTTATCTTGACTGTAATAATCTATTTATACTAATAAAGTAAATCTATTCCATCCTATGTGTCATACATACAAAAGCTCTCCCTATTTTTCTGACATGTGGCATTCCATCCTCTTGATTTTTTAACTATTTTGTACATGTGGTAAGTAAAGAATCGACAACATTCTCTCTCATAAAGCTTCTAAATGATTCTTTATATTACGGCAACCTTCTCTCACCTAAACCCTAATTTAATTTAGTTCGTCGGCCTCTTCATCTTCTCCTAATTACATTCGAGTATCATTTTCTTCTTCTTCTAGTGTTAAAATTGTTGGGTGTTTCTTGAAAATTGAAGGTATGATTGACTCGATATATGTTTTTTATTTGATTTTACTCTTCATCATTCATCTTACACCCTAAACGGCTAAAAGTGATATCCATGTGTTTGATGTATTTGTAATCTTCTGCATCGTGAGTTATAAAAAGAAAGTTATATGTTTTGAATTTGATTTAATTTGTATTTTCTTCGTTGTAATCAATTTAATTCTTTTGTGTTACGAGTGTGGGAGAAGACGAAGGTCCGTGGCGGATTCCAGCTATTCAGTAAGTCATGTCACACCCCAACCAATGGCGGAAACATCGGAGTGGGACTAGTTCGAGATTGTAAGAGACTTCATAACACTATTTGTGACAATATTTAATTCAACCGATTTCATTTCATAGAAAAATTGTCAAATATTACAAAGAAACTCAAATAACAACATTGTTCAAACATGACAATAACAAAATTGATACAACACTTTAAACCTAAACGTCTAAGTGAGTATCTAGGCATCTTTGCTAGTCCATTTTCAATGCAAAAGCAAATGCGAGTATACAAGTTTATGAATAAGTATAAGTATAAAAGTTTAAAATGAATCCACATGGCAACTTAGTTTATACAAGATCAACACAACATAACATGGCATGCAATATTTATAGTCAACCCTCTGTTTACGCAAAATGATATAATTCAACATGACCACTAGTCTACGGGCGGTGTGTTACTCCTACAACGCTATACATGTCAAATGGAGGCTCGTATAAAGCTAATGACTATAGTATATTACATAAGTATGATCTACGTATAAGCATCAAGTATAACAACATAGTATTCATGTATAAGGATTGTTTCCGTGCATTGCATAAAGAATAAGTTTAAGTGTAGTTTAATAATTTAACATGTTACACCCCAAAATTGGTAAACATAAAAAAGGGGGTTGCGAGTATACTCACGGTTTTGCAAGTCTTCTACTTGAATCCGTGAGTGAGTTGTTGTTGATTAGGAGGTTGGAACACCAAGTCCTTCTACACGAAGTAAACAAGGCATGTGATTTTGGGGAATTCGGAAGATTTAAGGATTCGGAATTTAAACATCACAAACTTAAACATGTGAAAATAATCACCTAATACATATGATACTTGTTCTAGACACTATGAAACTCCAAGGAATTTATATGTTTTCATGGAATAAGGTTCCATTGGAATCGTAACAAGTTATCATACCATAGGATGATATAATCTAGTACTTTAACATATGAACACTAGTTCATCATCTAAGATTCGATTATTTGGATTATGTGTTTATATATTACATATATATATTATAAACATATTATTATGTCCAATATTTCAAGTATGAGGTAGAAGATTAAGATCTTCATTTAGGTACCTCTAAGTATTATGGAAATCATGTAAGAGGTAGGAAGAACAAGCTTCCATTTAGGCACCTCTTATGTGTTCACCACTACACTTGATGTAAAAACATACAAGGAGGGTCATAAACTAATATTAATACAAGAATATTAAACAACTACACTATGAGAAACCATCAAGAAATGTGGGGATTTTATGTTAGACAACCCAAGTTAGTCCATAATCACACCTACATTAAGTCTTGGACTTAAACATTACTTGTGGGTTAAAAACCCTAAACAACACAGAATGTATATGAGGTTTAACCTCTGATTTTAAATGTCTCAACCTTGCTTTTAAGCCTAACTAACCATAGAAGTGGTTATAAGCATAAGGACATAGGTTTGAGATGAGTTAGACTCAAGTTGAACAAGTTTAGTAAAGATTAGATGAAATAAAAAATGAACAGTGGACTTTGGAGCCTTTTTGCCAGAGTTCTGGGGACTTATTTACTGTAAAAAACTCATGGAATCGAAGCTAAGGTCAATCCAAGCACATAGGAAAAAGAATGGACTAAATCGGACAAGTATTGAGTGAGTTATGCTCACTTTAGTGAAGAGGTATAATTATGTCCGAACTTCTGCAATCAGCTGCGTTTTTGGATGATACGGGAGTGATTAGAGTGTTGCAAAAGTGGAAAAGTGGCTGGGATTAGAGTGGTATTTATAGAGGATGGATTAGGGTTAAGTTGGTTGACATTTAAGAGTTTAGTTGGGGGTTAAACTAATTAAAAAAAAGAGTTGTTGCTGTACTTGAAAACTTACGGCTGAGTGGGCTTTTACAGCCAATAACCATCCTCATTTTCTTTTTGTGTGACATTTAATTGGTGTAGATTAGTGGTGTCCATTATGTAATTATGATATATCAAGTTATTTTTGTGGTTGGATAATAAAAGACAACTAAAACAGCCATCTTAAAGCAATGATCGTACATGGAGCTGCTTATGTTCCTTTCATATTTTTTTTCCTACATTCTTTGTAGTATATATATATTTTTTTCATACAACATAACGTTGAAAGTTAATATATTATGATTATATTATTAGAGTTATTATTATTATTAGGATTACTATTATTATATTATTAGAATTATTATTATATTACATTATTAGAATTATTATTTTTATATTATCAGAATTTAACCACGTATTTAATAGTTAACAAGTACGTATAAGTTATGAGTACCGGTATGTCGGGTATCGGTTGCGCGTATGCATTCGATATTGGTAACGTATAACCCGAGTATTGCAAAACGTATAAGCATGTATAAAAAATAGTATTCCATGTATAAAAGATTCATTTTATTACGATCAAAGTCTCGGGTTCACAATGGTTTGAAACGAAACACGATTACAAGAAATACAAGACTTCCAAAAATAGAATACAAACAAGACTTGCTATAAATGGAAAGTACAAAGAAGCAGAGCGTTACAGTCTCCCCTCCTTTAGGGAATTTCGTCCCAAAATTTAGGTAGATGCAACGTCGAACAGGTATGGATACTTGGTCTTCATATCACTCTCGAGTTCCCAAGTAAATTCAGCGCCACGTTTTCCTTCCCATCGAACCTTGACGATAGGAATTCGACTGCGCCTCAGTTGCTTGACTCCTCGGTCCATGATTTCGACCGGCTATTCCACGAAGTGAAGTGTTTCGTTGACTTGCAAGTCCTCGAGAGGAACATGTAGTCCTTCGTCAGCTAGACACGTCTTCAAGTTGGATACGTGGAAGACAGGGTGTACATTGTTGAGTTCTTCAGGCAGGTCTAGTCTATACGCAACCTTGCCAATCCTTTCGAGGATCTTGAAAGGACCAACATAGCGAGGTGCGCGTTTCCCTTTCTTGCCAAATCGAACCACGCCCTTCCAAGGGGATACCTTGAGAAGCACGAAGTCACATGTCTCGAATTCCAAAGGCTTGCGACGCTTGTCGGCGTAACTCTTTTGTCGACTCCTGGCTTTCAGTAAGTTGTCTCGAACCTGTAATATCTTGTCCGTCGTCTCTTGTATGAGCTCGGGGCCAGTGATTTGAACTTCACCAATATCGTGCCAACAAATAGGCGAACGACACTTGCGACCACACAATGCTTCGAAAGGTGCCATTTGAATACTCGCGTGATAGCTGTTGTTGTACGAGAATTCGATCAACGGCAAGTGTGAATCCCAGTTGCCACCAAAATCTATTACGCAAGAACGAAGCATATCCTCTAAAGTTTGGATAGTATTCTCGGTTTGACCGTCTGACTGAGGATGGAAAGCGGTGCTAAGGTTAAGTACAGTACCCATAGCAGATTGGAAAGTTTGCCAAAGACGAGACGTAAAATGAGCATCACGATCAGAAACGATGTTAATGGGGATACCATGACGACAGATGATCTCATCGGTGTAGATTCTAGCCAATTTCTCGACTTTGAAATCTTCACGAATGGGAAGAAAATGAGCTGATTTGGTTAATCGATCAACGATCACCCAATTACTGTCATGACCAAAAGACGTACGAGGAAGCTTAGTGATAAAATCCGTGGCAATGCTCTCCCATTTCCAGACAGGGATTTTTGGTTGTTCGAGTAAGCCAGAGGGACGTTGATGTTCAGCTTTCACCTTCGAACAAGTGAGACATTTCGAGATGAAAGTGGCTATATCTTTCTTCATTCCTGGCCACCAATAGGATGCACGCATATCATGGTACATCTTGTCGGCACCAGGGTGAATAGAATATTTCGTGTGATGTGCCTCCTTCATCAAGAACTCTCGAAGGTTACCACGATTGGGAATCCAGATTCGATCGAGATAGTATTGAATACCATCGGATTTGGTTACGATGCTTTCTTCAGCACCACATCGCATCTCGTCATAGAGGTTACCCTCGTTAATAGATGAATATTGAGCGTCACGTATGCGGTTCTGAAGATCATGGACGAGTTGGAAATAACGGATACTCTTGACATGAGTTTTACAACTAAGTTTTACTCTTAATCATTCATCTTACACCCTAAACGGCTAAAAGTGATATCCATGTGTTTGATGTATTTGTAATCTTCTGCATCGTGAGTTATAAAAAGAAAGTTATATGTTTTGAATTTGATTTAATTTGTATTTTCTTCGTTGTAATCAATTTAATTCTTTTGTGTTACGAGTGTGGGAGAAGACGAAGGTCCATGGCGGATTCCAGCTATTCAGTAAGTCATCATAGCAGAAAAGTTTAAATTTCAGCAAGTAATCATTTATTTCATTGTTGTTTTTAGATTACTTAGCACATCATTGTATTTTTCTTATTTATTATATTTTTCTATTCTCTTATGTTGTTATTCGAAATTGGAGAAAGGGTTTCCTACGATAAATATGTTGAGAGGAAACGTAATAGGTATACGCCTACAAAAGAACAGAACCGGAGGGAAAGGAAGGTGGTTGTGCGTGATGAATATACAAGTGCCGAAAGAACCATATCAAGTGAATGGGAGAAACAAAGAGATTCGTATGATGGATATTAAGAAGGAAGCATAATTCGGATTCAACTCTCTTCAATATTGTGAAGCTCTCAGACAACCAGTGTTTACGCACGACCAGCTTTACATTGCTTTCTTCAGAGTTAAAAGAAGAAGTAGACATAAGCTGGTAATTGTCGATAAAGATGGTAAACTCACAAATATGATTGTGAATATTGTATATAAAGAAGTTTACAGAGATTTGTAAAAATATATAGTTTTTTTTAGAAAGTGTAAAGTTGATATATGATTATTTATGAACAATTGATTTATGCAATGTGTATTTATGTTATATTATATTATTGTTTTTAATTAAATTTATTTTATCGCAAGAATGTATAACACGGATTTCTAACATGGTAAACTATATTTTAGCTATATTAATTGGAAGTGTCCATGAACAGTGACCATATTTTATTAATTTGTTGTTATTATTATTATATATATTTTATTAGTATATTATAATAATTAATATTAATAGTTATTATAATTAATTAATTTATTTTACCCTTATACTATATATACGATTTAATAATTTGATTTTTATTCAATTACTTGCATTCTTTTGTTTAAAAGAAAGTTAAATATGAAGTTGTGTTTCATTTTTTTTTTCTCAACGTTCCTGTATAATTTTCATTAAAAATGCATTTTGTTCGAAAAATCGTCTTTTTGGTATCTGGTCTATATCAAGTGTCGGTGTCGTAGCTGTATCACGATGAACGAAAACGACACCGACACCGACCGAGCCGCGTTGATACCCATATCGGTATTCTTGGAACCGATATCCATATTAGGGGTGAGCATGGTGCGGTTCGGTTCGGTTATTACCTATAACCGAAACCATAACCGCACACTGCGGTTATAAAAAAATCATAACCATTTGGTTTTGGTTAATGCGGTTTCGGTTAATCGGTTATTGCGGTTAATGCGGTTTCGGTTCGGTTATAGGTCGGTTATTTTCATTGTTTCTAATGTTGGACTTTAAATGTGTGGGTCGAGCAAAATTAATGCGCAAACAATAAATATATACGGTTAATCAATTATATTTCACTACCATATGCATACTAATTCCAAAACAAAAGTAACACGTGTAGTCACGTGTTATGTGGAAACATACATACGAACTCAAAGTGGTTTTTAAATTCGACAGTTTTTAATCAAAACATAAAAAGTTGTAGTGCAATCTTCATCAAAGTTGGGTCATGGTTAAAAGTTAAAACATTCAAATACTTCACCAAAGATACATATAGATTAGGCCATGGTTAAGCATTTAAATACAAACTTAAAGAGTTATAGTGCTACAAATTTGGCTATTTTAAAATATTCGGTTCGGTTCGGTTATTTGCGGTTATGAAAATAAGAATAACCATAACCGAACCGCAAAAATCGGTTATTAAAAATATAAATAACCAACGCTTCGGTTATTTCGGTTATCGGTTATTTCGGTTCGGTTTTTTCGGTTATTTCGGTTACGGTTCGGTTAATTCGGTTGTATGCTCACCCCTAATCCATATATACTTACAAAAATATATGCTTTTTACTCGTTTAGTTTTATATTATTTGATTTTCATCTCATATATCGCGTTCAAAATATTTTTTATAAAGTAGAATATGTGACTTTGTTTTAAAAAAAAATCTCACCAGCCAACCGATACAGACATTGGTACTGCTTTAGTTTCCATTGGAACCTACACCGGTATTCGTTTCTTTATGATTTTCAATGTAAATCACACTCTCTTGAACGTATCATGACTTTAAGCAAAGTGTCGGTACTATAAAGATATATATGATAATAAACTGAACCGAACCAACCGAATCCCGCCTTATTGCACGGGCAAATCCACCTAGTTAGAACATTAAGATTGACTAGGAATATTCAACCCACATTCTTCGAATATTAAATTAATGGTTGTGTTTTTACGATATCTTTTTATTTGTCAAAACCACTATGAAAAACTTGAAATTAAATTAAAAGCCATGCAAATCGTTCTAATTTACGCTTATACATATTTTTTACTAGTTAACTTATATGATGACGTGACAAAAATACGCCGGAATATTTAAAGAAAACCATTGTTTAATTTTCTTAGGTTGAAGGGTGTGGGAGGGGCTTTATCAACGTCACGTCAACGCAACGTCACACAGGGGCTTTAAGGTATCTCCCTTTAACTTGAAGGGTGTGGGATAAAGCCCCCTCACACCCTATAGCGCCCCTTTAATCTTGACCAACTACCTCAATCAAGCCAAAAACACTCGTTAACATGATGGAGCCTCATCAATGGCGCCTCTAGTTAAATCCGTGGTTGTGGGTGTGCGGCGTCGATGGACGCTATAGAGGGTGAGGTGGCCTTGGTGGCGTCTCCATACCCTCCGGCCGTATAAGAAGGAAGCAACCGCTGATTTGACATTTTTGTTAAACTAATCTAATATTATTTTTTATTCATATTGTATAATTGGTCAACCGATGTGATACGAACGAATCTTCCAGGCTTTTGTAGACAGCAAATATAATAGTTTAAATAGAGCCACATGACTTTTTATATTTACACGTTTCTCAATAAAATATATACCACGAGAATATAAAATATAGACTAATTTAATGAGAATCTAATGTTAGATATATGAGGACGTATCACCAATCAATAATTCCAACTTAACTCATTTTGTCATCTAACTCAGTCCATTAGCGAAATAATGTTGATCCGGGGAAAATGCATTTTGTCGTTTGATGGATATATGGTTCATGAGAGTTCGGACGATGTTTGATAAAGAGCATTATCAAAAGACACTTTGATATGCATTAATATGACTTGATACACACCGTATGGTGTGACAAATGCTCTAAACAGTGGCGAAGCTTGACCCGAATGACGGGGGGTCGAAAACGTATATAACTAAAAATTTCTATAGAACCGCGGGAGGGGGGGGTGTCGAAAATGTATATACCCAAAAATTTCTATACGAAAACTACATATATAACACTACTGAGAAAAAAGTTCGGGGGGTCCCCCTCTATGCTTCGCCCCTGGGTGTAAACATATACTTACTAACGTATGTTCATCAATGACGATTTGGCATTTTGGTTAAGTTGGATTGTAGTCAATACTTACTTCAATACCCGTCATTAATGATTTAGCCAAAAATGTAAAGTATAAACACAAATGCATTAATAACAAAGTACATTAAATTTAGTTGACCCTCCAACGTTTACTTCCATTTGTTGTATTTGATTTTGTTAATTTGATGCTTGCCGGGACACATGATAATCATGACAAGACGTGTTGCATGATCATTTTAGGCGTTTGGAACACATGATCAGGGCCGTCTCCGAGAATGATAAAAAAAATTGGGCCCCGGGCGAAACAAAAAAATTGGTATAATATAAACTCATCAAATGTATATCAAGAAACCACAATATGATATGCTAATCATGGGGTTTGAACTCATGGCCTCAAGATTATAACCCAAAACATTAACCAATTAATCATATAATTATCTTGTTAACATGATCGATGAGTCAATTAATTAAGTGAATTGATAGTTCAAAACAGTTTAGGAAATAAAAAATGCATTGGATTAACTGAAAATTGTTTAGGAAATAAAAATCTAAAGGAAGGGTTTAGAACTCATGACCTTGGTTTTCAAATTTGAGTATCTTAACCATTGAATTAACTTCATTTTTTTGTTACTAAAGTAATTTATTAAGCATTTAAGATAACAGTGCTCATTTAAAAATGTTGACCCTAATTTTTTGTTGGGTCCTATAAACCTTTTGAGCCTTGGCGTCTGCCCAGCCCACAAAGTCGGGCCTGCACATGATACCCGCATATTAAGCATTGCAACAACCTCATCGTTGTAATAATATAAGTATTATTATGATAGAACAATTAATTAGAAATTTACATCGAGATAGTTGGTAAAATAATCAATGGAAATTTCAAGAAAGTTTCACATGCACACATGCGATCAAATATTCCAGTGATCGGTAATCCTACATCCCAAAACGACATTCCATTAGCTACTATATTTAAATTGCTACAGAAATATTATGTTTATTACTGTTTGGTTAAAACAACAAAATAATTAAAATTTCGATTATAATCAGTTATCTTACTTGATATAGTAAATAACTTTTTTTTATATTTATCAAGTAATTACTTAATTATTTATTTAATTATGGCCGTTCAAAATTATTATTTATATTCATTTCACAAAAAAAATATGCTATGGGCTTGAAAACCAAAGCCCGGTGTTGTGGGGCTGAAGGTCCAAGTGTTACAATTACAAATACAAGAAAACAAGAAAAAAAAGGGAATATCTCTATATATCAAGTGGTGGAAGGCTTGTATTTCTTTTGAGAGATTAATTTCAACTCTTACTTGGTGCAGGGTGAGACATTGGTGGACAATGATAGGACACCTAGGGAAACCTGAGTTCGATCCTTGAGCCAATCGGGTTTTACTGCTAATTTCACCGTCGTGCCTACGGGCGGGCGGGTTACCGGGTTTTTCCCGGAATTGGTGGTAGACTCGGGTTACTCTCGGAGTACTCCGTTTGGTCTAGTGGATACCCTAAGAATACTCGTGATTAATTCTGTTGACTGTTAAGAAAATAAGAAATCATAGAATTATATTTGGGTTATCATATAGTCAGTTAAGAAAATAAGAAATCATAGAATTATATTTGGGTTATCATATAGTCAGAGCATATCATCCTTGATTCGGATTGTACTATGTACACGTTAATAATCCGGTTAGAAGGGTGTTTGAGATCAGAATCTCGGCGACCACCTCTTTAACGGTTTAGTTGAGAGCCTATATAAGATACGAAGTGTGGTAGCATCAAGTATATGTGTGTGGGGGCACGAGCGCATATTGAAGACGTTAATCTTGAATTAAAGAGATAAGGATAAAGACGGGTTATAGATAATTGTGTTGAATTATTTATTGAGTCTTTATAGGGATAATTGTTGGTTCGAATTAGATAAGTTTATCAAGTTGGTTTATTTATTTGTATTTATAGAGTTCGAGTTGTGTTAGGACTAGAATAGGTTTAGTATAAATAGATGGTTAGGTCTATTGTTATTAGTGTGCTTTTATTGATAAATAATACAAAGAGTCGAACTAGTTCGTTCATCTGGTGTTTGTGTGTTCGATCAAGGGCCTGATTTCCAACAATTGGTATCAGAGCTAGTTGGTGGTTTTGAGAGTCGTTTTCTGATAAGGAGGAGCCGCCCCTCACGGGGTTGCAACGAGTGGCTGGTAGAAGGAAAAGAAAAATTGGACGTTTTGTTATTATTGGCTGCGGTGGAATTCTTATCACTTTTGATGGTGGAAATCATATACTGTGAAGAGTTTTCAAAGCAAAAAGTGGCGGTTACGTAGATTATTGACTTATCTCATGGTGGTGAATTTATTTATTTACACATGGGTTTTTGCATGGAGGCTTAACATGCATGGGATATGGATATAACTAAATATTACTGGTCACGGTAGATGTAGATGCACATCGTTAGACGGAAGCGTTATGGTGTTTCGGTAGGCCGTTGTTGTGGTAGACGTACCGGTTAAGACGACGGGGGTGACCGGTGATAAACACTTGTTTTCCGAGGCTGTTAATAGTGATCAAAAGAAGATTCAAGGCTGTTCGGTTATTAGTTGCGGGTTTGAGCAACTGGCATATACCCGGTGACAACAGCAGGATTTGAAGTGCCTTGATCGGCTTGGTTCGTGATAAGAGGAGACCGGCGTGTTGCGTGAAAAACGGGCGTAAGGGACCAGTCAAAGCAGGTGGTTTTGGGTTCGGTTTGTTTAGCAGTTGAAAGAAAACGTAATAAGCAGGTGGCTTTGTTTTCTTGGTCGGTGGAGAGGCCTCTTGGAACAAGTTTGATCGGGAAAAGGTACGGGTGTCAAGATAAAGAAGAGAGTTGGTAAATAATACAGTGTAACATTATGGCGTTGGAGTTCAATCAGGTGGCTTTGGATTTGACCCAGGTGAGGTCGTCAATCCGTGAAAAGTCGTGATGTTAGTGAGCGTTTCCAACGTGAAGCCATGTTACATGTTACAAGTGTAGTGGAGTTGATTTGGGTTTGAACCGAGAAGACGTTGGACGTGACCGAGTGAAGGTCGGGTGCCGGGTAGAAGTCGAGATGGTTCGAGAGGAAACGTGATTCGGGTGTCATAAATGAGCGGTGTGAACAATTCAAGATTAAGGAGGAGAATGAAGACGTTAATCTTGAATTAAAGAGATAAGGATAAAGACGGGTTATAGATAATTGTGTTGAATTATTTATTGAGTCTTTATAGGGATAATTGTTGGTTCGAATTAGATAAGTTTATCAAGTTGGTTTATTTATTTGTATTTATAGAGTTCGAGTTGGGTTAGGACTAGAATAGGTTTAGTATAAATAGATGGTTAGGTCTATTGTTATTAGTGTGCTTTTATTGATAAATAATACAAAGAGTCGAACTAGTCCGTTCATCCGGTGTTTATGTGTTCGATCAAGGGCCTGATTTCCAACACATATGTGTATATGCAAGAGGTATGTCGTTCTAGAGAAGAAAATAAGTAATCCGGTCCAAACTAGAGAGGGGTGGGACAAGGCTCGAATATTGAACCCATGTAAAGGGTACCTTAGCAAATAAACGAAACCTCCTAATCGAGCAATGTTAAGCTAACAAAAGTCAAATGAAATCCGTCTAACCAAAACCCGTCATTTTCTGTTGTGTTAGGTTCTTTAAATAGGTAAGATGAAAACAGAGTTTCAAACTTACAACGTTTAAGGTTTTTATTTAAAAATTGTAAACCATTATCCTATATATTAATAAACCAAGTTTATGAATAGTATTAGGGGCACTTTTGTAATTTCATTGTACAGTTCTTGCATCATATTCATCCACGTACACCCCATCCTCACTTCTTCATCCTCTGCACCCAATTCTCATCTAAGAAACCCTAACCCTCACACCAACTCAACGTTTTCTTCATTTCTCTCTTTCAAGAAGACCCAAATACCCACACCACAAAACCACTCCCTCCCTCTCTCTCGAATCCGGCGACTAGAGGTGATCTCCGGCTGGTTATTCCGGAGAGTAGAACGAGAAGGAGATCAGAGAGAAGGAGCAGAAGAGAGAGAGAGACGGCGAATGGTTTCGACGCCGTCGCGGCGACGGCTGTGGCGGTGGATCTTCACGACGGCGGCTGTAGCCGCCGGAGATGACGACGGCGGTGGCGGTGGTCGCTGTTTCAGGTTAGTGGTTCTACTCCGTTCATGTTCGGGTCTCAATTTGCTTTGATTTAATGAATGTTTGTGAGGTATAATCATGATCTTATAATCTTTGATTTGGAGGTTTCTGTTGTGTGAATTAATGATTGTTTTTGTTTGAACTGTCTTGCTCAGCTGAATATGGTTGCAAAATGTGTAGGTTACTTACGGATCAAAATGACAACTTTAGTATCGGACAAATTATTCGATTCAAACTCATGGTTTTGAAGGAGCAATTTCGCAATGAAAAGGCAAGGAGATATCTTAATAATATGCGGAAAAAGCAGCCCG
The DNA here is from genome assembly GCA_030545235.1 of Helianthus tuberosus. Taxonomy (NCBI): domain Eukaryota; kingdom Viridiplantae; phylum Streptophyta; class Magnoliopsida; order Asterales; family Asteraceae; genus Helianthus; species Helianthus tuberosus. Next base: position 147,440,828 of record CM060358.1, read on the forward strand.
TTCCTTTCACACAAAAAATTTTGTAATGTAGACCCGCTGGCTCTTAAACTATTGGAACGCCTACTTGCATTTGATCCCAAAGACCGTCCATCAGCTGAAGAGGTATGCTACCAAATGCATTGACTCTTTGACTATTTTTAAATTATTGATATGTTAACAGAAAGAAGTAGAGTCGGGTCGGGTCGGGTGATTTGTTGAAACATGTCATTTTAGGTATGGGTCAACAATATTATAAAGAAGTAGAGTCGGGTTACAAAAACAATATTATAACAGTAGTAATCTAAACCTTTGTATAAAAATGATGTAGGAGGTATGCATTAAATCGACTTGGGCAATTTTCAACCGTTTTGACCCATTCCAATTTCAGCTATCTTTGTTATTTGGCCTGAGATAAAACACAGCCAAAACCGACCCATCTAGAAAGAAGTATGAATGTATGATCGATTTGGAATCTTTTTTTTTTTTTGATATAATGCGCTTTCTGTTGTAGTCACTAGCCGATCCTTACTTTAATGGCTTGTCAAATGTGGACCAAGAACCATCCACTCAGCCCATATCAAAACTTGAATTTGAGAGGAGGAAACTGGGAAAAGATGATGTTAGAGAGTTAATTTATCGAGAGGTTTGGTTATCAATAAATAATAAATATTTATTATTAGAGTTAACTGCCATTTTCGTCCCTGTGGTTTGGCCACTTTGGCCATTTCAGTCCATTTTTCAAAAATGCGCCATTTTCCTCCCCGACGTTCTGGAAAGGTGCCATTTCAGTCCAAAAATCATAACCCAGTTAAGTCGGTTTGTAAATAAGGACTGATTGTGTAAATTTGTAACATAAAGGACCATTTAAGTAAATTGTAAAAATATTAATATAATTATAAAATATAATATATATATATATATATATATATATAGGACAAAGATCCGTTAGGAACCACCCCTTATTGCGAGAACCGCGAGAACCAGTGTGAACACAAACAGTAATTCCTAAAAAAATCTAAAAAACACCCAAATTTTTTTTTTTTTTTTTTTACTATTTTTTTTGAAAAAATCGCAATATTTTGTTAATAAAAAAAATAAAAAAAAAATTTCAAAAAAAAAATTCAAAAAAAAATTTCGAGTAACAGTTATCCATGCACATGTGCATATGTATCGTTTCTTTGTCAAATTCCGTAATTCATTACAAATAATAGTCAATTGCACTTTCATTTACACTACCACGTGTAATACACTACTTTTTACGTTAACAATGTTAGAAATGCACATGTGCATTTATATGTATTAACAGGAAATAAGGTGTTTTGGTACACTACTTTCTCTTTCATCTATCATTCCATCCATAATACACAAGCATGCACATGTGCATTTTTGTCATTTCTTTGACAAATTCCGTAATTCATTACACATATTAGACAATTGCACTTTATTTACACTACCATATGTAATACACTACTTTTTACATTACCAATATTAGAAATGCACATGTGCATTTATATGTATCAACATTAAATAAGGTGTTTTGGTACACCACTTTGAATACACTTTCCTTTTTCATCTATCATACCATCCATAATACAATACCATTACCTCCTACCATCCATAATACAATACCATTACCTCCTACCATCCATAATACAATACCATTAACAATATTTTCACTTTATTACATGTATGTAAACACCATTTATACCATCCAATCAACATATTACATAAAAAATTGACAACTATAACCAAACCATCAACCACTAGATATAACTAACCAAAAAACATGTATATGGGTCTACTTCTCCATTCAAAATCACAAACTTTTTGTACCAAAATACGTTATATCATGGTTATACCTAATTATGCACATGTGCATTTTGAATATTGGTAATGTAAAAAGTAGTGTATTACTAATGGTATTGTAAATTAAAGTGCAATTGTCTATTCCTGATAACGTATTACCGAATTTGTTGAAGTAATGATACATATGCACATGTGCATGGATAACTGTTACTCGAAAAAAAAAGTTTTTTTTTTTTTTTTTTTTATGGTAACGAAATATAGCGATTTTTTATTAAAAAATATTAAAAAAAAAAAAATTTGAGTGCTTTTTTGATTTTTTTTAGATTTTATTTTGTGTTCACATTGGTTCTCGCGGTTCTCGCAATAAGGGTGGTTCTCGCATGAACCTTACCCTATATATATATATATATATATATATATATAATGTATACCTGCATATTCACCACCACCGCCGGAACCGGAGCTCCGGTGGTCACCACCACCGCCGCCGGAACCGGAGCTCCGGTGGTCACCACTGCCGCCGGAACCCGTGTCCGCCGACCACCAACGTACGATCCCCGACGCCGACGTCGCTACCTGCAACAACTCCGACGAACCACCTCCGACACATTTCAATAACCACCTCTGTTCTCCGCCATAACCACCACCCTCCTTAAATTCCGTCATCATCTCCGGCTGTTTTCAACACATCACCACACCATCACCTTCAACTTGTTCGACCACATTCTCCTACCACCAACCTCCTGTCATCATCTTCTTCACCGTTCAACGCCGTACATCATCTTCATCTCCGGTCATCATCTCTGTTTTTCTCCGTCATCATCCTCACCGTTCAACATCGTCGTTCTTCGTCTCGGTCTGTATCTCCATCATTCATCGTCTCACCACTGAGTCCTCTGATCACCTTCAAAAATTAAACGAACAGTCGGAGCAGACCTGATGTTATGTTCTGACTTCTGAAAGTCTGAATTCTGGAACTTCTAAAATCGAAAATTCAATCAGATTAATTTATCAGAATCAAAGTTTCACAATAATGCAATATGATGATGAGGAAATCGGAAATTCAATCATGAAATCAAAGTTTCAATACTCAATAGATTAACAGACCTGTGTTGAGTGACTGAGTGTGTTCGACTGTTCGTTCCCAGCAATCCAGAATGGCAGAATCGCCTTCAATCGAATTGACCTTCAAACGTTCAATCGTCCTTCACTCCTTCAATCGTTATGCACTTCTGCCGTCTACGCGTGAATACTTCAATCGTCGTTTCAGTTTCCAGGCTCCATGTCTGCGCGTGATTTACTCCGGTCACCGGAGTAGAGAGGTAAAGGTGATGGTGGTGGTCTGATGATGAAGGTCTGATGATGATGATGATGAAGATCGCGATGATGATGATGATGAAGGTCGATGATGATGACGTTGATGGTGGTGGTTCCGGCGGCGGCGGTGGTGACCACCGGAGCTCCGGTTCCGACGGCGGTGGTGAGTATGCAGGTATATATACATTATATATATATATATATTATATTTTATAATTATATTAATATTTATACATTTTACTTAAATGGTCCTTTATGTTACAAATTTACACAATCAGTCCTTATTTACAAACCGACTTAACTGGGTAATGATTTTTTGACTGAAATGACACCTTTCCAGAACGTCGGGGAGGAAAATGACGCATTTTTGAAAAATGGACTGAAATGGCCAAAGTGACCAAACCACAGGGACGAAAATGGCAGTTAACTCTTATTATTATTATTATCATGTTTATGTTAACATTAATATTTGTCATATACATAACCAGATCTTGGAGTATCATCCTCAGATGCTACAAGAGTATCTACACGGTGGTGAACAAACTAGCTTCTTGTACCCGGGGTCAAACACTTCCTTAAGTCTATCGAAAAAAGATGTTGTATAACAGTGGCGGAGCTAGACTTTAACACCAGGGGTATCCCAAAAAAAAAAATTACGGTGTATTCATATAAAATCCTTTATAGGGGTATCCTCGTATTTTTTTAGGGGTATCCTTTATATAAAATCGAAAAGAGTAAAATGCACGGATAGTCCCTGTGGTTTTGCAAAGTTTCAGCTATAGTCCCCAGATTTTGGAAATTACACTCATAGTCCCTGTGGTTTGACAGTTTGTTACGCTGATAGTCCCTGGAGTGGATGTGGGTTAGTTTTCTCAGTTAAGTCCATGTGAAATTACAAAATTACCCTTGCTTTTATTATATTCATCAACATCATCATCATTCAACAGACTCTTTCTTCTCTCTCTCACTAAAAACCACCACCACCGTCACCTCCCCTGCCGCCATCACCACTCCCCACCACCGCCATCCCCTTCCACCACCACACCTCCGTTTCAGTAGCATCACTCTTCTCTTCTAATTCCCCAAATTCACCCTCAAAGCCCTAGTTATGTACAGTTCTAATCTTACGATCGAGTAGAAAACCAACAATTCGCCACAAAACTAGCCCTAGAAACTCATCAACTTCAACTTCAACTGCTCCGTGATCGGTTCGATTTTTCATCGGAGTAAAGCTAGGGTTTCAGTTTCCTTCAGTCATGAGTCCTATTCAGAATTTCGAGCAGCATTCTCGGCATCTCATGGAACCTGACCTCCGTATTGATTCTGTTTTTACTCTTTACATGTTGTAGTTTTAGAAATTGTGTGAAATTTTATGAGTAGTTGTGTGTGTGTGGTGTTTTATAGGGGAGTTTTGAGTTTGATAGAGTAGCAGGAAGAAGTGGTACTAGAAATGAGGTTTTCTAGTCCTAGTTTGAGTAAGAGGCTGTGTTTAGTTGTTAGGAGACATAAATTGGGTTTTAAAACTGATATGAATTGCGTTACGGATTCAGTATGACCGGATTTTGTATGGGTTTAGGAGGTGGTGGTGGAAGGGGATGGCGGTGGTGGGGAGTGGTGATGGCGGCAGGGGAGGTGATGGTGGTGGTGGTTTTTAGTGAGAGAGAGAGAGAGAGAAGAAAGACTGTTGAATGATGATGATGTTGATGAATATAATAAAAGCAAGGGTAATTTTGTAATTTCACATGGACTTAACTGAGAAAACTAACCCACATCCACTCCAGGGACTATCAGCGTAACAAACTGTCAAACCACAGGGACTATGAGTGTAATTTCCAAAATCTGGGGACTATAGCTGAAACTTTGCAAAACCACAGGGACTATCCGTGCATTTTACTCAATCGAAAAAAAAACAAAAAATTAACACCGCGAACACGAGTTTGAGCCGTAGCCCGTGCTACGGCTGGTTCTATGCTGTCTCCGCCCCTGTTGTATAACATTTTTTTGTGTAATTTAGTTGATGTAATTGTTACCAAATTATTTTGTTGTTGTTTATTCCAGTGGGGTCGATCGGTTTAAGAGGCAATTTGCACATCTTGAAGAGGGTATGGGTAAAGGTGGAGGTGGAGGTGGAGGTGGAGGTAGTAATACCACTCCACTGCTAAGGCAGCATGCCTCACTTCCAAGGCAAGTTACCGAACTCTTAATTGTTTGGATGTGTGATTAAACTGACTAATCATGCTAGATCATATAGAGTGTTTGGATACAAGTGATTCTGATTATCTAATTGTTTAGGGTCAAAATAATCATATTTTGAGAAACAAGTATGAAGTTGCTATATGAAAATTGTTTAGGGTCAAACTAATCAGATAATGATTTTGATTCTTCAACCGAATCTTGGATAACCTGGAGGGTAGAAACTGTGGAAGCCCTTTTAGAATTAATGGGCCATTTGAAGTACTAAACAAATTCAATATGTATGTACTTTTGTGAAACGTAGCAACTTTATAAATCTTTGGGAGTTTTTTTATGGATAGAGTATCTCCAACAAGAAAAAAACCGCTTTCAAACTAAAGTTGCCATTTCTTCTATTGGTTATTAGGATCAATGTCATTCATACTAACAAAACCTAGAAATGAAGCATGATAAAGATTTTAGCACAAACATCAAACCTAGAAACCAAACATGTGACGCAAGAAATCCAAAAGAAAAAAACGTTTTAATGCTTTATAATCATATATGCTAACCATAATGTAAATTGTGCAACGCGCGTCGGGCAATTACCCTAGTTACCATAATAGTTTGGAATATGTGTATTTTTACGCACTTATATCATTTTACTTATTATAATGTTCACTTTTAAACTTTTCTATAAAAATTTTATGCAATCACTTTTAAAACGCGTACATTTGTGTATGCTATGTTAGCGCTAACAAAGAGGAAGAAGCTGGCATTGTCACATATGCCAAGTAAATGGTTGATTTAGGGGTTTGTAAAATTTGAGACGATACTATTATACTCATAATTCATACATGTACCGATATTAGATGAAATAATATATGATACCTTTTATAAGAAAAAAAAATCACTTTTGATATGGTACACGTTTGGTATGGTGCTAGTATGCTGTGGCGGACCCAGAATTTTTTTTGCTGGGGATGCGGATGAGGTGTTCAACCATATTTTCAAGGGGTGCGCCGGTGCGGTCGGGTTTTTTGCCTAAAATATACACTAATTTTTTTTTCAAGGGGTGCGGCCGCCCACCCTAGCTAAAGGCTAGGTCCGCCCATGCTAGTATGGTACATGAGTTTTCTTTGTGAAAAATAAGCTAAAATCACTAGCACAAAGTTTGAACACGGTCAACAATACAATTTGTCATACTGAACTGGTATTATACTGTAAGTTATCATGCTGCTACGTGACACGTGCGGTTTCATACTATAGCACAACGCTAAGCACATTGATACAAGTGATGAAAGTTCAAGCGAGACAAGCACAAGGTACCAATTTCTTTATTTGTGTAACATTCTGTCACCATTTAAACATGATTCAGGAACCACTCATTCAACTTGTTTTCAAGATAAAAAAAGGAAAAAGAACAAAAATACTACAGTTAAGTATGATTATGAAAGAACAATGAGAGATGTCCCACTACTTTAAAAACTAATATTTAAAAAAGCACCACTTTTTGTTCCTGGCTTCAATTTGGTTACATGGGTTGTCAATTACTCATTTTAGTAGCATTTTATCATGTCCTTTCTTCAAGGACCACCACCCTCAACTATAGGCTTCACACAGACGTGTGTATTATGTAATATATCGAGTTAAAAAAACTTAAAAGAACCTTATGTAATATTTAAAAAAAAAAGGGAATGTAACATATATATATATATATACATATTTGTACATTATTATAAAGAAAATGTAAAAAACATTATTATAAAGAAAATGTAAAAAACGTCGACTAGTTTTTTTTAAATGTTCAAAATCTGTATGTTACATTTTTTGGACATATATATTATGTAACATGGTATTTTTAACATTCAAAAAAGAAAAAAACTACTCGGCTCTTTTTTTGTTTTTCTTTTACAAAAATGTTAAAATATATGTATGTTACATTCCCTTTTTTTAGAAAAAAAAAAATTACATAAGGTTTTTACAAGGGTTTCTTGTGTTTTTTCAACTCAAGTGGGTTTTCATTTTATTCTTCTCATATATATGTGTGTGTGTGTGTATGGACGTGCACAGGGGCGCAACTTTGTAGGGGGGACCTCCCCGAACTTTTCGCACAGTATTGTCCGGTATGTAGTTTTCGTATAGAATTTTTTAAGTATATACGTTTTCGACCACCCGGTTTTATAATTTTATTAGGTATATACGTTTTCGACCCTCCGGGGCCGGAAATTTCAAGCTTCGCCACTGGGCGTGCATGCATGCGTGTGTAGAGATCATAAAAACACTTATACATAGTGCTATCAAACATAATGATAGAGATTTTATAGTAGGAGTTATTTGGTTACATGATTATCTTATTTATCACAACTAAAGCAATAAGTGTATATATTTACATGTATTTCGCAGTTCTCTAACGTTACGTGTGTGTGAAAAGGGAGACCCGGTTCCTGTAAAAAGTTTTACTTGAGAAGCGTTCGAAGTGAGTATATCAGTTTTGTCATTTATTAAATATTTAATAGTACTATACTGAAATTAAACATGATAAAATGCTTGATTTAATAATTTAATTAAAGAATATTGAAGTGGATAAAGTTGTTTGTGTTTGTGTTTGAAATTGATAATTTTATTCTTTTTAATTTTAAGACGGTATTATTATATATTTTTAAATAGTTTTTATGTGTGACAACAGGTGCGTTTATACAATTTACAAGGTGTATTTATATCCTTTCAAACAAGGCCTTTTTTTGCTCGCAAATACGAATGGAATTAATTGGATACAAAAACCCTCTCCCACAGTCCCACTCCCCCCTCTCTACACATATATTGTAAGCATGTGTGTAACTTTAAGGCCATGTGGGTGCAGAATGAAGTAACTTCAAGGCCAAAAGTGGGGACTGGGAATGATACTGAATTCTATTGTAAGCATTCAATATATGTCTTCTTGTTATAGATCCCTACACTTGATAACACTCAACTTGTTTTCACAACATATCTCTTCACTAACAAGCTCATAAATCATAATAAATTTCTAAAAAAATATATAAATATTATACCAACTTAATGAATAAAATACTTACAATGGGGGTGGATGGATTATATATATGTACTTCCAATTATATCGAATTGTATACAAATCTAAAACTCAAGAATCTTGATAAGACTGGCCCGCGGAAAAGATCTTATTTGTGCAAAAGATACCTAAACTGAAACTCGTAAGGGATAACATGAAGACAATGTGAAAGTGGTACGCTTTTATTTCTCTCGAGGCATTTCATTGCTTGTTTTCCGATTTCATTTGGTAATTGAAGGCATACCCAATCTAGCAATGAGTCCATGTCTTTAGCAAAATCAAGCATATACCAATCCAATAGCTTTGGAATTGCTACCATTTTCTTTGTGGTTGAAATAGCGATTGCAGCTTGTAGATAATCTTTTTTGGCGATTTCAAGTTCATTTTCAACTTGAGATCCCGTGTAGATTCTCACCTTCATTTGTTAGATCACAGGTATGAGTCAGTTTTTATATTTCATCTAAAAACTGTATTGTATAAGACAAATATTAATTTGTGTCAAAGACGTCAAACCTAACCTAGGCATCCTTGAAATCTTGCAACATGAACACTATGTGTTTAATCCATTTATCTAAAGAGTCAAATAGGGTGTGTGTGTGTGTGGGGGGGGGTTATAAATTGGTTGTAATCAACTTGAAAATGTGCTAAAAACGGTTGGGGGTTATGATAAATGGGTTAAACAAACTGTAAACGGGTTGGCGGGTTGACATGTTAATTAAGCGGGTTAAACAAGTCAACACGAACACGGTCCATTTAATTAAACAAGTCAACCCAAACACGATATGTTTATTTAATGAGTTCTATATGACAACCCAAAACCTGATTAATTTCATATCTTGTCAGAAATTTGTCACACCTATTTTGACCATGTAGACATTTTTAACCGTTGTCACTTTGAAAACCAATTCTCTTTAGGTAATTATTTAAAAATAACAAAATCTTGAAACATAAATCAGACCAAAGTTGTTACAAAAAATGCTATTCACCTGGCCCATTTAATAAAAGATCACAATCTTTTATCATAAATGTTCTGTTCAATGTACCAAGAATGTGTATTATGAACCTTATCTACAACTTACAGCAGGTGAGGACCAGCTTCCACAGGAGAGTGCAAATGTTACTAATGGTTCTGATAGTTCCAACCCGAAAACACTTCTTGCAGTTATCTCGTCGTTCTTTACACCCTTTGCAAAAGTCTAACAAAAAATTAAAAAAAAAAAGTTACAAAAGATATTAAATGAATCTCTGCGACAAAAGATACCGATTTACTTACATATTTTGAATGAAATGGCAGTCTCAATATGAAATGCTCGATGCTGATCGCGTTTAAATAATGTCCTCCAACATTTATTGTTGCCTGCCGAGTAAGGAACAAATTAAATATCATCATCATACTCAGTAAATCCCACCAATAATACAGCTAAGGTCGGGTCTGAGGAAGGTAAAATGTAGACAGTCTTCCCTCTACCCCGTAGGAATAGAGAGGCTGCTTCCAGTGAGACCCCCAACTCGAACAAATTAAATATATGCATATGAATTTATTTATTTGTTTGAATTACATTACCTTCTGCATTAGTTGAACAACCATATCTGGACTTTCTGGTATTCCATGTTCAAGAAATGCCTGGTTGTTTCATGATTTAAATATATTATATACATTTTGTCTCAAAATTATAAATTAATAGTCAAATATTTTAACATACATTCATCATGCAAGAATTATAAATATTGATCCAGAATGCAAGTTTTTCTTGGTGAGAAAGACTTGTTAAATTGACTGATGCAAGTTTTCCAAGTAGGAGCCTGGAGGATTAAAAAAAATATATTAGAAACTGGTCAAAATATAATAAAAGTAAATAAATTAAATAATTTGAAACTATAAAGAACTTACTTTAATCTTTGTATCAAAAACACAGAATTCGCGGTTCGGTTTTTGTTGATGGAAGTTACTTCAATAGCATATAAATTTTTATACGGGCCAATGTCTCTTTTCTCGTATTCAAAACAGATGTTATAAGGATCCTTAAATTCTGTTTCTTCGACGGTTTCATTCGTTGTCAATGAAGGTAACATTTCCGTCATACTTTTACTCCTTGTTGAACTCATTCGCACAAAAATGTTCATCAAACATTTTAAAATACTTTCGGAAATCTTGTTTGGATCATCATCTCCCGACGATAACAATCCTTTTTCTTGAATTAAATTGGTTTTTCCATCTACATTTGCAGCCTCCAATAATCTACCTTCAAACTGAACAAAACTTTGTTACAATGAGTACAAATTATTTTGGGTTTATATCTTTTTAACCCATTACACTAAAGTCCCTATGAAATAAGTATAGGCGTATTATCGGTTAATTGCTTTTAAACCCCTAAACTTTTCTTTCGTACGGGTTAAACCCTTGTACTTTGGTTTGTCTTAGTCAAACATAGACATTTCAGGAAAGTAGGCAATAAAACTTGGATACAAACCCAAATTTTTAAAACATAAATCTAGTTATATAAACTAAATTTACCTGTAGTTTTTTCGGAGCTAAACGCTTCCTTGGTGACTTGGAATCAAGCGGTGATCTTCTTGCTAATGTATCAACGGTTTGAGGTTTAGGATTCGGCGAACGATACCTGTTCTTAGTGGCACTTGACGATTGGTTATCTTTGCCCACCAAAACTATTAAACAAAGAAAAAAAAGTTAGATTTTTTCTTCACTAATTAATTATCTTTCAAGAATATAAACCTATCAAACAAAGAAAAAAAAAGATATTTTTTTCACTAATTAGTTGTCTTTCAAGAAATAATAGAACTATCAAACAAAGAAAAAAAAAGATTCTTTTCACTAATTAGTTATAAAAACTAGCAAACAAAAAAAAAGACAATTAGATATTTTCACCTTCAAGCACATTAAAACTACCTGAAACAAGTGGTGAATTTTCAATGGGTGTTGATGGATTGGTCTCAACTTGAGGTGATAACTTGGAAGCCTTATTTTCACCATTTGTTGGTTCTTGAAAATCAAGTGAATTTTCAAGATTTCTTTTTGAAGATGAAATGTAAACTGCCTCTTGATATAGGCCTTGCCTAAAATGGACCACTTGTTCTTCAAGCCTAACTACTTCTTCTTCCAAAACAGCAACTTCTGCTAGAAGTTCCAATGTCTACCAATTTCCATAATTAAATTCAATTAAACCCCATTCTAAATTACACTTAAAAATTAATAACATTGTAATAAAAATTTACGGTAGGAGGGAGATAAGGCGGTAAGCGCGGGAGAGCTCCTAAAGGTCTAGTAAATGCTCTTTCTAAAGCTCTATGAACATTCTCTTCATGTCTAAGCCTCTTCCTCAGTTTTTCCACCTGAACCCAAATAAAAAAAAATTAATTTTTAATTTCAGCAATAATTGAATACTCTTCTAAGCAATGACCATCAAATAATTAAATAAAAAGTCAATGGTGACAGCAATGTACATCTTGTTGCAATGCCATCTTTTTCTCTCTCACTGAACCTCTTCTGCAAGTGTTGCTAGTGTTTGTGCTTGTTTTCTCACCCTCCATTTGCATTTGCACATCAACCTTTTTTCAACATTTATAAACAAAAAAAAAAGTAAATAAACAAATTCCCATTCACCTCCAACAAGAAAAGAATCCCAACCCACTTTTTTTTCAATTTTGTCAAAAACACAACCAAAAAAAAAAAAATTAATAATAATTATAATAATAATAATAATAATAAAATTACCTGAATCACCTTAGGATCTCTTAACAAAGGTTTCATAGGCCTCACATTTGTCTTCACTCTAACATTCATCTTTATAAACAAATTAATAATCAAAACTTAAGCATGAATGAGCACTGCAAAAATACAAAAAACAATAAAGAAGAAATTAAAGATCATCTTTTTCTTCTTTAAACTGATCAAGTTGAAGTCTTTTTACAAGTATTAATTACCAAAAGTGAGACTGAATGCAGGAAAAAAGGTGAAAGCAATTGTACTCAGTTCTGTAAATCACAAGCTTCAAGAACAGAGTGTTGGTCTTGAATTGTGGGAATCATATATACAAATAATAAAGTGGGAAAAAAAGGATACCCAAATGAGTGTTCAGCTTCAAGATATGAGAACAGAGAGAGAAGAAGTGGTTTGATAAAAATGGAAGTTGTTATATGGTGTAAACAACTGGATATAGATACATACATGTGTATGTATGTATAGAGAGAGTGGGAGGAGAGAGAGAGAGAGAGTGGTCTGGTTATGTGAAAGGGTGATATATAAGCAGGATTTTTTTTTACAATGAGGGTGTGAGAGTGAAGTTCTGGTGTGTCATCATGGACTAACGTGCGCCTTTCTTTTTTCAGTGCAAGCATGGATGGACCTTTTCTACTTGGTTGGGATTAGAATGATTGATATTTTTCTTTTTTCTTATAGATTTTGTATGTATTGAGTTGTAAAAGATGTTCATGATATAAAATAGAGTAAAATATTAAAATGATATCTGAGTTTGGGCTATTTTTATCAATTCAGTCTAAAAATGATACTTTTTGTATTTTAGTTTTGAGATTTCATTTTTGTTGTCATTCAATTAGATGAAAATGACAACAAAAAGAAAACCTTAGAAACCCAGATACAAAAAGTTTAATTTTTAGATTGATGTGACAAAAGTACGAATTAACTCTGAGAACATCTTGGTATTTTACTCTATAAAGTATAATGCACATTAGCTAAGTTATTGTGTTTAAAAGTTGTTATTTTTAGCCCAATTTAGGAGTGTGCGGGATTTGATCTTATGGAAGTGAACGTGTCCTTTCGGTAACAAATCTCTTTACGGACGTCTTTTTTTTAGACGTCTTTTTTTTTAGAAATTTTTGGTATATACGTTTTCGACCCATCGGTCGGAAATCTCAAGCTTCGCCACTGCTTAAGACTAGTTGTCTACTAATACAAGAAAAATAAAAGTAATATCAACAGGTGAAAACCTGAACTTTTCAATTTAAAATATGTTTATATAACAATTTAAATTTTTGATTGAATTACTTGATACATCAATATTAAATTCTTATAGTAGAAAGATAATAAATACGTTAGCATAAGTAAAGCATAAATTTTCGTCAACAAAGAGCTGCGATCCCCTAATCTGCCAAACTAATAACGTGTTTTATCGCTAATCCTCAGTGATAAACATAGCTTTGATTCTAAAGACCTGTTCACCTAGCAAAGGATCACATGTTGTTAGTTGGTAATATATAGAAAAAAATATAATATAAAACATGAATTTACTTTGTAAAATATAATATAACACATTAAATTACATTGTAAAAAGATAACAACGGATGTACTCAAAATCAAAATGTATTCGTTTTAATTCATAAATGATGCAATGGGAGCCTGTAGAAAAGTTACTGAATTTTATGTTGATTTTCATTTAATTTAATTAAAATTTGATTTAATGTTAATTTATGTTACTCAGTTTTTGTTTCATAAGTTAAAGTTTTTGTTTCAGTTTTTGTTTCCAGCCCAGTTGGTTCCCAAGTGGTTTGTAGGGCCGGTTTCTTCTTGGAGGTCACCGGTTCGACTCCCGGTTGCGGCGTATTGGGGGGGGGGGGGGGGTCGTCCCAATGTTGGATCGTTTCCTACCGAGGCATGGTTCGATCCGGAGGGCAACCCGGTTTTACCCAGCTGTTACCCCAGCGAGTCTCTCGTGTGGGGGCAGTATGGTTTCCGGGCGAAGGTCAGTAAGAGCGGCAGCCGGGGCCCGACAGAACATCGCGTCTGAGAATGCTTGGCTAACGGGTAACCGTCCTTGACGGGGACCCGGTGACCAATGGTCCATGTACATATTGAAAATTCACCCTTCAAAAAAAAAGTTAAAGTATTAATTTTGAGTAAAATGTTAAAATGGTCCCTGAGGTTTGGTCATTTTTGACACTTTAGTTCAAAACTCAAACATTCTGAATCTGTGTCCCTGTGCTTTTAATTTTGTTGTCATTTTCATCAAAAATCAAAATATGGTCAGATTTTCAGTTAGCATCCGATTTTTTGTATTTTTCCTCCCTTTTAATGAAGGGCAAAATGGTCTTTTAACCTTTTATTATGACAAATTAAAAAAATCTGATAATTTTGTCCTTCATTAATATGGAGGAAAAAGACAAAAAAAACTGCATGTTAACTATGCAAAATGAAGAATGATGTTAACTTTGAAGTTAAGTACGAATTCATGACCATGAAATAGTAACTTCGTTGCGATAACGAAGCAAAATTTAATGTTATGTAATATATGTATAGAATGTAATATAAAGGATGAGATGAAGGTACTAGATCTGTTATAAACGGATCATATGAAAGTAAGCATTATTGTAAGTTTAAATAAATATGTATATTGACCTATTACTAACGGATCGAGGAAATGAGAATGTGATGTGAAGGTATGCCATGGAAAGTATAGACTTGTTAGGAAGAAGTCAACTGTATAAATAATTACGAAATGAGATAGGATGATTACCTATAATTATGATGTGATCATAAGGTCAAACATAGATATGTGTATGTGTAAATGGAAGCGGGAAAGGTTTCTGGGACGAAACCTTATTTAAGGGGGTAGACTTGTAACGCCCCAAAATCCGAATGTTTATAATTGTTAAATGTTCTCGTATGGTACATCAAGAAATGAATGACTAGGTTATTTAACTAAGTTAAGAAAATGGTAAAAACAATTAAAGGAATGAAAATTGTACCAATTATGTCTTAGTGGCTAACACAAGGGACTAAAGTGGGTTAAAAGTGAAAGATGAGATAATATATGAAAAATTGCACACACACAAACACACACTTCGTGTGTTTGAGAATGAGCAGGAGACTCCCATGGAGCCAAGAACCCTAACTTCATCATTTTCATCAAATTGAAAGGCTAAATGATGCTTAAATTCATAACCTAGCATGGATTAATGATCACCTTCATAAGGGGATCGTAAGGTATGTCGTAAAAGTTAGATTGGTGATTATGCACGAAGTGGGTTATGTTGTAAATCGTGAATTGGTATGAAATTGAGTATGAGGATATGTTAGAATCATCGTATAGAACATGGGTTATGCAATATTTAGGTTAATTTGATGCTTAGAGGTGGAACCCATTAGTTATGGTGAGAATGATGACTTGAATCTTTATCCATATCTAATTCTTGTTGAATATTGATGTATTATGTGAGTAATATGGAGTCTTGTTAGAAGAATTGAAAGAAATATGATGATAATATGTTTGAATGTTTATGTGTGAATGATATATGTTAATTAGTAGGAGGATTTGATGAATTATGTATGAAATTAGGAGATTGTGCATGAATTAGTTGTACCTTATGTTTAGAAGGTTGTACACACACCAAGGGTATGATGAAATTAAAGATAATTGAGCCTAGATCACTAGTAAGTGATTAACAATGAAGTTATGAAGTGGGTTTTGTATAATATGATGATATGTTATTGTTAATGATGTTTGAAATCACATGTGTGTGTAAATGTTTAAAGGATTTCGGCTATGATTTGATAGATTAGTATGTTTTGAGTTTGAATGATAATTTCTGAAATAAGATCCGTGTGATGAATGATGAACAAGGTAACTATTGTAAGAATGATATATGATAGTTGATGCTTGATAAACGACATGGAAGCTTGGGAAAGAAGCGGGTCAAACGGGACTAATGCGCACGGGAAGCATATTCGGATGCTATGTAAGTAAAGCTTACACCCCTTTTTGTAAAATATCTATTCAATGTATTGATTACGAACATGGTAAGTAATTATGTGAATTATAATGTTCCGACAAGCTTTGATATGGGTCGGAACATGTGAGGATGTTAAGAAACTAAGTTTGATGGTCAAAAAGGGTAAAAAGGGTATTATAGTGATTTTGGTTACGAGTTAACGGAGGAATAAGTTATATGGATGGGATAATGAATAACTAAAATCCCACAAGAATAAAATGGACATTTAGACTTAATGGGTCAAATGGTGAAGATATCACCATTTTGCGATATTGACTAATGAATTGTTTTGTCAAGTATTATGCTTTCACAGGATGAATAGCGAAAGGAATTAAGTTGCTATTAAATAGCTATTTAGTGCACGAAGTATTAAAACGGGTCATAACTTTGATCCGAGCCAGGTATGTGTGATTAGAGTTGTAGTTAAGTAGTAGGATTGGTTAAATATGCAATGAAGTCCTTTGTTGTAAAGGATGGAGCGAAGTTGACAAAAAACGCCCTTGATAGGTATATCGGGCAAACGACCTTAAAAGTCGTTTGGAAACAAGCTATTCGGTTTGAGTAATGTCTTGGTCAAGCATGAAAGCGAAGAATAGGGTTTTGTATGTCATAGACCCCTTTTTATGCACAAATACCCATAACGGGTCGAAATAAACTTTTGAGCGAAAATGGGTTAAGAGGATGCAAGGCATCCGAGAATTTAATCTCTTATGACAGTAGTCGTTGAAATTATTAAGTCCGTATGAAGTTGAGGTCAAATCAACAGATTGTTTTGATAAATGCATGAACGGGTCGAATAATTCATAAATGAATAATAAGCCGAAAACGTATAAGTCAAGAATTTCCTTAACCCGGATGTTGGATTTCAAGTTCACATGATAGAATGTTAATTTACAATCATGTACGAAGAAACGGGAGGTTAAACGGGTAAACGGTTTAAAAGTTATGCGAGTTTTAGTGCGTTTGAACGACGAAAACAACACAGCAGGAAAACTGACTTTCGAGAGGCCGTCACCGACGCCCTTAGGGGCCGTCGCCGACGCCCCCTAGAAAGTCAGTTTCTGCTGACGGGTTATTTTGCTGCCTACGGAGGGTTTTGGCTACGCGTAAATGCAAGGGCCGTCGCCGACGCCCTCTCCATGTCCTAAAAGCTGAAATTTCGTTATTTATGTAATTTATGCATCGTAGGCTTCGGTATATTATCCGTGGACTACGGTGGGCCTCCCAAACATGATTTTTAACATTCCTTTGATGTATATGGATTATAAATCTAAATCTAAGTCCCATGTGATTAATGTATGAGTATGTAAGAGGTATGCAAGACATGGAAAGTGTGCGTAGGAGTGTATGTACGTATGTAGGTGAGTATTTATGTATATATGAAGATACGTAGGAGTATATGCATGTATTGTAGAGATGTAGAAATGTAGGCACGCATGTAAATGTGTATGTATGTATGCATGAAGGTGCGTATGAGAGTATGCAAATATGTCGAGGTATAGGAAGGTATGTACGTATGTAGATGTGGATGTATGTTGGTGAGAATGTAAGTATGCATAATCTAGATACGTTGAGTAATACGTTATTAATGATGTGTCTTGAGGATGAAAAGTAATGCAGGTACATTATTGAAGCCTCACCAGGATACGAATACGCAGATGAAATGCTTAAAGTTAGAAAGAGAACGAAATGGGGAGTGTACGGGCATAAATTTTGTTTATGTATGGTATGCTAATGTTATGATTGTATGTGGTGAGTGCAGGTTGTGCAACCATGGGCTATTATCATGAGGAATAGAGATCGAAGACCGAGTCACAAGAGAGATTGTACGGGATTAATTGAGTTTGTACTTTAGCAAACGAATGTTATGCTTTTGTTTTGTAAAACATATATTTTTAAAATGAACTTTCAGGTAAGTCAAGACGTGTGTAATGAAAGAAATTTTAAGGCTCGTTTTTCCGTTGCGTCGATTTAAAGATATTACGTGTTAGGGTGTTACAAGTTAGTATCAGAGCCCTGGTTTGAGAGAATTAAGTACGAGAGTATAGGTACTTGAACTCAAACCTTTGTGCTCTTGTGATAAGGAACCCGTACAATCCATGATTCGATCAAGATCTGAAGGTAGAAATGGAATGAAAACGTGTATGTATGCATTTATATGAAGAAACTAACGGTTATATTATGTGTAAGGTAAGCATGACTGCTTGGAAAGGACGATCCGTGAATGCGGTCTAGAACCGGCATTAAGGCAAGTGATAAGACAAATTGACCCCAGGTACGTAAATTTAACGTGTGGGCGTATGAAGTGGTATAATTAAGCAAGTGAAGGAAAATTTTAAATGAAATATAATAATGACGTGCCAATGAAGTTTTGAAAATGTTACACGTGCCGAAACTTAATTCTTCGGACATAAGGTGGCGATTACATGAAGACACGAAACTAGTATGTGGATTGTGTACCTGGCCAGTACACATGAAACATATGACGTTCGTGAGACCGTGATAATTGTTATAGGTATGTCCGTTAGAATTAGGTAGTAGGTGGACGTGAGGGTAAAGAGAAATGTAAGACTTTCAGGAATTAAAGTATGAATGATATGTTAGAATCCGCGAGATGGATTCGAAGCATGAAAGGAATGAAGTATGAATGACCTGTTTGAATCCGTAAGACGGATTCAAGTAATGAAAGGCATGAATGGAATGTTTGAATCCGCAAGACGGATTCAAGGAATGAAATGCAGAAAATGATATGTTTGAATCTGTGAGACGGATTCAACACATATAATGAATGAAAGATGTGAATGGAAGATGTAAATGAAAATGTTTGAATCCGCGAGATGGATTCAAAACATAGAAGTAATGGAAGATATGAATGATATGTATGAAGCCACCAGGCGAATTTAAAATATAAAAATAATGAAAGGTAGGGATGTTACGTTTGAATCCGCGGGACGGATTTAAGATGAAAAAAAGGATGGAATTAGTCCACATCAGAATGTGTCGATAGTTTGACAATGGTTGAGTCAAACAAGTCTTACGAGTAGGTGCAAAGTAAATAAACAACAGAACGATCAAAATTGGCACGCAAAACTAAATTTTAAAACGAAAGGAATAAGTTTTGAACAAGTTATGTATTAAATGTGTTAGTAATCGACTCTTACGAGTCAGAATGAATTACAGGCTACGACCCGGACAATGATTTGAGTATGAACTAGAAGGGTAAGTTTGTCAAGAATACCGAAATGATGTAATGAATGTCTTTGTAAGTAAACATGAATGGAAGGAAGCACTACTGTGTACCTCAATGCATCTATGATAAGTAAGAAAAGTCAATTTAACCTTAAAATGTCGAACTGCAAAGGTTGATGAAATAAATAACTAAAATGAAAGGATTGCATGAGAAAAATGAAATGTGTGTCCCTGTGCTTTTAATTTTGTTGTCATTTTCATCAAAAATCAAAATATGGTCAGATTTTCAGTTAGCGTCCGATTTTTTGTATTTTTCCTCCCTTTTAATGAAGGGCAAAATGGTCTTTTAACCTTTTATTATGACAAATTAAAAAATCTGATAATTTTGCCCTTCATTAATAGGGAGGAAAAAGACAAAAAAACCGCATGTTAACTATGCAAAATGAAGAATGATGTTAACTTTGAAGTTAAGTACGAATTCATGACCATGAAATAGTAACTTCGTTGTGATAACGAAGCAAAATTTAATGTTATGTAATATATGTATAGAATGTAATATAAAGGATGAGATGAAGGTACTAGATCTATTATAAACGGATCATATGAAAGTAAGCATTATTGTAAGTTTAAATAAATATGTATATTGACTTATTACTAACGGATCGAGGAAATGAGAATGTGATGTGAAGGTATGCCATGGAAAGTATAGACTTGTTAGGAAGAAGTCAACTGTATAAATAATTACGAAATGAGATAGGATGATTACCTATAATTATGATGTGATCATAAGGTCAAACATAGATATGTGTATGTGTAAATGGAAGCGGGAAAGGTTTCTGGGACGAAACCTTATTTAAGGGGGGTAGACTTGTAACGCCCCAAAATCCGAATGTTTATAATTGTTAAATGTTCTCGTATGGTACATCAAGAAATGAATGACTAGGTTATTTAACTAAGTTAAGAAAATGGTAAAAACAACTAAAGGAATGAAAATTGTACCAATTATGTTTTAGTGACTAACACAAGGGACTAAAGTGGGTTAAAAATGAAAGATGAGATAATATATGAAAAATTGCACACACACAAACACACACTTCGTGTGTTCGAGAATGAGCAGGAGACTCCCATGGAGCCAAGAACCCTAACTTCATCATTTTCATCAAATTGAAAGGCTAAATGATGCTTAAATTCATAACCGAGCATGGATTAATGATCACCTTCATAAGGGGATCGTAAGGTATGTCGTAAAAGTTAGATTGGTGATTATGCACGAAGTGGGTTATGTTGTAAATCGTTAATTGGTATGAAATTGAGTATGAGGATATGTTAGAATCATCATATAGAACATGGGTTATGCAAGATTTAGGTTAATTTGATGCTTAGAGGTGAAACCCATTAGTTATGGTGAGAATGATGACTTGAATCATTATCCATGTCTAATTCTTGTTGAATATTGATGTATTATGTGAGTAATATGGAGTCTTGTTAGAAGAATTGAAAGAAATATGATGATAATATGTTTGAATGTTTATGTGTGAATGATATATGTTAATTAGTAGGAGGATTTGATGAATTATGTATGAAATTAGGAGATTGTGCATGAATTAGTTGTACCATATGTTTAGAAGGTTGTACACACACCAAGGGTATGATGAAATTAAAGATAATTGAGCCTAGATCAATAGTAAGTGATTAACAATGAAGTTATGAAGTGGGTTTGGTATAACATGATGATATGTTATTGTTAATGATGTTTGAAATCACATGTGTGTGTAAATGTTTAAAGGATTTCGGCTAGGATTTGATAGATTAGTATGTTTTGAGTTTGAATGATAATTTCTGAAATAAGATCCGTGTGATGAATGATGAACAAGCTAAGTATTGTAAGAATGATATATGATAGTTGATGATTGATAAACGACATGGAAGCTTGGGAAAGAAGCAGGTGAAACGGGACTATTGCGCACTGGAAGCATATTCGGATGCTATGTAAGTAAAGCTTACACCTTTTTTTGTAAAATATCTATTCAATGTATTGATTACGAACATGGTGAGTAATTATGTGAATTATAATGTTCCGACAAGCTTTGATATGGGTCGGAACATGTGAGGATGTTAAGAAACTAAGTTTGATGGTCAAATGGGTAAAAAGGGTATTATAATGATTTTGGTTACGAGTTAACGGAGGAATAAGTTATATGGATGGGATAATGAATAACTAAAATCCCACAAGAATAAAATGGACATTTAGACTTAACGGGTCAAATGGTGAAGATATCACCATTTTGCGATATTGACTAATGAATTGTTTTGTCAAGTATTATGCTTTCACAGGATGAATAGCGAAAGGAATTAAGTTGCTATTAACTAGCTATTTAGTGCACGAAGTATTAAAACGGGTCATATCTTTGATCCGAGCCAGGTATGTGTGATTAGAGTTGTAGTTAAGTAGTAGGATTTGTTAAATATGCAATGAAGTCCTTTGTTGTAAAGGATGGATCGAAGTTGACAAAAACGCCCTTGATAGGTATATCGGGCAAACGACCTTAAAATTCGTTTGGAAACAAGCTATTCGGTTTGAGTAATGTCTTGGTCAAGCATGAAAGCGAAGAATAGGGTTTTGTATGTCATAGACCCCTTTTTATGCACAAATACCCATAACGGGTCGAAATAAGCTTTTGAGCGAAAATGGGTTAAGAGGATGCAAGGCATCCAAGAATTTAATCTCTTATGATAGTCGTCATTGAAATTATTAATTTCATATGAAGTTGAGGTCAAATCAACAGATTGTTTTGATAAATGCATGAACGGGTCGAATAATTCGTAAATGAATAATAAACCGAAAATGTATAAGTCAAGAATTTCCTTAACCCGGATGTTGGATTTCAAGTTCACATGATAGAATGTTAATTTACAATCATGTACGAAGAAACGGGAGGTTAAACGGGTAAACGGTTTAAAAGTTATGCGAGTTTTAGTGCGTTCGAACGACGGAAACAACACAGCAGGAAAACTGACTTTCGAGAGGCCGTCGCCGACGCCCCCTAGAAAGTCAGTTTTTGCTGACGGGTTATTTTGCTGCCTACGGAGGTTTTTGGCTACGCGTAAATGCAAGGGCCGTCGCCGACGCCTTCCCCATGTCCTAAAAGCTAAAATTTCGTTATTTATGTAATTTATGCATCGTAGGCTTCGGTATATTATCCATGGACTACGGTGGGCCTCCCAAACATGATTTTTAACGTTCCTTTGATGTATATGGATTATAAATCTAAATCTAAGTCCCATGTGATTAATGTATGAGTATGTAAGAGGTATGCAAGACATGGAAAGTGTGTGTAGGAGTGTATGTACGTATGTAGGTGAGTATTTATGTATATATGAAGATACGTAGGAGTATATGCATGTATTGTAGAGATGTAGAAATGTAGGCACGCATGTAAATGTGTTTGTATGTATGCATGAAGGTGCGTATGAAAGTATGCAAATATGTCGAGGTATAGGAAAGTATGTACGTATGTAGATGTGGATGTATACTAGTGAGAATGTAAGTATGCATAATCTAGATACGTTGAGTAATACGTTATTAATGATGTGTCTTGAGGATGAAAAGTAATGCAGGTACATTATTGAAGCCTCACCAGGATACGAATACGCAGATGAAATGCTTAAAGTTAGATACATAACGAAATGGGGGAGTGTACGGGCATAAATTTTGTTTATGTATGGTATGCTAATGTTATGATTGTATGTTGTGAGTGCAGGTTGTGCAATCACAGGCTATTATCATGAGGAATAGAGATCGAAGACCGAGTCACAAGAGAGATTGTACGAGATTAATTGAGTTTGTACTTTAGCAAATGAATGTTATGCTTTTGTTTTGTAAAACAGATATTTTTAAAATGAACTTTCAAGTAAGTCAAGACGTGTGTAATGAAATAAATTTTAAGGCTCGTTTTTCCGCTGCGTCGATTTAAAGATATTACATGTTAGGGTGTTACAACATGGCCCCAAATTCAAAAGGTTTAAGTTTTATACTAAAGTAACAAAAGTAACCAAACCTCAGGGATCATTTTGCCAGTTTACTCATTAACTTTTTTTTCATAAGTTAAGGTATTAATTATTTTTATGACCAAAAATGTTAAATGCTCTTTTACCATTTTGGTAAGGGGTTTTCTAATGGCACACCTCTCTGTCTATCCGAACACTTTTCCAATTCAATACGCATCGTATAGGCCTATACGATGCGTATTGAAATAAAGTAAAAGACATGGCAGACTGACAGGTGCTGGTTATGTCTGGCGGCGGGCTTGATACGCATCGTATAGGCCTATACGACGCATATCATGGCACTGATTTTTTTAAGTTTATTTTTTGTTGTGTTGTGTCGAATGCGAACCCGAAAAACGAAAGGGATTTCGAGCAGTTGGTCGATGACATGATAGATAAAGATCTTGACACGATCATATCCATTTTCAAGTATTAGACTAGATAGTCCAAGATGAAATATATTAAAACCATTCAAGCCCACCAGTCTAAAATGTGGGATTTAAGCGGCATGTTAAAATGGAACATAATCCCAGATTGTCTAAAGAAACGCTTTTATCATTTGTCATGTGGTAACAACTACCAAGGGGATATTCAGATCTCTATTCGGTCATATTTCCGAGCTTTTTACACAGGAAGATGTGGTTCCCAATTTGCGGAACATAATCACAGATTGTCTAAAGAAGCGTTTTTATCATGTGTCATATGGTAACAACTACGAAGGGGATATTCAGATCTCTATTCGGTCATCTTTCCGAGCTTTTACACACGAATATGTGGTTCTCAATTTTTAAAATATTATGTCAGTTGGAATGTTTTAAAAATCAGATGCAACTTTACGACACACTTACCTTAATCACATCTTCCATGGAGTCACAGATCCGATAATAGGGCCCACGGATCTCCAAGCCCACCAGTCTACAATGTGTTATGGTGAGATTCTTCAAGTTTGCACAGTGGGAGAAAAGACCAGCACCCTTATTGTTCCGTATTTTCTCCTTTTCTAATTCTTGAAGAATCTCATAACGTATTCTCTGTTTCTCTAAATCGTCTGTAAAATTATGTTTCTCTCATATTACACATGATAAAAGCGCTTCTCTAGACAATTTGGGATTATGTTCTGTTTTATGACACATGATAAAAGCGCTTCTCTAGAAAACAAGTGCAACTTTATGGCACGCTTACCTTAATCACATTTTCCATGGAGTCACAGATCCGACAACAGGGCCCACGGATCTTATCCCCACTCGAGACCAACCTCTGGATTACTCGTGGGAGAAAAGACCAGCACCCTTGTCATTCTGTATTTTCTCCTTTTCTAATTCTCGAAGAATCTCATAACGTATTCTCTGTTTCTCTAAATCATCTATAAAATTATGTTTCTCTAATATGACACATGATAAAAGCGCTTCTCTAGACAACAGGTGCAACTTTATGGCACGCTTACCTTAATCACATTTTCCATGGAGTCACAGATCCGACAATGGGGCCCACAGATCTTATGCCCACCCGAGACCGACCTCTAGATTGCGCGTAGGAGAAAAGACCAGCACCCTTGTCGTTCCGTATTTTCTCCTTTTCTAATTCTCAAAGAATCTCGTAACGTATTCTCTGTTTCTCTAAATCGTCTGTAAAATTATATAAAAAAAACAAAGTATGCGGGCTTTCCATCCATATATTCCGTCCAACATATGACACATGATAAAAGCGCTTCTCTAGACAATCTGGTATTATGTTCCGTTTTATTACAGTCGTGAGGTGGTCAAACCTTTATAAAAGTAGAAAAAAATAAAACATTAACAACTAACAAAGATTGAAGAACAAAAGAAGAAATTGTTCCTCTTTGTTACCAAGCAGGTCATCTGAAACAATTAACAGGACACTGTTAACAGGGGAATTCTATTGGAACACCTGATTATCTATCTGCATACCTTATGCCCACCCGAGACCTACCTCTGGATCACACGTGTTGAATGATCGAGAGAAACTTCTTCGAGCTAACTGTCGATATCTCATCCTTCTTATCTTGCTATTAAATGAGGTATAATAGCTAATAAAATATGTTTAACTTTTGAAGTCTTTATATTCTCTAACATTTGAAGGTTCTTTATATGCTTTTTTCTAGATGCATGTCTGTGTCGAACAGTTTCTCCATCGCTAATTTCTCCACTCACAGTGAAATCGAACAATTTCTTCATAGATTCCGTCCGGTTTCAAAGCCGGTTGTGGATTACGAGTGTTCTAGAATCGTTCAAGGCATTCTTGTTTATGCGATTAACAGAAATAAGGATGCATTCCACGGTAAACGATGCAGCTGATGAAACCGAATCTGTTATTTTGGTTGTTCAGTACTTCCGAGATGATTCAAGTGAGTCCTATGAAGCAAGTGTCTGTCTATTCAATTGAGAGGAATAATTGCATTACATCCCCATTGAAAACAAGTGGTTGTAATTATGGGACTCTTGATTTGAAACGCATTTTTGAGAAATTTATAGTTTAATACGCATCGTATAGGCCTATACGATGCTTATTGATCGAGGAAATTACTAAAATGCCCCTGTTTTTCTGATAAATCAGGGGTATTTTTGAGAAAATTCAAAGTTTAATACGCATCGTATAGGCCTATACGATGCGTATTATGCCAATATACGATACAACATAGGCCTATACGATCGTATATGGCATAATTTGAAATTTAGTTTTATCGTGTTTGCCTCGGTTCGACGCGAATACGTATCGTTTTTTGACGAACTTTCGCATATTTTGTCGTTTATGACGTATACCTTCAACATACGTCGTTTCGGTGACGTTCGGTTACGTGCGAATATCGTATTCTATGATTACGTACATTTTTGTTTGAAATCCACTTGTACTGCATAGTGTCGTGTTATATATATACGCGTGTGGAAATATCATTAGTCACGTATTTTGACGTATTTTTGCCTATTTTGACGTATTCTAACATATTGTTGTGTATTTTATAGTATTTTTGACGTATTTGAGCGTATTCTAATGTATTTTAGCTTATTTTAACCTATTTTAGGGTATTTTACGTATTTCGACGTATTTTAACGTATTTTGATGTATTTTTGTTTATTTTATCGTAATATGACGTATATTAACATATTGCAACCGAGACCGCCTTGTTAATTTTAATGAAGCAATGAAGATTGAATGTGCAAACCGCAACCGTTTTTACTACGGAAACGGTGGCTATGCGAAATACAAACCGCAATCGTTTGTGACTATGGGAAATACTAGCAAAAGAAACAAATATTTTTATAGAAGCATTGGGATTCAAGGGTTTAGTTAGAATATATTCATAGATTGTCTACAGAAACGCTTTTATCATGTATCGTATGAATGTAATTAAACGGAAGCTATCAATCGAGACCGCATTGTTAATTTTTATGAAGAAATGAAGATTGAATGTGCAAACCGCAACCGTTTTTTACTATGGAGTTGGAGCATGAAGAAACGAAACCCTAACATTCGTTGAGTGAGAATGTGTGCAGACTGAAACCTCATCTACCTGAATGTTGTGTTAGGAAGTTTGCACAGTGGAAGAAAAGACAGCACCCCTTTCAGTGGGAGAAACGAAAGTGATTTCGAGCAGTTGGTCGATGACATGGTAGATAACATCTTGACACGATATAATTGCAAGACTGTTTGTCGGGCTTCCAATGCTCACACAGGGTGATAAACAACGCTGATATGGACACATACCAACAGATTCAGATTTAAACAATGCACGCCTCAATTCATCTTTTTTACTCTTTTCTTCGATTTCAACAAATCTTTTCAATAATCAGTACGCAACAAATCTTTGTGTAGTTATTCGGAATGTTTCGAATCATCATAGAAGACGAAACTTCAGCAACCATTTTTCCTTTTCCTATTCGAGAACATTCTCTGTAACATGAGAAACGAAAGGGATTTCGAGCAGTTGGTCGATGACATGATATATAAAGATCTTGACATGATCATATCCATTTTCAAGTATTAGACTAGATAGTCCAAGATGAAATATATATATACCATTCAAGTACACCAGTCTACAATGTGTTATGGTGAGATTTTTCAAGTATTAGACTAGATAGAAGACGTGTCGGGTTCTTCTGCTAGTGGTTTCTGTAACCAATTGGGAACCACATATTTGTTTCAAGATTTATGTATCTGAATCAGGTTCTCAAACAAACACTACTAAAGATGAGTTGGTATTGAACAAAGAATATGAAGATCACGGTGCAGACACGTGGGAAGAAAGTCATTGGACTGTCGCAGATGAAGTTAAATGTGATCAAACTTGGACATCAGACGTAAATCTTGAAGCAAATATGTGGTTCCCAATTTGCGTAACATAATCTCCGGATTGTCTAGAGAAGCGCTTTTATCATATGTCATATGGTAACAATAGTATGCTGTTTCAAGATCAATTCCAATTGCAGTTTTTTCAACTCTCCTGGCCATTTTCAAACAAGTGGTTGTAATGATGGGACCCTTGATTTGAAACACATAATGGGACCCTTGGTTGTAATGATGGGACCCTGGCCATCCTCGTTATCCTTTGCTTTCTGCAATTCAAGCAGGCACGGATGCTAAACGTACTGTTATTACATCCGAGACGATTCAAGTGAGTCCTATGAAGCAAATGTCTGTCTATTCAATTGAGAGGAATCGTTATTTATATATAAATTAGTTAATTTTGAAGAAATAGTAATATAATAACAATAGTAATACATCTAAAAAGATTAATAAAGCTGATTAAATGACATAAAAGAGAGAATAAAAAGAAAAACAAAAAAAATGCAAAACCTGATGTGACATTGTGACTTATATAGAAGTTGATGGTCGAAATATCTAACCTTTAATATATCAAAAATTTATATTTATAAATAAAATATAATATAATTAAAGCTGAAGGCACCATGAACCATTTCAATTCGATTTTAAATTCACATAAAACAATCATTATCCTATATAACATTTTGAGTAGGAGCTTGAAAACAGTAACTCATTTATCATGTAGTGATTTTAAATTATTTTAAGTGATTTTTTAGGTTTTTTTTAAGTTGTGTGTTTTTTTTTATTATTATTATTTTTGTCTTCTACTAAAGTGCTTCATATTTTTTCTCCCTCAAGTTTTTATAGTTTACTTTTGGCTTTTTAATATCTTTTATAATTTAAAACATTTTTGTTATAATATAAAGTTCATCTACGTTTTACAATAGCTTGCGGTATAAATTTTCGTTTGTCTTTACCTCATATTTTTTTCTCCCTTAAGTTTTTATAGTTTACTTTTGGCTTTTTAATATCTTTTATAAGTTAAAACATTTTTGTTATAATATAAAGTTCATCTACGTTTTACAATCGCTTGCGGTATAAATTTTCGTTTCTCTTTACCTACATTTTACGTCACGTTGACGTTTTTGTTTTACGATTTTTTCTGGCTTTGATTGTCTTTTTTTACACTACTTAGCACGGTTTTATGACCCCCGCACCCGCAACGCGAGGGTTACACAATAGTTACAGATATATCATAGGGTTGTATTATTGGCAAACCTTGGGGGATTAAATCGACACCCACAATACGCATCGTATAGGCCTATATGATGCGTATTGAGGTGGGTTCAAACTCCTATGCCTGCCAAAGGCTGCCATTGTCCCCTACCAAAAAGTAATACGCATCGTATAGGCCTATACGATGCGTATTGAGGGTGTCAATTTAATTTTTTAATTTTTGCAAGGTCTTCCTGTCACGCGGTAGCTTTCCGTCACGCGAACGAAGAAGCAGCACTTTGGACATTTGTTGGCCTTCAAACATCTAGGAAACATTATTTGAGAATACCCCTGAATTCATCGACGCTGTCGAATGAGATCCTCCACTGTTGGATTATCATCTTTCACACCCATTTTCCCTAAATTTATCGATTATGTTTTTCAACAGGGATGTAATGCAATGATTTCTCTCAATTGAATAGACCGACACTTGCTTCATAGGACTCACTTGAATCGTCTCAGATGTAATAACAGTACGTTTAGCATCCGTGCCTGCTTGAATTGCAGAAAGCAAAGGATAACGAAGATGAACATTGTATTTATCACGAAAGTACTGAACAACCGAGATAACAGCTCCGGTTTCATCAACTGCAACTGGAATTGATCTTGGAACAACATACTCTTGTTACCATCAATAATCTTGGAATTGATCTTGGAACAACATACTCTTGTTACCATCAATAATCTTGGAATTGATCTTGGAACAACATACTCTTGTTAACAACGGTTCTCCAATTCCAGATCAATAATGTAAGGAGAAGCGTTGAGATTCACGGTTGCGGTAGTCAAAAAAGGTTGCGGTTTGCAGATTCAATCTTCATTGCTTCATTAACATTAACAAGGTGGTCTCTTTGCTTCGTCCACTAGAACTATTTGTGTATGCATTCTTAGGGTTTTTATTATTTGATCAATGGAAGTTGAAATCGACATAAAGGACATCGATGATTCAATCGCAAACAAAACCAAACACGATCAGGTATCGAAGAACGTGTAGAACACTCGTAATCCTCAACCAGCTTTGAAACCGGACGAAATCTACGAATAAACTGTTCGATTTCACGGGTTTGTTTGAGAACCTGATTCAGATACACAACGGTCTCTTTGCTTCGTCCACTAGAACTATTTGTGTATGCATTCTTTTGGTAGTTAACAACGCTAATTAGAAAAAAAATCTGTAAAATTAATCATATCGATTGCTATAACAGGATGGATGTGACACACACAGATAGATAAGCTGTCACAGTTGTCAAAGACTGTTTGTCGGGTTTCCAATGCTCACATAGGGTGATAAACAACGCTGATACGAACACATGTGTTTTGAAATAGGCTTTGTTCTTGGTTTAATGAAGTTACACGTAACATCTAGTTATATTCAGATTTAAATAATGCACGCCTCAACTGAGATAACGGACATCCATCAAGCTCAAAAAGAAAACTTGTGTTTCCCATAGTCACAAACGATTGCGGTTTGTATTTCGCATAGCCACCGTTTCCGTAGTAAAAAACGGTTGCGGTTTGCACTTGAATTTGTGGATTTCGGTTGGTTCAGAAACTTAACAAGAGAAGCAACTAAAAAAGCGTTTGGTTCAGAAACTTAACAAGAGAAGCAACTAATTCGAAGATCCTTGCGTTAGACACAATTTTTTGGAATTTGTGGATTTCGGTTGGTTCAGATCTCTATTCGGCCATCTTTCCTCTCAAAGAAGGATGAGATATTGGCAGTTAGCTCGAAGAAGTTTCTCTCGATTAGGTGTTCGATTAGATTTTCCCTTTTAACAATGTCCTGTTAATTGTTGGAAATTTGTGGATTTCGGTTGGTTCAGACAAACACAATTTGTTTTCAACGGAGATGCAATGCAATGATTCCTCTCAATTGAATAGACATACACTTGCTTCATAGGACTTACTTGAATCAAACAGGCATGCCTCACACACTTAACATTTTTAGAAGTTTTCAATAAAATTTCATTCTGCTGTAAACTTGTTCTCTATGAAATGTCTCTATTCGGTCATCTTTCCTCTCAAAGAAGGATGAGATATCGGCAGTTAGCTCGAAGAAGTTTCTCTAAATCAGGTGTTCCATTAGATTTTCCCTTTTAACAATGTCCTGTTAATTGTTGGAAATTTGTGGATTTCGGTTGGTTCAGACAGACACAATTTATTTTCAACGGGGATGTAATGCAATGATTCCTCTCAATTGAATAGACAGACACTTTGCTTCATAGGACTCACTTGAATCGTCTCGGAAGTACTGAACAACAGAAGGATGTGATATCGGTAGTTATGAGATTCTTCGAGAATTAGAAAAGGAGAAAATACGGAGCGACAAGGGTAGTATGAGTCTGAGTCCATTGTGGTTCGTGTTAGGTTTGTATTTCCCATAGCCACCGTTTCCATAGTAAAAAACGGTTTCGGTTTTCCACATTCAATCTTCATTGCTTCATTATAATTAATAATGCGGTCTCGATTGAAGATGTAATTGCAAGACTGTTTTTCGGGCTTCCAATGCTCACACAGGGTGATAAACAACGCTGATATTGAACGGATTATTGAACCAAGAAAGTCATTGGACCGCCACAGATGAAGTCAAATGTGATCAAACTTGGACATCAGATGTAAATCTTGAAGAAACAGAACATAATCCCAGATTGTCTAAAGAAGCGCTTTTATCATGTGTGATCCAGAGGTCGGTCTCGAGAGGGTATAAGATCCGTGGGCCCTATTGTCGGATATGTGACTTAAAGAAAGTCGTTGGACTGCCGCCGATGAAGTCAAATGTGATCAAACTTGGACATCAGACGTAAATATTGAAGAAATGAAACATAATCCCAGATTGTCTAAAGAAGCTTTTTTATCATGTGCGATCCAGAGGTCGGTCTCGAGTGGCATAAGATCCATTGGCCCTATTGTCGGATCTGTGACTCAAGAAAGTCATTGGACTGCCGTCGATGAAGTCAAATGTGATCAAACTTGGACATCAAACGTAAATCTTGAAGAAAAGGAACATAATCCCAGATTGTCTAAAGAAGCGCTTTTATCATGTGTGATCCAGAGAAGACGTATCGGGTGGGCATAAGATCCGTGGGCCCTATTGTCGGATATGTAACTCAAGAAAGTCATTGGACTGCCGCAGATGAAGTCAAATGTGATCAAACTTGGACATCAGACGTAAATATTGAAGAAACGGAACACAATCCTAGATTTTCTAAAGAAGCGCTTTTATCATGTGTGATCCAGAGAAGACGTATCGGGTGAGTTGTGGTTGATTTATAGGAGGAGGTTATGAAACGAATATATGTTTATGCGAATTTAAAGGACAATACTGACAGAGGTGCTGGTCTTTTCTCCCACCGTGCAAACTTGAAAAATCTCACCATAACACATCTAATATGACACATGATAAAAGCTCTTCTTTAGACAATCTGGGATTATGTTCCGCAAATTGGAAATCACATATTCGTGTGTAAAAGCTTGGAAAGATGACCGAATAGAGATCTGTATACACCCTTGGTATTTGTATACCATATGACACATGATAAAAGCGTTTCTTTAGACAATTTGGGATTATGTTCCGCAAATTGGGAACCACATTGTAGTCTGGTTGGCTTGAATGGTTTTAATAATACTTGAAAATGGAAATAATCGTGTCAAGATCTTTATCAATCATATCATCGACCAACTGCTCGAAATCCCTTTTGTTTCTCGGGTTCGCATTCGACACAACACAACAAAAAATAAATTCAAAAAAACAGTGGCCTTATACGCATCGTATAGGCCTATACGATGCGTGTCAGTCCCGCCGCCAGACATAACCTGCACCTGTCAGTCTGGCATGTTTTTTACTTTAAATCAATACGCATCGTTTAGACCTATACGATGCGTATTGAATTGAAAAAGTGTGTAGATAGACTGGGGGTGTGCCATTAGAAAATCCCTATATTATATATGGTAGAAAGATAATATATTATTTTATGAAATGGTACAATAGACTTTCGTTGTTGGATCTTGGGATCACTTTATTGCCTTTTAATTTTAATCAGTACATCAATTATGTGTTTTTAAATTTCTGATTAAGGTTAAGTAAAAGTTGTTGGGTTCCTTTTAATTTCATAAAAGGCATGAAATAGACCATGAATTTTTGTAATTCTTTTTAATGGCAGCAAATGAATTTTTGTAAATTGCCGAATTGTATTCCTTTTGTAGATCTACATTAAAGGGAAATTTTATAGGGTTGCAATTAGACCTGCTATGATGTATGGAACAGAGTGTTGAGCCATCAAAAAGGCACAGGCGCGCAAGATGGAGATTGCATAGATGAGGATGCTGAGGTGGATGTGTGGATACACAAGACTAGATCGGAAAAGAAATTAGGTTTTCAGGGAAAGGGTAGGAGTAGCTAGTATATTGGAGAAAAGTAAAGAAAGGAGATTGAGATGGTTTAGGCATGTGAAGAGAAGGCATACTACAACGCCAGTTAGAGCAATGAAAAACTTCATTGTGGAGGGGAGCAGAAGTAGAGGCAAGCCTAAATTAATTTGGGAGGATCGGATTAGACATGATTTTTATAGAGTTGCATCTCTTTGAGGACATGATCCAGGATAGGGATTAGTGGAGACATAGGATAAAGGTAAAGAACTATTAAGAGATGACATATAGGTAGCCTAGT
This sequence comes from Helianthus tuberosus, assembly GCA_030545235.1. Classification (NCBI taxonomy): domain Eukaryota; kingdom Viridiplantae; phylum Streptophyta; class Magnoliopsida; order Asterales; family Asteraceae; genus Helianthus; species Helianthus tuberosus. Next base: position 147,474,373 of record CM060358.1, read on the forward strand.
TTTTGGTTAAGGGGGGATTTAGCATACGATTGTCTTTAGGTAACATGTGCATTGGTTGTTTTATGATGCTATAAATGTTTATGTAGTATATGCTCACTCCTGTTGCTATTTGGTAGTTTTATTTCACTATGGTACCCGTCTTTTCTGCTCGTATCACGCCTGTTTGTTCGTATGCATTTGTTTTTGAGCCGGGGGTCTTTCTGGAAGCAGTCTCTCTACCCTCAAGGGATAGAGGTAAGGTTTGCCTACATCTCACCCTCCCCTGACCCTACCACTAGCTCTACTATTGGTAGGATATACTGGGTACGGTTGTTGTTGTTGTTTTATTAGTTTTGTAGAAATGCGCCTAATAACAAAATAAAACTCGGTTTTTAGGTTAACAATCGGGTTTTATTAAAGAATAAATGTAGGGTTAAGTTCACGTACAAAGTGCTTTATCGTACAAAACGTACGAAAGGCATGAAAAAGCTAAAAAAAACACGGTGACATTTTCATAATTATTTGCTCGTACGGTAATTATCAAAATTACTCTAAAAATGGTCTTGTAGAGTAATTTTGATATTGTGGGGTAATTATCAAAATTACTCTACAAGTGTATCTTGTACATTAATTTCGATCATGTATGGCAATTATCAAAATTACTCTACAAGTGTATCAAAATTACTCTACATCAAAATTACTCTACAAGTATATCAAAATTACTCTGCAAGTTTATCAAACAACATACAATTCAAAATTACTTTACAAAATCATTTGTAGAGTAATTATGATACTCTACAAAATTACCTTACAAGATCAAAATTACCATACAAGATCATTTGTAGAGTAATTATGATACTCTACAAAATTAATCTACATGATTAAAATTACCCTACAAGAACAGTTTACAAAATTACTCTACAAGATCAAAATTACCCTACAAGATCAATTGTAGAGTAGTTTTGATAATTACTCTACGAGTAAATAATTACGAAAATCTCACCGCGTTTTTTTTACATTTTCACCCTATTCGTACGTTTTGTATGATAAAGGTATTTGTATTTGATCTTTTGTCAACAAATGTAATGCCTTATTTCCATTTTTATAACCACGCTTTATTGGAATTTATATATTATGAATTTTAGTTGACAACAATGTGTACAAACTCTTTGAAGTTTATCGAGGGTTTTTTTACCCTTGTAACTAGGTTTGTTAGCCAGTCTAAAACCCTAACCTTGCCCCCACCTCTTTCGACAGAATTACCTTTTCCTAATTTTCCTACTTTATTTTTTTATAACTTTAGGCTATGTGTAGTGTGCGCCAAGCCACCAGCAACATCGGCACTTAGGGCCTTAAACACCACAGCGTGGTCACCAAGGGCACCCCCATAAGTGTGGTAACAGGGGTAAGAGTGATCTACATGCATGTGAACCCCATTTTGAACCTTCTTGTAGGACCTCAATCATTAGCTAGTTTCCTTGTAATATCTAATGTTCTAAATGTTAATGATAAAGGACCTCATCCCCCACCATGTTTTCTTTTCTGAACCTTTTGAAACTTCGAGTTCTCCCATAAGCGAATATCTAAGGGCGAGAGGTTATTAATATAAAATGATTTTCAAAGAATGGAGATCGAGTGCCTGAGCACCAACAAATGATAAACAATAGGTTGTGTTTGTTTCTTGAAAACATTTAGCTTTACTATGGGTTAAGTAGGTCTCCTTTTTGATAGAAGAATGATTCTTAACGCAATGTCAAGTTCTCTAGCCTTACCAGAACTTGTAATTGCGACAAAAAACAATATTCCACTGAAAGCACCCGCTTAGACTCATGGTGATGTTTAATATCTTTGAAAAACAACCATAACCTGTTGGATCTACAAAAGAACAAATGATATGCAAAAGCCAATACATGAATCAAGAATCAAGAAATAAACAGTTGATGAAACAATTCTCTCCCCAAAGATAGTGAATCTTGAACACCTATTCAGAACATCTATTCAAGAGCATGACAAACATCTGATCAAAACTTGGAATCGTTGTTCAAGAGGATACAACATCTGTTGAAGCTAAAGTCTGTTGAAGACCAAAGCCCTGATCAAGCCTAAGGTTTGATGAAGAAGACCAAACATCTGTTTGGCCAAATAGAAGTTTGGACAACTGCAAACAGAGGATAGCTTAGACAGTGGTTTCTCAATGTAACAGTACTTATCTTATCAATGTTTAGAATTAGCCTAGATCAGATGTTAGGATTTGCACAGATGTTTGTAACATCTGTTAAATCTTTCCTGTTAGGAATGTTAGATATCACTATCAAGGTGATGTCAGCATATCACGAACAGAGATTTAGTACTTAGTATAAGTAGATCTTACCTGTTATAGATCTATTTCATCACTTCATACTTTCTCTTTTGTACGAATAGTTCTAGTGAGTGATCGGCCGAGGGGGAGATTGTAAAATCATTTCTATAAAACTTTTGAATCTTTTGAATCAATAGAAAAAACAGTTCATGATAACGTCTCTCTATTTGTGAATTATATTGTGTTTATCAATATTTGTTTACAAATATCAAACTCAGATCCTAACAATTGGTATCAGAGTCCGGTCACGTTAAATCTGATTTCCCAATCAATTTAACACAAAAAAATTAGCTCAGCAAAGATTCAATACTTATTCGTAGCTCATAGTAGGAAAGTGTAGAACTCAAAAAGTGTCTTATACAAACTCTGTTCTTCTTCTAAAAAGATTAAAAGAGAATGTCACTCAATAACTATGAACCCCTTATCTTCGGTTGTGATAGAAAACCAGTGATACTTGATAGATCAAATTTTAATATCTGGCAATGTCTGATGGTACATTATCTAGCTCAACAAGAATCAGGATGTTAGAGATCTGTTTTGCACGGACCACATATTCCAATGACGCCCTGTGTTAAAAATCCTGATGTGAATGAGCTAAAAAAACCAGAAGATTACTCTATGCTAGATTTCAAAAAGTTTGAGATAGATGCCAAAGCTCTTGTCAAAATTGCAAAGGCACTACCAGCTGAAATCTATGCAGAACTGTTACACTGTAATAGTGCTAGAGACTTATGGGAAGAGTTACAAGAGAAATTCAGTAAATCCAAGGAGACTGTTAAAAACAACCATGAAATTCTTAACATATAAAATGTTGATAGTATATCCAACTCAGTACAAACAACAGTTTGTGAAAAGAGTGATGATAATGTTGTAAAAACAGTGATCCCTGGAATACAACTGAAGATGAGAATAAGTGTGAATGCGCATTCATGGCCACAAAAATGAGAGCATCAAGAGGATACAACATTTGTTGAAGCTAAAATATGTTGAAGACCAAAACCCTGATCAAGCCTAAGGTCTGATGAAGAAGACCAAACATATGTTTGGCCGAACAGATGTTTGGACAACTGCAACAGAGGATAGCTTAGACAGTGGTTTCTCAATGTAACAATACTTATCTTATTAGTGTTTAGAATTAGTCTAGATCAGATGTTAGGATTTGCATAGATGTTTGTAACATCTGTGGAATCTATCTGTTAGGAATGTTAGATGTCACTATCAGGTTGATGTCAGCATATCACGAACAAATCTTTAGTACTTAGTATAAATAGATCTCACATGTTAGAGATCGATTTCATCACTTCACACTTTCTCTTTTGTACGAATAGTTCTAGTGAGTGATCGGCTAAGGAGAAGATTGTAAAAATCATTTCTGTAAAACTTTTGAATCTTTTTACTCAATAGAAAAACAGTTCTATTTGTGAATTATATTGTGTTTATCAATATTTGTTTACAAATATCAAACTCAGACCCTAACATAACCTATTGTTCTTAATAGGTTCAAAATATGTTCTCCCTTCTCCATATACCATGTTTTCACTTACGACCCTTTCTCCGTAAAGTTGAAGCCTCAACAAGATCAAAATGAAGCTCAATCAGGTAGTGGTGATGGGATTAAATATCATTAACTATTACAACTTTGGTACACTAGTGTAAAAAATATCGAGGATAAAATTATATTGTTGAAACATTGGCAACTTATACTGCATTATTTAGCTTGTCGAGTGTTTGATTTAAATTTAAGATAGGGAAATTTACGAAAAATGTCAGTTGACCAACCGTGTTTTCAAATTTGTCACGTTCCTGCGTCCGTGGACGGACCTCTGAGCATGGGATGAGTCGGTGTATCATGTTGAAGAGTCCATGTCCATCCGAAGTGTCAGTTGACTCTTCCGAAGGAGCGTGATACATGGACTCTTCAACATGATACGCCGACTCATCCCATGCTCAGAGGTCCGTCAACGGACGCAGGAGCGTGACAAATTCAAAAACATGGTTGGTCAACTGACATTTTTGTAATTTTCCCTTCAAGATAACTCTTTATTTCTTGTATTAAGAATACCATGTAGTTGCAAAAACATCAATTTTGATTTGAAATATGTTCTCCCTCTCACTTGTTACATGATCATATTTTTTAATTTCCTACCTTGTTATATTGTATAATGTTTCACCATCGACCATATAGGATCTTATCATATCATTCCACACGAAAAAGGCCAATTACAAAGCAAAGGCAGGTAGTCGGGCAACAAGTTGCGCCGCCACCCCCTTTTGAATAGAAAAACCAATTCTACTAAATACAAAGTTTGAAACCTTTAGCGACGAAGAATTACTATTAACGACTTTTTGAACCCGATTCAAGAGTCGCACAGCGTCAGGAGCGAGACCACCAAAGGTATCAAACGCAAACGGGACAAACACATGTTGATTCTCCCGGTAGGCTTTCTCATGTTTTGCCACTTTGCTTGCCTCTGCCTTGAGCCCGACAAGGGTGGAGACTCCAGTTAGATCTACACAAGCGTGTTTCCCCTTCCCATCCAAACACAAGGATGTCCGCCGGGCGTAAAGTGGACCTCCCCTCTAAGGGGTCAGTCAGGAAATTTACTGGAGCCTCTTTTTTGGCAGAGATCCCGGCCCGCTTAAGAACATCACATAACACATCTCTCACCCAATCGTGCCGATATTTAAACCCTGGTAGCTCTTTACAGTGGATCGCGTGCTCGCCGAAAGAATCCAAACACGCTTTGCGGCACACCGGACATGGCTCGTCAACTGGGAACAAAGGAATCATCAGTCGGTATCTAAGGATAGCACGGTATTCCACAGCCGACATGTGTTGCCCCAAGCCTTCAATAGGTGCGACAGACAGAAAATCCTAAGCATGTGGGGCACGTAGACATTCAAACACAGCTCTTTGCCGAGGGGATAAAACAAACTTCTCTTCAAACCTCTTAACAATTTCGCCATATAAGGCATTCGCCAGAATTTTCTGGGATTTAGGAGGGGCGGTGTCTTTAATGTAGAAACCGCCAATATCAAGGTCGGGAAGAGAACTATGCAAAAGGTCCAACGCACTCCTGTAATCGGAGTCTAAAACATCCCCACCACATTCTCGGAGTATGTGGTCTTGTAAACCCCAAGATTGGGCCCTTGAAGCCACGAAAGCATATGAAGAGGCATCCTCGGCCGTACAAATCCCTAAGCCTCCGAACCGGGTCGGGAGAGAAGCCAACCTCCACTGGAGATCTCCAAAAAAGGCACCCCCACAAACAACAATATCCTCTAATGCTCCCCGGAGGCCTTCATAAAAAATAGAGACAGCTCCCCCGACCAAAGAAGGTTGACATGTTCGAAGATCAAACAGTAATTTAGCAACACTCATACAAGAACGAAGCAAGAGGAGCTCGCTCTGAGGGTCCCGTAGGCGTTTAAGGCACCTCATCAGCTCGACTGCACAGTTCGCTCTTTTAAGAGCCATACCACTAATAAACTCTGCATCACGACTAACGACACCCCCCAGGAGTTTCACACCCAGCACCGGCCTCCCAATCCCCCGAGGGAATAAGCCCTCCTGAACCTTTACACCATTGCAGGTTGGTCAGAAAACTTCAGTTTTCTTTATATTAAGTTGAAGCCTTAAGGAAGGACCCTCAGCTCTGATGATATCTAAAGCATTAGCCACTTGGGTGGCATCTCCAATAAGCGTTCTGTCATCTAGGTACCAGGCGTGAAATAGAAGTTTGCAGCGATCCCTTATTCGGTGAACAAGGGGGTGTAGAACAAGGGCAAAAAGGAGGGGCCCCAAGGGGTCCCCCTGCTGAACGCCAGTAGAAGACCAAATATACTCATCCCCCACATATAATCTAGCTGGTTGACCATATAAAAAATCGACCAACGTAGAAATAGGACACCTTTTCCTTACCTCGTACAGTAGGGCTGTCCTATCAAACAAATTAAAAGCGTTCGAAAAATCAACAGTAAGCATAGCAAGAGACCCATCTTGGTGGTACTCATTAAGGAATCGGTTCGCACTATGAAGAACGGCCTCTGCCCCACACGGAATCCCTACCCCAAACTGGAAATCGCCGAGGTATTTGGCCATCTCCTTCCCAACACCTTTCATGGCCACCTTGGAGATCACCCTCCTCCAAATCGACCCAACAGCGATAGGCATAATCCCATTATCCGGTTTGAGAAGAGGTGTAAGAGGAGCAGAAGCAACAAACTCCGCCAGACTCCTCGGGCACCTCTGATGTGTGCAAAATGCAACATATAAATTACATCAAATGAGGCATAAAACTAACCCTTTTTAAGTACTAATATTGGAAAAAGAGTGTTTTTGTCTTCCTTTTGTATTTTCAGGATTAAATGAGCTCAAAAACACAAAAGAAGCAAAAAGACAGCTAAATCCAACATAAATACAAGGAAAGGAACATTAGTGGACTGCCCGACCCCTCAACGGTACCTTCCAAAGCAAAATAGAGAAGGCAGAAGTCTGAACACGCCCCGTGCTCAGCCAGCACGGGGGCGTGCCCAAGAAGCAGCAGAAAAGACAAATCCATAGAAGCTTCTATTGCCCACCACGGGCCGTGCTCAGCGGACACGGGGGCGTGTCGAAAGTACAGCAGGCGCATTTATTGTAATTGCGAATTACAATTAATGAGGAGAGAGAGTGTCAGACAGGCACGGGGCCGTGCCCAGCGGACACGGGGCCGTGCCCAGCTCTTTGTTCAGCCTATAAATAGGAGTGCTTGGATTCATTTCATCTCATCCCTTGGCACACCACCTCTCTCACACTTCATCCACCACCCACCACCATCACAACACCATCATCCACCACCATCATCCATTGTCCATCGTAGAGTGTGTGAGTCGTCTCGGGATCCAAGATTGATCGTAAGAGTTCTTGACAATCAAGGCCATGTTTGCCTAAGTCTCTTACATCACTTGGTGAAGACAAAGTGTCTAGTATAATACTTTTTATTTCTAATCTTTTGCACTTTTTATTTGGTTTTGTATTAATGACTTTAATAACTAGTTACTTATGTTGAAGGTGATCTTTCCTTATCGTTTGTCCGTGGTGTCTTGGCATTATTTTACTGTCTATATAAAATAAAGGATTTTCACCATTCATATCTCCACGGTCTATATGGAGGTATGTTGGCTACCTGGTCGGGGGTTAAGGGAACGGTTTGGTAAAGGTCTTGCCATTGTTCAGCGTTTAGAGGTCCTGCAATGGACCTGGGTCAAATTTAGTAGGACCTCCTTCAATACTTCACGGTATTGGATGGCGGGGGTCCAAACTCTTTGATCCCCTCATAAGTTAACTACTATTAATACTACAACCCGGCTATTTAGGACTGTATCCCTGCTGACTCAGACTACTTAGCCGAGGGTAACGTCACCGCCAAAAGCGGGGCCTACCACAATGCTGCATTAATAACTTAATTCATTATCTTCCAATAATCCACCCTTTTAGGATTGTATCCTTGCTGACTCAAACTACTGGGGTGAGGGTAACGTCACCTTCAAAAGAGGGGCCTACTACAATAACTAAGATAATCTCTTAATTATGTGCAAAAGTGCGGAAATAATCAAAGGTTATACTAGATACGAGTCGGAACCAAGTGATTCATCTTGTCTATCTGTTTTTATTTTTATTTTCAGCATTTTAGTTAGTTTTTATTTTTCTTAGTTTAAAACATTTTTCTAAACTTTTATTTTGATTAGACGTTGAGGATAAACCGGTACTAAAAGCTCTTGTGTCCTTGGACGACCTCGGTATCTTACCAACGCTATACTACACTCAACGATGGGTGCACTTGCCCATATGTGTGTTTCGTGTTAGTGAAATATCGTGTTTTATAAATTTAAAACTTGGCTAAAAATAAGTGTTAAAAGGGCTTAAAATATACACCTAATATATACGACACTTCGCACGCATCAAGTTTTTGGCGCCGTTGCCGGGGACACAGGGATTTTAAGAAAGTTAGGAATCAACGGCCTAATCATCTTTTCCTTTTTCTTTTTAATTTTTTTTAGGATTTTCTTAGTTTTTCAGCTTCTGCAGAGCTCAGCACGGGCCGTGCCCGCTGAACACGCCCCCGTGCTCAATCATTGGAACTGGCAATCCTGTTTTACGTCAGACAGTAAGCTGAACACGGGGCCGTGCCCACTCAACACGCCCCCGTGCCCAAGTTTCAGTTACTGAAAACAGAACCGTTAGATCCCAGCGGTTGGTAATTTCTGACATAAACATGAGTGATAGTAATTGTTTTTACTTTCGGCACTCTTATGGTACGTGGTGTCAATTATGTGGTGGCAAACATGAAGAAGTAAAATGCTACTTTCTAAATTATAGGCCCCACTACATGGACCCACCGACTTCTTACAACCTTAAGAGGGGCGAAAGTAAAAATAAGCACTATTTCTCCCTCGAATGCGCCCAGCCAGATATTCTAGGGGAAATGCTCCTTGATGAGTTATTTCAACTAGAAAAGCTAATTCAGAATTGGTTAGAAGAGCTTAGGAAGGATTTTATTGATCCACCCCAAGACGATAACCATGAAGAATTGTTGGAACCGCATTCCGACAACCTCGTTGCTCCCGAAAATACCTTCGTTCCTAGCAAAGACTTGGACGATAGTCGTCCCTGTGTCGATTGTGCCGTGAAGGACTCTCCATCGACTTCGTTCGGTGCATACATAGACCTGAGCGATTCGGCATACACTTTCTTTAACGAGAGCCCGGGAAAGGGTTGGACTTGTCCACCTAGAATGAAAATAGGAATTACCCTCACCGACAACCTCTTGCGTTCTCGCCTTAGTCTAGGACAATTAAGGTATCTTAGGCACTTTGGGGTTGTTCCAACCAGTCAGGAGCCACCCGATACTAACAAGTTCCTTAAAAACTAGACAACTTCATAAAACAGTCCCTCGACACGGGGCCGTGTCCAGCCAACACGCCCCCGTGTCCATCAAAAGATTCCATTCTGATCAGTACGTCAGAATACGGACAAACAGTGTCAGAATTCCACCTGCACACGGGGCCGTGTCCACTGGGCACGGGGCCGTGTCCAGGCTGCTGTCGTTTTCTATAAATGCAGCCAAGAATTCTGCACATTTGGACCAACTTGGGGCAGATATTTGCAGGAATCTTCTCTCAAACTATCCTAGGTAAGTCTAAAAGAAGGTTCCAACAACCCATCTTGTCCTTTCTTCTTTTAGCCATTTCCTTCTTCTCCATCTTTCTCCAAGAACTACCATTGAAAGTTTGGAATGCTTCCAACTTTGTGATAGGGATTAATGAGTTTTGTTCAAGGAATCTTGGTAAAAACATGTTATGTAACATTGTTTTAAGTTATTAGTAGCTAAAAATGCCCCACAAGTTCAGAAGATAACTTAAAAATCCAAGTTTCCTTGCTTCAAAATTCTGCAGAAAGATGAACACGGGGCCGTGTTCATTGAGCATGGGGCCGTGTCCGGTAACTGTTTCATTTAAATAAACTTTTTCAGTTTATTTTTCGTAGAATGACAAGTGAAAACAGCGATACATCTTCTGTGCATTCGTCAAACAGCCGAAGAGGAAGAAGACCCTCCATTGAAGCTACACTCGTGCATTATGTGGTAGCATTAAGGGAGGCTCTCGACGAAATGACTTCAGTAGAGGAGGTCCTAATCGACCGTATTAACGATCTTACGATGGGACTTGAAAGCAGCTTCCAAGAAATTAACCTCTTGCACCAGAGGTTAAATATTCTTGTAGCACCCCCAATGGAACCAGTCCTTCCTCAGCAGGATTGGAACCTGGCACTCGAAATCAACAACCCTACCGGGTGGGAAGACTTTCCAGCGGAACCTCCCGTGGAACACCAACAAGAGATCCCGGTGGAAGTTGAAACTCCTCAAACTAATGCCAATGAGCCTTCTTTTCTCCTTCCAAGGGAGGTGGAAGAATGGCTCGCCGACATTTGAGGAGAACCGCACGCGGAAGATGGAGTTCAAAAAGGCCTTGTTTAACCAAGATTAATTACTTCTTGGAAATTTTGCTAATTAAAATAAAGGCTAGGACTCCATGGTTTATTATTTCCTTGTTTTATCTATCTTAATTTAGGATTATGTAAGTTCTCTCTATGATGAAATGAAATGATGGTTTTAAGGTTTGGATGGTTTGTAATGAATAAAACACACTCATGGTGGTAAAGGATGAAAAGGGGAACGAGAAAAATGAACTCATGCACAAGAACAAGGCAACCCGACAATTCTCTCCATTTCAGAAGGTTCAACACGGGCCGTGCCCAACCAACACGGCCCCGTGCTGAACCACCTGCAGAAAAACGCCCAGTTCAGGTACCTGGACACGGGCCGTGTTCACCCAACACGCCCCCGTGTCCAGACTTATGTTTCTCTTATTTCAATTTTGTTACTGGCACTTGAACACGGGGCCGTGCCCGGATAACACGGGGCCGTGTTCAGCGCCCAGTAACAGAAATTTTTTGTTTTTTAAACACTATTTTACACATCTAATCAACCTAAAAATTTATTTTTGGGACACATTGAGGACAATGTGTAATTTAAGTGTGGGGGGGAATGCTAAAGCCTTGAATTTTGCAAGTCCTAAATACAAGCCTTACACAAAACTCTATTGGAACCGCTAATCACCCCAAATTTTTTTCAAAAATTTCATTTTTTTACTTGTCTAGGTTTAATTCGGGAAATTCAAGTTCTCAAAAAGGTTATATTTTTACAAATTTACAACCAATAGTGTAGTGATAAAAAGAACCAACATAAGAAAATTATGAAAAGGCATGACAAACTTAGTTAAAATTTGATTATATATACTTGATCACATAAAAACCCATTCCCACAAAAGTGAGTTTTGAGCCTTTATTGAGCATACAAATTTACATCTTTAGACTAAATGCTCATTTTTCGTTTCTTGTGTGAATAGCCGCTTGGTTCTTACGACTCTAGAACTTGCCATGACGATACATTCCCGGTCCTTATCAACTTAAACCCGAGTAAGTAAATGATGGAGGCATTAGGACTAACCATTTTTTATTTCTACACCATTATTTTTCTTTTTCTTTTACCACCTACCCAAAAATCCCTCAAGTTAACCCCTTTGAGCCTAAACCTTTTCATTTCATCACCCAAACCAAAAACCCTTTTTACCCACCAAAACCTTTTTATTTTTACCCATTTGTTTTAGTAACAAGTTCGGTTTTTCGTAAAAAAAAAAAAAAAAAATTGTTGATGATGAAGCAAAAAGAAAATAAACAAACAAGTTTATCAAAAATAACTTTGTTTGAATAAAAGCTTCATCAAAATAAAAATAAGAAAATCTTACGAAAACCGACACTTGTTACGCTTTTCGCCATTTTTCTACTAACCACTAACCACTATCCCAACCACCTACCTTTAACCCAAGCCTAACCCTTAACCCACAAAGTCCTCTTGATATTTACAAAGGTATAAAAGTTAAAAAGGAGGAGGATTGATTGCTTGGCAAGCCTATGGTAGGAATAAGTTCCATGCCGCTCTCGAGTGATTCACTAAAAATACACCTTCGGCCGAGTGTGAGTGATTTCTCCCGTGAGGTATGTGAACTTGTATATAAATGGAATTTTAAAAAGGCATGTTATGCCCAAATAAGTAATTTCTCCTATGAAAAGTTCTAAATAAATCATTACGAATAGGATTGTAAATAAATAAAAATAAAAACCCAAAAAGATCTTGGACATCCCGATACTCTACGATAAGCCCAAAACCTTCTCTTCTACCTATTCCATTTGGGAGTGTAAGCCACATATTAAAGAGTTTTGCTTGAGGACAAGCAAAAGTTCAAGTGTGGGGGTATTTGATGTGTGCAAAATGCAACATATAAATTACATCAAATGAGGCATAAAACTAACCCTTTTTAAGTACTAATATTGGAAAAAGAGTGTTTTTGTCTTCCTTTTGTATTTTCAGAATTAAATGAGCTCAAAAACACAAAAGAAGCAAAAAGACAGCTAAATCCAACATAAATACAAGGAAAGGAACATTAGTGGACTGCCCGACCCCTCAACGGTACCTTCCAAAGCAAAATAGAGAAGGCAGAAGTCTGAACACGCCCCGTGCTCAGCCAGCACGGGGGCGTGCCCAAGAAGCAGCAGAAAAGACAAATCCATAGAAGCTTCTATTGCCCACCACGGGCCGTGCTCAGCGGACACGGGGGCGTGTCGAAAGTACAGCAGGCGCATTTATTGTAATTGCGAATTACAATTAATGAGGAGATAGAGTGTCAGACAGGCACGGGGCCGTGACCAGCGGACACGGGGCCGTGCCCAGCTCTCTGTTCAGCCTATAAATAGGAGTGCTTGGATTCATTTCATTTCATCCCTTGGCACACCACCTCTCTCACACTTCATCCACCACCCACCACCATCACAACACCATCATCCACCACCATCATCCATTGTCCATCGTAGAGTGTGTGAGTCGTCTCGGGATCCAAGATTGATCGTAAGAGTTCTTGACAATCAAGACCATGTTTGCCTAAGTCTCTTACATCACTTGGTGAAGACAAAGTGTCTAGTATAATACTTTTTATTTCTAATCTTTTGCACTTTTTATTTGGTTTTGTATTAATGACTTTAATAACTAGTTACTTATGTTGAAGGTGATCTTTCCTTATCGTTTGTCCGTGGTGTCTTGGCATTATTTTACTGTCTATATAAAATAAAGGATTTTCACCATTCATATCTCCACGGTCTATATGGAGGTATGTTGGCTACCTGGTCGGGGGTTAAGGGAACGGTTTGGTAAAGGTCTTGCCATTGTTCAGCGTTTAGAGGTCCTGCAATGGACCTGGGTCAAATTTAGTAGGACCTCCTTCAATACTTCACGGTATTGGATGGCGGGGGTCCAAACTCTTTGATCCCCTCATAAGTTAACTACTATTAATACTATAACCCGGCTATTTAGGACTGTATCCCTGCTGACTCAGACTACTTAGCCGAGGGTAACGTCACCGCCAAAAGCGGGGCCTACCACAATACTGCATTAATAACTTAATTCATTATCTTCCAATAATCCACCCTTTTAGGATTGTATCCTTGCTGACTCAAACTACTGGGGTGAGGGTAACGTCACCTTCAAAAGAGGGGCCTATTACAATAACTAAGATAATCTCTTAATTATGTGCAAAAGTGCGAAAATAATCAAAGGTTATACTAGATACGACTTTTTGAACCCGATTCAAGAGTCGCACAGCGTCAGGAGCGAGACCACCAAAGGTATCAAACGCAAACGGGACAAACACATGTTGATTCTCCCGGTAGGCTTTCTCATGTTTTGCCACTTTGCTTGCCTCTGCCTTGAGCCCGACAAGGGGGGAGACTCCAGTTAGATCTACACAAGCGTGTTTCCCCTTCCCATCCAAACACAAGGATGTCCGCCGGGCGTAAAGTGGACCTCCCCTCTAAGGGGTCAGTCAGGAAATTTACTGGAGCCTCTTTTTTGGCAGAGATCCCGGCCAGCTTAAGAACATCACATAACACATCTCTCACCCAATCGTGCCGATATTTAAACCCTGGTAGCTCTTTACAGTGGATCGCGTGCTCGCCGAAAGAATCCAAACACGCTTTGCGGCACACCGGACATGGCTCGTCAACTGGGAACAAAGGAATCATCAGTCGGTATCTAAGGATAGCACGGTATTCCACAGCCGACATGTGTTGCCCCAAGCCTTCAATAGGTGCGACAGACAGAAAATCCTAAGCATGTGGGGCACGTAGACATTCAAACACAGCTCTTTGCCGAGGGGATAAAACAAACTTCTCTTCAAACCTCTTAACAATTTCGCCATATAAGGCATTCGCCAGAATTTTCTGGGATTTAGGAGGGGCGGTGTCTTTAATGTAGAAACCGCCAATATCAAGGTCGGGAAGAGAACTATGCAAAAGGTCCAACGCACTCCTGTAATCGGAGTCTAAAACATCCCCACCACATTCTCGGAGTATGTGGTCTTGTAAACCCCAAGATTGGGCCCTTGAAGCCACGAAAGCATATGAAGAGGCATCCTCGGCCGTACAAATCCCTAAGCCTCCGAACCGGGTCGGGAGAGAAGCCAACCTCCACTGGAGATCTCCAAAAAAGGCACCCCCACAAACAACAATATCCTCTAATGCTCCCCGGAGGCCTTCATAAAAAATAGAGACAGCTCCCCCGACCAAAGAAGGTTGACATGTTCGAAGATCAAACAGTAATTTAGCAACACTCATACAAGAACGAAGCAAGAGGAGCTCGCTCTGAGGGTCCCGTAGGCGTTTAAGGCACCTCATCAGCTCGACTGCACAGTTCGCTCTTTTAAGAGCCATACCACTAATAAACTCTGCATCACGACTAACGACACCCCCCCAGGAGTTTCACACCCAGCACCGGCCTCCCAATCCCCCGAGGGAATAAGCCCTCCTGAACCTTTACACCATTGCAGGTTGGTCAGAAAACTTCAGTTTTCTTTATATTAAGTTGAAGCCTTAAGGAAGGACCCTCAGCTCTGATGATATCTAAAGCATTAGCCACTTGGGTGGCATCTCCAATAAGCGTTCTGTCATCTAGGTACCAGGCGTGAAATAGAAGTTTGCAGCGATCCCTTATTCGGTGAACAAGGGGGTGTAGAACAAGGGCAAAAAGGAGGGGCCCCAAGGGGTCCCCCTGCTGAACGCCAGTAGAAGACCAAATATACTCATCCCCCACATATAATCTAGCTGGTTGACCATATAAAAAATCGACCAACGTAGAAATAGGACACCTTTTCCTTACCTCGTACAGTAGGGCTGTCCTATCAAACAAATTAAAAGCGTTCGAAAAATCAACAGTAAGCATAGCAAGAGACCCATCTTGGTGGTACTCATTAAGGAATCGGTTCGCACTATGAAGAACGGCCTCTGCCCCACACGGAATCCCTACCCCAAACTGGAAATCGCCGAGGTATTTGGCCATCTCCTTCCCAACACCTTTCATGGCCACCTTGGAGATCACCCTCCTCCAAATCGACCCAACAGCGATAGGCATAATCCCATTATCCGGTTTGAGAAGAGGTGTAAGAGGAGCAGAAGCAACAAACTCCGCCAGACTCCTCGGGCACCTCTGATGTGTGCAAAATGCAACATATAAATTACATCAAATGAGGCATAAAACTAACCCTTTTTAAGTACTAATATTGGAAAAAGAGTGTTTTTGTCTTCCTTTTGTATTTTCAGGATTAAATGAGCTCAAAAACACAAAAGAAGCAAAAAGACAGCTAAATCCAACATAAATACAAGGAAAGGAACATTAGTGGACTGCCCGACCCCTCAACGGTACCTTCCAAAGCAAAATAGAGAAGGCAGAAGTCTGAACACGCCCCGTGCTCAGCCAGCACGGGGGCGTGCCCAAGAAGCAGCAGAAAAGACAAATCCATAGAAGCTTCTATTGCCCACCACGGGCCGTGCTCAGCGGACACGGGGGCGTGTCGAAAGTACAGCAGGCGCATTTATTGTAATTGCGAATTACAATTAATGAGGAGAGAGAGTGTCAGACAGGCACGGGGCCGTGCCCAGCGGACACGGGGCCGTGCCCAGCTCTTTGTTCAGCCTATAAATAGGAGTGCTTTGATTCATCTCATCCCTTGGCACACCACCTCTCTCACACTTCATCCACCACCCACCACCATCACAACACCATCATCCACCACCATCATCCATTGTCCATCGTAGAGTGTGTGAGTCGTCTCGGGATCCAAGATTGATCGTAAGAGTTCTTGACAATCAAGGCCATGTTTGCCTAAGTCTCTTACATCACTTGGTGAAGACAAAGTGTCTAGTATAATACTTTTTATTTCTAATCTTTTGCACTTTTTATTTGGTTTTGTATTAATGACTTTAATAACTAGTTACTTATGTTGAAGGTGATCTTTCCTTATCGTTTGTCCGTGGTGTCTTGGCATTATTTTACTGTCTATATAAAATAAAGGATTTTCACCATTCATATCTCCACGGTCTATATGGAGGTATGTTGGCTACCTGGTCGGGGGTTAAGGGAACGGTTTGGTAAAGGTCTTGCCATTGTTCAGCGTTTAGAGGTCCTGCAATGGACCTGGGTCAAATTTAGTAGGACCTCCTTCAATACTTCACGGTATTGGATGGCGGGGGTCCAAACTCTTTGATCCCCTCATAAGTTAACTACTATTAATACTACAACCCGGCTATTTAGGACTGTATCCCTGCTGACTCAGACTACTTAGCCGAGGGTAACGTCACCGCCAAAAGCGGGGCCTACCACAATGCTGCATTAATAACTTAATTCATTATCTTCCAATAATCCACCCTTTTAGGATTGTATCCTTGCTGACTCAAACTACTGGGGTGAGGGTAACGTCACCTTCAAAAGAGGGGCCTACTACAATAACTAAGATAATCTCTTAATTATGTGCAAAAGTGCGGAAATAATCAAAGGTTATACTAGATACGAGTCGGAACCAAGTGATTCATCTTGTCTATCTGTTTTTATTTTTATTTTCAGCATTTTAGTTAGTTTTTATTTTTCTTAGTTTAAAACATTTTTCTAAACTTTTATTTTGATTAGACGTTGAGGATAAACCGGTACTAAAAGCTCTTGTGTCCTTGGACGACCTCGGTATCTTACCAACGCTATACTACACTCAACGATGGGTGCACTTGCCCATATGTGTGTTTAGTGTTAGTGAAATATCGTGTTTTATAAATTTTAAACATGGCTAAAAATAAGTGTTAAAAGGGCTTAAAATATACACCTAATATATACGACACTTCGCACGCATCAACCTCCCCCCAAGCACAAATTAACCATAGCTGAAATAGCCCTAACCAGGCTATCAGCAATCACAGACCCCTCCCCACAAAAGGCATCTAAAAGATGTTGGGCCCTTAAGCCGTCTCTCCCGCACGACGTACCTTTGGGGAAAGATTTAATACACCCGAGCACACAATCGGACTCCACCACAAGAGGAGACTCAGAAGGCAAGGAGGCAGGCATGGAAGGAGGGGGCATACATGGGTGCTTAGCCACTAAAGCCTCTAGAGTATTCTTATTGAGAGGGACGACCCCCGATGAGCATAAAACCTTAACCGCTGCAGTGAAATGACCCCAAGGAGCATAATGTTTCAATTCATATTTAGGTTGTTATATTTTATGCAAAACATGTTACTTTTAAGTTTTAGGCTATTTTTTGGAAAAAAAAATACACTTTCGCGTGTATTAACAACTCAAAATATTATTTCTAAAGTTAATTAAACAAAGTTCGGTTCTTTCAAAAAAACTGGGTTCTTTTACTTAAATTTAAAAACAAAATTTATATAGTTTGGTTTTTAACTATTTATTATGTTATGTGTGATAAAATAGAGAGAAATTAAATTATAGTGTTGGTTCCTACACCTGTTTTTTATAGGCCTGGTCTATTCGCACACACCATTTGTCTTTTTGCACACCCAAAGCGCCGCGCTTTAGCCAAAGCGGGGCGCTTTGGGATAAGTCAACAGAGACCTTGTCTGTTGACTTATCCCAAAGCGCCCCGCTTTGGCCAAAGCGCGGCGCTTTGGGTGTGCAAAAAGACAAATGGCCAGTGGAGATGAGTTTGTGTTGTTTTTTTTTTAAATAGGTGAGATGTGGGTTAGTTTGGTAGTGTTTTTTGGAGGAAAAAATTGTATTTGAGTTTTATTATTATTATAAAATATTAGTATTACATATAATTCATAGTTGTTTTATAATTACGTTTTTTTACGTCATTATTTTTATAGAATGTATAAAATATAAGTGCGTCTTTATAAACTGTTAACTTAGTTTATTTTGTTAAATTAAACGAACACGTTAAATAAAATGTACAGAAAGCCATAAGAATTAAACGTAAACAATCCAAAACCAACGTGATGTAAATAGAAGACTAACTGCAATATATATATATATATATATATATATATATATATATATATATATATATATATATATATCAGTTTGTACATACAAAACAAAAAGGTACAACTGAGTACATAATACATAACAAAACACTAAACAAACAAACTAAGGTACTAATCCTCGTGCGGTGGGGACGGTGGGAGGGGAAGTGGAGGCAACCCAGCGAGCTCTCGTAGAGCAACGAGCGTCTCGACGATCCAGTCAATGCGTGCATCTCCTCACCGCCCGTGACCCCTGCGAAAACTGCAGGTACGGACATACCTCCTCTCCCTCCTCTCCCACATCTCCCACCTCTCCCTCAGCGTCCATATGCTAAATCTCGTCATCGGAATCCATCCCTGCACGTTTAAAAGATAATAAACAAATAATATTATTAAACAATTTAAAAAAAGATAATAAACAAATAATATTAGATAATAAACAAATAATATTAAATAAAAAATAATAAACAAATACTATTATTAAACAATTTAAATAAATAATAAACAAATAATATTAAACAAATAATATTAAACAAATAATATTAAATAAATAATAAATAAATAATAGAAAAAAAATTAAACATGAACCAAAGTGCCCCGCTTTGGCCTCCGCGCGGCGCTTTGGTTCTTCGTTCTAAAAAACAGAACCCAACCAGCTGATCAAAACCCCCCAAATTAAAACAAAATCAAACATAAAAATTGAACCAAAACAATAAATGAAGTTCGATCGTACCTAATAGCGTTTGAAATCTGGAAAAACACGATCGCGAGTTGAGTGTGTGTAATCGCACCTTTTGTGTGTGTGTTTGTGTTTTGTGTTGAAATGGGGGAGAAGCCACCCCGCTTCAGGTTAAACGAGGGACCAAAGGGCCCCGCTTTGGCCATAGCGGGGCGCTTCGGTTCATGTTTAAGGGCAAAGCGTCCCTCTTAGGTCAAAGCGGGGCGCTTTGGGCCTTTTTTAAATTTTTTAAAATTGTTTTTAATTCACAAACGCGTCGATAATAGTCTAAATTTTACGCTTTTTCCATTATACATCATTTTTTAATATATATGGACTATACTGCAAGTTCCGGATCAAATCGGTTACGTGTAATGTCTTATTCCATTATATCGTATCATTTTGGTTTGAAAGCACAAGTACTCCTATGAGTACTGTTATGTGTATCAGCCGCCTACCGTACATGTACATGACGTATTTTTTCATTAATTGTAGTATTATGATGTATATTGTCATTTTGGGTCGTACAAGTGTGTATTGAATCTGATTGGGTCGTGTCGGTGACATTCGGTTTTTAACGTGATGTAACGCATATATTGAACAAACACAAACGTGATTATTATTAAACACATTTAACATACATCTTGAACATATGGGGTTACATTAAGGTCAGGGGGACGATACGTAAGCATTTCGTACGCGTTGATCTGATCCCTGTATAATGTATGCCAGGCTGCTGCGCGCTCTGTTCTGTTCGCTGTCCAGAGTAGGTTTGGGGAGGCATTGGATAACATCCTCCAAGCTCTACATGTATGAAATGCCCATCGTCGACGAACACAACCGCAACCACCAGGTGAGGTTGCTCAGCTTCGTTTGGCCCGCCCAGCAGAGGGAAAATTGTATCGTTCCCACGAATGTCGAAGGTATGAACAATCACACCGTATCGTTGGGCAATAAGAAACCCCGTCTCAGGCATCGTCATGTAATTTTCGATACCTGCTCGTCCCACCCCCTTGAAATCGATCCGTCTAACCAGCGCATCATAATGTCCTATGTTTTCCGGATCGAAAAACTGCCTCCAAAGCGATTCGTTCTTACGTAACTCCATTTTAAGTTGTTTTCGGATCATCAAATACGTATTTTGTTTCACTCCTAACCCAACAGCCACCAAGGGGCAGCCTATTTTCTTGCTACCCGTTTTCCTCTGTATAGCTATACTCTTATGCTCCCCACCAAAAGTACATTGAAACCAAATCTTGTAATTCTCTCCTCTTTTATTCGACCTCTTAATCACAATGAGGTAACCATTGTCTTTTGCTGTGTCTTGTACCCAACGCACCAACTCTTTACGTGACGAAAAGGTCTGCGTTGTATCAAACGAAAATGTAACCGGGTAACAGCCTTCCTCGTCCACAGACACATTCTCCGGCTCACCATCGTCACCGAGGTCCGAATAGACTTGATGTTCTAAGCTCTGTTGACAACCGTAACTGTGATTTGGATAACACTCCTGCTGTACAAAGTTGTGCTCGCCACCGTAACCGAAATTCGAATAACCTTGTTGTGCGTAAGGGTCCTCCACAGGGGTATTCAAATCCAGCGTCACCGTGTTATCACGATAACGAATGCCAGATACAACCTCTGCCTCCTTCAAGTTGGACGAGACCGGTTTCTCATACGAGTCAGAAATAGCGGTCCCCTCGTAAGAATCAGGAACAACTGACTCGTCAGAATATGGACCGAAAAGATAGTTGCTTAACCACGACATCGTTTTTTCAAGACACGTAACTAATACAGCAAAACCGCGCGTTATTTTGAAGAAACACAAGTAATTTGGAAATCGACATACAACAAAACCCCCGTATGTTTGTAAACAACATATTGAGTGCTTTATGTCTCGAACATTAAAGGTACTGTCTCAGTAGCTTGATTTTAAAAGGGAAAATTTGGGGTCGAAGCGCCGCGCTATGGCCAAAGCGCGGCACTTAGGGTTAACGACAAACCTCGTAATCAGCTTTATGTCTCTCAAACAGTAACTCATGTCTCAAACGTCAATCAAGTCACCTTTTGTTGAGCTAAGCGCCGCGTTATGGCCAAAGCACGACGCTTTAAGGTGTGAAAATAATTTTGGCCGTATGTAAATAGCATCACCCTTTTTTATATTTACTAACCGGACTCGATATACATGTGAATAGGGATATCCCCTACATATCACAATAACAAAACTTATCAACAACCACAAATCCATAAGTGGCAGGTCATGATTGGATACTGCACACAAATCCATTATGTGGACATCGACGTGTATTTAAGTTGTCGTGACTAGTTCGATATGAAAGGCAATGCAATTCTACCGTAAGAATCAAGATTAATATCTTTATATATAACTAGTGGGATTCCCACGTTTCGTGATGGGCTTTTGGTCAATATCGGTGTTGTTCGTTAAGGTATCGGTGCGAATCAGGCACTCGTTATAGGAACCGAAAAGAGACAAAAACGAATACCAGTGTGAATACAACTCCATTTTCAACAAAATTTTTATAAGAACATCAAGACAACATAAAAAGAAATGCTGGTCCAGATGCTCTTTAAACGTACAATTCGTCACGGTTATCATAAAAAGGAAACGTTATATTTGACATGTTTGATTTTGAACGAAACTCTTATCAAAGCGTACACAAAAGTAAGAACATCACAACAACTTTAATGAAATTTGTAAGACATATATTATATTATTAGTAAGACGAAAGTATAAACGACATATAACGAAAAATGAATACTATAGCTTTGGTTTGTACATTACTATTCACAAATCACAACTCAGTTTTATTTAAAATTTATATCGAGACATAGCTAAAAATAAATATATTGCAAAGACATGCCCGAAAGTTATATAAAGTACAATATATTAAAAGTTATAATAGAAAAAGAAAATATACTAAAAATTAATTATAATAATAAACAATAATTCACTATTATAGTAAGCTAACCTCAAAAATAAATTTTAAATTAAAGGCATTGTTCAACCAGTTGCCTTTTTCTTTAGGAGAGTGTTGTGACGGGTTGTTTTTGAAAATTTAAATGTACAAAAATACACTTAAACATTTTAAATATTTAAAATTAAAATACTAAGTTTTTAGTGAAATAATAAAAAGTAACAAATAAAAGGAAAAAAAAACCTATAATGGTCTACATATGACAAAATTGAATTAGGTGCATATTTAGTATTTATAAAGTATGACAAAATTGAATTAGGTGCATATTTACGAAGATCAGTTACAAGGGTTACTGTACATCCCTGTAAAACGTATGGTATAAGAATTTTTAGTTATATATATACACACATATTTTTATATGTAGTTTTTTAAGTAGACGTGTTTTAACCCCTCATTAACCCATTTTTTATTTAAGTGGAGACAATTTATAAGGTTTGAGTGAAATTTGGTTGGAATCTAGCCAAAATTTGGCTGGAATATGACCACCATTGACAAGCTAACGATTAATCAGCCATTACTCAGTGAATCTCCAATTAATGATTAATCGACGACTAATCGAAGCCTAGGTGAGATTTTTACAACCATGCTATTACTACACGTGATGTAATCGTGCCCAGTGGCGAAACCATAATTTTTTTTCTTGCAGGGCAACCAAGAGGTTTAACCGAGCTTTTAGAAGGGACGATCGGAATTTTCACATGAAAACTACACTAAACTTGTTTTCAGGAAGGCAGCTGCCCCCACCATTAATAGAGATATATTTTTACAAATGTTGGTAAAAAGTTTATGTTACATTGTATATGTGTAGAAACTGATTAGTGTAAATAACTTAGCTACACAACAACTTATGCCCTCAAATTGTCATCATCATAGCGACTTTCTGGTCTCCATCAAACAAAGCATTACGTACTAACGTTACTAATTCCATTTTTGTCATTATAGAAAGAAGCTGATTTTGAACTTCTTTATGACACCAATAAATGCCATTAGATGTGGCTAAGAAATACACCCTACTTGCGGTATACACATATAATGTATATATGTGAGGGCGTTCGGTGGACAAGAGTGAAAGTGCATTAATTTTAACGTTATTTTACTAATTTCGTGAAAATAAATTTAAAAGAAGGAGATGGTTAATCATGCATCATGTGGCGGCGTTGATAGCCGAAAGACAAGGGAGTACATGCACTAATCGGCTTTTGTCTTAATTGTTGAGTGTTATGTGCCTTATGTCCAAGGCTTAATGCAAAACTACTATCAAGTCGGGGGGTCTCATTGGAAACAGCTTCTCTATTTCTACATGTAGAGGTAAGACTGTCTACATCTTACCCTTCTCAGACCTTACCTTATGATGCAGTTTCACGTGCAATCAAATGGCTCAAGAACAATTGATTAATCAAAGACGATAAACGAACTGAAAGGTTCAAAGAACAACGTTCTTTTCTATTAAAATTCAATCAAAAACTAAACTTAAAATGTTCACCAACACCTCTATTTATACTAGACCCTAACAACCTTAGAGATAAATATAAATATAAAAGATAAAACATAAAACAAACTTTTAAAATTCACATAAGAAGATAGCCCTGCATCATACTCCCCCTCTTCGGAAAAAACTCGTCCTCGAGTTTTGCCTTCGGTTCAAAGCCACCTGGGTCGTAAGGAACATCTAATCGTGACTTGTTCGCATTCAATTTGACCTGCTCAAATAATCCAACTGGGTCATCTTCTTTCGGATCTATTGGGTTAACGGGTCCCTCTATAGCCATTTCCCCATCAATATATTTATCTGATGGGAAGTTTGTATGGTCGCCCAACTGATTAAGCGATATCAGAGTGGATCCAGGATATGGATCATATACGTGACCATGCAAGAAACCATTTTCCTCATATAATCCCACTGAGTTACTATTTATTTTCATCTCCACATGCAAAATCTTATTTGCAATAATTCTTCCACGTGTTCTATCCTCATGCATAGGTGGCATGAGGTTATCCATCTCATGTAACGCATATTTATCCATGAAAACTGGGATTAGTCCATCCAAATTAAAATATTTTCCCATTTGAATTTCAATATTTTTGATAGTAGATCCTTTTTTTAGGGAAGACATCATTAAATTCCCCGTAATTGTTGGCTTATTGATTTGAAATTTCAAACCCGATTCAACATCACCCGTGACACCACCATTAACCATCATAGTGTCACCCGTAACCACCGTAGCACCACCATTGGCCACCGCATCATCTTTAAAAATTGCAGCAAAAATACCTGGAGAAACCTTTGAAGGTTTATGATTGTCTTTTTCCTCTTCTTCCTCTCGATTGGCACCGTTAACTGCTTGTTGCGACCAATAATATTCCCCTTCATCGGGGAACATCCCATCCTCATCAAACTTGGGTTCGTCTTCGGGCTCACTCTCCAGATAGATTGGTTCCAAGAACCGGTGTGGATGACGGCTAAACGGCTGCTGCTCTCCGTCGCCACCTTCGTCCCAGACGATGGTGCTCGACTCGGTTTCCGTCTTGCGCATCTCCTGTTGCAACTCAAGATCTCGGACTCTTTGGCGGAGCCGTTTGATCTCTTCAATATCCCGGACTCGTTGTCTGAGCCGTCTAATCTCTTCAAGATCTCGGACTCGTTGTCGGAGCCGTTTGATCTTTAGATCCCATGAATCAGGATCAACTCTGTCGTTGCCTCGGTCGGCGGTTCTACGAACATGGCGTCGATCTTCTCCACGAGCACGTGAACCACCAATGTTCTTGTCGATGCCTCGGTCGGCGACTCTTCGAACAAGAAAACACTCGCCTTCACGTAGAGCCATTTGAAAACCAAAGCTCTGATACCACCTGATGCAGTTTCGCGTGCAATCAAATGGCTCAAGAAACAATTGATAATCAAAGACGATAAATTGAACCAAAGGTTCCAAGAACAAAGTTCTTTATATAAATTTCAATCAAAAACTACCTAAACAATAAACCCTACCTCCTAATTTATAATAAACCAAATAGAGATAAATCTGGAAATTCAAATCCCCACAAAACATTCAACTAAATAAAAACATTAAAATTCAAATAATAAAAAATAAGTTTTGATTCTTTCCAAAGAAATCGCTCATGGGTTTGGTTCAAGATATTGGGCCGGCTCCTGCATCATACTCCCCGACTTCGAAAAAAACTCGTCCCCGAGTTTTGCCTTCGGACCAAAGCCACCCGGATCGTAAGGAACATCAACCCGATTCTGAATTATTATCACACCCCACCCAAAGAATTCTACTTCACGATTCGCCTGGCCTAGTTCTTGACCTGAACCACCAGGGTCGAATGGGTCATCGGGTCGTCTCTTGCTCACTTTAGTTGACGAATTGGTATTGACATTCGATGGCTTGAAACCTTTAGCAGAGGAGCCACATTGTATTTGTTGTGCAATGATCGTTGGCGGAGAATGTGTGACACTAATCAGCTCATTATTAATCGTATCTTCCTTCGGCCCAACATTTTCTAAACCACCACCACTACATAGTGTATAATCCATAATAACATGGCAATTCTCATTTAACATCCCAGGCCCACCATAATTTTGTAATCCGACATGAAATGCGTGGTCCTTAAATTGTGATCCAATAACTTTAATTGACAAATCAGGTAGGCTAATGACAACTCTAGAAATGAAAAGCCCATCACTTAGTTTAATTATCACCTCACCCCTATGCACTTTGTTGTCTTGCCCCATCAATTCATTTAAAAGTCTCGTAGACTTAGGTGCCCCACATGTAAAAGCCTCATGCAAAGTTTGCATGCTTATCCCATTAGCAAGTGTATCACGTCTTTCAATAGTGACCGTGATATTTGGATCAAAGTTATCATTTACATTTTGAGCTTTTAATAACAATTCTTTATAGGTCAACCCATAAAAAATATTATCATATTTATCGAAAATTTCATCAACAAGATTGGGATTCGAAAAATTATCCTTGTCTTGACTTTTATAAAAAACCAATTCCCCATAATTTTTGGAGTCATTCGAGGACTTCGCAAAAATTCCCACAGCAGATTTATCATTGCCGGTAGCCATCTTATCTCCGGCAATATCCACAACATCACCATTATCGGCCGTTGAATCCTTTAAAAAATCATTAAAAGTACCTATAGATGTCTTCGCGTATTCTGCAATCTCTGTCATCAACGGCTTATCATCTTCATCTTCTCTACATGCTTCTATTTGTTCATCCTCTTGCATAGTAGTCCGGTTAAGGACCTTTTGCACGAACACACATTCTCCCACATCAGGTTCAATCCCGTCTGTATCAAATTTTGGTTCGTTTGACAAACTTTCCTGATAGATAGGTTTGAAGAATTGGGGGTGGGGATGGCAGAAAGAATACTCCTCTTCCTCGTTCACATCGTCCCGGACGATGGTTCCCGATTCGGTTTCCTTGACGCGCATCTCCCGTTGTAACTCAAGATATCGGACTCGTTGACGAAGCCGTCTGATCTCTTCAAGATCTCGGACTCGTTGTCGGAGCCGTATGATCTCTTCAAGATCTCGTGGATCGTGATAGACTCCATCGCTGCCTCGGTCGGCGAATCTACGAGTAGGATGTCGATCTTCTCCACAACCACGTGAATAGAAAACACTCATGCCGTTGCCTCTGTCGGCGACTCTACGAGCAAGAAAGTATTCATCTCCACGTCGAGCCATTTGATAAACCATAGCTCTGATACCAACTGATGCAGTTTCACGTGCAATCAAATGGCTCAAGAACAATTGATTAATCAAAGACGATAAACGAACTGAAAGGTTCAAAGAACAACGTTCTTTTCTATTAAAATTCAATCAAAAACTAAACTTAAAATGTTCACCAACACCTCTATTTATACTAGACCCTAACAACCTTAGAGATAAATATAAATATAAAAGATAAAACATAAAACAAACTTTTAAAATTCACATAAGAAGATAGCCCTGCATCACCTTAGCTGTGCTATTAGTGAAATTTACTGAATATGATGATGAAGAAGATGTGACTAAGAAAATGTACATATCGTCTCCTTTCACTTTATTTAATTTTAATAACTACTTTACTATTACAATATCTTAAATACATGTAGATTCTAATTCTAAATCGAATCAAATGCAAGCCATGACTTCTAGCATAGGGATGAGCAAATACCGATCCCGTCCCGATAACGATAATCCCGATCCCGAAATTTCATGAATACTTGATACCGATACCGATACCGAAACATGTCGGTTCGGTACGGTATCGGTACGGTATCGGTATTTTGAGGGTAAAAGTCGGTATTTTACCGATACCGTACCGTACTGATACCGAAAAAACCAAAATGTGGATACCATTTCCGATACCAAAACATGTCGGGACCGGGATTATCGGTATCGGGATCGGGATGGGATCGGTATTTTATACCATTTGCTCATGCCTATTCTAGCATGCAAGTACTGAATATGATGATGATGAAGAAGACGTGACTAAGAAAATGTACATATCGTCTCCTTTCACTTTATTTAATTTTAATAACTACTTTACTATTACAATATCTTAAATACATGTAGATTCTAAATCTAATCAAATGCAAGCCATGACTTCTAGCATGCAAGAAACAAAATTACTTAAAATTTTAGTTTCTTTACACTTCTGAATGTCACGTTACGAGTATGAGGGGTTGTTTGGTAGCCTTTTAATGACCATTCAGATGCTATCTCTTAATGGTTTAAAACCTCTGAATGAATAAGAGGTAACCTCAAGTCTGAATGGTTAAGAGGTAACCTCAAGTCTGAATGGTAAATCACCACATGCCACATTCTTCTACCTTCTCATTGGTAAAATTCTTAATGGTTCCATTAAGAGGTAGCATCTTAATGACCATTTAGAGACTACCAAACAGCCCCTGAGTTTAGAAATGTATGGAAATAACAATGGTTATGGATATGAGATGACAACCCTTAGAGCAAACACGTACATTAATTAATTCCTATTATCATTAACGTCGTTCTAATTATTTTTTTCAACCCTAGATCCATACACGCGATAAGTTACACTGACATACTTCTATGACTACGGCCACCACAATGACCACCACCTAAATGCGTGACAGAGCTAAGAGGAGTTAGTAGAAGCCCGTTTTCTAATTTTATGTACTTTAGTTAAACGTTTTCGAAATATTTTAAAGTAAGATCATGACGTCTCAAAAACAGCTTGTAAGGTTAATAAATATTTTTGTTCGCTTATATGAAGAAGATGATGTGAATGTGTGATACGGAGACATTATGATGGACGGTCATACCGGTAGATCGGTAATGCAATTTTGGCACAACCCCAATTATAAAAACCGATGGTCCACCCCAACCACATGACCAACATAGAAACAATTTTCAAAATTACTCCACGTTATTTTAATAAATACACACATGGTTCTTATATTTTCTTTAGTGACACAACGACCCCTCTTCTTCAAATTTATATTTATTTTTCGGTTGCACTGCTTTTGATTAAACTGAGCTCAGTTTGACTTGTTTTGTTATTAAAATATGAAAGGATGATGTTACACAAATATAAAAAATTATGAGAAAATGATGTTATAACTACAAACGTGTAAACAATTATATTTAAGTAATAAAGGGAAATTAATATTACAAAACTATAATAAAGCAAGGGATAAAAAAAACAGAAACAACATTAATCAAACTCATTTTTTGGATGGTACCTACCCACTCTTCCTTTAAGATTCACCACTTCATCACAACCTACAAAATAACTAGAAAAACAAAACAAAAGACTCAAGTATTCTAAGCAACCATGTGTATATATTGAAACTACATACAAAAGAACATGTAATATCTTAATGTTAGCAAATATGGTCTTTATTGATTACATATGATATGTGTGTCTAAATAAGATGTTGGTGGTTTAAATGCATAGAAGGTTAGGTAATAATTGGTCTTAAAGTTATTAGGTATTTTTTGTTTGAAATAAACATCATCACACTCCAAACGACGGCGAAAACATAAGAGTGGAACGAAAATGAGATTTCATAACATTATTTGTGACAATATTTGAATTTCATTTCATTTCTAAGATCAAAGTACAATGTTTGAAACCAAAAATACAACAACATATAACAAGAAATCAAATTACAACAAGTACTAAAATTTAAAGGTGCGTTTCTAGTCTCCCTACTAGATTCGTTCATCATCATCATTATCAATTTCCTGCAACACGTATTAAAGTACATATCAACACATAAAGTATTGGCGAGCATACACGTTTAATTACTAGCATAAGTATAAAATGGGTTAAACGAATCCACATGGCATAAACGTAATCTAGAACGTATCATGATAATACTAGCATGCAACTCCTACTTGGCAACCCAAAGTTTACCGCTAGCGTAATCTTATCGTAGCAACAATAAGACCATTTGTTTAACTAAACATCACCTCAAGAATATGGGCGATGTGTTAATCCTATAGCGCTATACATGTTAACGAAGGCTTGATCGAAGTTAATGACAACTTAATTTGCAATTAAGTTTCTAGCATGTATGAAGTCTTAGCATAATGTGTTAAGCATGTATATCGGATTGTTTGTTTGTGTTTTAAGCATAAAGTATGTGATTGTGTGAGTTTGATAACATATACGTATTGCACCCAAAGTGATGAAAAATAAAAGGGGTCATGTACACTCACGGTTTTGCAAAGTGACGTGAGGTCGAAGTCCCACTAAAAAATAAACCAATTACACTAAATGGATAGTGGTAAATGGGTATCGAACACAGGGAGTTTGTGGAAAGCGCGTTTACTAAGTAGTTTGCAAATTACTAAAATTAAAACTAAAATGCAGAAAAGTAATCTCGAAGTTTGGTTTATAAAATTTAGATTAACTAATTATCGCTTAACAAGTTTGTATTAAAAAAAATGAGAGAGAATGTTTTCCCCGGTTTCGAGTTTTCTATGAATAACAATGTCAAAGTTTACTTGGGATGAACTACATAGACTGTCACACCCCCAAATTTCACAAGCGGAGTATCACTGCAGGTGGCGTGACTGACCAGGATCAAGCCACCAATCATATTGAACAATATAGTAAATTAAATAAAAGTTCAACCACACAATATAATTGGTGTTCAAAAACAAGTTAACCAAATTCAAGTTAAACAGCGGAAGCATAAAATATAAAACCAAAACATAAGTCATAAGTTCATAAAGTTTAACATGGCACCCAATGGTCCATGTCCCACAACGACTCCTCCCGCTCCCATGCAAGCTCCATAGATACCTAACGACCTGCAAGGCATGTAACAACGAGTCAACAACAAAGTTGAGCGAGTTCACAGTTGGTTGTCTAGTTTAAAGTTGTTTCAAAATCCATAAGTTTATTTGAAAACCAGTTGTTTATCAGTTCCTTTGTTTTCCCAAACCATAACCAGTGGGGGCTACCCCATGTTGTAAACCACTAGACTAGTTATATATATTGGCGTCCTTCCCAACCGAGGACGGAGGTACGTATTCTACCCAACCGAGAATACGCAGGTTAAATGTAGGCGTCCTTCCCAATCCGAGGACGGAGGTACGTATTCTTCCCAATCCGAGAATACGCAGGTTTAGTGTAGGCGTCCTTCCCAATCCGAGAATACGCAGGTTTAGTGTAGGCGTCCTTCCCAATCCGAGGACGGAGGTACGTATTCTTCCCAATCCGAGAATACGCAAGTTTAGTGTAGGCGTCCTTCCCAATCCGAGGACGGAGGTACGTATTCTTCCCAATCCGAGAATACGCTGGATTAAATGTAGTCTATTAGTGGTGAATATACAGGTTTCATCTTAGCTTCTTAATCCCATTCCCAACCCACCGGGAATCCCATGCCTTAAGAGTGTGAACTCACCTCGATTTGCTCGGCAGATAGTCTACTTGCTAAAATAACTTTTGGTCACTCGCGTCCTATTATAGTTATTACATCTAATCAGGTTCACCTACAAGTACTTCATGCAATTGTTCACATATAATTCAAGTAGCACAGAAGGCGTCACATATAACCCAATTATACTACCCGGCCTATTGTATTAAACCCAGCCAAAACTGTGATCGCGGCCCAGATTCCATAATACCCAAACCTGATGTGATCCTAACACCTCTCGGCCCCTTTGTTTCTTTGGTGTGATCAGGTTACACTAATGTGGCCCAATCATGATTAAATTAGTCCAATAATTCTAATAGTCCATTTAACATATAATGACCCAACTAGCATGTATGTGATCTACCAAAGTATTCGGCCCAGATTACATGTGAAGCCCAATAGAAATTATCTCTTATCCCAATTAACCGGCCCAAGCAGTTTACATTTATTTGCAACCATATACTTTAGTAATCAGTGTTTGTTTCAATATCATATACTTTCCACATAAAATTTGCAACCATAATATTATCACATAACATCAATTTGGTAATCAGTGGGGATCAATCTACATGCCACCTCTAAGATTGATTAATAACTCATGCAAGCATCCTTGTTAATCAAATCAGACCCTAAAGTGTGCAACACATATAATTAAAAATCATAACCATTATTCATCAAAGTTTCTATCATTACAAAACCTTAAAGCACACTTTGGTCGATAATATCATACTTACATCAGAAGCATCATTATCATACCAAACTCCCTAGCATAACATATTAATTATCATGACCATTAACCCTATTCGATCCATGCACAAAGATTTACACAATATGATAATTAAACAAGAATCCCTAATTACTCCTTAACAATATCGACAACAAGAATATTAACCAACAAATTTTTACAACATGATCCCAGCTAACAAATAGTCACCCTCATGCACATAACACCCTATACTGCATACATTGATTTCCTGATCACAAATAATACCATCCAAAATCCTACTTAACCGAGATATTATTAACACATGTTGCACATAGATGGAAAAGATCAATCAAGAATTATTATGAACATGATAAACTAACCGGAAGACCGTAGGGGAGTGTGCTAGAATGATATGCGAAACACTTCCAGCAAGAATAAAGACTTCGACAATAGGCTGCCTTCAAGTTGTGAGGATAATAGGGATACTAGGGTTTGTATGTGTTAAGAAAATTATGGGATAACTTCAGCATATAATACGTATAACATAAGGGGGGTTTCGTCGACCGAGAGAAGGGGTGATTAGGGTTGTGAGATCATGTGTTTGTTAATATAGGAGGCCATGTATAACTTACCTATACGTGCACGAAACTATTACCCAACCAACCGGCCCACTATCAAACTAATCGGCCCACATGTGTATCTAAATATTGATTAGGCCTAACATGTGTGTATATACATGCTAAACCATAGCCGGCCCAAATACAATACTCCCCTTGGGCTCTACCGAGCCCAAACATAATTCCGGTGCTTAAATGTGCTCGGGTTGGGCTTCGGGTGTATGTGTGTGCATAGCCTCACAATTGTCGGCCCAAAGCAAGGTGTGTGTGTCAAGTTATAACCACACATAATGTTCAACGAGCGCGTTATAGAGAAACAATTAATGAGAAGTTAGAATCACAAGATTAGCGTTACAAACCTTGAAAGTTCGGGTTGTCACATCATCCCCAACTTGAAAGAAATTTCGTCCCGAAATTTAGCACGTAGTTACTGAGGAAGCTAGTTAAGTTGCGTGGTTTCCTGGTTTTTCCTGGGGTGTCACATAGACATAGTTCGTGAGTGTGTGTTTAATTATGATAAAAGGCGACCAAGTACTTGGATTACAAGACTGCAAGGTTGTCAAACTGATAATCAGTTTACTATAGCCAATCCCAAATCCCTCCCACTAAATCCTGATTGCCTATGGCACCAAGAACTTAAGTTTTAGAACATGAAATCTAATAACATAAACTGTTACTAAACAAACACACAATCACCATAGTAATGCAATCAAAAAGATCAAATTACTATCCCAAAAATATCATAAACAATGACAAGTATTCATAAGAAAACCTTACAATCTGGGAAAAAACATAAAGGACTTAGCCACGCATAGTTCAGTTGATCATCATAACTTCAAATCCATTGTTCATGTGAATCAAGGATGATAAATCAACAATATAAACACCCAAAATATTGTCTTGGAACCCTAATTTCGCCTCCCACAAGTTCTGAACCAAAAACAATGAAAAAGATAATGAAAAGTCACCCCCAAATGCTAATTATAAAGCAAACAACAATTCTGCGTCTGGCCCCACCGTAAGCTACGGTGGCTATCGTAGCTTACGGTGGTCACAAAAATCCTACGGTAAGGACATACTGTGTTACGGTGCACATTTTTGGGTCAGGGCTGCCGTAGCTTACGGTGGCTACCGTAAGTTATGGTAGGTTGCAGCTAAGCACTTTTGTTTTCTTCATAACTTTCTTGTTCAACTCCATTTTCTTCGCCGTTTTTGCCCATGTTCTCGTAATTTCATCCTCTATCATTTTATCTTCTTAATTCTTCAATTCCAATAAGTTAGTTTTTTCATTTATGCTCCACATTCCTTCCATTTTAAGCTCCCATTTGTTTCATGCTTCATCTTTGCACCTCCTTAGCTCATTTAACCTGCAATCATCAAAGTTCGTCGTAGTCATCTAGATTCACCAATGTAAACATCAAGCATATCAATTTCTTTCTTATTTAATCAACTTAAAGATCCTCCTACGGTTCACCCGTCACAAAGCTTTCCGAGTAACCGAGAGTTTAACGAGCGTTGAGGAGTGGAACACCGAAGTTACTCTACATTGGGGAACGAAGGTGTGTGAGTATTCGGATTTGGTGAAGGATTCAATTTCGGAATTTAAATATATAAAAAGTATGTACACGAAAATATATCTTGTCTTAAACGCTCGTTTTGATACTAAGATTTTATGTGATTTCATGGGTCCAAACTTGCCCACTAGAATCATAAATGAGGAATTTATAACAAAGATAAGTTAACCTATGTTCATGGCACATAACCATAATCCGGTTATCATCAAGAATTCAGTCATATATTATATAGAATATAGATTATATTATAGGTCCATCATGTATTATCATGTAGTGTCATATAAGTCAAGCATGGAGGCATGATTACCTCATTGTATGATTCACCAAATCATAAAGTTTACCAACATAGTTGGTAAACCCAGTTGGTCATGAATGAAAGAAAAATACAATCAACCTATTAAGATACTAAGTAGCCAAATAAGAACAACCCGCGCGTGTATACCAAACATGGCAAATGTTGGAGGCGAGGATGGGTTAACTTACTTTGGGTCTAGGAATCTACTAGTTGAACATGAATAAAAACATCAAGGGAGGTGGTGGAACAAGTTTGGAAACCAAAGCTTCCATGGTTCACACCTTTACCAAAACACAAGTCTTGCCATATGAACTATGGTAAACTTGGATGGTCTCAACACTTGTAGGTTGTCTACACTTTGTCAAAACAGAAAGTTTAGAGGGTGTTTGTACCTCTAAACTCATAAGAATCAACCCTAAATAAGTCGCACAACCATAGATGAGTTTAGGAACATGTTAGGCGTAAGAGTCATGCAAGAAAGTTAAGTTTCTAAAAAGTTTACAACATATAACTTCCAAAATAGAAAGTTTGGACCTCAAAATGGTGATTTTCCACCTTAGTTTACCATGGTAAACTTGTGGAAACACTCCTAGAGATGTTCCAAGCTTTCAAGTGGAATAAAAGATGAAGAAATGTGAGTTTGAACTCACTTTAGGACTTAGAGTTTTCTACCTTTTTCTTGTGTTAGACTCAGAAATGATTTTACCGTTTCAATCGGGTTATACTGGTCGATTCAACCATGTTGACTAATGAACCCTATAAATACATAATAAAAATAACCCAAACTACGTCATTCAATCCAAAAGCTAATATATAATTAAAAAAAATCTAAAACTTCACTATCAACGTCATCCTCAACAAGTTAATCCATTAGGGTGTTGAATGCATCAATTTCACGATCACTTAAAAGATGAAATTCACTATCAACGACATCCTCGTCAACAATTGAACAACATGAATGATTTAAATACCCATTATATATCAATTAGCAAACACAATAACGATTAACAACATGAATGATTGAACAAAAGTAAAAAAAATGGTAAACCTGGATGATCGGTTGAAGAACTTGATTTGAAAATCCAATGATTTCTATCTTTAAGTGAGGAAGAAGATTGATCGATGCGGATTGTCAACTGTGGGCGCTAGGTTTTACACCTTTACTAAGAAGATAAATAGTCACCTTTTTAGGCCCATAGAAAAAAAATTAAAAGTTCAAATTTTTAACCTTTGTCCCGGTATAACA
Organism: Helianthus tuberosus; assembly: GCA_030545235.1. Lineage (NCBI taxonomy): Eukaryota > Viridiplantae > Streptophyta > Magnoliopsida > Asterales > Asteraceae > Helianthus > Helianthus tuberosus. The sequence goes on from CM060358.1 coordinate 147,509,731, forward strand.
CAATTTACCGGCGGTACAACTTCTTTGTTGTTTCCTTAATTTACTGGTATGATTCGTGTCGGCCAACCTTCGGCATCCGGTTCAACCAGCCGGCTTAAATCGGTTTTTAAAACCTTGGTTCGCCGCAGGTCACAAATCGTCTGTCTCTCCATGCACGAAGTTGTTCTCAAATTTCTTTTTCTTTATATGAGTAAATTGCAACCTTTTGTCCTTTTGGTTTGTTCTTATAACACAAATTTTCCCTGCTCTTAACGTCTGTTAACTTATCAATTAGTTTTTTTTTTGTAAAACTATTGATATGCCCCCCAATGCATCTTCTTTTCTAACTATCCTTACCATCTAACCCACCACACCATCGAAGTTACTGAAGTTTGGTTTGGGACGTTAGATCTGGTCGGAATCTGAGATTTGTTCTCGATAGTGTTGATTTTCGGTGTGGTTGTCATAGGTGACAGAATGATTCCGTGATAAATGGCCGTGAATTAAAGATGGGTTGAGATAGTTGGTGTTGCTCATATTTGATTTTATATTTGTTGCATGTTTCCGATTTGAAGTTATGGCCAGCGACGAGATTAGAAGCAAGTGACTCAGAAATGGAATTTCTGGTTTAGTGGTGGTGGGTTAACGATATACAAGGAGGATTGGAGAAGAATATGGGTTGGTGGTTCATGATTTTCTTTGGTATAGAGCCGTGGTTGATCGGAAACTTTGATCGTCGTCGATCTTCGAGAAGCTAAACTGCTTTTTTTATTGATTCATTGTTCGTGTGTTTGTATTCACTACATACACTAGTTTTAATCGTTTTGTTTCGATTCCGATTGTGAATATCATATTCGATCAACTTGCCAGGGTAGTATTTATATTGGTTGACAACAGTTGTTGATTTTTGGTTTGATCGTGTTGATAAAATTCCACTACTTTGATGGTTTCCTGATGTGCCATCAATTATACATATTTATTATGCATATTTACCCCATTTATATGTACTTTTGAAGCATTATTATAAGGAAACACTTCCAAAATCATTCCATTTCAATTTCTGTAGGATTTGAAGGTACAAAATTAAAAGGAGACGAAAAGCAATGAAAACAGACAAAAATACAAGTTTCCAGGATGCACTCCTATGCACCTCAAGGTGCACAGCTGTGCCTATGCGCCTCAACCCACCTTTTGGAAAATTAACAAATATCAGATAAGCATGGTGGGAAAGAAAAGAAAGACATGCACGACCGTGCATACTAAAGGCACGGTCGTGCCTCCCACTAAAGACAAATCAGACAAGACAAATCTAGGAGACGAGAAGTACACATGCTGTAGGATTTGAAGGGTTATGTGTCCTATGCACGACCGTGCATATGTAGGCACACTCATGCATAGTACCACAATAGAGACAAATAGAACGACTTCTAGAAGATTCTACAGACAAAAGGATGAGGCACGGTCGTGCCTCATCATGCACGTTCGTGCACATCTGCCTCCTAGACCATTATAAGTAGAGGCCTCCACCTCTCATTTCAATCATGCCTTGTTGTGCCTAGTGCCTTGTTATCTTCTAAGCCTTGGAGTGCTAAGTCTCATTCCATGGAACTTGCTTCAAGAACCATGTGGGACCCTTTGAGGGCTATAATTACTTCTTTGTGTGGATGATCTATGGACCTTGGTAGATTAATGCCTAAGTATGACATGATTATGATTTTTCCTAAACTCCCTTTGCTTAGAAGAAGAGAGGTTGATCCTTAGGGAAGACATTCATGCCAACCAAAACTTCCCCATAGTAAGAACTCCAATATTTTATCTTTAATTATCCATATCTAGAAAAAGGCATTAATAGATTAGTGCACTAAAAATATGTAATAATTAGTGTTGAGAAACATTTTTACATACACATAAACTTGAGCTTGAGCTTGAGCTTGAAGATCATGCAAGAATGGTAGTCGCCATGGGTAAAAGTGTTAAGATGGTCATATGGTTGTAATCTATATGTCTTATCAAACTTTTGGATTAGCTAATTTATTAATATAGTATTTTATTTATCAACTGTGTTTATCTTTTATTAATTTTTGTTTATTATCTTCTGTGACAAGATCACCTGGCTCCTTTAAAACAAAATTAACTTAACAACTTAATTTAATTAAATTAATCTAATCTAACTTAACTTGACTGGGTGTGCGTACAACTTCTGGTACCTTTAATCAAATGCGGTGTAAACTTCTAGTAATGAAGCAGATCTTACTAGGGGTTTTTTGGTATTGAACCAGATTCGGGTGACGAGCTTCTGGTATAAAACCAGATCTGGGGGTAATAAAAGGCTTCTGATATTACATTAAGATCCTTATGGAGGCTTCTGGTAATGTAAGGTGACAAACGGCAAATTTATTCGGTAATTCCATACAATTGTTAACTATTTAACTATGTTCGTGCATTAGGCTTAATTACAATGTGTTTAAGTCTCATAAGTCTAGAAATCTCGAGGAATATATTTCATTTGCATATCTTGTGTTTTATTTCGCTGCGTCGTGAAACAATAAAAACTATGCACAAAGACTATTGGTAGATTGTCCGGCTAGACTAGTTATGTCACCACGGTTCTGGTACTCACCTAAACGACAAGTGCAGAACTTAGAATTAGGTCCAACATCAAGGTTATACCAAACCCCAAGTGGGAAAAATCAAGTATACATGTTAAGACTTTCGGGAAAATATACAAACACTAAAATTGTCCAATCTGAAACATGAAATAACAATTTTTCAGATAAACAGCAAAATTCAGCATTGTATGGCAAATACAAGATCCATAAAAGATGTTAAACCTTGTAAACAACATCAAGGATATTAAATATACCATAAGGATATATAAACATCAATTACCATACAAGTTACATATGTTACCTTCTAACGATCCGTTAGCGAAACTAGCACTCGATTAAGTATCCGAACACTAACTAGACACAATTTACAAACTAGAAGACATTGTTTAACAATATAAAGTTAGTTAAATTCATTACACACATCGGATTGACCAATTATAACATACCACATAAAATGCACATTATATCCTACACTTAAACACTTAACATTTAAACATCACCAAAATTCATCAAGACCCCCCCCCCCATTCACACACACACACACACATATACACCATATAACCATCCACACATACATGTGGGGTCCCCATGGGCTAGTCTTGGTTAACAAATGTCAAAGATTCTCTTTTTTAATCCTTTGGCTAATGAGTTTGTGTGAAAGGTTATAAGAAAGGCCATTAGTCCCTAAACCTTATCATCTTCATCTCTCACACCTTCACCAACACACACAAACTCTCTCTACACCACTCCCATTTTTGGACAAAGAGTCCCAAGAACATCAAGTGTACTTCCAAGTGCAAGATGATGATCAAAGGTGCTTGCAAGTGAAGAAATTTCTTTACCCACCACTTGGAGCTTTAATCCATTTCATCTTCATCATCTTCTTCCTTTCAAATTTTGTTCTTCCCTAGCCTTGTGCAAGTAGTAAGTTCACCCTACACCATTTTTAAGCTTCTTGTCATATGTTACATATAAAAGTACAAATATTCATCTTGAAGGTCATTTAAAAAATACATGGTTAAACATAACTAAAACACTAAAAATCTAACTTATATACTTGTTGTTGAAGTTGATTTTGTGGTAGAATCTTAGTGTTGATGTTGTATAGACAAAGGATCTTGTTAAAAGTATGTAATATAGATCTAACATATATATGTTTAGATCTAGCAAGAAACAAGAAATGTTTTGAACTTAAAAGTGGTGTTAAAATAAGTTTTGGAAAGATTAACATGTAAAAATATGTAAGAATCATGTTAATGGGTTCTGATCTTGAAAAAAGTATAAAATAAAGTTTACCATAAACTTGGTAAAAGTTAATGATGAACATAAGAAGGTTGTTGACTTAAAGGATTTAAGTTGTTTACAAGTTCATACATGTATTGTTGAGATTTTATACATATAAAATTCTTGTTGAGTTTTGAAGATCTTATGATTTAAAACACTAACAAAAGTTTACAAAGTTTTGGGTGAAAAATGTAAGTCTTGGAAACTAGGAATTTTCATAAACTTAAGATGGATATATATATATATATGTATATATATATATATATATATGTAGTGTGAGGTTCATTTGGGAACACTAAAAAAGTGGGGAACAGTGGGGAACCGACTCAAACGAACTCCGATTGGACTCATTCCAGCGTCGTTGGAACCGGCTCGTCGAAACCTAACTGGGATCTCTTAACCCCAAACCCTAAATCATAACCCCTAAACCCTAAATATTTTAGGGTTTGGCTTTTAGGCTTTGGCTTTAGGGTTTTTCTTTAGGGTTTAGCTTTAGTGTTTAGCTTTAGGGTTTGGGGTTTAGCTCTAGGGTTTAGCTTTAGGTTTAGCCTTTATGGTTTATAGTTTAGATTTTACGGTTTAGCTTAGGTTTTAGCCTTATTTTTTAGTTTTATGGTTTAGAGTTTAGGAGTTAGGATTTAGGGTTTAGGGTTAAGAGATCCTAGTTAGGGTTCGACGAGCCGGTTCCAACGCCGCTGGAATGAGTTCAATCGGAGCTCGTTTGAGTCGGTTCCCCGCTGTTCAATGAACCTTCCCCTATATATGTATATGTATATAGGTACGGGATCAGGAGAAAACGCCTAAAAGTGTGAGAACGGTGAGAACGCATCCTGGCCAAACACATGTCGCGCGATATAATTAGGGCGTATGGGCTTTTTTGTCATTTTATCTTTGGCTTTTCCAATTCCGCTTTTAACAGTATTGCTTCATTTATGGCATTAAAGATTTTTTAGCGTTAACCAAATTCAATAATTACATGGCGTTTTAATGGTTTCATTGTATTAACATTTTGGCGTTTATGCCGTTTCCAAACCGTAGGCCATTGGAACCCCAAGGGCCAGAATATCTCTCTGAATGGCTTCATCCATACTAAGTATGTCCAGGACATTTTAGGATGATGCCCCATTGTTTGTTCTTAGATTCAAAGGCGTTTTAGACAAGATGGCCCATTGTTCTATTATTTTTTATACACATTTTGGCGTTTGTGGTATCTTGGCATTTTACAATCGGAAAATTATAGTACAACCACAGGGGAAAAAATAGAAGCGAAAAAAATAAATTAAAAATCCTAATCGGATCTCTCTTCACAATATTCATTGTCATCAATCTCTCTCTTCTTTAATACTACAAGAACTGTCACCAAATATATGGCGTTTTATGTAAAACTTAACAAACCCATCGGTCTGATTTTTTTTTGTTCGTTTGTTTGAAGTGGCTTTTGTGGATGTTTGGGGACATAGATCGATGACGTGTGAGTGGGTTTTTCGCTTTGCTCTTCAACTTGATCTTCATCTTTATAATCATCCCACTCTTCAGTGTCACTGATCTCTTCTCCTCATCCAAGCCTTCAAGAACAAAGAACACAAAATGACATATGACTGTCTTCAGTAGCTTTTTCTTGAAGATTTATCCATCTCATGCAACGAAATCTTACTGAGTTACTCCCCTCACCTAACAATCCATTCAGTGAAACTTCACGATGAACAATACTGAATATCCAAGAAAGCATGTTAGCCATCTTTGATTTTTTTAATTTTTTGGCATTTTACAGTGAGTGGTATTTTAGGAATATTGGCGTTTGTTTTTTTGGTGTGATCAAATGGAAGTTGCTGAGAGGTATCATTTTATAGGATGTCTTTGGCGCGTAGGTTAGGCGGTGTATTATTATAATAAAGTATTCGTCGTTTCAGTTACTGCTTGTAATTACTGTTTTCGATAAGCTTTATCTCTGAAGTCTGTAACACATCCCATCTTTCAAGTTTGGTGTTTTATATTTTAATATAATAAACTTTCCGTCGCTTCAGTTTTACAGTTTTGTAGTTACTGTTTCTAGTTACCTTTTCGAGATTTTGGCATTTTTTATTTTTAATGAGGTTTTATATAAAGATGGCACTTTGTTCTATTTTTTCTTGTACGTTGGTTTTTATCCTTTTTTTGGGTTTATAATACTTGTCCAAAGTAATTTTATTATAATCTTAGGGTTTGGGTGCGTTTTATGGCATGATGGCGTTTTCACAAGCATTTGTCTGTGTGGCGTTTTTATTATATATGGCGTTGTTATTATATAACAATCAACTGAAAAAGAAAATTAAAAAAATATAAATAATTGATCTTCCAAATCTTCCCTGTCACCAGTCTCTTTCTTCTTTTGAAACATCTTCACTGGCTGTTTCGACTTTCGTATGATTCATTTTGTTTTTTTTTGTTTTTGAAGAATCTTTTTTGTCGCCGTGTGGAAGCACAAAGTTTGAAATCGGCCTCTTTTTCTTGAAGATTTGTCCATATCATGCAGCAAAATGTTATGGACAATCCATTCGGCGAAACTTCACGTATAATAATATTGAATATCCAAGGAACGATGTTTATTTTTTAACTTTTTGGCGTTTTATCGAGAAAAAGAACGCCACTAAATAAAAGTATCTTAAACCTCTAAATTTGATCATGCTAAACTCAATAAATGTTTTGCTTTATGAGATGGACAACATCGTTAATCCTCAGTTAAGAAAGATGTCTAACAATGTTGTCCACCCCATACAGCTAAACTTTATTGAGAACAAAACTCAATAATATTTTTGTATGTTTTGGCGTTATAAATTGGATGGAAGTTGAAGATAAAGTCAATAAGATTTTACTCAATGAAATGGACAATATCCTCACTTAAGGATTTTGTCCATTACATTGAGCGAAACCTTACCGACAACCAAACTGAATTTCAAAGAAATGTTTTGTTTTAGAGGATATTTGATGTTTGGGTTTTTTTGCGTTTCTAAGACGAATGGTATATATTAAATATGGCGTTTGGGGTTTTGTGTGCTTTAATGGAAGGTCTGAGATGTTGTATATATAGGATGTTTTTTGACGGTTGTTTTAGGTGTAATTTTATTATAATAAATGCTAGTAATTAAGTCCCGTCGTTTCAGTCACTGTTTGTTCAGCTTTATCGTTTAAAACAAGTTCGGCGTTTTATATCTAATGGCGTTTTATATTAGGATGGTGTGTGCTATGTAGGTTAAGGCGGTAATTTAATGACGTTTTATTCATGAGATGACGTTTTGTGTACAGAAGTCAAAAGACCTTTTTACCCTTAATGAAGCGCGCCACACTAATAAAAGTGATGTTATTTACAAAAACACCACCGCGTCATCTAGTCCATAGATTATTTTGATCTGACGATCCATAACCGTTCTCTCTGTTCTCACACTTTTCATTGTTTTTTCTAAATCCTGACCCTATATATATATATATATAGGTCCGGGGCTCAAAATTGTGAGAACGGTGAGAACGCTTATGGGTCATCCGTTCAAAATAATCCATGGACTAGATTGAGCGGTGACTTTTTCGTAAATAACATCAATTTTATTATGTGGAACGTGTTTCATTAAGGGTTAAATGGTCTTTTACCGCTCATATTCAAAACGCCATCAAATGATAAAACGCCATTCAAAAAAATAAAAAGCCATTAACAACAAAACGCCAAAAATTAGTAATAAAACGCGTTGGATATTACAGGAAGATGAAACAACACAGTAACTGAATTTCAGTTATTAACACTTTTTAGAAGAAATTCCCTCCTAAATTACGCGCCAAAAACATCATTATATAAACAAGGTAAAACATAGCTTCCATAATCACTTCAATCTATCCATTTTTGCAAAAAAAAAAAACATCTTTAACCAAAAACGCCAAAAATGGCAACAATCGTTTTGTGGAGATACACTCTGGGAATCAGGCGATACGTCCTCTGTTTTGACAACAGAAGGAGGGTGTATGTTAAGACGGTCAGGGCAATTATGACGATGGAAGAAGAGATACAGAGGCGAATCTTATCCATTGGCATCGCTCTAGACAACGAATGCCATGAAACGCATATGCTTATGAAAGCATTAACCAGCAAATTTGGACCAATCAAAGCAGATGTGAAGCCGGACCTTGTCATGACATCATGGCGTTTTGATGATGAAACAGACATGGTGACCGTTACATACGACAGCGGAGAGCAGGAAGTCTACTGGCTAGAAAACATCATGATAAAGCAGTGTCTGGGTTTCATGGAAGAATTGCATAACGCCACTTGTACCAACACGAAAATAGACTCAAAATTGGAGTTAATGCAAGACATGTTCAAGTGGAGGCTTCAGAATCTTCAAGAACAAGAAGCTGGTGAAGGTGAAGGTGATGACATGGATGAAGATCCAGATGAAGACTCCGAGGAGGAAGAAGATGATGCAAGTGATTGATACTATTCGGATAAAGTACCTTCTGACGAAAGTTTTTAATTTTTTTCCTCTTTTTTTTTCTTCTGTGTAATCTTCTTTTTGTTTTTTTAATATAATTAAATGATATATTTCTCCCATTTATTAGCAAAACGCCAAAAAATACTAAAAATGATTATTCCTTACAAAACGCCAAAAATAACAAAAAAAATTCCTGCTTAATATTTTATTAACTCCGTTATTGTAATTTGTCATATTGGTCTGCATAACGTCATAAAAAACGCCAAACTTAGAAGATGGAACGTCTATCACCTGTAAAACTGATAAAAACTTATCAACACAGTAAATACAAAAACAGTAACTAAAAAGACAGTTACTTTATTACTATCATTTATTACAATAAAAAAGTTCCGCCTAAACTACGCGCCAAAAAACTCCTATAAGAGAGGGGTCTATACACAATGAAAATTGATCAGACCCAGAAAACACAAACGCCATATCCTCTAGAAACCACTCACTTTAAAACGCCAAAAAATGTTAGTTAAAAAAACCACAGATGTCAAAGCTTTCACTGAAATGGATTCTTCTTCTGAAGGGGTTATCTCAATAATATTTTGTTGAATGAGATGGACAATTATTCAAGAAAAAGAGACTGATGACAGTGATATGTCATCATGTGAGCTTTGTTCTTAATGGATATCGGCATGGAATAAAGGGATCAACACAAGTGTAATATACAATTTTGGACTCCATTATTATAAATAGCATCAAGTAAGAGTTAATCTTCAATGGCGTTTTAGACTACGTATTTTCATGACGTTTTTCTGAGCTATGTGTTTTTTTGGCGTTTTAACTAGTTATTTTTATGACGTTTTTCTGAACAGAGTGTTTTATGGCGTTTTCAACTGATTTTTTTCATGGCGTTTTTCTGAACTAGGTGTTTTATGGCGTTTTTAACTGGGTATTTTCATGGCGTTTTTCTGAATTGGATGTTTTTTATGGCGTTTTATTTGAACACCCAGTTCTTGTGAGTGAGTTTTTTTTTTTACAATATTACCCCATAGTGTAATTTAGCATCAATGTCACATGTCAACACCAAAATCGTTCTTACCATTCTCACACTTTTCACCGTTTTCCCTAAATCCTGACATATATATATATATATATATTAGGAAAAATATATATATTTAGCAACCACACAATTCTATATAATCTATAAAAGGAGATTAGCCGCTGATGTAAGTTTGTATACGTGTCAACCATCTAGGCTGCCACGTAGGATATGCTGATGTCATAATCTTTATTAAACATTCCAATTAAATCTATAAATCTAAATAATATAATATATAATAATCGGATTTTTTTAGATTAGGAGGTAATTTCAAAATTGCATGGGAAGTTGTTTTTTGCATTTAATGCATCTGAGATATCATCATATCTTCCATCTCTCTCTTTCTTCTTCACATTATATCCTCCATCTCTCTCTTTCTTCTTCACATTCTTAAATCTTTCATCCAGATCATATCTTCCATCTTTCTCTTTCTTCTTCACATTATAATCTGTTCAATGCCTTTTTTCAGGCACGATCTCGGTCCCTCTTCTTCTCTCACTACGAAGATGAAGTGGAGAGAGAAAGTCGCCGCCTGTGAACCTTGAACGTCTCTACTCAGACCGATGAAGATGATTTTGTCATCTGAGGCTACGATGGCGAGATCTGGTCTGTTGTTGCAACATATAAACCATCGTTGCCGGCTGCCGTTCGCGGCTGTCCTAGGTAGCGTTGGCTGTAATACATGTTCGGTCGATGATGATGAGATCGATCTCACCTAATACCACACTTTTTAGATTGTAAGGGATATTCAGTCAATGATGTTGATGAGATGCTTCTCACCTAAGAGCCTTCTTGGCTCTTGCGAAGTTTAGGTATTGATTGTACCCTCAATCATTTAGGGTTTTTTGTTTCCATATTTGATTTGGGGTTTTTTCGTAAGTTGGGTTTCTGTTTATGTATTGATTACACCCTGAATCATTCAGGTACTTTGAATCTGATTTTTAAGGAAGAAAATTAGTTTAGGGTTTATTGATCAATTGAAGTTAAGCATCGTTTAATGTTGTGTTCTCATGCCTTCTTGGCTCTTGCGATGTTTAGGTATTGATTATACCTTCAATCATTTAGGGTTTTTTGTTTCCATATTTGATTTGGGTTTTTTTTCGTAAGTTGGGTTTCTATTTATGTATTGATTACACCCTGAATCATTTAGGGTTGACTGTGATGGTGAATAAAAATGAATGCAAAGTGCATTTTTCTTGTCTTTTCAAGATGAGGCTATGATGATTTTGTAGATCTGAGTAAAAATTGAATGAAAATAACATCATGGCATGGCAAGGTTATAGGATGGCAGTTGTTCATGCAACCTCTCTTGCAACCATGGTGTTGTCATCTTTATGCACAATCTAAGCCTGGCATTCTGACAATGCAAATGTTTTGCAAGTTCACCATGATTGACCTTCGCCGACGGTGTGTTGGTGATTAAGGTTTTGAAAAGGGATCGTGTGTAATCGTTGTCACATCTATACAAGAAAATGGAGTTTGGTTGGTCTGAGATGCCTATTTAGCCGTATGTGATGACGCCGGTAAGTTTTCCAATTTTTCGTTTGTAGATCGGTCACATAAAGTGACGTTTGGGCCCGATTCCTGTGTTTTGTTTTACAGGTGGCCGTGTGGCTATGGTGGTTTTACCAACAGATCTTGGTGAATTAGACACACTGCACGTGATGTTGCTACCGAGGTACTGTTATTTTATTTATTTTTTCATGTCTTGTATTGATTAGTAATGCTATTAGGAGTTATTTCTGTAATTATTCCTTTTACTCGTTGTTTTTAGTTTCGTTTAATATATCGCTTTCTTGACATGTATAGATTTGGTAACGAAGAGGATGATGGCGGTGTTTCGGGTTGGAGAAGCGACGATGGTAACTGTTTAAGCTTATTCGCTACTTATGTTGTTAGTTTTATGTGTTATTTGATGTTATGACTTGCAGGATGTAAGTGAAATCATATACACAACAAACTGTTGTCTCAATTCCAATCACCCAATATGGAGGTATGCTAAATTTTATTGCTGACATTTAGAAGCAATTCACCAGCATATGAGTGCGATGGTAACTGTTTAAGCTTATTCGCTACTTATGCTGTTAGTATTATGTGTTATTTGATGATAATTTGTGGATATTGTTGTGTAGGATTGAGTAATTTTAGTTTATTGGGTTTTGGCTGGGGTTTTAGGGTTTGGAGATGTTACATTTAGCATGAGGTTTGATTTGCAGGTAATAATGTAATGATTGAGGTGTAGATTGTTATGGTTTGGTTTGTACAGATTGTATTTGTGGATTTGTGTGAAAAAATGTATACGTATAGGTGTGGATTTATGTTTATCTTTATACATACACAGACATGCACATGTGTTTTGATGTGATTGTTAAGTACGATAGACGTTAGAGCTTTAAAAGTTATATTTACATGTAGTAGTTTCACTCTGAGAAATGAGAACAAGCTAAGTTACATGTCCTAGACTTGCTTCTATTGCATCAGCCCTTGTAGTCGAATTGTATGTGTGCTTGCAATTGTGTGTGTATAGCTCATGTTAGTGCACTATGTCTATTGACTTCGTCTTGCATCCAGTCATGTATAGGATAGGATAAACCAGTGCTCAGGTTGCTAGAAACTGATTTTTATGTGTTTGGAGCTAATTCCGCTTGAAACAGCCAATGGCCATTTCAAACGAAATTAACAAAGTTAATTTCTCTTGAAATGACACTTGGTCATTTCAAACGGAATCACAACACTATATATAGGTGAGCATAGTGTGTCATTTGAAATGGAATTACTTTGTCTGATTCGGTAACGAAGTGCTGCCGAATTGTCTCCAGGTGCTGTAAGACTATTATATCAATACAAGAGACATTATAATTGAATCGAGCGTCCGTTTCATTGATTCCGCCTTTGATTCGGATCTAAAACTCTTCTGAACGACTCATTCAGGTCGCACAACGATCCTACAAGTGGTATCAGAGCTCAGGAGGAAGAGTTCAGCTTGATTTCATCAGTTTTCTGACTTCTACACCTTCTTTTTCACAATTGAACAAGTTTTTACGGACAAAATGGATTGAATGTCACACATTATATGCGAAACATAGTTTTAATAAACCCTTGAAAGAATCAGACCAAAATTCAGCTTAAAAGTGACAAAAATGGACCAAAATACTAATTCCGTTTGAACGAGCATTCTGATTTCGCTTGAAAAGTTGAGGCATTTTCACACGAAATTACTTATTTCGTTTGAGTTATATCTGATTCCGCTTGAAAAGGGTAATTCCGTTTGAATGGTTCACACGAAATAAGCTATTCCGTTTCAAAGTGTAATTCCGTTTGAAAATGGCAGTTGATTTCGTTTGAAAGGTGTTATTTCGTTTGAACAAGTAATTCCGCACCAAAGTGATTTCGTTTGAAATCTTATTCCGTTTGAAGATCAATATTCCGTTTGAAAGTGGAAATTTCGCGTCAAGATCATTTCACGTCAACCGAGTGTCAGTTTGTGTCAAGTTGTTTGATATTGTTTAAATTGATTGTGTTTGTTTGATTGTTTTTCTCTCCAGGTAATTCAAGAATTTCACATCATGGCTGAAGAGTTCTACAATACGTTTTACAACGCGTTTACATCCGAGTCTTCCGAAATCTCAACTGTCACACCAAAAACTATTACAAAAGCAATAAATGAGAACATTAAACATGATAACTTTTACGTAACACATTCAAAACCACCAACTCTGGAAAGCATTGAAGATTACACTTGGTGGAAAGATTGGTTCATCAACTGGGCAAAAGCTTATGCTCATGAAAGCTGGTTTTGTTTGGAATTTGGTTATAAAAGGCCGACCAATGATAAAGGAGAAGAAACCCCGCTCAAAAATTTATCAGCAGATGACAAAAGAGAATTCTCAGCTGAACAGAGAATGATTGCTTTAATTCAATCTTCAATCAGAAATGACATGTTTGCTTTATTGCAACATGACGGAACATCGAAATCTGTCTGGGAAGCTTTACGGGTAAAAGCTGAGGGGGTAAACAAATCAAGAAAAATAAAATTGCGTTATTAAAGAAAGAATTTGATTTGTTTGATAGTTTGAAAGATGAATCAGTAAGACAAATGATAGAGAGATTTGGTCATCTAAAAATTGAACTTGATCGTTTTGGTATTGTTAAAACTCGTGAAGAAATAATTGATAAGATCATAGAAGCATTACCACGAGCTGATCAGTGGCAAACGTTTGTATTCATATTGAAAAATGATGCTTTATATGATACAATTTCTCTTGATGTCTTAATAGAAAAGATAGAAAGTCATGAGCTTGAATTGCAGAAACAAAACAAGATGAGCAGCTGTTCACATCAACAGAATGTTGGTCTCTATTACAAAGGTAATTTACCTTCGGTGAAAGTTGGAGAATCACCAAAGACAGCATTCAGTGGTGAGAGGAGAAAAGAACCTCAGAAAAGCTCATCAAGTTACGATCAGGGTTATCATTCATTTTCTTCAAAAGCTAGTCCTGAAGAATCAGAGGAGATACTGTGCAACATTGCTCTCAAGTTGAAAAATTCTCCGGCAATGAGCATCAATGCAGCTAAACAGCAAATGAGCTTCCTTGTATCTGTTCTGGAATCGTATGAAGGTCTTGTAGCTGGCAAAATTGGAAACTCAGAGTTAACCAAAGAAGATTACAACCAGATTGATCCGGAAGAGATGGAAATCATTGACATCCACTGGTGCTTGGCAAGTTGCATCCGCAGAGCTCAGAGATACATGGAGATTACTGGGAAACAATCTTTAGGTGGTGCATCAACAAAACTTGGATTTGATAAGTCCAAAGTGACCTGCTTCAAATGTAAGCAAAAAGGTCATTTCAAGAGAGAATGCAACAATTCTGCAGTTGGTGGAAATGAACATCCGTTCAATGATGATTATTACCGAAAGGCAATATACCACCGAAGCAAAGAAGAGCCGAAAATGATTGAAGATAAACCTAGAGATAAGTCAAGAGCTTGTGCTGTAATCCATGATGACGAAGGATTTGATTGGAGCCAGATTCTTCCAGAAGAAGATCGTGTTGATAATAGAAGTACAGCTCATGGCAGAAACCCATCAAAGAGCAATCATTATGTTTTCGTTGCTAAAATTAAACAGGAAAACAAAGAAGAAAATGTTATATCTGAAATTAAAGAGAAAACCAGAGAAGAGATTCTGAGTGATAAAACTTACAGAGAAAGAAACATTGCTTGGAACAGGATGAATGAAATGCAAGAGGAGTATGAAAGTGCAGTGAGCAATAAACGATGGGATAAAAAGAGAGAGTGCTATTTCAACAGACAAGGTGAACCTGTTGTTCCCAAAAAAGGATATAGTTTTTGATGATGTTCTTCTCATAATTCCTCGATCAGTCGAATATTACACAAATGTTGAAAAAGATAAAACATATGCAAAAGGGCTTGAAAAGGACATAAGACATGTCATGACATCGAGTTTGAGGAAGAGAGATGAAGAAAGAATGAAGAAGAATGTTGATGAGATAGTGAACAATTTAAAGAAGATTACTGAAGAAGAGAAGGTAGAAGAAAAAGTTGTTGTGAATGAAGAAGTTGTGAAAGAAGCAGTTACTGAAAAACTGCAGGTTGAAGAAGCTGGGAAGAATGTTGAAAGTTTGATTGAAGTGAAGGATGAGACTTCGAAGGTTGTTGGCGATGCTGGTACTGGTGGAGAAAAGAAGAGTGAAACTGAACTGAAACAGAAAGATACTGATCAGATATATGAAGCAGAGAACACCGAGGTGCCAATCACTGAGGTAAATTCTGATTCTGAATTTTTAAATGAAATTGTTGAACAGTGCAAGAAATGCATGGAAATGTGCAGTGCTTGTACTGAAAAAGATGAAAGGTTCAGAACAAGAGATCTTGAATTTACCAAAATAGAAGAAGTTTTCAAAAATAAATACAAAGAAATGTTAGAAAACGAAAAAGTTTTGAAAGATAATGATGAAAAACTTTTGGAAAAAAGTAAAAATTAGAAAAAGAAAATGAATTTTTGAAAGAAAATGTTTTGAAAAAGACAGAAGAATGTGATAAAAAAGAAAATGTTTGTCAAGAAATGAAAAAGGAATACGATTCAATAAAATTGGCATATCACATTATAAAAGAGTTATATGAAAAAGTGAAAAGTGAAATGAAATTTGCTCAATCAAGATTGAATTATTGTTCTGAAACAACTAATAAGCTTAAGCGACAGTATAAAATAAAGCAACATGTTGTAAATTCCTACATTGAGGATGTTGCTAAGCTAAAGCGTCAGATTGCTGATTTAGAACAGGATAACAACAAGTTAAAAAGTTATCACGTGTCGTCATATGTGCTTGAACGTATTTTCAACATAAAACCGGATGGAAAAGATTCTGAGCAAAACAAGAAAGGCATTGGCTCAGAATTTCATCAAGTTCCACCACCGGAAAAGTTTGCATTTTATGATGATGAAAAGGTCGAAAAAGCTTTCAACATGGTAGATCAATTGCCAGATAACATTGATGTAACCTATTCCAAATCTGATGATTCTAGTGATTCAGAGGTGGTAGGTAAGGTCGTTGAAAGTGTGTTGAAAGAAGAGTCAGTTGAAACAGGTAAATCTGAATCACATGATGAAAATGAAGGTAATTTTCATGATGGATATCTGAAAAACACAAAGTCTGAGAAAAATCTGGATGATGATTCAAAAGGATTGGTTTATACCATGATTGGATCGGACAAATTATTCTTAGATGTTGTATTCCCGATTCAGAATGTGATTTCAGAAAAGGTTGATAAAGTTTTCAAGATGGTTGAAATTGAAAAATCTGATATTCCAAAGTTTGCTAGAAAAGGTCACAAAACTTTTTATAACAAATCTGGTTACAAAAAGAAGAATATGAAGGCTGGGTTGGGTTATAAGAAGAAACAAGGTCGAAATAAAAATGAAACTCCGAATTTTCAGACAAAAATGAATTTTGTTCACGGGACAAGTTCTGAAGAAGAGAAAGAACTCAAATTTAGACGACAGTCTAATGAAGAGTTTTATGCTCAAAAGAAAAAGCAATAACCACAGGTCAAAGATGTTTCAAAAAGAACATGTTTTAAATGTGATCAAGTTGGACATCTTGCACGCAAATGTCCAAATCTGAAACTTGTGGATGTTGACAAAAAGAAGTATGATAATGTTCAAAAACAAAAATCTGAGGATGTGAAACAAAGGTCAACCAAATTTGATTCAAAACAAACTTGGAGATACAACACAAACAAGTTTGTTTCGAACCAAACTTGGAAATCAAACCCGAATGGGTTCAATTCTAGACAGACCTGGAATTCTCATACACCTAGATTAAGAACAACACAAAGTTGGAAAACAACTGTCGATACAACAAAACCAAATGAGTTTTGGAAACCAAAAGTTGTTGTTCAAATTCAAAATGTTAAAAAAGAGTCAAATTTTTACAAAAGAGGTACTCCAAAAGGTAAAACTTGGAGTGCTAAGAAACAAATTGTTCCGGTAAATGATGGTAAAATTAAAGATGAAATTGACAATATCTTTGTCCAGAATGACAAAGATTTTCCGAAATTAAATGAAGCATATTGTGTTGAAATGCCTAAGGTCAAACAGACCTGTGCTAAATTGTTCAAGTGATTAAATATTTTGAATGTGCAGGTGCTTCTGAAGTCAAATGAATGTCAACCAAAGGAGAATCGAAGCAGCCTGGCACGCGAGGAGAAGGCTGTTGAACCCTGTGTTGGTTGAAACAGGGAGTTTGTTTGATTTCTGTACATAAATAAACAATATTTCAAAAACCCTAAAAATTGAAAATTAAAAAAAAATGTTTTTCTTTTATCAAAATTTTGAAAAACCATAAATATGTTTGTTTTTAAATTTTGTCAAATATTAAAAAATTACAAAAATATGTTGATTGAATATGCCGAAACCCTCACGGCTGAACAAACATGATTACTTTCACAAGATTGAAAAATGGTTTTCAAACTGTAAAAAAATCAATGTGTTGTAAATCATGGGGGTAATTTACTGTTTTTTCATGCAATTTGGTACACATTAGCAGAAAATGGATGGCGAGACAGAGCTATCAGTGTCGGTTTGTCAAATTTTCTTTAAATGGTTTTGAATTTTAGGGGGAGTATTATTGTCAGAAAACACAAAAACATTTGAAAATTTGAAAAAGTAAAAAACATGATAAAATTCAAAAATGAGTTTTTGTGTAAAAAGAGGAAATGATAGTACATCAATAGACAGTTACAGTATGCTAAAGAAATGTAATGATTAAATAGCGTTAAACAGTCTCACTGATGATATGCCGATAGGATTTTATACATTTAGTAAACTTTTTCGGGATATAAACATAAATTTCAAACTTGCTTGTTTCGTGGGGAACACTACTTGGATATATAGGTAACCCCTGAAATCTTGTTTGAAGGACCCCTTTTTCTGAGATACTAGGTCTTTATGCTTAGTGGTATCTGGGGTATTATCCCGGGACTTCTAATTTTGAGGAAGCAATGGCCTAGTCCCCGTATAATACTTTCTGCTTGCTTGAAATATAGCATCGCCCTCAGCATAAAAAATGATGAAACATTGAAAAATGCTAATCATGTGATGTTGAAGAAAAGATTCTCTAAAGGGAACACACCTAAAGTCGAAGCCGTCATCTCTTTGCTGAACGAAAGTTCTGACCTGAGCTCTCACGGTCTCGCAATTTAACCCCTTTACAGATATCATCTAGGTATACTCATCTGTAAGACTGAATATTGGGATCTGGATACGGGAGTATGTTCAAGAGGTGGGACACATGAATGAGTTTAAGTCTTTAATACATCTAATTCGTATCCTGAATTAGTTGAACTTTGTGTGAAAATTTAAGTGGATCATTATATCGACAATCTAAGTGAATTGTTTAATTCTTAATGTGTAACTAAGCTCAACGGTACTTGTGACTTGTCAAAAACTGATATGATCCTCTGACGCAAACTCAAACAAAAATATTGCTTGTAAATATGTTTGTACATAGCTCATTAATGCTTTATATTTCAGAAAATACAAAAAGATTTTTTATTCTACTTTATTTTCGACAACCGATGTCTGAGTGCTGAGTTTCAAAATCTAAGTATGCTGATTGTGTTTCTAAAAATAAAACGAGTTCATTAATTTAAAACTTGAAGTTTTTAACAAAAATCAAAAACAGTTTGTGATATCTCCAAGGTCATTAATTTGGACTTGGATGATTAACTGTGAGGGATTTGGATGCTTATATTGTTAAAATCTGTTGAATAAAGCTAGGTTACAATTCCTGGAAAATCGAAATTGCTTTCATTGTAAAAATTTTATGATAAAAGAGCCAGGTCACAATTCCTGAATAATTGAGTATTCAAAATGTTGTTACTTATAAATATTTGAGATTTGCAGATGAGATTCCAGACTACGATCCTGACAGCAGAGTCTAAGGGGGAATCTGAAGACGAGCTCAAAGCAAGGGGGAGCTTGTAACCAGAAAGCAAGGTGTCGATCCCTAAAGCACGGAAGCTTGACGAAAGGGGGAGCCTGAAGAAAATGTTTCTGAAAAGATGTTAATGTTAAAGCCAGAAACAGATCCTGGTATACAATTCAAAGATAGAAGCTGATCAATGAAGAAAGATTGATGGATGCTTACACAGATAGACAATTTGGTAAGAGTGTGAAGACTGATCAAGACTGAAGATGTGTCATGATAAAGACTCGACACTGAAGACTTTGTCAACATCCAAGGGGGAGTCTGTTAGTGCACTATGTCTATTGACTTCGTCTTGTATCGTGTCATGTATAGGATAGGATAAACCACTGCTCGGGTTGCTAGAAACTAATTTTTATGTGTTTGGAGCTAATTTCGCTTGAAACAGCCAATGGCCATTTCAAACGAAATTAACAAAGTTAATTTCGCTTGAAGTGACACTTGGTCATTTCAAAGGGAATCACAACACTATATATAGGTGAGCATAGTGTGTCATTTGAAACGGAATTACTTTGTCTGATTCGGTAACGAAGTGCTGCCGAATTGTCTCCAGGTGCTGTAAGACTATTATATCAATACAAGAGACATTATAATTGAATCGAGCGTCCGTTTCATTGATTCCGCCTTTGATTCGGATCTAAAACTCTTCTGAACGACTCATTCAGGTCGCACAATGATCCTACAGCTCATTATATTATTCTTGCGGAGAACTGATGGTTATATTGTCGTTGTGTCAGATTATATTTACATTATCAACTTCTCTTAAGTTGGAAAAAAAAAAGAATGGGTTGCATGCAACTGA
Organism: Helianthus tuberosus; assembly: GCA_030545235.1. Lineage (NCBI taxonomy): Eukaryota > Viridiplantae > Streptophyta > Magnoliopsida > Asterales > Asteraceae > Helianthus > Helianthus tuberosus. The sequence goes on from CM060358.1 coordinate 147,529,461, forward strand.
TTCCGGCGGATTTGAGCATCATGGGTATCTCGGGCTTAAACGCTAACAACAGTGAAGGTCTTAGAAGTTAATCCGGCGAAGTAGGTAAGTTCCGATGAATTTTCTTTCTTTTCTTATTTTCTACAATAATCCAAAGTTTAGCTCTAGAGTCAAAACATTTTTGCCAGTGCCAACCTGGGTGGTCTCTGTTTGACCTAAGTGCTTCAAAGTGACTCACACTTTTTTATTCAAGCTTTTAAGTTCAAAATAATATACCAATAAAAAGTCAATAGATTTGCACTTCTTTTCTATTTAGTAGAATTTATGTTCTATAGTTATTAAGGGTTTGTTTTGACTTTTGATTGTAGCCTAGAAGAATGGTTGTTGTGTGGGTGAAACTACTAGAGTAAAAGGTCAACTATGGTTGTTGTTACCCATGCTTTTCGTCTTGCAGGTGATTTACTTCTTCATTAGTTTTATTTATTATGCAATTTATTGATTTATACACTGTCTTGTACATAAACATCAATTGTTATATACTTGTTACAGGCTTTTGATTGTTATTACTACAAAATGCAGTGGTGGTGTTCTTTCTGAATGGCAGGTAAGAAACTCCACACTTATAACTTTATGCAGAGGTAGATTTTTCGAGCTTTTATGTGGGCCAGTTTGGGTGGTGTTTATTCTCCAACGTGGTCAAATGGGTTTAAAAAAATATTATGTAAAAGTTAAACAGGTCAATGGAATTTTCGACCTTTCATATGAGCCTGTTTAGGTGGTCAAATAACAAGATTAGTTCAAATTTTTGACCTTTCATATGGGCCGTCTATCTAAACATTGGCAATACGTTTAATTTCTATGAAATATGCTGCTAATTACATGGGTCAAACTTGTAAAATATGTTGATGTTGTCTTATATTTCATTAATAATGGGTTAGATGGGTTAAACAAATAATTATTCAAGTGTTTGAAATTTCAAAAATTGCTTTACTCTAAGGCCATCCGTAGTCATAAAGCCCCTTTGTGGGCGTTATGCGACACGTGTCGTGCCACGTCACACAGGGGCTTTATGGGGCGTTATGTCACTAGAGCCCGTAGTCATAAAGCCCCTACCTCATCATTACTCAATTAATTAATTTTCAATTTTTTTAATCAATTTCTGACTTTTTTAAATTAAAATTAAATAAAAAATTGCCAGCTTTTTATTGTTAAAAATAAGAGAAAAACAAGTTTAAAACCAATTTTAAATATTTGAGAAAATGCAGGGACCAAATGTGTAAAACTTTAAAACTAAAACAGGCGCCTTCTTCTTCTCTGTCTTCTTCTCCGGCCGACTTTCCAGCTGAAATTCCGGCTTCTTCTCGGTCTTCTTCTCCGATTTGCAGGACCTATACTGCTTCCTCTCCGATTTGCAAGGACCAAACATGTATAAACCAAAAACTTTAAACAATCAAAACACCGCTATAATCCTCGTGCCCCACCTCAATTTGGTATTCATACCGCCCTTCGTGGTGGTGTTCCAAGGCGTTTTCCGGCGCTATGGGGGGCATAGCGCCCCACTACGTTTGATCTAAAAAGCTAGATCATATATTCGTAACTACATTTAATAGCTTAGTAGTTTTAAAATTCAAAAGACAACTGTTTTTGCGAGGCAAGCATACTTCTTGTGAGTTTGACTATTACCTTATATATAACTCGAATTATTGCGGAATGCTGGAAATCTAGACCCAACAAAGTCGAATCTGAAAACAGGTGGTTTGACTTTTCATGGGTCAGTTGTCTTTGTATCGCCTCGATCCATTAGCGAACTCAATATTGTTGTGAATACAATTCAGAAAATATACAAAAGTTATCGATGAAAAAATTTAGAAGATTGTGCTGTTGTTGGGTAATTATGATTAGTTTACACCAATTTGGGTATTATATTAGTTTACACCAATTTAGGTAATAATTTGATTTTTTTACTAAAAAAAGTCAAATTCCAAGTTGGTGTTCTTTTTTTATTTCTTCTAAAATCTGGGTGATGTGTTGTAGGTGGAAGGCGTTGGACTTTGCAGCTTTGAATCAGAGTTCGGTTTCGTTTTTTAATGTTGTGAAATTGGCCTGGGCCCTAATTCGGACTTCTAAAGTTACCTTGTATTGTTTTGTAAATTGTGGATAGATTCATTGGAATATGGACTCTTACTAAGCTTTACTATCATAAATATGATACTATATGGTTTCTTTTATACTCTTGACTGTTACTAAGCTTCACTATCATAAATAGGATACCATATGGTTTCTTTTATACTTAACACCCTATTTTTTTAATACATGTGCTTAAACAAATATAAAATTCTAAGAAGTTGGACCTATATATAAAATTAATAATCATCACTGTTTGAACATAAAAGTATTTCTTTTTAAGGATTAGGATGCCACCGGTTAAAACTTGAAATATTGAAGCCATTAGTTTGATGTGTTTGGGTCCTTTTTCCTAAGTTACATAACCAAGGTAATTTTATATAATATCGATGTAGTGTCTAACCAAACATTATAACCTTCTTACTGGTGTTTGGCATACATGATAACCAAACTATATCATTAGTAATAATAATAAAATATACTCCGTGTAGATTTTTACCCGTTTAATCCATTTAAATATGTCATGCTGAATTGTACAATAACATTGGGCCTTTACTGAATTGTACACTAACAATGTGTCAAAAAAAATTAAGGTCATATTTTAATTATTAGACAACATAAAATTAGGTCATGCTTTCATTTTAGACAACATATTATCAATTACTTAGCTTATTTCTATATCAAACCTGAACTAATAATTTTTTCGTAACATAGTAATGAAATTTTTATGTCCTAACACATACTGTCTTTAACATTGTTTTATAAAGATATGTAACTAAACACAAACAATTTAAATGATATATTATAATCTGTTTTTTAGTATTTGATTTTGATCGTTATTAAACCTACTCGTGTGTTCACACGGGTCCTACTACTAGTGTGTAATTATATGTATATTTATGTGTTATATATTTAGTGTAAATATATGAAATTATATTTAACTAAATACCCCCAAAAAATACATATACAAAGATACACGTGGAAAAGTTAACAAGTATATATACTTACCCATACATGAGTACATGGACAATATACAAGGAAAATAAATATATACTTATTATATCTTTGACATTATATTTAACTAAATACCCTCAAAAAGATACGTATACAAAAATACACATGGAAAAGTTAACAAGTATATATACTTACCCATACATGGGAACATGGACAATATACAAGGAAAATAAATATATACTTATTATATATTTAAGTGAAGAATATATACTAAACCGACTAGGTAAAATATTTACTAAAATTCGACACGTAAAAATATAAATTTTAACAACAAGAAAAATATACATAAAATATTTACTTAAAGTAATCAAACTTGTCTTCCAAGTCTCCGGCAATGCGTAGAAATAAGAGTTTACTCATCCAGAAACGACGCCTAAAACATTTGGGTTTGGATAGGTCGGCGTTTCGTCAAAGTAATCTTTCATCAAATGAGATTTTGCCGATAGTCGGTCTCGTTCCATATATTTTCTTAGGAAAATTTCGCATGAAGGGCAACTAACGTGTTTCATATACCGCGTCGCTAGTTTACACACACTCGTAACCGCCTCTTGCTCGACCTCCTCGTCGATCGACTCACCCGTGTCGACTGAAAATTCTTTTTAATAATAATTGGCAATGGATGACGAAGACGTGGGGAATCCATTTTTGTAGAAGATGGTGTGAAGTTGTGTTTATTTTTTGTGGTATTATAGTAGTAAATGTGTATATATTGTTATAAAACAACAACCTACTAGCAATGTATAGAGAAGAATGGGAGAATGAGAGATGGATTTCTTATTGATTGATTTCAACATCATATACAAATGCCATTATATATAGGCCCTTACATTAGTATAATAGTAACTAAAGAGATAGGAGTTATAGAGGTGGATAGTCACTACATAATGGATGCACTAAAGGGATAGGAGTTATAGATGTGGATAGTCACCACATAATGGATACATTCATAACACTCCCCCTTGACTTTCCACATGATATACTATTTTTTAATACGCTTGGTGATGCTGCCTTGTTAAAAACCTTGCTAGGAAAACCCAGTGGGACAAAACCTCAGCTAAGGGAAAAAGAGTGCAGCGTGCATTTTCTCCTCCTGATACTTTTGGATCAGATATGTTGCCTCATTAAAAACTTTTACTAAGAAAACCCAATGGGACAAAACTTAGTCAAGGGAAAAAGAGTGCAACTTGAATAAGTCTCCCCCTCATTTTAACATGTATCCTTTAAGTGACGTGTGTCCATCTTCCTTGAAAGTCGAATAAAGCCTTTGTAGCAAATGATTTGTTGCTTGATCCCTTAATGTGCAATCCTTTATGTTGAGCAATGTTGTATAATCTTCTAACGAGACTTTAGGTGCCTCTTTCCAAAAATTATCATATGTCCATGACTGTGTTTCGTTACATTCCTGCATCTACAAGACTAACAAACCTTGTTTTGATGGGTTAGTAAAATATAATCAAATATCTTTTATACCTGAAATGTTTCTTTGAACTCATTCCAATGTCTCTTCGCTTGACACAGGTTATATCATGATAATAAGCTCAAGTGAAAGATATTATAACCGTACATAGCTAACAAAACATATTAATGCACTTATGCATTTAACGATGGTACTTCTAGAATGAGAATCTTTACTTTGATAGGAGATGATAATAGGCATTTCTTATAACAAATGACTTAACAACCTTTAACATACTTTAAAGTTCAACTATGTCCATACTAAATATCCAAACATCATCTTCTAGATGTACTTGGGGGATTGGTAAAATATAATTACATATATATGTGAACTGCAGTTCGAGTAATAATTAGACCGTGCCAAGGTTATTCAAAAATTCTCCCTCTAAAAGCTCGACAATTTCTCTCGATGATGCCTATACATCATCACTGTAACTGCGATTATAGTGAACTTTTAAAAGTAGAACGTCGATAAAACATGGCTAATTTAATCAAACTTATATCCCTCTTTATGCAAATATCTCGAGTTGTATAACACTAGATCTAACTATTTTAGTCCATACATATTCTATGAACTTGATATAGTACGTTCTTGGGGTTTTGACATCATTAATGCTTCTAGCATTATCAATCCATGAGGGAATTCTTTCCATCTTATCCAAATATGCATGTGCTTTCACTCTTAGAAGTTTTGCTATATAAACTTGCCCTTTTAACACATAGATATCTATATCATATGCAAAAATATCAAGAACACTTGCTTTTATCTCCAAAATTTATATTGTACCATGTTTGTACATAGTGTACATTGAGATGCCATAATAACCAGGTACACATTTTCTATGTATGTTTATTGGAGTATTAGTGCACTATAATTACATCCATAAGGTGTTTCAATTAACCTCTTAAGCACTCAAATGCTTTAGGATACTCATGGGGAGTTCCAATTATATTCAATTCAATAACATATACAACATGTATATGTATTCAGATCTGAATTTATATAATAATCATAATATTCTCGAGAAGTTATTTTATATGACTTAGTATCAAGTGATACATAACTTTCATAAGACGCGTGTCAATTCTCTTTTATATGTTACCAGACTAATAAGATATTGGAAAGTTAATGCATCCGCCACTGAAGAATACGTTTTCTCATAATCAATCATAGGTATTTGTGAAAATTCTTGTGCCGCCAATTTTGACTTATATCACTTAATTTGATTTTCACATGATTCGCGTAAAAGACACTTTTGTATCCAGCATATTTTACAACTTCAGTTGTATGGACTGTTGGTCCAGAAACTTTCCATATCATTAGAGAACTAAACTCTGCCTTATTTGTGTCTTTCTATTTTGGCCAACCATTTCTTAATATTCATTCATAGGCAGATCTTAAATCTTGATCCTCATCATTTAATCATTTTAAGTGCTACATTATATACAAAAGTATAACGACGTCGATTTTTATTTCGATTCCATACATATCTTAGACATGATACAACTTATCGAGATCTCTTTATTTTCAGGTACCTGAGGTTCTTCTTGAACCATCATGTCTATTGTCTCTTCAGAAGATCTTATTACTATAACCTCGACCTGACCATCTTAATTACTTGCTCCAATTTTTGAGAAATTTTATTATTGGAATCAACTAGTCTACCACGTTTTAGGCGTGCAATAGACTTATTACAAAATATGTGGTTGTCCTCTTAGGACACAAATATAACTGGAGCATAAGTCACTCTATTTAGGTAAGTGAACTTGTCTGATAATTTGTTTATTAATATTGGTAAATGAATTATCCTTTGAACTTCTGTTTCACCGTTTATAGTCTAAGGATCAAGATGACATGATAATTCATTCCATTTTTCACTTTCCAACTGCTTGTTATCTCCCCCTAATGTTGGGAACATTCATTTACTAAAGTGAAAACCAATGAGACATAAACAAATTTCTCACTATTGGCTTTAAGTATTTAATCATAGACGATTATTTATACCCAATATATTCTCAAACTTTTTAGAAGTCCCATCTTTGTGCTGTGTGGTGGATGAGTTTCAATATATGTCGCACAACCAAAATCTTTGATGAGACATCTTTGGTTCCTGACCAAAAACCAACTGTATGGGGAGAACTATAACTTATTGCCTTGATGTGAATTGATGGTACTATATATCAAATTACATGTACGTAAATGAACTTTTGCTCATCTCATGATCATTGGGTTTGTAACCAATAGTAGACGTTTAGTGATCATCTCAACAATAACACTTATTCCAATGACCGTTAATAACTTGGGAATCAAATTCACTATTATCAAATAAATATACTAATCTGGATTAATATGCTTGCTATAACATTGACTAAGCCACAATCACACAAGCTTCAGGTTGTGGATTTGATAACCATTTAGACGATGCATCGATTTACAAAAAAAAAAACTAAATGGTATGATGTTGGGATATGCATATCCTTTAATCGCTTTCAGAATATTCAGGTATACACACCCTCGTTTATTTTGCAAATATATAATTTCCCTTGAGAGCCAACATTACATGCTAATTATTATCTTGAAGAATCTTCTAGTTCTTCATTATGTTTCACAACATCATTGACTCGGTGTGGTCTAACCGGTCATGCCAACTAATTAAATAATTATGATCCATAAACTCCTGGTTTATGATCGTATGTGTATTACTTGCTCGTATGTAATACAAAACGTATGATACGAGAGAATATACTATAACTTCAAAGTTAAAACCATCTCGTTATGCAATCACTCCTTAGTTTGCCACTTTTGGTGGTCCATCTCATTATTAAAATGACCATCATTACAATTCTTATAGTCATTCTCATCATTACAAGTTTCTCAATTAGGTTCATCATTACTTCTACAATGATTAATATATAATCACATTCACTTTTGGGAATGGAGTAGAACCAAAACAAGCTTCATAGTTTTTCATTATTTACTCGGTCACATGAGTATAAAATCATTTCATTTTTTCATGACTCTTATAATGATATTGCTACTTTAGGAGCATATGTCTCAAGTGTGACAAATGAACAGAATTTAAACGATTTTTCCTTGTAAATAATGTTCTCTTTGCTTACCATCAATTGGGAACTTGATGAGTCGTATAAAATTTATCAATCTTATATCTTACGACCTTTATAACGATCATTGTATAGTCATCTCATTATTAACATGGTTGATCTCATTACATGATCATCATAACAATTTTCTCAATTACCACGATTACAAACTTTACACCAATTATTATATCATCACATTTAGTTCAAGGAATGAATTATAACCAAACAATGATCATGGTGACATCATTACAATTTTCTTAGTTATTATATACATGATCGCGACCTTTGTCATTATATCCTCACATTCACTTCATGAATGGATTAGAATCACAAAACTTTCATGATGGTCATTTCAAACCTTACATATTCTTTAACAATCTTGCTTCTTCAAGAGCATATTTGAGGTTTGACAATGGAACTTGTTTTATCCACATGTATAACTAATCTTTTCACCACATAACATCAATTATACGACCAAATCATTAAGATTTATTAGTCCAAAATCTTACAAGCATCAATAAATATACAATAAGCTTTAGTGAGTTTGAAACTTCGAATGTCATATTATAAATTAATCTCGATCACTATTTAATCATGTTTATAATGTGTGATCTTATACACAACTTTAATTGTTCTATTCTATTCAATACCATATGTATAAATGAATAATAGATTGTGACATATAATTTATACATAATGTCAAGTTATATGATACATGACGTTATAACATGTTACTATATATAGTAAATTATAGTAAAACCATAAAAGTGAAATTATTTTTCAATACTTATGAGAAAATATATTATTTTGCCAATACTTATGAGAAAACATATGTGCTTTTTATAGTGTAAGAAATCACAATCGTAAGTTATTTTAATAAGTATGCTTAATGTTAATTAGTTCCTTTGACAACTATTGATGAGATAAAAGCGTAAGAAATAGATATTTTTAATTTATTAACAAATTTAGGATAAATAAAACAAAACTAGCAATTATAGCACAGTAAACCTATTTTAATATCTATATTAACAACTCAAGCTATTCATAAAAAAATAGTGAGAACTTGAAGCTTCTATCGTAATATTAATTACTCTATTTTAAACATAAAAAAATATCACTCTCAACTTCCCAACATATGATCATTTATAATTTTGAAATACGTTTCTTTTTAGTACTAAATATCATTGTCAATTTACGCACATATATAATCTGTATATATAATTCATATATAAAAGTGATAATCATCATCAAGTAAAGGAGGAACCCAATTAATATAGAGATCCCAAGAATATAGATACAAATATCTATAAATATAAACTTATTTACGTATATCCTTTAATTATAATAGCAAAAGAAAACATACTGAAAAGGGATTTAATGACCATTCTCTCACGAAAACAAATTAGTTAAAATAAATAGTAAATATCCAAGGCAATATAGTAAGTAACAACTAGCATGGTAGTGAAGCTATACCAAAGACGATACACAAAGGCATAAATTTAAGTCTATATGCTTTATAACCAAATTATTTGATTATTTAACATTCAGAAGTTCAAAATTTAATAAAATTTTTAAATGAAACTAAACTTGGTCAATTTTTTTCATGAAATATAACATTGTTTATATGTTGTTTCAACACAAAATATACTTTTCACCCTTTATACGTCATATCTTGAAATAAGTAGCAGATAACGAAATATATTAACAAAATAATTATAACATGACTGTTAATCAAAATGTACTTAGTAAAGTGGCTACCAAAAAGAATCCACACATACGCAACTCCAAAGGTGAGTGGTTACATACCCGACTCTACTATTTGGTTTTCAAAAGTAATTATGTTAATCCATATAAAACCCAGATGAACATTATCATAGTTGGAAATCTTAAATTTTATAAATCTATTTATTAATTTACTAAATTTCTGCATTGATTTCAAAACACATTTGTATAAATTGTTAGTGGGCTTTGGTTTAGAAAATAGTTGACAGAGTTTTAAACAAAAGTAGAAAACAACAACCGATAAAAGGCTATGTTACTCATTGGAATGTATGCAAAAATCAAACAATATGATAAGAAGACATATATAATAGCAAGATATTGATTCTTTGTTACCTTTTTTTTCTGTAGAACAGTAGCAGATCATCAAGTCACCGGGTTCCCAACAATCACCGCATTGTGCAACTCTTATGATAATGTCATCCATTTTCAAAAGCAACTCGTGCTTATAACATGTTATAAAACAACCTACTAGCAATGTATAGAGAAGAATGGGAGAATGGGAGATGGATTTCTTATTGATTGATTTCAACATCATATACAAATACCATTATATATAGGCCCTTACATTAGTACAATAGTAACTAAAGAGATATGAGTTATAGAGGTGGATAGTCACTACATAATGGATGCACTAAAGAGATAGGAGTTATAGATGTGGATAGTCACCACATAATGGATACATTCATAACATATATATAGTTATTGGATTGAAAAAAAAAACAATATAGCCGTTTTTTGAGCCGTCGCCCAACGGCCTTATTGGTCAAACCTTCAACAATCTAGCGTTTTCCTGGACATGCCCGAGCAAAAAATTTATAAAAAACGCCTCGGGGGCGGTGGGGCGGCGTTGTGGGGCGTTATGGATGAAAAAACGCCCAAACCACCCACTACGGGTGGTCTAAATATATAGTTTTGTAACTTAATTTATCTTATAAAATCAAACATGATATTAAAATATTGAGTAAAATGCACGGATAGTCCCTGTGGTTTGGTAAAATTTCACCTTTAGTCCCCACATTTTCAATATTACATGTATACTCTCTGTGGTTTGCTAAATTGTTACTCGGATAGTCCCTGAAGTGGATGGACGTTAGTTTTCTCATTTAAATGGATGTGAAATGACAAAATTACCCTTACCATTATAAAAACAATATATTTAATAATAAAAGACCTCACCCCCACCCATCCTCTCCCTCTTCTCCTCCCCCGAGCACCATCGCCACTTCTGCCCACCTCCCACCCAATCCAACCTCTCCATCTCTTCCACTCCACGGATCAGAGAACCACCATTTCTGCAACTAATTCCCCAACGTAAATGGAACCATCAGAAAACCTGAAACCTAGTAGTAGTTGTAGAAGACATTGAGGTCACACGAAGCGCCATGGTGTGGGTGCTTCAAAACGGCCTCCAGTACGGCGATTTAGTCAGTCTTCTTTATGTTTTTCCGGCGAGTACGGGCTGCCAGAGGAATATCGCGGAACCGGAAGAAGATCCGGTTGCTCCACTTGAAAGGTTATCAGTTGGCACTTTCTTTTAAGGATGTATGTGCTTGTAGTTTTTCTAATGTAAGCGAACTTTTTATCGATTTGTTTAGGTTTTAATCGAGAAATTTGAATTTGAAACCCTAGCAGATGAAGATGTTGATTGATTGTTTGATATTGAACGTTTAATCGATTATCGTGTTAATTGATTGTTTACTTTTGATGATTATTTTTTGGATCGTAATTGTATTATTCTGTTTTATTGTGGATGATTCTGTTTGGTCAATGTTTCATAATCTTCATCACCGAATCTGGAGTTTTCTTTTCCAACATTATTTTGTGTTAATCTTATAAGGTAAAATTTATATTTAATGATGGATGGTAAACAAGGACAAATTAGGGTCTCTTTTAGGAAGATGTGAGCAAAGTTTGTGAATTAGTTATGAATCAGACATGTGGAAATGGTGGCGTGGATGGGAGGTGAGCAGAAGTGGTGGTGGTGGGTCCACTTGTGCTAGTGGGGTGGAGAAGAGAGATAGGTTGGTGAGTTTGTGTGAGGTCTTTTGTTGTTTAATATATTTTTTTAACTATAAGGGTAGTTTTGTCATTTCACAATTACTTAACTGAGAAAACTAACGTCCATCCCCTTCAGGGACTATCCGAGTAACAAATGAGCAAACCACAGGGAGCATACATGTAATTTTGAAAATGTGAGGACTAAAGGTGAAATTTTACCAAACTACAGGGACTATCCATGCATTTTACTCTAAGTTACAAAATAAATGAAAGAGTAAAATGCACGGATAGTCCCTGTGGTTTTGCAAAGTTTCAGCTATAGTCCCCAGATTTTGGAAATTACACTCATAGTCCCTGTGGTTTGATAGTTTGTTACGCTGATAGTCCCTGGAGTGGATTTGGGTTAGTTTTCTCAGTTAAGTCCATGTGAAATTACAAAATTACCCTTGCTTTTATTATATTCATCAACATCATCATCATTCAACAGACTCATGTATCTCTCTTTCTACTCTCTCTCTCTCTCTCTCTCTCTCACTCTCTCACTAAAAACCACTCAGCAAAACAGATAATATCACAATGTGAATATGAACAGAATCAGATAAACCGGATTCGAATTAATTATAATAACACGCGAATCAAGTAGAATTGTGGACTCACCATTGTTAAGGACTAAATTAAGCAGAGTAGAGAGATATTTCAAGAGACTGACCATAAGATTCAATCACTAACCTAAAAATATTCTCATTTCCAATTGAACATAGTGCTTATCTGATACAAATTCCACAGATATATTGCTTACATATCAATATCAACATATATATGTGGAATTTACCGATCTGCGAGTATTTGAAACCGTTCGCCGGAGGAGTAGGGAGATAAGGGCGAAGGAATTGAAGCTGTCGTTCACTGAGATTAAGAGAACCGATCTGCGATTATTTGAAACCGTCATTCGTTGAGATTGAATCGATCTGCGATTGAGGAGGTGAGTCGATTGGAAGAGGTGAGGGTTTACTGGCGATGAACAGGTGCGATTCTGCAGGTCATTCGCTTTAGATGCGAATAACAGGCTTGCCGCAAACCTCTTCCGATGCTTGATACTTCAAAATCAGGAACATATTCAGATAAATTGTTGCTTATTTTGCTACGGTTAACAGCAGAACCCTGATTTAGGGTCATCATAACAGCTTTTAGTGAGACGGCGGTGGTGGGGAGTGGTGATGGTGGCAGGGGAGGTGACGGTGGTGGTGGTTTTTAGTGAGAGAGAGAGAGAGAGTAGAAAGAGAGATACATGAGTCTGTTGAATGATGATGATGTTGATGAATATAATAAAAGCAAGGGTAATTTTGTAATTTCACATGGACTTAACTGAGAAAACTAACCCAAATCCACTCCAGGGACTATCAGCGTAACAAACTGTCAAACCACAGGGACTATGAGTGTAATTTCCAAAATCTGGGGACTATAGCTGAAACTTTGCAAAACCACAGGGACTATCCGTGCATTTTACTCTTAAATACTATTTATATTAAACTCACACTTTAGCAATTATCCAGTCTTAAATTTTTTTATAAATACTAATGATAAATAGTAACTAAAAGATAAACAAAAACATAATTATTACCCATGAGGACTAATAAGAAACATAGTTTGTTTGTGTCGCATTTGATGGAGCTTTAGTTTTTGTCTTCAAAAGTTGTGCCCCGATTAGGTGCATCATTTCAAATGTTTTTTTTTCTTTTCTTAAATGACATAGACCTATTTTTTTTTTATTTAATTGTCGTTATATTTTTATTATTAATTAATTCTTATTTAGGTTATTTAGAAAAAGGGATGGCGGCGCAGTTTGTTGCTCGTCTACCTGCTATCCTTATGTAATTTGCCCTGATGATTGGGAAAAAAATTGAGATTTATTTTTGTGATAAGAAAAAAAAAATTGTTTTTTAAAAAAAAAATACAACTTAGAAATTTAAAAAATGCCTAAAAATAAGAAACCAATGTTAATTTGGCTTGCATAGACCTATTTATGTTCTTAAAACGTTAGTGACATCTATATGAATCGTATGTCCATACAAGTCGTATAGTTGCTAGTGACGTCAGATGTTGTCTTGCTGCAAGGTTATATGACTAATATGGTTCTATACGATACGTATAGGCTAGGCTACTTACAAATGACTTATGAGTCGTGTAGTAATAAAGTTAGGCGAGTTGTATAGGAATTCTTTTTTTTTTTTTTTTTTTTTTTTTTGTGAAAATCATTTTGAAAAAATAAATAAATTATAACTAAACAAACTAGGATATTATTTTAAGGGTCAGGATATAATAGGAACTTTTTTTGCTAGTAAGGCTAGAAAATAATCTTGACCAACAATTGGTTTAATTAAGGGCTAAGATTAAATGAGTGAAATTGAAGAAAAAAAAGAGGCGCATGTGTTTGTGTATGAGCATTCTAGTCGATCCAGGGCAATAATTTCTCTCTTCTTCAATTCCCTCCATTTTTTAAACGTTAATAACTCTTTCATACGACATTATTTTTTTATAAAAATTGCACAAAAAAAAAAACAAGCGTTTTTATCTTTAAAACGAGTATACTATCGCTATATTTTCGAAAAAAAAAATCGAAAACCCAGTTGCGTAAAACGTAATAGACAAAAAGCGTAAAAAATGACTTTTTTTTAAAAAAACGCAATGAACCAAAAAACACAAAGAAATGTGTTTTTCTAAAACGCAATGGACCAAAAACACATAAAAATGTCTTATTTCTAAAACGCAATGGCCTAAAAACACAAAAGAAAGTGTTTTTTTTTTTCTAAAACGCAATAGACTAAAAACACATAAAAATATGTTTTACCTAAAACGCAATGGACTAAAAACACTTCAAAATGTGTTTTACTAAAACGCAATGGACCAAAAAAACACATAAAAATGTCTTTTTTCTAAAACGCAATAGCCTAAAAACACAAAAGAAAGTATTCTTTCTTAAACGCAATGGACTGAAAACACATAAAAATGTGTTTTTACCTAAAACGCAATGGACTCAAAACACTTCAAAATGTGTTTTTCTAAAACGCAATGGACCAAAAAACACATAAAAATGTCTTTTTTTTCTAAAACGCAATGGCCTAAAAACATAAAAGAAAGTGTTCTATCTAAAACGCAATAGACTAAAAACACATAATGGACTAAAAACACTTCAAAATGTTTTTTTTTTCTAAAACGCATTGGATCAAAAAAAACACATAAAGATGTGTTTTCCTAAAACGCAATAGATAAAAACACAAAAGAAAGTGTTTTTTTTTCTAAAATGCAATGGACAAAAAACACAAAAATGTGTTTTTGCCTAAAACGCAATGAACTAAAAACACAACAAAATCTGTTGTTTCTAAAACCCAATAAACTGAAAATACAAAAAATGGTTTTTTTTCATTACTTTGTAAAACGCAATGACTCAATTCAAAAACCCAGATTGTAAAAATGCAATTCAAAAATTTCTTACATATATCGAAACCAATTTCTTTAGATTTCTTCAACGATTGACGGAAATTTGAATGTAAGAAGCACTTATCAGCGATCGAATCGAATGAATCGAGTGATTCGCTTCAAAATCACGGGAAAATGAGATATTGTATGAAATTAAATTGGGTTTCTTCAAAAAAGTTGAAGAACACGTTGATTGGGTGTTTGAATCATTGATTGGTGACAAAAATCGCACTATAATGTAGTGATTATTGAGATAAAAAGTGAAGAAAAAGTTGAAGATGGTGATTTTTGAAAATGGTGGGTTTTGAAGTTACAGAGAGAAGAAGAGAGAAGGTTGGATGAAATTGACAAAAATACCCTTCCTCTTTCTTTTAAATTTTGCCACATGTCATAATCATATTGCTTACTATCCTTCCTAAACAAAATAAACTTTCTATTTGATACTCACCCATTATTTTAAAATAATATGTAGTTTTTATTAACTAACTAAACAATAGGTTAATTCTTTTTGTGAAATAGTAATTTATTTGTAAAACAATCATGAAATACTTAATCAACCAAAAAATGCGTATCTATACATATAAGGCCCTCCGTAGTGGGGCTGCATATCACACCGGAGAGGGGTATAGCGCCCCATAGCGCCCCGGCAACACCATTACGGCTGGCGCTATGGGGTTTGATTTTTGATTTCACGCGAAAATTATCACGCCGTGGCATAACCTCCCCCACTCACACACATTTATTTGCATACATATGTATGTATAATTGAAGGGGTTATATAACCCCCTTACCACTACACCCTCTTCTGATACAAAACCCTATAAAGCCCCCTCTTGCGCTTTTTCACCACTTGTCACATAACTCCCACCAAAGGGCTTTATGACTACACATAGCATGATAAAAGAAACCTTTTGTGGACACGTGTCAATCAATGAGAGTATTAAAATTTGGGTTTTCCTGTCTAAACATATGGATCCTAATCTGGTAAAAAATTTAAATATTATCTTCACATGATAATATCTTTTGTTCAATATTTGAATAGTTATGATTTTTTGTTTCCTAATGATTTAAAGATAACTTAATCCATTAAAAAATTTCAAATCTTTCCATTCAAATTTTATCTAAAATGGAGTTGGGTTCTGAATTATTTACCCCTTTAATATTATTAGAGCAATTAAAAAAAATCATCTTTTAGTAGATTTGTAGGGTTCTATGATTTTCTTACCTATAATTATTACTCATTACTTAACTTCATAGTGAAGAGTTCAAATGAGAACAAATTACAAATTAAGAATAAAAAGAATAAATGATACAAAGGTAATTTGAACAAATTATTTAATAAGTTATCATTTATTGTTGCTATTCAAATTACTGAACTCTAATTATTTAATAAGTCTATCTTATAAAATAGTTGTGCACCTTACATAATAAAAATAATAATTTACATGATCCTACTTATTCAACGTTTCCTACACTATTAAAACAATGTTTTGGTGTAAGGTACAGAATTGCAGGACTCAAACTCTTTTAAATAATCTTGCGAATCATAATAAAATATGTGTAGGACACAACACTTTTAAATAATTTTGTCACTCTTAATAAAATTGGTGTAAGACTCAACATATTAATAGTGATGAAGGAGGAATTTATGGTGGCATTAATGAGATTTGAGTAACTCTTTAAAATATTTATTAATATTCTAAATTAAATTGTCTATACTACCCTTATTAACTAAACATTAATTAAAAGTTGACAAAATGATATCTTGATTCACAACCATTAATAAAAAAAATGTAGGATCTAGATTAATTTATTTTTCTTCTTTCAAGAAAATTCTTCTCAAATGAACCTCACCTTAACTTCATATTATCCTATATATTAATAAAGCAAGCTTGTGAATAGTATTAGGACAGTTTGGTAATTTTATTATATAGTTGCTTGTATTATACCCTCAACACATTAATAAAGCAACCTTGTGAATAGTTTAAATCTATGAAAACAAAATTACAATTTTATAATAAAAGCTAGTAAATTAACGGTAAAAGGTAATAACTCATAAGCTAACCAACATTATTCACCACCTAATTTTCTTTTTTTAATAAAATATTTCATAGATTTGTATGGTTCTTTGATTTCTTTATAGCAAGCATATAGCAATCACTCATTATCAGGGGCGGATTTACATTTAGATACGGGGTTTCCGGGAACCTGTTCGATCCGTAATTTATAGTGTTAACGTATATAAAATATTCCGAATGAACCCCTTAATATTTTGTAGAGGAACCTTATAAACAAATGTGTAGACTGGTTCACCGGTTCATGTTCGCGCTGTGTAAGTTGATGTCGCATTTTCGAGTCTTGGGAAAGCCCCTTTTTTGCCTCTTTTTTTCCTTTTTTTCCTATTTTGAAGTGAAAACCAAATCAGGGACCCTTATTTGCGCCCCTTTCCTTTATACTCTCAAATCAAAACACACAGACATCAATATCATCTCCACTCTCTTCACTTCAGCCACTCATCCACCATTACTACCACTCATCAATCATCCACCTTCTTCATCTCTGTAGGTAAATTTCGAGATTTTAATCCATATATTCATCAATTTAGCAACTCTCAATCTCATACATTCATCTCAAAACCTAGAAAATTATAATTGTTTGTGGATTAAAATATGGGATTGATTAAGTTTCTAGGTTCATTTGATGAATTCAGGGCATGTTTGGGTAAGCTTTTTAAAACAACTTATTGACTTATTGGCTTCTTGGAAAAGTCAGGATTTTGTGACTTATTGACTTATTGGCTTTTTCCCCTCACATACACCCTTTTTGCCAAACATCATTTTAGAGCTTATGACTTTTCAAAAAGCCAATAAGTCAATAAGTTGTTTCAAAAAGCTTACCCAAACATGCCCTCAGTATCAATTTAACATAGGGGCGTTTATGTGTGGATTTTGAGCTCAAATCAAACGAATTATGGGTCTACAAGACGAGCAGTTTTCTTTTTGTTTTTTTTTTTTATAATCATTTAGGCTTCAAAATTATGGGTCTACAAGACAAGAGCAGGCTCTTTTTTGATCTTTTCGGTTGTCGGTTTTGGGTTTCTTTTTTGATCTTTACCCGGCCCGAATCGTCGAACCGTTCCGTATTTTTTTATGTTCGGACACTTAAAAAAGTGAACCCCTTGGAAAAATTTTCTGCATCCGCCACTGCTCATCTATAAAACAAAAATTATCCTATATTATCCTATATATTAACAAAGCAAGCTTGTGAATAGTATTAGGACAGTTTGGTAATTTTATTATAGAGTTGCTTGTATCATACCCTCAACACATTAATAAAGCAAGCCTGTGAATAGTTTAAATCTATGAAAACAAAATTACAATTTTATAATCAAAGCTAGTAAATTAACGGTAAAAGGTCATAACTCATAAGCTAACCAACATTATTTACCACCTAATTTTCTTTTTTTTAATTAAATATTTCATAGATTCGTATGGTTCTTCGATTTCTTTATAGCAAGCCTATAGCAATAACTCATTATATGTAAATCTGTAAAACAAAATTTTGATTTTACAATCAATGAGGCTATCAAAATTTGGGGTTTTCCGGCCTAAACAAATGGATCCTAATTTGATAAAAAGTTTTTTTTTTAAAATATTATCTTGAGTGTGATAATATCTTTTGTTCAATAGTCTTTAGAGTTTTACATCTTTGTTTAACTCGTATAATACACCGGGTTTTAACCTTGTCAATAACTAAACAAACAAACAAATAGTAAATATGTAAATAACCAAATTGTGCATAATAAAGTAAAATACACACGTTTGTACATAAAAAAGATCAAAATGTACACCCCAACCGATAGCGGAATCATCGGGATGTGGCATGATGCGAATAGGTTGCTTGAGAGTATCCATAACGACTAATTTAGTGACAATATTTAAAGGTTCAATATCTCATACTATTAAACAAACATCTAAACAAAAGTCATCACAGATTACGAGTTTCTCAAACAACAAAACAACGTAGCATAACAAAATTTCAGTTTGATTTAGGCGGGTTTCTAGACTTCCTAAACCAATTCCAGCAGTAATTCATCAACCTGTTACATACGTTAAAATAAAGTCAATACAATAATGTAAAGGTAAGTACACAAGTTTAGCATAAATTTAGTAATTAAAGCGTTTACGCATAACCAACATGTAACAGGTAAAGGGCGAATCAAGTATGCTATCGACAATGATACAGCTAACCAACATGACTGCGAGTAGAGTATGCGCGATACATGTTCACCGAAGTGAGCACGTAAAGTAAGTAAACCTTAACAACCCCTGAATAAACAGGTGCTGAGTCCAAACTATAGTACTATTGTTGCTAAGGGTGGTAGGGCAAGTCATCACTGAGTAAACATAGCAAACAAGCATTCAACTAGTCACGTATAACATGCGAGAGCGATTAACGTTTATAAAGGAGTTTAAGCGTTGTGTGTTGTGTTTTGATAGAGAACGCATGTAACACCCAAAAGTGCTTTAAGCGAAAAAGGGTTCGAGTATACTCACAGTGCGTGCTTAGTAAGTAAACACGGTCTGGAATGGATTGAAGGGAGTGCCGGATCAGCTTGTGTACGGGAACAGAAGCATAAGTCCTCCAAAGTGCTAAAACGATCGAAATCGGAGTTTCGGGTGGGAAACAGAGGCTTCGTACGAAGCTACTGTCTTCGTACGAAGGCGTGCCTTCGTACGAAGGGAGGCTTCGTACAAGTGTTGCTTCCGTTGTCCAAAATCGAGTGTGTTTCGCATCTTTCTTCGGGAAAATCGAGTGTTCATCCCTCCAGCCTTAAGCTACTGATTAAACTTAGAGCTGGAGAGGTCTTTGAGCGTTCGAGTCCCATGCGGGAACATAGACTGGGCTATACGAAGCTGGTGCCTTCGTACGAAGCCTGGCTTCGTACAAAACATTCTGGCTCGCGTAGGTGGCTGTTTTCAGCGTTCGGAGCTGTGTTTTCACCTGAATCGGATGTATTTTTTAGTCCTTTTCATGGCGGCTTCGACACCACTTCGCCCCATTATCCAGTGAACGAAATATGTGTCTGTTTTGGTCCGTTTTGTGTGAAAATCGAGTTTTAAAAGGGTTTTTACTTGGATTAACACTTGGTGAGTGTGAAATCTGCAGATTTCTAACTTGGGAAGCCGAAGCTAGGCCCAATACACTCGGTTAAGAGTAGATCCGTGGCAAAATAAGAAGTTTTGATGAAAAAAATGAAAGTTTTTGTAAAAGGGAATGAAGGTTTTCATAAAAATAAAGAAGTTAGATGAAAATAGAGAAGTTTGGATGAAATCGGAGTTAAACTAGTGTAAAATCGTAGTGGAAAACGTTGTGTAACATGTAAAATTAGCGGATCTTACTTGGAAAACAGCGAGACAGCAATTCAGGAGTGTTTTGAGTGAAATGGCAGCAAGTTAGAATGAGAGAAGTGGCTTGGTATTTATAGAGGAGAGCTGAAAGTTTGGTTCAAAGCTGGATGCCTTCGTACGAAGCTGCTGGCTTCGTAAGAAGGGGCCTATTTTGTGTAATTAGCTCTCGTTTCACGTGTCAGGTGTTCGTTTGGTTGCGTTATTTAGTTCGAGTAGTTTAAGTATTTTAGCGAGACATTAAGTATTGCGTTGCGTTGCGTTTTAGTGTGATAAATCGAGTTGTGAGAGTGAGTGTTTGAGCGTTTAAGCGATTAACCAACACATATAATATCTAGCATTTAAACACACAAATAACACAAATAATATATATAAATCCGCATTTCGAGTTTGCGTTGAGTTTGCGTTGCGATAAGCGTTTAAGTAATAAGCGTTTAAATGCGATACATAAGTAATATATGAAATGCGCTTCAAAATGTAGTAACCCTTGGCTTTAATCAAATCTCGGAGTACAAGCGTTTACGAATGAAATAACGTTAAAATAGAAACAACTAGGAACTTTTGGTTGTTCGGGTTGTTACACATGTCATCCCCAGCAGCCAACATGCTTAAACTTTAACATGGTGTGCATACTAAAAGTCAGCTATACTAAATGAGTTCTAGTGATGTGGAACATGCTCTGATTAATATGTCCTTGTTTGATATTGTGTTCTTCAAGAATTGAACCCTTTGCTTATTGAACTAACAGTAATGGATATATGAAATTCAAATCCTTTAAATTACAAAGAAAGTAATTGAAGGTATGATGAAAAAGATATGATCTTCTAAATACCTCAACCATTTACCTTCCGATCTCAACAACGATGGATATATGAAGTCCAACACCTTTGAAGTACAAGAAAGAAAATAGTTTGAGTGAAGGCACCACAACTAAGTAGAAAAAACAAATTTGATAAGCCAATTGAGAAACGCAAGCACCATTATTAATCTTGCAAGACTCGAATTAGTTCTATCCTAAAGGAAATGAATAATACTACAAAAATCTAGAGTTTTTTCCCTAACTAGTGTTAGTGGAGAAAATATTTACCATTTTGGTGTTGCTTCAAAACTATTTACCAAAATGGTGTTTTTCATTTTTTTTTTTAACAACAATGGAAATTCTGGAAGTATTATATGCAAGTATAATATAATTGTTCAGATAAGGTCGATTCTTTTTGTTCTAAACTTCTAATATAATTCAACCTTTTATTCAAACAGATTCAATTGAAAACACAACTATCACTTTGAAATCAAAGAAAGGCAATTCAGGAAGTTTTCATACAATTCTAAAAATTACGAAATCACAAATGCATGGTTTTAATATAATTGTTCTAATCAATTGTTTTAATATAATTCCGTCTCTGTATTCAATCATATTCGATCTTTCTGCAAAGTTAGAAACTACAAAATCACAAACAAAAAGATTAACACATTGCTATTCAATTCAAATTTAATTCAAAAAACCTTGAAATCATAAACAAAAGACAAGTTCCATATTAAAAATTAACCGAATATACTATGAGATTACACAAAGTCCAACCTTTCTGTTCGGTCCATTACGATTCAACATTCTTGTTTTAAAACCATGAAATCCTCAATAGTGGCTGGGGTCGAAGTCTGGATGAAGTCGATGGATTCAGTTCATCATTTTAAAACTATGATTCAGTTAGTTTAAATGGCGTTCGCAGATGAGTTCTATCGATCATGTGTCAACGGTTTCAATGTGTTGGCAGAGTACGACCGATTATGATTCAATGGTTTCACCAGCGTTGGCGGAGGTCGATGGATTCTGATTCAGTTGGCAACAATAGAGAAGGATAATGATTCTTTGGTTTAGTGATGGTGTCGATCGCTTACCAAAACGACGCCTTTAATTAAATCGGGAGAGACGAGGGTGCCGCAAAGAAATTTGATGCATCTGATATAAATTAATTCAATTGAAATGTCGAAGACACACAAAGTCCTTTTTCTTTCCTAATTTAATAAAATAATAAATAAAAACACCATTTTGGTAAATAGTTTTTAAGTAACACCAAATTGGTAAATATTTTTCTTAGCAACACTAGTTTGGGAAAAAGCTCCAAAAATCTATGTATTGAAAGATATCATTCATACAATACTTACAAACCTGCCTATTTATAGGCAAAAGTTTAGGCTCGTACTTAATACGTAAATGACCCTTAAATACTTCCATTCAAAATAACTACAAACTTTAAGACTTCATCAAGCAAAAGTTCACCCCAAAACTATAAGATGATTTTTCCAATTTGGCTTGTTGGTGTGAACTTCCTTTATTTGTGTTGATCCACTCTTGAATATTCTAATTTTCTAGACCAGTCATCAGGGGCGGACTCAGGATTTTTTTCCTGGGGGTACGGAAATTTTTTAAAGATTTTAGACCCCTAGCTATATAAAAAAAATCGGTTCATAGCGAGTCGGATCGGGTCGGGTCATGTAAAACAAGTAAAAACAAACAAAGTTTAATGGCGTGTCGTATCAGATCGGGTCGGGTCCATTTCAATTCTCAAACAATCAAACCCTAGTTCCTAACTTCCTATCACATTAACAAACAAAAAAACATCAAAGTTCAAACCATCCCTACTTTTATTTCTCTTAATCATTCAATAAAAGAATAAAAAAAAACTTATCTATAACATACCTTGGTCTTTAACTAGAATAATCCGGCGAAAAAAAGTGGTTCAACCCCTTTCCTCTTGAGAAATCGCGCCATAACTTCCCTACTCATTGTTCATTCATAATCCTATCACATACAAAATAAACCAAGGATCTTCAAGTGTTCAACCATAGCCCATGTTCCGTAATTTTCAATTTAAAATTTTGAATTTCAAACCCTAGTAATTATTATTTGCCAACCAACAATTATATAATCAACAAACATGTTTGCCAAGTGAGGCAGAGGGAGTGCGGGAGTCGCTGGCAAGTGGCAGCGATTTGGGTTTTTTTTAATTACGTGGACGGGTTTGTTTAACAAAACTAGTAGTTGGGTTGGGCTTGAATGGGTATTAAGTTATTGGGCTTGATGGATTGAATTTAAGTTTTATTAAAGGGGTTAGTAAGCTAACTTGTTTACATAATTTGATCGGGTTTCAATCCGTGTTCACAATTTTTTACATAAATTCCTAACATTTTTTTCTAAGGGGTGCGGTCGGAATTTTTCAATGGGTGCGGACGAAAATTTCCAAGGGGTGCGGTCTGGATTTTTCGCAAAAAATACCACTAAATTTTTTTTTTCAAGGGGTGCGGCCGCCCACCCACCCCATAACTTGGGTCCGCCCCTGCCAGTCATCAACTTGTGCTTCATGTGTATGGTTGCTTGTCATAAATATTGTCACAAAGCTCACCATATGTTTCTTCTTTTTTGCTCATCAGATTCACATCATCTAATTTTTATAGACAACTTTATAATTGTAACATGTATCATAGCATATTATACCATAGCACAAATCGTGACATATCATAACATAACATCCTGTTGAACAAATTTAATACCAAACATCCCATTCATACATACCACATACTCATTCCATTAGTCATAACTAACGCTCATTCATTTCATTACTTTACATTAGTAAGGTTGTATATCTTTAACCCCTTTCATTAAAACATTATGCAAGTCATTTACAACTTTCCCAACAATCATTACAGCTAGAAGCCAAAATTATTTAATTTGTTAAACTATATTTTAACTTTAACATTCTAATTTTCATTTAAGAATCTTTAATGTGTACGTACACTGCCCCAAAAAGAAAAAAAAAAGGGAATGTGGAAACTCCCTTGTCTAATTGTTTCTACGCTTAACTTGACTTGCTGATTGATCCTGACCCTTGGACAACCCAGTCAACTTAGTCAAAGATTTATATGAGAACTTGATCAACTTTTCTCACAAGTGTCCTATGCGAAATCTTAAGTTTGCATGTATAAGTCCCAACCGATCTGTGCAAAATCATCCCGTGTGAAAATTTAGTTTTCGAGTGGACATAGTTCTCACATAAATGAAAACATTAAACTAAACTATTCGCATGCATAACTAAATGAAAACTATCATACGAAAACTATTGTGCAAATGTTATCATGTATATACGAGCATACGATAACTATCAAACAAAAACTACAACGTATGAATACCTTTATGTGAAAACTTCAACGTGATAACTTTCCTCTTTCTAAACAAAACTCTAGCAATGGTTGTTGTTGCAAATCCAGCTGGTTTCACGTCAAGATCCTAACTTTACGATTAAAAATGCATCAAAAGCTTCACGTGTAACATTTTCAAGCATAAACCAATTTAAACATGCAACCTTTAACGTGATTCTTACCCTTTTTTACTCAAAAGGAGAAAAAACCACGAGCTAGTAACCTCTGAAAACTAGCTAAAACAACTAATACACACACTTAGAACACTTGTGGGCATTGCAAAATCAATACCGTGAGTGTTTCCTTCAAATATGTACGATCAAAAGAGGTTTTCCCCTCATAAGAACCTAATTCTCTCTTTCCATCTCTAGCTTTCTCTCTAGATCACAACTAGATTGTTGCCAAAGTCGCGCGTTGCGGAGGCAATGTAATAGTTGTTTATACGTGGCGGCATGTTATGTCATACGTTAAGACGTATCCGATTTAACTCAATATAACGTATATAAGCATTGCAGATACAAAAGAAACAAAATCAAACCTATATTGGTTCATTTAGTGAGGGTTCCACCTAACCATCACACCACCCTTACATTTGCATCAAAACATTACGGCACCAAAACGTACAGTAACTTGAATTTTCACCGTCGAATGAAAACACATTATATTTGACCGGACTCGTTTCCAAACACAGTTTATGTCAAACATAGACCAACCGAAAACGTACATAAAAATTAGCATGAAAACCTATTATATTTGAAAAGACTCATTTCCGAAAAAAAGTTTATGTCTAAACATGAATTTATACCGACGTGTCGACAAAACGTAGACCAATCGAAAGCTTACATAAAATTAGCATGGAAACGTATTACATTTGACAAGACTTGTTTCCAGCAAAAAAGATATGTCAAAACTTATTTTTGTACCGAAATGTTTTTAAGCTAAAGAGTGAATATACATAAGGTAAAATTGAAAAATTAAAACTTAAGTGGATGAAAATGACATTTTATAAAAAAAATAGAAAATATAAAAGGTCAATTTCTAAAGTTGGGAGGTTGTTTTGATCGGTGGCATTACCTTTAAAAGTTATTATTATAAAATAACTTATTAAAAAATATTCGCCTCCTCGGTCGCTTTGCAAAGCTTTTATCTTCTTTTGAAGTTGATTCTCAACTTCGTTTTTATACAAGATAAATTTACTTATTGCTTCATCTTTACTTTTTAGTAAATATACATAGCAATATTTAGTACTATCATCAATAAACGTGATGAAGTACTTATTTCCACCTCTTGTGGGTACCGCTTTTAAATCACAAATATCGGTGTGAATTAAATCAAGGGGTTCGGTTATTCGTTCAACCGATTTCGATGATGATCTTGTAAGTTTGGATTCAACGCATGTTTCACATTTATAATGTGAATCTATATGGAATGTTAGTATACAATTTAAATTGATTAAACGGCGTATTAAATTAAAATTAACGTGACCTAATTTACCATGCCATTTATTCGATTTAGAAAACTCAAGCATATAAGTAGAAGTAGTAGCAATTTTATTCATGTTCTTTTTGACAGCCATTACATTCAATTTGAACATACCATTTTGGGCATAGCCCTTGCCAACATACATTCCTCGTTTAGTAAGTACAAATTGATCGCTCTCAAAAACTAAACGAAATCCAAACTTATTAAGCAACCATCCCGAGACTAGGCTCTTGCGCAAGTCTGGGACGTATAACACGTTGCTTAAAGTGAGCTCCTTCCCTAAAGACCACTTCAAAATCACCCTTCCTTCACCATTGATGTCCGCGGTGGCTGCGTTTCCCATGTACAACTTCTTATCTCCTGCAAGCTCTTTGAAGGTGGTAAAGAGGCTCCTGTCTGGGCACACATGACGGGTCGCTCCCGTATCAACCCACCATCCTTTTGGAGTGTTGGTCACAACATTGACCTCATCCAACATTGCGGTTTTGTCGGAAATCATTGCCACCAAAGCCATTCCGTCTTCATCCACCATGTGCGCACGCTCACGCTTTGGTTTCTTGCATTGGTTAGCCCGATGCCCCGGCTCGTCACAGTTGTACCAAGTCCCTTGGAACGTTTGAGGTTTCTTTTTCACAACCCATTTCTTCGGTCCAAGTTTGCTAGCCTTTGCTTTCTCTTTGTCCTTTTTCCCCTTTCCCTTATTGCCCTTAGAGGATTGCCCATGCTCAACAAAATTTGCGCTAGCAGAAGTTTGCGCATGGCTGCCTTTTAGAGCAATTCTATTGTCCTCTTCAATCCAAAGACGAACAATAAGATCCTCTATAGTCATCTCCTTCCGTTTGTGTTTAAGATAATTCTTAAAATCCACCCAACTAGGAGGTAACTTCTCAATCATCGCTGCCACTTGAAATGTCTCGCTAAGTGTCATGCCTTCCGCAAGGATGTCATGTAGTATAATTTACAATTCTTGGACTTGATTCATAACTGTTTTAGAATCAACCATTTTGAAATCCAAGAAACGGGCTACCACAAATTTCTTTGTGCCAGCATCCTCCGTTTTGTACTTCTTGTCCAAGGCATCCCAAAGGTCTTTGGAAGTCTTGACGTTGTAGTACACATTATACAACGCATCCGACAGGTCGTTTAACACAAAGCCACGACATATGAAATCCGAATGCTTCCACGCATCTAGCGCGCTCAGAGCCTGAGCGTCGGTCTCCCCTTCCGCAGGTTGGGGAGCAGTTTCAGTTAAGAACCTCGCAAGGTTCATGGTGGTCCAGTAGAAGAACATCTTCTGTTGCCACCTTTTGAAGTGGAGACCCGAGAACTTCTCGGGTCTTTCAGCATGATTTGCCACTGTGGACGCTCCCACAGTGTTGGCAGGGGTTCCAACAACAACATTAGTGTTGCTGTTAACGTTGACATTATCGGTAGACATTCTGAAAAAATTAAAATTTAAAGTTTTAGTCAAAAGGTCCGATTTACGCAAAAACCAGAAATAAACTAGTAAATTTTAATTTTACCACAAAATTACTTTTTCGGCTTCGAAGTCCAACTTTGAAGACCAAAAATAGAAATTTTATAATTTTTAGAACTTACTGTTTGGCTTCTAAGTCCAACTTTGAAGACCAAGGCAGAAAGTTTTAGCAATTTTTTAGGACAATTCTGAAGTAACCAAATTGTTTTCAACCAAAGTCGCACCTTTGAAGAAGAAAACAAAAAAAAAATATGTTTTTAAAACACAAACTGAGTGAATCAAAACTGGTTTAAGTCACAAAACAGAATGGTTTTGATTACACGAACGATTTTAAAAATTTGTTTTAAGATTGTAGGAACTGTTCGCGTAATAAAATAAAATAAACAAATTTTATTACTTTGATTACAATACAGAAATAAGAAAGCTAAATATTTCTAGTACAATTACAACTGAAATAAACCAAAATACAAGAAAGGGGTAGAAGCAGAGTGGCTGAGTCACGTGTACACACACGCTTCCCTTAAAACAAATTCCGAGTCTCCCAGGAGTACTCGTTTTGTTTCCCAGGGTACAACAGCCAGAGCAGTAGTACTGCCGGAGTTCACCTACAACCCGAAGGTTACCTTGAAAACTGCAAGAAAATGATCAGAAGTAGGAAGAGAGTTGTTTGCATAAGCTGTTGTGTTGCTGGTTTCCTTCTGCAGTGGGTATGTTTATACAGCTCCTAAGTCGAAACAGTCAAAAGAAATTAAGGAGAGGTATAAATTGTATTAAACGTCTTTAATGCAATTTAATACGTCATTTAATTCGCTGTTATAACTGTTTGACTCGTCAGTTTCGAATGCAGAACTGAAACTGCTTCGTCATTAAATGCTAGAAACTTCTGCGCGCGAGCAGGTCTGCACGCTCATGCGCGCTGCGTCCATTTGGCTCACTGCCATGCGCGCGTGCGCCACGTTGTAACATCCCAAAAACGGGTTTGGTAATCAAACCACGTTAATAGTAAAGACGGGTAAAATATCGTTAGTGGTAAAAATTAACCCGGTAAATATTAGGACTCAAATAATAAACCTAATATTAATTAAAAAGGGGGAAATAAATGCTTGAGAAAAATAAAGTTATGAAAGGCCCGAGTTAACGGGAGTTAAAATATAACGAGTTATAACTTCCCGAACCCATTAAGTTAACTAGGGATAATTAACCTAGTTACTAGTATGTGGCTAAGTGATAAATGGTAAGTTGTAGCTTCAATTGATCAAAATAAAACATGAGGGACTAATACTTGACAAGTGGGAAACTTGTTTTAATTAAAACAAGTAACAACACACAATACACACACTAAGGGTGTGTGTGGAGATCGACGAGGAAGAGCTCCTTGGAGCCCAAACCCTAACTTCAACAAGAATCACCAAATTGAAGGTCAAATCCGGCTCAGATCAAATGCATGAACATGTATAAACGATCACCAAGTCATGGGGATCATAAGGTATGTAAAATCTTGATGTTTGGTGAAGTTGTAAGAATTTGATAATCATCCTAATCGCGAATTAGGCATGGATTAGAGAAGCTATGGCTAGATTAGTGATGTATACTTGCTTAGGAACGAAACCCTAAGTGAAAATCATACATAACATGCTATGATTCGAGTAAATTGATGATTTATCACTTTTAGACAAGTGGGTTTTGATTATGTAGTGAAGATGATGATATAATTGTTCTAAAAATCGTCATAATTGATAGTTGAAGTTAGATACTTGAACAAATTATAAGTTTGAGTGAAAGCTTATGCATGACTTGAAGTGGGTTTTTGTATGTTATGATGAAATTGGTAATTTTGTTCATATAAATAGGTGTATGAAATCGTGTAGTATATTAGTTCATATGAAGAACTTGATTATACAAGGTGTTGGGATGAATGCTAGTGATATGATGAACGGGTCTCACTTATAGATGAGAACCCTTAGTTCTTGTGAAATGAATGAATAAATTAGTCTTGATAATTGCTTGAACTAATTAAAGTGATTGAAATGTGATAAACGTGGTTAGAACTTTGGGTAAAACGGTGGCCTAAAGATAACGCCTACCGGGTAATTAAAGAATGCAAAAACTAGTTGATGAACTCGAATATGTATTTAGTATACTAATGGGCATTTGACTTTTAAAAAGGTCAAACTGACCTACGATGTGATGAATGATAATTAGATATAGAAACGTGTAAGGTGGAATAATCGTATTAAGTCATGGTTAAACTAACCACCTTGTGAATGATGAATAATAGTTGGCGCTTAACAAGCTAGGTGAAGCTTGGGGAGAAAGCAGGTCAAGCAAATCAAGAAGGAAAAGAAAAGTGTAGCTTGGATACGAGGTAAGTAAAACTTACACCCTTATGTAGGACACTTGTTTATTTTATAAACTATAAATGCGAAAGATGTAATACCCCAAAATAAGGGTTCCGACACGACCGATACAAGTCGGAACAAGTATAAATGATAAAAACCATAGTTTATGGTAAACGGGGAAAATGGGTGAATTTGGAAATCTAAAACCATGCCTTTATTCTAATTTATGTAAAAGTGTGGTCTTATAGTCCAAACGGGTCAAATGGTGATGAAACACCATTTGACAATATCGACTAATATGATTGTCAAGTCGTATGTTATCAGGAGTGATTAGCAATTTGGATAATTGCGACGCCATAGAATGTTGGTTAATTAACGCGAGGTATAAAACGAGTCTATATGTTGATTCGAGCCAGGTACGCACTTCTATAGATTTATGGTTTAAAAGGTAATGTTGGTCAAATACTTTAACAAAGGGACCAATGTCGTAAAAAGGAAGAAATAAGTTGACGAAAATGCCCTTGATAGGTAAATCAGGCACACGACCCTTAGAGGTCGTTTAGATACTAGTATTATCATCATGAAACTCTTAGACACATGTAAGAGTTGCAGACATCAACTTTGGGGGTCAAATGCTTATGAACGGGTTAATCACTTAAAATAACTATCCTAAGGGTAAAAATTAGGAATGTGGTACATTATGTTAAATTCATCACAAAAATGGTTATGGTGGAATATAAGAGGCTATTTAAAAGTGAGAATACGAAGTGTAGAAAGAGAAGAGAGAGTTTAATGCTTAAATGTACATAATTCGCTCCAAACGGGTCAAAATAAGAACTTGAGCGTAAACGGGTTTTTCTTATGTAAGAATCCCGTGATTTGAAATTTATATGATAGGAGATATGGAAATTATGAATTTCATGAGTTTAAGGATCAAATAAACATGTTTGTTTGATAAATATCGAACGGGTCAAAATTTGGTAAAAAGGGTAATAAGCCGAAGACTTAAAAGTCTGAAATTTTGTTAAATCAAATGTTGGATTTTGACTCCATAATGTGGAGAATCAAATTACAATCATGTCGGAAGAAACGGTAGGTCAATCGGACAAGCGGATTAAAAGATACGGAAGTTTTCGTGTCAAAAACGGCAAAAATGGGAGTTCTGATACAGGGGCCACCGTAACTTACGGTGCCCACCGTAAGTTACGGTAGAGCTGAAAGCTTTACGGTAGCTTCCTACTGATTTACGGTAGGGGCACTTTATACCAGGGGCCACCGTAACTTACGGTGCCACCGTAAGTTACGGTGGAGGCCAGTTTTATATCCTTGTTTTTGGATCGAGACATCCATGTTGGAATTTCTCGATTTCCTTGTTTAATTCGATTATTCGACTCAATCATCCTTGTTGTACTAGTCATTTAATTATCAAAACTAACTTTTAAGTTGGTTTTGATCACAGGTGAATGTCAAGAGTCCCGGATGAAGATCAAGCATCGAGCAAGAACCGAACACGCGTTAAACAAAGCTTCCGCAATGTTGTTTCGTCGTTATTTTAAAACGGCGAATTAAACCACTTTATGTGGTATCACTATAATTTGTAAAAGTTTTTTTTTAATCCCGTATTTCCAATGTATGTAATCATTAATTACATGATTGTTTTCGCAAAATATACGTTAATCCTTGATTTATAAGAACGGGTGTTACAAGTTGGTATCAGAGCCTTGGTTTAATAGATTCAAGTATGGTGGGAAAACTATGCTTGGACTTAAACCTTATGCTCTTAATAAAGATTGGTGTTCGGTTCGAGGCTTGATCGCAAATCCGGTAAGTACAAGTATGTTAATAGTCTAGTATGATTAAAGTGTTGTGAACAACACATAGGGTTATCGTGTAATACACGTTACCCTAATTTAAAATGATTGATATAGTTGACGAAATTACACGCGTTGATGCGTATAGTAGAAAAGCCTTGTATTATAATACGGGCATCCTTTAATGTTGAAATTACTCACTGTTGTATATGTTTTGATTGAAGGACACTCGCATATGAAGATAGCGAGAGTTTAACAAATCATGGATTTGAAAGAGGAATGGTTCAAAGTATGACAAATAGAGCACGCTCACCAAGGACCTAAATCGCGCAACGATTGCGAATAGGTTAATGGCAAGGGGAGCCTGTTAGAACAAGCATTATCAGGTGCACGTTTTAAATTATTTCATAAATACTAATATGCAACAAATACGTAGAGATTGAAAGTTGCATATGTAGATTGAAAACTTGGAAAAACCTGAATAGAAAACCTATCCGGGATATCGTTTCAAGAAAAACAAATAGAGGCATTACTTACATGGGGTGTAATGTGAAAATTATAAAAAGGTCATGTATACCAGGTGTTGATCACTTACTCTGGCCAAGTAAGTAATGAACACGTGGTACCATGAACTTCTTATGATGGACACATTTATGTATGATGTAGTAAGGGTGGGGTGAATGGGACTAACTTAAAAAGTACCCAAATGAATCAAATGAGCAAAATATTTGATAATAATGTAAACGCACAGCCGGGTGACGGAAGCGTATTACATTAGGATGATGAGCCCGAGTGGAGGGACAAAGATTAATGTAAAACGATTAAGGTATGCAATTGGGAGGGGTGTGCTTACACTCGAACCCGGAGAATGAAAATATGACTCTTAACGGGCCGATTTTGTAAAAAACCAAATTTGAGAACAAAGTAGGAATATAAAAGCGAAACGAAGTCATAATGCATACCGTAAGGGTTGCAATAATAACCACTTCGGTAAAACACCCGGTTGGTGAGTAAGGATTTAAACGCATGCGTAGACTAAGAAACAAGAACGCGAAATAGAAAGTCAAAAGACTCGGAATATGAGTCATGACTAAAAGATGACAAAAATTTTCGCAAACATAAATTTTGGTAATTACGTTCAACCATTTCAAAGTTGGACGGGTCAAATAAGGAATGAAGTTTGACATTCATAAGTGATGAAAATTCACCCAAAAAGAGTCAAACGAGTCAATTAAGGAATAACGCTTAATATAATAGGAAAACGCAAACCGGTGAAACCGGAAAGCTAAAAACAATAAGATAAAAGGACCAGGGTAATGGGTTGTTAAGGAGTATAAGTATGAACCGGGTAACGGTAAGCGTAGGACAAACCGACGTGTAAATGACATTAGAAGTCGTAAAGTAGGAAAGATAGTCCTAAAGTAAACAAATGAAACCTTAGACTATGGTCAAGGTCAACTAAAGTTCAAAAGCAAAATTAAATGATTCCAAACATAACAAAGGATGCTTTAAAGCTATATATGTATAAATAGACAATTGAATAAAGACTAGAATAAAAGATGATCTACGGGATCATCATAACCTACGGGATACTAATTAGTGTAAAGGTCTACGGGGCCAAAATGACCCACGGGTCATGAATTGAAGCAAAGGGACCATAAGGGTCTCGTCTTAAAGAGATGAAAGCTTAAGGAAATAGCCTACGAGGTTAAGTGAAGGAACCTACGGGTTAATAGTGTAATGTGAGGGAACTTGTTATGATTCCCCGCGTAAAACGAGAACGGAAAACAATAAATTATGGGTTGTCAATTTCCTTGATATGAGTAATTGACATAGTTAAAGAGAAAAACGTTAGACTAAAATTCAGTTTTAGTAAGAAATAACATTTTTACAAATATAAATTCTGATAGGAAATTGAATAGTAAGCATGAAAGACTCAAGTCTTGACGCTGATAGGCGCAAGACGATATATTCAAGAAGTGATCTTTTCGAAAATGAAAGGTAGATATATAAATTAAACATGATGCGACACGATCACGGTTAAGAAATGTAATGTGAAGTAGAATCGCACTATAACCAAGCGAGCGGTAAAAAGTAACTGGACTAATAAGTCTAGTTAGTGAGACCGGTGAAGGTCAGCAATTCAAATCGAGGAATTTGGTTTGCTCGTAAGCGGAGGATTCGGAGTAACTGAACCGAATAAATGAATTTGAAAACAAAAGAAATAGTTGCTAAAAGTGAAAAATTTCACTAAAGACCTTTAAACGGGTCAAGGTAACGGATTCACCAAGAGTTCGATAATATATAAAAGCGATGGAAATCGCTAAGTTAACTAAACTAGTAGAAATAACGGAATTACGTTATTTCAAGTTACGTTATGTCGTATGAGGTACGTAGATGTTCTGTAACCAAAAAGATATTACCATAATTTTCTGGTAATACCAACAACTGGTTAAAGTATGAGTAATGTTTAAGAGATTACTCAGGTCAACCGCATTGAGTCTAGAACTCGATGAACTATGTAAGCAAGGTTTCGAGGACGAAACCTCTTTAAGGGGGGTAGACTTGTAACATCCCAAAAACGGGTTTGGTAATCAAACCACGTTAATAGTAAAGACGGGTAAAATATCGTTAGTGGTAAAAATTAACCCGGTAAATATTAGGACTCAAATAATAAACCTAATATTAATTAAAAAGGGGGAAATAAATGCTTGAGAAAAATAAAGTTATGAAAGGCCCGAGTTAACGGGAGTTAAAATATAACGAGTTATAACTTCCCGAACCCATTAAGTTAACTAGGGATAATTAACCTAGTTACTAGTATGTGGCTAAGTGATAAATGGTAAGTTGTAGCTTCAATTGATCAAAATAAAACATGAGGGACTAATACTTGACAAGTGGGAAACTTGTTTTAATTAAAACAAGTAACAACACACAATACACACACTAAGGGTGTGTGTGGAGATCGACGAGGAAGAGCTCCTTGGAGCCCAAACCCTAACTTCAACAAGAATCACCAAATTGAAGGTCAAATCCGGCTCAGATCAAATGCATGAACATGTATAAACGATCACTAAGTCATGGGGATCATAAGGTATGTAAAATCTTGATGTTTGGTGAAGTTGTAAGAATTTGATAATCATCCTAATCGCGAATTAGGCATGGATTAGAGAAGTTATGGCTAGATTAGTGATGTATACTTGCTTAGGAACGAAACCCTAAGTGAAAATCATACATAACATGCTATGATTCGAGTAAATTGATGATTTAACACTTTTAGACAAGTGGGTTTTGATTATGTAGTGAAGATGATGATATAATTGTTCTAAAAATCGTCATAATTGATAGTTGAAGTTAGATACTTGAACAAATTATAAGTTTGAGTGAAAGCTTATGCATGACTTGAAGTGAGTTTTTGTATGTTATGATGAAATTGGTAATTTTGTTCATATAAATAGGTGTATGAAATCGTGTAGTATATTAGTTCATATAAAGAACTTGATTATACAAGGTGTTGGGATGAATGCTAGTGATATGATGAACGGGTCTCACTTATAGATGAGAACCCTTAGTTCTTGTGAAATGAATGAATAAATTAGTCTTGATAATTGCTTGAACTAATTAAAGTGATTGAAATGTGATAAACGTGGTTTGAACTTTGGGTAAAATGGTGGCCTAAAGATAACGCCTACCGGGTAATTAAAGAATGCAAAAACTAGTTGATGAACTCGAATATTCATTTAGTATACTAATGGGCATTTGACTTTTAAAAAGGTCAAACTGAACTACGATGTGATGAATGATAATTAGATATAGAAACGTGTAAGGTGGAATAATCGTATTAAGTCATGATTAAACTAACCACCTTGTGAATGATGAATAATAGTTGGCGCTTAACAAGCTAGGTGAAGATTGGGGAGAAAGCGGGTCAAGCAAATCAAGAAGGAAAAGAAAAGTGTAGCTTGGATACGAGGTAAGTAAAACTTACACCCTTATGTAGGACACTTGTTTATTTTATAAACTATAAATGCGAAAGATGTAATACCCCAAAATAAGGGTTCCGACACGACCGATACAAGTCGGAACAAGTATAAATGATAAAAACCATAGTTTATGGTAAACGGGGCAAATGGGTGAATTTGGAAATCTAAAACCATGCCTTTATTCTAATTTATGTCAATGTTTGGTCTTATAGTCCATACGGGTCAAATGGTGATGAAATACCATTTGACAATATCGGCTAATATGATTGTCAAGTCGTATGTTATCAGGAGTGATTAGCAATTTGGATAATTGCGACACCATAGAATGTTGGTTAATCAACGTGAGGTATAAAACGGGTCTATATGTTGATTCGAGCCAGGTACGCACTTCTATAGATTTATGGTTTAAAAGGTAATGTTGGTCAAATACTTTAACAAAGGGACCAATGTCGTAAAAAGGAAGAAATAAGTTGACGAAAATGCCCTTGATAGGTAAATCGAGCACACGACCCTTAGAGGTCGTTTAGATACTAGTATTATCATCATGAAACTCTTAGACACATGTAAGAGTTGCAGACATCAACTCTGGGGGTCAAATGCTTATGAACGGGTTAATCACGTAAAATAACTATCCTGAGGGTAAAAATTAGGAATGTGGTACATTATGTTAAATCCAACACAAAAATGGTTGTGGTGGAATATAAGAGGCTATTTAAAAGTGGGAATACGAAGTGTAGAAAGAGAAGAGAGAGTTTAATGCTTAAATGTACATAATTCGCTCCAAACGGGTCAAAATAAGAACTTGAGCGTAAACGGGTTTTTCTTATGTAAGAATCCTGTGATTTGAAATTTATATGATTGGAGATATGGAAATTATGAATTTCATGAGTTTAAGGATCAAATAAACATGTTTGTTTGATAAATATCGAACGGGTCAAAATTTGGTAAAAAGGGTAATAAGCCGAAGACTTAAAAGTCTGAAATTTTGTTAAATCAAATGTTGGATTTTGACTCCGTAATGTGGAGAATCAAATTACAATCATGTAGGAAGAAACGGTAGGTCAATCGGACAAGCGGATTAAAAGATACGGAAGTTTTCGTGTAAAAAACGGCAAAAATGGGAGTTCTGATACATGGGCCACCGTAACTTACGGTGCCCACCGTAAGTTACGGTGGAGCTGAAAGCTTTACGGTAGCTTCCTACTGATTTACGGTAGGGGCACTTTATACCAGGGGCCACCGTAACTTACGGTGCCACCGTAAGTTACGGTGGAGGCCAGTTTTATATCCTTGTTTTTGGATCGAGACATCCATGTTGGAATTTCTCGATTTCCTTGTTTAATTCGATTATTCGACTCAATAATCCTTGTTGTACTAGTCATTTAATTATCAAAACTAACTTTTAAGTTGGTTTTGATCACAGGTGAATGTCAAGAGTCCCGGATGAAGATCAAGCATCGAGCAAGAACCGAACACGTGTTAAACAAAGCTTCCGCAATGTTGTTTCGTCGTTATTTTAAAACGGCGAATTAAACCACTTTATGTGGTATCACTATAATTTGTAAAAGTTTTTTTTTAATCCCGTATTTCCAATGTATGTAATCATTAATTACATGATTGTTTTCGCAAAATATACGTTAAACCTTGATTTATAAGAACGAGTGTTACACACGTCACCTGTGAGCCTCTACGAGCACGCCACACAGTCGCTCTGTTTTGGCTCACTTTGGTGCGCCGCGCACGTCACATCAGGACCCATGCACCATGCGCAACCTCGCGCCCTCGTGCCACATGTACTCACGCACAGATGCCACATCATGCGCCTCGAACCTGCACGCCAGTTTACCACTTGGTCCTTGCAGCCTCTGTGATCCAGCACGCGCACGTGGTCAAAAATACAAAGGCGGCTCTCAAGCGGCTCGCGGCGATGCGAAGTGCAAAGTGCAAAGTGCGCCATCAAAGCGCCTCATCGCCCACGCCACGCGCGCGCGCGTGTGCGAGTGCGACGCACCCTTCGCGAGTACACTTAGTGTGTGCTTCCATGAAACAATAAGGGTGGAGAGTTCCCATTTAAATACCCATTTAAGTTCCATCTTTCCTCCTATGTGAGACAAGGTGCTACTTTCCCTTTTGTTTCAGCATTCAATGTTCCAAACACCCAACTTTGAGCATCTATATATCATTCATCTTAGCTCCGTTTTGGACGTGGTTTAGTTCGTTGCGAAGGTCTTCCAACATAGAACACAAACCCACAAATAAATATATAAAACCCGCTCATTTTATTATATTTATTTCTAGTCCAAAATAGGAAAAAATCATTTTCCTATATTTGTGAAAAATGCTATTTTCACCTATTTTTCCAACAGTTTTCAATTATAACATATAGAAATTTCAAACAGGTATCATACGAATTTTCATTTTTTGTTGATGGACTTAAGTGTTCAACCATTACTAAACATATTTGATCAATAAATGAATAAAAAATATATGAACCGGGAAAGAGGAAAGAAAACATAGAGTAGTCATCTAACTTGGTCATTTAGTAAAGTTGAAGCTCTTAATTCACCTCTCTCTGCTCTCATTACATCACCAGTCACCACCCCTATGTTAAAGATCAGATCTGAACCACTATCACTTTCACTGTAACATTCTCTTTCTAGAAGACCCAGCCTCATCACCAAATCAAAA
This sequence comes from Helianthus tuberosus, assembly GCA_030545235.1. Lineage (NCBI taxonomy): Eukaryota > Viridiplantae > Streptophyta > Magnoliopsida > Asterales > Asteraceae > Helianthus > Helianthus tuberosus. Next base: position 147,567,774 of record CM060358.1, read on the forward strand.
AGATCAGGACATCACACCGAAACTGGTCTATGCTAGGGAGGGAGGACTTGGTGGGGCGGCATAATGGTGGTGGCTTCAGAGTTGATGGTCGATGTCGATCTGATAAATGCGTTTGGCTTCGGAATTGATGGTCTCCAGTTTAATTAATTACTGGTATTACAAAGGCCAAACTGGTCATTTCAAATATCAAAGGGCATAATTGTAAAATTTGGTCCGTGGCAAGGCCACCGACCATTAATTTTAAGAGATAGTTAATGAGGGTGATGAATGTCAAACTCCAACCCGCAGCAGATATGGTACGGGGCATGATGATTGTCCATAGGTGATGACACTAATATAAGTTTAAATATTTAAAGGCACTAAATTAAATTTGGCACACATGCTCATAGATTATATTCCACAAAAATTCATACAATATTCATAAGGTAAATAAATCGTGAACAAATATCCCATTTATTACTAAGGCACATCCTACCGGGTCCTCAACTTCAAACTATCTCAAAGTCATGTACATGTATCAAGAGTAAAAAGGTTTTTGGTCAACAAAATATTGGTGAATAGATCTAATTTTTAAATTAAAGGCTTTGCCTTATTATTAGATAAATTTTACTTACAAAATCATTTACACACATTTATATATATATATATATATATATATATATTAACATGCAATTTTATGCATTATAGAAACATCAATAATCACCGAAATTATCAATATCATAACAACAAACAGTTAACCACAATCACAAGATAGACACAATAGAAAGAATGAGATTCAAGCCCCAAAGAGCGAATATGCGAAACAATGATGGCGATACCAAGTTAGTCCCATGGCCGTGGGGAACTGGTCAGCCAAGTGGATCCACACGATACCTGTGACACAAAGCGAGTAAACGCATAGACACACGTATATGCAACAATAGATACGAGATACCATAAAAACAATATAAACATGATCACGATACAGATACACAAAACGACACATAGATTTTACATGTAATTTATTAAATTAGAAAACAATAGTAACAACTTATATAAAACATTTAGGAGACTATAAATCACCATACATGATAACATGTATGATCAAAACATAGAATCCGAAACATTCTATGGCTTAAACATCAAAATAAAATTACATAGAATATCACAACGGATCGGGTTACAAAAACGGGTTAGGTTCTAGGATTCAGTTTTTTTCGAATGTTACAATGAAATATGAGGAGACTTCCTACGCTCCTTTCTTTTACTTAGAGTTTAATGAAAAATTACAAATATAGGGGTGCAAACGAGTCGAGCCGCTCGAGAAAAAGCTCAAAAAGAGTTGAGCCTTATCGAGCTCGAGCCGAGCCTAAAATAAAGCTTGTTTATTTATCTAGCTCGAGCTCGATCCTTGCATGTGAAGCTCGTTAGGCTTGTCGAGCCTTAGTGTAATATTGGTTTTTATCAGTATTTAATAAAATTTCCCCTTATCTAAAGTTTTATAGTAAACTAGTCGATCTGAGCTTATCTAGACTTGTTTACAAGCCAAGTCCGAACCTAAAATTAAGCTTGTTTACTAATCGAGCTCGACCAAGCTTCACTTATCGAGTTTCCGAGCCTAAACAAGTCTACTATTTATATTATTTATATTTAGTATATTAATTAATAGATAATAAACGAGTCAAGCCCTATCCGAGCTCTAGCTTGAGAAACTACCAACAAGCCGACCTCACATTAGCTAATCGAGCTCGAGCATGAGCTCGAGTGCGGTCGAACTCAGGCTCGGCTCGACTCGTTTGCACCTCTACTAATATGCTCTCGTAGACTCTTACCAAGTTTATTTCCCCAAAATGGGCTTTGAAAAACAAAGATACATTTCATTTAATATAGGAATATTGGATTTAATAATCCCAACTATTCACAATTGGTCGTCATCAGTCCGAACTTCAAAAATAACCACTAGTCCTCCCAACTATTAACATATTGGCCTCCAATGGACCCTGACTAACAGAACCCTAACGTCGTTCTTTTCCAATCACCTTCTAACCTTCTTTAAACCAAAATTCTAACCCCCCCACTATAAATACATGTCTTCCACAACTCCTCCACCCTTTACACACCTCAAAACAACTTTAAAAAATCCTCTCAATCTTCTCCATTTCTCCAAGTTCTTGGCAGATTGCACTTGTGTTCAAAACAGTGAGTTTGAACACCTTTCTCCTACTTTTCTTCTTGTTTTCTTGTATCAAAATACTTGGATAACCACCAAGGATGTTACCTAAAGTTCACCAAGGTATAACAAGGTGGTACATCATTTATATGAAGCTCTAAAGTGAGTTCAAAATTCTGTTTTATTTGAAACTTTACAACTTATTCTTGTTTACATTCATCTTGTAGGAATCTTGTGCCAAGATTTGTCCCCACCTAAACTCATGTTGTGGGGCTTCTGTTATGGTTTATTTCCAGAAGATAGAGGTTCAAAATCCTCAAATACTTGCTGCCCTAAAGGTCCCAATTGACCAACAAAGTGATGAGATCAACAAGCTTTCAACCCTTAATGTTGAAAGACTTGAGTTTGATTTGGTGTGAACAATGAGAGCCTTAGCTTTCCAACTATTATTCCACCTACGTCACTTGTTTATTTCATTAGTTAGATATCCATCTAGGTGGTTTCCAATAGCCCAAAATGAATCAACCACACCTCATATCCAACATTTGCCATGTTGGGTATGTACACATCTTGGTTGCTCTCATTTGGCCACTTAGCAAGTTTAGTTATTTGTACATTTTTAATCTTATTCATGACCAACTGAAATCATCAACTAAGTTGATAATTTTGTGCTTTGGTAAATCCATATAGTGAGGTTAAATGGATGGAATTCATCCTGCCTCCTTACATGACAATATATGGCTTGGACTAAGTAACTAAATATATATATATATATATCACAAATCGAACCATAGTGCCAACCAAATCATGGTTGAGTATTATGGATTCGGTGCTCACCATCTAAGTTCTTGATTCCTCAAAGTTTAGATTCTAATGGACAAGGTGGTATCCATGAAAACACACTAATGCATAGTGTCCAAACGAGTGTCTAAGACACGATGTATTTTCTCGTATATACATTTTCTACCATTTAAATTCCGAACCTAATCCATCAATCAAAATCCATGAACTCACACATCTTCGTTCCCTGTTCTAGGGTAACTTCGGTGTTCCAATATCAAGACTCGTCAAATTCACGACTTCTTTGGAAGCTTTGCAAACCATGAGTTTACATGAACCCATTTTACATTTTATACACTTTTGGGTGCAATATGTACAACTTTATTAAAATCACAATCACATTATTCAAATCAATCAATCCATTATTACATGCTTAATCTATATACTTAGGATACATACATGCTAGAAGCCTTTCTTGCACAATATTTGTCATTAACGTCATGAGTCAACCTTAACATGTATAGTGCTATAGGAGTAGCACACCGCCCTTAGGAAGGGTCTATGTTAATTATTCAATCACGGTCTTGTTCGCTTCGGTGACAACATACACAACTTTTGGACACAACTAGTTTGACATATAATTGTTGCATGCTAGTTATGTTATGTTTTAAGCCTTAGTATACTTTTATACCATGTAGGATTGATGACTTTTATATCTATGCTAGTAGCCAAAACTTGTATGTTCACCAATGCTTTATGCGTTGACCGTTACTTTAATATATATTGCGGGGGATTGATGATATAACATTTCAAGAATCTAGTAGGATGAATTTTAGAAACACATTTTTAGTTTATATACTTTTCACTTGTAGTATTTGAATTTCGTTGTTGTATTTCAATTCCAAACAATGTACCATTTAGTTCATCAATGAATATGAACTTTTATTTAAATATTGTTATATTTAGCAAGTTGTGATGTCTCGAGCAATATATTTTGTCTCGCCCCGATGTTTCCGCCATCGGTTGGGGTGTGACATTACCCATGCAGGGAGTTTTACAACTCTATAAACACGTCGATGTTGTGAAGGCTGCTAAGGTGGCTGTTGCTGCTTAGGCTCTGGTTGCTGGTATCTATTATATGACCTTGACATGTTATTATGAATCTGTTCCCTTATAGTTGAGAATATGTTACGTGGATCCATGTTTTTGATATGTTAACTGCTCCACCAATTGATTTTTCTTCTTAATCAACCTCATTATAAATAGATGCCCCTATAGATATTTGAGCAACTTCATAATTATGTTCATCATTTACCATCCATAATTTCCAGCCACTACACTCTGTCTCATATTTCTTAATCATTTCAAACTAACACCCATTTTTTACAACACTGTCTCGTAACACCCAAGTCGAATTCCACATCAGTTGTGGAAAATAGAGATTCTTGGTTCGTATAGAATGTCTCGCCGCAAATATCACCACCACGTTTTGGTCGCAATGTGTGTGGATGAGAGGATAACTCCATAGTTAAGCATGTCCAAATGAGAGTAGTACGAGGATGGGTAAAATCTTGAGAAGTCTCAACTTGGACAAACAAAAACAAATCCGTAAGCTTCTTGTGGGCAAAGCGAACAATATTGATAATACAAAAGAGCAAATGTTACACTCCTCATTTGGTTGGCTACTTGGCTGGACGATCATTATGTCGTCGGCCCTCCGCTTCCTTGCCTCGTTCCATAGCTCCATAGCTGATAGCTCACGAGATAACGCATAAAGGATTTTCGATGGATTAATATGTTTCAAATCGGTTTATTCGACAATTTTTGCAGCCTTTTAAAAAAATGTTATCCTCAAACTACAAAGTTAGTTACCGATTATCTATAGCAACTTTGTTCTCACCCCACAAGTTGACTACCAACTATTGACTTAATAACCAAAAGTTTAAAGTTTGGATATGACCCTTAAACTACAATCCCATAAAAACCATTTTACCTTTATCTAGTAGTTGCTTACCATCATCATTATATGAAAATCTAGTAGTTGCTTACTATCATCATTATATGAAATAATGTTGCAGAGCTTAAATACTTATACGTACTTTAATAACTAATTGATCTAACTTTTGAGTTTGTTAAATCTATATTTGAATTCTTAATTTTTCACAAGTTCAAAACAAAACAGTTCTTCCCAAAATTCAGAACATATATTTAAAACAAATTAATTTTCTTTTTTTTTTAACGGCCAACTAAATCATTAGATAAGCATCCTGGGATGCCCTCAATCGAGCAAATGCATCCACTCCTCCATAACGGTCAGAGTTGGATGCATACCCGAGCCACCAAGCCACCTGTTCTGGGGAAAACCCGCCGCCCGAAGGCCCACTGCGGTAAAACCCGGTTCAGCTCGGTTTCGAACTGACGACCTCCTGAGAGGCCTAGTTCTAAACTGTATTGCCACCACCAATGTCCTTCAAAGTGATGCTAGTGGGAGTTGAACTTAGGACCTTAAGAAGAGAAACCAAGTGACTAACCACTAGACCAACTTATCAGGTCAACAAATTAATTTTCTAAGAAAAAAAGATAATTGTCTCAACATATCAGAATGTCAAAAAGATAGTTTTTTAAGTGGGTGATTGGGAAACTAGTTAAATTCTGGATCTTTACGGTTCTCTGGATCTTCATAGCGCCCTTCTAGAAATCCACATAGAGGAATGACTTTCGTAACGGATGACCCTCGAAATCATAATGTGTTGATCCACACCATGGATCTAGTCAGGGGCGAAGCTTTTAAAGGGGTAAGGTGGTGCACCCGCCCCAGTCAATGTTTTGCTTATTAGTGTATTTTTTTCGATTTTTCGTCTGAATTTTTTTAAAATTATAAAATGTCTGGCTCCGTCAATTATTTTGCCTAAAAGTTCCCTGCCTCTACCAAGTTTATTAATGTCCAAAAAATTTATACACATTTTCATTTTGAGTTAAAAAAACGTAAAGAATTGGGCTATTAGTAATTTTTTATAATTTTTTAAGAGTTAATTACATAGTTAGTCCCTGTGGTTTGTACAAACTAACATACTTAGGTACTAATAGTTTAAAATCACATTCTAGTGTATTAACTTTTCATTTTGTAATGTTTGGAGGTATTAAGGTTATTTTTAGGTTTAAAATCACATTCTATTAGTACCTAAGTATGTTATTTTGTGTAAACCACAAGGACTAACTATGTTAATACCCTAGAAGTTAATACCTCCAAACGATACAAAATGAAAAGTTAATACCCTAGAAGGTGATTTTAAACTATTAGTACCTAAGTATGTTATTTTGTGCAAACACATGGACTAACTATGTAATTAACTCTTTTTTTAAACTTAAAGTGGGTTTAAATAAAGTCTGAAACTAGTTTTTATATAAATAAAACTTGAGGGTTTAAATTTAGTTTTTTTATGTGTACGAACAGGTCCTTTGAAATTTGAATGAATGAAGATTATTTAGTTTTATTTGGAGATATTATTGTTTGATCCGACTCGAATCGAATAGTCAACCCAAACATTTAACCTAAAACACAGCAATTTTTCGGTTGAAAATTTGGAGTATTAACAGGTCAAACAAATTACACCAAGATAGCCGGTAAGCGGGCAACAAGCTGCGCCGCTACCCCCTTTTGAATAGCGAAACCTAACCTAGTAAAAACGAAACCCCGATCTCTAGGAGACGAAATGTTGCTGTGAACAACCCGTTGGACCCGTTCAAGAAATCTGATGGCTTCTGGGGCTAGCGAGCCAAAGGTATCAAAGGCAAAAGGGATAAAGGAATGTTGATTATCCTCACAGGCTTTTGCATGTTTGTCCATTTTCTTTGCTGCCGCCCTTGCAATCGCCTGACCAGGGACAAAACTTGTATCCCGAAAGCCTACAAGGGAGGAAACCCCGGTAAAATCAACACAGCAATAGGAAAAAAATTTAGGTCACATTACTTTCCGCCACCGCGGAACTTTTGCTCAAACTCAACCACTGGATCTAGATAATTGATGGAAGAAACAATAAACATAATATGATTCTTTTTTTAGACTTCATAAATTTCTATTAATTTCATAACTAATTTTGAATAATTACGTTGAAAAATATTTGGTTTTCATTTAGTAACAATACAAAGCATAATTATTTTTATGTGATATATGTGTTATTTTTAAAAAAGTAGTTAAATGTTAAAAATTAATTTTCTCATTAAAACAAGTTAATTTATTTGAAGTGAAAGATACACTTGGCATGTTAATAATGATACAAATAATTTCGAAAAGGTGGCACCACTAAACTGCGCACATGACAAGTTCTTGCTTTAAAACATTTTTTTACTTGAAATCTCTTTTCGAATGCCGACACACATTTTCATTTTCTTTCTTTTACAATCAAATTGTTTTTGGTAACATTATATCTAAGTGACTATAAATTCAATAAAAAAATTTAATGAAAATATAACGGGAGAGAAAATAACATCACGAGTTCTTAAATCCTGTAGTAACTTAGATTTTGATATACATTATCTACAGTTGCAATTAATTAAAGTATAAATATAGCCTTGTTCAGTGGCGAAGTTTGAGATTTCCGTTCAAGGGGGTCAAAAACGTATATTCCAAAAATTTGTATAAAATCGGGGTCAAAAACGTATATACCCAAAAATTTATATACAAAAACTATATACTCTCCACTACTGAGCGAAAAGTTCGGGGGTCGGTCGCCCCGTCCCGCCCCCACAAAGCTACACCCTTAGCCTTGTACCATTTAAAAAAATTAAGTTCAAATTAGGTTCTTGATGCAGAAGCAACGGACTCAATAAATTGAACCAGACTCGAATATGTGGACGACCGCATTTTCTTGGCAAAGATAAAGACTTATCTTTTCTGATTTGAATTAGAGTAAACTGCCATTTTGGTCCCTGTGGTTTGGGCACTTTTGTCATTTTAGTCCAAATCTCAAACTTTTTAAATCTGGTCCCTGTGGTTTCACTTTTATTGTCATTTTAGTCCAAAATTCAAAAACCCCTTTTTTTGACTGTTGCAACATGTCTATTTTGTCCTTTTGTTCAGGGGCATTTTGGTCATCTGTCTCTCTCTTCTCTCATATCTTCATCTTCTGTCTCTCTCTTCTCTCATATCTTCATCTTCTTCTTCTCTCTCTCAGATCTTCACAAAACCCAGATGTGGAAAAACAAAATTCTAAATGATGATGATGAACAGGAGAATATTGAGATTGAACAGATCTTCACAAGAACTTCACAACATCATTTAGAATATTGAGATTCATCTTCACAACAGATCTTCACAAGAACTTCACAAATCATTCAACAGATCTTCACATATCCTTTGTCTATCTCCCTTTTCTGTCTCTAACACCAGCTCACCAGCGCTCTCTCCCTTCTCTCTCTCTCTAACACCATCACTTCCGGTCACCAACAACCAATCCACTTCCGGTCAATCGCCACCCCTTGTCTCTATCCCTTCTCCCTCTCTAACACTCGCACTCCTCTGTTTTCATCGGACCACCACGGCAGAATCCCCAATCTCCATCTCTCTCGAAACCCTAAATCCAGATCTGTCGCCGGTGGGGGTGGTGAAGGTGACGGTGGAGGTCATGGCAGTGGTGGCGATGGGGATATGTAGTGACAGGGTTAGGGGTAAGAAAGGTTCTCACGGGATTCTTGTTGGGTGAATTGACGGGAATGGCCCTGATTCAAGGCGGTGTTGATACACACAGGGAGGGTGAAAAAGTAAAAATAGGTGAGAAAGGGTAGCCGAGAGTTTGACCCTGGAATCAAAGTCAATAGCTGCTGCAGATTGTAGAATGCATACACTATAACTTGTGTGTGTATGTATACATGTATGTTCATTTATGAAACCCCCAAATCAAACAAATGAAACGGTTTTTTAATCGACAGTAGGAAGGACGTTATTGATGGTGGTGAGCGGCGACGGTGGTGAGCGATGGGGATAGGTGGTGACAGGGGGTGGTGAAGGTGACGGTGGGGGTCATGGCGGTGGTGGTGGAGGTTGTGGTGTTTGGCTGGAGCAGTTTCGATGAGAAAAGGGGTGTTGAGAGAGAGTGCAGATCTGATGTTAATGAAGTGCAGATCTTAAACTTTTTAATGACCAAAATGACAAAAATACCCCTGAGCAAAAGGACAAAACATGGGGGTTTTAAATTGGAGAATTTGGCCAAATTTGAAATTTGGACTAAAATGGCAACAAAATTGAAACCACAGGGACCCAGATTTAAAAATTTTAAGATTTGGACTAAAATGGCAAAAGTGCCCAAACCACAGGGACCAAAATGGCAGTATACTCTTTAATTATAAAATTTTATTTAGCAACCTGAAACCTTCAGGTTCAAAGCCCTTGAAATAATCACTAGTTTTTTAGCCATTTGAATGATTCTGATGACTGCATTAATTCTATATCTCTGTCTTTCTACAGGGTAAACTCATATCTTACTTCTTTGTTAAAGGAGAATAGCTGCTGACATAGGAAAAACTTACTTAACAACCAATGAGCTATGCTAACTCAATTTTGCTTACTCCATTATTACATCATAAATATCACTTTTATTTATTTAAAATACATCACTTTCATTTATTTAAAATACATATAATATAATACATAAGTAGTTGAGGGGAAATTCAAAATTCAAAATCAAATCTGCCTCTCATCTTTAAAGCGCCCAAATATATACTTTCAATACCTCTCTCTCATGAACTCTCATGAACGATTTTAAAATTTGAATTTCTCAATATGTTTACCTATCGTCTTCCCCTCCCTTGATCACTTCAAAGTTCAACCAAACCGTAAAACTTTTTGTCTACTGTCGCAAGCTACAAGGTCAGTTATCCCTAATCATTTAATTCTCTTATTGTTGGTTGTTGGTTTTCGTACTTGATGTCAAACCCAAGGTTCTTCCACTGCTGCATCATCATAGTTAACACCACAATCATCCCCATGTTGATTCGCTTAATGGTATGTTATGTATACACAATCTCTCGAGACAAACCCTAGACTTTATCTCCTTGCCATTTGCTCTTATTTTCAATCAAAAGTTTAATACATTTTCAATTCAATTGCAGAACGATCTCTTGGTGGCTATTTAGAGGTTAATTTAGTGAGTTTGATAAATAGATGCAGACGTTGAAGATTATTCTAATTGAAGCCAATAAGGTAATGTGGTTTTAAATTTTTTATATATTACGGTTCGTATGAAGCATTTTGTTTGTATTCATATTTCAATCATTCGTTTATTTGTTGCATCTGATGCAGTTTGATGTTAAGCATTCAGAACTTGGCCACCAAATCAATCCTTGAGCTTTTGAATATCATCATAGCAAAGGTATGATTCAATTTTAACAACCTTTTATGCAATTTGGTTAAAGCATGCTTCTATAATTTCATAAATAATCTATCCCAAATATGTAGTTTTGAATTTAGTTGTGTACTTGATTTGTTTCCACGATTTATTGTGTTTCACAAATAATCTTTTAGGGCCATGTGTTTCACATTTTTTTGCATTTAGACTTTTACACATCATGTGGGAAATTACTGTTACAATGGTTATTTGGTTTTTACATTTTGTGTTTATTAATTTCACTGGGATGAAAATGGATGTAACTTATTAAGGCTTTGTGCTTTTGGGTTCAAAGTTTAAACTTTCGCAAACCAGGTGTTTCTAAAAACGACTGCTTGATGAATTGTTTGTTTCTTGCTTAAGTGTTCATTTTATTTTTAGATGAAAAATAATTTGTTTGGCCACAAAAGTCAAAGTTACCTCTTCATAAATAGATGTGAATATATATGATAAGCTGACAAAATGTAATAGGTGGACAAAGGGCGGGTCAAGTAATAAGTCAACACGGCAAACTTTTGGTATAGGTCAGATTAGGACCCAACACACTTTTTTTATGAAAGTTAGTGTAACAAATATATTTATAAAAAATAATTTATTTAAATAGTATTCTTCTTTTAATAAACGCTTACAGAGATTTATGCAGTAAAATACACTTTGAGCGGTTTTGACCCGTTTAATATATTATCCTTTTAGTTAATTCTCTTTTCGAGTTGTCTCATCTAAGATAAAACACACGATTAAATCATATGGTCAAATTGTTAAGGGTCTTGATGATTTAAGATGCTAAATGTGTGCCGTCTATTAGCTAATTATTTGTAATTTATAACGTGTTGGACCAGGTGATCAGACCCTGAAGAACAGATGATATGGAAAGCCAAAACTGGATCCCAACAGTTGATCCACAATAAGCACTGCCCATCTAAGTTTACTCCAATGACAGTGGTTATAACAAGTTAATAAGGCAAAGCACTGATCTGCCTAACAACTGTTGGATATAAAGACTGTTGTACACAAAGACTGATGAAGATTATCAACTGTTGAAGACCAAAGCACTGATGAAGACCAAAGCCCTGTTGAAGACAAGAACTGAGGAACCAAAGTCCTGATCAACCAAAGGTGAACTACTGCCCAACAACAACAGTGGTTCAGCATCAACAACAGATATTGCATAAGTGTTTATGTTAACAGTGTTTATATGTAACAGTATTTATTACATCAGTGTTTTATAGTCTGTTAGGTTGTTAGATGTCATATCACCTCAGTGTTTATATGTAACAGTAGTTATCACATCAGTGTTTATATGTAACAGTATTTATCACAACAGTGTTTATATGTAACAGTATTTATCACATCACCTCAGTGGTTTGATCTGTACTATAAATAGAACAGTTTGTACTATTCTATTTGAGCGATGTTTTCTCCTCCAATCTATTCATCTTGTACGATCAACCAGTGAGCTCAGGCTGAGGGGGAGTTTAGTATGTAAGCATGCATTTAGTTAATTGATTGTAATCTTTTGACTAATGAAAAGCATGTGTTTATCAAAACTATTTCTCTTTAATTGACTGCTGCTAAGGGTTCATCTCAAGTCATTAAAGACCTATGTTCAAAAAATTTGTATTTATGCTTTTGGTAACATAAGAGAGTTGAACAAAACCTTAGGAACAAGATTTGATATGTGAATAACAATTTTGAAAAAACTTGCATCTAAAATGTGTTTATCAAGAACTAATTATGCAAGAAATTCACAAGTCAAAATCACTTCCATCATCATAGCAGCAAATGTTCAAAACAGTTGTGAAAGCTCAACCACTGATATACCAACAATGCTTGACCAAAGTAACTCTCATAAACCTTTACCAGCTCACCCCTAACCACTGTTGAGAAAAATCCATCAAAATGGATAAAAATCATCAGTGTGCCATACCTATCTTTCAAAACCCTCTGTTTTCATTTCAAACAGTTGCTGGATCATCAAAAGTTACCAACAGTTGTTAGCCCAGATGATTCACATCTGCAGCCTCACCTTTTAAACATCAATCCTTTTTAGAACTCATCCATTTTACAAAACACTTGACAACATCAGTGAAAAGGAATTCCTCTAAAAAGTCAATCCTAAAACATTTGTCTTCTTATTGGCAAATTCTACCATTTCTTCAACAAGTCAAGTACCATGGGGCACTAACAGACAGAAAGTTGAGTAGTTGTTATGTAAGAGGAGCTTCAACAGTTCAGTGACAACAAGATTGAAAACTTGTACCACAGCCAAAGGATGAGAATCTAATTGGTAAAAAGTGGGTCCTCAAAGAACATAGCATATGTTAGAATTGGCATGCTGAACATGGAATAACAAGCAAAATCCTGTTTTTCTATGAATAAAGCATTAAAATGTTTTCAGAAAATAAAAAATTTATCCTTAAAAATAGTTAACATGATAGTTTTCATTAATCCTTAAAAGTCTGTTACAACCACTGTTTTGGTTCAAACATCTGATTGTTAAAGTTATCCACTGCTGAAAGACAACCTCTGTTTCTTCATTCTTCATGTTGACCACTGACTGACCAAACATCAGTGTTTCATTCACTGTTGGCTATCCACTGATAGTTAAAAAACAGCCACTGCTCACATTTTTATTGTTGACATCCACTGATATTGACCATCAGTGGTTTCCCTAAACAATTGTCATCCATTTTCATAAGAGGTTGTCACGTGGATAGTTCTTAGCCGTCCGATCTTTGTAATCGCTGCCACGTCAGCAATCACTTTTCACTTTTATAAAACCCTGATCAAAACCCCAAACAGGGTTTTAACTGCCATATCGAATTCCAAAATTCTTTCAAAAGCGATTTCCATCAAATTGCTTCAAACCCTTCATCTTCTTCTTCGTCTCACAAATTCCTTCGAATCACCATGGATTTTGCTCTCAAAAACCCTCATAACTATCTGTATACACTTGAGAAAACAAGTAAAAACACAGATTTTCACTCAATCATCGATGCTCTTTCATCCTCAAAGTACAAAAATTTGTTGACCTGCAATGCACCCATTTATCAAGAAACCCTACGAGACTTTTGGAAAAATGCAAATTTGGATGTTCAAGACAAAAAGCCTTGGGCTATTACATCAAAAGTCGGTGAAATTCTGGTTTCAATCACAACACAAACCATATATGAGGTTTTTGAGATGAACGATCATACATGTAAAAATTCTTTCCCTAAAGATGAGTATCAGGCAGATCTGATCGAAAGAGGGTATGTGGGATAAATGACTAAAGCTACTTTGCAAAAGGGAAATTTCCCACCTCCCATGAAATTTTTATTTCAAACCCTGCTCATGTGTGTTTCAAACAAATCAACAGCTTTCAATGAAATTCCATTAAAGATCCAATACTAGGGATATGCTATCATGGCAGAAGTTGATTTTAATTACTCCCAAGATATTTTCAATGATTTGGTTAAAAATTTAAATAATATAAAAGAAAAGAAGAAACCATTTTTGTTGTTTCCAAGGTTTTTAAGTTACTACTTACAAAAGAAAATCCCAAAGAATAGTGCACATGTGCTTATCCAAGGTGCTTCTTGTCAAATAAACAACCTTTCTTCTAAAACTTTTACAAGGCTTTCAGAGTCAAAATCTTCTGAAACACAAACAGAGGAGCCTGAGTAAACTTTGGATGTGTCCACATCTGCTCCTCAGGTTTCTACTGTTAAGCCCACTGCTCTTGGTGACCACAGCAGCACAACCACTGTTGTGCAACCCCCACCAAAAACTCTCAAAAAGACCAAAAAGAAATTATCAAAAAAGCCCCCCAAACCATCTAAAAAGGACCTTCTGGAAGATGAGATCCCAGAAGTTAATCCAGTGACAAGACAAAAGTCACCAACACCCACTGTTGCTACTTCCTCACAACAGTTGGAAAGATCTCCACCCTAGGCCTCAACTCCTCCTGCTTCCTCACAAAATGAACAGGTTGTAAGCATAGGGACACCACTCTATGATACATTACCCTCACTTGAGAGTATGTTCAATAGCCCTGCTCCCGGGGCAAATTCTCTTTCAACTCCTATCCCTACAACCACATTACCACCCACCTTTTTACCTCTGTTGAAAGCATTGGATATGGATCAGACACTAATCAGTTCTTCTCAACAACCCATCACTGAGAATATACTCCAACAAGAGACTGAGTCTGATGCCTCTACCTTTGCTAACCCATCAACAGTTGAGGAGGTTACACCCCTAGAGTTACATGTATCTCTTTGTGGTAGTTCAAGTGGAGCAGCTACTACAGGTGTTGAATCCACTGATTTACACCTGGACAGTAGTTTCATAAGTCAGACTCCCTTGAAGGCAATTTCTTCTTTGGGAACCAAGGTAACCACTGGTGTGTTCCAGTTAACCACTGGTGAGCATACTAAGGTAACCATTGCTGAAGAAAGAAGTCCCAAGTACCAAGACAAAGGGGCATCAGTGGATGAACCATTGGAGACTTCTCCTGGTCCAACTGCTGATACAACCACTACTGGTGGGAAATCAGATGATCCCATTAACTTAGGTGATGGTTTAAGATATCAGGAATTGACGGAGAGAGTTACCAATATTGAAACATATGTGGTAGATATCAAAAATATGCTGCAACAGTTGTTACAATCATCAAAGTCTCAATCCACTGCTTCATCATCTGCTACCACAACAAGTGAGCTATGTCAACTCCTACAACCTCTGCTTCATCAACAAAGAAAATATGCTGATCAACAACATGAAATCCAGTTACAACTGTTCATAAAATATGATGGATGCAAGGTATAAGGACACTCAAGCTAATATTAAAGCCATCAAAGCTCAGTTACTCCAAAGCACTGGTACTTCTCCTCCTACCATTATCTATGTAAACACTGATGATGCCAAAAAGGGGGAGAAAGGAAAGGAAGGTTTACACCTAGAGCCTGATCCAAAAGCTAAACCTGTTGTAGAGATTCCTAGACCAGATGGTGCAAAGAAGGTTGATGTGACTCTCAACCTATTTGCTGAACAAAAAGCAAATAGAAAAGAGAGAATGGAAAAAAAGGGTTCTAAAAGATTTGAAAAAGAAAAGAAAGGTCTAATGGGAAAGGAAGAGCAGGGTACTTTAAAAAGAAGAAGAACTACCAGAAAGGTCAGCAAACCTACTTCCACACCTTCCAAATCCACTGAACAACCTTCTGAAATCCCCAAAAGTTCCTCACCTCAAACCACAAAGCAAACAGATGTTGAGACACCTGTTATATCAACAGTCGTTGATACATCAGTGGTTTCAACAGATGTTGTCACAACAAATGCTCTCATTACTTTACCAACCACCACTCAATCCACAAATACACCCCCAAATTCAACACCTCCAACCACACCAAAAATAAAGAGAAGGAGGATAACAAATGTTATACTTGAAGATGACAATGTACCTTCTCCACTTCCAATATCTTCACAACCTCTGATCCTATCCACTGTGCAAAAACCTACTTCAACTGCTTCAATTCTAACCCCTGCCCAAACTACTGCCTTGGTTCCTTTGGGAGTGAAATTTCCTCTGGATCTTCCAGCAGTTAGAGAGGAGATTAAATCCTTCTATTCTGAAGATGATCCTCAAAAAAGAAACCTCCCATCTCTTCATGGTTATCCTTTGCCAAAGAACGTTGATGAATACCTTCAATTGAAAGCCAAACAAGTAGAGGATATCTCAAAATGATACACAAAAGGAAAATCTCATAAAGAAATACAGAGAAATTTGCAATATCTGCTCAGCCAAGTCATAACATTCGAACAGTTTTCAAAAGATCTTTGTCAGCAGTTATCAGAAAGAGATGATGAAAGCCTTAGGCAAGATTACATTGAACACATCATGGAAAACAAGGAATACAAGGCAGAAAGGTATCAATTCAAAGACTGAACCATAAGTGAGCTCAAGCAAGAAATTGGAAGAATACAAAAGATGCTTGATGACTCAACAATAAAACCAACCCCACCAGTCTGGTCCTAGTATAAAAAGAATGTACCTAAAAGGGTTTTGAAATTGAAGAGAATGAAGGAAGAGCTTATAACTGCAAATTATGGCTCAAGGAATCAAATCACAAGGTGGACAGAGGTTAAAGTGATAGACACATACAAAAAATAGGAAGAAAGAAGAAAGACAGATCCCTCTGTTCCTAAAAAGCCAGATTATCCAGCATCAGAGGTTTCAATCAAACAGATCCTACCAACTAAAAGATCTGCTAAACCCACTGTTCCATCTGCTATTGCTGTCTATAAAAAAAAGAGAGGAAAAAACAGATGGATGAAGAAGAAGAAGAAGAAGCACAAGAAGAATCCGAAATATTTAAAGTGGCTATCAAGCAGATGTTGGTAGAAAATCCTGACTCAGCAAAGCTACAAGAACTAGCCAAGAGATTCATGAGCAGGCCTTCATCACCAAAGCACTGATGAAGATCATCCACTGTTGAAGACTAAAGCATTGATGAAGACCAAAGGCCTGTTGAAGACAAGCACTAATGAACCAAAGTCCTGATCAACCAAAAGTGAACCACTGCCCAACAACAACAGTAGTTAAGCATCAACAGCAGATATTGCATCAGTGTTTATGTTAACAGTGTTTGTATGTAACAGTATTTATGCAGTAAAATACACTTTGAGCGGTTTTGACCTGTTTAATATATTATCCTTTTAGTTAATTTTCTTTTCGAGTTGTCCCATCTAAGATAAAACACAGGATTAAATAATATGGTCAAATTGTTAAGGGTCTTGATGATTTAAGATGCTAAATGTGTGCCGTCTATTAGCTAATTATTTGTAATTTATAACGTGTTGGACCAAGTGATCAGACCCTGAAGAACAAATGATATGGAAAGCCAAAACTGGATCCCAACAGTTGATCCACAATAAGCACTACCTATCTAAGTTTACTCCAATGACAGTGGTTATAACAAGTTAATAAGGCAAAGCACTGATCGGCCTAACAACTGTTGGATATAAAGACTGTTGTACACAAAGACTGATGAAGATCATCCACTGTTAAAGACCAAAGCACTGATGAAGACCAAAGCCCTGTTGAAGACAAGCACTGATGAACCAAAGGCCTGATCAACCAAAGTTGAACCACTGCCCAACAACAAGAATGGTTCAGCATCAACAGTAGATATTGCATTAGTGTTTATGTTAACAGTGTTTATATGTAACAGTATTTATCACATCAGTGTTTTATAATCTGGACAATGACTTTGAATGTCAATATATATATCAAATCCCCGACAATCTAAATGAATCGATAATTACTTACTAATTAATATAATAAAACGTTACTAAAACTACCCGTGTATTACACGGGTCCGACTACTAGTTTACATTATATGATACGCGTGTTCAATACACTAGATAGGAGCTTTCAAAAAATAGAACTATTTGACTCTAGTTTACAATATAAGAGCATTAACATATCTTCCGTCATTTTATAGCCTATAATTTAACTAAAAATTACACTTTTTAAAATTTATATTTCCTATTAGAAAACCTTCCACATTCCATCCACCATTTTGATCTTTTACTTACTTGCAAACACTTATTTATTAAATTCATCGCTTTTATATGCTTACAATAATTTGATGGATGATTAATAGTTGTTTTTCATATATAAAAAGTTATTGTAACAACTTTTAAAAAAATTAGGTTTGGCGAGAGAAATAGGAGATGGGATGTAATGTGTTTTTAGAAGATTTTTTTTAAGATTTAAATCTCCATTTTTCATATTGTTCCAGCAAATCATGCAACACATATACAACAGATATGGCGTTTTGTTCTTTATGCTTGTTTCATTGTCGTTTTTTTTTCAAATTAATATTTCACAATGTGTTGTATGTTTCAATGGCGTTCTTCGTGTATCCAATTTTTTCGCATTTTCATTGCTTGTTTAACAATTAGTAAGAACTGATAATTGGAGTTTTCATTATTAATGTTAATTGTTGTTTGGGATCTTATATATACTTATGGTTTACGATCATTGGCGTTTTACACCTGATTAGTTTTGAATATTACTGAGTAATATTTGTAAACATCAGTTCTTACTATTTGTTAATTTGTAAACCTCAGTTTTGTTAACTATAACGTTTTCATTGTCATGTTATATTTGTTGATTATTCATATTGTTAATTATTCATCTCGTGGCATTTTGATTATCACGTTTCAATAACATTGTTAATTCATCATATTTGTTAATTAATCAACTAATGGTGTTTTCATTATGGCGTTATCAATTATATGTTTATTATGTCTTGTTTATTATTTAAGTAATGGCGTTTTCATCGATAATGTTATAAGGAGACAATTTCTATTTTAATGGCGTTTTTCTGAAATTGTTTCTCACTATATTTTCTCAGACGAAGGTGTTTCCTCGAATAAAAGGTTTTGCCCTGATTTAGCATTTATCATTTCTAACGTTAGTGAAGAGATAAAGCCCAAAATGGA
Source organism: Helianthus tuberosus (assembly GCA_030545235.1). Taxonomy (NCBI): domain Eukaryota; kingdom Viridiplantae; phylum Streptophyta; class Magnoliopsida; order Asterales; family Asteraceae; genus Helianthus; species Helianthus tuberosus. The sequence continues at coordinate 147,586,575 of CM060358.1, forward strand.
CATGATATTCACAAGCCTCGATGATTGTTATTCAATGAATGTTACGTATGCCAAGGCTTGTGATTTTTCTGTCAAGAAAGACACTAAAAAGATAAACACAAGGTTTGGCGTTTTATATTTAATGGCGTTTAGATGAGGATGATGTGTGCTTTGTAGTTTAAGACGGTAATTTAATGGCGTTTTATTCATGAGTTTGTTGTTTTGCCTAGAGAAGTCTAAAGACCTTTTTACCCTTAATGAAGCACGTCCACGTAATCAAATTGATATTATTTACGAAAATGTCACCGTGCCAATCTAGTCCATAGATTGTTTTGATCTGACGATCCATAGGCGTCCTCACCGTTCTCACACTTTTCACCGTTTTTCCTAAAATCCTGAACCTATATATATATAGGGGACCGCTAAAATAAGAACCACCTCCAGTTGTAAGAACCGTGAGAACTTTTTGATCCGGGGCGAGTTGGACCAAATTTTTTTTTCAAAAACGTAGATGGTTGTATTATAAACACATTTGTTAAAAAAATGTCGTGTGTGTAGTTTTGAACACCACAAGTTTGTGTTTACGGGTACCGTAAATTTTAAATAAAATTTACGGGTCCCGTAAACGCAAACTTTGGGTGCTCAAAACTACACACCCGACATTTTATTTTGAAATTTTTTTTTTACAAATGTGTTTATAATACATGCATCTACGTTTATGAAAAAAAAATTGGTCCACCTCGCCCCGTACGGTGTAGTTCTCACGGTTCTTACAACTGGAGGTGGTTCTCATTTTAGCGGTTCCCTATATATATATATATATATATATATATGACAATTATAATATGAAATCCTTGGTGAGTTAAAAAAAACCATTGAAACTCAATTTGTAGCCAAGAATCATGCCATATAGTAATTGTTACATACTACCAAAATGGTAGTTTTGTAACTTAATAAGGTGCAACCTCTTTAACTATTACACTTTTGTGTCAAAGGAGAGAGAAAGTATTACAATTTTTTTTGAACTTCACATGTGATGTGTGTGAAGTGTATATATATATATATATATATATATATATATATATATACATATATATATTTAAGAAATGTGTTCTTTCACACAAATTTGGTTTTAAACATAGTTTTACCCTATAACTAAGTCACACACATGAAAGACACGTGTACCCGTCGATAGTAATATAATTTTTGGGCAAGAACCGAATAGCAATCTGTGGACGCGGTTTCTCAATGCTTAACTTTTGTTACTCTAAAGCCTTTTCACTTAACAAGTTTAGTTTTCTAATTTATCATGTAACCAATAAAAATCCTAAGTTAACAAAATTCTACAAGATCTATTAAGAAGTTGCCGAAACCGAGTATCCACTAATGTTCATGTAATGATCTAAGGAAAGCACTAATGATGACCCAAACTCTCAAATAACTAAGTCCCGATCAAGGTCGCTTAGTTTTATAATTTCTTCCGAAAATTAAAATGATTAAATACTCTAATAACCTAGAAATCAGTCTTTTTAAGCTTGTTTGTAAAGTTTACATTACTCTCTAAACACACTTTACTCATTCGTCAAAACTCCTAACTCGACAATCTAAGGAAAACTAATATTAAAAATATACTAATCACCTAAAATTGCTTTTAATTAGATAGTATCCTAATGTTGTTCTTGATATGAACCATGAGCATAATCATGCTAGATAACAATTTTTTCCCGAATCACCAATCTTACACAATTAACACACTCTAAAATCCAAATTAACACTATCATAATCTTTCCAAATCCCACTGCAAGATTACATACACATGCTCAAATCTTCATCCATTTCATGTTAACAATTACCATTCTTAGTTTCATGTCTCGAATCCTACTAACTAGTAACAAGATTCAACAATCATCATTTACACATGGGTTTTCCAACACCTCATGAGCAAATAACAATCAAACATTCATGAACTTCAACTTTAAGCATGTATACTATGTGGTGTGAAACACACATCTTTTCCCTTGTATTTTGTACATTATTTTAGTTAATTTGTATTTGTTTTTTGTATGTTTTGGCTTGTACTTAGTTGTATGTGGTTTTATAGGTGTTTGTGTACAGATGAAGCAAAAACGAGCTAAAACGTCAAAAAAACGAGCACATGGGAGAATGATTGGGTTTAGTAAAGGATTCTCATGTAACGAAAAAGAATATTTTAAAATATGAGACGATAGAGAATTGAATTACGAAGATATAGGATGAAATGGTGACAAAAACGGAGTTGAAACGAAGAAGTTACGACGAAAACAGTTTTCCAGAATCTGATGCGCGTCGCGTCACGCGAGAGATTCACCTAAACCCTCTCACGCGACGCGAGGGGATGTCAGTTCAGTGTGTAAAAACTTGATTTTAACCCTATGTAAGCCCCAATTAACCCTGATATGAAAATAACTAATCCTAGACGAACCAGAGCATACCAGAGACGAATTTTGGAGTATACAAAGGCTAAGGTTGTAGACTTGAAGCAACGGGTCGAGATTTCTCGGGTGTTCATCATTCGAGTTTCAAGTTTCTTTGTTTTCCTTGATTCAAACCATGTTTATTAATTCGTTATGACTTGTGATTGTGTTTTAAAGATGATTATAGGCTAAATACTTTTCTACTACCTAGGTTTAGGATGAATAGTTGTTGATAACATGGTTTTTCTTTTGGTTTATGGTAAAATTTTGATAGATTAATACTTTAGTACGTGTCTTTTTTTATGAAGTCAGATGTTATGCATGCTTATTTTACTGATTCAAACTCTTTCATAAGTGTCACTTGCGTTTTTGTGATGGTCTGTAATGTATGAATGCTAGTTAGGTCGCCTATTATGTGTTAGCAATTAGTTTATGGTTATTTTCTAGGGATTTCCGTAGGAACTGTGATTAAGGTTTTAGAGGTTTTAAGTGTTCTTCCTGGTCCAATAGCTGTGAGGTGAGGATTAGTTAGGTTTGTCTTCGTCTCTTGACGGTTTAGGGTCTGATTACGTGTGAGCGGGTCTTCCTTCATTGTCTCTTGATTGTTGCATATCTGAATCTAATGAATTGATTGTAAATTACCCCTTTACACTTTTAGTGCATTGAGATTGTCGCGTTGTGAGGTAGACTGTCTTTAGGGTACTTTAGTATTGTTGGATTCGTTGTGAGGCTATTCGACTAACCGGTGAGATTAACAGCTTTTAGGGTTCTCTTAGTTGCCATCCTTGAGAAGGGTCGAGGATACTCTAGGATTTCCTATTAGTTTAGTTCATAGATCCCGGTTCCATCTAGTTACCAATACTGTTAGAAAACCATGATTCACAAATAGGATTTAAAGCCTAGGTAGTTCTTTATCATCATCTGATCACATCCGTAGTCCTAGTTCGTATCTGTGTTAGCATTAGTTAATCCTTTAATTAAGTTCACTAGATTGGTAGAAACCCCCATCAATTAGCAACACAAATTAAGTTGAGTTAGTATAGATAGTAACCGAATCTAGTAAACGTTCTCACTAGAGTCCTGTGGGTTCGATACTCGGACTTCTTAGGTTGTACTACATTGACCGGTACACTTGTCGGCTGTGTGGTTTAGTTTTAAAGAGACTTAGGTTATAAATTTAAAACTTAGAATGTCTAGTTTAAAGTTAATTTAGTTAGTTTTAATTAAACCACTTTGAGCACATCATATACATAATCCAAGAACAATCCTAGAACACTATCATGAAGATTAAAATAAAGTTGTCATCACAATTACTTCTAATTCATCACATTAACAATAGCTTCAACATGGTTTAGACAACCCAAATGTTTAGCCTCCAGGGCTCGTCACAACATGAACAAATCTTGCAAAGATTACAAAGTTTGTCATGGAATTGAAATGCTAACCACTTAAAGAGCAAGAATTAAAGGTTGATGACTGCGTCTTGAGTAGTGTTAGCCTTCTTCTTGGTTCCCCTAAGCTCTCCAAGTGCAAGAATTTGAGAGTGAACTTACCTCTAAGACCCAACAACTCACAAATGAGTTGAAACTCGTATTTAAGCTACTAGTCAAATGGCACAATTGTGCTGGGATTTGGCATGATTGTGTTTGGTGTGTGTCAGTTTCGCTTTTTGTCTACTATTCTTGTTTGCTATCATTTTTGGCAAAATCCCGCTCAAAAGTTTCTGAGGCGAGCACGATCATTCTAGGCTAATTTGGTCAGGTATGATCGTGCCTAGGGTTGGCATGACCATGCCAATCAAAGATCTTGTCCAATCTTGGCTGGTGCTTGTGTTTGGCATGATGGTGATGGTGCTCAGATGACTGGCCGTGCCTGGGGTTGTCATGATCGTGTCGTATCTGGCAGTTTGCTAGAAATGTTCGATTTTGCTCTAGAAGCCTTTGTTTTACTACTGGGCGGAAGCCCAGACATGTAAACTCAAATGAATACCAAAATCAATGAAAACACACTTGTAAAAAATAAAATTCCGAGCGGTATTTTAAGTCATTTTACACCATTGTAAAAAGCTGCTGACATAAGTATTTACCTCAACTATATGAGTTTTTTACACTAATGTAAATCAACAAAAAAACGATTTTTTTAAGTTGATTTTTTTAGGATTTTTGGTAAAGTTTTATATATTTGGTGCTAATTTAATAAAAACAACTCATTTCTATACAGTAATTTGTTATGACATAAGTCATAAGGTCAAACAAACCCACCTGACTTTGTTGGGAATACATACAAGTGCGAATCCACAATAATAAATTTTAAAAAACTTATAAGTAATATTAGGTGAAATTAATCATTTTGGTGACAAATTAATTGAAATTGTTTTAATCAAACAACTTTTTTTACTGATGATAAGAGTTACTGCATTTAGCTCAATGGTATCAAGATGTTAAAAATGTTGTTCTACATAAATGATGAGCGTTCAAATCTCATTGTCATTAGGCCGCTTGTTGGGGGGGCACCAAAGCTAAGCGCCAAAGGCACATCACCGTCACTTTGGCCAGTTTAACCATAATGTAGGGGGCGCCAAAGCCACCTTGCCACCATTTTCCCCTTCTTCGTTATGTTGATCAGTTCTGTTTTAATATAATGGAAAACATAAATAACATACCTGTTACAGCAGACAGGCCAGCAGAGAATCCAGTCAGAGATGCAGCCATTGAGTTTGACATACTTGTCATGATGATCTGGTTCCTCCTTAGGATGTAGGATTATGATGGTGATGAAACCGAAACAAGGGAAGGATTCGGTTATGGAGAGAGAGCAAATTGATGTTATTTGGATTGTTTAAATTGTGTAACCCTTAAGCTCTCTAATAATCTCCTTATATATACACCCAAGAGGAAACCTAATTAGTTAATAAGGGTAATATGGTCCATCAACAATTACCAACTAATTATTAATAGTTATTAATATATTTTGACCTAGATAATATAAATGATTATAATGGCTACAAGATTAAATATTATAACAATTATATATATTTAATCTCACATTCTCCCACTTAGCTGAGTAATCATTTATCATGAGTATTAGATGAGCCTTGCCAGGAGTTAACACTCATTTTAGCCTTAAACCAAGAACTATAGTTGAGAAATACAGCCATTGAATCATCATTCGACTCAGGACCCCCATTAGTCATACTATAGCCTTAATTTAAAACTTAACAGTTAGGATCAAAATACACATAAGCCCTTTAGCGTTTAATTTGTATTTATATATTTATCTATATGTCATTACACCGACAGAACATATGTTAGAGACATACAAAATCAAACTGAGGAAATTTTATTAATTAAAACATAAGCTAGTACAATATGCCATTAAATAAGGTCTTTAGTAAGTCCCATATTCGATACATGTTCTTCGAAAACTTTAGGTGGGAGACCTTTAGTCATCGGATCCGCAAGCGTATCTTTAGTACTAATATACTCAATACAAAGATTATTTTCCTCAACTCATTCACGTACGAACAAATATTTTGTATCGAGATATAAACCAGCTCCAGTCGAACTCTTACTGTTTGAGAAACTAACAGCAGCTGAGTTATCACAGTAAAGCTTCAATGGTCTAGAAATGGAATTAACAATTTTGAGTCCAGTGATCAGATTTCTAAGCAACATTCCATGACAAGTTGCGTTGTAAACAGCAATGTATTCTGCCATCATTGTGGAAGTTGTGGTTAACTGTTGTTTATGAATCTTCCATGAGATAGGTCCGCCTGCTAACATAAAGATATAGCCCGAAGTGGATTTCATGTCATCTTTGCATTTGGCAAAATTAGAATAACCTACCACTTCTAAGTGATCACTTCTTCTATAAGTCAGTTTATAGTCTTTCGTCCCTTGTAGATATCTAAGGACCTTCTTAGCTACTTTCCAGTGATTTAGGCCAGGATTAGTCTGATAACGGCCTAGCATTCCAGCAATATAAGCGATATCTGGGTGAGTACAGACTTAAGCATACATCAGGCTCCCGACTACTGACGCGTAAGGTATCTGGCTCATTTGCTCCTTTTCAACCTCTGTTGTCGGACACTGGAATGAACCAAAAACATCTCCCTTAACTACTGGAGTAACTGAGGGCTTGCACTGTTGCATGTTGTAACGTGTAAGGACACGATCTATGTAAGTCTTTTGAGACAATCCTAAGATCCCTTTGTGTCTATCTCGGTGAATTTCGATGCCAATGACGTAAGAAGCATCCCCGAGATCCTTCATGTTATAGTTATGCGAGAGTAACCGCTTCGACTCATGCAACATGTCTAAACTATTACTTGCCAATAGAATATCATCTACGTAAAGGACATGTATAGTAAAGTTACTCCTACTCATCTTGAGGTCGGTGCATTGATCCACTTGAATCTTCATAAAACCTTGTCTCTTCATGACTTCATCAAACTTGAGGTACCATTGACGTGATGCTTGTTTTAACCCGTAAATGGATTTCTTCAACTTACAGACTAGATGCTCCTAACCTTCAGGTTTAAAGCCTTCAGGTTGTTTCATGTAAACATCTTCGTCTAAGTCTCCGTTAAGGAAAGCAGTTTTGACGTCCATCTGATACAGCTCCAAATCAAAATGAGATACTAGGGGCCATAACGATCCTTAATGAATCTTTACGAGGGACAAGTGAAAACGTCTCTTGATAATCAATTCCCTCTTTCTGAGTGTAGCCCTTTGCAACCAATCTCGCTTTATAGCGTTCAACGTTCCTCTTCGGATCCAGTTTTGTTTTGAACACCCATTTACATCCTACAGGTTTAACACCGTTGGGTAATTCGACCAAATCCCAAACGTCATTTTTCTTCATGGATTCAAGCTCATCAATCATTGATTTGTTCCATTCATAAGACTGGTCACTTCTAATGGCTTGATTATAAGAGATAAGATCATTGAGCTTTCCAGCATCCATTTCAGTCAGGTAGGTAACATAATCATCCCAATTAGTAGGCCTTCTTTGCCTTGATGACCTCCTGAGTTGATTATCTGGTTCAGCGTTGTCTTGGTTTTGAGCGTTTGATGTGCCTTCTTTATGAGGTATAATGGGTTCTGATTGTGGAGATGGAATTTGTGTTGTAGCTTCAGGTGTAGTTGTTGCATTGGGTACAAGAGGAGTAAACAGAGTAATGGTAAGCGACGAGTCCCCCCCCCCCCCACGTCTTGTACTTCTTGTAATTCTTCGTAAGGGTTGGTACTGCTCCCACTGACCTTGAAATCCTTCAGGAACGCATCACACTTGGTTTCAACAATACGAGTGACATGGGAAGGACAATAGAAACGATAACCTTTTAAATGATCATGATACCCGATAAAGAAACAGGTAACTGTTTTAGGGTCAAGTTTCCTTAGGAAAGGATTACAGAGTTTTGCTTCAGCAATGCAGCCCCATACTTTCATATATTTAAGACTCAGTTTCCTTCCTGTCCAAAGTTAATAAGGAGTTTTAGGGACAGACTTAGAAGGAACTCTATTGAGTATATGAACAGCTGCTTTCAACGCTTCAGTCCAGAGGAATAATGGTAAATTTGTGTTGGGTAACATACTGTGCACCATGTTCATAAGGGTTCGATTTCTTTGTTCATCGACACCGTTCTGCTGCCAAGCATGGTGTATTGGTTCACAATCCCTTGGCCCTTACAAAACTCATAAAATGGACCAGGAGCTTGACCCACATCAGTATGTCTTCCATAATATTCACCGCCTCTATCTGATCTCACAACTTTAATCTGACGATCTAATTGCTTTTCAACTTCAGCTTTATAGTCTTTAAAAGTTGTAAGAGATTCAGATTTTTCCTTAATGAGATACAAGTACATGTAACGAGAATAATCATCAATGAAAGTGATAAATGAAGTATGTCATGTTATGCCAGCGATTTGGTAGGGACCACTAATGTCAGTATGAATGAGTTCTAATAGATTAGAGCTCCTAGTGGTACCTTTCTTATTCGCTAATGTCATTTTGCCTTTAAGACATTTGACACATGTTCCAAAATCAGTGAAATCGATAGGAGGTAAGACTTCATCTTTTACGAGACGATTTAATCGTTCTCTTGAGATGTGGCCTAAACATTGATGCCACAACATAGATGAAATCTCTAAGTCTCGATTATGTTTCATCTTTGTGAGTGATTCATTAATATTATATGACAACAAAGATTTGGAAAAATTATCATCTAGTTCTAATCTATAGAGACCACCATCCAGAATGCCAGTACCATAAACAACGGAATCATAGAGAATAGAGAGTTTGTGATGACCATGGGAAACAACAAAACCTTCCGTGTATAACTTTGGTCATGATACAAGGTTCCGAGTTACCTCAGGAACATATAAGGTATCATAAAGTTTAATACATAAACCAGTTTTCAAAAATAATTGTAATGTTCCTATGGCCTTCACTTCTAATTCCCGATCATCCCCGACTTTAAGTGTTCTTTGGTTTCTTCCCAGCTTCCGGATTGAAAGGAATCCCTGAGTAGAGTTGGTTACATGAACCATAGAACCAGAATCAAACCACCAAGAATTAGCAGGAACATTTAAATTAAAGGACTCAAGTATCATGAAAAAATTGTTACCTTTCTTAGCCAGCCACTCCTTGAAGTCAGGGCATTCCTTTTGCTTATGTCCTGTTTTCTTACAGAACTTGCAGTAGGGTTTGCCTAAAGAGCACTTAGAGCTGGAAGGTGCACTTGTATTAGGATTTGGCTTTTGGATTTTGGAAACATTCTTTCTTTGATAATTGTTCTTCCTCTTCTTAGAGTTGGATGTGGTGGAGTTAGCAACATCTTCATATGCTCTTCCTCCTGAACGCACATAGCGACCAGCTCACTCATCGTCCATTTATCCTTTTGAGTGTTGTAATTGATCTTGAATTCTTCATAGGACAAAGGAAGCGAAGTGATGATGAAGTGAACAAGAAAACCATCACTGATTTCCATCTTTAGCCCTTTCAGCTTATTGGCCATGTCATGCATCATCATGATGTGCTCGCGAATGCCGCACCTCCCATCATACTTAGTCGTCACCAGCTTGAGGATAAGAGTGCTAGCGTGTGCTTTTGATGTCCCTTTGAATTGTGCCTCCACAGAAGCCAGGTAGGTTTTAGCGTCATCAGAATCAGGAATGGCTCCTCTGATCGCATTATGTATGGACTGCTTCATGAACATGAGAGACATGCGGTTACACCTAGTCCATTTGTCATGAATTATCTGCTCAGCAGCAGTACTTTGGGGAGTAAGGTCCACTAGCTTATTCTACCTTAGAGCATAATTGTAACAACCCTCAATAAATCGACACTCTCGAATATTTCCGACACCCTATTATATCTTAAAATATCCCAATATGTCTTTAAATACACCCCGTATGTGAAAACCGAGCCCGAAATACAGTATAGCCTTAAAAATAAAATATAAAATCTGAATTTTAAGCTGAGGCGGGCCACGTAGACCCACCCCAAGCCTTTACGCGGGCGGTATCAAGGTTGGAAACTGACTCCGTTGATTTCTTTAGTTCAGGCGGGCCGCGTAAGCTTTAGCTTCATTTACGCGGGCCGCGTGAGATCAAAATAGTGGCAACACCCCAGGCCGACACGTGTCATCATCGTGTCAAGTCTATACGCTGATCCAGACGAGCTACGTGTTGACTGGAGTTTGACGTGGGCCGCGTAGACCTTCGTCTACTCTTACGCGGGTCGCGAGAGACCCAGGTTCAGCAACTATATTAGGAGGCATCAGGTTTCAGTATCCGTCGTTCATTTCTTTTTCTTTCTAAACGAATTTCTGAAGATATAAGCATAATATTCAAGTATTATAACCCCTAAGTAGCGAGGTTCTGCTCCGTTGTAAGTATTATAACCCCAGTTTCGTAGTAGATACGTTGCCCGATTGATTTAGGGTTCCGTAACAACTGTCGTGGTTCTGCCCGACGTAGTTGTTGGAATACCGTCTCGGGGAGGGTATCATTAATATTTTCAAAGGGTAATGATACTAACCTATGTACATTTGTATAAATTATAGATTATTCCCAGGAAACCCTTACGCGAAGTCTAAGATAGCAATGTGAGTTTATCCTCTTTTTGTTAACCTTTTTGTAATGTTTTACAAAACCTTAAATGTTTTACAATGTGATTAAGCGGTGATTGAGTCTTTGTAGTTCTTCAATTACTGCCGGTATGTTGGGGTTTTGTATACAAAATTTACTACTGCGAGTAGTAAGTCGAGGATGACAGTACGTTACCATTGGACAACGAGTTAGCCAATGTGTAATATGACCCGCAAGTCAGGATTTGTGACAACTGTGCCTCCGTGACCATCAAACAAATACCAAATCAATGAGATATTGTGTTTCATACTTGGGATTTGTAAAAAAAATATGTTTATCGTTTGCACATATCATTCTTGTTCGATTTCGAGCTTTAAATCGCTTTCTAGAAGGTTATACGCGATCTGATGCGTAAATATAACCAGTTTAATGCAACAAACACTCCGGAATAGTGAAATAGGCTTAACATACCTTAAATAACCTTTACATAACTTAGAAATAAGTTTTGGATGGTTTGGTATGCCGAAATCAAGTTAATTCGCTTACAGGGACTAAATTTGACAAACTGTGAAAGTATGCCAATTTGAACTGTAACAGACATTCCGGAACATGACCATAAGTTAAACATACCCTAAATATCCTTTACATAGCTTAGAAATAGGCTTTGAGGGGTTCGGTGTGCTAAAATAAACTTTTGGGTCATTCAGGGACTAAAAGCGTCAAAAAGTGCATAAGTTTGCATTTTCGCGCATAACTTACGTTCTGAATACATCTGGACATCCAAAAATCTATGTAAGCACGGAAATATTTTATTTTAGTGTTTGGCATAAGAAAAATCCATTCGTCACGCAATTTGGATCGTTTTTCGCGCTTATGCGCATTCCGTCGTAATTAAGCGAACATCGCGATCGTACGGCCAAACGAACCGACATCCAAGATATTTTTGAGCACATTTTAAGTTCCCTATACTTTAACTTCATTTTAGAGCTTTGAAATGGGGTTAACGGGCCTTAAACGTGTCGGAAATGGCTTTAATGCATAACAGGGACCAAAACTATCATTTCAGCATAGTTGATGGCTTACGGACCGTAAGCCCTCAACCTTACGGTCCGTAAGGGACTCCCAGCTGATCAGAAGCTTCTAAAACAGCTGTTAACAGCTGTTAAGCACTCCCTAACCCTTTTGCACTTGCCTCTTCCTGATAATGAGGGGCCATTTTGGTGTTCCATGGAAATTTCAACAAGTGTAGGGATGAGATTGAAGCCCGGATTACGAGAAACGATCCTAACGGTTGTCCATTTACTATAAATACCCCCACCCTTCACTTGCAAACCCACTTGAAATCTGAGTTTTTCTCTAAGTGGTTGTGTTTTTACACTTCCTACCTGAGATTACTTGGAAATCAAACTTGCGGGGACCCGTTGTAAGTGTTCTTTCGTTCTTTTCATTCGTTTTAGCATTTAAGTCAAACTGCGTTTGACTTTCTGCATTGACCAGTTTATGGTCAACGCGAAGTTCGTTTGAACTTCATAACGTGAACGTAATCACGATGGTTATAGTCCCTAATGACTATACCTACTGATTACCACGTTATCTAGGCTTAGTGACGAGTCGTAGTTTCGGCCAAAATGCGCATTCTTGCGTATTATGTAACCAAACTACTCTTAGGTATCAAAACCGTTTGTTTTGATACCAAACCTGTTTTCTAAACTTAGTTAAGCATGTTTTAACATGCTTAGCTCGTCACTTTTAGTTTTGTGCTTGTCTTGGGTCGTAAAGGTAAGCGATCTAAACTATCGCTTATACTTTCGAACCCGACCCGTTTGGTCGATCATTAGGATCCGACCAAACATATTAGGTGACCATAGTTGTATAGGGAATAACCTTCCGAGGTTATACCTTATGGTCACACCGTTTGAGTAGTTGTATGATAGGTAGTATATATGCCTTAGGTAAATTACCAAAATGCCCTTTTTACGCCAAAATTCATTTTAAGCATATGTAACATAACTTTTGATATCTAAACTGATTTGGCAACAATATTAGACATGTTAAGGCATATTTTACTTGTCATAGGACTAGTTAGGCGGTCCGAACGCGTTTCACACGAACGACGCGTTAAAGTAGCATAAGCTACCTAAACGGGTCGTGATGGGTCGTAAGCACTTAGGTTAGGTTTCATTTTAGTATGTAGGCTTTGTTAAACCATATTACATGAGTTTCCATGTTCATTTGGTTTACGAACCTTCATTCTATCCGATCCTCCGATATAGGTCCGTTTATTAATGTAGATACCTATATTAGGTGCCGTTTGATATTCGTGATCTTCTAGCTTTGCTTCGTGGATATCTAAAGTCTATTGAGCAATCTCAAGTGAGTACATAGACCCCTCTTTTACCATTTTCAAACTGTTTTGGGGTGAAACACATGTGCTACTTTCATGCTTTCCATGTTTTCACATCATATACTTGCTATGTTCATTAGTACATTTATAGTACATGATTTACATTACATTTCATGCTATGTATGTCCATTGTGTGCATACTTAGTACATTGTTTTACATATTACATTTCATGCTATGTATGTCCATTGTGTGCATACTTAGTACATTGTTTTACATTACATTTCATGCTATGTATGTCCATTGTGTGCATACTTAGTACATTGTTTTACATTACAATTTGTTGCATATGCTCATCCAGCATATGAACACATTATATTACATTATGTGAACCATTTGTATCTATTGAACCATGTGAACCATTTGACAATAGACATTTGACTATACCTAAACATTTCTACAATTGTTAAACATTACATCTTGATGGTTTGGTTTGAGTAAGTGATTTAAGTAACGAGGCGTGTGTAACATGATACAAGCATGGTGGATACGCCGCTGGTACTTCCTATATATAAGTGTTTGTATGGTATTACATATCGTAGCGTTATTTGAATCATTTCAATTTGAGACATATAACATTTTATACAAATAACATACTTTTCACAAGACATTGTTTTACAAACAACTTATCTTATACAAACTCATTTTACTTGGTTATTCATTTAACCATACATTATTTTCTTATTTCTACATATCATCTGGTCTTATTTCTTTTCAAATGATTTACAAAAACAAATCGATTTACAAGGTCCATGGCTAAATTTTATTAAACATTTTCTTAAACTTAAGTCATGAATCTTATTTTCACAAAACCTATGTATCTCACAGGCATTTTTATGCTGACGTACCTATTTTCACATGTGTTTTCAGGAATTGATGCATAGGATTGATCAAGATACACCTAGGCAGACTTGTGCCTTAGTGACTTAAAACAAAGCAAGAACAAGTTAATTTGCGTTATGTACTCTTTGTTTCTTGTTTAAAACGTTGTAAACTCTCTTGTTTGATTAATAAAATGAAACTTTAGTTGCCATGGATTTGAAACAATTAATTCTGTTACAACACTCCCCGACGTTTCCGCCACGTTTCGTTGTCTCACGTGGTCTGGGTGTGACAGGATTGACAGTACTGAATGAGTAATTGTGTAGAAATAAACAATGTGATCGCTCTCAATACTGTTTTAATTGATAAAATGTTTCTTGATTAAACTGGGATTCACTCATCAGTATTTCCCACTGACAAATGTTTTTAAAACGCGTTTCAGGTAAAATAATGTGATAGCCAGTTAGTAAAAAGCCAGCTGGAGAGCACTGAAGGCTTGGGAAAAATGTGGCTATAAAAGTTACCTAAAAGACGATGTTTTAAATTCAATAAAATAGGGTTTATCCCTATAAACGTATTGTAATAAGAAACTTGGGTTTTGCCCATGTGATTATTAATATTAAATATGGTGGTTTTACTCTGATAAACATTTCCTAACTATGGTCCTGATGTAAATTCCGCTGCCAAGTTAACAAGCTGATACCACCGAAACTCTGAGTTCGCGTCCGCCCGTTCCCGGGACAGATAAGGGATCGGGGGTTACGACAGAAGGTGGTATCAGAGCCTAGCCACTGGTCTAAGCCAAAGAAGTGTTCTGCTGACACTTAAATTCTAAATTTTGTGTTAGGAAATAAATTACGGAAATACTTGCATAACTGTATTTATTTGTTATGCGATTATGTGTTTTGTGTTATTTGACTATTTGTTAGTTTACAGTATGAGTGATCAATGACCCTCTGACATGTGTCGTCAGTTGTCTGATTCACCTAGGAGTGAAGGTACCTCATCACAGCCTGCCCTTTCTGGGTATTCTGCTGATCAGGAAGAAGGGATGTTTGCTTTTAAAGCTCAGTCAGAAGAGCCATTCCCTCATAAGAAACGAGGATGGTTCAGTAAGGAAGCCTTTGCACGTAGGAAAAGAATGCGAAAGTTGCAACAGCAAAGAGCCTTAGCAGCCGTTAAGCGAAAGACAGATGCCCATACACAGGATATGCTTAATAGAAGTTTAGCCAATTTCCATATCCTAGCTACAACTGCTGCTGACCCAAGTCTGGAACAACTAGTAGCCCCACAACCACTAATCCCAGACCAATCCATGGAGATAGAAAACCCTGAAAACCAAGTGGAGATGCATGACTTCAACCCAGAGGAAATCCCTAGGGTACAAGCACCAAACCCTCTAGACCCAAATTACGACCCCTGGTGGGACGATAATAGGGACTTTGTGCAACGTTACCCGGAAGACACACCCATACAGAATATAGGAGCCTACCCAGGTATAGACCCTTTAGATCCCTATTACCATGATAACTACATCAGGGAGATCTTAGAAGATCCTTACCGATTTCAGGCACTTTCACCCCCATATCAGGAACCCGCACCCCAGATTCCGAACCTAGTCCTAGAACCTGCACCCCCAACGAGTGCAGAAAACGTGCAAGAACTTAGGACTTTTGGGGAGGAAATTTTAGAAAGCAGTGAGAGAATGAGACAGGTGGGAGAGCGTCTCGTATGGAAGTACGATGAGCGCAAGATGGATTTTTGGATAAATCCATATTCGTGATGTGATAGAGGAAATGCTAATAGTAATAATAATATAATAAAATAAAAATGAAATAAAATATGTGTGTATGGATGCCTATTACTATTAGTGTGATTCTATTTCTGTTGGTATTGTAATTTTCATTTCAGTACTAGTATGTAATAGATGCATAATAGTATATGGAAATAGAGTAAAAGTCGCAATGATCGACGTTTTTGGCTAGATTTCGTGTCATGTAATTAACTATATTAAATATTATCTTGTGATATTAATATGGGGTAAATGTTTAAAATTCAGATGGCTGATGAAGGAAATCAAGGAAATCTGAATAATGATAACCAGAGTAACATTAACGTGGTTAATGAGAATCCAAGCATCAATAACAATGGAAACCAAATGGATAATAGTGTTGTTCAACATATAGTGGCACAAGGAATCATAGATGTCATGCCATTTATTATTCAAACTATTCAAGAAGCGAATAATAAAAGTAAGCATAGCAGTAAGCGACCCATCGAACCCGAAACAGTGTAAACAATGGACCTTTACTTCAATTGCCTATTTCCAAAAGGAGAAAAACCGTGTCTTACGGTTGTTCTTATAAAGAATTCTGGTCTTGTAAACCAATGGAATTCTCGGGCAACGAAGGAGCCATTGCAACCCTACGCTTGATAGAGAAAACTGAGGCAGTCTTAAGAATAAGCAAGTGTGCTAAAGAAGATAAGATATTGTTTGCTTCTAATATGTTTAAGAATTCAGCACTAGAATGGTGGAACACTATCCTCCAATTAAGAGGAAGTGATAGAACCTACAATATGGAATGGGAAGAATTTAAGAACAAGGTAGAAAGGAAATTCTGCTCACCCAATGAAAAGGAACAGATAGCAAACAAATTCCTAAATCTTAGGATGACTGGTGTAGATAGTAAGGGATACACTAAATTATTCTTCGAATATGCTAGAATAGTGCCAACTCTTGTTTCACAAGAACCAGTGTTAATCTCCCGTTATATTTGGGGATTAATTGGAGAGATTAGACACGTAGTCAAGGCAGCTAGACCTCAAACTATAGAAGAAGCTGTAGAACTAGCAAATACCTTGACAGATGAGTTAGTCCGTACCCGAGAAGAGGATCAAAGGAGGAACCTAACCCAAAAGCTCACACAAGAATTTCGTTCTGGAAATTCTAACCGTGGGAGAAATATAGGTTCTACCTCTGCACCTTACTGTAAGAATTGTAAAACAAAGCATTCAGGAAGATGCTCCATATACTGTAACTTTTGCAAAATATCGGGACACAAGGAGGAAAATTGCAGGAAGAAAGCTAATAACAGGATATGTTACAACTGCGGAGAACAAGGTCATATCAAGCTTAATTACCCAAAATTAGCTCCAGTTACAAACAACAAGAATACTCAAAATGCTAGAGCATTTGTTATGACTGCAGATGAAGCTAAGATGATTCCAGATATCATAGCTAGTATGTTTTTAGTTAATGATGTTTTTGCTAAAGTATTATTTGACTCTGGTGCAAACCAAAGTTTTATTAATACATCATTTTGCAAATTTCTAAATCAGTCATTAACTAAACTACCACAAGAATGTCTAGTAGAGACAGCTAATGGAGAAACTGTTAGGATTTCTGAAATCTTGCAAGGAGCAAGAATAGAAATTTTAAATCAGAAATTTATTGCAAACCTTTATCCCATGAATCTGGCAGGATTTGATGTTGTTTTAGGAATGGATTGGTTAATAGCCAATAAATCCAGTATTTTATGTGATCAAAAGACAATCCAAGTAAATTCACCAAAAGGTAAAACAATCACAATTAAAGGAGATAAGCCCTCTAGATCCACAAAATTCATCTCTGTGATGAAAACTGCAAGTTATATCAGAAAAGGTTCTATAGTGTATTTGATTTCTATAATCACTAACACTGA
This sequence comes from Helianthus tuberosus, assembly GCA_030545235.1. NCBI lineage: Eukaryota > Viridiplantae > Streptophyta > Magnoliopsida > Asterales > Asteraceae > Helianthus > Helianthus tuberosus. The sequence continues at coordinate 147,604,027 of CM060358.1, forward strand.
AGGATAGGATTTAAAAGATATTCCAGTAGTATCTCAGTTTTCAGATGTATTTCCAGAAGAATTGCCAGGGCAACCTCCAGATAGAGAAGTTGAATTCATGATCCATTTAATACCAAGAACAGTACCAATTGCCAAAGCACCTTATCGTTTGGCACCCGCAGAAATGCAGGAACTGAAGAAACAATTAGACGAATTGTTGGAAAAATGATTCATACAGCCACGTTCATCGCCGTGGGGAGCACCAATCTTATTTGTTAAAAAGAAGGACGGATCAATGCGTATGTGCATTGACTACCGTGAATTAAACAAGGTCATGATTAAGAACCGGTACCCATTACCGAGAATCGATGATCTGTTCGATCAACTGCAAGGAGCTCGATTTTTCTCTAAAATCGATTTAAGGTCAGGATATCATCAATTAAAGGTACAGGATATCATCAATTAAAGGTACAGGAAGAGGACATTCCTAAGACCGCATTTAGAACGAGGTATGGACATTATGAATTTACTGTCATGCCATTTGGTTTAACCAATGCCCCAGCTGCATTTATGGACATGATGAACTGAATATGTAAGCCATATTTGAATAAATTCATAATTGTTTTCATAGATGATATTCTAATTTACTCTAAGAGTAAAGAGGATCATGCAAAGCATTTGCACGCACTTTTAAGTTTATTAAGAAAGGAAAAGCTTTATGCTAAATTTTCTAAGTGCGAATTTTGGTTAGAACAGGTACAATTTCTTGGAAACCTAGTCAATCATGAAGGAATTCATGTGGATCCCACAAAGATCGAGGCAATTACTAAATGGAAAACCCCTGAGTCACCAACCTAGGTTAGAAGTTTCTTAGGATTGGCCGGTTATTATAGAAGATTTATTCGAGATTTTTCTAGAATAGCCATTCCCTTAACTAAGCTAACCTGTAAATCTGTTAAGTTTGAATGGGGATTAAAACGAGAAGAAGCATTTAGAATTCTTAAGCAAAGATTAACCCATACACCCATATTAGCATTACCAGAAGGAACTGAAGACTTTGTAGTCTATTGTGACGCTTCCAAATTAGGTTATGGATGTGTATTGATGCAACGACAAAAGGTTATAGCTTACGCATCTAGACAACTTAAGAATCATGAAGAGAATTATTCAACCTATGATCTAGAACTAGGAGCTATAATTTTCGCTCTTAAGATTTGGAGACATTACCTTTATGGTAGTAAGTTTACTATATTCACTGATCATAAGAGTTTAAGGTATATTTTCAAGCAAAAGGAGTTGAATATGAGACAAAGACTGTGGATGGAGATGCTCAGTGATTATGATTGTGATATCCAGTATCATGAAGGAAAATCAAATGTAGTAGCAGATGTTTTAAGTCGAAAGTATCATGAAAAGTCAAAAAGGGTACGTTCTCTTAAATCAAATCTACAAGTAGATTTAAATGATCAGATAAGAGAAGCACAAGAATCAGTAATCAAGGATGATACTAAAAAATTAAAAGGTATGCTAAAAGAATTAGAACAAGGAACAGATGGAATTTGGAGATTCCATGAGAAGAGAATGTGGATACCTAAATTAGGAAACCTACGTTATTGTATTTTAGAAGAAGCCCATAAATCTAAATATACGATGCATCCAGGAAATGATAAAATGTACCAGGATTTAAGGAAAAAATTCTGGTGGATAGGAATGAAAAAGGACATAGCAGCCTATGTTTCTAAATGTTTAACTTGTTCATAAGTTAAAGCTGAACACCAGAAACCCTCAGGATTTCTACAACAATTAGAAATACCAGTATGGAAATGGGAATTGATAACAATGGATTTTGTTACTAAATTACCCAAAATAAAGAAAGGTGATGATACAATCTGGGTGATTGTAGATAGACTAACCAAGTCAGCTCATTTCTTACCAATGAAGGAAACTTTCAGTATGGAACAGTTAGCCAAATTATATGTAAATGAAATTGTTTCTTTACATGGAATTCCTTTATCAATTATTTCTGATAGGGATAGTCGATTTACCTCTCATTTTTGGTCAAGTTTCCAAAAGGCAATGGGAACCAAGTTAAATCTAAGCACAGCTTATCATCCTCAAACAGACGGACAAAGTGAAAGGACAATTCAGACAATGGAAGACATGCTTAGAGCTTGTGTAATTGATTTCGGAGGTAATTAGGATGATCACTTACCTTTAATAGAATTTTCTTATAACAATAGCTATCACACAAGTATCAACGCTGCACCATTCGAAGCACTTTATGGACGAAAGTGCCGAACCCCAGTCTGTTGGGCAGAAATTGGGGAAAAGCAAATATTTGGACCTGAGATAGTGCAAGAAACAACTGATAAGATTATTCAAGTCAAGGAACGACTGAAAGCAGCACGCGATCGACAGAAGAGCTATGCTGATAACCGACGCAAACCATTAGAATTTCAAGTAGGAGATAAAGTGTTATTAAAGGTCTCTCCTTGTAAAGGAGTATTAAGATTCATCAAAAGGGGAAAGCTAAGTCCCAGGTATGTTGGACCTTTTAAGATTATTAGAAAAATAGGACCTGTAGCCTATCAGCTACAACTGCCAGAGGAAATGGCAGGAATACATGACGTGTTTCATGTATCTAATCTTAAAAAGTGTTTAGCTGATGAATCACTAATAGTACCTCTTAAGGATATAGAGGTAAATGTACAACTCAAGTTTGCAGAAAGGCCTCTACAAATTGAAGACATGAAAGTCAAGAACCTCAAGCATAAGAGACTAGTTCTGGTCAAAGTAAAGTGGGACTCCAAAAGAGGACCTGAGTATACATGGGAGCTTGAATCTGAAATGCAAAAGAAATATCCGTACTTGTTCCAGTAGATCTCGAGGACGAGCTCTAAAACAAGGTGGGGAGGATGTAACAACCCTCAATAAATCGACACTCTCGAATATTTCCGACACCCGATTATATCTTAAAATATCCCAATATGTCTTTAAACACATCCCGTATGTGAAAACCGAGCCCGAAATACAGTATAGCATTAAAAATAAAATATAAAATCTGAATTTTAAGCTGAGGCGGGCCGCGTAGACCCACCCAAAGCCTTTACGCGGGCGGTATCAAGGTTGGAAACTGACTCCGTTGATTTCTTTAGTTCAGGCGGGTCGCGTAAGCTTTAGCTTACATTTACGCGGGTCGTGTGAGATCAAAATAGTGGCAACACCCCAGGCCAACACGTGTCATCATCGTGTCAAGTCTATACGTTGATCCGGACGAGCTACGCGTTGACTGGAGTTTGACGCGGGCCGCGTAGACCTTCGTCTACTCTTACGCGGGCCGCGAGAGACCCAGGTTCAGCAACTATATAAGGAGGCATCGGGTTTCAGTATTCGTCGTTCATTTCTTTTTCTTTCTAAACGAATTTCTGAAGATATAAGCATAATATTCAAGTATTATACCCCCTAAGTAGCGAGGTTCTGCTCCGTTGTAAGTATTATAACCCTGGTTTTGTAGTAGATACGCTGCCCGATTGATTTAGGGTTCCGTAACAGCTGTCGTGGTTCTGCCCGACGTAGTTGTTGGAATACCGTCTCGGGGAGGGTATCATTAATATTTTCAAAGGGTTATGATACTAACCTATGTACATTTGTATAAATTATAGATTATTCCCAGGAAACCCTTACGCGAAGTCTAAGATAGCAATGTGAGTTTATCCTCTTTTTGTTAACCTTTTTGTAATGTTTTACAAAACCTTAAATGTTTTACAATGTGATTAAGCGGTGATTGAGTCTTTGTAGTTCTTCAATTACTGCCGGTATGTTGGGGTTTTGCATACAAAATTTACTACTATGAGTAGTAAGTCGAGGATGACAGTACGTTACCATTGGACAACGAGTTAGCCAATGTGTAATATGAACCGCAAGTCAGGATTGACAGTACTGAATGAGTAATTGTGTAGAAATAAACAATGTGATCGCTCTCAATATTGTTTTAATTGATAAAATGTTTCTTGATTAAACTGGGATTCACTCACCAGTATTCCCCACTGACAAATGTTTTTAAAACGCGTTTCAGGTAACACAATGTGACAGCCAATTAGTAAAAAGCCAGCTGGAGAGCACTGAAGGCTTGGGAAAAATGTGGCTATAAAAGTTACCTAAAAGACGATGTTTTAAATTCAATAAAATAGGGTTTATCCCTATAAACGTATTGTAATAAGAAACTTGGTTTTGCCCATGTGATTATTAATATTAAATATGGTGGTTTTACTCTGATAAACATTTCCTAACTACGGTCCTGATGTAAATTCCGCTGCCAAATTAACAAGCTGACACCACCGAAACTCTGAGTTCGCGTCCGCCCGTTCCCGGGACATATAATGGATCGGGGGTTGCGACAATAATCAAAATCCAGCAGTCCAAGCGTAAGCATGAGAGAGTCCTTCCATGCAGCAAAGTTATCACCAGTCAAAGGTGGAATCCCGCAATTGGGTGCTGATAGTGGAAATAAGATGAGCAAGTTATGATACTAAGAAAGAAGTCCTAATGTGATCTAAGGGCATGTTATACTAAGGCAGGCATAAATAATGACCATTTTAATTATGAAGCTGTGATATTGTCTATTACTAACATCAAAATAATAGACTTAGTTAAAATTCAACTTAAACGAAGACGAATCAGCATTGGCCAGAAGTGTAATCATTTAAGTATGTGTGCAAAGTAATCGTGACAAATCAGCTTTGGCCAGAAATGAGACAATCACTTTAGTTATGCACTTGTCAAGTATGCTAGACATAAATGAATTAAATCAGCTTTGGCCAGAAATTAAGACATTTCACGTTTGTAATGCATACTTGACGGGTGGTCCATAGGATAACCCTTAATGATGTTAAAAGATGGGTTTATCCCTCACTTGATCGCGTAATTATCTTGAATTAGATGACTACGTTTGCTTATGTTTCAGGTACGTTTCGGGAGCTAAAAATGGACAAATTGCTGCTGTGGAAGGATTTGAGTGGAACGGGTCAAGCATGGAAGGAAAGAAGAAACAAAACATGAGATTCAAGGGTCCACCGTAACTTACGGTGGCTACCGTAAGTTACAGTAGCCCTGAAACTCATGTTTTTCCACCGTACCACAGTAGAGATTCACCGTAGCATTTTGAAGTCCACCGTAACTTACGGTGGCTACCGTAAGTTACGGTGGAGATGACGGACAAAAGCGTAACTGCCTCATTAAAACTGTTTTTCATGTATCTTTTCACATATCTCATCATTGGACGTTTTCTCTGGAGATTGGGGGCGATTTTAGCTAATTCTTGTTGGTTCCAAACATTTCTAAACATTTGGTTTTGGTTTTTGATTCATATGAACTTGAACTTTGATGTTATGATGATCAACCGAACAATGTCCGGCTAAACTTGTGGTGATCATCTTAGGTGAAGGTTTCTCTAAAACTCTTGTGTGTTTGTTCCTTTATTTCTAGAATGATAACTTTGTGTTGCTTTGATTATCATGGTGTATGAATACTTGATTGTAGCTTGTTAATTGGTATTGCAATTCTAGTCTAAATCGTACGTTCTTGGTGCCGTTGGCAATCGAGATATCACGAGAAGGGTTAGGGTTGGATATTGATTGATTGATCATCGGGAAATAACCTCGCATTCATATAATCCGAGTACTTTGTTCCCTTTTATCACAACAATTGTTTGTACACGAGTTATGTCTATGTAACTCTTTCTAGTTGGAATTTCGCACAAGTGTTAAAGAAACTGAATCCTAAGATGGTCATTGTTCTCATAATCTGAATTAAAAATCCAATCTTGATTAGTAAGTAATTGATAATTTAGTTTTCTAAAACAAACAATCCAAATCATTGATCTTTAATTTCTGCATATTAGGTTAATTGTAGTAGTTATTTGACACATTTTCCACATACTCCCTGAGTTCGATACCCATTTACCACTATCTATTAGTTGTTATTTGGATTAAATTTGCGTGTACTACGACATCACGTCAATACTCAACATAGCTTTTATAATACTTGAACAATAAATAGATGTATTAAATCAGCTTTGGCCAGAAATGATACATCAGAAGCTCTTTCAAGTTAAGCTATTTTGGTTTTGTAAAAAGTTATCTGATTTTGATTAGGTAATTAATTGTTTACAAAACCAAGTATTTAATAGCAAACCACCTGTTAGCGCGGATCGAACTAATTTTAAGGTGGTGAGGGTTCGAGTGAGGTCTCGAGTGAGGTCTCGACTTAGTTATGAGATCTCAAGTAAGTTATGAGGTCTCGAGTCAGGTCTCGACTTAGTTATGAGATCTCGAGTAAGTTATGAGGTCTCGAGTCGCAACCTTGGTCTCGAATTGTAGCCTTATGGTCTCGAGTCGCAACCTTATGGTCTCGAGTTGTGAAGATTTGAGAACCCTTTATGATTTCGAGTCGAAACCTTGTGATCTCGAGTCGAAATCGTGGTCTCGACTCGTTAAGGATGATCTCGTACCTACTGTTAACAACTGTTATTGTGAAAATAACTGAAAACTCGAAATTTTAGGGATTGTGGGATAGTGTTTCCTGTTTTATTGTTGATCTAAACTTATCAAAGATTTCGAAAATTATAGTCTGATTATCTTTTAACAGTTTTCAAAAATTTTAAGAAATAAAATTCAGATCAAAACAGTAAAAAACACCCACTAATCCAAATTATATTCCAAAACTTAAGGAATTTTCGAGTTTTCTTAGAACATGTGATGAACCTTAAAAAAACTAATTCTGGGATCCGAAACCTTAATTTTAAGACTTCTTTTTAACAGATTTCGGACATTAATTTACCCATTATGATTTCGAGTCAATTTATTAAACATACTTTTCCGAAAACAGCGATTTCGGCACCATGGGACTCGAAACCAGCCGTGATATTATAAGGCTTTAAAAATTTCTGTTTTCCAGATTTTAATCCTAGAATAACGGATTCGAAAACAGAACTGATTTATCAACATAAGCTCTGATACCACATGTTGATCAGTTCTGTTTTAATATAATGGAAAGCATAAATAACATACCTGTTACAGCAGACAGGCCAGCAGAGAATCCAATCAGAGATGCAGCCATTGAGTTTGACATACTTGTCAGGATAATCTGGTTCCTTCTTAGGATGTAGGAATATGATGGTGATGAAACCGAAACAAGGGAAGGATTCGGTTATGGAGAGAGAGCTGATTGATGTTATTTGGATTGTTTAAATTGTGTAACCCTTAAGCTCTCTAATAATCTCCTTATATATACACCCAAGAGGAAACCTATTAGTTAATAAGGGTAATATGGTTCATCAACAATTACCAACTAATTATTAATAGGTTATTAATATATTTTGATCTAGATAATATAAATGATTATAAAGGCTACAAGATTAAATATTATAACAATTATATATTTAATCTCACACGTTAGTATGGAGTTATTGCGTTTTGCTCAATGGTATCAAGATGATAAAAATAATTTTCTACATAAATGATGAGGGTTCAAATCTCATTGTCATTAAGCCGCCCGTTATGGGGCACCAAAGCTAAGCGCCAAAGGCACATCACCATCACTTTGGCCAGTTTAACCACAATGTAGGGGGCGCCAAAGTCACCTTACCGCCCTTTTCCCCTTCTTCGTTAATCTGGTGACGCCCTTGAGGGCTAAATCAAGTTGGGTCCACTTCTATGCACCAATCATTAGTTATTTTCTTTTTAATTTAATTTTAGTCAAAGCATAACATGATAGTTAAGGTGTGGATAGTTAAAGCCTATTGTGTAGAGCGTTTGTGTTGGTTGGACCGACCAAAAGGGTTCGGTTTTGATGGTTTCAACCGATGATTAGTTTTTCTTCTTCAATATTGTTTGTTTGAATGGTTAATACATATTATAATAGGCATAATTTGCATATTCTACAAATAAAAAGATAAAATAATTAACAAAGGTAAAAGACCGCTTATAGTTTCTAAACCGTGGAGATAAACGTTAAACTCAATTTGTAGATTGCAAAATATGAACCCTATACCAAACCGTTATACTCAAATTTCAAATCGTAAACCCTTGACCGAACCATTAAACTTGTTTCTCACTAGCGTGGTTAAAAATACCTTTTGAGAGTGCGAAGCTTGAGATTTCTGACCGGGGATCGAAAACGTATATACCAAAATTTTCTATAAAATCGGGGGATCAAAAACGTATATATCCAAAAATTTCTATACGAACACTACCTACTCTCCACTACTGAGCGAAAAGTTCAGGGGGTCGGCCGCACCCTCCTGCCCCCACAAAGCTACGCCCTTGAAGAGGATAAAGCATTATATTTATGTAATCACCAGGGGCGTACCCACCTTATGTCCAAGGTGGGCGGGCGCACCCTTTGAAAAAAAAAGATTAAGTGCTAAATTCTCGGTAAAATCTCGACCACACTCCTTGAAAATTTTCGTCCGCACCCCTTGGAAAATCTCGACGGCACCCCTTGATTCTTTTTAAAATACAACCTAATTAACTTTCCACTTAACTAATTAACTTTCAGTTAACCCAATTAACTTTCTCTTAACCTTTAGCCTAATAAACACTCCATAACCCAAGCCCAACCAAATTAATAATATAATTTGAACTAAAATATAATAACTCAACCCACCGCCCTTTCCCCTTCTCTCGTCCCGCTCTTTGTTTTGTGATCCAAGGCCCACAACACCAACAACAGCGCACAACAGGTCTTCATCAGGCAACAGTAACAGCTTCGGATTCTGCAGGAGAATAGTAAATTATGGCCACCAGACTCACGAAAACAGCATCTTCATCACTCTTTCCGGGTATGGTTCGATTATTTTGTTGTTTTCTTGTTTTATTTGGATTTTTAGGAGAATAAAATTGTTAAAAATGTTTGAAATTTTAGTTGTTTTGTTGTTTTTTGAAACTTTAGTTGGCTGATTTTGTTGCTTTAGTTAAAGTTTAGTGTCTTTAAATGGTTAGTTATAAAGAATCAACAATTAAAACCAGGACTTTATATTAAAGTTAAAAATTATGAAGTCTGGTGATGATTGTTTAAATGTTTAGTGTTAAAAATTAGTTGTATATATTATATAGAGAAAGACTTGCTTAGAAAAGTAGCTCTAAATGATGTTTGTATAGATTTTAAAAAATAAAAACACGTAGGGCGACATATTAAATATGTTTGTAATGATGTTTGACGTGTTTTTGATAATTATATAAATTCTAGCTTGAGTTTCTTTTGGTTTACATGACCCGACACGACCCAATACGGCCCGATATGAACCGAAATGTTTTTCATATTTCGAAGGGTCTAAAATCTTTAAAAATATTTGATACCCTTATGAAAAACCTTCTCACTAGTAATCACATCAATTCATTAAAAAATGGCCATAGTGAATAAAATGAAAGTGGAGGCACTGGGCCATGCTAATGATTGTACCTTTGTTTCCTTAAAGTTACCATGTCGTCCTCATATGTCTTGTCTAACCCGAAGATACCCTTTCTATACTATTTTTTTTTTTTAAATTATTTTTTGAGTTCCTGTGTTTTATGAGTTTTAACTAGTTGAGTCTAAAAGCAAAAAATTTAACGATCTGAGTCCCTATAAGCATTTCTTTAACCATTTGAGTCCAAATTTCTAACACAGTTAGAATTTTATTGTTAAGTTTTGTTAAATGACCAAATTACCCCTATAAAACACAGGGACTCAAAAAGAAAAATAATATATAATCTCCCAATTAACACAAGTCGGTGAAATCGATTGATATCGCTAATACCGCCTTGCTACTGCAGATCAGAAATCGATTTTGTTTTGAACCTAACATATAAAACAAAAAAAAATCGATTTTGTTTTGAACCTAAGCCAGTATCCCTATCTCCACAATTCCACATGTGTTTACACCACCACCGCCCTCAGCCTTCTTCACCATCTCCGACGAAAAAAGTCGTCGCACACCTCCGCCTTCAAATCACCCTCCACCTCCTAATCAGCCATCTTCCCCACTCCACCATCTTCAACTGCCTTCGACACCCAACACCGGCGACCGTCGTCACCGATTCACCCTTCTCCACCGTACACATCACCGTCGCCAGTTCTCACCGAAGACACACCTTTCATCTCCGCCGCCGGACATCGTCTTCGAACCGACGTCTGTCAACCGGTGCTCCTCCGCTTCTAAACTCTTGTATGTCTCGATTATCTTTTGTTCTCTTCCTATTGACATCCCGTAGTACCCGTCACTCTTGCCCCTGTGACAGCACCCAAACCACTGTCTCTTTACATTCTCAGTTGACCCATCCTTTCACCTTCTTTGGGTGTCAACTGTCAGGAAAGGCTTGTTTTGCGACAGTTTGGGTGTCAGGAAAGGCTTGTTTTGCGACAATTTGGGTGTCAGAAAAGGCTTGTGTTAATTGGGGGATTATATATTATTTTTCTTTTTGAGTCCCTGTGTTTTATAGGGGTAATTTGGTCATTTAACAAAACTTAACAACAAAATTCTAACTGGGTTAGAAATTTAGACTCAAATGGTTAAAGAAAATGCTTATGGGGACTCAGGTCGTTAAACTTTTTGCTTTTGGACTCAACTAGTTAAAAGTCATAAAACACTGGGACTCAAAAAGTAATTTACACCTTTTTTTTCTGTTTTTCAATGATTTTGGGGTTTGAAAAACCAGAAATGTTAATATTCACACCAGTTTATAAAAGAAAATAAATGTTTTGTTTTCACAAAACACACATTAATATACATCGAGTTAAATGCCATTTTAGTCCCTATGGTTAGGGCCATTTTACCAGTTTAGTCCAAAGGTTTTATTTTTCGCTCGTGGGTCCAAAAAAGTTTCATTGTTGCCATTTTAGTCAACTGTGTTAACTTCATCCATTATTTATGTTAACAAGAAGGGCGATTCGGTCATTTTATATGGCCGAATTGTCTTTCTAGTTAACAGAATTACATATAAAATGACCGAATTGCCCTTCTGTTTAACAGAAAAACTTGATGAATTAACCCTGTAGACTAAAATGGCAACGGTGAAACCTTTTTGGGCCCATAGAAGAAAAATGAAACATTTGGACTAAACTAACAAAATGAATCAAACCACAGGGCCTAAAATGGCATTTAACTCATTAATAAAAAGATTAAACATTAAATATGAAGATTTTTACTAATAATTTTTATAAACATCATATCAAACTACTAATGCGACTAAAGAGATTTGCAAAAGGAATATGTTATCCACAAAAATAAAAAACAACATATCGGAATTTGTATTGATATATCAGCAGGCGGATTTAGCTCAAAAATTGAGGGGTATCTTTTTTTTTTTTTTTTTTTTTTTTGAGATCAAAGGTAACCTTTGTATAATACCGAAAACAAAAATTACACTACATAGACGGAGTTGATGGGTAGCACGGGCTACCCTTTCTTGTATACTACCTCCACCCACTATCACATTAATCAATAATTAAGTTCTCAGATTCGTATTTTTTACTCTTTCACAACATCTAGACTATTGGATTAAACGACCGTTATGATGTGGTAAGAACAAACTACTATACATGGGCATGTGGTGCATTGGGCAATTTTACTAACATATTTTGGTAAGTTGTCATCAGACATTACTCGGTTTGCTAGTAACACCATCAAATCATACCCCACACTGTGGAATGCTGATATTAAGTATAGTGCCTTCCAATCATTAAGCTTGTCACTTAAAATAAGTCAGCAAAAGAATAGTTAGGTGATTCTGATGTATTTGTTTATATCTGTATGAAAGTTAGCATTAGACTATTCAATAGAGTTGAAAGTAAATGTTGAACAATGTTTTTGTATTACAAACAATTTATCACTAATGCCTTATATAGCTCGCCTGAACCGAAAGCCGCAACAATGTCCATTGAAGGTATATATGTTTTAACACTAAATAGTGACGATGAAGTAGTTTAATATTATGTCGTATGTTGTATTGAGAAAGATAGATAAGAAATGTTTGGTTCAAAGAAAAATTGTGATATTTAGTAAATCATCATACAAGTAACAAATACTTGAAGAAGAAAGCCTATATATTGACTATAGACAAACTTAAGTAAAGATAACAACGATCAAATTACTACTTTAATCATGTTTCTCTACCACTGCTGATTAAATGAAGAAAATGTCGATCACCACCACCTCATCTCCCGTCAGCACCCATCCGCCACCTCATCTCCCCCTTCCTCCCCCGAACCCCACACCCCACACCCCTAAGTCTTATCAGGGGAGGCTTAGATGGTGTGCGGGGAGGACTTCCGCACAGGACCCGTGATTTCGCAGGGCATATGGTTTTAAAAGAAAAATCCGATCTATATATGTTAATTTTTTTAAAAATAGTAAACCCATACCAATTTCAAATAAGGCTCATTTACAAATCATTTTTTATAGTTTTGACTTTAGAATTTAACCTATTACTAATTGAAAACGAAGTCTTAGATAATATAAATTATGAAGACTTAATCCACCAATTTGCTATGAAGAATGTAAGGAGGGCTGCACGAATCATTGGTTAGCTATTAGTTTATTAGTTATTACAGTATGTAATGTAACTCATTTGAATACTATAATTTTCTCATTTTCCGTAATTGCATTGTTTATCGAATACTACGATTTTGTCATTTTCGTAATTGCATTGTTTATCGTTAAGGCATAAGGGCAAATTTTTCGAGTTCGAACAGGGTACATGAATTCTCAGAGATGCCTGAGCCGCCACTGAGCCTTATTATTGCTAATGATTATTTCTCATGATAGAGAAGATGTATGTTGATAAGACTATTACTACCAATATATGTTAAGTGCAAATCATAAGTTTTTGATGTTGTTGAGTATTTAAACTAATGGGAACACTTACTACTAATGGTGGGTTAAAGAGCAGAACGCCACTATTGATGATAGTGTTATTGCAGACAAAGAACAACTTGTTGAGTGTGAAGCCACTTGAAAAGTTGAAAGCAGGATAAGAGGAATGAAGCAGGGTTATCCAATCTTCCCTGTGATCCAGATTTAACGGATCCTGTCTTTCTCTTTCCTCTATCATTCAATCTTATATATAAGATTGTATTGTATCTTTAATATTTGTACCAAACTTAATAAGAAATACTCATAGTTACCGAGAGTGGATGTAGGTCAGAACCGGACCGAACCACTATAAATCTTTGTGTTCTTAATTGTGTGTGTGTGAGTTCTGTGTTGTGTGTGTTCGTGTTTGACCCATGTCGATCCCCAACAACTCGTATCAGAGCACAGGCTCTTGTTGTTGAACATGAACACAAAGGTGTAGAAGGAGGAAGAAGATACTGACGTGTGAAATCGGAACTAGGGTTCTGATCAGAGACGCCCGTCAGCCTCCGCCGCTCGTCAGCCGCCGCCGCTGTCGCTCTCTTCATTGCGAAGCTAGGGTTTTCGATTGAAGACCGGAAACAACACACCAGCCACCGGGTTTCTGCTCAGAGACCGCCGCCAGAACCATCGTCACGGTCGCCGTCAGAATCGCCACCAGCGTCGCCTCCGCCGTCGCGACTGTCTAGGGTTCCGACGAACCCTTCGCCTACTTGTTTCTCTTGGGAGATCGAGCAGGTGGAGCAGAAGAAGAAGGAAAGAAATGTGCAGAGCTTTTTTTTGTTCTGGTGGAATTGGGGAAGAAGAAGCACGTATACGTGCTTTTATTTCTGGTGGAGAAATTGAAGTTCTCAGTTTATCAGAAAGGCCCCTCAACTTTTATTTCTGGTGAAGAAAATTGAATTTCTCAATTTTATCAAGAAAGGTCCCTCAACTTTGAACAAGATCTCATTATCCATCAATACTTGTCCCTTGCCATTAAAGCTTGAAACAGATAAGTTATTTGTTTCTGATTATTGCTTTCGCTCGTATAAATTACCACTTAGCAGTACAAACCCGTTTGGTTAGTAGGAATTTGGTAATTTTTTAATGGCAAAAGATAGTAAAATCAAGATTGATAAGTTCAATGGAAGTGATTATGGATTTTGGAAAATGCAAATTGAAGATTTATTGTATCAGAAAAGTTTGCATTTGCCTATGTCGGGTGAACAACCAGATGACATGTATGATGAAGAAAGGAAGTTGTTGGATAGACAAGTTTTGGGTGTGGTTAGGCTTTCTTTGGCAAGGAGTGTTGCTTACAACATTGTTAATGAAACAACCACATATGGTGTATTAAAAGCTTTGTCCAACATGTATGAAAAACTATCCGCTTCAAACAAAGTATTCCTCATCCGACAATTGGTTAACACCAAGATGAAGGAAGGCATGTCGGTTACCGCTCACATAAATGAGTTTAACTCGATTATCTCTCGTTTAGCCTCAGTTGAAATAAAGTTTGAAGATGAAGTACAAGCGCTACTCCTTTTATCATCATTGCCCGACAGTTGGCCAGGCACAGTCACAACTGTTAGTAGTGCATCCGGCACTACCAAACTCACTTTCAATAGTATTCGTGACTTGATAGTAAACGAAGATATCAGACGGAGAAGCAGTGGTGAGACTTCTAATTCTAGTTCTTTATTGCATACAGAAAGTAGAGGAAGAAGAAACGAAAGAGGATATAGTCGAGGCAGGTCCAAGTCCAGAAAAAAAGGGACAGTCAAAGAACAGAAAAGACGTTGAATGTTGGAATTGCAAAGAAAAAGGTCACTTTAGAAGCCAATGTACAAAACCCGCTTCAAAGAAAGAAGTAAACAGTGTATCCTTGAAAGAATTAGGTGATATTCTCATCAGTTCTATTGAAGATTCAGTTGAATCTTGGATTATGGATTCGGGTGCCTCTTTCCATGCTATCTCATGCCCAGATATGGTCAAGAATCTACGAACAGGTAACTTTGGTAAAGTTCGTTTAGCAGATGATCAAATGCTTGATATCACATGTATTGGAGATGTAGACTTGAAGACCTCATTAGGAATTATATGGATATTGAAAAATGTCAGGGTTATTCCTAACATGAGGAGAAAGTTGATTTCAGTTGGTAAACTGGATGATGAAGGGTTTAATGTTCATTTTGGGGGTGGACAATGGAAAGTGATCTGTCACACCCCGAATTTCCACGTGTCACCGGTGGGCCCGGTGGGGGAGTATCGTGACGTGGTTGGCAACGTAATAGTCAAACAACACAATATAATAATGCACAGCGGAAGCAGATTTAAAATAAGATACAACCGAATTTATTTATTGTAAACAAAGTCACAAATTATCCGGTGTTTATCCACAGTAGGATCGAATTAACAAAGCATTGTTTATGGTTCAACAGACTTCGGCATCTTAAGTTTGCGAGACTTCTAATGATGCTTAGGAGAATCCCAGCCTATTTCGCCTAGTACCTGCATTTAATATTTTTGGGAAAATACGTCAGTTTACACTGGTAAATACATTCAACTGACTCATTTTATAAAATGATTGAAAATTGGTTTGGATGCACGTGGCATAAACATTTTTATTAACTTGGGAGAATTATTTAATATTATAATCTTGTGAACGATTTACATGTTACTTATGCGTTCAGTAGCCCGGAACGTATTCCGGGTTAAAGATCAATAGACACACCACTTATGTGAGTTATACACGGGAGTACGCCTACACCCCGTGCTCAGGTCGTGGCTATCTCGTAAGATAATGCCGAGGATATCCGGGACATGGTCATTAACCCCCCAAAGGCTGTAAAGTAAACACATCTGTTTAAAACGAGCCGATCAAATTATTCAATTAACCACTAAGCGTGGAAGATTTGATGCTCGATCAAGCGGTACGCTATGTACCGTAACCCAAGCCCGTATAGGGAAAATAAGTTAAAAGTATTTACCTTGATGCAAAGTATAGTCACAATAATCAAATAGCAGGTAGCTTTTACTGTTTCTCCTAATCTGGAACGAAGGTTAAATATAACCTATTAGAATCCTAGCGGGTCTTTAATTATGCTTAAGCTTAGACCGGCTAGTTTCAAAGATACGGTTCGTACGCACTATTAAGCGAAGACCGGATAGAATGTGATTCAGACCCGACAAGTTTGAAGACTTGTTTAATATGGGTTTATTATTCACATTCTGGATTTTGAGATAAAACCGATAAGGTTTGACCCGTTTCGGCTAATTTATGTAAACTTGTTACATAAACCGAGCCGAACGCGTAATATGCGTAACGGGTATCCGTAAGAGCCATATACAGGTTTCCTAAGTTAATATGCTTCAAATATGTTGTAACATCAGTAGGATGTCTTTCGTTATGCCCCGAACTAATTTAAACACAAACTATGCCCCGTAGGGGTAGTTTGGTCATTTTAAAGTTTGTAAAAGTGTTTATATGTTCAACTAAGTTACAGGTCTGATGTAAACAGTAAACATACTCATTTTGATGGGTTATAACAGTAGGCTAAGGCATGTATGTGAAATTTATCATATTTAACCAAACTAGGCCCCGTAGGGGTATTTTGGTAATTTCACATAAGCCGACAAGCTCAAAACTGAAGTCTGAGTTCATCAAATTTTGCTTACTGTTAAAATATGATAATTTGCTTCTTATATCAGTAGGTATCAACCCGGGTATGTCTAATATGATATTAAGACATACTATGCGTTAAAAACGCTAATTATGGCGATTAAAGGCCATTTCCGGGTTCTATACTTAAATCTGATATTTTTATATTTCCAGAAGGCTTAAAATAATTTATTTAACATATGTGATCAGTAGCAAAAGGTTTGGAGTCGTTTTGATAAGTAAAACTCATTTTATGGCCCGTAAGGGCAAAACCGACAATTAACGGGTTAAGCCTATGACTATGAGTTATGCTCAGCCTAAAATTAATTAAAAATCTTTAAAATTCCCAAATTATTATATTATATCAGTGGGTAATTCGTTTGATACCAAAAAGCATGTTTAACTAGGCTATACGCTAATTACGCCATTATGTTAACATAAAGCATTAGTTTAGCGATAACGAGCATAACTCTTAATCTATAAGTCAAACTGACGTCAAACTTTGCATGCAAGTCTTTATATCAATATTCAAGGTTTCTACACTTTTACATTTTCATAATTCATGTTTTAATGTAATAAGGGCATAACGGTCCAAGTATGAGCATTTAACGGAAACTTGCATATTAATTGGATAACTAGTGAACCAAGGTGTATGATCACAGAGGGTTGTTCTAACATGTATCCTAATCCAATTTAAGCTCTGAGGCATTTCTAAAATATGCCCAAACGGGTCAGAACTGAAAGTCAACCGAAAAGTCAAACTATGTGACTTTCGGTTCCGAACCGGGTCTAAACAGGAAATAGTCGGGTTGAACATGTTGGGACATGTTCTTACACTTATTTCTAAGTTATAACAATGTTCAAACAGGTTACAAATGTTCTAGATAGCTAATTATGCATAATTAACATTTTAAGCAATATGTTGACTTTTTAAGTAAATGTTTGACCCGACATTTGACCTGCTTAGGATGGTGATCAGGGGAAACCCTTTTGGGGTTTTATTACCCACATAAATACCATTCTAAAACTACTTTTAATTCGAGACAAGACTGAGTCATTAGTGACTAATCTCGAAGTCAAACCGTAATTACGACGGTTTGACTTTTAGCTAATTAACTAAGCTAAACACAACCAAATAAGAACTAGAAGACTTACAATAGTCCAATGCACGAATTTTGATCAGAAGGGAGAGTTCCTTAGCTCCAGGAATGCTCCAATGATCAGTTGCAAGTGTGGGAATGAATGTTGCAACTTCTTGTGCTTTATATAGTGAAGAACTCACCATGATTGGTTGACAACTCACTCTAGGATTAACCACAACCATCCAACACTTGTCCTAGTGTTCTTAGGATAGTTAGGGGTCTTTAAATAATGTTAAAAACCGGCTTAAAGGGTTAAAATCGCGAAAGACAGGCAACAGCCCGTTTTTCTGGTTCTGGGCAACCCCTGCGCATCGTAGGGGTATATGTGCTACGATGCGCAGGCCTTATACAGGGGCTGTTTGCTTGTTTCTTCATTTGTTCGAAAAGGCAGCCCACTTGTACGACTTTGTGGCCTTTATTTGCAACTTATGACCCTCCTAAAGTGTATGTTCCTGTATGGTACCCTACCATTTGTACTTGTTCCATTTGAATGCATTTACAAGACCCGAAAACAAGGTTTATCGTTGCTTTTTCTTTGTGAGGTCTTATCATGTTTTTGCAAGTCCACTATTGTGAATAATTCTCTGAATTGTGGCATGAAGGATGTGTAGTAAAATTATATCGGGTCTTGGGATTTATAATTGAGGCCGTTCAGAGGTAACAATTTAACATGACGCCACTTTAATCCTACCGAAACATCTTTATTAAATCCGGGTTTTTCAACGCGTTTTGTCTTACATGACACGTGTCATTTTATTATTAAACCCGAAATTTTCGAGGTGTTACATGATCAAAGGCAATTTAGTGATTGCCAAAGAAAAGAAGCAAGGTACTCTATACATGGCAGAAGTTTCTGCTGAAGGTGTTCATGCAATGACCACCGGTCCGAGCCCATAAAATTTATGGCACAACCAACTCGGACACATGAGCGAAAAGGGACTGAAGATGTTGGCTCAGAAAGGTAAGTGGAAACTGAATTCTGTGAACCTTGTGTTCTTGGAAAACAAAAGAGGGTTACTTTTGTGAGGACAGGGAGGACACCGAAAGCTCAGAAGTTAGAGCTTGTTTACTCGGATGTATATGGACCAACCTCAGTTTTATCTCTAGGAGGCTTGAGATATTATGTTACATTCATCGATGATTCAACACGTAAGGTATGGGTATATTTTCTTAAGCATAAATCTGCCGTATTTGATGATTTTAAGATATGGAAATTTGTTGTTGAAAATGAAACTAACTTGAAGGTATAGTGCTTAAAGTCTGATAATGGTGGTGAATACATTAGCAAGCAGTTCACTGACTATTGCGCCAAGGAAGGGATAAAGATGATCAGGATAGTTCCCGGAACTCCTCAGCAAAATGGTGTAGCTGAGAGAATGAATAGAACTCTAAATGAGAGGGCTAGAAGCATGAGGCTAAATGCCGGGATACCCAAGACATTCTGGGCCGATGCAGTTAACACTGCAGCCTACTTGATCAACCATTCACCAACTGGTCCCTTAGATTTCAAGTTGCCTGAAGAAATGTGTCAAGGAAAGGAGGTAAGTCTCGAACACTTACGAGTCTTTGGTTGTAGTGCTTATGATTTGTTAGAAGCTGGTGACAGGGATAAGTTAGACTCAAAATCCAAGAAGTGCACATTCATTGCTTATGGGTCAGAACAAATGGGTTACAGGCTTTGGGATAATGAAGGCAGAAAAGTAATCAGAAGCAAGAATGTCTTCTTCAATGAAAACGAATTGTATAAAGACAGAAACACCAAAGGACTAGAAGTTCAGAAAGAGTATGTTGAATTTGAAAGTGGTGAAACAAGAAAAGAAGCTTCAGCCGACATTCCAAAAAATGGGAATGAGTCAATCGACATTGGGAGTTTAGGGGATGATTCTAGTAATGATTCTGTAAAAGAAGAAGAAGAAGAAGAGGTCGCTCCTCAAATTCCAGAATCCCCAGAAACTCCTCAGTTTCAACCAAGAAGATCCTCCAGAGTCATTAGACCACCAGACAGATATTCACCATCCGTCAATTACATACTTTTGACAGAAAATGGTGAACCCCAATGTTACTCAGAAGCCATGGGGTTGAAAGATTCATTGTAGTGGGAGTTAGCAATGAAAGATGAGATGAAGTCGCTTGAGAAGAACAAGACCGGGCACTTAACAAAGCTTCCAGCTGGGAAGAAGGCTTTTCAGAACAAGTGGGTTTTTAGGATCAAAGATGAACATGATGGTACCAAACGATACAAATCAAGATTAGTGGTCAAGGGATTTCAGCAGAAAGAGGGAATTGATTTCAATGAAATATTTTCTCCAGTGGTGAAAATGACTACCATTAGACTTGTTCTCAGTATTGTAGCAGTAGAAGGCTTGCATCTAGAGCAGCTAGATGTCAAGACAGCTTTTCTACATGGTGACCTAGAAGAAGATATCTACATGACACAACCAGAAGGTTTTCAGGTTAAAGGCAAAGAAAACTTGGTGTGTAAGTTGATGAAGAGTTTGTATGGTCTGAAACAAGGGCCCAGACAATGGTATTTGAAGTTTGATAACTTTATGGGAAGAGTCGGATACAAGAGATGTGACAATGACCATTGTTGTTACATCAAGAGGTTTAAGGGTTCTTATATCATTCTACTACTATATGTGGATGATATGTTGATTGCAGGTTCAGACATGACAGAGATCAAGAAGCTGAAGAAGCAGATGTCTGAAGAGTCTGAGATGAAAGACTTGGGAGCTACAAACCAAATACTCGGGATGAGTATTTTCAGAAACAAAGAAGATGGTTCTTTGACACTCTCTCAAGAGAAGTACATTGAGAAAGTGCTAGAAAGATTCAGCCTTAAAGACACCAAGATTCGAAGCACACCTTTGGGAAGTCACTTTAAGCTTTCTAAAGTTCAGTCACCCAGATCAGATGAAAACAAAGCAGAAATGGCTAAAGTTCCGTATGCATCGGCAGTTGGTAGCCTCATGTATGCAATGGTATACATGAGACCAGATATAGCTCATGCAGTGGGAGTTGTTAGTCGGTTTATGTCCAATCCAGGGAGAGAACATTGGGAAGCAGTTAAATGGCTGCTAAGATATTTGTAGGGGACTTCAAAAGTAGCATTACAGTTTAAGGGGAAAGATGTTATTCTGAAGGGTTTTGCGGATGCTGACCTTGGTGGTTGTAAAGAATCTTACAAAAGCACCACCGGATATGTCTTTACAGTGGGAGGCACTGCGGTAAGCTGGATGTCTAGACTACAGAAAAGTGTTTCCCTTTCAACCATAGAAGCAGAGTATATGGCAGTTGCTGAAACAAGCAAAGAGCTTATATGGTTGAAGAATTTTCTCAAAGAGCTTGGCAGGGAACAAGTTGATTGTGCACTATTTTGTGACAATCAAAGTGCAATACACCTTGCAAAGAATCATGTCTTCCATTCGAAGACAAAGCACATACAGCTGATATATCACTTCATCAGAGAGCAAGTTAGTGAAGGCACTCTGAAGTTGAAGAAGATCAAAGGAAGTGAAAATTCATCTGATATGTTGACTAAGGTTGTCACCTTAGAGAAGTTGAAGCTTTGCATAGCTTCAACTGGCCTTCAGGATAATTGAAGAAAAGGTCGGGTAACTAGGAACGTGCTAAGATCAAAAGTTTTTTTATAGAAACCCTGATGCACAGTTGAAGCACAGGTGAAGATTATTCCGTAGCTTCAAGTGGAAGATTGTTGAGTGTGAAGCCACTTGACAAGTTGAAAGTAGGATAAGAGGATAATGAACCAGGGTTATCAAATCTTCCCTGTGATCCAGATTTCAAGGATCATGTCTTTCTCTTTCCTCTATTATTCAATCTTATATATAAGATTGTATTGTATCTGTAATATTTGTACCAAGCTTAATAAGAAATACTCCCAATTACCGAGAGTGGATGTAGGTCAGAACCGGACCGAACCACTATAAATATTTGTGTTCTTAATTGTGTGTGTGTGTGAGTTCTGTGTTGTGTGTGTTCGTGTTTGACCCGTGTCGATCCCCAACACAACTTCATACTAATGAAGTTGTTGGTACTATGAAGACTTACTATTAATGGTTAGTTCAAACTAACGAAGAACATCTTCATAATGATAAAGTTGTTACTACTTACAAAGATTCAACTTTTGATGATGAATAAGTTCCTAGTAATAGGATCATTCTATCGATAGGGACTGAAGAAGTGCTGATAGTGGCCAAGTAATTGCCGATGGAGTGACTTGCTATCGATGAAGATCAACTTGGTGATAAGTCAACTTCCTACTAACGTGAAGTTGCTATCACTGAAGAACACACTTACTTTCATGAAGATTCAAATAATATGTGGAGAATATGCGCTCTTTATTTGTAACATTGTTTGAAATAGTGAACATATTTTCCTAATAATAGTGAAAGTTAGCTAAGTTTAGCTTATGAATCATATATAAAATCAATGTAACGATTGACCCTTAGGTACGCATTAGAAAAGTTATCAATTGAACGTCTGGTTTTCAATTTCTTTATGTTCTTCAGTTTTCGATGAAACATTAATGTTATTGATTATTAACAATAACTCTAGCTGCTACTGAAACTAATTACATATATGGTTCGAGTGGTTTGGACCAAGTCACAAATGTGAGGTCCAAATTTTAAAAGTGATGAGTTCGATATTGTGATGACAAACTACATGAACCATTACTAGCTTAAATTAATAAAATAAAATGATGATGAAACAAATCATTTAATTTAACAACAAACGAAAAAATAACATGTTTTTTTGTAAAAACACTTATCAGTTAGCATTTGTTTTTTCTTTTTTATTGACCGACAAATTTGGATCACTGATGGACTGTGCCACCAGCGGAACCACCCAGTCATATCCATCTCCACTAGGATATACCAATTCAGAAGGAAACCCAATAAATATGGGAAAAACCCCTTGTGAGAACTGATATATCCGAAGCGAACTTATAATGTTAAGTCTATGTAATATGTTTTCATTTAACATTAATTATGTATAGAGGTTTTTTACTAAGATAAAAATATGTTTGTAATAAAATGATCTTAAGGTAGGTGTCATTTTGATAGAAGCCGGATTCGAGATCGGCGAATCTCCCAAATAAGCGAAACAAATAAACTTGAAAGTAAAGATTGTAAAACAATTTGTTCTTCAAATATTCTTCTCTGCCCTTTTCAATTAACCAACAACCCTATAAATACTAAAACAAAGTGCATGGAAGGAAACGTGCTTGTGGAAACATGTGCCACTAACTATTAAATGCATGCATAAACTAACCAATAACTAATCCCACTAACTGTGAAATATGAAATCAACAATGCAATAAAAAATAAACGTGGGCAGAGGTGCATAGAGACGTGGGTTAACCGGGTCATGGCGGAGAGTCCGTATCAATACCCGCCCCTTTAAAACGGGTCTTGTCCTCACGACCCACAGCGGTCCATGGCGGTTCCGTTGGCGGTTCAAACAACAAGAATTGGGGTGTTTTGCAACGGTGGCCGGGCTGAAATTTTTCGTCACAGTGGAAGCATATACCAACGGCTTTCTTGGCTTGCATTTCTGTTTGAGTGAGGCGCTTCAACGGTTGTGATGGAGTTGACGCCGGTGTGAGATGACTCGGACTCGGTTCCACAGTCGGAGAAAGTATCTCGGTATGAAGTTTGTCTTCAATTAAACGAGCTAATCCATATGTTTGATGCAATGTTTGAGGATGATGGATGGCGAGTTCACTTTGAATGTCCGGTGTAAGTCCGGAGATGAAACAATTTTTCAATGTCTCCGGAGATAAACCGATAACCCTGTTGGTGAGCCGTTCAAACTCGGTTTGATACGCGGCCACAGTGGTTGTTTGCTAGAGTTTGAAGAGGGCCGCCTGGTGATTTTCGTAGGAAGAAGGACCAAATCGGAGCTCCAAGGATCGTGAAAATTCCGGCCAAGTGCCGAGTAACCAGTTGTTGGAGAGATGCTTGTACCAACTAAGTGCATCACCTGTGAAGTAGAATACCGCTAAGTAAAGTCGTTGAGCGTCCGGGACGGAGTAGTAGGTAAAGTAGTTATTGGCTTGGAATAGCCAATCCAATGGGTTTGAACCATCAAACGTGGGAAGGGTAATCTTAGGTGGTTTGGGGTTGTGGTTTGCAGGAGGTGGTGGTGGCGGCGGTGGTGGCGGTGGTGGTGGTGGAGTGTTTAACCCGGAAGGGCCAGGTCTGTTCGGATCGGGGCGAAGAAGTGTAGCAATGAGGTTGTTTGTTTGCTCATACTGGGCCGCTAATTGCTTGATGATAATATCCAGGTGAGCCTTGTGTTGATCTTGACCAGAAACAATCTGGTTGGTGGTTGTAGTTGTGGAGGTAACCAAGTTGTTGACCGATTCGGCAAGGGAAGCAATCAATGCGTCGGTGGAAGAGGTATCGGTTGTGTTTTCACGGCGAGGCGGCATGATGGAAGGTGAGAACGAGGAATGAAAGCACCAAATGATAGAAGCCGGATTCGAGATCGGCGAATCTCCCAAATAAGCGAAACAAATAAACTTGAAAGTAAAGATTGTAAAACAATTTGTTCTTCAAATATTCTTCTCTGCCCTTTTCAATTAACCAACAACCCTATAAATACTAAAACAAAGTGCATGGAAGGAAACGTGCTTGTGGAAACATGTGCCACTAACTATTAAATACATGCATAAACTAACCAATAACTAATCCCACTAACTGTGAAATATGAAATCAACAATGCAATAAAAAATAAACGTGGGCAGAGGTGCATAGAGACGTGGGTTAACCGGGTCATGGCGGAGAGTCCGTATCACATTTATTTTGATATAGAATTGTACTTCTAATCAAAGGCTCGTAAGGTTTTCATTTATTTATTTTTTTAGAGAGAGAAATGTCTTATTAAAAAGGATCTCACGTTGATAGTTTAACAAAAAATGTAGTTTTGGTTGTTAAGAAAAGACCAAAACTAAGTCTAACATGGTTGGTTTCTTTTTTTATCTTGTACACCCATTTTTTTTATATAATACTGTTTTCATTACAATCATCAGGGCAAATTACATAAGAAAATTTTTGACTTAAAATTTTTGAACTTTAGCCGAAAGTTATTTTTAGTTGAAATTTTTGTTTAATAACCGAAATAACCATAACCGATTAACTGTAAGCAAAGTTTGGTTATGGTTTTAGAAATCCTATAACCGAAACAAGTGGTTATGGTTAATAGTAAAAACCAAACCAAATCGACCCATACACACCTCTGTTGCCTATCTATGAATAGTACAATATTAATATTTGAATTGTTTTTATACGTTCTTAAATACCTTTGTTATCTTATTATTGTTGTTGAACATATTTTGTTTTCTATAACTTTTAATATACGATATTTTATAAAGTTTTGTGTATGTTATTTTGAGGTGCCTGTTACCTGAAGTGTACATCGTATTAAAGCTACTTCCCATTTGTTTTTTTTTACACCAACGAACGGGTTTAAGCATTTTTGTTATTCTAATAATATAATGTAATGCTTTATAAAATTCCGAATATGACTTTGCGCCGTGTTTATTTTATTTACATTGATAAAAGTTTTTAGTTTATGGTTTTGAACTTTCAATAGATGTAAACATGTGTAAATATTCTTTTAGGCATATCACAAATTTATTCTTTTTGAATTTTATCTTTTGGTTGCTAATACTGAGTGTCAATACGTACACATGCCGTAAAATTATTACTTTAGGTTATTTTATTATACTGTGTTGATAGTAATAATCAATTTTTTTAGTCGTAGTTGTTGTTGTCATAAGTGTTGGCTGTCGTCGTTGTTATTGTCCTTGTCGTGTCGTCGTTGTTATTTAACTTTCAATGCAAATCCTTCTTTAGCCAACCATCAAATTAGTACGATACAAGACATACGGTTTTGTACATAACTCTTTCCAAATGATGATATAGATTTTTAACTAATGATCAAACTATTCGTAGCATATATATCATAAGTGGTTTAGTGTATTACGCAATTTTTTTTGTTTCTACTTCTAAACTACACCAATAAATACTAATTACATCCAACGTCGGGATTTAACCTCTGGTCTTTTCTCCAAAAGGCAAGAGCCTGTACCACCCAATCAAAGATGAATATCTACTGTATTACACAGTTAACTGATTGAATTATTAGATTTATTGTTATACAAGATAATTCAATATAAAGAAATTTTAAATAGAGAATTATGATTATGATTATGCATAAGCACTATACATCTTCATTTAAATATGATACATAAGAAGGATAGGTAACCATAAAATTCACTTTATTTCTCTCCGTCATTATATCTAGCCAACTCAATACACAGATTCTTATACGGTTCTCACGCTATTCTATTTAAAGTAGTTTTGTATCGAACATGTCCATGTCCCTATTCCTATATCCAGTGGCGGAGCCACACTTTGAACAACGGTGTCGTCCGACACCATTGAGTTTTATGTAGCAAATACAATGTATAATAGGAAAAATTCGAGCGACACCATTATCTTTTTACAAACGACACCATTGTTTTGTTTTCTTCTAGAAGAATTACATAATAAACAAATTTATATTTCAAAAATTAAGCCCAATTACTTGAATTTAATTAGTATACCTTAAATCATCAAAGGTCCATGCTTATTTTTTATTTTTTCTAATCCAATAAGCATTATAGCCCATGTCTAATTGGTTTTGTTTCAATTGTTTAACCTAACAGGATGTTTGATGATCGTGTGAATGATGCGTGCACTTGTTTGTTATAATGAAAGAGAGGTTTTTTTTTGCAAGTTGCGATTGAAAACATTATGAATCATTTTCAAAACATGAAAATGCGTACATAGCAACTATTAAATGCATTTTTTTATACATTTCAAATGACTTTGTAATTTTATTATGTGTTTTTATTCAATGACCTTGCACTTTTACTGTGATATTTGCTTTTATTATGTGATTTGACCCGACTAGATCTGAACCGATCTAAAAGGTTCGACTCCGGGTTACTATAAACCAGGGTATCCATAAAAAAAGACACCATAAGAAAAAAATTCTGGCTCCGCCACTGCCTATATCAATACTAGTTATGTGATTAAAACCATAACATTGAGCTTGGTTAGCAACAGTAATTTGAAGCAATTCCTCATCAAAGATTATCCGATTTAACCGTTCATCGTCTTTATAACACTAGAGAATCGAATCAACTACGATAACAAAAATGCATAATCCAACATCAAAACACAATTCGAGTTGTCGATAACCGTATAATGGTCTTGTCATGTAACCTCCATAGTACACAAACATTTCAATGACAAGCATACAAAACAAAGATCCGTATCTCAAACTTTTAACACATATGGAGTTCCTGATTTTTGAGTAAAAGGCAAAAGTGTTCATCTTTTTCAAGAAAAAGGTCCAATGCCACCCTCATTGGATTCTAGAGCCCATTATCGGAAAACGGGTGGTGGAGCCTGGTGGTGTCCTTGTTGGGACCATGATAAAAGTGTAAAAGCAACCACATGCTACAAACACCAAACTTGCCCCTTCTTTTGTATTACCCACTGCCCACCGGTCAAATACTTGTTCAGAATCTCCACTGACAAGAGTCCCAATGCAACACCAATCATTCATGTAACACCTAAACAATCACGTCTCTAAAAATTTATGTACCATGTTTGATTTCGAAAAACGGTGTTCTTATGCCTTAACGATAAACAATTGAATTACTATTTAAACGATAAAAATGGGCTAACTAAACCTAAGGCCAATGGGCTAACTTCTAAACCATAAAAATTGATTTGTAAATGGGCCTATATTGGAATTGGTACGGGTATACTATTTAAAAAAATTAACATATTGGAATTGGTATGGGTATATTATTTTAAAAAAATTAACATATATATATATATATATATATAGGATTAGGTTCAAACGTGAACATTTTCTCCAGCGTGAACTGCGTGAACTGATCTGGGCCCTTGATTTTTTTGATCTTGAGATTTTAAGTGAATGGCATGTTGGTAATTATTTGGTTATTTGTTACTATTTAATTTAGTGAATAGGGGTATATGGGTAATTTCCATATCATCTTGATTGCATAAATCCCGTTTATTTGGTTATTTGTTACTACATTTAGGTTTCAAAATCCCATATATCTTTCTCTCTCACATCAACGAAAATCCCACACAGATCTGTCGCCAGAACTTCATCGTCGACATCAACGGAAAAGTGGAGATGGAAGGTCGCCGGAACTGCATCGCCACCCAGATCGTCGCAGACATCGCCCTGCCACCATCTCTTCTCCCGCTGCTCTATCTCTCTCTCTGTGCCTCTAGATGACCGCCAGCCACTACTTTTGGTGGCGGCGTCCAACGAAACAGCGGCGACAATGACGGAGGTTGCAAACATGATCGGAAATGATAGGCCGCGTCTCTCAATCGCTCATCTATCTGCCTCAACTAAAAACCCTAGACATCATCTGTTATCTCTTTCAATCGATCTGTAAGTTTCTACAACTCTCGATTCCTTTCGATTATGATTAGCAAGTTTTTTTTGTAGATTTCAGTTGTGATGTTTATTGACTCACATTATTTATAAGGATGTGACAGTTGTGTAGCTTGTGCTATGTTTTTCATATAGTTACATCAGTTAATTCTTCTGCTGCATTTTTTTTTATTTGCTGATAGTTGAATTGTTGAGTGTTATTAGATTTAAATCATTTTTTTTATTGGTATATTGTTTAGCCTCTTCTGGTGTAAGAAAATGTAAATAATGTTGAGGGAATTCCATATTTGATTCACCAGCATAGATAAAGTACTTGTTCTTAATCACTTGCTTATTGGTTAATCAATCATTCGGTAAGTCCCCTGTTTGGTATGATATGTGCAATGTTTGACTTTTACACAGTTTTGAGTGTGTGTTTGACTTGTCAATTTTGTTGACTCTCTGTGTAGTGCATCTCCAATTGCTATGCTAGGATTTTGGTTTGTTATGTATGTCTATGGGAGTATGGGGTTGTTTGTTTAAAGTTTTTATCGATATAATAAGGTAAACAATCATTCAGTTGTCATATGTCGATGAACAATGTTTCATTTTAAATGTTACAGCAGCATAGTGAATAAAAATATAAGGGCTCTGATTTTGATCTGTTTTTAAGGCGTTGTACACATGTGTATTCTGATTTTGCCCTGTTTTTAAGGCGATGTACACATGTGTATTCTGATTTTTCTTGTTTTTTAAGGCGCTGTACACATGTGTATTCTGATTTTTGCTCTGGTTTTAAGGCGATGTACACATGTGTATTCTGCTTTTGCTCTGTTTTTAAGACGCTGTACACATGTGTATTCTGATTTTGCTATGTTTTTAATGCGATGTACACATTTGTATAGCGTCTGTTTTTGTGATATCTCATGTTTTTTTTTTGTGTATTGAATGTGTAAAGTTGTTGATGTACACTTGTGAATTATGCAAAGTACTAATTGCTGAGTTTTTTTTTGTTATTATAGGAGACGTCGTAAACGAGGGAAGTGGAGATGGAAGGTCGATAATGATGATTCACGTATGAGGTCGATAAGGATGATTCACGTATGTTTGTTTGCTTGGTCGATAAGCATGATTCAGCATACAACGCGGTGAATAGTTGTAAAAGACTATGTCTTTTTTATTTTTCCGATTATGTTGCGTTTATTGTTTTCACGAAAATGAAACTTGTAATTGTATGTTTTTTTTGGTTTGGCAAACATTATGGAAATTGTTATTTGCTTAATATAAAAGAGTTTAACAGGTTTTGTTTATATGTATGTATTATGTAGCTAATTACACATATGTACCATGCTGAGTACACATGTGTACTGTTCATTTCATATCCAAGTACACATGTGTACACCGTTGAAATATGAAGGTTACGTGGATCTCAAAAATCATAATCCGAATTCTGGTGGTGAAATCTGAAAAATAAAAATGAAATAAAAGATATTGTGGATAATGAATTAAAAATAGGAAAGATGTAACTTAATTCAATTATTAAAATAATGATTTAAATCTAATTTTTTATATAATTACAATCATACCCTTAACAACTAAAAAGGAAATCAATGGTCCAGATCAGTTCACGCAGTTCACGCAGTTCACGCTAGGGAGGTTGTTCACGCTGGAACCCTACCCTATATATATATATATATATATATATATATATATATATATATATATATATATATATATATATATATATAGGGGCTGGTTAACATACAAATGCGCTTATCGTACATTACGTACGCTACAATCTCAGCCGTCAGATCATCTTCCCGCATTGAAAATCGCATGTTGTTTTTTTGTAACAATTTCGCATGTTGGTTTTTTAACATGCGATTTCATCAAAATTACCACATGCGAAATTGTTACAAAAACCAACATGCTATTTCATCAAAATTATCACATGCGAAATTGAATTATCACATGCGAAATTGTTACAAAAAAACAACCTGCTATTTCATCAAAATTATCACATGCGAAATTGAATTATCACATGCGAAATTGTTACAAAAAACCACCTGCTATTTCATCAAAATTATCACATGCGAAATTATTACAAAAAAACAACATGCGATTTTCATTGCGGGGAGATGATCTGACGGCTGAGATTGTAGCGTATGTAATGTACGATAAGGGAATTTGTACAGTACCCTTTACCTATATATATATATATATATATATATATATATAGGGGGCCGCTAGAATGAGAACCACCACGAGTTATGAGAACCGCGACCCGCGGGGTGGCCGTTGACCACGAAATTTTTTTTACGACTAGATGTGTATATTTTAACACCATACGTAAAGTTTGGGTTCAAACGGCGCGCCCGAGGGGGTAGTTTTTTACGCCCAAAGTTTGGGTTTTTTTATTTTTCTTTTTTTTAACCAAACTTTGGGCGTAAAAAACTACCCCCT
This sequence comes from Helianthus tuberosus, assembly GCA_030545235.1. Lineage (NCBI taxonomy): Eukaryota > Viridiplantae > Streptophyta > Magnoliopsida > Asterales > Asteraceae > Helianthus > Helianthus tuberosus. The sequence continues at coordinate 147,634,637 of CM060358.1, forward strand.
CGAGCGCGCCGTTTGAACCCAAACTTTACGTATGGTGTTAAAATATACACATCTAGTCGTAAAAAAAATTTCGTGGTCAACGGCCACCCGCGGGTCGCGGTTCTCATAACTCGTGGTGGTTCTCATTCTAGCGGCTCCCTATATATATATATATATATATATATATATATATATATATATATATATATATATATATATATATATATATATATATCGGATACTCTTTTAAAAACACGTGACCCTCGAAATCACAGGCCTTGTGCGATGGTCCTCCCGCACACCATAAAGGCTGCCCATGCACCTAAACATAATTCAAACCCATAATTAAATTATCATTTTGATTCAGTAAAGTTGAGTTCAGTTTCGGTAGCTAAAGTGGTGAAGAAGAATGAATGTACATAGAGCTTGTGTTAAGGCCAAATTTTGGAATCTACATAGAGCTCATGTTAAGGCCAATTTTTGTTACTAAGTTAGCAATGTAATATCTTGTAACAAACCAAATTAGGATATTTTAAGCATTTGAATACAATTGAGCCGACTTTTGCATGTTTCACCTAGGGGTAGTTTGTAAAGTTTGAGTTTGGCTCGTTTATGCTCGCGAGCCTACTAGAGCAGTAGAGCTCAATAAGTGAAACTCGAGCTCATACTTGTTTATTTAAGAAGCTTATTTTTGTGGCCCAGGCTCGTTTATTGACCGAGCTTACTTTTAGGCTCGAGCTCGTTTAAGCTGGGCTCGATTCGAACTTTAAGTGAACCAATATCGAGCAGCTATTTTCTATCTAGCTTATTTTTAATATCATACGTGTTTGAACCGTTGCCAATAAAATCCAACCCGAATCTAGAACCACAAATTGCGGCCAAGGTTGGTTGTATATATACATACACGTATTCAATACGACTTTACAAGACAAAATTTGTCAAAAAAACTGAATTCACATAAGGGAAGGGAGTATGTGTTTGTATTGTTATCTTGATAATCCACACATATCTACATTTATAGAATTGGGTCCAGTGGATTGTTATCTTGACACCATAATTTGTGAAGCGTCCATGGTGATTTATCTTTGATAGTGACAACACTTTAGGTTGGGTCACTAATTAAGGTCACAAAGGAGACAAAACATGTACCGGGTTAAAACTTTATAGGAAAAACAATACGACCAATGGGTATCCTCGGCTGTAAGTACGCTAAGAAGCTTCTTTTTACAGAATATTATTATTGGCTTTTATGATGGGTTGGGTTAATACCAACCACGTCATGATGAATAACTGGATAGTTATTATTGGTATTAAAATCACCCAAGCTTGGAAAAAAATACATTAAAAAATCAGTTGATTTTTTTTAAAGTTCTTAACCATGTCTAAAATGTACGTTTTTGTAAAAAAATATATACAAGACAATAAATATATACAAGATAATGACTTGTTAACTCTTAAATTGATAGAAACTAAATAAAAGCTTGGAAACGGGTCGGATTTGGGACGGATTTAGGTAATCTCAACTAGGGATGAGCAAATCAGACCCGGTACCGGTACCGAATTTACCGGACCGGGTACTTTTTCGGTACCGACTTTTGACATTTTCGGTACCGGTTCGGTACCGGTTTTTACCCTCAAATACCGGTACCGTACCGATACCGAACCGTACCAAACCTGGTATATTCGGTACCGGTACCCACTTTCGAGGATTTTCGGTACCGGTTCTTTCGGTCCGGACGGTACCGAGCTCATCCCTAATTCCAACCCCAAACCCGGTTAGATAAACTTATCCCAAACTCGTCTCAAAATAGGTCGGGTTTCTAGCGGGTAAATACCCATCGGGTATCGGGTATACCCACGGGTTTCTGGTAAACCCGTTAATTTAAAAAGCTTACTTGTTGGGTATACCCGACCCAAAACTCATCGGGTATCTATCGGGTAACATTACTAATAAGTTGCATTTAGTATTATCACTCTAAAAATATATCAAATAACTACAATGTATACAGAATAAAATGCCTATATGTATAAAAAATGGATGTATCATATATATGCATACTAGTTTAAAACCCCGTGTGTTACACGAGTTGTATAAATGTAATTTTATATATTAAACAATAAAAAGTTATATCTTTATGAACCCCATATATTGTACGGGTTAAATAAATGTAATTTTATATATCAAATAATAAAAAAAATTATATCTTTAAAAACCATGTGTATTACACAGATTAACTAAATGTAATTTTGTATACTAAATACTAAAAACGTCGTATCTCTAAAAATCTCGTGTATGACCGGGTTGAATAAATCTACCAAATAAAAAAAATACATCCTTAAAAACCCTGTATATTACACGTGTTGAATAGATCTAAAAAATAGTTATATATCTTTAAAAACTATGTGTATTACACAGATTAAAAATGTAATTTTGTATATTATATACTAAAAACGTTGTATCTTTAAAAAATATGTGTATAGTCGAGTTGAAAAATCTACCAAATAATAAAAAAAATTATATCCTTAAAAAACTCCGTGTATTACACGTGTTGAATAAATCTAATTTTACATAGCTAATGATAAAAATTTATATCTTTAAAAACTTCGTGTATTCAGGTTATATAAATGTAACTTTGTATAGTAAATAATAAAAAAATTTATATTTTTAAAAACTCCGCATTTTTATACGAGTTGAATAAATATAATTTTGTATACCAAATAATAAAAAATTATATTTTTAATAAATTAGGATAACATTTAATATTAATTTATTGTTTATATCTTTAATATATGATAAGTTGGAAAGAAAGGTATTTGTTTAAAAATATATTAAATTAACATTTTAGATTTGAGGATAATATTTTATTAAAGTATGATAAGATTTAATATTAATTTATTATTTTTTAGTTAATATAAGATAAATATAGATTTAAGGATACCTTCAATGAATGACACGTGTACAAAATTTGGTTTCTTTTATAATAGATAGATTTAATAATATTAAAGAACTTATATTGGGTCTCTCACACATATATTTACATACATATGTATGTATAATTGAAGGGGTTATATACCCCCCCCCCCCCCTCTTCACTACACACTCAAGTTATAAATATAGATTTAAGGGTTTTTTTTTTTTTTTTTTTTTTTTTTTTTTTTTCGGAGGGTCCGGGTTGGATGAGGGTCCGAGTTGGATGGGTTCGGTTCCGTTCCTTTGCACCGCTGTAACATATGTGCCTTATTTTAATATACCAAAATTAGGTTGACAATTACTGTTAATTTTGTTTATGATATTATGACTATAATTTTCCATATACTGCCATTTTGGTTGAGGTTTTGTCACTTTTACCATTTAGTCAAAATTTGAAACCTTTTACATCAGGGTCCCTGTGGTGTCAATTTTTTTTTTTTTGACCATTTTAATCCAAAAATGAAATCAACTCATATTTCATAAATTAAATCTTGGTTTTTGTCCTTTTTCTCAGGGGCAAAATGGTCATTATGAGTTTTATTATAACAAATTATTAAATAAAATAATTAAATTAATTAATCCTTTAACGTTATAAGCACAGACCCCCCTTCTCACCACCGCCACCACTCTCTGCTCTCTCTAACACCACCGCCACCATGAACTCCACCACTGCCACCTCCTCCCCCCTTCTCACCACCGCCACCTCCTCCCCCCTTCCCACTCGAAACAACCGAGTTAACCGAGTCAACCGAAGCAGCTAGATCATGTATCTTCCATGGGTCCTAACTGAAATGTGCAAATAATAGTTACTTGCAGATGGTTTTGACGTGGAGACATCATCGTGTTCGTTGATTTGATCGGATTTAACGTCGTCGAACGATCTGAATACGGCTTCTGCATACAACGATGGATCAATGAACGAATTGAGGGAGTTAGGGTTTGTGTGAAAAGATGATGAATCAATGAGCGAATTGAAGGAGTTAGGGTTTGTGTGAAAGGATGATGAATGTGTAAGAGGATCACCGTGTTCAGTGGTCAAAATTTCAACAAATTGTGCAAGTGTTGAGGTGGAATTGGGGGATTTAGGGTTGTTAAAGTCAATTGATTCGTGAGAAGAGTAGAATTGGGGCTCTTCACAGCCCTGTTGTTCATATAAGGTAAAGGGTTTCTGAATTTAATTTGATGTTCTAGTTGGGTTTGGAGAAGATGATGATTGGGTTTGAGCTTCTTTTATAAGGTAAAGGGAAAGGGATTAATGAATTTAATTATTTTAATTAATAATTTGTCAAAATAATACTTGTAATGACCAAATTGCCTCTGGGAAAAAGAACAAAACATCAGGATTTAATTTGAGGAATTTGAGCTGATTTCACTTTTGAACCAAAATAGCAACAAAACTGAAACCACAGGGACCTAGATGCAAAAGGTTTGAGATTTGAACTAAAATGACAAAAAGGACCAAAATGGCAGTTTAAGTTTAATAAGGCTAGTTGAGTTTTTGTTGGGCCTTTAGCCCATATTTGGGCTATGTACAATCATGCCAACGTCCTTTTAGCCTTTTCTTCCATTGGATTTAGCCAGTTTGTTAATCAGCATTTGCAGCTACGATTCTAATAAGTTTTGGAACAATGTAATTCTACACCATTAAACGAATATACAAAATGAGGAAGCATGTCTTCTTTGACATCCTTTACGGTCTCGAGACCTCGTAAACAGCAACCGAAATCTGTCTTCTTCTGCGGCTTCCATCTGTCAAGAATTGCAGATTTCTACACGAGTTTCCCGTTCCTGGACATTAGATTTTTGTGCACCAACCCGCATAAATCTTGCATAGTAAAATACAGAAACGATTAATCCTTGTTTTCATGAAAAGTTTTTTTTCTTTTTTTTTTTTTCAGATCCATACCTGAGAAAAGGGAAGGAGAAGGCTTTTACACTTTTTGGACTTGCTTATGGACGCCTAAAGCATCTATAATGCTGTCAACCCATCTGTAAAATGAAACAGTATAGTAATTTGACAAGTACTAAAGAGTTCTCTGTTTTGAACTGGTATCCAACCCACTCTTTTGGCCACCTTTACATACGGCCAAAATACATGTAAAAATTGAAATATGATAAAACTATACTAGCACAAGTTAAATATGGAAACAAGATTAATTCAAGAGAAAAATGATTACCCTTGGAGACTGGGGCTAGATGGATAGTATACATTTCTCAAACCCATTCTTAGCGCAGCTGAAGCAGTTGTCTCACCAATGCATGCCACCGAACCACACCACCGGTCTGACCCCGATACAAGATTCACCCATGCTCTGTTCACAACAAAACTAATCATAAAATAAAAAACGAGCTAAATACAACACATATCATCATAATGAAACCATACCATACCTTATTGCAGAAGGCGATGCAACTGCAATGACAGAAGCTGAGAGTGCTTGCTCGAAAATCATATGGTCCACGTGTTGAACAGTTTCCTAGAAGACGTTATATTCAAGGTCACCAGATATTTAATAACTCTACTTTTAGATAAACTGAATACTATGGATCATTAATTTAAACAAATTTTGTGTACAAAAAAAAAACAAAAATATAAATATAAATGTTTACCGTTGTATAAGTGTTCAATCGTAGGACCTGAAATCCCCGCTTAGAAAGGCCTTCCTCTGAAACATAAAAACCATGATTTACGTTTCATGTAAGTACAGGAGTAAAACCATGATTTACGTACAAAAATATGTAAAAAACCGCTTAGAAAGGCCTTCCTCTGAAACATAAAAAATATGTAAAGGTTGCAAAAGTGGCTAGGCAGAGAGTATTTGGGGAGTAATCAGACATGTTAAATTATAATAAAAATAGTTTCGGAAAATTATATGTATGTCAAATATTATACATTTACTAATATTTATAACAAAATACGTAAATATTAATATAAATAAAAAACTACATGTACAAATAGTAAAGTATTTCAAAATTTTATTTTCATTCCTTGAAAAACTATATTTATTCTTTAATATGATAGACATAGGAATTATGTTTTATTTTTCTTAAGTCAAACTTGGCTCGAGTTGACCAACTAGATCCGATTATGGCCGAGGTTGACCGCATTTAAGCAATTAGGTGGAGTTGAAGAAAATCGTCACGGCAACCTACCTTGTAGCGATTACTCGGCCTTCTAGACCTTGTTTTACAACATTAACTATGCTTTACGTAAACTATGGTGATAACTGCACCCTAATACAGGAGTAAAAATATGTAAAATCATACAAAAATCTCATGGACTAAATAACAGAGGAACTTATTAGCTACTATTGTAAAATCAAGTGGTTATCTTTACAAATGGTAAAACAAGAGTTCAGAGTGTTGGTTCATAATCTGGCCAAAACTCAACAGTCAACACATGTACAAACTACTCAGTAAAAAGACAAATATATTATTATTATGATGTATGAACAAATAATCTTATATGAACCAAGGTAGAGTTCATACCTATATCATGACTAGCTTTCGCAGAAGCAGGATATAAAACAGTACATCTTTCATTACCATGCTTTGGCAGCTCAGAAGCAAGAACTTTGCCAGTTGCTGCAAAAGGTCACAAAGTAAAAAATGTTAATTACAAAGTTAATTATATAAAACCCTCACAATTTTAACAAATAGGAAGACACGTAGAGATATATACCTTTTGATGGAACAAAAGCAATATCGATGAACTTCTTACATGAAACTGCAGCTTCATCGAATATGCTTGCTGTACCAGCTCCAACCACAGCTACCTTCACACTTGGGGACCCAGCTGCTCTATGGAATATTGATAAAAAGTGAATATAAATATAATAAGTTAGAACTAAAAAAGGGGCAATTTCATATATACCCCTACAAACTTGCAGAATATCATGTATACCCATGCAAAATTATAAATATCATATATACCCTTACAAAGTAGTTGAAATATCATATATATCCAATTCATTAAAAACAATTTAATAAATGCAAATTTACCCCTTATTTTTCTAAAACTTTGAAATCTCATATATGACCTTTAACTTTAAATATTTATTTACTCACTTCTAGCTTAATTTATTTAGCTTAAATATAATATATGGAGTATACTATTGTTTATGGGTAAAAATTTAAAAAAATATGGGTAAAAATAAATTTAAGCTAAAAATGTGTTATATAAAAATATGAAGTTATAAGATGCGCATATATGAAAACTTGAAGTTAAAAAATTAAGGGTAAAATGATCATTTATTAGATCGTTTTTAATAAATTGGGTATATTTGATATTTTAACTACTTTGTAAGGGCATATATGATATTTTTAATTTTGGTTGGGTATATATGAAAGTTTTCAAGTTTGTAAAGGTATATATGAAATTAATCCCAAAAAAAGACAGATTATTATCTGACAGGCTTGATTACATCTCCTAGGTCAGACTTAAGGATGACTTCATTTGACTTTTTTCTTGAGAAATAAAATAAATGATGGGTTATTATATAACTAAGTAGTATTAGATGTTGTTCATATAGTAATTTACATCTTAAAGCATTGTTTGAAAAGTTATCGTGGAAAGAATTGTATCTTAATACTATTGTAAAATGCCATTTTCGTCCTTGAGGTTCCGCCAATTTTGTGACTTTCGTCCAAAGGTTTTTTTTTCCGCATCTGAATCCAAAAGGTTTGAAATCTTGCCATTTTCATCAAGCTCGTTAACTCCATCCACTTTTCTCCGTTATGTCATGGGTATTTTCGTCTTTTTTATTTAGTATGGGTATTTTGAATACTTGTACATTATGCTAAATGTTTGTACATAAAGTGCAAAAGACCGAATTGCCCTTTAAGTTAACAAAAAAGACGAAAAATACCCGACTTAACGGAGAAATATGGATGGAATTAACAAGCCGGATGAAAATGGCAAGATTTCAAACCTTTTGGATCCAGATGCTGAAAAACAAACCTTTGGATGAAAATCGCAAAACTGGCCAAACCTCAGGGACGAAAATGGCATTTTACTTTTAATATTATCTGCAGCAAGGTTCTGTACTTACTTCCAGGCATCAAGAAATACCAAAGCCGCTTCAGGTGAAGTTATGATGATCCAATCAAAAGTAGTGGCTGTCACCATATAATTACAAGAATACTGTTACAAATTAATTCACCTACACTGCGGCAATCTTAGATGGTATTATGATTCATTACATTGATTCATACGGTATGCTTCATGACTTTTTAATACGAGCATATAATTGGAATCCCATAACCACAGCCTTAAAGGAACAAAAGGATTATGAATTTCAAGAAAAAAAATGTTCTGCAGCTACAAGTTGGATCATCATCATCGTACTCAGTATATCCCACCTATAGCAAAGCTAAGGTAGGGTCTGAGGAGGGTGGGATGTAGACAGCCTTACCTCTACCCCGTAGGAATAGAGAGGCTGCTTCCAATGAGACCCCCGGCTCGATTGTGGTTTTGCATCAAGCCTTGGACATAAGGCACATAACACTCAGCAATTGAGACAAACGCCAATTGGTGCATGTACCCCCTTGTCTTTCGGCTATCAACGCCACCACATGATGCCTGATTAACGATCCCCTCTTTTTAACGTTATTTTCACGAAATTAGTAAAATAACGTTAAAAATTAGTGCACAAGTTGGATCATAAAAAGAGGAAGTTACCACTCAATAGAGCAGAAAGTCTTTCAAGATCAGGTAGATGTGTATGCTGAATAAGGGGAAGCTCCAAACAGTTGATCCCATGTGCTGCCTGCTCAAACAGAAATTACATATAAACTCGTTAGGAAATAAGAACCGTAAAAATGCTATGAATTTTACCTTGTAACAATTTCCACTTCGTAAATAATTGGTGATAATGTAGTAATAGTTGATAAATTGTTTTCATTTTAAATACACATGTCATGAATTGTGATGTTGAACTTCTATACCTATGAGCTCCTGTGTGTCGTAAACCAAGTGAACCAAACATAATTTAATCATATCCCTATTTCCATAGAAACTGCAATCATTGACCTTAAATGTTCTAAGTGTTGGCTCAATCCTAAAAATTGCAGTGACTAGTCAACAAAATAGAAGGAATTATGTATGTCATAATCAACACCATCAATGGTTCATAATGACACTACAACTGGTAAACAAATCATTTCAATTTGACGATGGCAATTGAAGAGGTATGGTCCCAATTCCTCGCCAACATGGCAAGGACCATACCACTTTCTCCATCCTACATGGCGTTGACGTCAGCCGCACCATCCAGAAGCTTCTAGAAGCTCCTGGAAAATATCCAGGGGACACCAAAGATACTCCACGGGACATAAAGGACAACACGTGTCACCAACCACCAAGCGCCAAGTAGACCTGCGACAGGTCAGGGAGCAGCCAGACAACTTCAGTACGATGTTTCCACATTCGGCAAATAAGGACGCGCCACGTGTACCACTACACTGACCGCAGCAGAGGAGACCAAGGGGATATTCCCCTTGGTCGGACAGCTGGCACGCGTCTACAGCTGGCGTCGCTGCTCCTTCCCTTCTTCACCCTCCGGCTATAAATAGGACCCTTCACCATCCAGGTTGATCAGCTTGCTCTCACTATTCTCACACTTAACACACACTGATTATCCTTCCTCGGAACAGTACTTATTCTCACGCCGGAGCCTGGTTAAGAGGGAAACCCCCATATTCCCCTCTTAACGAGACTGACGGTTGCTGTTTTGCAGGAGACGGTCATCTTAAGCTGGAGGTACAAGAAATTACCAGAGGCACCGCGCGTGAAAGTAACCATTTACAGTCAGCAGACATCTCCTCAGCAAGGAGTTCAGCGGCTTGGCACTCAGCAGTCTTCTCTTGAAGAAGACGTTCAGAAGTCTCGCATCGCCTCGCCAAAACCTCCAGCTTAGCGATGCGTTCAACATACTCTGCCTCTTTCTTCTCAAACCTCATGCGCTCCTGATGGGCCTCATCCGCAATATCTTTCTTTTCACCAGATAAACGAGTAATCGTGTCACGTTGCGTTTTAAGCTCAACATTGGTACGCTCGCACGCCGTTTCCCAATTTTTCTGCTTTTCAGCATTGGTTTTCTTCTCCTGGGCAAGTTTTCCCTCGGCGTCAGCAACCCTCCACTCCAACCCCTTTTTCTCAGCATTGAACTTCTCCTTTTCTTCGGCAAACAGCCTCTTGTCATTCTCAAACTCCATAACGTCCTCCCCCAGCTGTTTCCACTCACGGACAATCTCCTGAGTGGTAGAGAAAAAGTTAACCCCGGCCTGCACATGATCATCCAACAATGCAAACCGGCGGCGTTTCCTTTGAAACTTCCGGAGTTTTTTGTTGTCCGGCCCTTCCTCTCTTCGTTGGATCTGACGGTAATCACGCTTGCCACCTTTGACCAAGTGAGTTAATTTTCCGTCTCTTAAAGCCCTTTCGATCTCTTGTTTGAGGCTGAAACAATCGTCGGTTATGTGGCCGGTGTCCTTGTGGAAGTCACAGAAAAGATTCGGGTCTTGCCCCCTCTTGTTGCGCATCTGCAGTGGTGGCTTGAACTGGTGGTTCTCGGTCGCCAAGACTTCTGAAGGGGTTTTTGTTAGGAGTGTCCACTGCTTCTCCCGGTTTTCCTTTTTCACCTCTTTTCGGTGTGCGATTTGGTTGATCGTATGACGCGCGTCTTCTCTCACTGGGCTCCTGTCTCTGTGACCGGATGCTCTCCAAGATTGGTTTCTGCCTTTCCTGCTGTTTCGGTCGGCGTGATTGTAATTGCGCTGACGGTGGTCGTCACCGGTCAACTGCCTGTCTGACTGTGCGATGGTTTTGGCCGCCTCTATGAAGGTTTCCCAATCCTTGGGTCCTCCGTCTCTACCTTTTACACGCTTGATTAGATCATCGCACTTGACTGCCCGCATAAAGTGTGCGCGCATCATCTTCTCGGGTAAGTCGCCAATCTCTAAACATTCTTTGTTATACCGAGTAATGAAATCTTCTACACTTTCGTGGTCTCTGCGGTATATGTTCAAACAGTCGGCTGGATCCCTGGTGTGTCGTCGTTGTTGGGAGAAGTGTGCCAGGAACTTCTCTCGGAAATCAATCCAGGATTTGATTTTGCCTGCTGGTAGGCTGTCGAACCAGATGCGCGCCGCGCCTACGAAGGTTTGAGCAAAAAGATGACACCAGGTTGGCAAGTTCCATCCGCCTGTTGCTCCCGCGCCGTTAAATACTTGGAGGTGATCATCTGGGTCTGTCAACCCGTTGTATTTGCCCACGTTGTGCGGCAATTTCGTTTTGTCTATGTCAGCCGTGGCGATCTCTCGGATGAACTTCGAATTCTCAGCCATGTCGTCTGGACGATAGCTTAGAGTGAAATCATGCTCAGCTTTTGGGTCATACCCCGCACGCTTGCGAGGTTTGTATGCTTCATGCTCTGGTGGGAGCCTGCTGAACACTGTGCGCGTCTCTTCATCGTTTTCAAATTCGTCGTTTATGTTGCGCGGACCTAAGCGACTTTGTATCGGCTTCTTCGGTTGGTTGGAATACTGCACATAGTTGCTTTCCGTTTCACCATAAGTATCGCGCGTGTCATGCGCGCTTGGCCTTCTGACGTGCGGTGGAGGTATTGACTCAGGACGCAGGGTGTATGCGTTGGTCTGTTGAGGCATAGGCGCGCTCAAAGGCCTTTGCGGTGGAGTGACAAATGCTGACTGGTGAGCTTGTGCTTGAAGCAGTGCCTGCTGCGCGCTGAGTTGTGTGTAAACAAGATTTATCGACGCCACTTGCTCGGCATACCAGGAAGCCAGAGTTTTCCATTCGGGTAGCCCCAATAATGCTGAGAAGTTCAGTTGTGCTTGGTCCGATGGAGCTGAGGGACCAGCTCCATGGCTCTGAGTTTGCACTGGTGGTGTCGGTTGGACTACCTCTGATGGAGGTTGAAACGTAGCTCCATTTGTGGTCTGAGTGATGATTCTGGTTGGAGTTTGAAAAACGGGACCGGGTGCGTTTTGAATAGCAACCCTGGATGTGCTCCCGAAAATGCTGGGAAACTCCATGTTTGGTGGCCCTTCTTGGATAGCTTCGTTCCTTGGGCCTCGCTGGACGTGTATGTTGTCCGAAACGAGTTCGAAGGAAGAAACGTCTCCATCGACTTGGTGGGAAGGGTTGTTTTCAGCCATTTTGACGAGTTTTGTGAAAGGAAAAAGAGATGAGAGTGGTTTTGCTAAAAGCGGATGGCGCCAATGATGAAACACTGGTTAACACTATGGTTAATCAGCGGGGTTACTTCTTCCGTGGGTTCAATCTCTCTTCCTACTCGTAAGATGACCGTCTCCTGCAAAACAGCAACCGTCAGTCTCGTTAAGAGGGGAATATGGGGATCATAGCCCCTCAAAACGTCGGCAGTGAACCGAGTCATCGGGAGTCTAAAGCTACCTTCCCGGAAGAAAGCAGCATACAGGGTCATGTACCCAGGAGGGGCATCCATGGCAGTAGAACCTGCAATAGGGTATTGAGCACCCCATTCAGGCAGAAAACCCATCTCCCTCACCAGATTCTGAAATTCCTCCTCTTTCCAACCAATCACCGCTTGATCCGGACCGGGAGGAGTCCTACCCTTATTCCTTTTCTTCTTCGAGATAGGATTCGAAGTAGACATGACGGAAAATAGGGAAAGGAGGGCGATGAACTCAAAGGTTGAAAGAAAAAGATAAGAGAAAATGAGGAAATTCCGGGATTCAAATTTTGAAAAGTGAAGAACAGAGGAGACCGCCTTGGTATTTATACCCATCGCATTTAATGCGATGGGCAGCGAACCGCCAGAGGTACAGGAAAAGACTCAATCAGGGCGAGACACGTCAGAGGAGAGAGAAGACGCCATCATCTTTTTTCGGAAAAGTAGGCAACAACCACCTGCCACTATGACGTGAAGTAACTGACGTGACTGAAAAGGCGCCTGTTCAACTGACACCAGGCTGTCACGTCAGTCACTCTTCCAGAAGACAACAACAAAACTTCTTCCTGAAGACAACACTCATAGAAGCGCCAAAACCCATGCGCCATGCGTCATGCGTCCATTTGGCTCACTTCCGCAAGGAGTCAAAACCCATGCGCCATGCGTCATGCGTCAATTTGGCTCACTTCCGCAAGGAGTCAAAACCCATGCGCCATGCGTCATGCGTCCATTTGGCTCACTTCCGCAGAGAGTCAAAACCCACGCGGCATGCGTCGTGCGTCCATTTGGCTCACTTCCGCAACGAGTCAGAACCCATGCACCATGCGTCATGCGTCCATTTGGCTCACTTCCGCAAGAAGTCAGAACCCATGCGCCATGCGTCATGCGTCCATTTGGCTCACTTCCGCAAGGAGCCAGAACCATGCGCCATGCGTCATGCGTCCATTTGGCTCACTTCCGCAAGGAGTCAGAACCCATGCGCCATGCGTCATGCGTCCATTTAACTCACTTCCGCAAGAAGACAAAAAGCCCACGTCATAACAAACATAACCTTCATAAGTCCAGAATCCCTCCTAGATGATCAACTCACCTAGAAGGCACACTGGACTGGGGGGACTTGAAGAGGTATGGTCCCAATTCCTCGCCAACATGGCAAGGACCATACCACTTTCTCCATCCTACATGGCGTTGACGTCAGCCGCACCATCCAGAAGCTTCTAGAAGCTCCTGGAAAATATCCAGGGGACACCAAAGATACTCCACGGGACATAAAGGACAACACGTGTCACCAACCACCAAGCGCCAAGTAGACCTGCGACAGGTCAGGGAGCAGCCAGACAACTTCAGTACGATGTTTCCACATTCGGCAAATAAGGACGCGCCACGTGTACCACTACACTGACCGCAGCAGAGGAGACCAAGGGGATATTCCCCTTGGTCGGACAGCTGGCACGCGTCTACAGCTGGCGTCGCTGCTCCTTCCCTTCTTCACCCTCCGGCTATAAATAGGACCCTTCACCATCCAGGTTGATCAGCTTGCTCTCACTATTCTCACACTTAACACACACTGATTATCCTTCCTCGGAACAGTACTTATTCTCACGCCGGAGCCTGGTTAAGAGGGAAACCCCCATATTCCCCTCTTAACGAGACTGACGGTTGCTGTTTTGCAGGAGACGGTCATCTTACGAGTAGGAAGAGAGATTGAACCCACGGAAGAAGTAACCCCGCTGATTAACCATAGTGTTAACCAGTGTTTCATCAGCAATGTATAGAGAGCAAACGCACTTAAATTGGGATATCCCAAAGCCTAAATTGTTGCCATTTTATACGCTCATATAAGGTACATTACCACATTCTTTCAGGCATTTCAACAAACGCCTACTCAACAGAGTCCATAAAGTAGATTAATCACTAATATAACGGCTAAAAAAACATGAACCGTCAATAACTAAACCTAAAGTTCAGAGAAGCTACACCTATGCACCTAGTTAAACAAATATAAGCAATATTACCACATTCTTTCAGGCATTTCATAGAACACCTACTCAACAGAGTCCATAAAGTAGATTAATCATTAATGCAATAGCCAAAAAAAAAAAAAAAAAACATGAACTGTCTTTAACTAAAGCCTAAAATTCAAATAAGTTATACCATTGCACTAAATTAAAGAAATATAAGAAAATCACAGCATTCTTTCAGGCATTTCATCAAACACCTACTCAACATAGGCCTTAAAGTAGATTAATCCAGAAAGTAGATTAATCACTAATACAATGTCAAAAAAAGGGTTGTTGGATTTTATTACCCCCAACTATCGGCCTTTGGCCATTGCCACCCGCAACTAACACTTTGACACCCGGCACCCCAACTTGACTTTTTGTTTGCACTGGCAGTCTGGCACCACTCAGTTAAATCTGCTCTAACTTGGTTAGTTTTTTGTCCGACGTGGCACCATTTGGCTGATGTGTACATGATTAGGTGGCTGATGATGTGTTATATCTCATTTATAAACCCGGCTAAGCTCATTTTCCAGTCTCCAACTCCCTAATACAGAACCTATCTCCTCCATAACTAACGCCGGCCAGACCTCCGGCCATCCAAATTCACACTCATTTCATCTCCGACGACAACTAGCATTCACTTCTTCATCCTCTTCCTTCTGCTGCACTGATGCGATGACCGCTATCCACCGGAGATAACGTCACCATGACACACACAAAACCCTAATCTCCCCACAACAATCAATGTAACGTAAAACCTTCACTCACTCTTTCTATTTACTCATTATCATCGTGTCATCTGATTATATCTCAATTTCCCCATCATTATTCCCCCCAATTCCCTTATCCCGGTTACAATCTCGAACAATTCGATACTCATGTAACCCTAATCCACAAATTACCTGCAATTCACACAACTCAGAGTCTTCACAACAAGCAAAACACTCAAAACATAACATAAAACACATTGAATTTGCTCCAGATTTCCGTAACCCTAACTATAATATCAGCTACACTCCCCCAGCCTGTATTAGCAGCTAAAGTTGCTAACAAAAAGAAGCGTCCGGTTAAAAAAATTGATACTTTAACACCACAAGAGTGGAAAACATGGTCACAGGGCCTCCCTGTAGTAGGTGATAGGTTTGCGTATACCGATTTAATCGAGTTGAAACGGGACGGGAAGCTTAAACACGTAGTTAAGCCGGCGGGTAAAGGGTTAAGGGAAAGACCTGTGGTTGTGTTAGCGGTTTTAGAGGATTCGAAAGTTGTTAGGCTTGTGGTGCCGTCGATGGATAGCAATCGCAAGGTTTGGGACGCGTGGGATGAGTTAGGGATTGATTTGATTAGTGTGCAGGCGTCGAAAAAAGGTGTTGGAGGGTTTATAAATGAGATATAACACATCATCAGCCACGTAATCATGTACACATCAGCCAAATGGTGCCACGTCGGACAACAAAACTAACCAAGTTAGAGCATATTTAACTGAGTGGTGCCAGTGCAAACAAAAAGTCAAGTTGGGGGTGCCGGGTGTCAAAGTGTTAGTTGCGGGTGGCAACGGCCATAGGCCGATAGTTGGGGGTGATAAAATCCAATAACCCCAAAAAAAACCTGAACTATCTACAACTAAAACCTAAAATTCAGAGAAGTAATTGCAATGCACCAAATTAAACATATAAAAAAAATTACCACACTCTTACAGGCATTTCATCAAACACCTACTCATCAGAGCCCATAAAGTCGTTTAATCACTAATGCAATGGCTAAAAAAATGAACTATCTAGAACCAAAACCTAAAAATTCAGAGAAGTTACACCAATGCACAAAATTAAACAAATACATGCAATATCACCACATTCTTTCAGGCATTTCATCAAACACCTACTCAACATAGGCCATAAAGCAGATTAATCATTAATACAACGGCTAAAAACATAAAACATGAACCGTCTATAACTAAAGCCTAAAATTCAGAGAAGTTACACCAATGCACCAAATTAAACAAATACAAGCAATATTATCACATTCTTTCAGGCATTTCATCAAACACCTACTCAAGAGAGTCCACATATTCGTTTAGTCACTAATGCAATAGCACAAGAAAAAAAAAAAAAAAAATCATGAACCATCTATAACTAAAACCTAAAATTCAGAGAATTTATACTAATGCGCGAAATTAAACAAATATAAGCAATATCACCACACTCTTTCAGGCATTTCATCAAACACCTACTCAACAGATGCCATAAAGTAGATTAAACATCAATCAAATGGCAAACAACAATGAACTGTGTATAACTAAAACATAAAGTAGATTAAACACCTACACCAGTGCACCAAATTACACAAATATAAGCAATTTTACCACATTCTTTCAGGCATTCTTTCATCAAACAGCTACTCAGTAAAACCTAAAATTGAGAAGCTATACCAATGCACGAAGAACAGATACAGAAACAGTTAAGAAGAGGATAATTACGAGAGCTTTGATGAGCTTGCCATTTTTACCACGCTCTCTTGTAACAACAACTCGATGATTCGAGAACTCCGTCGTCGGAGAAGAAGAAGAAGAACAGGAAGCTTTGACGTTGAACGAGTGGAAGTGAATTCGCCGGTGGTGAGGGCGGTGCAGCGGCGGAGGAGGAGAGAGAGTGGTGGTGGTGGTGGTAGAGAGAGAAAGTAGAGGTGAATTCATGGCAGTTGCTGTTGGTTGACTTTAGAGCCACCTGTTGATATATCAGCTATGGTGTTCTTTCTGGTACTCTCCACTTTTCACTATTTGCATTTTGCACCCTCTTTTTAAAGAAACTATATATTCCCCCTTGTACTTTTTGGTTATTTAACTACCACCCCTTAGGGTGAAGGGAGTGGAGCGGTGAAGGGGTCGGCAAACCGGTTTGCCGAGCGGCAACACCGGCGCCGTCCTTCTTTGCCGCGCGGCCTTCTTGTGAAATCGGGGACAACTCACCGATCGACAAACTTGGGGGGACAATCATTGCAAGTGTATGTGTGTGTATATTTGACTTTTAACACACATATATATTTTTTTAAATGAAAAAAAAAAGTTTACCACTTTCAAGTGTTTAACCAATGCCAACACTTTTCACCAAAGTTTAAACTCTTTAGACGTGTTGACATGGCACCCTCTCATTGGTTGATTTTAAAGTTTGCCACTTTCAAGTGTTTAACCACTCACTTCACCCTTATGTTAAAAGAATTCCAAATTATATTATATAACCCTACAAAAAGTAACTTGGGGTACCTTATGCTAACTTTATAGGTGTGTCTCTTCACATCACACATTTAAATAATACGCTTGCATTAATACACATACCATATATTAAAAACATGTTATGCAACCTAAACCAACATGTCCTAATATACACACCCTTTAATAAGTTAGGATGCCTCACAACACCATTGCATCGCTTTATTCGAAAAGGCACCGAATTATTAAAAAAGAGACACCGATTCAAACACATAGGATTAACTTGCGTGGGTTGAAAAGCAACTTTTGTCCCGTGAAGTTAATATTCGTGTCGGTTAAAACAAGCCTTTAATATTCTCAAACTCATATTCTCAAACGGTGTCGTGTCACACCCCGGATTTCCACGTGTCACCGGTGGGCCCGGTGGGGGAGTATCGTGACGTGGTTGGCAACATAATAGTCAAACAACACAATATTTAAATGCACAGCGGAAGCAATATATAGATTTAATTCAACCAAACGATATTGTAATATGAAGTATCACAAATAGTCGAATATAATCCACAGGTAGATCAAAATTAAAAAGGAAACAAATGTTCAACAGATATGACATCAAAGCTGGCGAGACTTAATGTGGATGCTAGGAGACAAGCCAGCCTATTTCGCGTAGTACCTGCACTCAATCTTTTTAAGAAAATACGTCAGTTTACACTGGTAAATACAATCAACCGACTCATTTTGAAAAGAGTTTAAGAAAATCATTTAAGGCACAAGGCACAAATATTTTATAACTTGGGATAATTATTTAATATATAAACTTGTAAAGGAATTACATGTTTCTTATGCGTTCAGTAGCCCGGATCGAGCCGGGTTAAAGATCAATTAACACACCACTTTAATTATGAGACACTACAGATGTACGCCTACACCTGAGTGCTAAGGTCGTGGCCATTTCGTAAAATGATGCCAGGGATATCCGGGACACGGTCATTAACCCCCCAAAGGCTTTAAGCAACAAAACAATTTAAACGGAGACATCTCAATAATTTAACCATAATAAGATTAAATATTCAACGCCCGACCAAGCGGTATTTTATATACCTTACCCAAGCCCGTATAGGGAAATAAGTTAAAAGTATTTACCTGAGCAAGTATAGTTCAAAATCAGCGAGTGCGGTATCTTTTACTGGTTCTCCTAATCTGGAACGAAGGTTTATAATAACCTATTAGAATCCTAACGGGTCTTTAGTTAAGCTTACGCTTAGACCGGTTAGTTTTAAAGATACGGTTCGTACGCACGATTAAGCGAAGACCGGATAGAATGTGATTTAGACCCGACAAGTTTGAGGACTTGTTTAATATGGGTTTATGATCCACATTCTGGATTTTGAGATAAAAATGATATCGTTTGACCCGTTTCGGCTAGTTTATGCAAACTAGTTACATAAACCGAACCGAACGCGTATAATGCATAACGGGTAACCGAAAGGGTCGCGAACAGGTTTCCTAGGTTAATACGCTTTAAATATGTGGTGACATCATTATGATATCTTCCATAATGCCCATAACGAGTTTAATCTTTTAATAAGCCCCGTAGGGGTATTTTGGTCAATTTAAAGATTATAAAAGGATTAAATTAGGTTTCTATGAACCGGGTCTGATTACATCAGTAAAATAGCTTACATTAACAGGTTATGTCTAATGGTATTAAGTCTTACGTGGCAAAATGGTTTTAATACTAAACTACGCGTTTAATACGCGTATAAAGCCGTTTTAAGCGACGTACGGGTTAAAATACCAATCTGAGTTTTCTAATCAGCAAAACAAGTTCAAAATACTATATTTATTATTTTAAATCAGTGGCAATTGGATTGGTATCAATCGGGTTTATAAAACTCGTTTTATGGCTTAAAAGGGCATATTCGGTGTTAACCGAATCAATGCGATAAGCCTAGCTTAAGACCAGCTTAAAAATAATTAAAAATCTCCAAAAATCCTAAAATATTATTTAACATCAGCGGGTAATAGTTTTGGTACCGAAAATCGGGTTTAGATAGGCTATGCGGTAATCGCGCCGTTTAATTAATAAAAAGTTTATTATTTACGCAAATGCGCATATCTCCTAATCTAGACCTCCGCTTGATGTGAAAATTTACGTACATGCCAAATAATCAGTAACTAAGATTATTGCATTTCCACATTTTCAAAATACTCGTTATAAGGTCATAAGGGCGTTATGGTCCACTTTAAGCGATTAACGGAAACGTGTGCATGCAACGGATAATCAACGAAACAAGTATAGAGACTTATACTAACATGCAACCCAATCCTAATGAGACTTTAAGGTATGTCTAATACCAACTAAAACGGGTCAGAACCGAAGTCAACGCAAAAGTCAAGGTTTTGCGCCTTTCGGTTCCGAACCGGGTTTAAATAGAAATTTGTCGAGTCGGGCAAGCGCAAACAAGTTTTTATACTTATTACCAAGTTATATTAAGGTTAGAACAAGTTACACGCCTTACGGATTGCATTTCATGCATTAAATCATAAATGTCAATTCTGTTGACTTTTTCGGTCAACGTTTGACCCGACAAACGACCTACTTAGGTCTGGATTTGGTACTTGCCCTTATAAGGGTTTAATACCCATATAATTACCTATCTAATGGTACTTTTAATTCGGGTTACGACTGAGCTATCGATAACTAAACCCGAAGTCAACCGTTTAATACGATATGTTGACTTTTAAGCTAAAAACTAAACTAGAATTAATTTAGAAGGGATTAGAGACTTACTAGATGATTAGAGGATGACTAGGAAGGCTCTTGATCAGTTTGCAAGCTCTCCAATAATCAGAATGCTTGGAATTGATTTGTGAATGAAAGTGGTGAATGAATGGGTCTTTAAATACAAGTTTCATGCACCATAAGCAAGTGACAACCAAGCCTAGTGCCATCCACAAGTGATCAACACATGTAAGTAGCATGTAGGGGTGTCTAAGGTTCATGCATGTGCAAGAAAAACCGGCCTAAAGGGTCACAAGTGCACAAAACAGCCAACTGTGGGTTCTGCTGTCGCTGGGCGCACCCTCGCGTAGCGCGAGGGGCTGTCGCGCTACGCGACGCCCTCATCTGATCAGAATTGTTTTGTTTGTTGTTGGTTTGAAAGGGCACCCACTTGTTCGACTTAGGGACTTCATTTTGGCAATATGGGGCCTCTATTAATGATCTTTAACTGATACATACCCTACCATGATGTCTTGTTTCAATTGATTGCATTTACAAGACCCGAAAATAACGGTTTATCGTTCATTTCATCATGGGACCTCATCATGCATTATCAAGTCCATTATTGTGAACCCTTTTCTGAATTGAGGGTATATTAGATGTATATAACATTTAATCGGGTCTTGGGATTTATTATTGAGGTGTTCAGAGGTAACAATTTAACATGACGCCACTTTAAATCCTACCGAAAACATCTTTATTAAATCCGGGTTTTCAACGCGTTTTTGTCTGACATGACACGTGTCGTTTTAATATTAACCCGAAATTTGCGAGGTGTTACATCCTCACCCCCTTAAAATAAATCTCGACCCGAGATTTACTGGAACAAGTAAGGGTACTTTTCTTTCATGGAGGATTCTAACTCCCACGTGAAATCGGGACCTCTACGGGCATCCCATTTGACCTTAACAAAAGGTATATGCTTTCTCCGAAGCTTTCTTACCTGTCGATCTTCAATCGACAAAGGTTTTTCTACAAACGTTAAGCTCTTATCTATTTGCACATCTGTATGTGGCATGACATGCAAATCGTCAGCGGAACACTTCTTTAGATTGCAGATGTGGAACACATTGTGTATTCCACTGAGCTCTTCCGGTAAGTTCAACTTGTAGGCAACTGACCCGACACGTTCGATGACCTCGAAAGGTCCTATGTATCTTGGGCTTAGTTTGCCTTTCTTACCAAATCGCATCACCCCTTTCCATGGTGACACTTTAAGTAGGACTTTGTCACCTACTTCAAAGTGAAAATCCTTACGACTTGGATCCGCGTAACTCTTCTGCCTATTCCGGGCAGCTTGGAGGTTGTTACGAATCTGGACAATCTTGTCCGTCGTTTCGAACACGATTTCCGGTCCTGATAACTGGACTTCTCCCACTTCCGCCCAACAAACTGGCGATCTACATTTTCTACCGTATAATGCCTCAAAAGGCGCAGCCTTTATGCTGGTATGGTAGCTATTGTTGTAGGAGAATTCGATCAAGGGTAGGTTCTTATCCCAGCTACCTCCCAATTCGATCGCACATGCACGTAGCATGTCTTCCAACGTTTGAATAGTACGCTCACTCTGACCGTCAGTCTGAGGATGGTAAGCCGTACTAAAGTTCAAACGTGTGCCCAAAGATTGTTGGAAGCTTTTCCAAAAGTGCGACGTGTACCTAGTATCTCGGTCAGAGATAATAGCTACAGGTATACCATGTAAAGCTACAATCTTATCAACGTACAGTTGGGCTAGCATATCGGAGCTGTAGGTCTCCTTAATGGGTAGGAAATGTGCTGACTTAGTCAGTCGGTCGACTATCACCCAGATGGTGTCATTTCCTTTCCTTTCCTTGTCTTGGGTAATTTGGTGATAAAATCCATAGTTACCATCTCCCACTTCCACGTAGGAAGTTCAGGCTGTTGTAGCAAACCTGACGGTTTCTGATGCTCGGCTTTGACTTGCGCACATGTCAAGCATTTTGCTACATGGGCGGCCACAGACTTTTTCAAGCCTATCCACCAATAATTTGCCTTTAAATCCTGGTACATCTTATCAGCTCCAGGATGAACGGAGTACTTGGAACTATGGGCTTCTTGGAGGATGACATCACGAAGTCCTCCAAAAATCGGAACCCATATTCGTCCGTTCAATCTAAGAATTCCATCCTTGCTGAGAGATAACTGCTCCTCAGTTACTCCAAGCTTTTCATTGGGATAGTTAGCTTCCAACACAGCTTCCTTCTGTGCAGCTAACAACCTTTCTATCAAGTTGTTCTTTATTTCCATGCTCTTGGCATTGATTCGGATGGGTTTCACTCTTTCTTTCCGACTCAAGGCATCGGCGACTACATTCGCCTTGCCGGGATGGTATCTTATTTCACAATCGTAATCATTAAGAGTTTCCATCCAACGGCGTTGCCTCATGTTCAAGTCCTTCTGGTTGAACAGATGTTGAAGGCTTTTGTGATCAGAATAGATCACACATTTTATTCCATATAAGTAGTGCCTCCACAGTTTTAGTGCGAATACAACGGCACCCAACTCTAGGTCGTGGGTGGTGTAATTCTTTTCGTGCACCTTTAACTGACGTGAAGCATAGGCAATGACTTTGCCTTTTTGCATAAGCACACATCCCATCCCGGTGTGTGATGCATCACAATAAACTACAAACTCCTCTATTCCCTCAGGCAATGTCAGTACTGGAGCATTGCTCAGCTTCTGTTTCAGAATATCAAAGGATTCCTGCTGCTTAGGACCCCAGTCAAACTTAATCTTCTTACGTGTCAGCGAAGTCAGGGGTGCAGCAATCCTTGAGAAGTTTTCTATGAATCGTCTATAGTATCCTGCCAAACCTAGGAAGCTACGAATTTCTGTAGGCGTCTTTGGCTCGTGCCAATTCATGACAGCTTCAACTTTAGCGGGATCTACTTGAATGCCCTGCTCACTAACAACATGTCCAAGAAATTGGACTGCTCGAAGCCAGAATTCACACTTTGAGAACTTGGCATAGAGCTTCTCTTTATGAAGTAGTTCCAAAATACAGTGAAGATGCTTCTCGTGGTCAGCTTGGTTCTTTGAGTATATGAGGATATCATCGATGAAAACGATGACAAATTTATCCATGTAAGGCTTACAGACGCGATTCATGAGATCCATGAATGCGGCTGGTGCATTTGTGAGCCCAAAAGGCATCACTAGGAACTCGTAGTGACCATAACGAGTCCTAAATGCTGTCTTGTGCACATCTTCATCTCTAACCTTCAATTGATGGTAGCCTGACCTCAAGTCAATCTTTGAGAAGAAACTTGCCCCTTGAAGTTGATCGAACAGATCGTCTATTCTGGGCAAAGGATACCTATTCTTGATGGTAACCTTATTAAGCTCGCGGTAGTCGATGCACAGACGCATCGATCCATCCTTCTTCTTGACAAACAACACCGGTGCTCCCCAAGGAGACGAGCTAGGTTTTATGAAACCTTTGGCTAGAAGATCATCTAGCTGCGTCCTCAGTTCCTTCATCTCCGTTGGTGCCAACCTATAAGGCGCCCTTGCAACTGGTGCTGATCCAGGAATAATGTCAATCCTGAATTCCACTTGCCTATCTGGTGGCAAACCAGGTAGTTCTTCAGGAAATACTTCGGGGTATTCAGAAATGACTGGGATATCACCAATCTTGGGTTTCGGTTCATCAATAATCACCTGTGCCATGTAGATGACACAGCCCTTCTTTAAACACTTTGAGTCTTTGAGTATTGACATCTTCTCGGGCAGCCCATACTGGGTATCTCCCTGGATAGTAAGTGATTCACCAGACGAAGTCTTGATTATCACTTGCTTCTTATTGCAAATAATCTGGGCCTGGTTATGTGATAACCAGTCCATACCCAAAACTATGTCGAAACCGGCTAGTTTTAAAGGAAGTAGAGACAAAGGAAAAGAGTGATTCCTAATGGATATGAAACATCCATCTAATAAGGTTGAAGCGGTTTCTATTGTGCCATCGGCTAGTTCCACCTCATACTTCACACTTAAGATTCTAACAGGTAGTTTTAACAATTCACAAAACTTACTATCTACAAACGACTTATCAGCGCCTGAATCAAATAACACTCTCGCGTAAACATCATTTACGAGAAAGGTACCTGTTATCACGTTGTCGTCCTTGACGGCTTCCTTTGCATCCATTCTGAAGACCCTTGCATTGGTCTTCCTAGCCTCTTCCGGCTTCTTGGCATATTTTGGGCAATTGCTCTTGATGTGCCCTTTTTCATTGCAACCATAGCAAGTTGCATCCTTTATTTTCTTGCAATCCACGGTTTTGTGTTCCCTGGATTTGCATAAACCACAAGCAAAAGGCTTCGATTGTGATTGAGAGTTGGATTCAAACCTGCACTTGCCAAAGTGCTGCCTCTTGCAGATTTTACATTTGGGTTTTTCACCCGACTGCTGGCCATCCTTTCTAAAACCTGACCCTTTCTTCTGGTCATTGTTTCCTTTCTGCTTCTTATCTGAACGACGTGAGTTGTCATCCTCACGCCTCCTCTTTTCGGTGTCACTTTTCCTCTGTGACCTTTGCCTAACAGCATCCAAGGTAAGGGACAATGAAATGTCCGTTACTGACCGAAAAGTAGTTGGTCTCGAGGCTTTCACATTCGCCTTAATCTCCGGTTCCAACCCTCCAATGAAACGAGCTATACGTTTAGGCTCCGGAGTTACCAAGTAAGGAACTAACCTCGACAAAGTGTTGAAACTGGTTAGGTAGGCCTGACAGTCAAGGTTCTTCATGACCAGCGCCAGGAAGTCAGATTCAATTCTCTCAACCTCATGTTGAGGGCAGAAATTTTCTTTGATTTGTGCCATGAACTGCTCCCAGGTCATGTTGTATAATGGAACCTTTCCTGTAGCCTGGATCAATGATCTCCACCAGGCTAGGGCTTCTCCTTTGAACGACTGTGAGACAAACTTCACAATATCCCTTTCATGGCAACCACTAATATCCACCACAGTATCCATTTCATCCATCCACGTCATGCAATCCACAGCTCCTTTTTCCCCATTGAAGTCTCTGGGTTTGCACGACACAAAGTATTTATAGGTGCACCCTCTATTACGGGGTCCTTGATCCTGAATGACCCTCTGGGATGGAGCACTCCTTCGGTTTGACGAGTGGTGAGAATTACTGTTGTGGGCAGTGTGGGTCCTGGAAGGTGTTCTAGTGTGTGATGCAGAATGGGTCCTCGTATGGGTACCACTTGATCCATGGTTTTGTCTATCCATGGCTCTATTAACCGCATTGTCTATCATAGCTTGCAATTCTGCACCTGCTACGTTCCCAGGGGCATTATCAGGCACTATTCCTGGGTGACTGTTGACCTCGTTTGAGTCTGCCATGTATTTTGAACTGTAACATGTTGACAATAATTTATTGGTGAGTTTATTATAGAATTGTCTTTTATGGCAATTTTTATTAACCGCGGTAAACATAGACCATATATGGTTAATTTATTTCTCACATTTAATTAGGATTTCTAAAATAATTTATCCTAATTATAAAACAATAACAGTTTTATTAGCACATAAGGCCTAGTCACAGGGACAATTTAAATTATAAGCTATGAATTCAAGAGAATCAAGGCTTTTTAAGGTTTGAACCAAGTTCATTACCTTCTTCAGACAGGGTCACAGACTATTACTGTCTTTTGTCTCATATGAAAATGAGAAGGGCCCGTAGGCATTATATTACCACGTATGGTTAAAATATGATCATCTTAATTGATGATGTAAACCTAGGATTTAGAGATCATTAAACTAGGTTAGGAATCTTTTAAAGAATTCCTTTATAATATGACGTATGTGATTTTAACGAATCACTTCTGTCAGGAGTGTTAACATGTTTTAAGATGTTAACAGGAAATTGAATCTTTTAGACAGGTCTTACCATTTTGGCCCGGTCTTATATTTGACACGAGGCTAGGGTTCACACTTTTAAGATCCTTAATTAATTAATTTCATAGGCAGATTAATTTAAAAGGAATGATTTTAATTTATTTCATTTTATACATTATATATGCACATATGGCAATTATGAAATTTATAAAACAAACATTCCATTAATCTATTATACTATTACACACAGCCCTAAACGGGTCTTTTACTTATAATAAACTTACCCACGCAGGGGTTTAAACCAGTACATGCCCACGCAGGGGTCTTACAGAAAGATGTGCCCACGCAGGGGCTAAAATAGAAACAAGTCCTCGTATGGGACTAAGTACAAAAGGTAGATGTCCACGCAGGGACTACATACACATACAAATAATAAATGTCCACGCAGGGACTTGATTTTTAAAGTAGACATACACACACAAAGGATTTACTGATCCTTCTTACTCTTCCCCTTGATTAAGTTCGTCAAGGTCTTGAACATCCCCTGGTTACGCCTTCGGTCTTCCCGTGCCTCATGCCGCACCTCCCTAATACTTTGTAGGATTTCCTGATGCAGTGGTGGCGACATTTGTAGAGACGGCGGGGGTTGTTGGTAGTACGGGGGTTGTGTAGGCATCTGGTATCCCTGTGCTGGGTAGCCTACTCCCCAAGGACCTCCATACGGTCCCTCCTGGTTAAGGGCGTTGTAATTAGTTGCTACCAAATACGGGTCGGCTTCAGCGTATCCGAGGTTAGGGTGAGTCGGTTGCTCAAACGGGTTGTACATCGAAGGACCCGTGTATGCTGGTATCTGATTATCGAAACCCATTGGTGGCGGTTGCTGCGCGTAGGGGTTTGATGGTCCACCTATCTGTGGAACTTCTGGAAGCGGCTGATAATTTCTGCCACTTGACTGTAGAGGAGAGTTGAGATGAAACTCTTCTCTTCGTGTGGACATCCGAGCTCCGGATCTCCTATGTCTTTGCGGCTGTGGAGGCGCCGGCTGAACTGGTGGCGGTGGAGGCGGTGGCGTAACTGCCTCAAACTGGTGATTCCCAGAGGAATCTTGATGATGCTGCTGATGCTGCTCATGCGGCGGAGAATAGTGAGGCTGATGCTGCTCATGCGGCGACGAATGGTGAGAAGGTGTAAAATACCATTCGTGCCGAGTAAAGATAGCCTGGAAGCTATCTGGACCATTATAGGGTGGTCCTTGGTAAATGGAACTATCCGAGACCTCTATTGGGTGGTTGGGAGTTCCTGATGCGGGCATTTCGGGGTCGTCTTCCTCATCCATATCGTTTCCTCCTGAAAAATGGTCCTCCGGCCCCAATGGGTTAAAACCCACTGGTTCTGGTAGATAATCCGCCGGGTTGAACTGGCCTTGAAAGATTGGAGTGGGGTCTCCAAAAGGACGGTGCGACATTGATCGCTGTAACGGTATGTGTGAATGGTGAGGGTCTCTAGGCTCACTTTCTGAATGTGGCCCGTATGAGTCTTGAGCGGGAGTTGTAGAGCTGTTTGAAACCGACCGTCTTGCCGGTTGAAATAGGCCTCTCTGGTTCCGCCGAGTACCGTCACTCTCGGCGGGGATAGGAGCTTGAGTATTGGATGGCCCAGCTTCATGGTCGTTGGGGGTGGTGGTCGGCCCCTTTCCTCCTCGTCCTCTCATACGTAAAAATCTTGGAGGCATTTTCTCTGTTATACCTGTCAACAAAACATAAGATAACAAATAACAGAATATAAAGTTTTAAAGAACAAAACAAAAACCGAATAGGGTGGAATTTGTCTTATGTTATAAGTCTAGACTCGAAAGTTTAGATATGTGCAATTGTGTAACTGAGATTAAACACAAAAGGCTAGTGTTTAATTCACTCAGAGTTGGCTCTGATACCAACCTGTCACACCCCGGATTTCCACGTGTCACCGGTGGGCCCGGTGGGGGAGTATCGTGACGTGGTTGGCAACATAATAGTCAAACAACACAATATTTAAATGCACAGCGGAAGCAATATATAGATTTAATTCAACCAAACGATATTGTAATATGAAGTATCACAAATAGTCGAATATAATCCACAGGTAGATCAAAATTAAAAAGGAAACAAATGTTCAACAGATATGACATCAAAGCTGGCGAGACTTAATGTGGATGCTAGGAGACAAGCCAGCCTATTTCGCGTAGTACCTGCACTCAATCTTTTTAAGAAAATACGTCAGTTTACACTGGTAAATACAATCAACCGACTCATTTTGAAAAGAGTTTAAGAAAATCATTTAAGGCACAAGGCACAAATATTTTATAACTTGGGATAATTATTTAATATATAAACTTGTAAAGGAATTACATGTTTCTTATGCGTTCAGTAGCCCGGATCGAGCCGGGTTAAAGATCAATTAACACACCACTTTAATTATGAGACACTACAGATGTACGCCTACACCTGAGTGCTAAGGTCGTGGCCATTTCGTAAAATGATGCCAGGGATATCCGGGACACGGTCATTAACCCCCCAAAGGCTTTAAGCAACAAAACAATTTAAACGGAGACATCTCAATAATTTAACCATAATAAGATTAAATATTCAACGCCCGACCAAGCGGTATTTTATATACCTTACCCAAGCCCGTATAGGGAAATAAGTTAAAAGTATTTACCTGAGCAAGTATAGTTCAAAATCAGCGAGTGCGGTATCTTTTACTGGTTCTCCTAATCTGGAACGAAGGTTTATAATAACCTATTAGAATCCTAACGGGTCTTTAGTTAAGCTTACGCTTAGACCGGTTAGTTTTAAAGATACGGTTCGTACGCACGATTAAGCGAAGACCGGATAGAATGTGATTTAGACCCGACAAGTTTGAGGACTTGTTTAATATGGGTTTATGATCCACATTCTGGATTTTGAGATAAAAATGATATCGTTTGACCCGTTTCGGCTAGTTTATGCAAACTAGTTACATAAACCGAACCGAACGCGTATAATGCATAACGGGTAACCGAAAGGGTCGCGAACAGGTTTCCTAGGTTAATACGCTTTAAATATGTGGTGACATCATTATGATATCTTCCATAATGCCCATAACGAGTTTAATCTTTTAATAAGCCCCGTAGGGGTATTTTGGTCAATTTAAAGATTATAAAAGGATTAAATTAGGTTTCTATGAACCGGGTCTGATTACATCAGTAAAATAGCTTACATTAACAGGTTATGTCTAATGGTATTAAGTCTTACGTGGCAAAATGGTTTTAATACTAAACTACGCGTTTAATACGCGTATAAAGCCGTTTTAAGCGACGTACGGGTTAAAATACCAATCTGAGTTTTCTAATCAGCAAAACAAGTTCAAAATACTATATTTATTATTTTAAATCAGTGGCAATTGGATTGGTATCAATCGGGTTTATAAAACTCGTTTTATGGCTTAAAAGGGCATATTCGGTGTTAACCGAATCAATGCGATAAGCCTAGCTTAAGACCAGCTTAAAAATAATTAAAAATCTCCAAAAATCCTAAAATATTATTTAACATCAGCGGGTAATAGTTTTGGTACCGAAAATCGGGTTTAGATAGGCTATGCGGTAATCGCGCCGTTTAATTAATAAAAAGTTTATTATTTACGCAAATGCGCATATCTCCTAATCTAGACCTCCGCTTGATGTGAAAATTTACGTACATGCCAAATAATCAGTAACTAAGATTATTGCATTTCCACATTTTCAAAATACTCGTTATAAGGTCATAAGGGCGTTATGGTCCACTTTAAGCGATTAACGGAAACGTGTGCATGCAACGGATAATCAACGAAACAAGTATAGAGACTTATACTAACATGCAACCCAATCCTAATGAGACTTTAAGGTATGTCTAATACCAACTAAAACGGGTCAGAACCGAAGTCAACGCAAAAGTCAAGGTTTTGCGCCTTTCGGTTCCGAACCAGGTTTAAATAGAAATTTGTCGAGTCGGGCAAGCGCAAACAAGTTTTTATACTTATTACCAAGTTATATTAAGGTTAGAACAAGTTACACGCCTTACGGATTGCATTTCATGCATTAAATCATAAATGTCAATTCTGTTGACTTTTTCGGTCAACGTTTGACCCGACAAACGACCTACTTAGGTCTGGATTTGGTACTTGCCCTTATAAGGGTTTAATACCCATATAATTACCTATCTAATGGTACTTTTAATTCGGGTTACGACTGAGCTATCGATAACTAAACCCGAAGTCAACCGTTTAATACGATATGTTGACTTTTAAGCTAAAAACTAAACTAGAATTAATTTAGAAGGGATTAGAGACTTACTAGATGATTAGAGGATGACTAGGAAGGCTCTTGATCAGTTTGCAAGCTCTCCAATAATCAGAATGCTTGGAATTGATTTGTGAATGAAAGTGGTGAATGAATGGGTCTTTAAATACAAGTTTCATGCACCATAAGCAAGTGACAACCAAGCCTAGTGCCATCCACAAGTGATCAACACATGTAAGTAGCATGTAGGGGTGTCTAAGGTTCATGCATGTGCAAGAAAAACCGGCCTAAAGGGTCACAAGTGCACAAAACAGCCAACTGTGGGTTCTGCTGTCGCTGGGCGCACCCTCGCGTAGCGCGAGGGGCTGTCGCGCTACGCGACGCCCTCATCTGATCAGAATTGTTTTGTTTGTTGTTGGTTTGAAAGGGCACCCACTTGTTCGACTTAGGGACTTCATTTTGGCAATATGGGGCCTCTATTAATGATCTTTAACTGATACATACCCTACCATGATGTCTTGTTTCAATTGATTGCATTTACAAGACCCGAAAATAACGGTTTATCGTTCATTTCATCATGGGACCTCATCATGCATTATCAAGTCCATTATTGTGAACCCTTTTCTGAATTGAGGGTATATTAGATGTATATAACATTTAATCGGGTCTTGGGATTTATTATTGAGGTGTTCAGAGGTAACAATTTAACATGACGCCACTTTAAATCCTACCGAAAACATCTTTATTAAATCCGGGTTTTCAACGCGTTTTTGTCTGACATGACACGTGTCGTTTTAATATTAACCCGAAATTTGCGAGGTGTTACATCCTCACCCCCTTAAAATAAATCTCGACCCGAGATTTACTGGAACAAGTAAGGGTACTTTTCTTTCATGGAGGATTCTAACTCCCACGTGAAATCGGGACCTCTACGGGCATCCCATTTGACCTTAACAAAAGGTATATGCTTTCTCCGAAGCTTTCTTACCTGTCGATCTTCAATCGACAAAGGTTTTTCTACAAACGTTAAGCTCTTATCTATTTGCACATCTGTATGTGGCATGACATGCAAATCGTCAGCGGAACACTTCTTTAGATTGCAGATGTGGAACACATTGTGTATTCCACTGAGCTCTTCCGGTAAGTTCAACTTGTAGGCAACTGACCCGACACGTTCGATGACCTCGAAAGGTCCTATGTATCTTGGGCTTAGTTTGCCTTTCTTACCAAATCGCATCACCCCTTTCCATGGTGACACTTTAAGTAGGACTTTGTCACCTACTTCAAAGTGAAAATCCTTACGACTTGGATCCGCGTAACTCTTCTGCCTATTCCGGGCAGCTTGGAGGTTGTTACGAATCTGGACAATCTTGTCCGTCGTTTCGAACACGATTTCCGGTCCTGATAACTGGACTTCTCCCACTTCCGCCCAACAAACTGGCGATCTACATTTTCTACCGTATAATGCCTCAAAAGGCGCAGCCTTTATGCTGGTATGGTAGCTATTGTTGTAGGAGAATTCGATCAAGGGTAGGTTCTTATCCCAGCTACCTCCCAATTCGATCGCACATGCACGTAGCATGTCTTCCAACGTTTGAATAGTACGCTCACTCTGACCGTCAGTCTGAGGATGGTAAGCCGTACTAAAGTTCAAACGTGTGCCCAAAGATTGTTGGAAGCTTTTCCAAAAGTGCGACGTGTACCTAGTATCTCGGTCAGAGATAATAGCTACAGGTATACCATGTAAAGCTACAATCTTATCAACGTACAGTTGGGCTAGCATATCGGAGCTGTAGGTCTCCTTAATGGGTAGGAAATGTGCTGACTTAGTCAGTCGGTCGACTATCACCCAGATGGTGTCATTTCCTTTCCTTGTCTTGGGTAATTTGGTGATAAAATCCATAGTTACCATCTCCCACTTCCACGTAGGAAGTTCAGGCTGTTGTAGCAAACCTGACGGTTTCTGATGCTCGGCTTTGACTTGCGCACATGTCAAGCATTTTGCTACATGGGCGGCCACAGACTTTTTCAAGCCTATCCACCAATAATTTGCCTTTAAATCCTGGTACATCTTATCAGCTCCAGGATGAACGGAGTACTTGGAACTATGGGCTTCTTGGAGGATGACATCACGAAGTCCTCCAAAAATCGGAACCCATATTCGTCCGTTCAATCTAAGAATTCCATCCTTGCTGAGAGATAACTGCTCCTCAGTTACTCCAAGCTTTTCATTGGGATAGTTAGCTTCCAACACAGCTTCCTTCTGTGCAGCTAACAACCTTTCTATCAAGTTGTTCTTTATTTCCATGCTCTTGGCATTGATTCGGATGGGTTTCACTCTTTCTTTCCGACTCAAGGCATCGGCGACTACATTCGCCTTGCCGGGATGGTATCTTATTTCACAATCGTAATCATTAAGAGTTTCCATCCAACGGCGTTGCCTCATGTTCAAGTCCTTCTGGTTGAACAGATGTTGAAGGCTTTTGTGATCAGAATAGATCACACATTTTATTCCATATAAGTAGTGCCTCCACAGTTTTAGTGCGAATACAACGGCACCCAACTCTAGGTCGTGGGTGGTGTAATTCTTTTCGTGCACCTTTAACTGACGTGAAGCATAGGCAATGACTTTGCCTTTTTGCATAAGCACACATCCCATCCCGGTGTGTGATGCATCACAATAAACTACAAACTCCTCTATTCCCTCAGGCAATGTCAGTACTGGAGCATTGCTCAGCTTCTGTTTCAGAATATCAAAGGATTCCTGCTGCTTAGGACCCCAGTCAAACTTAATCTTCTTACGTGTCAGCGAAGTCAGGGGTGCAGCAATCCTTGAGAAGTTTTCTATGAATCGTCTATAGTATCCTGCCAAACCTAGGAAGCTACGAATTTCTGTAGGCGTCTTTGGCTCGTGCCAATTCATGACAGCTTCAACTTTAGCGGGATCTACTTGAATGCCCTGCTCACTAACAACATGTCCAAGAAATTGGACTGCTCGAAGCCAGAATTCACACTTTGAGAACTTGGCATAGAGCTTCTCTTTATGAAGTAGTTCCAAAATACAGTGAAGATGCTTCTCGTGGTCAGCTTGGTTCTTTGAGTATATGAGGATATCATCGATGAAAACGATGACAAATTTATCCATGTAAGGCTTACAGACGCGATTCATGAGATCCATGAATGCGGCTGGTGCATTTGTGAGCCCAAAAGGCATCACTAGGAACTCGTAGTGACCATAACGAGTCCTAAATGCTGTCTTGTGCACATCTTCATCTCTAACCTTCAATTGATGGTAGCCTGACCTCAAGTCAATCTTTGAGAAGAAACTTGCCCCTTGAAGTTGATCGAACAGATCGTCTATTCTGGGCAAAGGATACCTATTCTTGATGGTAACCTTATTAAGCTCGCGGTAGTCGATGCACAGACGCATCGATCCATCCTTCTTCTTGACAAACAACACCGGTGCTCCCCAAGGAGACGAGCTAGGTTTTATGAAACCTTTGGCTAGAAGATCATCTAGCTGCGTCCTCAGTTCCTTCATCTCCGTTGGTGCCAACCTATAAGGCGCCCTTGCAACTGGTGCTGATCCAGGAATAATGTCAATCCTGAATTCCACTTGCCTATCTGGTGGCAAACCAGGTAGTTCTTCAGGAAATACTTCGGGGTATTCAGAAATGACTGGGATATCACCAATCTTGGGTTTCGGTTCATCAATAATCACCTGTGCCATGTAGATGACACAGCCCTTCTTTAAACACTTTGAGTCTTTGAGTATTGACATCTTCTCGGGCAGCCCATACTGGGTATCTCCCTGGATAGTAAGTGATTCACCAGACGAAGTCTTGATTATCACTTGCTTCTTATTGCAAATAATCTGGGCCTGGTTATGTGATAACCAGTCCATACCCAAAACTATGTCGAAACCGGCTAGTTTTAAAGGAAGTAGAGACAAAGGAAAAGAGTGATTCCTAATGGATATGAAACATCCATCTAATAAGGTTGAAGCGGTTTCTATTGTGCCATCGGCTAGTTCCACCTCATACTTCACACTTAAGATTCTAACAGGTAGTTTTAACAATTCACAAAACTTACTATCTACAAACGACTTATCAGCGCCTGAATCAAATAACACTCTCGCGTAAACATCATTTACGAGAAAGGTACCTGTTATCACGTTGTCGTCCTTGACGGCTTCCTTTGCATCCATTCTGAAGACCCTTGCATTGGTCTTCCTAGCCTCTTCCGGCTTCTTGGCATATTTTGGGCAATTGCTCTTGATGTGCCCTTTTTCATTGCAACCATAGCAAGTTGCATCCTTTATTTTCTTGCAATCCACGGTTTTGTGTTCCCTGGATTTGCATAAACCACAAGCAAAAGGCTTCGATTGTGATTGAGAGTTGGATTCAAACCTGCACTTGCCAAAGTGCTGCCTCTTGCAGATTTTACATTTGGGTTTTTCACCCGACTGCTGGCCATCCTTTCTAAAACCTGACCCTTTCTTCTGGTCATTGTTTCCTTTCTGCTTCTTATCTGAACGACGTGAGTTGTCATCCTCACGCCTCCTCTTTTCGGTGTCACTTTTCCTCTGTGACCTTTGCCTAACAGCATCCAAGGTAAGGGACAATGAAATGTCCGTTACTGACCGAAAAGTAGTTGGTCTCGAGGCTTTCACATTCGCCTTAATCTCCGGTTCCAACCCTCCAATGAAACGAGCTATACGTTTAGGCTCCGGAGTTACCAAGTAAGGAACTAACCTCGACAAAGTGTTGAAACTGGTTAGGTAGGCCTGACAGTCAAGGTTCTTCATGACCAGCGCCAGGAAGTCAGATTCAATTCTCTCAACCTCATGTTGAGGGCAGAAATTTTCTTTGATTTGTGCCATGAACTGCTCCCAGGTCATGTTGTATAATGGAACCTTTCCTGTAGCCTGGATCAATGATCTCCACCAGGCTAGGGCTTCTCCTTTGAACGACTGTGAGACAAACTTCACAATATCCCTTTCATGGCAACCACTAATATCCACCACAGTATCCATTTCATCCATCCACGTCATGCAATCCACAGCTCCTTTTTCCCCATTGAAGTCTCTGGGTTTGCACGACACAAAGTATTTATAGGTGCACCCTCTATTACGGGGTCCTTGATCCTGAATGACCCTCTGGGATGGAGCACTCCTTCGGTTTGACGAGTGGTGAGAATTACTGTTGTGGGCAGTGTGGGTCCTGGAAGGTGTTCTAGTGTGTGATGCAGAATGGGTCCTCGTATGGGTACCACTTGATCCATGGTTTTGTCTATCCATGGCTCTATTAACCGCATTGTCTATCATAGCTTGCAATTCTGCACCTGCTACGTTCCCAGGGGCATTATCAGGCACTATTCCTGGGTGACTGTTGACCTCGTTTGAGTCTGCCATGTATTTTGAACTGTAACATGTTGACAATAATTTATTGGTGAGTTTATTATAGAATTGTCTTTTATGGCAATTTTTATTAACCGCGGTAAACATAGACCATATATGGTTAATTTATTTCTCACATTTAATTAGGATTTCTAAAATAATTTATCCTAATTATAAAACAATAACAGTTTTATTAGCACATAAGGCCTAGTCACAGGGACAATTTAAATTATAAGCTATGAATTCAAGAGAATCAAGGCTTTTTAAGGTTTGAACCAAGTTCATTACCTTCTTCAGACAGGGTCACAGACTATTACTGTCTTTTGTCTCATATGAAAATGAGAAGGGCCCGTAGGCATTATATTACCACGTATGGTTAAAATATGATCATCTTAATTGATGATGTAAACCTAGGATTTAGAGATCATTAAACTAGGTTAGGAATCTTTTAAAGAATTCCTTTATAATATGACGTATGTGATTTTAACGAATCACTTCTGTCAGGAGTGTTAACATGTTTTAAGATGTTAACAGGAAATTGAATCTTTTAGACAGGTCTTACCATTTTGGCCCGGTCTTATATTTGACACGAGGCTAGGGTTCACACTTTTAAGATCCTTAATTAATTAATTTCATAGGCAGATTAATTTAAAAGGAATGATTTTAATTTATTTCATTTTATACATTATATATGCACATATGGCAATTATGAAATTTATAAAACAAACATTCCATTAATCTATTATACTATTACACACAGCCCTAAACGGGTCTTTTACTTATAATAAACTTACCCACGCAGGGGTTTAAACCAGTACATGCCCACGCAGGGGTCTTACAGAAAGATGTGCCCACGCAGGGGCTAAAATAGAAACAAGTCCTCGTATGGGACTAAGTACAAAAGGTAGATGTCCACGCAGGGACTACATACACATACAAATAATAAATGTCCACGCAGGGACTTGATTTTTAAAGTAGACATACACACACAAAGGATTTACTGATCCTTCTTACTCTTCCCCTTGATTAAGTTCGTCAAGGTCTTGAACATCCCCTGGTTACGCCTTCGGTCTTCCCGTGCCTCATGCCGCACCTCCCTAATACTTTGTAGGATTTCCTGATGCAGTGGTGGCGACATTTGTAGAGACGGCGGGGGTTGTTGGTAGTACGGGGGTTGTGTAGGCATCTGGTATCCCTGTGCTGGGTAGCCTACTCCCCAAGGACCTCCATACGGTCCCTCCTGGTTAAGGGCGTTGTAATTAGTTGCTACCAAATACGGGTCGGCTTCAGCGTATCCGAGGTTAGGGTGAGTCGGTTGCTCAAACGGGTTGTACATCGAAGGACCCGTGTATGCTGGTATCTGATTATCGAAACCCATTGGTGGCGGTTGCTGCGCGTAGGGGTTTGATGGTCCACCTATCTGTGGAACTTCTGGAAGCGGCTGATAATTTCTGCCACTTGACTGTAGAGGAGAGTTGAGATGAAACTCTTCTCTTCGTGTGGACATCCGAGCTCCGGATCTCCTATGTCTTTGCGGCTGTGGAGGCGCCGGCTGAACTGGTGGCGGTGGAGGCGGTGGCGTAACTGCCTCAAACTGGTGATTCCCAGAGGAATCTTGATGATGCTGCTGATGCTGCTCATGCGGCGGAGAATAGTGAGGCTGATGCTGCTCATGCGGCGACGAATGGTGAGAAGGTGTAAAATACCATTCGTGCCGAGTAAAGATAGCCTGGAAGCTATCTGGACCATTATAGGGTGGTCCTTGGTAAATGGAACTATCCGAGACCTCTATTGGGTGGTTGGGAGTTCCTGATGCGGGCATTTCGGGGTCGTCTTCCTCATCCATATCGTTTCCTCCTGAAAAATGGTCCTCCGGCCCCAATGGGTTAAAACCCACTGGTTCTGGTAGATAATCCGCCGGGTTGAACTGGCCTTGAAAGATTGGAGTGGGGTCTCCAAAAGGACGGTGCGACATTGATCGCTGTAACGGTATGTGTGAATGGTGAGGGTCTCTAGGCTCACTTTCTGAATGTGGCCCGTATGAGTCTTGAGCGGGAGTTGTAGAGCTGTTTGAAACCGACCGTCTTGCCGGTTGAAATAGGCCTCTCTGGTTCCGCCGAGTACCGTCACTCTCGGCGGGGATAGGAGCTTGAGTATTGGATGGCCCAGCTTCATGGTCGTTGGGGGTGGTGGTCGGCCCCTTTCCTCCTCGTCCTCTCATACGTAAAAATCTTGGAGGCATTTTCTCTGTTATACCTGTCAACAAAACATAAGATAACAAATAACAGAATATAAAGTTTTAAAGAACAAAACAAAAACCGAATAGGGTGGAATTTGTCTTATGTTATAAGTCTAGACTCGAAAGTTTAGATATGTGCAATTGTGTAACTGAGATTAAACACAAAAGGCTAGTGTTTAATTCACTCAGAGTTGGCTCTGATACCAACCTGTCACACCCCGGATTTCCACGTGTCACCGGTGGGCCCGGTGGGGGAGTATCGTGACGTGGTTGGCAACATAATAGTCAAACAACACAATATTTAAATGCACAGCGGAAGCAATATATAGATTTAATTCAACCAAACGATATTGTAATATGAAGTATCACAAATAGTCGAATATAATCCACAGGTAGATCAAAATTAAAAAGGAAACAAATGTTCAACAGATATGACATCAAAGCTGGCGAGACTTAATGTGGATGCTAGGAGACAAGCCAGCCTATTTCGCGTAGTACCTGCACTCAATCTTTTTAAGAAAATACGTCAGTTTACACTGGTAAATACAATCAACCGACTCATTTTGAAAAGAGTTTAAGAAAATCATTTAAGGCACAAGGCACAAATATTTTATAACTTGGGATAATTATTTAATATATAAACTTGTAAAGGAATTACATGTTTCTTATGCGTTCAGTAGCCCGGATCGAGCCGGGTTAAAGATCAATTAACACACCACTTTAATTATGAGACACTACAGATGTACGCCTACACCTGAGTGCTAAGGTCGTGGCCATTTCGTAAAATGATGCCAGGGATATCCGGGACACGGTCATTAACCCCCCAAAGGCTTTAAGCAACAAAACAATTTAAACGGAGACATCTCAATAATTTAACCATAATAAGATTAAATATTCAACGCCCGACCAAGCGGTATTTTATATACCTTACCCAAGCCCGTATAGGGAAATAAGTTAAAAGTATTTACCTGAGCAAGTATAGTTCAAAATCAGCGAGTGCGGTATCTTTTACTGGTTCTCCTAATCTGGAACGAAGGTTTATAATAACCTATTAGAATCCTAACGGGTCTTTAGTTAAGCTTACGCTTAGACCGGTTAGTTTTAAAGATACGGTTCGTACGCACGATTAAGCGAAGACCGGATAGAATGTGATTTAGACCCGACAAGTTTGAGGACTTGTTTAATATGGGTTTATGATCCACATTCTGGATTTTGAGATAAAAATGATATCGTTTGACCCGTTTCGGCTAGTTTATGCAAACTAGTTACATAAACCGAACCGAACGCGTATAATGCATAACGGGTAACCGAAAGGGTCGCGAACAGGTTTCCTAGGTTAATACGCTTTAAATATGTGGTGACATCATTATGATATCTTCCATAATGCCCATAACGAGTTTAATCTTTTAATAAGCCCCGTAGGGGTATTTTGGTCAATTTAAAGATTATAAAAGGATTAAATTAGGTTTCTATGAACCGGGTCTGATTACATCAGTAAAATAGCTTACATTAACAGGTTATGTCTAATGGTATTAAGTCTTACGTGGCAAAATGGTTTTAATACTAAACTACGCGTTTAATACGCGTATAAAGCCGTTTTAAGCGACGTACGGGTTAAAATACCAATCTGAGTTTTCTAATCAGCAAAACAAGTTCAAAATACTATATTTATTATTTTAAATCAGTGGCAATTGGATTGGTATCAATCGGGTTTATAAAACTCGTTTTATGGCTTAAAAGGGCATATTCGGTGTTAACCGAATCAATGCGATAAGCCTAGCTTAAGACCAGCTTAAAAATAATTAAAAATCTCCAAAAATCCTAAAATATTATTTAACATCAGCGGGTAATAGTTTTGGTACCGAAAATCGGGTTTAGATAGGCTATGCGGTAATCGCGCCGTTTAATTAATAAAAAGTTTATTATTTACGCAAATGCGCATATCTCCTAATCTAGACCTCCGCTTGATGTGAAAATTTACGTACATGCCAAATAATCAGTAACTAAGATTATTGCATTTCCACATTTTCAAAATACTCGTTATAAGGTCATAAGGGCGTTATGGTCCACTTTAAGCGATTAACGGAAACGTGTGCATGCAACGGATAATCAACGAAACAAGTATAGAGACTTATACTAACATGCAACCCAATCCTAATGAGACTTTAAGGTATGTCTAATACCAACTAAAACGGGTCAGAACCGAAGTCAACGCAAAAGTCAAGGTTTTGCGCCTTTCGGTTCCGAACCAGGTTTAAATAGAAATTTGTCGAGTCGGGCAAGCGCAAACAAGTTTTTATACTTATTACCAAGTTATATTAAGGTTAGAACAAGTTACACGCCTTACGGATTGCATTTCATGCATTAAATCATAAATGTCAATTCTGTTGACTTTTTCGGTCAACGTTTGACCCGACAAACGACCTACTTAGGTCTGGATTTGGTACTTGCCCTTATAAGGGTTTAATACCCATATAATTACCTATCTAATGGTACTTTTAATTCGGGTTACGACTGAGCTATCGATAACTAAACCCGAAGTCAACCGTTTAATACGATATGTTGACTTTTAAGCTAAAAACTAAACTAGAATTAATTTAGAAGGGATTAGAGACTTACTAGATGATTAGAGGATGACTAGGAAGGCTCTTGATCAGTTTGCAAGCTCTCCAATAATCAGAATGCTTGGAATTGATTTGTGAATGAAAGTGGTGAATGAATGGGTCTTTAAATACAAGTTTCATGCACCATAAGCAAGTGACAACCAAGCCTAGTGCCATCCACAAGTGATCAACACATGTAAGTAGCATGTAGGGGTGTCTAAGGTTCATGCATGTGCAAGAAAAACCGGCCTAAAGGGTCACAAGTGCACAAAACAGCCAACTGTGGGTTCTGCTGTCGCTGGGCGCACCCTCGCGTAGCGCGAGGGGCTGTCGCGCTACGCGACGCCCTCATCTGATCAGAATTGTTTTGTTTGTTGTTGGTTTGAAAGGGCACCCACTTGTTCGACTTAGGGACTTCATTTTGGCAATATGGGGCCTCTATTAATGATCTTTAACTGATACATACCCTACCATGATGTCTTGTTTCAATTGATTGCATTTACAAGACCCGAAAATAACGGTTTATCGTTCATTTCATCATGGGACCTCATCATGCATTATCAAGTCCATTATTGTGAACCCTTTTCTGAATTGAGGGTATATTAGATGTATATAACATTTAATCGGGTCTTGGGATTTATTATTGAGGTGTTCAGAGGTAACAATTTAACATGACGCCACTTTAAATCCTACCGAAAACATCTTTATTAAATCCGGGTTTTCAACGCGTTTTTGTCTGACATGACACGTGTCGTTTTAATATTAACCCGAAATTTGCGAGGTGTTACATGTCGGATATGCACAACTGAATGAACAGTTGCATTCATTTATTTCGATGCGTCTCCAACCATCACCACTGTTTCCCCACAATTAGACACCGTTTACAACCTTTATAATCAAAGTCACCACCAGCACACTCACACTAACACAATCATTTAACACAACCTCTCAAATTCTTAATAACTGGCGCAAAGGAAGAACAAGAACAAGATCAACATGAAGTGTTAACCCTCTACGCACCGCACCAATGGCGTCCTTTTACAAGCCGCTTTACCCAATTTCCACCGAATCACATCCCCCACCAACATAATCCGCCACGAAACACCATCATCGGCGTCGATCTGCGACTCGCTTCCCCGTCACCGGTTCAACCGGAAGAAGTGACGGCAGATGATGGTTTCATCTCTACGTTGATACCGCAACAAAACTTCATCATCAACTACCATGTAAATAATTACACATCTTTGTTTACTTATTCTCTGATGAAATGTAAATGAATGAATAAAGAGCATCCAACAATGAAAATTAATAAATATAATTTTATATTAGTATTTTCTTTTTCCACGTTATGTGTTATGAGCCCTACACATGTGCAAAGCCTTCTGTCTTTCTGCCAAGTGCAACTGCGCACAAACAAATAAGATAACACGAGTCTATTGCCAAATTTTCAAGAATTAACATGATATATAAGTTTTGCTTTATTATTTATTTTTGTTTATACTATTAATACTTCTTTATAATGACCAATTATACGGATGTTTATTTCTTTTTAAAATTTAAATTTTAGATTTAGATATCAAAAATTGTTTTGTTTTACCGGTATAAAATCATAACATGATTCTTCTTCTTTACTTCTTAGTTATTTAATTTGATCAATTATAACCTGTTTTGTCAAGAGATTTATTAACTTTTATATGTAAACAACAATCACCATACCTAAAGTGCCATGATTAGTATGATTATTTATTACATGTTTTTATGTTAGTTTTTATTTTGATTATAATAGGATAAATATGGTTAATGTTATACCATACTTGATTCAGAATGAGGATTTGTAAATAGTGTGGTTTTAAGTCTAGAAGAATAGATGTCTAAACGGGTATTTAGTTTCAATTTTTATTTGATATATTAGCGTATACATAGGCCCATTGAGTTTAGCGGTTATTTTTATTTTATTAAAATATGTAAACAATGTGGTCATAATCGAGCATCCCATATAGTGCTGCTAAAGACGTTCATAATCAACAACCCGCCGCAACGCGCGGGTTTGTGTTAACTCGTTGATTATTACTAACTAACAAATTCCATTGTGAAATGATTTTTGGGAGATAAAACACTCGAGTCTCGAAAGAGATTAAGAGATTGTTTGCATTATTGGGTTCAACCACTTCGCATAATGAACCTTGGTAGCGTTCGTTTTATGTAACCCAATAGAATTTAAGTGGAATTACAATGTAAATTTCATTCATTTTGCTTTCAATTTCAATAAATGAAGAAATTGGAATTGAATCTAAATTCCTTTAAATCCTTTAAGGCCTTACGATGTACCCGACCGTTTTAGGCATTAAAGGTGACATGACATGTTAACCATTGTTTTACACCACTCCCTCCTTGTGTTAAGGGGCGTTAAAGAGTTTACGTGTTAACATGTTAACGGAATATTAAGAGATTGATTTAATTTTCTTTTTTTAATAAAAAACCACTAAAAATAACGTTATGTGGAGTTAATATGATTAAACCATAACCTTGGGGTGAGATGGAGTGAAATGCAGGAAAAGTGGATGATTTGGCATATAGGTGGAGTTGAGGTTAAAGTATACCCCAAGGCCTAAGAGCAACTCCATCACTAGGGTTGGAATTGACGTCCAAAATTTGGACTACCCATTCCCGTACAACATTGCATTGCGTTGGAGGTGTTTGACTTTGGTGGTCCGTTTGATGTAGCGGGCGAGTTTGATTTGTTTAAATTGGGACCACATACACACACACGCATATTCTAGTGTAAAAGTGAGATGTGGTGTGAAGGTTTGGAATGATTTAGTGTTAGAGGAAAAAGTAGGGTTTGGAATCATGTGGTGGGTTTGAATTTTGGACTTTGACTAGCGTTGTGCATGCTCTAAGTAGGAAGAATTTAAAATCCTTCCAAATTTCTAATTCCAATTTCAATCCCATTAGACTACTCAAAGTTGTAACGCCCATTATTTACAAGTGGTCAAAATCAAAGTGAACAATGGAAATTACGACCAAACTTGAACTTTACACATTTTTAAAGAAAACTTGGCCATACTCATTGACGTGTGTCGGTGTGAGTATATTTTTAGTCTATTTTTAGCTCTTTTTTTACTCGCCGATTTCAAGTTTTAAATTTATAAAACACGGTATTCTACTATCACTCTACCACACGCTAGGGCAAGTGCACCCATCGCGGACATAGTATAGTGATGACAAGATACCGAGGTCGTCCAAGGACACAAGAGCTTTTAATACCGGCTTATCGTCAACGTCTAATCGATCCAAACTTTGAAAAAAGATTTTTAAACTAATAGGAAGATAAAAACAGAAATTAAAATAAAATTAAAAACAGATAGACAAGAAAGAATCACTTGGATCCGACTTATCTTTCAAGTACCCTTTTGATGATTTCCGCACTTTGTACATTTTAAGATATTATCTTAGTTATTGTCACACCCCGATATTTCCACGTATTACCAGTGGGCCCGGTGGGGAGTATCGTGACGTAGTTGATATCATCATAGTCAAATAATCACAGTTTAATGCACAGCGGAAGTCTAAAGTAAAATATTACAAACCGAATGAAAGTAACATAAATTATTACATAACGGTTGAAAATTGGATCCACAGGAGGATCAAAACAAAAGAGATATTGTTCATCAGATTTAAAGTGATAAAAGCTTGCAAGACTTTTTATTTATTCACTCAGGAGTTCCAGCCCATTACGCTTAGTACCTGCACTTAACCTTTTTTGAAAATACGTAAGTTTACACTGGTAAATACAATTAACCGAATCTTTTGAAAAGTGTTTATAAAATTGATTTAAATGCACAAGGCACAAATATTCTTTTATAACTTGGGATAACTATTTTAAAATAATCTCGTAAAAGAATTATATGTTTGTTATACATTCAGTAGCCCGGGTTAAATACCGAGTTAAAGATTAATAGACACACCACATAATATAACCCACGGCGAGTTATTCTCGAACAAGCGGGTATATCTTTTTACATACGCACCGGCAGGTGTATGCCTACACCCCGTGCTTAAGTCGTGGCCATTTCAATGAATGACCCGAGGAAATCCAGGACATGGTCATTAACCCC
Organism: Helianthus tuberosus; assembly: GCA_030545235.1. Classification (NCBI taxonomy): domain Eukaryota; kingdom Viridiplantae; phylum Streptophyta; class Magnoliopsida; order Asterales; family Asteraceae; genus Helianthus; species Helianthus tuberosus. The sequence goes on from CM060358.1 coordinate 147,679,552, forward strand.
CAAAGGCTTAAAACAAACAAAACAATTTAAACGGGTTATCTCAATGATTTAACCTTCATACGATTAAAGATTTGATACCCGACCAAGCGGTATTTTATATACCGTACCCCAAGCCCGTATAAGGGAAAATAGGTTAAAAGTATTTACCTGAGCAAAATACAAATTTATCTCAGCCGTATATAATCAGCAAGTGCAAATATCTTTTACTGGGCTCCTAAATCAGGAACGAAGGTTTTAATAACCTATTAGATTCCTAACGGGTCTTACTTAAGTTTAAGCTTAGACCGGTTAGTTTTAAAGAAAAGTTTACGGTTCAAAACGCAAGATTAAGCGAAGACCGGATTAGAATGTGATTTAGACCCGACAAGTATGAAGACTTGTATAATATGGGTAACTAAACACATTCTGGATTTTGAGGTAAAAATGATAAGGTTTGACCCGTTTCGGTCAATTTATGCAAACTAGTCACATAAACCGCACCGAACGCGAAAAATGCATAACGGGTAACCGAAAGAGTCATGAATAGGTTCCCTAAGTTAATATGCTTAAATGTGTTATGATATCAGTAGGATACCTTCCATTATGCCCAAAACGAATTTAAAATCAATTTAAGCCCCGTAGGGGTATTTTGGTCATTTTAAAGATTATAAAAGAGGTTAAATATTAATCTGAGGTTCTGGTCTAAAATGATCAGTAAAAATATTTATTTTAGTAGGTTATATCAGTAAGATATTGCATATATGTGAAATTTATTATTTATGACCAAACTATGCACCGAAAGGGCATTTTGGTCATTTCACATAAGCTTTAAGGGTCAATTCTAGAAATCTGAGTTTAAAAATTTTACCTACTGTTAAAGTATCAACATTTACTTATAACATCAGTAGGTAATGGGTCTTAGTTATTAAACAAGTTTTAACCCATACTATGTGTTTAAAATGCGTAAAAAGTCGTTTTTAGGCGATTTTCAGGTTATATAAGGAAAGCTGAGTTTTTGATCAGTTTATATAACTCAAAATTATTTATTTAACATATGAAATCAGTAGCAAAAGGTTTGGTATCAAAATGTTATGTAAAACTCATTTTATCCAAGAAAAGGGCAATTTCGTCAATACCGAATTTACTTTAAAACTCTATGATATAATCAGTTTAAAATTCAATAAAAATTTAAAAAATCCCTAAATATTATATTACATCAGTGGGTAAAAGGTTTGGTGTCAAAATTTGGATTTAAATAGGTTTTATGCCAAAAATGCCGTTTAATTAATACAAATGCTTCAATTTACGATATCGAGCATAACTCCTAATTTAGACCACAAACTGATGTCAAATTTTTAGGACATGCTTATAAATCAGTAATAAAGGTTTTTGTCTTCTCACATTTTCAAAAATCTTGTTTTTATATCAAAAGGGCATAATGGTCAACTTTCAAGCAATTAACGGAAACATGCAAATGATTCGGATTACAAAGGAACCATATTGTATAATCTCAGAGGGTTATACTAACATGTAATATGGTCCTAATGGAACCCTAAGGCATATCTAAACTAAGCTAAATCGGGTCAGAACTGAAAGTCAAGGCAAAAGTCTACTTTTGCGATTTTCGATTCCTAACCGAGCCTAAACTCAGAATTGTCGGGTTGAACATGCCTAGACATGTTCTTACATTATTTACCAAGTTATTTTAGTGTTAAAACATGTTCCATAACCTCTGCATTGCATGTTATGAATTTATTTGCAAAAATAGCTTCTGTTGACTTTTTAAATATTAAGTTTGACCCGATAATTGACCAAGTTAGAGTGAGAATCAGTTGGTGCCCTTTTAAGGGTTTATTACCTACATAATTACCAACTCATAGCCACTTTCAATTCAAATAATGGCTGGACCATTAGTGATTAATCACTAAGTCAAAGCTTAATTACGATGGCTTTGACTTTTGGTCATTAAACTAATAAAACTTGAACTTAAGGAGCTAAGAACACTTACAATGGTCCTTAGCACGAATTTGGAACTTAAGAAAACTTGCTTGAACTCCAGAAAGCTCCAGAGAATGTGTTGTGAACAAATTTGAGAATGTGCAAATGAACTAGCAAACAAAGGACCCTTATATAGCAATTCTAGAGCTCCAAGATTGATCCACGTGCCCCTACAAATGATCCCTGATGATCCCAGGTGTCCCCTATGCATGTAATACTGTTGGCTCAGACCCTGGTATCAAGAAATGGCATGCAAAGGCGGTGGAAACTGATCAACCTGCAGCTGTGTAGATTTTTCTGCATCTGGGCCTTCTACGCGGGCCGCGTAGGACTCAGAAAGAGTCTACGCAGGCCGCAACACTCTCTTGTGACCGGATTCCAACTTTCAGACTTGGCAGTTTTGGTCCCTGGTCCTTCTAAACTTGATTTAACTTTCGTTTATTGCACTCTTAACCCCCAAACTTAACTTTTAAGGACCTTGGGTCATAAACTAACTTCGTTAAGCTCCCGGTTAGTTGTATGCTTACCCGAAAAGCCTTGAATTTCAATTTTGACGCATTTGACCCTTATTTCTTGGAATTTACACTTTGATTATTTATGTGCGTCGAGACTTCACGAAATTAATATCCGATATTCATGAAAGTATAGGGAAGTATTACAAAGTCTCAGAAATGTTTAAAAGGTCATTCAGAGGTAACTTTAAACATGTTGACACTTTTATCCCTTATGCTTTGTAAACTCTTCAATTTAAGCACAATCGACTTTCTAAGTTCGATAATTTATTCATTAAAGAATACGAACATTGTGTGAGGTCAACCAGAGGCACAAGAATGGCATGTTGACACTTTGGATCCCTTTACTTACATATTTACATCGTTTGACAACTTTGGTCCCTCATAATCAAATCCTAACACGGTTAAAGTCCATGACACGTGTCTTTATTACATTGGTCGTGATTTTACGAGGTGTTACATCCTCACCCCCTTAAAAGAAATCTCGACCTCGAGATTTACTAAAATAAATGAGGGTACTCTGTTTCATTGTGGATTCAACCTCCCATGTGTATTTTGGGCCTCTACGGGCATCCCATTTAACCTTCACAATCGGTACGTGCTTCTTTCGAAGCTTCTTAACCTGTCGATCCTCAATCGACAAGGGTTTTTCAACAAACTTTAAGCTTTCATCTATCTGCACGTCCTTGTGCGACATTGCTAGCGACTCATCGGCTAGACATTTCTTTAAGTTGCAGATATGGAATACATTATGTATTCCACTAAGCTCTTCTGGCAGATTTAGCTTGTAAGCTACAGTTCCGACACATTTGATAATCTCGAATGGTCCTATGTATCTTGGGCTTAGCTTGCCCTTCTTGCCAAAACGCATTACCCCTTTCCAGGGGGATACCTTAAGTAGCACTTTGTCACCTACCTCGAATTTTAGAGGTTTACGCCTTTTATCTGCGTAGCTTTTCTGCCTATCCCTGGCAGCTTTGAGACGATCGCGTATCTGCACAATCTTATCTATGGTCTCCAGGACTATATCAGGTCCTGATAGTTGGACATCTCCAACTTCCACCCAACAAACTGGCGTCCTACACTTTCTTCCATACAAAGCTTCGAAAAGTGTAGCTTGAATACTCGAATGATAGCTATCATTGTTGGAAAATTCAATCAATGAAAGATGATCATCCCAACTTCCACCTAAATCAATAACACAAGCTCGTAGCATATCCTCGAGTGTTTGTATCGTACGTTCGCTTTGACCATCCGTCTGAGGATGATATGCAGTGCTGAAATTTAATCGAGTACCTAATGATTGCTGAAAGCTTTTCCAAAAGTGCGATGTGTATCTTGTATCCCTATCAGAGATACTGGTACTCCGTGAAGAGATACAATCTCATCCACGTACAACTGAGCTAACTTGTCGGAGCTGTGAGTTTCTTTTATCGGCAAGAAGTGGGCTAACTTAGTCAATCTGTCGACAATAACCCAGATAGTATCATTTCCTCGCTTTGTTTTTGGTAACTTTGTGATAAAATCCATGGTTACCATTTCCCACTTCCAGGTGGGAAGTTCAGACTGTTGCAGCAAACCTGACGGCTTCTGGTGTTCGGCTTTAACTTGCGCGCACGTCAAACATTTGGCCATATAAGTGGCTATAGATTTCTTCAAACCTATCCACCAATAATTTGCCTTTAAATCCTGGTACATCTTATCACTTCCAGGATGAACCGAGTACTTGGAACTATGGGCTTCTTGAAGAATCACGTCCCTAAGTCCTCCATAAATTGGAACCCATATTCGTCCATTCAATCTTAGGATCCCATCCTTGCCATACGATAACTGTTCAGCAGTTACACCCAGCTTTTCATTTGGATAGTTAGCTTCTAATACAACTTCCTTCTGAGTGGCTAACAATCTTTCATTCAAGCTGTTCTTCAATTCAATGCTCTTGGCATTAATTCTAATGGGCGTAACTCTTTCTTTCCTGCTCAAGGCATCGGCGACTACATTCGCCTTGCCTGGATGGTATCGGATTTCACAATCGTAGTCATTCAGTGTCTCCATCCATCTACGCTGTCTCATGTTCAGATCCTTCTAGTTAAACAGATCTTGAAGGCTCTTATGATCGGAATAGATCACACACTTGGTACCATATAAATAATGCCTCCAAAGCTTCAGTGCAAATACCATGGCACCCAACTCCAAATCGTGGGTGGTGTAATTCTTTTCGTGCACTTTTAATTGTCACGAGGCATAGGCAATGACCTTGTGACAACTGTCAAATTTGCAAGCATCCGTACAATTATTAAATGATGATTAGTGCTTAATGACTATGCTGATTTACAATTTATAACTGGAATTGCTTCCTGATTACTGCATTATACTTACATGTGCATCACATATTGCAAATGACACATCATTGACTGCATGCAAACATATTGACATAAATGACGCACAAAGCACAGTTAACAGACGAACCGGGAAAATGCTGACAGAACTCAGTACATAGACAGACAGTGTTTTGAGACCCAGTATGAGCAAGAAACCAAGTTTTACACTAGTATAGTGTGTAGGGAAGTAAGGACTACAAGACTTCCTTACTAGGTGACAGTTTAAGTGCCGGAAAGTGCCTAAAAACTCACCCAAAGTGCTGAATTCAGCATGTTTCAGCAAAAATCAGCTTTTTAATAAGCTTGTAACATGCAAAAATATGACTAAATGGTCCTGGATGCTTTCCTAAGTGTCAGGAATTAAAAGTGTCACAAAAGGGTACATAAAGAACACTAAACGGTATAGCTTGACACTTTAACGAATCGGTATCTAACCGAACAACCGGACATTACCCGAAACACCAAAATTATACTAGAAGCATTGTTTTAATGTTTCTGAGCTAGTTATAATCCCCGAACACCCTAACACGCTATATAACACATAATATGCATAACACCTAAACTCTACACTTGAAATCTAACCATTATGCTTAACTATCCATTAAACCACAACTAGACCCCCCCCCCCCTCATATTTACGGTCACAAGGTGGCCCCACCCATGATCTTTCATGATCTTACTAGATATTATTTGATCTTATAAGATATGTTGGAAGATTATGTTTAGTACTTAAGAAACATATTATACAATGGATAAAAAGTTAACATGGTTATAAGAGATCAAGACCCCCATTATCTTTCACACACTTACACCCACCTTCTTCCTTCCTTCTCTCTTGCTAGTTCACGGCCACACCTCACCACCACCCTATCTTAGTTTTCAACCTTCTTCCATGTATTCCAAGGTGATCTAGAGGTGTAAGAAGCTAAGTTAGGAAGCTTGGAGCTTTCGGAAGTTGAAGGACCTTCACCGTTTGCTTTTATCCACTTGTTATCTTCACTTGAATCATCCCTAGCCTTGAGCTAGTGGTAAGAACTTCATACACTCCATTGTTCATCTTATATTAGTGGTTAAAAGAAGATTCATGTTGATTATTATGAAGAACACTAAGAAACTTGAAGATGAAACATGAACATAAGCATTAAACTATAAGAAATCTTAAAGAAATCATGTTGTTTAGTGATGTTATGATGCTTGATGATTGTTGGTTTGTGTAAATGATGTAAATCATTATATGATCTTGCTAGATCATGGTTAAAAACATAATCTAGCAAGATGAGAGGATGAAACTGTTAGAGATTTATAAAGCATCCTCATGAAAGACATGAACTTGAAAGAATATATTGTTTTCTTGAAAAATAATAATCAAAGTGGGTTAATAATCATATAGATAAAAAATTTACGAATGGTTTTCCAAAAGAACCAAGCTTGAAATATGAGTTTTAGTAGATCTTGGTCATTACATAAACAAACACTATTTTTAATGGATAAACAAGTGTAGAAACACTTACACAAAGAAGCATTTTTAGAAAATGTGCTTGGAATTTGTAAACACCCAACTTCTTTAAAAATGAAGTTGTTAAAGAAGTAAATGCATTTTAAGGGGTAACTAAACCTACTAAACACACTACCAAGTTACTACAAGCTTTTATGAAAGTTCAAGTTCATGTTGTTATGTAAGTAGCATTACTTTGGCACTTGGTAAGTGTTAGTTAGATTGTTGATTGTTGTGATGATTTTGAAAAGAAAATGATATGCTTTGATAGCATGGACACCTCCATTTTTAGGGGAAACTATGGCAAAATTTTCTAAAAATACAAACACTTAGAAAAATATTTTCTAAACAAATGTTTACAAGTAGGTTTAAACTATGGTTTTCAATATAAACTTTGCCATAGATTTTGTTACAAAAATACAAGTATTGGAGGTTGGTTTTTAAAAATAAAAATGGATAAATATGTATTTGGAATATATATTTACATTAAAGACACGTTGTGTGTGACTATTTGTATACTTGGTGTAATAATTATATTATTTTAGGATTTAAAGTAATATAACTTAACAAAATATCAAGAATTTACAATCCAAAATAATACCAAAAATCACGAGGAATAAATATATCTAAGTAACGCACTTAATATTGTGAAACCGAACGCAAGAACGTAACTTACAAAATATTCCGGAAAATACATTTATGAGCACATTTTTGTAAATAATATTTTGGACACCAAAAGAATGAAAATGAGATTTTCATGATTACTACAAAATCATATCTTATTTTGACAAAAAGAAAATATATTATCTTTGGGAAGTAAAAATATATTTTCTTGGAATATTTGGAAGATATATAATTTTGGGAAAATATATATTTCCTTGAAATACATTATTTTGGATAAAAGTAAGTTTATATATATTTTCTAAGTAAGACTTGAAAATATATTATTTTGGGAATATATTGGATATTTATTAAGAAAATACGTACACACCGGAATACGACGCCAATACATGGCGAGATATACAAATACAAGAATACGAAAATACATGTATGAGATACCCCCGTCCTTGGGAAGGAAATACGAATATAAATACTTGAGAAGTATTGTTACAAAAATATTGTTTAGCGATTATTCCAAAAATTAAATATAATTTAAAGTTAAGATATTTATTATTTTAACAAATAATTATATACTTGGAATACTACCGAAGGCACTTTAAAACGTAACTCAAGGGCACTAATCAATACTAAGACAAGGCACAACCCGCTCGTCTAACGGACCGTAGTACGCATGTAGGTAGTCGTGCTTCTAGAGGAAGCTTTGAGTTACATTGGATACAAGGAACGCAAAATTGTGAGTTCATGTCCCCCTTTTCTCTTAACTATTTTCGGTTTTATAACTCTCGGGGGTGAAATACATGTTACATACTGATTACAAACAATTACAAATGGTATGATTAGCTAAGGAATGTACTGCTAGATCACGTGAATGGGAAGGCGATTAACTTAAGACCATTAATCCTTGTATAAGGACCGAGGGGCATGAGTGATAGATCTATTGGGTGTTGCGAGCCCCACCCATGGGCATGCGAGTTGGCCGCATGTGGTCACTATGTCGTTCCGCAGGAGGGGCCGGTACGAAATACGCATACAGGATTGAGTGCTTCCTATGCCATGTCACATATATTAATGTATTAACTACACATTAATTGATCTGTTTTTCCTTGTTGCTACATACCAGTTTACAAGTACATCCATACATACATACAAAGGTTTTCAAGGATGATTCGTGCACACATACTAAACACATGAACTCGCTCAACTTTTGTTGATGTTTTCAAACTACATGTATTTCAGGGAACTAGTAAGTGGATCTGGCGGGCGTTGGAAGTTTTTATGCTGCGTTTGAAATAAAGATGTAATCCATGGTTTTTGGGTTTGGACAGTGTGTCTTATTCCTGGACGAGACACGTCTCCCAACCCTTGGTGCTATTTAATATCTTTCGATGAGTCCTTAGTGAACTCATAAACATTTTGGTATGTTTGTAAAACTTGAATTTGAAGTCTACGTTTTTAAACAATGTTGTTATGTTTTAAACTTATTCGATGGATGACAAACCTGTGGTTTTATCATATAGTTGTTGTTATGATTGAATGCAATGATATTAAGAAAGTCACACCATAATCATGCTTGCGCAAAAGTCAGGGTGTGACAGACCTTGCCTCTTTGCATGAGTACACAACCCATTCCAGTATGTGATGCGTCGCAGTATACCACGAACTCTTCAATCCCTTCAGGCAATGTCAAAATCGGAGCATTACTCAACTTTTGCTTAAGAATCTCAAAGTATTCTTGTTGCTTAGGACCCCAATCAAATTTTATATTCTTTCGAGTCAAGGAAGTCAGGGGTGCAGCAATCCTTGAGAAATTTTCAATAAAACGCCTATAGTATCCTGCCAGGCCCAAGAAGCTGCGAATCTCTGTGGGCGTCTTCGGCTCTTGCCAATTCATGATGGCTTCAATCTTAGCGGGATCCACCTCGATACCATGCTCACTAACCACATGTCCATGAAATTGGACTTCACGAAGCCAAAACTCACATTTTGAAAACTTGGCGTAGAGCTTCTCTTGCTGAAGAAGTTTAAGAATACACCTAAGATGTTTTTCATGATCAGCCTTATTCTTCGAATATATAAGTATGTCATCAATAAATATAATGACAAACTTGTCCAAATATGGCTTGCAGACGCGATTCATGAGATCCATGAACGCTGCTGGTGCATTAGTGAGCTCGAAAGGCATCACCAAGAACTCGTAGTGACTATAACGAGTTCTAAATGCAGTCTTGTGCACATCTTCATCTCTGACCTTCAGCTGATGGTAACCTGACCTCAAATCAATCTTGGAGAAATAACTTGCTCCTTGAAGCTGATCGAACAGATCGTCGATCCTGGGTAATGGGTATCTATTCTTTATTGTAACCTTGTTCAGCTCTCGATAATCAATGCATAAACGCATTGATCCATCCTTCTTCTTCACAAACATAATCGGTGCTCCCCAAGGATATGAGCTAGGTCGAATAAAACCTTTTGCCAACAAATCATCTAACTGAGTCCTTAACTCCTTCATCTCAGTCGGTGCCAACCGGTAAGGTGCTCTTGCAACTGGTGCCGCTCCAGGAATAATGTCAATTATGAACTCCACTTGCCTATCTGGGGGTAAACCAGGTAGTTCTTCAGGGAATACGTCTGGATATTCAGAAATAACAGGGATGTCTTCAACCTTGGGCTTTGGTTCATAAATAGTTACCTGTGCCATATAAATGACACAACCTTTCTTCATACACCTCGATGCCTTAAGCATAGACACTTGCTTAGGCAACCCATACTGAGTATCTCCTTGTATTGTAAGTAGCTCACCATAAGGAGTTTAATAACCACTTGCTTCTTATCGCATATAATCTGAGCTTGATTAGAAGACAACCAATCTATGCCTATCACTATGTCGAATCCATCTAATTTCAAAGGAAGCAAGGACAACGGAAAAGAGTGGTTCTTAATGGATATAAAACATCCATCAAGTACGGTTGAAGCATTCTCTATTGTACCATCAGCCAATTCTACTTCGTATTTTATGCTTAGGGTTCTAACAGGCAGATTTAATAACTTACAAAATTTATTATCCACAAACGACTTATCTGCACCCGAATCAAACAATACCCTTGCATAAACATCATTGATAAGAAAGGTACCTGTTATCACGTTGTCATTCTGAATCGCTTCTTGTGCATTCATTTGAAAGACCCGAGCATTGGTCTTTTTACCTTCTTCAGGTTTCTTTGCATACTTTGGGCAGTTGGACTTGATATGCCCCTTCTCGTTACAGTTGTAACAAGTCGCACCCTTTATCTTCTTACAATCCAGTGTTTTATGCTCACTAGATTTGCAGATCCCACAAGCACTTGGCTGTGATTGGGACTTTGACTCAAACCTGCACTTTCCTAGATGACGCTTCTTGTAGGTTTTACACCTGGGTTTTTCACCCAACTGTTGGTTATCCTTCTTGAACCCTGAACTCTTCTTATTCTCAGAGTTCCCCATATGTTTCTTCTCAAAACGGCGTGAGTTCTCATCCTCACATTTCCTTTTCCCCTCATCAGAGTTCCTAAGCGATCTCTGCCTGACCGCATCAAGAGTAAGAGATAACGACAGATCAGCCACTGACCTAAAGGTAGTAGGTCTTGATGCTTTCACACTTGCCTTAATCTCCGGGGCTAAACCTCCAATAAATCGAGCTATTCGTTTTGGTTCCGGCGTGACCAAGTATGGAACCAATCGTGACATAGTGTTGAAGCTCGTGAGATATGCCTGACAGTCTAAGTTCTTCATGACCAAGGTCAAGAAGTCGGTCTCAATTTTCTCAACTTCATGTTGAGGACATAAATTTTCCTTGATTAAAGCAACAAATTGATCCCAAGACAGGTTATATAAGTGGATCTTTCCTGTAGCTTGGATTAGGGACCTCCACCAAGCTAATGCTTCACCTTTAAACGACTACGACACAAACTTCACAATGTCTTGTTCAGCACAACCACTAATATCAACAACAGTGTCCATTTAATCGAGCCAGGTCATACAATCTATGGCTCCCTTCTCCCCTGTGAAATCTCTTGGCTTGCAGGAGACAAAATACTTGTAAGAGCAGGTCTTACCACGGGGCTCTTGATTGAACACAATCTTCTTAGACGGAACTCTCTGCTGATTTGACGAGTGACAAGCATCGTCCTTCTTTGACTCGTTCACTTTAGAAGGGGGCTTACTATGAGCCTCAGAATGAGTCTTAGAGCACGTGCCACTTGATTCCTTGAACTGTCTATCAAGTGCTCTAGTAACGGCATTGTCTAACAATGCCTGAAGATCTGCACCATCTACATTAATCCTGGTGGTATCATTATTCTCTCTTGGGTGACTGTTAACTTCCTCCGATTCAGCCATGTAGCTTGTTTGCTACAAAACAGTTGACAATATTTTATTCAGAGGTTATTATGGGATCATTATTTCTGATGATTCATTAACCATGGTAAACATAGACCATATTTGGTTAATTTGTTAATCATATTTATTTAGGATTTTCATTATAATTTATCCTAATTAAAAAGTATTAAAGGTATTATTAATGGCACATAAGGCCTAGTCACAAGGACAACTTTAAGATTATAAGCCATGATTTCAGAGAATCGAGGCATTAAGGTTTGAACGTAGTTCATTACCTTTTATCGGCAGGGAGTCGTAGACTACATCTGTCTTTTGTCTTATTTGACAATTATTACGGCCCGTAGGCAGCACATCACTAATGGATGTTTAAATAATAAGGAAAGAATTTGGAAGAATCCAATATAAGGATGACTTATGTGATTTTATCGATTCACATTTGCCAGGAGTGTTAACATGTTTTCAGATGTTAACATGGAATTGAATCTTAAAAAGGAACTACCATCATGGCCCTGTCTTAATATGACACATAGGCTAGGTTTTGCTTTTAATATTTTCTTTAATATTTAATGGCAGATCAAAAAAATGAAATGTTTTATGTTAATTTATTTCATATAATATATTTATACATATAATGACAAAAATGAAATTTTGAACTAAAACATTCCACTAAATTAAGGAGTACATAGGTGCCCTAAACGGGACTTTTAATTAAATAACTTGCCCACGCAGGGGCTAAAATGAAAATAAAAGTCCTCGCAGGGACTGAATACATAAATAGATGTCCACACAGGGACTTAATTGAAATAAAGAAATTACAATACAAATAAATAAGGAATCTTCAAAAATCCCTCTTCTTCTTCCCCTTGATCAGATTTTCCAGACCCTTAAGAAATCCCCGAAGGCTCCTATGCTCCTCTTGAACCTCCCGTTCCACCTGGCTCAACCTCTGAAGAATCTCCTGTTGTTGCGGTGGCGGGATCAGCGGCGGCTGCGGAAGTTGTTTCTGCGGAGGTTGAGCTGGTGGCGGGTATTGGTACCCATATGCTTGGTACCCAGATTGGTACGAAGCTGCATAGGGCCCTTCGGGGTGAAGAGCATTGTAGTTTGCCGCTACGAGATACGGGTCAACATCAGGGGCACTGTAGTAGTTGTAGCCAGGATAAGCCGGCTGCTCAAAAGGGTTATACGCCGCTGCACCGGCGTATGAAGGAATTGGGTTATCATAACCCACATGTGGTGGTGGTGGTGGTGCGACTGGCGCAGAGTCCACCTCAGAAACTGGGTTTGAAGGCCCACCCATCTGTGGGTCTTCATATAGCGGCGGGTAGTGGCTGCCACTGGAGTGTTGAGGGGTGCTGAAGTGGAATTCCCCTCGCACGGACATCCGTGCTCCTGATCTTCTCCGCCTCGGTGGCACCGGAGGCGGTTGCTGTTCTGGCGGCAGCGGCGGCGGCGGAGTAACCGCATGGAATCGTGAATCCTCAGAGGGATCATGCTGCTGCTGATGAGGTGGGTTAAAAGGGGGAGTGAACTCCCAAGGGTATGAGGCAAACCTTGCTTCATAGTTGTCTGGGCCCCGGTACGGCGAACCGTGAAAAGACGATCCGTCAGAAATCTCTATGGGATGCGTGGGCGTCCCAGATGGTGGCTCGGCAGGATCCGGATCTTCGTCCATATCCATGTCTTGATCACCGGAAAAATGATCTTCTAGTCCCAATGGGTTAAAACCCACTAGTTCTTGCAACTGATTCACCGGATTGAATCGGCTCTGAAAATACGGGGTCGGGTCTTGAAATGCACGGTGCGACCCCGACCGCTGAAGTGGTAAGTAGGAGTGGTGTGAGTCATTGGGCTCGTTTTCTGATTGTGGCCCAAAGGAGTGATGATACGAGGGCGAAGAGCTAAGCTAGACAGATCGCCTCGCGGGTTCCAAATACGTCCTCCAGTCTTCTTGAGGACTAGTGCTCATGGTTGCTGATGGAGTTCGCCGGTGTGATGGCCCGGCCTCATGATCGTTAGGAGCGGTGAATGGCACCTTGCCTCGTCCTCCTCTTCTGAATCTTGGCGGCATTTTCTTGATCCTGTCAAAACAAACAAAAGAAACAAACAAAAGAAAGCAAAAGATTAGGATTAGTCTTATGTCGTTAGTCTAGACTCGGAGGTCAAGGAATGTGCAAACTGTGTCATTGAGATTAAACACAAAAGGCTAGTGTTTAATTCACTCAATATTGGCTCTGATACCAACCTGTCACACCCCGATATTTCCACGTATTACCGGTGGGCCCGGTGGGGAGTATCGTGACGTAGTTGATATCATCATAGTCAAATAATCACAGTTTAATGAACAGCGGAAGTCTAAAGTAAAATATTACAAACCGAATGAAAGTAACATAAATTATTACATAACGGTTGAAAATTGGATCCACAAGCGGATCAAAACAAAAGAGATATTGTTCATCAGATTTAAAGTGATAAAAGCTTGCAAGACTTTTTATTTATTCACTCAGGAGTTCCAGCCCATTACGCTTTGTACCTGCACTTAACCTTTTTGGAAAATACGTCAGTTTACACTGGTAAATACAATTAACCGACTCTTTTGAAAAGTGTTTATAAAATTGATTTAAATGCACAAGGCACAAATATTCTTTTATAACTTGGGATAATTATTTAAAAATAATCTCGTAAAAGAATTATATGTCTGTTATACGTTCAGTAGCCTGGGTTAAATACCGAGTTAAAGATTAATATACACACCACATAATATAACCCATGGCGAGTTATTCTCGAACAAGCGGGTATATCTTTTTACATACGCACCGGCAGGTGTATGCCTACACCCCGTGCTTAAGTCGTGGCCATTTCAATGAATGAGCCGAGGATATCCAGGACATGGTCATTAACCCCCCAAAGGCTTAAAACAAACAAAACAGTTTAAATGGGTTATCTCAGTGATTTAACCTTCATACGATTAAAGATTTGATACCCAACCAAGCGGTATTTTATATACCGTACCCCAAGCCCGTATAAGGGAAAATAAGTTAAAAGTATTTACCTGAGCAAAATACAAATTTATCTCAGCCGTATATAATCAGCAAGTGCAAATATCTTTTACTGGGCTCCTAAATCAGGAACGAAGGTTTTAATAACCTATTAGATTCCTAACGGGTCTTACTTAAGTTTAAGCTTAGACCGGTTAGTTTTAAAGAAAGGTTTACGGTTCAAAATGCAAGATTAAGCGAAGACCGGATTAGAATGTGATTTAGACCCGACAAGTATGAAGACTTGTATAATATGGGTAACTAAACACATTCTGGATTTTGAGGTAAAAATGATAAGGTTTGACCCGTTTCAGTCAATTTATGAAAACTAGTCACATAAACCGCACCGAACGCGAAAAATGCATAACGGGTAACCGAAAGAGTCATGAATAGGTTCCCTAAGTTAATATGCTTAAAAGGTGTTATGATATCAGTAGGATACCTTCCATTATGCCCAAAACGAATGTAAAATCAATTTAAGCCCCGTAGGGGTATTTTGGTCATTTTATAGATTATAAAAGAGGTTAAATACTAATCTGAGGTTCTGGTCTAAAATGATCAGTAAAAATATTTATTTTAGTAGGTTATATCAGTAAGATATTGCATATATGTGAAATTTATTATTTATGACCAAACTATGCACCGAAAGGGCATTTTGGTCATTTCACATAAGCTTTAAGGGTCAATTCTGGAAATCGGAGTTTAAAAATTTTACCTACTTTTAAAGTATCAAAATTTACTTATAACATCAGTATGTAATGGGTCTTACTTGTTAAACATAGTTTTAACCCATACTATGTGTTTAAAACGCCTAAAAAGTCGGTTTTAGGCGATTTTCAGGTTATATAAGGAATGCTGAGTTTTTGATCAGTTTATATAACTCAAAATATTTTATTTAACATATGAAATCAGTAGCAAAAGGTTTGGTATCAAAATGTTATGTAAAACTCATTTTATCCAAGAAAAGGGCGATTTCGTCAATACTGAATTTACTTTAAAACTCTATGATATAATCGGTTTAAAATTCAATAAAAATTTCCAAAAATCCCTAAATATTATATTACATCAGTGGGTAAAAGGTTTGGTGTCAAAATTTGGGTTTAAATAGGTTTTATGCCGAAAATACCGTTTAATTATTACAAAGGCTTCAATTTACGATATCGAGCATCACTCCTAATTTAGACCACAAACTGATGTCAAATTTTTAGGACATGCTTATAAATCAGTAATAAAGGTTTTTGTCCTCTCACATTTTCAAAAATCTCGTTTTTATATCTAAAGGGCATAATGGTCAACTTTTAAGCAATTAACGGAAACATGCAAATGATTCGGATTACAAAGGAACCATATTGTATAATCTCAGAGGGTTATACTAACATGTAATATGGTCCTAATGGAACCCTAAGGCATATCTAAACTAAGCTAAATCGGGTCCGAACTGAAAGTCAAGGCAAAAATCTACTTTTGCGATTTTCAGTTCCGAACCGAGCCTAAACTCAGAATTGTCGGGTTGAACATGCCTAGACATGTTCTTACATTATTTACAAAGTTATTTTAGTGTTAAAACATGTTCCATAACCTCTACATTGCAAGTTATGAATTTATTTGCAAAAATAGCTTCTGTTGACTTTTTAAATATTAAGTTTGACCCGACAATTAACCAAGTTAGAGTGAGAATCAGTAGGTGCCCTTTTAAGGGTTTATTACCTACATAATTACCAACTCATAGCCACTTTCAATTCGAATAATGGCTGGACCATTAGTGATTAATCACTAAGTCAAAGCTTAATTACGATGGCTTTGACTTTTGGTCATTAAACTAATAAAACTTGAACTTAAGGAGCTAAGAACACTTACAATGGTCCTTAGCACGAATTTGGAACTTAAGAAAACTTGCTTGAACTCCAGAAATCTCCAGAGAATGTGTTGTGAACAAATTTGAGAATGTGCAAATGAACTAGCAAACAAAGGACCCTTATATAGCAATTCTAGAGCTCCAAGATTGATCCACATGCCCCTATAAATGATCCCTGATGATCCCAGGTGTCCCCTATGCATGTAATACTGTTGGCTCAGACCCTGGTATCAAGAAATGGCATGCAAAGGCGGTGGAAACTGATCAACCTGCAGCTGTGCAGATTTTTCTGCATCAGGGCCTTCTACGCGGGCCGCGTAGGACTCAGAAAGAGTCTACGCGGGCCGTGACACTCTCTTGTGATCGGATTCCAACTTTCAGACTTGGCAGTCTTGGTCCCTGGTCCTTCTAAACTTGATTTAACTTTCGTTTATTGCACTCTTAACCCCCAAACTTAACTTTTAAGGACCTTGGGTCATAAACTAACTTCGTTAAGCTCCCGGTTAGTTGAATGATTACCCGAAAAGCCTTGAATTTCAATGTTGATGCATTTGACCCTTATTACACTTTGATTATTTATGTGCGTCGAGACTTCACGAAATTAATATCCGATATTCATGGAAGTATAGGGAAGTATTACATAGTCTCAGAAATGTTTAAAAGGTCATTCAGAGGTAACTTTAAACATGTTGACACTTTTAATCCTTATGCTTTGTAAACTCTTCAATTTAAGCACAATCGACTTTCTAAGTTTGATACTTTATTCATTAAAGAATACGAACGTTGTGTGAGGTCAATCAGAGGCACAAGAATGGCATGTTGACACTTTGGATCCCTTTACTTACATATTTACATCGTTTGACAACTCATAATCAAATCCTTACACGGTTAAAGTCCATGACAAATGTCTTTATTACATTGGTCGTGATTTTACGAGGTGTTACAGTTATAGTAGCAGGCCCCTCTTGTGAAGGCGATGTTACCCTCAACCTAGTGGTTTGAGTCAGCAGGAATACAATCCCACTAGGTCGGAATATTGAAAGATAATTAAGTAAGTTAATAATGCAAAATGTGGTAGGCCCCCTTCCAGGCAGCGGTCACCCTCAACCTGTTGGTCTGAGTCAGCAGGGATACAGACCTTGCAGGGTTGGTTTAAAGTTTTAATAGTAGTTTATGAATAAGGGGTTTAAGCGGTTTCTTACTCTCAGTCGGGCCAGTCATTCTCGGCCAATCCATGGAGTAGTACTAAACTTGAACCAGGTTCTCGCAGGATCTATACACTAAACGAGATATATAATTACCCAACCACCCTTCTAACCCCCTTCCAAGTAGTTAACGTGCTTTATGTAGACTGTAAAGAAACAAATATGTGAATAAACGACATATGAAGAATGGTTAAGTGGATTCGCCTTCAATATAAAAAACTAATTATTAAAGTCATTAATACATACCCAATTAAAAAGTTTCCAAAGATTGGAAATCATAAAAGAAATACATAAAAGATATGTCTTCACCAAGTGATGTAAGAATTTAGCCAAGCATGGCCTTTGTTTGACAAAGATTCTTACTATCAATCTTGGATCCCGAGACTACACACACACTCTAAAAGATGGAAAATGGATGATGGTGGTGGATGATGACGTTGTAGTGGTTGTGGAGTCGTGGCAAGTGAGAGAGAAGTGGTTTTTCAAGGGATGAGTTGAAGTGAAACTAAGCATCCCTATTTATAGCTGAAAACACAACGTCCACCACGGCCTGTGCCCGCATGGCACGGCCCCGTGGCCATTAGTCTCTCTCTTCTACATAAACTGCAGTGTCAGACTTGTACTAACACGGCCCCGTGCGTCACTGACACGGCTCGTGGCCAATGTACTTGCTGTACTTCTTCAGATTCTGGAAATCCTAGAGTTGACCACGCCCCATGTTACTTTAGTACGGCCCCGTGTTGAGCTTGGAATTTCTCTTTTGTTGTTGTCTCTTTTTGCTGCAGTGAATTCCCACCGGGCATGGCCCGTGATAGGTGAGCGCGGCCCCGTGCCAAAGCTTCTGTTTTTGTTATTTCTCGGGTTTGGATGTAGATGGGGGCTCGGCAAGTTGCGTCAATCCTTCTTTATTGTATTTTATGTTGGTTTTTTTTGTTATTTCGCTCATTTTGTTCAACTAAGCTCTTTTAACCCTGTTTATTAAAAAGGAACAAAAACACAAGCTTTTTCCAACATTAGTACTAAAAAGGGTTGCTTTTACGCCGTATTTAATATAATTTATATTTTGATTTTAAGCACATCACTCATAAAGTTAATCGTTCATATCCAATTATATACCATCTAGCATTCACAAAAGTTGTAGAACATAAGTCTTTGATTAATTTTTGACAACTACATTTTAAATTGCATAACAACACAATGTTTTGACCAATTTGCATAAGTGTGGAAGCATGTTGAGAGCGGTTTGGAGTGTGTTCGTTCCGAGCGTAGCATGACATTAAAGATTTTCTTTATCAATATCACAACAAGAATCAATATTAAATTTACATGTAATTACATCATACTAACTTCCAACAAACATGATATGCATTCATTATACATTTTCCGTTCATTGACCCATTCGCAAAGGATCAACATCATGATCATTCTTAGGGCATGTTTGGCTAAGCTTATTAGAATTAAAAAGGACTTTTGGGAAAAGGACTTTTGGGAAAAGGACTTTTTGAAAAGGAGTTTTTAAAAAAAGTGTTTGGATTAGCTTATAGGGTGGGAAAAGCCAATAAGTCAATAAGTTGTTTTTTAAAAAGTGTTTGGCTTAGCTTATTGATGTAAAATGACTAAAATGGGCATTCTTTTAGATATAAGGGGGTAAAGAAGGGGTATATTGGTAATTTGAAGTTTGAAAAGTTATAAGCTGGCCAAGAAGTCACAATATTGTGACTTCTTAAAAACTCCTTTTCATTCATCTCAAAAAGCCATTTTCAAAAGCACTTTTCAATTTGCCAAACACTAAAATGACTTATTGGCTTTTTGATTAAGCCAATAAGTCAATAAGTTACTTTGAAAAGCTTAGCCAAACATGCCCTTAAACGTTACATTATAGTTTGTTTGACCCGTTCATAACGGATCATCACACGAACATTCTTTAACATCACATTCTAGTTTGTTCGACCCGTTCATAACGGACCAAACTCAATAATTAACCTCTACTTATTTAACAATTTATGATATTTTGGAAAGCAAATTTAACTTAACATAAACATGACAAAAACACTATTACAATCTAATACATGTAAGTATGAGAACTTACCTCTGTCTTGCCTTGTTTGTGATCTGGAATGGCTCGTTTCCTCCTCTTTCACTCCTACATTTTTTTACAATCAACATACTTTAATCTCATGTCTTCATTTCATTCTTTCCTTAACATAATTGAGTTGACAACTATCATTTTACTAATTCTAACCATTTAGCATCATATTCACATAAAATCTCTATTCAAGGCATTTCATCAAACACTTGGTGTGCGTACCACTAACAAGGCATAAAGTACAAATGTTCTATGCATATTCTTTCTAGTTCATATCATGGATCATCAATTCAACTAAACTCGCATAACAACTAAACTCACATAAACTTCATTCAATATCAAATTCATTTAACAAATTCTCTACTACATACACATTCATACATCAATATTGCACTTAATTTTGCACCTACATGATCATAACACTTCATCATACTACTACTACTACAAGTGGGTTTTACTTCAATTCATCAAGATAATCAAATTCAAGCATATTTCATCTTCTGCATGATGATTCTAACCAATATCCATGCTTAATTCCATAAAGTTTCACGGATTTATTACAACCCATTTCATGAATGATCACCAAATCATAAAATTCAACTTACCTTATGTTAGAGACACTTAGATGATCAAGAATCTCAATACATGCATTCAATTTCAGCCCTAGAACCTCTTTAATTTGCTGAATTTCTTGTTGTTGTTGAAGGAGAATGTTTTCCCCTTCTCTCCCTCTCTCTCTCGTACAATACACTAGGATGGGCTTTTTTTCCCAAATACCCGTACTTGTACCCGTACCTGTACCGATTTTAGGTATTTGGTACATGTATCGGTACCCAGTTTTATTGATTTTTGTATTTGGTGCTTTTGGTATTGGTACCGGTACAAGTACAGGTAAAAACGGGTACTGGTACCAAATTTTATGTAGACCTTTAAAAGTTTTTTTGTATTATGTTTTATTTCATATTGTGGTATTTATAGTACTCGTATTGATTTTACATATATGGTACCCATATCGTATTGGTACTCGTACCAATTTTACCTATTTGGTACTCGTACTATATTGGTACTCATGTCAATTTTACCTATTTAGTACTCGTACAAGTGCTCAAAAACTAAATAAAAACAAAATAGTACCAAAGTGGTATCCTACCGAAAATACTCGTACCCGTACCGTACCTATATATTTGGTACGATATTTGGTACCCAGTTTGTTCAAATGCGGTACCGGTACAGGTACGGGCATTGTACCAATCTCATCCCTACGATACACCCACACACACACACTGTGCTTTTTTTGTTTATAAACTTTCATTTAGTTATACACTTCCAGCCCATAGTTTCATTTGTTATTTATTCAAGCACAACTTCCATCCCTTGTACACAAGGGTCATTCTACTTAACTTAGTTAATCAACTAAAGTTATTATTTTACACGCTAAAATATTTAAGGGCACAATAAATAAATTACGTATTTTTGGGTTGTTACAAGTCCACCCCCATAAAGAAGATTTTGTCACAACCTCTTACGTACAATTTACATGCTCACAATTCTATTAAACAAATGCTAATCATCACATCTATGCGGATGATTCTTTTACATACTAGTCTACGCGTACCCTCATGTCTTACTACATTTAACTATTTACACATTAAATTACATCATGTGCATACACATTCACTTAATTTCCTTTGAACACCCTACTATAATAGGCACACCATTTTTTTTATAAGCATGTTACCATATACTAGTTCCGTCACTTCACATATCTATAGTGTTCCAATAAGTTTTACTTATTAAAAAAAACTTAGCCATGTCCATATATAAAACATATCAACATACATGCCACATCTTCATACTTGCCCTCCTAAGTTTCCGTTCTTACATGTACCACACAAAACTCCGTAGTAGGCTTGGGATACCTTTGGGAAGCTTATCGGGCCTTGGAAGCAAGGAAAAGTGAGAAAAACCTGAAAACGGGTTTCCAACGTCGGACCCGCGTAGATAGCAAGATAAGGCGTCAGCTGCAACAGGGCAGGGCGTCACCGACGCCTAACCTAGGCGTCACAGACGCCTCCTCCTCATCCCTAGACTAAGTTCACACACAAATTCTATTACTAGCACTATATAGTATATCATGATATAATATGTTTTACCCCGACTATGCGTCTTTAGAATAAAGTACGATAAACATGCAAGGACCAAACTAATGACGATGCACACGGGATTATTTTGGTAAGTGCATGGAGATCGTAGTAAGTTCTAATGATGCCATAATGTTAAAAGCGTGGTCAAGCATGGTGGATACGCCGCTGGTACTTCCTATATATAAGCGTCTTAACCATGTCGACAAAGTGTGACATCTATTCACGGGACGGAGGAGGTGTGGTCGAAGCATGGTGGATACGATGCTGGCACTTCCTATATATAAGTGCTTTGCCATGCTAACAAATACTCGTGAAGAAAATGCCATGTGGAGTTGAACGTTGTTTGACCTCTTATATTATTGAGACTATTTTCAATGCGTTAAACTCCTGCGCAAGGCGTAACATCTCATTACTTCTCGATCGCACCATCGCTAGACTTTTCGTAAGTCTACAGCAACGCAATCTCACCTCCGCTTAAATCTATCTCGCTCCACCATCGCTTCCCCTCTCTACGCTTTAACGCTTATCGCATCTATCAATCTCATCGCTTCGATACTCTCATCGCTTTTCCCTCTTGACACCTAAACGCTTAACGCACCTAGCATTCAGGCTGCTTCAATTATTTTAATCGCTGAACCATTCCTTCACGCTCTTATCGCTAACTAAGTTTGCAACCAACTTCACCGCTCAGTCTACTTGATCTTCCTTTCGAACTTGGTCTAACCATTTATCGCCTGGACCGAGAATACTAAAACCTATCCATATCACGCTCCACGGCACTGAGGCAATATGGCTAAAACATGGTGATACGCCGCTGGTACATCCTATATATAAGTGTTTTAGCCATATTAACAAACTCTCGTGGAAAGGTGCCATGTGGGGGCTCGACGCTAATTGAACTTTTGATACTGATAAAACCTATTTGTTACTGTATATTTTGAAAATAAATGAAACTTATTTGTTTGCCAAATGTTTTCGAAATAAATGGAAAATTGTCTGAAAGTCTTTAGTTTAAATTAGAACCTTTGGACAAACAAAACCTTTCTTACAACGCTGGTTTACACATCGACTCGGTTTAACACCACGTCATAAGAAAATTTTCATAAATCAGGTTTTCCTTAAAATCTTTTTGTAATAACTCAACAAAACTTTTCGAGAACTTAAAACGTTTATGGATCGTCAACTCGTGAGTTACTATTCCCAAGTCAAGCAAGTCGCTATTTCTCATCGATTTTCCCATGCCACCGAGACGCTCTCACTCGTCAATCCTCGATCGGTCGCTCGTTCATCCTCAGCTTACCCTAACGCTTTTATCGCTAGTTATTCGTGTCAATTCTCACAGTCTTCCTTTCGAATAAATTTTGGGACGAAATTTCCTAAAGCAGGGGAGACTATAACAACCCGCACTTTCGTGCTCGTTACTCCCGTTACGCCTAGCACCGAGATTCGGATCATAATGTAAACTATAATGCATACTACGCTACATCGCATATTTTCGCACTACATCGCTTATTTCAATACGCTATATCACACTTTACAACGCTTACGCTTATAACGCTTATGCTACTACATCACGTGAGTATCTAAACTACTTGCTCGCTCTCGCATAAACGCAACGCAAATTCAAAACGCAGTTACTTAAATATATTATATTATACTATTAGTTATGTATATTATTAACTATGTGTTAAAACTCCCTTAAACGCTCACTCGCTTAAACGCTCACTCGCACAACTCGATTTATCGCTCTGAAACGCAACGTAACGCGATACTTAATATCTCGCTAAAATACTTAAAGTACACTTATGTCACAGCCCCCGGCCCGGTTTGACCCGGTTCAGGAGCCGAGGGACAGAAATCCCGTGGTATTTATTTAATTGAGTTGACAACTGAAGATTTTAGCAGGATCTTTTAAACTGAAATTTTTCCTGATTATTTTATTTCATAATTAGGGATAAAACCCTTGTAATTTACAATAAGGTAATTTCACTGGGAAATCTTTATTTTATAAAACATGATTCTTTATTTATTTTGAGCCACTTCCTTAAGCTTGTAGTGCTTCACGGCACTTTTTCCTTGGATTACAACAGATCACCTGAAACATGTTTGAAAAAGGTTTTGTCAGCAGGGAATTACTGGTGAATCATTCTTTTTACTAAAAACGATGTGTTGTTATAATTTACAGTATTAAGAGCGATTACAATGTTTCCATATATCAACCAACTACCCACGGTATTTGTCACTCGACCATCCATTGGTAACCTCATTGTCCAATGGTGTCTGTGACTATGGTCATATCACCCCTTGGCTAACTCGTTGTCCAATGGTGACGGTTATCAAGTAATGTATACAAAACCCCACATACCGACTGTAATTTGGAGATTACAAAGACTTAATCCCTGTAATTATAACTTTGAAATAAATAGGGTTTTGTAAAGTAATTTGATAAAAAGAGAATGACTCACATTGCAAGTTTAATACGGGCAGAGTTTAAGCCTACTGTTTAGCCTTGTAACCTAAATTAATCACATGCACGCAAACTAGGTCAGTAACTAATACAACATTTACGATAACTCACGAGATTAAACCCTCGCGACGAATGACAAAGTGCAATACTTAAACATCCATCGAATTTACGACGAATGACAAAGTATAAACCCAATTTGAGCAGCACTTAAACATTCATCGGATAGTTTTAATCGATCGGACATTGAATCGTAGCAGCGGTCGAGTTATTACCCTGTATTGTGGCAGCGTTTCGTGATCGTGTGTGTTTTAGGACTGTTTCTACAATATCTCAGTGTACGTAATGAATTTGTACGTCGAACCAACGCAGAATTGCAAGTGCCAACGTCTACTACTTATACTGGAAAAAGGGCTCCCTCGAGTGGCGCGAGGGGCCTTCTCATGCCGCGAGGGGTACCACCCTAGCATAGGGTAGCCCCGTGTCCCAGTAGCTCGGGTGAGTTGGTCATTCGCTCAAATTCGTTTTACACATCAAACTGTTTAGATAATACTAACGGGAATTTACCCCCCCTGAGTTTTAGGGGCCCTGATCCTGATTCCGATTGTTCTGAAAATTTTAGGGTTTATGCATAATCACTTGGGGTCTTAATTAGGGTTTCCTATTGAATAAAATAATATAATAAATAGGACTTTTGATGAGAGTTGTTACATCCTCCCCACCTTAATAAAAATCTTGTCCTCGAGATTTATTGGAATAAATGAGGATATTTCCGCTTCATTTCGGATTCCAGCTCCCAAGTGTATTCTGGTCCTCTCTTTGAATCCCACTTGACTTTGACCAGCACAAGTCGTTTATGTTTGAGAAACTTGATCTTTCGGTCTTCTATTTGTAGTGGCTTTTCAACAAATTTTAGATTTTCATTTACCTCTACATCTTGAAGAGGTACTACCAGGGATTCGTCAGATAGACATTTCTTTAGATTGGATACATGAAACACATCATGTACTCCAGCTAGTTCTTCTGGTAATTGTAAACGATAAGCAACTGGTCCTATACGTTGGATTATTGAAAATGGTCCTACGTATCTTGGACTCAGCTTTCCTTTCTTACCAAATCGAACTACTCCTTTCCAAGTAGAAACTTTCAAAAGTACTTTATCTCCGACTTGAAATTCCAGTGGCTTGCGTCGATTGTCTGCAAAACTCTTTTGACGATCTCGAGCAGTCTTTAGTCTTTCTTTGATTTGAGTAATCTTGTCGGTAGTTTCTTGTACTATTTCAGGACCTGATAATTGACTTTCTCCTATTTCTGCCCAGCACACTGGAGTTCTACACTTTCGTCCATACAGTGCTTCAAATGGGGCAGCTTCAATGCTTGCATGATAACTATTATTATAGGAGAATTCAATTAAGGGTAGGTGATCATCCCAATTTCCACCAAAATCTATCACACATGCTCGGAGCATGTCTTCCAGAGTTTGTATTGTCCTTTCACTTTGCCCGTCTGTTTGTGGATGATATGCCGTACTTAAATTTAGTCGGGTTCCCATTGCTTCCTGAAAACTTGTCCAGAAGTGGGAAGTGAAACGACTATCCCTATCTGATACAATGGAGAGTGGAACTCCATGTAAAGATACTACTTCGTCTACATACAACTTTGCTAACCTTTCCATGTTAAAGGTTTCCTTCATGGGTAGAAAATGAGCTGACTTGGTTAATCGATCCACAATTACCCAAATCGCATCATTACCTTTTCTGGTTTTGGGTAACTTAGTAACAAAGTCCATTGTTGTTAGTTCCCATTTCCATACAGGCATTTCTAATTGTTGTAGTAGACCTGAAGGTTTCTGGTGTTCCGCCTTAACTTGTGAACAAGTAAGACACTTAGAAACATATCTAGCTATGTCCTTTTTCATTCCTATCCACCAGAAATTATTTCTTAAATCTTGGTACATTTTATTATTTCTCGGATGCATGGTATACCTAGATATATGGGCTTCCTCTAAGATCTTATGTCTTAAATCTCCTTGCTTAGGTACCCAAATCCTTTTCTTATGGAATTTCCAAATTCCATCAGCTCCTTGCTCCAATTCTTTTATTTTTCCTTTCATTCCTTCAGTATCATTCTTGATTGCTGTTTCCTGAATATTCTTTAATTGTTCCATTAAGTCTAATTGTAAACTTAATCTAAGCGTACGAACTCGTCGTTGTTTTTCATGATACTTACGACTTAAGGCATCTGCAACTACATTTGCTTTTCCTTCGTGATATTGAATATCACAGTCGTAGTCACTTAGGATTTCCATCCATCTCCTTTGTCTCATGTTTAATTCTTTCTGTCCAAATATGTATCTTAAGCTCTTATGATCTGTATAGACAGTAAACTTACTTCCATACAGATAATGTCTCCAAATCTTAAGAGCAAAAATTATGGCTCCTAATTCTAAGTCATGAGTCGTATAATTTATCTCGTGCTTTTTCAATTGTCTTGAAGCATATGCAATTACCTTCTTGCGTTGCAGTAGCACACATCCTAATCCTAGCTTAGAAGCATCGCAGTAAACTTCAAAATCTTCTGTTACTTCTGGTAAGGCTAGAATTGGGGCATTGGTTAACTTTTGCTTTAAAATCCTAAAAGCTTCTTCTTGCCTAGGTCCCCATTCAAACTTAACCGCTTTACAGGTTAGTGCAGTTAATGGTACAGCTATTTTGGAAAAATCCTTAATAAAGCGCCTATAATATCCAGCTCATCCTAAAAAGCTTCTAATTTCCATAGCTGTTTGTGGAACCTTCCATTTGGTGATTGCTTCTATCTTAACAGGATCTACGTGAATACCTTCATGATTCACCATGTGTCCTAAAAATTGTACTTCCTGTAGCCAAAATTCACACTTCGAGAATTTGGCGTAAAGCTTTTCTTTTCTTAACAAAGTTAAGAGTGCATGCAAGTGCTGACAGTGCTCGTCTTGACTTTTGGAATAAATAAGTATATTGTCGATGAAGACAATTACAAATTTATCCAAGTACGGTTTACAGATTCTATTCATCATATCCATAAATGCTGCCGGAGCATTTGTTAATCCGAAGGGCATGACTGTAAACTCGTAATGACCATACCTAGTTCTAAAAGCAGTCTTAGGTATGTCTTCTTCTTGTACCTTCAGTTGATGATATCCGGAGCGTAAGTCTATCTTAGAAAAATACCTAGCTCCTTGAAGTTGATCGAAAAGATCATCAATCCTAGGTAATGGATATCGATTCTTAATTGTAACTTTATTCAGTTCTCTATAATCGATACACATTCGCATCGAACCATCCTTTTTCTTTACAAACAACACTGGTGCTCCCCAAGGGGATGAACTAGGTTGTATGAATCCTTTACTTAACAATTCATCTAATTGTTTCTTTAGTTCTAACATTTCTGTGGGTGCTAACCGATAAGGTGCCTTAGCTATCGGTGTAGTTCCAGGAATTAGATGAATCCCTAATTCTACTTCCCTGTCGGGTGGTAATCCTGGAAGTTCTTCTGGAAATACATCTGGGTATTCTGAGACTACAGGAATTTCCTTAATTTCCTTACCCTTAGTGCTAATGATTACCGAAATCATATTCACTATTCCTTGCTTTCGTTCAGCAACTTTCATTACTGAAATGAACTTCATGGGTTTTCGTGGTTTATCTCCTGTAATCATGATTACTTCTCCGGTAGGGGCTCGAATTTCTATAGAGCTCTTATCACAAAGGATTCGAGCATGGTTGGCTACTAACCAATCCATTCCTAACACAACATCGAATCCAGCTAAATTCATTGGTAATAGGTTTGCATGAAATTTATGACCTGAAAGTTCTATATTTTCTTTTTGCAAAACCTTGTCTATGTTAACAGAATTCCCATCTGCCGTTTCGACTGTAAAAATCTTCTTAAGGTTGGTTAAGGGTAATTTAAGAGCTTGGCAGAATTAAGTATTTATAAAACTTTGGTTTGCACCAAAGTCAAATAATACTTTTGCGTAAACGTTGTGAACTAGGAACGTACCAGCTATCACGTCAGGGATTAGCTCGGCTTCCTGAGTAGTTAACTGGAATGCTCGAACATTCTTCTTGGTAGCTCCGTCGGCCGGTTTGTATTTGTTGTCTGCTGGTTTAACCAATATAGGGCATTCTGGTTTGAAATGTCCCATTTCTCCACAATTATAGCAGATCCTTGTTTTCTTTCTGCAGTCTTCTTCACGATGTCCTATAACTTTGCAAAACTTACAGGTTACATTGCATCTTCCAAAATGCTTCTTTCTGCAATTCCTGCAGAATGGCGGAGTTGAGGATTGTCCCGTTCCTCTTCTCTTGAAGTTGCTATTATTTCCCACACGAAATCCTTGGGTAATTTTCTGAGCCAGTTCCTTTTTCCTGTTTTCATCTCTTGTGCGTACCAGCTCATCAGTTAGGGTATTAGCTAATTCTACCGTATCGTCAATCGTGCGAGGTCTCGCAGCTTTAACGATATTACGGATTTCACTAATCAATCCCCAAATATAGCGAGAAATAAGTACCGGTTCTAGCGAAGCCAGTGTTGGTACCATTCTAGCATATTCGAAGAATGTCGAAGTATACCCTCGACAGTCAACACCCACTATCCGATGGTTCAGGAATTTATTTGCCATTTGTTCTTTTTCATATTCAGGACATAATTTTCTTTCTATTAGCTGCTTAAATTCCTCCCAACTCATGGCATAGGCCATATTTCTTCCTTTAGCTTGAAGTACTGTATTCCACCATTCTAGCGCCCCTTCTTTAAAAAGATGTGACGCATACATGACCTTGTCTTCCTCAGCACATTTACTGATCATGAGTACTGCTTCAGTTTTCTCCAACCAATGCAGTGCCACAGTCGCTCCTTCATTGCCTGTGAACTCAGCAGGTTTACAGGGAAGGAATTCTTTGTAAGTGCAACCAGGCATTGCAGCTTTCATTTTCTTAGGAAGTGGGACCTGTCGTGGATCATTATTGTTGTTAGTATGATTACCGCCTCCTTTTACGCTATTGCTGATGTTATCTTCAGAAGTACGTTTGCTAGGAACAATTTGTTGAGGTCCAACAGGTTTCTGAGCAGCAGCAAGGATTGCTGGAATAGCATTGGCTATTCCTTGAGCAACGATATTTTCTATATCTTGCCTAGTCATAAATTAATCCTCCGGGTGTTGCTCAGATTGGTTAACCTCGTTAACTGGTTCATTATTAGTGTTTTCCATCTGATAATTAATATATATAATTTATTAGTATAGAGTAAATAACAATTATACACAAAAACAATCATGCAATTTTCACAACATACATAGAGCCAAAATTATCGATTTCTCGATTCCCATTTTATATATATATTATGCATCATTACATACCGTTATCTTACAAAGGTTTTATTTGTAAGTTATTTACAGACTTATTTTATTATTATTATTATACAATCACAGTTACGTTCTCACACTATCCCTTCTGCTGATATTTTAGTAACGATGCTCCCTTTCATCGTACTTCCAGGAGATTTGCTCTCCCACCTCCCGAATCCTATTCCCTGCACCTATCAGCTCTTCGCCAAAATGGCGGAGTTCAGCTAAGTTTTCATTGCTCATTGGTGGGTTTGGTATAGGTTCTGGGTCAAACTGAGGGAAAAAGGTATAATGATTATTTAGAAGGTTTTGAAACTGCCAATCATTGGTCCACCACTCGTCCATTCCTAGAGGTTGAGTATGGATTAAAGGTTCTGGGATGGCTGGTTCTAGATTTATTGGAAGTTGAGTTTCAGCAGGATAAGGGTAAAGGTTGGTATGGATAGGAGTAATGATATCACAGCCTGCCAGTATGCGATCCAACTCTTCTTGTAATGGCAACTCCTCGACTTGCCTTGAACTTTCCCCAATTTCCATTTTTGTTTGCCTAACACCTTCACTGATCATAATTCCTTTTCCTTTATCTATGGGATTCTCTATTTTGGGAATCCTTCTAGTTGCTGGTTTCCTCCTGCGTACACGTCTCCAACCTACGAATCTTCTCCTTTTCTTAGGCTTTGGTTTCTTCAGAGGTGGAGCGTTGAATTCCATAGGTTCTTCTATATCGGGTATGTAACCAGTAAGATCTCTGGAAACTTCTATTTTCACCGGATAAAGATTGAGATTCTGAAGGGCTTCAGATAACTCATTCATGTTGTTTAGCATATATGCAAAATGCACACAAAATGCTAAGTTAAAATTTTATAACAAAATTTCACAAATAAACATTCAAGTATTATTGCATACCATGTGACTAATTTAATACAAAAGATAACTGATAAATAAAACATACTAAGGTTTATGGTAACTTATTTATTTACTGAGTAAAGTTTCTTTTAGAGTTTCTGGTTTGTAGATGATATGGGTACTATTAATGGGTCAGGTTATTTAAATTTTTACATTTACTGCTACAGTGGCTAACATATAAAGATCTGCCCATTTTTCATCTAACTCATCTTCCCATGGTGGGTTTTTGCCTAATTTCTGGGTTTCCTGGTTAACCCTCACTTCTTTCGATTGTGACTTCTTTATTTTCTCCTGACTTTTCCTAATAATCAAACTTCTTTTATTAGGAGAAAGTGGTTCCTTATATTGTGCCTTTCGAACAAATATTCCTTCCTCAGTATTTGTTGGGCATTTTGAGGATAAGGTTCCCTTTTCTTTCGGTAAAGTATCTAATTTATGGTAGATATCCGAAAGTCTTTGCTTACCCATACTGAAACAAATATTCAAATAATAAAACACATAATCACAAAATGGCAATTAGTAAAATTAAGTATTTTCTTAAATACTTAATTGGCTTAAATCAGTGGCTCTGATACCACATTTTTCTGTCACGGCCCCCGGCCCGGTTTGATCCGGTTCAGGAGCCGCGGGACAGAAATCCCGTGGTATTTATTTAATTGAGTTGACAGCGGAAGATTTTAGCAGGATCTTTTAAACTGAATTTTTTCCTGATTATTTTATTTCATAATTAGGGATAAAACCCTTGTAATTTACAATAAGGTAATTTCACTGGGAAATCTTTATTTTATAAAACATGATTCTTTATTTATTTTGAGCCACTTCCTTAAGCTTGTAGTGCTTCACGACACTTTTTCCTTGGATTACAACAGATCACCTGAAACATGTTTGAAAAAGGTTTTGTCAGCAGGGAATTACTGGTGAATCATTCTTTTTACTAAAAACGATGTGTTGTTAAAATTTACAGTATTAAGAGCGATTACAATGTTTCCATATATCAACCAACTACCCACGGTATTTGTCACTCGACCATCCATTGGTAACCTCATTGTCCAATGGTGTCTGTGACTATGGTCATATCACCCCTTGGCTAACTCGTTGTCCAATGGTGACGGTTATCAAGTAATGTATACAAAACCCCACATACCGGCTGTAATTTGGAGATTACAAAGACTTAATCCCTGTAATTATAACTTTGAAATAAATAGGGTTTTGTAAAGTAATTTGATAAAAAGAGAATGACTCACATTGCAAGTTTAATACGGGCAGAGTTTAAGCCTACTGTTTAGCCTTGTAACCTAAATTAATCACATGCACGCAAACTAGGTCAGTAACTAATACAGCATTTACGATAACTCACGAGATTA
The DNA here is from genome assembly GCA_030545235.1 of Helianthus tuberosus. Taxonomy (NCBI): domain Eukaryota; kingdom Viridiplantae; phylum Streptophyta; class Magnoliopsida; order Asterales; family Asteraceae; genus Helianthus; species Helianthus tuberosus. Next base: position 147,711,357 of record CM060358.1, read on the forward strand.
AACCCTCGCGACGAATGACAAAGTGCAATACTTAAACATCCATCGAATTTACGACGAATGACAAAGTATAAACCCAATTTGAGCAGCACTTAAACATTCATCGGATAGTTTTAATCGATCGAACATTGAATCGTAGCAGCGATCGAGTTATTACCCTGTATTGTGGCAGCGTTTCGTGATCGTGTGCGTTTTAGGACTGTTTCTACAATATCTCAGTGTACGTAATGAATTTCTACGTCGAACCAACGCAGAATTGCAAGCGCCAACGTCTACTACTTATACTGGAAAAAGGGCTCCCTCGCGTGGCGCGATGGGCCTTCGCGTGGCGCGAGGGGTACCACCCTAGCATAGGGTAGCCCCGTGTCCCAGTAGCTCAGGTGAGTTGGTCATCCGCTCAAATTCGTTTTACACGTCAAACAGTTTAGATAATACTAACGGGAATTTACCCCCCCCCCCCCTGAGTTTTAGGGGCCCTGATCCTGATTCCGATTGTTCTGAAAATTTTAGGGTTTATGCAGAATCACTTGGGGTCTTAATTAGAGTTTCCTATTGAATAAAATAATATAATAAATAGGACTTTTGATGAGAGTTGTTACAACATACTAACTGATGCAACAAAATGCATTAAACGAGCACCCTACACGCGAAACGGAAACTTTTCAAGCAAAACTGGCACCTTCGAACGAAGCCAGCTAACTTGGCAAATTCGCACCGAAACTCTGCCGAATTGCTGTCCAACCATTTTCAAGTAAGATTTAACAGTTATATGTGACTACACAACTTTTTCCACAAGAATCACTTTGATTTCATCCAAACTTTTAGGTTTTCACTTAAACTTCATCTTTCTCACTTAAACTCTATCTTTTTCATCTTAACTTCTCTGTTTTCTTGAAAATCTTCATCTTTTTCATCAAATCTTCTTATATCACCACAGATCTACACTTAACCGAGTGTATTGTGCCTAGCTACGGCTTCCCAAGTTAGAAATAAGTTGATTCCACACTCACCAATTGTTAGATCTTGGTAAAAAACCCTTTAAAACCCTTTTAAACTTGATTTTCACACAAAAAATGAACCAAAACCGACACATATTTCGCTTACTGGATAGTGGGACATAGTGGTGTCGAAACTGTCTCGAATAGGACTCGAAAACACATCCGATTCAGACGAAACACAGCTCCGAACGCAAGAAACAGCCACTTGTGAAAACTGGACTGTTCTGTGCGAAGCCCAGGCTTCGTACGAAGGCACTGGTTTCACACAACCCAGCCCAAGTTTTCACCTGTGACTCGAACAAAGACCTTTCCAGCTCTATGTTAAATCAATAGCTTAAGGTTGGAGTGATGAACACTCGATTTCTCGAAGCAAGACGCGAAGAACACTCGATTTAGCCAACGGAAGCCACACAAGTACGAAGTCACCACCTTCGTACGAAGGCACGCCTTCGTACGAAGGCACTGGCTTTGTACGAAACCTCTGTTTCCCAATCAACACTCCGATTTCGACCGTTTCAGCACTTTGGAGGACTTACGCTTCTGTTCCTGTACGCAGGATGATCCGGCACTCTCTACACTTCATTCCAGACCGTGTTTACTTGCTAAGCACGACAGTGAGTATACTTGACCCCCTTTTAGCTTTAAAACGCACCCTTTTGGGGTGTAACATACGTTCATACATAAACACACTTATTAAAACACACTATATGTTTAAACTGATTATCACATGCGAATGACCAATATACATATTTACACGTGATGCTTGATACATATGTGCTAGGACTTTTACTCGTTGATGTTCCACCTTACCTAGTATAGTACTATAGTTCGACTCACACCCGACGGGGTCTAGTTAAGGGACTTCACACTTCTCCTTCGCAGTCATCTCGGGACTTAGCTTGAGTGTTTGTCTTGTCAATATATATGTTGTGTTGTATCTCGTTTATGTATGTGGAAATTCGCAACGCTTTTATCTATCTTATTACTATATCAAACATGTATACTCGCCAATACATTTTTGTATTGACATTATTTTAACGTATGTTGCAGGTTAATCGCAGGTTACCTCGAATCAAGATTAGGCTACTTTAGAAACCCACCAAAAATCTAAGTTGTCGGATTATATTGTTTGAGAGACATGAAATCTGTTATGACTTTTGTGTAATGTTTGTTTATTAGTATGGGTGAACTTGATAAATATTGTCACTAAATTAGTAATTATGGATTCGCTTAAACAATCTGATTCGCTTAGTGCCGCGCCCCGTTGATTCCGCCATCGGTTGGGGTGTGACACCCGACTCGATAGTAGTTTTGCATCAAACATTGGACATAAGACACATAACACTCAACAATCAGTACAAAGACCGATTAGTCCATGTCTCTGTAGCTATTATAAATAAGAATCCCTAATGCCTCCATGGCAATAAGAACGGGAGGCAATAAGAACGGGAAGTGGATACATAACTCTTTAGTTGGAGCTCCGTTGATAATAATAGAAGTTTAGGCAGAAGCTAGACATCAATGCCCCTTTCTCTACCTATTCAGGAAAATCATATCCACCAAAACCGATTTTAGAAACTCCCATTTGAAGAATCAAAAGTTTTTTTTCCTTTCAAAATCTACTCTGAAAAGAGTAACTTTTGATTTGGATTTCTTTATCCGCGACAAGAAATGCATATAATGTATATATGTGTGGGTGCACCGACGCAATCCTCCTATTGTTCACAGGGATTTGAAATCTCCCAATCTTTTAGTAGACAGGAAATACACTGTCAAGGTAAAACACAGAATTGTTAAGCACTTGTGTTATTTTTTATTTATTGTTGAAAAATAAAGTGAAGTGCATATAATGTATATATGTGTGGGTGTTAGGGGGGCAAAACAAAAGTGAAAGTGCACTAATTTTAACGTTATTTTACTAATTTCGTGAAAATAACGTTAAAAGAGGAGGATGGTTAATCTTGCATCATGTGGTGGCGTTGATAGCCGAAAGACAAGGGGTACATGCACTAATCGGTCTTTGTCTCAATTGCCGAGTGTTATGTGCCTTATGTCCAAGGCTTGATGCAAAACTACTATTGAGCTGGGGGTCTCACTGGAAGCAGCCTCTCTATTCCTACGGGGTAGATGTAAGGCTGTCTACATCTTACCCTCCTCAGACCCTACCTTAGCTTTGCTATTGGTGGGATTTACTGAGTATGATGATGATGATGATATCCGCGACAAGACCTCGTTTATAATTAGTGATTGTGTTCAAGACTTCCAAGTCCTTTCACGTGAGCTTGGTTATTCTTGTCGAATTTTGTTTTTCTAGATGTTTAATTTCATTACTTATTTAACCAACTTAAAATGATTGTAGATATTATTATTATTATTTTTTTATATCAAGAGTTATTGAATTTACTTTCAAGTTGCATTAGTAACTCTATCAAAACCATTCTAGAGTTTAGCAAGTTGCCTAGCATCGTCACATCTAGCAATTTTCATTCATATTTTTTCTCTCAATCAGTCGTCACATGCTCAATTATTATTGTACTATCATCAGCATACATTATTAGTATTTGTTATATGATCAAACACATAAACAAACACACACAGCTTTAGCTCTCAATATTCCAATCTGATTCAATGTGTGGTCCACAACAACTTTTCGACCCCTCAGAGGCAAGGCTTTGTTTTTAGTATATTAGGGTTTTCTATTCAAAAGGGGATGACGGCACAGTTTGTTGCTCGTCTACCTGCTATGCTTATGTAATTTGCCCTGGTGATTGGAATGAAGCAATTAAGGAGAGTAATTCAATGTCAACTTCATAAGTTGACCACTTCCAAGGTCAAAATTATAGTAGTCAGCTATCAAAATTACCAACATATATACAACTCTCACCTTAGGGTGTCCGGTGTGGGGGCGGTAAACCCACCCGGCACCGCTTACCAACCCACCGCCCACATATTGCCGAACATAGTTTGCCGAAAAGGGGGGCAAAATCGGTGAGTGGCTGCCGAATCGGGGAAGGGAGTGAGGTGAGAGAGAGGGTATTGTGGGGTGGGGTCCAATCCAATCTCAACAAATCACACCTTTTTCCTTTTTTTTTAAAAATAGTTTACCACTTCACCAAGTGTCTAAACCATTGCCAACACTTTTCACCAAAGTTTAAACACTTTTGACTGATTGACATGGCGCGCTCTGATTGGTCGGTTTTTTGGTTTGCCACTCAAAGTGTTTAACCACTCCCTACACCCTTAGATCAATCAATTTAAAGTCAAAACTATACTAAAGTCAACTTAGTTGACCAAATTAAAAGTCAACCTTCAATGATCAAATAGAGCAAAGTATAAATAAAGAAGCTAGCTAATAATCATATAAGCTAGATGTTATGATATAGTTTATTAAGAGTAAAATTAAATAATCCCACACATGAGAAACTAAAGAAAAGCACCCTAAAAATCTAGCTCATGTAGTCAAAATTCAACCACCACCCCATATTGAGAGGGAGGAGAGAGCATTCTACACTCCCAATAGACACTACAAATCTGTCACCATTTTTTTTAAACTTAATTCATGCTAGCTAGCTATCCACCTCATTAAATTCTTTTTTCACCTTCATATTTTGCTAGCTTACTTGTTGTTGATGAATGCCATACATTGGATAACCACCATATGCCGCAGCGTACATGCTCGGGTCGTGAGGTGGCGTCATCGCGTATTCGTACCCATCAAAGACGTGCCCTCCGTAGTATGGCCCGCCCCACTGGTTCCCAAACTCGTTTCTCTGCAACATTTTAATGTAATATGTGAGTTATCACGAGATTGCAATTTATTGATAGATGGGCAACACTAAGTAGTTAATGCGGTCAAAAATTGGATATCGGTCAAGGACCGATATTTGAGATATCGGTAATAGCCGTGGGATATCGGTAATTTTAATATCATGTTGAATTTATATATATAACAATTTAACACTAACAATTCAACCATTAACAAATTAACCTTTTGCAACTTGCAAACCAAACAAACTTTAAGCCGTGGGATATCGGTAATTTTAATATCATGTTGAATTTATATATATAACAATTTAACACTAACAATTCAACCATTAACAAATTAACCTTTTGCAACATGCAAACCAAACAAACTTTAGCAAGTAGGAATTCATTAAGACTTAAAACACTAACAATTAACAATTAAGACTTGTTTAATAAGAAGAAAGACAAATGGTAGAACTAAGAAGAAAAGTACTGATATCGGGAAAATCGGTGATTATATCGGTAATATCTCAAATAATATTGGTACCGATTGGTATAATATCGGTATCGATATTCTGACGGATATTTTGCACAAATATCTCACCAGGGGACCAGCGGCCATATTACCTACATAGGCGCAACAAGAAAGTTACCTGTTTATTTGCTGGGTTACGTCCCCAAGAAAGTCGCACAGTCTGCTTGCCAATCGTGGTGCCATTTAATTTCTGCAGTGCCTCTTCAGCATTATTTCTGCCAATATATGTTAGAAGGGCAACAAAACAGGTGGTTAACGATATGATTTTTTAATGAATTAACGAAATTTCATACCAAAAGGTGTACCTGTTGGCAAATTGTACAAAGCCGCATCCTTTACCGATGGGTATTTTAACTGAAACTATTTCACCGTATTGAGAGAACGGCTGCTTAAGGTCCTCGTCACTAACTGTTGGGTCAAGCCCTCCCACGAAGATCTAAAACCAATCAAATGTTAGCCACAAATACAACAAAACTATTAGAAAACGATAGATTCGTTAAACTAAACGAACAACTTGAAGAATCTATACTAACCGTGGTATTATTTGAATCTCCATCAGAATGAGAGCCACCATTTGATATATAACCACCTAACAAATAATAAAGTCTAAAAATATGCATTTGCATACTATAAAAGTAGTTAAAGATTCAATACTGCATTTGCATACGCTACAATTAGGGGTGTAAGGCAATCAGGCTCTGGAAGAGCTTGAGCTTGTAATATCGGTTCAATTCGAGCTTATAATGAGCCTATCTGGAGTAGCTCACAAACTGTTTGACTCGTTTACAACCCTAGCTACAACGTATTCATGTACATATTCAATTGCGCACAAACAATACTTATGCCACATGTATTAACACATAAAAACACTAAAAACTTTTGTGTGTGTAAACATAACAAAAAGTCCATGCTTTTAGCTTGCAAGTATATAAAAATATGAGTAAAGTACACGGATGGTCCTTGTGGTTTACCAAAATTATGGATTTTCCAAAAGTACGTGGATGGTCCCTGTGGCTTCCACTTTGTAACCCATTTAGTTCCCAGGCCAACAAATCTAAAGGTTTTAGCATGTCAAAGTTAAGGACTAAATGCGTTACAAAGTGCAAACCACATGGACCATTCATGTACTTTTTGAAAAAGTTGGGGACTAAATGCGTTAGAAAAGTGCAAACCACAGGGACCATCTGTGTACTTTTGAAAAGCTTAAGACCAAATCCATAATTTTGGTGAACCACAGGGACCATCTGTGTACTTTACTCTAGAAAAATACAAGATAAAAAAATCTGCCATCCCCAGACTAAATAGAACAAACAATGAACCACAGGGACCATTGTAAATGAATGCAAATTATACCTCTTTATAATTAAAAAAATAATGATAAATCAGACTAAATAGACAAAAATGTACCTTGTGAACCATATTGTTGTTGGTAACCAGATGACTTTCTCGGAGTAGCAGCGCCAATACGCATGGGCCGGGTTGAACAATAAGTTCCATTCATTTCAGTCATGGCTTGAGTCCTCTCACCATCATCTCCAAACCTTACAAAACCATAACCTTTAGACCGGCCCGTATTTGCATCGATGACAACTTTAGCAGCTTTAACAGACGGATATTTATTAGCAAAAGTTTCATGTAATAAAGTATCAGTTACATCTGCAGCTAAATCTCCTACGAATATTGAAAGATCTGAACCGTTGTTTGAACGTTTGTTTCCCATGCTAAATGTGGCCCAGTTCAAACGGAATGGTTGTTCTGTGTTAGGCATAGCAATGCATGTGTAAGTTTGCAGAACCTTTTCAGCTGCGTTATGTGAAAAGAACTCCACAAATCCGTATCCTTCTGAGAAACCTGTTTGTTTGTTGCGAATGACTTTAATTGAAGCAACCTGAAACATAGGTTAACAATGATGGTTTAGCGGCTGCAAATGTTGACCTTATACATATTGAATTATGCAACTTACATTGCTAGTATGCATATATACCTTTAAAGGTATATATGCATTCAATGACAATGTAAGTTTTAAGGGTTATCTAAGCATATGTAGTAAACTTTTAAGAGTTAAGGTCATATAATATCATCTACTTTTATTTTATTTTATTTTTCCTAAAATGACATGTAACTTTTTAATATCATTATTCTATACAAATTTTTAAACTTTATTCCATTATGATACAAGGTAACCGGTTATATGGGTCAAAGCGGTACAATAAAATTGTTGTGTTTTAGGATTATTAGCTGCATATGTGAATAAAGGTTTTCATCGACGGGTGTATGACCAGAAGGTTACAACTTGTATATCGATGAATGCGTAGTTGATGTAACAAGTTGCCATAAATGACGAGATTATGGGTGAGGGAGGTTTGTTGGGACGGTTGTTGGTGGGAGCGTTACAAGATTTTTCTTATAACAATAATTATAGCAATTTTAGTAAGATTTTTGAATTACCATATTTATGTTAGCATCGGATCGTCACATGGACGCAAAAACACTAGATCCGGTTACAAAAGATTAGGTATTCATGATAATACATGAAGTAGAAGTTTATATACTATGTTAGCATTAAAAAGGTACATACATAAACTAAAGAACAGACATGAAAATATGTTGGTACTAACAGCTTTAATACCAAAGTTGGTCCTATTATCATCCCACCAACCAACCAAGAGGCTGTGAGGTGGGCTCAATCATTTCATATGTATTTGAGTATTTCCTTTCAAATAAAAAAGAAAGAATAAAAACTAGTTGTTAGAGCATCCATAATCCTACTTCAGCATGCCATATCAGATTTCAAACACGTCTTAAAAAACCCTATTTTTCACACGACACTATAAAATTTCAAACAACACTGAAAACTATTAAAAATATTAATTTTTTATTATATGTGAGAGAAGGGCCCCACCCAGTGGCGAAGCTTGACAATGAAGACGGGAAGTCGAAAACGTATATACCAAAAAATTTCTATACGAAAACTACATATATAACACTACTGAGCGAAAAGTTCGGGGGTCCCCCCTAACCTTCTAGACCTGGTTTGTGGTTGTGGATTGACACCGTCGGACACCACCCCACATCGCAACCTTGGTCTGTGGGGGTGGTCCGAAGTCCCGGTGTGGGAAGCGTTATGAATGCTCTTATTTTCTATGAATAATGGTTATTAGTTATAACAAACAATAATGGTCGAAAAATTAGTTCAAAACTAACAAATACTGATGCATTAACTAATCTGCTTGACCTCATTAACTCTCTAACATGTAAATACTTTAAACATCATTGATGCATTTGATTACCATAAATTGTGTTATTTATGTCAAGGGCCACTTTCTTTTCACTTTCTTTTTCCATTTCTCTTATTTCAATCCTTCATATTTTATTTCTTTAAACCAGAAGCTTTTATAGTCAATAAATCTCTTAAACGTTTACCAGAAAATTTACAAATATGTAAACGGGCAACAAGCTGCGCTGCAACCTTTTTAATTGTTCTAAAAAGTTGATTAAGAAACTAATCCTAATTAATTAAACATGATATTAATAATCGATAACTATATAAATTTAAAAAAAATTAAGTAAATATTAAAAAAAATTAAATAATTAAATAAATAAAATATAATATAATACCTCGCCGGTAGAAGCAAAGCAGTTACGCAGGTAATCCTCATCCATCCAATTATGAAGATCACCAACCCAGATCGTCCTATTCTCACCACCACCACCGCCACCCTGCTGCGGCTGTTGCACCACCGGATGATGTAAATGGTGAGGATGATACGGCATGTAGCTCGGAGCGATGGGATAATGTCCCGGTGACGGCGCCATCATATGATGCGGCATTACCATCGCCGCCGCCGGATACTGCATCGCCACCCACTGCTGCTGCTGTGGCCCCACACCCACCACCGCCGGCGCCGCCGTTGTCGACGCAGTGTTCTGGGATTGTTGTTGCTGTGGATCAGACACACCACCGTTAGTACTTGATTGCATCTTGAATTGAAGGAAAAGTAATTATTATTATTATTATTTGTTTAGGATGTGATTGTTTGTTTATACGTAGATATTTGAAATGAAAACGGCGAATATGAAAGAGAGTTTGGAGAGGAAAGAGATAAGATGGAAGGATGGATTCATGGGGAAGCCCTACTAAACTTACTAGTTGACGCGTATGAGTTATACGCCGTTGGATTAAACGTATATGGGCCGTTAATTTATCATGGTTTTGGGTGACTACTATTTTAGTTAAGTCGGCCGCCTTTGAGGGTTTCCTCACTTTGGTATATCAAGAAAGAAAGAAAAGGATAATAATAACATTTAATTTCTAAATTTATCAAAATGTTATGAATATATTTATTATTAATGTGGTTATCAACACCTAAAATAGATTAGGCTTGTTTCACAAGTTTTCCTCTATTATATATAGTCTCTTGTATCTCTTGTAATATACACCTTAATCAATAAGATCAATCTTTTTCTCCATGTTGTTCTTTATATTCCTTTTGCTATTAGGCTAGTTTCACAATACGTTATCAGCACGAAAGTGCTCTCTTCAAAACCCTAGTTTCTAAAGCGGCAGTCCCATGATTTCAACCCGTTTTATTCTGAAACCTTTGCCGGCCACTTTTTCAAAACCGTCTTCGCTCTACTTTGGCCAACAATTACCAGCCGATGTAATAACTTATATCTCCATGTTAAATTGCTTCTGATGTTAAGCTTTGATTCCATAACTGCTTCTTCAAGTCACTAATAGTCCGATCGATGAATGGGTGCTTTTACTGGATACATAAGGTAACACTTATCCGAAAGGTAACATTCATATAAAAGCTTTACATTCTTTTGCAATATTGAGAAGATGACTACGTGGATTATGGACTTTAATTACATATCTATTCCCCACTAATATTTTATATTAAATTATTTATAGATTTAAGAGTTTTATTAAATTATTTATAGATTTAAAAATTTTAATCTATCACTTTATATATAATTTATTTTTCTATTGGGATACGATGGTGGTAAGGAACAAAAATTTAACTGATCCGCTATTAAAATATATTATTAAGGATACTTATTAATAACTTGAATATATTTGAATAAATCGATTAACTTAATTTAAAATAAGTAACTGAAAAGGGTTTTGGTTGAAAATAATTATGGAGTTATTGATGGTATATATTACAATATTGGTGGATATAGATTTGTAATTATAATTATAGTTAAATATATATATATATATATATATATATATATATGTCTAATTCATATCCAACAAGTATGCATAATTGCATATTATCATAAATTATTTGTTATTACGTAGATATAATATGTATTATGATAGGTATACTGTGAAGATTATCATATATGGGTAATGTTGATATATCTTAGAGTATGTCATAGTGAATGTTTATATATTATTCGAGAACATATTAGGATATATATGTGAGTAATATATTCTTTTAATGTTGTTTTTCTAGCATTCCTTTTTAGTAGAGTTAATTACATAGTTAGTCCCTGTGGTTTGCAAAAAATAACAACCTTAGGTACTAATAGTTTAGAATCACATTCTAGGGTATTAACTTTTCATTTTGTAACGTTTGAGGGTATTAGCACTGTTTAAAGGCTTAAAATCACATTTTATTAGTACCCTCAAACGTTACAAAATGAAAAATTAATACCCTCAAACGTTACAAAATGAAAAGTTAATACCCTCAAACGTTACAAAATGAAAAGTTAATACCCTAGAATGTGATTTTAAACTATTAGTACCTAATGTTGTTATTTTGTGCAAACCACAGGGACTATGTAATTAACTCTTTTTAGTATTATATAGAAGTATCATGTGTCTAGAATTAATTTAATCGTATTCTCGTGTATATAAATAATTAACTGGTAGTATGTTACTAAAGTAAATATATGATTTGATAAAAGTATCGTTAATTTTGTGATGCTAATAAACCTAAAACAATAACTGATTAAACGATTTAGTGTGATCGACGTGTTTTAGTGTTATAAAACATATTTGTCTTCACAATACAATAGTAGCATGCATTTGTAAAATAGTCTATGCAATGTATTTATATTATATACACGATTGTTTTGATTGCTTGTTGAATTTAATTTATTGAGTTTTATGATATCATTTATTGTTTTGTTTAAGTTTCAAACAAAGTGACAAATATCTATATGTATAATATCCTCGTGATTTTTGCACCATGATCAGTTAATACATAGATTATATATATTTGCTTGTAAGTGTGATGGAAAGACATATTCCATAAAGTTTTAATACAACATGATTCATGTAATGACATGTTATAATTTATCTTTATGTTATATCGTATATTCTATATGCTATCATATATTTATCATATGTAGTATTCAATTGATTATTTAAAACATATGTTTTTTTTTAAATAAATCTCATGAAAGAGTATAGATATGCTTAGGCATTACACTCAAAGTGTCATACTCATAAATCTTATATGACTCGGCTATCTAATTACTTCTCTATTGGTGTTATGAAAATTGCAAAGAGAAGATTATTACAAGGGAAACTCAGATAAATATTTTCGGTTGTCACACCTCAAATATGCTCTTGAAGTAGCAATATTATTAAAAGGGTATGAAAGGTTTGAAGTGACTTTATGACTTTATATTCGTATGTCTAAGAAAATAAATAATGAAAAGCTATGAAGCTTGTTCTTGTTATTCCATTCCCTAAAGTGAATGATATTATATAACGATCATTGAAAATGTCGTGATCATGAACATAGTTAAGAAATTTTGTAATGATGGTCATGTTAATAATGAAATCGATCATCAGAAGTGCTATGATAACCAAGTTGATAATGAGATTAACCATCAGAATGTTATGATAGCCAAGTAAATAATGAGACCGACTATTAGAATTGTAATAATGGTCATAATGAGATAGACCACTAGAAGTAGCAAATTAAAGGAGTGATTACATGAGAACAAAATGTGTAAAGGAAAAAAGTTATATAACATGATAGTTTGCAATGATAATGCGATGTTTTCTCGCATAATGAAACTAATACACACACGATCATAAATTAGAAGTTTATGGATCATGGTTATTAACATAATGGTTTGAACTTTAAAGTTGTAATACATTTTCTCGTATCTTATGTTTTGTATTACATACGAGCAAGTAACACATACACGATCATAAACCAGAAGTTTATAGATCATAATTATTTAATTAATTGGCATGACCGGTTAGACCACACCGAATCAATGATGATGTGAAACATAATGAAGAACTTGAAGATTCTTCTAGCTGATAGCATGTATTGTTTGCTCTTAAGGAAAATTATGTATTTGATAATTAAGGGTGTGTATCCCTAAGTATTCTGGAACTGATTAAAGGATATGCATATCCCAACATGATACCATTTAGTTATTTAAATCGATGCATCGTCTAAATGGTTATCAAATCCACAACCTGAAGTTTGTGTGATTGTGGCTTAGCTAATGTGATAGCAAGCATATTAATCCAGATTGGTATATTTATTTTGGTAATAACGGTGAATTCAATTCCCGAGTTATTAATGATTATTGGAATAAATGTTGAACTTCATATAGCTTATGTTTATACATGAATTTCTTTGTTGAGATACTCACTAAACATTTGTAATTCATTACAAAGCCAATGATCGTAAGAGCAACATTCATATTTGTATTTGGCTACATGTGATTTTTTCATGCACAACAATATTTCACATCAAGCCAACAAGTTATAATACTTCCTCCCCGTTACAGTTGGTTTTGGTCAGGAACCACATATTTCCCAACTAATGTTTTTAGTTGTGCAATATATATTGTTATTGATCCACCACAACACACATAGATAGGACCTTAAAGGAGATAAGGAAATACATGTTGGGAATGAACAACTATCTATGGTTATATATATATATATATATATACAGTGAGCCATTAAAGATGGCTTTATTTACGGCTCAACTAATTGATATCCATTTTAATGGGTCAACATTCCCAACATGAGGGGGAGATTAAAGGCAGTTGGAGAACGAATGAATTATCATGATCCTCAAATTAAATGATGTGAACAAGAAGTTCAAAGGATAATTCATTCACAAAGATTAATGAATCAGTTACCAGACACATAGACACATTTACTGGCCTAAATAATTGTGACTAGCTAAGTCAGATATACCAACTGCTAATGCTCCAAATAAGATTAGTGTCCAACAAGGACAACCATATATTGGTGATGAGTCTATGGCACGCCTGAAGCGTGGTAGACTAGTCGATTCCAAGATTAAAATTCCTCGAAAATTGGAGCAGCTAATGAAGATGGTCAAGTCGAGGTTATAATAAGAGGGTCTCCTAAAGAGGCATTAGACATGATGGTTCAAGAAGAATCTCAGGTACCTGAAAATAAAGAGATCTCGATAATTTGTATCATGTCTAGAAATGTGTGGAATCGAAATAAAAATCGACGTCGTTATACTTTTGTATATAATATAGCGCTTGAAATGATGAAATGACGAGGATCAAGATTTAAGATCTGCCTATGAATGAAAATACATAAATGATTGGCCAAAATGGAAAGACGCAAAAGTTTGGCAGATTTAAATTCTCTAATGAAATGGAAAGTTTTCGGACCAACAGTCTATACAACTGAATTTGTAAATTATGTTGGATATTAATGGGGATTTTATGCGAATCATGTGAAAATCAAATTAAATGAGATAAGGCAAATATGGTGCACAAGGATTTTCACAAAAACCCATGATTGATTATCATGAGACACATTCTCTAGTGGTGGATGTAATGACTTTCCAATATTTTATTAGTCTGGTAATATAAAGAGAGAATTGATATGTGTCTTATGAAAGTTATGAATCACTGGATACTAAAAGTTTACATGAAAGTCCCTCAAGGATTTAATTTATTAAATAAATGTAAAATAAGTTCTCGAGAACGAGATGATCGTTGTATACAGATTCATATTTGAATATGTTGAATATAATTAGAACTCCTGCTGAGTATCCTAAAGCATTTATGTGCTTATAAGGTTAGTTGAAGCATCTTATGGATGTAATTCTTGTGCACCAATAAACATACATAGAAAACATGTACTTGGTGATTATGGTATCTCAATGTACAGTGTACAAGCATGGTATAATATGTATTATACAAATAAAGCAAGTGTTCAAGACATCCTTGAATATGATATAGAAATCAATGAGGAGGTTTATGTAACAGAACTCCTAAAGAGTGTATGCACATACATTGTTTTTCAAAGTGGAAAGAAGTAAGTGAATGATTGTAAATGCCTGAAGCATTGATTTCAAAATCTCATGAATGTATCTTTATAAACTTAAAAAGATAGTATGGATAAAATAGTTGGGTTGGGTATTGTACAATTCATGAGATATTCTAATAAAGAGCAATATGAGTTTGATAATATTATCCCTCTTTATCAAAAGTCCTCTCTTAAAGTTCACTATAATCGCAGTTCATAGTGATGATGTCTAGGCACCATCGAGAGAAACTGTCAAGCTTTTAGAGGGGAAAATTTAAATGACCATGGCACAGTCTAGTTACTACTCAACCTGCAGTTCGAGTCTATTTGTGATCGTATTTTTATCCATCGATCAAACTACATCTAGAAGATGCGAGGACATTTTAGTACAGACAAAGCTCAACCTTAATGTATGTTAAAGATTGTTCAGTCACTTATTATAAGAATGACTATTATAATCTTGTACCAAAGTAGATATTTTCAGTCTAGAAATACCATAGTTATGCATATGTGCATTAATATGATTTGCTAGACATGTTTGGTTATAATATCCTCCATTTGAGCTTATTGTCATGATATAACAGTTGTCAAGCGAAGAGACATTGGAATGAGTTCAAAGAAATATTTCTGGTATAAACGATATTTGATTATATTTTACTAACCCATCAAACAAGTTTGGTTAGTCTTGTAGATGCAGGAATGTAACAAAATACAATTGTGGATATATGATATTTTGAAAGGAGGTACCTAAAGTTTCGTTAGAAGATTATACAATATTGCTCAACATAAAGGATTGCACATTAAGGGATCGAGCGACAAATCATTGGCTACAAAAGCTTTGTTCGACTTTCAAGGAAGATGGACACACGTCAATTAAAGGATACATGTTAAAATGGGGGGGAGACTTATTCAAGTTGCACTCTTTTTCCCTTGACTAAGTTTTGTCCCATTGGGTTTTCTTAGTAAGGTTTTTAATGAGGCAACATACCTGATCCAGAAGTATCAGGGGGAGATAATGCGCCTTACACGCTGCACTCTTTTTCCCTTAGCTATGGTTTTGTCCCACCGAGTTTTCCTAGTAAGGTTTTTAACGAGACAGCATCAAGCGTATTATGTTGATAACCAAGGGGGGAGTGTTATGAATATATTTATTATTAATGTGGTTATCAACACCTAAAATAGATTAGGCTTGTTCCACAAGTTTTCCTCTATTATATATAGTCTCTTGTATCTCTTGTAATATACACCTCAATCAATAAGATCAATCTTTTTCTCCATATTGTTCTTTATATTCCTTTTGCTATTAGGCTAGTTTCACAACACTAAAAAACTTTTGGGTAAATAATTATTTTAGCAATGTTTTTACATCCAGATGGGTAAATAAACCGATACTTTATTGGTCTTATAGCTTGGTCATTTTTATAAAACTATATAACTAGTATAGAACAAAATACGATATAAGTTTATCTTTTGATATACATATGTGACAATTTATAAGAATAGTAAACAAAAAATATATTGAATGGGTCTGGTTCCGAAAACATTATTTTACCTATATTAAAAGAGGTGATGAAACAATGGTTAACCAAAGGGTTAAGTCACTAATTGATGTGCGTAAGTGTTATTAGTTTTTAATGTATTTATTAAGCCCTTTTTAACACTTTTTAGCCAAGTTTTAAATTTATAAAACACGATATTTACTAACACTAAACACGCATATGGGCAACTACACCCATCGTGAGCGTAGTATAGTGTTGGCAAGATACCGAGGTCGTCCAAGGACACAAGAGCTTTTAGTACCGGTTTATCCTCAACGTCTAATCAAATCAAAAGTTTAGAAAAATGTTTTAAACTAAGAAAATAAAAACTAACTAAAATGCTGAAAAAAAAAACAGATAGACAAGATGAATCACTTGGCTCCGACTCGTGTTTAGTGTAACCTTTGATTATTTCCGCACTTTTGCACTATTTAAGAGATTATCTTAGTTATTGTAGTAGGCCCCTCTTTTGGAGGTGACGTTACCCTCAACCCAGTAGTTTGAGTCAGCAAGGATACAATCCTAAAGGGTCGGATTATTGAAAGATAATTAATTAAGTTATTAATGCATAATGTGGTAGGCCCCTCTTTTGAAGGCGACGTTACCCTCGGCTAAGTAGTCAGAGTCAGCAGGGATACAGTCCTAAGTAGCCGGGTTAAAGTTTTAATAGTAGCTTAACTTATGAGGGGATCAAAGAGTTTGGACCCCCGCCATCCAATACCGTTAAGTATTGAAGGAGGTCCTACTAAATTTGACCCAGGTCCTTTGCAGGATCTATACACTGAACAATGGCAAGACTCTTACCAAACCGTTCCCTTAACCCCCGACCAGGTAGCCAACATACCTCCATATAGACCGTGGAGATATGAATGGTGAAAATCTTTTATTTTATATAGACAGTAAAATAATGCCAAGACACCACGGACAAACGATAAGGAAGAATCACCTTCAATATAAGAAACTAGTTATTAAAGTCATTAATACATAACCAATTAAAAAGTGCGAAAAGATTAAAAATAAAAAGTATTACACTAGACACTTTGTCTTCACCAAGTGATGTAAGAGACTTAGGCAAACATGGCCTTGATTGTCAAGAACTCTTACGATCAATCTTGGATCCCGAGACGACTCACACACTCTATGATGGACAATGGATGATGGTGGTGGATGATGGTGTTATGGTGGTGGTGGGTGGTGGGTGAAGTGTGAGAGAGGTGGTGTGCCAAGGGATGGTTTGAGCTTGAGCCAAGCACTCCTATTTATAGGCTGAACAGAAGCTCGGGCACGACCCCGTGTCCATTGGGCACGGTCCCGTGTCCATCTTCTTTTCTGTCTTCATTAATTGCTTTTGTCTGCATTAGTTGACCACGGCCCCGTGTCCGCTGGGCACGACCCCGTGTGCAGAAGCATATCTGTACTATCAAGATTTGCTTGGATTCTGCGAATCTTATAGTTGACCACGGCCCCGTGTCCGCTGAGCACGGTCCCGTGGTGGGCGATGGAAGCTTCTACAACTTTGTCTTTTATGCTGACACTTGGGCACGCCCCCGTGTTCACTGAACACGGGGCGTGTTCAGCCTTCTGTTCTCTTGTTTTGCTTGGGAAGATGCTTTTGGGGTGGTCGGGCATGCCACGTTTGTTCCTTTTCTTATATTTATGTTAGATTTAGCTGCTTTTTTGCTTCTTTTGTTAATTTAAGCTCATTTAATCCTGAAAATACAAAAGGAAGACATAAACACACTTTTTCCAACATTAGTACTAAAAAAGGGTTAGTTTTATGCCACAATTGATGTAATTTATATGTTGCATTTTGCACACATCAAATACCCCCACACTTGAATCTTTGCTTGTCCTCAAACAAAACTCTTTATAATGTGGCTTTACACTCCCAAATGGAATGGGTAGAAGAGAAGGTTTTTGGGCTTGTCATAGAGTGTCGGGATTTCCAAGATTCTTTATTTAGTTTTATTTTTATTTATTTACAATCATATTCGTCATGATTTATTTAAAACTTTTCATAAGATAAATTACTTATTAGGGCATAACATGCCTCTTTAAAATTTTATTTATATACAAGTTCACATACCTCACGGGGGATCACTCAACACTCGGCCGAAGATGTATTTTAGTGAATCACTCGAGAGCGGCATGAAACTTACTCCTACCATAGGCTTGCCAAGCAATCAATCCTCCTCCTTTTTAAATATATACCTTTGTAAATATCAAGAGGACTTTTGGGTGAAGGGTTAGGCTTGGGTTAAAGGTAGGTGGTTGGGTTAGTGGTTAGTAGAAAAGGGCAAAAAGCGTAAAAAGCATCGGTTTTTCGTAAGACTTTTTATTTTTGCAAATTTTTTTTTATTTTTTTATTTTATTTTGATGAAGTCATAATTCAAACAAAGTTATTTTTGATGAACTTGCCTGTTTATTTCTTTTGCTTCATCATCAACATTTTTTTTTTGAAAGTCATACGAAAAACTGAGCTTGTTACTAAAACAAAGGGTTAAAAATAAAAAGGTTTTGATGGGTGAAAGGGTGTTTGGTTTGGGTTAAGAAATGAAAAGGTTTAGGCTCAAAGAGGTTAACTAGGGGGATTTTGGGTAGGTGGTAAAAAAAAATAATGGTGTAGAAATAAAAATGGTTAGTCCTAATGCCTCCATCATTTACTTACTCGGGTTTAAGTTGGTAAGGACCGGGAATGTATCGTCGTGGCAAGTTCTAGAATTGTAAGAACCAAGCGGCTATTCACACAAGAAACGAAAAATGAGCATTTAGTTTATAGATATATATATATTTATATGCTCGATAAAGGCTCAAAACTCACTTTTGTGGGAATGGGTTTTTTATGTGATCAAGTATATATAATTAAATTTTAACTAAGCTTGTTATGCCTTTTCATAATTTTCTTATGTTGGTTCTTTTTATTACGACGCTATCGGTTGTAAATTTGTAAAAATATAACCTTTTTAGAATTTGAAATTCCCAAGTTAAACCTAGACAAGTAAATTTTTTTTTTCTTTGAAAAAATTTGGGGTGATTAGTGGTTCCAATAGAGTTTTGTGTAAGGCTTGTTATTAGGACTTGCAAGATTCAAGGTTTTTAGCATCACCCCCACACTTAAATTACACATTGTCCTCAATGTGTCCCCAAAAATAAGTTTTTAGGTTGATTAAATGTGTAAAATGTGTGAAAAAGCAAAAATTTGTGTTACTGGGCGCCTGGACACGGCCCCGTGTTGTCCGGGCACGGCCCCGTGTTCAGGTGCCAGTAACAAAAAGTTGAACAAAAGGAACAGAAGCCTGGACACGGGGGCGTGTTGGGTGAACACGGCCCGTTTCCAGTTTACCTGAACTGGGCGTTTTCTGCAGACTGTGCAGCACGGGGCCGTGTTGGGTGGACACGGCCCGTGCTGAACCTGCTGTAATGAAGAAAGTTCGTCGGATGGCCCTGTTTTCCTGCATGGGGTGCTGGTTCAAGTTTCCCCTTGTATCCTTTGTCATTCCGAGTGTGTTTTATTTATTTTAACACCATCCAAACACCAAGTTAACTAAAACCATCATTCATTAAGTCATAGAGAGAATTACATAATAGTCTAAAAGTTAAAATACTAGATAGTTAGGTCAAAGAAACACAAGAAATCTAAACCAAGAAGTTCTAGCCTACTACTTATTCTATTAGCAAAATTTCCAAAAAGGTAAATCCCTCGGTTAGATGTGGCTTAAAAAACTTCTTTCTCCGGGCATGGGTTCCTCACACGTCGGCGAGCCATTCTTCTATCTCCCTAGGGAGAAGAAAAGCGGGCTCATCGGCATTGGTTTGAGGAGGTGCAACCTCCACCGGGACTTCTTGTAGATCTTCAAGAGGAGGTTCCGCTGGAATGTCGTCCCAACCGGTATGATTGTTGATTCCAAGTGCTAGGTTCCAATCCTCTTGAGGGAGGATTGGTTCCATGGGAGGTGTTACAAGAATGTTTAACCTCTGGTGCAAGAGGTTTATTTCTTGAAAACTGTTTTCCAACCCCACCGTAAGATAATTTATACGGTCTATTAGGACCTCCTCTACCGAAGTCATCTCGTCAAGAGCTTCACGTAATGCGATCACGTAACGTACGAGAGTCGCTTCGATTGATGACCTTCTCTCCCTTCGATTGTTTCTGGAGTGCGCAGAAGAGGTTCCACTTTTTTTACTAGACATTCTACGAAAACAAACCAGAAATAGTTCATTTTAAATGAAACAGTACATCGGACACGGCCCCGTGCTTGATGAGCACGGCCCCGTCTTCAACTTTCTGCAGATTTTCGGAACAAGGAATCTTGGAGTTTTAAATTATTTTTCCAACTCATGAAGCATTTTTGAACAGAAATAACTTAAAACAATGTTGCATAACTTATTTTTAACAAGATCCCTTGGATAAAAATCTAATAATCAACACAATAAAGCTTGAGAGCAAGCTTCAATGGAGGTGTTGAGACAAGAAAGATGAAGAAGAAGGCAATGGATAAAAGAGGAAAGGACAAGATGTTTGTTAGAACCTTCTTTTAGAGATTACCTAGGATGGTAGGTGAGAAGATCCTTTCAAATCTCTGTCCCTGGATGGTCCAAATGTGTAGGATTCTTGGCTGCATTTATAGAAAACGACAGCATGCTGGACACGGCCCCATGTCGGCTGGACACGGCCCCGTGTGCAGGCAAGATCCTGACACGTTTTGTCCGTATTCTGACAAAAAGTCAGAAGGGAATCTTTTGGTTGACACGGGGGCGTGTTGACCTGGGCACGGCCCCGTGTCGAAAGGCTGTTTTATGAAGTTTGTCTTAGTTTTAAGGAACTTATCCGGATCGGGTGGTTCCTTACTGGATGGAACAACCCCAAAGTGCCTAAGATACCTTAATTGTTCTAGATTAAGACGAGAACGCAAGAGGTTATCGGTGAGGGTGATTCCTATGCTATATGTAGGTGGACAAGTCCAACCCTTTCCCGGGCTCTCGTTAAAGAAGGTGTATGCAGAATCGCTCAGGTCTATGTATGCATCGAACGAAGTCGATGGGGAGTCCTTCACGGCACAATCGGCACAGGGACGACTATCGCTCAAGTCCTCACTAGAGTTAGAAGTATCGTCGAGAACAACGAAGTTGTTTGAATGCGATTCCAACACTTCTTCTTGGTTATCATCTTGAGATAAATTATTGAAATCTATCCTAAGTTCTTTTAACCAATTAAGAATTAGATCTTCTAATTGAAATAGTTCATCAAGAAGCATTTCTCCTAGAAAATCTGGTTGGGAGCATTCGAGGGAGAGATAGGGATTATTTTTACTTTCGCCCCTCTTAAGGATACAGGAAAACGATGGGTCTATATAGTGGAGCTTATAATTTAGAAAATAACATTCTAATTCCTTATGGGAACCACCACATATTTGACACCACGTACCATAAGAGTGCCGAAAGTAAAAAATATCAGTATCACTCATGTTTGTGTCAGAAATTACCAACCGTCGGGATCTTACGGTTCTGTTTTCAGTAACTGAATCTTGGGCACGGGGGCGTGTTGAGTGGGCACGGCCCCGTGTTCAGCTTACTGTCTGACTTAAAACAGGATTGCCAGTTCCAATGATTGGGCACGGGGCGTGTTCAGCGGGCACGGCCCGTGCTGAGTTCTGCAGAAGCTGAAAAACTAAGAAAAATCCTAAAAAATAGAAAAATAAGAAAAAACGATTAGGCCGCTGATTCCTAACTTTCTTAAAATCCTTGTGTCCTCGGCAACGACGCCAAAAACTTGATGTGCATGAGTGTTATTAGTTTTTAATGTATTTATTAAGCCCTTTTTAACACTTTTTAGCCAAGTTTTAAATTTATAAAACACGATATTTACTAACACTAAACACACATATGGACAAGTGCACCCATCGTGAGCGTAGTATAGTGTTGGCAAGATACCGAGGTCGTCCAAGGACACAAGAGCTTTTAGTACCGGTTTATCCTCAACGTCTAATCAAATCAAAAGTTTAGAAAAATGTTTTAAACTAAGAAAATAAAAACTAACTAAAATGCTGAAAAATAAAAATAAAAAAAAAACAGATAGACAAGATGAATCACTTGGCTCCGACTCGTGTTTAGTGTAACCTTTGATTATTTTCGCACTTTTGCATTATTTAAGAGATTATCTTAGTTATTGTAGTAGGCCCCTCTTTTGGAGGTGACGTTACCCTCAACCCAGTAGTTTGAGTCAGCAAGGATACAATCCTAAAGGGTCGGATTATTGAAAGATAATTAATTAAGTTATTAATGCATAATGTGGTAGGCCCCTCTTTTGAAGGCGACGTTACCCTCGGCTAAGTAGTCTGAGCAGGGATACAGTCCTAAGTAGCCGGGTTAAAGTTTTAATAGTAGCTTAACTTATGAGGGGATCAAAGAGTTTGGACCCCCGCCATCCAATACCGTTAAGTATTGAAGGAGGTCCTACTAAATTTGACCCAGGTCCTTTGCAGGATCTATACACTGAACAATGGCAAGACTCTTACCAAACCGTTTCCTTAACCCCCGACCAGGTAGCCAACATACCTCCATATAGACCGTGGAGATATGAATGATGAAAATCTTTTATTTTATATAGACAGTAAAATAATGCCAAGACACCACGGACAAATGATAAGGAAGAATCACCTTCAACATAAGAAACTAGTTATTAAAGTCATTAATACATAACCAATTAAAAAGTGCGAAAAGATTAAAAATAAAAAGTATTACACTAGACACTTTGTCTTCACCAAGTGATGTAAGAGACTTAGGAAAACATGGCCTTGATTGTCAAGAACTCTTACGATCAATCTTGGATCCCGAGACGACTCACACACTCTATGATGGACAATGGATGATGGTGGTGGATGATGGTGTTATGGTGGTGGTGGGTGGTGGGTGAAGCGTGAGAAAGGTGGTGTGCCAAGGGATGGTTTGAGCTTGAGCCAAGCACTCCTATTTATAGGCTGAACAGAAGCTCGGGCACGGCCCCGTGTCCATCCTCTTTTCTGTCTTCATTAATTGCTTTTGTCTGCATTAGTTGACCACGGCCCCGTGTCCGCTGGGCACGACCCCGTGTGCAGAAGCATATCTGTACTATCAAGATTTGCTTGGATTAAGCGAATCTTATAGTTGACCACGGCCCCGTGTCCGCTGAGCACGGTCCCGTGGTGGGCGATGGAAGCTTCTACAACTTTGTCTTTTATGCTGACACTTGGGCACGCCCCCGTGTTCACTGAACACGGGGCGTGTTCAGCCTTCTGTTCTCTTGTTTTGCTTGGGAAGATGCTTTCGGGGTGGTCGGGCATGCCACATTTGTTCCTTTTCTTGTATTTATGTCAGATTTAGCTGCCTTTTTCATTCTTTTGTTAATTTGAGCTCATTTAATCCTGAAAATACAAAAGGAAGACAAAAACACACTTTTTTCAACATTAGTACTAAAAAAGGGTTAGTTTTATGCCACAATTGATGTAATTTATATGTTGCATTTTGCACAATCACTAATCTTGTCAAGTAGGGTTAATCCCTCCTTTAACTCGATTAATGACCGGGTCGTCCTCTAACCTGTCTCCTGCACAAGGAAACACACCGTGACTCATAAAAGGAGGATGGGGTGGGGGTGCTTCGTGTTACCACTTTCCGACGTGAGAATTCGTATTTTCTTGAGAGCAAAGTGTGTGTTTAAGATGTATGTGTGAGAGAGCAGATTAGCGTTACCTCAAACCTGGTCCGAGATGGGTATTTATAGCCGAAGAGCGAAGGAGGGTAGTCGAGTGGCTAGACCGACAACGCGTAGCCTTTTGCAGGTGTGTCAGAAGCGCAGGTGTAACAACCCTTATTAAAAGTCCTATTTATTTTATTATTTTATCTAAAAGGAAACCCTAATTAAGACACCCAAGTGATTCTACACAAACCCTAAAATTATCAGAACAATCAGAATCAGGATCAGGGCCCCTAAAACTCAGGGGGGTATTCCCTACTCAACGATTATCCATATAACTCGTTGTATAAATCGAATTATTCAATTCCGTCAACTCAGCAGGCCTAGTCCCACGCGTGGCTACTCTATAAATAAAAGGTGTCCCTTACGGACCGTAAGGAAGGAGGCTTACGGTCCGTAAGCATGTCCAATTTTATGTATAAATAGCAGAGTCTGGGACTTGAATTCTGACATTTGAGCGACGATCAAATTCAAAACGTACGCTGAGATATAGTCGAAACAGTCTCAAAATCACTAATTAGTATAGCGAAACGCTGCTACGATGCCGGGTATTAACTCAATCGCTGCTACGATTCAATGTCCGATCGATTGGAACTATCCAATGGATGTTTAAGTGCTGCCCACATTAGGGTTTATGCTTTGTCATTAGTCGTGATTCCGATGGATGTTTAAGTGATTGCACTTTGTCATTCGTTGTGAATCCGATGGATGTTTAAGTATCGCACTTTGTCATTCGTTGTGAGGGTTTAATCTCGTGAGTTATCGTAAATGTTGTATTAGTTATTTACCTAGTTCGTGTGCACTAGGTTACAAGACTAATCAATAGGCTAAGCTCTGCCTGTATCTGCAATATATCAAGGCTTATCTGTAGACTAAACTTTGCCCGTATGAATCTGCATGCTTATAATGTGAGTCATTCTCTTTTTATCAAATTACTTTTGAAATCATGTTTATTTTCAAAAGTTATAACTACAGGGATTAAGTCTTTGTAATCACCAAACGTACAGCCGGTATGTGGGGTTTTGTATACATTACTTGATAATCGTCACCATTGGGGCAGCCAATGGGGGATATGACCATAGTCACAGATCCGGTCGAGTGACAAATACCGTGGGTAGTTGGTTTGATATCTGAAACATTGTAATCTCTCTTAATACTGTAATTGATAACACTGTTTTCTAGTTATACTTTGCAGTGATTAAGTCTTTGCCAATCTTTAAGAAGCAAATGTAAAAACTCTTAATGCTGTAAATTATAACAAATATGTTTTAAGTAAAATGAATGAATGAACTCAGTATTTCCCGCTGACAAAACCTTTTTAAAACGCGTTTCAGGTAATTACAGTAGATTGGAGTAAAAGATGGATACGGCACTGAAAGGCATCAAGAAGTGGCTTATTTTATTAATTAAATCAAAATTAAGAAATATTGTTTTATGTAATCAAATTTATCTTTATTAAAGCTACCATTGTAAAACATGGGTTTATCCCATCTATTTAATAAATAAAATCCGGTGTTTTCTAAACTCTGATATTTTTCCTAACTCACGGTCCTGATGAAATTTCCGCTGCAATGTTTTCAAAATAATCACCGGTACCACTGGGCTGTTCGCGACTCCCGATTCCGTCCAGGTTGGGTCGGGGGTCGTGACAGAAGGTCACGAAAGTGTTGGACGCTTCCTGAGGTGATGTCACGTCTTGCTGCGGCTGCTAGTCCGTTTGCCAGCTTTTCATGCATGTGGGCTGGGCAACTGACCACTGTCAGTGCCCGAACAGACCACTTGCTGGCTTGGTCATTTAAGTCAAAGTGTCAGTTCCACTTGTGTAGACAATAGGATGCGGACCTAGTTAAGACAACGTATGTTAGATCTCCCGACATTCACGAATAATTCACACCCTTAAAAAAAAACAAAAAAAAAAAAAAAAAAACAGAAAAAAAACTATTCATAATATATTGTTTAACTAGCACGTACCCGTTTTAGTAACCACTAACAAAAATTCTTGAACCCATTAGAGGTGGTATCAGAGCCACTGCTTGAAACCAATAAGTGTTGTAATAATAACACATAAGTTCATATAAAAGAGTTAGGAGATTGCTATTAACTGGTAGCACACATGATAGTATTTAGACTTGAACTTAAGAAAAGATGCCTTAGTATAAACTTCCGGATAATCTAAGTACTTGTGTAAATAAAGTATGATGGGTTTTGATATATCATAAGAATGGTAATTAGAATATTGCAAGATATGATAAATAAGCAAGATTTAATAGTAATTATTGCTTATTAATATTACTTGGTCTAGAATAAGATATGTTACGAGAATACAAATTTCCCTAATTCTGGATAAAAGCCCTAATAAGATAGGCACTTTTAAAATCTTGAAGAGATACTTTTTATGGGAAATAGAAAATTTTCTCCGACAAGACTGGGTATGGTGTAGTAGACTCTCCAGTTTGTTTGGATATACTGAGGTTACCGCTCCGGCGCGAATCGGATAAGACGGGATATATAATATGTCAAACGAGTGACAAGGTTTCCCTAAATAGTATCATGACCAGATATTTGACTGGTTTTTGGGAATACGAATCTATTAAATACATTGACCTGATAAATGGTATGTTTATTTCAGCATGTGAAATATGTGATTATATAGATATGTATATCTATAAGAAATTCCAAAAGTCAATTTGGAATAAAGCACAAGCATCTGTGTCTAGATTTCTTTATCAGGAATTCCTTTTCCGATATCAAACATTATTTTGTTTAATCATCTGTCTCGTAGCCGTGTGATAAAATAAACAATGGAAACCTCTTTACGTTAAAACGCCATCAAAAGAATTTCTAAACGCGTTACCATAAACTATTAACGCAAGTAAGAAGCATGTAAAGTTGTGATAATGTACAAGAAAACACATGAAAATTTAATTATAAGTCCACAGAAGATGAAGTATATCACACACAACTTTCGAGGCAAGACCTTTTGAAAATATAAATTGGGCACGATGACACCAATGTTAAAATTTCGTCAGTAAAAAGAACTACTAATAAAAAAAGAGGCACTTTGCCACATACAAAATGAATATCTCTAAGGTACGCTAGAACAAGATTTCACAAAAACATCTGTGTACAGTCTAATCAGAGCCATAAGTATTAGCACTGAAAAAGGAGTCATATATTTTTGCAAATTCCCTATTTCATTTTATTTGACATTCCCTGGTAATATCATTTAATAACGGTTATCACTTGAAATTCCAGATAGAAGTTCTTATATTTCTTTTGTTGAAAATTCTGACTTCTGCATATAATAAGTTGACTTTCGCATTTCTACTTTTCCTAACGATCATCATACCAGGAGGATTTATTTCATAGTAGCAAATATTGATTCATTTCATTTCTTGGTAAATCCACACGTTATACATGCACCGTTTGTTGCGCATGTGGTTCGTTTAATTTCTGAATTCCACTGGAGGGCTTCATTCTAATTTGTCGTTTTATCCAAACTCAAATATCCTTTAGTTAAACTTGATTTTGGCACGGTGAACCGCATTATTACTAAACGATGACTCTTAATATCGAGTCAATAAATTTTTGAAAAAAAAACTCAATTTTCTTTGGCATACATGGTTTCTGTTATGACTATGTCCGATTTTTTTTATTTAAACTCGTTTTGTTTAAACTGAGTTCAATTGTTTGAACTTGCTCGTTTTACATATTCAATTCAAGGTTCCATATGATGAATTAAAACCATCATATTCGGAATAATCCTAACAAGCATTTCAATTCTCTTGAACTATAACATGCTTGTGTGATCCTCGACTTCACTAAATTATTTCTTTGATCACGATCACCTTGTGGTGACATTTTTACAAAATCTGAAGATTGCGCTAATCTCAGATTTAATTATTTAATTATTTATATTTCCACTTTGTGAATTTATCTTATACAAGCAATCTTAAAACAATCATGTGCTTAGATAATGCTACCCAAATTCATATTTCGGTATATCCCTTAATAAGTTATTACAACATCAATCAAGCCTTTCGTGATAATTGTTGCTTTAACATCTTCAATCGAAAAACATTATATAAAATTAATTATATATGGAAACTTACATAAGTGATTACCTAATTAACAAAATAGTATTACTATATTCTTGTTAAACTATTAAGGTGAAGAATTTATATTTTTATAAAAGTATGAATGAAATATACTCTCATTTAAATTTATGTTTAAGTTATTTATTTTATTATTAGTAATAAATTAATAACCGAAGTGTTGATATTATTTTTAAGCACTAAGGTTATTATCAAGAGCAGGTATTGGATAGCCTAGCCTTAGTTAGGCATGGACTGATCACCTATGCTTAAACAAGGCAGCACTAACCAATATCCAACCATGATAATGACTAGTTAATATATATAAATTAAGTCATCATATTTATTTAGTAAATTTTAATTATATGTAAAAATATTTTACTTTGTACTGTAAGAAAAAGATATATTTTCATAAAACAATACAAGAATTAGAGGAACGAATAAAACTATCTAAATAACTGTCTAAATATTCATGAACAAGACATTTATACTTATATGTAATTGTTCATCTTGTTTAAATAGTCTACAATACTTTTATAATATATGTATTTTAAATATATATTAAAATATCAAATGTTATTTACTCAAGCCAATATTTAAGTATGCTTGATATTAAAATAAACATTTACTATTTTACTTTTATGATTTAAAATATTTTATTGTAAATCTTACAGTTTAACATATGTGAGTTTAAAAATGATAATCGTGAATTCTAGGATATTTGGATCAACATATTAATAAAACGTATATCATTATTTTGTCAAAATTACCACAAGTTTTAAAAAACTATCTATATTAATTTAGTATTTTTCTTTATGATAACATAAAAGGAAAAGATATTTAATAAATTAAAGTATCATATATTTTGTGGTAACTATATAACACTCTGGCAAGAAAATGACCATATAAGAATAATATAGTTGTCATCAACTACATTTGGGTTAGGGGAACATTGTAATATTCTCCGTTTTCACTTATTTACAACCTTTGTAAATACATCCACAACATTATATGATTTCAAAATGAAAATAAATAATCAAATAGAATGACTCATTAAGTGTTATATATTTACAAATTATTTTACGAATATTTTGTACAATAAATATTTTTACACCTTTAACTTTTATTTAACATTATAAATAAAAGTGATTTCTTTTACAAAATAATAATACTAAAATATTTTTTAATGTAATAAATTCATTGCGATATATATTACATAGTAAATATAAGTTATTTTTAGTATAGTAAAATACTAAAATAATATTTATTTAAAAGTGGTGACCATTTACATGTGTAACAAATAATATATATTATATAATATTTGATATGTAAGATATGGTTCAGTCAGAAACACAATATATATTACATTTTGCTTTACAAAATATAATATAATATTTGGTCATGCCAAAACTACTTGTTTTTATCATATTTCAATCTCTAGGACATAGTATGAAAAATATGATCCCTAAAAAGTGTATTATCACAATTAAAATAACTTGGAACTCTAAAATAATGATACACTAACTCTATAGTCTTTTGGTGTATCTTTGCAATTCACTCATCTCAACACTTTGATTTTCTCATATCATAAATATTTGACAAATCATTTTTCATGCTTTAATTTTATTTTGAACCTGTCAATTCTAAGTCTTCCTCAGTTACCAATCAAAGTAAGCTTTCTTTTGACAAAGAATTTTTATTAATTCTAAAAATCCTTCACATTCATATCTATTGATCATATATCTTTTGGCATAAATCTAGTCATCTTGGAAATTATATCATTTCATTTCATTCTTTTGTCATCAATTTCTCGAACTAATTCAGTGGAATCATTGAATCCTACTTAGGATACAACTTGTATTCACAAAATCCGATATTTTAATTATGTGTCATCTACCTTAACATTGTTTTTATTGACTAAAATGTGACATAAGTCTAAAAGAAATATCATAACCCAAATACACTTGGGAGCTGGAATCTGAGATGAAGAAAAAGTATTCCTACTTATTCCAGTAAATCTCGAGGACGAGATTTTTATTAAGGTGGGGAGAATGTAACAACCCTCATTAAAAGTCCTATTTATTTTATTATTTTATCTAAAAGGAAACCCTAATTAAGACACCCAAGTGATTCTACACAAACCCTAAAATTATCAGAACAATCAGAATCAGGATCAGGGCCCCTAAAACTCAGGGGGGTATTCCCTACTCAACGATTATCCATATAACTCGTTGTATAAATCGAATTATTCAATTCCGTCGACTCAGCAGGCCTAGTCCCACGCGTGGCTACTCTATAAATAAAAGGTGTCCCTTACGGACCGTAAGGAAGGAGGCTTACGGTCCGTAAGCATGTCCAATTTTATGTATAAATAGCAGAGTCTGGGACTTGAATTCTGACATTTGAGTGACGATCAAATTCAAAACGTACGCTGAGATATAGTCGAAACAGTCTCAAAATCACTAATTAGTATAGCGAAACGCTGCTACGATGCCGGGTATTAACTCAATCGCTGCTACGATTCAATGTCCGATCGATTGGAACTATCCAATGGATGTTTAAGTGCTGCCCACATTAGGGTTTATGCTTTGTCATTAGTCGTGATTCCGATGGATGTTTAAGTGATTGCACTTTGTCATTCGTTGTGAATCCGATGGATGTTTAAGTATCGCACTTTGTCATTCGTTGTGAGGGTTTAATCTCGTGAGTTATCGTAAATGTTGTATTAGTTATTTACCTAGTTCGTGTGCACTAGGTTACAAGACTAATCAATAGGCTAAGCTCTGCCTGTATCTGCAATATATCAAGGCTTATCTGTAGACTAAACTTTGCCCGTATGAATCTGCATGCTTATAATGTGAGTCATTCTCTTTTTATCAAATTACTTTTGAAATCATGTTTATTTTCAAAAGTTATAACTACAGGGATTAAGTCTTTGTAATCACCAAACGTACAGCCGGTATGTGGGGTTTTGTATACATTACTTGATAATCGTCACCATTGGGGCAGCCAATGGGGGATATGACCATAGTCACAGATCCGGTCGAGTGACAAATACCGTGGGTAGTTGGTTTGATATCTGAAACATTGTAATCTCTCTTAATACTGTAATTGATAACACTGTTTTCTAGTTACTTTGCAGTGATTAAGTCTTTGCCAATCTTTAAGAAGCAAATGTAAAAACTCTTAATGCTGTAAATTATAACAAATATGTTTTAAGTAAAATGAATGAATGAACTCAGTATTTCCCGCTGACAAAACCTTTTTAAAACGCGTTTCAGGTAATTACAGTAGATTGGAGTAAAAGATGGATACGGCACTGAAAGGCATCAAGAAGTGGCTTATTTTATTAATTAAATCAAAATTAAGAAATATTGTTTTATGTAATCAAATTTATCTTTATTAAAGCTACCATTGTAAAACATGGGTTTATCCCATCTATTTAATAAATAAAATCCGGTGTTTTCTAAACTCTGATATTTTTCCTAACTCACGGTCCTGATGAAATTTCCGCTGCAATGTTTTCAAAATAATCACCGGTACCACTGGGCTGTTCGCGACTCCCGATTCTGTCCAGGGTGGGTCGGGGGTCGTGACAGAAGGTCACGAAAGTGTTGGACGCTTCCTGAGGTGATGTCACGTCTTGCTGCGGCTGCTAGTCCGTTTGCCAGCTTTTCATGCATGTGGGCTGGGCAACTGACCACTGTCAGTGCCCGAACAGACCACTTGCTGGCTTGGTCATTTAAGTCAAAGTGTCAGTTCCACTTGTGTAGACAATAGGATGCGGACCTAGTTAAGACAACGTATGTTAGATCTCCCGACATTCACGAATAATTCACACCCTTCAAAAAAAAACAAAAAAAAAAACAAAAAAAAAACTATTCATAATATATTGTTTAACTAGCACGTACCCGTTTTAGTAACCACTAACAAAAATTCTTGAACCCATTAGAGGTATTCTATATTCCGTATTAAAAATCGAATCAAACTGAAACCCTTTAAAACTGAACTGAATTAAATATTTAATATTCGGTTCAGTTTTACACCAAAGCCAAATTAGGTAATCGATTTCGGTTCTAGAGACCTTATTTTGATTAAGTATGAGAAACCTGGTGGATTTTCCTATTTTTATAACTCATTAAAGATTTAGCTTATAGGAAATCAAACCAAGAAACTTGAAATCCGAAGTACTAACAACCATTTGCTAAAATTTAGGTTTTCTTTGGAAAACATACCGAACTGAATTAGAGATTCGGTTTTGCCAACTTTCCATTCGATTCATTCTTCCGGTTGAAACCGGAAAAGAATTTAAACCAAGAGAACCAAAAAGGCGAAAACTCATAAGATCCATCACTCCTTTAATTAATAATTATTATATAATTATCATGACTTAAATTTTAAGTGAAAAAAAACATGACATGTTTTATCTCATTAATACAAGCATATGAAAATATTATATATTTTTTTTGGTATAACAATGTTAAGAGAATCTAAGCAAATTCTGAGGAACACAGTTGATGTGGCTTTCACATCAGGAAATGCATAGGTTTCAGTACATTCAGTACAGCCTACAGCAAGTACTCTGTTTCTTTACCATAAACATGTCATCAAATTTGAATAGTTGAATGTCAAATCCTCTATACAAAACAAAAAAAACATGGAAAAATAGCCAAAAATAACCATTTTAAGTAATTCAATAATCAAAATTCTATTGACTTGTAAAACTAATATAAAGATGATAGTTGTCTAAATTATACAATTTTTAACAGAATTAACTAAATATAAAGGACACAGTTTTCAATAAAAACTAAGAGGATTTTTGTAATTTACTCAATTATTTAAGTTCATCTTTCAATAAAACATTTTCTTTTTAAAATCCAACACCCATACATACACAATATCGACTTTTGAAAATGTAATACCGTATAATCTATGTGATTTTTAACATTTAAATCACACAATTTGGACAAGTGATATTTTTTTATTAACGTGTTCTTGTAAGCTGTCTAAAAGCCACATAGACTTGTAGTCCACAGTGGTAAAAGACAATTTTTTTTTTATGAAATACTTAGGTTCAAACCTACGCAAGTGAAATTAGCCACTAAAAATATAGTTTATGCGATAATGAATATCATGCTAATTAACATGTACCATAAGTGACCACGGTAAGTCCAGTGCTTATACATGAATTTTGTAGGTCAACATGTTATTTTCTCTTAAAATTTTAATTTTAAATTGAACCTTTAGGAATTTAGAGTAATTACTAATTAATACTTGAGTATCAGTATAAAAAAACCTTGATATCAAAATTATCAGCTTAATATTAATGGATGAATAGATAAATCGAAAAGTGAAACTGTGTTATTATAACACTTTTTAATTTTTAATATGAGAACAAAGAAAGCACAACAAAATTGTCTTTTATGCTTGATTTTTCATATAAAAAAATCATACATTAATAATAAAAAATAGTACTAATTATAGTGTATTTTTTTTAATTATGAGGACGATAACTCTGCAAAAGTTTATTAATCTATTATATATAATAAATGAGAAGTTTTTTGCTAATGTGGCAGCTTCTTAGAGCCTCTTGGAATGCATTTTGACGGGAAAATGAGCTGGATCTTTTTAGTGCTCGCGGATCCCGTTTTTACCAACCCGACCCATTGATTTCGGACCCTACATATTTATTATCTAAATTCTAAATCCTTTGTTCCTTTCATTCAACAACACTCCTCTGTCACCACTCTCAAAACCCTAGCGCCGCATACCCATATTCTTCAAAAATCAACAATGGTGATTTCAGACATTAAACACCGATCTCACATCTTAAAGTACAATTTTCTCATTTTTAGTTCATCATCCATTCAAAGCCCAATACGTCATTTACCTCCATCGCCGTGTCTTCAAATCAAATATCAAACAGTAACTCTTCTAATCTTCATACTCTAAACCCTAAATTCAAATCTCCTTCACGCTTTCTTTATTTTCCCCTTCTTTCTCCTTGAATCCTCTACAATCTATCTTCAAGGCAAGTTTATGTTTTTCGTTTAGGTGAAAGATTAGGGTTAGGAGCAACGAGAGGATGGGATGCGACACAGAAGGATGAGAATCCGAGTCTAGATTCGACTTGCCAGGTTTGTATTCATCTTTTAATCGTTATATATGTTTTAGGGTTCTTACGTGTGCTTTTAATTCAGCGAGTTTATTCATATCAGAAAAAATAACAAAAGAAATTGTTCTTGATTGATTTTTGGGAGCCGGAATTGAGTGTCAATTTAGGGTTTGTTCTTGCGTAAATCGAATCCAGTTAATTTAAAAAAAAACGTCTAGGGTTTTTTTCTGTTCAACTAATCATATGACTTTGATCCAGGATTGGGTCAATTGGAAGAAGCTGTGATGGTGGATGCATCATATTTTCATTTTCTTCGGTAATTTCATTGGTCAATCAACAACTTCGATCTACTAATTGATCCACATATTTTGTTTTTTGATGATTCGTTATTCATATTTGTGTAATCTTGATATGTTAATCCATTGTTCATCTTTTAGTGCATCTAAAAAATCAAAGTTTAAGATACTAAGCGAAGGCTGTTTCAGAATCTTTATTTTCATGATTCATTTGTGTTTCAGATTATGTAGTTTAAATCATGAATAATTTCGTTTCTTTTAAAATAAATTTTGTTCTCATTCATTTGTTTTCCAGATTTAGGACGATATACTACACAATTGTATGTTCGTCTATGGCTCCATGGTCTATAGCGGGGATTAAGATCCCTTGATGGTAGTACATATTGGTAATGATCCATCTTTTAACTAAATGACTAAAGCAATTTATTCATACAACTAGACAACATAGGGGTGTTTAACTGCTTATATGTTAATCGTAAAAAGTGCAAATTCAAATTAAATTTTGACAATGTTATTTTATTGAAAACTGCAATAATGATATTTCATTGGAATATGCCTTTGCCTTTAGCATGGAAAGTGTTTTTGGTTTCAGTGATATGAACCAAGCCATGAGGGAGAAGAGGATGCATGAGGAAGGGGTATTTTAAGATACCCACAAAATAAGAACTTCTTCCCTTTTTATTTATAAATAGACCCTTAAATGAGGGCAATTTGGTCTTTTAAACACTATTTATTTTTTAGCCCCTAATCTTATTACACTTAAATCCCCGAGTTTTAACAAAATTATAGATAATTAGTTACACTTTTCCCCCTCCACAACAAACTTATAATTCTTTTGCCATATCTTATAAACTATAATGTTTAAAAAAATGAAAAGATAGCATGACAACCTATGCATTTTTGTCGAAGTTTCGGTAGTTGTCTTGTTCAGTATCGAGGTGCGGATTAAAAGGTACAAGTAGATAATGCCTTAGTGTACAAGTTATCATTGCAATGAAGTAGAATAAGTAAATTAATAAACTTTGTGTAATGTTTATATTTGATTACTAGAAACTATAAAATGTATTATAGTATAAATTCAATGACTAAGTATTAGTTATATTATAAAACTCTAACAACCTACGTGGATATTTCGATTTTGTATAGATATTTATTGACAAAGTAAAAAATGACTAGATATATAATATTTATTAGCATGAGTTTGACTCACTTTAAAATGAATATTCAGATTTTGTATAGATATTATTTGACAAAGTCAAAAATTGACTAGATATATATGCTATTTATTAGCATGGGTTTTGTGACAACTGGCACTTTTCCACATATTCCGTACAATGTTAAATAGTAATTTATGCATTAATGACTGTGCCTAATTTAATTAATGACATGAATGATTTTCTGAATGCTATCATATACATACAAGTGCATTACATGTTGCAAGATTATTTATCATTATTGCATGTAACACAATATGGTTCAATTAGTGCACGAAACAAAGTTAGCACAGTTATTAGACAAAATAGAAGTACTGACGGGAGATCAGTACTCAGGCAGACATGATGTTAAGACACAGAATGAGCCCGAAACCAAGAGTTACACTAGTATAGTGCGTAGGAAAGTAAGGAACATAAAACTGTCTTCCTAGTGATAGTTTAAGTGCCGAAAAGTGCCTAAAACTCACAAAAACTGCAGAATTCTGCATATTTCAGCTTTTTAATAACAAAATATAGTGCAGAATTTTGGTTTAATGATCCAGAATACCTTCCCAAGTGTCGGGAATCAAAATTGTCACAAAGTGGAACATAAAGCACACTAAACTGCGTAATTTAGCACCTTTACGAACCGGTAACCAACCGGACAACCGGACACTACCCGAAACACCAAATTTTCACTAGAAGCATTGTTTTAACATTTTCGAGCTAGTTATGAACACCGAACATCATAATACACCTTAAAACACCATAACACATAAAACACTAACCAAGTCCCTTAAAACCTAACTAACTAACCATTACAACATAACTAGCACCCCCCCCCCCCCCATTTACGGTTAGGAACATGGGACCCACCCCATGATTTTATATGAATTGTTTAATAGATTTGTTGGGCACTTTGTAAGCATAATGACCAATAGACAAGGAAATGTTGGGAGCTTGTTCTTAAATAACCATAAGACTACATGTAACACCTCGAAAATTCACGTCCTATAATGTGTTGACACGTGTCATATGTTCAAAACGTGTGAAAGAATATTATAGAAGGACTAAAGTTGACAAACACGGGAAGTATGTGGATATACGTATTCTAAGTGTCAACTGTGAATAAATGTAATATACATTAACCCTACATGATGCTCATACCTTCAAACGTTTAAATCATGGATCATACGAAGCTAAAAGTGAGAGATTTCAAACTACGGGGACTAAATGTGTCAACATGTTTAATTTATACCTCTGAGTGACCTTTTGACAAACCTGAAGCTTTGTAAATGTTAAATATGCTCCCTAGAATACATGATATAAATTTCATAAAATTTTGTAATCGTATGAGAAAGTTATGATCAAATTCGTGTGCGAAGGGTTAAAGCGTAAACATTGAAAGTTAAGACTTTCCGGGTTAACCGGAAGTGTCCAGGGACTTGGCAAAGTGGGTATAAGTCCTAAAGCCCTTGTGGGTAAATAATAAGGGGTCAAATTGTAAGTAATTAGCTCAATTGACCTTTCGGAAGGGCCAAGAGGTGTGATGCAACAACTCAAAAATGTTTTTGGCTGATCAGAAGGGCCATGCGGCCCGCGTAGACTCTTAAGACATCTTACGCGGCCCGCATCAGGACGCCAGATGCAGAAAACTTCGACCAGCAGCCTGTTTTAGCGGGTATTCGACTTTTATCCGATCTTTTTGCATTGTGGGCGACCCCTAAACTGTTCTAGAGCACTAGGGACATATGTATACCAGTTGTGGTGTGTGCTAGACCTTGTTCTCAACCAATTGTGGTGATTGAATTCACTATAAAAGGCCACAAGTGTTCAAACAATTCCTCACACCTTCATCTGCATTTGTGGATCACTTCTGGAGCTCAAACTTCCTCTCAAGTGTTCTCTAATCAAGCTTAGGACTTCAGTAAGTGTTCTAATCCTTCTTTAATTGAGTTTAGCTTAGTTATTTAGCTAAAAGTCAAACCGTCGTAATTACGGTTTGACTTGGAGATTAGTCAACAATGGCTCAGTCATATCTAGAATTAAAAGCAGATATAAGTAGGTAATTATATGGGTAATAAACCCTTAAAAGGGCCCCCCCTGATTACCACTC
Source organism: Helianthus tuberosus (assembly GCA_030545235.1). Lineage (NCBI taxonomy): Eukaryota > Viridiplantae > Streptophyta > Magnoliopsida > Asterales > Asteraceae > Helianthus > Helianthus tuberosus. The sequence continues at coordinate 147,749,001 of CM060358.1, forward strand.
TAACCAGGTCAAAAGTCGGGTCAAACTAGTTTATAAAAAGTCAACAGGATACTTAAAATGCCATTTATGCATATTTAACATTATAGATCATATACAACCTGTTGGATCATTGTTATAACTTAGTAATAAGCGTAAGAACATGTCTAAACATGTTCAACCCGACAATTTCCTGTTTAGACCCGGTTCGGAACCGAAAGTCACATAGTTTGACTTTCACTTTGACTTTCAGTTCTGACCCGTTTAGGCATGTTTTAGAAATGCTTCAGAGCTTTAATTGGACTAGGTTACATGTTAGTACAACCCTCTGTGATTATACACCTTGGTACATTAGTTATCCAATTAATATGCATATTTCCGTTAATTGCTCCTATGTTGACCGTTATGCCCTTATTACCTTAAAACGTGATTTTTGGAAATGTAAAAGAGTAGAAACTTTAATTACTGATATATAAACTTGTATGCAAAGTTTGACATCAGTTTGAATTGTAGATTTAAGAGTTATGCTCATTATCGCAAAATGAATGCTTTATGTTAATAAAATGGCATAATTAGCGTATAGCCTAGTTAAGCCTACTTTTTGGTATCAAACTTAATACCCACTGATGTAATATATTATTTTGGGATTTTTAAAGATTTTTAATTAATTTTAGGCTGAGCATAACTAGTAGTCGTAGACTTAATCCGGTAATTGTCGGTTTTGCCCTTACGGGCCATAAAATGAGTTTTACATATCTAAACGACTCCCAACCTTTTTCTACTGATCACATATGATAAATAAATTATGTTAAGCCTTCTGGAAATATAAAAATATCAGATTTAAGTATCGAACCCGGAAATGGCCTTTAATCGCCTTATTTAGCGTTTTTAACGCATAGTATGTATTAAAATTTTATTGAACATACCCGGGTTGATACCTACTGATATATGAGGCAAATTAGAATATTTTAACAGTAAACAAAGGTTGATTAACTCAGACTTCGGTTTTGAGCTTTTCGGCTTATGTGAAATTACCAAATTACCCCTACGGGGCATAGTTTGGTTAAAAATGATAAATTTCACATATATGCTTTATCCTATTGATATAACTTAGAAAATTATGTGTTTTTGCTGATTACATCAGACCTGTAACTCAGGTTGTTACTTAAACTCTTTTATAAACTTTTAAATGACCAAACTACCCCTACGGGGCCTAGTTTGTGTTTAAACACGTTTCAGGCATAATGAAAGACATCTTACTGATGTCACAACATATTTGAGGCAAAATTAACTTAGGAAACCTGTATATAGCTCTCATGAATACCCGTCACGCTTATTACGCGTACGGTTCGGTTTATGTAACAAGTTTACATAAATTAGCCGAAACAGGTCAAACCTTAACGGTTTTATCTCAAAATCCAGAATGTGAATAATAAACCCATATTAAACAAGTCTTCAAACTTTTCGGGTCTAAATCACATTCTATCCAGTCTTCGCTTAATCATGCGTACGAACCGTATCTTTGAAACTAGCCGGTCTAAGCTTAAGCTTAATTAAAGACCCGTTAGGATTCTAATAGGTTATTATAAAACCTTCGTTCCAGATTAGGAGGACCAGTAAAAGCTACATGCATTTTGCTAACTGTGAATTATACTTTGCTCAGGAAAATACTTTTAACTTATTTTCCCTATACGGGCTTGGGTTACGGTATATAGCATACCGCTTGATCGGGCATCAAATTCTCCACCGTTGAGTGGGTAGTTAAATAAATTTGATCGGCTCGTTTAAACAGTCTTGTTACTTAAAGTCTTTGGGGGGTTAATGACCATGTCCCGGATATCCTCGGCATCATTCGAAGTAATGGCCACGACCTGAGCGCGGGGTGTAGGCGTACACCTGTCAGTGAATAACTCAATATTGTGGTGTGTCTATTGATCTTTAACCCGGACTTGATCCGGGCTACTAAACGCACAAGGAACATGTAATTCATTCACAAGATTATAATATTAAATAATTCTCCCAAGTTAAAATAAAATGTTTATGCCACGTGCATCCAAACCAATTTTAAATCATTTTACAAAATGAGTCAGTTGAATGTATTTACCAGTGTAAACTGACGTATTTTCCCAAAAAGATTAAATGCAGGTACTAAGCGAAATTGGCTGGGATTTCTCCTTAGCATCATTAGAATTCTTGCAAGCTTAAGATGCCTGAAGTCTGTTGAACTATCGATTATATTTTGTTTCCGATCCATCTGTGGATAAACATCCGAATATTGTGACATTTGACATTTCAATATTAAATTCGGTTGTATCACATCTTTTAAATTGCTTCCGCTGTGCATATTAAATATTGTGTTGTTTGACTATAATGTTGCCAACCATGACGTCACGATACTCCCCACCGGGCCCACCGGTGACACGTGGAAATCGGGGTGTGACAGGTTGGTATCAGAGCCAACACTAAGTGAATTAAACACTAGCCTTTTGTGTTTAATCTCAGTTACACAATTGCACAAATCTAAACTTTCGAGTCTAGACATATAACATAGGACAAATTCCACTTTGTTTGTGTTGTCCTTTATTTGCATGTATTTTCGTTTTGTTATCTCATGTTATAATGACAGGATTTGAAAATGCCGCCAAGATTCTTCAGGAGACGAGGAAGGGGCAAGGGGCCGATCACCGCCCCCAACGATAATGAAGCAGGACCCTCGAATGTTCGAGCTCCGTCTACTACGGAGAGTGATGATCCACGGAAAAACCGAAGGAACCTATTTGAGCCGGCCAGACGATCGGTATCTCACAGCTCTACCCCTCCGGTCCAAAACCCGTATGGGCCACAACCGGACTACGAGCCGAACAACCCTCAGCCTTCCTTCATACCATTACAACGATCCCTGTCTCGTCATTCTTTCGGGGACCCCACCCCAATTTTTCGGGGCCGGTTTAATCCGGTAGGCTACGTGCAAGAACCCGTGGGTTTTAACCCACTGGGGCCAGACGATCACTTCTCCGGTGATAATGCGGATGACATGGACGAGGATACTGACCCCGTCGAACCCGCAAGTGGTACACCGAACCACCCGATCGAAATCTCCGACGGATCTTCGTTCCACGGATCACCCTATGTTGGTCCAGATAGCTTCCAAGCTATGTTCACCAGGCACGAATGGTACTATACACCTCCTCGCCATTCGTCGCCTTATCAGCAGCAACAGCAGCAGCAGCAGGAACAGGATCCCTCTAAGGATTCCAGATTCGTGGCAGTCACGCCACCGCCTCCACCGCCACCAGTGCAGCCGGCACCTCCGCAACCGCCAAGGCGAAGGAGAACCGGTGCGCGTATGTCGTCACGAGCAGGGGATTTCCATTTCAGTTCCCCATATCAATCCAGTGGCAGTCACTATCCGCCACACCAGGAGGACCCACAAATGGGTGGACCTTCACAGCCAGCTGTTCCACAGCCACCGCCGATGGGTTTTGACAACCCAATTCCAGCGTATACGGGTTCCATGGCATACAACCCGTTTGAACCGCCAAATCACCACAATTATGGTTACGCGGAGGCCGACCCTTACGTGGTAGCGGCAAACTACAACACCCAAGGACCCTATGGAGATCCATGGGGAGTAGGGTACCCAACACATGGGTACCAGATACCTCCTAGGCCTATTATCTGGACGCAATCGCAGCCGCCACGGTTTTCTCCCCCAGAAAGGGAGGAAATCCTGCAAAGGTTGGATGAAGTAGAGCGAGGCTTCCACCGTGACCGTAGGGAGAGACAGACTTTCTTCCAAGGATTGGCAAGCTTGATCAAAGGGAAGAACAAGAAGGATCATTGAATCCTTCCAATTATTGTTAAGCCCCTGCGTGGGTGTATTTGTTTAAGCCCCTGCGTGGGTCTATCTTTCCGTTAACCCCTACGAGGGTATGATGTTGTATAAGTCCCTGCGTGGACAATTATTTGTGTTTAGTCCCTACGTGGACATTTATCGGTGTGTTAGTCCCTGCGTGGACTTATATCTTTCTGTAAGACCCCGGCGTGGGCGATTTGTTTGTGAAAGACCCGTTTAGGGCAATATGTAATTTCTAAGTAATTAATGGAATGTTATGTTTATAAATTTCATCTTTGCTATTATATGCATAATTATTATATATGAAATAAGTAAATCAAAATCATTCCTTTTAAACGTTAATCTGCCTATTTAAATATTAATCAGAATCTTATGAGTGAAACCTAGCCTGAGTGTCATTATAAAGACCTGGCCAAGATGGTAAGACCTGTTTAAAAGATTCGTATCCCTGTTAACATCTGAAAATATGTTAACACTCCTGGCAGACGTGATTTATTAAAAATCACATACGTCATTTTTATAAAGGAATTCTTTAGAAGATTCCTAACCCAGTTTAATGATCTCTGAATCCTGGGTTTACATCATCAATTAAGATGATCATATTTTAACCATACGTGGTAATATAATGCCTACAGGCCTTGCTTTTTTCTAAATGAGCCAAAAGACGGTGGTAGCAATGACTCCCTGTCAGATAAGGTGATGAACTAGGTTCAAACCTTAAAAGCCTTGATTCTCTGAAATCATAGCTTATATTTCAAAATGTCGTCGTGACTAGGCCTATTGTGCCAGTATACCTTAATGTTTTGATTCTCTGAAATCATAGATTAAATAAAAATGTCCATGTGACTAGGCCTTTTGTGCCACAAATAAAACTATTATTGTTTTATAATTAGGATAAATTATTATAGAAATCCTAAATAAATATGATTAATAAATTAACCAAATATGGTCTCTGTTTACCATGGTTAATGAATTCCCCTAAGGGGCAATTCCATAATAAACTCCCAAATAAACTATTGTCCTTGTTTTCTGCAACAGTTCAATTAAAATGGCTAACTCGGACGAGGGTAATAGCCATCCAGTGGAGGTTAATAATGACGCCCGAATTAATCTAACGGGTGCGGAATTGAAAGCGATCATAGACGGCGCTGTTACACAGGCTTTGGAAAGGCAGTATGAAGAGTACAGTGGGACTCGTAGTAGGACCCAATCTACACAGCCTTCAAAGCCACCGTCCAAGAAGGACGACCCAAAGAAAGATGATGATCGACGTTCCTCGAACAACAGTGCTCCATCTCAGCAGGTTATACTAAACAAGGGACCCCGTGACAAGGGTTGCTCTTATAAATATTTTGTTTCCTGCAAACCCCGGGATTTCACTGGGGAGAAGGGAGCCATTGACTGTATGACATGGCTGGATGAGATGGAGACGGTTGTTGATATCAGCGGATGCGCTGAGCGAGACGTGGTCAAGTTTGTATCGCAGTCTTTCAAAGGTGAAGCTTTAGCGTGGTGGAGATCTCTGATTCAAGCCACCGGGAAAATCCCACTGTATAACATGTCTTGGGATCAATTTGTTGCCCTTATCAGGGAAAATTTCTGCCCTCAGCATGAGGTGGAGAAGATAGAGTCTGATTTTCTATCCTTGGTGATGACAAACCTCGACTGTCAAGCTTACCTAACGAGCTTCAACACTATGTCTCGGTTGGTTCCATACCTGGTAACCCCGGAACCAAAACGGATAGCTCGTTTTATCGGTGGTTTAGCCCCCGAGATCAAGGCAAGCGTAAAAGCTTCTCGGCCAGCTACTTTTAGATCAGTAGCTGACATTTCCTTATCCCTCACTCTGGATGCGGTCAGGCAGAGATCGCTGAGGAATAAGGAGGCTGAGAAAAGAAAGCGTGAAGATGATGGTTCACGCAGATCGAACAAGAAGCACCGTGGGAACGGTGATAGCAAGAAAGGATCTGACTCAAGGAAAGAGGGGCATAATTCTGGTGAGAAGCCCAAATGCAAAATTTGCAAGAAGCAGCACTTTGGAAAGTGCAGACTTGAGTCGAACTCACAGACTCAGTCAAAATCTTATGCTTGTGGCATTTGCAAGTCCACGGATCACAAAACCTTGGATTGCAAGAAGATAAAAGATGCAACGTGCTACCGTTGCAATGAAAAGGGCCACATTAAAACCAACTGCCCTAAGTACAATAAGAAGCCTGAAGAGGCCAAGAAGACTAACGCCAGAGTCTTCAGAATGGACGCAAAAGAAGCGGTTCTAGACGACAACGTTATTACAGGTACTTTCCTTATAAATGACGTTTATGCTAGAGTACTTTTCGATTCAGGCGCTGATAAGTCTTTCGTTGATAATAAGTTTTGTGAATTGTTGAAATTACCTGTCAAAACCTTAAGTGTGAATTATGAGGTGGAGTTAGCAGATGGTACACTAGAAACCGTCTCAACTGTGTTAGATGGATGTGTTATATCCATTAAGAACCATTCTTTTCCTCTGTCTCTACTTCCCTTAAAATTGGCCGGTTTTGACATAGTTCTGGGTATGGACTGGTTATCTCATAACCAGGCCCAAATTGTCTGTAACATGAAGCAAGTAGTGATAAAGACTCCGTCTGGTGAATCACTTACCATTCGGGGAGATACCCAGTATGGGCTACCTGAGCAAGCGACTATGCTCAAGGCTTCAAAATGTTTAAAGAGGGGTTGTGTCATCTACATGGCACAAGTGATTATTGAAGAGCCCAAACCGAAGATTGAAGACATCCCTGTCATCTCTGAATTCCCAGAAGTTTTTCCAGAAGAACTACCTGGTTTGCCACCAAATAGGCAAGTGGAATTCAGGGTTGATATCATCCCCGGAGCAGCACCAGTTGCCAGAGCACCCTATAGGTTGGCTCCAACGGAGATGAAAGAATTGAGGACACAGCTAGACGAATTGCTAGCCAAGGGTTTCATAAAACCTAGTTCGTCTCCTTGGGGAGCACCAGTCCTGTTTGTCAAGAAGAAGGACGGATCGATGCGTCTGTGCATCGATTATCGTGAGCTTAATAAGGTCACGATCAAGAATACGTATCCTTTGCCTCGGATCGATGATTTGTTCGATCAATTGCAAGGAGCAAGTTATTTCTCAAAGATTGATTTGAGATCAGGTTACCATCAACTGAAGGTTAGAGATGAAGACGTGCATAAAACAGCATTTAGGACTCGTTATGGTCATTACGAGTTCCTAGTGATGCCTTTTGGGCTCACTAATGCACCGGCCGCATTCATGGACCTCATGAATCGCGTTTGCAAGCCGTACTTAGATAAATTCGTCATCGTTTTCATCGATGACATCCTTATTTATTCGAAGGACCAAGCTGACCACGAGAAACATCTTCGCTGTATTCTCAAACTCCTACATCAGGAGAAGCTCTATGCCAAATTCTCTAAATGTGAATTTTGGCTTCGAGAGGTCCAATTTCTTAGACACATGGTTAGTGAGCGTGGTATCCAAGTGGATCCCGCTAAGGTTGAAGCAGTTATGAACTGGCAAGAACCAAAGACGCCTACTGAGATTCGTAGCTTCTTGGGATTGGCAGGATATTACAGACGTTTCATTGAAAATTTTTCAAGAATTGCTGCACCCCTAACTTCCTTGACTAAGAAGAAAGTAAAGTTCGTTTGGGGGCCTAAACAGCAAGAAGCTTTCGATATTCTCAAGCAGAAGTTGAGCAATGCTCCAGTGTTGACATTGCCTGATGGGATTGAAGAATTTGTAGTTTATTGTGATGCATCACACACTGGCATGGGGTGTGTGCTTATTCAAAAAGGCAAGGTTATTGCCCATGCATCACGACAGTTAAAGGTGCATGAAAAGAATTACACCACCCACGACTTGGAGTTGGGTGCCGTTGTATTCGCACTAAAACTGTGGAGGCATTACCTATATGGAATCAAGTGTGTGATCTATTCTGATCACAAGAGCCTCCAGCACCTGTTTAACCAGAAAGAGTTAAACATGAGGCAACGCCGTTGGATGGAGAATTTGAATGATTATGATTGTGAAATCAAGTACCATCCCGGTAAGGCGAATGTAGTTGCCGACGCCTTAAGCAGGAAGGAAAGGGTTAAACCCATCCGAATCAATGCCAAGCGCATGGAGATAAAGAATAATTTGATTGAAAGGTTGTTAGCTGCACAGAAGGAAGCTGTGTTGGAAGCTAACTATCCTAATGAAAAGTTAGGAGTAACTGAGGAGCAGTTAACTCTTAGCAAGGACGGGATTTTAAGATTGAATGGACGAATATGGGTTCCAATTTATGGGGGACTTCGTGATGTTATCCTCCAGGAAGCCCATAGTTCCAAATACTCCGTTCATCCTGGAGCTGATAAGATGTACCAGGATCTAAAGGCAAACTATTGGTGGATAGGCTTGAAGAAGTCTGTAGCCACTCATGTAGCTAAATGCTTGACATGTGCGCAAGTCAAAGCCGAGCATCAGAAACCATCAGGTTTGCTACAACAGCCTGAACTTCCTACGTGGAAGTGGGAAATGGTAACTATGGATTTTATTACCAACTTACCTAAGACAAGGAAAGGAAATGATACAATATGGGTTATAGTTGACAGACTGACTAAGTCAGCACATTTCTTACCCATCAAGGAGACTTATAGCTCCGACATGTTAGCCCAGTTATACGTTGATAAGATTGTAGCCTTACATGGCATACCTGTGTCTATTATCTCTGACCGAGATACAAGATACACGTCACATTTTTGGAAAATTTTCCAACAATCTTTGGGCACACGTTTGAATTTTAGTACGGCATATCATCCTCAGACTGACGGTCAGAGTGAGCGTACGATTCAAACGTTGGAAGACATGCTACGTGCATGTGCGATCGATTTGGGTGGTAGTTGGGATAAGAACCTACCGTTAATCGAATTCTCCTACAACAATAGCTACCATACCAGCATTAAGGCTGCGCCCTTCGAGGCATTATACGGTAGAAAGTGTAGATCGCCCGTTTGTTGGGCAGAAGTTGGAGATGTCCAATTATCAGGACCAGAGATAGTGTTCGAGACGACGGACAAGATTGTCCAGATTCGTGACCGTCTCAAAGCTGCCCGAGACAGGCAGAAGAGTTACGCTGATCCAAAGCGTAAAGATTTTCACTTCGAAGTAGGTGACAAAGTCCTACTTAAAGTGTCACCCTGGAAGGGAGTGATGCGGTTTGGTAAGAAAGGCAAGCTAAGCCCGAGATACATAGGACCTTTCGAGGTTATCGAACGTGTCGGGTCAGTTGCCTATAAGTTAAACTTACCAGAAGAGCTCAGTGGAATTCACAATGTGTTCCACATCTGCAATCTGAAGAAGTGCTTCGCTGACGAATCACTGATTATACCCCATACAGATGTGCATATAGACGAGCGCTTAAAATTTGTTGAAAAACCTTTGTCGATTGAAGATCGACAGGTAAAGAAGCTTCGAAGGAAGCATGTACCTATTGTGAAGGTCAAATGGGATGCCCGTAGAGGTCCCGAATATACGTGGGAGGTTGAATCCACGATGAAAGAAAAGTACCCTTACTTATTTCAGTAAATCTCGGGTCGAGATTTATTTTAAGGGGGTGAGGATGTAACACCTCGAAAATTCACGTCCTATAATGTGTTGACACGTGTCATATGTTCAAAACGTGTGAAAGAATATTATAGAAGGACTAAAGTTGACAAACACAGGAAGTATGTGGATATACGTATTCTAAGTGTCAACTGTGAATAAATGTAATATACATTAACCCTACATGATTCTCATACCTTCAAACGGATAAATCATGGATCATACGTAGCTAAAAGTGAGAGATTTCAAACTACGGGGACTAAATGTGTCAACATGTTTAATTTATACCTCTGAGTGACCTTTTGACAAACCCGAAGCTTTGTAAATGTTAAATATGCTCCCTAGAATACACGATATAAATTTCATAAAATTTCGTAATCGTATGAGAAAGTTATGATCAAATTCGTGTGCGAAGGGTTAAAGCGTAAACATTGAAAGTTAAGACTTTTCGGGTTAACCGGAAGTGTCCAGGGACTTGGCAAAGTAGGTATAAGTCCTAAAGCCCTTGTGGGTAAATAATAAGGGGTTAAATTGCAAGTAATTAGCTCAATTGACCTTTCGGAAGGGCCAAGAGGTGTGATGCAACAACTCAAAAACGTTTTTGGCTGATCAGAAGGGCCATGCGGCCCGCGTAGACTCTTAAGACATCTTACGCGGCCCGCATCAGGACGCCAGATGCAGAAAACTTTGACCAGCAGCCTGTTTTAGCGGGTATTCAACCTTTATCCGATCTTTTTGCATTGTGGGCGACCCCTAAACTGTTCTAGAGCACTAGGGACATATGTATACCAGTTGTGGTGTGTGCTAGACCTTGTTGTCAACCAATTGTGGTGATTGAATTCACTATAAAAGGCCACAAGTGTTCAAACAATTCCTCACACCTTCATCTGCATTTGTGGATCACTTCTGGAGCTCAAACTTCCTCTCAAGTGTTCTCTAATCAAGCTTAGGACTTCAGTAAGTGTTCTAATCCTTCTTTAATTGAGTTTAGCTTAGTTATTTAGCTAAAAGTCAAACCGTCGTAATTACGGTTTGACTTCGAGATTAGTCAACAATGGCTCAGTCATATCTCGAATTAAAAGCAGATATAAGTAGGTAATTATATGGGTAATAAACCCTTAAAAGGGTCCCCCCTGATTACCACTCTAACCAGGTCAAAAGTCGGGTCAAACTAGTTTATAAAAAGTCAACAGGATACTTAAAATGCCATTTATGCATATTTAAAATTATAGATCATATACAACCTGTTGGATCATTGTTATAACTTAGTAATAAGCGTAAGAACATGTCTAAACATGTTCAACCCGACAATTTCCTGTTTAGACCCGGTTCGGAACCGAAAGTCACATAGTTTGACTTTCACTTTGACTTTCAGTTCTGACCCGTTTAGGCATGTTTTGGAAATGCCTCAGAGCTTTAATTGGACTACGTTACATGTTAGTACAACCCTCTGTGATTATACACCTTGGTACATTAGTTATCCAATTAATATGCATATTTCCGTTAATTGCTCCTATGTTGACCGTTATGCCCTTATTACCTTAAAACGTGATTTTTGGAAATGTAAAAGAGTAGAAACTTTAATTACTGATATATAAACTTGTATGCAAAGTTTGACATCAGTTTGAATTGTAGATTTAAGAGTTATGCTCATTATCGCAAAATGAATGCTTTATGTTAATAAAACGGCGTAATTAGCGTATAGCCTAGTTAAGCCTACTTTTTGGTATCAAACTTAATACCCACTGATGTAATATATTATTTTGGGATTTTTAAAGATTTTTAATTAATTTTAGGCTGAGCATAACTAGTAGTCGTAGACTTAATCCGGTAATTGTCGGTTTTGCCCTTACGGGCCATAAAATGAGTTTTACATATCTAAACGACTCCCAACCTTTTGCTACTGATCACATATGATAAATAAATTATGTTAAGCCTTCTGGAAATATAAAAATATCAGATTTAAGTATCGAACCCGGAAATGGCCTTTAATCGCCTTATTTAGCGTTTTTAACGCATAGTATGTATTAAAATTTTATTGAACATACCCGGGTTGATACCTACTGATATATGAGGCAAATTAGAATATTTTACCAGTAAACAAAGGTTGATTAACTCAGACTTCGGTTTTGAGCTTTTCGGCTTATGTGAAATTACCAAATTACCCCTACGGGGCATAGTTTGGTTAAAAATGATAAATTTCACATATATGCTTTATCCTACTGATATAACTTAGCAAATTATGTGTTTTTTCTGATTACATCAGACCTGTAACTCAGGTTGTTACTTAAACTCTTTTATAAACTTTTAAATGACCAAACTACCCCTACGGGGCCTAGTTTGTGTTTAAACACGTTTCGGGCATAATGAAAGACATCTTACTGATGTCACAACATATTTGAGGCAAAATTAACTTAGGAAACCTGTATATAGCTCTCATGAATACCCGTCACGCTTATTACGCGTACGGTTCGGTTTATGTAACAAGTTTACATAAATTAGCCGAAACAGGTCAAACCTTAACGGTTTTATCTCAAAATCCAGAATGTGAATAATAAACCCATATTAAACAAGTCTTCAAACTTGTCGGGTCTAAATCACATTCTATCCGGTCTTCGCTTAATCATGCGTACGAACCGTATCTTTGAAACTAGCCGGTCTAAGCTTAAGCTTAATTAAAGACCCGTTAGGATTCTAATAGGTTATTATAAAACCTTCGTTCCAGATTAGGAGGACCAGTAAAAGCTACCTGCATTTTGCTAATTGTGAATTATACTTTGCTCAGGTAAATACTTTTAACTTATTTTCCCTATACGGGCTTGGGTTACGGTATATAGCATACCGCTTGATCGGGCATCAAATTCTCCACCGTTGAGTGGGTAGTTGAATAAATTTGATCGGCTCGTTTAAACAGTCTTGTTACTTAAAGCCTTTGGGGGGTTAATGACCATGTCCCGGATATCCTCGGCATCATTCGAAGTAATGGCCACGACCTGAGCACGGGGTGTAGGCGTACACCTGTCAGTGTATAACTCAATATTGTGGTATGTCTATTGATCTTTAACCCGGACTTGATCCGGGCTACTGAACGCACAAGGAACATGTAATTCGTTCACAAGATTATAATATTAAATAATTCTCCCAAGTTAAAATAAAATGTTTATGCCACGTGCATCCAAACCAATTTTAAATCATTTTCCAAAATGAGTCAGTTGAATGTATTTACCAGTGTAAACTGACGTATTTCCCCAAAAAGATTAAATGCAGGTACTAAGCGAAATTGGCTGGGATTTCTCCTTAGCATCATTAGAAGTCTTGCAAGCTTAAGATGCCTGAAGTCTGTTGAACTATCGATTATATTTTGTTTCCGATCCATCTGTGGATAAACATCCGAATATTGTGACATTTGACATTTCAATATTAAATTCGGTTGTATCACATCTTTTAAATTGCTTCCACTGTGCATATTAAATATTGTGTTGTTTGACTATAATGTTGCCAACCATGACGTCACGATACTCCCCACCGGGCCCACCGGTGACACGTGGAAATCGGGGTGTGACACTACATTTCCAACTCATTTCACCATTTCAACAACACACTCACCTCTCCTTCCCTCTCCTTGCTTACGGCCTCAAACCACCATCATAACACCTCCATTTTTCAAAGGATTCAAAGCATTCTAAGGTGAACATGAGGTGTAAGAAGCATAGTTAGGAAGCTAGGAAGCTTTGGATGTTGAAGGACCTCGTCAAGGAGCTATTAACCACTTAAACAATCATCATCTTCATCTTTGATTTCTTCCCTAGCCTTGTGCTAGTAGTAAGCCCCTTGAAACTTGATTTTACTTCTTATCTTGATGGTTAAAAGATTATGTATATGGTTAAACATAAAGATCATGAAGAAACAAGAAGATAATCCTTAACATAAAGCTTAAAATCATAAGAATCTATGTTGTTTTAGTATGTGTATGAATCTTGATTGTTGATTTCTTGTGATGATGATGTTAATCATCATAAGAAGCTTGCTAGATTGTGATTAAACACATGATCTAGCAAGTGAGAGAATGATCTTGTGAAAAATCAAAATGATCATCCTTTATGTGAACATGAACTTGAAGAATGAAGTTGTTTTTGTGTAAGATGATGATGGATACATGATATAAGAATTATAAATGGACGAATTCAAAAATGATTTTCTCAAGAAACTAAAGTTACTTGCAAGATTTACAAGATCATGAATTATAAAGAAACTAATCATATTTTTAGTGTTAAATCAAAGCTAGAAACATGTTTGTAACAAGAAAAATACAAAAGAATGATTTTTAAAAAAATCATCTTGTAAGTCGTAAAAGACTAAATCTTTCAAGAAAGGGATTTACAAACAAATAACCACACTTTTAAGGGTAACTAAACCTACTAATTAACATACTAAGTTACTACAAATTTTTACAAAACTTCAAGTTCATGATGTAGTGTAAATTTCATGATTTTGGCCCATGGTAAGTGTTGATTGAATTGTTGTTGATTGGTGATGATTTTAAAAGAAAATGATATGCTTTGAAAGCATGGAAACCTCCATTTTTAAGGGGAAACTATGGAAAAAATTTTGTAAAATTTAAACACTTAGAAAAATATTTTTTAAATAAGTGTTTATAAGTAAATTTTAACCATGGTTTTTCATATAAAATTTGCCATAATTTTTGTTACAAAAATTACAAATGTTGGAGGTTGTTTTTGATAAATAAAAGTGACTAAGTATATATTTAGGAAAATATATATTTAGATGTCACAATTTGTGTGATTACTTGTATATTATGTGTATTAGTTATATTATTTTAGGACTTGAAAATAATATAACTTACCAAAATACCAAAAATTATAATACAAAATAATGCCAAAATTCCAAGAAAACAAATATATAATTTATACCCGAATATTGGACAAACCGAACACGGACATATGGATTACATATATATATTCCGGAATTAAACTCATATATATATTATGACAAATAAGTTAAACGGTATTTTGGAAACCAAAGAAATGAAAAATTATGATTCTTACAAGTATTACAAAGATATATCATATTTTCATCAAGTAGAAAATATATTAGTTTGAATGAAGAAAACAAATAATAAATATATTTTCTTGAACAAATAGAAAATATAATATTTTTGAAGAAAATATATACTTTCTTAAACAAATTTAGCATATATTATTTTTGGGTGAAAAGTGGATTTATAAATATTTTCTAAGATAACCTTGAAAATATATTATTTTTAAGGATTATATGAAAATATAATTATTTTTGCCAAGGAAGAATTATAGACAATTTTCTATAAAAAGTTTTCTTAATATATATATATTTTAATAATATAAATTGGTGATTTTTATTGGTTAAAAATAATATTCCAGAAATTTAAATACAAAAATTAAGTATAAGAATACTTAATAAATACGTAATCTCATATGTAAAAATACACACCGGAATATGCCACCAATACTTGGCAAAAATACACAAGACTAAAAATACAAGTGTAAGTATAGGCATACCCATCCTTGGGGAAAATATTCATGGAAGGATTACAAGACAATGTAAGTTAAAATATATTATTTTAACAAATATTCTGATAATTAATAAATATAATTTAAGTTAAAATATTATTATTTTAACAAATAATTATATACTTTGGAATGATATTTATTACATTAGAAACGTAACTCAAAGATGCTAGGCCATAACAATTAAGACTAAAAGCCGTGGCACGACCTAGCCGTCTAATAAACCATAGCACGTGTGTAGGTAGTTGCATGACTTCGGGACAGGACCTTTGAGTTACATCGGATAGCAGGACGCAAGATTGTGAGTTCATGTCCCCCTTTTCAACTGTTTTCAGTTTTATAACTTCGGGGTGAAATCCATGTTACAAAGGTTTACAAACGTTTACAAGTAGTATGGTTAGCTAAGGAATGAACTGTTAGATCATGTGAATGGGTAGGCGCATACTTAAGACCATTAATCCTCGTATAATAACCGAGGGACATGAGTGATAGATCTATTTGGGTGTTGCAAGCCCCACCCCTGGGCCGGAAGTGGCCGAAGGTGGTTACTATGTCTTCCAGCCGGAAGCCCGGTACAAAATCTGCTAGGTTTGAGCCTTCCTACGCCGTTGCACACATATTAATGACCTTGCAAATCATTAATTGATCTGTTCATAGACGCTTTCATACCGGATTACAAATGCATACTTACAATGATTACAAATGTTTACAAGATTATTCGAACACATACAGAAACACATGAACTCGCTCAACTTTTGTTGATGTTTTCAAATTATATGTATTTCAGGAAACAAAATGGATCTTGGGCGCTGGGGTTGTTTTCAAGACTAAAATCCCAAGTTTAGATGTCATCCACTTTTGTTTTGTAACATAACTCGAGGATATGTTTCTTGAAACCTAAATGACTTGTGTTTGTAACTTTTCAAACTTATGAATGGATGGACATCATGTTTTAATCATTTAGTTGTTTATTATAATTGAATGCAATGATATTGAGCAAGTCACACATCATACGCTTCCGCAAAAGTCAGGGTGTGACAGGTTTGACTCATTTTAAAATGAATGTTTCGCCACATGTTAGTATTAGTATAGATATAATAACAAACTTTCTACGAAAAAGGATGGCAAAAAATTAAGTGGGAACCAATTTTTAAAATTTAAAGAGTATTTACGCTATAAATCTATATACTTGGTTAATATGGTCATTTAAGTATTTAACCTATTTTCAACATGTAGAAGCATTTCAAGCATGCAGCACACATATTTCAAACATCAAATGTTGAAAGGCATCTAAAATTCATATTCCAGTTGCTTTTCAACCTGTACAATTTTTTCTCTTTCTCAAATTTCAAAATTCTCTTCTCCTGCTCTCTCAAACTCCTTGTACACGCTCAAAATATGGCAACGGCTTTGGTGGTTTGTGGTGTTTTGGGCGGTGTTAGATCTAGAGTATCATGGTGGTTTAACAATGGAGATGGCAGAAAGGTGAAGATGATGTCGAAGATTGAAGACGAGGATTACGTGCAATGTTTTAAAAACCGGTATTTTAATCATACCGGATTTGCTTTAAAAATGGTTCAACCGGGTAGACATGTTAGCTATATAATTCTATAGCAATACGATCATCTCTTCCAGATAACACTATTTATTTTTTAGCCCCTAATCTTATTACACTTAAATCCTTGAGTTTTAACAAAATTATAGATAATTAGTTACACTTTTCCCCCTCCACAACAAACTTATAATTCTTTTGCCATATCTTATAAACTATAATGTTTACAAAAAAAATCAAAAGATAGCATGACAACCTATACATTTTTGTCGACGTTTCGGTAGTTGTCTTGTTCAGTATCGAGGTGCGGATTAAAAGGTACAAGTAGATAATGCCTTAGTGTACAAGTGATCATTGCAAAGAAGTAGAATAAGTAAATCAATAAACTTTGTGTAATGTTTGTATTTGATTACTAGAAACTATAAAATGTATTATAGTATAAATTCAATGACTAAATATTAGTTATATTATAAAACTCTAACAACCTACATGGATATTTCGATTTTGTATAGATATTATTTGACAAAGTAAAAAATGACTAGATATATGCTATTTATTAGCATGAGTTTGACTCACTTTAAAATGAATATTCAGATTTTGTATAGATATTATTTGACAAAGTCAAAAATTGACTAGATATATATGCTATTTATTAGCATGGGTTTGACTCATTTTAAAATGAATATTTCGCCACATGTTAGTATTAGTATAGATATAATAACAAACTTTCTACGAAAAAGGATGGCAAAAAATTAAGTGGGAAACAATTTTTAAAAGTTAAAGAGTATTTACGCTATAAATCTATATACTTGGTTAATATGGTCATTTAAGTATTTAACCTATTTTCAACATGTAGAAGCATTTCAAGCATGCAGTACACACATTTCAAACATCAAATGTTGAAAGGCATCTAAAATTCATATTCCAGTTGCTTTTCAACATGTACAATTTTTTCTCTTTCTCACTCTCAAATGCAGATTTCAAATTTCAAAATTGTCTTCTCCTGCTCTCTCAAACTCCTTGTAGACGCTCAAAATATGGCAGCGGCTTTGGTGGTTTGTGGTGTTTTGGGCGGTGTTAGATCTAGAGTATCGTGGTGGTTGAACAATGGAGATGGGTGAAGATGATGTCGAAGATTAAAGATGAGGATTACGTGCAATGTTTTAAAAACCGGTATTTTAATCATACTAGATTTGCTTTAAAAATGGTTCAACCGGTTAAACCGGTTTGTACCGGGTGGTTCAACCGGGTAGACACATTTAGCTATATAATTCTATAGCAATACGATCATCTCTTCCAGATTGTGTTGTATGTTTCAGTTTTTAACTCATTCCACATTATTTGCCTAATTATTTAACAAAACTATAAAGGCTCCTTTTGTTACTATGTAATCAGCAGAACCAAATAAGCTAAACATTATAGTGAAATTTATGAAGATAATATACAAGAAAGCAGATAATTAACATTACATACCAAATACAAAAAACACAATGTTTTTGTAATTTTACTTAAATTAAAGGGGTAAGTTTAAAACTTCTAATATTAAAACTAGAAATGTACTGACAAATATCGTCTTCTCCCTCTCTCTGTCTTTTACCCTTTTCACTTCATCTTCTCTACACATTATAGTTTCTCCATTAAAGCTCAATTGAAGCATTTAAATCCTCATAATTATTCAATTTCCTTAACTCTCTTTCTTGGTTTGTAGATGGCAAGGGTCCTCCAATGTATTTGCAAAGGGGCCTTGTCACACCCCCAAAATACCACATGCAGACTCACCGCGGGACGTGTGACGTACCAGGATCCAAGCCACCAATCACATTGAACCACGCATAATATTTAAATAAAACATTCCATTCATTTCAAAATATAAATCCAAGTCATAAGTTTAACCAAAGTAAATGTTCAGCGGAAGCATAATGTAATCAGTAAATCAATTATTTCAAAACATGTTCATAGTCAACAAGCAAGTATCCAAGAGTCTCGACCCATGACCACTCCAGCACTCCCAGATAGCAAGTCCATATCAAGAATCTAACGACCTGCAAGCATGCAGACAAGTGTGTCAGACGATGCTGGTGAGTTCAAAGTTTTGTTAACATGTTTAGATACCAGTTACTAGATTAAAACGTTTCACATATACGATGTTGTTAATCACACGCTTACCGCCGATGGCTCCAGATTATTTGCCCTAAACCCCATTGCCTCTATCAAAGCAATGGTCAAGATGGGGGTCACTAGTTCACTCCCGACCTCCTCGGTGCGGTGTGAGGGTGCCAAACCTAAGTAGCACTACTAACAAGTACCCCGTTGCCCTACAAGCAACGATCGGTAGGATGGACTTGAATGATAGATACAGACGTGTATTAACCAACAACCCAGGTTTAACATTCCAGTCAAACCCATTACCCGACATTCCCTTCCTGGAACGTTTAACAGATGTCCCAACCCGGGACGCATGCTTGGAAAAAGAGCAGTGAACTCACCTTGGTTTGCTCGGTGTTGGTGCATGTTTTGTGACAACAGCTTAATAGTTGAGTTATTTAGTCTTTGGATATTTTGTATTGGGCTTAGCATATTGGTTAGGGAGTTATTTAGTGTTATGGGCTTGGAGAATGGCCTAGCCCAAACCAAAGCCCATGTGCAAACCTTGTCCTATATAAACAAGGCTTGGCATAAGGGTTGAGGTTAGACACTTAGAGGAATTGAGAGAGAGTTGAAGAAATCTACAGAGAGTGGCTGAGAGATTTCTTGTGGGTCTTGAATTGATTGTAAACTTTGTGTTGGATAATCAATAGAAGACCGGTTTGAAAGTGTATCGTGTTCTTGATTCTGTTTCTACTCGTTTTCTGTGAAACCTGATCTAGGGGATTCCGCACTCTAGGTTAGATCGACGATTCTGTTATGATCCGCACGGCTCAAGGGACCTACAATTGGTATCAGAGCATTAGGCTCTTGATTTGCTTGGTTCAAAATCGTTTTCTGCAGAAAAATCGAAGTTTCGGGCGTTTTTTACGGCTGTTCTAGGGTTCTGCTGCATATTTCGGACAAACAGCAGGGATTTCGGATATAAATCTTGCATTTCGGATCCATTACTGATTGAAATCAAGTATTTCGGATCAAATTCGGACCAAAAATCAGCCATTTCGGATTAACAACTTGAATTTCGGATAAAACAGCACCATTTCGGACCAGAATTCAACCATTTCGGATCAAACTGTTGAATTTCGGACCAGATCAGTTGCATTTCGAACAGAATTCAATCATTTCGGCTCAATTTCGGACCAAGAACAAGCATTTCGGATTAAGAACAAGCATTTCGGATCAGAAGGACTTGATTTCAGATCTGATTGTCTCATTTCGGATCAAATCAGTCTCATTTTGGGATCAGATTATTCCATTTCGGACCAGGGGTGCTGATTTCGGATAAGGGTGTTCATTTCGGACCTTTTCTGACCATTTCGGAAGGGGTGGAATTTTTCTTGGCTTGCGTAAGAAAAATTTCACTGATTCGTGTTTGGAATCCTTGGATTTTTAGGGCAAAAAAAAAAAGACTCTGGAAAATCCTGAAATAGGTTTTTGACATTATATATCATTGGAATCGTGATTTCGAGACGAATCTAATGGTATACTTTGGTAAAAAAAAAAAAAAAAAACTCTGGAAAATCCTGAAATAGGTTTTTGACATTATATATCATTGGAATCGTGATTTCGAGACGAATCTAACGGTATACTTTGGTAAAAACAGTTTTCGGATAATTTTGTACGGTTTTATCATTTCGCTTACGGTAAAAGCTAGACAAGGACCAGTATAGGAGTTAGATTTGGATTTTGACACAGGTTACCAAAATTCATTTGAACTTTTACGCTGCGTGATAGATAAAATGAAAAATGGAAGTGAGGTTGTTAAAAACTGGCCAAAGCTTATAAACGTCAAAGAATTTGCTGACTGGAAAGAGAAGTTTGAGTTGTTTATGAAAAGTGAAGATACTAAAATGTGGACGTGTATGATAGATGGATACTTTGCTCCCACACGTCGTGTTAGTGGAAGAGTTATAGTGATGTCTTATGATAAGATGGATGAATCTGAGAAACGAGTGGTTGATGCTGAAAAGAAAGCTTTAGCAGCAATAAAGAAGTCATTGCCTGAGAGCGTTAAACATACCTTTCAGAAGTATGGAACTTCTAATGAGCTGTGGGAAGCTTTGGAAAAACGTTATCAGATTCCTTCAAGATTGAATACATGTGATCAAGCAAGTGTAGCTGAGCTTGCAGCTGTAAAGATAGGAGAAGTAGCTGCTGAGGTAGAAGAGAAGAAGGAAGCTGATAAGGAAACTGTTGAGAAGAAGGAAGCTGATAAGGAAACTGTTGAGAAGAAGGATGCAAAAGTTTCAAAGGGCTTGAAGGATGTGAATGAACTTACATCAGAGGTGAAGGTATCATCAGAATCTGTAAGTCATATATGTCTTAATTGCACTGAACTACAGGTTAAAGTTGACAGACTATCGGAGCAAAACAAAATTCTGTTAGCCGATTTGGAAAACCGAAAAGAGTTAAATGTTCTTTTGATTAAAAGAGAGTCAAATTCTTTAGAAAAACTCAAATCAAATGAATAGGAAATCAGCAGTTTAACAAGCAAAGTCAATGAACAATTACAGATCATTGATTTGGCTCGTGAAGCTCTGAAAGAAAAGACTAACAAACTTTCAGAAAAGTGCACAGAATTGGCTGATGCACAAGCCAAAATTGTAGAACTTCAGGAGAAGTTACACAATTTTGAAAATTCTTCGTTAGTCAGGACTCATATTCAAAAAGGTTTGAAAAGAAGTAATGATAAAACAGGGGTGGGGTTTACTAAAGCTTCATCTTCTGAAAATCAAGAATACTCTTTTCTACCAAATGAAGAAGAGCTAATTGATTTTGTAACCACTGCACAAGAGGTAGTGGATCTGATAGCTGTGGACTTGCCAAATAGTCCAGTTTCTTTGAAAGAATCTGTAGGGTCTAACAGTACACCTCATAAAGTGGATGAGGATACTGAAGACAAAAAGGCCAAAACATTTAAAAAAGGATCAAACAAAAAGAAAACTTATAAGAAAAGATCCTGTTTTAGATGTCACAACAAAGGACATGTGTCGAGTTGTTGTCCTTTGAAGAAAGGTAAACAAAAAGTTGATGAGGTTAAAGACAGGAATCAGGTTGGGTCAAACAATAGTGTAAAAACTAGTTGTCAGACAAATAAACCTGAATTTAATTCAAAACCCTCAATTTCAAAAAGATTTGATAGACCAAGAAGTATTTCTCCAAAATTTAGTCATCATAATGGTAAATCAAATCAATTTCAAGGTCAAAGTAAAAATTTTGGATATCAAAGTCGATACCAGACTTCTGGTAATCGAAATTTTCAAAGAAGAAACGAACATAGGAGTTTTACTAACTCAAATGTTCAAAAACATCCAAAATTTTTCCAAAATTCATGGTATAATAATGGGAGAAGAAGGTATCAAGATAATAATTTTCAAAGGTCAGAAAATCCGAGAGTTTATTGGAACTCTCGCAATCAAAGACCTAGTGGAAATTATCAATCTTGTTCAACAATGGGTAAAACATCCAAGACTCCACTGAGGAGTGATGGATACTGGATGGATGTTCCTGTAATGGATGAATTTGGAAAACCCAAGACTATCAGAGCTTGGGTTCTCAAGACTAACTGAGTTGTTGAGTGTGTGCAGGATGACCAAGAAGGACTGTTGATGTGTTCGACAGTGGTTATTCCTGTAAAGCATCTGAGGTGAATAGTAGGTTAACATGGGTAACGAACTATTTACTTCTGTGATCATTTTGATTGTTTTTAAACTTAAAACGTGAAAAACTGTAGTCAGGTTAAGGTGGGAGTTTGTTTGTGTTTTTAAATTTATGTTTTTAAAACTTACTCCATGAAAACAAAAATTTAGGGGGAGAAATTTCCCTGAGCCAAAAAGAATTTAGATAGTGCGTGAGTTTAGGGGGAGTAAGTTATAAAATTTAAAAAAAAAAATCCAAAAACATTGAAAAATTGGAAAAATGAGTTTTCATGGTGTGAAAAAGAAGAAATGATAGTACATCAGCAAGTTAGACTGTCACACTCGAACTGAATTAAATTGCTTAAGTGTGATAGCAGCTTCATCATATGATGTACCTGTAGGCAAAAGCATGAAATAATCAACTTACCAATGTGATATAAACCTAAATGCACTGTGTATGAGTGGGGAATACATCAGTGGTGTATGGTTTAATGACCTTAAATCTTGCGTTGATAGATTGCCAAAATCTGAAGTTTTGGGTCTTTATACTATTATTTCTTCTGGGGATATCAGGGGTGTCCTTCTGCTGCATCTAGATACATGCTGACCTAGACACAGGATATCTTAAAAGAGCTAAAAATGCCAAAACCCTGAAAATGAAGAAGCTCTCATAGAGAGTCATTCAAAAAATGCAAAATGCATAAATCGTACCAAAAATGGTATTTGTCTTAGCCCTCGTTAGATATTTTGGTCTCTCTGCTGTACGGAAGTACTGACCTGTTCACCAATTATCTAAACGTTGAAAAACAAAACGGATGAATTTAGTATACTCACCTACTACGATGAATCTTTGTGCATACCTTGATCGCGGGGGTATATCCTGAAGTGGGACACACTAGTATATCAGAATTAAAATTACCTTAACGTATCATACGGTAATGGTACTTGAAATGTTCATGCATTTGTTTAAGTGGACAAACATACTGGTAATCGTCTTGAACTGCTTTTCACGAAAATTACTTAAAGAATTATCTAATAGTGTGAAAACAGTTTGATTTTGCTGATATGATCTTCTTGCACATGATTCTCACAAAAAGAAGTATTGTAGATACTTTTGGTTTTAGATTAGTTTGTTTAGTTTTTGAAAAATATCAAAAATACCAAAAATATTTCTTTTTAAAAGAT
The DNA here is from genome assembly GCA_030545235.1 of Helianthus tuberosus. NCBI lineage: Eukaryota > Viridiplantae > Streptophyta > Magnoliopsida > Asterales > Asteraceae > Helianthus > Helianthus tuberosus. The sequence goes on from CM060358.1 coordinate 147,772,531, forward strand.
CTCCCATTCTGAACTGACAGGTAGTTGTTTTTGCAAACTAAGATAAAATATTGGTTTATCTTTAAATGTGAAAAAGGCTAATGGTTTTTCGAGATACTTTCTTGTGTTGCTAAATAGATTGATGCAGTTATCAAAATGAAGTGCAGAATACAAGTAAAGTGCAGATTGAGAGTGAAGTGAAGAACGTGTGAAGATGCATGGTAGGATCCTTCTACTACATTGCAGAAAGAGAAAGAGATACGAGAGTTTTGAAGATACTTGCTTAACCAAAGATTGCTAGTTCACTGATCTACAACGAAGGAAAGTTTTGGAGATTGGAAGCATCAGCTAAGGGGGGAGTTTGTTGATGTCAGAAACTGTGTAGCAGATCCTATCCGAAGACCAAAAGACTGCAAGATGTTTGTAGACAAAGTTAAACTATGAAGCTATTGTCAAGGGGGAGTTTGTTGGTGCATGTTTTGTGACAACAGCTTAATAGTTGAGTTATTTAGTCTTTGGATATTTTGTATTGGGCTTAGCATATTGGTTAGGGAGTTATTTAGTGTTATGGGCTTGGAGAATGGCCTAGCCCAAACCAAAGCCTATGTGCAAACCTTGTCCTATATAAACAAGGTTTGGCATAAGGGTTGAGGTTAGACACTTAGAGGAATTGAGAGAGAGTTGAAGAAATCTACAGAGAGTGGCTGAGAGATTTCTTGTGGGTCTTGAATTAATTGTAAACTTTGTGTTGGATAATCAATAGAAGACCAGTTTGAAAGTGTATCGTGTTCTTGATTCTGTTTCTACTCGTTTTCTGTGAAATCTGATCTAGGGGATTCCGCACTCTAGGTTAGATCGACGATTCTGTTACGATCCGCACGGCTCAAGGGACCTACACTCGGTATGATTTGTTACTCGTTCATACTTAAACAGTCACACCCTATGGTATTCAAGCACTCGTAATCAGTTTGCATTCACGTATAGTCATAATGTGCATACAAGCTATCACAGCAGTTAAATCCCAAAATTCACGCATATGTTCCGAAATAATGCTTAACAGTTGTGTGCACTATACTAGATGTATGAACCAGATTATATCAGTTGATCATAAGTAAACATCATTAGCAGTAGACATCATTAACAGTAGACATCATTAACAGTAGACATCGTGGTTTTATTAACATAATCACAATCATTCACTGTTATACGTACAACATATATAAACTTCAAAACCTACTATCCATGCAACACTTTCTCGGCGAAACTCCCTATATGATGAAACTCCTTGTGTTTCGTCAAGTAGACATGTGACGAAACTCTCACATGTTTCGTCTATGTGAGTGACGAAACCCTCCCAAGTTTCGTCCATGATGTGAGTGACGAAAGTGTGCAGGTTTCGTTGAGTGACATGTGACGAAAGTTAATATATTTCGTCGCTAACCCTAACTGACGGTTACTAACTCATGTGATGCTAACAGTTTGACGATTTCCTTCATTCAGATCAACTAATACTTTAAACCGTAAACATGTACCATGAAGATGAACAATCATTAAACTAATCATACACATTTAACAAACCACACAATGAATATAGACGTACACAGATCATCTCACATCATACCTGTTCCTATTTCCTCATATTCAGTATCAATCTATCGAGTCCTAAATTAACAACCAACTTATATTCATACGATTTGAATCCAATCAGTTTGTCATTGCAAAGCATTCATATCATCAAACCTTAGTAGAACAAGATCGATCACACAGGAAATCATATCTGGATCGTAAGAACAAGGACTAACCAGGAAGTGTTGTTCACGTAGATTGACTAGAGCGAAAGAAAGATAACAATATATGCAAAGGCTTCAAACAGGAACAAGTTGCCGTCGCACTCCCAGAGATAAGTTAGGGTTTAATAAGAAAGTGTTTTGTAATCCCTAAGCGCGTTTAAATAGGTAAAACAGGCCATTGGGCCACAACCGGTTCTGGGCCCAAGCCCCTTGCGACGAAACTCTAGTCCACCGATGAAACACATGTTTCGTCGGCCTCACGATGACGAAAGATCCCTTGTGAAAGGCCCATGTTTCGTCTAAGGTTATTATTCAAGTTATTGCCTCACTAAGTTTCTATTAAACATTTAACTTAAATCTTTAAGCAATAAATCACTACACATAAATTCTCAATCATTCAAGGTTAATAAAATGATACAATGGAAGGCGAACTACAAAACAGGATTGCGAGATCAATAATATGCAAACGGAAAGGCCTTGAAATCTCAGGTTGCCACATCATCCCCAACTTGAAAGAAATTTCGTCCGAAAACTTGATAAGCAATCCAAAATAGCAAGACGTTAACTCAGGATGACTGTGGATTTTCCGCAGGTACCACATCATCCCCAAATTGAATGGGAATTTCGTCCCGAAATTCACTAGTTGTATTAGATTTAGATTTGCCAGGCTTGGACTTGTCCTCTGGAAATAAATGTGGGTACCTGAGCTTCATCTGATCCTCGCGTTCCCACGTGAAATCCGTTCCACGTCTTGAGTTCCAACGAACTCTCACAATAAGAATACGGTTGTGCTTACAGACCTTAACCTCCCGATCCATAATTTCTATTGGTTCTTCGACAAACTGCAACTTGTCATCAATTTTTAGCTCTTAAAACGGTACAACAAGTGTTTCATCGGACAAACACTTCTTTAGCTGAGAGACATGAAAGACATCATGGAAGTTACCCAACTCAGCAGGTAACTCCAACTTGTAGGCCACTTTACCGATTCGCTTAAGAATTTTAAACGGCCCAACATAACGAGGGTTTAGCTTGCCGCGTTTCCCAAAATGCACTACACCCTTCCAGGGTGAGACCTTCAACATGACACGATCATTAACTTCGAATTCCAACGGTTTCCTACCCTTATCAGCGTAGCTTTTATGACGGTCGCGCGCTGCTGCCATCTGATTCCTGATCTGAACAATCTTTTCTGAAGTTTCCAACACAAGTTCAGGGCCTGTGACCTGGCTGTCACCCACCTCAGCCCAACAGAGAGGTGAACGACACTTTCGCCGGTACAATGCTTCGAATAGAGCTGCCTGAATACTGGTATGGTAGCTATTGTTGTAAGAAAACTCGATCAACGGCAAATGTTTCTCCCAGCCTTTACCAAAATCAATCACACATGCCCGCAGCATGTCTTCAAGTGTCTGGATGGTTCGTTCACTTTGACCATCCGTCTGCGGGTGATAAGCAGTACTCATATCGAGACGCGAGCCGAATGATTTGTGCATCGACTGCCACAAATCTGAGATGAAATGCGGCTCATGGTCAGAAATAATAGATGTCAGCACCCCGTGCCTAGAAACCACTTCCTTTAGGTAGACAACAACTAGTTGTCAGAACTTATATGTTTCCTTGATTGCCAGAAAGTGTGCTGACTTCGTGAGACGATCAACGATCACCCAAATGGTATCGTTCCCGCTTTGAGTTCTCGGCAAACCTGTGACGAAATCCATTGCAATTTGCTCCCACTTCCACATGGGTATTTCTGGTTGTTGTAGCAGCCCAGACGGTTTCTGGTATTCCACTTTAACCTTCGAGCAGGTCAAACATTTACTCACATAAGCTGCGATGTGAGCTTTCATCTTTGGCCACCAATACATGACTTTGAGGTCCTGATATATCTTATCCGAACCTGGGTGAACAGAGTATCAAGACTTGTGCGCTTCGTCCATCACAAGTTCTCTAAGGTTACCAAACAACGGAATCCATATCCACTCCATAAAATAGTAAATACCATCTGATCTCTTCTCGAGTCGTTTCTCCATACCCCGTAAATACTCAGCTTCATAGTTTTCTTCCTTCAACGCCTCGACCTGAGCTGAACGGATCTGATCAGGCAAGTTAGAATGAATGGTGAGCTGCAAGGCGCGAACATGTTTGGGTTTCGATTCCTTTCGACTGAGAGCGTCAGCCACAACGTTGTCCTTACCCGGATGATACTTGATTGCACAATCATAATCGTTTAAAAGTTCTACCCAGCGACGTTGTCGCATATTCAAATCCTTCTGGTCGAAAATATGCTGAAGACTCATGTGGTTGGTATAAATAGTGCATTTAGTACCGTACAGGTAATGCCTCTAGATTTTGAGCGCAAATACTACGGCTCCCAACTCCAAGTCATGTGTCGTATAATTCCTCTCGTGAACCTTCAACTGTTGAGAGGCGTAAGCTATCACATTGTTGTGTTGCATCAGCACGCAACCAAGACCTTGTATGGAAGCATCACAGTATACTACAAAATCTTCAGTACCTTCTGGTAGAGATAAATCGGTGTACTGCAGAGTTTCTGTTTTAACAACTGGAAAGCCTCTTCTTGTTTCGTTCCCCATAAGTACACGACGCCTTTCTGTGTCAATGAGGTAAGAGGTTGAGCGATCTTCGAGAAATCTTTGATAAATCTTCGATAATACCCAGCGAGACCAAGAAATTGTCGCACCTCCGAAGGATTCTTTGGTGCCGCCCAATTTCTAACAGCATCAACCTTTGCAGGATCCACGTGTATTCCCAATTCATTAATAATGTGTCCAAGAAAGTGTACCTCCCGAATCTAGAAGTCACACTTAGGAAACTTCGCATCGAGTTGCTCCTTTCTCAGGAGTTCCAAAATAAGACGCATGTGTCGCTCGTGATCTTCCTTGCTCTTCGAGTAGATCAAAATTTCGTCGATGAATACTATAACGAAATCGTCGAGATACGGTTTGCATACACGGTTCATGAGATCCATGAAGACCGCTGGCGCGTTCGTCAATCCAAACGGCATAACTAAAAAATCATAGTGCCCATACCGCATTCGAAAAGCCGTTTTTGGAACATCCTCCTCTCGGACTCTCACCTGATGATAGCCCGATCTTAATTCTATCTTCGAATAAAAGCTTGACCCTTGCAACTGGTCAAATAAGTCATCGATGCGTGGCAAAGGGTAGCGGTTCTTAACAGTCACCTTGTTGAGATCCCGATAATCAATACACATGCGAAAGGACCCGTCTTTCTTCTTTACAAACAAAACTAGGGCTCCCCAAGGCGAAGAACTGGGTCGAATAAAGCCTCTGTCCAGTAACTCTTGCAGTTGATTAGACAGTTCCTGCAACTCTCCAGGTTCTAAACGATAAGGAGCACGAGCAATTGGGGCTGCTCCTGGTGCAAGGTCAATATGAAATTCCACTTGACGACGAGGAGGTAGACCAGGAAGCTCCTCAGGAAACACATCGGCGAATTCGCGTACTACTGGCAGATCCGCGATCTTTCTTTCCCCTGACGGAGTATCAGTAACAAGTGCCAAAATAGAAGGATACCCCTTTCGTAGACATTTATGCGTTTGCATAGCTGAGATTATACCAACCATCGCACCACTGCGGTGCCCCTGAGCCGATAATGACTCTCCACCTGAGAGAGGAATACGCACAACCTTCTTCTTGCATAGAATCTCAGCTTGATGCTTAGATAACCAATCCATACCAACCACTACGTCAAAGCTACCGAGGATAACAGGAAGGAGATCAATATCAAACACTTGACCCACAAGATCTAATTTACACCCAAACAGAACATGCGAAGCTTCAATCGTTTTGCCATCGGCTAATTCTACTACTTGCTTAACCTCTAAAGGCGTTGGAGTTAACCCTAATCGCTGACTAAACTCTAGGGACACATAACTCCAATCGGCACCGGAATCAAATAATACAGAAGCAAAAAGATCGTTTACAGAAAACATACCAGTTACGACATTACCGTCGTTCCTAGCATCACCAGCACCAATCGTAAACACCCTTCCACGAGCTCCATTGCCCCCATTGTTGCCGTTATTGTTGTTCCCAGCATTGTTGTTGTTCTGGCGGTTGTTGTCGTTGGCATTCTGATTCAGCTGAGGGCAATCCCATTTAATATGACCCTCATCCCCACACTGATAGCACCCCTTCTTAAAGCCTTGGTTCTGATGGGGCTGTTGCCTTTGCTGCTGCTGATTCTGTTGCTGGTTTTGCTGTTGCTGCTGCTTTGGGTGCTAAGCTCTACAGTCCCTTGCCATATGACCCACCTTGTCACACCTATGGCAAGCTCGAACACACGGCCCATGATGATGATACCCACACTTGTTGCATTTTGGCTTCCTACCAACATAGGAGCCTTGACTCTGGTTGCTGCCCTGGCCTTGGTTAACTGAGGACGACTGGCTGAAACTACGGTTGTTGCTGTTGTCAGGCCTTTTCTGAGATTGGCTCGCACTGGTTGCTTTGTCAGTATCGTTCCACTTGCGCTTGTTATCACTAGCAGGTGTGGTAGCCGTAGCAGCAGAGGTAGTAGCAGAAACACGTGGCGGCAATGAGCCACGTTCAACCTCTTGGTCAGTAATCTTGTGTGCCAAAGAGATGATCTGGGGCAGATTGTTTAGGTTGGCAGCAGTGACATACCCCTTTACAGTTGGTGCTAAGCCCTTGAGATACAACTCAATTCGTCAAGGTGGAGGTCTAGACAGGTTAGGGCACAAAGTTGCTAGCTCATGAGACCTTTTCGTGAACGCTTCAATTTCAGATCCCTCCATTTTCAGGTTATAGTACTCGTTCTCCAGTTTCTGAATCTCATCACGATGACAATACTCATCCCGCATTAACTCCTTAAAGTCATCCCAGGTGGTGGCGTTAGCCATCTCGATACCCAGCATCTGCACCTGAGCATTCCACCAAGTTAAGGCACCATCCTCCAGAGTGCCTGTAGCATACTTCACACGGTCCCCCTCGGGACAGTTACACATGGCGAACACCGACTCCGCTTTCTCAAACCATCGCAGTAACCCCACAGCCCCTTCAGTCCCACTGAACGTCTGTGGCTTACAATCCATGAATGTTTTAAACGTGCAAGCAGGCGGGTTGTTCAAATGCGCTTGCTGACCTAATGGACGAAAGAAAATACAACACAGGGGTAAGAGTTGTGTACGCGACACAAGTATAAAGAAGATTTGGCACATTTCGTACCAGCTTGGTAGGCTGCCAAAGCCTCAGCCACATGTGTATTGATTAAGTTTGTCAGCTCAGCTTGGGTCATCGCGATGTGACCACGTCCATGACCTCGTCCACTCATGATTCTATATAAGGGGAGATAACAAATTTAAGAGTCGAGATGAGGTAAGAGTCAAGTCTCACATTGAAATCTACAACTACCAAGTTTACACATAATAGGGCAGAACCCTTCTCACACTCGTTAAGCCTCACTGGGACTTACATGCACCTCACATTATTATTATGTGTGCACCCATAATAATAAGGCAATTTGCATGCTTATCTCAGTGCCTCTTAACTTGCGCTAAAAGTTTCCCCCGCATTCAAGTAGCAAAACAGAAGGTATTACAGGATTACGAATCACAAGAGTCGAATAGTAATGTCACACTATCAAATCACAACAGTATCCAATATATTGTTTCATGCAAGTTGTGAGTGTGTGACCACTAAACATGTAATGCATAAAGTAAACGGAAGACGAACCTTGCAATCTGGAGCTGAGTGTCATGGTCGATTTTTGAAGTTGTTCGGTTATAGTCTGGTTTTATAAAAATGTTTTAAAACCTAGTTCACTTTAACCAGTGGCTCTGATACCAAACTGTCACACCCCCAAAATACCACATGCGGACTCACCGCGGGACGTGTGACGTACCAGGATCCAAGCCACCAATCACATTAAACCACGCATAATATTTAAATAAAACATTCCATTCATTTCAAAATATAAATCCAAGTGATAAGTTTAACCAAAGTAAATGTTCAGCGGAAGCATAATGTAATCAGTAAATCAATTGTTTCAAAACATGTTCATATTCAACAAGCAAGTATCCAAGAGTCTCGACCCATGACCACTCCAGCACTCCCAGATAGCAAGTCCATATCAAGAATCTAACGACCTGCAAGCATGCAGACAAGTGTGTCAGACGACGCTGGTGAGTTCAAAGTTTTGTTAACGTGTTTAGATACCAGTTACCAAATTAAAACGTTTCACAGATACGATGTTGTTAATCACACGCTTACCGCCGATGGCTCCAGATTATTTGCCCTAAACCCCATTGCCTCTATCAAAGCAATGGTCAAGATAGGGGTCACTAGTTCACTCCCGACCTCCTCGGTGCGGTGTGAGGGTGCCAAACCTAAGTAGCGCTACTAACTAGTACCCCGTTGCCCTACAAGCAACGATCGGTAGGAGGGACTTGAATGATAGAGTCAGACGTGTATTAACCAACAACCCAGGTTTAACATTCCAGTCAAACCCATTACCCGACATTCCCTTCCTGGAACGTTTACCAGATGTCCCAACCCGGGACGCATGCTAGGAAAAAGAGCAGTGAACTCACCTTGGTTTGCTCGGTATGATTTGTTACTTGTTCACACTTAAACAGTCACACCCTATGGTATTCAAGCACTCGTAATCAGTTTGCGTTCACGTATAGTCATAATGTGCATACAAGCTATCACAGCAGTTATGCAACTCATATAATCCCACAATTCACGCATATGTTTCGAAATAATGCTTAACAGTTGTGTGCACTATACTAGATGTAGGATCGTTTTCACGACCGAAATGAGTCGTTCAGAGGTGTTCTTCTCAATACGAGAGGCGGAAACTAACGTATCGAGTTCGATTCAGCTAGATATTCACTTTAAATGTCTATTTGATTGATATAACAACTTTTTACAGCGAGTAGACACTTTAGCAGCACTTCGGCTCTGGAATCGGAAAATTACAAACGAAATAGCACAACAGGTATTTATAGGGTTGCCTATTTCGCACGAAACCGTTGGTGCGAAAACAGTTTCGCACGAAATAGTGATTTCGTGCGAAATCAACCAACTGATTTCGTACGAAATAGCGGTTTCCTATTTCGTGCGAAATACCTCTAAATCCTGATTTCTCGTTTTGCGTGCCCTGATCTATTCAATCTAAAACAAGACTCGATACAAGACGAAGTCGACAGACGTATGCACCAACAGACTCCCCCTCGAATGTTGACGAGTCTTCAGTGTCGCGTCTTCAACGTCTTCAGTCTTTATCAGTCATTCTGCTCTTCCTGAAGTGTCTGACATTGTAAGTATCTTCAATTTTCTCTATATCATCTTCTGCAGCTAATCTCCCCTTTGCTAGCAGACTCCCCCTTGAATTATTCCGGGATCGCAATCTGACTTAGCTTTTCCACAGGTTCAGATCGTGACCTGTCTCTCATCCAGCTCAGGTTTAAACACGGGGACCTGCACATATCTCTACCTCACAATAAATTTCACAAATTTAAAATTTGAGAAATTTATAAATCACATGCAGATATCGTTCATAAATATTTAACATTTAAAAGATCCTGATGACCACATGTAAACAGAATCCTAAACCGGTTGTTCATCATGCTTAGCACTCGGAATTTTGAAAATTAGCTCTTCAACATCAGTTGTCAAAAATCTTTTTGTATTTTTCAAAATTTTATGCTAAAACACGCTGAAAATCTTTTTGGATTTTGAAATTCAAAGAATTGCAGTAAAGAAAGAAATATTTACAGACAATATTTTTGTGAGTTTGTGTAAGAGGATCATATCAGTTTTTGAGACAAATCACCAACACCGTTAATCTTTAAACATTTTAAGTTCTAAACGATTCACTTAGATTGTCAGTATACTGATCCACTTAAATTTTCACACAAAGTTCAACTGTTTCGAGATACGGAATTAATGTTTTAGAGACTTAAACTTATTCGCGTGTCCCACCTCAGAATATACTCCCGTATCCAGATCCCAATATTCAGTCTTACAGGTGAGTATACCTATATGATATCTGTAAAGGGTTAAATGCGAGGGCCATGAGAGCTCAGGCTATTACTTCCGCAAAATCAGAGAGATGATGGCTTCGACTTTAGGTGTGTTCCCTTTAGAGAATCTTTTCTTCAACAGCACATGATTAGCATTTTGCAATGTTTCATCATTTTTTTATGCTGAGGGGGGTGCTATATTTCAAGCAAGCAGAAAGTATTATACGGGGACTAGGCCATTGCTTCCGTAAAATCAGAAGTCCCGGGATAATACCCCAGATATCACTAAGCATAAAGACCTAGTATCTCAGAAAGAGGGACCTTTCAAACAAGATTTCGGGGGTTACCCATATATTCGAGAGATGTTCCCCACGAAATAAGTAAGTTTGAAATTTAGGTTTATATCTCGAACATAATTTACTAAGCTTGTAAAAACCTACTGGCATATCATCAGTGAGACCGTTTATCACATTTGACTTTCCATATCTTTAGTGTGCGGTGATAGTCCACTAATGTACTATCATTTCCTCTTTTCACAACAAAACTCATTTTTGAATTTTTATCATGTTTTTGACTTTTTCAAATTTTCAAATGTTTTTGGATTTTCTGAAAAATCTTACTCCCCCTAAAATTCAAAACCATTTAAAGAAAAAAGTTGAAAACAAACTATACAAATAAAATGACAACTGTTGTGAATTGCATCAAATCGCCATCCACTTGGCATAAACAATCAGAACTCCCCCTGACAACAAACTATTTTCCCATTAAGATTTCAAAACACTTAAGTTTGTTTTAATCAAAATGGTTTTTCCAGAAAATAAGTTTTGTTGATTTATACAAACCATTTGTAGGTTAAGGGATCTCATCACACTGTTTTCTTCTTTCATCTTGAAAAGTTTAACAATTTTAGATTCAAATAACACTACTACTTGTAGGAAAGATAAATCAAGTACAACTTAATGTCCTTGATTAATCCTTTGGATTTCGAAATATCACCGAAGTGAATTTCTCAAGAAAAATGCCGATACCTGTTCCACACTTACCATCCTGGAAGCTCCGGCAAGTCAGAATTTTTACATATGAAAAACAGACATCCAAGCCTAACCAAACTTGGATGTAACCTCTTCAGTTTCACTTGGGGTGTAAGTTACCTTCTTTGATTCATAAAATTCTTTAACCCCTTTTGCCTTCCCATCGATCATTTTTCCAAAAATATGTTTCACTTTTCCACTAAAAGCTTTATCGACATCAAATTCTTTCTTCTCAGAATAGAATTGATTCGAGATTTCAATTTTACCAACCTTTTGTTTGAAATTTTCAGTCCTCAATGGTGGAAAGTTCTCATCATCCATTGGAGGAACTGATTTCTCACTTTTAATCTCAACTTGTGGCTCATCTGACTTTGTGGAATCAGATTCATCGCCAGATTTCACCTCAGATTTCTTAACAACCCATATTTGGTTGTCAAGATTAACTCTTCTTTTGTAAAATCTTTTCTTCGAAAATTCACCAACATCATATGTTGAATTTTTAAAAACTTAAAATTTTTCAGTTGGTGATTCACTTTTCTCAACAATCTTTTCTTTCAGTTTAGAAACAACTTCCTGTTTGATTGCCTTAGGACAGTTCCAGGCAATGTGTCCAACTTCTTGACATCTGTAACAGGTTCTTGTTTCCTTTCTTTGATATGCTCCATTCTTCATTTCCTTTTGCTTCTGAGCAAGAAATTATTTCTTCGATTGTTTCCAGAATGAGCTCTTTTCTTCTTCATCAGAACTTGACCCTGAAACAAATACAGTTTTTGATTTATAAGTTTTCTCATTTGTATGATTTTTTGGTGGAATAAATCCAAGACCTTTCTTTTTGAAATTACCGTTATGGTTTGGTTTCTTTTGATAACCTGAACCAGAACTGTAACCCTTTTTCTTGTTTAACCTTTGTTGATCTCTTGAGGTGTAAAATCTTGGTTTTTCAGAAAGATTTACATCTTTTATTTCAGAAATATTAATTTCTGTTAGTTTGAAACCTTTTTTATCATTTCTGGTTTAACACCTCTTATTGGAAATTCTTCATCAGAATATAATTTGTCTGAATCATTCAAAGTATATGCCACTTTGATTGGTTTATCATTCAAATTAGATTTTGATAACAAGAATTATTTATTGTAAACCCTTTTGACCGACGACTTTGGACTGTCAACTGATGATGTTCTCGAACTTTCAGACTCAGACTTTGACTCCGACTCCTCATCTTTATCCAACACCTGATCGACCACCTTTTTTATTAACTCAGACTCATGATCAGTGTCAGACGATGTGAATGTGACGTCAATGTTTTCTGGTAACTCATCAATTGTTTCGGATTTTAACTTTATATTGATAGCCTTTTTGACTTGCTCCTCATTCGGTTTTCTGGGATAATAACCTTCCCAGATCGGAGGCGGACACTTGTTATAATTTGCACTTTGTTTCTTACCAGTATCCTTTTCCTTTGGCATCTCATCTTGAAAGGCTTCAAGACCTGCAACAGTTGGATAAATTCTGTCAATCAAATAATCCGAACTAGAATAACTCTATAACAACCGTCTGATTCTTTCATTCTCTATTTTTTCTGTCTCCAACTGTTGCTTCCACTTTGCACTTTCTTCAATGTAATAATTGATAGCTTTCTGCTTTGACATCATTACAGCATTCATCATTGTCAACGCATCTTCTCTTTCAGAATTTGTCTTTTGTAGACCATTCACTGTTCTGTTCAACACATCATATGATTCTTTCACATAGTTAAGATCAAACAATAATTTCTCTTTCGTTTTATCTTGCTCAATCAACTTCTCATTTTTTTCTTCACGTTGTTTGCAAGATTCTGAACACTTTAAACACGGCTTGATGACTTCAACAATCTTTTCAACTTCGATAACCTTTTCAACTTCAACTATTTTTTCAGCAACAACCACATTCTCATCAACTTTAACTTCTTTACTTTGTTCATTTATCACTTCTTGAGCAATACTTTCACATTTTATCTTTCTCTGTTCTTTTGCTGCTCGTCTCTCCTTCAGCTTCTCCAATTTATCTGCAAAATAAAATTGAAAACTTTCAGGAGATAAATGAGTTTTTGCAATATTCATATGCATTTCTTCCTCATCGTCACTGTCATCAGTTGATGATTGATCAAACACTTGTGTATGTTCTGAACTATCATTTGAAGAACTAGATTCATCATCTTGATTCTTTTCATCATCAGCAAACACTTTCATCCATTCTTTCATCAAATCTGGTTCTTGAACTATCTGTGCAATTAATGCAACTGTTTTTGAACCAGGTGGAATATATTTGTCCTAACTAAAACCTTCTACCACTTTTTCATCATCTTGATCAATTATGCCAAAATAAGCTTTCTTATTTGCTTCTTCGATCATTTTAGCATGTGCAGTTTGTGGTTCTTTTTGTTGATACGGTTGATGAGCAACTTGTTGATATATGGCTTTCCGATAATAATCATTATCACCGAACGGATTCTTTGCTCCACTTGCTTCTCGGTTGGTACATTCCCTCTTGAAATGACCTTTCTCCCTGCATCGAAAACAAGTAACTTTAGATTTATCAAAACCCAAAGTAGAAACATTAGCATCTCTGAAATCATCTTTTCCTGTAATCATCTTAAATTTTTCAGCTCTCCTCAAAACACTCGCTAAACACCACTTAATGTCCATAAGTTCCATCTCCTCAGCATCGATCTGATCGTAATCCTCTTTTGTAAGCATAGGATTTCCGATCCTTCCAGCAACCAATCCCTCATATGATTCTAACACTGTAGCAAGTAATGACATGTGACTTTTAGCGATCTCTTCAGAGAAATTTTGACCATTCTGAAGATGCAATGCGATGCTGCAGTTTAAAACATGACCATTCCCGCTATTTGAGCTTTGTAACTGATGACTTGAGATTGATCCCTTCGGATTAACACTTGGGTATGAGGAAAATCCACAGCTACTGTTTGGACTTTGATTAATTGATCCAGACGAGTTTTCTGCACTGAAAGCAGTTTGGATTTTCGGACTAGCTTCAACATCCTGAACACTCCCTTTGAAGTACATCTTAACATCTTGTTGTGCATTTGGATTGCTCATTCTAGCAATCTTTTGTTGCTCAAGATCTTGTCCTTCAATCTTTTCAATGAACTGAGAAATTGTCAAACCATCATATTCTTCAGTATTCTTTAATATCATCAAAAATGTACCCCATTCTTTCTGAGGTAAAGCATCAGCTAATTTGTCAACCCATTCCTCACGATCTTTGTTGATATCTAACAATGACATTGACCGTACTAAGTGACAATATCTTTCAATCAATTTCTTTGTATCTTCTCCCGGCAAACTTGTAAATAAATCAAATTCTTTCTTTAACAATGATTTTTTACTTTTAATCATTTTCTCACTTCCCTCAAACTTAATTCGAAGTGCTTCCCAAATTGATCTTGCAGTCTTATCATGTTGCAGCAATATGAATATGTCTTCTTTAATAGCTTGCTGGAGTAAACTAATCATCATCTTTTCTGCTTTGTACATGTCTTGTTCTTTATCCGTAAATTCAAAAATCTTTTTTTTCAACTCCCAAATTTGTACGTGGTAATACATACTTTTTCTCAATACACTCCCAAGATCTCAAATGATTAGCTTGAACCCAGTTTTCAAACTGATCTTTCCAACCATAATACTCCTCAATGCCCATTAGCTTCGGGGGTTTTTGCATAGTTCCAGTTTCATTTTCCATGTTCATGCTTTGAGCAATGGCAGCCGAAGTAGTCGGGGCAGTAGCAAACGCGTTATAGAATTCCTCTTCAATAATTCGGTAACAAGTTTCACAAAATCAGCTACTTTCAAACAAAATGACCCGAAAAACAAATCTCACATGAAATGATGATTTCAAACGAAATACAACTACACACGAAATCAACTTTCACACGAAATGACTCCCTGGTACGAAATAGACTTTCGTACGGAATAGGTTCACACGAAATACCCTCTTTCACACGAAATACTTGATTTTGTGCGAAATAACAAGCTAAAAGATGATTTCGTGCGAAATAGATGCTTTCGTACGAAAAGGTTCACACGAAATAGGATCTTTCACACGAAATGAGTGATTTCGTGCGAAATGACCAATCAAATGGTGGTTTCGTGTGAAATGAGAGGATCTATTCCGTGCGAAATACTGCTGATGTCATCATCTCGGCCATATTTTTGTCAAATTAATCAGGTTTTAGTTCGAATTTTGGTCCAATTCTTTCAAGGCTTTGTTAAAACAGTGTTTCGCATATAATGTGTGAAATTCAATCCATTTTAACCGTCAATTCTTGTTTAATTTTGAAAAGAAAGTGTAGAAGTCAGAAAACAGATGAAATCAAGGTAAATTCGGTAAGAACTCCTCCTCCTGAGCTCTGATACCACTTGTAGGATCGTTTTCACGACCGAAACGAGTCGTTCAGAGGTGTTCTTCTCAATACGAGAGGCGGAAACTAACGTATCGAGTTCGATTCAGCTAGATATTCACTTTAAATGTCTATTTGATTGATATAACAACTTTTTACAGTGAGTAGACACTTCAGCAGCACTTCGGCTCTGGAATCGGAAAATTACAAACGAAATAGCACAACAGGTATTTATAGGGCTGCTTATTTCACACGAAACAGTTGGTGCGAAAACAGTTTCACACGAAATAGTGATTTCGTGCGAAATCAACCAACTGATTTCGTACGAAATAGCTGTTTCCTATTTCGTGCGAAATACCTCTAAATCATGATTTCTCGTTTTGCGTGCCCTGATCTATTCAATCTAAAACAAGACTCGATACAAGACGAAGTCGACAGACGTATGCACCAACACTAGATGTATGAACCAGATTATATCACTTGATCATAAGTAAACATCATTAGCAGTAGACATCATTAACAGTAGACATCATGGTTTTATTAACATAATCATTCACTGTTATACGTACAACATATATAAACTTCAAAACCTACTGTCCATGCAACACTTTTCCGGCGAAACTCCCTATATGACGAAACTCCTTGTGTTTCGTCAAGTAGACATGTGACGAAACTCTCACATGTTTCGTCTATGTGAGTGACGAAACCCTCCCAAGTTTCGTCCATGATGTGAGTGACGAAAGTGTGCAGGTTTCGTTGAGTGACATGCGACGAAAGTTAATATATTTCGTCGCTAACCCTAACTGACGGTTACTAACTCATGTGATGCTAACAGTTTGACGATTTCCTTCATTCAGATTAACTAATACTTTAAACCGTAAACATGTACCATGAAGATGAACAATCATTAAACTAATCATACACATTTAACAAACCACACAATGAATATAGACGTACACAGATCATCTCACATCATACCTGTTCCTATTTCCTCATATTCAGTATCAATCTATCGAGTCCTAAATTAACAACCAACTTATATTCATACGATTTGAATCCAATCAGTTTGTCATTGCAAAGCATTCATATCATCAAACCTCAAAATAGAACAAGATCGATCACACAGGAAATCATATCTGGATCGTAAGAACAAGGACTAACCGGGAAGTGTTGTTCACGTAGATTGACTAGAGCGAAAGAAAGATAACAATACACGCAAAGGCTTCAAACAGGAACAAGTTGTCGTCGCACTCCTAGAGATAAGTTAGGGTTTGATAAGAAAGTGTTTCGTAATCCCTAAGCGCGTTTAAATAGGTAAAACAGGCCATTGGGCCACAACCGGTTCTGGGCCCAAGCCCCCTGTGATGAAACTCTAGTCCACCGACGAAACACATGTTTCATCGGCCTCACGATGACGAAAGATCCCTTGTGAAAGGCCCATTTTTCGTCTAAGGTTATTATTCAGGTTATTGCCTCACTAAGTTTCTATTAAACATTTAACTTAAAGCTTTAAGCAATAAATCACTACACATAAATTCTCAATCATTCAAGGTTAATAAAATGATACAATGGAAGGCAAACTACAAAACAGGATTGCGAGATCAATGATATGCAAACGGAAAGGCCTTGAAATCTCAGGTTGCCACAGGCCTTCTTAAAAAAACTGAAAAATTTCATTTATAAAGTTGAATCTTACCCGCTAAAGATCAAGTAGATCCGCCCCTGCCTAGAGATGATGTTTTGATCGAGGAAGGCTGAAAGTCACGCTTCTGATCTTCTCCGCTAGGTTAAAAGTTAGTCGGTTAGAAGATGGTTCTATCAAATACATAAAAACCCAATCAAAATTACCATGGCCAGGTACCGGTTTTATGGTTCGTACCGGTATACCGTATAATACCGCCGGTATAAATCCTAAACCGTTTCCCTAATATACCGGGGTGTTTTGTACCGCTCTTCCATCCAATACCGGTAATACTGGCCGGTAATTACCGGTTTTTAAAACATTGATTACGTGCATACTCTCTTGGAAATGTAAACCTTTCTTATTGTTTTGACAAACACCTTACTAATTTTGGTTATAATTCTTTAGTCTCATTGCATGTGTACTCTAGAGGGTAAATCCTTGATACAAAAATTGATAAAATTATTGTGGTTACAATGTTATCAGTAGAGCTAATGAGCTATAGCTCAATTGACATTGGGGGGAAGTGAAGATTTGGGTTTGAGGCCATAGGTCCTAAGTTCGAATCCAATCCCAACCGGGCTTTACCATAGTGGGCCTTTTGGCGGTGTGTCTCCTCGAAACTGAAGATGGCGGGTGTGGGCTATCCAACGTTGTCTGCAGTCGCGGGCGAATGGGGTCGCCTTTTGCCATTGGGTTGCCAGCCTTTTATTTTGTTGACGTTAAAGAAAACAAGGTTATTAGTAGAAAGGAACTTCATTATATGTTATGTTGGGCTTGTGTCTTAGTGAAATGATGAAATTCTTCTGCTTACTATTTCCTGACAAATATTTGGAAAGTTGGCGTGGTTATTTGTTTTCTTCATTTAATGGCCAAACCTATTGAATATTACAAGTTGGGCTTGTGTCTTAGTGAAATGATGAAATTCTTCTGCTTACTATTTCCTGACAAATATTTGGAAAGTTGGCGTGGTTGTTTGTTTTCTTCATTTAATGGCCAAACCTATTGAATATTACAAAACCATTTTTAGTAAACATATCGACTACCAAAACTTTTTGCATTATGATATTAACGTTTTCCATCCGATCAAACTATGCATACCACAGTGAAATGGACTAATCGATTAATTCAATTATGACATATATCCACCACAATAATGCTATATTATACGAACAAGAAAACTACTAGAAACAAATACCGGTTGAAGAAACAATGATCCAAATGACCGGAATCAATCGGATCACGGGTCAGGTTTCTGCATAAAATGGTTAGTCCTCTCGCTTGATTCGGGGATTTAACTGAGCTTCTTCTCCGATGACCTCTGTGAAACAGAAAGCCGTTAGACTCGTCACGGGGAGAATGGGGGTTCTCTCCGTGACCACCCTCCGGCGTGAGAATAAGTACAGATCTCGATGAAGAAGAAGAAGTAGTAAAAGTGAAGTGAATGTAGCTTGTGAGATCATACCTGCAATGCCTTATTTATAACCGGTTTTTGGCGGGAAAATTGGTGCGATGGAGGAAGTAACGGAAAGCATTTTCCGTAAGCGGTTATTTTCTTTTCCGTTGATCATTAATGTCACGTTTACTCACACGGATCATGAGTGTGGTCGACGGCTAGGGAGTTGCAACGTGGAAAGTGGATTTTGGGTAGACCCTTTCTCCAAGTTGATGCCATCATCGTGATTTAGATGAGTGTCCAGGATCCGGCCACGTCATCTTTCAGTTGTAACTGAATGGTTGTGCACGATGAGTATTGACAACCTTCTAGAAGATCTACAGTTGTAGTCCTTTATGCCCTTGCTACGTGTTCATTCTGTTGTAACAGAAAAAACACTTTTGTCTAAGTCTTGTTTCCCGTTGTGTGGAGATGTTTAGGATCTTGTCTTCAAGTCTAACTTGGCCCTTGCGCGAGCCCGTGCAAGGGTGTTAGTTGAACGTTAGCTCCGCCCTTTCTCCGGCACACAGTCATTGAAGATTGTTTTCTTTTATCTCTTTGTTTAGAACCGCTGCGCAGCCACGCAGGGTCTTTGTCTACGATGTTTTGGGATAAGATTGTGGTATGGTCCAATGCGCCTACGCAAGGTTTTTGGGACCATACCCCTTCAAGTCCCCCCAGTGCGTTGTTGCTTCTATGCAAGTAGGTGGAGCACTGGACTTGTATGAAATGTGCGCTTTTTGTTTTGAGAAGTAACAAGCTTTTTTGGCGTGAAATATAGGGAATCTTCTTGTGGAAGATATTGTGTTCAGGATTTCAAATTTTGAAAATTTTGCTTTACGGCAGATAAAATGTACGGTGCTGACTGTTGACGTGTGACGGTTTTGGTGACAGGCTGTCACTTGTCAGTCATTCATTAAATGTGCATCGTCAACCGTGGCCTTGTCACACCCCGATTTCCGGTGGGCCTGGATGGGTACAATCATGATGGTTGGATAACAGTTATCACAATATAATAATATGCAGTGGAAGTATTGGATTAAAATTATTAAAATAAAGCTTGAATGTATAAAAGTATTACAAGCGTTCGATACAAGCCCACATGCAGGATCCAAATAAACAGAGCTTTAGACATCATAGGCCTTAAGCATCAGGAGTGCAAATTCCTTAGCCTTCATTCTAGCCGACCCATATTCCCAGCCTATTATAAGGTTCGGTACCTGCTGTTCAATCTTTTGAAAATACGCCAGCCAAAGCTGGTAAATACAATTAACTGACTCTTTGAAAAAAATAGTTTTTTTTCGAAAAGAGTTTATACATATAGAAAACTCGTAGGTGATATTTTTAATATATCTTGGGATTATTCTTGTTACGAGATTATATACTTGATTAACCCATTGGGTGTCTGGACATGGTATCATTAACCCCCAATTATATCAATTATCAAGTAAACGGATTAAACCGTATTCTTACACTTTTGCGCAATCATAGGCGACTTACTTGTGTAATAACCGCCCCAAGAGGCATATTTTCCATCCCAAGTTTACGCTAAAATAAGTCAAGAGTATTTACCTTATTGCTAGCTTCCAATCAATAAGACTATATTTGGCAAAAGCTGCAAGTCTAAGTATTATTGACCCAAGTCCGATTATCTGGGGGGGGGGGGTTACTATAGTCTGGAATGAACAGATTTATTATCTGTTAGGAGGTATACGGGCCAAAGGTAGTTCCTTTAGATATGACCCGATCCTTAAGAATAGGTTCACTGAATTAAGCGTATACTGAATAGAATGTGGTTTAAACCCAACAAGTACTAGGACTTGTATAATATGGGTAAACATTGTACATTCTGGATTTTAAGATCAAAACGGTAAGGTTAAACCCTTTTCGGTAAACTTATGTAAACTAGTTACGTAAGTCTAACCGTACACGTATAAGCGATATCGGGTAACCAGATGAGTCATGAACAAGTTCCATATTCAAATATACTTTAAACAAGTTATAATATCAGTAGGAGATCAACTTGTATGCCCGTTAAGGTTTTAAAATCAAACTATGCCTCATAAGGGCATTTTTATAATTTTACAACCTATAAAAAGAGCTTGCAAGTAAACTGATGTCATGGTCATAAACATTTTGTAAAAATGGTTAAATTATGATATCATATCAGTAGGATATCAAATATATGTGCGGTTTATGCTTTAAGACCAAGCTATGCACCGTAGGGCATTTTGGTCATTTCACACATAGTATTGAGAATTTATTTGGGATTCTGAGTTCATGACTTATACCTACTGTAAAAATATTTAAAATGGTTTATAAAATCAGTAGGTAACAAGTCTTGGTTCATACATATGGTTTAAAACCATACTACGCGCCTAAACGGCGTTAATGTTGTTAAATGACGATTTATGCAAAGACGTATGAAATATGATGTTATGACCAGCTTTGAATAGTTAAAGTATTTTATTTTTAATAACATATCATTATGCAAAATGTTTGGTTTGAATATTATGCTTAAAACGCATTTTATGTGCCATAAGGGCATTATCGTCATTTATCGGCATTGTATACGAATTTGAAGTTAAACTCGGTTTACAATCTGACTTAGCATCCCAAATAATCCTAATTATAATATCATATCAGTGGGTAATGAGTTTTATGCTAAAATTATGTTTAAAACTCAATTTGGGTGTAAAAATGGCATTTTAGTCCTTTTAAAAGCATAGTTTACGCTTATATGCGTAAACTCAGTTTATGACCAGATTATAATCATCAAAATATTCTAAACATATTTACTTATCAGTATATAACTCATTTTCATGCTCATTTATATTTAAAACCTTATTTTTAAACAAAAGGGAATATTAGTCAAAGTGCGGCAATAACAGAACATGCGCATAAACTCAGATTACTAGTCCGATCGTGTAATATAACCTTATAGGGTTATACTATATTATATTACGATCATATCGGAACCTAAAATCAGTAGCATATTAGTCTAATTCGGTTTATAACCAAAAGTCAACGTAGAAGTCAAACTACGCGACTTTCGGTTGCGAACCGACCCTAAAACTATTGACGAGCCGAACATGTTTACACATGTTCTAATAATTATTACCGAGTTTTTTAAGTGATAAAACATATTTTAGAACACTTCTAAACTCATATCGCAATTATTTTAAAATCTGACCTGTTGACTTTTTAAAGTAATATTACGTTTACTCGTTAATTGACCAAGCAAACGTGATTCTTAGGAGGTGCCTTTTGAGGGATTAACACCTACATAATTACAATCACGTAGCCATGTTCGTTGCGAACAATGGCTTGTCCGTTTAAGGTCTAACTAAAAGTCAAAGCGTTTATCGAAAATGCTTGACTTTTCGGCTTTAAAAGCCTATAAACTGAATAAGCCATGAAAGGAACACTTACAAGTGGTCCTAGGGGCTTAATAAAACTCAAAGGATGCTCCCAATTGCTCAGGAACTTCCTATGTTGAGAGATAGAGAAGAAGAAAGGAATGGTGCAAGTCTTAAAATGAAAACTCACACCTTTATATAGTGTTTGAAGGGTTCTTGAGATCATTCCAGGTGTTATGGGGCTTTCTAGGATGTTAACAAGTGTCCTAGTATGTGTGCAAAACATCCAACAAGCCCATAGATTCGTTTAGGAGGTTTAGAATGGCTTGGAGTGGGCTGCAAGCCAAAAAACGAACCTGGCAGACCCTGGGCGTAGGCTACGCTGCCGGGGCGTAGGCTACGGCCTGCCCAGCTCACACACACACAACATGTTTCAAACTTTGTCATTTCAGGCCCCTTGACTTCCATACTTGCATGTTTTGTTATAATTAGTACAAAAAGCCCTCCTTGGCCAATATTAGGCACACCCAAGAGTATGACCAAGCATCATTAAACTCTCAGTTCGTTAAAAGGGTCACTCAGAGGTATAGTTTGACATATTGACGCTTTTAACCCCTTTAACTCGCAAACTTGCGCGCGTTATCATTTAATGGCACAAAACCTTGCATGGCTAACATTAGGCATTCCCGAGAGTATGATTGAGGATCATAAAACTCTCGGTTCGTTAAAAGGTCATTCATAGGTAAGAATTAACATGTTGACGCTTTTAACCCTTTAATTCACAAACTTGTGCGTTTTATCGTTTAACGGCATCGAAGCCCTAGATGGCCGATATTAGGCATTCCCGAGAGTATGATTGAACATCATAAAGCTCCCAGTTCGTTAAAAGGTCATTCAGAGGTAAGAATTAACTTGTTGACACTTTTAGTCCTTCTGTAGACATAGTTTTTGTTTTTGACGAAAATAGTCCCTCTTAACCAACTTTTGACATAATTAGGATTAGGGAAACGTGTAGATACATATTGGACACGATTTTACGAGCTATTACAAGACTTCACACCCACGTGAGGTTGTTTGTTGTTCCCCACTTGCTTCGAATGCTCTGATAACCGTGTTTTCCTGAAAAAGGGGTATTGCGGTTTTCGAGGGCATTAATGGCGATGGGTATATAAACCTCTTGAGTACCTTCCTTTTCCTTACTTGCTCCTGAATTCCTTTCGTCTTCTTTTAATTTTCTTTGAAGAAACCTGCAAATTTTCCCCTTTATGTCTACCGGAGAACGTCACGAGGATTCTTCGTAAGAAATGTCTACCACTGTACCACCATTGAAATAGTCCAAAGAAACCTTTGATGGTTTAGTCCAAAACTTTAAGTTCCCCGAAAGTTGGGGTGCAACTTAGCCAGAGGAGGGGCAAATGGCGGCACAGGCTCCGGCCGGTTACATTACGTTATTCTAGGACTACTTTACTGAAGGAAACTTCCGATTACCGGTGACAAGGTTTTTTCTTCATATCCTTGAGTATTATAAGTTTCATATTTCTCAACTACACCCCATCGGAATGGTTCGGATTCGACACTTCGAATTCCTTTGCCGGTCAATGTATACTGAGCCAACGGTTAATCATTTTCGGGTGTTTTATCAACTCCATTGCTCCCAGGGATTTTATTCCTTTACCCAATGTTCATCGACCAAAAAGATCTTACTGGTCCCCCCGAAATCGTTTCATGAGTGGAAACCTAAATTTTTGATTATCAAGGCTGGGGTGATCCCGATGAAGATGACCTTTAGGGGTACCGAGGACATTGTGGTGGAGACTATGAAGACTCCGGAATCGAATATTTGGTGCCAGGATCTAAAAGATGTTCCGTCTATTAAGCTTCCTGAGAGAGCCCTGGTTGCTGTTGGTATGAGTCTTCACTGGAAGATGGATCGCAAAGACAAACTGGTGTACATGGATGATAAAAGTAAGATTTGGGATTTTCTTACCCCCCCCCCCACTTTGTTTCTGTAAATAATATGAATTTGTTGCTGTTTCTCCCTTCGCAGTTGTTTCCTTGTATGTTGTTGCATACAAGAGGGAGAAAGGGAAGATGACTACCATCCCAAAGGGTGCTGGTGAAGAACTCTGGTATTTACGGATATTAAAGAATTTTGACCTTCCACGGGATGAAGATCTGGCCGCGCAACCTTCGACTGGTGCTGGTAAGTTCACGTTAAATTTTTTATCGATATTGCAATATTACTCTTTGTTGTCTTTGCACGTGGGGTAATATTGCAATATTTCCTTTTAAATAGGTGAGATGACTAATCTGGGCATAGGCCCTGAGAAGAAGAAAAAACGTGTACCAGTTATTACTATAGCGCCAAAGAAAATTGATGCGCCTAAGGCACAATCTTCAAAGGCCAAGAATGTTAGGATAGAGAAGAAAGGTACGCGCCGTTTCTCTGATTCCTGGTGTGATTATATAGTGGTGTCTGATAAATTGGAAGGACTTGCGCCTGTAGTTGTAGGAAAACCAAAAGCGGAGCCTCGGGATACCGCGGGTATCCCATCGTCGAATCCTGATGATCCCATTGATTTGGAGTCAAGTCTGGAACCTTTACTGAGAACGAAGGCGGTGAAAAGGAAGCAGATTGAAGTTGAGGCTGCGGTGCAGCCTGCTAAGAAGGTGCCGAAAAGGAAAATAGACAAAAGAGGCAATCTGGATGCTTTTATTACGAAGCCTCCCCTAGGTAACTATCTTCTTTAGCTTGTTGTTTCCTCGTATTGGATGTTAATATAACCTTTGTTCTTGCAGAAAAGCCGATCCCGTCTGCTCGCGTGGAGCCATCATCTGTTTTTAATGATGATCTCCTGCCTTCGTCACCTCGTGCATCTATTAGGGAGCAGCTAGAAGGTACAAAAGCTGCTGAAACGGAGGTGGAGAAGGTTGTTGAGGTGGAAAATCCTGAAGAAGTTGAGAAACCTGTTGAGGTTGAGCTGGAAGCGGAGAAGGTTGTGGAAACGGAGGTTGCGGATGTTAATGTTACTCAGCCCAAGTCTCCTGAAGTTGTGGCGCGTGAGCCAGAGAAAGGAAAATCCGTTCATGAAGACCCTTTGATAACTATCCCTACCTCTGCCGCTACTTCTGCGCCTGTAAATATTGAGAGAAGCCTAGTTGGTGATCAAGGCTTTTTGCCCATGATGAAGAAGACTCTCCCATCCGCCCAGAGGAAACTTCGGGGGATTATTATTATAGATCTTACTCAGAGAGGAAAGCTTCTGAGATACATGCGCCGATGTGGAAACTTAAGAAAGGCGACACTTTTTTGGATTGGCAGGTTTGCCGTGATTGGTTACAGGGTACCTTTCCTCCCGGTGAAGTGAAGTTTCAAGAAGAGCGATCTCACGATCAGTCTTATCATGCTTACCTTGAGGAAGTTGCTAGCTTTACTTCCACTACTGATCGTATAGTGCGCGAGTGGCGCAGTATGCATAAAGAATGGGCTACTTTTGAAGCATCCAATAAAAAACTTCTGAAGAGGAGGCCCGAGTTGCCCTACTGAGGGCTAAGTTGGAGGCTCTACAAGCCAAGTTTAAAAGTGAGCAGAAAACTGAAGAGTGGTCTGCCGCGGGATGGAGAAGAAAAGCGGAATTTGAAACCGCCCTACTTTCAGAAGAGCGTAAACGTTGGAGAGAAATCTGTGAGAAGGACAATAATGAAAAAATGGGTCTTCGTAATGTTATCAATAATCTTAAGGCAGAGATTGAGAAGCTGAAGAAGCAGGATGCGAAGATTGAGAGGTTGAAGAAAGAGAAAACAGAAGCTGAAGCGGCCCGTGATGAAGCCCGTTCTCATTGAGAGAGGAGTGAGCAGAGAGAGGTATAAACTTGCGCCACTCTTGCCCTTAAGAATAAGGAGATAGACGAACTCACCTGTTTATTATCTAATCAGGAACAGATTAAGGTGGAGCTCGAATATGCCAAAAATGATTTGCAGCTTGAGCGAGTTGAAAAAGCTGAGACCTCCCGCCGCCTGAGTGAAATCGAAGAAAAGTTAAAAAAATCTGAAACTGCTCGGGTAACGGCGGAGAGCCTGGTTGAACCGTTGAAGGATGACATGCTCTAGATGAAACATCGCGGGATTATAAGTGTAAGTATGTTAATTCTTTGCAACATTTTGATCTGGATGTGCATCCTCTTATTTGTTGCCTTGCCCAGGTTGCAAATTATGTCCTTAACTCCAAAGAGTTGGATCAAACGGTTGCGCATCTGCTGGTTACTGCGCATAATGATGGATACGCCCAAGGATACGCAGAATGTACCCAGCATGTTACTAATGCATTGAAGGTTGATTGGGATACCAGCAGGTTTGCGACGCATGGAGTTGAAACTGAAGCTACTCATGCTGCTGCCAAGAATGAATATAATAACTTACGTCTTCCCGTGATGGACCTGGTCACTGCTGCGCTCTAGACGGATGACTTTGTGGCGCAATTAAAGGAAGTGTTTCTAGATGAAGGGGATGATGATGAAGACCTAGATTAGGTTCTTTGTACTTTCGTGGTTGTTGAACATTTGTAGTTTAAATAGGCTTGGGATGTGGATCCCTTTTGGCGGTTTGTTAATGCGCTGTTGCGCAAATAACTTGTTAATGCACTGTTGTGCATGTAATTTTTTGTTAATGTGCTTGCTGCGCAAGTACTGTTTTGAATATATGTTGTTTGAATTACAATATCTTGCATGGGTACAATTACTTTGTTCAGGTAAGGCGAATAAAGATGGTATAAAGCTCATGTGTGAACATAGGGCTGGACCTTGCGAGTTGCTTGTGACCATTGCCCGTTCATGAGACTTGTATTAGGTTACCATAGTGTTTTTGCGCTTACCAAAAGAAATTGCATGCATTTTGTAATAAATATAGAAATAATGTAACGAACTTTGTATTGATTGGATAGGGCGCAGTGGCCGTGAGTTACAAAGTTGTTTTAGGATAAATAGTGAGACTTAATTTACTGCGTATGCAAACAGTCCTGTGCCATAAGTTGGTAAGTTGAAGAACCTAGCCAAATATGAAGGAAAGCTATGATTGCAAGCGCGTTGATCTGTCTTGGGCTTAAGTTTGTTTAGCTTTTTTGTTGTTCGGCCCTTCGTCCCCACGCGTGATCTGCTTGATATCTTTGCGCACGTTTTGAACCAGGTGGGTGAGTTCTCCACTCTTTAGTGCCTTCTCTATTTCCGTGCGGAGACTTATGCAGTTGTTTGTGATGTGGCCATTGTCTTTGTGATATTTGCAGTACAGGTTTGGGTCTTGTCCTCTTTTGTTTTTCATCGGCGGGGGTGTTTTGAACTAGTAATCTTCTGTGCTAAGCACTTCTGCCGGCGTCTTAGTAAGAGGAGTCCACTGCCTTTCACGGTTCTCTTGTTTAGCCTCCTTCCAATTTTTCTTGAATTTTCTACCACTGTTCCCACTCATGTCCTGCGGACGGTTCTGTGGTAATGGTGGCCTGTTGGAGCTTAGATTATGCTCTGTTTGTGCATAGACTTTGGCAGCGGCCATCAATTTTTCCCAACTTTTTGGCAGGCCCACAGTTCCTGACAAGACTTTTATCATATCATCACACCTTACCGCGTATTTGAATTACGCGCGTATTAGATGCTCATATACGTCGCCGATTTCCAGCACTTCTTTGTTGTACCTTGTTATGAAATCTTCCAAGCTTTCATCGTCTCGTCTCCAGACGTTCATTACATCTGTCGAGTCTCTAACGGATCTGCGCTATAGACTGAAATGGACCAGAAACTTCTCCCTCAAATCTACCCAGGATGTTAACTTACCCACTGGTAAGTTGTATGTTGCGCCTGACAAGGTTAGGACAAATAAATGGCACCACATGGGTAGTGTCCATCCTCCGACTAATACTGCGCTGGTGAACACGCGTAGATGGTCGTCTGGATCTGACAGTCCATTGAACTTCCCAACATTTGACGGTAATTTCTCCCTCTGAAGGGGAGCTAGAGCAATCTTGCTGAAAAACTTTGAGTTTTTCGCGGCTTCTGCTGGTCGGTAAATCAGATTGTAATCATACTTCGCGTCTGGGTTGTAAACTGCACGGGTTTTTGGTTTGTAGTTTGCATGATCTCTCTGCAGTCGACTGAAAACGCTTGTGTTGTCGCCTTCTTGATACGTCCTGTCATATTCATCAGTTTGGCTGTCCCGCTTCTGGTAAGAACGTGGACCCCAACCGAGAATGGACTAACTGACGTCTGTGGGAATACTGTTCATCACGGTGATCTCTTCGCCTGGATTCAGAGTGAGTAGATTCGTACCTAGTGGGAGATCTGGAGTAGACTTCCGTATCGTCCACAGACATTTGTGATGGTGCATCGTAGTGTAATGCACGTGGTGCAGACGGGGCTCGCACCTAAGGTGTAGATCTTCGTGATTGAGTTGCAGGTTGAGCAGCCTGTGCACAGAGTTGTGCATAAACTGCATTTAATGAACCCTGAGATCTTACGTACTATGAAATCAGAGTTTCATCAGGAGGTAAAATCGAACTTATCGGGATTTAAGGTTGTGCTCCTGGTGTAACCGGATCATTCGGATGATTAACGTTGTGCTGGACATCGTTATCATCGGATGCTTCTTCCACAATCCCCTCGACACGAAGATCATGAGCAAAATTCTCCGGTCGAGGGCCTGATGAACGATTCGACGGAGTTTCTGCCATAGAAAACAGAAAATGAAAAGACATGAATCAAACGAAAAGATGAGAATGGGAATTGAAGAATCGGTGGGCGCCAATGAAGAAACAGTGATCCAAATGACCGGAATCAATCGGATCACGGGTCAGGTTTCTGCATAAAATGGTTAGTCCTCTCGCTTGATTTGGGGATTTAACTGAGCTTCTTCTCCGATTACCTCTGTAAAACAGAAAGCCGTTAGATTCGTCACGGGGAGAATGGGGGTTCTCTCCGTGACCAACCTCCGGCGTGAGAATAAGTACAGAAAGCATTGTGAAATCATACCTACAATGCCTTATTTATAACCGGTTTTTGGCGGGAAAATTGGTGCGACGGAGGAAGTAACGGAAAGCATTTTCCGTAAGCGGTTATTTTCTTTTCCATCGATCATTAACGTCACGTTTACTCACACGGATCATGAGTGTGATCGACGGCTAGGGAGTTGCCACGTGGAAAGTGGATTTTGGGTAGACCGTTTCTCCAAGTTGATGCCATCATCGTGATTTAGATGAGTGTCCAGGATCCGGTCACGTCATCTTTCAGTTGTAACTGAATGGCTGTGCACGATGAGTATTGACAACCTTCTAGAAGATCTACAGTTGTAGTCCTTTATGCCCTTGCCACGTGTTCATTCTGTTGTAACAGAAAAAACACTTTTGTTTAAGTCTTCATTCCCGGTATGGGGAGATGTTTAGGATCTTGTCTTCAAGTCTAACTTGACCCTTGTGCGAGCCCGTGCAAGGGTGTTAGTTGAACGTTAGCTCTGCCCTTTCTCCGGCGCACAGTCATCGAAGATTGTTTTCTTTTATCTCTTTGTTTAGAACCGCTGCACAGCCACACCGGGTCTTTGTCTACGAGGTTTTGTGATAAGATTGTGGTATGGTCCAATGCACCTGCGCAAGGTTTTTGGGACCATACCCCTTCACCGGTCTACATCTACGACTTGATAAGACCGTTAGCATTCTAATTGGTTATTTATACCATCATTCCAGACTAGTGCCTTTCAGTAAATTGCTACCTACTCTTTTCAATTGATTAAACGACTAAGTTATTTAAAAACCTTGCATTTATAAGACAAGTATTAGCTCAGGTAAATACTCTTGACTTATTTTCCATATACGGGCTTGAGGTACGGTATATTATTACTGCATGGTCAGGTATGGGATTCAAAGACCAATGTGTCGGGAAATCCAAATAACCCGTTTTAATTCGTATTGCTTTGATTTAAACATTGGGGGTTAATACAACCGTGTCCTAGATATCCTCGGCTCATTTAATTGTAAGTGGGCACGACCTAAGCGCGGGGTGTAGGCATAAACCTAACAGATGCTAATGCTATATTAAAAATGTTTTTATAACCCAATATGAGTTTTGCCCGATATGGGTATTCCCAACAAGGAAATAAGTGGTGTATCAGTTAATCATGTCTCGACATAGTTTACGGGCCCCACATGTATGTCAAGCTTGTAAAACTGATAACATGAGAAATAGTTTATCCCAAGTTATTTATGAAAATTATATGTACCATTGTGTACATGAAAACAATTTTGAAATATTTTTAAAATGTGTCAGTTGATTGTATTTACCAATGTAAATTAACGTATTTTCAAAGACTAAGTGACAGGTGCAAATACGTAAATAGGCTGGAAGTTGCTCGGTAATGCTAGAAGAGGAATTTGCAACTCCTTTGCATAAAGCCTAGTAGTCTGATGTTCTCCCTTTTGTTCATTTATTGATCTGCCTGTGGATTTTATTACAAACAAGTCTGTATAATTATTTTTTTGAACATTTGAACGTTTACGTTTGTAATAATATTTTATACTCCAAGACTTCCGCTGTGTTATCTGTGATTGTTTGACTATGACCATACCAATCTTACGTCATGATACTCCCCCCTGGCCCACCGAGATTGTGGTATGAAATTCGGGGTGTGACATTGGGGATACCCCTTTGTGGGTTTAAGTGGCGTGTCGGTTAATCATGATCTCGGTGTTTAGTACTGGGCCCCATACGTATTGACAAACATGTAAAACTATATACAAGATCATTTTGAATTGGCCCAAGTTATTTATGAAAATCATGTGCCATGTGCACTTAAAACACTTTTGAAATGTTTTCAAAATGAGTCGGTTGATTGTATTGTGTAAACTGACGTATTTTTTAAAGACTAAGTTACAGGTTGCAAGGATACGTAAATAGGCTGGAAGTTGCTCGGTAATGCTAGAAGATGAATTTGCAACTCCTTTGCATAAAGCCTAATAGTCTGTTGATCTCATTTTGTACATTTTTCGATCCGCCTGTGGATCTTTATTACAAACCGTCTGTAATTATTATTTTTGAACTTTCGGATATTTACGTTTGTAATAATATTTAAACTCCAAGACTTCCGCTGTGCTATCTGTGTGTTTGCCTATGATGATACCAATCTTACGTTACAATACTCCCCAACTGGGCCCATCGAGATGTGCTATAAATATCGGGGTGTGACCCTGTAGAGTTAAACATCAAAGAAAGGAGGCTCTGGTGAACTTTCTGACGGATCCGCTCGATGGGAGGTATACTCTTCGGCCAACTGATACTCTTGTGTTTGGGTAGGCCAGGGGAAAACACACTTGTGTGGACCTTACAGGAGTGTCCTCTCTTGTTGGGCTGAGGGATAATGGGTTTGTTGTTGGCCAGACAGTGTTGAACACGGAATCAGGTAAGGTCATTAAACAAGAGAAAGATTGTTTAGACAATCAACACGTGTTTATCCCATTTGCATTTGATATATTTGGTTCCCTAGCCCCAGAGGCCGTGGAATTCCTGAACAGGTTCCAACGGGTCGTGAATAGTAATCTTTCGACCCTTAAGATTCGCTTCGTCTTTAGTAGGATCAGTTTTGCAATTCAAAAGGGGTTTGTAGCGCAACTTGTTGCCCGCTTACTTATCATTTGTTTGTAATTTGTTGTTTTTGCCATTTAATGATATTTAAGATTTTATTTTTTATTTTTTTTAAAAGAAAAATTGTTGGAGGATATTAGAGTGGAGGGGTATACTTAGATAAAGCTAAACACAAGGCAATTTTCGTAAGTGGGAGTTCATATTAGAAAGATGAACTCAAATTATACAAGGGTTCTTTTACCGGCCCAAAAGTAAATTTTACAAATGTAAATTGTAATCACATATGGCGATTTAGAAGGTTAGTTGTTGTCAGTTGTCTAGTCATAACATAAACCTGCCAAAGTGTTTTACACATATGACGTTAATGGTTGATTGTTTACTAGCTCAAGTATATAATTACCCAAATATTTGTATACTTACTATTTGTGGACTAGCTGTTGGGAAATGATAGAGCCCATTAACCCTCTTTAAAAAGATATCAACAGAAACATGAACCTCAAATCCGAGAAGTTTCGGTAACTCATGGTCAAATTCATGAAACCACCGTATATAAACATAAACGACGAAAAGGGGAATGGGGAATATCGACCCACATGGCTAACTTAGCTCATAAACCCTTCTTGATACCTACATAATAAACATTTAAACCTTTGAAGACATCACAAATCCATCAAAAGGTACTTCAGAACTTGAACACAATGAGGAACAATGTTTACAAGTTGGCTACGAAATTAAACTCAATAATGAAAGTTTCTGAAGTGGCTGGTGGGGTAGGGAAACGATGTTGAGGGCCGCCAACGGTGTATGGATGATGACCGGAGGTAAGGTTATAGTGAACCTCAACTTTCAAGTGAAAGTGATTGAGTTTGAAATCAAAAGAAAAGCACCATGCTTTTGTGACTGATCCACACATGGGTTTGGTGGTCCAACAAGTGTGCTCACAAAACATAGATTCAAATATGTTATGTCGTTTTGGTTAGTTCCAATTTTAGTTAGTCTTATTAGCAAGCACATGTATATGTTTGTTTTTTTTAATGATGGTTTTGCTATTGTCTAAAATAGAAAAGAAAAAAGACCCAAACATAGATATTGCTTTTTTGATAAAACTAACTAAATCTGAAATTAATAAAATGACATTTGTGAATGGCTCTCACTTACTTAAATTTCAATAACTTTGGTTTAATCTCGGCTTGATTCGTTTAAATTAGAAGTATGGAAGATACTAGATCGTGAATGGCTCGACTTGAGCCTTTTGTTTAAATCTTGAGCAATAAAGGAATCTTCATTTGTTTCAAAAGGTTACAAGTTATTACATACAAAAAAACATTAAAAAGAGTACTACTAACTAGATCTCAAAACCAAGGACCTTTTGCACCTTTGTATAATGCATCAAAGTGTACATAAGATGTATTTCAAGTATCAATTAATTAGTTGACAATTCAATGGGTAAAAAATTTAGGATGTGTATGAGTTGAATTCTAAAATTATCGCGTTATGAATTTACATCGAGATAGATGGTAAACGGCCAACAAGTTATGTCGCTACCTCATTTTGAATAGCAAAACTAAGTCTTTTAAAAACTACATCCATAGATCTCGGGGTCATAACATTACTATGTATGACCCTTTGAACTCGACTAAAAAGGTCCACAGCCTCTGGTGCCAGGAAACCAAAACTATCAAAAGCAAATGGGATAAACACGTGCTGGTTGTCAAGACACGCTTTCTCGTGTTTTGTCACTTTACCCGAAGCAGCCTTTAAAGCAGTCTGAACCACCGTGAAAGCACTACCCCCTAAGCGCACAAGCAGGGAAACCCATGTTAGATCCACACATGCATGTTTTCCTCCTACCCATCCAAATACCAGAATGTCGGCTGGTTGAAGGGTAGATCTCCCTTCCAACGGGTCAGTTAAGAAATTAACGAGTGCTTCCTTTTTAGTAGAAATACCAGCACATCTGAATATGTCAAAAAGGATATCCCTCGTCAAATCATGCCGGTATTTGAACTTTGTGAGCTCTCTACAATGAACGACATGCTCCCCAAAAGAATCCAAGCACACCTTATGACAAACAAGACATACCTCATCAACAAGAAATAAAGAAATCATGAGACGATACTTAAAAAATCATTCAAGTTATTATTTTATCTGTCTGGTCAGTATCTTGTATTTTAGGCTAGATAATGTTGTAATGAATACAGTATTTTCAAAAATAAAGGTTAGTTTAGAGCATACCTAATATTGCTAACCGATCAAACTTTTTGTTGGATTAGTTGTGCAATAAATAAAACAACTAAACAAATAATGTTTAGCATATGTTATGCCTGGGATGATTAGACACACACAGAGTCATAGTTCTTTTAATTTATATAATAACAAAACCAATACTCATAAAATGGATGTTACAATTTTCCTTACGTTTATAAAAGTTAACTGTTTATATTTATTTTTATACAAATTTGTAACAAATTTATTTATTACAACATTGATTATCCATATAATTTTAAATAAATTAAACGCCATCAATCCATAAACTAAAAATCCAGTTATTGAATGACATTTGGAATAAGATGAGAATAGGGCCACTTCTTCCACAGCCCATCCTTGCACTTGTCACGTGCTTCCTTTGGCTCTTTTAGCTCCTAGTTCTTTTCTCCCTTTTTTTTTCACTTTATTTCACATTTTAGTCCAAGACATACGCGTTAAATACTTTTCAATTTTAAAAATCGCATCCAACCCAACTTTGGACTCGCGTGGTTGCGGCAATTCATAAGACAAAAAAAAAAGACAATCTCTTAATCCCTCTAAAAATCGATACCGGGAGTTTGGAACCATTAAAAGGAATGATGAAAGAATTAATGGAACAATTGAAAGATACTCAAGAAGTAGCAATCAAGGATGATGCTGAAAGATTAAAATGAATGATGAAAGAATTAGAAAAAGAAACATGTGGAATTTGGAAATTTCATAAGAAAAGAATTGGGGTACCTACCCAAGGAAATTTACGAAACCAAATTCTGGGAGAAGCTCATAAATCCAAGTATACGATGCATCCTGGTAGTGACAAGATCTAAAGAAGAATTTCTAGTGGATAGGAATGAAAAAGGACATAGCAAGTTACGTTTCTAAGTGTTTAACTTGTTCACAAGTTAAAGCTGAGCACCAGAAACCCTCAGGATTACTTCAGCAATTGGAGATAACAGTTTGGAAATGCGAATGGGAATTGATAACAATGGATTTTCCTCAGCTATAAATTAGTCGAGCACTGGACATTCACACTCGCTCAATCTTTTTTCTTTTCCTCTCGTAACACTGCTATAATACCCGAAGACCTAAAACTCTGCTCTGTAATCAGCGTGTTAACCCGGATCACTGGTACGATACCATGTCTGATTGATCTGAAACCCATCAAAGGATGTCAAAGTGCTTCCACGATAAGGCTATACTTTGTCAAAGTTTGAATTGGGTTAATACACTAATACGTGTTGCATTGTGTGATTATTAGGAACCCAAGCTAAATACTAGGAGGTTGTAATAATCAAAACCCTAAATCTACAAAGTGAGTCATTCTCTTTTATTAAAATGCTTTCAAAGCCATAAAATGTTTTTAGTTGTACTTACAGTGATTAAGTTTTTGTATTATGAAATTACTGCTGGTAGTGACAAGATCTAAAGAATAATTTCTAGTGGATAGGAATGAAAAAGGACATAGCAAGTTACGTTTCTAAGTGTTTAACTTGTTCACAAGTTAAAGCTGAGCACTAGAAACCCTCAGGATTACTTCAGCAATTGGAGATGACAGTATGGAAATGAGAATTGATAACAATGGATTTTCCTCAGCTATAAATTGGTCGAGCACTGGACATTCACACTCGCTCAATCTCTTTTCTTTTCCTCCCGTAACACTTCTATAATACCCGAAGACCTAAAACTCTGCTCTGTAATCAGCGTGTTAACCCGGATCACTGGTACGATACCCTGTCTGATTGATCTGAAACCCATCAAAGGATGTCAAAGTGCTTCCTGGATAAGGCTATACTTTGTTAACTACGTTGGGGTTTTGATCTCGTGATTATCGTTAAAGTTTGAATTGGGTTAATACACTAATACGTGTTGCATTGTGTGATTATTAGGAACCCAAGCTAAATACTAGGATGTTATAATAATCAAAACCCTAAATCTACAAAGTGAGTTGTAACACCTCGAAATTTCGTGTCCAATATTATGTCGACACGTGTCATGTAAAGCAAAAGTGCTATAAACCCGGATCAAGTTAAAGATGTATGGTAGGATTTAAAAGCGTCGACATGATAATTAAATACCTCTGAGCGACCTAGTTATGAATCCCAAGACCCTAATCTATATTATAAACATCTGATATATTCAAGTCTGATTATTTTGATAATCTATAATTCAAATTGGCACAAGAAATGGATCCTATGTTCCATACGACAAATTCCTTCAAAAGAATTCTTAATGCATCCAAGAACCTCATCATGTATGGCAGCACATGTAAAGGTATGCCAGCCTGATACATGGCCCCCTACAAGGAAAAGACATAAGATTCGAAGTTGTAAAGTTGCATGGTAAAAGCTTAAAAGTTACAAATTTTTGTTTTCTGATGAAGGCTTACGGACCGCAAAGGATCCACCTTACGGTCCGTAAGATAGCAACTGGGAAAATTAATCCGGGGTCTGTTACGGACCGCAAAGACAAGGTCTTACGGTCCGTAAAGAGGCTCTTACGATCCGCAAGTCTCCCTGCTTACGGTCCGTAAGACTAACGCTGGCAGCAAAAATTGCACAGGTGTATGTTCAGCAAGTTTAACCGACTTAAATCACTTGTTTTCAATACCATGTGCTGCACAAACTTGTTTTTAGGCTCTAGGGACACTTGTAATCGATCAGGGATCCCCTCATAGGCTTGGTTGTCATGATCATGATGAATCAAAAGCACTATATAAAGACTTCAATGTTGTAACTTTTGATCATTCATTCAAACCCAACTTCTGGTCATTTCTGGAGCACAAGAGCCTTCCCTAAGCATCACTAGTCATGCATAGGACCTTGGTAAGCTTCCTTGACCTTCCTTAATCGTGTTTTACTTAGTTAATCAGCTTAAAGTCAAACCGTCGTAATTAAGGTTTGACTTATCGATTAATCACTAATGGTCTGGCGATTAGCCAAATTGAAAGTAGTTATAAGTTGGTAATTAGGTGGGCAATAAACCCTTAAAAGGGCACCCTCTGATTCCCGCTTTAACTAGGTCAAATGTCGGGTCAAACTTAATCCGAAAAAGTCAACAGAAACTTAATTTTCGAATTAACACATAATTAGCAATGTAGAAGACATGTAACCTGTTTTACCACTCATATAACTTGGTAATCAATGCAAGAACATGTCTAAGCATGTCCGACCCGACAATTTTCAGTTTAGGACCGGTTCGGAACCGAAAGTCGCATACTTTTACCACTGCTTTGACTTTCAGTTCTGACCCATATTAGCATGACTTAGGAACGCCTAAGAGTTTCATTAGGACCGGGTTATATGATAGTATAACCCTCTGTGATTGGTTCGTTGATTGTCCGATTCGTTTGCACGTTTCCGTTAATTGCTTAATGTTGACCATAATGCCCATTTGACCTTAAAACGAGAATTTTGGAAATGTGAGAGGACAATAATCTTTTTTACTGATTTATAAACATGTCCCTAAATTTTCACATCAGTTTGAGGTCTGGATTAGGAGTTATGATCAATAGCGTAATTAGAAAGCTTTTTATTAATTAAACGGCGTAACTAGCATAAAGCCTATTTAAACCCAAATTTTGACACCAAATCTTTTACCCAATGATGTAATGTAATATTTTGGGATTTTTGAAGATTTTTAATTATTTTTTAAACTGATCATAACATAGGGTTATCGCCTTGATTCGGTTATTTCC
This sequence comes from Helianthus tuberosus, assembly GCA_030545235.1. Lineage (NCBI taxonomy): Eukaryota > Viridiplantae > Streptophyta > Magnoliopsida > Asterales > Asteraceae > Helianthus > Helianthus tuberosus. The sequence goes on from CM060358.1 coordinate 147,809,792, forward strand.
GATTATACACTTATGCTTATAAAATGAGTTTTTTCATAACAATTTGATACCAAATCTTTTGCTACTGATTTTATATGATAAATGAAGTATTTTGAACTTTATAACCTGATCAGAAAACTCAGATTTCCTGTTATAACCCGGAAATCGCTTAAAACGACTTTTTACGCATTTTAAACATATAATTTGGGTTAAAACCATTCTTGTTATATAAGACTTATCACCTACTGATATAACTTATTAAAATAAGTAATGTTACTGATTATTTCAGACCCGAATCTCAGAATTTTATTTAAACTCTTTTATAATCTTTAAAATGACCAAAATATCCCTACGGGGCTTAAATTGAGATTAAACTCGTTTTGGGCATAATGGAAGGTATCCTACTGATATCCCAACATGTTTAAAGCATATTAACTTAGGAAACCTGTTCGTGACTCATTTGGTTACCCGTTATGCGTTATTCGCATTCGGTTCGGTTTATGTAACTAGTTTGCATAAATTGACCAAAACGTGTCAAACCTTATCATTATCACCTCAAAATCCAGAAAGTGTTTAGTTTACCCATATTATACAAGTCATCAAACTTGTCGGGACTAAATCACATTCTAATCCGGTCTTCGCTTAATCTTGCGTTTTGAACCGTATACTTTTCTTTAAAACTAACCGGTCTAAGTTTAGGCTTAATTAAGACCCGTTAGGAATCTAATAGGTTATTAAAACCTTCGTTCCAGATTAGGAGACCAGTAAAAGCTATCTGTACTTGCTGATTGAATACGGTTGAGATAAATTTGAATAATTGCTCAGGTAAATACTTTTAACTTATTTTCACTATACGGGCTTGGGGTACGGTATTATAATAATACCGCTTGGTCGGGTATGAAGTCGTACAATCAGATATTGATTAAAAAGATGCATAACCCGTTTTATTCTGTTTTGTTTGATGCAATGCCTTTGGGGGGTTAATGACTGTGTCCTGGATATCCTCGGCTCATTCATTAGAAATGGCCACGACTTAAGCACGGGGTGTAGGCATACACTTGATAGCTGCGTATGTAAAAAGGTAGTCCACAAGAAGGGTATCTTCTTGTGGGTATTATGCCAAGTGGTGTGTCTATTAATCTTGTTAAACCGGCTCTTCTAACCGGGTCCTAAATGGGCGACAAACATGTAAAACTGTATACAAGTTTATTTTTAAATAATTATCCCAAGTTATAAAAGATATTTTTGTGCCATGTGCATTCAAACTAATTTTCTTAATCTCTTTTCAAAATGAGTCAGTTAATTATATTTACCAGTGTAAACTGACGTATTTTTCCAAAAAGGTTAAGTGCAGGTACTATACGAAATAGGCTGGCTACTCCAGGCATCAATAATCAAGTCATGCAAGCTTTAGATGTTAAAGTCTGTTGAACAATGATCTTATTTATATTTTGATCCGCCTGTGAATCTTTTACAGTCCTTTGTAATACTTTGATATTACTATTTATTCGGTTTGTAATGTGATTCATACCTTTTGCTTCCGCTGTGCATTTATAATTTGTGTTGTTTGACCATGATGATATCAACTACGTCACGATACTCCCCACCGGGCCCACCGGTAATACGTGGAAATATCGGGGTGTGACAGGTGAGTCATTCTCTTTTATTAAAATGCTTTCAAAGCCATAAAATGTTTTTAGTTGTACTTACAGTGATTAAGTTTTTCTATTATGAAATTACTACCGGTATGTGGGGTTTTGTATACACTACTAGTCCAGCGTTGCTATTTGGACAAAGAGTTAGCCAATAGTAATATGACCACAGTCACGGGAACTACCACCGTGACAAATACTGATTTGAGTAATTGAAAGATATAAACAAATGTAAAAACCCTTAATGTTGTGATTATAACATTGTGTCTTTTTATACAAATGAATGAATCCACCAGTATTTTTCACTGATAAAATATTTTATAAACGCTTTTCAGGTGACTTACTATGAAAGTAAAGGAAAACGCTATGAAGCACTGAAGGCTTAAATAAAGTGGCTATGTTATCAGAATAAAGAAAAGAAAATGTTTTTTTTTTTTTGTCAAAATAAGGTTTATCCCTATAAAAACCTTTGTTTGTAATATGGGTTTTATCCCAGTTGTTTAATATTAAAAACTTTGGTGTTTTACCCCTCTGAAATTTTCCTAACTACGGTCTTGATGAAATTTTCCACTGCAAATTTAATAAACACTGGTATCACTGCTGTATCTGATCACGGCTCCCGCCCAGGGTGAGGTCGGGGTTTGTGACAGGCTTGGCTGGTTCAACAGCCTTTAAAAGAGATCTACCCGGATATATATCGTTTGTCTAAGAACAAAAATGCTACCGTGGCGGCGAACGTGCATCGTGATGGGGATAGCACTCTATGGCAATGGGAATGGGATTATGAACCGAACACAACAGTGGAATGCCTGCATGCGGGAGATTTGATGCAAAAATTGCAGCAGGTTGTTTTGAAAACGTGCATGGATGAGTGGAAGTGGTGTAACAATTTTGGGGACAAGTTCTCGGTTAAAAAGGTTCGACTGATCCAAGAGGCGGGCTCGCAAGACCTGAATGACGGCTAGGATTTATGTTGGAATTCTTGGGCCACTCCCAAGTGCAACTTTCTTTTGTGGCGTGCTATATATGGAATAGTGGTTGCGAAAAAGGAGTTACTGCGTAGAGGCATTCGGTTCAAGATCTGATGTGTCTGAGATGCGGCCTGAGTGAGGAGACAACCGATCATTTATTTGTTAACTGTTTGTGGGCCAAATGTTTGTGGTGGAACATCTTGACTTGGATGCGTATTCAATTCCCTCTAAACTATAGCTCTCTAAAAGAGCTGGTTGGTTATGTTAAGGAGTGTCCAAGTAGCAAAAATTAGAAGAGGATTGTTTACACGGTTACTATGGTAAGGAGTGTCCAAGTAGCAAAAACTAGAAGAGGATTGTTTACACAGTTACTATGGCAACGGTATGGAGACTATGGTGCACAAGAAACTTAAAAGTCTTCGAAGACAACTTCGTCCTTATCTCCAAGTCGATGGAGCTCATAAAGGAGGATATGTTCAAATGGATAAACAATCGGACAAAGATGATGCCTATTCAATGGGATAAATGGAAATTGATTGAGGTTATCGAGTTACTGTAACGTTGTTTCGTTTTGTTTATGTTTTCGTTGTTGTATCTCCAGGTTCTTGCTGGCTCATTACATATACATACATACATACATACGTACATACGTACATACGTACATACATACCTATATATATATATATATATAAGTGTTGTTATTGTTCCAAAGAAGAACAAAAACAATGCTAGAACAAGATAGATCCGATTTGCCTCCCGTATGATAATCAATGTTTTCTTCTTTCATTGTGTAACAAGCTACAACCTTATTAAACTTGTTTACTGGCTTAAAGTCTAATGGGTACTCTGACACTTAAGTATGTCTACACCAGATAGTAAAATCATAATATTATGTATACAGTCCTACTATAAGGGGGTGGGTTCCTCTATTTATAGGAACCAAGCCTGACTTGGACCTTAACCGAAATTGGGCCAACTTGTATTACGCTTGTCTAGTCGGGGTTGGGTTTATTACGAGGATACTTTAACAATGTGGTTATAATAACTGTGTTATTCATACACATTATATATATATATATATATATATATATATATATATATATATAGGGGTTACTTAACGTACAATTGGCCTTAACGTACGATGCGTACACTTCATGTTATAAACCTTAAAAGACGAAAACTCGTATGTTATATCTATCAAACCCGCATGTTCACAAACTCGGAACTTCATCAAACTCTGAAAAGACTTGTCTCAAATCTGCATGTTGTATCACTCAATCCGCATGTCATATTCTGATGGTATACACATTAAACATTAAGGGATATTGTACAATACACTTTCTCTCTCCCCCCTCGTTCTCTCTCTCTCTCTCTATATATATATATATAGAGAGAGAGAGAGTGTGTGTGTGTGGGGATCAACTTACCAACTTGCTTGTTTGTTGTGGGTGTCCTTTATTATAGGAGCCAAGCGTCACGGGGGTTTCGATCCCCGCTTGGTGTCCCAATCTCCCCGGGGATAAGCCAATCCATCTCGCTCTTTGTGTGGGTCACTAGTTTCGTCCTACCATGGACTCATCAGAAGAGCGACGCCAGCTCTCGACTATTAGTGCGTTTGTCGTAGACACGACTAGGCACGCACACTTCTTCATTGAAATTGACCCCGTCCCTGATAAAGTCCCGGACTATCTAGTAACCCAAGAGTTCAAGCACAACCCATAGCATACCAATCTTTAAATGTTTGGCCCGTGATACAAGCCTGACTTGGACCTTACCGAAATTGGGCCAACTTGGATTAGGCGTGTCTAGTCAAGTTGGGTTTATTATGAGGATACCTTAACAATGTGGTTATAATAACCGTGGTATATATAACAATAATAGTAAAAGTAACAAATATGTATATTTGTAAGGTACGTTATTTCAATTTTGTACTTAAAAACTAGTATGTATTTTACATGTTCTATGCTATTTCGCATGCAAAGTTAACATGATATATATAAATACTAGGTTAGAAATGTATGTATTATATGGGTTGGGTCAATGAAATATTAATAGTTATGAATAAGCTGAAAAATAAAGAAAATAGTGAAGAAAATAAATAGTAAACAAATTAATAAGAGGGAGACTGAACCACTATAATTTAATAGGAGAGAAAAGATAGTGATGACGGGGGTAGCCCAAATCTCAATAAAATGACTAATATACATAATAGCTTAAAAGGTTAAAAGGTTGAGAGGTTCAATACGCGCAAACTCAGGAGAACAGTAAAAAGGACAAGCACAGTGTCCGGTCACATCAACACTTAACGTCTGAACCATTTCTGCACAGACAGAACATGTGCACAGAGAACACCCTTTTGTCCGCAGGTCTAAACCCTTCAACCCCCAAATGGGAAAGTCCCTCACTGTAGCCACGGATCACTGGTCAAAGGCTTCCTCTTATAGAAGATTCTTTCCCTATAAATAACAGCCTCTTGCCATCCATTCCAGCCATTCCAGATCCACCCAGATTACCCTTGATCTTTGATCTTACTTCTCCTCTCTAGAACTTGCTCCATGCTTGTTCTATTCTCGGCTCACTACAATATTATCTCACTTAACATAGACATTCTGGGTTGAACCCTTCAATCCAGAATTCAAAGTGAATAATAACAAAGTGATCCGCCTCCACGTGCTACAAACGTGGGGGGACCCCACGACCTGCGTTAGGCTAATCGAAACCTTGAACCCTTTTACCCCGGAGATATCGCTACTATCTTTGGTCTATTATTTGTTGCATCAACAAGTTGGCGCCCACCGTGGGGCTACGCCGCTTACTTTATCTTAAAGACCAGTTGTGTAGCTACATTTTCTCTTTACATCATGTCTGAAAGCGAGTCTCTCGGTCAGGTAAATCAGGTGCCTAACAACACCGATTTAACACCAAATTCGGGTCGGATCTCACCGGTCCTATCTACACCTCTTTCTACTCCCGGAAGTACTCCACCGGGATATGTTCCCGGAGTTCACTTCTTTTCAAACACCAACCCCATCTCGGTCAGGGGTTACACATACTCAAATCGATGTAATGCATACACCGGAACGCATAGATCTAACACCCGAGTGACTAGCTAGAAATTTCTTACAACTGAGATTTCTTCTCAACTAGCATGTGAGCTTAGAAAGGGAAAAAAGGGTGAGAATAAGACTAAATTATGAGGAGTCTAAACCCTCATTATCACCTGGTCGTCCATCTCTTCCTTTTAGCAGCTCACGTTCAGCCACATCTTACCTTGAAGCTGGTCCTAGTATGACAGACCAACCACTCAAGCCCTTTAGCTTTTGGGGAGGCCAAGTCCAACCGTTTTTCCCTTATTTACCTCCCAGGTGCACCTATGGGGCATAAAACCACTCTTGATCGATTATGGCAGTCACCAGCTTCAAGTGTTCCCCCTCCCATCGCTACTTCGTGAAAACAAGCTATGGCCACCCTGCCTTTGGCTCGAAGTTGCGGTCATGAGCACATCCATGGGAATGCCTTATACAGTAAGCCTTTAAGGCTTTAACCTTATGACACAGATAATGGCTTCAGAAAGCCTTTAAGGATTTAACCTTATGCCCTAGCCGATGACACAGATGATGGCACAATTTCCTTTGCAGCACGTGAAAGCTGGATGATGACACAGAAAGCCTTCAAGGCTTTAACCTTAACTTCATCAACCAAGTGCCAACCACTCACCAGGGTACCTCAAATGGTAATCCAGCTTCAAGGGTAATAAAATACCCCTCAAAACCTTACAAGCCCAATATCTTGCTTCAATAAATTGTTGAGTACGAGTTTCAAACCCAGATAAAGATGCCATCACGGTACTGAAGACTACTTCCAAATCTTCGCCGGGACTACAAGAATAAAAAAATGACCCAACTCCGAATGTTGTCTCATGTTCAGGCAAACCCTTGAAGGGTCTTCGCGCATATGGTTCAATGACCTTCCTTGACGAAGCGTTCAGACCTTTAACGATCTTAGCAAAAGTTCCCTATAAAAACATAGGTATGTCAAGGACGCCATGATAATCTTCCAGATCAAACAACATGAGGATGAAAGTCTCAGAGACTTCATCGAAAGTTACAAGAAGGAAGGTTTAACTCACGCCGATGAAAAGGTTAGGGTTGCAGGGTTCATGAATGCTATAAATTCCAAATATCTCACAAGAGACTTCAATAAATGCCTGCCCAAACCCTTGAAGAAACACTCGAAAGGGCTGAAGCCCACATTTGAGGAGAATAAGCTGAAGACATCAAAGAAAAAAGAGAGAGAACTCTTAACTGGAGCTTCCAGTATGGCTCTTATGACAAATGGTTCAAAGGTTCGGATTCCTGAAGGCCGGAACCCTCCAAGCCGAGAAAAAACCATAAACTTTACAGCCTTAACCAAGACTCCGCAAGAGATCTTGGCAACCGAAGAGGTAAAACACAGCTTCCACCCTCCTCAACCTTTGCCAAAAAACAAAAGATTAGAAAAATCAAGCCAGTATTGTGAGTTTCACAAAAATAGAAAGGTCACCATACCAATAATTGCTTCCAACCCGAAAAGAGGATCGAAAAAGCCGTCAAGTCCGAACTGGCTTACTTGGTTAAAGGGGTCAAGGACAAAATGGTTGAAGAATAAAAGTAGGAAGTGAGCATGGTCGACCTTGAAAACAAAGCTTTAACCCTCTCAGCTGATGAAAAACTTGAAACGCTTTAACCCTCTCAGCGACGATGAGCGTTCAAAGCTTCAACAGTCTTAATCCTCCAAAATCATGCTTAAGAAATGCTTTAACCCTCTTAGCTGATGAAAAGCTTGAAACGCTTTAACCCTCTCAGCGATGATGAGCGTTCAAAGCTTCAACAGTCTGAATCATCCAAAATTATGCTTGAGAAATGCTTTAACCCTCTCAGCTGATGAAAAGCTTGAAACGCTTTAATCCTCTCAGCGACGATGAGCGTTCAAAGCTTCAACAGTCTGAAGGTATCGCAGATAAACCTATCAAGCCTTTAGGCCAAATAACCCATTATGTTTGTTCAACGAGAGAACAAAGTGATGAACCGAACAACTCACTTTTGCGGTGATCAATATCCCTTCCAACTATGATATCATCATAGGAAGGCCAGGGCAAGGTGTGTTCGGAATGGCAGTTTTAGTTGGTCAAGGCACTGTGAAGTTTCCCACTGAAAAAGGAATCGCAACCCTTCAACCTACCCAATAAGCTTTTGTGGTTGAAGGGGAAAGCTCAAGAAGGGACGAAGACGATGAACAAGGGTTGAACATAAACCCAAAATATCGTCAACAGGGGATAAGGGTAAACACTAACCTTTCCAATGAAACCCTATCATACCTTGAAAAGTTGCTCTTGCACTACGTCTTTGCTTAGTGCCCGGAAGATATGACTGGCATCCCCCGTAGCATTATTGAAATATGAATTATGGATCCCATCTGATAATAAGCCCATTATACAAAAGATAGAAAAGCTTGTTCTAACCAAAATCCTTGGAGAGGTTAATCATGGGTGGCCAATCCCGTAATGGTTCAAACACTCGAAAAGTTTTGAAGAATGAACAAAGCATGCCCAAAGGATTGCTATTCGCTGCCCCAGATAGACCTCAAGGTTAACTCGCTCACAGGCTTCCCGTCCAAGTGTCTTCTTGACACCTAAAAGGGTTGCCATCAGATCCTAATAAAAATAAAAAATAAAAAACTACATTCCACACTGATAAAGATATATCTTGCTATCAAAAAATGCCTTTTGGTTTAAGAAATGCATGTGCCAGTTATCAATGTCTGGTTGACAAAGCGTTTGCCGGACAAATCGGCAAGAACATTAAAGCTTATTTTGACGATTTGATGATCAAGAGCAAAACGGAATACCAAATGCTCAATGACATACAAGAAACCTTCCAAACCTCGAGAAAGATAAACATGAAAGCTTAATCCAGTCAAGTGCTCGTTTCTAGGGCACATCATGGGGAAACAAAGCATAAAAGCCAACCCTCAAAGGATGTGCTAACAAGAAAGACTTTCAATGGAAAGCTTACAACTTTGAAGCGTTTTACCTCAAAAGGAAGCCTTCAACCAAATGAAGCAACACTTAGCTTCACTCCCAGCCATTTCGGCTCCAGAAACAGGAGAAACGGCCTCTATCTACCTTTCGATTGCTGAAAATACCATAAGTCCGGCTCTAATCATTGAACGAAACAAAGTTCAGATACCCGTTTACTTTTTCAAAACTTCAAAATTAGCAGAAATCAAATATTCTTCTTTGAAAAAAAAAAAAACTTGCTCTAGCCCTATCCCAAACGGCTAGAAGGCTTCGAAGGTACTTTCAGTAACACCCGATACAAGTGATCATTGACTAACCAATTAAGAATGTGCTTGAAAAACAAGAAAATTTCGGACGATTAGCCAAATGAGTTGTGAAACTAGGTGAACACAAAATCACCTATGTCCTGAGAAAAGTTGTCAAAGCTCAAATCTTGGCTGACTTCATCTTATAAGTCCCTAACGAAGCCATAACAGAAGTTAATACAACTGCAGCTGAACCCTCCAACCCTGATACCTGGAAGCTCTTTACCGACGAAGCTTCCAGCATTGAAGGGTCAGGAGCAGGGCTAGTTCTAATTGATCCTAACGAATTGTAATTCACGTATGCCCTTCGTCTTGAATTTCAGACTACAAACAACAAAGCTGAATATGAAGCATTGATTGCTGGGCTCAAGCTTGCAAAATATGGGTGTCAAAAGGCTTCAAGTCTTCACAGACTCGTTGCTTGTTTCAAACCAAATAAATGACAACTACATAGCCAAAGAAATGGGGGTTCAAAAGCTTCAAGTCCTTACAGACTCTCTCAAGCTAAGACAATAACAGCTACATAGCAAAAGAACCCAACATGTATTAGTACCAAGAGAAATCAAAGGAATTGATGAACACATTTCAAACATTTTCCATCAAAAAAGTTCCAAGATCTCAAAACAAGAGAACTAATGCACTAAGCAAACTTGTATCTCCTACGTTTGCCCACCTCACCAAGAAGGTACTAATTGAGGTGTTAAAAACCTCATCCATCCGAAGACTTGAGGTTCAAGATGTGATCACTAAAAAAGGGCCAAATTGGATGACTCCCATTGAAAGGTTCCTCAAAATGGTGAATTACCTAATGACCAGACTAAGGCTAAAAGGGTTCGTATCAAGTCAAGGCAATATGTGTTACAAGGAGATATCCTTTACAAAAAGGATACCTTGCACCACTACTTCGACGCGTTGGCCCAGAACAAAGCCAATATCTGATCAAAGAGGTTCACGAAGGGATATGTGGAGCTCATTGTGGCCCAAAATCGGTAGTGTCAAAGTTGATGAACCTCGAACACTTTTGGCCTTCCATGCATCGAGATACCTCCGAACAATTGCGAAAGTATGAAGCTTGTCAGTTACATGCTCCGGTACCCAAAAGCCTCAAACATGACCCCGTTCCCATATCCTCGGCTTGGCTATTTCACAAGTAAAGAATCAACATCGTTGGTCCATCCCCACTAGCCAAATGAGGAGTCAAGCTCTTATTGGTAGCCGTGAACTACTTCACCAAGTGGCCAAAAGTAAAACTATTGGCAAAAATCTCAGGGAAACAGTTCATTGATTTCGTTTACGAAAACATAATCTGTCGTTTTGGGTTCCAGGGGTACTAGTCACGAATAACGGGAAGTAGTTTGCCGAGAAGCCTTCTAGCTCCTGGTGTAAGGAGTTCAAAATAACCCAAGTATTCAGCTCGGTAGCTCACCCACAATCCAACGGCCAAGTTAATAGGACAAACAACAACATTGTTGAAAGGATTAAATCTCGATTGGAAAGATACAACAACAACTGGCTCGAATAGCTTCCCAATGTGCTATTGGAAATTCGAACAACCAAGAAAACGAGCCACAAGAAAACACCCTACAGCCTAGTGTTTGGATCAGAGGTTGTATTCCTAGCCGAAATCGGAGTAACAATACAAAGAACACTCGACATCGACCTCGAATCAAATAAGAAAGAGACAATGTTGAATTTGGAACTCCTCGAAGAGGCTCGTGATCAAGCAGCCATGCAAAAAGCGAGGTACAAGCAAAACAAGGAATTGTATTACAATACACGGGTGAAGCATGAACGTTTCAAGCCTGAGAACCTTGTGCTTCGAAATAATGAGGTCTACAAGAAAGAAAGCCAAGAAAGCTTGGCCCTAAGTAGGAAGGGCCATACAATACCCTTAAAGCCCACAAAGGGGGATCATACAAGCTGGCAGGTCCGCAAGGCAAAAAGCTTCCCCGCCATTGGAATGGCAAAAACCTTAAAAGGTTCCACGTTTAACCAAAACGTGTTACAAATAGTTCCCAAAAGTTGTTCTATTCCCCTAGTAATCAAATTACTTTGAAATAAATGAACGACGAATCAAAATTTATCTTTCTATCCTATAATCAGGTTGAGAACCTAGGAAGAAACTCCATGGCAAGGGCCATGTAAGGGGATGAGCTCCCAGGCCACATCGCTCAATAGGTTCAAGGGTTGAATGGACCTATATAAGGGGTGAGTTCCTAAATCAATACAACTCCATGAGACTCATAGAAATCTTAAAAAGCATGTCTCATAGACGGGTTTGAACAGCCTACACCAAATGTTCCTTAAGCCCTAACATTGGCTTACGAACCAAAAATACTCTAAGTGAATATCATACATAGGATAGAGGTTGTATCTTCTTGTTAAAAATATCCTAAGGCTAAGTGACTGCAGCACTGAACCCTTTAAGGTATAAATAACATAAGATGCACCACCCAAAACAAAGACAACATGCAAAATCAATAAAAACGCAAGGGAATAAATAGAACAACATAGCAAGATAAGTTAAAGATAGCAAGGGCCATACTGGCCATCAAACATAAAACATTGTCCACAAGCCTCCAAGGCTTTAACCACCAAGGGATCTAGACGGTTCCTTTAAAATAAAAAGATGTTCAAACAAACAACCCATAACATTGTTCGACATGCTAAGAAAGCTATGAATTAAGGCCTCTTCTTCACTTAGCAACGTCAGGGATGGTAGACTTTGCTGCATCATCCTTCTTCGAACCTCCATCATCTGGGGTCTTTTTAGCCTTCCTCTTTTTCCTCCCTGCTGCACCCGTTGCCTCGGAGGCTTCAAGGCTTGAACCCTTTGAGCCCTCACCACCTTTAGAACACGTTTCCTCGCTATCTCCGAAGCAAGGACGTTTCTTCGAGAGGGACTTCAACACTTCGTTACAAACAGCCTCATTAAGGCCCTTGGGTTTTAGCTCCTGCAAGACAGGCAAAGGTTTACCAAAACACTCGAAGACTTCACCCACATAAGAGTAAATCAAATGCTCTATCTTAAAAACTGTTCCCATAATACTTTGAAGGCTTTGTGTTGAAAGAGAGAAGATTTTTTCTAAGGCTTCCTAGGTTCACAAATATTTGTAACCAGCAAACAAACCTTGGTGTCTCCCATGAACAAGAAGCTCGATGTACACATCACCCAAGACTTTTTTGAACTCTGACGAATGGAGAAGATAAGTAACCACTTGCTGGAATCCATCCTCAATGAGCCATTTATTATCACTAGTTTCCTGGACAAATGAAGCCTTTAACCCTTCTTTCTCCTCTAAGAAGGCTCTTTTTCTAAACCTCCAAGGCAGCCTTATCGACCCTGACTTAAACCTTGTCAGCCTCCAAGCGTTTTTCCAACTCAACCATATCAGTCTTGTGCTGGGAAGAAAGCTCATCAATCCTCAACATCAGCTTTTCTCCCTCCCAGCATAACCCTCTGCCTCCTTCTTTAGAGTAGCTAGTGAAGCATTCATCTTATCCCTCTTCTTCAAGAAGACATCATATTCTCACATCCTCTTGCGAAATCGGGATAAACCCTCTGGAAGCAAGGAAACAAGGTTATAAGCACCCATTACCATTTTTCAAAATCATCAGGTCATCATCCATAGATGAGCAAGAACCTCGAACAATAGGAGAATCAAAGTGGGTAAGAACATCCTCACAAACGGATGAAGGCTTGAAGCTGTCACCAACTGTGACCTTCCAATCCGGCACATAAACCTCCCCTGGATTAACATTGGTGGAACCTTCACCACCTTTCCCGGAACCCTTCAAGCTCACAACCTTTTAACCCGCCAAACCACCAAAGGCCGTCCCTTGTCCTTTTTTTATTTTTCCCAACCCCAACTTCTAAATCATCTGAAGCCTCTATGTCATTACTTAGTTCCACCGGCTCAGAAGCCGATGGTTGGTCAGCAGTCTTTATCAAACAGCAGCTCGAACGACGAGTAGAGACTTTGGAAGCAACCACTTTGGTGAAACCTTTGACATTTGGAAGGTTCACATAACCTGAACCCTCGAACCTGTGTTCAGCACCTCTGACAACAACATCTTCACCGGGGGTGGCCTCAGCATCCCCAAACACAACATCAGAGGTATCATCACTCTTGATAAACCATAAGGCAAAACATCATACCCTGATCATACCTCATGAGCACAGGGTCACGATCCGGCATGTCCCACAAGGTGCTCACACCCATCAACACTAAAAAGTGTTCAGGAAAGGGACGAAGCCTTGAAGGACACTTCCTAATGGCTTTTAAACAATCTAGTTCAGACTTAAATGGCTTAAGCTTGTTTAACATAGCATCAGGGTGCCTCCAAACAAGCTTGAAGAAAACAATGGACTCAGAAATCCAGAAAATTCGGTCCTTCCAAGAACCAAGGGTAGTAACCATAGACGAAATTAAACACACATCAACCTGAGATGTTTCAAAGGTAAAAAAATCGACGTTCTTGGCTAACTGGAAGAAATAGCGAAACAACAACAACGATGGGTCATACCCTATCGCTGGACACAAAACATCAAAGTGTAAAACCCCTTAGCAAGACCTTAAGGGTGTAACTGACCAAACGACACACGATAATACTCTAAAACATTCAGAACAAAGACCGAAAACGGATGACGCAAGTTGGAAAACTCAGCAATAAAGAGCAATCGAACCAACGGGACACTAATCGATCGATTTGCCAAAACCCAGAGCCACCGGATTAAACTTTAGATCGATCCCCCATTCTTTACAAAAAGCCTCAACTTCCTCTTAAGTAAGACAAGTTGAAGCCTTTAAACCTTCAAGCCTTAAAGCCTATCATATCTACTATCATTCTGAAATTCAAATCTCAAAACTCAAACGCCTTGAAGCCTTTAAGCAATAAAAAATAATGTGTAAAAGTCAGAAGCATTTGAGCTTACATCCCAAACACCTCTGACTTGGGGGGCTGATGACGGGGGTAGCCCAAATCTCAATAAAATGACTAATATACATAATAGCTTAAAAGGTTAAAAGGTTGAGAGGTTCAATACGCGCAAACTCAGTAGAACAGTAAAAAGGACAAGCACAGTGTCCGGTCACATCAACACTTAACGTCTGAACCATTTCTGCACAGACAGAACATGTGCACAGAGAACACCCTTTTGTCCGCAGGTCTAAACCCTTCAACCCCCAAATGGGCAAGTCCCTCACTGTAGCCACGGATCACTGGTCAAAGGCTTCCTCTTATAGAAGATTCTTTCCCTATAAATAACAGCCTCTTGCCATCCATTCCAGCCATTCCAGATCCACCCAGATTACCCTTGATCTTTGATCTTACTTCTCCTCTCTAGAACTTGCTCCATGCTTGTTCTATTCTCGGCTCACTACAATATTATCTCACTTAACATAGACATTCTGGGTTGAACCCTTCAATCCAGAATTCAAAGTGAATAATAACAAAGTGATCCGCCTCCACGTGCTACAAACGTGGGGGGACCCCACGACCTGCTTTAGGCTAATCGAAACCTTGAACCCTTTTACCCCGGAGATATCGCTACTATCTTTGGTCTATTATTTGTTGCATCAACAGATAGAAAAAATATGATTTTGTTACCATTTAATAGGAGAGGGAATGATAAAATAAGGGTGAGACATAATCAGAAAGAAAGTAACATGTATACTCAATAGTTTTCATTTATTATTTAGTAGAGTAAACTGCCATTTTGGTCCCTGTGGTTTGGGCACTTTTGCCATTTTAGTCCAAATCTCAAACTTTTTACATCTGGGTCCCTGTGGTTTGCATTTTGTTGCCATTTTAGTCCAAAATTCAAAAACCCCATTTTTTGACTGTTGCAACTTCCTATTTTGTCTTTTAGTTCAGGGGCATTTTGGTCATTTTGCTTTTCATTTAACATTTTCTTCCCCAAATAAATCATCACCATCCCCAAATAAAACCCTAACTGTCTCTCTCTCTTCTCTCCCTAAATCGATCATCATCATCATCATCATCATCCCCAAATCGATCAATTGACACAGAGAGCAGACTGTGACCACCGGCGTCGTCCCACCTGAGCACCACTCCGGCGTCGTCCCTACCGAAAGTCAGATCCACCATCGTCATCATCATCTCTGCGTTCCTCTCTCTCTCTCTCTCTCATGTTTCTCTCTCGTTCGGCTCTCTCTCTCTCTCCCCTGTTTCTCTCTCTCTCTCTTTCTAGTGCATAAAAACCCTAAGATCACAATGGAGCACTTAATCTGTCTGGATCGTTGAACGCTAGCAACAAGGGTGTGCACAACTCCAAGAATGATAAGGGACGTACCCCCCTTGCAAATCTGAACGTGAATGACCTGGTTCAAGTCAATCTCACCATCAATGTGCAAGAGAAGAGTTCGTCTTCAGCTCCTCCATTGCCGACTGGGATTAATTCGACTGCAGTCCAGTCGGAGGCAGGTGAGTACACCTCTGAAGCCGCAGGTACTACAGAAAACCCTATATCCTTTGATGATGCTATTCAAGCAATTAACCAAGGTAAACCCCCCTCTGATCTCTGTTTTACCCCTTCTAAATCGCCCTGTGTGACCAATTTGGTTCCGCCGGATGTTCTGACTCCCACAAAGGTGCTTAATTTTGATTCGGTAGAAATCATGGATGAGGAGGGTTGGGATACTGAAGATGACGACACCACCACGGCCCATGAATCGCTGATGGTGAACGACAATTCTGCTACAGTGGACTCCCAACCCCTTTAGGTCTTAGTTAACTGATCCATTTAGAGAGAGAAGAGAGAGAGTCAGCTAGGGTTTTATTTGGGGATGGTGATGATTTATTTGGGGAGGAAAATGTTAAATGAAAAGCAAAATGACCAAAATGCCCCTGAACTAAAAGACAAAATAGGAAGTTGCAACAGTCAAAAAATGGGGTTTTTGAATTTTGGACTAAAATGGAAACAAAATGCAAACCACAGGGACCCAGATGTAAAAAGTTTGAGATTTGGACTGAAATGACAAAAGTGCCCAAACCACAGGGACCAAAATGGCAGTTTACTCTATTTAGTATGTAGATAGATATAGAAATATAGATATAGATATTATTATGCTTACCTAAGTAACTAAAGTTTAGTGACATACATTGATCCATGATTATTTCTAAATTGAAATTTAAAAAGTTTACATGTATTTTATCTTGTATTATTTATTATGTTGTCTCATACTATCTCTTCTTATGTTTAGTATAAGTTAGGGCTAAAGATTGTTTAATTGTGAGTTTTTGTTGTTGATTGAATATAAAGAATTTTGTTTTTGAGTCTTTTGGTTTCTTTTATCATCTTTAATTAAGTTAGCGTACTTCAGTCATTTGATTATTTTCGTAACTGCATCACACATATTCATCAAAAAATTATTATACCATTGATACGAGCCTTAGTTCACATTTGTATTTCTTATAAATATAAATATTATGCCAACAATTATTTATACTTGTATGAGTATATCAACTTATATATAAAGATGTAATTTTAAATTTTAAATATCATTAAAATGTCAATGGAGCAAATTATGTGTTGATACTATGATTCGGTTTTTGTCCATAGATAGTGACTTCACTTGGTTTTAACTTTGGTTTCTGGTTTTAATTTTGGTTTCTGGTTTTAACTTTGGTTTCTATCATAAAAGCAAAATAAAAATATTTTTTTTTCCTTTGTGATAAAAGGACAAAATTGTAAAGTAGCATTATTGAGAATTCGTGACTACATGGTTGACTTCGTGTCCGGTTTCGATTTGCAGATTTTAGACGAAAACACATGTGGTCTTTTGAAGATTATCATGCAGTTTGTAATCCACTTCCATATATAACTTAAAATTACACTTTGTCATTTTTCTCCAAATTTATTTATTTTTAGGGTTATTAAATTTTAATAATCCTAAGTTTCACCAGTTGGCCGATAATAATCCCAACTTTAAAAATTCCCTTCAATAATCCCAACTTGTAAATGGTTTTAATTTTGGTTTCTGGTTTTAATTTTGGTTTCTGGTTTTAACTTTGGTTTCTATCATAAAAGCAAAATAAAAATATTTTTTTTTCCTTTGTGATAAAAGGACAAAATTGTAAAGTAGCATTATTGAGAATTCGTGACTACATGGTTGACTTCGTGTCCGGTTTCGATTTGCAGATTTTAGACGAAAACACATGTGGTCTTTTGAAGATTATCATGCAGTTTGTAATCCACTTCCATATATAACTTAAAATTACACTTTGTCATTTTTCTCCAAATTTATTTATTTTTAGGGTTATTAGATTTTAATAATCCTAAGTTTCACCAGTTGGCCGATAATAATCCCAACTTTAAAAATTCCCTTCAATAATCCCAACTTGTAAAAGTTTGGCCGTCATTGATCCTATTCAAACATATAAGAATTTGGTATTCTCAATAGATTCAATTACACCTAGAGACTCCTTAACTGATTTAAGTGCACCTATGTTAGAAAATTATCAATGGCGGCCAAACTTTTACAAGTTGTGATTATTGGAAGGAATTTTTAAAGTTGGGATTATTATCGTTCAACTGGTGAAACTTAGGATTATTATAACCCTTATTTTTATTATATCTGAATGGCCTCTAAATTTATTTCTCTTCTAAAAACCTCTTCAATCAAATTTTCCATCTCTATCTACTCAGTTAGATTTTATTTATTTATTTATTTATTTATTTATTTATTATTATTATTATTATTTTTTTTTTTTTTGTAATTCTTCCATTTACAAGATGAATAAAATATGAGGGATGGAGGGACGATAGATGAGTCTCTAAATATGAAGTGAGCACCTAAATTTCATCCCCATCTCGAGGAATGAGATTAAGTGAAAAAATAGATGAAAACTCTAAACTTTTCCTCATTATACATAATTGAATGGGAATGTTTTTAAATTTCATAGAAGGCTATCTCTTTTCAATAAATTTTGATTAAAACATATGTAACACTACGATAAGACTGGGTGGTATGGGGAAAAATTGTCCATCCATACCAGTAAATTTTTTAATCAATAGCGCCCCCTTCCCATACCATGAGCGCTATTGGGTGGGTGGGTGAGGGGTATTTATGGCTCGCGAGTGCAATAGCGGAGAATAACGAGATGATGGTGGTGTGACCCATGTTTTCAACCAACCACAACTTTTTGTTTTATTATTTCTTCTATTTCTGTTTTTAATAAGAGGTTTTATTCCATTGCATTGATGTTATTCAGAAAAGACAATGGAGGATTGGAGGCCCTTTGTCTATGTGGCGCTGACGTGACGCAATGGAGCCCTAGAGACTCCATTCCATATCCTTTAGCACAATCGTTATGAATTCATGAATTACTTTTATTGGTGTTATCATGTTTCAATTAGACGCCTATTAAGTAAACTAAAACTTCAATAAAAATACATTTGTTATTGAAAAAAAAAACTAAAAATCACATTCTATAATTGTTCTCCACCAACTTTCATCTTTTGAGAAGTGAATTATTACATCTTAATTCAAACACCAATAGTAAATGTTTTTCTACAAAATAAATACAATAATCGTTGAGATAACCATCACCAAACCCAGTTGCGTATATTAAGTTTCTTTTAGAACATGTATTAAATTTAGGGTACTATTAAATCCACATGGTATCATCTTATTCTCACATGGTTGATACGGGCCGTATAAGGTTATACGGCCCGTATAACCTTATACGGCCCGTATCAACCATGTGAGAATAAGATGATACTGTGGTCATATATATATTATACGACGATGATATACGGCTCGTATATATGTATACGACCCGTATACAATGATTTTCGTTTTTTTATTATTTTATTACTATTTGACGCGACGTATTATTACTCGATTCACGTGTGATTAGACGTAAGGTTCTCCGATTCGATGTTATATTCCTCGAATCTCGTGCGAGTTATGTGATTAGACGTTAGATTCCTCGATTCGCGTGTTAATCATTTGAAACGATGTAATATTCCGTAAAATTCTCTATATAAACGACACTAATTTCATTCATTTTCATTCAACTTCTATTCGTTTCTTCTATTTTTCTCTGTATTCAAATTATTTACGTTATAATGTCGGGTTGGGGTGACATTTTTAATGTGTTTGGTAACGAGACGAATCAGGGGAATGAAGATAACAAAGCGGGCATGTTTGATCTGAATGCTCCGTTCGATCCCATTTTTGCGTCTGGTTCAGGTCAGGATACTTGGGGTTTGGATGACATTCAGCCTAATTATGCTGGTTATTATCCATCGCAACACCCGGTTAATTTTGAAGCCCCTCCTGTTAGTGTTCGACCGCCGACTGATAGTTCTCATTCTTCTCCCATAAGTTGTGGACCGCCCGAGGGTCCAAATGCTGAAGAGGAACGTACTGAGTTTCAAAACAAGGAGGTATAACATTTAATTACACGTTTATTTGTTGTATGTTAACTATTTTAGTGTTTTTACGTTTGATGTTGTTTTTACACAAACCCGAACCCGACCCGAACTCGAAAATCGTATCATATATAAGAACCCGAACACGACCCGAAGTTTCATGGGTTGACCCGAACACGACCCATTAAAGGCGAATTTTTTTATTTTTTTTCTAAAATTAATATATTAAAGTTAAAATTTACTTAAAAAACACAAATATATATACATATATATATATATATATATATATATAGGGGACCGTGGTTGACCAATTTTTTTTTTTTACAACACATTCGTAAAAAAAAAAAATTTTTAAAAGGCCGAGGGGGTAGTTTTTTACACCACAAGTTTGGTGTAAAAAAAAACAAAAAAAAAAAAAACCAACCCGTTAATTTATATATATTGTAAAAAATATATAATATAGTATAAATGTGTAACGGGTCAACCCGCCATCCCGACCAATGTTGACCCGAACCCGACCCGTTAATCCAAACGGGTTCGCAGGTTCAAGCTGAAACTGACCCGAACCCGTATATACTAAAACTAAACCTGGGTTAATCATTTGAGTTAATCATTAATTGACACATATAAGTGTTTCCGTTAGAAATTCGCTAGCATGGATGAATTGATAGACTGGTGTAGAGACGTCGGACGCGTAAATGGCTACGCCCTCGTCACCAAACGCACCATCTACGATAAACCCCATAGTTGTCAGCCGGTAAAAATTTGGCTTACGTGCGATTGTGCAGGCAATTACAAATCAACAGCGACGGTCAGACGCAACGGGACTAGGAAAACCGGTTGCAAGTTCCAACTGGTCGGGACATACAGAAAGAGGTTAGGTTACTGGGATCTAAGGGTTGAGGAAGGTAAACATAACCATGAACCATTTCTGTATCCAGAGGGTCATCCGTCCCTAATGAGGCTGACTCCATCGGAAGAGAGGACGGTGGAGCAAATGACGCATCAGAACATCAAACCACGAGACATTCTTGCTGCCATTAAAGAACAGAACCCCCATAATGTCTCAACAAGAAACACCATATACAACGCTCGAGCCAAATTGGGTCGAATGGAACAAGTCGGCGAGACTCCAATGCAGATACTTTTTGACCGGTTGAAGAAGGTTGGGTTTGTTTTTTACCATAGAACATCTCAAAACGGCGAACGGGTCGAGGATGTTTTCTTCATCCACCCGGAGTCGAACATGTTGTGGCGCGCTTTCCCGCATGTGTTGCTTATAGACGCCACCTACAAGACGAATCGGTACAAAATGCCTCTAGTCCAGATTATCGGTGTTACATCAACGTTGATGTCGTTTTGCATTGCTCATGCGTTCGTAAGCCACGAGAAACAGGAAAACTTCACATGGGTTCTACAGAGGTTGAAACACTCATTAGACAGTGTTATGGAACCCCGTGTAGTAGTAACGGATAGAGATCGCGCCCTAATGAACGCATGTGCAACCATGTTTCCCAGGGCTAGACATTCATTGTGTAGGTGGCACATACAGCAAAACATATTCAAACATTGCAGGAAAAGCTTTAAAACAGAGGATAAATGGGAGAGGTTTCTTTTCAAGTGGGGCGAGCTAATTAAATCAACGACCGATCATGACTACAACTACTGGTACGAGCGAATACGATCAAACTTGCCACGAAAAAAAACCGACGGTAAGTTTTATATAATTTTTGTTTAATAATCGTATTTATTTGACTTGGCTTAACTGCACTTGACTTTGATTACAGAGATTATGAACTATTTGGATTCAATCTGGTTACAACCATATAGAGACCGGTTTGTTTCGTTCTGGAGCGACCAACATTTGAACTTCGGTCAACGTACAACGAACAGGGCAGAGGGTCAACATGCCCTTTTGAAGCAGTACCTAGGCGACTCTAATTACACCCTGGAGAAAGTGGTACCACTTATCGATAAGCTCATAAGAAACCAGGTGACAGAAATCAAAGGCAGCATTGAAACAAGCAGGAGCCGAACATTGGGTCATCATAACAAACCAATATTTAATCTCCTACTAAAGAAGGTTTCACATGCCTGCCTAGAGGTGATATCAGACGAAGTAAATGAAATAGAAAAATTAAAGTTATATAACCGTACATGCGCGTGTCGTTTGTATACAAGCAGTGGGTTGCCGTGCGCATGTCGGTTGGATGCGTATATAACGAATGGTAATACATTATTCGACCAACCACATTTTATAATCATACCCTTTCATCACGCAAAATCTTATTGACGTTTTATGTTGTTTGTTGATATGTTCCTTAGGTCAAATGATCCCGTTGGAGATGATAGACCCTTTTTGGAGAAAGTTAAATTTGGATTCCATAGTGGAACCGAGCAAGGTGGACTCTTTTGACTTAGACGGCGAATTTGCGCTTCTCAAACAACATTTAAGTGCTCAGCCGAGAGAACTCAGGAAAAACTTTATTCAAAAGATGAAGGAGTTGGTACAACTCAATAAGACAAAGCTTAAACAACCAGTTGTGCAAAAAAACACACGGGGTCGTCCAACTTTGAAAGCTCAGCAACAAAGGAAGGATGATTCGTTTACGGAGCCTTCAAGACACAGCTTTTTAACAACGCATGACCAGTATAGTGATTCAAAAGATGGGTTTCGCACACAAGATGAGTTTGGCACACAAGAGTCAAATATCGAACCTACCAGGCACAGCTCGTTTGTCGAGTCACAAAGTTATTGTACTGAAACACCTATGTTTTTCAGCGAGATTGCGAAAGGGGCTAAGAATTCAAAAACGAAAAAGAAGGTCGCAAAATCAAAGGAAGAGCCACCAGACTTACCTTTGCTGCCTGTCGGACAAGTTAATATGTTCACGCACTTCAAAAAGTTCATTCCACCGTGCTTCTATCCACACCTCAGTCACATACAAAATGTGCAGGGTGATGGTAATTGTGGGTTTCGATCTATAGCGGTCGGCTTATCGCTTAAAGAGTATCAGTGGCCGTTCATACGGGAGCAGCTTCATGATGAGTGCAACCGGTTCCACGAATTATGGAAAAATATAAATGGACCTCAGTATCAAGAAGTTCTGGAGTCATTAGTTTGGTCAAAAGACCATATAGACGGAGCACCTCGACATAAGTGGCTACAAATGCCATTCACGGGGCTTCTGATAGCAAACCGGTGGAATGTCATTTGTCTCTTATTAAGTGACCTTGGTTGTGCTTCATTTTTTCCCATGTTCAGAACAGCCGAAGAAAGTATTCCGCATCGAACAGTCGCGCTTGTACATGTACACAGGAACCATTTTATTCACGTCAGATTAGAAGGGGAATATCCAATGCCAACCCCATCAGGATACTGGCGACAACCGACACGGAATACGCCAGCAGAAAGTTGGTATCACTATTACAAGGAACGTATTGACCAATATAATACGATCGTTGATGAATATAGGACCAGGGATTACATAGATTTAGGTGGCCTATGAATATAAAATGTTATTTGCATGTTTTGACAATTTGTAATGATCAACATACACGTTATATAAATGTTTTGGCAACTTTTTGAAATTGAACTTGAAAAAATGTTTAAACGAATCAATTTGCATGTTTTGACAATTTGTAATGATAGACATACACGTTATATAAATGTTTTGGCAACTTTTTGAGATTGAACTTGAAAAAATGTTTAAACGAATCAATTTGCATGTTTTGACAATTTGAAAAAACGTTTAAACGAATCAACGTTAACGCATAACGACCGTATTTTCGTCAGTTCCGCATATAGTAATTGAAAAAAAATGAAAAAAACTGAATTGTATACGGGCCGTATAAAAATATACGCCTCGTATACTGTGATCGTATATTAAGTACACGACAGAATTAAAATACATTAAATCACCGTATACGGGCCGTATACTTTTATACGGCCCGTATACAGAAAAAAGGTCGTATAAGTTTTATACGACCTCATTTCCACCATACGGCCTCAACTTTCAACCAAAAATTCTCTCGGATCGTTCTTGGACAGCGTTCTTCGGCGTTTTTGGCGTTTTCTTCACGTTCTTCCTATACGGTACGTTTTCGCATAGTGAACTTTTAAATTACGTAACATGTTAGATTATGGTCTTGTATAGTAAAGCGTAGATAGGCGTAACGATTACGATTGTATAATTGAATTTGAAAAAAAATAATTGAAACAGGAAATTGTAAATGATTATCATGTGTATACGGTCGTATAAATTGTATACGATCGTATAGTGTTTGAATATTCAAAAAATATACGATCGTATACAATTTATACGACCGTATACACTTGAATGTTCAAAGGTTATACGATCGTATACATTATATACGCTCGTATAATGTTTGAACATTCAAACATTATACGCTCGTATATTTATATACGGTCGTATAACGTTTGAATATTCAAACATTATACGCTCGTATATAATGTATACGGTCGTATCCTTGTTGAATCTTCAAACATTGTACGAGCGTATATCATATGTACAGTACGTTCGTATACAAGAACAGTATTCGTATAATACGTTAACGATAATCGTATAGTGATTGCTAAGTTGTAATTGTTATTTGTTACAGACGATATGGCTGAGTCATCAGCAGCTGCTGCGGCCCGTAGAGGTCGAGGTCAGGGTCAGGGTCGGGACCGTGGACGTGGACGCGTACGGGGACGTGGACGTGGACAGGAGGAGGAGATTGTGCCCGATTTTACTGAGACGGGGCAGTTTGTTAGAGATATCCCCCGAGGTACGGTTGCCTATAGGGTTTTGGGCAAATTACGGGAGATGGTGCTGGATGCGCCTCGGACCATAGATTTTCAGTTTTTGACAGATATTGGAGCGATTGATCGGGTCCGGGAGCTCATGCCAGCAAACTCCCCGTGGGACCGCTTATTTGATGCCGCCGCAGAGCGGGCCCACAGGGAGATTACTTTAGAGTTTTTATCTACCTTTACATTTACGGACACCCGGGGTGGGGGTTTTCAGCATTTTTTGACGACTGACGCCGTAACTTTTACTATTTGCGGCAAGCCTCAGAGGATGACACTTCCTCAGTTCGCTGTTGCCTTGGGTCTGTACTCACAGGATGACTCAAGGTCACGCACATTTTTTGATGCGCCAGTCAGCACGTCCACTGACGTGTTGTGGCCGTATTGGAAGACTATTGGGTTCGGGGAGTTCGCGAAACCGAGACAGCGATCCCCGAAGGCACGGGCGACTGATCTTTACGACCCGTTACACCGATACCTACATCGGTGTATCGCCGTGACGATCGCCGGTCGTCATGATAGCAGGGAATGGGTCACCCAAAGTGACCTATTCTTCTTGCACGACTTACTTACCGGCGGGAGGGCCAACTTGGCGTACAAGTTGGCCGCATATCTCGCCGAGTACGCTTTTAAGCGAACCTCTTCCCACATCAGCTGTGGGGCCTTCGTCACCCGTCTGGCGAAGGGTTACTTGCGCCTCCTGACCCCGCAGGTGGCAAGGGATATGACGCAGACACGCCAGCTTGACAGGGTTGGGAGGGACACAGCCCTATCGATGGTTTTGGCTCGCGAGGTCGAGGGAGGGCAGCTGGTTTGGGCTTATGGTGTGGGTGAGGGACCCCGTGGAGAGGGTGGTGATGAGGAGGGAGACGAGGGAGAGGGCGTGGGAGAGGGAGGCGACGGAGAGGGGGTCGCTCATGCTGCCGATCGATCACAGGTAGTTGAGGAGGAGTTACGGGGTGATCGCCCGTACGTTCGACGCAGCGTGAGACAGCGTGTGATGCCTCCACCGGGGGTGGAGGAGAGACTCGTTCAGGTCGAGTCGGCTGTAGCTGCAGTCAGAGGGGATTTAGCTGCAGTGAGAGATGATGTACAGTGGATGGTCGAGGCGATTGTGGCTATGCATTCTGCCGCGCCCCTACCTCCACGAGCTGGCGCTGCACCACCATCACCACCACCGCCGTAGCTGCTTATTGTATTATTATTTTTTTTTGTTATTTTACGTTTGAAACTTTATAAAAGTTTATCTTTTTTTTTAGATGTAAAACATTATAAATATTAATCTTTTGTTTAGATGTTATGTTGTTTGTTTAATAATTGTTGTCATAGTTTATCATAATCATATCACATATTTATCGTTTTACATAGTGGAAACTTACTAAACATTATAAATACGTTTAACTAGAAACTCGTAACATAATCCGATATATACAATACTATTTTAAAATTTATAAAACTTATTAAATGGCTTCCCGATTGCAACAAAAATTAACTTTTCTATACATATTTATCGTTTTACAAATAGAAAACTTATTAAACATAATAAATACGTTTAACTACAAACTCGTAACATAATCCGATATATACAATACTATTTTAAAATTTATAAAACTTATTAAACGGTTTCCCGATTGCAACAAAAAATTAACTTTTCTGTACATATTTATCGTTTTACAAAGAGGAAACTTATTAAACATAATAAATACGTTTAACTACAAACTCGTAACATAATCCGATATATACAACACTATTTTAAATACAAAAATTTATTAAACGGTTTCCTGGTTGCAACAAAAAAGTTAACTTTTCTATACGGGCTATACGGGCCGTATAACATTATACGGCCCGTATACATATTTCAAAACTAAAAACCCTTGGCAAACCTTCGAAACAAAATTATGCAAATATGTATACGGCCAGTATATAAGTATACGTCCCGTATACTTATAAAAACAAAAAAAACATTCCACCGCATAAAATTCTGTGCATAAACATTCTATACGGCCCGTATCATTTTATACGGCCCGTATAGATATAGGGATGTGAAAATAAGATTATAGGGGATGTGGAAATAAACCAACCCTTAATTTATAGTTGTAGGTTTAGGATCAAATACAAAGGATCCTAATTGTAAGAAGTGTAAGAAGGATTTATAGAGTGACAAGTGTCCAATAACCTAAAAAACCCACTACACAAAAAAACCCACTAAAAAAAAAAAACCTTAAACATCCACCACCCCCAACCCCCCCCCCCCCCCCGCCCACCCCCCACATCACCCACCCAAAAAAAAAAAAAAAAATTTTGTTTTTTTGCCGAGGGGGTGGGGGTTTAGGTTTTTGGGTGGTAGTGGGGGTGGGTGTTTAGTTTTTTTTAGGTTTTTTTTTTTTTTTGGGGGGGGGGGGGGGGGGGGTTAGGTTTTTTTTTTGGGGGGAGGGGGGTGGGGTTAGGTTTTTTGGGGGTTTTTTAGGTGAGGTATAGTTTTTTTTTTTGTTTTTTTTTGCGCGGGGGGGGGGGGGGGGTTAGGTTTTTGGGTGGGGGGGGGGGGGGGGTTAGGTTTTTGGGTGGTGGTGGGGTGTGGTGGGGGTGGGTGTTTAGGTTTTTGGTGGTGATGTAGTGGGTTTAGTTTTAGGTTATTGTACACTTGTCACTCTATAAATCCTTCTTACACTTCTTACAATTAGAAGTCTTTGTAGAATAACTTGACCCGTGTAACCTATAAAACAAGGAAAGCCAATGACGATATCGGCTGGATATGAAAGATATGTTTTTTCTTGTTCCCATCATCAATATTATGAAAGAACTTTGTTTGAATGTCTCATGGTCCGAAAGTATAAGTTGTCATCACATAAAAAATAACCGGGTTACTTATACAACGTCCTGAAATGTAAAACTAAGTCCCCACGATGATGTTTCAGTGGTATAGAGGTGGGAATGTATTATGGATGTTTGGGGATCAAACCCCAGAATCACCAGATTCACTCTGTGACGCATAGTTACATCCCTCATGTTGGCCGTGAGACAGGTCGATGGGGGAAGCCCAATGGTGGCGTACACTAGGGATGAGAAATTTCGCACCAAATACCTGTAACATGCTGATACCATATATGGTTTACAAATTTTCTACATTAGCAAAAAGTTAAACAAACCAAAACAATATTGTGAAGATTTATATTTTACAAATTTAAGTAGCTAGTGAGGAAATTGTAACCCAAAATTGAAAGAGGGTGCGAGCTAAATACCAATCTATATGATCGGTTTCACAATGAATAACTAAAAGCAATAAAGATAGACTAATAATCGAGAAGATTTACTATGATCAATGCCCAACACCAGGGCTATGGCCTGGTGTGGTAGAACGACAATCTTCTTGGGTTGTGAAATCTTGTCCTTGACATCTGTCTATCAGGATTCGGCTATCACTTCTAATACTCGTATCAACTTGTTGTCGAGTTGGTGTGTCGATAAGGAGCTGTGTACTCTTGATTCTTAACGATCTTCCTTGAGTTGTAGTGAAGAAGAATGTAACCACTAGTAGCATAAGTAAGACTAATGGTTTCATGTTGAATGGCATATGCCACTCTTTATAATTGAAGGTAAGAGAAGTGTGTCATAAGATGCTTATTGTGAGATGTATATATAGGCCATGAAAAATGGACAAAATATAGCTTATCACTTGATAAACACAACTATTTCATATATCGTTGTCATAAAAGAGGAAGTGCATAATCAACAGAATATATATTTAGATATCGTATATCTAAATTATCTGACTTTAACGATAAGACTGGAAGGTATGGTGAGGGTCATCCCCAAGGGGATGGACCGCCACGTAAGCGGGTGTGAGGATGGGCCTAAAGGGGATGGACCTATGGGGTGGGGGATGAGCCCCTTTATGTATATATATGTATGTATGTATAGGTGTGTGTGTGTGTTGGAGAGGGACAGAGATCGTCTGGGATCTGCTGGTGAAGACGGGCTGGCCCATAGGGGGGCGGTGTTCTGGGGCGGCGCCGGCGCCCCCATACCATCGTTTCACTGTCTTTTTTTATCATTATTATTTAAGCAATTGTTTGCAAAGCTTTCTCGATTGGGACTTCAACTAATTTACGTAAGTCATGCAAAACATTATTCAATTAATAATCGCACAAACTTTAGACTTTTAAAATGAGTGACTTCACATCTTGAAAGTTGAAAATGGATGTTAGATCAATATATGATATTAACCGAGTGTTCATTTCGTCAAAAGACTTACTTTTTAATATAGAACTTATTTTACATGTTTCTTAGTATAATTTTCTTTATTATTACTGTTATCTATAAAATATTTATAGGTAGGCATCAACAACTAAGCATTACGGTATAGAGGAAACCGTTACAAAGTATGTACTTTTATTTTATAGGAGTAAGCTACAATATGAGCCCCTAGTTTTTTTTTTTTTTTTAATTACACCAATCAAGTCCCTATGGTTGCACAATTTCAACAATCAAGTCCGTCCCCATAACGTCAGTTACATAAATCGTTAAATATCTTATGGTGGCAAGGGCAATTATGACAATTCACCTTGAACCCCACTGATAGAGCCGGATTCGAGATGGCTAATCTCCCAAGATAAACAAAACAAATAAAACTTGAAAGTAATGAATGTAAAACAATTTGTTCTTCAATTTTCTTCTTGCCTTTCATTAATTTATGATTGATTAAATATAAAACATACGTAACTGAATAGAACATGACCACTAACCCACTTACCTAGTACTAACTAACTAACAATAAGGAACAAAACAAGGAAAACATGTTAACAACTAAATGAAGTAAACAGCCCACGATGGATTGCATGGATGTATGATTAGATGGATTGCATGATGTCATGGGTATGTGACATCCATTTTGGATTGGTACGTATCAATGCCCACCCGTTGAAAATGTCCTTGTCCTCAAGGACGGAATGTTTGGTCCATGGCGGTCGCCACTCGCGTCTTCCGGTAGCGTTCGGTTCAGTCTCAGTGGGGCACCACTTTGGTTGCCATGGTGGTCGCCACTCCCAACGTGCAAGGGCGTTAGGGCTGGTCTCATGAGACGCCACGCATGTTGCCTGCCATTCGATTCTTTCGGTAGCATTCGAACTTGTCAGAGCAAAAGACCATGGTGGGCGCCACTCCCGCTTCCATATTGCAACTCTTAATGCGCGGGTTTGTGGACGTTCCTGGGAAGAAAAGTGAGCCTCAATCCACTTCTCAAGCTTTGTTGTTACATGTTGGGTAGTGGTAAATTTGGCCGTAAGGTTGATAATGGTTTCATGCATGGTAGTCATTTTATTGGAGAAGGTTGGGAAATTGGATATTGGTAACGATTTGGGTAAGTTTGGAACAAAATAAGTAGGTGTTGGAACATGTAGTAGTAGTAGTTTGGTATGGTGGTGTGGAGGTAGTTCAGTTGGTGTGGTGGGAAGGACATTGGGGTGTTTGTGTGATGCAGGATATAATTCGTGAGGTTGTGGACCAAGGAGCCTAATTGGCTGGTTTGGTAGTGGTTCAACATCAGAAGCATGTGAAGTTGGGGGTGGATGGCTTAGTAGTATGAGAGCCGGTGTTGAGGCAACCGGTTCAAGGAACCATGTAGGCGTTGGTGGTGATTCCCATGGCACGTAACTTCCGTTTTTAAATCGGTAGTAGCGACCTTCATGGGCGCTATAAGACCAACCGGCCACGGGGTCGTGATAATACCCACTTCTCGCATGATAATACAACTGCAAGTTGAAATCCCACTGATAGAATTCTTCTTGCATGGTGAGGATGAGAACGAGAATGAAAGCACCAAATGATAGAGCCGGATTCGAGATGGCTAATCTCCCAAGATAAACAAAACAAATAAAACTTGAAAGTAATGAATGTAAAACAATTTGTTCTTCAATTTTCTTCTTGCCTTTCATTAATTTATGATTGATTAAATATAAAACATACGTAACTGAATAGAACATGACCACTAACCCACTTACCTAGTACTAACTAACTAACAATAAGGAACAAAACAAGGAAAACATGTTAACAACTAAATGAAGTAAACAGCCCACGATGGATTGCATGGATGTATGATTAGATGGATTGCGTGATGTCATGGGTATGTGACATCCATTTTGGATTGGTACGTATCACCCACGCTCTCTGGTGGTTCACATTAGGGTGGTGCTCAGGTTTCTAGGCAATGTGAACGTGATCATACAGTTCGAAAGGGGTAAAGGATGATAGAATAGAGCAGGTTAGTTGATAGTGGCCGGGTTTTGTATATATTATTGATGCATAACTAGAAGGCTAATTAGAACGGTGATCATACAGGTCACTCAATGGTTGAGTTGAAGTATAGATCATCTGCTTTGATTAGTATGATTAGTATGGGTTTGACCAATTTTTCGTGCATCCAACTGATTAGTGTAGGCTGATGGGTTTGAACATATCTGTTTGAACATAGGTTGTCAGTTAATGGGCTTGACCAGTTTCTAATTGAACTGATTAGTGTAGGTTAATGGTTTTGACCTTATGCATGATGCAACTAATCTGTTTGAACATAGATTAGTATGATTAGCTAGTTTAAAAGTTGATTAGTATGTTTAGTAGTATGATTACTTAGTTTAGCAGTTCATTAGTATAACAATATGTTTAGCAGTTCATTGGCAGTTGATTAGTATGTTTAGCAATATATTAGTTGTTTAGCAACCAGTTAAAGTGTTTCAATGCAACAGTTGAAGTGTTTAGCAGTTAATGGATAGTCATTAGTTGGGATTAGTTAAGAGTTGTTACTTAAAAATGTAAAAGATTTGATTTTGGAGGGAAAATTTTAAGTTTACAAACAAGGACTCATGTTGCATATAAAAATTATGGGGTATTTGGTCTTTTCACTCTAATTAAGCATGCATCTAACGGGAGGGACTCAATGGTTGAAATTGTGCAACCACATGGAATTGATTGTTGAAATTAAAAAAAAAAAAAAAAAACTAGGGACTCAACATGCAATCTGGTGTAAATTACAGGAACTCAAATTGTAGTTTACTCTTTTTTTAACAACAGAGAACTTATTAAATTCAAGAACAAGTAAGTTGTTGGACCATAAGAAAAATACATAGCACGAAAGTCGTTTAGGCATTAAGGAAATACAAAGTACTACTACACCATAGGTACCAATCTAAATTATGCATTTTTATCAGTTTTTAATCCATAAGAAAGTAGTCACTTTGATCTCTTCCACAACTTTTGTTAGATGTGTGTTGATGTTGTTGAATGTTTGTTTATCTCTTCTACAACTTTTGTTGGATGAGTGTTGATGTGTTGAATGTTTGTTTATCTCTTCTACAACTTTTGTTGGATGAGTGTTGACGTTGTTGAATGTGTATTCATTGTGTACCTTCCAAATAACGCCATAATCACCAGAAGGATTGTGTTATTTAGTATTTAATGCATAATCCACGTCTTGAAAACTAAAAATATTGAGCCTTGTGCTTAAAATAAAAACCTAGTGCAATATTTAACTTTAATATTTCATATTTTTTTAATGTTGTTTATCACAATTAAAATAAATTATCCATCTCCACTAGACATAATGTCATACACCAATTTAGGAGATAACCCAATAAATATGGAAAAAAACCCTTGTGGTAATCGAACGCATGACCTATTGGACCTAAAGTCTTATCTCACTCCAAGATGCCACTAGACTATATGGGCCAATGATTAGTCTTAAATCCGAAAAAAGAAACAACTTGTGACATGGATTATGCATTTACCAAAGGCTCCATTGGAGCAAAATGCATTTGAAGAGAATGCACTTCTGCAATGCATTTAGGGAGCAAGTGAGACTCAAGACTTACTTTAATTTACCTCTCTAGATCCTTTAATCCATTTTCAAAAATGTTGCAATCTAATCGAGTATCGTTAAAAATGTAAACACACACATAGAAGTGGGAAACAAAATCTTTTTGGCTTTTTGAACTTTATATCAAAACACACCTAAAATATTTTTGCATTTTTATAATTCACACAAAGAAAACAATAAAAAAACATATACAAACTCATATTTTTGCAAAAACATGCGTAAGAGGATCATACAAGCATATTTGTTAAAAATTAACACAATTAGTATCACATAATGCAATTTTAAATAATTGGAATTAATAGTTCATAATGATCTAAGATATATTGATCCATTTAAACATTAACACGTTTTTATATACTTTTTTTAGATATGGAAATTAAGCGTATTATAACTTGACGCAACTGTTTTCCCCATCCCAGAATATACTCCCGTATCAAGGTTGCCTAGATTTCATCTTATAGGGGAGTATACTATAATGATATCTACGAGACCTTGAGAGCTAAGGTTAGTGCCACCATACCGACAGAGAGATGAAGGCTCGTCTTTAGGAGACGTACCCACAGTTTGTTATCTTTTTCTACAATAAACGCAGCTTTGAATATATGTACCCAATGGTAACATAATTCTGAATTTGTACATCCAGTGGTGACAAAATTCTTTCAATGTATCATCCGTTGATGATAGTTTTTGGAAGAAAAGAAATCTACCTAAAGGGTTTGAGCACAAACGAAGTGCATAGCAAGACATTATACAGATTCTAGGTCAATGCGGTGGCATTATCAGAAGAATAAGTATAATATCTCATTTACCAAAAAGTATTAAAACCTCGTATCTTAGAATCAGACAATCTCTCAAACGAAATTACAGTACTAAGACCATATATCCGTGAGAAGTTAACCATAGATTATGAAGTTTCATTATGTTTATATCAACAAAAATCATTTGTTTAGTTCGCGTGTGTTTTACCAAAATATTAGTTATTGAAATAGCAGAATTATCAACCATAATTGGAGTGCGAGTGAATCCAAACCTTTGTCACAGAGTTGTTGTTGTTTCCCAAACCCTATGAGCAACAGCTCGAAGCTGGCACATACTCAGCTTCGCAAGTGGATAGTGAAACTGCAACTTGTTTCTTGCACTACCACGAGACTAAACGGTTACCTAGCAATTGTGCACCTCCTAGGGTTGACTTCCTATTGACCAGACACCCACCGAAATCCGCATCCGAATAAGCTATCAGATCTAAACTCCCTTGAGCAGGATACCATAATCCTATCTTAGGCTTACCCTTCAGGTAACGAAGGATCTTCTTAACAACTTTCATGTGTGATTCTTTCGGATTCGCTTGGTATCTTGCGTGCACAAACACATTGAAAACATTATATATGCGCGAGAAGCTGTGAGATACATCAATAATCGAATCATAGCACGATATAGGGTCGGTTCCACTTCTAGATCATTTTCCTTATCTCCTTGCAGTTTGTGATTGGTTGGCAAAGGCATATCATATGGCAAACTATCTTCTAACTTGAATCGCTTGAGGATATCATGAACGTATTTTGTTTGATGAATATAAGTGCCATTCTATTCTTGTTTGACTTGCAATCCAAGGAAGAAAGAGAGTTCTCCCATTGCACTCATTTCAAATTTCGATTTCATCACGTCCTCAAATTCCCTACATATATTTGCACAATTAAGAAATCTTCTTTTTTTCAAAATAAAATAGCATGTGGCTGGAAAGTATTGCCTACCAAGCCCGTGGAGCTTGATGTAACCCATACAATGCCTTATCCAACATATCTAAGAAATGCGGATCTGTAAACCCAAGTGGTTGTGAGACATACACAGTTTCTTGTAATTTCCCGTATAGAAAAGCACTTTTAATGTCCAACTGATAGAACTTAATTTTCTTATGAGAAGCGAAAGCTAAAAACAACCGAATTGCTTCTAGCTGAGCTAGAGGAGCATACACTTCTATATACAGTGGCGGAGCTTGACCAAAAGTTTCGAGGGGGCAAAAAGTCATGGGACCCGATTTATATATTGTATAAATATTTAGGCAAAATAATTGGGGGGACGATCCTATATAATTTTATAATTTTCTGACGAAAAATAGAAAATTTTACACTTCTAACCGAAACATTGGGGGCGGGTGCACCCCCACTTCACACTAAGCTACGCCCCTGTCTATATAATCAATCCCTTCTTCCTGATCAAAGCCTTGAACCACAAATCCGTATTTGTTCCAAACAACCACGCCTTTGTGGTCCTTCTTTCACTTAAACACCCACTTCGTGTTAATGGCATGTTGTCCTTATGGAAGATTGAGTAAGTTCCACACTTGTAACTTTTCGAACTGAGCAAGTTCTTCTTGCATTGCTTCACACCAAGATTTCTCTTTCAACGCCATTTGATAATTCTTTGGCTCTACTTGAGAAATAAAGCATTCATGCAAGCTTTTATTGTAGTGGTCTCCTTGTTTAGGGGGTGTTTGTTTTTTTCAAGAAGTACTTCCTGACCTCTTATGTCTGCTCCGCACAGACCTTTGGGTCTGCAACGTGTTTGTTTTTTGGAAGAGATTTCACTAAAAAAATCTTCTAGAGCTCTTCCTCGAGCAGATCTGGACCAACCTCTTCAAACCTTTTCAAAGCACCTCTCTTTCAAAACACCTCCACATCTTCAAACCTCAAACCCTAGCACCCATCTCCACTTCCAGCCGACACCTCACCTCCTCCGCCACCCCCTCCATCGTCGTTCACCATCTCCAATCGTTCACCCATCTCCAATCGTTCACCCATCTCCAATCGTTCACCATCTCCAGTCGTGTGACGAATTTGATCTGTAACCATTTATGTGATGAATTTGAGATGAAATTGAGCGATTAGGGCTGCAATTGAGGGGATTAAGGTGAGAAATCTAGAGGATTCTGAACTTTTATGTGCAGAGACATGGAGAAGAGAGAGGGCTGCAATTATGGTTGCAATCAGGGCTGCAAATTGAGCGATTAGAGCTGCAATTAGGGCTGCAATTGAGCGAAACCTTCAGATCTGTAACCATTTATGTACGCTTGAATGATTTTGAAAACTATAATCCCCAATTTCAAGCGCTTTTGTGTGCAAAGAGATGGAGGATTTTGAACTTTTGTGTGCAGAGACATGGAGAAGAGAAAGGGAAAAGTTTGCAGATGTGGGGTGATAATCAAACAGTCTTTTAATTAAACTCCGCAGACATTTGGTCCACCTCTTCTCGTGCAGACGTTTGCAGATGTGGTCCGCAGACTTTAGACCTTTTGCATCTAAAAAAACAAACACCACCTTAATCTCTGTGAACAAACATTGCATTGATGCAAATGTGTGGCTTCTTGTTTAAACTCCCGAATGAAGATAACAAATGATATTATCAACCGGATGATTGACATTCACTCTCGTTGTTGGGATCACCGGAGCTACCAAATTATTCCCAAGATTAGATTGAACTCCCCCCCACCCAGCATTTGCATCTTCAGATTCCTCTTCATCCACAATAGAAGTATCATTTCTTGCATCTTGAAATGCACCATCATCCTCTTCAAAATCATTAGAATTTACTGCATTGGGAACTGGAACTGTAACATTGTTATTTTAAGTACTCGCAACTGAACTTCCTCTTGAAGTGACATTAAGAGACACATTTGTGGGAATGCTAGTTTTCCAACCCGCATCCACTTCATCATGATTAATGAGATGTGAAAACACAAGCTCCGAGTTTTCATCTGTCAAAACAGGAAGATTAAATGATTCAAACAATTTATCATATTGATAACCATTTTTGGGACCAAACTCGGATAGTGGTGGATCAAAACTTAACGGATGGAACCTTTTATTGTCACCAAACTTAGGTATATCCTTTGTGTGATGTATAATACATTTAATCCCAAATGGTTGAAACCTTTTAGATTTGGTTTATCTCCCGCTAAAAGCTCCTAACATGTTTTATTATGCTTTTTAACAGTTAAGACACGATTTAGCACATTGCAAGCCATGTAAACTGCTTCTGCCCAAAATATGATTGCCAATTTTGATTCGGATAACATAGTCCGGGCAGCTTCTATCAGTGTTCTGTTCTTCCATTCTGCAACTCCATTCTGTTGAGGAACATACGGAGCGCTGAACTGATGAACAATTCTCCTTTCACGACATAATTCATCAACTTTCTGGTTTTGAAATTCTATCCAATTGTCACTATGGATTTTCTTTATGGTAAAGTGTATGTTTTCTCTAGTTGATGGAACAAATCCCTCAAAATCCCAAAAGTTTGATCTTTTGACACTAGGAAAAACACCCATGAATATCGCGAAAAAAAAATTCGTGACCACCAAGTAGTAAATCATGTGCAGCAGTTCAAGTGAGGTTTTAGTTGAATTTATATTTTTAGGTTTTTGTGGTTTACACCTAATTTTACCATTTTCACAGGATATACATTTATTTTGCATGTTAAAACTCAATAGTGGGACAGTTAAAACTAGATCATTTTTAACCAGTTGATAAAATTTTCAAATATGAACATGGCCCATTCTCATATGCCATAAGTAAGAATCATCTTCAATCTCCTTCGACAGTAAACAAGTCACAACTCCCGAACTTAGTACTAGATGCATATCCATTACGTAAGTATCATTCACCCTAGGGGCATGATGTACCATCAAATATACATATTTATAATACGAAATAACCTCCATTTAGGAACACTTTTGAGGCAATTCGTAAAGGAAACACTACCTAAGTTGTTCCTTTTCAGTTTTTACAGGATTAGAAGGTCCAAAATCAAAAAGAAACAAAAAAGGTGAAAATGGATGAAAATACGAAGTTTCCAAGAAGCGCCCCCATGCATAACCAAGCACGACCATGCCTCTTGCCTCAGCTCACCTTTTGGAAGAATCAGAAAAACTTGGTGGGCAAGAAAGAAAGACAACAGGCATGCCCGTGATCGTGCCCCCATAAAAGACAAATAAGAAAAGGACAAAAGTTTGAGACCAAAGTACCCCTCTTGCAACCATTGTCGAGACAGCTCAATATGCATGTCCATGCATGAGAGGCACACCTATGCCCAAGACCCCCGGGAGACAGAAAGGACAAATGCCCAAAGCTTCTATCAAGATTCCAAGTACAAGGCACGGTCGTGCCCTATAGGCACACCTGTGCAACCCTACCTTTGATCAGCCTATAAATACCAGCCCCATTCAATCATCTGAGGCATGCCCTATTTTTCTCTTTTGTTCTTTTCCGTGCTACAACCCTAAGGCTAGTAGACTTGTCCCTCTAAGGCCTTGTTCTCTCACCCTTGAAGGCTCTAGTCCCTTAGAGAAAGTGTGGATGATCCATGGAGCTTGCCTAATCAATAGTCAAGTATGCCATGATCAAGATGCTTCCTAAGCCCCCTTTGCTTAGAAGTGAGAGGTTGATCCCTAGGGATGGCCTTCGTCCCGACCGAGATCTCTCCAAAGGTAGGATCCTACATCCTACCTTTGATCATTCATGTTAAGAATAAGGCGTTTTTAGATTAGTTCACTAAACATATGTAGTAGATGAAAGTTGAGAGACACTTTGTTACACACATACTTGCACTTGAGCTAGAGCTTGAAGATCATGAAGTGTGGTAATCGCCATTGGTAAAAGTGTTTCATATGGTTGTAATCTTTATGTCACCTCAAACTCTTGGATTAGTCAATCCTATTAATATGGTTTTGTTTATCTTATTTAATGTGTTTATCCTTCACTAATTCTTGGTTTGTTATCTTTTGTGATAGGATTGCATGACCCTTTGAAACTAAATTAACTTAACATCCTAATTTAACCATATTAATTTAAGCCTAACTTAACTTGACTAAGGTGAGCATACGACTTCTAGTACCCTTAATTAGATCCAGTGTTCTTCATAAACCTTGTGAGGTGAAACTTATTAGTACACTCATGGCGTGTAACAACCCATATACAAATAAGGGAAATCAAAACTTGGATTATCAAGTTTATTATCATGTAGACTTCTAATATTAAACCAGATTCGGGTGACAAGCTTCTTGTATCAAACCAGATCTTGAGGGTAATAAAAGGCTTCTGATATTATATCAAGATCTTGAGGAAAGGCTTCTTGTAATGCACCAAGATTCTATTGGGGGGGGGGGGTAAAAGTTAAGGTAATAAATTAATGGGGGATAAGGCAATCTGGTGGAATAGAAAATAACCGGTGAAATGGGACCTATTAGCTTATTCGGTAACTTAATTAATTTGATGACTAAATCGCTTCGGTAATTTAAAAGATCCCTAAATGTGATTCCATTTGTTAAGCTTGAAATAAAGCACTTATTAATTAAGTTGTAAAAAAGTAATAAATCAAGATGGCTCTAAACCAATCTTGTTATGGCATATCGTTTACTAGTTGAAAGGCTAGGGGAGGTTCATTATGGACATATTTCCAGACCGGTCTATCGATATGTTGTGACAAGGTTGAGAGAAGTTGGCGACTGGACCAAGGAAGCCACTTCTAATTTAATTAAAAGATAAAATCAAAGATTTATACATTTTCCGCATTTTATAAAATAAATAATATTAATAGAGAAAGACTTATCCAAGAGTCCTTTACTACTATTTTAGTATACTAATCTAACTACAAATAAGAATGGCCATAAAAATAATAAATGGTTAAGTAGGGGAAGCATGTTCATTGGACAATATTTGGTTCTTATCAAAACCTATACAGTACCCGCGATGGATTCTCTACTCGTTGTGTGTGTTTAGTTTATATAAAAATCATTTTTATAAATTTAAACCTAGATAATCGTGTTCCTAAGTTATTAAGTTAGAGCACTTAAGTGTGCTCAATATTATTAAATAAATATATATAATCCACACGACATCAGGACACACATCACAATCCAATCTTCTAGAACAACACATCTTGGTCTCAACACGAAGCACGCTTTATTAGGAAACAACATTGAGTATTTGTTGTCACAAAATTGAGACACTAACAGCAGATTATGCTTCAGCTCAACTACATAATTCACTTTGTGCAAAGTTATTTTTCCATTCGACACGGTTCCTTCTCCCGTGATATAACCTCCTTTTTCTCTAGCAAAGTTAACGTAACCACCACAAATATGCTTCAAATTGGATAGTAACTCCTTGTTTCCCGTCATGTACCTAGAACAGCCGATGTCGCTATGCCAAATACAGATAGCCTATCACACCCCGACCCGTGACGAATTTGGTACGGGGCAAGATTGATTGCTCATAGCTTTTGACACTATTATAAGTTTATATATTTAAAGCAACCATATTAAAAATGTCACACATGATCATATAAATATCCAACAAAAATCCAAATATAACAATCCAAAAGATAGAATCCATAACATTAATCGGTTTTATTACTAAGGCACGTCCTATGCATCTTCACTTCAAATCCTCAAACTTGTGTACCTGTATCATGCGTAAAAAGCTTTTGGGTCAACAATAAGTTGGTGAATAGATCTTAGTTTTAAGAAAAGTGAAATAGTTTAGTTTATTATTTTTTTATAAAACAAGTAATATGCAATTCTAAGTGTAGATATGTCAACAACATTAATTCAACAATTCCATATTCCACAAATCACCACAATCTCCAACAATTTATCACAACATCCGTCAATTCACCATAATCACATTTTATGACGAAACAAGATATACGAAATAATATGATACGATACAATATGAGATTCAAGCCCCGAAGAGCGAATCTACGAACAATGTGGCGATACCGAGTTCTACCCATGGTTGTGGGGAACCAGTCAGCCAGGTGGATCCACACGAAGCCATATGACACAAAGCGAGTAAACATATAGATACATGCATTAGAAACAATTTATGAAACATAAGATACAAGTAACGAAACACACAACGACACTTTGATTTGCATGTTGATATTAAGAAACAATGAAACATTAGGATACAAAGACACATGATACACGCCAAAAAGGTTTTAGTGACAAAAAGGGAAAAAGTAAGATCTACTCACAGTTTGCGTTCTGTTAGTCCTTAGCAAAACCACACGAGTGTTCGGGAAATGAAAGGATTCCAAAGACAAAATCACCCTAAATACTTATAACACCAAAAAATACTAAATAAGATAACATATCCTATGTTTAGGGCTTTTGTTTAAATTAAATTACCAACTAACATCAACTATTAAAATAAATATACGTGACTAATTAATTTATGTGACATATAATCTTATTAATCATAAATATATACATTAATCCCGTTAAACACCAAAAATATATACTAAGTCCAAAATCAACATTTATATGTAACAAAATCCAAAGAAATCTAATTTTTATAATCTATTATTATTACAAATCAAAAAGAAGTTCATAAACTTTAATATTTCAAAGAAATCTAAATTTTATATGAATCTCTATAAAACATGATGAATTCAATTATCCATAAGAAACATATGTGACAGCTATAAATTTTACAAGAAGCACCAATTTAACAATCATGTTGATAACCTACATCCTAAACCCAATTTTATCAAAACACAACCTATAACAAAAGCCCCAAATTTCTAAATCTAAAACTCTAGAAAATAAGAGACAAAGTTCATAAATATGGCCCTCTACCATAATGGTTGATAATAGGGTTTATACAACTCTAAGGAAAATAAAATAAAAGAAATAAGAAGAGGAGGTTTTAATATTACCTAACTTTATGGAGAAAAGAGGAAGATAATAATAAAAGAAAAACTCCAAGATCTTGATATGCTTCTTGTCCAAATAGCAAAAGGAAATTCAAATTGATGATGTATAATTTGGCTCAAAAATTCAACATGTAGTGTTGACATGAATTATGCATTGTTTTAGTATTAAAGAATTCTAGTTATTAGAGTAAGATAATGCTAACCTCTATTTGTTTAGTTCAATACACAATTAGTTATGATAGTAAGAAAGCTAAAAGGCTGAAGATTGAGGGATCTAGAGACTGTTCGGGTGAAATTTGCAGAAACTGAAATGTGTAGACACTTTCATTTGAAAGTAAGAACTTTCGTTTGGAACCTTCGTTTGAACGTAAAGACTTTCGTTTGAAAGTGACAACTTTCATTTGAAACTTTTGTTTGACACTAAGAACTTTCGTTTGAAAGCAAAGACTTTCGTTTGAAGTGATAACTTTCGTTTGAAGGTGCTGCTATATTAATTTTGAATATTATTTTAATATATAAAAACAACTAAATAACTACAATCTTAAGTAAAAATAAAGTAAAAAAGATAAAGAGATCCATATTCTCATTTAGTACGGTTCGAGTTCGGGTTTCAACGGGTCGGGTTACATAGCCCTCTTCCGTTGTTCCTGCACCAACTAACAGAAAATCAGTTAGACTTGGGGACCCAAGCCATGATGGTTTTGGGTCGTCCGTTTTCATCAACAAAAGGAATTCTTTTAAATAACTATCTCCACCATCATTTCGAACATTTGCATTTATGAAATTGTTGGAATGATATCCCGTAAATCATGGATTATATGGTGTAGAGGATCGGTTATTATATCAATAATTTCCAAAACTACGATTTCCAAAGTTTTGAAGTTTTGATTTCCAAAACTTTGACCATGATGTGGTCCAAAGTTTCTATCAAATCATGGAAACTCATTTTCTTTTGAGGAGTTTCGTTGATGATTATCAAAATGTGGTCTTTGATTTTGAAGTCTAGGGGGTGACGCATTTCGGTTATCAACGAATCGATTATGACTCTGAGGTCTCACATGGTTGTTATAAGATCCTCCAGAACGATTAACATTCTCATTTGATCGAACATCCCCACGGTTTTGTCGTTGAAACGGCGTTTTCTGACGAGCATTGTGTTTCGCCGATGAACTATCTGGTCCATTTCAACTACAAATGTCAAAAGGTTCTTCCTTTTGAACCCTACGCTGTTGATTTTACACTTTTGGTTTGAAAACTTGTTTAACCTCTTGTTTTACCACATTTTGAATTTTAATATTTTTCTTTCCAACTTGTTTAACCTCTTCTTGTGGTTTTGTGACAAAAGGTTTTGCAAGTGAAGGATCAAGAAGTTCTTTTCCATTTGACTTTAGACAATTTACAGCAAAATGTCCTTTTTCTCGTCATTTATAACATCTTCGTTTGTCCATTTTCTCAACATTCATTTTACTCATTGATTGTTCATCTTGTCTATTCAAAGATGATGATGCTTGAGATGCATTGTTTGGATTCTTTAAAATTCGTTTGACAAATTTCACATTTGAACCTTTTTCAATTTTATCAACCTCTTGATTAAAATTTCATCCTTTCACAAAATCAATTTTTGACACATTTTTTGAAACCTTCTTGGATTTTCCCTTTAATTTTGTTTGATTATAACTATTTTGAAATCATTTAAGCACTTCAAAAATTTTCTCATTTATCAAACTCTCAAGATTGTTAA
The DNA here is from genome assembly GCA_030545235.1 of Helianthus tuberosus. Lineage (NCBI taxonomy): Eukaryota > Viridiplantae > Streptophyta > Magnoliopsida > Asterales > Asteraceae > Helianthus > Helianthus tuberosus. The sequence goes on from CM060358.1 coordinate 147,852,289, forward strand.
TTTAATCTCATTCTTTAAACTTGCATCACTTTTCTTTGAATGAACTGAATCCGGTTCAGCTTCGAATTCAGTTTCATCAACTTCTTCAGGATAAACTACCAATGGAGTAGTTAGAACATAATCCACAACTACGGGATTAGTGGAAGGCATAGGAGCATAATCATGGTGGAAAGGTGGAGCTACCTTTTTATAACCAACTCCAACCATTTCATTTTTCGAATCCTTGAGACGTTGGCTATATACAAAATAGTCTAACACTTGTGACGAGCTTTGAAAATTTTTTATTTTTATTTGAAGCTCTAAAATCAAGTTTTCTTTATCAACAATAATTTTACTCTTTTCTAAAACTGCATTTGTGTATTTTTTTAATTCTTGATTTTTAGTTATAGATTGAGCCAACTTTCTCTCAAATTCAGAAATGTCTTTCTTGAATGCAACCACTTTAACCTTGTATTCTTCATCCATAATAGACAAATCTGCATAAGCTTGTCTAGATTCCTCTAGATCAATAACCAGATTACTATTGTTGAGAGCATATATATCAATCTTTGCTAAAAACCCAAAACAACGAGGACACCTTTTATCTACATGTTTAGAATTTATTTCGATGTCCTCCATGAATGTCTTCTGTTAAATCCCGCTAGAATCATTTTGCTTTTTCATCTCCTCGTCTACAAACCTTTGCATTTCCTCGTTCGAGATCTTGAACTCAAATCTTTCAGTCTCTTGACCCTTTCCTGCACCTTCAGTTTTCTTTAGCAAGGAATCATTCTTTTCCCTTATCTTTCCTTCAACTTCATCAGTCTTCTCCAAATCCAACTTCTCTTTTAAAACCTCAGCAACCATAGTTAGCTCCTTAATACTCACGGCTTCAAATTCAACTCCCAAGTCTTCATTCTTAATAATCTTGGCCATCAACGCTTGTGCAACAATCACCGTAGCTGATTCTTCCAATGCAATCCCCTAATCATATGGCTCAGGAACTGATTGGATCAGTTGAACTACTAATCAAGTGCTAGTAGAATGAGTAGCATTTGTAGCATTGCTAGCATTTGTTGTTACAACATTTGTAGTGGCCGTTTGGTTTCCTTGATGACCCTTTGTTGAATTTTCTTGGGATGTAGTATTTTATCGGCTTGAACATTCGATATTTGATCGTTTATAGTATCGTGCGAAGTGACCATTGTTACACCCCAACCGATGGCGGAATCATCGGGGCGCGGCACTAGGCGAATCAGATTGCTCAAGAGAATCCATAACAGCTAAATTGCGACAGTATTTATTTCACTTGTTATCCCATACTAACAAATAATACAATCACATAAGTTATCACAGATTTCTTATCCTCTCGAACAATACAAATCCGTCAACATAGATTTTAGATGAGTTTCTAGACTTCCTAGCTTGATTTGATGTAGACTGCGACTAAACCTGCAACATACGTTAAAATAATGTCAATACAAAAGTATTGGCGAGCATACAGGTTTGATATGTAATAGTGTAATAGATAAAAGCTGCGAATTTCCACATACATAAACGTAATACACGACATATATACTCACAAAACTAATACTACCAGCTAAGTCCTCGAGCTGCGATTGCGATTGCTAAACTAGGCCCCGTCGGGCGCAATAGTACTATACTAGTCATGGTGGGAGGTCGCGAGTATAAGTCCTAGCACATATGTAACTAGCATCACGTATAACTATGCACGTAAGTCATTCGCAAGTGATAAGTAGTTTAAGAATTTGATGTAATTCGATTTGATAGCAACGTATGTTACACCCAAAAGTGCAAAAGCAAAAAGGGTTCAAGTATACTCACTGTCGGTGCTCAGCAAGCAGCAACTTGGTTGGATTGAAGGGAGCGCGTGTGAGCTTATCCTGATTTCAGATCGATAGAGTAAGCGTTGAATAGTGCGTGAAACGGAGCAAGGTGTCAATGGATCGGGCAGTACTCCGATCGGATGGCAATCTGATCGAGTGGTCGGTCGATCGGGTGACAATCCGTTCGGATGGTCATCCGATTGGGTCACCATTCGATTGGATTGCTACCTCATTGGGAAAGATGTGTTTGTGTATGATGGTTTGCCTTTTGAAGTTTTCATTGTAGCATTTTGAAAACAGAGAAGTATCTCTACCTTTCAGGTCGATCGGTCGAACGGCCGCTCGATCGGGTGGCAACGCCATCGGGTGGCTGTTCGATCGGACGGTGATCCGATTGGCAAGACACTTTGGTTGCTGATAAGTTCACAGCAGACTGGTCGCTCGATCGGGTGGAAATCCGATCGGGTGACAATCCGTTGGAACTGATGTGTGATGAGGATTTGTAAAACGTTTAAGTGTTGAGGATCCAAAAGTCAGCCGATCGGATGGTTGTTCGATCGGACGGCAATCCGTTCGTTGTTCAGATCCATGAATGTTTGAAAATTTGTTTAAGTCTTGACCCCAAGTGCAACCCGACCGAATTGCAGGTCGATCGGGTGGCAGTCCGATCAGACGGCAATCCGATCGGACGGTAACCCGTCTCGCAATCTTATCGTTTTACATCTTGGCTATTTCGTTAAGTTTTTACGATTTGATCGAGACGTTTCGACTACGAGCTAAACAATGGAACTCCACCAGGTCCGAGTCACCGAATCAGATGGGAATCACCCCGTCGGATCAGTTAACTGTTCTTGATGGTTATTCGTGTTTAACACGACAAGCCGGTCATCTCGTCGATAGGAACCAGTTCTCAAACCGAAACTTCACTATAGGAAAAGTAGAAGGTCTGTACGAGCTCTGTTGCTACCGGTTTCGAGTGATAAGTTAGGAAAGTTTGAAGAAAAACTTAGAAAACTTTTATTCGGCTTAGATTTGTGCGAGTTTATTGTTTATTCTCCGTGGAATCCATCAGATCTGGACTGTTCTTGATGAGATGAGGTCACACTTCATTGTTCCTAACAACTTCATGATGACATCACCTTAGAACGGCTCAAATCCAAAGATTTAACGGTGAAGAAGTGAGATTTGATAGTGAGAAAGATGAAGGAGTGCGTGTAGATCATAGAAGTACAAGATTGAGGTAGAAACTTACAAGAATTGCAAGAAATCGAGAAAAAATGGCGAGAAGGCGTCTGGTCGAGAGAGAGCAGTCACATCAACTGTTGTTGATGAGACAAGTGGGGTATTTATAGGCAAAGGAGGAGAAAGGCGGTGCAGTGCATCGGATCAGATGGCTGTCCAATCAGTTGGCTGTCCGATCGGATGGTTGTCCGATCGGATGGCTGTCCGATCGGATGGCCATTCGATTGAAGTGCCATTCGATCAAATGGCCTTCGGCGGGCTGAGTTTTGGCGTTCCGTTTCGATTGTTAAGCGTTGCGATAGTTTGGTTACACATTCTCATCCACATTTTCATATATTTATTTTAATTAGCCACGTTGGGTCGTATATACATATCCATATTTCAAAGTTGCGATACAATAACCGGGTTTCGTTTCGAATATGTGTTACTTTGCGACGCTTCACGGTCATCGAGGAGGGTAGAATAGGTCCTCACTCAACGTCATCGTGAACGTTAATGTGTGTGATGCGATGTGCGTTTTGAGTAATGAGTTGCACTGCGACACATCACGGCTATCAAGGAGGGTAGAATTGGTCCTCACTCGACATCTTCGTGGTTGTCAGCAAGTACAATGTGATGTGATAGTGATAAAGTACGCGAATTTATGTGAAAATACTGCAATATAGCGATATATGCGATATAGGTACATTATGATCTGAATCTCTGGTGCTAGGCGTAACGAGTCTTACGAGTAGTAACAACGCACGAACGTGCGGGTTGTTACAGTCTCCCCTGCTTTAGGAAATTTCATCCCGAAATTAATCCACAAGAAGGGTCGCGAGAGTTGATGCGATTGAGAGTGTCGATTAAAAGCATCAAAATAAACGAGCGATTAATTGCAATTCGGCAAGCGAGAGCGTTGCGATGACTGACGAAAGCAGCAAGTAAAGCGATTCGTATAACAAAAGATGGCAACACACGAAAAGCGATCCAAAAGTGTCTTGAATTCTCGAAAAGTTGATTAATTCGGAAGGGTTTGGAGAAAAAAAACTTGTTTATGAAACATCTTCCCACAGTGCGGCGTTAAACTGTTTCGATGTTCACACCGGTGCTATGAGAGCAGTTTTATTAGGTTATTAATAGATTTAGGGTGGTTAAAACTCGTTTTATGAAATTTCCTCGTCACGCGGCAGTAACTTGAGTCGATTGTCACACCGTCGTTTCAAGATAATCTCGTTTTTGTACAAAGTTTCAAGACAAAGCCTTCTTATAATACCAAAATTTAAATTTAAGGTCGGCCCTGCATGGCACCTTTCCATGAAAGTTCGACAATATGGTTAAAACACTTATGTATAGGAAGTACCAGCAGCGTATCCACCATGTTTTAGCCATATGGCTTCCGTCTCGTGAGGCAGTGTCATACGTGTCGACATAGTACAGAGAGGTTTGCGATGACTCAATCCAAACGAGGAGGGGTTGGATCAAGTCTTGAGAGGCGAACCGAGTGATGAAGGCATTTTTAAACTCAGTTTAGTGACATGAGCGAGTGCGATAGGCGGTAAGCGGAATGCGAGAGTTCGATAGCACAACACCAACATAATAAGCGAAGACGGTGGTGTTAAGCATAAAGCGTAAAGTGATGAGCGATAGCGGCAAACGACAGTGACAACCATCGAGCGATACGCGACAGTCGATGCGTTGCAAGTGATGGAGACATGTGATTTGATTTGATTAGATTAAGCAATACCACAAATCTTAACTAACATTAGACCCCACATGGCCTTTTTCCACAAAAGTCTGCTGATATGGCTAGAGCACTTATATATAGGAAGTACCAGCGGCGTATCCACCATGCTTTAACCCTATCAGTTTCGTTTCATGAAGCGAGGTCATGTGTGCTAACATATCACAGATAACACAAATAGCAGTAAGCGATAGCGATGGCGATTAAGCGATACACGATGAGCGATGGAGCAATACACAAGCGATAGGGCGATACCCACGATACACATAATAAGCGATTAAGTGAAAACACAATAAGCGATTGAGATTGCTAAATACCCATAATAAGCGATAGCGATTGCGAGGTAGATTCTAGCGATAATGCGATTGTGAGCGTGTTGACTTACGAAAAGTCTTGCGATCACACGCTTGAGTTGCGATTGAGATTGTTACGCCTTGCGATGTAGTATAGGGTGTCAAAAATAACCACAATAGTACAATAGGTCTACGTTCCAACTCCACATGGCACTTTCTTCACAAAACTTTGGTTAGCATGGCGAAACACCATCATGTTTCAACCATACGCCTCTGTTCCGTGACTAGGTGTCACACTTTGTCAGACATGGTCAAGACGCTTATATATAGGAAGTCCCAGCGGCGTATCCACCATGCTTAACCATGCCCTGATCGTAAAGGCATCATTGAAACTCACTACGATCTCCGTGCACTAACCAAAATAATCCCGTGTGCACCCGTGATTAATCTGATTCTTGCACGTTTATCGTACCTTATTTCAAGAACGCATAGTAGGGGTAAAATACATTATATAGTACATAGTGCCAGCATATAGATTGTGCGCGAGTATAAGAGAGAAATAGAATCCAAATGCGTTGAGAGATAGAATAAGTTTCCACACACATAAAAGAAATTGACAGCGAAAAGTCGTATTATAACAACATTAGAAGCAAAATAACATTGCTGTGGAGTACTCTTGCGGAGACTGCGGTTGTTGATGAAAATCCTCAAGGTTGCGGTCCTGTGCGGCAGTTCTGGATAAAATGACCATACCAGTTGCAATTGTCGCAATAACGACAGTTAGTTCCTGGGGGGTGATGATATGTACACATGAGACACAGGGGATGGCTTCCGATGTAGGCGCGCTTCACGAGACGGGAACAAACCGTAGCGTTGTAGGGTTTGTAATTTCATCCACGCTTGGTTCCTTTCGCTTATGGCTGAGCTCGTTGCGATCCTGAGATGATGTAGTGTCGTTGGCGGATTCGTCTGATGATCCGCCGAAGATATCATCGGAGGAATCTTCAGAAGAATCATCGGTAGAATCGTTGGAAGAATCGTCGGATGAATCGATGACGATTGCTTGGTGAGCCTGCTTGACAGGGTTCTTGGAGAAGAATCCATCCAAGACTCGTTTGTCATTGATTTTTGCGGCCAATCGATAGGTTTCTTCGATGGTAGCGGGCTTTGCAACTTCGACAAAATCGCCCACACATTCAGGCAAGCCACGAATGTACTTCGTGATGGCTTTCACTAAAGTGTTGACTTGACTTGGGCAGATTATGCTAAGCTGTTTGAACCTTGCGGTGTAGCCATTATTGTCACCTTCAACTTGCTTGATTTTCCAAAATTCGTCTTCTAGTTTCTGAACTTTGTGGGGAGGGTAATACTCTTTCTTCATAAGCTCTTTCAGCTCAAACCAAGAGAGAGCGTAAGCTGTGGAGATCCCACCTTTGTTGCGTTCGGCTGTCCACCAGTCGAGTGCTCACGATTGAAATAATCTGGTAGCACATGTAGTACGGAAACCATCGGGACACCCACTTTGACGAAGGGTAACGTCGATAGAATCGAACAACTTGAGTAGCTGGGACACACCTCCTTCACCCGTGAACTCCATCGGGTCACAGGCTTTGAAGTGTTTGTAGAGGAAAGCAGATTGCGGCGCTTCTGTCTTGAAGTCTTCCGAGGTTCGAGAGTTGCTAAGAGAGGGCACTTGAGCGACAATTTGAGGAATGACTTTGGCCACTTCCTTGGCCACAAGCGAGGCAATCCTCTTATCAGCGCTTCGTTTGGCTCTTCTCCTAACTGTTCGTCTCGAGGTAGAGTCGTTGGAAGACATCTAGACAGAGAGAGATTTGGAATGAGATTCGATCATAATGATTTTGAGTTTTGCGATGCGATTGAGCGCGATCAAAACTTGTAGCGAGTAGTATAATAGATTTCACATAGGAGCCACATAGGAGACACGAGATTCCTAAGTTCTCACAAAATTGATTTGTTTTGTATATATAAATAGTTGTAGTTTACGCTTATACCCATACATGTCGGTGTAGAATGCGCGAGGACGCGATGCAGAGAGAGAGCGAGAGCGAGTAATTAGACATTAGTTTTGTTGCGAACATTCGGTTTTCGTTTTAGATTGCGATGGCTGTGCGAGTTGAGCGATTTCAAAAAGCAGGGAGCGAAAATCGATAATTCGAGAAATCAATAAAGCGTAAAGTTTTAAATTGTAAGCACATAAGCGTAAATAGGGTCCATAAAGCGTAAAATCGACGAGTCGTATGCTAGAGAAATAGATAGAGCGCCTCGGGTGTTTAGACGTCGACTGCCCAAGGTAACCCAACTATACCCAACAAGTTCGTGCACGCGCGTTGCCCTAGAGGACATGTGCTTCCACTGGGATGCAGCTCATGGCATTCGTCTTCCTAGTCATCGCGTGGCTCGAGTTATCGTTATAGTCGAATCCTTGGTGAGAGCTTTTGAAAACCATTTTATAGAGAGTAGAACGATTTATTAAGATACGGGTTTCACCCCTGACTTAATAACTTCGTTCCTAGCTGTGGTTGTGCTCTTCGAATAAATTCGGGAGTTCCACTAGACTTTGAGATGGAGACTTTCGTTGAGTTATGGATGTCACTCCTAGCTCGATGAAAAGTTCTCGTGCTAGAAAAATGCGCTGAGTGAGCGATCTTATCGAAAGTTATTGGTTTTCATGCCTGATCTCGACTGGGCCACTCGGTTGTGTTATGCGAATATTTTCGAAAACGTGTGTATTGTGTTGGCCTTAGGAAAGGCTAAGTAATATTCTAGTCTTAGGAAAGGCTCTTCGTGTGAAATTGTAGTATGCGGTGTTCACGCGAAGTAGTAGCTTTTAACGAATTCAAACGAGAGTATCAAGTAGGCCCGTACAAATCCTACTGGATTCACACGAGTTGGCCTGTTGGTACTTAGACTATAGACTAGGTCGTGTCTTTCCTAATTCCCTATAGTTATGGCTCTAATACCAATCTGTCACACCCCAACCGATGGCGGAATCATCGGGGCGCGGCACTAAGCGAATCAGATTGCTTATGAGAATCCATAACAACTAAATTGCGACAATATTTATTTCACTTGTTATCCTATACTAACAAATAATACAATCACATAAGTTATCACAGATTTCTTGTCCTCTCGAACAATACAAATCCATCAACATAGATTTTAGGTGAGTTTCTAGACTTCCTAGCTTGATTTGATGTAGACTGCGACTAAACCTGCAACATACGTTAAAATAATGTCAATACAAAAGTATTGGCGAGCATACAGGTTTGATATGTAATAGTGTAATAGATAAAAGCTGCGAATTTCCACATGCATAAACATAATACACGACATATATACTCACAAAACTGATACTACCAGCTAAGTCCTCGAGCTGCGATTGCGATTGCTAAACTAGGCCCCATCGAGCTCAATAGTACTATACTAGTCATGGTGGGACGTCGCGAGTATAAGTCCTAGCACATATGTAACTAGCATCACGTATAACAATGCACGTAAGTCATTCGCAAGTGATAAGTAGTTTAAGCAAAAAGGGTTCAAGTATACTCACCGTCGGTGCTCAGCAAGCAGCAACTTGGTTGGATTGAAGGGAGCGAGTGTGAGCTTTGTGACAACTGGCACCAAACCGGTAATTTCCGTACACTTTAATTATTATTTAATGACTGCAATTATGTGCTTAAATGTCAACATTGATTGATTACATGATATACAAGTGAATTCATGCACGTTTTATACTACAAGAATTACTTTATGCATTAATGAACAGCGTTGCGTCAGAAATACTAGTAAACTCACCGGTAAGACACATTGTGTCAACAATTCTGCAGAAAGCAGTTAGACAATAGAATTGGAGCCTAGGTGTAGGTCCAATGACAAGAATACATTAAAACCCAAGAGTACATACAAGGGTTAACATATAGACATTTCCGGAAGCTAGAATATGCACTAAAAAGCACCAAAATACACTTTAAAAGCTGAATTTTGTATAATTCAGCAAAATTCAGCAATATAACAAGATATTACCATACAAAAACATGACTAAATGGTCCAGAATATTTCCCTAAGTGTCGGGAATTGAAAGTATCACACAAGGGGACATAAAGGACGCTAAACGGTGCAATTTAACACTTTAACGAACCGGTATTTAACCGAACAACCGGACATTACCCGGAACACAAAAATATTACTAGAAGCATTGTTTTTATTTTTCTGAGCTAGTATTGGTTCCCGAGCACACTAACATATTGCATAATGCATGAATCACACTAAACACAAGTCTTACATTTTAACCTTCCACTAAATCACCTACTTACCCAACAATTTACATTTAACCCCCCCCCCCCTTTTAATTGTAATCGGCCCACTTAGGGACCCCACCATAATCTTGCAAGATTTTGCTTAAATCTCCTAGGATCTTGCATTGGGATTTGCCTTGATCATGTTGGTACCTTGTGTGACACTTAACCCAAAGGATAATAGAACTTGAAGTTTATAAAAAGCAAGACCATCATCATCTTCATAACCTCACAACAACTCCTCTCTCTTCCTCTACAAGCTTCGGCCGAACCCCCAACTATACACCACCATCTTCATCATTCAAGCTTCATCAAATTTAAGGTTATCAAAGGGTGTTGGAAGGTGATTAACGAAGCTCGGTGCTCACGAAACTTGAAGGACCTCACTCGTTTGCTTTTAACCACTCAATCTTCATCTTGTTACTTCCCTAGCTTTAAGCTGGTTGTAAGATTCTTGAACACCCTTGTTTACTTCTATTTTTAGTGGTTAAAAGACTTATTATGTTGAAAATCCTATGAACACTAAAAGACTTGAACTTGAATCTTGAACATAAGTCTTACACATAATGAAATAGTGATGAAACTAGGAGTTTAGTGTATGAATAATGCTTGTTAGTTGAAATGATGATGTTGAACATCACATGAAGCTTGCTAGATGGTGATTAAACACATGATCTAGCAAGTGGGAGGATGATTATGTAAACCTAGAATAATCATCTTCTTGTTAAGTCATGAACTTGATAAATGAATGATTTCTTGGAAAATATTAAACAAAAGCAAGCTAATAATCTTGGAAAATATTAAACAAACCATTCACACTTGAGATAGTGCTAAATACATCCAAAGATAATCCATAACAAGTTTAAAAGTTAACCCTTGTTAACAAACTAACCACTAGTTCAAGGGGTTTTAAAACATGATTAACAAAAGAGTTTACAACATGATTATGTTTAGACAAGATAAAGGTTATTGCGGAAGCTTCAAAATGCGTGTTCGGTTCTTGACATTGTACTTGATCACCATCCGGGAGGGCTTCGTGCATACCTAGGGTCGAATAAATCCATATGAAAGAAAAGATTTATTCGCACCCGTATCAAATAACACATGTGCAGGAATTGAATTTATGGCAAATATACCTGAGACCACATCGGGCTCTGTTTTTGCCTCCATTGCTGTCAACTGGAAAGATCTCGCCTTTGCTCTTGGTGCCTCAGTAGGTGTATTCTTGTCATCTTTCTTTCCAACCAACTCCGGGCACTCAGATTTCTTGTGACCCGGTTGGTAGCATTTGTAGCACACCGACACCTTTCCCGGGCACAATGCAGTCGTGTGTCCCGTCTTCCCACATATAGGACACGGTTTGTCCTTGAACCGGCACTCACTTTTGTGCCCTTTCCCGCATATCTTGCAGTTTGATGACCCGCCTTTACCTTCTTGCTTCTTTGAGGATTCTGTTGTGCGCGCCTTTTTCGTTGGGCTTGGATTTACTATCTGAGCCCTTCTTTCAGCTCTTTCAATCTGTTTCTTCAACTCTATCTCCCGTTCCCGAGCAACGTTTATAATTTCGGTGAGAGTCTCATACTTTGAAGGAGTCATAAACTCCCTATACTCGGCGCTCAACATATTATAATAATAATATATTTTCTGCTCCTCATTCGTTATCAACTCATCACAAAACTTCATCTTATCCATGAATATTCCCGTGATTTTGTCAATAGATTCACCCTTGTGTCGAAGCTGCATGAATTCTTCCTTGATCTTGTTAATGACTGCCTTGGGACTGTGATGTTTAAGAAACGGCGTCTTAAACTCATCCCATGTCATAGCCTTTGCCGCTTCGCTTCCAATTTCCTTCTTCTTGTTATCCCACCAGTCTTTCGCTTGACCCCTTAGCTGACCCGTGCCATAGGCTACATAGTCATCCGGATCACAATGAGTCCGTTCGAACACCCCATCCATATCGCTTAACCATCGCTGACATATGATCGGGTCAACCTCCCCATTGTAAATGGGCGGTTTACACGCCATGAACTCTTTATAAGAACAAGATTTTCGTCCTTCCGACTTCCCTTTTGCTAAATTGGTATTATCCTCCAATTTCTTGATTCTTTCTTCCACCACTGATAATACCGTGGTTTGGATTTTGTCGATGAAACCCGACAAACTGTTTTCGATTGCTTTTCCTACCTCCTCAGCAATCACTTCTCTCGTTTGTTCGGTGACTCTTGGCACCGCATCATCATTGCCTTTATCCGTCATCTTTAACTGAAATGTTTACATTAAGCGTTAACATTTCATTTATGACGTATGATTTATTCACTTCGGTTTGTTCAAGTTCATAACTTGTTTTCACCGTTCTTATTTAATGCACTTTCCGGGTTTGAGTGTGTTAACACGCTCTTCCCATGCATTTCTATTCATTACTTCTCTTTTTATACTTAGTAACTCTACTTAGAACAATTTAACTCTTACCGGATGTTTGATCAAGCTTGAACCGAACACTTGTTAACAACCTTGGGCTCTGATTACCAACTTGTAACACCCTAAATATTTTGTTGTAATTTAAATAGTGATTACGTGGACTTTATAGAAAAATCAGAGTTTACAAAAAGATTTCATATTTAAACCATTCACACTTGAGATAGTGCTAAATACATCCAAAGATAATCCATAACAAGTTTAAAAATTAACCCTTGTTAACAAACTAACCACTAGTTCAAGGGGTTTTAAAACATGATTAACAAAAGAGTTTACAACATGATTATGTTTAGACAAGATTAAGGTTATTGCGGAAGCTTCAAAATGCGTGTTCGGTTCTTGACATTGTACTTGATCACCATCCGGGAGGGCTTCATGCATACCTAGGGTCAAACACTAAGATATTAGTTTTGACATTAATACATTACGTATAAACGAATTTAAACGATGCAAAGAAGCGAACAAAATATAAATTTCCTGGGTTCCACCGTAATTTACGGTGTCACCGTAAATTACGGTGAACCTGGAATGATTCTGGTGCTGCCGTAAACCAGGAGCTTTTCACCGTAAAGTTTTGATCTCCACCGTAAATTACGGTGGAACCGTAATTTACGGTGGACTCTGCAATATTACCCTTTGACTATTTTCCAACTTGCAAAGATCATAACTTTTCACTCGCTTATCCGTTTTAGCCGATTCTTTTTCCTATGAGTCCGTAATAAGATTACGGATCCAACATTGTACATTTTACATCATGGAAACCGAGATACCGACAATCGGTTCATGATTTCCTTATTTCCATTATCCAACCCTTTTATGTAAGTGCATAGCACCTCTTCTCCATTCTTAAAGCTTTTTAGACATAATTACCCAAATTTCCGGGTTCATATATTTGGTGTATTCACGCCAGTTCCATGGCTTTGCAATTCATCAAGGGCTAATACTTGTTTCCTCGGAATTCAAGCTTTCCGTTTCAACGACCCTTTTTCATTTAACATTTATTGTTTGACCCATATTCCGGGTTCTTATACTTAGATCAATATCTTAACCAGTTTAATGATGTATTACCATCTATCACCTAGCATGATATGAAAACTTTTAAGTCTTCACTCATGTGATTCGTTTTCAAGCAATATTTTGACCCGTTTGGCTATCTGATGAAAACCATCACTTTATTAACATACCAAACCAGATTCTAATGTTTCTTTTGACCCGTTTGGTGATCTAGTGAACTTCGCCACTCTAACGATACATCAAACGCATCAATTACAATCGACCTCGTTTGTACTTTAAATTTAAACATTATTACATAATACAACGAGACTAAAGTCACGTACCTTCAAAGCACACCTTTTCCGCGGGTATCACTTCCGGCGTGTCCACTTGACGTTCTGGATTCCTTGCCTAAAGAGTTCAATTTATAATAAGATTAGAACTCTCTTTCATAACTTATGCAAATCTGCATTTTTAGCAATCTTTAACATTTTAACCCTCATTTAGGCGTTTTATCAAACACCTTGCGGGTCAAATTTCTACATGATCTAAACCAAGTTCATAACTTGAATGTATCACTCAAATTAGCTTCAATTAGACAACATACACATATTTTAACATCAATAATTTCAGAGATTATCCCAAAATTTTCAGTTTTCACTAGAACAAAAGTCTTAACCCTAGTGTTTATCAAGTTCTACTAACTTACAAATCACCCACTATGGTGATTTTGATCCTTACAACTAACATGCAAGATTTTGTCAAGAAATCATCTAGGGTTTGTCCCTAAACCCTACATTACCTCCAATTTCATGTTTACAATACATAATCAAGCTCTACATTTGATTTTGATCACATGCATGAACTTTGTATCAAATGAAAATGACCTAATTCAGCATACCTTATGACCCCCTTGACGAGGTGATCACGATTCCATGTTTAGATTTCGATTTCTACTGGATTTTGGCCTTCAATTTGAGAGTTTAGTAGATTTTTAGGTTTTGGAATTGTGGGTGTCGCCCCCTGCCCTCTGTTGATCGACCAGAACCTCAGTTTGAGGTGTTTGGTTTGTTTTATTAAACAAAATAATAACAATAGTTTCAAGATTATCAACATTGGTCCCTCCACTTTGTTTAATATTTAGTTTTGGTTAATCTAACCTTATTTCTAGTTATTCATAGACTCATAGTTAACTAGGTTATAATTTCCTAGTTAGATAAATTCTTGTTTATTTAAAACTTCATAATTTTTAAATATAAAGTTTTGTATTTTCGGGATGTTACATAAATACTCCTAAGGAGTGAAAATACAAAAATACACATACAATATACTTAGACAAATACAAGAAAATATATTAATGAAAGTATATTACTTGATAGAATAAATAACTTGGACAAGTTATGAATATGAAATAAAGTTTTGGACAAAATACATAATTCGGGTGCAAAAATACAAGATACTTATATTTATTTTTGAGAAAATAATATAAGTAAGATACATAGTTAAAAATATAAATTATTTTAACACAAGAAAACATATACAAAAGATAGTGACTGTACTTGTGCGATACAAGTCTAGTGACTAACGTTAAGAAAATGCGTATAGGTCATGACGTTAATTAAACAAATCCGGTGAAGTTTACGACGCAAGGAACGCAAAGTTGTGAGTTCATGCTTCCCCCTTTTCTGTTAACTGTTTTCAGTTTTATAACTTCGGGGGTGAAATACATGTTACAAATATTACAATGCTTACAAATGGTATGATGGATACAAAAACAAGAAGCACTCTTAGTGAAAACTAGTACCAAGTATGATGCGTTTTGAGAAATGATACGAGAAATGATACGAGAAACGATACATGATACGAGAAATCGTGTCACGAATAGGGTACCATAAGCACCATTAATCAACAATATACCTAGACCGCAGAACAAAAGGTTAGAGCTAACGGGTTTCGGGCAGCCACACTCTTGGTGAGAACGAGTACCGAGTAGTGCTTTTGTGTCTCAGAATCGACAACTAGAAAAATGCCTATGGTTTGGTTGCTTCCTATGTCGTGTCACATGTTAATGGCCTTGCAACCCATTAACAACTTGATACATACATGAATACATGATTTATACAAGAATACTTGATTTATACGAGAATACATGATTTATACAAGAATACTTGATTTATACGAGAATACATGATTTATACAAGAATACTTGATTTATATGAGAATACATGATTTATACAAGAATACTTGATTTATACAAGATACATACCATGTTTTTCATACAAAGTATACAAACGTTCAATACAAGAACTGCATGAATTCACACCAACATTATGTTGACGTTTTTCCAAAACTCACATGTATTTCAGGTAACTAAGAGTGGATGTGCGTGCGGTCTTACTCATGCTCTTGGATGTCGTTTGTGTTTATCGTTGAATAAAGTTGTAACTTTTAAGACAATATGTTGTCTCGTGTTGTAAACACTTAAACTACGATTTCAGTTATGCAATGTTTTGCATTTGAAGTTATTTTTATGAGCATGTAGTATGTTTACCAATTGTATGCAATGAAAACCTTTCATGATCACACCTCGTGCTTCCGCCTTAGAAAGGGGTGTGACAGATTGGTATCAGAGCTGCGATTGTAGTGAACCAAGATTCCTTCTCGAGTCTAGTCTACAATCTCTAGGATCCTTTCACGAAAACAATTTTTCAAAAAGTTTTCATTGCATAAAACTTCCCGCGACATCCACTACTACTGTCTCGTATGACGATATCAAACAAATGTCTAACCCTATTGTATTGTGTTCTGTCAGAACATGGCACCCAGAAGAGCTATGAACGCTCATGATCAACCTCCTCCTCCCCCACTGCCAAGAACTGCTGAAGAGCTGAACGCTCTACTGGAAGAAAGGATCTCCGCAGCTATCGCCCAGTATGAGGCAAACCGTACTGAACAAAGTGGAGGACCAAGCACTGCAAGATGCAATGGGAATGGAGATTCATCTGGAGGAAACGCAGCTCAGGGCTGCACTTTCAAGCAGTTTCTCTACTGCAAACCAATGAACTACGACGGCACAGGAGGTGCAGTAGCGTTTGTACGCTGGACGGAGAAGACTGAAGCTACTATCCGCATGAGCAAGTGTACCGTGGATCAGCAAGTCACTTTTGCTACTGGGTTGTTTGTCGATGAAGCTTTGACTTGGTGGAACTTGCAAGTCCAAACCCTGGGTGATGATGCCGCTTATGGCCTGACTTGGGATGAACTGAAGGAAAGAATGAGAGAAAAGTATTGCTCTCATGCTGAACTCCAAAGGTTGGAGACTGAGTTCTGGCACTTGACCATGGAAGGTTCAGACATTACTGGTTATACTCGAAGGTTCCACGATTTGTCTAGGGTGATCCCCTATATGGTGACTCCTGAATTTAAGCACGTTGAACGCTACATTTGGGGATTGGCCTCAGAATTTTGCGGCATGGTAACTTCGGCCAAACCTCAAACAATCACTGAGGCTGTAACTCTGGCTGTCAGCATTACTGAAGATTGTGTTCGTATGAAGAAGTTATCGCTGAACCCTACTGAGAAGACCGAGACGCATGCTGAGTCTGGTGACAAGAAAAGAAAGCATTCGAATCTGAATCAAGCAACTCGCAACAACAACAAGGGTTTCAACAAGAAGAAGCGTGACACCAACCCGCCTCAGGAGGCGAAAACTCTTGCGAACATGAATGATGCTTCTACCAAAAGATACCAAGGCACCCTGCCTAAGTGCCAAAAATGTAGGTATCATCATGAAGGAGCTTGTCGCATTCCAAGATGCGACACATGTGGTAGGTTGGGTCATCAAACCGAAGACTGTTGGGGAAAAGGAAGGAACGAGAATGGAAATCGCAACGGTACTGGTAATGGGAATGGTGGAAATGGAAATGGCAACGGTAAACGAAATGGGAATGGAGCTGGGCAAAACCAAGGATGCTTCAGCTGTGGAAGCAAAGATCATTTCATAAAAGATTGCCCAAGGGGAAACAATGCTCAGGCACGAGCGTTTGTTATTGGAGCAAGGAACGCACGCGAGGACCCTAATGTGGTCACCGGTACGTTTCTCGTTAACAATCACTTTGCATCCATATTATTTGACACTGGTGCCGATTATAGCTTCATGTCTGTGGAATTTAAACGTATGCTTGGAATAGAATCTAGTAGATTAGATATTCCTTACTCCATAGAGCTAGCCAATGGTAAACTTGTTGAATCAGGCGAAGTTGTTAGAGGCTGCTCATTAGAACTTGGTGAATGAAATTTTAGCATCGACCTCTTACCTATTCAATTGGGTAGCTTCGATGTAGTGGTCGGAATGGACTGGCTGTCCAAGAACAAAGCTGAAGTTATTTGTCACGAGAAAATCATTTGCATCCCTCTGGCGAATGATGAAACTCTCGTCATACATGGAGAAAAACGAGACGCACCTCTACGAATCATCAGCTGTTTGAAGGCACAAAAGTGCTTAAGGAAAGGATGTTTTGCTTTCCTGGCGCACGTTGTAGATAAGAAAGCTGAAGAGCCGAAACTCGAAGACATTCCTGTGGTGAAGGAATTCCCTGATGTTTTTCCAGAAGATCTGCCAGGATTACCTTCGCAACGACAAGTCGAATTCCGTATAGACTTGGTTCCAGGAGCCGCTCCTGTAGCCAAGGCACCCTATCGGTTGCACCATCTGATATGCAAGAATTATCTACACAACTTCAGGAGTTATTGGATAAAGGATTCATAAGGCCAAGCTTCTCACCCTGGGGAGCTCCAGTATTGTTCGTGAAGAAGAAGGATGGAACACTGCGGATGTGTATCGATTACAGAGAACTGAACAAGCTCACAATCAAGAATTGGTATCCACTACCGAGGATTGATGACTTATTTGATCAGTTGCAAGGATCAAGCTACTATTCCAAGATCGATCTTCGATCTGGATACCATCAGTTAAGGATTCAAGAGGAAAGTGTACCAAAGACTGCATTCAGAACACGTTATGGGCATTACGAGTTTCTTGTGATACCATTCGGACTGACGAACGCGCCAGCGGTATTTATGGATCTGATGAACCGCGTATGAAAACCATATCTCGATAAATTCGTGATTGTATTTATCTATGATATCCTGATTTACTCTCGAACGAAAGAAGAGCACGAGCAACACCTCAGAACCATTTTGGAACTACTGAAGAAAGAGAAACTTTATGCAAAGTTCTCAAAGTACGAATTTTGGATTCGCGAAGTACAGTTTCTCTGTCACGTTGTGAACGAGAAGGGCATTCATGTAGACCCATCCAAGATAAAAGCCATAAAGAATTGGGAATCTCCCAAAACCCCAACTGAAGTTCGACAATTTTTGGGCTTAGCAGGCTATTACCGGCGATTCATTGAGAATTTCTCCAAGATAGCCCAACCGCTGACTACCCTTACGCAGAAAGACAAGAAGTACGACTGGGGTGACAAGCAGGAGAAAGCCTTCCAACTGCTCAAAAATAAGCTATGCGATGCACCAATACTATCATTACCCGAAGGCACTGAAGACTTCGTGGTATACTGCGACGCTTCACGTCAGGGCTTGGGTTGCGTGCTCATGCAACGCCAGAAAGTCATCGCTTACGCTTCAAGACAATTGAAGGTGCATGAAAGGAACTACACCACTCATGACCTAGAGCTAGGCGCAGTGGTATTCACCTTGAAGATCTGGCGACATTATTTATATGGTACTCGATGTACAATCTTCACAGATCACAAAAGCTTACAACACATATTTGATCAGAAGGAATTAAACATGCGTCAGCGACGATGGGTCGAGCTGCTGAACGATTATGACTGTGAGATTAAGTACCATCCTGGAAAGGCAAACGTTGTAGCAGACGCATTAAGTCGAAAAGAAAGGGTTAAGACCCTAAGGGTTCGAGCATTGGAAATGACTATTCGAACGAACCTCACTACACGTATTCGTGACGCACAACAAGAAGCCCTTAAGATGGAAAACCGTAAAGCTGAATACCTCCGGGGTATGTTGAAATATATGGTGCCAAATGAAGAGGGAACCTTATACTTTAAGAAGCGTATTTGGGTTCCGCTCTATGGCGGTGTTCGAGAAGTCATCATTGATGAAGCCCACAAATCGAGATATTCGATCCATCCCGGATCAGACAAAATGTATCAAGACTTGAAAGAATATTATTGGTGGCCGAGACTCAAGATCAACATTGCTGTTTATGTTGGAAAATGCCTAACCTGTGCTAAGGTTAAGGCTGAATATCAGAAACCGTCCGGCCTACTACAACAACCAGAGATACCCATGTGGAAGTGGGAGCAAATCTCGATGGACTTCATAATGAAATTACTCAAGACCCCTGGAGGGCATGACATGATATGGGTGATAGTTGATCGATTGATGAAATCTGCGCATTTCCTACCGATCCGAGAAAAAGACAGCACTGGAAAGCTTGCTGAGATATACTTAAAAGAAATCGTGGCACGTCATGGAGTGCCAATCTCAATTATTTCAGACAGAGATGGACGCTTTGTCTCAAGAATCTGGCAATCCTTTGAGGAAGCCTTTGGATCTCAGCTAGATCTAAGCACGGCATTCCATCCACAAACAGACAGCCAGAGCGAACGGACTATACAAACGTTAGAAGATATGATTCGCGCATGTGTCATGGATCTAGGCGGCAACTGGGATACTCATCTACCTTTAGTTGAGTTTTCTTACAATAACAATTACCATACAAGCATAAAAGCCGCACCGTTCGAAGCTCTATATGGCCGCAAGTGCCGATCGCCCTTATGTTGGGCAGACGCTGGAGACAAACGAATGGTTGGTCCTGCACTTGTACAAGAGACAACCGACAAGATTATGCAGATCTGAGAGCCCATTAAGGCGGCTCGAGATCGACAAAAGAGCTACGCTGATCGAAGACGAAAACCATTACAGTTCGAGGTGGGAGACAAAGTCTTGTTGAAGGTCTCACCTTGGAAGGGCGTAGTAAGATTTGGAAAACGTGGAAAGTTGAATCCACGATACATCGGACCATTCAACGTTTTGGAAAGAATTGGTACCGTGGCATACAAGTTGGAGTTTCCGGAAGAACTTAATGGAGTACATGATACATTCCATGTATCCAACCTCAAGAAGAGTCCAACACAAGAAAACGTGATCATCCCTGCGGATGAAGTGCATATTGATGAAACCCTCCGATTTACAGAATAACCCGTTGAGGTTACCGACTGGAAAGTCAACAAGACCAGAAGGAGCAGTGTCAAACTTGTCAAAGTACGTTGGAACTCTAAGCACGGACCCGAGTACACGTGGGAACCTGAAGACCAGTTCAAAGAAAAGTATCCCCACCTGTTCAAGAAGACTCCTGCGAGAGTTAGTTCAGCCTGAATTTCGGGACGAAATTCTTTTAACAGGGGGAGACTGTGACAACTGGCACCAAACCGGTAATTTTCGTACACTTTAATTATTATTTAATGACTGCAATTATGTGCTTAAATGTCAACATTGATTGATTACATGATATACAAGTGAATTCATGCACGTTTTATACTACAAGAATTACTTTATGCATTAATGAACAGCGTTGCGTCAGAAATACTAGTAAACTCACCGGTAAGACACATTGTGTCAACAATTCTGCAGAAAGCAGTTAGACAATAGAATTGGAGCCTAGGTGTAGGTCCAATGACAAGAATACATTAAAACCCAAGAGTACATACAAGGGTTAACATATAGACATTTCTGGAAGCTAGAATATGCACTAAAAAGCACCCGAAATACACTTTAAAAGTTGAATTTTGTATAATTCATCAAAATTCAGCAATATAACAAGATATTACCATACAAAAACATGACTAAATGGTCCAGAATATTTCCCTAAGTGTCGGGAATTGAAAGTATCACACAAGGGGACATAAAGGACGCTAAACGGTGCAATTTAGCACTTTAACGAACCGGTATTTAACCGAACAACCGGACATTACCCGGAACACAAAAATATTACTAGAAGCATTGTTTTTATTTTTCTGAGCTAGTATTGGTTCCCGAGCACACTAACATATTGCATAATGCATGAATCACACTAAACACAAGTCTTACACTTTAACCTTCCACTAAATCACCTACTTACCCAACAATTTACATTTAACCCCCCCCCCCCCCTTTTAATTGTAATCGGCCCACTTAGGGACCCCACCATAATCTTGCAAGATTTTGCTTAAATCTCCTAGGATCTTGCATTGGGATTTGCCTTGATCATGTTGGTACTTTGTGTGACACTTAACCCAAAGGATAATAGAACTTGAAGTTTAGAAAAAGCAAGACCATCATCATCTTCATAACCACACAACAACTCCTCTCTCTTCCTCTACAAGCTTCGGCCGAACCCCCATCTATACACCACCATCTTCATCATTCAAGCTTCATCCAATTTAAGGTTATCAAAGGGTGTTGGAAGGTGATTAACGAAGCTCGGTGCTCACGGAACTTGAAGGACCTCACTCCTTTGCTTTTAACCACTCAATCTTCATCTTGTTACTTCCCTAGCTTTAAGCTGGTTGTAAGATTCTTGAACACCCTTGTTTACTTCTATTTTTAGTGGTTAAAAGACTTATTATGTTGAAAATCTTATGAACACTAAAAGACTTGAACTTGAATCTTGAACATAAGTCTTACACATAATGAAATAGTGATGAAACTAAGAGTTTAGTGTATGAATAATGCTTGTTAGTTGAAATGATGATGTTGAACATCACATGAAGCTTGCTAGATGGTGATTAAACACATGATCTAGCAAGTGGGAGGATGATTATGTAAACCTAGAATAATCATCTTCTTGTTAAGTCATGAACTTGATAAATGAATGATTTCTTGGAAAATATTAAACAAAGCAAGCTAGTAATCTTGTGAATCTAAGATTCATGAGTGGTTTTTCTAATAGAACCAAGTTTAAAATATGATTTTTAGAAGATCTTGGTTTTACTTAAACATACACTACTTTTGGTGATAAAATAAGTGTAAAGATACTAGAGAAACAAGAAGATGTTACAAATAAATATTTTTGTAAAATGTGATTACAAGTTGTAAAGGGCCAAACCTTTTAATAATGTGATTTACAAACAAACAACCATGTTTTTAAGGGTATCTAAACCTACTAACTAACATGGTAAGTTACTACAAGTTCTTACAAAAACTTCGAGTTCATGATGTAGTGTAATATACTTGATTTTGACACTTGGTAAGTGTTGAGTGAATTGATGATTGTTTGATGATGATTTAAAAGAAAATAAACACATGTTTTGAAAACATGGGAAACCTCCATTTTTAGGGGAAACTATGTCAAAATTTTTATAAATTTTGGCACTTAGAAAAATATAAGTTTTTGAGAAACTTGTTCCCTAAAAATGTATCTAAAAACCTTTACCAAGGTTTCCCTAATTTTTGTGTTAAGATATGATGATTTCTTCAAGATTAAAATTGATATTAAGTATGTATATTTTTGAGAAAAATATATATATTTATTGATCACCAAATTTTGTGCTAAGTGTATGTAGTATGTGTTATACGTGATAGTGTATTAGGACTTGAAAATGCACTAAATACTCCTAAGGAGTGAAAATACAAAAATACACATACAATATACTTAGACAAATACAAGAAAATATATTAATGAAAGTATATTACTTGATAGAATAAATAACTTGGACAAGTTATGAACATGAAATAAAGTTTTGGACAAAATACATAATTCGGGTGCAAAAATACAAGACACTTATATTTATTTTTGAGAAAATAATATAAGTAAGATACATAGTTAAAAATATAAATTATTTTTAACACAAGAAAACATATACAAAAGATAGTGATTGTACTTGTGCGATACAAGTCTAGTGACTAACGTTAAGAAAACGCGTATAGGTCACGACGTTAATTAAGCAAATCCGGTGAAGTTTACGACGCAAGGAACGCAAAGTTGTGAGTTCATGCTTCCCCCTTTTCTGTTAACTGTTTTCAGTTTTATAACTTCGGGGGTGAAATACATGTTACAAATATTACAATGCTTACAAATGGTATGATGGATACAAAAACAAGAAGCACTCTTGGTGAAAACTAGTACCAAGTATGATGCGTTTTGAGAAATGATACGAGAAATGATACGAGAAACGATACATGATATGAGAAATCGTGTCACGAATAGGGTACCATAAGCACCATTAATCAACAATATACCTAGACCGCAGAACAAAAGGTTAGAGCTAACGGGTTTCGGGCAGCCACACTCTTGGTGAGAACGAGTACCGAGTAGTGCTTTTGTGTCTCAGAATCGACAACTAGAAAAATTCCTATGGTTTGGTTGCTTCCTATGTCGTGTCACATGTTAATGGCCTTGCAACCCATTAACAACTTGACACATACAGGAATACATGATTTATACAAGAATACTTGATTTATACGAGAATACATGATTTATACAAGAATACTTGATTTATACGAGAATACATGATTTATACAAGAATACTTGATTTATAGGAGAATACATGATTTATACAAGAATACTTGATTTATACAAGATACATACCATGTTTTTCATACAAAGTATACAAACGTTCAATACAAAAACTGCATGAATTCACACCAACATTATGTTGACGTTTTTCCAAAACTCACATGTATTTCAGGTAATTAAGAGTGGATTTGCACGCGGTCTTACTCATGCTCTTGGATGTCATTTGTGTTTATCGTTGAATAAAGTTGTAACTTTAAAGACAATATGTTGTCTCGTGTTGTAAACACTTAAACTGCGATTTCAGTTATCTAATGTTTTGCATTTGAAGTTATTTTTATGAGCATGTAGTATGTTTACCAATTGTATGCAATGAAAACCTTTCATGATCACACCTCGTGCTTTCGCCTTAGAAAGGGGTGTTACAAGCTTATCCTGATTTCAGATCGATAGCGTAAGCGTTGAATAGTGCGTGAAACGGAGCAAGGTGTCAATTGATCGGCCAGTACTTCGATCGGATGGTAATCCGATCGAGTGGCCGATCGATCGGGTGACCATTCGAATGGATTGCTACCTCATTGGGAAAGATGTGTTTGTGTATGATGGTTTGCCTTTTGAAGTTTTCGTTGTAGCATTTTGAAAACAGAGAAGTATCTCTACCTTTCAGGTCGGTCGATCGAACGGCCGGTCGATCGGTTGGCAACGCGATCGGGTGGCTGTTCGATCGGACGGTGATCCGATTGGCAAGACACTTTGGTTGCTGATAAGTTCACAGCAGACTGGTCGCTCGATAGGGTGGAAATCCGATCGGGTGACAATCCGTTGGAACTGATGTGTGATGAGGATTTGTAAAACGTTTAAGTGTTGAGGATCCAAAAGTCAGCCGATCGGATGGTCGTTCGATCGGACGGCAATCCGTTCGTTGTTCAGATCCTTGAATGTTTGAAAATTTGTTTAAGTCTTGACCCCAAGTGCAACCCGACCAGATTGCAGGTCGATCGGGTGGCAGTCCGATCGGACAGCAATCCGATCGGACGGTAACCCGTCCCGCAATCTTATCGTTTTAAATCTTGGCTATTTCATTAAGTTTTTGCGATTTGATCGAGACGTTTCGACTACGAGCTAAACAATGGAACTCCACCAGGTCTGAGTCACCGGATCAGATGGGAATCACCCCGTCCGATCAGTTAACTGTTCTCGATGGTTATTCGTGCTTAACACGACAAGCCAGTCATCTCGTCGATAGGAACCAGTTCTCAAACCGATACTTCACTATAGGAAAAGTAGAAGGTCTGTACGAGCTCTGTTGCTACCAGTTTCGAGTGATAAGTTAGGAAAGTTTGAAGAAAAACTTAGAAAACTTGTATTCGGCTTAGATTTGTGCGATTTTATTGTTTATTCTCCGTGGAATCCATCAGATCTGGACTGTTCTTGATGAGATGAGGTCACACTTCATTGTTCCTAAGAACTTCATGATGACATCACCTTAGAACGGCTCAAATCCAAAGATTTAACGGTGAAGAAGTGAGATTTGATAGTGAGAAAGATGAAGGAGGGCGTGTAGATCATAGAAGTACAAGATTTGAGGTAGAAACTTACAAGAATTGCGAGAAATCGAGAGAAAATGGCGAGAAGCGTCTGGTCGAGAGAGTGCAGTCACATCAACTGTTGTTGATGTGACAAGTGGGGTATTTATAGGCAAAGGAGGAGAAAGGCGGTGCAGTGCATCGGATCGGATGGCTGTCCGATCGGTTGGCTGTCCGATCGGATGGCCATTCGATCGAAGTGCCATTCGATCAAACGCCTCCGGCGAGCTGAGTTTTGGCGTTCTGTTTCGATTGTTAAGCGTTGCGATAGTTTGGTTACACATTCTCATCCACATTTTCATATATTTATTATAATTAGCCACGTTGGGTCGTATATACATATCCATATTTCAAAGTTGCGATACAATAACCGGGTTTCGTTTCGAATATGCGTTACTTTGCGACGCTTCACGGTCATCGAGGAGGGTAGAATAGGTCCTCACTCAACGTCATCGTGAACGTTAATGTGTGTGATGCGATGTGCACTGCGACACATCACGGCTATCAAGGAGGGTAGAATTTGTCCTCACTCGACATCTTCGTGGTTGTCAGCAAGTACAATGTGATGTGATAGTGATAAAGTACGCGAATTTATGCGAAAATACTGCAATATAGCGATATATGCGATATAGGTACCTTATGATCTGAATCTCTGGTACTAGGCGTAACGAGTCTTACGAGTAGTAACAACGCACGAACGTGCGGGTTGTTACAACCATAGATTCCACAATTGCAGCACTTGACTTTGGTCATGTCAATACCCATCTCTATCTTTGTCGTGCCACCAATAAACCTCTTCCCAGTTCTTTGCAAGAATTGTTCAGCTTTTCTAACCAATTACGCCATATTTAGTTGAATATCGAGTTCTTCCATTTCATCTTCATCAATTTGATCAAAATGTTCATCTAAACTTGAACTCTAAACCAATTTACCCAATCCCATATTTTCATAAGCCGTCATGAAATATGCCAACAATGCCATATTATCCTTAGTTAATTTCAAACAATGAGGATCTAAGATTGGGACACCCAAACTAGACGAAGGCTTTCCCTGATGACCACTATTTGATGAGTTTCCTTGACCACCACTTGTAGATCCTTGAGACGAACTAACACTGCACCCAAAAATGTAGTTTGATTTGAACTTTCTCCAGCTTGAGTCATTCCAGAAAATAACGCCACACTTACACCACTAGTACTCTTTGAATCATTCTACTTTGCCTTGCAAAGAGTTGGATCCTGAATGTTATCAAAACTTTCAGCCTGATCCTGCGTACTCCAAGAATATTCTTTGAGTTTCTGAACTGCACGCTCCAAATTATACGTCTGGTAGAATGTATTTTCTTTTATCAATGTTGTATAGATGTTCCATTCTTTCAATAAACTGTTCAACAGCTTCTCAACCTTCTCTTCCTTCGAGTAAATTCCCACTTTACTTCGATCTAATTCGTTGATTATATGATAAAACTGATTCACTAAATCCTCAAAACTTCATTCTTCATCGCCTTAAACACCACGAATTGCATTTTCAACCTATCAAGCCTTCTTTTCTTATTACTATCATTCCTCTAAAAAATGATCGATCATGCAATCCATAAGTTTTTAGATGTGTCTTTGACCTTGAATGTAGGTAGGATAGAGTGTGGAAGAGTGATGCGTGTGTAGCGTTATATATATATTATTGATATTTTAAGCCCTTTTAAACACATTAGTCAAGTTTTAAATTTATAAAACATGATATTCTACTAACACTAAACACACATATGGGCAAGTGCACCCATCGTGGACGTAGTATAGTGTTGGTAAGATGCCGAGGTCGTCCAAGGACACAAGAGCTTTTAGTACCGGTTTATCCCCAACGTCTAATCAAATCAAAATTTTTAGAAAAGGTTTTAAACATGAAAAATAAAAACTAAAATGCTGAAAAATAAAAACTAAAATACTGAAAAATAAAAATAAATAAAACAGATAGACAAGATGAATCACTTGGATCCGACTCGCCTTTAATGTAACCTTTGATGATTTCCGCACTTTTGCACTTTTTAAGAGATTATCTTAGTTATAGTAGTAGGCCCCTCTTTTGAAGGTGATGTTACCCTCAACCCAGTGGTTTGAGTCGGCAAGGATACAATCCCAAGGGGTCGGAATATTGAAAGATAATTAATTAAGTTATTAATGCGTAATGTGGTAGGCCCCTCTTTTGAAGGCGACGTTACCCTCGGCTAAGTGGTTTGAGTCAGCAGGGATACAATCCCAAGTAGCCGGGTTAATGTATTAATAGTAGTTTAAATATGAGGGGATCAAGCCATTCGTACCCCCGCCATCCAATACCAGCGGGTATTGAAGGAGGTCCTAGTAAGCTTGACCCAGGTCCTTGCAGGATCTATACACTGAACAAGGCAAGAACCTTACCAAAACATTCCCTTAACCCCCGACCAAGTAGCCAACATATCTCTATATAGACCGTAGAGATATGAATGGTGAAAATCTTTTATTTTATATAGACAGTAAAATAACGCCAAGACACCACGGACAAATGATAAGAAAGTTTCACCTTCAACATAAGAAACTAGTTATTAAAGTCATTAATACAAAACCAAATAAAAAGTGCGAAAAAATTAAAAATCAAAAGTATTACATTAAATGCTTGTCTTTACCAAGTGATGTAAGAGACTTAGGTAAACATGGCCTTTGATTGTCAAGAACTCTTACTATCAATCTTGGATCCCGAGACTACTACACACACTCTAAGGTGGATGATGGATGATGGTGGTGGATGTGGGTGTTGTAGTGGTGGTGAAGTGGGAGATAGGTGGTTTGCCAAGGGATGCCTTTGAAGTGAACCAAGCACCCCTATTTATAGCCTGCACAGAAGCCCGGACACGGCCCCGTGTCCATTGGACACGGCCCCGTGGCCATCCTCTTTCTCTTTCTTCATTAATTGCAATTGTATGTATTAGGCTCCACACGCCCCCGTGTTCGCTAGGCACGACCCCGTGTGCAGAAGCGTATCTGTACTATCAAGATTTGAAAGATTCTACGAATCTTAGTGTTGACCACGGCCTGTGCTGAGCTGGGCACGCCCCGTGCTAGGAATAGAAGCTTCTATAGCTTTGTCTTTTCTGCAGACATCTGACCACGCCCCCGTGTCCGCTGGGCACGGGGCCGTGGTCAGCCTTCTGTTTCTTGTTTTTGCTTGGGAAGATGCTGTCGAGGTGTCGTGCATGCCACGTTTATTCATTTTCTTTGTATTTATGTTAGATTTTGCTGCATATTTGTTCCTTTTGTTCATTTAAGCTCAATTGGTCCTGAAAATACAAAAGGAAAACAAAAGCACACTTTTTCCAACATTAGTACTAAAAAGGGTTAGGTTTATACCTCATTTGATGTAATTTATATGTTGCATTTTATGCACATCAAATACCCCCACACTTGAATCTTTGCTTGTCCTCAAGCAAAACTCTTTATTATGTGGCTTACACACCCAAATGGAATGGGTAGAAGAGAAGTTTTGGGCTTGTCTTGAGTGTCGGGAATCCACGATCTTTATTGGGTTTTATTTTTATGCTATTTACAATCCTATTCGTTATGATTTATTTAGAACGTTTCATAAGAGAAATTACTTATTTGGGCATAACATGCCTCTTTAAAATTCCATTTATATACAAGTTCACATACCTCACGGGAGATCACTCAACACTCGGCCGAAGATGTATTTTTGTGAAACACTCGAGACCGGCATGGAACTTATTTCTACCATATGCTTGCCAAGCAATCAATTCTCCTCCTTTTTAACTATAAACCTTTGTAAACATCAAGAGGACTTGGGGAAGGGTTAGGCTTGGGTTAAAGGTAGGTGGTTTTGGGTTAGTGGTTAGTAAAAAGCGCTAAAAGCGTAAAAAGCGTTGGTCTTCGTAAAACTTTTTATTTTTGTGACTTTTATTCAAACTAAGCACTTTCAAACAAAGTTTCTTTGAGGAACTTGTTTGTTTATTGCTAAACTTCATTTTTTTATAAGGAGCGTCACAAGAAAACCGAACTTTTTACTAAAATAAGGGGTTTAAAAGAAAAAATGGTTTTGGTGGGTAAAGGGTGTTTGTTTTGTGGGTTTAGAAACGAAAAGGTTTAGCCTCAAAGAGGTTTACTAGGGGGATTTTGGGTAGGTGGTAAAAAAAATTGAAAAATAATGGTGTTGAAAGAAAAATGTGTTAGTCCTAATTCCTCCATCATTTACTTACTTGGGTTTAAGTTGGTAAGGACCGTGAATGTATCGTCATGGCAAGTTCTAGAGTTGTAAGAAACCAAGCGGCTATTCACACAAGAAACAAAAAATGAGCATTTAGTTTAAAAGAATGTATGCTCAATAAAGGCTCAAAACTCACTTTTTGTGGGAATGGGTTTATAATGTGATCAAGTATATATAAACAAATTTCAAGTAAATTTGTCATGCCGTTTCATAATTTTCTTATGTTAGTTCTTTTTATCATGACGCTATCAGTTGTAAATTTGTAAAAATATAACATTTTTAGAACTTGTTATTCCCAAATTAAACCAAGACAAGTAAAAAAAACGAAAAGTTTTTGAAAAAATTTGGGGTGATTAGCGGTTCCAATAGAGTTTTGTGTAAGGCTTGTTATTAGAACTTACAAAATTCAAGGTTTTAGCATCCCCCCCACACTTAAATTACATATTGTCCTCAATATGTCCCAAAAATAAGTTTTTAGGTTGATTGAATGTTTAAAAAGGTATTTAAAAACAAAATTTTATGTTATTGGGCGTCTGGACACGTGCCCGTGTTGGTCCGGGCACGGCCCCGTGTTCAGATCGCCAGTATTATAATTAACAGAAGGCTGGGCATGGGGGCGTGTTCAGTGAACACGACCCCGTGTCCAGTTACCTGAACTGGGCGTTTTCTGCAGATCCTTGGGCACGGGGGCGTGTTGAGGTGAGCACGGCCCCGTGCTGAACTTGCTGTAATGAAGAAAAATTGTCGGGAGGCTCTGTTTTTGTGCATAGGGTATGGGTTCAAGTTTCCCTTAGTAACCTCCACCATTTCGAGTGTGTTTTATTCCTGAAAAGTAAAACTAAACTAGAAAACATAAAAGTTAATCTAAACTAAAACTAAGGATAGTTCCGCGGAATGCCTCCGTGGTGCGCCACGTTTATAAGGGTCTTTGGCTAGACCCAAAGTCAGTCATATGTTACCCAAGTAGGATGTTTTGCATCCCATGTTGCACTGTAGGAGAGCATCATCCGAGCTTGAGTCTATGACATTCATGTAGTTGATCGGGCCGTCATCTTCTACTCTTTTCCCAACCCCAACCCCAACCCCAAACTCCATCTCTTTGTCCCCAACCCTCAATGTTAATTTCCCACTATTCATGTCTACCATTGCGTGAGCTGTGGCTAGGAATGGTCTTCCTAGAATGAGTGGTACTTCGGTATCTTCCTCCATATCTAGTGTGACAAAGTCGGCCGGGAAGACAAAGTCTCCGACTTTTACCAATTGAGTTTCGGCGACACCTTGTGGGTATTTGATAGACCTATCGGCAAGTTGTATGCTCATCTTTGTGGGGCTTGTTTTACCTAATCCGAGTCGGTCAAACATTGAGGCGGGCATAAGATTAATGCTAGCCCCAAGATCGGCTAGCGCATTGTGTATGGGTGATCCCCCAATGGAACAAGGGATGGTGAAGCTTCCGGGGTCGATTTTCTTTTGTGGGAGTTTGTTATGTAGTACGGCGGAGCATTCTTCACTTAAATTAACTAATTGCAGTGTTTCAATTTCCTTTTGTGAGTGAGAAAGTCTCTCATAAATTTTGAATATTTAGGCATTTGAGTGAGGACTTCCACAAATGGAAGATTGATGTGCAATTGTTTTAGTAAATTTACGAATTTTGTGAATTGCTCATCGGTCTTTTGGTGAAGTAACCTTGATGTGCAATTGTTTTAGTAAATTTACGAATTTTGTGAATTGCTCATCGGTCTTTTGGAGAAGTAACCGACCGGTGTAAGGTACCGGGGGATTCTTGGTAGGCTCTTGATTTGGCGGAGGAGTCGTCTCTTTTTGGGGTGTCGGTGAAGTTGCGGTTTGGTTAGACGGACTCTTTTCAGTTGGAGGTAGTGGAGCCTCCTCGGTACCTACGGTACGGTTTCTCAATGTGATGAGATGCACTTACGCCTTTGGGTTAGTTTCGGTATTGCTGGGTAACGCTCCTTGCGGTCTCTCGAAGAAATTTTGAGCTAGTTGATTTAGTTGTTTTTCAATGTTTTGAATACTAGCTTGTTAAATTCTAAAGTTTGATTCCATTTGTTGGAATCGATCCGAGTTTCTCTTTTCGGTGTCGGAGTTGAGGCGTGAGATAGTATCTTCAAACCTCTCTCGTCCCTCTTGTTGTTGTTGAGATAAATTTTGGGATTCACTTCTTGGTTATTGAAAGTTTGTTCGTTGGTTTTGGTTTTGTTGGTTACTACTGTTGTCGGGTTCTCTCCAACCAAGGTTAGGGTGGTTACGCCATCCTTGGTTGTAGGTACCCGTTGGAGGACCTGACAGCCTAGGTCTATTAATAATGTAGTTTACCATTTCCGTTTGATTATCCATTTCTTTCATACAACTCCAATTTTCATGTGGCCTACCGCACCCTTCACAAGCCATAAACGAGGCCGTTTTTTGCATTTCTAACTTTTTGATTTTCGAAGATAGGGCCTCGATTTGGGCTTGTAAAGAAGTGCTTTCGTCTACCTTATGGGCGCCTGGGGCAATAGATTTTGTGCCTCGGGGAGTGTGCCACTGAAAATTGTTTTGAGCAATTTCCTCAATTTGATTATAAATTTCATTTGGGCGACGATTACCTAGAAGTCCCCCGGAGCTAGAGTCAAGTGTTTGTCTTGTGTGTGGCAACAACCCATTATAGAAAGTGGATACTTGTTGCCATACCGCAAGACCATGATGAGGACATTTTCTTAATAGCTCCTTGAATCTTTCCCAAGTTTCATATAAGGATTCCCCGTCCTCTTATGAGTAGGTATTAATTTCAGTCATTAATTTAGCCGTTTTAGAAGGAGGGAAATACTTATACAGAAACTTTTGGGCTAGTTCATCCCAAGTGTTTACCGAACCACTTGGGAGGGTGTTAAGCCAAGCCTTAGCTCGGTCTTTTAGTGAAAATGGGAACATTCGGAGGCGGATGGCGTCATTCGATGCTCCGTTGATCCGAAAAGTATCACATATTTCCAAAAAGTTGGTAATATGTAAATGGGGATCTTCGTCCGCAAGCCTATGGAAAGTTGCGAAGTTTTGGAGCATTTGTATCAAATGCGGCCGAAGTTCAAAGTTGTTTGCATCGACATTCGGTGCATTGATAGTGGCGCCGAGATTACCTACTGTGGGTCGTAGGTAATCCATTAGGGTACGTTGATCCGCCATGGGAAGTGGGTCTCCCAAAACTTTCTCTTGGATTTTAGCTTTAAGTCTTTTTCTTAGAAAGCGTTCGGGTTCGTCTAGAGGTTCTTTTTTGTCTTTCTTGGAACTAGAGCTCATGCACTACGTAGGAAGTTCAGGTGCGGCGCCTGGGTTCCAAGTCCTGCGATAAAAACAAAAAAGATTGCTGGTCTAAAGTCTCACCACAGCCCCGTGGTCGCTGAGCACGGCCCCGTGGTCGTGGTTACAGTGATTATTTTCTGGATCCCTGTTACTGGAAAGTTCAACACTGCCCCGTGCTGCACCGACACGGCCCCGTGTTCACCTTTCTGTAACTCAGAAAATAAAAACTGCCAGTAAGTTTGCTGGGCACGGCCCGTGTCTGACCGGGCATGGCCCCGTGCTGCAGTCTGCAGAAGCTGAAAATTAATAAAAAAAAAACCCTAAAAAAACAGAAAAATAAGAAAAAAACGATTAGGCCGTTGATTCCTAACTTTCTTAAAATCCTTGTGTCCCCGGCAACGGCCCCAAAAACTTGGTGCGTGTGTAGCGTTATATATATTTTATTGATATTTTAAGCCCTTTTTAACACATTAGTCAAGTTTTAAATTTATAAAACACGATATTCTACTAACACTAAACACACATATGGGCAAGTGCACCCATCGTGAGCGTAGTATAGCGTTGGTAAGATACCGAGGTCGTCCAAGGACACAAGAGCTTTTAGTACCGGTTTATCCTCAACGTCTAATCAAATCAAAATTTTTAGAAAATGTGTTAAACATGAAAAATAAAAACTAAAATGCTGAAAAATAAAAATAAAATAAAACAGATAGACAAGATGAATCAGTTGGATCCGACTCGCCTTTAATGTAACCTTTGATTATTTCTGCACTTTTGCACTTTTTAAAAGATTATCTTAATTATAGTAGTAGGCCCCTCTTTTGAAGGTGACGTTACCCTCAACCCAGTGGTTTGAGTCAGCAAGGATACAATCCCAAAGGGTCGGAATATTGAAAGATAATTAATTAAGTTATTAATGCGTAATGTGGTAGGCCCCTCTTTTGAAGGCGACGTTACCCTCGGCTAAGTGGTTTGAGTCAGCAGGGATACAATCCCAAGTAGCCGGGTTAATGTATTAATAGTAGTTTAAATATGAGGGGATCAAGCCATTCGTACCCCCGCCATCCAATACCAGTGGGTATTGAAGGAGGTCCTAGTAAGCTTGACCCAGGTCCTTGCAGGATCTATACACTGAACAAGGCAAGAACCTTACCAAAACATTCCCTTAACCCCCGACCAAGTAGCCAACATATCTCTATATAGACCGTAGAGATATGAATGGTGAAAATCTTTTATTTTATATAGACAGTAAAATAACGCCAAGACACCACGGACAAATGATAAGAAAGTTTCACCTTCAACATAAGAAACTAGTTATTAAAGTCATTAATACAAAACCAAATAAAAAGTGCGAAAAGATTAAAAATCAATAGTATTACCTTAAATGCTTGTCTTCACCAAGTGATGTAAGAGACTTAGGAAAACATGGCCTTTGATTGTCAAGAACTCTTACTATCAATCATGGATCCCGAGACTACTACACACACTCTAAGGTGGATGATGGATGATGGTGGTGGATGTGGGTG
This sequence comes from Helianthus tuberosus, assembly GCA_030545235.1. Lineage (NCBI taxonomy): Eukaryota > Viridiplantae > Streptophyta > Magnoliopsida > Asterales > Asteraceae > Helianthus > Helianthus tuberosus. The sequence continues at coordinate 147,886,354 of CM060358.1, forward strand.
TTGTAGTGGTGGTGGAGTGGTGGTGAAGTGGGAGTGAGGTGGTTTTCCTAGAGATGCCTTTGAAGTGAACTAAGCACCCCTATTTATAGCTTGCACAGAAGCCCGGACACGGCCCCGTGGCCATCCTCTTTCTCTTTCTTCATTAATTGCAATTGTCTGTATTAGGCTCCACACGTCCCCGTGTTTGCTGGGCACGGCCCCGTGTGCAGAAGCGTATCTGTACTATCAAGATTTGCAAGATTCTACGAATCTTAGTGTTGACCACGGCCCGTGCTGAGCTGGGCACGCCCCCGTGCTGGGAATAGAAGCTTCTATTGCTTTGTCTTTTCTGCAGACATCTGACCACGCCCCCGTGTCCGCTGGGCATGGGGCCGTGGTCAGCCTTCTGTTTCTTGTTTTTGCTTAGGAAGATGTTGTCGAGGGGTCGGGCATGCCACGTTTATTCCTTTTCTTTGTATTTATGTTAGATTTTGCTGCCTATTTGTTCTTTTTGTTCATTTAAGTTCAATTGGTCCTGAAAATACAAAAGGAAGACAAAAGCACACTTTTTCCAACATTAGTACTAAAAAATGGTTAGTTTTATGCCTCATTTGATGTAATTTATACGTTGCATTTTACGCACATCAAAGAGCCATTGTAATCATTAACATTGCTATTTCATCGGCTTCATAAAACTTTATTGATCCTTGCTCAATGCTATGTAAGCCATAATATTCATCCCATTCCTAGTAAATTATCAATACCCTCCGTTATGCATATCCACATTTTCAAATCTTTGAATTTTATATATCTCTCAAACCTATCTTTCCATTCCGAGTCATCCGTCTCATATGTAAAACGAGTGGTTTATCACTACCTCCCACTTCATTATTATGCTTAATGTTTTGGACTACAGTAGCAATACTATTTGCTATCTTCAACAACACTTGGAATGAAATAACCAAAAATGATTAGTAGGTTTTTCTGTCCAACACTTAGAAAACTTTCCAAATCTCAGAGATTCGGAACAACTACAATAATACTGAACTTGAATCAGAAATTCGGAATACACACTTCAGAACTAAAGAACTTCGGAAATAACAATAACTCAGAATACTTTGTAAAATCCGAAAACACTATACTTCGAAATCAAGACCTAGGATCTATAACCTGAAAACACTCCTTCCAAACTAACCATCTCTTGTCCACAATTGATGTTACTTCGGAACAAATACTACTGAACAATAGGAAACACGGAACAAAACTCCTGAACTCTAATTCAGAATATCAGACATCTAATCAAAATCAATAATTCCGAACATAGTATTCCGAACTACATAACCCCTTTCTAAGTACCAATCAAAGTGTGACTACACACTGAGATAACCGATGCTTTAACCATAAAAAAACTCGGAACTTGCAGTTACAATCTTCAAAACTTCAGAACACCTGATGTGTTCTTCGGACCACTGAAAACCCAGTAGAGTCAAGCCAATTACTCATATCTAGACTAAAATTACCCAAATGTTCTGTAGAAATCAGATCTAAACCAAACTAGGACCAAAACCTAATCGAAATCCATCTCCAATTTGCTAAAAATTGATGAAAAACACTAAAATCTCGCTGAAAATAAACAAAAACGCAGAAAACACGAAATTCTCTCGAATCTAAACCTCCAAACGAATGTCTACAGCAGTACAAGCACTCTATATACAGAGCCTGCTCTGATACCACTTATAAGGTCACCTATAATACCACTCTAATCAGATCGAATCACTGAAATGATACCTCGTGATGCGTGGAATCCATCACAAAGTTTTACATATTGTAGACTATGTAATAAGAAAATGTAGAAACAAGAAATCTCCAAATTGTAACTTGTATTTCCAAATCATAACAAACACAAAGTTGCAGATTTTACAAATGACCAAAAAGCTTAACAAATACAAAACAGATGCCATATATATAGGCTGACAATGATAATCCGGAACAACATAAGTTCCGTATTACCTTCCTATACTACGGACAACATCAGGGTTCAAAGGAACAAACCTCTGACCCTTTACAATCCTACGGACAAAGAACAAACTCGGAATCCACAAACTGTGAGTTATACGAGTACTGCGAAAAAACTTATACTTCGGACTAAATCACACTTACTGAATTATACAAACATCAAATAACATAAGTTACAATAAAGACCCTCCAATCTTAGAGTTGGCAGAACCAGCACTTCATCACTTTATTGCATTCATGAAGCTAGTCAACTAGATATGGCATGCTAGGGATGATCAGTATCATAGGTTGTACACATATCATTTGGAAGATGTGTCCGATAAGTTTGTGAGGCCAATTTATGAGTGGTGATCACAAATACCAAACGATCATGCTCGAAGCGGTGGTGTGGCATGACTTGTGGTTTGGCATGTGTACTATGGCCCTGTTGGTTCGAATAAGGACATCAATGCTCTCTATCAATCTCAGTTGTTCAATAACAAAATGCATGGAACCACCCGTAGGTGTCCATTTCAGGTTAACGACCGTCAACACATATGTGGCTACTATCTTACAAATGGGATTTATCCGTCTTGGTCTGTTTTTGTATAATCTTTTCCATACCCCATTGAACCAAAAGAAAAACAAGTTCAAGAAAGTGCAAGAGTCGGCAAGAAAAGATGCCAAACTTGGGTTTGGTGTTTTAAAAGGTAGATGGGGTTTACTAAATTGATCGAAACGAGCAATGAAACATGAGAAAATAAAGAATTATCTGTACACATGTCTCATATTGCACAATATGATTATAAGGCATGACGGGAATGCAAAATCATCCAATTACGTGTTGGACTCTCCGACTGTAGTTGTGGACCACGATGTAATTATGAGTTGTGGAATGGCGATACACACTTTAGACTTTGATATGATCTTGTCGAACACGTCACTACCCTACTAGACTAGAACAACAATGTTTCAGAAGACGATTAGATTGACATAGGAGTAGCGACTAGGCCTGTAAATGAACCAAACGAACACGAACAAGGGCATGTTCGTGTTTGTTCATTTAACTTCAACCGAACATGAACATATAATCTAACACATTTTTTTGTTCATGTTCATTATTAAGAAAATGAGCATGTCTGTGTTCGTTTATGTCTGTTCATTTAAAACCTAAACGAACAGTTCACGAACGTAAACGATAAACAAACAAACTTAAATGAACACATTTTAACAAACAATAAACAACACAAAAACATAACTAAACAAACATAAATAAACACACATGAATATAATCGACTAAACATAAACAAACATAAAGTAATTTTTTTATAAATTAGTGATTAATTGCGAGAAATTCCATTGGAAAACCCTTTTTTTATTATTAGAAAGCCCAATTATCAATTAGTTATATTTATATAAGTAGTTAAAAAGTTTTTTTTATGTTTAATATTTATATAAGAATAAGTACTTATGTATTTAAATAGAAACGGGCATAAATGAACAAAAATAAACGAACGAACATAATCCAATGTAAATACACGAACATAAATGAAAGAAGTTCACGAACATAAATGAATGAACAAAACGTGTGTTCATGTTTGTTCGTTTAATATTAAATGAATAAAAAATTGTGTTCATGTTCGTTCATTGAATAAATGAATATAAACGAACTTCTCGCCGAACAAGTTCACGAACAGTTCATGAACGTTCATTTCGTTTACAGGCCTAGTAGTGACTGTAACTTCAATTGCCGCTCAATCTTTTGTTTATCCTTATCCTTATTAAATTAAATCTAGTTTGGCTTGGGCTATTTTAATCAACCGGGCCTTTTAATCAATTGGGCTTTTAAGTTAGTTATAAAGATTAAGTAATAATTAATATTTGGATTTTAAGCTACTTAGATTACTTATAAAGATTATTGGGAGTTTAAGCTACTTACAAAATTAGAATATGACAATTGATTTGTTGGGCAATGTGAGTTTATTTTTAGTTTGATATAGTTGTGGGTTTTTTTTATATTAATTTTAAGTATCATATTTTTTCCTCAGGAATCCTCATATTCGCTTATGAGTATCCTAGTCATAAAAAGAATTGCACTTCGGAGACAAACTTGAGCCGTAGCACGAGCGGCACCTCGGCACGATCTGTCTCCCACTGAGTGGATCACCATGGCAAATTCACCGATTGATTAGCGACAGACGTTTCATCAACAAACCACGGACGACCCTTTCACTAATAAGTTCAAACTGAATCCAATACAGAAATATCAAAGATTTTTTACATTATCTTTTTATATCACTATCTATGTTGTCAAAGACGCAAGGCGCAGGCGAGGAGCATCGGCCTCGCCCGGAGCCTAGGCCCAAGGCGCAAAAAAAAACGTGGATTTTTTAAGAAAATCGCATATAGAGAAAAAAAAAGTATAAAAAATATGTTATGCTTTGAAAATAAATAAGATTCCACATATAAAATAAAAAAACTATTATATGTCATTTAAAATCATATAGCTAATAGTTAGTAGCTATAAAGCGATGCCAAAGATAAGCAAGGCGCATAAATAGGAAAAATAAAAAATATATATAATAGACGTAAAAAAATTAATGATATAAGTTTTAATAATAAACACCTCATAATCTAACCATAAACAAATTTAAAGATTACTTAACTTTTTATACTTTTTTAGGTATAAGATGGATTCTGCACTTCTAGAGTTCTTGGTTCACTTTTAGGGTTAAACTCTACATTGTCAGTAACTCTTATCAGTCAAGGTCATGTAGTTTCACTGTTCATTGTTTATAAACATTGCTAAATCACGTTTCATCTCATTTAAATACAAAAGCAAGCATCTTTCTTTTAACCTCATCTCTTTTCTACCCTTCTTCTCTCTTCACGTATCTGAAACAATTCCGGCGAGTTCAGGCTTACTTTTGGCCAGAATTTGGCTGTAAGGTAGCCTGAAACCCTTTTTGGCCAAAATTTTGTCAGAAGAGCGCCTGGAGTCGCCTGCGCCTAACACCAAGCGCGCGCCTGAATGCCGTTTTTTTTTAAGACGCAGATCTGCGCCTAAGACTCCACCAGGCGGTTTCGTCACGCCTCGCTGCGCCTGTGCGCGCGCCTAGCTTGCTTTTAACATAGATCACTATAAAAACATTTCTTTAATATATTTCATAATTTATTCATCATGAAGGCATAAAAAGCTAGTGCGCTTCTGTAACAAAACAAAAGAATCCATATATTCAATTTACAATGGTGTTTACAGATTGTATAACCCAATTCAAATGAGGTGTGAAGATTTGGGTAAATTCAGTATTGTTTCTTTTGTTTTTTTTTTTTTTTGTTATTTTCTATTGATAACACCATTCTAACCAATGAAGTCCCAACCATCTATACAACAAATCCCAACAAGTCAAACTAGGGGTAAATTGGTAATTTTCCTTCTTCAAACATCTTAGCCTCTTGGGGTGAATCTGTGGCATAACAACAAATCCCAACAAGTCAAACTAGGGGTAAATTGGTAATTTTCCTTCTTCGAACATCTTAGCCTCTTGGGGTGAATCTGTGGCATAACCTATTTGCCATAATTCTCTTCATCTATATGCTGCTCTAAGTTTGTGTAAAAACTGCAAAATTTCACTATAAGAAGGATCGGTTCGGCTAATCGGCTTGCATGAATTTATATGATCTGTTGACTCCAAAACCTACAAAAAAATTAAAAAGAACTACAAATTCAGAGCGCATGACTTTTGTTTTGGTGTACGCGTGTGAGACTTCTCACGAGGTCACCTTGGTTTATAAAGCACACTATATGCGTGAGGGGATCATGTACTTCGGGGTCAAAATTGGTCAAAGCTGGTCATAATAATGGTTTGTAGGAGACTAATATGTAAAAGATGAGGAAATTATGGAAGGTTTGCTTGATAAAAAGGTTTGGTATGTAAAATACTAAAATAGATGAAAGAGAAGCAACAGACGTATTGGAAGTTCCAATACGTCTCGAACGTTTCCTACCCTAACACATTAAACTATACGTGTTGATGGTATCTGAGGCCGGGCATGCCCTATGAACCCATAATCTACCCTCTTTTACATGTTAACTATACATTTTTCAGAATTGAAAACTTACAACAAGTTCGCCAAATCCAGGATATGCAGATTCAATCGGAACTATTTCCAATCGAAAAGCCCATCCACCATAGCCTTCAACTATAGGAGTTACTTTAGTCTGCAAACATTTATCCGTTAGTCAGAACATGCATCATTGCCTGAATGCATATGCAGCTTGAAGGACTAAGAAGTGATGAACATACCTCACAAAAACTAAGAACATCAAGAGATCCTTTTTTATGAAGATCACGAATGAAGTCGTTAAGCTCTACTAATCTTGTAGACCCACTTCTCAACTCTCCAATCTAACAAATAAAAGAAAATACTATAGGTAAATTAAACAAAATTAATTTCATGATCATTGTAAAAGCAGGACAAAATGCATTTTTTCTCTATATATTTGAATTTTTTTGTAGATAATTGTTGTGTCATATCTATTACGTATATTATACTCCTAGTGTAGTGTAATTCCCCCGCGCGTCGTGGCGGAAGTACGAACGTTATTGATTCGAATCATTATGGTATTGGTACAATGCCGACACTCGTTATGACAACCAAAAGACAAAACCAATAAATAAAGTCGTTATATGTCAAAGAGGTTATTGATTATAAAAAATTCCATCAAGTTGTAGATTAAAATACGCACATTGCAACGACATATTCGATATTGTATACAACATCCTATCTTAAAAGTTATATGATGAAAAAAAATATACAATGAAACCTACATAAACATATGTACACAACAACATACTCGAAAATTTATATAACATCGTATCTTAGAAGTTTTTTGAAAAAAAATACTATTAATTACTTAAAAGCTACGTTAAAAAAAGGTAATAAAATTTGATTGGATCGCAAAAGTTAATTAATCAAAAGCTTCATTTGAGAAAATAAAAACTAATACAATATTATTGAATAATAATAGAAATGTTATATGTTACATAAATGATTAACTACTTAAAAGTTGCTGAAAAAAAAATAATAAAAAATTTAATCGAATTATCTACTGTTCACACAAGTTCCTAAAAGTGTATATAGTAACAATTTGGTAATAATAAAACTTTTAGTAAAACGATTTAACAGGTTTTATCATTCACTATACACATAGAGGGACTTTAAATCTATTTTCTTATTCAACACTCTAGAGATAAAATATATTTAGCATAACCCACAAAGTGACCTGTTCTTGTGTAAATGGGTCTAACTTTAATAATATTTAGAAGGAAAACAATAAAAATGCTAACCGATGGTGCAGGGCGAAATACATAACCCATTCGCCAAGGCATATCTGCAAGTTTACTACCAAAATGTGGGCAACTGTAGAACACCTAAAACCAGAGATATAAACTATTTAGTAAGCATATATTTGAAGTGATAACTAATATATGCAAATCATCAACAAACTTTTGTTCACTGAAACATACCACACCAACAGTGTTTTTGACAAGATTGCCTCTGTTTTCTGCACTTGCCTGATGTAGCATCTGCTTTACAACCAATCCGCCCATACTGCAATATGTAACTAGTTCCAGATTAAAAACATGCTAAAATGAGAGAACTTAGATTTTAGAGTTAAACACCCTTTTCGTCCCTGAGGTTCTGGCTCGTTATCTATTTTTCTCCGTTAAGTCATGGGTATGTTCGTCGTTTTTGTTGACTTAAAGGGCAATTCGGTCTTTTTCACTTTATGTACAAGCATTTAGCACAATGTACAGGTATTTAAAATACCAAATTGCCCTTTAAGTATACAAAAAAGAAGAAAATACCCCTGACTTAACGGAAAAAAATGGATGGAGTTAACGAGCTGGATGAAAATGGCAAGATTATAAACCTTTTGGATCCAGATGCGAAAAAACAAACCTTTGGACGAAAGTCGCAAAACTGGTCAAACCTTAGGGATGAAAATGGCATTTTACTCGGTAAAATATGATACTTTTTTACAGGAAGGGTAAAATATGATATTAATCATAGGGTAGGGATCCTAAGAGAAGTCCACCCTATTTGAGAAACTTGAGAAGCAATCTGGACCACACATTTTCCCTAAGCAAAAAATGCAAAAAAAAGGTGAAAAAAATGCAAAAAAAATATTTTTTTTTTTTTTTTGAAAAATCGCTGCTTTTTCTTTCAGAATTAAAAAAAAAAATTTTTTTGGATTTATACACATGTGTATATTGTTAATCTTTTAACTATACATATATATATATTGTCAATTATACATATATGTATATACATGTTTAAAATTGAAAAAATGTGTATATTGTTAATCTTAAACCATAAACACTAAAGCTAAACCCTAAAGCTAAACCCTAAACTCTAAACCCTAAAGCTAAACCCTAAAGCTAAACCCTAATGCTAAACCCTAAAGCTAAACCCTAATTCTAAACCCTAAAGCTAAACCCTAATGCTAAACCCTAAAGCTAAACCCTAATTCTAAACTCTAAAGCTAAACCCTAATGCTAAACCCAAAAGCTAAAACTAAACACCAAAGCTAAACCCTTAATGCTAAACCCTAATACAAACCCTAAAGATAAAGCTAAACCCAAAAGTTAAAGCTAAACCCAAAAGCTAAACCCTAATGCTAAACCCAAAAGCTAAACCCTAATGCTAAACCCTAAATACTATTGCTAAACCCTAATACTAAACCCTAATGTTAAACCCTAAAACTAAACCCTAAACCATAAAGCTAAACCCTAAACCCTAATGCTAAACCCTAAATAACACTTATTTTTCAATTTTAAACATGTATATACATATATGTATAATTGACAATATACATATATGTATAGTTAAAAGATTAACAATATACAACATGTGTATAAATCCAAAAAAAAAAAACTTTAAAAAAAAAAAAAATTAATTAATTCTTAAAGAAAAAGCTGCGATTTTTCCAAAAAAAAAAAAAATTGCATTTTTTCACCTTTTTTTTGCATTTTTTTGCTTAGGGAAAATGTGTGGTCCAGAATGCTTCTCAAGTTTCTCATTTAGCCTACTACTTCTCACATGATCCTTATCCATTAATCATATTATGCAAGTTTTTAGGGTATATATGAAATTATCCCATTAATTAATTACCTACACTATTTAAAACTTAGTGCTTAAGGTATTCCAAAGAAAAGCTGCTAACATAAGACCTTATTTATAGTAACTAGAGTTGATCCATGGTTTTTTTAAGTTACAGTTTTATACAAACCTGTGTGTTACAAATACGACTGGTCGATCACCAATTTGTGCCGCAATTAGCTTTTCCAACAGCATGGAGCTAACTTCCTGCAGATACCAAACGCAGGTATATGACGTTAATCAGCACTTAATAAGTTAATAATATATGTCGATTACCAAAAGACTGATAAAACTATAAACCTGGAGAGGCAAGCTTGACCCAGACCATTGCGTAAGATTCGTCTACAGAAGAAAATAATCAGAAGTAGGTTATAACTTATAATCATGCTGGTACAAAACTAGAATGCAGTTTGAAGTTTGATCACAGAGTACTGTGATCACAAACCTTGTACTTAAGACTAAACAAACGAGCATGCGGGAAGTCGGCTGAAAGCCACTCTCCAGGCCAAAAAGTTCCTTGTTTTCCAGCTTCTTCATCGATCTTTTCAACAAGCCCGGACTTAGATGAAGACTTGCACTCCGATAGCCGCCAAGTCTTAAATGGGCCACCACGTAGCCCATGAACAAATATAACATCAAGTGAAGGATCAGTTTGATTAAGGATGATGTCATCACTAACATCAGTAACATCAGTTTGATTTTCCGTTTCTGTAGATGTATGCCTTCCTTTTTGACAATCCCAGTGAGGCATATCAGGGTTTATTAAAAAAATCATCTCCGTATAACGAGCACACCGAGTGTTTTTATTTTTAACTCCGGAATCATCATCATCGCAAAAGATATTTAATAACGTTGCTCGAGCATAGCTTTGAGTTTTAAGATCATTATTTCCCGAAATTTTTCCATTTGCGCATTCTTCAAGCCAGTGACACCATGCTTCATCATCTCTAATCATCTTTTTGACTTTCGGATGAACCGAGAGCAACGTCAACAACCGAGCCGCGTGTCTTCGAACATGAGCCACGGGTGGGACACGGACACTAGACGAGCCACGACCACGAACATCTTGAACCGACGGCTCACCATGAACGGTTACAGCGTTCTCCTTCGGTTCCATGTCTCTTGACGCATCATACGCTTCAATCGCTGCTAATTTCTCGTAATCGTCTTTTAATAAAAACCGACGGAGTAAAGAAACCACACCATAATCGATTAATTTGTTTTGGCAAACCGAGTCATCACTGCAAATCTCTGTCATAGCTTTGATCCCTTTTAGAGTTGCTAGTGCAGAATCTGCAGCGTTCACTTTAGGGAGGTTGTCGTTTTTTCGATTTTTGTATGTTCCGATGAAGGGTTCTAGAGAGAGAAAATCGGCCAACGGAGATAAATCACCGTTAATAAACTCTGTCCCCGGCTGATTTATAGCTAAATTAACCACGGCGTTAGCCAATTGATTAACACTTTGACTTCCGGACACTATATTTGCCTGATCGATTTGAGTCTGCAAAAATATGGAATTGTCATCAATTACAAATATAAGCTGACAATGATATAGGGTTGTAATTTCAACATATTTGCTTGCGAATATGTTGATTCGGGTAATAATCTATTTTTGACGGGTAAATGGGTTGAAAGTTGCCAAAAGCGTGTTTTAATATAGATAATAGAACCTAATAACTTTATTTAAAAGTTACATTATTATTGATACAGTAAAGTACACGGATGGTCCTTGTGGTTAACCAAAATTTTGGGTTTGGTTCCCAGCTTTTCAAAAGTACATGTATAGTCCATGTGGTTTGCACTTTGTAACACATTTAGTCTCCAGCTAATAAATTTTAGGGTTTCAACGAGCCCAAGTTGGGGACTAAATGCGTTACAAAGTGCAAACCATATGGACCATTCGTGTACATTTGGAAAGCTAGGGACCAAATCCAAAATTTTGGGCACTTTACTCTTATTGATATAATGTAATTTTGGTAATAATAAAATGTTCACAGAAAATTAAAAAAAATGGACAAAAAAGTGGTTCATGTCACCTGGCCCGATCCGCCAAGACGGTAAAAACCTAACTAAAAAGGAATCGGTTAAATGGGTCAAAATTTGCCCAAAGTTAATTTATAAGCATTTAGTCTCGTAAATCATTTTATTATAAAAATTCCATTATTATAAAAATAACCCGCTTTTGCCAAACCCGTCACCCAGCCTACCCGACCTGACCCACCTAATTTGCCACCTTTCTCTAAAACGAACAGAGCTACAAACCTTCACTTTGTCCCGAGGCTGAGCACTCCCTTTAAGAGACAACTTTCTTAATTTTAGAATGTCGGAAAGCATAACGGCTAACCAACCTTGAGAAATCGGTACGGAAGACGGCCCATAATCTTCACAAATTCTAGAAAGGATAGTTATAGCCGAAGATCTAATCGAATCCGATGAATCTTCCCTGATTGCCCAAGGAAGTAAAATGCCAGACCACTTTTGTCCTTCCGAATAAGACAAACGCACGTCTCCCGAGCAAAGTAATTCCAAACCTTTAGCCAACGATTCTTGTACAGAATTGTGATCTATTGTCCGTTTAGCTGTTTCCCTCATTAAATCAAGACCCTTTTCCATAACTACTGTTCGAGCCTGTGGGCTCCGCTCAATAGATGATAAAAAGGCAGTCAAAGCGACGCGAGTCAACGAGATATCGCTGGTTTTGCTCGCTTGAGCAACGGTTTTAAGAAGGGTTGAACTCCAATCGGAAATATAATCGTTTATGGGGAGGTTTTGGTCTTCTAACAATAAACGGGCCACTAAACTTGCGTGATATTTTACTGATCTCTCGGGCGCTACTAAAGCCGACATGACCGCATGTCCATCGCGGTCAAGTTCTTGGATATGCGATCTATTAACATCGGATGCCATTGCCCAATTAGCTAAAGCCCATGTGGCGAAAGGAACCGCAACGTGTTGAGAATGCAAATCATCCCACAAGCCAGGGATGACGACCGAAGAGTTATCATTTATTTTGTTATATTTAAGCGTCTTTGAACTAGATTTGTAAGATTTATCTAGCTCCACTGATGACCCATTACTTGTGGAAAGACCTACAACAGTTGTACCGCCAAGAACTTTAATTCCGATTCCTTTGAGCCCGGGCCCACCGTCGTCATCAACTTGCTCGCCACCTGGCGGATCATCCATGTGCATGCCGCCTTCTTCGATAACTTGTAGTGCGGCTGCGATATCTCGCATAGCGGCTGCACTGGACAGCGCGGGCTTAAGCCGGATCATGTCGACATCATCAGAATTGGATGTAACAATATCCATTATTGCTGTAACGAGCATGCTTCTACCTTTTGAAGGATCGGAAAAATCAGCCGAATTGCGCCTTGGTTGCTGCTTTCACAAAAATGCTACATCAATACAATAAAATATTATTTTGGATAAACTTATGTGCATAAGAAAGTTTATAAAAAACTTAACTCATTCATGCATGTTGTTTCATGGCATATGTTTACAACAGGTATTTTCTAGTTGAAATGTTGAATAGACAAACGAACTTAACAAAGAAGCAAAATGACATCATTTATAATCCATCAAAACACTCACGGGTCAAACTCTTTTCAGATGTTGGATGTCCTATTCTACAGGTTGAAGACATATAACAAAAACAAGATGAGGAAAAAGCTATGAAGTTACACAATAAGATGTACAAAGCACACAGAGGTAGTAATCTTGAGTTGATAAAAGTCATATTTACCACAAATTCGTCATTGAATACCAACAACTGCATTGTTTAACCCCTATAAATCTATCATAATGAAACTTCAAAGATTTCTACATACCACGAATGCCAAACTAACACACCACAAACCATAAAACAAATCACCATGTACAACTGTTCAGTTCGAAGGCCTTGTGGGCCCTACATAAGCTTAACTTGAGAAGTAAGTTTGCTAAACCCTAATTAATCTCTATAAATATAATCCACGTACTTGTAATTTGATTATCACCTCAATTAGGGGTGTTCAGAATTCGTTTCGAATTCGAAAAATTCGAAATTCGATTCGATTATCAACCTTTAAGGGTCGTTTCGTCTTTAGCAGGATTGGTTTTGCAATTCAAAAGGGGGTTGCGGCGCAGCTTGTTGCCCGTTTACCTGCCACTTGTTTGTAAATTGTTAGTTTGGCATTTTAATGAAAAGCAGAGTCGGCTGTGAGATTATAAGAATTCGAATTCGATTCAATTCGAGTCAAGTAAATCGAATACGAATTTATATTTTCAAATTCGATTCGATTCAAAATTCGAATAATAATTATACATTTTATTTATTATTTTTTTATATATAATATATATAATTTTTATTGGGCTATACTATAAATTATTTTCAAAATTTATTCCAAGTATTAAAATCACCCATTACCAAATCCACTACATAGCCCATAACTAAAACCTAAGTAGATCTATCAATAGATTTCTAACCCTAAAAATATTAACTTATAGGGTAAAGTTCTTGTACAAATAATCTTAACATACTAAACATACAAATTGAAGGAAAACTCAAAAAGACAAGGTGGCATTTTTGTAATTATCAATAACTATCAAAGTTACTCTACAAATATACCTAAAAAAACCTAACCACTCCCCCCACCCCCCAAAAACCTAAAAAAACCTAACCCCCCCCCCCCCCCCCACCCCCCAAAAACCTAACCCCCCCCCCCCCCCCCCAAAAAAAACCTAAAAAAAACCTAACCCCCCCCCCCCCACCCCCCAAAAACCTAAAAAAACCTAACCCCCCCCCCCCCCCCCCCCCCACCCAAGCTAAAATGCTAAAAACTAAACCCCCAAAAAACCTAAAAAAATCTAAAAAAATAAAAAAAAACACACAAATTATTTTATTTTATTTTATTTTTTTAACATTTTTTATTAAAAAATCGCTACTTTTAGTAGCAGCAAAAAAAAAAAAAAAAAAAAAAAAAAAAAAATTTTTTTTTTTTTTTTAAAAAAATTTGTGTTTTTTTAGGTATTTTTGGTTGTAACTTTGATAGTTGGTGGTAATTACAAAAATGCCACCTTGTCTTTTTGGGTTTTCCTTCAATGTGTATGTTTAGTATGTTAAGATTATTTGTATTTGATATTTTGCCTTAACTTATAATGTGGGGTAGTTATTCCCAACTTCTCGTTTTGAATTATAGACTTATAGTACTTTATTTGGAACTTTTTATGTGGTATCGTGCTTTATGGTTGCTTTAAAATTTATATTTCATTTTGATAGTTTTTTACATTTTTAAAAGAATCTAAATCAAATCGAATGTATTCGAATTCGATTCGAATTCGAATTTTTAATCGAATACGAATTGGGTTTTTTATTCGAATAAGAATTCGAATCGAATTCGGTAGGTTTTAATCGAATTCGAATTCAAGGAAAAATAAAAATTATTCGAATAATTCGATTCGATTAATTTGAAAATTCGATATTCGATTCAATGAACACCCCTAACCTCAATAAAGTATAACCTAGTTGCTACCTGTGGACGTAGATCATACTAGCCCGAACCACGTAAAATATTTTTGTTCATTTCTTGCTTTCGTGTATTCGTGTTCGTGTGTGCTTGATCCTAACAATAACTTCAACATTAACAAACCAAAAGCAAAAACAAGATAACACTCCAACATTTATGAAAATAAGCCACATTCACACTAATACATTATCACCTCAATAAAGTGTAACCTAGTTGCCACCCGTGAACTTAGGTCATATTAGACCGAACCACGCCTGTGTTTTTATATTGCTTTCGAGTGTTCGTATCCGTGTGTGCTTTATCCTAACAACAACTAACTAACTAGGGCTCATTCAACATTAACAAACCAAAGGCAAAAACAGGATAACACTCCAATAACTAAGAAATAAAGCCACATTTCTAACACATTAATACATAATCACTCTTGTAACTAGTAATCAAAATACCTTTTTCGATTGATGCGGTTGAGCAAAAAATATAAACCTAAGAAGATTAGTAACAGCATTCGGCCTCCCAAGGACCTTCTCACAAACATTCTGATCCGCAATCAAATACGCCAAAGCCCTAGCCGCCTCTGCCTGCGTCCCACAACTCCCTCCACCACCAATCGCCACCGCCTCCAACAACCAGTCCACCACCACACCACCACCAGCACCAACAATCGCCGCCCTACGACTCTCACTCGCCGCCACAATATCCGCCAACAACGCCGCAACCCTAACCTCAAACCCTAACCTAACCTCATGATTCGCCGATGATAATACCGAGTGCAGCGACTTCCACAGCACCGTCGCTGCAACACCGGTGTTCTTCATCGTGTTCACTACTCTGGTCAACGACTCCTTTGACCGGTCAATCAATTGCTCAATTTCATCAACAAATTGATAGTTCTTGTTATTGTTGTTGTTTTGATTGTTTATAAGTTCGGTTTCGTTGAATAAAAGTGCGTATGATGCTGCAACAACTGCTGCGGTTGAAAGCAGGGTTGCGGAAACGGTAAACGGGGAAATTCGAGAAAATCGGGATATGGAATTAGGGCGGAGACGGTGGAGGACCGGAAGTGACGGTGGCGGAAGTACGTCTGGTGAAGTGTTTGGATTTGTGGAGTTTCGATCGGGGTGATTAGCGGAGAATAATCGGAGGTGACGGTTACGTTGGTGGTTTACGGTGGTTCTAGCGTTGAAGATACGACGGAGCATTGTAGTGAGAGGAGAATACGGTGGAGTCGCTTTTTGGTCACGGTATTTGTACTTTTTACTTATTCGATGTTGAAGTTATGTTTAGACCGTGGGGGTACGGTGGGGCTTGAGTTGGGAGCATAAGTTGACACGTGGAGTTCGAGCCCTTCAACCGTCTAGTGACGTGTTCGTGGGGTATGGCAGGGCGTGGGTGCACTGCGTTGGTTGGCAGGTTATATATATATATATATATATATATATATATATATATATATATATATATATATATATATATATAGGGGACCGCTAGAATGAGAACCATCTCTAGTTATAAGAACCGCGAGAACCACACCGTACGGGGCGAGGTGGACTAAATTTTTTTTCAAAAACGTAGATGCATGTATTATAAACACATTTGTAAAAAAAAAAAAATTTAAAAAATGCCGTGTGTGTAGTTTTGAGCACCACAAGTTTGTGGTTTATGAGTTCCGTATTACGGAACTCGTAAACCACAAACTTGTGGTGCTCAAAACTACACACACAACATTTAAAAAAAAATTACAAATGTGTTTATAATACATGCATCTACGTTTTTGAAAAAAAAAATTGGTACAACTTGCCCCGGATCAAGTAGTTCTCGCGGTTCTCATAACTAGAGGTGGTTCTCAGTCTAGCGGTCCCCTATATATATATAGGGGATGGCTAAAATGAGAACCACCTCCAGTTGTAAGAACCATGAGAACCACTTTCTAACCATTGGATCAAGTAGATGGATGGATGAGATTAAAAGTATTAAAAAACTAATATTAAGTATGTTTTGTCTTATTATGTCTTTTATATTTTAATCTAAAAGGGTATTTAGGTAAAATTACACTATTTTGTCTTTTTACCTTTATTGTTTTTTATTACTTTTTAGTATTATTATATTAGATTCTTATTTTTTAAACTTAGTTTTTTTATTAAACATTTTCATATTCAGATTTATTTACAAATTTTTACGTTTAACGTTTTACGTTTTTACGGCCGGCCTATTCACGCCTCGTTTTTTGACGCGCCGTTTTTTACGCCCGACTTTTTCACGCGTCGGTTTTAAACGTTTTACGCCCCGGTTTTTTACGTTAACGTTTTTTTACGTTTTACGCGCCGGCTTTTTTACGTTAACGTTATTTACGATTTACGCGCCGGTTTTTTGCGTTTTACGGCCCGGTTTTTTACGTTAACGATTTTTTTACGTTTTACGCGCCGGTTTTTTTACGTTAACGTTTTTTACGTTTTTACGCGCCGGTTTTTTACGTTTTACGCCCCGGTTTTTTACATTAATGTTTTTTTACGTTTTACGCGTCGCTTTTTTACGTTTTGCGTAAACTTTTTACGTTTTACTAAAAAAAAATTTACGTTTTACATAAAAACTTTTTACGTTTTGCGGTAAAACTTTTTACGTTTTACGTAGAACTTTTTACTTTTTACGTTTTACGTTTTGCGTTAAAACTTTTTACGTTTTCCGTTAAAACTTTTTACGTTTTACGATTTACGTAAAACTTTTTACGATTTACGTTTTACGTAAAACGTTTTACGTAAAACTTTTTACGCTTCACGTTTTTTCGCTTTACGTTAAAAAAGTTTACGGTTTACGTTAAAATAGTTTACGGTTTAATTTATTTTTTTAAATTTTACGTTAAAAAGTTTTACGGTTTACGTTAAAATAGTTTTACGTTTTACGTTTGACGTAAATCTTTTTACGTTTTACATAAAACTTTTTACGTTTTACGTAAAAAAGTTTACGGTAAACTTTAAAAAAGTTTACGGTTTAAGTTTTTTTTCTTTTACAAAAACTTTTTTACACAAAAACAAACGCACCCAGAAAATCGTTACTCGGTAGGTGTCTCGGATAGTTTGCTATCATCATCGACACCTCAAAAAAAAATATAAAAAACCCAACAAACAAAAATCAAAAAGAACGCGTGGATTCTGGAAAAAAAATAAGTTTTGGCTCAGATTTTCCGAACATCAAAGGCTGCAAAGTGGGGTTGCGGGTTCAAAAACCTACCCTCCACCATCCTTGCCGCGCCCTCGTCATCAAAATATGCGAGTTTTTTTTTTTTTTTTTTGCATCATCATCGCCCCAAACCGAAAACGGATCAGAACCCACATATTCAAACATTCAAAAACACCTGAAGAACATCATTCAAAAGACATTCAACAGATTCAAACAGATTCACCAGATTCATAAAAAGCACCATATTCAACAGATCCAACAGGATCAAGAAAGGACCCAAAAGCATCAATCAAACCAGATTCAACAAGAACAACATTCAAACCCAAAATTCAACAGAATCAAACCCAGAAAGTCAAACCCCCCAAGATTCAAACCCATATTCAACATAATCAAAACCTGCAGCAAAAACACAAAGATTCAAACCCAGATTCGAAACCCACCACAAGATTCAACAAAAAATAAAACACAAAAAGAACATCAGATTCAAAGAACACATTCCTCCGGCCACCCCCATTACCTTTGCCGGTCAAAAGAACACATCAGATTCAAAGACATAATCAGCCGGCCATCACCCTTTGGTGGTGGCGCACGACGGTGAAAAACCCAAAATCGAGAGAGATAAGCCGGCGAAGGGTTACCGGTGCCGTCGTCGCCGCTCACCGTGGTGGTAGCCGGTGGATTTCAGCCTTGAACCAACTAAACCACCACCCCCTCCGCCTCTGCACAACTCCCACCAAATCACCGCCCCCACCACCGCCTTCCGCCGCCCCCACCACCGCCTTCAAACAACAAAAACAAAGCCCTTCATCGTAGACACCAAAAAGGGGTGTCTGGCCTCCTCTTTCTCCTCGTCTCTCTGATGTATTCAATCGTAGCACCACCACCAGACGGTGGTAGTGGTGGTGGTCGGTGGTTATTTGTTGAGTTTTTGAAGATGAAAATAAAATGAGAGAGGAGTAATAAAAGTCTGCAACTTTAAATAGAGGAGAGAGGAGAGAGCATTAAAGAGAGGAGAGAGGTGAGAGGATGGATATGACATATGGGGTAAATGACCAAATTACCCTTTTGTTGGCATGTTCTGATTGGTTGAAATGGTTCTCATAGTTCTTACAACTGAGAGTGGTTCTTATTTTAACTCAATCCTATATATATATATATAGGGTAAGGTTCATGCGAGAACCACCTTTATTGCGAGAACCAATGTGAACACAACCTAAAATAGCTAAAAAAACCTAACCCCCATCTCCCCCCCCCCAAAAAAAAAAACCTAAACCCCCACCCCCCAAGCTAAATGCTAAAAACTAAACCCCCCAAAAAACCTAAAAAAAACCTACCCCCCCCCCCCCAGCTAAAAAACTAAAAACTAAACCCCAAAAAAACCTAAATTAATCTAAAAAAAATCTAAATTTTTTTTTTTACTATTTTTTAAGTTAAAATCGCTACTTTTAGAAGCAAAAAAAAAAATATTTTTTTTTAAACAAATTTTTTTTTTTTGCTACTAAAAGTAGCGATTTTTTTATAAAAAAAATTAAAAAAAAAATTTTGTGTGTTTTTTAGCTATTTTTAGGTATTTTTGGTTGTGTTCACATTGGTTCTCGCGGTTCTCGCAATAAGGGGTGGTTCCTAACGGATCTTTGTCCTATATATATATATATAATTTAAAACCCAAGGCGAATAGGAGGCCGCCACATCAAACCCAAGCCCGCCCCACGCCCGGCTTTAAACCCAAGCCCCAAGGGTCACAACCCAACCCAAACCCCAAGGGGTGGTGACCCCATACCCCACAGTCGTAGTCTTATGGTTGTTTGCTGGTTAAGTAATTTATACTTTTGAGTAAACTTCCAAATCGTTGTTGGGGCTTTTGAATGTAATTTTCAAATCCATTTGGAATGTTTTTTTTCTCAATTAGAATTGAGACCCGCCGCAATGCGGCGGAGATTCTTTAGTTATAACTAAGTCGATCTAGGACTCGCACGTTATGTTAAACCTGTCAAACGGAAAAAAATAGACGATGTAAAAACGTTTACCCATACACGCACGTTGCGTCGTGTTAACTCGCAAAATTTAGAACGAAAGGTAAAAATGTTAAAGCAAAGACGCACGTTGCGATGTGTTAAGTCACAAAATTTAGAATCAAGCATAAAGCGAAAAATTTGCGGAAAATGAAAACAATAAAGAATCAAAGTTGAAAGTAAAAAAAGTTGTGAGGATAGATTACAAAAGATAAAAAGTTTTGTGTTAAAATTAAAAAAAAAACAAATAGTTTTGGGTTAAAAGTAATTTATGAAATACTTTTGGGTGAAAAGTAAAAAAAAAAATCTTTTTTTTTTGGAAAACCCCTAAAGCCAAGGTTAAAACAACCATACGCATAACCATTTTTTCTTTGGAAAACCCCCAAAGCACACCCCGCGTTGCGGCGGGGCATAAAACGGTGTCAAATAGTACTGATGTCACACGACCGTGATCAACCACCAACACTGACTCGACCTAGGATCTGCGTGTTGCGACGAACCTGTCAAACATGAAAAAATAGAGGTAAAAACGTTGAACCACACATGCACGTTGCGCCGTGTTAACTTGTAAAATTTGAAACAAAACATAAAAAAGTTGAACCACACTCGTACGTTGCGTCGTATTAACTCGAAAAATTTAGAACTATACGTAACGAAATGCAAAAACGTTAAACCAAAGACGAAAAGTATAATTGACAAAAGTTATGAAGTTAAATTGCAAATAATGAAAAGTTTTGAGTTTAAGTTAAAAAAAACAAATTTTGTAGGGTTAAAATTGCAAAAGGTTAAAATCTTTGGGTTAAAACTAAAAAATCAAGTTTTTTTTTTTAAATCCCCAAAGCACAAGTTACAAGTGTTTATGCATGGAAAAGTTACTTAGAAATAACTAGACCACTAGGTTTTTAAAATCATTGCTAAATTCTTTTACTTTTTTAATCCTATTAAAAACTAATGTTAAATGAAGGGTATTTTGGTCAATCTCTTTATTTATTTAACTTTTCTAATTTTTAAACCCAACAACTCTAACGATGTTATAAAAAATGATCAAAATTTAATAAAATATATAAATTATCAGTATTAAGAAGAAAAAAGTAACGATTAGTATTTTTGAAATTGGGTTGCCTTTTTTTAAAAACAAAGTTCATTATCTGAAAAATGAGAATGCACCAAAATAAAAACATAGATGCTTCTCATATATTCAAAGCATTAGATTTCCATTGAGATTCATCATAGTAGGTACATTTTAATCAGCAGAGGCTTTGCTTACTATCAGGTAATAGTCTAATAGTAGACAAATTTGAGCAACCAGCTTTAGTTTTCATTAAACAGTGTAGTCATGCAGTATTTACGAATCTCAATCGTTTTCCTCCTATTATGACCTGGTTTATCGTGCTGCAACATGCACGGGGTTTAAAGTTTTTTTTTTTTTTTTTTTTTTTTTTTGATAAAAAACAACTTTGTTAAGATGGTTAATCGGATTATTTATACCGAGAATGTGGGCTTAATTGAATACTCAATTTAGTGTTACTCGAACTAGTGGTTGTACTCTTAGAAATGTATTAGTAACAATCGGTTATCAACCCGCGTAATTTTGATCTAATATCTTTTTTTTATAGTATCATTGTTTTTTTCTTCTTAAGACTAACAAATTATTTTTTTTAATCAACCTTCAAATTATTTTTTTATAGTATCCTTAGAGTTGTTGGGTTAAAAAAAGAGTGAATTACAAGTTTTGTCCTTTATTTATGTACTAAATTTCAAACGGTTTCCTTTGTCTTTAAAATTGACAAGTTTTGTACTTATTATTTCAAAATCTTACATGGTATGTCCTTTGTCGCTAACCCAATAAATTTTTAACGTTAAATCAGGTAATGTGTAATATAAATATCTTTTTACTCAATTTTTAAAATAACATCTTAAAGAAAAATAAAAAAAATTATATATCAATATATATATTTAGATATTGTATACAATCTTAAAAGACAAAGTTGGTGGATTTTCCACCGGCTTTGCCTTACAGCCCCTGTACTTTAACGATATTGTAATTTTAGCCATTTGCTTTTGGTACCTTTAAAGTTTTATAAAATTACAAATTTAGTCCCTAAACCTTCTACTTTGAATTTCCAAAACAACAACCTCATCTTTCAAATTTTGCCAGCACACCCTCGACTTTGGCTTTTCACCATCACCCCTTAGCTCTTACACAATTATGCCAACAACCCTCTTCTTTTATATTTTCACTAATACCCCCTCATCTTTTACACATATCCGCCACAACTCCAATACTTTTACACTGTCTTTTTTAGACTTTGCTTTTTTACCCCTTACCCTATTACTCCATTTTTACACCCGCCCAACTTTAAAAAAAAATTCAATTGTAACCCCTAGACTATAACTCCAACTTTTCCAAATGACAATGCATTATGTTTTACGAAATGTCTTAGACATTGTGTTTTACACTTTGTGTCTACCTTTGTGTTTTACACTTTTTTTTTTTTTTTTTGTAATTGTCGTTTATGAACTGTGTTTTACGAATCGTGTTTTGTCTTACTATATGTTTCCACCCGTCGCACGTCGCCACAACGCGCAGCGGGCAAAATACTAGTACTATCTTAAAAGACAAAGTTGGTGGAAACACCACCGGCTTTGCCTCCCCCTCCCCATACTTACACCATGTTGCAATTTTAGCCCTTTGACTTTGTTATCTTTAAAGTTTCATAAAATGACAAATTTAGTCCCTAAACTACTACTCCATTTTACAAATAGTTTGCTTTTAACACCCCAATTTTGTGGTAGTTTCGTTTTCAGCCCCAACTTTGTTATAGTTTCCTTTTTACCCTAAAACTTTATCAAATTTTATCTTTACCATTTCTTAGCCCTAAAGTTTAGGAAATGCATTTTTTTACCAGTAAACTTTTTATGAACTTTGTAAATGTCACTTTGACCCCCTCGAGAGTTTTTGGCTTGACGATATAAATTCGAGTTAGTCGGGTCGTGTATAATGCGTTATGATTGTACAATATAAATTTGATTTAGTTTACGTTTTGATCCAATTGCAATGCAACTATAGGATACATTGAGTTCAATAGGATACGTCAAAACGTGTGTTTTCATATGGTTAACACATCACACTTGGACTAATCCGTTCGATATTTGCAAAGTACCCGCGCCACAACACGCGTGAGTCTTATTAATAGTAATTATAAACAACTCTTTCTCTCTATATACTTCCATCGCCACAATCTCCTTCCACTACAACCACCTTCACTTCCTTCCACCACCACCGTGAGCAATATACAATTGGGATATCCACTACGGGGTAAGATCAAATAAAAAGTTAATTTTCCCTAAGTATGATGAGAAGGAATCTTAACCATTCATTTTTCAAATCAATGGTTAAGATGAAAGTGTAGGAGAAAGGATGAGTGGAAGGGTATCTTGGTAAAATCATATTTATAGACTTTCTCTCTCCACATGCAAGGCACATGCATATTTCACCCCCATTTTTTAAACGTTCATAACTTTTTTATATGACATTATTTTTTCATAAAAATTTCACCGTAAAATCAAGCGTCTTTTTATCTTTAATTTGAGTACCATATTGCTATATAAAATATGAAGACTAAAAAAACCCACTAAAATGTGTTGTATTTCTATGTTGTATAACATTTTTGTGCTGGATTTTTGTACTATATTTCTGTGTTAAATTTTTTGTGCTGAATTTTTTTGTCTTAAATTTCTTTTTCTCAATTTTTTGTGCTAGATTTTTTTGTACTACATTTTTTTGCTGGATTTTTTCGTGCTATATTTTTTTGTACTGGATTTTTTTGTGCTATATTTTTTTGTACTACATTTTTTGTGCTATATTTTTTTGTACTAGATTTTTTTGTGCTAGATTTTTTGTACTAGATTTTTTGTACTAGATTTTTTTTGTTGTATTTTTAAAAAACAAAAGGGGTGCCACATGTCATTTTCACTCCTATTTATAAGGACCAAAATGCCCTTCATTCCTAATTATTATGAGTGCCACATGTCATCATCAGAATTCTTCTTAAGCTACTTAGGCAAAATCCACTTTTTAGTGGATCCTTCCCCTATCCACTACATTCAGTTTCTAAACCAATGACTTTTTTCTCACTACATCCCGTGCTTGTTGCTTTGCTCCATTGCAACATTGAATCAATTCATTCCTTGCAAAATTGGTTTATTTAACTAAGGGGTAACTTTGTAGAAATGTAACAAAGTTTGTTAACTGTTTCAATTAAATTACTGAAACTTTTTTTGTCTCTTTAAACTTATTGAAGTTTCATTTGTTGTTCTAATAATATGTAATTTTCAGGTTACCAGGTTAATAATGATAATGTGTCAGGTTTTATTAATTTTTTTTATTGTTAATATGAGGTGGAAAGTATATATATTGACATAGATTTATTCAATGTAAGAATTAAAAAAATCATATCTTTATTATAATGACACTCACTCCATGTTATCAATTTCAGTACTTCACCATTTCCATTTACACGATTCAAACTCATCACATTCAGCTATATTCACCTAAAACATCAAACATTCAAATTTTTCTTAAGGAACCAGTAAATATGAAATGAAGAAAGCATCAATCTCAATCATTATTCCATGTTTTTCCTAGCCACCACCAATCCACATCCCATTAACCATCTCCAGGAACCCAGTAAGCATGGAACGAAAAAAGCAATCAATATATTTGGAACCAACTAAAACTGGAAAAAAAAATCTGGAACAAAATCAAAAGAAGCAATTGAACAAAAACGGAAAAAAGCAATCTGAAAAACTCACTGATCTTCACGAAGAAAGAAACCGTCTTTGTCGAAGGTTGCTAGTCGTCGTCGTCGAAGGTCGGTTGGTCTTCGGTGGTCGACGGAGGGCCAAGGTTGGATTGGGAGTGTCTGTGATCGGAGTTCTGAAACGTCGGCATGATGTTGGGTGGATTTAATTTATGTTTTGATTTTATAAAATCTACATAATCTAAATAATATCCAATCCAATTAATCATTAAAGAAAATAACAAATAAAAGAAAATAAATATAACCTGATTACCTGGTAATTACATAGTATTAAAACACTAAATTAAAGTTTAGTTATTTTAGAGAGACAAAAAAAGTTTCAGTGATTTAATTGGAACAGTTAACAAACTTTGTTACATTTCTATGACATTTTCCCTTTAACTAATTAATCAAGTAGTATGAACCTTCTGTCTTAATAACTCCAAACCCATCAATAATTGAAGAACATGTATTTAAAAAAAAAAACCCTAATTTCAACCTAACTATTTTTGTACCGTAAATTTGAAATTGTACCTTGATTCGGATCATCAATGTTCTTGCTCCTATACATCTGAATGAAACAAATCCAAAACTCATAACTTTTATAAAGTATGTTGGTCAAAAAAATTACAAGTTAGCTAAACGAACCACCGTTGTGCTCCAAGGAGTTCCAGTCCGTTCTCCATCTTCCGGAAAACGAAAATATGTTTCGAAAACATCTATAAATTCCATTTTCACTCACCGGGAGACAAAGAGCACCAGATCTAGTAAAGCAAAAGATTGAAGATACGAATCTTTTAGCACCTTCGTCGGAACCCTAGTCCCGGAAAACCAAAACCACCGTAGAATAGTGAATAGGGTGTGAAAAGGGGAGAGAGAGACGTGAGCGGCGACCAGACGTCACCACCGTCGCACCACCACCCACGTCTCCTGGTGTCTTCATCATCGTGGCCTCAAAAAAGGGAAGTGAAAAAGAGGGGCTCGAACTGTCGCCTTTTGTATCGATACAGGTTATACCAACCACTTTACCAAATGCCCAAATGCATGAAATTATGAAATAAAACATGTATATATACAATAAAATTATTGAGTAGTTACTATTCATTGACTTCTATTTTTAATATATATATTACTATTCATTGATTTCTATTTTTAATATATATATATATATATATAATTAGTGAATTCAATTATACATATATTAAACCCATTAAGTCTAACCAACTCTCAAATCATTCTTGGCCCTTAGATCTTGCTGAGATGAAATCCTGTCCGTTTAAACTAGCAAAAATAACCGCTCCAACGGCGGTTCAGAGAAGTTACTGGCAGTTTCCGGCTGGTGGTTTTGTTTCATATATTTCTGCCCCATGATCTTTCTCCTGGTGGTTTTGCTCTATGTATTTCTGCCCCATTATCTACCTGCTGGTGGTAGAAAACAACCGATAAATGTGGAGGGTTTTTCAAAGTAACAAAAGGCACGATAAATGTGGAAGTTATTTTTCAGCAAATCAGTTTTTTATAGATGGAAGTTATCTCTGAAATCTCGCTTACAAATTGTTTGTATCCAGTTTTATGTTACCTAAAAATTGGCCACCTTCCTATTTTTTAGTAAATAAGCAGTTATATCTGTGTTTATATATATATATATATATATATATATATATATATATATATTCAAACCTAACCTAAAACAGTACATCCTGCGTGTTTATTTCTTTACCTTCTCTCAAGTGTCATTTAATCTAATTGAGGAGATTATGTCGGTGGACATGGAACAGCACATTCAAGATGCAACAAAGGATAAGGATCTTAAAGTAAGCTTCATACGTATCCATTAATTGCGGCTGCTTGTCAACTCCACGTTTCTTGTTTTTTTTCTTTCAGGTTGCATCCATGGATAATATCTTCCTTCGCCCAATCGTGTGTAAACCTACATACGAATCGGATAACGTAAGTACGAGTTTTATAATCAATTTAAAATTATAGCTTTATTATACGTATGATTTTATTGTTATCATTTCTCATGTTCTCATATATTATTGTGTAAAAAACAGGAAATTAATGATGTGGGGTTTGAGGCATTGTATGGTTCTCACAATGACATTCCGTCCAGTATTATGGATACCCAGCAACCAATCATGTGTAAACCTTTCCATGAATTGGCAAAAGTATAGACATGTTACTAAATTTAATTTTTTACAACTATTATTATACTATTATTCTCATGACTTAAATGTTTTTTTTAGGTTTGCAAGTATAAAAGAATCAACAAAAGGACAAATGCATTAAAGAATTGGAAGTGGGATGAGGTGATACACATTGATAGTGAAACCGAAGATCAAGAAGAGGATGCTACGCCTATGATAAAAAGAGCTAAGTATGCTTGTGTCGTTGTGTCAAATGTTGGATTTATGCAAGTCGGTGGAAGGTTCGACGAACAAAAAGGAAGTCATGCACACAGTCTTCTTAATGATAATTTGGAGGATATGGATGGGTAGAAACGGAAATGTTTTTAAGGGGTCTTGTAGTGGTGTTAGAAATTATGGGTTGTAATTTTTGTGTTTTTTTTTTTTTTTTTTGCCAGTTTAACTACTTGCTATGCTAAACCATGTGGTTGTATGTTTTATCGTATTGAATGAAATAACTTCGTTTTGATGTTTAAAACATTTACAGTTTCATTGGCTGATACTATAACATTGTTATATATTAGTAAGGACTCAATCTTTTATATGCAGTTGTGGATATAATTTGGATTTTCAAAAATCAAAAGGATATTATATCCAGGCTAATCGATGAGGATCTGGTTGCTTTGTTGGCTTCGTTTCAAAAATCAGAAGCTTCGAAGTGGGTGTGGAGGCTTGAGAACATTAATGATATTTCATGGAAGGCAATGATGAGAAACGTGTTTGTATATAAAGAGTTGTTCTTTTTATATGATTTTCATACTTTTTTAAAAGAAAAACAAATTGTTCTTGAATCATAAGATTTTTTCCTTCCTGTCTTTTTAATTCCATGTGTAAGAGAAAAGTTCAGTAAAATTCAACAGAGGTATATTATTGGGCTTGTGAGCATCTCAAAGTTGATCTTACTTTATTCTTGGCTAATATCACAAGCTTTATGATTGATGTATTCATATTTATCTACAAGTGAATCATTTTTATGATGTTTTATTGTAACTATAGCTTCAAATTGTGTGGCATTTCTAATGACTTGATTACAAGAGTTGGCAAAATTTTCTAAGATATTTGGGGACAAAATTATTCGCGTCAAACAGGAAGTTTGTTTATTCATTTAGGGGTAATAAACCTGGTGAACGGTGTTTCGAGGCTAAGTTTTCATACCCACTTAGGTTTTGATGAACTAATGCACATTGTTATTTTCATGTAAGATAACCGATTAACCAACCCATCACTCCACTAACCCCATGACTTCACTAGCTACAGGGTAGTTTACAACCTATGTTGTGTTTTGAAAACTATTTCCTACAAGCAGATATTTTTTTAAAGATAACTGATAAACAAACCCATCACTCCACTAACCTCATGACTCCACTAACTACAGGGTAGTTTACAACACATGACATGTTTTGATTGCATTTTCTTATAAGCAGTTTGTCTTTCAGCCTATATAATAGGGACCCCCTTCATAGTCATAGTCATAGTAATAGTAATAGTAATAGTAATAGTAATAGTAATAGTAATAATAATAATAAGGTATACCTACATCTACTTTTTAGTAAAAATGGTTATATATATCAGATTTTTTTAATTTGTTTAGTTTTGTCAGTTACTTCTTAGTAAAAATAGAGCATGCTCACCAGATCAACACCACACAAAATAGATCAAAGAAGGTTTAGTTTTGTCAGTTACTTCTTAGTAAAAATGGAGCATGCTCACCAGATCAACACCACACAAAATAGATCAAAGAAGGTAACAAAGAGACTGAATCCAATGCCAAAGGTATACCTACATCTACTTTAATATTCATGGGTTATTAAGTTATTGTGCTTAAATTTTATTTTATTTACGAGGTAACACCAGGCCGAGAAAGTTGTGGAAACCATTAGTGAATTGGTATGATTTTGTATAAAACTTTATTTCACTTTTTTGTCTTAAAATTCTTTGAGTATTTTCAACTGAACTAAGTCTTTCATTACTACTAGATCCGAAGTTGTGATCTAACCAACAAACGGGCAAGAGCTATACTAACTTGGCAATGGGATGATGTTATTGACATTAGCAGTTCTATTGAAAGTTGTGAAGTTTTTATCATCACCAAGCCTAAAGAAAATGATTCCGAGGACAAGTATGCTGATACTGCAGATTCAATCTGGTCAGTGAGGAAAAAACCAAAGATTACAAGGATGACTGTTTATTTTTGAATGGCAATTTAGCGATGTTTTTTTTTAGTTATTGATTGAACAATTTTTTCTTTTTGGTTTGTTTTGGTTTCTCAGTTGAAAAATGATTTTTTTTTAATTATTAGCTGAAAAATGTTTTCCTTCTGTTTTGTTTAGGTTTCTCATTTGTTCAGCATACTTCATCTACCAAATCAATTTTTTTACTTTTAAATAAAAATAATTTTATTTGTACCAAAAATGGAAAACACATAATTAATACCTGCGACAGTAGGTATGAAGTTCTCCTGGCAAATTCTGCAACATGCCTCACCAGTCAAGTTCTTCATATCACTGAAATTAAACAACCATGAAATGTAACCTATGATTTTAGACACTCATACAACTAATAATTTCATACATACTAATGAAATTAGTGTTTAAAGAGAAATAGTAACGGGTGGGAAAAAGACAGTTTTACCCTTGTGTGTGGTGCACATGAAAAGACTTAACTGAAATTTCTAAGTCAGTTTCGCCTAAAGGATAGAACGTGCAAGATTCCGATACGTTAAGTACTAAAGTTGTCAACTTTTGCGCCAAATGCAAAAGAGTGTTAACATAAAAGACAAAACTTGTAATTTACTCTTTAATACAATATAGACACACGGCACATACTGAGTTAGGGATGGCCTTCGAAGCATCACCGGCATGAACATATATAAGAGGTTCAAACCTAAAAGAATCCATTAATCTCCTGAAACATATAAGACAAAGCATATAAATATATCACACTCTTCAAATCATTTAACGAATTAACATGAAATAAAGGTTAAGAGTTAACATGTAGTTGCTGGAATGAAAAGTTTGTATATCAGAACACTTCAACCGTTCAATGATTTAACATGAAATTGACTATTGCCCTCTATTCTTATCAAAAACCTTAATCCTTTTATGTTTAAATGGGTGTTTAAATATGCGTTTTCATAATATGTAACGGTTTAAAATAGAGTGCTTCAATAGATGGTCTGTCACAATGTTTTTTACACAAGTTTCTTTATTTCCATCCTAAATAATCATAAAACCACACACACACATACACACACTAAAATAGTGTATGAAAACACACAACTTTGTTTATCAGATCACTTAAACCGTTCAATGAGTTCACAAATAGTGTATAAAAACAAGTGTTGACAACGAAATACTTACTCAATAACAATGAAGTTGATAAACACA
Organism: Helianthus tuberosus; assembly: GCA_030545235.1. Classification (NCBI taxonomy): domain Eukaryota; kingdom Viridiplantae; phylum Streptophyta; class Magnoliopsida; order Asterales; family Asteraceae; genus Helianthus; species Helianthus tuberosus. The sequence continues at coordinate 147,916,562 of CM060358.1, forward strand.
GAAACACACTCCTGAACTATCTCCTTTGCATCCTTTGACATTTTGCCATTACCTGGTAACCTTTTGTTCATAATCGGAGTGATTTTTGCAATCGGTAAAAACGAATCCTGTTCTCGAACATTGGACGACCTCGGGGTCAGGTCCTCCCCATTGTCGTCACTCCCACTGCCACCTGGACTAGCTGGACCCTCTGCCATCCAAACACCAAAACTCTAATTTTAAAACCATAAAGTCAACATCAAACCCATTATCAAGATCAAAACTTTTGCAAGAAATACAACAACAAATCAACCTTCGAAACCACCTAGATGACATTAATTTTTTTGGATACACATTTGTGTGTAGACTACACCATCGAAAACCCAAAAGCCCTCAATTTCAAAACCTACAAAATCAACACCATACCCAAGAGCCCTAAATTTCGTAAACCGTAAGAAGGAATAGAAATATGTACCTGATCTAAGAAAGGATTGAAAGAAGGTTCCCCTCTTTTGGTCAGTGACGACACCATAACTGAGGATTCATTGTCGATGCCCCTACCCACCAGCAGCCCCTCTACTACCACATCTGCCCGCCCAAACAACCAATTCCACACATCTTCACCGCCGTCAACACTATCCTCCAACTCGGTTATCGGTTGTTGTGAAACCCCCAACCACACCACTGTTACCTATCCCGACATCCACAAGCAGCATCATAGGCCGACCCCCACTCCCAACGTCGTCTCTTTCTCAATAGCGTCTTCACTCTCACTGGCCTCACTCTCTTTGTCTCTGAAGATGTGGTCACCGGCAACCAGGAGACAAAACATGTAGGTGGTGTTTGTTTTTTCTGCAGGAAAACCTCTTCTGCTGCAGGCTACGTCTGCAGACATCTGCAGGAGAAGAGGTGGACCAAATGTCTGCAGGCTGCAAGGAGAAGAGGGTTTGTTTTTTTTTTTATATAAAATCTCTTCACCATTAAAACACACACACAACAAAACTGATCTCTCTCTACTCTCTCTACAACCTCTCCACCACTGCCACCACTTCACCCCCGTCATCAACACCACCGCCATCACCACCACCACCTCACCACCGCAATAATCTCCACCGCCATCATCATCAGCACCGTCATCATCACCACCGCCATCATCATCATCTACTCTCTCTCTACTCTCTCTCTAACAGATCGAGGTGGTGTCAAATAATATCTGTTAACCCACTTAACTTCTGAATTCCATTACGACTCTACTCGTTAAGCCGACCTCAAATCTATATAAATAGAGGTTCCTCAAAGCCATTTCAACCTTCCTAACACAATTACACCTTCGATTCTTCCTGTTTTGCGATCTCGTATATTCACCGGAATTCCAAAACTCCGGTCATTCTTAAACTGACCAATCCGAGCTCTCTCAGGTGCGTTCTTGTATGAATTATCTTTGTCTTTAAATGTAAACCAAAAGCCCTAAACTAATTTAACATCTCCTACGTATTCAATTTTCAGGTTAGAGTTTGGGGTTTTGATTGGGGAAGATGACAAGGTGCAGTGTATGTTGAAATAATATTTGATTTCTTAAACTTTTCAAATAGTGAGCTTGGCTCACCGAGCAGGGGCGGAGGTGGAGGTGGTGTCGGTGCAGGTGGAGGTGGTGGTGGCGGAGCAGGGGTGGTGGTGGCGGAGCAGTGGTGTCGGTGCAGGGGTGGTGGTGGCGGAGCAGGGGTAGAGGTGGAGGTGGTGCCAAGAAGAGGTAAGAAGCTTTGTTTTATATCTTCCTCAGGAAGAGGCTGGGGAGAGGTAAAAAGCACTTCCCAAAAAAACAAAACAAACACTCTTCTGAGGCTAAACCTCTTCCCGCGTCTGCACGGTGCAGACAGAAGAGGCCAGGAAGCTCTTCTAGGAAAAAACAAACACCACCGTAGTGTGTCACTTTGAAGAGGGAGGTCAAGCACTGATATTTGATTGTTCAAATTACAAAACTACCCCTGGGAGGCCTTTTATGTTTTGTTATTACTAGGGCAATACTAAATAAATATGTCTGAGATTTGGTTGTCGAGTTAAGAAATCAAAAGTATTCTAAATATGTCAAATGTAACTTCATTAAGTGCGTCATTCAATCATTTATATATGCTTTTATTTTATTTATGGAATTTGATATGTGAAAATTCAAGGCAATGCTTCATTTGTGTTAATTAGGTAAATATTTATTCCTTAATCAATTACAAAACGAATATCGATATCGATGTCGTTCGATAGGTATCAGTTTGGTTTATTACAGTACCATATCGCGTTGCGGTGGCAACAACGTTTTACGAGTACTTAATAAGTAGATTTTTTTACCATGCCGCGCGATACGTCGGCAACAACGTGTTTACGACTATGTTACACACGTTACGATGATGACGTTAACATCTAATGGTCGTGCATAACATGACTTTTGACGCACGTTACATTCGTATCATTAATATGGTAGAATAATTACTTAGTTTTTTGTTTTATTTTTATTTTTGCAAATAATTACACTTAGTGGTTCACATCAATCTAATGATAGAACAAGTATGAAAGACCGAAGAGTGGAGCTACTTTAAAGTTTTTGACTTCTTAAAAGTTAATATGTCATTTTTGTAGTGTTTGGATAATGTGTTTTAAGAATGAGTTTTAGGGCATGTTTGGCTAAGCTTTCTAAACCAACTTATTGACTTATTAGCTTTTTCAAAAAGCTAATAAGGAGATTTGTGTTTGGCAAACCCAAAAGGACTTTTCAAAATGACTTGTTGTATAGGAGAAAGAGTCATTTTTGAGAAGTCAGTGTGTTGTGACTTTTTGAGAAACTTTTAACTTTTCAAAAACCAAATTACCATATTACCCCTGTTTTAACTTATGGACTTATAAAAGAATGCCCCTTTTAGTCATTTTACATCAATAAGCTAACCCAAACACTTTTTAAAATCAACTTATTGGTTTTTCCCACCCTATAAGCTAATCCAAACACTTTTTTAAAACTCATTTTCAAAAAGTTATAAGTCAATAAGTTCTTTTCACAAAAAGTCCTTTTTAAGTTAAATAAGCTTAGGGGCTGTTTGGTAGCCTCTTAATGTCCATTCAGATGCTACCTCTTAATGGTTTAAAACCTCTGAATGAATAAGAGGTAACCTCAAGTCTGAATGGTTAAGAGGTAACATCTGAATGGTAAATCATCACATGTCACATTCTTCTACCTTCTCATTGGTAAAATTCTTAATGGTTCCATTAAGAGGTAGCCTCTTAATGACCATTCAGAGGCTACCAAACAGCCTCTTAGCCAAACATGCCCTTAGTGGTTTGAAAAGAAGAAAAAGAGTGGTTTGAAAAGAAGAAAAAGAAAAATTAGATGGTTGTAATTTTTTCAAATAGGAGATGGAAAAGAGGAAAAGGAGAAGCAAACCGAAACACCATCAATATACATTATTTTTGTTTGTTACCTTAGCGTAACCCGTCCAACGGACAGGTATTAAACTAGTTGATGTGGCTTCACGTGGCTAAATTCATTATTGGGTGAAATTATTAAACTCCAACAACAAATAATTAAAGGAAGCAGCCATCCACCTCCAGATCTGATCTATCGCTTACGAATCCTATCCAAAAGTTGTCGGTTTTTTTTTTTTTTTAGATTTGTGATGGTGAAATTCTAGGGTTTGAGGAGTGTATGGTTTTAACAGGGGTTGGGTTGTGGAGAGTTTAGAGAGAGAGAGTAAAATTTTTTTTTAATTTTTTTTCAGTTTGTGTGTGTATATATATATAATATTTTTGTACAAATAGTCCATAGATATATATCATTTACAAAATAGTCCCTACAGAGTGAAATGACAAATACGCTCTCATGTGCAACGCAAATGACCTAATTTAACGTTAAAATTTAACTGGGTTAGTGTTAAAGGACATACCGTACAAGATTTTGAAATAATAAGTACAAAACTCGTCAATTATAAAGATAAAGGACGTTGTCTAAAATTTAATATATACATAAAGAACAAAACTTGTAATTCACTCATTAAAAAATAAGAAACGTTAAATAAATAAAGAGATTGACCAAAATAACTCAGTTGAGAAAAAAAACTTTTTGGATGGCACTGACAAATGTATCTAAACCTCGGGGATGATTTTGCAGTTTACTCTTTTAACCCTTTTTATGTTTATCTTGAAGTTAGAGCATTCTAAAGCCCTTTTTCTAGACATTTTCGAGGTCAATGTGGCACTTTTTTCTAAGGATGTTACATTGGAGGCGGTTTTAGCTATGGCTTATGACGAGCTCGAATGGTTTGGGTTGGGTTGGGTCAAGGGTCAAGTTTTGTATTACTTTTTTTTTTTTTTTTTTTCGAGTGAGGGGTTAAACAAGGAGACCCTATTATTCATGATCGGATTCGAAGCATTTTTGTGTTTATGAATAAGGCCTCGGATGAAGGGATTTTTTGGAGGGCCTGAACACCAATTGACGGCCACACGTTATCCCACCTCTTGTTTCTCGATGATGTGTTGGTTGTGGGGAAATGGAGTTCAGAAAATGCTCAAAATATGGCATGACTATTAGTGTGTAATTGGTCTTTAAATCAATTAAGGGGAATCATATGTTTTCTGGTTTGGTGTGAATCACGATGAAGTGAATAACTTGGCGAGAGTGATTTGTCACACCCCCAAAATATCACATGCGATAATCTCGCTAGGCGTGTGACGTACCAAGATCTAGCCACTAATCACACTGAACTAACCATAAGATGTTTAACAAAGTTTCCATTCATTAAGTAAAACATTCATAAAACAAAATCCAAATTAAATAGTGTCAGCGGAAGCAAATAGTAATTCTTTGTTTAAACACTTCAAAACCAAATGTATATGAATTCAGTAAACAAGACATGCATATCCAAACAATGCGACCCGTGACCACTCCAGCCATCCAGACAGCAAGTTCCTTCCCCATAGAACCTAACGACCTGCGAGCATGCAACAAGTGTATCAGACAACGCTGGTGAGTTCATAGTTTTACAAAAACGTTGGTTACCAAGTGTTTAGTTTAGTTCGTTGATTATAATGTTGATAATACCCCGAATACAAGACAACTCCATATTTATTTTGCCCGTTCCCCAATGCTCCTATCAAAGCATTGGGCATGACTGAGTCATTAGTTCACACCCGTCCTCTCAGGTACGGGGTGAGGGTGCCAAACCTAGATAGCGCTACCAACTAATACTCCGTTACCTCTCAGGTAACAAACAAGATGGGACTTAAAGGTGATATGATGGGTATATTATCCAACATTCCAGATTTTACCCACAAGACGTATTTCTCTCAGGAATACCCAATTGATTTACACAAAAACCTATCCCTCTTAGGGATACCCAATGACTGTCCCACCCACCGGGACGCATGCTCAAGAAGAATGAACTCACCTTTGATTTGCTCGGTATGTTTAATTACCCGTCCAATTAGTCAACCAACCCTATTGTGGTTACCAATAACAATCTGTTTTAGGATTTATCAATTAACTCACATATTTCAAGGATTACATTTATCACAAGTATCACTGTTCATTACATCACACATGTGTTCACATCCTATGTATAACATACAATAGCACACAACAGTTAACTGGGCTATCTACCAAAGCCCAACCCAATCTATTTCCCTTCAGCGAAGAACCCTCCCGACGAAAGTTCCCTCCCCCGAAGAACCCTACGGCGAAAGACTATACTTCGTCGAGCATGCATATGACGAAAGACCCTAGTGTTTCGTCGAAGTCTGGTCGACGAAGGACCATGTTCTTCGTCGAGATGTCTTTCGTCGCTGCACATAACAGTCAGTTGCAGTTTTTCCCTTAATCTCAGCCGCCTCATACGCTAACACTTTGACAGTTTCTTAATCAGATCAAATGACACTTTTATACCATGAACATGTCTCCTAATTATGAACAATCATCTATCATTCTAACCCATCTAAGACATAACAGTTCCTTTTCATTAACATGCAAATCAAAATTAATAACCTATCATGTGGATTATCATGCCAATCAAACAAATTAAACAAATCATCAATTGTAAATTCCAAGGTTCCTAATCATTACGTTCAACATAGATTAATGCCACAGTCAATCACATGCTCTAGATTCACTGTCTTACAAGTGAAACCCTAGTTTATATCAAGTCATGGCATCAATATCTTGCAACTAATAGTGTTAGACACTAACCGTGATACCGGAGTGATTAGATCGTTCGAGATGTAAGGCTTCGATATCCTAAGGTTTCCGTCGCACAGAGAGTAGGGAGGGAGGACCAAGGGTTTTGCCGTATGAAGTTTTGGCAGATCACATATGATAAAATACATTAAAACCTTGCTGGGCCTCAACTGGATCTGGGCCGTGAACCCAGTTTGACGAAAAACCTTCTTCGACGAAGGATATATTTTGTCGAACATTGATGACGAAAAGTGTAGTTCGTTATGATCTACTGATGACGAAGAACGGTCGACAAAAAACCCCTTTTTCGTCAAAAGAATCTTGTGGCGAAAAACTATATTAATAAATTTCAAATCATTTATATTAAGACTACACATTTATCAACCAATCATTACATATAACACATAAATCATTCAGATAACTACACACGATGCCATGTAAATCAAATTGTAAAGTCAGTGATGTGTATAGGAAAGACCTTGGAATCCCGGGTTGTCACATCATCCCCAACTTGAAAGAAATTTCATCCCGAAATTTAACAAGTGATCCAAAACAGCAAGATGTTAACTCAGGATGACTGTGGATTTTCCGCGGGTACCACATCATCCCCAACTTGAAAGGGAATTTCGCCTCGAAATTCACCATTTGCATCAGATTTAGATTGATCAGTTGGGAATAAGTGAGGGTACTTGAGCTTCATCTGATCCTCGTGTTCCCATGTGAACTCTGGTCCACGTCTTGAGTCCCAACGAACTCTCACAATTGGAATCCGACTATGCTTACGAACCTTGACCTCCCGGTCCATAATTTCGATAGGTTCCTCAACAAACTGCAATTTGTCGTCGATCTTCAGCTCCTGAAGTGGTACCACAAGTGTTTCATCGAACAAACACTTCTTTACTTGCGATATATGGAAGACATCATGAACATTACCCAACTCAGCAGGTAACTCTAGCTTGTACGCCACCTTACCAATTCGTTCAAAAATTTTGAATGGTCCGACGTAACGCGGGTTAAGCTTGCCGCGCTTCCCAAAGCACACCACACCCTTCCAGGGTGAGACTTTCAATATGACTCGGTCGCCTACAACGAACTCCAAGGGTTTCCTACGCTTGTCAGCGTAGCTTTTCTGACGGTCATGCGCTGCCGCCATGCGATTTCTGATCTGAACAATTTTCTCTGAAGTTTCAAGTACAAGTTCTGGACCTGTGATCTGGCTGTCACCCATCTCAGCCCAACAAAGAGGTGAACAACATATCCGGCCGTACAATGCTTCAAACGGAGCTGCCTGGATGCTAGTGTGGTAACTGTTGTTGTAGGAGAACTCGATCAGAGGCAAGTGTTTCTCCCAGCCTTTACCAAAATCAATGACACATGCTCGCAGCATGTCTTCAAGTGTTTGGATGGTTCGTTCGCTTTGACCATCCATTTGTGGGTGATAAGTTGTGCTCATGTCGAGACGTGAGCCGAATGATTTATTCATAGATTGCCATAAATCAGATATGAAACGCGGATCACGATCAGAGATAATAGAGGTTGGCACCCCGTGCCTAGAAACCACTTCCTTCAGATACACAACAGCAAGTTGAGAGAACTTATCAGTTTCCTTGATCGCAAGGAAGTGTGCAGATTTCGTGAGGCGGTCAACGATCACCCAAATGGTATCGTTTCCGCTTTGAGTTCTTGGCAGGCCAGTGACGAAATCCTTGGCAATCTGCTCCCATTTCCACATGGGTATTTCTGGTTGTTGAAGCAGGCCTGAGGGTTTCTGATACTCCACTTTGACTTTCGCACAAGTCAGACATTTACTCACATACGTCGCGATGTTAGCTTTCATCTTCGGGCACCAATACATGACTTTGAGGTCTTGATACATCTTATCCGAGCCCGGGTGAACAGAATATCGAGAATTGTGCGCTTCATCCATCACGATCTCTCTAAGATCCCCATACATATCCATGAAGTAGAGAATACCATCAGATCTCTCTATAAGTCGTTTTTCCATGCCCCGCAAATACTCAGCTTTATAGTTTTCTTCCTTTAACGCTTCCATCTGAGCTGAACGGATCTGATCAGGAAGATTTGAGTGAAGAGTGAGCTGTAATGCTCGTACGCGTTTGGGTTTCGTTTCCTTCCGACTAAGGGCGTCAGCTACAACATTAGCTTTACCTGGGTGATACCTGATGGCACAATCGTAGTCGTTCAATAGTTCTACCCAGCGACGCTGTTGCATATTCAATTCCTTCTAGTCGAAAATATGCTGGAGGCTCCTGTGATCGGTTTAGATAGTGCATTTGGTACCGTACAGATAATGCCTCCAAATCTTCAACGCAAAAACCACAGCTCCCAGCTCCAAGTCGTGAGTTGTGTAATTCTTCTCGTGCACCTTCAGTAGTCGAGAAGCATAGGCTATCACCTTCTCGCGTTGCATCAACACGCAACCGAGACCCTGAATAGAAGCATCGCAATATACCACGAAATCCTCGGTACCTTCAGGTAGAGACAAGATTGGCACACTGTAGAGTTTCCATTTCAAAAGTTGGAAAGCATCCTCCTGTTTTGTTCCCCAAGAATACACAACACCTTTCTGTGTTAATGCGGTAAGAGGTTGAGCGATCTTCGAGAAGTCTTTAATAAATCTTCGATAGTACCCAGCAAGACCAAGACATTGTCGCACCTCCGAAGGATTCTTCGGTGCCGCCCAATTTCTAATAGCATCAATCTTAGCAGGATCCACGTGTATCCATACTTCATTAACAATGTGGCCAAGGAAGTGCACTTCTCGTATCCAGAAGTCACACTTAGAAAACTTCACGTATAGTTGCTCCTTCCTCAGGAGTTCCAAAATAAGACGTAAGTGTCGCTCGTGGTCCTCCTTGCTCTTAGAGTAGATTAAGATGTCATCAATAAACACAATAACGAAGTCGTCAAGATACGGCTTGCACACGCGATTCATAGAGTCCATGAAGACTGCTGGTGCATTCGTCAACCCGAAAGGCATAACTAAAAACTCATAATGTCCGTATCGCGTCCGAATTGCTGTTTTTGGAACATCCTCTTCTCGGAATCTCACCTGATGATATCCCGATCTTAGGTCGATCTTCGAGAAGAAACTTGACCCTTGCAACTGGTCAAACAAGTCGTCAATACGCGGTAGAGGGTAGCGGTTCTTGACTATCACCTTGTTGAGTTCCCGATAATCTATACACATACGAAAGGACCGGTCTTTCTTCTTCACAAACAAAACTGGGGCTCCCCAAGGCGAAGAACTAGGTCGGATAAAACCTCTATCCAACAGTTCTTGAAGTTGATTTGATAGTTCTTGTAACTCACCTGGTGCAAGACGATAGGGAGCACGGGTAATCGGAGCTGCTCCTAGCATAAGGTCAATCTGGAATTCCACCTGGCGATGTGGAGGTAAACCAGGTAACTCTTCAGGAAACACGTCAGAAAACTCACAAACAACTGGAAGGTCCTCGATCTTCCTTTCTTCAGGCTGTGAATCGGTAACAAGAGCTAGAATAGCAGGGTAGCCCTTTCGTAGGCATTTTTGGGCTTTCATGGCTGAGATGATGCCGACCATGGCACCACTACGATGACCTTGAACCGACAAAGATTCTCCACTTGGGAGAGGGATACGCACGATTTTCTCTATACAAAGAATTTCCGCTTGATGCTTAGACAACCAATCCATGCCAACGAGCACATCAAAACTTCCAAGAGTAACGGGGAGTATGTCAATATCGAACACTTGACCCATAAAATCAAGTTTACAACCAAAAAGGACATGTGAAGCTTCAATCAATTTACCATCAGCTAATTCTACTACATGCTTATTTACAAGAGGTGTGGGAGTCAACCCTAACTGACGACTGAACCCCAAAGACACATAACTCCAATCGGCACCAGAGTCGAATAAAACAGAAGCAAAAAGGTCGTTCACAGAAAACGTACCGGTCATGACATTACCATCATTGCGAGCTTCCCCAGCACCAATAGTAAACACTCTCCCACCCGCACCGTTCCCACCATTGTTCCCGTTGTTGTTGTTCCTAGTGTTGTTATTGTTGTTATTACCAGCATTCTGATTGAGTTGAGGACAATACCGTCTGAAATGACCCTAGTCACCACACTGAAAGCACCCCTTACGATTTCCCTGAGTCTGTTGAGGCTGTTGCCTCTCCTGTTGCTGTGGCTACTGTTGCTGTTGCTGCGGGGTTGCTGCTGCTGCTGCCTTGGGAGTGAGACCCTGCAGTCTCTAGCCATATGGCCCACCTTGTTGCACCTGTGACATACTCAGGTGCACGGTCCGCGATGGTGGAAGTTGCACTTGTTACACTTAGGCTGCTTCCCTGCGTATGAGCCCTGGTTTGAGTTGTTGCTTTGATTCTGATTAACTGAGGATGTCTGGCTAAAACTGCGATGGCTGCTGGTGTCTGGCTTCTTCTGAGACTGATTCGGATTGGACACCTTGTCCACATCATTCCATTTGCGCTTACTATTAGTGGCAGGGGTAGTAGCTGTAGCGGTAGTAGCTGCAGTAGATACACGCGGTGGTAGCGAGCCACGCTCCAACTCCTGATCTGTGATCTTGTGGGCTAAGCGGATGATCTGAGCTAAGTTGTTGAGGTTCGCTATAGTAACCAAGCCCTTCACCTGTGGGGCTAACCCTTTGATGTACAGTTTGATTCTTCGGTGTGGAGGTCGTGATAAGTTCGGGCACATATTAGCTAGCTCATGAGAACTTTTCGTGTATGCCTCAATCTCAGACCCCACCATTTTTAGATCATAATACTCATTGATGTGTTCAAAATGCAACATATAAATTTCATCAATTGTGGCATAAAACTAACCCTTTTTTAGTACTAATGTTGGAAAAAGTGTGCTTTTGTCTTCCTTTTGTATTTTCAGGATTAAATGAGCTCAAATTAACAAAAGAAGCAAAAAGACATCAAAATCTAACATAAATACAAGAAAAGGAACAAGACGTGATATGCCCGACCCCACGACAGCATCTTCCCAAGCAAAACAAGAAGACAGGAGACTGAACACTCCCCGTGCTCAGCCAGCACGGAGGCGTGCCCAAGTGTCAGCAGAAAAGACAAAGTGGTAGAAGCTTCTATTGCCCACCACGGGGCCGTGCTCAGCGGACACGAGGCCGTGGTCAACTATAAGATTCACACAATCCAGGCAAATCTTCATAGTACAAAGATTCTTCTGCACACGGGGTCGTGCTCAGCGGACACGGGGGCGTGGTCAACTAATAAGACAAACTGCATTAAATGAAGAAAGAGAAGGATGTGGACACGGGGCCGTGCCCACTGGACACGGGGCCGTGCCCGAGCTTCTGTTCAGCCTATAAATAGGAGTGCTTGGCTCAAGCTCAAACCATCCCTTGGCACACCACCTGTCTCACACTTCACCCACCACCCACCACCACCATAACACCATCATCCACCACCATCATCCATTGTCCATCGTAGAGTGTGTGAGTCGTCTCGGGATCCAAGATTGATCGTAAGAGTTCTTGACAATCAAGGCCATGTTTGCCTAAGTCTCTTACATCACTTGGTGAAGACAAGTGTCTAGTGTAATACTTTTTATTTCTAATATTTTTGCACTTTTTATTTGGTTTTGTATTAATGACTTTAATAACTAGTTGCTTATGTTGAAGGTGATCTTTCCTTATCGTTTGTCCGTGGTGTCTTGGCATTATTTTACTGTCTATATAAAATAAAAGATTTTCACCATTCATATCTCCACGGTCTATATGGAGGTATGTTGGCTACCTGGTCGGGGGGTTAAGGGAACGGTTTGGTAAATGTGACAACCTTCACCAAATCAGGTATCCGTACGAATTAATTAATATTTAATTAATGCTTAATTACTGTGCTTGCTTACAGTTGTGATTAAACTGCTACTTGAATTCTGATACATACACATACATGCATCATACTTTATTGCTGTCACTCCATTATTTACACAGAACTATAGTGACAAACTTGATGCACAAAAGCACAGTAGCACAATGAACGGATAACCCAGTAAACATGCTGACATAGCCAGCATCAGACAGGCACTGTCTCTAAGGCCAGTATGAGCCGGGAATAGTTTGCTACACTAGTAGGGAGTGTAGGGAGTTGAGGTTTGTAGAACTGCGTCACTAGGTAATATTTATAGTGACCGGATGTGCCTAAAACGTACTTTGAGTACAAAATTCTGCACTTTAAATAAAAGGCAAATTGGAAAATAATAATCCCATCTTTCTGAAATTGGTCAATAATAATCCCAAGTCACGAATTAGTCGCCAATAATCCGACCTCGTCCAATTTTTTTGTAAAATACTCCACCGTTAATTCTGCCTAACGCCGTTATGAAAAATGATGACGTGGCTGCCATATGTTAAATGACTCAAATGACATGGATTTTTTTGATTCCTTGTACAAGGAGGAAGAAGACAATGAAGTAGCGGTCTGGCACATATTGTGATTGTGAGGAAACAAGTGAAAGAGCAGAGATAAGGATGATGAGAAGAGTGGGCTCCGTTGAAGCATGTGAAGAATATCCGCTTCTATTCTGTTGAAATGGATATTGATTTGATTCCTTGTACAAGGAGGAAGAAGAGAACATTTCAAAAGGAAGTTGACGAAGACATTGTGAAGAAGACGAGTATCCAGTGGCTCTAAACAGAGTGTTGAAAAAGAACAAAAAGCTTAGATGCTAAAAAAAATCCATGTTATTTGAGTCATTTAACATGTGATGTGGCAGCCACGTCATCATTTTTCATAACGGCGTTAGGCAAAATTAACGGTGGATTATTTTACAAAAAAATTGGACGAGGTCGGATTATTGACGGCTAATTCGTGACTTGGGATTATTATTGGCCAATTTCAGAAAGATGGGGTTATTATTTTCCAATTTGCCTAAATAAAAACTCAGCATTTAAAGCTAACTAGTAAAGTGCCAAAACAAGAGAAAAATATTACTAGACACTTTCCAAAGTGTCGGGAATAAATTGGATCACTAAAAATAATATTAACGGCACTTTATACACTTATTTAGCACTTTAACGGAGTAATATCCAACCGTACAACCGGACTTAACCCGGAACATAAAAATATTGACATGACATTGTTTTTCTTTTTCTGAGCCAGTTAGGGTCCCCGAATACCCTAACACCCGCTACAAAACACTACACACTATTTAACTAATTTAATCACCTAAACTAACTAACTACCTAATCACTAACTATGAAGTTGAAATCCAATTGCCAACCCCATACCCTTTTCTTTTTTCGAACCGGTCACATGGGGGCACCCCCCCCCCCCCCCGAATTCTTTTCTTTCTTTAATTGATGTTGGTGGACAAGGTGACCTTTTATACAATGGGCAAAGGAAAAAATTTAGATTATAAAAAGGCACAAATGGATTCACCCCAATTCATTCACAATTGCAAACCAAATAAATTTCATTTCCTTTCCTTCTTGCCTATGATCGGCCGAGAGTTCACACCAACCTCCACCCACTTTCAAAATTTTCATCTTGCTATTTTATATACATTCAAGTGTGAAGGATCACGTATAAGGAAGCTTGGTGCTTACGGATTGCCAAGGACCTCACCACAACGCTATTAACCGCCTATTTTTCGTCTAGTTTCTTCCCTAGCCTCGAGCTAGTAGTAAGTGACTCTAAACACCCTATTGTTCATATCTAAAGTGGTTAATAAGAATTTTGTCGGATAAAAATAATAAACACTAGAGATCAAAACTAAAAGTCTACTAAAAATAATAAACATGTTGGTTAAAGAATGAATGTTAGTGTAAAACTTTTGAAACTAGTTTTGTTATGGTTATTTATTGTTGTTAAATGCTAGTAGGGGAACGGATCGCCATCTAACCACGCTAGGTCATGTTCATGGAACATGAACTAGTGTATGTTTAAGTGTGAAAATAACTAGATGACGAACCCTTTCACTCACAAACATGAACTTGTGTAAAAACGATTTCTCTTATGAAATGGAATTCTAAACTAGTAGATCTAAAGATCTACAAATGGTATTTTCGAAGAACCAACCGTAAGACGAAACCATGTTTTAAAACCGTATCTTTCCTAAACTAAATGTGTTTTTGTGAACAAACAAGTGTGTAGACACTTGTGGAACGAAAGGTTTTATCAAAGAATTATTTTTGTAATATTTGACCTAGAAGTTGTGAAAATGTATTTTCTTCAAGAATAAAGATCACAAGAAACCGACTTTATGTATAAAAATGGAAAGATCTATTAAAAATAATGGAAAGTTACTACACACTTTTACATAACCCACAAGTTCATGTGTTTGTGACTCACGTATATTTTTGACTAGTTTAGTGTTGAAATATTGTTTGTTGATGTTGGGAACATTGTTGATTGAATTTATAAAAGAAAATGATACGCTTGAAAGCGTGGCCACCCCCAGTTACAGGGGAAACTCTGGCGAAATTTTTCCAAAAATATAACACTTGGAAAATATTTTTACAACAAGTGTTATGGACATATTTTCAACTTACTTTCAAAGTGTAAATTTCGCCACAATTTTATTACAAAACTGTTAAGTGTTGGAGGTGGGATTTTCACAAGTAAAACTTGCTAAAATATATATTTAGAATATATATTTTCCATAATAGCACTTGTGTAATTTTTATGATTATTTTGGGAACTATACAAATATTATTTTTAGAGTAAAAATAATATAACTCGTATGCACTGAAAAGTAACGACTCTAAAATAATACAAACGCCTTCACAATAAATATTTAAGTTACACCGGTATTATTTATACCACCCGAACCTTACAACGTAACTTACGTATTTTCAGAAAATACTCATAAGTGCGTATTTTGACAAAGTATTATTTTGGGAAAAATATATGGAATAAAATATAATATTTTTGGGAAAAGTATTTATATCTTGGGAGTAAAGTATTTTGGACAAATGAAATAAAATATATTACATTAAGTGAGACTTAATAATATATTTCGAAGTTATACAAACGCACATGTATTAAAACCCCCATCCTTGGGAAGGAATATATTTACAAAATAATTACGAAGTGTAATTACGAAATAGTTGCATAACTATTTCCCAAAGACATTAAACCTTAAGCTAAGGCACGGCCGTCCGTCTAATAGAAGTTAGTACGTGTAGGTCGTCGCACAGCAGGTTGACCGGGAGATTCCTAGTTAGAGACGCACTACGTTGAGTTCATGCTCCCCCTTTTCTCTTAACTGTTTTCAGTTTTTAAACTGCGGGGGTGAAATACATGTTACATTTACTACAAACGTTTTATACACGGTATGATTAGCTAAGGAACCTACTGCTAGATCACGTGACTGGATAGGCTATTATCGTAAGACCATTAATCCTTGTATAAGGACCGAGAGGCATGAGTGATAGATCTATCGGGTGTTGCGAGCCCCACACATGGGCCAGCGTGTGGCTGCATGTGGTGACTATGTCGTTCCGCCGGAAGGACCGGTACGAAATCCGCGTTATAGGTTTGAGTGCTTCCTAGGCCATGTCACTTATTAATGTATCAGCTACACATTAATCGATCTCTTTTTCCTTATTTGCTACATACCAGGGACTTTTATACATACTTACAACATTTTCAAATGTTTGTACATACTCACTTACACATGAACTCGCTCAACTTTATGTTGATTTTTCAAACTACATGTATTTCAGGAAACGAACGGATCTGGCACGGTATGCACGTATTTTCAAGCTGCGTTTGAATAAAGAAGTCATCCAGGGTTTAGAAGGTGTAACCTCTTCCTGGACGGGTTACACATCTCTAAACCTAGTATTGTTTAAAGTCTTTATAAACTCAATTAAATCCAGTTAAGGTTTGTAACTTATTTTGTGATTGATGAAAATGGGATTTTTCTAAACTTTATTAATGGATGAATATCTCATGTTTTTATCATATAGCATTGTTATGATTGTTGCTATGGTATTAAGAAGTCACACCAAATAAACCCACGCTTCCGCAAAGCCAGGGTGTGACAGCTTGGTATCAGAGCCTCGATCATAGCGAACTAGGATTCTTTCTCGAGTCTAGACTATGATCATCAGGGCTCTCACGAAAATGTTTTCAAACACTTTTACATTGCATACACTATACGTCCAGATCCAGGGAACAGGCCTTTTTACAAACAAAAGGCACAAATACACATTCCCAAATTTATAATTCAGTCTGAGAGACTGAGAGAATTATCTAGTGGGACTAGGGAGTCAGTCTGGGAGGCTGAGAGAGTTATCTAGTGGGACTAGGGAGTCAGTCTGGGAGGCTGAGAGAATTATCTAGTGGGACTAGGGAGTCAATCTGGGAGGCTGAGAGAATTATCTAGTGGGACTAGGGAGTCAGTCTGGTAGGCTGAGAGAATTATCTAGTGGGACTAGGGAGTCAGTCTGGTAGGCTGAGAGAATTATCTAGTGGGACTAGGGAGTCAGTCTAGGAGGCTGAGAGAATTATCTAGTGGGACTAGGGAGTCAGTCTGGGAGGCTGAGAGAATTATCTAGTGGGACTAGGAGATTGTAGTCTGAGAGACTGAGAAATTCAATCTGAGAGATTGGGAGATTGTAGTCTGAGAGACTGAGAAATTCAATCTGAGAGATTGGGAGATTGTAGTCTGAGAGACTGAGGAATTCAATCTGAGAGATTGGGAGATTAGTCTGAGAGACTAGGAGATTTTAGTCTGAGAGACTAGGGAGTTTAGTTTGAGAAACTGGGAGGATAGTCTGGGGAAGACTATGATGATTACTTGCTTACATTAATTGAGACTTACATGCTTAATTGATTTAAGGTTGATATACGTGCATTTGTGGTAATTATTCGCATACACTAATTGTTAGTAACTACTATGGATATACATGTTACGCACCGGCACACATGACACTCTAATTAGAGAACGAGTTATCAGACGTTGATAACCCCACGGCCACCGCCACGGATAAGGAGACTGCATCTGCGCCAGCGATATTTACGGCAGACACTGAGAGTGAGCCTGATATGACGACCAAGGACGAGGACGACTTCCAACAGTCCGTGCTACCAGATTTTGGTGATACTTCATCTTTGCTGATGGTTTCTCTGACACGAACCTTTCTGTCACTCTTGTTTTAATCCATGACCACTCCATCACTGGTCATCCCAATGACGGACACACCATGACTCCAATCCTCGATGATGCGCCTCCTGAGGACATCTCTACTGAAGATTTGCTACTCGACAAACAATATATGACTACGTTGGCATGCATATCGATGGTCCTCCTGCCGACGCCCATGACAATAGAAAATTTGACGAGGACACTGTTACTAACTTCACCTCTTAAGACCCCTGTTAACAAGCCATCCTCTGATTCTAGCATGCATTCAGACTCCTTTGAGTCTGTGATACCTGCAACCTTACAAACAGCTGGAGTACGGCATTCTACCACTAACACAAGACGACGAAGACATGGCTGCTGCACTATCACCTGCTCAAGGCACCACACCGTTACACGACCCAGGGCCTGCTGCTGAGCTAGCTTCTGCACCTTTTGAGTCAGCCTGAGGTTGCAACTGTTGGTCCTACACCCTTTCTTGATTGTGACCCCGATACTTTTGGTTTACTAGACATTGCACCCCCACTATCTAATCTAGTACCAGCACCTGACAATCTCCTTATTGGTTGAAACGTTCGTTTTTGCACCCATTACCGCTGATGTTGCTCTTTTCCCTTGTGAAGACCGACGTTCATTGCGTCAACGTGCCTATCGCTCCCTTTCAAGACATACCCATACCCCGGAAGGGTACTTCAGGTCAGCACCTGCATAACGATCCATCTGCTATGGCAGCATTTTCCCAACTGCACAGGTCGCACCACTTGCTACATTCACCTCTACAACGCCGGACGAGTCATTTCGATGGTTCCTATAATACACTATATTTATTTTTAGACCCTCACCATCCCTCACATTATGGAGGCCACACGGGATGAGTACACCTGTCACATCAGCTACAGTTTGAGGATATGAGTCGCAGAATGTTGGAGCTTGAGTTGACTCCACAATTGGCAACTTCAAATGCAAAACATTACATAACCGAAAACATGATTTGAGTGTCTACATCACAAGACAACATATTGTCTAAAAAGTTTATGTAAAATACCACGTCCTCCACCCTGTCTATCGCCAACATACTTTGATTCGCCACATACATCAAGGTTCCTTTTGCGCTCTCGACCGTTGCTATTACACCGTTCCCAGGATTCTGATACATACTTCTTTACTATCGAGCGGCAGAGCAGATAATTACTTCAACGTATATACAAGCTCGAGGAGGGACTCACGCATGTTAACAATTTACTTTTCCTTCCTCCTCCACCTCAGTCACCAGTATAGTTGGTTTCTGGATTATGCGGATTGCATTACACTTGGGTAAAGACACTAATGATAAGCCGGGATTGCGGAGACTTGTGAGGACCACTTCTGATTACGAAATTTTGATGCACTAATATACGTGTCGAACAAGGGTAGGGTGACCCTGTGTCCCTTCTAATGTGAAACATTTTGTAAAACACAGTGATTGTGGCCAGAGGATAACGAAAGCCCAATCATCTTTAAACATGCGACAATACTTATGACTAATAACTAATGAAAGACTCAGTCGCTATGTTCCCACTAAGCACGCTGTTGATCAGCGTATTTGTGCTATAACTATAATACTACATGCTTACTTGCTACGTTCTTACTTACAAGTTGTGCAATAATTGTGATGATATGTGATTGAATAATATAACGACTGTGTATGTACATATATGTAATACGCCTCTGAGGTCTTGTTCGCTAAATAGAGGCTTGTGTGCTCGTGTACTTAACAAGACCTGACCTAACCGACTTTCTTCTAGGAAGATGTCGACTCAAGGGAACACCAACAACCCTCTGCCAACGACAGAGGCGGAATTTTAAGAACGCCTCTTGCAGTTTATCGCACAGTACGAGGCCCATCGCTCCGAGCGCAACGGAGGTACCTCAGGAAATAACCCACCCAACAGTAATGTTTGGTCCTCTAAGACACATTACAAACGTTTGGACATTTCCTCAAGTGCTTTGCTAATACCTTACGTGAATAATGTCGCTTGTATCGCAGGCTGCACCTACAAGCAGTTCTTAGGCTGCCAGCCCCTACATTTCGACGGCACTGGGGGTGCCGTAGCCTTCATACACTGGATTGAGAAGACGGACACTGTTTTGCGTGCGAGCAAATGCACCCCAGAAGATCAGGTCACGTACATTTCCGGGCTGTTCCGAGATGGGGCTCTGTCATGGTGGAAACTTCAGGTTCAGACAATGGGCGAGGCTGCTGCGTATGCTTTATCATGGGACGAGCTGAAAGAGCTAATGCATAAAAAGTACTGTTCGAGAACAGAAAGCCAGAAGGTAGAAACTGAGTTCTGGAACTTGAAGATGGAAGGTCCAAAAATAGCTGAGTATGTGGAGAAGTTCCAAGTTCTGTCGCGTATCGTTCCTTACATGGTAGATCCAGAGTTTAAGAGGATTGAGCGTTTCATTTGGGGATTGGCACCCCAAATCATGAGCATGGTGACGACATCAAAGCCTGCAACGATCACTGAGGCCATCAATCTAAGTGTGGCCTTGACTGAAGAGGCAATCAGGATGAACAAATTTTCAACCTCTGAGGAGAAGAAGGAGACTCATGTAGAGTCATCTGGGGACAACAAGAGAAAGTTGGCAAATTTCAAACAGGGTACCCAGTCGAGTAGCAACAACAAGGCCAAAAAGAGAAGAGAGTACATGGGTAAGCTACCTAAAGGCGACAGGTGCCGACGTCATCATACCGGGCGATGTAAAAATGGGAAGTGTGACAACTGTGGCAAAGTGGGACACAACAGGGAAACGTGTTGGCGTGAGATGAAGCGTGGAAAGAAAGGAAAGGGGAAAGATAAGGGATGTTATACCTGCGGGGATATGAGGCACTTTAGGAAAGATTGCCCAAGGGAGATTAAGCAAAATGATGGGAAAGATGTCTAACACCGGAGCCAGGGAAGCACGCCAGGAATCCAAGCATGAATATCGGTACGTCCCATACTACTCAATGTTATGCATCTGTATTGCCAAATATGTTGCAAATTTTATGATTCACACCCCTAGAGTTCGAGAGTATAATTGGTTTAAGCAGCGAGTAAGCAGATATTCCAGTACCCATTAGAACTAGCTTAGGGGAAGCTAGTGAAAGCCAACACAATAACTGGAATCGGCAAGATAGAACCCGGGAAGCATAAGATTACACTCGATCTACTGCCAGTGAATTGGGAGACTTCAACAAGGTAGTTGGAGGGATTGGTTGACAAATGATCAGTAGGAGATCGATATCCGCACCATGATGGCGAACGAAGAAGCGATCTTGACTCATGAAGCGGGATACGCCTCTGCAAATTACAAATCGCTTGAAGGCACAAAGGATGTTGCGAAAAGAATGTGTTGTTTTCTTGGCTCATGTCGGGGACAAGGGAGCCGAAGAACTAAAGCCCGAAGATACCCCCGTGATCAGAGGATATCCTGAAGTCTTCCTCGAAGACTTACCGGAATCGTCTCCTCAACAATTAGTCGAATCTCGCGTCGATTTAATTCCAGGCACCACACCTGTAGTCGATGCACCGTAGCGACTTACATTTTCGGAGATGCAAGGATTGACAGTGTAGTTTCAGTAGTAAATAGAAAAGGAAGATAACAGACCAAAATTTCCATTTTTGGATAACCCCATTTCTGCTCGCCAAAAAGAAGGATGATGATAAACATCAACTACCAGGAGCTGGACGAGCTAACACGCGAGAGTCGGTGACTCTTACTAAGGGTAACAAACCTCTTACATAACTGACTATGAGGACCCAACTACTACTACATGAATGGTCGACAATTGAGCGTCATTAGCAGTGACTTCAAGAAGAAAGTTTACCGGCGAAAATTGTGGGACAATGATTAGTTCTTAGACGTACACAAAAATGGTGCTTCCTACACAATGTACAAACCGGATCCACACGGGACACGAAATCTGGAGGATTTAGAAAACATATATTTAGGACCTTGGGAACCCAGGTCCAAACTCGTAAAGGTTTTATTTAGGAACCATATCTGTCAACTCAATCAACCTTCTTTAACATGGCGCTTATGCCAGTTCCGTTTACCCAAACAGAGAGTACTTGGATTCTTTTACTTCTAGCAAGTAGACGTTTGCATCTCTACTCCCCTTTAATGGTAGTTGCATCACACAAATCTTCTTCGCTGAGAGCGAACACACATTTGTTTCGATACTTGGTCATTTCTTCATTTTAGCGAGCACTCATTGTTTCAGTACTTGGAATCTTACCTGACATACATGCATCATTTGCTACGCATGTGATTTTGTTTTGAACAAGCACTTCATTGGGATTTACATATTATTTTGCTAAACCGAATTACTGATTCGTGATTCGAAGACCTACATTATTGTTATTGTTGACTCTTTTGTTATCAAGTCAACACACTTTCTTGAAACCGCTTTCTTTCAAGTTACATTCATGGTTTATTTTGCGACTATTCCGAGAATTCCTTGTTGATACATACGTTTATTGTCGGGTTACGTAGAAACCAAGTTCAATTGCTTGAACTTATCCAGTTCACAGGTTTAACTTGAAACGCTATATGATGTATTGGGAGCATCATATTCAACTATTTTTGCAGAGATTCCTTCATTTCGAGTCGTAGTAGATTTGGTTGGTCTACGACCCCACTAAAACGTTTGATTTGTTTCGATACCTTGCGGTGATGTTTTCACAAAATTGAAGCTTGCGCTAATTTGGTTACTCACTTCGTACACGGATTCAATTCCCTATTTAGTTGTTAACAATCCATGTTGGATCTTCACGATCAAAGCGGTCTCAACACAATTGTGTGTTAAGGCAATGGTACATATATTCATTTCATAAGCACAATGTACCTCCTGACGATTCTTTCGTTGTCAATCAAATGCCTTGCGATACTTATTGCTTTTCATCTTCGATTAGAAACAGTGGTTCTTTGATGTTCCGTATTTAATTGGAAACTCTATAACATGGTATAAATCAAATCTTCAGATTGTCTCAGTACACTTTCATTTGATTTCAAACGCGGTGAACTTGTTCAGTCACCACTATTATTGGATAATGCCATTACGACACCTTGTGGTGTCATCATAAACTTGTAGCTTGTGCTAATCATGGTAACCGTTTTACACGAGACCACACATACTTTTGTTTGATTTATCATTTAAACATTACTGATGCAACTACGAATCAGGACAATGATACGCCAGTTTTGCTTGTATTCCATTCGGTGTATCTTCACCATTCAAAAATGTCAACACACTAAACCTTACCAGACACTTATTCAGGAGTTGACAGATCATTTTACTATTACGTTGAGTTGTTGCTTTTGAGTTCATATAGCGGGTGCTATGGTTTGTGAAAACTAGTTTGCATATTGCAACCGATCGTTTAAAAATCTTGTTAGTCAAAACTCCACTTTTGTGGAACACCTGCTAGCTGGATTACACTAGACTATACGTCAAATGCGTCTTGTACCTTTGACACCCAATGCTAGCAGCACACGCACCTTTCAACCCTAGGATTCGGGTTGCTATATATTCTTGGACTCACCTAATGTGAGTAACGTTTGTTTCGATTTGATGATTACCTACTTCGATATTATTTATATACATACGTGTGTGACTTAACCTTAAGGAGTAGGGTAGTACAAATTTCGAGGACGAAATTTCTTTAACGGGGGGAGAATGTGACAACCTTCACCAAATCAGGTATCCGTACGAATTAATTAATATTTAATTAATGCTTAATTACTGTGCTTGCTTACAGTTGTGATTAAACTGCTACTTGAATTCTGATACATACACATACATGCATCATACTTTATTGCTGTCACTCCATTATTTACACAGAACTATAGTGACAAACTTGATGCACAAAAGCACAGTAGCACAATGAACGGATAACCCAGTAAACATGCTGACATAGCCAGCATCAGACAGGCACTGTCTCTAAGGCCAGTATGAGCCGGGAATAGTTTGCTACACTAGTAGGGAGTGTAGGGAGTTGAGGTTTGTAGAACTGCGTCACTAGGTAATATTTATAGTGACCGGATGTGCCTAAAACGTACTTTGAGTACAAAATTCTGCACTTTAAATAAAAACTCAGCATTTAAAGCTAACTAGTAAAGTGCCAAAACAAGAGAAAAATATTACTAGACACTTTCCAAAGTGTCGGGAATAAATTGGATCACTAAAAATAATATTAACGGCACTTTATACACTTATTTAGCACTTTAACGGAGTAATATCCAACCGTACAACCGGACTTAACCCGGAACATAAAAATATTGACATGACATTGTTTTTCTTTTTCTGAGCCAGTTAGGGTCCCCGAATACCCTAACACCCGCTACAAAACACTACACACTATTTAACTAATTTAATCACCTAAACTAACTAACTACCTAATCACTAACTATGAAGTTGAAATCCAATTGCCAACCCCATACCCTTTTCTTTTTTTGAACCGGTCACATGGGGGCACCCCCCCCCCCCCCCCACGAATTCTTTTCTTTCTTTAATTGATGTTGGTGGACAAGGTGACATTTTATACAATGGGCAAAGGAAAAATTTAGATTATAAAAAGGCACAAATGGATTCACCCCAATTCATTCACAATTGCAAACCAAATAAATTTCATTTCCTTTCCTTCTTGCCTATGATCGGCCGAGAGTTCACACCAACCTCCACCCACTTTCAAAATTTTCATCTTGCTATTTTATATACATTCAAGTGTGAAGGATCACGTATAAAGAAGCTTGGTGCTTACGGATTGCCAAGGACCTCACCACAACGCTATTAACCGCCTATTTTTCGTCTAGTTTCTTCCCTAGCCTCGAGCTAGTAGTAAGTGACTCTAAACACCCTATTGTTCATATCTAAAGTGGTCAATAAGAATTTTGTCGGATAAAAATAATAAACACTAGAGATCAAAACTAAAAGTCTACTAAAAATAATAAACATGTTGGTTAAAGAATGAATGTTAGTGTAAAACTTTTGAAACTAGTTTTGTTATGGTTATTTATTGTTGTTAAATGCTAGTAGGGGAACGGATCGCCATCTAACCACGCTAGGTCATGTTCATGGAACATGAACTAGTGTATGTTTAAGTGTGAAAATAACTAGATGACGAACCCTTTCACTCACAAACATGAACTTGTGTAAAAACGATTTCTCTTATGAAATGGAATTCTAAACTAGTAGATCTAAAGATCTACAAATGGTATTTTCGAAGAACCAACCGTAAGACGAAACCATGTTTTAAAACCGGATCTTTCCTAAACTAAAGGTGTTTTTGTGAACAAACAAGTGTGTAGACACTTGTGGAACGAAAGGTTTTATCAAAGAATTATTTTTGTAATATTTGACCTAGAAGTTGTGAAAATGTATTTTCTTCAAGAATAAAGATCACAAGAAACCGACTTTATGTATAAAAATGGAAAGATCTATTAAAAATAATGGAAAGTTACTACACACTTTCACATAACCCACAAGTTCATGTGTTTGCGACTCACGTATATTTTTGACTAGTTTAGTGTTGAAATATTGTTTGTTGATGTTGGGAACATTGTTGATTGAATTTATAAAAGAAAATGATACGCTTGAAAGCGTAGCCACCCCCAGTTACAGGGGAAACTCTGGCGAAATTTTTCCAAAAATATAACACTTGGAAAATATTTTTACAACAAGTGTTATGGACATATATTCAACTTACTTTCAAAGTGTAAATGTCGCCACAATTTTATTACAAAACTGCTAAGTGTTGGAGGTGGGATTTTCACAAGTAAAACTTGCTAAAATATATATTTAGAATATATATTTTCCATAATAGCACTTGTGTAATTTTTATGACTATTTTGGGAACTATACAAATATTATTTTTAGAGTAAAAATAATATAACTCGTATGCACTGAAAAGTAACGACTCTAAAATAATACGAATGCCTTCACAATAAATATTTAAGTTACACCAGTATTATTTATACCACCCGAACCTTACAACGTAACTTACGTATTTTCAGAAAATACTCATAAGTGCGTATTTTGACAAAGTATTATTTTGGGAAAAATATATGGAATAAAATATAATATTTTTGGGAAAAGTATTTATGTCTTGGGAGTAAAGTATTTTGGACAAATGAAATAAAATATATTACATTAAGTGAGACTTAATAATATATTTCGAAGTTATACAAACGCACATGTATTAAAACCCCCATCCTTGGGAAGGAATATATTTATAAAATAATTACGAAGTGTAATTACGAAATAGTTGCATAACTATTTCCCAAAGACATTAAACCTTAAGCTAAGGCACGACCGTCCGTCTAATAGAAGTTAGTACGTGTAGGTCGTCGCACAGTAGGTTGACCGGGAGATTCCTAGTTAGAGACGCACTACGGTGAGTTCATGCTCCCCCTTTTCTCTTAACTGTTTTCAGTTTTTAAACTGCGGGGGTGAAATACATGTTACATTTACTACAAACGTTTTATACACGGTATGATTAGCTAAGGAACCTACTGCTAGATCACGTGACTGGATAGGCTATTATCGTAAGACCATTAATCCTTGTATAAGGACCGAGAGGCATGAGTGATAGATCTATCGGGTGTTGCGAGCCCCACACATGGGCCAGCGTGTGGCTGCATGTGGTGACTATGTCGTTCCGCCGGAAGGACCGGTACGAAATCCGCGTTATAGGTTTGAGTGCTTCCTAGGCCATGTCACTTATTAATGTATCAGCTACACATTAATCGATCTCTTTTTCCTTATTTGCTACATACCAGGGACTTTTATACATACTTACAACATTTTCAAATGTTTGTACATACTCACTTACACATGAACTCGCTCAACTTTATGTTGATTTTTCAAACTACATGTATTTCAGGAAACGAACGGATCTGGCATGGTATGCACGTATTTTCAAGCTGCGTTTGAATAAAGAAGTCATCCAGGGTTTAGAAGGTGTAACCTCTTCCTGGACGGGTTACACATCTCTAAACCTAGTATTGTTTAAAGTCTTTATAAACTCAATTAAATCCAGTTAAGGTTTGTAACTTATTTTGTGATTGTTGAAAATGGGATTTTTCTAAACTTTATTAATGGATGAATATCTCATGTTTTTATCATATAGCATTGTTATGATTGTTGCTATGGTATTAAGAAGTCACATCAAATAAACCCACGCTTCCTCAAAGCCAGGGTGTGACAGTAAAGGTCTTGCCATTGTTCAGCGTTTAGAGGTCCTGCAATGGACCTGGGTCAAATTTAGTAGGATCTCCTTCAATACTTAACGGTATTGGATGGCGGGGGTCTAAACTCTTTGATCCCCTCATAAGTTAACTACTATTAATACTATAACCCGGCTATTTAGGACTGTATCCCTGCTGACTCAGACTACTTAGTCGAGGGTAACGTCACCTCCAAAAGAGGGGCCTACCATAATTTGCATTAATAACTTAATTAATTATCTTTCAATAATCCGACCCTTTAGGATTGTATCCTTGCTGACTCAAACTACTGGGTTGAGGGTAACGTCACCTTCAATAGAGGGGCCTACTACAATAACTAAGATAATCTCTTAAATAAGTGCAAAAGTGCGGAAATAATCAAAGGTTACACTATACACGAGTCGGAGCCAAGTGATTCATCTTGTCTATCTGTTTTTCTTTTATTTTTATTTTTCAGCATTTTAGTTAGTTTTTATTTTTCTTAGCTTAAAACATTTTTCTAAACTTTTGATTTGATTAGACGTTGAGGATAAAACGGTACTAAAAGCTCTTGTGTCCTTGGACGACCTCGGTATCTTACCAACACTATACTACGCTCACGATGGGTGCACTTGCCCATATGTGTGTTTAGTGTTAGTAAATATCGTGTTTTATAAATTTAAAACTTGACTAAAAATGTTAAAGGGGCTTAAAATATACACCTAATATATATAACACTTCGCACGCATCAAGTTTTTGGCACCGTTGCCGGGGACACAAGGATTTTAAGAAAGTTAGGAATCAACGGCCTAATCGTTTTTCTTATTTTTCATTTTTTTAGGATTTTTCTTAATTTTTCAGCTTCTGCAGAACTCAGCACGGGCCGTGCCCGCTGAACACGCCCCGTGCCCAATCATTGGAACTGGCAATCTTGTTTTAAGTCAGACAGTAAGCTGAACACGGGCCCGTGCCCACTCAACACGCCCCCGTGCCCAAGTTTCAGTTACTGAAAACAGAACCGTAAGATCCCGACGGTTGGTAATTTCTGACACAAACATGAGTGATAATGATACTTTTTACTTTCGGAACTCTTATGGTACTATGTGGTGTCAATTATGTGGTGGTAACCATAAGGAATTAGAATGTTATTTTCTAAATTATAAACCCCACTATATAGACCCATCATTTCCTAGTATCCTTAAGAGGGACGAAAGTAAAAATAACCCATATCTCTCCCTCGAATGCTCCCAACCGGATATTCTAGGCGAAATGCTTCTCGATGAATTATTTCAACTAGAAGATCTAATTATTAATTGGTTAAAAGAACTTAGGAAATATTACAATAATCTTTTCCAAGACGATAGCCAAGAAGAAGGGTTGGAACCGCATTCAAACAACTTCATTGTTTCCAATGATACTTCTAACTCTAGTGAGGACTTGAGCGATAGTCGTCCCTGTGTCGATTGTGCCGTGAAGGACTCCCCATCAACTTCGTTTGATGCATACATAGACCTGAGCGATTCGACATACACCTTCTTTAACGAGAGCCCGGAAAAGGGTTGGACTTGTCCACCTACATATAGCATAGGAATCACCCTCACCGACAACCTCTTGCGTTCTAGTCTTAATCTAGAACAATTAAGGTATCTTAGGCACTTTGGGGTTGTTCCATCTAGTAAGGAACCACCCGATCCGGAAAAGTTCCTTAAAAATAGACACACTTCATAAAACAGCCTTCCGACACGGGGCCGTGCCCAGGTCAACACGCCCCCGTGTCCACCAAAAGATTCCTTTCAGACTTTTGTCAGAATACGGACAAAACGTGTCAGGATCTTGCCTGCACACGGGGCCGTGTTCAGCCGACACGGGGCCGTGTCCAGCATGCTGTCGTTTTCTATAAATGCAGCCAAGAATCCTGCACATTTGGATCATTCAGGGACAGAGATTTGAAAGGATTTTCTAACATTCCATCCTAGGTATGTTCTAAAAGAAGATTCTAACAAACATCTTGTCCTTTCCTCTTTTATCCATTACCTTCTTCTTCATCTTTCTTGCACCAACAACTCCATTAAAGCTTGATTTCAAGCTTTATTGTGATGTTTATTGAATTTTTGTTCAAGGAATCTTGTTAAAAATAAGTTACACAACATTGTTTTAAGTTATTTCTGCTCAGAAAAGCTTCATAAGTTAAGAAAATAATTTGAAACCTCAAGACTCCTTGTTCTAAAAATCTGCAGAAAGTTGAACACGGGGCCGTGCTCATTGAGCACGGGGCCGTGTCCGTGGTACTGTTTCATTAAAACACACTATTTTTGGTATGTTTTCGTAGAATGTCTAGCCAAAACAGTGGAACCTCTTCTGCGCACTCAAGGAACAGTCGACGGGAAAGGAGGCCATCGATTGAAGCAACTCTCGTAAGATACGTAATGGCGCTACGTGAAGCCCTAGACGAGATGACTTCGGTGGAGGAGGTCCTCATAGACCGTATAAATTATCTCTCGGTGGGGCTGGAAAACAGTTTTCAAGAAATAAACCTCTTGCACCAGAGGTTAAACATTCTTGTAACACCTCCCATGGAACCAATCCTCCCTCAAGAGGAGGGAGGATTGGAACCTGGCACTTGGAATCCAAAATCCTACCTGTTGGGACGACATTTCGGCGGAACCTCCTCTTGAAGAACTCCAAGAAATCCCGGTGGAAGTTGCACCTCCTCAACCCAATGCTCATGAGCCCGCTTTTCTTCTCCCTAGGGAGATCGAAGAGTGGCTCGCCGACGTGTGAGGAACCCCTACCCAGAGAAAGAAGTTTGTCAAGCCACTTTTAACCGAGAGATCTATCTTTTCGGAAATTTTGCTAGTAGAATAAATAGTAGGCTAGAACTTCTTGGATTAAGATTTCTTGTGTTTCTTTGACCTAACTACCTAATATTAGGACTTTTATTTTTTATTTTCTGTTTTATTTTTTATTTTTAGGACTAGAATGTAATTCTCTATCACTAATGAATGATGGTTTTAGTTAATTTGGTGTTTGGGTGGTGTTGAAATGAATAAAACACACTTGAGATGGCAAATGATGCAAGGGAAACTTGAACCAGCACCCCATGCAGGAAAATAGGACCGTCCAACAAAATTCTTCGTTTACAGTAAGTTCGGCACGGGCCGTGTCCGCCCAACACGGCCCCGTGCTGCACAGTCTGCAGAAAAAGACCCAGTTCAGGTAACTGGACACGGGCCGTGTTCACCCAACACGCCCCCGTGTCCAGACTTCTGTTTCTCTTGATTTAATTTTGTTACTGGCACTTGAACACGGGGCCGTGTTCAGCGCCCAGTAACACAAAATTTTTGCTTTTTACACCTTTTTACACATTCAATCAACCTAAAAACTTATTTTTGGGACACATTGAGGACAATGTGTAATTTAAGTGTGGGGGGATGCTAAAACCTTGAATCTTGCAAGTCCTAAATACAAGCCTTACACAAAACTCTATTGGAACCGCTAATCACCCCAAATTTTTTCAAAAATTTTCATATTTTTTTTTACTTGTCTAGGTTTAACTCGGGAAATTCAAGTTCTTAAAAATGTTATATTTTTACGAATTTACAACCGATAGCGTCGTGATAAAAAGAACCAACATAAGAAAATTATGAAAAGGCATGACAAACTTAGTTAAAATTTGATTATATATACTTGATCACATAAAAACCCATTCCCACAAAAGTGAGTTTTGAGCCTTTATTGAGCATACAATTACATATCATTAGACTAAATGCTCATTTTTCGTTTCTTGTGTGAATAGCCGCTTGGTTCTTACGACTCTAGAACTTGCCATGACGATACATTCCCGGTCCTTACCAACTTAAACCCGAGTAAGTAAATGATGGAGGCATTAGGACTAACCCTTTTTATTTCTACACCATTTTTTTTTTTTTTTTTTACCACCTACCCAAAATCCCCCTAGTTAGCCCCTTTGAGCCTAAACATTTTCATTTCATAACCCAAAACAAACACCCTTTTACCCACCAAAACCTTTTTTTCAATTTTAACCATTTGTTTTAGTAACTAGCTCGGTTTCTCATACGGCTTTCAAAAAAAAAAAAATATATATATATATAGTTGATTATGAAGCAAAAGCAAATAAACAAACATGTTTATCCAAAATGACTTTGTTTGAAAAATAGCTTCATAAAAATAAAAGTTGAAAATTAGAAAGCCTTACGAAAACCGACGCTTGTTACGCTTTTCGCCCTTTTCTACTAACCACTAACCACCAACCCAACCACCTACCTTTAACCCAAGCCTAACCCTTCACCCACAAAGTCCTCTTGATATTTACAAAGGTATATAAGTTAAAAAGAAGGAGGATTGATTGCTTGGCAAGCTTATGGTAGGAGTAAGTTCCATGCCGCTCTCGAGTGATCCACAAAAATACATTTTCGGCCGAGTGTTGAGTGATCCCCGTGAGGTATGTGAACTTGTATATAAATAGAATTTTAAAAAGGTATGTTATGCCCTAATAAATAATTTATCTTATGAAAAGTTTTAAATAAATCATGACGAATAGGATTGTAAAGATATAAAAATAAAACTAAATAAAGAATCTTGGACATCCCGACACTCTATGACAAGCCCAAAAACCTTCTTCTCTACCCATTCCATTTGGGAGTGTAATAGCCATATATTAAAGAGTTTTGCTTGAGGACAAGCAAAGATTCAAGTGTGGGGGTATTTGATGTGTTCAAAATGCAACATATAAATTTCATCAATTGTGGCATAAAACTAACCCTTTTTTAGTACTAATGTTGGAAAAAGTGTGCTTTTGTCTTCCTTTTGTATTTTCAGGATTAAATGAGCTCAAATTAACAAAAGAAGCAAAAAGACATCAAAATCTAACATAAATACAAGAAAAGGAACAAGACGTGATATGCCCGACCCCACGACAGCATCTTCCCAAGCAAAACGGTTTGGTAAAGGTCTTGCCATTGTTCAGCGTTTAGAGGTCCTGCAATGGACCTGGGTCAAATTTAGTAGGATCTCCTTCAATACTTAACGGTATTGGATGGCGGGGGTCCAAACTCTTTGATCCCCTCATAAGTTAACTACTATTAATACTATAACCCGGCTATTTAGGACTGTATCCCTGCTGACTCAGACTACTTAGTCGAGGGTAACGTCACCTCCAAAAGAGGGGCCTACCATAATTTGCATTAATAACTTAATTAATTATCTTTCAATAATCCGACCCTTTAGGATTGTATCCTTGCTGACTCAAACTACTGGGTTGAGGGTAACGTCACCTTCAAAAGAGGGGCCTACTACAATAACTAAGATAATCTCTTAAATAAGTGCAAAAGTGCGAAAATAATCAAAGGTTACACTATACACGAGTCGGAGCCAAGTGATTCATCTTGTCTATCTGTTTTTCTTTTATTTTTATTTTTCAGCATTTTAGTAAGTTTTTATTTTTCTTAGCTTAAAACATTTTTCTAAACTTTTGATTTGATTAGACGTTGAGGATAAACCGGTACTAAAAGCTCTTGTGTCCTTGGACGACCTCGGTATCTTACCAACACTATACAACGCTCATGATGGGTGCACTTGCCCATATGTGTGTTTAGTGTTAGTAAATATCGTGTTTTATAAATTTAAAACTTGACTTAAAAGTGTTAAATGGGCTTAAAATATACACCTAATATATATAACACTTCACACGCATCACTCATTCTCCAGTTTCTGCACTTCATCACGTGGACAGTACACTTCACGCATCAGCTCCTTAAAATCGTCCCACGTAGTGGCATTTGCCATCTCAATGCCCAGCATCTGGACTTGGGCATTCCACCAAGTCAAGGCACCATCCTCGAGTGTGCCTGTAGCATACTTCACTCTGTCCCCAGCAGGACAGTTACAGATTGCAAACACCGACTCTGCCTTCTCAAACCAACGCAGTAGTCCCACAGCCCCTTCAGTCCCACTGAATGTCCGTGGCTTACAATCCATGAACGTTTTGAACGTACAAGCAGGTAGATTGTTTTGATTCTGATTCGCTTGCTGACCTAAGGACGAAAGAAAATATAGCATGCGGGTAAGAGTTGTGTACACGACACAAGAATAAAGAGTAATTGGCACATATCGTACCAGCTTGATAGGCTGCCAAAGCCTCAGCCACATGGGAGTTAATCAGATTTGTCAACTCAGCCGGAGTCATTGCAATGTGACCACGTCCGTGACCTCGTTCCACTCATGATTCTATATAAGAGAAGGGAAAAGGTTAAGAGTTGAGATAAGGTAGGAGTCAAACCTCACAACGACTTCTACAGATTACTAAGTACATCAGACAATAGAGCGGAACCCCTTTCACACTCGTTAGATCTCACTGGGACTCACATGCACCCCACATTATTATTATGTGTGCACCCATAATAATAATGCAGTTTGCATGTTTATCTCAGCTCCTCCCAACTCATGCTAAAAAGGTTCCTCAAATTCTCGCAACAAGACAAAACACCACAAACATAAACCACGTAAATCTAACGGGATATCGCCAGTGACTCCATCAATCACATAACTCAGGTAAATACATATGAATCTAGTCTGAAATGCTAAGTGTGTGCAGTCGTACGCAACATCATACATAAGTGTATACTAGATATACTAGGCAATAAATAAACGAGAGACGAACCTTGCAATCTGGAGCTGAGTGTCATGGTTTCTTTCTGAACTGTTCGGTTATAGTCTGGTTTTATAAAAACGTTTTAAAACCTAGTTCACTATAACCAGTGGCTCTGATACCAAACTGTCACACCCCCAAAATACCACATGTGGTAATCCCGCTAGGCGTGTGACGTACCAGGATCTAGCCACTAATCATACTGAACTAACCATAAGATGTTTAACAAAGTTTCCATTCATTAAGTAAAACATTCATAAAACAAAATCCAAATTAAATAGTGTCAGGGGAAGCAAATAGTAATTCTTTGTTTAAACACTTCAAAACCAAATGTATATGAATTCAGTAAACAAGACATGCATATCCAAACAATGCGACCCATGACCACTACAGCCATCCAGACAGCAAGTTCCTTCCCCATAGTACCTAACGACCTGCGAGCATGCAACAAGTGTATCAGACAACGCTGGTGAGTTCATAGTTTTACAAAAACGTTGGTTACCAAGTGTTTAGTTTAGTTCGTTGATTATAATGTTGATAATACCCCGAATACAAGACGGCTCCAGATTTATTATGCCCGTTACCCAATGCTCCTATCAAAGCATTGGGCATGACTGAGTCATTAGTTCACACCCGTCCTCTCAGGTACGGGGTGAGGGTGCCAAACCTAGATAGCGCTACCAACTAATACTCCGTTACCTCTCAGGTAACAAACAAGATGGGACTTAAAGGTGATAGGATGAGTATATTATCCAACATTCCAGATTTTACCCACAAGACGTATTCCTCTCAGGAATACCCAATTGATTTACCCAAAAACCTATCCCTCTCAGGGATACCCAATGACTATCACACCTACCGGGACGCATGCTCAAGAAGAATGAACTCACCTTTGATTTGCTCGGTATGTTTAATTACCCGTCCAGTTAGTCAACCAACCCTATTGTGGTTACCAATAACAATCAGTTTTAGGATTTATCAATTAACTCATGTATTTCAAGGATTACATTTATCACAAGTATCACTGTTCATTACATCACACATACTCGGTTCACACATGTGTTCACATCCCATGTATAACATACAATAGCACACAATAGTTAACTGAGCTATCTACCAAAGCCCAACCCAATCTGTTTCCCTTCGGTGAAGAACCCTCCCGACGAAAGTTCCCTCCGACGAAGAACCCTACGGCGAAAGACTATACTTCATCGAGCATGCATGTGATGAAAGACCCTAGTGTTTCCTCGAAGTCTGGTCGACGAAGGACCATGTTCTTCGTCGAGATGTCTTTCGTCGCTGCACTTAACAGTCAGTTGCAGTTTTCCCTTAATCTCAGCCGCCTCATACGCTAACACTTTGACAGTTTCTTAATCAGATCAAATGACACTTTTATACCATGAACATGTCTCCTAATTATGAACAATCATCTATCATTCTAACCCATCCAAGACATAATAGTTCCCTTTCATTAACATGCAAATCAAAATTAATAACCTATCATGTGGATTATCATGCCAATCAAACAAATTAAACAAATCATCAATTGTAAATTCCAAGGTTCCTAATCATTACGTTCAACATAGATTAATGCCACAGTCAATCACATGCTCTAGATTCACTGTCTTACAAGTGAAACCCTAGTTTATATCAAGTCATGACATCAATATCTTGCAACTAATAGTGTTAGACACTAACCGTGATACCGGAGTGATTAGATCGTTCGAGATGTAAGGCTTCGATATCCTAAGGTTGCCGTCGCACAGAGAGTAAGGAGGGAGGACCTAGGGTTTTGCCGTATGAAGTTTTGGCAGGTCACATATGATAAAATACATTAAAACCTTGCTGGGCCTCAACTGGATCTGGGCCGCGAATCCAGTTTGACGAAAAACCTTCTTCGACGAAGGATATATTTCGTCGAACATTGATGACGAAGAACGGTCGACAAAAAACCCCTTTTTCGTCAAAGGAATCTTGTGGCGAAAAACTATATTAATAAATTTCAAATAATTTATATTAAGACTACACATTTATCAACCAATCATTACATATAACACATAAATCATTCAGTTAACTACACACGGCGCCATGTAAATCAAATTGTAAAGTCAGTGTTGTGTATAGGAAAGACCTTGGAATCCCGGGTTGTCATAGATTGGTTGGTTGTAAAGCTGGTTCGTTGCCTTGTTTGTATCTTGGCCAGATGATGTGTTGCAAAACATATCTATTTTCCTATGTATTTTGTACATTATTTTGATAGGATTTTACGTGTTTTTGGTCATTTTAGGCTTGTATTTAGTTAGTTGGTGTTTTGGCAGGTGCACATCTTCAATTGGAGCAAAAATGGAAAAGAAACGAACACACAGGAGAAGCCAGAACAAGAAAACAAAAATCTGATGAAAAAGCTTGTTGGCGTGTTGCGACCCAAGAGGGGTGCTTCTATCGCGGGACGCCTAAGAGTGAAAGGCTCGCGAAAAGAATAAATTACCCTTAATGAAGCATCATATTTGTGTAACACCCGTTCCCATTAAATCCAAATATCTAAAATATTCACTTGATTAGGTCCCATATCTGGTTCTTTTTTTGTACATATAGGTATAGGTTAACTGATAACCCAGACATACCGACATACCAATTTATTACACATATATTGCATCCCAACACATTAAGGTTTTAGACTCGACAACTTTGTCACACGTGAACATATTTTATCTTTTTAGGAAGATGTTCCCAATGAGGGTGGCGGTTTAACAGTGTTCGGTTCTTCGTATGCTTGATCATTTGTCTGGTACCAACCCTCGTATAAACCTGTCATAAACACCAAAAACAATTAGTGTTTATATTTCTTTTGTGGTAACAGATCGAAAAATGACAAAAGAAAATATTTTGAACGACTAGGGTTCTATCGCATATCGCAACTGAAACGCCTTTAGCAAGATCAGTGCACTTTACTAAACTGTGCACTGACCTGTGCACTTTACTCTGAATTTCGATACAATGAACAATTGGTTATCAATTTGTGAGCTAATCCTTTTGTATTAAACTGATTGTGAAACAAGTTTATTGTCAAGGATATGAGTTTCACTTTTGTTTGTTTTGTGAGATGGTTTAATGAAATGTAGATATAATGAACATGAATTATCGAAAATAATAATGAATGCAACATAATTAAAGTCAAACACAAGAGTGGAAAGTTTTATCAAAACTATTTTCCATTAAAATCAAATGATTACACATACATTGAAATCAAATGATTACACATACAGAAATGATTAACATGTGAGATCTATTTGTACTAAGTACAAACATCTATTTGTGATCAGGGCTGACATCACCTTGATAGTGATATCTAACATTCATAAATGAAAAGATTCTCTCTGATGAATCAAACAACTGTTCTAATATAGCTAACATCCGGTTTAGACTATCACTTTTACATTAAAAGGAATATTCTTTTAAACCACTGTTGACTAATTCCAAACATATGTTTAAGCGTAACAGACGTTTGGTCTTCTCCATCAGTGTTTTGTCTTCAACGGGGCTTTGGCCATTGAACAAATGTTTTCTCTTCTTCAATAGTGCTTTGCAGTCTTCAACAGAGTAGCATGTTTTGGTTTTTGATATCATCTGTTATTTTGTAGGTCCAACAATTATATACATATTAAAGGTAGTATTATCTAAATATGAGTTCTATAAATTCCCTCCCTTGTAAACTCATTCCTAACAACATTTCAATATAAATACCAATTACACACACTTAAAGTTTTTTTTTACTTCATGATAACCAAATAAATATTATCATAAATATACATGCATGATGAAGATTTTATGACAAGTTCCTACATGTTTCGGCTCATCATAAATATATTTTTTTTATTTTCCCGGTGTGTACAAAAATTATGAAAATTCATGAAACCAGTAAGGTAGTGACAACGATTTTTTCTGTGACAATAAATGTTAAAATATGGTAAAAGTGGATTTTTTATGAAAGAATGCAAGACCAATTGAATTAGCTTCCAGATTTATAAAAAATTACATTATTTGTACTCGTATTGAATGAGTTATGACTTCGGGAAGACAAGCTAATATATTCGTTCCGAAGTCAGATTCATCCTTTGATTTTACGAATTGTTTTTGACTAACTTAAACTCATCGAAAATAAATTATGAAACTTAGTTTTCTTAAAAATAGACTCTTTGAACTACAATTTATACTCAAAACTCTATCTAATTGGTTTAGTTTTATCAAGTTATGGTCTTCACAAAATAGGGATATGTTTTTTTATTGCAAACTTATGTCAACAGTTTGTCTTTAAAACAAATCTTAAGTTATGTTTCCGTGTTTAATTCACATATAATCGACCATTCAAGCTTGGATCCACCATACATGTAGTGCATCGTTTATCGCGCTCATACCGAAGGTAGCGGACCCAACCACTCTCTTTGATTTTAGACCAATATCTCTAGTTGGAGTGGTGAACAAAATCATTTCCAAAGTCCTAGCAAATAGAATGAAGGGTGTCATCAGGAGTGTGGTGTCGAATGTGCAATCGGCTTTCATGACAGACCGGAACATTATCGATGGGCCTCTAATAATAAATGAAGTGGTGGGTTGGGCGAAAAGAACATGTAAGAATCTGTTTGTGTTTAAAGCCGATATAGAAAAAGTTTACGACACGCTTAACTGGAAATTCTTGATTTCCATTCTTACACATATGGGTTTTCCATCAAAATGGAGAAACTGGATATGGGCATATTATTTGCAGGCAGGGGGTTAGTTTTAGTAAACGGCTCACCAACAGGTGAATTCGAATATAAGAGAAGCTTAAGACAAGGTGACCCACTATCACCCTTTTTTTATCACAGCTATGGAGGCATTACACGTGATGATGGAACGGGCAAAACAAAACAACATTTTTTATGGCATTAAACTACCTAGGGAGGGCCCATATCTTACTCATATGTTATACGCAGGCGACTCTATCTTCGTTGGTGAATGTGGGGAAAATAATGCAAAGAACCTAAATAGGATCCTTCGCATTTTCAGTCTAATATCAGGATTAAAAGTTAATCCACGTAAGAGTCAGCTATATGGGGTTGGAATGAACGAAGACGAAGTAAAAAATATGGTGTTAAAGTTTAATTGCAAAGCTGGAAAATTCCCATTTGTATACCTCGGTTTAAAGGTAGGAGCAAACATGAATAGAATAGTGAATTGGAAGGAAGTTATAGACATGTTCAACAAGAGACTTTCAAACTGGAAGGCGAAGAACCTATCTTTTGCAGGCAGAGTAGTTCTCATAAAATTTGTGCTTGGAAGTTTACCAAAGTATTTTCTCTCACTTTATAAATGTCCGGTTGGTGTCATAAAAACTTTGGAAGGAATTCGAAGGAAATTTTTATGGGGTGGATGCAACATAAATAACAAAATAAGATGGGTTAAATGGGAAAAGGTGGTGGCGACAAAGGATTTTGGTGGCCTTGGCATCGGGAATATTAGAGACATGAATTTGGTACTATTGTTAAAATGGTGGTGGAGAATTAAAATGGAGCCGGAATGCTTATGGGCAAAGGTAATAAGTTCATTACATACGAACCAAAGAAAATTGGACCCTATTCCGGTAAAAAATTCATTACCTGGGGTGTGGAAAAGTATTGGTGACATAGAAAAGGAGTTTTTGAAAAACAACATAAACATCAAAACAAGTTTAAGGAGCAATGTGGGAAAGGGGGATAAAACATTATTTTGGATCGATACTTGGGTAGGAAATCAACCATTGAAAGAACAATATCCGAGTTTGTTTCAATTATCGGCTAAGAAAAAAGCGACGGTTCAAGAAAGCTACAAGGTACTAAACGGAGGGAGATGCTGGGAATGGCCTTGGATAAGGGCACCATCAAGTAATGTTGAAAAACAAGAGATGGACAGTTTAAGAGATAGATTGCAGCAACAACCTATATCACAAAGTGGTGACGTGTGGTTCTGGAAAAGCTTCGAACATCAGGAATTCTGCGTAAAAAATGTAAAACTGTCTTTAGGTCAGAATCTGGATCTGAATGCCACATCGAGCACGTTTAACTGGAACAATTGGGCTACGAGCAAAAGTATAGCATTCTTGTGGAGAGCGATCGATGAAAAAAATACCCTCGGCGGCCGCGTTAAGGGGTAGAGGAATGAACCTACCGGATGTAACGTGTAAAACTTGCGGGGCAGTGGAGGAAACTGCAGTTCACATACTTATTGGGTGCAATTTCGCGAAAAGAGTTTGGGAGGAGATTACTTCATGGTTAAAAATACCGATGGTCAACACGGGGAGGAGCATATCGGAACTGCTATTGGAGATTTCCGAGTTGCCTAGAAGCCAGAATGTAAGGAAAGCGATACACGCTGCAGTTATTCAAACGTTGTGGACGCTGTGGAAGACAAGAAATGATCGGATTTTTAAAGGAAAACAAGGTGTGATTCAGACGGTAGTGGGAGACATAAAAGAGAACACTCTTCAAGGAATGAAACAGAGATCAAAATTTCGCTCAATATCGAGGCAGGAATGGTGGGATTTTAATGTAATTTTGCAATAAGGGACTGATTTTGCCTTTTTCCTGTATGTTTTTCTTTTTTTGAAGTTTTTGTTTTGCTGTAAATATCCAGCTCCTGGCTGGGACTATGTTTGGTTTTGGTTTCTGTTTTAATGGAGGTTTCAGTTTGCTATTCAAACAAAAAAAGTTATAGTAGGCTTGGATTCATGTGTTAACACATTAGTTATAGTAAAGTTGAAGTTTTCATGATTAGATTTCATTTATATAATCTAGAAACAAGGAATAAAGGTTTAAGATCTCTTGACTTTGTTTAATATTTGGTGATGATAACGACTCCTAAAGGCTCCTTGGATGCTTTTAGAGGTTTAAAAACATGTTTAGGTTAATTTTGAAGTTAAGTTTATTAGATTTTAACAAATACACAAGAGTTAAGTACAATTTTAGTTTATAGAATTTACACCCAATCATATGTTTAGTCCTCATTTGAAAAGAACTAACACTCCGGTCCCTATGATTTTATAAATACCCATCCCTTGTCCTTACCACATTTCACTACAAATCTCAGCTGCACATTTAAAGTTGTTTTACTTCATGATAACCAAATAAATATTACAAAAAAATGTACATGCATGATGAAATGATGAACAATACATTATTCTTTTTTAACGGTAAATTTGGATTACTGACGGACCAACGGAACCACCCGTTCATATCCATCTCCACTAGACAATAATGTCTATACACCAATTTTGAAGGAAACCCAATAAATCTGGAAAAACCCCCCTTGTGATACTGCGGGGAGGGGGGGCTTGGGTTGGGGATTTGAGCGACAAGTGACAAGCTGCTGGGGTCATATGGCTGGTGCGACGTGGCGGAGCACATGGCTAGGTGTGTGTTGACGTGGCTAGCCATGGCGTGGCTAGCCATGTGTGATTTGTTATTTATTTTTTTTAAACTATTTAAATTTGATTTTAACTAAAAAAGAATACTAAATATAATTTAAAAAAACTGCAAATAAAATTAAGAAAAAAAAACTACATAAAAAAAGGTACATAAAATAAAAAAAGAAACATAAAAACTTCAAGATTCGCCCATATCATATTTCTTTAAGATTCCTTGTTTCATCTTCAACGTCAATTCCAATTCTTGGCCGCTAAGTTGATTGACGTTCATGGCGAGAAATTTCAGGTCATCGCGTTTTTCTTTGTTAGATGTTTTTTTATCGTACACGGCTTGTATATTTTTCTTAATCTCCATCATTTGTTGTAAAAAAGGGGTAGTATTTATAGGGTGTAAAAAATATTTTTTTTAATTAAACTAGCCGTTTGGCTAACGACTACCCCCAACGGTCTGCTTTCCCCAGCCAATCCCAGCTAGCCAGGTCACCCCGCCCCCCACCTAACGCCGGGCTTCATAGCAACGCTGGCTAGCTTTCCCCACCCCAACCAACTTCACCACTCCCCACGGTTTGAGAATCGAACCAAGAGCCTATTGGTCCCTAAGTCTTATTTCACCCCAAAAACACTAATAGACTATAATTTCATGGGAAATAATATAATATACGACTACACAAACAAGTAGTTAACAACTTTTTTTCTTTGTTATCATGTTGATTGGCTGTTAAATCAAAATATTTCATATCAAAAAGCCTGAATATAAAGGACCGATTAGTAAGTTTCAACAGGTTTTAAACAGCACAATGATGCAACATCGATCTAGTAGCTAAGACTAAATGCTTGAGTAAGAAAAATATTAATCTCAAATCTTACATATCAAGTATTTAGAAGTTGTACATGGTAAATATAAAATCTTTACCCAAACATAATGAAGACGAAATTTAAATACATAAAAACTTCGTGGTACCAAAAGGCAAATCTTACTTTGTTTTTTGGATTACGTCCCAAAAGGTGATTATTCGTGTCGTGTGTGGGACTTGAACCCAAGACCTCGCCCTCCCAAGATGTTTAAAAGTTTTGTATTTCCCAATGGACCACAACCCGATTCTCTCTTTTTCTTCTCCTTGGATTCTCTCTTTTTCTTCTCCTTCCGGAGTATTGCTGCAAAGCTATGGTTTATTCAATTTAATACATGTATTTCAAGCAAAAAGTCAAATGAAGCATAACAATGGAAGAATTTGATGGCGAAATTATATACTTTTTTAAAGCCGAGGCGTTGGTGGCGGTCTTATGGTAATGCTCGTACTTGCCTGTGCCAAGATTCACCTTGCTCACTTTCTTTGTTAACAAGTTCTTACCCACTTGAACGAGATTCTCTAAGTTTTCTGGGGTAGCTAAATCTATTGGAGTTAAGTTTTTCTCTAACTCATCATCCTGTAATGTAATAAA
The DNA here is from genome assembly GCA_030545235.1 of Helianthus tuberosus. Lineage (NCBI taxonomy): Eukaryota > Viridiplantae > Streptophyta > Magnoliopsida > Asterales > Asteraceae > Helianthus > Helianthus tuberosus. The sequence continues at coordinate 147,958,670 of CM060358.1, forward strand.
TATATAGATGAGACGGGATAATGAATATGATGTTGCCATGCACCTAAGTTTAGATGTAGAAACTCTTAAAACTACATCATTTTATTTATTCACATCAAAAGTTCAAATACCCGTAAACTATTTTCTTAACTATGCTCATAACATAAATACCAAATTTATGTAAATTGTTTCTTTTATCATGTCACTTGCTTGTTTAAGAGTCCGTACAATGGTCCTATGTGGTGTTTTTGGAGTTTCTACATCTACACTTTTACATATATATAATTAAATTTTTATTCTACTTTTAAGACCCTTAACTTCAATCCTTTTCCCACTACTAGAAAATTGAATGTTAATGATGTAACATCACTGATGGCCTGTATCCGACAAAAATCCAAAGAAAGAAAATAATCAAGATTTATAAATATCCATTTTTTGTAACATCTATGGGTTTTGCATTTGCTAATGGACCACTACCCCATTGGTTTATGATAGAATAGGTTCGATGCCCTCTCTCCATTCATCCGTTTGTATTTATAATTACATTGTGTATCTCTATTTTAGGATAGAGATCAATTACAAATCTTTACAATTTATACGAAATATACACTTGCTATTATACCCCCGCAGTCGAAGCTGGAGGAGACCGAATGCTGAGACTGGATCTAAAATCTTCGAAGAGTAAAAATATCTGCAATCTGGTAACGAGAGGGAACATGAAGAATCCGGACCTGACCGCGCTGCACCTGTTCACGCACGAAATGAATATCCAGCTCAATATGTTTCGTGCGTTGATGTTGAACTGGATTCCCTGATAGATAAATGGCGCTGACGTTGTCACAATATACGAGAGTGGCTCGAGATAACGGCTGAGATAGCTCAAGAAGCAGGTTACGAATCCAGCAGATTTCAGCAACATTGGCAACAGCTCGATATTCGGCTTCTGCACTGGATCTAGAGACGGTACTTTGGCGCTTGGAAGACCAGGATATCAGATTATCAGCATAGTATATGCAGTAGCCGCTAGTAGACCGTCTCGTATCGGGGCAACCTGCCCAGTCAGCATCTGTGTACGCAGTCAGAGACGGAGACGAAAAACGACTCAGTGTGATACCAAACGAAGATGTGCCTTTAATATATCGGATGATTCGCTTCAAGGCATTCTAATGAGATTGCATGGGGGAGTGCATGCACACCTGCTGAACAACATATGTAATGTCCGGTCGAGTGAAGGTGAGATACTGCAGTGCCCCAGCTAAGCTTCGGTATAGAGTGGGGTCATGAAAATGGTCACCGGAAGCACCGAGCTTAGCATTTGTATCAACCGAAGTGGCGACTGGGTTGCATGATTGCATGCCCGCATGAGTAATGATGTCTGTGGCATATGATTGTTGTGAGAGCAACAAACTCGATTTCGTGCGAGTGACCGAAATACCAAGGAAGTAACAGAGAGGACCGAGGTCTTTCATGGCAAATTCACTAGCAAGTTTGGCCAGAAGTTGATGTCGGAGAGTCGCAGACGAGGTGACAAGAAGAATGTCATCGACATATAAGAGTAGAAAAGTCGTATTATGCCCTTGATGAAGAGTGAACAGAGATGCATCACATTTGCTGTGGTGAAAACCCAATGTAAGAACGTAATTAGTAAACCTTTGGTACCAAGCCCGTGGTGCCTGTTTCAATCCGTAGAGCGACTTTTTCAGTGAGCAAACAGAGTCTGGATAGTCTTTATCGCAAAAACCCATCGGTTGATACATATTGACCGTCCCATTAAGGTTACCGTGTAAGAAGGCGTTAGTGACGTCTAGTTGATGAACGTCCCAACCCTTCGATATGGCAATAGATAACACTGTCCGGATCGTTGCCGGTTTCACAACCGGGCTGAAAGTCTCTCCACAATCCACGCCAACCTGTTGTAATCTGCCGTCACACACAAGACGAGCTTTATACTGCTCGAGAGTACCATCGGACTTGAATTTGTGTTTGAACAGCCACATGCTTCTTATAACATTCATATGTGGCTGTCTTGGGACCAAATCCCACGTCTTGTTTCTAATTAATGCATGATATTCAGTTGACATTACAGAGTACCATTCCGGAATAGATAAGGCATCGGCTGGGGTTTTGGGTATGGGCACAAGTGAAGTGGAGGTGTGTAAGGAGAAGGGTTGTTTGGGTTTTTGGATGCCACTCATGGAACGAGTGTGCATGGTTCGTGTTGGCGGTGGGGGCGGACATGGGTTGGTTGATTGGAAGTTGGGGTTGGGTTGTGGGTCGGGCTGGTGTGTGTAGTGCTGGGCTGGGTTTGGCTTGGCGGTATGACAGGAGAGGTGGGGTTGGGCGACGTAGGCTGGTGGAGACGGGTTGGGCTGGTTAGTAGGCCAGGCGGTATTGAGAGGTGAATGGGCTGTGGAAGGTGGGAGGGCCGAGGATGGTGAGGGATTGGTGTGAACGATGTTTGGGTTGGGCGAAGACACGACATGAGACCAAAGGTGAGGTGGGAACGGGTCAGTGAGGAAGTTGTAGGATGGAGTCGGTGAGATTGATTGGGCGAACGGTAAGGTGGTTTCATCAAAGGCGACATGACGAGAGATGAATACTTGGTGTGTGTTAAGGTTAAGGCATCGATAGCCTCGGTGGTTGGGGGGGGGGGGGTCAGCAGAGGAGGTTTCGGTTGTGGAGGGTTTCGGCGGAGAGAGGTGATCGTGGACAAGAAAAGCTTTACATTGTATTTTGAAGAGGGTGGCCCAGGAGTTATATTGAGAAGATTCGATCTCCAGGGTTATGGGAATTAGGTTTTTGATATTGGAAACTGTGGTTGCAGGGTGAAGGGAGGGGGAGGTGGTCGAAGGCATGATAGAGGAGGTCATGGCTGATGTAGTCATCGGCACAGGGTAGGGATGAGTAGAGCAACAGATCGAACAAGGTTAGGAAGAAGGTGGGGGGCGGCGATTTAGGTTTAGAAGAGGAGAGGTGTCTCTATTTTAGGATAGAGATCAATTACAAATCGTTACAATTTATACGAAATATACACTTGCTATTAGTTTATAAATATCCATTGGGAATCCATAGGTGATTATTTGCAGATAGTCCAAACCACAAAAAAGGAAATAAACAATATAATAAGTTATTCGTTGGTAAGCCTTCAATATTTAGCAACATGTTAGGAAGATAACTTTGTTGGTGTCGGTCATTGACCTTTGTGGTGATTAGTTGGAAATTATGAAGATAGGATTCCGGATCAGACTTGTCTCAGTTTTTGTATGCTGACCAAAGTTGTGACGAACAATATAAGTACTCCAAACGCATTTTCTGGTTTTCATGAATGTCCATTATCAGAATACCAACTTCACATCTCGACTTATAATGAAATTGGTGGACTTGACATTGCCATTGACGGAAATTGATTTGCATTGTTTCACATGTATCCAGAATATGTGTGTATTTGGAAACCTATGGTGTATAAAGTATTTGGAAACCTATGGTGTATATGAGAATGTATGTTAGTTTAAATGTCTTTTGTGAGAGTTTGTCGATTAATGCTAGAAAGAATGATCATGAAATGTTTAGGGCCTAAGGAGTGCCCCAAATGGTTTCCGCTTGTGTGCTTAGTACATGCGAGCTAAGAAAGCTATGGTGCACATCATCGGTCCACACTTCTTTTTAGCTCTAGAAATGGTTCTTTGTTGACAAGTTTCTACATTAAAAATGAGCTGGAAAATTTCTCATATGACACGCTTTCCATGTCGTATAGATTGCATTTTGGTGGATATGGGAACCAACGGTGTACACGTACTAGAAACCAACAGTACATAAGGCATACATTTCTATATAATGTAATGAACTACAGAAGACATGTGTGTGTATGTATGTGGTATCTGGAAATTGTTAGATTAAATATTATTTATTTAGTATTTAATCTTGTAGCCTATATAATCATTTATATTATATTAGATCAAAATATATTTAATAACCTATTATAATTAGTTGGTAATTGTTGATGGACCATATTACCCTTATTAACTAATTAGGTTTCCTCTTGGGTGTATAAATAAGGGGCTTATTAGAGAGTTAAAGGGTTAGACAGTTTACACACTTTACACAATCACAACCCTCATTAACATCATAATCGAACTCTCTCCCTCTAACCGAAACCTTACCCTACTTTCGGTTTTCATCACCATCATTACTTTACACCCTAAGGAGGAACCGAATCAACTTGACAAAGATGTCGAACTCAATGTCTGGATCTCTGACTGGATTCTCTTCTGCTTTGAATGCCATAACAGGTATGTTATTCATGTTTTCCATTTAGTTTAAACATAACTGATCAACATGTGGTATCAGAGCATATGTTGATAAATCAGTTCTGTTTTTCGTATCCATTATTCTGGGATCATAAATCTGGAAAACAGAAAGTTTTTGAAGCCTTAAAAATTTCGGCTGTTTTGAGTCCATGTTGCCGAAATCCCTGTTTTCGGAAAAGAAAAGTTTGATAAATTGACACGAAATCGTAATGGGAAAGATAATATCCGAAATCTGTTTACTAAAAACCATTAAATTTCAGATTTCGGAACCCAGAATTATGTTCTTATTATTTTAGGGTTCATCATTTATGTTCTAAGAAACTCGAAAAATTCATAAGATTTGGAATATAATTTTGGATTAGTAAGTGTTTTACTGTTTTGATCTAAATTTTTATCTATTAAATTTTCGAAAACTGTTAAAGAGATAATCAGTTATTATTTTCGAAATCCTTGATAAGTTTAGATCATGATTAAAACAGGAAATACTATCCCAAATCCCTTAAAAATCGAGTTTCAGTTTTATCACAATCAGCAGCTGTTAACAGAGATCACAACTCGAGACTAAGGTTGCGACTCGCAACCACGAGATTGCGACTCGCAACCACTAGATTGCGACTCGCAACCACGACCATCACAAGTCGAGAACTAAGGTTGCGACTCGCAACCGCAATCATCACAACTCGCAACTAAGGTTGCGACTCGCAACCATAACCATCACAAGTCGAGACTGAGATTGCGACTCGCAACCATGACCATTACAAGTCGAGACTGAGATTGCGACTCGCAACCATGACCATTACAAGTCGAGACTGAGATTGCGACTCGCAACTAAGATTGCGACTCGCAACTAAGATTGCGACTCGCAACTAAGATTGCGACTCGAGACCTCATTATTTTTTATGCTGTTTAATGTGACCTAAAAATACTTGGTTTGCTATTAAATACTTGGTTTTGTTAACACTTACTTACTTACTTAATCAGAATCAGATAATTTTTGCAAAACCAAAATATAGCTTAACTTGAATGAGCTTCTGATGTATTAATTCTGGCCAAAGCTGATTTACTACATCTATTTATTGTTCAAGTATTATAAAAAGCTATGTTAAGTATGCATTACAAACCTGAAATGTCTTAATTCTGGCCAAAGCTGATTTAATTCATTTATGTTTAGCATAACTTGACAAGTGCATAACTAAAGTGATTGTCTCATTTCTGGCCAAAGCTGATTTGTCACAATTACTTTGCACACATATTTAAATGATTACACTTCTGGCCAAAGCTGATTTGTCTTCATTTAAATAGAATTTTACTAAGTCTATTATTTTGATGTTAGTAATAGACATTATCACAGCTTCATAATTAAAATGGTCATTACTTATGCCTGCCTTAGTATAACATGCCCTTAGATCACATTAAGACTTCTTTCTTAGTATCATAACTTGCTCATCTTATTTCCACTATCAGCACCCAATCAAGGGATTCCACCTTTGACTGGTGATAATTTTGCTGCTTGGAAGGATGCCCTCATGCTTACTCTTGGGCTGCTGGACTTTGATTATGCTCTAAGAGAGAATAAGCCAGCGGACCTTACTGCTACTAGTACTGCTGCTGAGCAGTTACTCCATGATAAGTGGACTAGGTGTAACCGCATGTCTCTCATGTTCATGAAGCAGTCCATTCATAACTCAATCAGAGGGGCCATTCCTGATTCTGAAGATGCTAAAACCTATCTGGCTTCTGTGGAGGATCAATTCAAGGGAACATCAAAAGCACACGCTAGCACTCTTATCCTCAAGCTGGTGACGACTAAGTATGATGGGAGGAGCGGCATTCGCGAACACATCATGATGATGCATGACATGGCCAATAAGTTGAAGGGCCTAGAGATGGAGATCAGTGATGGTTTTCTTGTTCACTTCATCATCACTTCGCTTCCTTCGTCCTATGAAGCATTCAAGATCAATTACAACACTCAGAAGGACAAATGGACGATGAGTGAGCTGATCGCCATGTGCGTGCAGGAGGAAGAGCGTATGAAGATGGATCGCCATACTGATGTTGCTAACTTCACCACCTCCAGCTCAAAGAAGAGGAAGAACAATTATCCAAGAAAGGATGCTTCTAAGGTTCAAAAGCCAAATCCAAATCCTAATACAAGTGCACCTTCCAGCTCTAAGAACTCCTTAGGCAAACCCTACTGCAAGTTCTGTAAGAAAACAGGACATAAGCAAAAGGAATGCCCTGACTTCAAGGAGTGGCTGGCTAAGAAAGGTAACGATTTTTTCATGATACTTGAGTCCTTTAATTTAAATGTTCCTGCTAATTCTTGGTGGTTTGACTCTGGTTCTATGGTACATGTTACGAATTCACTTCAGGGATTCCTTACAATCCGGAAGCTGGGAAGAAACCAAAGAACACTTAAAGTTGGGGATGATCGGGAATTAGAAGTGAAGGCCATAGGAACATTACAATTATTTTTGAAAACTGGTTTATGTATTAAACTTTATGATACCTTATATGTTCCTGAGGTAACTCGGAACCTTGTATCAGGACCAAAGTTAGACATGGACGGTTTTGTTGTTTCCCATGGTCATCGCAAACTCTCTATTCTCTATGATTCCGTTGTTTATGGTACTGGCATTCTGGATGGTGGTCTCTATAGATTAGAACTAGATGATAATTTTTCCAAATCTTTGTTGTCATATAATATTAATGAATCACTCACAAAGATGGAAAAGAAACAAATTCGAGACTTAGAGACTTCATCTATGTTGTGGCATCAACGTTTAGGCCACATCTCAAGAGAACGATTAAATCGTCTCGTAAAGGATGAAGTCTTACCTCCTCTCGATTTCACCGATTTTGGAACATGTGTCAAATGTCTCAAAGGCAAAATGACATTAGCCAATAAGAAAGGAGCCACTAGGAGCTCTAATTTATTAGAACTCATTCACACTGACATTAGTGGTCCTTATCAAATTGCTGGTATAACAGGACATACTTCATTTATCACTTTCATTGATGACTATTCTCGTTATATGTACTTGTATCTTATAAAGGAAAAATCTGAATCTCTAACAACTTTTAAAGATTATAAAGCTGAAGTTGAAAAGCAATTAGATCGTCAGATTAAAGTTGTGAGATCAGATAGAGGCGGTGAATATTATGGAAGACATACTGATGTGGGTCAAGCTCCTGGTCCATTTTATGAGTTTTGTAAGGGCCAGGGGATTGTGAACCAATACACCATGCCTGGTACACCTCAGCAGAATGGTGTAGCTGAAAGAAGAAATCGTACCCTTATGAACATGGTGCGCAGTATGTTAGCCAACACTAATTTACCATTATTCCTCTGGACTGAAGCGTTAAAAGCAGCTGTTCATATACTCAATAGAGTTCCTTCTAAGTCTGTCCCTAAAACTCCTTATGAACTTTGGACAGGAAGGAAACCGAGTCTTAAATATATGAAAGTATGGGGCTGCATTGCTGAAGCAAAACTTTACAATCCTTTCCTAAGGAAACTTGACCCTAAAACAGTTACCTGCTTCTTTATCGGGTATCCTGATCATTCGAAGGGTTATCGTTTCTATTGTCCTTCCCATGTCACCCGTATTGTTGAAACCAAGCGTGCTGCGTTCCTGGAGGATTTCAAGGTCAGTGGGAGCAGTACTAATCCTTACGAAGAATTGCAAGAAGTACAAGACGCGGGGGGGAGAGACTCGTCGCTTATCATTACTCCGTTTACTCCTCTTGTACCCCATGCAACTGCACCTGAAGTCACTGCACAAAATCCATCTCCACAATCAGAACCCATTATACCTCATAACGAAGGCACATCAAACGCTCAAAACCAAGACAACGCTGAACCCGATAATCAACTCAGGAGGTCATCTAGGCAAAGAAGGCCTACTAATTGGGATGATTATGTTACCTACCTGACTGAAATGGATGCTGGAAAGCTCAATGATCCTATCTCTTATAATGAAGCCATTAGTAGTGATCAGTCTTCTGAATGGAACAAAGCAATGATTGATGAGCTTGAATCCATGAAGAAAAATGACGTTTGGGATTTAGTCGAATTACCCAATGGTGCCAAACCTGTAGGTTGTAAATGGGTGTTCAAAACAAAACTGGATCCGAATGGGAACGTTGAACGCTACAAAGCGAGATTGGTTGCAAAGGGCTACACTCAGAAAGAGGGAATTGATTATCAAGAGACGTTTTCACCTGTCTCTCGTAAAGATTCATTAAGGATCGTTATGGCCCTAGTAGCTCATTTTGATTTAGAGCTGCATCAGATGGACGTCAAAACTGTTTTCCTTAACGGAGACTTAGACGAAGATGTTTACATGAAACAACCTGAAGGCTTTAAACCTGAAGGTCAGGAGCATCTAGTCTGTAAGTTGAAGAAATCCATTTATGGGTTAAAACAAGCATCACGTCAATGGTACCTTAAGTTTGATGAAGTCATGAAGAGGCAAGGTTTTATGAAGAATCAAGTGGATCAATGCACCTACCTCAAGATGAGTGGGAGTAACTTTACTATACTTGTCCTTTACGTAGATGACATTCTATTGGCAAGTAATAGTTTAGACATGTTGCATGAGTCGACGCGTTTACTCTCGCATAACTTCGACATGAAGGATCTCGGAGATGCTTCTTACGTCATTGGCATCGAAATTCACCGAGATAGACACAAAGGGATCTTAGGATTGTCTCAAAAGACTTACATAGATCGTGTCCTTACACGTTACAACATGCAACAGTGCAAACCCTCCGTCGCTCCAGTAGTTAAGGGAGATGTTTTCGGTTCATTCCAGTGTCCGACAACAGAGGTTGAAAAGGAGCAAATGAGCCAGATACCTTATGCGTCAGTAGTCGGGAGCCTGATGTATGCTCAAGTCTGTACTCGCCCAGATATCGCTTATATTGCTGGAATGCTAGGTCGTTATCAGACTAATCCTGGCCTAGATCACTGGAAAGCAGCTAAGAAGGTCCTTAGATATCTGCAAGGGACGAAAGACTATAAACTGACATATAGAAGAAGTGATCATTTAGAAGTGGTAGGTTATTCTGATTCTGACTTTGCCAAATGCAAAGATGACAAGAAATCCACTTCGGGCTACATCTTTATGTTAGCAGGCGGACCTATCTCATGGAAGAGTCATAAACAACAGTTAACTACAACTTCCACAATGATGGCAGAGTACATTGCTGTTTACAACGCAACCTGTCATGGAATGTTGCTTAGAAATCTGATCACTGGACTCAAGATTGTTAATTCCATTTCTAGACCATTGAAGCTTTACTGTGATAATTCAGCTGCCGTTAGTTTCTCGAACAGTAACAGTTCGACTGGAGCTGGTTTATATCTTGATACGAAGTACTTGTTCGTACGTGAACGAGTTGAGGAAAATAATCTTTGTATTGAGTATATTAGTACTAAAGATATGCTTGCGGATCCGATGACTAAAGGTCTCCCACCTAAAGTTTTCGAAGAACATGTATCGAATATGGGACTTATTAAAGACCTTGTTTAATGGCATATTGTACTAGCTTATGTTTTAATTAATAAAATTTCCTCAGTTTGATTTTGTATGTCTCTAACATATGTTCTGCCGGTGTAATGACATATAGACAAATATAAATACAAGTCAGACGCTAAAGGGCTGCATATTTTGATCGTAACTGTTAGGTTTTAAATTGAGGCTATAGTATGACTAATGGGGGTCCTGAGTCGAATGATGATTCAACGGCTGTATTTCTCTGCTATAGTTCTTGGTTTAAGGCTAAAATGAGTGTTAACTCCTGGCCAGGCTTACCTAATACTCATGATAAATGATTACTTGGCTAAGTGGGAGAATGTTAGATTAAATATTATTTATTTAGTATTTAATCTTGTAGCCTATATAATCATTTATATTATATTAGATCAAAATATATTTAATAACCTATTATAATTAGTTGGTAATTGTTGATGGACCATATTACCCTTATTAACTAATTAGGTTTCCTCTTGGGTGTATAAATAAGGGGCTTATTAGAGAGTTAAAGGGTTAGACAGTTTACACACTTTACACAATCACAACCCTCATTAACATCATAATCGAACTCTCTCCCTCTAACCGAAACCTTACCCTACTTTCGGTTTTCATCACCATCATTACTTTACACCCTAAGGAGGAACCGAATCAACTTGACAAAGATGTCGAACTCAATGTCTGGATCTCTGACTGGATTCTCTTCTGCTTTGAATGCCATAACAGGTATGTTATTCATGTTTTCCATTTAGTTTAAACAGAACTGATCAACAGAAATGTGATGCTACGTACAAAGATATATTTGTAATTCATACACACAAAATAACTTTGTGTAACCTAAAACAACTCACTAACAGACACGGTCCATTATCACCCATTACTAATCATGATACCTATCTTATTAGTAACAAAATGACTCACTGACACATAACAAGTCCCATTAATATACTAATCAATGTACACATCTCACTAACACAAAAATGGCTTGTTATAACTTAATATGTTGGTGACTTGAAAATTCATACGCATAATCAGGGGCAAACCTGCCTTGAGAGCAAAAGTAGCCCCTGCTACTCCTTAACTTTTGTCTACAAGTGCAAAAAAAAAAAAAATTTGTATTCCACTACCCTAAAAAGATATAGTGCTACCCTCCTCAATAGCAGAACACCTTATACTCTCAAAAGGTTTTTTTTTTTTTTTTTTAAAGCATAAAACTAATTAAAAGCCCACACCTACACTAATTAGAAGCCCAAACTAATTCAGAAGCCCACTACCCAATCAAATTGTAATTTGTTTTTTGTTTTTTGAAGGCGGGACTGAATAAACGGAGCACAGCGACACACACACGCCACACACCCTCGTCCTCTGCAGTCTACCCTCGCCCCTCTGAGTCCGACCTCCACGAGTCCATGTCTTCACGCCTGACGCCTCCGCTACTCGTGCTCCGGCCGGCTTACTCCGACGACTTCCACATTCCACAAGCAATTTAGGTATTCTTCCACTTAGTTCAAAAGTGTAATTGTTTATTTGTTTATATAAATTTTTAATTTGGATTTTTTACGGGCAATTGAATGATTGATTAGGCTTTAGGGATTTTGGGTTCATGTGTAAATTGTATTTTAAGAAACTTAAATTTGTGTTTTATATACCATTGTTTGGACGATATTTTAGGCCTCACAAATGCTTTATCCAAACATCTTAAAAAAAGAGTCAATACTTATTAGAAGTGGCTAAGGTGATAAACGGACAAAACGAACATTGAATAATCTAAGACATAACGCGTTTGACAAGATGTTGGCAAGAGTGACATCTTTTTGTGAAAAAAACAAGATTGAGATGCTTGATATGACGGAAAGTTGTGGTAACAAAAGAAACCGAAAGAATTTCATTACTAATCGACATTATTTTGAAGATGAAGTTTTTAATACGGTTTTGGATATGTCAATTCAAAAGCTTGGAAATCGATTCAATGAGGTATCAACTAGTTCGATAGAAAATATGTCTGGTTTAAATCCTTGTGATTCATTTTCTAAGTTTGACATATCTAAGATAGTGGCATATTTTGAGATGTATCCAAATGATTTTAGTAATGAAAAAAGAAGGTGCATTTCGAGTGATCTTACGACCTTTTATCACACTTCAAAGGAAGATGATAAATTTGCAAAATTGGGTGGAATGTGTGACCTTTCTCGTGTAATGGTGGAAACCGGAAAGCACGACACTTTTCCTTTTGGTTTATCGAATATTGAAGCTAGTTTTGTTTTTACCGGTTGCAACTGCAACCGTTGAAAGATTCTTTTCTAAAATGAAGCTTATTAAGACGGATTTATAAAAAGCCCTTCCTTTCGTAGTGTACGCAACATATTTGAACATTATTGTTAAAAAAATATTCACCAAATTAAATACCTGAATTCGTAGATAATTTCCTGCTGAGTGAAGGGCTTCCAACACAATAGAAATATGATAGTCAATCATGTCACCACTCGCTTGAGTAAAAATATCGAGCAATGGAGACGAACCACCACTATACAACCATCCTAATAAGCCCCATTCAGAAGACATTGTAGCGTCATGCTTCTGTTCAAATTTCGGAGTTCCTGTGCCTAATGACAAAACTAGAAACCGACCATGTTCCCTTTGATCTATCGGGAAAAAGTTGGGACGTTTTGTGGTTATATCCTTAATTACTTCACTTATAGCAACCAAAATCTGCATGCAATAGAACATATATTATTTATGCTTTATAATTAACATGCATTTGGATATTCATTATATACAATTTATCTAATCATTTATTAAAAGAAATGGACTACCGGATTGTTGGCGATCACTGAACCATCGATAAGATTAAATTCTTTCGAATCAATTGTGAATTGATGGGATGGAAGATAAGTTGGGGCTGCTGACGTTGCAATGCATACATCAGATACCTTGGCGTTAATACTTGGATTCTTCTCAACCTGATCAAACAAACATAAATATTGTTGGGATACATTTTAATATATATTAAATGTTGAGGAAAATATGTTTGAAGTAGTAGCATGTGAATGACAAGTAGGCTGCTCAAACATTTTTTTTTTTTTTGGTATAACTATTAGAGATAACACATGATCTCCATAATATCTCATATCAAGTTAAATACTTTTTGGGTAAATTACAATTTTCGTGCTTTATGTTTGTATCAGATTGTAATGGATGCCCTATAACTTCAAAAATTACAGTTGCAGTCTTTTATTTGTAAAACCCATTACACCATGGGTCCTTTAACACTAACCTAGTTAATATTTTTAGTTAAGTCTAAACATGTGCATTGCATGTGAAGATAGATTGGTAATTTCATTCATTTGTTTATATAAAACCCTATCTTTTCTGTCACCCATTTCCCTATCCCCCCCCCCCCCCCCCCCCCCCTCTCTCTCTCTCTTTAACCAACCTCCATCACCACCACTAAATCCAGCTACCACCATCGTATCCCAGCCACCACCACTATATCCAACAACCACCACCACAAAATCTGTCCAGCAAACCCCACCACCATCACTATCGAAACCGGCCAACACCAGGCTTAAGTTAGCACTTAACCCTATCATCTCTCTCAAACAAACAGTTACAACAACAATCATGAACACTACAATTTACACATCTACTATAATCAACCCTAACCCTAGCAACCTATGCATAAACAGACCTCCCATGGCAACGTTTTATCGGTTATCACATATTCTCCGTACTCGTAGCTCCGATTATCCAAACGGTTTACTCATCTTCGGCTCAAAATTCCAGAACCAACCGGTTTTCTGGTTTACAACGTCGTTTGGATCCAGCGAGATCAGTTTTTGGCTTCATCAGCGGCTGATTTAGCTAGTCTAACAGAAGAGCCATGGTCGTTTATAGATCTAGATTTTGCTAAGAGTTGAGCTCTAGAACATCAAGATTAAGATTGTGGATTTTAGATCTGGATTTAGCACAAGAACATCAAGATTGTAATAAAAGTAGCTTTCATCGATGGATGATAGATCACATGTCATTTTGATAGAAATTATGGATTTTAGATTTTGATATTTGCGGGAAGTTCACGTTTTTTGAGAGAAATTGTCGATTTGATGGAGGGGGTTATTGAGATTCACCGTTCAGCAAGAAATGTCTGTGCTTGTACATTGTGCATAGATACGTGTACTTCGTTCATTGTGGTGGTGGTTGTGAGGTGGTGGTAGTAGGTGGAGAAGAAGAACAAAAGTATAAGGTTTTATTTATCTTTTTTATTTTTTGTTTTCTTGAGTTGTTTTTTTTATTTAGAGTTAAATGCCATTTTAGTCCCTGTGGTTTGGGTCATTTTGCCAGTTTAGTCTAAAGGTTTCATTTTTAACCTGTGGGTCCAAGAAGGTTTCACTGTTGCCATTTTAGTCCACTGGGTTAACTTCATTAATTATTTTTGTTAACGAGAAGAGCGATTTTGTCATTTTGTATGGCCGAATTGCCTTTCTAGTTAACAGAATTATATATAAAATGATCGAATTGCCCTTTTGGTTAACAGAAAAAATGAATAAAGTTAACCCAGTGGACTAAAATGGCAACGGTGAAACCTTTTTGGATCCACAGGTTAAAAATGAAACCTTTTGACTAAACTGGCAAAATGACTAAAACCATAGGGACTAAAATGGCATTTAACTCTTTTATTTATAAATAAACTTTTAAATAAAAGGGTAGAGTAAAATGACTTATATACCCTCATGTGCGTTGCATATGACCAGACTTAATTGATAATTCTAACTGAGTTAGTGCTAAAGAAGGACTGTGACTGTAATTATTGAAGTTAAAGGGCATCCATTGCAATCTGATACAAACGTAAAGGACGAAAAGTGTAATTACCCATACTTTTATGCATAGAATGTATATCTCGTTTATATTTTTTATTTGTACATTGATTTTTGTAAATATATTTGATCTCTCCTAATGGGTAGAGAGAACTCCTTCATTACATGGTATTAGGTTAATATACCATGGATCCTCTACCTTCTACCTAACCCTATTTCTTGTCACATGCATCGTTCCTCAGCCATGGCATCCTCTTCTTCTTCCGTTGATAGTAATCTAGAAATCGCAACCATCCTCCACATGATTACTATCAAACGTTCATCCTCTAATCATCTCCCTTGGCATAATCAAATTCCCCAATTGTTCTCTTAATACTGTTGATCGGGCATATTGATGGCTCCTTATAGCCTCCAACGACACTATCACTCTCGAAGATAAAGTCTCCCCTAATCAAGCTTATTCCATCAGGTATGATATAGATTAGGGAGTTATTGTTTTGCTTAATTCGTCTCTTACTAAAGAAGCAGTCGCTAAGGTTTTAGGGATCACTATTGTTTATCAAATTGATTGGCTAAGCCACCTATAGTAGCAATTTTGTTGAATGAGTTCACAATCTCTAGGATACTTTTCACCAAACTTCAAAGGTACCACCTCTGTTACTGAATATGGCCGAAAGTTCAAGGCCATTTGTGATCAACTTTCATCAATCAGTCAACATGTGGATGAAATCGACAAGTTCTATTTGTTTTTATGTTGCCTAGGTTCCACTTGTAGCTTATCAGGTGGTATAGGCCGCTCTTGTCACCCACCTCACTATTCGTTGTACCGGAAAGATGCGCACTATGCTAACACGTGTCTAAACATGTCTTCGTTTGCTTCTCATGTTCTTCTTATGATGGTAATTTGGCATAAGAATTTCATGCTTAGTGTCATGTTAACAATGGTATTCAGGAGGGGTATGTGGACTAGGGAGCCACAACCCAAATGAGCAGCTCCGTGTCTGGGTACTCCAAGGTAACTTTTGGTAACGTTAATTCTTTGACTATCTCTCAAACTTATTCATGTACAGTCTCAAATAACTTACCATTATTGGATGTCTTGGTTATTCCTAAGAACCTCTTATCTATAAGCAAGTTGATGACTGATCACCCGATTGATGTCTTATTTTCTCAACCATCATTTACTATTAAGGACCGACAAGCAAGATAACTTCTAGCACAAGGCCGGGGTAAAAATGGGCTATATGTGCTTCATGATGGAAACATACGTTGGTGGCTATTATTTCTAATTATAACGCTTCATTTGAACTTTGGTATGTTTGGGCCATGTGGTTTTGGATGCTATTTCCTCTTTAAATAAACTTGGTTGTTTGTCAATTACTTCAATTTGGTCTAAACCTTTTATTTGTACCCTTTGTTAACTTTCTAAAAGATATGATTTACTGTTTGAATTGATTAAAAACGTGCTTTGCATCCTTGGATTTAGTTCACTGAGATTTACACGGTTTGACACCCGTTATCTCAATTGATGATTATCTATATTACAATGTTTTTGTGGACTATTCCCGATTCACATAGCTTTATCCCTTTAAGACCAAAACTATTTTCTATACGGTCATAATAGTAAATATGGTTCAAACACAATTTTCAAGCAAGGTAAAGGTTTTTCAAAGTGATAGTGGCACTGAGCTTGTTAATCACCAAGTTTGTGCAACCTTTTTCATCATCTCTCCTATTGTAACATCCCAAGTAAATCATGTCAAGATATGTTTGATTTGCTCCTTATAGGTTGCCTATCTAGAAACTCACGGTTTACTTTCACTCGATGAGTTGCTCGCTCTAGAAAAACGCATCTTAGTAATGAAGGTATCCACCCCCTTATAATGGGACCCAACGTCCTCGCTGGCACAATAACTTAACTGCTGGCTTTGATACCATTTGTAACATCCCAAGTAAACCTTGCTAAAATATTTTTCGCTTTGCTCCAGATGGGTTGCCCATCGAGAAACTCACCTGACAGTTTTACTTTTGCCCGACGAGTTGCTCGCTCAGGCGAAACGTGTTTTGGTATAGAAGGTATCCAACCCCTTGTAAGAAAGGCTTTGTTCTCTTTCTCTGCTGATGTGGGACTTACATTTGTCCTCATACTTCATAAAAAACAGCATGGCTAAACGTAAACATAAACATGTTGTTGAACGGGTTGGCCATGTTATTTCATGCTAGTGTACGTACCTACATCCTAGTGGGTTGAAGCTTTTAGTTCTGCCGTGTTTATCATCATCTGGTGGTCTACCAAGGTTCCGGATGATTAATCACCTTTTGCGTTACTATTCTCAAATTCACCAACCTATGGGCATTTTGGGATGTGGTGTTAATTCGTACCTACGGGATTACTCGCCTCATATACTTGCATCCGGAATATGGGATACAATGCACAATAAAAAGGATAAAATGTATCTAGTCACCTCTCGAACATACATCACTAAACATGCTCATTTCGATGAATTTTATTCCCATTGATGAAATTTTTTGCTTCAAGTGATCTCTCTACTCTAGCGGTATCATTTATTTTCTTGAAGATGCCAACTAGTTTCAACACAACTTGATTCTTGTACACCGGTTGCAAAGTCACATGTCCCAACATGTTCTCCATGCTCTTTATGGAAAGGGGGTCAAGTTGGTGTTCATGTTCCTTTGCATTCAACAACAATTCAACCCACAATTGAGTCGATTTTGCCTCTTAGTCATTCATCACCCATCTACGGCCCCACACCAGTCCCAACATCTCTTACTCTTTCTACTGGTATGGCTCTAACAACTGCTAAAACCAACCCTGTTGTCTTTGAGGTCCAATAACCTACACCACCACCTTCATCATCGACCCATCTAATGATTACTAGGCCCGTGCAGGTGTCTTTAAACCAAAACACAAGGATGATCTAGCCCACCTAAGCAATCATAGTCTTTACTCGGCTCTATTATCCTAAACCGGTCCTAGAACTTATAAATCAGCCACTAAACGTCCAGAGTGGGTGCTTGTTATGCATGAGGAACTCCATGCCTTAAAACATAATAATGCTTGCTAATTAGTTCCCCGACCGACAACAGTAAACATAGTTGGTTCAAAGTGGGTTTTGCGAACAAAGTATCACCCCGATGGTATAGTTGAACGCCTTAAAGCTCGTTAGAGTTTTACTCAAATACCCAGCTTGGACTTTTCACTTACGCTTACTCCGGTGTCAAAGCATCCACGGTTCATATTGTTCATTCACTCGCAGTAATTAATAAAAGGAAACTTCATCAATTGGATGTTAAAAATGCCTTCTTAAACAGCCACCTGACTAAAACGATTTTTATGGAACAACCCCTAGTTCATTGATCCTAAGTTTGCTATCCGTGTGTCCATATTGAAGAAGGTGTTATATGGTCTCAAATAGGCAACACGTGCATTGTTTCAATGGCTCGGTACCTTTCTAATTGAGAATGTTTTTCTTGTAGCAGGGTTAATACGTCTCTTTTTATATTTAGTAGGGACACAGACATTATGTATTTATTGATTTATGTTGATGATCTTATTATGAAAGATAGTTGCTTACATAAGGAGTTTTCTATTAAGGTTATTCGGGATTAAATTATTTTATCTAGCTGAAAGTTGCTTACAACGAGAATGGGTTATTTCTGAGTCAGTTCAATTATGCTCATGATATTCACACTCATGCCAGTCTTATTGATACTAAATCGATGCTCACTCCTCTTACCACAACTGAGCTCTTTGCTTCTACTCGCACCGGCTTCTCAGAACCTACTCTATATCGTTCTTTAGTGGGTGTACTTCAGTATTTGACCGTCACTGGACCTCATCTTTCATATGCGGTTAATCAGACAAGTCAGTTTCTTCATGCCTCAACCGATTACCATTTTAATCCATTAAATGTATCTTGAGATATGTTACGGGAACAATTTCATACAGTCTTGCCTTTGAGCACCCTCGCAATGTGACTATCTTGGGTTACTCTCATGCAGATTGGGCACGTTGCATTGGGACTATGCGGTCCAGGTATAGCTAGTTATATACTAGGTTTATCCCCTACCAAGCTTCAAGTGGCAGACACCTAAAGTTTACCAAGATCACCATCTGAGCATTTTCATTCTACGCTTTGTCTTGTCCACCACCTTTTCACTTGATGAGATATATTGGAGATAAGATAACACATGATCACCATAATATCTTATATTAGGTTAAAAGTATTGTGTATCGAATGTATATCTCTTTTATTCAAGTTCAATATACATTCATCTATATACTATATTATAACACATCTTATGAGGACATCCTTAATTTTAAGTAAGACAAGTAAGATTGCTTAAGTTAAACCACTTAATGTATATATAAAAACTTTTCAAGGGGAAATTTGTCTTTTAAACAATACTTACAGAGTGTTGGGCCATCAAGAAGACACAAGCGCGTAAACTGGAGGTAGCAGAGATGAGGATGTTGAGGTGGATGTGTGGGCACACTAGGTTGGATAGGATAAGAAATGAGGTTTTTAGGGAGAGGTTAGGAGTAGCTAGTATATCAGATAAGATAAGGGAGGGAAGGTTAAGATGGTTTGAGCATGTCAGGAGAAGACAAGCGACATCCGCGGTTAGAACAATAGAAAGTCTCATTGTGGAGGGGCGGAGGAGTAGAGGTAGGCCGAAACTGACTTGGGAGGAGCGAATTAGAAAGGATTTGTTACACTTACACCTCTCTGAGGACATGATTGAGGATAGGAGTTCGTGGAGACGTAGTATTAAGATCAAAGACTTTTAATGGGTATTACCTCTTTGTATTAGCTTATTGTCTTAGGAGCTTAGTGGGTTTTGTTAGTGTCTTAAAAGGATTGTGCATGCTATCTCCTGTCTAATGTGTTATGAGTGTGTTAATTGTCTGATATCTTACTACGATTTTTATTAGTACAATACAATTTTTTTGTCTAGCTGTGTGCAATTGTATGTTTGCTATGACTCTTATATATGGAATCGTCATTGGAGCCGAGGGTCTCACCGGAAGCAGCCTCTTTGTCTCTGGGATAGAGGTAAGGTGTGCGTACATCGCACCCTTCCCAGACCCTACTAATAGTTGTTATGGCTATGGATGAGATTATATTGGGTATGATTGATTGACACCTTTACCCCTTAACATTACTTAACTTTTGGTTATTTAAACAACAATTACACTTTTCCCCCTTATTTTAAACCAACTACCCCTATGATTTTCCGTGGACATAACTTTTTCATACGTTAGTACTTTTTTTTTGAAAAAAAAGTACACCATAAATTTGAGCATTTTATTCTTTATAATTTGTGTATCGTATTTTTACAGTTTTTTTTTTGTTTATAAAAAATAATATGTTAGTTGATTAACGATGATTAGGGGTAAGCAATAACCGAACTGTTAACCGAAACCAAACCTAAAACAAACTAAACCAAAAAGAAATCAACCGAATTTTGAATTACCGATTAACCAAAACCAAATTAAAAGAAAAAAATAGGTTATCAGTTTTTTACCCTTGGTTGACCGAATTAACCAAACCATTCAGATTTTTATATATTTCTAGCTTTTATACCTTCATTTCATGTATTGATACGTCTATTAATTTTTAGCCAGAGTTTGATTTTGTTTATTAACCAAAATTAAAATGACAATCTAACGGAATAAACCAAATAGACTAACCAAAGACTGATTGGTTTTAAAAAAGATTAAGCGATTACTTCGGTTTCTGTTTCTGTTTCTGTTTGGTTGGGACTAATAACCGAACCAAACCAAATCAAACCATACACACCCTTGGCGGTGTTTGTGTTTCCCACTGCATTACATGGGGACCCTTCTAGTTTATATAAATATATTTGATTTATCCTAAAATGGTGTAGAGAGAATTCCCCTATTACAATAACTTCTTATATATCCCAAGATGACATCTTTGGTGGTTAAGTGCTGTGTTTTACAACCAAAATGTTGGTAGTTCAAATCTTATAGGGTGTAGATATTAGTGTGTTTATCTTATAAAATCTAGATATTATTATTAAAAAATTTATTCACATCATTCACATCATTCATAGTACAAAAAAGTATTCTTTTAGCGGCAAACTCGCATACCATTTGACATTCTTTTATATTTTGATTTCCATACATTTAGACCCGACTGTGTACCCTTGGACACAACAAATATCAATATGCTAGTTGTCATTCTAAAAAAATAGAAGAAGAAAAATGAGTATGTTTTCTAAGGATTAGTATGTTAGTTGTCACATATTGCTTTGTCAAATTTCCATTCCTTAATTTTGGTTATACCAGCTTAGTTTTTTGAGGACAGTTTGAGGTAGGGATGAGCATTTGGTACCGGGTACCGGTACCGAACTTTTCTCGTTTTTCGGTATTCGGTACTGGTACCGGTTCGGTACCGAACATGTACCGTGCTCATCCCTAGTTTGAGGGTATTCGGTGCAATATATACCTCATAGCTTGAGAAGATAACAGGCTGCATCAATTTAATGTCAAATGTCGGAATCACAATTTTTGTTATTGCATTTTCGAGTCGTTTATCTTGTAGTTTTTCGTGAATAATCACGCGTAGGTGATCTCCATTGTGTTGTGGGCCCATTAAACCTTTGATAACTTTCTTAGCCTTTCTAGCTGAAAATTCAATAATTTATACATGAATAAACTTATATAAAAAGAAACTAAAAATTCAATAATATATACATGAATAAACTTATAAAAAAAAACACGAACCTTTTTCACGTATACGTAGAGGGCTATGATTTTGATCTGAATTCGAAGAACTACTGTAAACGTAAAAAAATATACATTAGCAAAAGGATGAAATAATATAGCAATCTATAAACACGAAACTTATGAAAAAAACGTACACGTGTGATGTACTCATGTACCCACACTAAAACAAAGTAATCATTGCCGTTCAAAAAAAAAAAAAAAAAAAACAAAGTAATCATCGTTAGACCGCACGGTCAATGCCCGTGGAATGGTGGCGTAGAAGCCACTCTACGCCGGGCATACCGGCCCACGTGTTGCGTGGTGGGTGGCATGATGGGTGGGGCGGGTTTGATGATGTGGAAGCTCTTAATTGGTGGGGTGTAGTTTGGGTTCCTTTTGATTGGTTGATGTTTATTTATTTTTTTAAACGTCACTTTCATGCCCTCTTACCCCGTGCTTTTTTTACCACGTGTACTGCTGACGTGGCTGCAACATGACGCACACTCTCTCTTTATGGCTTCATGCCCTCCCACTTTGTATAGTGAGAATGAAGATAAAGTACGGTAATTATTAGCTTTGAAATTTCACGTGGCGCAATTTTAGGGTAACATAACTCACTCTTGGTTTTTATCCGAAATAAGGATATAAAAGCATTCGCAATGAATTCCTTATCCATATCCATATATTTCCACTAAAAACAATAAGTTTTTTTCTCTCCTTTTCAATTAAATAATATTTTTATACATTTATCATTACATTTTCTCCCCCTTCACTCACAACAATTTTAAAAATATTAAAAAATTATGAAGTTTTCTCTCTCCATATTTTTTTCCGATATATTTACATATGAACAGTAACTTTCCCATATATTTTCTCTCCTTCACTCACAACAACTCAAAAACACTAACAACCATTCCTTATAATATAACTAATCTCTCTCACGTATTTTTAAGGTTTTCATTGTACTCAAAAAACAATAACAACCATTCCTTATAATATAACTAAACTCTTTCACATATTTTTAAGGTTTTCACTGTGAATTCACAATTCTTTTATCAAATTAAATTTTGTCAGAGTTGTTTATATGTATTATAAAAAGTGGTTGTCAATCGAGGAGAAAAAAAAAGTTAATGTTTGAGTAGAAATTGTTTACTTTCTATAATTTTTTAATTTTTTTAAAAGTGGTTATGAAAAAGTGAGAGAGAAAAAGTAATAATAAATGTATAAAAAATATAAGTTATACTTATTGCTTATTTTATAAAACTTATTAGAAGTAGTAAAAGTAACTAGTGGAACTGACACGCGCAATGCGGCGTTAATTTGGCATTGGTTCATTTGTTACGGTATTTGTAGGATATCAATACTGGTTCCAATTATACTGAAGTGCTTTACGACGATCGAAAACCATAAAAACAAATACCGATTCTATTTTGATTTCACCGATGTTGTTTGGTCGGAATTGGTGCAGTTTGTCACGATTACCGACACTCGTTATAGCTTACGCTAGCCTAAAAACATTTTATTTTGAATAG
Source organism: Helianthus tuberosus (assembly GCA_030545235.1). NCBI lineage: Eukaryota > Viridiplantae > Streptophyta > Magnoliopsida > Asterales > Asteraceae > Helianthus > Helianthus tuberosus. The sequence continues at coordinate 147,981,599 of CM060358.1, forward strand.
TACGTACGTTTTCAACAAAATTTACATGGGAATATCAAGAAAAAAAAGTTTTAACAGAACGTAAAAAAGTTAATTTGTTTGCCACAATAAAGACCAAAAAAAACAATTATGTTCGATTTTTACAAAACATATATCGAAACGTAGATACAATTAAACATTTTGCAATGATATAGTAGGAAATCTGTAAAGCACCGATACCGTTTCCCAAAGTAATTCGGACGATATTTGGTTCTATTCGTCACGCTAAAAAAGTAAATAATATTTGACCCGTACGATTTTGATTTTTGATCAAAACATGTATCCAAACGTAGATTAAAATAAGAATATCGCAATGGTATATCCGGAATTTTATAAAACATTACCATATATTTTAGAAGAGTAAATTGCCATTTTAGTCCCTGAGTTTTGTCCAAATTTGCCAGTTTGATCCAAATAGTTTTTTTTTTGCATCTGGGTCCCTGACTTTTACATTTTGTTGCCATTTTGATCACTTTTCCTAACTCCATCCAAAAACCCAGTTACTCGCCTAACTCCATCCAAAAACCCAGTTACTCTTTTCAATTTAAACCTTTTTCAGTTGCCATTTTGATCCAATTCTTAAAAAAACATAAAAATTCTAAAAAATCCAAATAATTCTAAAAAATCCAAAAAAATCCTAAAAAATTCAAAAAAATTCAAAAAAATTCTAAAAAATTCAAAAAAAATCTAAAAAATCAAAAAAATTCAAAAAAATCAAAAAAATTCTAAAAAATCAAAAAAATTCTAAAAAATCCAAAAATCATTAAATGTTTCGGCACGAACCGTTTCGACCCGTACCGTTTCGACCCGTACCATATCGTTTCGAACCGAACCGTTTCGAACCCGTACCGTTTCGAACCCGAACCGTTTCGAAACCGTACCGTTTCGAACCCGAACCGTTTCCCGAACCGTTTCGAACCGTACCGTTTCAACCCGAACCGTTTCGACCCGTACCGTTTCGAACCCGTACCGTTCGAAATGGTACGGGTTCGAAACGGTTCGGGTTCGAAACGGTACGGGTTCGAAACGGTTCGGGTTCGAAACGGTACGGGTTCGAAACGGTTCGGGTTCGAAACGGTTCGGGTTCGAAACGGTACGGGTTCGAAACGGTTCGGGTCGAAACGGTTCGGGTTCGAAACGGTACGGGTTCGAAACGGTTCGGGTTCGAAACGGTACGGGTCGAAACGGTACGGGTCGAAACGGTTCGTTTCGAAACGGTACGGGTCGAAACGGTTCGGGTTCGAAACGGTTCGGGAAACGGTTCGGGTTCGAAACGGTACGGGTTCGAAACGGTACGGTTTCGAAACGGTTCGGGAAACGGTTCGGTTCGAAACGATATGGTACTGGTCGAAACGGTTCGGGTCGAAACGGTTCGGGTTCGAAACATTTAATGATTTTTGGATTTTTTAGAATTTTTTTGATTTTTTAGAATTTTTTTGATTTTTTAGATTTTTATATTTTTTTGAATTTTTTAGAATTTTTATGATTTTTTAGAATTTTTTATATTTTTTTGAATTTTTTAGAATTTTTATGATTTTTTAGATTTTTTTTGAATTTTTTAGGATTTTTTAGAATTATTTGGATTTTTTTGAATTTTTATGTTTTTTTAAGAATTGGATCAAAATGGCAACTGAAAAGCTGAAAAGGTTTAAATTGGATGGAGTTAGGCGAGTAACTGGGTTTTTGGATGGAGTTAGGAAAAGTGATCAAAATGGCAACAAAATGTAAAAGTCAGGGACCCAGATGCAAAAAAAAAAACTATTTGGATCAAACTGGCAAATTTGGACAAAACTCAGGGACTAAAATGGCAATTTACTCATTTTAGAATAACGAAAATGGTAAACGAGCAACGTTAACTTAAAAAAAAACTAAATGCGAGGTGACTTTAATAACAAATATGTTTGCGCTTCAATAACATGTACATTACTATTCACAACTCGGTTTCGTAAAAATATTTTATATCAAGAGATGAACATATAAATTTGTATATACAACATACATTCTATTCACAACTCGATTTCGTAAAAATATTTTATATCAAGAGACAAACATAAAAATTTGTATATACAATATGTCCACAATTAATTATAACGATAAAATAAATAAATAAAAAACAAAACTTAAAACTTTTAAATATATGTTTACCATCGCCACCAAATTTATATCTATCTATGCTATATAATAAAGTAACTTACGACGAACACGTGTCATTTATTAAAGATATCTATTTTATTTTTATGTTCTCTCGTGTCTCTTCTAGTTACTTATCTCATAATTAATTATAAATAAAAATAACTGAGAACCAGAGATGGGGAGCAGAGAAGAAGACCAAGGGACAAGGCCGAGCATCAGAGATGGGGAGCAAAAGGGAAGAAACGGAATAACAAAGTTCTTGAATTTTTTTTAGAAATGGTGTATTTTGAATAGATTTTTAGGATAATGGGGAAGTCAAACAAAAAGAAAGGTTTTTGGTGTATCCGCTGTTGCTAATAGCGGATTAGGAAGGAAAAGTAGCCCGTTCTGCAGCCATGCTCAGGAGGTGTCAGCTTTCTCAGGAGGTTTTTACTAATCCTCTATTCTCAATAGAGGATTAGGAGGAAACCCTTAACCATGGTTCCAAACTCACCCTTAACCATGGTTCCAAACTCTTAAGTGTTTCCTCCTAATCCTCTATTCTCAATAGAGGATTAGAAAAACATCTGACACCTACCTGAGCAAGGCTGCAACACAATTTACTCCCTTCCTAATCCGCTATTAGCAACAGCGGATACACCAAAAACCTTTTTTTTTTCTTTGACTTCCCCATTATCCTAAAAATCTTTTCAAAATACACCACTTCTAAACAAAATTCCAAAGTTCTTCGTGTGTCGGATGCGGGAAAAGTGCAGCTCAAAGGACGTCGCTGAAGCTGATCTCAAAGTCTTTGGAGATGTGTGTGGGGGGGGGGGGGGGGGGGTATATATAGCTCGGAAAAGGGATCAGAGGGGGAACAGATTTGGTTTTGCTAGTTTCAAAGGAGTGGTCGATGCCATGGAGATGGAACGCGGGATGAGAAACGTGTGGATGGCGAACTATAAACTCATCATTAACGTGGCCAGGTTCTCGGTGGATAACGGTGGGTTATGGGACAACGATGCGAAGAAAAAAAAACCGTCCGAACAACATTAAGAACAAGGAGCAGTTTAACTTGAAGGACTGGATTTTTCCTTCAGTAGCAAAGGGGACGTCATCATATGCGGAAGTGGTTTCAGGTGTTATACAAAGACCTGAGAAGGTTAAAGAGGTTGAGGTCTCGGGTTTTGTCAAAGCTTTCAAGGAATTCTACGATAAAGCCATTGTTGGTAGGGTGATCGACTGTTATGGACCCACCCTTAAGAAAACTAAAAGTTCTGGTCTTGGAAGCGGGTTTCCGCAATGTGGAAATGAAGTATATTGGGTAACGATTGGTTCTATAATACGAAAGTATGGAAAGGGCAAACGATGGCGTTCGACGGGATAGCGTGGTTAAATATCCATGGGTCCTGCTTCACATCTCGGATAATCAAGTTTTCGACACGGTGGGGAGAACGTTCGGAAAAGTTATTCATGGGTCCCGGTTACAGTCGTAAGACAAAGACTTGACGTTCGATGTGGTGGGAGGACACAATAAGGAAGATTGAGGAAGAGGTGCTAGTCAAATGGGAAGGCAAGAATTTTAAGGTTTGGGTGGAAGAAGAGAGAGGCGGTTGGGTCCTGGACTGCATCGAGTGACGATGGAGGAGGAAGACGGATGGGATTTGTTATCCGATCAAGCTAACGAGCAAAAGAAACAAACCGATAAGGAGGGACCGGAGGTACATCGCCGGTGGTCACCGTGGCTAAAACAACGACGGTCGGTAATAATAACGGTAACAATGGAAGTCATTTAGACGCAAGTGTGGAAAATCGCAACAAGGATTCTGCTAGTGTGGAATTTCCAAGGTTTTTTTGAGGTTGATGTACAATTTACTAGGAATAAAGTCTTTGAAGGAACATAAGCTTTTTTGGTGAATGCATTGGATATGTCAGAAAGGTTTTCAAAGTGGGGCCTGGACATAAAGTAAAAAATCCTTTAAAACCATAACTAAATCATTAAATGGTCTTGGAGTAGGACGATCAAGGAAACGAGCAGGAGTAGTAGGGGATCCTTTTATTTTAAACGAGATGTTGGGGTTAGAGGATGAAGAACAAAGTTAGACGGACAACAGAGCGAGTATGAAAGAAAAAAAATTTCGAACGAATATATGGACAGGAAAACCAAAGAGCAAGGCGAAGAGATGGTATCTATAATTAGGGACAACAACGAAGGTGCAATTAATTAGGAAATGAAAGAGGTAGGATCTCAACCGATAAGTGTCGTAGAAGTTAGTGATATGGATGTACAAAAGCAGGATGCTTTGGGCAGACAAAAGCAGGATGCTTTGGGCAGACAAAAGCAAACGGAGGATGAAGGTGTTCAGAATAATATTGAGTCAGAGGTAAAAGCCACCGTTAATGTGGGAGCAGTGGTGGGTGCGGTCCTCGGATGCCATGATAGGTTAGTAAAAGAATCGATATTGGAAGAAGGTATTCGATCAGGTAAAAGATGAATTTTTTGTCTATTAATATTAGAGGGATTGAGATTGGCGATAAAGCGGGGTGGGTGAAAGATTTAAAAAAAGACCATGGTATTGATTTTGTGGCTATGAAAGAAATTCAGTTTAGGATGTCTCAGGCATGGATTTTGGGAGGTTTTGGGGGGTCTTTTTTTTTTTTTTTTTGAGATGGTGCATGTCACAACAAATGGGAGATCGGGAGAGGTGGTGAGTATATGGGACTAAAGTTTTTAAAGTGGTGGCTAGAATTCTTCGGGTTTTCTACGGATGCTCGGGTTTGAAAATTAATTTTTTTAAGTCCAATCTTTTTGGTGTTGGAGTCGAAGAGGTCGAGCTTGAAATTATGGCGTCTTTGGTGGGTTGTCGTAAAGGTTCGGTTCCGTTCAAATATTTGGGGATCCCGCTGGGAGCTAATATGGATAGAGTTAGTAATTGGGATCCCGTGGTGTCGATTTTTCGTAATAGATTGGCATCTTGGAAGTCGAAGACCCTGTCGATTGGGGGAAGGGTGGTGCTCATTAAAAGCGTCCTTGAAAGTTTGCCTATTTTCTTTTTCTCGATTTTTAAAGTGCCGGTCAAAGTGGTGGAGAAGCTTGAAGCTTTGATGAAAAACTTTCTTTGGGGGGGTACGGATGAAGTCAAGAAGATGCATTGGGTGGCGTGGGACATTGTAACGCTTCCGAAAAAATTAGGCGGTCTTGGTATTTGGAATCTTAGTTCGGTTATTGTATCTCACCTTTCAAAGTAGGTCTGGAGGTTTTTGTCGGAAGAAGAGGGCCTTTGGAGTAAAGTTATTCGGGCGTGTCATGGGAAGAATAGGAAGGGGTTGGTGGTGCCGGTCAAAAGTAATAGCACGGGTGTATGGAAAAATATTGCGTCTTTGGAATCTAAATTCAAGGTTAATGGTAAAAGAATCCATAATTTCATTAAAGGGGTTTTGGGTAATGGGAAAAACATTAGATTCTGGATCGATTGCTGGTTCGGGGACGTCCCGTTGAGGGACAAATGGCCTGCTTTGTTTGAGCTGGAGTCGTTTAAAAATTGCCGGGTCTGCGATCGGTTGGCTATTTTAGATGGTTCCGTAGTTCCGCAGTGGTGTTGGGCGAGTCTCCCGATCTCTTCGGGTTCCTTGTCTGAGCTGGTGGAAGCAAATAAAGTGTTAACGGAAGTCAGGTTTTCGGAGATCAAAGACAAATGGGTTTGGTAATTGGAGATCAATGGTAGCTTCTCTTCTGCATCTATAAAAAGGCTGGTGTCATCGGATCAAGTCCGGGAAGGTATGTACCCGTTTTATAAGTGCTCATGGGTGCCCGAGAAATGTAAATTTTTTGTGTGGAGATCTAGGATTGATCGGATCCCTACTAGACAAGCTCTAGCTAGGCGTAACATTCATTTTGATTCGGTTGATTGTGTGTTCTGCGGAGAAACGGCTGAAACGGTGGACCATTTGTTTACGGGTTGTGAGATATCAATGAGGGTGTGGACTCGGTTATGCGACTGGGCAAATATCCCTCAAATCATGGCGTTTTCTTTCGGTGATTTGGTGGATCATTACAAGAGATGTCCTAGGAACAAGGATTACAAAGAGGTTATAAAGGGGCTGATTGTGGTGGGTTGTTGGTGCATATGGAAAGCAAGGAATGCGAAGTTTTCTCGAGCAAGGAGAGTAGCGGGGAAGAGATTTTTGGGGAGGCTAGGTCTCTTAGTTTCTTTTGGCTAAAAAATAGATCGAAGCATTGTAATATTGAGTGGATAGAGTGGTGTAAATCCCCGTTGTATATGTTGTAGTTTTGGGTGCGGTTCTGGTTTTTTTGGTGCCAGGCTGCTGTTAATAATATTACCTTTCAAAAAAAAAGATGGTTGATCCATTAAACATCAAAATTATTTATTAATAAGGGGAGTTCTAAAGGGAGCAATAAAGAAATAAATATAGTCAACGTTTATGCTCAGCAAAAGTTGCCCAGTAAAAAGGCTCTCTAGAACAATCTTGGAATTGTTATGAGAATGTATACAGTTTGGTGAGTGCTTTTGGGGGACTTTAATGCGGTTCGAGGTCCTGAGGAAATAATAAAATTCTAAGTTCAATCATTCTTGCGCCTCGAATTTTAACTAGTTCATTGACAAGGCGGGTCTTAGAGAATGATGCATGAAGGATAGAAGATTCACGTTCCATGTGGACAAGGCAACAAACTAGCTCTAAATGGTAAAAGTTTTCAAAAGTACGTTAAGGGAAAGATAGGGAATGGGAGGGAAATACGGTTTTGGTTTGATTTATGGGTGGGTAATATGACGCTTAAAGATAGTGGCCGAGACTTTTTGAGATAGAAACAAAAAAATTATGTAAAGTGGCGAATAAGGTGGGGCAGGACGGTGTTCGTTGGCTATGGTCTAGAAACCCGGAATCTTGAGAGGAGTTGCTCAAGTGGCAGGAGTGTCAGGATCTTGCAGCGAGCATAATGCTATCCGGGTCGAAGGATTTATGGATTTGGTTGGGAGACGAGTTAGGAGAATTTTCTGTTAGTTTGGTTAAAAAAATTACGGGTAAAGGATAGGGGGACATGGGGCTTGCAACGTTTAAGTGGTGCAGGTGGGTGCCGCTCGAGTGTAACCTCATGGCATGGAGGGCAAACATGGATAGATTAGCTGTGCGAGAGAATCTACGAAAAAGGAATATTCACATCCCATCGACTTCATGTTTATTATGTGATGAGGAAGAAGAGTCGTGTGAACATTTGTTTACGGCTTGCCTTTCTTTGAACAGAGTTTGGATGTCTCTTAGTGCTTGGTGCAACTGCCCCCTCTATATGCTTTTTTCATTTAGAGATCTCATGAAGTTCACAGGTTTCTGAACTTATGTGCAAAAGGAAAAAAGATCATTCATGGTCCCATAATGATTACATGTTGGTGCATTTGAAAAGGTAGAAACGAGATGACGTTTGAAAATAAGATAGCAACTCCACAAGACATTATAGAGGAAGTAAAATCGAGAAGCTATGTTTGGTTGAAGAATAGGTCATCTTTTAAATCCATTCTGTGAGGGGATTGGTGTAAATGTCCATTTTACATGTTGTAATTGTTTTTGTTTTTTTGTTTTTGTCTTGCCCTTTGCCCGATTAGGTCAGGGGCATGTTTTGTAATGTCCTTTTGCCCTTTTGTAATGTAGCCCTTTCGCCCGATTAGGTCAGGGGCATGTTTAAGCATTTTATGAGGCTGTTGCGCATCTAACTTGTATGTGAAACCCATCAAAACTACGTAGTTTTGATTAAATCCAATTAAAAATTAACTTTCACAAAACTATTTCCTAAATTATCTCAACTTTCTTCCTAAGTTCAAACATATATCTAATTGTACAAATATAAATTCGTCTTACTATCTGCCACTACCGTATTTTTCTGGAATTCAAATCAGAAATGTTGAAGTATTAAGTAATACTCACTTATTTATCATGTTTAAAAAGTTTGGCAAAGGATGCTATCGACAAAAAAGAATTGAAACTCCATTCAAAATAGTATGCAGTGTGATTTATCTTAGCCATCTAATACTGAAATATGAAAGAGCACATGATTTCATTCACTAAATTTATAGATTTATAATATTAAAATATAAAAAAAGCTTTTGATTTCATATCATCGTTATTAGCTTTATAGATTTTTTTTATGCACGTGCGCTAATAATCTTGTAGAGGTGCAACAAATTTTCTTATGGAACCAATGAAGAATACTGATGATGGCTATCGGATGAGCAATATCGTTAAATATTTGCTTAAAAAAACAAACTTAGGTATAGGTTTGAATGAGTGGAAAAAAGATAAGATAATTTAGGAAATATTTTTGTGAAAAATTAACTTTTAAATGGATTTAATCAAAACTATATAGTTTTGATGGATTTTACATACAAGTTAGATGTGCAACAGCCCCATATTCACTTTCCCCTATTTATAATTAAACATATTCATTTTGAAGCTTATCTTCATATCTTTCTTTTATATGAATACGTTTACTTAATCTTTGCTTTATATTAATAAATCTACTTAAATAAACACATATTTGAATTTTTACGTACTTCAACATTATATTTATATAAAAAACTTTCTATTTATGATTTTGGACTCAATTGGTCAAAACCACTAAACCACAGGTACACAAAAGATAATTTACTCAATAAAATATTAAATACATTCAAATTTTCATTAATCCCGACATATATTAAACAAAATATTATTTACATGACATATATTATTCCTACATACTTTTGTTAGTATAACGGGTTATTTATTAATATTAGTTTCAATGATTATTACTATATAATATATTTTTTTGTTTCTCTTGTTTATTGAGTCAACCACGTAAAACACACAATTTTCTAACCTATTAATAAATAAAAAAACAAAATAAAATGTTATAACTTATGTAATACACAAGTATCTAACCTAATAAATAAATTAAAAAAACAAAGTAAAATGTTATAAAAAATATATAGTACATCAAAGTTCATTTTTTCAAAAACATATATTAACGATTGTGTGTGTTAACCAATTACATTATATGTATTCAAACTGTGTAATACACATATATATTCAATCTGTGCAATACACGAGCTTTTAAAGATGTAACTTTTTCATTATTTAATATATAAAATTATATTTATTTAACACATGTAATACAAGGGTTCTAACCTAGTACTATATATAATAAAGAGTATCTATATACTGTAATAATCTGAATCTTAGGAACAAAATGATTTATGATGTACGGGTTGAATGTTCTTTCAGACATTTGAATATAAAAACGCTAAATACTTTATAATATATATATATATATATATATATATATATATATATATATATGAGATTAGGTTCATTTGAGAACAATTTTTTTAGTGTGAACTGAGTAAACTAATCTTGACCCTTGATCATTGTTTAGATTAAAATGGTAAGATTAACATTAGCCAAGTATTTTTAATTAAAATCCCTAAATTTTCTCATTTTTTAACTCTCTCTCTCTCTCCCCCTTATTTTTAATTATTTCTCTATTATTTTAATTATAAGAGATTGAAGAGCTAATGTTTTTTAAATAAACACTTATGTTCTTTTTAAAATTAAATATTAAACCTAATTAAATTATGTTTTTTTAACATATATGTATACAGGTCAGTATATACAAGACTTATACACTTATGTATTATTACATCTTGTTTCCATAGGTCGGTATAAACTAGATTTATACACCTGTGTATTATTCAAGTACATATATGTAAACAGGTCGGTATATACCAGACGTATACACCTGTGTGTTATTCAAGTACATAGTGTATACAGGTCGGTATATATCAGACTTATACATTTGTGTATTATTACATATTGTTTCCACTATGCATTTTTCATCAAACATTGATCTAATACATATATGTATAAAAATGTAACTAAATATTTTTAATCGTATTCAAGATGGAACATTATTTGATAATGTTTGTATTTTTTTTAAATTATCAAATGTTAAGTTTGGTAATTTATGAGAGAAAAAAATATAGAAAATTTAATTAAATATTCTTTTAATGGGAAAGAGAATTTAGGACAGAGAAAAAAATCAATTAATTAAATGAAGAGAGAAAAATACAATTATACCCTTGTATCTATTTAAATACATGTAAGTTACAAAATATAATTACAATCTTATTACTAAAGTAAACATCTAGATCTACAAAATCAATGGTCATGGTAAGTTCATTTTGTTCACAAATACAACATTGTTCACTCATGAACCCTACCCTATATATATAGGGTAAAGATCATTTCAGTACTCTAAATAATTATAGAACTTTCAGAACTCCTAACAAACAATCATTTTATAGATATATTTTTATATTTAGGGTACTTTTATCATTTATTATATGTATTTTTATGATTTCATACATGTTTAGAGTAGTTTACATATGTGTAACGACCAAATTATATCTATGTCTATTAACTAGTTACATATATGTAAAAAAAAACTAGTTTACACATGTGTAATTATAAAGTTACATATAAAAACATGATAAAATTACTTTTAACATGTATGTAATCATAAAAATACATATAAAAAATGATAATAGTACCCTAAATATAAAAATATATAAATAAAAATATTGTCTAGTAAGAGTTCTTAAAGTTCTGTAACTATTTAGAGTTCTGAAATGAACCTAAACGTTCATTAGGAAACAATAAAAGAGTGAGAAACCGGAGAACACTTTTAAAAATTTAACTTAACATGTTAAAAATTATTTTTTTTATTTTTCGGCGGTTCTCCTTATAAATACTTGTATAAGCATTTTTAATAAAAAACTTAAAATATAAAAAAAGTTAAAAAAAGAGTATTTTAAAAAAAAATTATTTCGAATAGTTTCTACACATTTTTATAAGAAAAGCGCTGAAAAAAAATTTAAAAAATTGATTTTTAACATATTAAGTTAATTTCATAAGAAATATATTTTTAACTGTTTTTTACGTTTTTTTATATTTTTATTTTTGATTTTTTATTAAAAGTGTTTCTATATGTATTTATAAGAAGAAGCGCTGAAAAAAATTTGGAAAAAAATAATTTTTAACATGTTAAGTATAATTTTTAAGAGTTTTTCACGGTTCCCCATTTTTTATTGTTCCCCAAAAACATCCCATATATATATATATATATAGGGGGCCGCTAGAATGAGAACCACCACGAGTTATGAGAACCGCGAGAACCGCGACCCGCGGGTGGCCGTTGACCACGAAATTTTTTTTACGACTAGATGTGTATATTTTAACACCATACGTAAAGTTTGGGTTCAAACGGCGCGCCCGAGGGGGTAGTTTTTTACGCCCAAAGTTTGGGTTTTTTTATTTTTTTTTAATTTTTCTTTTTTTTTAACCAAACTTTGGGCGTAAAAAACTACCCCCTCGGGCGCGCCGTTTGAACCCAAACTTTACGTATGGTGTTAAAATATACACATATAGTCGTAAAAAAAATTTCATGGTCAACGGCCACCCGCGGGTCGCGGTTCTCGCGGTTCTCATAACTCGTGGTGGTTCTCATTCTAGCGGCTCCCTATATATATATATATATATATATATAGGGAGAGGCCAGTTAACGTACATTACGCACGACAGGTAATTACGCACGTTCATTTCAAAATCACGCACGTTATAAACTAAAAAAATCTAGATCACGCATGTTGGAAAACATTAATCATGCATGATGAAAACATTAATCACGCACGTTATACACATAATCACTCACGTTGTCGTACGTGATGTACGTTAAGCCGTAATGTATTTTATACTTTTCCCATATATATATATATATATATATATATATATATATATATAGGTAGAGGATCCTGTAAAAAAGGCCTAAAGTGTGAGAAAGGTAAGAAAGAATCTCAGCCATTAGATCTTTGATCTAATGGTTGAGATAATAGGGACCAAATTGTAAAATATTTTTATTAATTTGGACTGAATTGAAATATCTAGGGGAAATTGTGTCTTTTTATACCCATTTTGTAAATCAATATCCCTACAATTTCTCTCTCTCTCTCTCCAGATCTCTCTCTATCATCTATCATACGTTCAGAATTTCTCTCTCCAAGACCAACTCCAAGAACACCACGAATCGGAAGATCAAACATCAATCGGAAGCCGGTGTCGGAAGCGGTTGTTGAAGACGATCGTTGTTGATAAATTAATGTGTCGGACGGTGGCGGAAGCCGGTGGCGGAAGCGGTTGTTGAAGACGATTGTGTCAGACGGTGGCGGAATAAAAATTTCGATCTACAATGCGCCATTGATTATATTAGGGTTCTGATTCAGAAATTATTGGAGATAATCACACTGTTATCATGAATATTGTGGAATCTTAATATCCGATTGGGGAAACGATGGAGTTTATACTATAGCAGAGACATTGAAGCAGAGGATTTGCTACGTGGAACTGTGAAGAAGATGATATAGATGTGTAAGGATTTTTTAATGGTGTTTTTTTCCTTTCTTAATGGTGTTATTTTCTTTTCTGAATGGTGTTTTTTACTTTTTTGAATTGTGTTATTTTGTTTCTGAATGGTGTTATTTTCTTTTTCTGAATGGTGTTATATTTATTTACTGAATGGTGTTATATTCTTGTACTGAATGGTGTTATTTTTATTGTCTGAATGGTGTTATACTGTTTATTGAATGATGTTATTTTTTTTTACTGGATGGTTTTTTTTTTGTTTCTGAATGGTGTTATTTTTGTTTCTGAATGGTGTTATTTTGTATCTGTTTGGTGTTATTTTGTTTCTAAATGGTGTTATTTTTGGTTACTGAATGGTGTTATTTCTTGTACTGAATGGTGTTATTTTGTGTACTGAATGGTGTTATATTTTTGTTTACTTAATGGTGTTATATTTTTTTCGTAAAAACACCATGAATTGAACTATGATTTTTTTTAAAACACCATGTCATGAACATGGATCTGATTCTGTGAATGATGCAAAAAAAATTAAAATGAATGATGTTATGGACGGTTATATTCCTTAAATCAAGGATTTTCTCTCTCCAAATCCTTAAATCAAGGATTACCATATTTGAATTTAATGCATTTACAATCTTACCCTTTTCTATTAATTTAGATCTAATGGTTGAGATTATTTCTTACCTTTCTCACACTTTTAGTCTTTTTTACAATAACTCCACCCTATATATATATATATATATATATATATATATATATATATATATATATATATATATATGGCTCAATTCAAATGAGAACCACCACGAGTTGTAAGAACCGTGAGAACTTTTTTTCCCGCGCGAGTTGGGCTAAATTTTTTTTGCACAGACGTAGATGAAAATATTATAAACACATCTGTAAAAAAGTAAAAAAATAGTTGAGTCGTTAGTTTTGACGGATGCAAGTTTTTTTGTACACGCTGGTGTAAATTTTGTACGAAGATAAATATTTTCTTTTACGGCTCATGTAAATTGGGGTATGCGGCATTTTTTTTTTGCTGAAACAAATGATTTTTTTATGACTTTTGAGAAAAAAATGGAAAACCCTTTTGGATAGCCTAGTTCGCACGGTTCTAACAACTCAAGTTGGTTCTTATTTAATTCTTCCCTATATATATATATTGGAGGGTTCCAATGAGAAGAAAATTCTTTGTAAGAAGAAAAAATAAGAAATTTCAACCAATACAATGCTTCATTTGACTTCATTTAATATTTGTATTTAATATTATTATAAGGGTATATTGGTAATCTTACATATATCACTAATTTGTAGTCTCCTCTTTAATAACTAACTATATTAAATTTGTAATATATTTTCTCAGAAAAAAGTTCATTTATAGGGTAACATAAATTACGAGATGTGTAGGATAAATTACGAGTTGTGTAGGATAAATTCAATATGTGTAGGATAAATTTCGAAATGAGTGTAGGCAAAAATTTTAAGTGTGGAGGATAATAGTCTTTATAACTAATTAATCAGTCAAACATAAGACCATGTATAGTGGCAAAGGAATTAGGCTTTTTTTTTTGCCCTATAATGCCTAACCACGCCCACCACACAGCCCTTAGGCGTTTTCTTTCAAAAAGTGGCTTGGGCGTTTACGCCTTTGGATAAAAAAGTTAATTAAATGGGCCTATAGGAAATTAAAAAATAGAAATGGTAATCATTGAATGGAGTATTATTGGACATTATACCAATACATTCATTTTAAACTAATACCCCAATGTTGATTGGAGTGCCACGTGTCGCTTCATGCCTAATAGGGGGATTAGTTTCAAGCCCCACTCCACATGGTCTAATAATAAATGAAATGAAGGAAAAACTATTTAATATCTTACAATTATACCCTTTTTTGTCTTCTCAAATGAAACAACCACTATATATATACATATATACATACATACTATATATATATATAGGGGAGTGTTCAATTAAAAACACCTAATTAAAGTGAAAACTTGAAAACTAACTAAAAATGCCTAAAAACATGCCAAATTGTTTTTTACAATTTTCGCTACTTTTTATATATAAAAAAACCTTTTTTCAAAAAAAAAAAAAACTTGTACTGTGCATCATATGTGTACTGCACATGTGCATTATATGCTTAACGTTAGCTTTTGAGTTTAGTTCAGTTTTTAGGGTTAGTTTTTTTGGAGGTTTAAGGAACACCAAAAAAGTGGAGAACAGGAGAACACTTTATATATAGGGGAGGCAATGAAGTCTAGAACTAGGTCTCTTTGAAGGATATTGGTAGTGACAGTGAAGTCTAGAACTATGTAACACCCCAAAAAGGTTTATTATGGAAATAAGTTAAAAATAATTAAAAACTTAACTTAGTTGGTAAAGTATGTTAAAACACTAGTTAAGTGATGAAAGATGCCTAAATAAAACAAATGCACAACTAGAAGGGTTAAATATGTAAAGTGTTAAATTAAAGGTGTTAAAAGAAATTGAAAACAAAAACACACACAGGGTGTGTGTCTGGGATCGATTGGAATAGGGGAGACAAGGGTTCAACCCTAGTTGCTAAATTCAGCCAAATTAGAAGAAATTTCAAAGAAAATACACTGCATGAACTCATGTTTTCGATCATCTAAGCTCACTTATTGAAGTGCTAAGTCGAATTTCTTGATTTGATGAAAAATAGGAAATGGGTTTCAACCCAATCATGAGTTCATGTTAAAATATATGTAATTAGATGTAAGGATTGCACTATAGAATAAGGTTTATGTTTAATTTTGATCATTTAAAGGACTTGTTGTATAAACCCATTTGGTATGAAATATTCAAGATGTAGGATGATTAAAAATAGAAGTAATCATGTATAATTTTGACATATGATGATGTTATAATACTTGAATTGTTGAATAAATTGATGTACAATAAAAAGGATATATGAACTTAGTTGATTGTTGGTAAGTTACTAGATGAACTAGTAGAAATCATGTTTTGAGTAGTAAGAGAATAAATATGTGAAATTTGGAAATTTATGATAATGTTGTCATTTGAAAATGAAAAATTATGTAAATGATGGGATGATATTGGTTGGACTAAAGGAATGAACAAATATGTTGTAGGCGTGAAAGAAGAAGGTTCAAATACTAGGAAAACGGAAGGCTCACAAGATCGAGGTATTTTAACTTACGCATACATTTCTATTATGTCATTTAAAGTTCTTATACTAAAACCTTAGTTATGTTAGCTTTCAGTAGTTTTAGAGTATTTAGCCTAACCCGTTGCTAACGAGTCATAAGGAATGAATGCCTATGAAAGGAAACGAATCATAGTCGGCTCATCTTGAATGAGTCGCACGAATGGGAAATTATGCGAAAAAGAATGATATTGATTAACCTATCATAAATGGGTTGAATGGGATGTATGAACGAATGATGAAAGGAATGTATTCGATTCATTGTAAACGAATTGAATGGATGATTATGTTATGAATATGATTAATCCGTTATTAACGGATTAATGGATGGTATGTTTTATCTCAAATTGAGATAGTAAGTGTTGACCCGTTTTAACGGGTCAAGTAAAAGTAAATATGACATGAAGGAATGGAATGAATTACATTAATTCGTTAGTTTAGATATTAATGTGATTAACGAAATTGATTTTTATAAGTTTGCCTTGATGTAGGTAAATTCACAACTTAAACTACATGGCGAACTTGGATCGAACACACGAACCATGCTCACCTCGCGCTTCCGAAGTTAACTACTTTGAATAGTTCAAGCTTTTGTTTTATGTACAACCGACATGTGTAGTCTTTTGATGTTATTATGTTTTGGAAAAAAAGTTTAGTTTTGTTAGTAAATCTTGTAATTAAAACAAGTTAGACATGTCTACTTTTGGGTCGAAAGGTTGTTTATGAAAATGTTATGTTGTTAAAAAGTTGTCAAAAGTTATCAAGATTTCTTTACTTAACATGTTGGTTGAAGGTTTTAAGTTTGGGGCGTTTTAAACTAGGTCTCTCTTAAGATCGCCAGTTCGAAACCAAGCCGAACAGGGTTTTACTGCAGTGGGCCTTCGGGCGGCCGTGTTTTCCCCGGATTGGGGTCTTCGTGGCTCGGATATGCATCCAACTCTGACCGTTATGGAGGAGGGGATGAATTTGCTCGATTGAGGGCATCATAGGATACTTATCCGGTGATTCAGTTAGCCGTTCAAAGAAAAAATGAAAACTTTAATTAAATAGAAAAATAGTAAACTAAAAAAAACATTAAATTTATTAACTTATATATATTAGGTTCACAAATAAACCTAACCCTATATATATATATATATATATATATATATATATATATATATATAGGCGATGGTTCATCAGGGAACACTAGAAAAGTGGAGAACCGGAGAACACCTTATATATAGGGGAGGGTTAAATGGGTAACACTAAAAAAATGGAGAACCGGAGACACTCTTAAAAATTTCAACTTAACGTGTTAAAAATCATTTTTTTTAAATTTATTTCGGCGCTTTTCCTTGTAAATACATGTAGAAACATTTTTAATAGAAACAATCAGAAACTAAAAATATAAAAAAATGTTTAAAAAATATATATCTTATAAAATTAACTTAACATGTTAAAAATCATTTTTTTTAAATTTCAGTTCTTTTCTTTATAAAAAGGCGTAGAAACTATTCCAATAAAAAATTTATTTTTGTAAAAAATTCTTTTAGCCTTTTTTAACTGTTTTTTAAACATTTTTTTTTATATTTTTAGTTTTTGCTTTTTAATTAAAAATGCTTCTACATGTAATTATAAAAAAAGGCCGAATTAAAAAAAATGATTTTTTATATGTTAAGTTGAAATTTTAAAAGTATTCCCCGGTTCCCCACTTATAAATATATATATATATATATATATATATATATATCATCTCTCTCCAATGGGCCTTAGAAATCACTTTTCCTTATCGAGAGAATTTTTTAAAAACTAAATTACACCTCCATATTTAAATGCTCATATTCAGTCATTTATATTTTTATTGTGAGTGAGATAAAAAAAAAATAAGAAAATAAGTATTTATGAGTAATATACCGATAGAGATATAAAGTTAGATGTGGGAGATTTTTAAAAAATAAGCAAATTTAAAAAAAATGTATCTTTTAATTAAATTATATAGATGAGAATGAAAACTCTAAGGCCATGTAAGGGTGTGAATTTTTGACACGACCTGAAAACACGACACGAATCTAACACGAAATTTGTGGGTTTAGGTTTAGTATAAACGGGTTCGGGTCAGTTTCAGGTTGAACCCACGAACCCGTTTAACTAAACGGGTCGGGTTCGGGTTAACCTGGTCGGGTTGGCGGGTTGACCCGTTTAACCCCTTTATAGTATATAATATTTTTTACAATATGTTTTATGTTATAAATTAATTTGGTTATGTATTTTATGCTATAATTATAACAAAGAAAAAGAAATTCATATAAGATTTTATAATTTAAATGTAATTGTATTATATATATTTGTGCTTTTTAAGTAAACATTAAATTTAATACATTAATTTGTGTAAAAAAATTAAAAAATATAAGTTTTCGGGTTGAACGGGTCGTGTTCGGGTTAACCTATGAATATTCGGGTCGGGTTCGGGTTCGGGTTCATTGGTATGACACAATTTTCGGGTTCGGGTCGGGTTCGGGTTCGTATAAAATTTTCGGGTTCGGGTCGGGTTGAACCCGCCAACCTGCGAACACGACCCGTTTAACACCCCTAAGGCCATGTGTTTTGGGAGGGGAAGACATTTGGGCGTTTTGCGTCATGTGGCGGTACAGTCAGCATGTGGGCATTGTATGACATTATGTTAAAAGGGGTGTAGTGGGGATTGAAATTTTATGGGGGATTATATCTAATAGAATTAAAAAAAACTAAAAACAAAGAAAAAATGCTATTGGCTCTTGAGGTTTTTTTTTTTTGAAAAAAAGCCCAGGGGTGCGGTCTAGGGGCGTTGTTGGGCGTTTTTTTTTGGAAAAAACGCCATAAAAAACACACTACGATGGTCTAATAGTGTTAACCGCAGGTCAATTGCTTCCATAGTTGTCGTTTTTGAAACAAGTCATCATTCATCACTTCAAACATTTTCAAAAGAGACCAACAATAACTTTTAAACCAAACTAGCAACACCGTCTTATATAGAATAAGGCTCCATTATATATATATATATATATATATATATATATTGATTTCGAGGATGATAAATACTAACTTTATTTTTATAATAATATATAGTTTTTATTATTATATTATTTAATATATTATAATAGTTTATTATTATATTTACTTTTAATAACATATTTTTCTTTTTTTAAACATATATTTCCTTTACTTTTTTTAATAATTGTTTTTTTCTTTTTTCCAAAAAATATATTAATTTATTGATTAATTTGATACTTCTCTAATAAGTTACGTTTATAACTTTTTTTTCTAAAAACTTAAGTACCTAGTTGTGCTTGATTTCTTTTCCTGACATTCTGTTATAAGTTTTGTTAAAACGAGGTTATACTCAAAATAAAGTATTTATTTGGTATCATAAAACGGTACGATGATAAACTAAATCGTTCTAATAGTTTCACTTTCTAAACAATATGCTTTATTTTCAAATTACGTTTGTTTTACATTATCATTTGCTCGGTTTTACCGCAACGCACGATATAAAAAAATTAGTTAATTGATTAATAGCTAATGTAGAGGTGGAGCACCACTCTACATATTCTTGTTACATGGAAATTTATTTATATTATATATATTAATACAAACTCACCATGAATGGTGTTTTAAAATTATTTTAATATTGTTTATTTTTAAAATTTAATTATTTTATTAATATGTTTTAATGATTTTACATGTTTTTTCTTTTATAACTATTAAGATACGGTATTTTATATAATTTTTAGTATGTCGTTGCGACGTGCCTAAATTTTTCTCTGTATTGATACGTTTTTTGTTCCCGAAACTGAGTTGGGAGTGGTAAAGCTTAAGTAATCGAAGCAAAAATGTACATGTTATCAAACCTAACTCACATTTAGTTTTTTTACATATAAATTGACATTACTTTTTTCATTATTCTAATAGTATAGTTTAATACTTTATAAAGTTCTGAATATGTGCAACATGTTTATTGTTGTCTTCGTTCCGCTAAAAGTTTTGTTCAAAATCAAACGGATCAATATAATTGATTTTTATGTGTTCTTTACCGTGATCAACCGAACAAATGATTTTTATTTGTTCTTTACTGTGATCAACCGAACAATTAATTTTTATTTGTTTTTTACCATGATCAACTGAACAGATACCATACGAACCTTGGATAGCAGTATATAGTATCTTTTATAATATAAACTGTAGCGAGTATGAATACCGTACCGGTACCTTGACGAACCGAACTTATACCGTCTATTCTTTACCATGACGAATTGAACTAATATTGTGCGAACAACTTCAATGGTAGTATAGAGTTTTTTAATATCGTAAACTATAGCGAGTATGTGTACCTCGTAAATTCCAATCGAACAACATCGGTACCTATATCGGTACCATCGGAATGAATACTTATATTCATTTCGGAAGACATTACATATTCGTTTTTATGGTTTTCGATTTATCTAAAATATGCGTCGATATCATTTTGGGCATATAATAACTTTATTTTTGGGTTTTACCTTTCAATTGCTATAACGAGTGCCAATATTGTACCAATATGTTGTTCAGTCGGTTTCAATTCGGTTTGGTACAATAGCACCACCCGCCGCAAAGCGCGGGGGAACCTCACTATTATATCATACATTATATTATATATTATATATATGAATATAAAGTGTGGATGAATAGTGATCAACATTTATTAAATATTGGTTTTTAACTTTTGATCTATTTTTTTAAGTATTCTTTTTCATTTTTGAAAAATATGTTATTTAACATTTAATTTAATTTTTAACTTTAATAATCTCCATACGTTAATCTTTTCTATAAAATCTAACTCCACAACTTTATTTTCTTTAAAGTCTCGATGAATAGTGATCATACTTTTTTAAATATTCTTTCTAATTTTTATCTAATTGTTGATGTATTCTTTTTAAATTTTTAAAAACATGTTATTTATCATTTAATCTGATTCTTAATAAATTGCGCACATTAACTTTTTTTAATCTAACTCCGCAACTATAATTTTTTTCAATATTGCGGTATAGTTTTTAAATGGATATTTTCCACTATCGTACCAAATCCAATTGAAGCCGACAACGAATAGTAATTTATTTTTTTGTTATTCAAAACACCGCATTTTTTGTATGGTAAGTTACACGTGTGCCGGTAAAAATATTAAAAAATGTAGATTTTTGTATCGTAAAGTATACAAGTATCAATACGTGACGAACATAACTGTTTTCTGCTAAACAATATCGTTACCGGTAGTAGCAAAACCGATAATTGTTTCTATGTTTTTTGATTGATGTAAAACACGAGTCGGTATCCTTTCGGCATACACGACATTATTTTTTTAGTTATTTATTTTGGTTGTTATAACGAGTGACGGTACCGGAACAAACAGAACCGATACCAACTGAGCTCCCGCCGCACAGCGTAGGGGAAAACCACTAGTTGTACATATTAAAAGCAAGTCCCCGTGAATAGTAATCCAAAATTTTTATAATTTTATTATTATATTATACATATTAAAAGCAAGTCCCATGAATAGTAATCAAAGATTTTTATAATAATGTTTTATAATTTTGATTGTTTTATTACTTAGTTGATTTTTATTGGATAGATATCGATTTGGTTTATTACAGTACCAGTACGAAATACGCACTTGGTATAGAAATTAACATATGTTTTACATCGATCAAAAATGATAAAAACGAACACCAGTACCAGCGCAGATGTTTTTCAAACGGTATCAATCGGTTGAGAGTCATGGTAGTTTACCGATATTCATTTATCGTCGCAGGCAGAGTGGATAAATTGAATAAAAATGAAATTGGAAACCCTAAAAATGAATATAGATATCGTGATATAGTGATATATTGTCAGTTTATTGAAAGAGAACACAATAAAATAAATATCGATATCAAAAGAGTTGTTAAATGTTAAGTGTTAATTTATAGAACGCAAACGAATCGAATCGAATCGAACTGATGTCAACTGAACATCGGTATTTGTATCAATATTCGTCTTTAATTGTTTTTGATCGATGTAAGGTTTTCTCTTTCAATTACAAGCGAGTATCGGTATCGTAATGAGTCAAACTGATACCAACCAAATTCCGACCGCAAAGCGCCGGATGATATCACTAGTTTTCATTAAATTGATTAGAGTTAAGATTTCTTAACTCCCAAAGTGATATAGATCGAAAGCAAAATACTTTGATTTTACTGGAAGATATGTTTTATTACAAAATTTGTGAGATCTTTCTTATATTAAACAGAAGAGTTGAGATTCTATACAAAAAGTGCTAATTGTAAGAACCGTAAGAAGAGATCTGAGCCATCGATAGTTTAAATCAATGGTTGGTATTGATTACAAATAAAACCCCTATAATTAATCATTAATATTATCAAGTTAGGGGGCATTTTAGTCACTTAGTCATTTCCCATTAAATACTAATTCAATCAAGTTTTTTAAACTAAGATAACTTTTATATACTGCATTATTTTTGAAAAAAAAACCATAAAATCAAGTATTTTATTATCTTTAACATGAGTACCATATTGCTATATTTTTTTATTTATCAAAACTGACTTTTAGAAAGTTAAAGAAATGTGTTTTATAATTGTGCTAGTTATGTAGTAGGAATGCGCTAGTATGAAAAATGTATTTTTTCTTAGGGTACTCATGTTAAAGATAAAAAAATGTATTTAAATCTATTCGTAAGTTTTTATTTTGTTGTGTAATTCTTATGTGTTGCTATTTTTTTTGGGTTGTTATTGGAAGCCTATTTGGAAATAAACTTGTTTTCTACTAGTTATTTAATAGTATGTGTTATTTACAAAATTAAAACAAAGACATGAAATTGTGCTAGTATGCAACAATATGTGTTGTTTATAAAATAAAAAAAAAACATGAAATTGTGCTAGTTATGTAATAGTATCTGTTGTTTACAAAAAAAATAAAAAATGATATTGTGCTGATTACGGTGCTGATTACAGTGTTATGCTGATTACGGGATGTGCAGATGGTGGTGGTGTGGGATGTTACCATCGGATGTACTGACGGTGGTGTTATCGTGCTGATTAAGGTACTGATGTTGATGATGTGCTAATTACGGTTTTGACAGTGATGCTGATTACGGTGCTGATTCGATGACGAAGAATAGATTAGGAGATTAGGATTTTAATTAATAATGCATGAATTTAGTGATAATTTAATTATTGTTTTAGTTAGATATAAATAAAAAGGTATAATAAGTCTAAAATACCCTTAAATCAATTTTTTAATTGAGCACACGTGTCATTAAACTGTTGGTTCTTACAGTTTGTACAAATATACATGTTTGTATATGATCCTATACCTTAAACAAAATATGAATAGCGGAATAGTAATTTATATGTGAATTGTAGTATTTAAGTTCTTTTATAATAGTTTTCTTTATAATATATTAATATTAATTTGGAAGCAAAACTTTAAGGAACCCTAAAACAAGGGTATATGCTTAAGCTGCTTGTGCTCTAAGAGTAAGGTTAAGGATGGATTGTGGGGTTAAGGGGCTTCACCCCACGCCACATGCCTAACAATATTACATTAGTACAACAAAGTAATCTATATTAGCGACACAAAAGATAAATAAATAAAAAATACTATCAGCCAATAACTGAGAACAAAAATTTGTCACCAATTGGCTAATTATGCATACCTCTCGGTTGGGAAAATTTCAGGACAGTGTTTACGATAAAATGTTATGATATCCTTAGCCGCAAAAACTGGACGATCTTCTTTATCCGGAGTGGTTAACATAGCTGTCACGATACCACCGGTGCTTGTCCCGGCAATCACATCAAAATAGTCAGCAAGTCTTGCATTCTCACCATCTAACTTCTGTTGTATTTTATGAAGTTTTTAAATTAGTTCATATCAAGAATTCAAAAAACTTGTTACTCGTACTCATAAAGTGTACCTTAAGTTCGGCCTCTAGAAATTCAAGGATCACACCCGGAATGATTCCTCGTACTCCACCTCCATCAATGCTGAGGATTGTGATTAGCTTCCCATATGGTAGTCTCGGTGGTGATGGTCCCTCCAGAAATGACATGTTGATTAAATATATTGGTTGGTCTAGTGTATTTTGTGGTTTGTGTAGGTATCATGTGAGGGTATATATAGAGAAGATATTTATTGTTTCGGAAGTTTCATAGCGTAGATATCTAAACTATTTAATGATGTCATATTTTTATTTGTAGATGACGATTTCAATAATTTTGAACACTTATTCTTTTTCAAAATCATTAATTAATTGTTTACGACACAAAGGTAACGTACTTTTCACTCTTCAAGCCAGCCATGTTTGGCTTAGCTTTTCAAAAAAACTTTAACTTTACTTTTTGAAAAGGTTAATAAGTTAAAATGGAGTGACTTATTAACTTTTTCTCTCACAAAATAGTTTTATCCAGACACTTTTTAACTTTTTAAAAAGTAAATAAGCTAACAGATCACTAAAATAAGTACTCACAGACACCTCCTCAGTGTCCCGCTAGTCATAAGAAGTGGCGGACCAATAAACTCTTTTCTTTTGTGTCGGTTTTCTCGATGCTTGGATTTTTCTCAACTTAACGTCCAAAATTCGGGTTAGATCACATAAATAATTTACATAGCCATAAACAAATACCCAAATAAATAAATAAAAAATAAGTATATGACATGTCATTGGATAAATAAAAAAACATTCTATAGTTGTTCTTCACGGTTTTTTTTAAATAATTCAAGTCTCAAATTTTCAACAATCAAAATTTTAATCAATGCTTATAACTTATTAAAACAAATAAGCAATCATGCATGAAACTTTCAGGTGAAAAATGAAAAACATACCTAAACACCATGTTGGTCAGCAACACAAGCTAAGTAGTTATTTTTGCAGCAACCTAGGCGATTTGGAAAGCACGAAATGATTTAATCTTCTCAGGACCGCGAGTATGTATTGATCGGATTTTCGGAGAAGCATCGGGCGAAAAAACAAAGGCTGGAATGGGCGAACTGGATTCTGTTTGATTCTGAAGATTAAATGTATTCTGTATATTGTTTTGGGTGATTTTACTGTAATGTGGGGGTGCTAGGTTTGCACCAGTAACTTGCTGGTGTTCCTTTTTGTGTGTTTTCTCTTGGTGTTGAATAAATTACAATTTGCCGTCCTAAAAAAGAAAGGCACCAATGTTGTGGTTCCAACGCTTTCGTTGGCCAAAAAGAAAATAGGAGAAATCCAGAAAGCAATCTAGAAAGGATTAGACTTAATAATTTTCATTCATACCATTTAATTAAAGTAAACATGGCTTATATATGTTGATCAGTTCTGTTTAAACATAATGAAAAACATGAATAACATACCTGTTACAGCAGACAAGCCAGTAGAGAATCCAGTCAGAGATGCAGCCATTGAGTTCGACATACTTGTCAGGATGATCTGGTTCCTCCTTAGGGTGTAAGGTGATGATGGTGATGAACCGAAACTAGGGAGGGTTTCGGTTGAGAGAGAGAGAGAGAGAGACAATTATGATGTTATGAGGGTTGTGAGATTGTCTAACTGTGTAACCCTTAAACTCTCTAATAAGCTCCTTATTTATACACCCAAGAGGAAACCCAATTAGTTAATAAGGGTAATATGGTCCATCAACAATTACCAACTAATTATTAATAGGTTATTAATATATTTTGATCTAATATAATATAAATGATTATAAAGGCTACAAGATTAAATATAACATTAATAATATATTTAATCTCACATTCTCCCACTTAGCCGAGTAATCATTTATCATGAGTATTAGGTAAGCCTGGCCAGGAGTTAACACTCATTTTAGCCTTAAACCAAGAACTATAGCAGAGAAATACAGCCGTTGAATCATCATTCGACTCAGTACCCCCATTAGTCATACTATAGCCTCAATTTAAAACCTAATAGTTACGATCAAAATACGTATAAGCCCTTTAGCGTCTGATTTGTATTTATATTTGTCTATATGTCATTACACCGGCAGAACATATGTTAGAGACATACAAAATCAAACTAAGGAAATTTTATTAAATAAAACATAAGCTAGTACAATAAGCCATTAAACAAGGTCTTTAGTAAGTCCCATATTCGATACATGTTCTTCGAAAACTTTAGGTGGGAGACCTTTAGTCATCGGATCCGCAAGCATATCTTTAGTACTAATATACTCAATATAAAGATTATATTCCTCAACTCGTTCACGTACGAACAAATATTTTGTATCGAGATATAAACCAGCTCCAGTCGAACTGTTACTGTTCGAGAAACTAACGGCAGCTGAGTTATCACAGTAAAGCTTCAATGGTCTAGAAATGGAATTAACGATTTTGAGTCCAGTGATCAGATTTCTAAGCAACATTCCATGACAGGTTGCGTTGTAAACAGCAATGTATTCTGCCATCATTGTGGAAGTTGTAGTTAACTGTTGTTTATGACTCTTCCATGAGAT
Source organism: Helianthus tuberosus (assembly GCA_030545235.1). Lineage (NCBI taxonomy): Eukaryota > Viridiplantae > Streptophyta > Magnoliopsida > Asterales > Asteraceae > Helianthus > Helianthus tuberosus. The sequence continues at coordinate 148,007,888 of CM060358.1, forward strand.
AGGTCCGCCTGCTAACATAAAGATGTAGCCCGAAGTGGATTTCTTGTCATCTTTGCATTTGGCAAAGTCAGAATCAGAATAACCTACCACTTCTAAGTGATCACTTCTTCTATAAGTCAGTTTATAGTCTTTCGTCCCTTGCAGATATCTAAGGACCTTCTTAGCTGCTTTCCAGTGATCTAGACCAGGATTAGTCTGATAACGGCCTAGCATTCCAGCAATATAAGCGATATCTGGGCGAGTACAGACTTGAGCATACATCAGGCTCCCGACTATTGACGCGTAAGGTATCTGGCTCATTTGCTCATTTTCAACCTCTGTTGTCGGACACTGGAATGAACCGAAAACATCTCCCTTAACTACTGGAGCGACTGAGGGTTTGCACTGTTGCATGTTGTAACGTGTAAGGACACGATCTATGTAAGTCTTTTGAGACAATCCTAAGATCCCTTTGTGTCTATCTCGGTGAATTTCGATGCCAATGACATAAGAAGCATCTCCGAGATCCTTCATGTCGAAGTTATGCGAGAGTAACCGCTTCGACTCATGCAACATGTCTAAACTATTACTTGCCAATAGAATATCGTCTACATAAAGGACAAGTATAGTAAAGTTACTCCTACTCATTTTGAGGTAGGTGCATTGATCCACTTGATTCTTCATAAAACCTTGCCTCTTCATGACTTCATCAAACTTGAGGTACCATTGACGTGATGCTTGTTTTAACCCATAAATGGATTTCTTCAACTTACAAACTAGATGCTCCTGACCTTCAGGTTTAAAGCCTTCAGGTCGTTTCATGTAAACATCTTCGTCTAAGTCTCCGTTAAGGAAAGCCGTTTTGACATCCATCTGATGCAGCTCTAAATCAAAATGAGCTACTAGGGCCATAACGATCCTTAATGAATCTTTACGAGAGACAGGTGAAAACGTCTCTTGATAATCAATTCCCACTTTTTGAGTGTAGCCCTTTGCAACCAATCTTGCTTTGTAGCATTCAACGTTCCCATTCGGATCCAGTTTTGTTTTGAACACCCATTTACAACCTACAGGTTTGGCACCATTGGGTAATTCGACTAAATCCCAAACGTCATTTTCTTCATGGATTCAAGCTCATCAATCATTGCTTTATTCCATTCAGAAGACTGATCACTGCTAATGGCTTCATTATAAGATGTAGGATCATTGAGCTTTCCAGCATCCATTTCAGTCAGGCAGGTAACATAATCATCCCAATTAGTAGGCCTTCTTTGCCTAGATGACCTCCTGAGTTGATTATCAGGTTCAGCGTTGTCTTGGTTTTGAGCGTTTGATGTGCCTTCGTTATGAGGTATAATGGGTTCTGATTGTGGAGATGGAATTTGTGCAGTGGCTTCAGGTGCAGTTGCATGGGGTATAAGAGGAGTAAACGGAGTAATGGTAAGCGACGAGTCTCTCCCCCCCGCGTCTTATACTTCTTGCAATTCTTCGTAAGGGTTGGTACTGCTCCCACTGACCTTGAAATCCTCCAGGAACGCAGCACGCTTGGTTTCAACAATACGGGTGACGTGTGCGTATATATACATAATTTTGCAATGAATTTACACACGATTTGGTTTTAAATTTATAAAAGTGATTATTACTTTTACATCAAAACACACACGAAAGAGGCAAGTATACCCCGTCATTTATGTAGTAAAGTATCGGTAAGAACCAAGTATCAATCCAAGGAAATGGGCGGAGAAATAATACTAGACCTTTGTCACTAAACTACCGGTAAAAACATAAGTTGTTTGATTTTTAATAAACTAAAGTAAGCATAAACTAATATTTATAAAACACAGTAGAAAATAGATAAATAGCCTTGCTTAATACACAACCAAAGTATGTAACCTAAGTCGGTTTTGGCACTAGAAGCATTCGGTCAATTCTCCAATTTTGAGACAATTAGTATCCCTTTCGGGAATCCTAACATGACAATCATTCGGAAAGTTAAAACGATAAACACACTTTAACCACCTAAAATTGTTCTTTAACGTGCATTTGATAAATGTCTATGAAAATCTCTTAAAAATAAGTTAGTCATCCGTTAGGAGTTTTCTAACCGCACTTAATCAAGGAAAGCGACACCGATAAACACAATGCAACCACCGAGACAAGCATAAACTAGATTAAATTACAACCAAGTTCATTTTACAAATCTTACACATAAATTCACCAAGATAGCAATTTTGGCCTAAACTACTAACTAAGTTAACAAATCATGGCAAGAATTCATAACGACACCATTTAACCCGTTTAGGTCCTTACGTGACGGCAAGCTTTCTTGATTAATCAATAATTACATTTTATTAAATCACTAACCATTTCTAGTATCATGATGCACACATTTTAACCAAGCTAAACAAGTTAACCAAGTTTAAAGTTTACTAATACATGATTAATTAAGCTTCATTTTTCAACTATCTTAATTAACCAAGCACCAATCATCCAACACAATTACTTATAATCAAGAAATCAATATCAATAACAAGGTTGCAAACTAATCATCAAAGATTAACATAGAAAATACTTCCAAATGTCATTACAAACAAAGATTAACATACTAATGGTTATAATCAAGCAAGGGATTGTTGTGTTTTTGCCCAAAGGCTACAATAATACATAAACATTAATCTAAATGCTTGAAAGATTAACAAAATCATGGAAAGATTAGAAAACCAAACCATAAACAAGCATAAGATTAAGAATCTGGAAGATAACGAAGCTAATCGGCACAATGTGGCTTGAATCCGGGTGAAAGCAGAAGCCTCCGGAGCCTGAAAATCGCCTGAATTGCTTCCAAAATGTCCAGAATTACGAGCAGAATGTTTCTGCAAGTTTTTTATATAATTTCGATTTCGCACGGTCGTGCGTCCTGTTGCACGACCGTGCACTTTTTGCATTATTGGAGGTATGGTGCACCATACCGCATGACGTCATCAGATCTTGACCAGATTCGATCTCGCACGGGCGTTCCATGTGGTGCACGGGCGTGCATCACCGAGCTGGGGCTGGTCATCGCATCCGCACGGGGGTGCCACCATTCGCACGGGGGTGCATCACCGAGATGGGCCTTGTTGTCGCATCCGCACGGGGGTGCGACCATGCGCACGGGGGTGCATCACCGAGCTGGGGCTGGTCATCGCATCCGCACGGGGGTGCGACCATTCGCACGGGGGTGCATCACCGAGATGGGCCTTGTTGTCGCATCCGCACGGGGGTGCCACCAGTCGCACGGGGGTGCAACTTACCCAGGTCAGAATTTTCCGCAGAATGTTCGCAGTTCATTCGTTTCGCCCGGAAAATCCTCGTTTTCACTGTCATCTTGTCTGGTATGCTGTTTTAGGCCTGTAAACAAAAGTATACCTGATTAAGTATCTGAATAACGGTTTTACGGCCGAAAACGCATAAAATGGGGATAAAATGGGGGACTAAAATATGTGTAAATTAGCGAATATCAACGGGTGACATGGGAAGGACAATAGAAACGATAACCCTTCGAATGTTCAGGATACCCGATAAAGAAGCAGGTAACTGTTTTAGGGTCAAGTTTCCTTAGAAAAGGATTATAGAGTTTTGCTTCAGCAATGCAGCCCCATACTTTCATATATTTAAGACTCGGTTTCCTTCCTGTCCAAAGTTCATAAGGAGTTTTAGGTACAGACTTAAAAGGACCTCTATTGAGTATATGAACAGCTGCTTTTAACGCTTCAGTCCAGAGGAATAATGGTAAATTAGTGTTGGCTAACATACTGCGCACCATGTTCATAAGGGTACGATTTCTTCGTTCAGCGACACCATTCTGCTGAGGTGTACCAGGCATGGTGTATTGGTTCACAATCCCCTGGCCCTTACAAAACTCATAAAATGGACCAGGAGCTTGACCCACATCAGTATGTCTTCCATAATATTCACCGCCTATATCTGATCTCACAACTTTAATCTGACGATCTAATTGCTTTTCAACTTCAGGTTTATAATCTTTAAAAGTTGTAAGAGATTCAGACTTTTCCTTAATAAGATACAAGTACATGTAACGAGAATAATCGTCAATGAAAGTGATAAATGAAGTATGTCCTGTTATACCAGCGATTTGATAAGGACCACTAATGTCAGTGTGAATGAGTTCTAATAAATTAGAGCTCCTAGTGGCACCTTTCTTATTCGCTAATGTCATTTTGCCTTTAAGACATTTGACACATGTTCCAAAATCAGTAAAATCGAGAGGAGGTAAGACTTCATCCTTTACGAGACGATTTAATCGTTCTCTTGAGATGTGGCCTAAACGTTGATGCCACAACATAGATGAAGTCTCTAAGTCTCCAATTTGTTTCATCTTTGTGAGTGATTCATTAATATTATATGACAACAAAGATTTGGAAAAATTATCATCTAGTTCTAATCTATAGAGACCACCATCCAGAATGCCAGTACCATAAACAACGGAATCATAGAGAATAGAGAGTTTGCGATGACCATGAGAAACGACAAAACCGTCCATGTCTAACTTTGGTCCTGATACAAGGTTCCGAGTTACCTCAGGAACATATAAGGTATCATAAAGTTTAATACATAAACCAGTTTTAAAAATAATTTACATAGCCATAAACAAATACCCAAATAAATAAATAAAAAATAAGTATATGACATGTCATTGGATAAATAAAAAAACATTCTATAGTTGTTCTTCACGGTTTTTTTTAAATAATTCAAGTCTCAAATTTTCAACAATCAAAATTTTAATCAATGCTTATAACTTATTAAAACAAATAAGCAATCATGCATGCAACTTTCAGGTGAAAAATGAAAAACATACCTAAACACCATGTTGGTCAGCAACACAAGCTAAGTAGTTATTTTTGCAGCAACCTAGGCAATTTGGAAAGCACGAAATGATTTAATCTTCTCAGGACCGCGAGTATGTATTGATCGGATTTTCGGAGAAGCATCAGGCGAAAAAACAAAGGCTGGAATGGGCGAACTGGATTCTGTTTGATCGGATTTTGGGTGATTTTACTGTAATGTGGGGGTGCTAGGTTTGCACCAGTAACTTGCTGGTGTTCCTTTTTGTGTGTTTTCTCTTGGTGTTGAATAAATTACAATTTGCCGTCCCAAAAAAGAAAGGTAGAAGCAGAACACCAATGTTGTGGTTCCAACGCTTTCGTTGGCCAAAAAGAAAATAGGAGAATCTAGAAAGGATTAGACTTAATAATTTTCATTCATACCATTTAATTAAAGTAAACATGGCTTATATAGCCTTACAATCAAACGTAAACCACAACTCCATTAAACCACTACTCCACTATCTCTATCCATTTCCTAATTTTATGGAAAAAACGTTACGAATGGGCATCCCCATATTCCACATTCAGATAAAAACTAATAATAAATATAAGACTAATAAATGGATTATAAAATAGATACAAGCACGTGCACTCCTTTTTCCACATGAATGATTCTTCAAACCACCAGCATGATCCATTTATATGCATAAGAACATGCATGGCTCACACTCTATTCATGCTTCCTGTTGTGAGAAGGCTTCGACCTATAACAATTACCAACTTGTAGATGCAAAAATCGTTATTAATGAGTACCGTTGGACACTAGGACTAGGGACGATCGTTATAATTTTGGGATAGAGGAAGGGTTTTGGTTGATTAATATATGAATTGTTGTGTTGGTCGATGAGTATCAAGGAGTTAGCAGAATTTTAGATTTTTACTTTTCATCTATTAAAACCTTTCGTGAAGGGTAAATAAGTAAATGGTAAAAGGGCCCTTCAAGTGGGTGAAAAACCTCGGATTTATTTATTTATTTATATCTATATACTATATCTAATTTTTATGGAATTATAGATTTTAATAATCTCAACTATTAGTCGTTGGCCGGCAACGGTTTCAACTTTAAAAATAATCAGTGATGGTCCTATTTTTTCACATATTGTAAACCAATGAACCTTACTAACAGAACCTTAATTTCTTTTTGTTCATTTTCCTTTTCTGTTAGTAAAGTTTCATTGGTTTACAATATGTGAAAAAGTGGTACCACCACCGGTTATTTTTGAAGTTAGAACCGTTACCGGACAACGACTAATAGTTGGAATAGTTGAAATTATTTAAATCCATTATTTCCTAAATTTTTATCTATATATTATTTTTAATTTTTCGTGAGAGTTAACTTTCGTTTTGCTTCCCATGGTTTGGTCATTTTAATGGTTTTGCCCTAGTAGTTTAAAAATGTTTTTTTTTATTTATTGCTCCCCACGGTTAATACTTTTACTTTATTTTGCTCCCTGACCCTAACTCCATTCAAATTGTATGTTAACTAGAAGGGTATTTTAGTAATATACATATAGAAGGGTATTTTGATAGCTTAGAAATAAAGATTTAATTATTATTAATGAACCCTAGCCTCTCTTCATTAAAACCATTCTCTTTTTTCTAAACCATAGCTACCACCATATGCTAACTGTCACACCCCAACCGATGGCGGAAACATCGGGGCGCGGCACTAGGCAAACCAGATTGCTCAAGAGATCCATAACAACTATTTGTTACCAATATTTTAAAGGTCGATTGTCCCATACCAATCAACAAGATATTCAACAAGTAATTATTACAGATAACGAGTTCTCTCAAACAAAATAAGTCCGACAACCTAGATTTCTATTTGTGTAGTTTCTAGACTGCCTATCTTGATTTCCAGCAAACATAACATCCTATCAACCTGTCACATACGTTAAAATAAAGTCAATACATAGAATGTAAATGTTAGTACACAAGTTTGAGTAGCATATAGTAGAGAAAGCGTTTTACGCATAATCAGCATGTAACACGTAACGGGCGAAAGCAAGTAACTATCAGACAATGTCTACACCTTAACCACGAGACTGCGTTTTGAGTATGCACGACACATGTTCACCACTGCGAACACGTGAAGTAAAGTAATGTGATCCCTAGCAACCCCCGTCCACGACAGGTGCTGAGTCCAACTATAGTACTATCGTTGCTAGAGGCGGTATAGTGTAACACTGTATAACATAGTACAAGCATTCAAAGTACATGTATAGCATGTGGGAGCGGTTAACGTTGTAAAGTGTTTGCGTTGTGTGTTGTGTTTTGATATAGAACGTATGTAACACCCAAAAGTGTGTTAAAAGAAAATGGGTTCGAGTATACTCACTGTATGTGTTTGACAAGTAAACACAACCTTGATTGGATTGAAGGGAGCGCGTTGGAGTTATCCTGAGCATAGAACAGTAGCGTAAGCGTTGAACAACGTGTAACAGACGGGTGGTGAGCCGAACGAATGGGGATAACCCATCCGAGCGGATGGCCATTCGAGTGGCTGTGTGGGTGTTTGTAAAATTGTTAAAATTCGAAGTTTAATCAATTCATTTTGAACATTGGAAGTTAAAAGGGGCAGGTCGCCTGGTCGAATGGTCATCCGATCGGATGGTGATCCGATCGGATAGCCACTCGAGTGGGCGATCTGTGATTTGAAGATTTTGTAAAAATTTCTAAGTAAAAGTTTGGAGTTTTAATGGAGACGGCGTGATGACGTGTCAAACAACGGAAATACACCAAATCCAACTCATTCGATCGGATGGGAATCACCCCAGCCGATCAGACTCATTGTTCTTGACGAAGTTTCATGTCTGACCCGTCAATCGACCATCTCTCTGGTGGAAATCCGTTTTCAACCGGCTCTCAACTAGGAAATGAGTAGAGAGTCTGAATGAGCCTAGATTCCATTGGTTTTTGTGTGAAAGTTGGAGAAAAGTTGAAGAAAAGATGTAATCAATTGAAAAGTATAACAACCCTTCCTGAATTTTTTCTGACACCCTAAAATATATTAAAATATCTCTATATGTCCTAAAATACACTCCTTATGTGAAAACCGAGCCCAAAATACATTATATAATTAAAAATTCATTAAAAACAAAGTTTTTATGTCGCTCGCGGGCCGCATAGACCCCTTAAGAATCTTACGCGGGGCGCGACAGCTCGGAGTCAAGGCCGCACCCGGTGCCGCCACGTGTCATCATCGTGTCAGAGCTAGCAGATGACTGGGCCGGGCTAGGGCCTACCCAGCCTACTACGCGGACCGCGTAGCACGTAGTCTCACCTTATGCGGGCCGCGAGAAACCCGATTTCAGCTCCTATATAACGAGAGCTTGGGCTTCAGTTTCCGTCGCTCAATTCTCACTGTGATAACCCGAGTTTTCGAGGTCCTTCCTCTACACGTTACTTGTTCACAATTGTGTTTGCATAACTTGTTTGCCTTGTAATTATACATGTGTGATTATATGCTTGAGATATTGTGTTACGGTTTGATTGATGAGTGATAGAAATTATTAACTATTTGAGATTATAAACCCATAATAGACGAAACTTGGTGAGCCACACACACCCCACGACGAAACATGTGAAGTTTCGCCACCACTCTCACTCGACGAAACCTTGGGGTTTCGTCATTTACCTCCCGACAAAACTAGGGAGTTTCGCCAACATGGGCTTTGGCCCAAGTTTAGCCTAATCAATTCAGCAGTTACGTTATATAATTACACACGCCACAATACACGAAACCCTAGACTCTCTTTCTCTCTTTGGCATCCGGCGACAACCATCATCTCTCTAGAAGATCTTGTATTCACCTCTCAACCGGTTAGTCTCGTTGGTCGATTCGATTACGTGTTACTGTGTGTAGATAACTACCATTATAAGTGAGATTGTTTGCTAGATGATTTGGCTACGATTAATGCTTGAATTGAAAATCATGTAATTAGGGTTTTGATGTTCTTGTGCTAATCGATTTGTTTAGAAACTGCATGATGGTAACTCATGGAATTGAATTCATTCATGTTCACTAATTAGAGCCATGCTTCTGTTTGATATTGTACTAGTGTTGAATGGAACTGATCATCAAATACGTTATTGTTGCAATCTGAATCATATATGGTTACTTTAGGATTTAGGGTTCATGATAGATGTTAAGTATTGTGATGTATTTGGAATGATGATTAGTAGCGGTAATGTTATTTGGATTTGGACGATGACTGCATGATTGATAGTAAGGGTGAAACAATTTATGATGATTAGGGTTTTCACCGTGTGAGTATGCCAGACTGTTACAGTAACGATGAAAGTCCCACCCGATGAAACACCCTTGACGACGAAACTCTGTAGAGTTTCGTCACATACGATGCCGACGAAACATGCAAGGTTTCGTCACACCTCAAAGCCGACGAAACATGGGAGGTTTCGTCACCTTGAGGTTTCGTCGCCTGGAGTTTCGCCGCCCAGAGTATGATTCACAGCAGACTGTGTTTAACTTGTGTATGAAACCTGAATGCTCACTAATTGACTGATTGTGGTGTTGACTATGATTGAGGAAATATGAGTTTGCATGCGAAACACAAATGTGAACTATGGACTGATATGAACTAGAATAACTGTTAAGTGCTATGTGATAATGTTGCCTGAATACACATTATGATCATGACTTATACGCGAACAATGTGGATGTCAACTGATTATGTATGTATGGTTACTGTAGGCTTTGACTGAATTATTTGTGAACAAGTAGTTAACCATACCAAGCAAACCGAGGTGAGTTCACACTTTTTAATAAGGCATGGGATTCCCTGTGGTTTGGGAATGGGTTAAGAAGCTAAAACGAAACCTACATATTCACCTTTAACAGAATATGTACCGCCATCCTCGTTGAGAAGGATGACAACATTAACCTGCGTATTCTCCTTGGATAGATTACGTACCTCCGTCCTCAGTTGGAAGGACGACAACCTATAACTTACTAGACAAAACTCTATCATTAAGTCCCTCATTTTATATCGACTTAATCGTCGGGCCAATGACGAGCGGGTCATTAGTTAATAGCGCTATTAGGGTTGACAAGCGTCACACCGTGCCGGGAGGACGGGCGTGGACTAATGGATCTGGGCACTTAGTCAATGATGATAGACATTGACGTAGGGCACAACTTTCTCAGTCAGTTGTCGATATGGTAACGGTCTAGTGGTTACATGGGGTAGCCCCCACCGGTTATGGTTTGGGAAGCAATGGATTGGATAACTCATGGTTTTTGAATGAACTCGTGGTTTTTGAAACAACTATAAATTGGATAACCAACTGTGAACTCGCTCAACTTTGTTGTTGACTCGTTGTTACATGCCTTGCAAGTCGTTAGATGTTAGCTGGAGCTTGCATGGGAGTGGATGTCGTTGTGGTCCATGGACTGTTGAGTTCCATGATAAACATTGAACTTTTAAACTTATACTTTGGTTTTTTTTGGTTTTAAACTTTATTGCTTCCGCTGATAACTTGAATTGGATTAACTTGTTTGAACACCAATTATATTGTGTGGTTGGATTTTTATTTATTTAAATTACATTGTTCAATATGATTGGTGGATGGATCCTGGTCAGTCACGCCTCCTGCGGTGATACTCCGCTTGTGGATTTTGGGGGTGTGACAGATTGGTATCAGAGCCAGGTTTATAGTGAACTTGGTTTTAAAAAGGGAAAGCTTTTAACTTAACTAGACTATAACCTGTACAGTGCTCAACGATCCACAACGACACTTCGCTCCACGTGCAAGACTCAACACTATAGGTGATATGGTTTATGTTTATATTGCCTATCTATTAGTTTGCTTAATGCATTGTTTATTGTATGCTTAGTCTACGTAACGACTATTGTTTGAAACCCTGTGTGCTTACTCTCTTATGTCATCCCATACTTATGCACTTTCGCGACACCTCTCTCACTTGTGGTTTCTTTGATGTGAAAATCATGAGTGGACGTTTGAATTTGACTCAAGCCCAGCTGATGACTCTAATCAACGAACGAGTGGCTGAGGCACTCGCAGCAGCCCTTGCAGGAGGTATAACCTGCCATACCGACCTATCTTAGGATGTTTAGATCCTACTCTCGTGAACCAACTCTTGTGCTTAACCTTGTCTTTTCTTTCTCGAGCGACAGGTCAGCATGCTCAGCCTCCCGTATGTACGTTCAAGACCTTTATGGACTGTCGACCTAGTACCTTCAGTGGTACAGAAGGATCCGTAGGCCTCCTCCATTGGTTCGAGAAGATCGAGTCTGTCTTCGAAATGTGTGAATGCCCTGAGGCTCGTAGGGTAAAGTTTGCTACTGGAACACTTGAAGGTGTTGCGTTGACATGGTGGAACGCGCAAGTGCAAATGCTAGGGTTGGCAGCTGCTAACACCACCCCATGGAACGACTTCAAAGATCTGATCAAAGAGGAGTACTGTCATCGCGACGACATTCACAAGCTGGAAGTAGAGTTTTATAACTTGAAGATGACGGGGTCTGAAATAGAGGCGTATACGAAGAGATCGAATGAACTGGCTGCACTGTGTCCTACTATGGTAGATCCTCCTATCAAGCGTATCGAGCTGTACCTCAAGGGTCTAGTGAGAGAAATTCAGAGCCATGTGACTGCGGCTAACCTTGGTACTATCCAGCAAGTTATACGGCTAGCCCACCGTCTCACTGATTAGGCAGTTGAGCAAAATAAGCTGCCCAAGCGTATTAGTGCTACAACTACTTCAGATACTCCTAGCGACAACAAGCGTAAGTGGGATGGAAATTCAAGCAAAGGTTCTACTTCTGTTCAGTCTCAGTCTCAGCAGCGGAGAACTGACGATTACAAGAGCCCCAATCAGCAGTCTTCTGAGAATCAGGGTCAGGGTGGATACAGGGGAAATCACCCTAAATGCAATCGATGTAATTTGCACCACAGTGGGCCGTGCAACAAGAGTCGTTGTCAGAGATGTAATAAGCTGGGTCACGCAGCCAAGGATTGCAGGAGCTCACATCCTGTGAATCAGAATCAGCAGCAGCAGCAACAGTAGGGTAATAAGGGATGCTTTCAGTGTGGTGCTGAGGGTCACTTCAAGAGACACTGTCCACAGTTGAACCAGAATCAGAACAACAATAACAACCAAGGAAATGGGAACAACAATGGGGGTAACAATGATGGCAACGGTGCCAGGGGACGTGTCTTCGTGATTGGTCAGGGTGATGCAAGGAACGATCCCAATGTTGTGACGGGTAAGTTTCTACTGGACGACTTCTATGTTACTGTTTTATTTGATTCGGGTGCTGATACTAGCTACGTGTCCTTAAAAGTTAGTCAGATTCTTAAGCATACTCCAACACTTTTGAACACCAAGCACATTGTAGAACTAGCAAACGGTAAAAGTTTAGAGGCCACACACATAGTTAAGGGTTGTAATCTTGTTCTTGCTGATCAGACCTTCTCTATCGACCTCATCCCTATCGTTCTGGGTAGCTTCGACGTTGTTATTGGGATGGATTGGTTATCTCAACATCAAGCGGAAATTCTTTTCAAGGAGAAAATTGTCCGCATCCCTCGTTCTGGTGAAGAACCCCTCATGATTCGTGGTGACAAGAGTGGTGCAGTAGTAGGCATCATCTCTTTCCTTAAGGCTCAGAAGTGTTTGCGAAAGGGCCACGTAGCTATTCTAGACCTCGTTACTGACACATCAACGAAAGAGAAGAAGATAGAAGACATTCATGTTGTACGCGATTTTCCTGGGGTATTTCCCGAGGAATTACCTGGTCTTCCGCCTCACCATCAAGTCGAGTTTCAAATCGAGCTAGCTCCTGGAGCAGCACCAATAGCTCGTGCACCTTATCGCTTAGCTCCATCAGAACTAGAGGAATTGTCCACCCAACTACAAGAGCTATTAGACAAGGGTTTCATTCGTCCTAGCTCTTCGCCCTGGGGAGCTCCAGTCTTGTTTGTGAAGAAGAAAGACGGTACCTTCCTAATGTGTATTGACTATCGTGAACTCAACAAGGTGACCGTGAAGAATCGTTATCCTCTCCCTTGTATCGATGACCTATTCGACCAGTTGCAAAGGTCGAGCTTCTACTCAAAGATTGATCTGAGATCGGGATATCATCAGCTGGGAGTCCGAGATGAGGACATCTCCAAAATAGCATTCAGGACTCGTTACGGGCACTACGAGTTCCTGGTTATGCCTTTCGGATTGACAAATACTCCAGCCATCTTCAAGAACTTAATAAATAGAGTCTGCAAGCCTTATTTGGATCAGATCGTCATTGTTATTATTTATGACATCTTGATGGTAGTTAAGACCCTTGGGTTATATAGTACCATTCCATGATTCGATGAGAGACCCTTTAGTGGTCTAGTCAAAAAGATTGATTCAAGATCTGGTTAAGAATGGCATGTGATGATACAGCTGAAAGGACCCTATGGTGGTCCAGTCACACTCATCACAGGTTTGTTCATTTGGTTTTACCCTACACATTATAAAATAGACTGTGTGAACTGTGCAAGGAATTGTCTAATTATGGACGCGTACATAATTATGAAATTTAGTGCATAGAAACCCAGTAATATTTATTATGTGTAAGAACCGATAGTGACAACAATAACGAAATGAGAACGATGTAATGGAGGTACGGTGGACGCACCAATGACGCTTCATATACTTGTATATAAGTATCCCTCTTACATTGCAATCATGATGTTATTAAAGATTACTAGAAGTTCAGAACCCTAACCAAAGTTGTTTGATCTTTTCAACTTTATGTTTTAAACTCTCGCAAGTTTCCTCTAAATAAATTTCGGGACGAAATTTCCTAAAGTAGGGGAGACTGTAACACCTGTGCCTCCACGGCCATCAAACAAATACCAAACCAATGAAATATTGTATTTCATACTTGGGATTTGTAAAAATATGTGTATCTTTTGCACATATCAACTCTTGTTCGATTTCAAACTCTAAATCGCTTTCTGGAAGGTTATACGCGCACTAATGCGTAAATATAACCAGTTTAATCCAACGAACACTCCGGAATAGTGAAATAGTCTTAACATACCTTGAATAACCTTTACATAACTTACATATAAGTTTTGGAAGGTTTGGTGTGGTGAAATCAAGTTAAATCGCTTACAGGGACTAAAGTTGACAAACTGCGAAAGTATGCCAATTTGAACTGTAACAGACCTTCCGGAACATGACCATAAGTTAAACATACCATAAATATCCTTTACATAGCTTAGAAATAGGCTTTTAGGGGTTCGGTGTGCTAAAATAAACTTTTGGGTCATTCAGGGACTAAAAGTGTCAAAAAGTGCACAAGTTTGCATTTTCGCGCATAACTTACGTTCTGAATACATCCGGACATCCAAAAATTTATGTAAGCACTAAAATATTTTATTTTAGTGTTCTCCATAAGAAAAATCCATTCGTCGCGTCATTTGGTTCGTTTTTCGCATTCGGGACCAGATTCGATGTATTAGCCGTTGTTTAATTCACAACCACACATTCTAAACTTGCTTAGTCAGCGGATAAGGATGGAATTTTGGTACCATGACATTTCAACACATGTATGGATGGAATTTAAACACCTAAACACCATGACATTTCAACACATGTATGGATGGAATTTAAACACCTAAACACCATGACATTTCAACACATGTATGGATGGAATTTAAACACCTAAACACCATGACATTTCAACACATGTATGGATGGAATTTAAACACCTAAACACCATGAAATTTCAACACATGTATGGATGGAATTTAAACACCTAAACACCATGACATTTCAACACATGTACGGATGGGATTAAGGCACATTTTCCATGAAACGATCTTAACGGTTCGGGTATTCCTATAAATACCCCATACCCCCCATTGCTAAAATCACTAGAAACTTGATTTGAGAAACTCTAAGTTGAAACATTTGTTTCATACCTGAGATTTTTGAATCGAGTTTAGCATTCGGGGACCCTTCGTAAGTATTCTTTCGTTCTTTTCCTTATTTTATTGCTTTTCGAGTCAGAAAGTCAAACTTTGTTTGACTTTCAGCGTTGACCAGTAATGGTCAATGCGAAGTTCGTTTGAACTTCGCAACGTGAGTGTAATCACGTTGGTCATAGTCCCTTGGGACTATGCCCACTGATTACCACGTTGTCTAGGGTCGTAGGGTAGGCGATCTGATAAATCGCCTATACCTTCGAACCCGACCCAGTTTGGTCGATCATTAGGATCCGACCAAATACATTAGGTGACCCTAGTATAGGGCATAACCTTCCGAGGTTATACCCTATGGTCACATCGTTTAAGTAGTTGTATGATAGGTAGTTTATATGCCTTAGGTAAATTACCAGAATACCCTTTTCATGTATAATTGGTAATTAAGCATATGTAACCTAAACTTTTGTCACATAACTGATTATGTAACATGTTTAGGCATATAACACTTGTCATAGGACTAGTTAGACGGTCCGAACGCGTTTCACGCGCACGACGCGTTAAAGTAGCATAAGTTACCTTAATGGGTCGCGATGGGTCGATAATACTTAGGTTAAGTTTCATTTAGTATGTAGGCTTTGTTAAACCATATCATATGAGTTCCTACACTCATTTGGTTTACAAACCCTCCTGCTACCCAGTCTTCCGTTTTAGGTCCGGGTTAATTATGTAGTTACCTATATTAGGTACTGTTTGATTTCCGGGACTCCTCTAGCTTACTTGGTAGTTGTTCAAGACTCCTAAGCACTCCCAGGCGAGTACATTATTCCCCTCTTTTACTGTTTTCAACTGTTTTGGGGTGACTCATATGTGCTAAATGCTTTATCAATGATTTCAATAACAATTACTATGTGGTTTCAAGAACAATAACAATTATTTCAAGAACGCTAACAATGATTTCAAGAACGAATACAATGATTTCAAGAACGAATACAATGATTTCAAAAACTAATAACAAATTTCAAAAAGTGAACAAACTTGTTGGTTGTAGTTTACATGACCGATGACATTCATTAGCAATGATCAAGCCGACCAGTATTAGGTTATGGTACCATAGGATCTGACAAATCCCGTTATTTACTGCACCCATTGTTATGTGTGGGGGTTGTGGGTAGCGACTGAATCTGTAATTATTAACTTATCCTTTGGTAAGGGTTTGTTAAGAACGAGAGCGAGAGCGAGATGGAGCGAGGAACGCGTCAAGAAGGTTTGAATGTTATTAGAGAATCGACCATAAAGTAGTTTCACAATTAAAACAAGAACGACTAGAACGATTTTACAAAAAGGGTTAACGATTGGGTAAACATTTTAACATGATTGACATTTGATCATGCATTTCCCACAAAACATAACTTTGATTTAAAACAAGTTTTACTTCAATACTTTGTTTCTGTGCATATGGTTTAGTTGAGACATTTCACTTGCCATACATGACATTTTGACATAGACATTTGACATGAATATTTGACATAGACATTTTGATATGATTTACATCTTGACATGAACACTTTGACATATTACCCAATACATTTGACAATTGATTTAAACATAGACTTCTTACATTGGTTGGTTTGGTTTGAGTGAATGATTAAGTAACGATGCGGGTGTAATATGATACAAGCATGGTGGATACGCCGCTGGTACTTCCTATATATAAGTGTTTGTATGGTATTACATATTGTAGCGTTATTTGAATCATTTCAGTTTGAGACATAGAACATTTTATACAAGTAACATACTTTTCACAAGACATTGATTTACAAACAACTTATCTTACACAAACTCATTTTACATGGTTATTCATTTAATCATGCATTATTCTCTTATTTATACTTATCATCCGAACTTATTATTTTTCAAATGATTTACAAAGACAAAGCAAACTAAAAGGTTCATGACTAAACATTTTCTTAAAACAGAAGTCATGAATCTTATTTTCACAAAACCTATGTATCTCGCCAGCATTTCTTTGCTGACCTCGTTTTCACATATGTTTCAGGTATTGCAAGATATCGATTGATAAGATGCATGCTCACATAGGACTGGACAAGGCCTTAGTGACTCAATAACAATGATAGACTATGTTTAAATAGTGTATTTAGATTTCCAGACGATGTAATTACTCAATGTTTAATAAAACGAAACACTTTTGATATCCATGGTTATGAAACATTAATTCTGTTGCAACACGCCCCGATGTTTCCGCCGCGATTTGTTGTTTTACGCGGTCGGGGTGTGACAGAAAGATGGTATCAGAGCCAATGGTTATAGGGAATTAGGTTATTAGTAATGCTTTGACCTAGTCTATAACCTTCTTAGGACCCTAACGCGAGTTTACTTGCGTTTAGTCATAAAAATACCGTCACCTATCCTTAGGTGACGACCACAACAAGAACATAAATTTCAAAACCGCTTTGAAAACTAATCATCTGTTCTAGGTTGATTGATTACAAGGTTTTGAACCCTCTATTGTAAGGTTTTGAACCCTCTGTTATATGGTTTTGAACCCCTTCGAATTTTCAAAATCTCGACAAGGTTTTGAGTCTTAAATAATGTGAACACGTGCAAACTGGAAGGGTGGATGCCTGTATTTTGGGTTTTCTGTCTAGGCAAGCACTTCGTATATATCTCATCAGACGCGAGACCAGTTGTGCTTACCTGGGAATTCTTGGGATGAGTGTTCACTTATAGGCGAGCATGTCTTCGCGATACATTATTTTTGACCCATTTACTTTGATCAGTCACTGTGTGTCGTTTGTTGCTTTGTAGTAACAAACAAATGACCACTATCCTTGCTTTCATCAGATTTGTTTCATCTCATTCTTTTCGTCTAAATTCTCTCACTCGTTTCCTTTCATGTTTCCTCTTTTAGACAATGCCTCCTCGACGCGAAAGCCAGATAGAGACTGCCGAGCTGGCAGAAATCATTGCGCAGCAAATGGCTGCTCAATTCCCAAACCTCTTTGCTCAATGGAACCAAGCCAACAACAACAACAATGTGCTATGCAAATACAAGGATTTCAACCAGGCTAAACCACTCAAGTTTAGTGGTTCTGAAGGAGCAACTGGGCTTCTTCAGTGGTTCGAAAGCATTGAGAATACTTTTCGCCACGTGCAGTGCCCGGATAATCGCAAGGTCGAGTTCTCCTCGAGCGTGTTTCAGAAGAGGGCTCTTACATGGTGGAATGGGGTAATGAGAGACCGAGGTGCGGAAGTTGCTCTCGCACAGACATGGGCTGAACATAGGGCTCTGATGATGAGGGAATTCTGTCCTCGTCATGAGCAGCGAGCTTTGGAGAAGGAATTTGATGAGTTGAAGCAAGATAGTGGTGAGCACAGGGCGTATACTGATAGGTTTGAGGAGCTGAGTCTGCTTTGCCCGACAATGGTTACCCCACTTGACATAGCTATCGAAAGGTACATCGACGGCCTACCTGACTCGGTACAAGACATCCTTACTGGTAGTAACCCTGCCATACTCCGTCAGGCGATCGAGTTATCAGCGACATTGACTGAGTCGCAGATTCGGAAGAACAAGTTACACAGGAAGGGTGACAAGGGCAAGAAACAGTCAGCTGACAAGGAGGATAGCAAGAAAGGCCAAAACAAGAAGGGTAAGGAATGTGAGACGTCAAAGAAATCAAAGAAGCGAAAGGGTGCCCAAAATTTTGCTGTTACAGCACAGACTGCTCAGAACCCGCGGAACCAACCAGCTCAGCCACCTGCAAAGAAAGCATATTCCGGTACCGCACCTTATTGTGCACGCTGCAACGGTCATCACGCAGTACAACAAGCTTGCTGGCAATGCACGACGTGTGGTAAACTTGGGCATTTGGCCAAGATTTGTCGTTTGGGACAAAATCAGGCTGCTCAGGTTCAAGCTCCGGTTCAAGGGAATGCTGCGAGATTTCCACTGGGTTCATGTTTCAACTGCGGAGGGATTGGTCACTTCCGCCACAACTGCCCGAGACTGGTGAATGCAAATGCTAACGCAAACCCA
This sequence comes from Helianthus tuberosus, assembly GCA_030545235.1. Taxonomy (NCBI): domain Eukaryota; kingdom Viridiplantae; phylum Streptophyta; class Magnoliopsida; order Asterales; family Asteraceae; genus Helianthus; species Helianthus tuberosus. The sequence continues at coordinate 148,026,776 of CM060358.1, forward strand.
AATGCGAATGTCAACGTCAATGTGAATCCAGCACGTGGTCGAGTGTTTAACATCAATGAGGCACTCAATGATGAAGGAGTGAACAATTAGTATTTTGTTTTTCCTCTGGTTGGTATCTTGTAACATTTAAAAACAATGCGGTTGTTATATAAATAAAAATTTGTGGTTTTATTTTCTAACTAACGCAATTGTATGAATGTTTGATTCAACCTTGTGATGTCAACACAAATACAAAACTACTCGTGTGGTTCTGTCATTTTTACGATCACTTGAGATCTCCCTAAGAACCTCAAACACTGGTTTCTTTTAAATCTAAAGTATTTTATCGTCTTGCACCGTTCGAGATGCAAGAATTATCAAAACAGCTTCAAGAGTTGTCTGATAAAGGATTCATCCGTCCGAACTTTTCGCCTTGGAGAAACTCCTGTTCTCCTTGTGAAAAGAAAAAAAAATGGATCTTTTCGAATGTATATCGATTAACGTAAGCCTAGTAAGCTTACCATCAAGAATCGATATCCCCCTACCTTATATCAACGATTTCTCCGATCAACTGCATAGCGTTCATGCTTTTCCAAGATCGATTTGCGTTTTGGGTATCATCAACTTTGTATTCTCGAAGAAGATATTCCCAAAACGGTTTTCTGCATGAAGTATGGCCATTACGAGTTTACAGTCATGCCTTTTAGGTTGACAAATACTCCAGCCATCTTCAAGAACTTAATAAATAGAGTCTGCAAGCCTTATTTGGATCAGATCGTCATTGTTATTATTTATGACATCTTGATCTATTCATGTCCTGAGCCGATCACGATCAACACCTTCGTTGACATCGGAGCCCTGATTGAATTCCTTGTACACTTTAAAATGTACAAAACAACTCAACTAGGACAACCCGAATTCCTTTTAAGATCTTCCTATCTTCATAGTTAGATTCTTGAAAATATTTAAAGTGCCAAAGGAAATCCACGGATTGGGTTTCTGGTATGCTTTAAATACCCGTGTCCAAAGATAACAAATTATAGGTCAAATTGAACGATTATGCGATTGAACGAGTATGCAATTATGTGTTTATGTGTTCTCCTCTATGATTTTTGTGTGATCCGATTTTTCAAATCCTCATAGAATCTTTCATGTTTTCATATGACGGATTCATAGTAGGATATTCAAAAGGTACTACCTTAAATCCTTATGGGCTTCTACCTGGTAGTTAAGACCCTTGGGTTATATAGTACCATTCCATGATTCGATGAGAGACCCTTTAGTGGTCTAGTCAAAAAGATTGATTCAAGATCTGGTTAAGAATGGCATGTGATGATACAGCTGAAAGGACCCTATGGTGGTCCAGTCACACTCATCACAGGTTTGTTCATTTGGTTTTACCCTACACATTATAAAATAGACTGTGTGAACTGTGCAAGGAATTGTCTAATTATGGACGCGTACATAATTATGAAATTTAGTGCATAGAAACCCAGTAATATTTATTATGTGTAAGAACCGATAGTGACAACAATAACGAAATGAGAACGATGTAATGGAGGTACGGTGGACGCACCAATGACGCTTCATATACTTGTATATAAGTATCCCTCTTACATTGCAATCATGATGTTATTAAAGATTACTAGAAGTTCAGAACCCTAACCAAAGTTGTTTGATCTTTTCAACTTTATGTTTTAAACTCTCGCAAGTTTCCTCTAAATAAATTTCGGGACGAAATTTCCTAAAGTAGGGGAGACTGTAACACCTGTGCCTCCACGGCCATCAAACAAATACCAAACCAATGAAATATTGTATTTCATACTTGGGATTTGTAAAAATATGTGTATCTTTTGCACATATCAACTCTTGTTCGATTTCAAACTCTAAATCGCTTTCTGGAAGGTTATACGCGCACTAATGCGTAAATATAACCAGTTTAATCCAACGAACACTCCGGAATAGTGAAATAGTCTTAACATACCTTGAATAACCTTTACATAACTTACATATAAGTTTTGGAAGGTTTGGTGTGGTGAAATCAAGTTAAATCGCTTACAGGGACTAAAGTTGACAAACTGCGAAAGTATACCAATTTGAACTGTAACAGACCTTCCGGAACATGACCATAAGTTAAACATACCATAAATATCCTTTACATAGCTTAGAAATAGGCTTTTAGGGGTTCGGTGTGCTAAAATAAACTTTTGGGTCATTCAGGGACTAAAAGTGTCAAAAAGTGCACAAGTTTGCATTTTCGCGCATAACTTACGTTCTGAATACATCCGGACATCCAAAAATTTATGTAAGCACTAAAATATTTTATTTTAGTGTTCTCCATAAGAAAAATCCATTCGTCGCGTCATTTGGTTCGTTTTTCGCATTCGGGACCAGATTCGATGTATTAGCCGTTGTTTAATTCACAACCACACATTCTAAACTTGCTTAGTCAGCGGATAAGGATGGAATTTTGGTACCATGACATTTCAACACATGTATGGATGGAATTTAAACACCTAAACACCATGACATTTCAACACATGTATGGATGGAATTTAAACACCTAAACACCATGACATTTCAACACATGTATGGATGGAATTTAAACACCTAAACACCATGACATTTCAACACATGTATGGATGGAATTTAAACACCTAAACACCATGAAATTTCAACACATGTATGGATGGAATTTAAACACCTAAACACCATGACATTTCAACACATGTACGGATGGGATTAAGGCACATTTTCCATGAAACGATCTTAACGGTTCGGGTATTCCTATAAATACCCCATACCCCCCATTGCTAAAATCACTAGAAACTTGATTTGAGAAACTCTAAGTTGAAACATTTGTTTCATACCTGAGATTTTTGAATCGAGTTTAGCATTCGGGGACCCTTCGTAAGTATTCTTTCGTTCTTTTCCTTATTTTATTGCTTTTCGAGTCAGAAAGTCAAACTTTGTTTGACTTTCAGCGTTGACCAGTAATGGTCAATGCGAAGTTCGTTTGAACTTCGCAACGTGAGTGTAATCACGTTGGTCATAGTCCCTTGGGACTATGCCCACTGATTACCACGTTGTCTAGGGTCGTAGGGTAGGCGATCTGATAAATCGCCTATACCTTCGAACCCGACCCAGTTTGGTCGATCATTAGGATCCGACCAAATACATTAGGTGACCCTAGTATAGGGCATAACCTTCCGAGGTTATACCCTATGGTCACATCGTTTAAGTAGTTGTATGATAGGTAGTTTATATGCCTTAGGTAAATTACCAGAATACCCTTTTCATGTATAATTGGTAATTAAGCATATGTAACCTAAACTTTTGTCACATAACTGATTATGTAACATGTTTAGGCATATAACACTTGTCATAGGACTAGTTAGACGGTCCGAACGCGTTTCACGCGCACGACGCGTTAAAGTAGCATAAGTTACCTTAATGGGTCGCGATGGGTCGATAATACTTAGGTTAAGTTTCATTTAGTATGTAGGCTTTGTTAAACCATATCATATGAGTTCCTACACTCATTTGGTTTACAAACCCTCCTGCTACCCAGTCTTCCGTTTTAGGTCCGGGTTAATTATGTAGTTACCTATATTAGGTACTGTTTGATTTCCGGGACTCCTCTAGCTTACTTGGTAGTTGTTCAAGACTCCTAAGCACTCCTAGGCGAGTACATTATTCCCCTCTTTTACTGTTTTCAACTGTTTTGGGGTGACTCATATGTGCTAAATGCTTTATCAATGATTTCAATAACAATTACTATGTGGTTTCAAGAACAATAACAATTATTTCAAGAACGCTAACAATGATTTCAAGAACGAATACAATGATTTCAAGAACGAATACAATGATTTCAAAAACTAATAACAAATTTCAAAAAGTGAACAAACTTGTTGGTTGTAGTTTACATGACCGATGACATTCATTAGCAATGATCAAGCCGACCAGTATTAGGTTATGGTACCATAGGATCTGACAAATCCCGTTATTTACTGCACCCATTGTTATGTGTGGGGGTTGTGGGTAGCGACTGAATCTGTAATTATTAACTTATCCTTTGGTAAGGGTTTGTTAAGAACGAGAGCGAGAGCGAGATGGAGCGAGGAACGCGTCAAGAAGGTTTGAATGTTATTAGAGAATCGACCATAAAGTAGTTTCACAATTAAAACAAGAACGACTAGAACGATTTTACAAAAAGGGTTAACGATTGGGTAAACATTTTAACATGATTGACATTTGATCATGCATTTCCCACAAAACATAACTTTGATTTAAAACAAGTTTTACTTCAATACTTTGTTTCTGTGCATATGGTTTAGTTGAGACATTTCACTTGCCATACATGACATTTTGACATAGACATTTGACATGAATATTTGACATAGACATTTTGATATGATTTACATCTTGACATGAACACTTTGACATATTACCCAATACATTTGACAATTGATTTAAACATAGACTTCTTACATTGGTTGGTTTGGTTTGAGTGAATGATTAAGTAACGATGCGGGTGTAATATGATACAAGCATGGTGGATACGCCGCTGGTACTTCCTATATATAAGTGTTTGTATGGTATTACATATTGTAGCGTTATTTGAATCATTTCAGTTTGAGACATAGAACATTTTATACAAGTAACATACTTTTCACAAGACATTGATTTACAAACAACTTATCTTACACAAACTCATTTTACATGGTTATTCATTTAATCATGCATTATTCTCTTATTTATACTTATCATCCGAACTTATTATTTTTCAAATGATTTACAAAGACAAAGCAAACTAAAAGGTTCATGACTAAACATTTTCTTAAAACAGAAGTCATGAATCTTATTTTCACAAAACCTATGTATCTCGCCAGCATTTCTTTGCTGACCTCGTTTTCACATATGTTTCAGGTATTGCAAGATATCGATTGATAAGATGCATGCTCACATAGGACTGGACAAGGCCTTAGTGACTCAATAACAATGATAGACTATGTTTAAATAGTGTATTTAGATTTCCAGACGATGTAATTACTCAATGTTTAATAAAACGAAACACTTTTGATATCCATGGTTATGAAACATTAATTCTGTTGCAACACGCCCCGATGTTTCCGCCGCGATTTGTTGTTTTACGCGGTCGGGGTGTGACAACATTTGTGTTTGCATAACTTGTTTGCCTTGTAATTGTACATGTGTGATTATATGCTTGAGATATTGTGTTACTGTTTGATTGATGAGTGATAGAAATTATTAACTATTTGAGATTATAAACCCACAATAGACGAAACTTGGTGAGCCACACACACCCCACGACGAAACATGTGAAGTTTCGCCACCACTCTCAATCGACGAAACCTAGGGTCACTCGACGAAACCTTGGGGTTTCGTCATTTACCTCCCGGCGAAACTAGGGAGTTTCGCCAACATGGGCTTCGGCCAAAGTTTAGCCCAATCAATTCAGCAGTTACGTTATATAATTACACACGCCACAATACACGAAACCCTAGACTCTCTTTCTCTCTTTGGCATCCTGCGGAAACCATTATCTGTCTAGAAGATCTTGTGTTCACCTCTCAACCGGTTAGTCTCGTTGGTCGATTCGATTACGTGTTACTGTGTGTAGATAACTATCATTATAAGTGAGATTGTTTGCTAGATGATTTGGCTACGATTAATGCTTGAATTGAAAATCATGTAATTAGGGTTTTGATGTTCTTGTGCTAATCGATTTGTTTAGAAACTGCATGATGGTAACTCATGGAATTGAATTTATTCATGCTCACTAATTAGAGCCATGCTTCTGTTTGATATTGTACTAGTGTTAAATGGAACTGATCATCAAATACGTTCTTGTTGCAATCTGAATCATATATGGTTACTTTAGGATTTAGGGTTCATGCTAGATGTTAAGTACTGTGATGTATTAGGAATGATGATTAGTAGCGGTAATGTTATTTGGATTTGGACGATGACTGTATGATTGATAGTAAGGGTGAAACAGTTGATGATGATTAGGGTTTTCACCTTGTGAGTATGCCAAACTGTTACAGTAACGATGAAAGTCCCACCCGACGAAACACCCTTGACGACGAAACTCTGTAGAGTTTCGTCACATACGATGCCGACGAAACATGCAAGGTTCGTCACACATCAAAGCCGACGAAAAATGGGAGGTTTCGTCACCTTGAGGTTTCGTCGCCTGGAGTTTCGCCGCCCAGAGTATTATTCATAGCAGACTGTGTTTAACTTGTGTATGAAACCTGAATGCTCACTAATTGACTGATTGTGGTGTTGACTATGATTGAGGAAATATGAGTTTTCATGCGAAACACAAATGTGAACTATGGACTGATATGAACTAGAATAACTGTTAAGTGCTATGTGATAGTGTTGCCTGAATACACATTATGATCATGACTTATACGCGAACAATGTGGATGTTAACTGATTATGTATGTATGGTTACTATAGGCTTTGACTGAATTATTTGTGAACAAGTAGTTAACCATACCGAGCAAACCGAGGTGAGTTCACACTTTTTAATAAGGCATGGGATTCCCTGTGGTTTAGGAATGGGTTAAGAAGCTAAAACGAAACCTACAGATTCACCTTTAACAGAATATGTACCTCCATCCTTGTTGAGAAGGATGACAACATTAACCTGTGTATTTCCTTGGATAGATAACATACCTCCGTCCTCAGTTGGAAGGACGACAACCTATAACTTACTAGACAAAACTCTATCATTAAGTCCCTCATTTTTATATCGACTTAATCACCGGGCCAATGGCGAGCGGGTCATTAGTTAATAGCGCTATTAGGGTTGACAAGCTTCACACCGTGCCGGGAGGACGGGCGTGGACTAATGGATCTGGGCACTTAGTCAATGATGATACACATTGACGTAGGGCACAATTTTCTCAGTCAGTTGTCGATATGGTAACGGTCTAGTGGTTACATGGGGTAGCCCCCACCGGTTATGGTTTGGGAAACAATGGATTGGATAACTCATTGTTTTTGAATGAACTCGTGGTTTTTGAAACAACTATAAATTGGATAACCAACTGTGAACTCGCTCAACTTTGTTGTTGACTCGTTGTTACATGCCTTGCAGGTCATTAGATGTTAGCTGGAGCTTGCAGGGGAGCGGATGTCGTTGTGGTACATGGACTGTTGAGTTCCATGATAAACATTGAACTTTTAAACTTATACTTTGGTTTTAAACTTTATTGCTTCCGCTGATAACTTGAATTGGATTAACTTGTTTGAACACCAATTATATTATGTGGTTGGATTTTTATTTATTTAAATTACATTGTTCAATATGATTGGTGGCTGGATCCTGGTCAGTCACGCCTCCTGCGGTGATACTCCGCTGGTGGATTTTGGGGGTGTGACACTCACTTTCTCTCTCAAATTACTATATAGTTGGCACTATACTCGGGTATAATATCCCCCTAAATAACGAAGTTCTGCTCCGTTGTAAGTATTATAACCCCGGTTACATATTAGATACGCTGCCCGATTGATCCAGGGTTCCGTAACGGCTGTCGGGGTTCTGCCCGACGTAGTCATTGGAATGCCGTCTCGGGGAGGGTATCATTAATATAAATAATGGGTTATTATACTAACATGTGTGCATTTGTGTAAATTATAGATAAACACCAGGAAACCCTTAAAGGAAACCTAAGACAAGAATGTGAGTAATCTCCTTTTTGTAAACTGTTTTTACAAAACCTTAAATATTTTACAATGTGATTAAGCAGTGATTGAGTCTTTGTAATTCTTCAATTACTGCCGGTATGTTGGGGTTTTTTATACAAAATGTGGAACACGTTACCATTGGACAAAGAGTTAGCCAATGGGTAATATGACCCACCAGTCAGGATTGACAATACTGAATGAGTAATTGTGTAGATCTAAACATTGTAATCGCTCTCAATACTGTGTTAATTGATAAAACTCTTCTTGATTAAACTGGGATTCACTCACCAGTATTTCCCACTGACAAATGTTTTTAAAACGCGTTTCAGGTAACAAAATGTAAAAGCCAATTAGAAGAAAGCCAGCTGGAGAGCACTGACGGCTTGGAAAAATATGGCTATAAAAGTTACCTAAAAGACGATGTTTTAAATTCAATAAACTAGGGTTTATCCCTATAAACATGTTGTAATAAGAAACTTGGGTTTTACCCATGTGGATATTAATATAAAATATGGTGGTTTTACTCTGATAAAACATTCCCTAACTACGGTCCTGATAAAATTTCCGCTACCAAAATAATAAACACCGATACTACCAATATTGAGTTCGCGGCCGCCCGTTCCCGGGACAGATAGGGGGCGGGGGTTGCGACAGAAGGTGGTATCAGAACTAAGCCACTGATTCAGCCACAGAAGTGTTCTGCTGACACCAAGATATTATTTAAAATGTTAGGAAATAAATTACGAAAATACGTGCATATCTGTATTTTATTGTTATGTGTTATTTGACTATTTGTTAGTTAAAGTATGAGCGACCAAGGACCATCCGACGCGTATCGTCAGTTGTCTGGTTCGCCTAGAAGCGAAGGCGCCTCTTCACAGCCTGCCCTCTCAGGGTATTCTGCTGATGATGAAGAAGGAATATTCGTGTTTAAGGCTCAGTCTGAAGAGCCATTCCCTCATAAAAAGAGAGGATGGTTCAGTAAGGGAACCCATGAGCGTAGGAAGAGAATGAAGAAGTTGTAAGAACAACGAGTGCTAGCAGCAGCTAAATGAGAAACCGATGCCCATACCCAAGACATGCTTAATAGGAGTTTAGCAAACTTCCATATTTTAGCAACCACAACTGCCGACCCAAACCTGGAACAACTGATAGTACCCCAACCATTACAACCAATGGAGATATAAAACAACCCAGAAAATCAAGTAGAAATGCATGATTTTAATCCTGAGGAGATACCTAGGGTACCAGCACCCAATCCCTTAGACCCAGACCACGATCAGTGGTTTGATGATCATATGGACTATGTGCAACGCTACAACCTAGCAGACATACCCATGCCAAATCTAGCAGCTTACCCAGGTCTGGACCCTCAAGATCCCTACTACGATAATAATGAATACATTAGGGAGATCTTAGAGAATCCGTATCCTCAGGAAGAACCCATGCCACAGTACCCAGATCCAGTACCCGCACCTGCACCCCCAATGAGTGCAGAAAATGTGCAAGAGCTCCGAACTTTCGGAGAAGAAATTTTAGAGAGTAACAAGAGGATGAGGCAAGTAGGAGAATGACTCGTCTGGAAGTATGACGAGCGTCATATGGATTTCTGGATGAATCCATATCCGTGAGGTGATGGTAGAGATTGTAATAATAATAATAATAATATAATATAATAATATATAATATGTGTGTTTGTTGAAAAAAGTATATATATATCATAACTATAGATGCCTACTTGTAGTGTAATTTTATCTCAGTTGTATTGTAATTTTAATTTCCCGTTCTGGTTTGTAGTAGATGCATAATATATATATATATATATATATATATATATATATATATATATATATATATATATATATATAGGGAGAAGATCATGCGAGAACCACCTCTTATTGCGAGAACCGCGAGAACACACCAAAAATGCCTAAAAATAGCTAAAAATCACACAAATTTTTTTTGATTTTTTAGGTTAAAATCGCTACTTTTCGAAGCAAAAAAAAAAAATTTTTTTTAGATTTTTTGTTAGATTTTTTGTTAGATTTTTTTAGGTTTTTTGGGGGTTTAGTTTTTAGCATTTTAGCTTGGGGGGGGGGGGGGTTTAGGTTTTTGGGGGGTGGGGGGTTTAGGTTTTTTTTTTTGGGGGGGGGGGGGTTAGGTTTTTTTTTAGGTTTTTTGGGGGTTTTAGTTTTTAGCATTTAGCTTGGGGGGGGGGGGGGGTTAGGTTTTTTTTTTTTGGGGGGGGGGGGGTTTAGGTTTTTTGGGGGGGGGGTGGGGGTTAGGTTTTTTTTAGGTTTTTTTTAGCTATTTTAGGTTGTGTTCACATTGGTTCTCACAATAAATGGAGTTCTCGCATGAGCCCCTCCCTATATATATAAATAGAGTAAGTCGCAATGATCGACGCTTTTGACCAAAATGAGTATTATGTGATTGGTTATATTACATATTATCTTGTGATATTAATACGTGATAATTGTTTAAAATTCAGATGGCCGACCAAGTGAATCAAGAGAATCTGGATAATAACCCGAAAAACCAGAATGACAATAATCTGAATAATGATAACTCGAACAATGATAACAATGGAAACCAAGTGGATAATAGTACCATTCAACACATAGTGGCACAAGGAATTATAGATGTAATGCCATTTATTATTCAAACTGTTAAGGAGGCGGATAATAAAAGTAAACATAGCAGTAAGCGACCAACTGAACCTGAAAACAACGTAAACAATGGACCCGTACTTCAAGCGCCCATTCCCAAAAAGAAGAAGAACCATGCCTTATGGTTGTTCTTATAAAGAATTATGGTCTTGTAAACCAATGGAATTCTCGGGAAATGAAGGGGCCGTTGTAGTTCTACGCTGGATAGAGAAGACTGAGGCAGTCTTAAGAATAAGTAAGTGCGCAGAAGAGGATAAGATATTGTTTGCTTCTAATCTGTTTAAGAATTTAGCCTTGGAATGGTGGAACACTATCCTCCAAACTAGGGGAAGTGATAGGGTTTACAATATGGAATGGGAGGAATTTAAAAACATGGTAGAAAGGAAATTCTGCCCACCCAATGAAAAAGAACATATAGCAAATAAATTCCTAAACCTTAGGATGAATGGAGTGGATAGTAAGGGGTATACTAAGTTATTCTTTGAATATGATAGAATAGTGCCAACCCTTGCATCACCTGAACCAGTATTAATCTCCCGTTACATTTGGGGATTAATCAGGGAGATAAGGTATGTAGTCAAGGAAACTAGACCACAAACCATAGAAGAAGCTGTAGAACTAGCCAATACCTTGACAGATGAATTAGTGCGTACACGGGAAGAGGATCAAAGAAAGAACCTAGCTCAAAGGCTTACCCAAGAGTTTCGCTCTGGAAATTCTAATCGTGGGAAAAATGTAGGTTCTACCTCTGCACCCTATTGCAAGTATTGCAAAAGGAAGCATTCTGGAAGATGCTCCATATATTGTAACTTCTGCAAAATATGTGGACATAAGGAAGAAGACTGCATGAAGTAATTTAACAACAGGATATGCTACAATTGTGGAGAACAAGGTCATATCAAGCCAAACTATCCAAAGCTAGCTCCAGCTGCAAATAACAAGAATACCAAAAATGCTAGAGCATTTGTTCTGACTGCAGATGAAGCAAAGATGATCCCGGATGTGATCGCCGGTACGTTTTTAGTTAATGATATTTTTGCTAAAGTATTGTTTGACTCTGGTGCGAACCAAAGTTTTATTAATACTTCATTTTGCAAAATTCTCAATCAACCATTAACTAAACTCCCACAAGAATGTCTAGTAGAAACAGCGAATGGAGAAACAATTAGGATTTCTGAAATCTTGCAGGAAGCAAGAATAGAGTTTTTAAACCAACAGTTTAGTGCAAACCTTTACCCAATGAATCTGGCAGGATTCGATGTTGTATTAGGAATGGATTGGTTAATAGCCAATAAAGCCAGTATTTTATGTAATCAAAAGTCAATCCAAGTAAATTCACCTAGGGGTGAAAAGATCACAATTAAAGGAGATAAACCTTCTAGATCCACAAAATTCATCTCTGTGATGAAAACAACAAGTTATATAAGAAAAAGATCATTAGTGTATTTGATTTCCATAATCACTAACACTAAAGGAAAAGAATTAAAAGATATTCCAGTAGTATCTCAGTTTTTAGATGTATTTCCAGAAGAATTAACAGGACAACCTCCAGACAGAGAAGTTGAATTCAGAATCCACCTACTACTAGGGACAACACCAATTGCTAATGCACCTTACCATTTGGCACCCGCAGAAATGCTGGAACTAAAGAAACAGTTAGACGAATTGTTAGAGAAAGGATTCATACAACCAAGTTTATCCCCATGGGGAGCGCCGATCTTATTCGTTAAGAAGAAAGACGGATCCATGCGTATGTGCATTGATTACCGTGAATTGAACAAGGTCATGATTAAGAATCGGTATCCATTACCAAGGATCGATGACCTGTTCGATCAGTTGCAAGGAGCTCGATTTTTCTCTAAAATCGATTTAAGGTCAGGATATCATCAATTAAAGGTACAGGAAGAGGACATTCCTAAGACCGCTTTCAGAACAAGGTATGGTCATTATGAATTTACTGTCATGCCATTTGGTTTAACCAATGCCCCAGCTGCATTTATGGACATGATGAACCGAATATGTAAGCCATATTTGGATAAATTCATAATTGTCTTTATATATGATATTCTCATTTACTGTAAGAGTAAAGAGGAACATGCAAAGCATTTGCACGCACTATTAAGTTTATTAAGAAAGGAAAAGCTTTATGCTAAGTTTTCAAAGTGCGAGTTTTGGTTAGAACAGGTACAATTTCTTGGACACTTAGTCAATCATAAAGGAATTCATGTGGATCCTACGAAGATCGAGGCAATTATCAAATGGAAAACCCCTGAATCACCAACCGAGGTTAGAAGTTTCTTAGGACTAGCAGGTTATTATAGAAGATTTATTCGAGATTTTTCTAGAATAGCCATTCCCTTAACTAAGTTAACCTGTAAATCCATTAAGTTTGAATGGAGATCAAAACAGGAAGAAGCCTTTAGAATTCTTAAGCAAAGATTAACCAACACACCCATACTAGCGTTACCAGAAGGAACTAGAGACTTTGTAGCTATTGTGACGCTTCTAAGTTAGGTTATGGATGTGTGTTGATGCAACGCCAAAAGGTTATAGCATATGCATCTAGACAACTTAAGAATCATGAAGAGAATTATTCAACCCATGATTTAGAACTAGAAGCCATAATTTTTGCCCTTAAAATTTGGAGACATTACCTGTACGGTAGTAAGTTTACTATTTTCACAGACCATAAGAGTTTAAGGTATGTTTTCGGGCAAAAGGAATTGAATATGAGACAAAGACGCTGGATGGAGATGCTTAGTGATTATGATTGTGATATCCAGTATCATGCAGGAAAAGCAAATGTAGTGGCTGATGCTTTAAGCCAAAAGTATCATGAAAAGCCAAAAAGGGTACATTCTCTTAAATTAAATCTGCAAGTAGATTTAAATGAACAGATTAGAAAAGCACAAGAATCAATAATCAAGGACGAAAAGTTAAAAGGAATGATTAAGGAACTAGAACAAGGAACAAATGGAATTTGGAGATTCTATAAGAAAAGAATATGGATACCTAAATTAGGAAACCTACGTCATCGTATATTAGAAGAAGTCCATAAGTCTAAATATACGATGCATCCTGGAAGTGATAAAATGTATCAGGATTTAAGAAAGAATTTTTGGTGGATAGGAATGAAAAAGGATATAGCAGCTTATGTTTCTAAGTGTTTAACTTGCTAACAAGTTAAAGCTGAACACCAGAAACCATCAGGTTTATTACAGCAGTTAGAAATGCCAGTATGGAAATGGGAATTGATAATAATGGATTCTGTTACTAAATTACCCAAAACCAGGAAAGGTAATGATACAATCTGGGTGATTGTAGACAGGCTAACTAAGTCAGCTCATTTCCTACCGATGAAGGACACTTTCAATATGGAACAATTAGCTAAATTCTATGTAAATGAAATAGTTTCATTACATGGGATTCCTTTATCAATTGTATCTGATAGGGATAACCGTTTTACCTCTCATTTTTGGACAAGTTTCCAGAAAGCCATGGGAACCAAATTGAATCTAAGCACCACTTATCATCCTCAAACGGACGGACAAAGTGAAAGGATAATTCAGACCATGGAATAGATGCTTAGAGCTTGTGTAATTGATTTCGGAGGTAATTGGGATGATCACTTACCATTGATAGAATTTTCTTATAATAACAGCTATAAGTATCAATGCTGCACCATTCGAAGCACTTTATGGACGAAAGTGCCGAACCCCAGTCTGTTGGGCAAAAATTGGAGAAAAGCAACTATCTGGACCAGAAATAGTACAAGAAACAACCAACAAGATCATTCAAGTCAAGGAACGGCTGAAGGCAGCACGTGATCGACAAAAGAGTTATGCTGATAACAGGCGAAAGCCGTTAGAATTTCAAGTAGGTGACAAAGTGCTATTAAAAGTCTCTCCTTGGAAAGGAGTGGTAAGATTCATCAAAAGAGGAAAGTTAAGCCCCAGGTATGTTGGACCTTTTGAAATTATTAGAAGAATAGGACATGTAGCCTATCAGCTACAACTGCCAGAGGAAATGGCAGGAGTACATGATGTATTTCGTGTATCTAATCTCAAGAAATGCTTAGCTGATGAATCACTGGTAGTACCTCTTAAGGATATAGAGGTAAATGAACAGTTAAAATTTGTAGAAAGACCTCTACAGATTGAAGACAGGAAAATTAAGAACCTCAAGCAAAAGAGATTAGTTCTGGTCAAAGTGAAGTGGGACTCCAAAAGAGGACCAGAGTACACATGGGAGCTTGAATCAGAAATGAAAAAGAAATATCCACACTTGTTCTAGTAGATCTCGAGGATGAGTTCTAAAACAAGGTGGGGAGGATATAACAACCCTTCCTGAACTTTCTGACACCCTAAAATATATTAAAATATCCCTATATGTCCTAAAATACACCCCGTAAGTGAAAACCGTGCCCAAAATACATTATATAATTAAAAATTAATTAAAAACAAAGTTTTTATGTCGCTCGTGGGCCGCGTAGACCCCTTAAGGATCTTACGCGGGGCGCGACAGCTCGGAGTCAGGGCCGCACCCGGTGCCGCCACGCATCATCATCGTGTCGAAGCTAGCCGATGACTGGGCAAGGCTAGGGCCTACCCAGCCTACTACGCGGGCCGCGTAGCTCGTAGTCTCACCTTACGCGGGCCGCAAGAAACCCAATTTCAGCTCCTATATAATGGGAGCTCGGGCCTTCATTTTTCGTCGCTCAATTCTCACTTTCTCTCTCGAATTACTATATAGTAGGCACTATACTCGGGTATAATATCCCCCTAAATAACGAAGTTCTGCTCCGTTGTAAGTATTATAACCCCGGTTACGTATTAGATACGCTGCCCGATTGATCCAGGGCTCCGTAACTGCTGTCGTGGTTCTGCCCGATGTAGTCGTTGGAATGCCGTCTCGGGGAGCGTATCATTAATATAAATAATGGTTATTATACTAACACGTGTGCATTTGTGTAAATTATAGATAAATACCAGGAAACCCTTAAAGGAAACCTAAGACAACAATGTGAGTAATCTCCTTTTTGTAAACTGTTTTTACAAAACCTTAAATATTTTACAATGTGATTAAGCAGTGATTGAGTCTTTGTAATTCTTCAATTACTGCCGGTATGTTGGGGTTTTGTATACAAAATATGGAACACGTTACCATTGGACAAAGACTTAGCCAATGGGTAATATGACCCACCAGTGATTGACAGTACTGAATGAGTAATTGTGTAGATGTAAACATTGTAATCGCTCTCAATACTGTGTTAATTGATAAAACTCTTCTTGATTAAACTGGGATTCACTCACCAGTATTTCCCACTGACAAATGTTTTTAAAACGCGTTTCAGGTAACAAAATGTAAAAGCCAATTAGAAGAAAGTCAGCTGGAGAGCACTGACGGCTTGGAAAAATGTGGCTATAAAAGTTACCTAAAAGACGATGTTTTAAATTCAATAAAATAGGGTTTATCCCTATAAACATGTTGTAATAAGAAACTTGGGTTTTACCCATGTGGTTATTAATATAAAATATGGTGGTTTTACTCTGATAAAACATTTCCTAACTACGGTCTTGATGAAATTTCCGCTGCCAACATAATAAACACCGATACCACCAATATTGAGTTCGCGGCCTCTCATTCTCGGGACAGATAGGGGGCGGGGGTTGCGACAAAAAGTGTTGAAATCTTGTAAAACTTAGTTGAAAAGTTGTGGAAATCTCTTAGATCTGAACAAATCTTGATGAGTTGGTGCTCCACAACAGGTTGCATAAGCAAAGTGTGTGAAGAACACCTTCAAGAGGTCCAAATCAAGGATTTCAGAGAAAAAGTAAGTGTTTGTGTGTGATTTTGATGGAGAAGATGATGTAGATGTGATTAGTGATGATGTTTGTACATGATTTGGGGAGAAATACTTACGAAATAGCCTTGAATCATGATGAAAAGTGTCTGAGAGTGACTTGAGAGCGAGTGGTCGGATGGAGATGTCACATCAGTGACTGAGGTGTACGGGTACTATTTATAGGCGAGTGAGAGAGAGTGAGGAGGTGGAGAGGTGGTCGGATGGCGTCCGGTCGGATGACCTTTCGGTCGGATGGGCATCTGAGCGGATGGGCATCCGGACGGAAGTCCATTCGATCAGTGGGCCATTCGATCAGCCGAGTTGCGTTTGTTAGTTTTCCGACTTTCGTTTCGTGTGTTAAGCATTGCGTTGCATTTAGTCGAGTTGCAAGTATGCGTTGAGCGTGTAAGCACTGCGTTTATCCACATAACATTTAAACAAATAATCACACATAAAACATATAACAACTAAGATGCATAAAAGTAAATCTGCATTTCGAGTTTGCGTTGCGATAGCGTTGTGATAGCGTTAAGTCTAAACATGTGATGTAACTAAGCGATAAAATGCATTATAAATAGCGTTTGAATAGTATGCGTTGTAAACTGTGTTTAAATGCGATAACTGCGTTTTAATTAAGTGTTGTAATGCGCGTTTAAAATGTGTTTGAAAACATAGTTTGAAATGTTTAACCCGTAGCGATAATCAAAATCTCGGGAGTATAAGCAATAAGGCAAGAAATGACAGATACAAGTAATGACCCGGAAAGTCGGGTTGTTACAGCCTCCCCTACTTTAGGGAATTTTGTCCCAAAATTAAGGCGCAGGCGTAACGAGGAGTTGTGGATATTTAGCTTTCATATCACTTTCGAGTTCCCAACTGAACTCGGCGCCGCGTTTTCCTCCCCAGCAAACCTTCACTATAGGAATGCGAGAGCGTTGGAGTTACTTGGTCTCTCGATCCATGATTTCTACTGGCTTTTCCACAAAATGCAGAGTCTCGTTAACTTGCAAATCCTCGAGAGGGACATGCAGGTTTTCTTCGGCTAGACACTTCTTGAGGTTCGAGACGTGGAAACTCGGATGTACGATGCTAAGTTCCTCTGGTAACTCGAGTCGGTAGGCCACTTTGCCAATTCTTTCAAGAATCTTAGAGGAATCCACGTATCGTGGAGCTAGCTTTCCTTTCTTGCCGAATTGGATCAACCCCTTCCAAGGAGAAACCTTTAGGAGTACGTGATCACCAACTTCAAACTCAAGGGGCTTGCGGCGTTTATCGGCGTAACTCTTTTGACGACTCCGAGCTTTCAAGAGATTGTCTCGTATCTGGAGGATCTTGTCAGTCATTTCTTGTAATAACTTAGGACCGGTAATTTGCACGTCTTCGATCTCATTCCATACAATAGGCGATCGACATTTTCTTCCGTATAATGCCTCAAAGGGTGCCATTTGAATACTAGCGTGACAACTGTTGTTCTACGAGAATTCAACTAGAGGTAAATGCGAATCCCAATTACCACCAAAATCTATAACGCGCCAGCGAAAGCATGTCTTCAAGGGTGCGGATCGTGCGCTCAGTCTGGCCGTAGGGCTGGGGATGAAAAGCGGTACTGAGATTAAGAGTCGTACCGAGAGCGGATTGGAATGTCTCCCAGAGACACGAAGTAAAGCGAACATCGCGGTCAGAGATGATGTCACGAGGTGTCCCATGTCGACAAATAACTTAGTCGGTATAGATTTGTGCTAATCGTTCAACCACATAGTCTTCTCAAATCGATAGAAAGTGGGCGGATTTCGTGAGACGATCAACGATAACCCAAATGCTATCGTGACCTGATGGCGTGCGTGGGAGTTTCATAATGAAGTCCATGGCAATACTCTCCCATTTCCACATCGGGATCTCGGGTTGTTCGAGTAAGCCCGAGGGACGTTGGTGTTCAGCCTTAACTTTTGAACAAGTTAGGCATTTCAAAACATAGAGAGCGATATCTTTCTTCATTCCTGGCCACCAATACCTGGAGTGAAGGTCCTGGTACATCTTGTCGGCACCTGGATGAATAGAATACCGAGATTTGTGGGCTTCATCCATCAATATCTCTCGGAGATTATGACGATTGGGAATCCAAATGCGGTCGAGATAGTGAAATATACCATTTGGTTTATTCACTAGTTGACTTTCGGTTCCAAGTATTCTTTCTTCCTTCAAAGTGTTCTCAAGAAAACAAGCGTGTTGAGCGTCGCGAATGAGAGTTTCGACACCGTGTTGGGCTTGATCATTACGAACGCTATGTTAATAGCTTCGTCGACTAAGAGCATTGGCAATGACATTTGCTTTGCCTGGGTGGTAGCGAATCTCACAGTCATAGTCGTTGAGAAGTTTGACCCATCTGCATTGGCGCAAATTCAGCTCTTTCTGGTTCAAGATGTGTTGTAGCCTCTTATCGTTGGTGAAGACCGTACACTTGGTACCATAAAGGTAGTGTCGCCAAATCTTTAACGCAAAAACACCTACACCAAGTTTGAGATCGTGGGTTGTGTAGTTTTTCTCGTGGACTTTCAGCTGGCGAGACGCGTACGCGATAAGCTTGTCTCGTTGCACGAGAACACAACCAAGACCTAGGTTAGAGGCGTCGCAATAAACAACAAAGTCGTCATATCCATCGGGTAGCGCGAGTACGGGAGCGTTGCAAAGCATACGCTTGAGAGTTTGAAAGGCTTCCTCTTGTTCGGTTCCCCAAACAAAAGGCTTGTCTTTATGTGTGAGAGAGGTGAGAGGAACGACGATTTTAGAGAAATCTGCGATAAATCGGCGATAATAACCCGCCAATCCGAGAAAAGAACGAACTTCGGATGGGGTTTTCGGCGTAATCCAACTCTTAACTGCTTCAATCTTCATGGGATCGACGTGAATACCTTGACTATTGGCGATGTGACCAAGAAATTGAACCTCCTCAAGCCAAAATTCGCACTTGGAGAACTTGGCATATAGGCGATTTCCTTGGAGAAGCTCGAGAACTAAGCGAAGATGCTGTGCATGTTTGGCTTTGACTTCGAATAGATAAGGATATCATCGATAAACACGATGACGAAGCGGTCGAGAAAGGGTTTACACACTCGATTCATCGAATCCATGAAGACTGCAGGTGCGTTTGTAAGACCAAAGGTAATAACGAAAAATTCATAATGACCATAGCGGGTACGAAAATCGGTTTTAGGAACATCTTCCTCTTGAATTCGTAGTTGGTGGTAACCAGAGCGTAGATCAATCTCAGAGAAACACGTAGCGCCTTGCAGTTGATCAAACAAATCGTCGATTCAGGGTAGAGGGGAGCGATTCTTGATAGTGAGCTTGTTGAGTTCCCTATAATCGATGCACATTCGGAACGATCCATCCTTCTTTTTCACAAAAAGGACATGTGCACCCCATGGCGATGTGCTAGGGCGTATGAAGCCTTTATCAAGTAATTTCTGGAGCTGGCTAGAAAGTTCATGCATCTCAGACGGTGCGAGGCGATAAGGGGCTTTAGTAACAGGGTTAGCTCCAGGAATGAGGTTGATACGAAAGTCAATATCACGAGTCGGGGGTAGACCGGGTAAGTCATCCGGAAAGACATTGGGAAAGTCACGAACAACGGGAACGACCTTCACAGAATTTTTTTCCTCCTCCACTACTACAATGTGAGCTAAGAAAGCCAAGTATTCCTTACGGAGATACTTGCTTGCTTGAATGAATGACATAAGCTTCAGTTCTTTCGAGGATACTTCACCATAAACACAGAGTTGATCACCGTTTGAAAGAGAGAATCGAATCATCTTTTCAAAACAAATGACTTCAGCATGATTTTAACGAAGAAAGTCCATGCCTACTATGATATCGAAACTACCAAGTTGCATCGGAATGAGATCAATCGGAAAAACGTGATTGTTGAGTTCGAGGATACAATCAAGGAGAATGGAACTAACGGTGACGGTTCTTCTGGTGGCGATTTCTACGTCGAACGTTGTTGGTAGGTTAGCGCGTTTATGGTTTAGGAGCTTTTCGAATTCAAACGACACAAAACAGTTATCGGCTCAAGTGTGACACCCGGCCTCTCAGGCCGTACCGGACAATAGTAATCTGTGTAATAGACATGTAACATGACTATTTGTGACTATATGTGATGTTAATATATGAAATTTGATGTGCTGGTAAATTTAGATATGTATAAAAATTATGTTGGCAATGATAAAACGAACGCTTATCGCGTAACGTTTAAAATGCGAAACGAACGTCGGTGACCACCCGATCAGTGTTAAAATCCTAAAAATAGTCTGTTATGATTAGAATAATAATTTTAATCATATCCATGTGGAAAAATAATTTAAAACACAAAAAAACTCTATTTTTCGAGTTTGAGCGCCTATCGCGCGATACTGCGCGAATTAAACAAAATACTGTCAACACAGCCAGTCAAGGCAACTGGTAATTATTTCAGTAATAATTTTTAATGATTATTTTTATAGATTGATAAAAATAATTTAAAACGCACTAGAACAGGGCTAAAACGCTAGATAAAATACCCGGTATTCAGTAAAATACCTGTTTTTGAGTCTAATTGCATATAACATGTGTATGTATATATATAATTGTGAGAGGGGGGGCATGTGGGCGACATATAGGGCAGCCACATTCCCTTGATTCTTTCATTTTAAACACTTGTCCATATATGGTGAGAGGTGGTGATGATTAACCTTTATTCATGCACCATAAGCTTCCAAATTCCAAGATCACATTTCAAAATTCACTCTCTCTCTCTTCCTCTTGATTCTCATGGCTGAACACCCCCATAACACACCAATATTTCATTTCTCAATCCAAATCATGAAGAATCAAGGGATTTACATGATGATTTGAAGCTTGTGAGAAGGTTTGGAAGTGATTTCAAGCAAGTATCAAGCAAAATCAAGCCTCATAACATTATCTTTTAGTAAAAAAACCCATCCAAATCCTTGAAGGTATAACATATTTCACTAAATATTGTTCTTGATTCGTATTGATAAAGAAGTTAGTAAAAAGTTTCTCTTGATTCTTGAATCTAAACATTAACTTGAAACTAACACACAAATGAGTTTTGAATAAAATGAAAATGAGTATGTGCATGTATGTGTATATGGCCGATTTTGTATATATACATATGTATAAGTTGTATTTTGATTTTTATGAAGAGTTCTTGATTATTTGCTTTCTTGAAATATATGATGATTAAAGGGATTTTTAGATGTCATGCAAGAAGGTTCTAAAGTGATTAAAAATTTTAAAGTGATGTGTTGAAAAGTGAAAATTTGGAAGTATATGTGTGTATAAACTTCATGTATATGTGTATATATATATGTATGCATGTATTGAAAATTGTTATACAATCATAAAAGTGAAAGATCTAAGCATGAATGAACATAAATGATTTGAATGATTATTGTGTTATTTGTAATATTTGTAAATATTATGTTAGTGAAGATTTGAGCATGATTAGATCATAAATAATGTAGATGATGTTGTATGAGTGCATTAGATGCACATATGTGGGCATGCATGTTAATATGAAAGCATGAAATGATCATTTGAGCATGATTTGATATTTTGATCAGATTATAAACCTTAAAATAAACTTATTTTGAAGTGTTTAATGATATATAATTTTGTCATAAAGTTTGCTAGCTTTGCATGTGGTACTTGGTGCATTAAAAGTTGTAAAATACATGAAATCGCATGATTTATGTGACTTAGACAAAAACTGCACTAATTTTATTATAACTATTATTTTAATCAGTAAATAACATGTATTATGTTAAAATATCAAGTCATTTCAAGTTGGGATGGTTATGGTAACGTTTAACGCAAAATTATGCGTTAAAACGGTCAAAAATCGGCTTTTCGAGTGATTTTTGTAAAACTGATTTAGATCAGTAAATAAACTGAATTTTTTAGTTTAAAAACAAGTATTTTAACTAATTTTAAGTTTACTTGGTGTTTGGTTGGTCTTACGTGACTTCCGACGCCCTAAAACGTTACCGAATCGCTAAAATCCGCATTTTTCAATGAACACTAGTATGGGTAAATTTTGAGTGAACCTTATGTGATAAAATGTGTTAGGTGATTTAAACATGTAAATGTGATAAAATTTTAAGTGTTAACTTGATGGTGGGAAACTTAGACAATGCATGTATACTTGTACGTTTTGTGCAGTAGAAACAGTGAAGATTGCGTTAAACATGTAACTTGTTTGTCGAGCATGAAATTGGTGCATATGAGATGATTTATGTATAATCGCTTTAAAAATGACAAAATAGATAAGTTAGTAATAATTTGTGTGTTCGGTGTTAAATTCTATGAACATTGTGTATATATATATTACGACACGCAAATCATAGATATATGGCGCATAAACGGGAGAGTTAATGGATTTACACAATAATGGTCATCAATAAAATCGTTCAAGTCGCAAAAATCATAATAAATATATATATGTATATGGACTCATATATATATATATATATATATATATATATATATATATATATATATATATATCTTTTAACGTGCCAACATAATAAAAAATGACAACTTTTCGAGAAAATCTCAAAGTTATGTGATAATTTTAAGAAACGGAGAAACTTAGGACTTCCGTGTTAAATATATATTGATTTAGAATTGTTCCTATATTAGGACATATATAAAAATCAATCTCTGGATTGCGGTATTAAAATACGCACCCAAAGGTGAGCGTCACTAAACCCCTCTTTTTACTGCTTTGTACATGTTTTGGGGGTAGAACACGTCGTTAAAAAGGGTTTAATAATGTTTTCGAAATAAAACATACCTTTTAATACAAAATATATATTTTCTCTGAAAATATATGAGATTTGATAAGTTATACGTTTCGAAGTAAAACGTTTTGATGAATAAATGTGGGACATTGGGATGGTACGGTGTTTCCAAGGCGAAACAGACCGTAAAGTTGGGACGGATGCCGGCCTGAGTTTCGAGTGATGGAGATTCAGGGGATTCGTGCAACTACGTGTATTAAATTGTCATATTAGTAGGATATATATATATATATATATATTGTACGTGAGGCAGACATCATATTGTTCTTCGAGAAAGAACCCTGCGCCCATGATGTCGTTTAATCAGATAAGTATTGTACGCGAGGAATTGTTGGTCGATTTATCGGGTTGACAACCCCGTCGTGACCGGTCGCCCCGTGTCAATGTCAAACGACGAATTAATATTCTGTTCATTGTCTAGTATTGATTATCCCTGCATGGTTAATATATAGTTCGTATCGTCTAGCTAACATACGAGTCTGAAAGTTGACGCTATAATTTAATATACAAAACCTGGGCAATACATATTACAGTTGTCGGATCGATGAACCGGCGGAAGGCCCATGGATTTTATTATGAAAGTAAAATGGATGTTTTTAAGTAAACACCTAAACAGAAAGTTTTTCTTGGAATAAAATCTGTTAGTAAACAAATAAGTGAACTCACCTTCCTTTGTGTTGACACTTGATTTTTAATGTGTTCTACAGGTACTTGAGTTCGGCTTCGGGAAATCATGGCGTATCTTGTGAATGATGATGCATGTTGTTATGTTTAATTATGTTGGACAACTTTCAAACTATCTGGGACGTTTGTAATAAGATCCGCGAGGATCAAAACAACTTGACTTATGTGGTTGTGTCGCGACTTTTAAAAATGTAATGTTTAATATTTATGTTATAAAATATGTCAAAATGTCCAACAAAAGAGTGCATCGTCCGACAAGGTATAAATGGGCACCAACTTCCGTCACCACTACGTTTTATATTCCGCCGCGACGTTTTTGGGATGTGACATCCAGTATCAAATAAACACGAAGCATAAATACCGTTAACAAGGAACATACCATTGAAAACGTTGTTGTCAGTCTGAGCCTGGCGGACATTGATGTTGAAAGTTCTTCCGCGGGCTGCTTGTTGTGGCTGCGGCTGCTGCTGTTGTTGCTGCGGTGGTTTCAGCGGTTCTTGTTTCACCACACGATTCGGGCAGACGTTAGCAAAGTAATTAGGGTCACCACAAGAGTAGCAAGCTCGTGCATGAACAACGGGAGAAGTAGCTTCTTGGTTACCCTAGAGAGCGAGGGGTTGAGCTGGTGGTGCTGGAGCAGCTTGTGGAAATGGGCCTGAAGATCAATGAGCAGTAAAATGCCCATATATGTTGCAGTTTGCACAGAAATGACAATTCACCCCAGCTGGGTGATGGTAGGTGCAAGTAGGGTAGAGAGGATGAACACTAGTTTATGCACGCTTAGCAGGCGGTGCGTTGGGGACTTGCAACTTGATGGTTCAGGTTGGGTTGAGCAGGGACAGCGTTGGGAGGAGCGGCGGTAGTAGCGTAGTTCTTGTTTTTGTTGCCCTTGCGCTTACGATTATGACGTGAGGACCTTGAACCCTGAGATGATGCTGTGTCGGTAGCGGGAGCGGGAGTAGCAGTGACCTGGTTGAGACTCTTGGTTGAGGTTTTGAAATACCCAGCTAAGACTCGCTTATCGTTGATCTCAGCGGCGAGTTTGTAAGTCTCCTCAATGGTAGCAGGTTTAGCTGCTTGAACAAAGTCAGCTACACAGTCGGGTAGAGCAAGAATGTATTTCTTGATCATCATATCAGGTGTTGCCACCTGGCTAGGACAGATAATACTGAGCTGCTTGAAGCGAGCGGTAAGACTAGCGTTCTCACCTCCATCCTGTTTGATATGCCGGAATTTATTCTCCAGCTTTTGCACTTCATGAGGAGGGTAGAACTCCTTCATCACGAGCTCTCTGAGTTCCTACCATGAGAGGCCATAAACTGCATCATTACCGCGCCTGTTGCGCTCAGCAGTCGACCAATCCAGTGCCCTGGATTGGAACACTCCAGTAGCATTAAGAGTACGAAGATTCTCTGGACATCCACTTTGTCTAAAAGTGACTTCGATTGAGTCAAACCACTGGAACATAACACTGGGTCCATCTTCACCAGTGAAGTTAGCGGGACCGCAGGCTTTGAATTGCTTAAAGCTGAAAGGTGCTTTCGGAGAGTCACTCTTTGATTCTACAGAGGAGTTGCTCTTCACCTCGTTGATCTCACTGATGATCTGAGGTATGACTTTAGCCATTTCCTTGGCTACGAGAGAAGCGATACGCTTGTCAGCCGTGCTCCTCTGAGTATTTCGGCGAGTGTGAGAACCAAGGGAAGACATTGTCGAGTGCGAGTTCTGCAGCAGATGTCATCCCGAAGGAATTAGACGAGATTTGATTATATCGAGTTTTCGTAAAGTTTAGCGTTTAACCATCATACTCTATAAAGCTCAGGAACACCTAGGCACGTAGTCACGTAGGCACATAATCCACATAAGCACATAGGCACATAAGCACATAGGACCTCATAATCCACGTAAGCACATATTTTGCATGTATTCACCTACATATTTTGCACGTATTCACCTATCTTTCAAGTCCATGTTTGCGCGATCGAGAGTTGCGAGCGATTGAGAGTAGCGTAAGAGAGTAGCATTGCGAGTAGTATAGCGTTCGAGAGTCCATAGTTTGGGTTGCGATTAGTTAGCGTTTTAGATTCCGAAGGGTTGTGCGAGTTGTGAGCGTTTTACGAAGCGATAAAAGCGAAAAGCGATAAAGCATAAAGTCTTCCAAATCAAAACATCTAAACAGGTAAACACATAAAATCGATATTCATAAAATCAGCGGCTGCGGGCTCATAATTGAAACAAAGTACCTTGGGTGTTAGGCGTAGACTACCCAAAGTGATTCAACTATTCACAACGAGTTCGAGTACACACCTTGGCCTAATGGACTGTGCTCTTGCCAATTATGGCGAACGACACTCATCCTTTCGGTTACTACATGACTCAAGTCGTTGGAATCCATTGAGACTTTGGGGAGAGTTTTGTAAAATTCAAAGTAGGGAGTGGAACTTGGTCATTAAGATGCGGGTTTCACCCTAACTTAACAACCTTGTTCCTGTGAGTGTGGTAAAACCACGAGATAGATATGGAGATCCCTGTCGAGGTATGGATGTCACTCCTAACTTAAAAGATATTCTCATGCTGAGAGAAAAAATACGCGTAGAATGAGTGATCTTATCGAGAGTTCTCGGTTTTCACACCTAATTATGCGATTGTTTTCGAAAACATGTGTATTGTGTCAGCCTTAGGAAAGGCAAATAGTATTTTGCCTTAGGAAAAGCAAAAGTGCGTTTTGAACCTTAGGAAAGGCTCCTTTATGCGAAGCTGTAGTATGCGGTGTTCGCACAAAGATGTAGTTCTCGAGAGTTCGAGCAAGAGTAACAATAGTAGGCTCATGCAAAACCCCTACTGGGTTCGCACAAGGTGGTCTGTTGGTACTTAGACTATAGACTAGGTCAATCCTAAGACTCGACCTAATTCCCTATAGTTATGGCTCTGATACCAATCTGTCACACCCCAACCGATGGCAGAAACATTGGGGCGTGACACTAGGCGAACCAGATTGCCCAAGAGATCCATAACAACTATTTGTTACCAATATTTTAAAGGTCAATTGTCCCATACCAATCCACAAAATATTCAACAAGTAATTATTACATATAACGAGTTTCTCTCGAATAAAACAAGTCCGACAACCTAGATTTCTATTTGTGTAGTTTCTAGACTGCCTATCTTGATTTCCAGCAAACATAACATCCTATCAACCTGTCACATACGTTAAAATAAAGTCAATACATAGAATGTAAAGGTGAGTACACAAGTTTGAGTAGCATATAGTAGAGAAAGCGTTTTACGCATAACCAGCATGTAACACGTAACGGGCGAAAGCAAGTAACTATCAGACAATGTCTACAAGTTAACCACGAGACTACATTTTGAGTATGCGCGCCACATGTTCACCACTGCGAACACGTGAAGTAAATTAAAGTGATCCCTAGCAACCCCCGTCGACGACAGGTGCTGAGTCCAAACTATAGTACTATCGTTGCTAGAGGCGGTATAGTGTAACACTGTATAGCATAGTACAAGCATTCAAACTACACATATACCATGAGGGAGCGGTTAGCGTTGTAAAGTGTTTGTGTTGTGTTTTAATATAGAACGTATGTAACACCCAAAAGTGCGTTAAAAGAAAACGGGTTCGAGTATACTCACTGTATGTGTTTAACAAGTAAACACAACCTTGATTGGATTGAAGGGAGCGCATTGGAGTTATCCCGAGCATAGAATAGTAGCGTAAGCGTTGAACATCATGTAACAGAGTGTCGGATGGTGAGCCGAATGAACGGGGATAACCCATCCGAGCGGATGGCCATCCGAGCGGATGGCCATTCGAGTTGGTGCGTGGGTGTTTGTAAAATTGTTAAAATTCAAAGTTTAATCAAATCATTTTGAACATTGGGAGTTAAAAGGGGCAAGTTGCCTGGTCGAATGGTCATTCGATTGGATGCTCATTCGATTGGATAGCCACTCGAGTGGGCGATCTTTGATTTGAAGATTTTGTAAAAATTTCTAAGTAAAAGTTTGGAGTTTTAACGGAGACGACGTGATGATGTGTCAAATAACAGAAACACACAAATTCAAACTCATTCGATTGGATGGGAATCACCCCAGCCGATCAGAATCATTGTTCTTGATGAAGTTTCATGTTTGACCCGTTAATCGGTCATCTATCTGGTGGAAATCCGTTTTCAACCGGCTCTCAACTAGGAAATGAGTAGAGAGTCTGAATGAGCCTAGATTCCACCGGTTTTTATGTGAAAGTTGGAGAAAAGTTGAAGAAAAGATGTAATCAGTTGAAAAGTGTTGAACTCTTGTAAAGCTTAGTTGAAAAGTTGTGGAAATCTCTTAGATCTGAACAATCTTGATGAGTTGGTGCTCCACAAGAGGTTGCATAAGCAAAGTGTGTGAAGAACACCTTCAAGAGGTCCAAATCAAGGATTTCAGAGAAAAAGTAAGTGTTTGTGTGTGATTTTGATGTAGAAGATGATGTAGAAGTGATTAGTGATGATGGTTGTACAAGATTTGGGGAGAAATACTTATGAAATAGCCTTGAATCGTGATGAAAAGTGTCTGAGAGTGACTTGAGAGCGAGTGGTCAGATGGAGATGTCACATCAGTGACTGAGGTGTACGGGTACTAATTATAGGCGAGTGAGAGAGAGTGAGGCGGTGGAGAGGTGGTCGGATGGCATCCGGATGGAAGTCCATTCGATCAGTGGGCCATTCGATCAGCCGAGTTGCATTTGTTAGTTTTCCGGCTTTCGTTTTGTGTGTTACGCATTGCGTTGCGTTTAGCCGAGTTGCGAGTATGCGTTGAGCGTGTAAGCGTTGTGTTTATCCACAAAATATTTAGACAAATAATCACACATAACAAATATAACAACTAAGATGCATAAAAGTAAATCTGCGTTTTGAGTTTGTGTTGCGTTGCGATAGTGTTGCGATAGTGTTTAGTCTAAACATGTGATGCAACTAAGCGATACAATGCGTTATAAATAGCGTTTGAATAGTATGCGTTGTAAACTGTGTTTAAATGCGATAACTGCGTTTTGATTAAGTGTTGTAATATGCGTTTAAAATGTGTTTGAAAACATAGTTTGAAATGGTTAACCCATAGCGATAATCGAAATCTCGGGACTATAAGCAATTAAGCAAGAAATGACAGATACAAGTTATGACCCGGAAAGTCAGGTTGTTACACTAACACCACCGTCCACCACCACCAGCCACCACACAACCTGCAAACCCTAATCTACACTCGCTGGTCTATCAATTGTCTCTCTCTCTCACACTCGAACAAAAGAAGGCCTAATACCATGAAAGCCTTAACATAGGTGATTTGTTCAGAAAACTCAATCATCTATGACACTGGAACTAGAGAAGGCCCTGTCTCTACCAACTTCCACCGTCACCTACCGACTTCCACCCACGAGCACCATCACCTGTCAGCTTCTCTCCCTCTTCTCCATCACCAGCCACCACCACCCGACATCACCACGATCAGCCACCGCCGCACCACCACTCGTTATCACCACCATATGACATCACAACCATCAGTCACCGACTCACCCACCACCCGAAATCACCATTATCAGCCGCCGCCTCACTAAAACCCGACATCACCATCATCTGCCACCGCGTCACCCGCTCCACATCGCCAACTCCCACCACACCTTTAGATCTGGTTTTCTCCAGCCACCACTACATCACCAATAGCTACCACACCTCCTCCCCTTCGCTGGTCTAAATTGAATTCTCCCCAAAACAACCAAATCTGAAAATCGATTTCTCCAAAAAGGCTGACGGTGGTGATGTCGGGTGTTAGTGAGGCGGCAAATAGTTGTTAGTGATGAGAGATCTTGTCACACCCTCAATATCCACTTGCGTAGTACTACCGTGAGGCGTGTGACCAACCAGGATTATGCCACCAATCATATTGAACAATATAATAATAAAACAGTTTTTATCGTAACTAATACGATAATGACCAAAGTCCAAAGTGCATAGTTTAACATAATGATTAAAGTCAACAACGGAAGCATAAGTTTAACTATTTTAAAACAGTAGTTTAAGTTCACAATTATTAATAGAGACCCAACACGGGTTAATGCGACCGCTACACTCCCCGCTGCAAGCTTTTGAGCAATCACTGAGTACCTGCAAAGCATGCAGTAGGGTATCAACATAAAGTTGGCGAGTTCACAATTTTGTCCAGTTTTAATACCATAAAACTTATGTTTGTTAAGTTAGTCATTTACATCATGCCATGGGAGCTACCCCATATGTAAGCTACTAAAATACGTATACTGAATACTTTTGCGACCTGTTACATCGTTGTTGCCTCGTTTGTCAATGTTTATCATCACTGACGGTTTGCCAAGGCCTATTAGTTCACGACCGATCCTCTCCAGGCACGGTGTTAGGTTGGTGAAACCTAAATAGCACTATCAACGAATATCCCGTTCGCCAGGCACCATCGACTAATCAATATAGAAAGTGGGGACTTCGTGATAGAGTTTCGTTTAGTACACTTGTTGATGAAATATAATTAGTAATTAACCGTATCCCAAACCAGGAATAGTGGCAATCCCAAACCTGGGAAAATGTTGTTTGTTCCGTTTCCCAACCACCGGGAACGCATGCTTTTAGTAAAGTGTGTGAACTCACCTTGGTTTGCTCAACAGATAGTTTACTTGTTTTAACAGTTGGTCAACCACGTCCTCTTATGGTTACCAATACTAGTCAGGTTTTTGTGTGCAAGTATTTCACGTATTTGTACACATAACTAACAAGTAGCATACAAGGTATCACATATAACACTAGTATACATACGGGTCACATAGACAGACAGTAACTTAGATAGCCCAAAATATAACATGTGGTATGCAACCTAAACAGTTTGTAGTCCAACAATACAGCATATTAGTGTGCGATCCAAAATATTGGGCCCAACAACAAGTGTGCGGTCCAAATACAAAATTAGAGTACATGAGTGTGCGGCCAGTTATCATATAGTCCATTAGTGGGTGTGCGGTCCAATAGTTGAATGGCCCAAAAAAGTGTGCGGCCCACTACCTAGTGTGTGGCATCTAGGCAGTGTGCGGTCATGCAGTCATTTGTTGTACTACGTGCTTTATATGCTTGTACAAGAGCTATGCGGTCTACATAGTGTGCGGCATGCTTAAATCCCTTGTACCCTGTGCAGTCACAGCTTGTACACTAGAGTGTACGGCCTCAGAGCTGTGTGACTGTGCATAAGGGGAGTGTACAGGGTGCATGGCAGGTTGTACATTTCTATGGGTGTGCGGCAACCCTGGCACACAAGTGTGCGGTGTGCTGTACTGGGTTGTACATTATGTAGATTGAGTTGTACATCACCTGAGTGTGCGGTATCTTTTAAACAAACAGTAAATGTTCATGTTCATATGATTAATCAAATCAAATCAAAGGTTCTTACCAATTTACTTATGAATTCATAGTTCATGTGTCACCTACTAATTGACATATGTCGGTGTGAGTGTATTTTTTAGTATATGTTTTTAGCTCTTTTTACTCGCCGATTTCGAGTTTTAAATTTATAAAACACGATATTCTACTATCACTCTATACACACGCTAGGGCAAGTGCACCCATCACAGACATAGTATAGTGATGGCAAGATACCAAGGTCGTCCAAGGACACAAGAGCTTTTAATACCGGCTTATCGTCAACGTCTAATCGATCCAAACTTTGAGAAAAGATTTTTAAACTAATAAAAAAAGATAAAAACAGAAATTAAAATAAAATAAAATAACAGATAGACAAGAAAGAATCACTTGGATCTGACTTATCTTTCATGTACCCTTTTGATGATTTCCGCACTTTGGGCATTTTAAGAGAATATCTTAGTTATAGTAGTATGCCCCTTTTGTGAAGGCGACGTTACCCTCAACCAAGTGGTTTGAGTCAGCAAGGATACAATCCCACTAGGTCGGAATATTGAAAGACAATTAAGTAAGTTATTAATGCAAAATGTGGTGGGCCCCCTTCCAGGAAGCGGTCACCCTCAACCCGTTGGTCTGAGTCAGCAGGGATACAGTCCTCGTGGGGTTGGTTTAAAGTTTTAATAGTAGTTTATGAATAAGGGGTTCTAGCGGTTTCTTACTCTCAGTCGGGCCAGTCATTCCCAGCCAATCCATATTGTAGTACTAAACTTGAACTAGGTTCTCGCAGGATCTATACACTGAACGAGTCATAGAATTACCCATCCACCATTCTAACCCCTTTCCAAGTAGTTAACGTGCTTTATATAGATCGTAAAGACACGAATATGTGAATAAACGAAATATGAAGAATGGTTAAGTAGATTCGCCTTCAATATAAAAACTAATTATTAAAGTCATTAATACATACCCAATTAAAAAGTTGCCAAAGATTGGAAATCATAAAAGAAATACATAAAATATATGTCTTCACCAAGTGATGTAAGAATTTAGCCAAGCATGGTCTTTGTTTGACAAAGATTCTTACTATCAATCTTGGATCCCGAGACTACACATACACTCTAAAAAATGGAAAATGGATGATGGTGGTGGATGATGGTGTTGTAGTGGTGGTGGAGTGGTGGCAAATGAGAGAGAAGTGGTTTGCCAAGGGATGAGTTGAAGTGAAACCAAGCATCCCTATTTATAGTTGAAAACAGAACGTCCACCACGGCCCGTGCCTGCCTGGCATGGCCCCATGGCCATCAGTCTCTCTCATCTACATTAACTGAAATGTCAGACTTGTACTAACACGGCCCCGTGCGTCAATGGCATGGCCCGTGGCCAATGTACTTGTTGTACTTCTTCAGATTCTTGAAATCCTAGAGTCGACCACGCTCCGTGTTACTTTAGCATGGCCCCGTGTTGAGCTTGGAATTTGTCTTTTGTAGTTGTCTCTTTCTGCTGCAGTGAATTCCCACCGAGCACGGCCCCGTGCCAGAGCTTCTGTTTTTGTTATTTCTCGGGTTTGGATGTGGATGGGGGTTCGGCAAGTTGTGTCAATCCCTCTTTATTTTATTTTATGTTGGTTTTTGTTGTTATTTCGCTCCTTTTGTTCAATTAAGCTCTTTTAACCCTGTTTATTAATAAGGAACAAAAACACAAGCTTTTTCCTACATTAGTACTAAAAAGGGGGGCTTTTACGCCGTATTTGATATAATTTATATGTTGTATTTTAAGCACATTAAATACCCACAAACTTGAATCTTTGCTTGTCCTCAAGCAAACTCTTTATTGTGGCTCACACACCCAAACGGAATGGGTAGAAGAGAAAGTTTTAGACTTATCTTTGAGTGTCGGGAATCCAAGTTCTAATTTATTTTGTTTTTATTTCATTTACATTCTTATTTGGTCATGACTTATTTGCAACACAATTTAAGAAAGATTATTTATTTTTGGGCATACCATGCCTTTATAAAACTCTTTTTGGTTATATACGCATTTTACACACCTCACAAGTAATCACTCAACACTCGGCCAAAAATGTATAATTGAGAACACTTGTTCCCGATTTGGAAATTACTCCTTCTATAGGCTTGACAAGTAATCAAACCTCCTCCTTTTTGACGTTTTAATCCTTGTAGGTATTGAGAGGACTTTTAAAGTGTAAGCTAAGGCTCGGGTAGGTGTGTTTTATTTGGAAGTGGTTAAAATAGTAAAATGTCGGCTTTTCTTTTAAAAAATTCATTTTGTTGTGACTTATTTAAAACTACATAATTATAAGCAATATTGTTTTTGCTTATTTTATTCTAAGTAGCTATATAGTTTTTTTTTGAAGAAGAGATAACTAAGTCACTTATTTTGTAATTTTCAAAAGTGCCGCATTTACAGAAAATAAAGGGTGTAAAGATAAAAAGGTTGAATTTTTGGGATGATGGGTGGTTATTTTTGAAAAAAATTTGCGGGTTTAAGAAACGAAAGGTTTTAAGGCTCAAAATGGTTTGTCTAGGGGGAGTATTTTGTTTTTGGGAAAAAGCAAGGAAAAATAAAGTTTTTGGATGAAAACGGGTTTGGTCCTAATGCCTCTGTCTTTTACTTACTTGGATTAGCGTCGGTAAAGACTTGGGATGTATTGCTTTGGCAAGTTCTAGACTTGTAAAAACCAAATGGGCTATTTACACAAGAAACGAAAATTTGAGCGATTAGTATATATGTGTATTTATGCTCAATAAAGGCTCAAAACTCACTTTTTGTCGGAAAATGGTTGTCCTGTAAAATCTTATATATAAACAAGTCAAATTTTCCAAAGATTTGTTAGTCTCATTTTTATAATTCTCTTAATGGGTTCTTGTTATCATGACGTTTTTAGGTGTAAATTAATAAAAACATCATTTTTAGAACTTATTTTCCCAACTTAAACCAAGATAAGTAAAAGAAAGAAAATAAAGTTTTTGAAAAAGTTTGGGGTGTTTAGCGGTTCCAAACGAGTTTTGTGTAAGGCTTGTTTTAGGACAAGTGATTCAAGGTTTTAACCTCCCCCACTCTTAAATTACACATTGTCCCCAATGTATCCCAAAAAGGATTTATTTAGGTTGAATGCGTAAAAAGTGCAGAAAATAACAAAATTTCACAGTTACTAGGCACTGGACACGGGGGCGTGTTGGATGAACAGGGCCCGTGCTCAAAGTGCCAGTTACTGGGTTTTTAGAAAACTTACAGTGGAGTGAGTATGGGGTCGTGCCTGGTGGGCACGGCCTGTGTCACTTTTTGGAGAACAACTTTTTGACATCAATGGACTGGCCACGGGGGCGTGTTGGGCGAACACGACCCCGTGCTGTTTATCTGTTTCAGTTAAAAATGTGGGGTTTTGACGTTTAGCTCTTGAGTTCTGGGCTTAGGGACCACTATGCTTAGTGTGTCCAAGCCTCCCATGGTACCTGCATTCTATAATACTACCACAACATAATACAACAAAACAATCATAAAACCTAGGTCCGGTACGACGTGCTCGGTGCATTTATTATTACTAAGAAAGGAGTAAAAGTAGAATACGACACCGAGCAGTCACTTATAATATGGTCTCTTATTCGAATGTTGACAACTTACAACACCGTAAGACCAGTCGGGCAGTATGTCCCCTAAGGGAACCGAAAAGCTTGTCCGAATGGGAAACCCCAACCCCTATTTATAGGCAACAGCCTACACATGTCCGGATGAGCTAATGTCCATCCGTCCGGATGGACTTTTACATAACAACACCTAGATCCGGATGGGTTTCTGAATGGACTAAATGTGTCCATCCGTCCGGATGGACTTGTCCATCCGTCCGGATGGACCTTGACATTACATAACCATGTCCGACATTTCTCTAATCTATACAATATTCAACATAAGCTCTATCTAACTATTCACACAGTGGCAGACGTATGAAATATGCATCAACATATTCCCCCTCGGTTGTCACTGTTGAATCATCTCTAACACTTTGAGAACCGAGAGCAGTGTTTGAATATTCTGCAACTTCAATCAAGTATCTGACATTTAACACCAGATTCCCCCTTGATTGATGATCCGGGTTAGCATTTTTGACAAAGTATTCCCCCTGAAATGAATCTTCATTTCATAGTTTGCATGGTTCCTGACTCCTCCTCTGAATTACTAGACTGCAATCTTCACGAACAATCACCAACTTAAGATTAATCAATGCAGTATTCTCTGATTCAGCTTTAGCCACCTCTGCATTCAGCTTTTGATATATCGTTTCCGCAACACGATCTCGCATTCCGCTTACTTGATCTAAGAATGTACAAAAACTCGAACCGGCAATTGATATAAACTTCAAATACCCCACTGGTTAAAGTCAAATATGTGATTCCCCCTGAAGATCTGATATCCCGAGTAACCGGTATTCTCCACAATCAACAACTCTTCATCGGAGAACAAATCATTTGGTAATGTATTCTGATCTCTAAAGCATTCGTCCACAATCAGATTCATCTCCCCGGAACATCTAGATCTCAGAAGCTATCATCCACAATCACTCCCTGATCTCCGAAGCCTTCGTTCACGATCAGATATCATTTCCTCAGATTATCTAGATCTTGGAAGCTTTCATCCATGACCAGATTAACATTCCTGGACAATCTACTGAATCATCTGATAACACAATCAGATCTTAGAAACATTCATTCACGATCAGAATCACGTTCTTCCTCTTCAGTCACGATAACAGATGTATAGTCTTCTACGCTAGTTCCGACAGCAACGTAACCAACAAACATCATCAATCCCCGGCGGTTAGTCCGAAAAACAATTCATCTGCTCGAAGATTGACTATTCTGACACTTTAGAATATCACACGTCGGTGATATCTTATAAGTATCCATAATACTGTTTACATCACCTGATGCTAATCCTGCTGACCGGCGTGACGAAGACCCGAGACTCAAACCTTAGGACGTCAATCTGACCCTGATCTGTAGAGTCTGAACTTCCTATGATCATAAAATCACGAATCCAGATCCTATGCATCTCTAGATAACTCTGAATTCAGAACCACCCGAATATTGTTGCAGCGTCACGAATTTCAAAAATGCTAGAATTTCATCTGAAAATTTTTAAAATTGCCCCTTATTTTTGCAAATTCAGACGTCTCTATCACTGAATTCCCCCTCAAACTGAGCAATTCAGTCCTCTTTTATCTGTGAAAAACTCGACTATGCCGAAAATATGACCATTTTCCCTAAACATCAGGTTTTCATCATTGCGGATTTTACGTTTTGGCCCATAAATAGTCAAATAATCTGAATGATAAACATTCTGCACCAATATCATGACTACCCCACTAATTTTCACAATCCGTGATCGCATCATCAAATCTGTTCACTGAAAACCCAGACGGTGTCCCCGAATAACCCAGCTTGGTCGTTAAAAATCCAAAAAAATTTCAATCACCAAATTTTTTCTGGAGACTCTCCTTGTCGTTGCGATTAAAAAAATGCCTTTTTTAGGCATTTTATTCATCCGTCTGAATGGAGTAGGTCCATCAGACTGGATGGACTGATCTTGGATCATGTTGACATTTTTGCACCCGAGTGTTTTCATCCTTCCGGTTGGAGTTGATGTCCATCTGGATGAGGTTCTACCCATCCGTCCGGATTGAGTTGAGGTCGACCGAATGAGTTTCTTCGGTCCATCTGGATGAGTGCGTCCATCCGGATGGATATCTTCCCGAATGAGTCCATCCGTCCGGATATGCCCATCCGAACCGAATATGTTCGAACACCTCAAGAACGCTTTAATCCATGTTTTTTCGATCCAGAATCTTTATTTGTGTGAATTTCATGATGAAACTTCACAAGATTGTGCGCGAATCAATTCCGAACAGATTGATTGCTTTAATTCCAAAATCCATCCGTGAATTGACCTTTATTTTGATGATTTTCTCTGTTTTAACGTCAAAACACCCGTGTAACCCAAAATTGATGAGCTTGGGTGATTTAACCAACTGTTAGATCGATTAAATCACAACCGTTGCTCTAATACCACTTAATATTCCAGGATCCGACGAGTTTGATAGAGCCTCAGTCCTGTACGACGTGTTCGGTGCATTTATTATTACTAAGAAAGGAGTAGAAGTAGAATACGACACTGAGAAATCACTTATAACCTGGTCTCTTATTCAAATGTTGACAAGTTACAGCACCGTGAGACTAGTCGGACAACATGTCCCCTAAGGGAACCGAAAAGCTTGTCCGAATGGGAAACCCCAACCCCTATTTATAGGCAGCAGCCTACACATGTCCAGATGAGCTAATGTCCATCTTTCCGGATGGACTTTTACATAACAACACCTAGATCCGAATGGGTTTCCGAATGGACTAAATCTGTCCATTAATCCGGATGGACCTTGACATTACATAACCGTGTCTGACTTTTCTCTAATCTATACAATATTCAACACAACCTCTATTTAACTATTCGCACAGTGGCAGACGTACGAAATATGCATCAACAAAAACATAAAACAAAATGCAGAAAATAAAAATTGTCTAACAGAAAGTAAATTGTCTTAACGGGTCGCAGCCCGAGGAAATGTCAAATTGTTCAAAAGGATGAGAGATTGAACCTAAATGATAACCTTATCGCCCACCACCAACGTCGCCTAATCAGAATCCATCTGCTGCCCTTCATCCTCCTCCTCATCTTCGTCTCGAACCACCAGATGATCTCGGATGTAGGTGATATCATTTTGCATGGAGAGGATGTTGCGCTCCATGCCGCCTATCTAGGTGCTTGAGCTTTGGCCTAAGCTGTAAGCATTTTTTGAGACTTTGAGGGTTTCCTGCATAATGTAATACAAATTCATAAGGTTAGCAAAATCAGCCCCTCTTTGAGACGAGGACCCCAGGAATTGTCCGGGATGAGGACGGTTCGGTATATATTCGATCGCCAAGATCATGTCCGGGTCGTTTGGATTCCAAGTACGACCTCTTGCATCCTTAAAGCGCATGGTACCGTCAGGGAAATCAATGATGAGATTCATGCTACGGCAAACCGCGAGATCAACCTTGGTAGTGCCGACACCCTTGTTGAACGATGATGGAGTTCGCTGAATGAAGTACTTGAATAACTTAACGATCCATCCCCCAAAACAGATCGGCGTTCGGGTGTCCGCGGTGGCATTGGCAGCCATGTTCCTATGCAAGATGTGCGCGACATCGATGGGTTGGTGAGTTACGAGACAATAGAGGACAGTAAGTTCCCGTAAATTCACTAGCCCACCACTATTATCCCTTTGGCACAAAGAACCACTAAGGACTCTATGAATGTAGCGTATGCAAGGGTCCCTTATCTTTGTGCTCTTGGTTGAAGTTGGGTTGTATGGTCCATCCCAAATCAATGCCCAAGCAGCCTAGCGGAGGTTGTCCGGTAGTTCACGAAGGGCTTCAGTAAACTCTGGTTTAGCCGCGTCCTCTTCGGTATATAGGCCGATGTTGATACCAAATTGGGCGACTGAAATGCTGTACCATTCTGCCCCGCATCTAAACTCCATAGCATCTGAATCAAACAAAGCCGGTTCGGTCCTTTTAAACTTTAGTGTGCTTAAGAACTCCATATTATATTGATGTATGGACCGGAGTCGGGTTTCTAGAAAGATTTGGAGTGGACCAGTCACTAGTGCATCGTATCTCTCCCTTTGTCCCATTGTCTCGAGCGTGTCGTAACAAACCTGCCTCAGGGGCTCTTCATGACATGCTTGCAAGGTTTCGAACCGTGTTTGGTACTCCAATTAAGGAGTTTTAAACCTCAGAAATTTGTGTAGAGCTATCCTGCAAGAAAGAACCAGTGAGATGGTTGATACGTTTGAAAATATGCAAAAATATGATATCAAAGGGTCTGGACACAGCCCCGTGTCTGTCTGACATGACCCCGTGTCTGAGGTTTCAGGTTGGGCACAGCCCCGTGCTGAGACAACAAGGCCCCGTGTTGAACAGTCTGTTTCTCCAAAATTTAAGGTTTTCGAGCCGGCTTCGAAAAATTCAAAATTTTTGGTTCATTAGCAGTGGTTTACCCTGATTAAGAAACCCCAATAAACATTTTTACAGAAAACGCCCGTTTACCCTTCCAATTTTAAGATTTTCCATCAAGAACATGGATTTGGTTGAAACAGCGTTAATAATTCGATTTCCTCAATAATGTTAAGATATTTACTTTCTAAATTACTAATACTAACAAGATCTAAACAAAAATTCAAGATTGGCATGGGTCTAGTTCAAGAACCCTAGATTAAATCCGAACTTTTGGTGTTAAACTACAAGCAAATTGTTGAACTAACTTTCATGATGTTGGAATCATACCTTGTAGTCGGATTGGAGTGATCGAACGTCAAAAACCATCAAAAAATCGACAGGAACCGGTGTCTCCAGAGAAACGGGTCGTGTTGTGTTTGAAAAAGTGAAGACTAAGGGTTTTATATCCCAACAGTCAGTCGGCCACGGCCCTGTGCCGTGTCCTTATTATTTTGTGGTATTTGGGGACGGGGGCATGTCAGGTGGGCATGACCCCGTGTTCAGACTGCCAGTGACCTTATTTTTTTTATTCGTGCCTGTGTGTATGACCGTTTTTCTGTGGTTCCTTTGGCACTTACCTGTTTTTCTTCAAATTTTCATGGTTGATGCTTTCCAATTGTTCCTACAAGATGATTAAAAAGAAAAATATGCAACATGTGATCGGTTTACCGATCATGTATCTACCTCTTAAAGATCCATTTCAATTTCCTCCTCCTTAATAAAGCCTCGATAGATTTTAAGCCTTTGTCCGTTTACCTTGAAGGTACACCTTTTGGAGGCTTAATTTCTACCGCTCCATGTGAAAAGATTTGGATGATGGAAAAAGGTCCCATCCACCTTGACTTAAGTTTACCCGGAAATAATCGAAGCCTTGAATTAAACAATAGCACTTGATCCCCCTCCAGAAATTCTTTAGGTTTGCTTATTTTATCATGTATATTTTTCATGCGTTCCTTATAACTTTCGGAGTTAGAATATGCTTGATTTCTTAATTCATCTATTTCGTTTAATTGATAGAATCGATTTTTACCGGCAAGTTCTTGGTCTAGGTTTACGTTTTTTAACGCCCAATAAGCCTTGTGAGCAATTTCTACCAGGAGGTGACAATTTTTCCCATAGACGAGCTTATATGGGGTGGTGCCTATTGATGTTTTGTAGGCGGTTTGAAAGGCCCATAA
Organism: Helianthus tuberosus; assembly: GCA_030545235.1. Taxonomy (NCBI): domain Eukaryota; kingdom Viridiplantae; phylum Streptophyta; class Magnoliopsida; order Asterales; family Asteraceae; genus Helianthus; species Helianthus tuberosus. Next base: position 148,067,245 of record CM060358.1, read on the forward strand.
AGCGTCGTCTAATTTATCCGCCCAATCTTTCTTGTTTTGACCTACGGGTTTCTCTAGAATTCTTTTCAGCCCTCGATTTGTTACTTTGGCTTGACCATTGGTTTGAGGATGGTAGGCGGTTGAAAGCCGGTGATAGACCCTATATTTTGTTAAAATTTTGTATAATTGATGATTGCAAAAATGGGTGCCTCTATCACTAATTAGTGCTTTTGAAGCACCAAAATGAGAAAATAGTCGTTTTAAGAATCTTATCACAACTCTTCCATCGTTGGTTGGAAGAGCTTCGGTCTCGACCCATTTGGACACATAATCAACTGCTACAAGAATGTATTTATTACCTTTTGATGGTGGGAAAGGTCCCATAAAATCCATACCCCAAACATCAAAAATTTCACAAATAAGAATGCCTTTTTGAGGCATTTCATTTCTTGTTGAGATATTACCTGTTCGTTGGCATGCATCACAAGTTTGAATGAAATTGTATGCATCCTTATGGATGGTTAGCCAATAAAATCCTGAATCGAGTACCATTCATACGGTGCTTGCGATTCCATGATGTCCCCCATACGATCCTTCATGACAATGGCGAAGAATTTGTCTTGCTTCTTGACCATGGACACATCTTCAAATAAGTTGATCAGCACACATTTTAAAAAGATATGGGTCTTTCCAAAAATAGTGTCTTACATCGGAAAAGAATTTTTTTCTTTGTTGATGTGACCAACCTTTGACTAAAATGCCACTAGCGAGGTAGTTAGCATAGTCGGCGTACCATGGTTCTTCTTGGTATTCAACAATTTCTAAAGATTCGGTGGGTAACTTTTCATTGATGAGCTCTTCTCGAGTCGACTCCAAAGCGGGATCTTCTAAGCGTGACAAATGGTCGGCGGCGGTATTTTCGGCTCCTAGTTTATCTTTTATTTCAATGTCGAATTCTTGGAGGAGAAAAATCCACCGGATCAAACGTGGTTTGGCATCTTGTTTCTTGAAGAGGTATCAAATGGCGGCGTTATCCGTATAGACTATTGTTTTAGAAAGAACAAGAGAGGAATGAAATTTATCAAAAGTAAATACTACGGCTGGTAACTCTTTTTCGGTTGTTGTATAATTTTCTTGAGCATCATTAAGAGTTTTACTTGCATAGTATATTGGGTGAAAATGTTTTTCTTTTCGTGGTCCTAGAACGGCTCCAACTACAAATTCACTTGCATCACACATGATTTCAAAAGGTAATTTCTAATCGGGTGCTATCATGATTGGTGCATTGACTAACATTTCTTTTAGGGTTAGAAATGCTTTGTTGCATTCCTCATCAAAGACAAATGGTGCGTCTTTTTCAAGTAATTTTGTTAGAGGTCTAGAGATTTTTGAAAAGTCTTCGATAAATCACCTGTAAAATTCGGCATGTCATAAGAAACTTCGAATGGCTCGAACGGTGGAAGGTGGAGGTAATCGGGAAATAATGTCTATTTTGGCCCGATCCACTTCCATTCCTTTGCTTGAGATCTTATGACCGGGTACTATTCCCTCCGTTACCATGAAATGTCATTTTTTCCAATTAAGGGCGAGGTTAGTTTCCTCACATCGGGATAGCATTCGTTCAAGGTTATCGAGGCATTGGTCATATGTATCTCCAAAGATAGAAAAATCCTTCATGAAAACTTCCATAGTTTTTTCTATCATATCGTGGAAGATGGCCACCATGCAACGTTGAAACATAGCAGGGGCATTGCATAGACTAAAAGGCATTTGTCGATAAGCAAAAGTTCCATAGGGACATGTAAAAGTTGTTTTTCCTTGATCCTCCAGTGCTATTGGAATTTGAAAATAACCGGAGAAACCATCAAGAAAACAATAAAATTTATGACTGGATAGTCTTTCTAACATTTGGTCAATGAATGGTAAAGGGAAGTGGTCTTTCCTTGTTGCTTTATTTAACTTAAGATAGCCGATACAAACTCTCCATCCGGTGACGGTTCTCGTTGGTATTAGTTCAGTTTTATCATTTGTTATTACCATCATACCTCCTTTCTTTGGAACTACTTGGACGGGATATACCCATACACTATCGGAAATAGGATGATAAGTCTGGCGTCTAGTAGCTTGATGACTTTATTTTTAACCACTTCTTGTACGTTTGGATTTACTCTATGTTGTGATTGTATTACTGTTTTATAGTCATCTTCCATTAAAATTTTGTGGGAGCACATGGATGGGTTGATGCCTTTGATATCCATGAGCTTCCACGCGATTGCATTTTTATGTTTTTTTAAAAGCTTTATTAATTTTTCTTTTTCAAAAGGTGTTAGTTTAGAAGAAATGATGACGGGGAACTTACCATGTTCGTCTAAAAATGCGTATTCTAGACCTTTAGGTAGCTCCTTGAGTTCAAGTGGTGGTGGGTATTTAAGAGACCTATTATTTTCTTCTTTATTAAAGTCGATGGCCGAAAAGGTTTGTTCTATGGCGATTTCCTCTTCGACGAATTCTTCTTCTTTCGTATCGGGTGGTTCCGCTTCATCTTCAAATAGGGTGTCGTCATCATGAATTGGATATTTCATTAATTGGTCAAGATTAACGTACCTTTTATCGGCACCTAATTGAAGTGGGAGGTTGTTTTGCTTCCGTTGGATCAAGGCTTGATGGGATTTTAGAAATGGTTGTCCCAACATTAGGGGGGCATCATGTAAGATTACAAAGTCAGTTGGGACTACCTCTTGACTTGCTTGAATTAACACATTTCCGACTATTCCCATGGTATTAATTGTTTTGCGATTTGAGAGAAAAATAGGAATTTTAAGAGGAGAAAAATCACTAGTACCTAATTTTTCAAAAATATAGTTTGGCATTATGTTAGCGCAAAGATCTTTATCAATTAGCACATTACTAACAAAGACGTTTTGAAAAAAAAACATGGTACCGATTTTGTGTTCATTTCATGATATTCGTCTTTTATTAGCAAAGTTTGATCATTTGTTAACGTGATGCTTACTATTTCTTTGATTTTAGTAAAAGTGTTCAACTCTTTTAAGAACTTAGCATGTGAAGAAACCAAACAATGATTTTCAAAAGAAGGTTGTAAAACGTGAATTTCCGAAAAAGTTTGATCTATTTTAGAATCGTTAGTTTTAGGCTTACCTTCTTCTTAGGTTGGTTCATGCGTGAGTTTTTCATTTTGTTTATCTATTTTACCTCTTCGATTATTACCTCTTTAGTACAAATAGTCTCTTCTTTTTCTCTAGATCTCTTAAGAAAGAGTTCTAGATTTTTGAGACCTTGTATGAGTCTTTCAGCCTCAGGAGTGATTGTTGGTAGTGTGTCCTAAGTTTCAAACGGATTGGCATCCCAATCAAAGTCTGACTTTGGGAGCTCAAACCTTGGTTCTTCATAAGTGGTGTATGAAGGACTTGGTGTGGTGTATGAGGTTGATGGTTTAAAAAGGTCACAATATTGTACCGAATGGGATTTTCCGCAAATGGTACAATAGGGTTCTTCATAATCATCCTCAATGTAATAGGTGTAGTCTTCTGAGTAGTAATCCATTGTATTGGAAGATACCCAGAAGAACTATAACAACCCCCCTAAAATATTTATAACACCCCTATACGTCCTAAAATACACCTCGTATACGTAAAATGGCCCTAAATACCTTTAATTTTATAAAAATTAGTTAAAAACAAATTGTTAAAATTGCTTGCGGGGTGCGACGTAGCCAAGGAAGGCTGTCGCGGGGCGTGACAGCTGGGCCACCAGGCCGCCCCCGGAGCCGCTACGTGTCAGTAGCATGTCAAGCCTATTGGTCGACTTAGCAAAGCTAGGGCCTAGTCTACAAGCCCTCGCGGGCCGTGAAGGCTTAGCCTTCATCTCTCGCGGGCCGCGAGAGAGTGGCCGATCAAAACTATAAATAGGGGCCTCAGGCATTCAGTTTCCATCATTCAAAATATCGAATTCTCTCTTAATCTCTCAATTTCTAAAGCTAAAATTATACCCGGGTATTATACCCACTAAAATAGCGAAGATCTGCCTCGATGTAAGTATCATAACCCCCGGTTACGTATTAGATACGCTGCTTGATTGATCTAGTGCTCTGTAATGCCTGTCGAGGCTCTGCCCGACGTAGTCGTTGGAGTTCGGTCTCGGGGAGGGTATAACTAATGTAAATTGGGTTATTATAGTAACGCGTGTGCATTGTTTAATTAATAGATTATAACCAGGAAGTCACAAGGAAAATACTTAAATTAGCAATGTGAGTAATCTCCTTTTTGTAACCTGTTTTTACAAAATCTCAATGCGTTACATTATAATTAACAGTGATTAAGTATTTGTAATTCTACAATTATCGTCGGTATGTTGGGTTTTTGAATACAAAATTTGTTACTACACTATGAGTAGTAACATGACCACAAGTCAGGATTGATAGTGTCGTAGTTGGTAATTAAAGTAAGAATTGGAAACAAATATAATTGCGAGATCGCCCTCAATACTGTAAAATGAGAAAAACCTGTCTTGATTAAATTGGGATTCACTCACCAGTATTTCCCACTGACAAATGTTTTTAAAACGCGTTTCAGGTAACCAAATGTGAAAGCCAAATAGATGCCAGCTGGACAGCACTGAAGGCTTGGAAAAATGTGGCTATAAAAGTTACCTAAATAAAGAAAGTGTTTTAATTCAATAAATTAGGGTTTATCCCTATAAACATGTTTGTAATGGAAACTTGGGAATTTCCCATGTAATTATTATTATAAAAATGTGGTATGTTACTCTGATAAAATATTTCCTAACTACGGTCCTGATGTAAATTCCGCTGCCAAAACTGATAAACACCGATACCACTGATACTGGGTCGTGGCCGCCCGTTTGAAAGAGATAGGGGCCGGGGGTTGCGACAGAGAGTGGTATAAGAGCTACAACCACTGATTTCAGCCACAGAACTATTCTGCTGACAATGAAATTTGTCAATTCTGTTAGGAAATAATCTATGTGATTATATGCATACGTGTATATTATTGTTTTGTGTTATTTGACAATTTGTTAGATTACAGTATGAGTGATCAAGGACCATCAGACGTCTATCGTCAATTGTCTACTTCTCCTAGAGATGAAGGAACTTCTTCCCAGCCTACCCCCTCGGGGTATTCAGCTGACACATAAGAGGGGATCTTTATATGTAAAGCGCAATCCGAAGAGCCATTCCCTACTAAAAAGAGAGGATCGTTCAGTCGGGCAGCTCACGAGCGTAGGAAAAGAATGAGAAAGTTGCACCAGCAAAAGAGCTTTAGCAACTGAAAATAGGGAAATGAATGCTCAAACCCAGGATATAATCAATAGGAGACTGGCCAATTTCCACATACTAGCAACCACATCCGCCGACCTAAACTTAGAACAAATCATTGCACCACATCCATTACCCTTGTTCCCAACTCAACCCATGGAAATAGAACCAAACCCAGGCGACCAGATTCCATTACCTGCTTTCGACCCAAACGAAATCCCTAGAATCCCAGCACCCCATCCTCCTGATTATGACCCATGGTTTGACGACCATAGGGATTATCGAGAACTCTACCCACAGGAGGAGCCCATACAAAACCCAGTAGCACCTTACCCAAACCTTGACCCTCTAGATCCATACTGGGATAATGACCAGTATATTCGGGAAATCCTAGAAAACCCATACCCATATGAAGAACCGATGCCCCAGTACCCTGACCCAATACCAGCACCCACACCACCCATAAGTACCGAGACCGTGCAGGAACTCTGCACATTTGGTGCGGAGTTGTTAGATGAAAACGAAAAGATAAGGCAAATAGGGGACATGCTCGTTTGGAAATATGACGAGCGTAATATACAGTATTGGATGGACCCCCACTAATAATAATAATAATAATAATAATAATAATAATAATAATAATAATAATATAAATAATATATATATGTGTGTGTGTGTGTGTAACTTGAAAAAAAAATATCCACTAAGATAGATAATCCAGATGCTTGTTGTGTGATTGTTTGCATTAAACATTGCTCTGTAATATTAAGACTTGGTAATTGTTTAGAATCCAGATGGACAACGAAGTGAATCAAGAAAACCAGAATAATGATAATAACAGCAACCAGATAGATAATAGTGCCATCCAATACATAGTGGCTTAAGGGATTATAAATGCTATGCCATATATTATCCAAACGTTTAAGGAAACATAAAATAAAAGTAATAATGGAAGTAAGCGACCACCAGCTGAACCCAGTCACAGCGTAAACAAAGGACCGTTACTTCAATTGCCTATTCTGAAAAGAAGAAGAACCATGTCCTATGGTTGTTCTTACAAAGAATTCTGGTCCAGCAAACCAATAGAATTTTCAGGCAATGAAAGAGCCATTGTAGCACTACACTGGTTAGAAAAGACTGAGGCAGTCTTAAAAATAAGCAAATGTGCAGAGGAAGACAAAATCATGTTTGCTTCCAATCTTTTTAAGAATGCTGCGCTAAAATGGTGGAACACTATTCTCCAGTCTAGGGGAAGTGACAGAGTCTAAAATATGGAATGGACTGAGTTTAAGAACATAGTTAAGAGGAAATTCTGTCCCCCCAATGAAAAAGAACAGATCGCTAATAAGTTCTTAAATCTTAGAATGTCTGGAGTAGACTGTAAGGGTTACACTACTGTATTCTTCGAATATGCTAGAATAGTGCCAACCCTAGCTTCACCAGAACCCGTATTAATCTGCCGTTACATTTGGGGATTAATCAGTGAGATTAGACATGTAGTCAAGGCAACTAGACCACAAACTATAGAAGAAGCTGTAGAACTAGCAAATACCTTGACTGATGAACTAGTACTTACACAAGAAGAAAACCAGAGAAAACACCTAGCTCAGAAACTTACCCAGGAATTCCGCTATGGAAATTCCAACCGTGGGAAAAATGTTGGTTCTACTTCTGCACCGTATTGTAAGGCTTGTAAGAAGAAGCATTCTGGAAGATGCTCCACCTACTGCAATTTCTGCAAGACACCAGGACACAAGGAAGAAGACTGTAGAAAGAAACCCAGTAACGGAGTATGCTTTAATTGTGGAGAAAAGGGACATATCAAGCCGAACTGTCTGAAACTAGCTCTAGCCATGAACAACAAGACTACTAAGAATGCTAGGGCATTTGTTCTGACAGCCGAAGAAGCAAAGATGATTCAAGATGTGATTACCGGTACGTTTTTAGTTAATGATGTTTTTGCTAAAGTATTATTTGACTCTGGTACAAACCAAAGTTTTATTAATACTTCATTTTGCACAATTCTCAATCAACCATTAACTAAACTTCAACAAGAATATCTAGTAGAGATAGCAAATGGAGAATCCATTAAGATCACAGAAATCTTGCAGGGAGCAAGAATAGAAATTCTAAACCACAATTTTATTATAGATCTTTACCCAATGAATCTGGCTGGATTTGATATTGTGTAAGGAATGGATTGGTTAGTAGCCTATAAAGCCAATATTCTATGTGATTAAAAGTCAATCCAAATAAGTTCACCAAAGGGTGAAAAAAATCACAATTAAAGGAAATAAGTCATCTAGATCCACGAAATTCATCTCTGTGATGAAAACTGCAAGTTGTGCAAGGAAAGGATCGTTAGTGTATATGATTTCCATAATCATTAACACTAAAGGAAAAGAATTGAAAGATATTCCCGTAGTATCTCAATTCTCAGATGTTTTCCCTGAATTATTACCAGGACTACCGCCAGATAGGGAAGTTGAATTTAGAATTCATCTGCTACCAGGGACAGCACTGATTGCCAAGGCACCTTACCGTTTGGCACCAGCAGGGATGCAAGAATTGAAGAAACAGTTGGACGAACTTTTGGAGAAAGGTTTCATACAGCTAAGTTCATCACCGTGGGGAGCACCAATTCTGTTTGTAAAAAAGAAAGACGGATCAATGCGTATGTGCATTGATTACCGAGAATTGAACAAAGTCACGATTAAAAATCGGTACCCATTACCGAGAATCGATGATCTGTTTGATCAATTGCAAGGAGCCGATTTTTCTCAAAAATCGATTTACGCTCAGGATATCATCAATTAAAGGTACAGGAAGAGGACATTCCTAAAACTGCCTTTAGAACAAGGTATGGCCATTATGAATTTACAGTCATGCCATTTGGTTTAACCAATGGCCCAGCCGCATTTATGGACATTGTGAACATAATATGTAAACCATATCTGGATAAATTCATAATTATTTTTATAGATGATATTCTCGTTTACTCCAAGAGTAAAGAGGAACATGCAGCGCATCTGCATGCACTCCTAAATTTGCTGAGAAAAGAAAAACTTTATGCTAAATTTTCGAAATGTGAATTTTGGTTAGAAGAAGTACAATTTCTTGGACATTTAGTTAATCATAAAGGAATTCATGGGTTCCACAAAGATTGAGTCGATTACTAGATGGAAAGTCCCTGAATCACCAATGGAGGTTAGAAGTTTTCTAGGACTGGCCGGTTATTATAGAAGGTTTATCCGAGATTTTTCTAGAATTGTCATTCCCCTAACCAAGCTAACCTGTAAATCTGTTAAGTTTGAATGGGGACCAAAACAAGAAGAAGCTATAACAACCCTCCTAAAATTTTTCCGACACCCCTAATATATTTATAACATCCCTATACGTCCTAAAATACACCCCGTATACGATGTTTGACCCTATATACCTTTATATAATTAAAAATAAAATATAAATCAAAATTCAGTTATCACTCGCGGGCCGCGAAGCCACTCTCTTCGCGCTACGCGGGGCACGACAACTAGGCTACGCAGCCTCACTCGGAGATGCCACGTGTCGAGTTCGTGTCGGGTCTACACTTGTGACAAGTCCACGCTAGAGCCTATGACCCTTTGTTTGACGACCACAGGGATTACTAGCAACGTTACCCAATCCCAATAGAGGAGCCCATGCAAGATCTAGTAGGACCTTACCCAGACCTTGACCCTCTAGATCTCTATTATGATAATGACCAATACATCAGGGAGATTCTTGAGAACCCGTATCCTCAGGAAGAACCCATGCCTCAGTTTCCTGACCCAATACCAGCCCCAGCCCCACCCATGAATACTGAGAACCTACAGGAACTCTGCACCTTTGGTGAGGAGATATTAGAAGGAAGTGAGAGGATGAGACAGATAGGGGAACGACTCGTCTGGAAATATAACAAGCGTAATATGCAATTCTGGATGAACCCCTATCAGTAGTAGTAATAATAATAATAATAATAATATATACATATATGTGTGTATGTTTGAAAAAAAAAACGTTTTTCCAAACTAGGCTAGATAACCCTACAATTACTGATGCATACTAGTATTGTATTTTAATTTCAGTTGTAATTGTAATAGATATAGATGCATACTATAAAATAGAGTAAAGGTCGCAATGACGGCGATTTTGGATCAATGTGTTGTTATGTGATTATTCGCATTCAATATTATCTCGTGATATTAATACTTGGTAAATGTTTAAAATCCAGATGGCCGACAACGCAAATCAGGAAAACCAGAATAATGAAAACCAGATAAATAACAGTGCTATTCGACGTATAGTATCCCAAGGAATTAGAGATGCTATGCCAGCTATCATTCAAAATGTTAGGGAAGAAGAAAATAATAACAGTAATAATGGGAGTAAGAGAACACATACTGAACCCAGTCACAGTGTGAACAATGGACCACTAATTCGATTGCCAATTCCAAAAAGAAGAAGAACAATGTCTTATGGTTGTTCTTACAAAGAATTCTGGTCCTGCAAACCAATAGAATTCTCGGGCAATGAAAGAGCCATTACAGCTCTACGCTGGTTAGAAAAGACTGAGGCAGTCTTAAAAATAAGCAAGTGCGCAGAAGAAGATAAGATAATGTTTGCTTCCAATCTGTTTAAGAATGCAGCTCTAGAATGGTGGAACACTATCCCCCAGTCTAGGGGAAGTGACAGGGTTTATAGTATGGAATGGATTGAGTTTAAGAATATGGTGGAAAGGAAATTCTGTCCTCCTAATGAAAAGGAACAGATTGCTAATAAATTCTTAAACCTTAGGATGACTAGAGTAGACAGCAAGGGTTACACTACCACATTCTTTGAATATGCTAGAATAGTGCCAACCCTAGCATCACCAGAACCAGTATTAATCTCCCGTTACATCTGGGGATTAATTGGAGAGATTAGACATGTAATCAAGGCAACTAGACCACCAACTATAGAAGAAGCTGTAGAACTAGCAAATACCTTGACTGATGAACTGGTATGTACGCAAGAAGAGAACCAGAGGAGGAACCTAGCCCAAAGGCTTACCCAGGAATTTCACTGCGGTAATTCCAACCGTGGGAAAAATATAGGTTCTACCAATGCACCCTACGGCAAAGCCTGTAAGAAGAAGCATTCTGGAAAATGCTCTAGTTACTGTAACTACTGCAAGATACCAGGACACAAGGATGAAGATTATAGGAAGAAACCCAGTAATGGAGTGTGTTTCAACTGTGGAGAAAAAGGACATATCAGGACGAATTGTCCGAAACTAGCTCTGGCCATGAACAACAAGACGACTAAGAATGCTAGAGCATTCATTCTGACTGCTGAAGAAGCAAAAATGATCCCGGACGTGATCGCTAGTACATTTTTAGTTAATGACGTTTTTGCTAAAGTGTTATTTGACTCTGGTGCGAACCAAAGTTTTATTAATACTTCATTTTGCAAAATTCTCAACCAACCATTAGCTAAACTTCAACAAGAATGTCTAGCAGAAACAGCAAACGGAGAAACTATTAAGATTTCTGAAGTCTTGCAGGGAGCAAGAATATAAATTTTAAATCAAAAGTTTATTGCAAATCATTACCCAATGAATCTGGCAGGATTTGATATTGTATTAGGAATGGATTGGTTAATAGCCAATAAAGCTAGTATTCTATGTGATCAAAAGTCAATACAAGTAAATTCACCAAAGGATGAAAAGATCACAATTAAAGGAGATAAGCCAACTAGACACACAAAATTCATCTCTGTGATGAAAACTGCAAGTTGTGCAAGAAAAGGGTCAGTAGTGTATATGATTTCCATAATCATTAACACTAAAGGAAAAGAATTAAAAGATATTCCTGTAGTGTCAGAATTTTCAGATGTATTCTCAGAAGAATTACCAGGACTACCGCTGGATAGGGAAGTCGAATTCAGAATTCATCTGCTACAAGGAACAACACCAATTGCCAAAGCACCTTACCATTTGGCACCTGCTGAAATGCAAGAATTAAAGAAACAGTTAGACAAACTTTTGGAGAAAGGATTCATACAGCCAAGTTCATCGCCATGGGGAGCACCAATCTTGTTCGTTAAAAAGAAAGACGGATCAATGCGTATGTGCATTGATTACCGTGAATTGAATAAGGTCACGACTAAAAATCGGTACCTATTACCGAGAATCGATGATCTGTTTGATCAACTGCAAGGCGCTCGATTTTTCTCAAAGATCGATTTACGCTCCGGATATCATCAATTAAAGGTACAGGAAGAGGACATTCCTAAGACCGCATTCAGAACAAGGTATGACCATTATGAATTTACTGTCATGCCATTTGGTTTAACCAATGCCCCAGCCACATTTATGGATATGATGAACCGAATATGTAAGCCATATTTGGATAAATTCATAATTGTCTTTATAGATGATATTCTGATTTACTCTAAAAGTGAAAAGGAACATGCAGCACATCTGCATACACTTTTAAATTTGCTGAGAAAAGAAAGGCTTTATGCTAAATTTTCAAAATGCGAATTATGGTTAAAAGAAGTGCAATTTCTTGGACATTTAGTTAACCATGAAGGAATTCATGTGGATTCCACAAAGATCGTGGAAATTACTAAATGGAAAGTCCTTGAGTCACCAACAGAGGTTAGAAGTTTTCTAGGATTGGCTGGTTATTATAGAAGGTTTATTCAAGATTTTTCTAGAATAGCCATTCCCTTGACCAAACTAACCTGTAAATCTGTTAAGTTTGAATGGGGATCAAAACAAGAAAAATCCTTTAGAATTCTTAAGCAAAGATTAACCAACGCACCCATACTAGCGTTACCAGAAGGAACTGAAGACTTGGAAGTCTATTGTGACGCTTCTAAGTTAGGTTATGGATGTGTGTTGATGCAACGCCAAAAGGTTATAGCATAAGCGTCTAGACAACTTAAGAATCATGAAGAAAATTATACAACACATAATTTAGAGTTAGGAGCTATAATTTTTGCCCTTAAGATTTGGAGACACTATTTATATGGAAATAAATTCGTTGTCTTCACTGATTATAAGAGTTTAAGGTACATTTTTGGGCAAAAAGAGCTGAATATGAGACAGAGACGCAGGATGGAATTTCTTATTGATTATGATTGTAATATCCAGTATCATGAAGGAAAGGCGAACGTAGTTGCTGATGCTTTAAGTCGAAAGTACCACGAAAAGCCAAAAAGAGTACGTTCTCTTAAATTAAATCTACAAGTAGATTTAAATGATCAGATTAGAGAAGCACAAGAATCAGTAATCAAGGATGATACTGAGAAATTAAAAGGTATGATTAAGGAATTAGAACAAGGAACAGATGGAATTTGGAGATTCCATAAGAAAAGGACGTGGATACCTAAAATAGGAAACCTACGCCACCGAATATTAGACGGAGCCCATAAGTCTAAATATACGATACATCCTAGAAGTGATAAGATGTATCAAGATTTAAGAAAGAATTTCTGGTGGATAGGAATGAAAAAGGATATAGCAGCTTATGTTGCTAAGTGTTTAACATGTTCACAGGTCAAAGCTGAACATCAGAAACCCTCGGGTTTGCTGCCACAATTGGAAATGCCAGTATGGAAATGAGAATTAATAACAATGGATTTTGTTACCAAATTACCCAATACAAGAAAGGGTAATGATACAATCTGGGTAATTGTAGATATGCTAACTAAATCTGCTCATTTCCTACCAATGAAGGAAACATTCGGTATGGAACAATTAGCCAAATTATATGTAACTGAAATAGTTTCATTACATGGAATTCCTTTATCAATTGTTTCTGACCGAGATAGCCGTTTTACTTCTCATTTTTAGACAAGTTTCCAAAAAGCAATGGGAACCAAGCTAAATCTAAGCACCGCTTATCATCCACAAACGGACGGACAAAGCGAAAGGACTTCAGACAATGGAAGATATGCTTAGAGCTTGAGTAATTGATTTTGGAGGAAGTTGGGACGATGACTTACCATTAATAGAATTTTCTTACAATAACCGCTATCATACCAGTATCAATGTTGCACCATTCGAAGCACTTTATGGACGAAAGTGTCGAACTCTAGTCTGTTGGGCAGAAATTGGAGGAAAGCAACTATCTGGACCCGTGATAGTGCAAGAAACTACAGACAAAATAATTCAAGTTAAGGAACGACTGAAAGCAGCACGTGATCGACAGAAAAGTTATGCTGATAACAGACGAAAGCCTTTGGAATTTCAGGTAGGTGACAAGGTGTTGTTAAAAGTCTCTACTTGGAAAGGAGTGGTAAGATTCATAAAAAGGGGAAAGCTAAGCCCCAGGTATATTGGACCTTTTGAAATTATCAGAAGAATAGGACTAGTAGCTTATCAGTTACAACTGCCAGAGGAAATGGCAGGAATACATGATGTATTTCATGTATGTAATCTCAAAAAGTGCTTAGCCGATGAGTCATTAATGACACCTCTTAAAGACATAGAGGTAAATGAAAAGCTTAAGTTTGTAGAAAAGGCTCTACAAATTGAAGACATGAAAGTCAAGAATCTTAAACCACAAGAGATTAGTTCTAGTCAAAGTAAAGTGGGTTCCAAGAGAGGACCAGAGTACACTTGGGAGCTTGAATCAGAGATGCAAAGGAAATATCCGCACCTATTCCAGTAGACCTCAAGGACGAGTTCTAAATTAATGTGGGGAGGATATAACAACCCTCTTAAAATTTTTCCGACACCCCTAATATATTTATAACATCCCTATACGTCCTAAAATACACCCCGTATACGATGTTTGACCCTATATACCTTTATATAATTAAAAATAAAATCAAAATCAAAATTCAGTCATTACTCATGGGCCGCAAAGCTACTCTCTTCGGGCTACGCGAGGCGCGACAACTAGGATACGCAGCCTCACCCGGAGCTGCCACGTGTCAAGTTCGTGTCGGGTCTACACTTGTGACCAGTCCAGGCTAGAGCCTATTTCCCCTATGTTGCGGGCCGCGAAGGATTACCCTTCGGTATACGCGGGCCGCGAGAAACTTGAAAATCAGCACTATAAATAGATGGCATCGACTGTTCATTTGAAATCGTTCACATTCACTTTCTCTCTCGAAATTCTCTATAGTAGGCACTATTCCTGAGTATTATACCCCCCTAATTAGCGAAGTTCTGCCCCGTTGTAAGTATAATAACCCCGGTTACGTATTAGATACGCTGCCCGATTGATCTAGTGCTCTGTAACGGCTGTCAGGGTTCTGCCCGACGTAGTCGTTGGAGTTATGTCTCTGGGAGGGTATTACTAATGTAAATATTGGGTTATTATACTAACGCGTGTGCATTGTGTAATTAATAGATAATCACCGGGAAATCACAAAGGAAAAACTTAAGATAGCAATGTGAGTAATCCTTCTTTTTGTAAACCTTTTTGCAAACTATTTTACAAAACCTCAATGCTTTACATTATAATTGAACAGTGATTGAGTATTTGTAAATTCTACAATTATTGTCAGTATGTTGGGGTTTTGTATACAAAATTTGTTACTACGCTGTGAGTAGTAACATAACCACAAGTCGGGTCAACAGTACTTTGGGTGGTAATTAAGGTAGAATAAATAAACAAATATAATTGTTGATTGCCCTCAATACTGTACAAGGATAAAACCTGTTTTGATTAAACTGGGATTCACTCACCAGTATTTCCCACTGACAAAATGTTTTTAAACGCGTTTCAGGTAACAAAATGTGAAAGCCAAAATAGAAGCCAGTTGGAGAGCACTGAAGGCTTGGGAAAAGTGACTATAAAGTTACCTAAAATAAAGAAGATGTTTTGTTAAATAAAATAGGGTTTATCCCTATAAAAATGTGTGTACTTGAAACTTGGGTTTTTACCCATGTGTTTATTAATATAAAAGTGTGGTATTTTACTTTGATAAAATATTTCCTAACTACGGTCCTGATGAAAATTTTCGCTGCCAAATTGATAATCCCGATACCACTGAAACTGGCCGCAGCCGCCCGTTCCCGGGTAAATAGGGGACGGGGGTTGCGACAGAAACCTTTAGAATTCTTAAGCAAAGATTAACCAACGCACCCATACTAGCGTTACCAGAAGGAACTGGAGACTTTGAAGTCTATTATGACGCTTCTAAGTTAGCTTTTGGATGTGTGTTGATGCAACGTCAAAAGGTTATAGCCTATGTATCTAGACAACTTAAGAATCATGAAGAAAATTTACTCAACCAATGATTTAGAATTAGGAGCCATAATTTTTGCCCTTAAGATTTTGAGACACTATTTATATGGAAATAAATTTGTAGTCTTCACAGATCATAAGAGTTTAAGGTACATTTTTGGGCAAAATGAGTTAATATGAGTCAAAGATGCTGGATGGAAACCCTTAGTGATTATGA
Source organism: Helianthus tuberosus (assembly GCA_030545235.1). NCBI lineage: Eukaryota > Viridiplantae > Streptophyta > Magnoliopsida > Asterales > Asteraceae > Helianthus > Helianthus tuberosus. Next base: position 148,082,945 of record CM060358.1, read on the forward strand.
TTGTAATATCCAGTATCATGCAGGAAAGGCTAAAGTAGTAGCTGATGCTTTAAGTCGAAAGTATCATGAAAAGCCAAGGAAAGTACGTTCTCTTAACTTAAATCTGTAGATAGATTTAAATGAGCAAATTAGAAAAGCATAAGAATCAGTAATCAAGAACAATACTGAAAAATTGAAAGGAGTGATTAAGGAATTAGAACAAGGAACAGATGGAATTTGGAGATTCCATAAGAAAAGGATGTGGATACCCAAACAAGGAAACCTACGTCACCAAATATTAGAAGAAGCTCATAAGTCTAAGTATACGATACATCCTGAAAATGATAAAATGTATCAAGACTTATGGAAGAATTTTTGGTTGATAGGAATGAAAAAGGATATAGTAGCTTATGTTGCCAAGTGTCTAACTTGTTCACCGGTTAAAGCTGAACATCAGAAACCCTCAGGTTTATTGCAGTAGTTAGAAATGCCTGTATGGAAATGGGAATTGATAACAATGGACTTTGTTACCAAATTACCCAAGACACGAAAAGGTAATGATACAATCTGGGTGATTGTAGATAGGTTAACCAAGTCTGCTCATTTCTTACTAATGAAGGAAACTTTCAGTATCGAGCAATTAGCCAAGTTGCATGTAAATGAAATAGTTTCATTACATGGAATTCATTTATGTATTGTTTCTGATAGAGATAGCCGTTTTACTTCTCATTTTTGGATAAGTTTCCAAAAAGCAATGGGAACCAAGTTAAATCTAAGCACCGCTTATCATCCTCAAACGGATGGACAACGCGAAAGGACAATTAAGACAATGGAAGATATGCTTAGAGCTTGTGTAATTGATTTCAGAGGAAATTGGGACGATCATTTACCATTAATAGAATTTTCCTACAATAATAGCTATCATACCAGTATCAATGCTGCCCCATTCGAAGCACTTTATGGATGAAAATTCCGAACCCCAGTCTGTTGGGCAGAAATTGGAGAAAAGCAATTGTCTGGACCAGAGATAGTACAAGAAACAACGTACAAGATCATTCAAGTCAAGGAAAGACTAAAAGCAGCACGCGATCGCCAAAAGAGTTATGCTGATAACAGTCGAAAGCCATTGGAATTTTAAGTAGGAGACAAGGTATTATTAAAAGTTTCTCCTTGGAAAGGAGTAGTGAGATTCATCACAAAGGGAAAGCTGAGCCCTAGGTATGTTTGACCTTTTAAGATTATTAGAAGAATAGGACCTGTAGCATACCAGCTACAACTGCTAGAAGAAATGGTAGGGATACATGATGTATTTCATGTATGTAATCTCAAAAAGTGCTTAGTTGATGAATCATTAGTGGTACCTCTTAAGGACATAGACGTAAATGAGAAACTTAAGTTTATAGAAAGGCCTCTACAAATTGAAGATGGAAAGATCAAGAATCTCAAACACAAGAGATTGTTCCTAGTCAAAGTAAGATGGGATTCCAAGAGAGGACCAGAATACACTTGGGAGCTTGAATCAGAATTGTAGAGGAAATATCCACACCTGTTCCAGTAGACCTCGAGGACGAGTTCTAAAACAAGGTGCGGAGGATATAACAACCCTCCTAAAATATTTATAACACCCCTATACGTCCTAAAATACACCCCGTATACGTAAAATGGCCCTAAAAACTTTAATTTTAAAAAAAATTAATTAAAAACACATTTTTAATATCGCTCGCGAGGCGCGACGTAGCCAAGGAAGGCAGTCGCGGGGCGCGACAGCTAGGCCACCAGGCCGCCCCCGGAACCGCCACGTGTCAGGAGCGTGTCAAGCCTATTGTCGACTTAGCAAAGCTAGGGCCTAGTCTACAAGCCCTCGTGGGTCCCGAAGGCTTAGCCTTCATCTCTCGCGGGCCTCGAGAGACTGGCCGATCAAAACTATAAATAGGGGCCTCAGGCATTCAGTTTCCATCGTTCAAAATATCGAATTCTCTCTCAATCTCTCAATTCTCTAAAGCTAAAATTATACCCGGGTATTATACCCACTAAAATAGCAAAGCTCAGCCTCGATGTAAGTATCATAACCCCCAGTTACGTATTAGATACGCTGCCCGATTGATCTAGTGCTCCGTAACGCCTGTCGAGGCTCTGCCCGATGTAGTCGTTAGAGTTCTGTCTCCGGGAGGGTATAACTAATGTAAATTTTGTTATTATACTAACGCGTGTGCATTGTTTAATTAATAGATTATAACCAGAAAGTCACAAGGAAAATACCTAAATTAGCAATGTGAGTAATCTTCTTTTTGTGAAACCTTTTTGTAAACTGTTTTTACAAAACCTCAATGCTTTACATTATAATTAACAGTGATTGAGTATTTGTAATTCTACAATTATCGTCGGTATGTTGGGATTTTGTATACAAAATTTGTTACTACACTGTGAGTAGTAACATGACCACAAGTCAGAATTGACAGTGCCGTGGGTGGTAATTAAAGTAAAAATTGGAAACAAATATAATTGCCAGATCGCCCTCAATACTGTAAAATGATAAAACCTGTCTTGATTAAATTGGGATTCACTCACCAGTATTTCCCACAGACAAATGTTCTTAAAATGTGTTTCAGGTAACCAAATTTGAAAGCCAAATAGAAGCCAGCTGGACAGCACTAAAGGCTTGGAAAAATGTGGCTATAAAAGTTACCTAAATAAAGAAAGTGTTTTAATTCAATAAATTAGGGTTTATCCCTATAAACAAGTTTATAATGGAAGCTTGGGAATTTCCCATGTATTTATTATTATAAAAATGTGGCATTTTACTCTGATAAAATATTTCCTAACTACGGTCCTGATGTAAATTCCGCTGCCAAAACTGATAAACACCGATACCACTGATACTGGCTCGCGGCCGCCTGTTCCAAAGAGATAGGGGCCGGGGGTTGCGACAGAGAGTGGTATCAGAGCTACAGCCCTGATTTCAGCCACATAAGTGTTCTGCTGACAATGAAATTTGTCAATTCTGTTAGGAAATAATCTATGTGATTATATGCATACGTGTATATTATGGTTTTGTGTTATTTTATAATTTGTTAGCTTACAGTATGAGTGATCAAGGACCATCAGACGCCTATCGTCAATTGTCTAGTTCTCCTAGAGATGAAGGAACTTCATCTCAGCCTACCCCCTCGGGGTAATCAGCTGACACAGAAGAGGGGATCTTTATATTTAAAGCGCAATCCGAAGAGCCATTCCCTACCATAAAGAGAGGATGGTTCAGTCGGGGAGCTTACGAGCGTAAGAAAAGAATGAGAAAGTTGCACCAGTAAAGCGCTTTAGCAGCTGCAAATACGGAAATGAATGCTCAAACCCAGGATATAATCAATAGGAGACTAGCCAATTTCCACATACTAGCAACCACAGCCGCCGAACCAAACTTAGAACAAATCATTGCACCACAACCATTACCGTTGTTCCCAACTCAACCCATGGAAATAGAACGAAACCCAGGAGACCAGATTCCATTACCTACTTTCGACCCAAACGAAATCCCTAGCATCCCAGCACCCCATCCTCCAGATTATGACCCATGGTTTGACGACCATAGGGATTATCGAGAACTCTACCCACAGGAGGAGCCCATACAAAACCTAGTAGCACCTTACCCAAACCTTGACCCTCTAGATCCATACTTGGATAATGACCAGTATATTCGAGAAATCCTAGAAAACCCATACCCATACGAAGAACCGATGCCCCAGTACCCTGACCCAATACCAGCACCCACACCACCCATAAGTACCGAGAACGTGCAGGAACTCCGCACATTTGGTGAGGAGTTGTTAGATGAAAGTGAAAAGATAAGGCAAATATGGGAGAGGCTCGTTTGGAAATATGACGAGCGTAATATACAGTATTGGATGGACCCCCACTAATAATATATATATATATATGTGTGTGTGTGTGTGTGTGTGTGTGTGTGTAACTTGAAAATATATATATATATATATATATATATATATCCACTAAGATAGATAATCCAATAACTACTGATACATACTAGTACTGTATTTTAAATTCTAGTTACGGTTTGTATTAGATGCATAATATATAAAATATAGTAAATGTCGCAATGCACGACGATTTTGATCAATATGCTTGTTGTGTGATTGTTCGCATTAAACGTTGCTCCGTAATATTAATATTTGGTAATTATTTATAATCCAGATGGACAACGAAGTGAATCAAGGAAACCAGAATAATGATAATAACGGCAACCAGATAGATTATAGTGCCATCCAACACATAGTGGCACAAGGGATTATAAATGTTATGCCATATATTATCAAAACGGTTAAGGAAGCAGAAAATAAAAGTAATAATGGAAGTAAGCGACCACCAACTGAACCCAGTCATAGCGTAAACAATGGACCGTTACTTCAATTGCTTATTCCGAAAAGAAGAAGAACCACGTCCTATAGTTGTTCTTACAAAGAATTTTGGTCCTGCAAACCTATAGAAATCTCAGGTAATGAAGAAGCCAATGCAGCTCTACGCAGGTTAGAAAAGACTGAGGCAGTCTTAAAAATAAGCAAGTGTGCAGAGGAAGACAAAATCGTGTTTGTTTCCAATCTTCTTAAGAATGTTGCACTAGAATGGTGGAACATTATTCTCCAGTCTAGGGGAAGTGACAGAGTCTACAATATGGAATGGACTGAGTTTAAGAACATAGTTGAGAGGAAATTCTGTCCACCCAATGAAAAAGAACAGATCGCTAGTAAGTTCTTAAATCTTAGAATGACTGGAGTAGACTGTAAGGGTTATACTACTGTATTCTTCGAATATGCTAGAATAGTGCCAACCCTAGCTTCACCAGAACCCGTATTAATCTCCCGTTACATTTGGGGATTAATTAGTGAGATTAGACATGTAGTCAAGGCAGCTAGACCACAAACTATAGAAGAAGCTGTAGAACTAGCAAATACCTTGTGGAGAAAGGGACATATCAAGCCGAACTGTCCGAAACTAGCTCTAGACATGAACAACAAGACTACTAAGAATGCTAGGGCATTTGTTCTGACAGACAAAGAAGCAAAGATGATTACGGATGTGATTACCGGTAGGTTTTTGGTTAATGATGTTTTTGCTAAAGTATTATTTGACTCTAGTGCGAACCAAAGTTTTATTAATACTTCATTTTGCAAAATTCTCAATTAACCATTAACTAAACTTCAACAAGAATGTCTAGTAGAGACAGCAAATGGAGAATCCATTAAGATCACAGAAATCTTGCAGGGAGCAAGAATAGAAATTCTAAACCATAATTTTATTGCTGATCTTTACCCAATGAATCTGGCTGGATTTGATATTGTATTAGGAATGGATTGGTTAGTAGCTAATAAAGCCAGTATTCTATGTGATCAAAAGTCAATCCAAATAAGTTCACCAAAGGGTGAAAAGATCACAATTAAAGGAAATAAGCCATCAAGATCCACGAAGCTTATCTCTGTGATGAAAACTGCAAGTTGGGCAAGGAAAGGATCGTTAGTGTATATGATTTCCATAATCATTAACACTAAAGGAAAATAATTGAAAGATATTCCCGTAGTATCTCAATTCTCAGATGTTTTCCCAGAAGAATTACCAGGGTTACCGCCAGATAGGGAAGTTGAATTCAGAATTCATCTGCTACCAGGGACAGCACCGATTGCCAAGGCACCTTACCGTTTGGCACCAGCAGAGATGCAACAATTGAAGAAACAGTAGGACGAACTTTTGGAGAAAAGTTTCATACAACCAAGTTTATCACCGTGGGGTGCACCAATTTTGTTTGTCAAAAAGAAAGACAGATCAACGCGTATGTGCATTGATTACCAAGAATTGAACAAAGTCACGATTAAAAATCGGTACCCATTACCGAGAATCGATGATCTGTTTGATCAATTGCAAGGAGCACGATTTTTCTCAAAAACTTATTTACGCTCAGGATATCATCAATTAAAGGTACAGGAAGAGAACATTTCTAAAACTGCCTTCAGAACAAGGTATGGCCATTATGAATTTACAGTCATGCCATTTGGTTTAACCAATGCCCCAGCCGCATTTATGGACATGATGAACAGAATATGTAAACCATATCTGGATAAATTCATAATTATTTTTATAGACGATATTCTCATTTACTCCAAGAGTAAAGAGGAACATGCAGCGCATCTGCATGCACTCCTAAATTTGCTGAGAAAAGACAAGCTTTATGCTAAATTTTCGAAATGTGAATTTTGGTTAGAAGAAGTACAATTTCTTGGACATTTAGTTAATCATGAAGGAATTCATGTGGATTCCACAAATGGAAGCTAAATAGAAGCCAGCTGGACAACACTGAAGGCTTGGAAAAATGTGGCTATAAAAGTTACCTAAATAAAGAAAGTGTTTTAATTCAATAAATTAGGGTTTATCCCTATAAACATGTTTGTAATGGAAACTTGGGAATTTCCTATGTATTTATTATTATAAAAATATGGTATTTTACTCTGATAAAATATTTCCTAACTACGTTCCTGATGTAAATTCCGCTGCCAAAACTGATAAACAGCGATACCACTGATACTGGCTCGCAACCGCCCGTTCCCAAGAGATAGGGGTCGGGGGTTGCAACAAGAACAACGAGCCTTAGGATAAAAAACAGAATTTATAATTTAACAGAAGATTGACCACGGCCCCGTGGGCAGCTCTGTATCTGGGCATTTTTAAAAGGTTTTTAGAAAAATTTGCAGCACAGGGGTGTGTCCCAGCAGAACGGTCCCGTGTTAAACCTACTGTAAATAGAAAAAAATTAAAAAACGAGCACGCAGTTTTGAAAAAATTATTAGAATTCGATTAGGCCGCAAATTTTAAGCTTTCTTAAAATCCTTGTGTCCCCGGCAACGACGCCAAAAACTTGACGTGTGTCGGTGTGTGTGTATTTTTTAGTATGTTTTTTTGCTCTTTTTACTCACCGATTTCAAGTTTTAAATTTATAAAACACGATATTCTACTAACACTCTATACACACGCTAGGGCAAGTGCACCCATCGCGAACGTAGTATAGTGATGGCAAGATACCGAGGCTGTCCAAGGACACAAGAGCTTTTAATAATGACTTATCGTCAACTTCTAATCGATCACACTCAGAAAAGATTTTTAAACTAATAAAAAAAAGATAAAAACAGAAGTTAAAATAAAATAAAAAAACAGATAAACAAGAAAGAATCACTTTGATCTGACTTATCTTTCATGTACCCTTTTGATGATTTCCGCACTTTGGGCATTTTAAGAGATTATCTTAGTTATTAGTAGGCCTCTCTTGTGAAGGCGACGTTATCCTCAACCTAGTGGTTTGAGTCAGCAATGATACAATCCCACTAGGTCGGAATATTGAAAGAGAATTAAGTAAGTTATTAATGCAAAATGTGGTGGGCCCTTTTCCAGGCAGTGGTCACCCTCAACCCGTTGGTCTGAGTCAGCAGGGATAGAGTCCTCGCGGGGTTGGTTTAAAGTTTTAATAGTAGTTTATGAGTAAGGGTTCAAGCGGTTTCTTACTCTCAGTCGGGCCAGTCATTCCTGGCCAATCCATGGTGTAGTACTAAACTTGAACCAGGTTCTCGCAGGATCTATACACCGAAGGAGACATAGAATTACCCAACCACCCTTCTAACCCCCTTCCAAGTAGTTAACGTGCTTTATATAGACCGTAAAGACATGAATTTGTGAATAAACGACATATGAAGAATGGTTAAGTAGATTCGCCTTCAATATAAAAAACCTAATTGTTAAAGTCATTAATACATATCCAATTAAAAAGTTGGCAAAGATTGGAAATCATAAAAGAAATACATAAAAGATATGTCTTCACCAAGTGATGTAAGAATTTAGCCAAGCATGGCCTTTGTTTGACAAAGATTCTTACTATCAATCTTGGATCCCGAGACTACACACACACACTCTAAAAGATGAAATATAGATGATGGTGGTGGATGATGGTGTTGTAGTGGTGGCGAGTGAGAGAGAAGTGGTTTTCCAAAGGATGAGTTGAAGTGAAACCAAGCATCCCTATTTATAGTTGAAAAGAGAATGTCCACCATGGCCTGTGCCTGCCTGGCACGGCCCCATGGCCATCAATCTCTCTCTTCTACATTAACTGAAATGTCAGACTTGTACTAACACGGCCCCGTGCGTCAATGGCATGGCCCGTGGCCAATGTACTTGTTGTACTTCTTCAGATTCTTGAAATCCTAGAGTTGACCACGCCCCGTGTTACTTTAGCACGACCCCGTGTTGAGCTTGGAATTTGTCTTTTGTTGTTGTCTCTTTCTGCTGCAGTGAATTCCCACCGAGCACGGCCCGTGCTAGGTGAGCACGGCCCTGTACCAGAGCTTTTGTTTTTGTTATTTCTCGGGTTTGGATGTGGATGGGGGCTCGGCAAGTTGCGTCAATCCTTCTTTATTGTATTTTATGTTGTTTTTTGTTGTTATTTCGCTCCTTTTGTTCAATTAAGCTCTTTTAACCATGTTTATTAATAAGGAACAAAAACATAAGCTTTTTCGAACATTAGTACTAAAAAAGGTTGATTTTACGCCGTATTTAATATAATTTATATGTTGTATTTAAGCACATCATAATTCATCAAGTTTCAAATCATTCATCAAGTATCAAAATGTTTCCATTTGGTTGATATTAACAGATCTTGTCATTTAACGACCCTCATCATGCACATGAATCAAATCCATCTTTTCACTATATCACATACAACATTAACAGATTTCAAGCAAAGATTATCATCAACATTCACAAAAATCTAGACTTTGGTATAACAAATCCCTAATCTTTTTAACAACATCTGTATTCTATCATGAAATGATTCTTGTCAAACGTCAACATGTAGCAACACATTCATGATTATTTCACAGAACATCAACCCATTAACATTCATCCTTTCAAACCAAATGTTGGGTTTAATCATGTATAATCATTCAATAACCGATTATCATTCAAAAATCTGATTTTCACAACATCCTTAACATACTACTCAAAGATCACCCTTATTCAAAAGTAGTCACTTAGCATTAAAGATGGAGCATGTATCTAACAATACACTAACCTGACATATGATTAGTGTAGATGGAGTGTGCGATGATAGAAAAGGAAGATGGTGCTCCGAATGAAATGAATGCAGCTGGTCTTCAAGATGATGATGATGATGTTGCCGTGAATTTCCAGTAAAGGAAGAAGAAGGAGAGAATTTGGTGTGTTATAGGGTTTCTAGAGAGAGAAAGTTGGAGAGAGAGAGAGAAAAGGAATGTTTTGCTGCCAAGGGAATGTTTAGCTGTCACAATGATTGGAAAATCCTTCTAGGGTTTTGCACCCATTCCCTTTTATACTGAATTGAGGATGCTACACATACACTCCACCGCCTTTGAGTGTGCGGCTCCATAGAGTGGGCTGTGGACTTGGGCCATGTTCTAAAGATGTGCGGCCCAAGCATGTGTGAGGAAGAGTGTGCGGTGATGCAGTGTATACGAGATGAGAGGGGAGTGTGCGGCTGCACACCTTAGTCCCACACATACATATTTTCTTACTAACTATTTAATTTATTAAATACTCACATTATGGACACATATACATATATCCACTCCAACAATTGTAATATAAATTTGTTGATTAGATCCACATAATTACAACATTCAGTAAAACGTGTAGGGAGACCCGAAGTATCACAGATCTGAAAATCAATTTCTCCCTAAAATGGCTGGTGGTGATTTCGAAGAAATCAGGGGCTGATGGAACGGATGTCTGGAAGATCGATTGGTTTGTAGAATACTCCATTTGCAAACACCGATTTCTTCAAAGATAGTGATATCTGATGAGAGATTTAAGTGAAATTTATAAAGCATTTGGGTGTATAAAAATAAAAACTTTGATCTGATGTTCATGTTAAAATAGATAATTAGATGTTTATTTAGGAGAAAAGACTTAAATGCTATTACTTTTCCAAGAAAATTACTAAATTAGCCAAGTTAACTGACATTTTGAATGGAGTTAGAGCCAATGAGCAAAATGGTGATAAGTAAGAAAGATTATGGAGGAAAATGACACATTTTAAATTATTGGGACAAAACCGTGAAAACGGCCAAACCACAGGGAGCAAAACATAAGTTTTTTTTCGTGAACTTCGTGAAGGGTAAATAAGTAAATGGAAAAAGTGCCATTTAAGTGGGTGAAAAACCTCGGATTTATTTATATCTAGGGGAATTGCTCTGTAATAATCTCAACTAGAGGTATTTGGCCATTTACAGTCCCACCTTTAAATATTCCCCCCATCAGTCCCACCTTTTGACTATTTTTCCTACATCGCCCCCCCCCCCCCCCGGGTTAAAAAACTAAACGGAGTTATGTTTTCTTTTTCCAAATTACAAACAATATTTTTACGGCTTTTTATTAGAACGATGATATGAGTCCATTAATGTAAAACTTACCTCAAAATGGTGCTCCAAACGATGAAACACCGCTTCAATTCGGGTGTTTAAATTTCCAATTAACAAAAAACGAGTCATTTGGAGCACCGTTTCGAGGTAAGGTTTACGTCATCGGACTGGTATCGTCGTTCTGATTAAAAGCACTAAAAAATTTGTTTGGAATTTGAAAAAAAACTTAACTTCGTTAAGTTTTTTTTAACGGGGGACCGATGTAGGAAAAATAGGTGAAATGTGGGACTAGTGGGGAGAATATTCATAGGTGGGATTGTCAATGGCCAATGACTAGTTGGGATTATTATAGGCCAATTTCCCTTATATCTGTATATTATATCTAATGCATAATACAAGGGTATTTTGAGATACCCAAAGCTTGAAGATTTTTTGTTTTGTTTTAATGCATAAGGTACAACCTAAAATGAGGGTAAATTTGTCTTTTAAACACTATTACACTTTAATCCCTTATCTTAATTACACTTTAGTCCATCATCTTTAACCAAATTATAAATAATTAGTTATTAGCTATACTTTATCCGCTTATAAAAAACTACCTACCTCCCACGATTTTTTAAGGGTCATAACTATTTTATACGTTATTGTTTTAAAAAAATACACTATAAAAACGAGTATTTTATTCTCGTTAATTTGAGTTTTGTATTGATATAGTTTTTTTATTATAAAATTATATGTTACATTATTAACAATGTCTAAGAGTGAATAACAATTGAATCGTTAACCGAAACCAAACCAAAAAACAAATGAAACCGAACTAAAATTGACCGAAAATTGAATTAATGGAAAACCGATTCAGCGAAACCCGAATTAACCAAAACAGGTTATTGATTTCTTTGTACCATCATTATTTAACCATAATAAACCAAATCAAACCATTCATATTTTCATATATTCTAGCTTTTATATCTTCAGCTCAGGTATTTTATATTTATACCACCATTATATGTATTTATACTTTCATTTCATGTATTTATAAATCCATTTCATGTATTTATACCTCAGTTTCATGTATTTCTAAGCAAAAAGCAAAAGTTTTAGCCTATGTTTGGTTTTGGCTATTAACTGAAATTAAACAAAACAAACAAAAAACCGAATAAACCAAACAGATTAATAGAAACCGATTAGTTAATACAAATACACTAATCAATGACTTTGGTTTCAACTGAGGATAGTAACCAAACAAACTGAACAATGCACACACTGGCAGTTTCTGTATTTCCCGCTGCATCGCGATGGCACCCTTCTAGTAACGTTAGTTTGTAAGATATTTATGAATTGAGGGTTGTACCTTTTGCTTTATGGGTATTCCTTGCTTTGAGTGGGTTGTTCCTTTATTTTTTTTTGTTTTTACATGTTAGGTCGGTTGGGGGGGGGGGGGGTTAAAAGGTTGACCCCTCATCGCCTTCTTCCCTTTTGCTCTCCCTCCCTCTCTTTCTTTACGCGCCCAACTTTATGGCGATTTTAGGTAAGTATTTTGTTGGTTTTGTTGTTGTATCTTGGTTGATCGTCTTGGTGTGTTTGTTTTCATCTTTATACGACTTTGTTTGGTGGGTTTCTGTCTTAATGATGTTTTCGTTTTATCTTACGGCGATGTAACATTATGCTTACTGTCATGGTTGTAAGAATCATTAGGTGCTAGTCGTCGGCGGGGTACTGAGTAACGATTAATTGAGATTACTCGTGATTAATTGGATTGGGATTTTTATATGTATTTTTTAGTTTTATACACTTATATAAAAAAATTTTATGAAAATTTTTAAGAAACCAATTAGTAGAAACCGATTAGTTAATACAAATAGACTAATCAATGACTTTGGTTTCAACTGAGGATAGTAACCAACTATCTAAACAATGCACACCCTGGCAGCTTCTGTATTTGTCGCAACCCCCGACCCTTGCCCCGGGAGGCGGGCGGCCGTGAGCACGCATAGATGGTGGTATCGGTGTTTATTTAATTTGGCAGCGGAAAGTTATATCAGGACCGTAGTTAGGAAATATTTTATCAGAATAAATCGCCTCATTTTATAAATAATAAATACATGGGTAAAACCCATGTTTCAATTCATAATATGTTTATAGGGATAAACCCTATTTTATTCAAATATAACTTCTTTCTTGTTTAGGTAAATTTTATAGCCACTTTTCAAAGCCTTCAGTGCTCTCTAGCTGGCTTCTAATTGACTTTCACATTTTGTTATCTGAAACGCGTTTTAAAACATTTTGTCCGTGGGAAATACTGGTGAGTGCATCCCAATTTAATCAAAACACTTTTATCACTTTATAGTGTTGAGGGAATCCGCAATTACATTTGTTTACATCTATCAAATTACCACCCACGATACTGTCAATCCTGACTTGTGGTCATGTTACAATTCTCAGTATTAGTAACAAGTAATGTATACAAAACCCCAACATACTGACAGTAATTGTAGAATTACAAATATCAATCACTGTGTCACAACTGTGTTCTGTAATCGATTTACAATGTAAAACAATGATGATTATTAATAAAACAATGTGCTTTGGTGTTATTATATGTGTTTTGGTGTTATTATATGTGTAATTGTGATTAGTGATTTTACAATTTGATTCGATTCCAAGTTCACGCTCTAAATCGCTTTCTGGAAGGTTATACGCAAACTGGTGCTTAAACGCAGTCAGTATAACGCGAAAAACACTCCGTAAGAGTTACATAGGCTTAACATACCTTAAATAACCTCCACATAACTTAGAAATAAGTTTTGAATGGTTTGGTGTGTCGAAATCAACTTTCTTCGATCGCAGGGACTATTTGTGTCAAACTGCGAAACTATGCCGATTTGTATAGTAACGAACATTCCGGAACCTGATCATAAGTTAAACATACCCTAAATAACCTTTACATAGTTTAAAATAGGCTTTGAGGGGTTCGGTATGCTAAAATAAACTTTATGCTCATTCAGGGACTAAAAGCGTCAAAAAGTGCAAAAGTTTGCATTTTCGCGCATAACTTACGTTCTGAATACATCCGGACATCCAAAAATTTATGTAAGAATTAAAATATTTTATTTTAGTGTTTGGCATGATAAAATTCCATTCGTCGCTTAATTTGAATCGTTTTTGCGTTCGTTACGACTTCCGTCGTAATTAAGCGAATAACGCAACCGTACGACCAAACGAACCGACATCCGAGATATTTTTGAGCATATTTTAAGTTCCCTATACTTTAACTTTATTTTAGAGCCTTGAAATGGGGTTAACGGGGCTTAAAAGTGCCAAAAAAATCAAGTTTTACAAGTGTAGGGACCATTTTTGAAATTTCTGGCAGATTCAATGAACCTAGTCCATTTTGAAGTGTTGATGGTTTTCACCCATGGTTTTGCAAAACCATGGGCTGGTATTCAATGAACATAGTCCATATTAGGGGCTCCCATGGTTTTAGAAAACCATGGGCACACATGTATGGTCCAGATCAAAGCTCAGTTTTCGAGGAACGATCTTAACGGTTCTAGAAATCCTATATATACCCCATCCATTTCACTTCAAAACCCACAATTTGAAATCTGATTATGCTCTCTAAGTGGAAGTAGATGCTTCCCACCTGAGAGAAAAATCGGAATCAAATCTTGCGGGGACCTTCTGTAAGTGTTCTTTCGTTCTTTTCATTCGTTTTAACGTTAAAGTCAAACTGCGTTTGACTTTCTGGATTGACCAGTTTATGGTCAATGTGAAGTTCGTTTGAACTTCATAACGTGAGCGCAATCACGATGGTTATAGTCCCTAGTGATTATACCTACTGATTACCACGTTATCTAGGCTCAGTGACGAGTCGTAGTTTCGGCCAAAATACGCATTTACGCGTATTTTGTAACCAAACTACTCTAGGATATCAAAACCGTTTGTTTTGATATCAAAACCTGTTTTCTAACTTAACTAAACATGTTTTAGCATGTTTAGCTCGTCACTTTTTAGTCTAGTGCTTGTGTAGAGTCGTAAGTCAAGCGGACTAAACACCCGCTTAGACTTTCGAACACGACCCGTTTGGTCGATCATTTGGATCCGACCAAACATGGTTAGTGACCATAGTTGCATAGGGATTAACCTTCTGAGGTTATACCTTATGGTCACCTAGTTTAGGTAGTTGTATGATAAGTAGATTATATGCCTTAGGTAAATTACCAAAATACCCTTTTCATGTATAATTGGTAATTAAGCTTATGTAACCTAAACTTTTGTCACATAACTGATTATACATCATGATTAAACTTTTATAGGCATATAATACTTGTCATAGGACTAGTTAGACGTTCCGAACGCGTTTCACACGAACGACGCGTTAAAGTAGCATAAGCTACCTTAATGGGCCGCGATGGATCGAAGGCACTTAGGTTAGGTTTCATTTAGGATGTAGGCCTTGTTAAACCATATCACATGAGTTCCAACACTCATTTGGTTTACAAGACCTCATTCTGTCCGATCTTCCGATTTAGGCGTCTATTGTTTGACTAGTGAATCAATTACTAGGTGCTACTTGATTTCTCTGGTTTACTCGAGTTTGTTGAAGTACTATTGATTGAGGATACCTTGCACTACATGTGAGTACATAGCTCCCCTATTTTACAACTTTCAATTGTTTTGGGGTGATTCATATGTACAAAATGTTTTCAAGGTTTAAACGATGATTTCAAAAACGAATAGAATGATTTATACTAAACTATTAACGATTTCGATAATGTGAACGAACTTGTTGGTTGTAGTTACATAACGAACGACATTCATTAGCATTGATCAAGCCGACCAGTATTAGGTTATGGTACCATAGGATATGACAAATCCCGTTATTGCACTATACGCATGGTTATGTGTGGGTGTTGTGGGTAACGACTGAATCTTATGATTGTTAACTTATCCTTTGAAGGTTTGTTAATGCAAGAACGAGTTGAATGATGAACGAGTCACAAAGGTTTGAATGTTATTAACGAGACGACCATATATAAGTTTTCATAACTAAAAAGGAGGACGATTTAAACGATCTAAACGAGTAAACGATTTTGGAACGATTTGGGAACGATTTGGAAACGATTTGGAAATGATGTTAAACAATTTGGGTAAACAATTGGCTTCTGGGTTAGTGTTTAGATAACGGGACGGGTGTAATGTGGTGAAAAGATGGTAGATACGCCGCTGGTACTTCTTATATATAAGTCTTTTCAACATATTACATACCGTGGCGTTATTTAGTTCACTTGGGTAAACGATATTGAAACGATGTCACTCAACGATGTTTTCGAAATAATATACGAGTCTTATTAACGAGAATATACGAGATGTTTTACTAGCTGGTTTTCTAAAAACAAAAAGCTTTTGGGTTAAGAATCATGGCTACGAAATTTTATAAATTATAACCATCTTGATTTGAGTTGGTTAATCATGTTGCAATATTATACACTTTTTAAAAACAAGGTTTTTGAGGTATCGCAATATATGAAAACAAGCCATGATTCCGATACTCTTATAAAACCTATGTACTCGCCAGCATTTCTTTGGTGACTTTGTTTTTACATATGTTTCATGTATTGTTGCTTGATTGACGTTCTAGGATGCATGCGTCACATAGGATCTGGACGAGGCATTAGTGACATAATATCTATGATAGACGATATAAAACTTGTTTGATATGTGTTAAAACAATGTTAATGTTTAATATTATCAATAAAACGAAACACTTTTTTATCCATGGTTATGAAACGATAATTCTGTTACAACACCCCCCGACGTTTCCGCCACGCTTTGTTGTTTTACGTGGTCGGGGTGTGACAGAAGAGTTGGTATCAGAGCCAATGGTTATAGGGAATTAGGTTATTAGTAATGCTTTGACCTAGACTATAACTTTTAGGACCCCAACGCAAGTAAACTTTGCATTTAGATTTTTTTAAAACAAAACTGTCACCTACCCTTAGGTGATAACCACAACGAGAACACCATTTTCGAATCCGCTTTGAAAACTAATCATCTGTTTTAGGATGATTGATTACTAGGTTTTGAACCCTTTGTTGTAAGGTTTTGAACCCTTTAAGTTTTCAAAATATCGTCAAAATTTGGGTCTAAATAATGTGAACACGTGCAAACTGGAAGAGTGAATGCCTGTACCCTGAGTTTTCTGTCTAAGGCTAGAGTGTTCGTACAAATCCACATAATCGGACCAGTCACTCTTACCTGGGAACTCTTGGGGTGAGTGTTCACTTATAGGCGAGCATGTCTTCGTGATACATTATTTTTGACCTATTTACTTTGATTAGTCACTGCGTGTCGTTTGTTTGTTCGAGGTAACGAACAAATGATCGCCTTCCTTGTGTTTTGTCAATACCTCTTTTGTTTTTCCAATTGTCGATCCCGCTCGTGGACGAGCATTCAATCTGAATGCAAACAAGGCTCGAGCTGACAACCTCGTTGTCCATGGTACCTTTCTTGTCAATGGTACGTTTCTTGTTAACAATCAACCTGCATCTATTATTTTTGATTCTGGTGCCGATAGAAGTTTTGTTTCATTGTCATTTGAGCCTTTGCTTGCGATATGATGTGTTCAAAATGCAACATATAAATTTCATCAATTGTGGCATAAAACTAACCCTTTTTTAGTACTAATGTTGGAAAAAGTGTGCTTTTGTCTTCCTTTTGTATTTTCAGGATTAAATGAGCTCAAATTAACAAAAGAAGCAAAAAGACATCAAAATCTAACATAAATACAAGAAAAGGAACAAGACGTGACATGCCCGACCCCACAACAGCATCTTCCCAAGCAAAACAAGACATCAGAAGACTGAACACGCCCCGTGCTCAGCCAGCACGGGGGCGTGCCCAAGTGTCAGCAGAAAAGACAAAGTGGTAGAAGCTTCTATTGCCCACCACGGGGCCGTGCTCAGCGGACACGGGGCCGTGGTCAACTATAAGATTCGCACAATCCAGGCAAATCTTCATAGTACAAAGATTCTTCTGCACACGGGGTCGTGCTCAACGGACACGGGGGCGTGGTCAACTAATAAGACAAAGCTGCATTAAATGAAGAAAGAGAGGATGTGGACACGGGGCAGTGCCCACTGGACACGGGGCCGTGCCCGAGCTTCTGTTCAGCCTATAAATAGGAGTGCTTGGCTCAAGCTCAAACCATCCCTTGGCACACCACCTCTCTCACACTTCACCCACCACCCACCACCACCATAACACCATCATCCACCACCATCATCCATTGTCCATCGTAGAGTGTGTGAGTCGTCTCGGGATCCAAGATTGATCGTAAGAGTTCTTGACAATCAAGGCCATGTTTGCCTATGTCTCTTACATCACTTGGTGAAGACAAAGTGTCTAGTGTAATACTTTTTATTTCTAATCTTTTCGCACTTTCTACTTGGTTTTGTATTAATGACTTTAATAACTAGTTGCTTATGTTGAAGGTGATCTTTCCTTATCGTTTGTCCGTGGTGTCTTGGCATTATTTTACTGTCTATATAAAATAAAAGATTTTCACCATTCATATCTCCACGGTCTATTTGGAGGTATGTTGGCTACCTGGTCGGGGGTTAAGGGAACGGTTTGGTAAAGGTCTTGCCATTTTTCAGCGTTTAGAGGTCCTGCAATGGACCTGGGTCAAATTTAGTAGGACCTTCTTCAATACTTAACGGTATTGGATGGCGGGGGTCCAAACTCTTTGATCCCCTCATAAGTTAACTACTATTAATACTATTACCCGGCTATTTAGGACTGTATCTCTGCTGACTCAGACTACTTAGTCGAGGGTAACGTCACCTCCAAAGGAGGGGCCTACCATAATTTGCATTAATAACTTAATTAAATATCTTCCAATAATCCACCCTTTTAGGATTGTATCCTTGCTGACTCAAACTACTGGGGTGAGGGTAACGTCACCTTCAAAAGAGGGGCCTACTACAATAACTAAGATAATCTCTTAAAATAGTGCAAAAGTGCGGAAATAATCAAAGGTTACACTAGATACGAGTCGGAACCAAGTGATTCATCTTGTCTATCTGTTTTTCTTTTCTTTTCAGCATTTTTAGTTTGTTTTTGTTTTTCTTTGTTTAAAACATTTTTCTAAACTTTTTATTTTGATTAGACGTTGAGGATAAACCGGTACTAAAAGCTCTTGTGTCCTTGGACGACCTCGGTATCTTGCCAACACTATACTACGCTCACGATGGGTGCACTTGCCCATATGTGTGTTTAGTGTTAGTAAAATAGCGTGTTTTATAAATTTAAAACTTGGCTAAAAATAAGTGTTAAAAGGGCTTAAAATATACACCTAATATATATAACACTTCACACGCATCAAGTTTTTGGCGCCGTTGCGGGGGACACAAGGATTTTAAGAAAGTTAGGAATCAACGGCCTCCACCACCAGATGTCGAGGAACATGAAGTCGCCTCCCTTCTCTCGAGGGAGATCGAAGAATGGCTCTAGCAACATCAAAGGAACACCGTTCGGCTTGGAGTTCTACAAGGCTTTTAGACCGGAAGTCTATTTCTGGAATTTTGGTTCTTATTGTAGAAGTAGAACTCCTTAGGAAGATTTTACGGATCACTTGACCTATTTAATATTAGGACTTTTAACTTTTATTTTCTGCTTTATTTTTCATTTTTAGGACTATTATGTAATTCTCTCTATGATTAATGAATGATGGTTTTAGTTAATTTGGTGTTTGGATGGTGTTGAAATGAATAAAAACACACTTGAGATGGCAAAGGATACAAGGGAAACTTGAACCAGCACCCCATGCAGGAAAACAGAACCGTCCGACAAATTTCTTCGTTTACAGTAAGCTCGGCACGGGCCGTGTCCGCCCAACACGGCCCCGTGCTGCACAGTCTACAGAAAAAGACCCAATTCAGGTAACTGGACACGGGCCATGTTCACCCAACACGCCCCCGTGTCCAGGCTTCTTTTTCTCTTGTTTTAATTTTGTTACTGGCACTTGAACACGGGGTCGTGTTCAGCGCCGGCCAGTAACACAAAAATTTTGCTTTTTACACATTTTTACACATTCAATCAACCTAAAAACTTATTTTTGGGACACATTGAGGACAATGTGTAATTTAAGTGTGGGGGGGATGCTAAAACCTTGAATCTTGCAAGTCCTAAATACAAGCCTTACACAAAACTCTATTGGAAACGTTAATCACCCCAAATTTTTACAAAAATTTTCATTTTTTTACTTGTCTAGGTTTAACTCGGGAAATTCAAGTTCTCAAAAAGGTTATATTTTTACGAATTTACAACCGATAGCGTCGTGATAGAAAGAACCAACATAAGAAAATTATGAAAAGGCATGATAAACTTAGTTAAAATTTGATTATATATACTTGATCACATAAAAAACCATTCCCACAAAAGTGAGTTTTGAGCCTTTATTGAGCTTACAATTACATATCATTAGACTAAATGCTCATTTTTCGTTTCTTGTATGAATAGCCGCTTGGTTCTTACGACTCTAGAACTTGCCACGACGATACATTCCCGGTCCTTACCAACTTAAACCCGAGTAAGTAAACGATGGAGGCATTAGGACTAACCCTTTTTATTTCTACACCATTATTATTATTTTTTTTACCACCTACCCAAAATCCCCCTAGTTAACCCCTTTGAGCCTAAACCTTTTCATTTCATAACCCAAACCAAACACCCTTTTACCCACCAAAACCTTTTTATTTTTAGCCCTTTGTTTTAGTAACAAATTCGGTTTTTCGTATGACTTTTCAAAAAAAAAAGTATTGATGATGAAGCAAAAGAAAATAAACAAACAAGTTCATCAAAAATAACTTTGTTTGAATAAAAGCTTCATCAAAATAAAAGTTAAAAAATAGAAAGTCTTACGAAAACCGACACTTGTTACGCTTTTAGCCCTTTTTCTACTAACCACCAACCCAACCACCTACCTTTAACCCAAGCCTAACCCTTCACCCACAAAGTCCTCTTGATATTTACAAAGGTATAAAAGTTAAAAAGGAGGAGGATTGATTGCTTGGCAAGCCTATGGTAGGAATAAGTTCCATGCCGCTCTCGAGTGATCCACAAAAATACATTTTCGGCCGAGTGTTGAGTGATCCCCGTGAGGTATGTGAACTTGTATATAAATAGAATTTTACAAAGGCATGTTATGCCCTAATAAGTAATTTATCTTATGAAAAGTTTTAAATAAATCATGACGAATAGGATTGTAAATAAACAAAAATAAACCTAAATAAAGAATCTTGGAAATCCCGACACTCTATGACAAGCCCAAAACCTTCTTTTCTACCCATTCCATTTGGGAGTGTAATAGCCACATATTAAAGAGTTTTGCTCGAGGACAAGCAAAGATTCAAGTGTGGGGGTATTTGATGTGTTCAAAATGCAACATATAAATTTCATCAATTGTGTCATAAAACTAACCCTTTTTTAGTACTAATGTTGGAAAAAGTGTGCTTTTGTCTTCCTTTTGTATTTTCAGGATTAAATGAGCTCAAATTAATAAAAGAAGCAAAAAGACATCAAAATCTAACATAAATACAAGAAAAGGAACAAGACGTGACATGCCCGACCCCACGACAGCATCTTCCCAAGCAAAACAAGACATCAGAAGACTGAACACGCCCCGTGCTCAGCCAGCACGGGGGCGTGCCCAAGTGTCAGCATAAAAGACAAAGTGGTAGAAGCTTCTATTGCCCACCACGGGGCCGTGCTCAGCGGACACGGGGCCGTGGTCAACTATAAGATTCGCACAATCCAGGCAAATCTTCATAGTACAAAGATTCTTCTGCACACGGGGTCGTGCTCAGCGGACACGGGGGCGTGGTCAATTAATAAGACAAAACTGCATTAAATGAAGAAAGAGAGGATGTGGACACGGGGCAGTGCTCACTGGACACGGGGCCGTGCCCGAGCTTCTGTTCAGCCTATAAATAGGAGTGCTTGGCTCAAGCTCAAACAATCCCTTGGCACACCACCTCTCTCACACTTCACCCAACACACACCACCACCATAACACCATCATCCACCACCATCATCCATTGTCCATCGTAGAGTGTGTGAGTCGTCTCGGGATCCAAGATTGATCGTAAGAGTTCTTGACAATCAAGGCCATGTTTGCCTAAGTCTCTTACATCACTTGGTGAAGACAAAGTGTCTAGTGTAATACTTTTTATTTCTAATCTTTTCGCACTTTTTACTTGGTTTTGTATTAATGACTTTAATAACTAGTTGCTTATGTTGAAGGTGATCTTTCCTTATCGTTTGTCCGTGGTGTCTTGGCATTATTTTACTGTCTATATAAAATAAAAGATTTTCACCATTCATATCTCCACGGTCTATTTGGAGGTATGTTGGCTACCTGGTCGGGGGTTAAGGGAACGGTTTGGTAAAGGTCTTGCCATTGTTCAGCGTTTAGAGGTCCTGCAATGGACCTGGGTCAAATTTAGTAGGACCTCCTTCAATACTTAACGGTATTGGATGGCGGGGGTCCAAACTCTTTGATCCCCTCATAAGTTAACTACTATTAATACTATAACCCAGCTATTTGGGACTGTATCCCTGCTGACTCAGACTACTTAGTCGAGGGTAACGTCACCTCCAAAAGAGGGGCCTACCATAATTTGCATTAATAACTTAATTAATTATCTTCCAATAATCCACCCTTTTAGGATTGTATCCTTGCTGACTCAAACTACTGGGGTGAGGGTAACGTGACCTTCAAAAGAGGGGCCTACTACAATAACTAAGATAATCTCTTAAAATAGTGCAAAAGTGCGGAAATAATCAAAGGTTACACTAGATACGAGTCGGAACCAAGTGATTCATCTTGTCTATCTGTTTTTCCTTTATTTTCAGCATTTTTAGTTAGTTTTTGTTTTTCTTAGTTTAAAACATTTTTCTAAACTTTTTATTTTGATTAGACGTTGAGGATAAACCGGTACTAAAAGCTCTTTTGTCCTTGGACGACCTCGGTATCTTGCCAACACTATACTACGCTCACGATGGGTGCACTTACCCATATGTGTGTTTAGTGTTAGTAAAATATCGTGTTTTATAAATTTAAAACTTGGCTAAAAATAAGTGTTAAAAGGGCTTAAAATATACACCTAATATATATAACACTTCACACGCATCACGATACCTAGAACTAAACTAAGGAAACCCTTATCTGTCGAAGTTGCTACTGGTAAACCTCTTGTTCTCGATTCTGTTATTCGTAATTGTCAGTTGAACCTTGATAACCATCTTTTTCCTATTGACCTCACACCGATGCAACTTGGGAGTTTCGATATTATCATTGGAATGGATTGGTTAACCAAACACCACGCTGAGGTGGTTTGTTTCGATAAGATTGTTCGTATTCCTTTGTCTTCTGGCGATGTTCTGGAGATTCGTGGCGAGAAACCTTCAGGTGGATTGAAGCTTATATCGTGTATGGAAGCTCAAAGTTATTTGCGAAAAGGATATGTTGCTTTTCTAGCACATGTCACCGAGGAGAAAGACAAGAGCAAGAGTATTCAGGATATTCCGATTGTTCGGGATTATCCAGAGGTGTTTCCTGATGAACTACCTGGTTTGCCTCCAGTTCGTCAAGTCGAGTTTCATATTGATCTTGTACCCAATGCCAACCCGATTGCAAAAGCACCTTATCGTCTTGCACCGTTGGAGATGCAAGAGTTATCGAAGCAGCTTCAAGAGTTATCTGATAAAGGATTCATTCGACCGAGATTTTCACCTTGGGGAGCTCCTGTCCTCTTCGTGAAAAAGAAAGATGGATCTTTTCGAATGTGTATCGATTATCGTGAGCTTAATAAGCTAACCATCAAGAATCGATATCCCCTACCTCGAATTGATGATCTCTTCGACCAGCTGTAGGGTGCTTCATGCTTTTCCAAGATCGATCTGCGTTCTGGGTATCATCAACTTCGTGTTCTCGAAGAAGATATTCCCAGAACTGCTTTCCGCACTAGATATGGGCATTACGAGTTCACTGTCATGCCTTTTGGTTTGACGAATGCTCCAGCTATCTTTATGGACTTAATGAATAGGGTCTGCAAACCTTATTTGGACAAGTTCATTATTGTGTTCATCGACGATATTCTCATTTATTCAAAATCTCGAGCCGAGCACGAACAACACCTTCGCTTAACATTGGAACTCCTGAAGAAGGAACAACTTTTTGCTAAATTCTCCAAGTGTGAATTCTGGCTTAAAGAAGTTCAATTCTTGGGTTATATAGTCAATGAGCAGGGTATTCATGTGGATCCATCCAAGATTGCTGCTATCAAGGACTGGAATACACCGACGACGCCTACAGAGATTCGATCTTTTCTTGGTCTTGCTGGTTATTATCGTCGATTCATTTTCAATTTCACGAAGATTGCGGTTCCACTCACTACTTTGACTCAGAAGAATAAGCCTTTTGTGTGGGGTCCCAAGCAAGAAGAAGCGTTCCAAACGCTGAAACAAAAGTTATGTAATGCTCCTGTTCTATCTCTGCCCGAGGGAAGCGATGATTTCGTTGTCTATTGCGATGCGTCTAACTTAGGCCTTGGTTGCGTCCTTATGCAACGAGGTAAGGTTATTGCATATGCATCTAGACAGCTGAAAGTTCATGAGAAGAACTACACGACTCATGATCTTGAGTTAGGAGCTGTGGTTTTCGCGCTTAAAATCTGGAGACACTACCTCTATGAAACGAAGTGTGTGGTTTTCACAGACCACAAAAGTCTCCAGCATATTCTTAATCAGAAAGAGCTGAACACGAGGCAACGACGTTGGGTTGAACTCTTAAACGATTATGACTGCGAGATTCGCTACCACCCTGGTAAGGCGAATGTTGTAGCCGATGCGCTTAGTCGAAAGGAGCGAGTCAAGCTTCATTCTGTTCGAACTCTATCTGATCTTCAATCTCGTGTCCTTCAAGCTCAACAATTTTGTGTTTCACAAAATTTGATGGGTATGGAATTACCACGTCAACTTGAGCTTATGCTCGAAGCGAAAGACGATGGTTTGCTCTATTTTAAGGATCGATTGTGGATTCCGAAACAAGACGATCTTCGCACTTTAGCGATGGACGAATCACATAAGTCTCGATATTCTGTCCATCCTGGTGCTGATAAAATGTACAAGGATCTTCGTACTAAGATCTGGTGGCCTGGTATGAAGAAAGATGTTGCCTTGTATGTGTCGAAATGCCTAACTTGTCTCAAAGTCAAGGCAGAACATCAACGACCTTCTGGCTTGCTTGTACAACTAGAGATACCGGTTTGGAAGTGGGAGAACATTGCCATGGATCTCATTACTAAGTTACCACGTACATCTAAATGTCACGATGCTATTTGGGTTGTAGTTGATCGTTTGACAAAATCTGCTCACTTCTTACCTATCCGTGAGGATTTCTCTGCTGAGAAGCTTGCCAAGATCTATGTAGACGAGATTGTATCACGACATGGTATTCCTTTAGATATCATTTCCGATCGTGATGCTCGATTTTCATCTCATTTCTGGAAGGCTATGCAATCTGCTTTGGGAACCCAACTGAATCTAAGCACTGCTTATCATCCCCAAACAGATGGCCAATCTGAGAGAACGATTCAAACTTTGGAGGATATGCTTAGAGCATGCGTGATAGACTTTGGTGGTAATTGGGATTTTCATCTGCCGCTGATCGAGTTCTCTTACAACAATAGTTATCATACTAGCATTAATATGGCACCATTCGAAGCTCTCTACGGTCAAAAATGTCGTTCACCTGTACGTTGGAACGAGACCGGTGAAGCTCAGCTTACTTGGGACAGCTCGAAACCATCAAAAGAGATATGCGGATTTGGGACCCAAGCCCTTAGAATTTCAAGTCGGAGATCGTGTCCTACTCAAGGTTTCACCTTGGAAGGGAGTCATGAGATTTGGAAAGAAAGGAAAACTTGCACCTCGATATGTGGGACCATTTAAGATTGTGGAAAGAATTGGAAAGGTTGCCTATCGTCTAGAGCTACCTCCAGAGCTTGGAAATATTCATCCGACTTTTCACGTGTCCAATCTGCGAAAGTGTTT
Organism: Helianthus tuberosus; assembly: GCA_030545235.1. Lineage (NCBI taxonomy): Eukaryota > Viridiplantae > Streptophyta > Magnoliopsida > Asterales > Asteraceae > Helianthus > Helianthus tuberosus. Next base: position 148,108,480 of record CM060358.1, read on the forward strand.
AGCTGACGCTAATCTACACATTCCTCTCGACGAGATCCAAATCGATGAAACAATGCACTTTGTCGAGAAACCTGTGGAGATAGTGGAACGTACATACAAACAGTTGAAGAACAAACAGATTCATTTGGTCAAAGTTCGCTGGGAATCCAAACGTGGCCCAGAGTTTGCTTGGGAACATGAGGACCAGATGAAGACGAAATATCCGCATTTTTTTTCACAAACTTGCTCTAGTTAAAATTTCGGGACGAAATTTCCTTAAGTAGGGGAGACTGTGACAACTGTGTTCTGTAATCGATTTACGATGTAAAACAATGATGATTATTAATAAAACAATGTGCTTTGGTGTTATTATATGTGTTTTGGTGTTATTATATGTGTAATTGTGTTTAGTGATTTTACAATTTGATTCGATTCCAATTTCAAGCTCTAAATCGCTTTCTGGAAGGTTATACGCAAACTGGTGCTTAAACGCAGTCAGTATAATGCAACAAACACTCCGGAATAGTGACATAGGCTTAACATACCTTAAATAACCTCCACATAACTTAGAAATAAGTTTTGAATGGTTTGGTGTGTCGAAATCAACTTTGTTCGATCGCAGGGACTATTTGTGTCAAACTGTGAAACTATGACGATTTGTATAGTAACGGACATTCCAGAACCTGATCATAAGTTAAACATACCCTAAATAACCTTTACATAGCTTAGAAATAGGTTTTGAGGGGTTCGGTATGCTAAAATAAACTTTATGCTCATTCAGGGACTAAAAGCGTCAAAAAGTGCATAAGTTTGCATTTTCGCGCATAACTTACGTTCTGAAAACATCCGGACATCCAAAAATTTATGTAAGCATTAAAATATTTTATTTTAGTGTTTGGCATGATAAAATTCCATTCGTCGCTTAATTTGGATCGTTTTTGCGTTCGTTACGACTTCCGTCGTAATTAAGCGAATAACGCAACCGTACGACCAAACGAACCGACATCCGAGATGTTTTTGAGCATATATATTAAGTTACCTATACTTTAAATTTATTTTAGAGTCTTGAAATGGGGTTAACGGGGCTTAAAAGTGCCAAAAAAATCAAGTTTTACAAGTGTAGGGACCATTTTTGAAATTTCTGGCAGATTCAATGAACCTAGTCCATTTTGAAGTGTTGATGGTTTTCACCCATGGTTTTGCAAAACCATGGGCTGGTATTCAATGAACATAGTCCATATTAGGGGCTCCCATGGTTTTAGAAAACCATGGGCACACATGTAAGGTCCAGATCAAAGCTCAGTTTTCGAGGAACGATCTTAACGGTTCTAGAAATTCTATATATACCCCATCCATTTCACTTCAAAACCCATAATTTGAATATGATTCTGCTCTCTAAGTGGAAGTATATGCTTCCTACCTGAGAGAAAAATCGGAATCAAATCTTGCGGGGACCTTTTGTAAGTGTTCTTTCGTTCTTTTCATTCGTTTTAGCGTTAAAGTCAAACTGCGTTTGACTTTCTGCATTGACCAGTTTATGGTCAATGTGAAGTTCGTTTGAACTTCATAACGTGAGCGTAATCACGATGGTTATAGTCCCTAGTGACTATACCTACTGATTACCACGTTATCTAGGCTCAGTGACGAGTCGTAGTTTCGGCCAAAATACGCATTTACGGGTATTTTGTAACCAAACTACTCTAGGTTTTCAAAACCGTTTTTTTATATCAAAACTTGTTTTCTAACTTAACTAAACATGTTTTAGCATGTTTAGCTCGTCACTTTTTAGTCTAGTGCTTGTGTAGAGTCGTAAGTCAAGCGGACTAAACACCCGCTTAGACTTTCGAACACGACCCGTTTGGTCGATCATTAGGATCTGACCAAACATGGTTAGTGACCATAGTTGCATAGGGATTAACCTTCCGAGGTTATACCTTATGGTCACCTAGTTTAGGTAGTTGTATGATAAGTAGATTATATGCCTTAGGTAAATTACCAAAATACCCTTTTCATGTATAATTGGTAATTAAGCTTATGTAACCTAAAATTTTGTCACATAACTAATTATACATCATGATTAAACTTGTATAGGCATATAATACTTGTCATAGGACTAGTTAGACGTTCCGAACGCGTTTCACGCGAACGACGCGTTAAAGTAGCATAAGCTACCTTAATGGGCCGCGATGGGTCGAAGGCACTTAGGTTAGGTTTCATTTAGGATGTAGGCCTTGTTAAACCATATCACATGAGTTCCAACACTCATTTGGTTTACAAGACCTCATTCTGTCCGATCTTCCGATTTAGGCGTCTATTGTTTGACTAGTGAATCAATTACTAGGTGCTACTTGATTTCTCTGGTTTACTCGAGTTTGTTGAAGTACTATTGATTGAGGATACCTTGCACTACATGTGAGTACATAGCTCCCCTATTTTACAACTTTCAATTGTTTTAGGGTGATTCATATGTACAAAATGTTTTCAAGGTTTAAACGATGATTTCAAAAACGAATAGAACGATTTATACTAAACTATTAACGATTTCAATAATGTGAACGAACTTGTTGGTTGTAGTTACATAATGAACGACATTCATTAGCATTGATCAAGCCGACCAGTATTAGGGTATGGTAACATAGGATATGACAAATCCCGTTATTGCACTATACCCATGGTTATGTGTGGGTGTTGTGGGTAACGACTGAATCTGATGATTGTTAACTTACCCTTTGGAGGTTTGTTAATGCAAGAATGAGTTGAACGATGAACGAGTCACAAAGGTTTGAATGTTATTAACGAGATGACCATATATAAGTTTTCACAATTAAAACGAGGACGATTTAAACGATCTAAACGAGTAAACGATTTGGGAACGATTTGGAAACGATGTTAAACAATTGGCTTATGGGCTAGTGTTTAGATAACGGGACGGGTGTAATGTGGTGAAAACATGGTAGATACGCCGCTGGTACTTCTTATATATAAGTGTTTTCAACATATTATATACCGTGGTGTTATTTAGTTCACTTGGGTAAACGATATTGAAACGATGTCACTCAACGATGATTTCGAAATAATATACGAGTCTTATTAACGAGAATATACGAGATGTTTTACTAGCTGGTTTTCTAAAAACAAAAAGCCTTTGGGTTAAGAATCATGGCTACGAAATTTTATAAATTATAACCATCTTGATTTGAGTTGGTTAATCATGTTGCAATATTATACACTTTTTAAAAACAAGGTTTTCGAGGTATCGCAATATATGAAAACAAGCCATGATTCCGATACTCTTATAAAACCTATGTACTCGCCAGCATTTCTTTGCTGACTTTGTTTTTACATATGTTTCATGTATTGTTGCTTGATTGACGTTCTAGGATGCATGCGTCACATAAGATCTGGACGAGGCCTTAGTGACATAATATCTATGATAGACGATATAAAACTTGTTTGTTATGTGTTAAAACAATGTTAATGTTTAATATTATCAATAAAACGAAACACTTTTTGTATCCATGGTTATGAAACGATAATTTTGTTACAACAACCCCGACGTTTCCGCCATGCTTTGTTGTTTTACGTGGTCGGGGTGTGACACACTGTTAATTATACTTTAAAATAGTTGAGATTTTGTAAAAACAATTTATAAAAAGAGAATGACTCACATTGCTGTTTTAGATAATTCCTGGTGACTTCCTGGTTATAATCTATTAAAATAAGCAATGCACACGTGTTAGTAAAATAACCCAATTTACATTAGCTATACCCCCCTCCCGAGACAGAACTCCAACGACTGAGTCAGGCAGAGCCTAGACATGCGTTACAGAGCACTAGATCTATCAGGAAGAGTAACTAATACGTAACCGGGGGTTATAATACTTACAATGAGGCAGAGCTTCGCTTTTTAGTGGGTATTATACCCGGAAATTACTTTAGCTATTAGTGATTTGAGAGAGAAATTCTGAATTTGAACGATTTGAAAAGAACGTCGACTGCTCCATTTATAGGGTTGAAAACAGAGGGCTTCGCGGCCCGCGACAGCCTCTGCTGTCTCCTTCACGGCCTGCGATAGCCTTTGCTGTCTCCTTCGCGGCCCATGACAAGGTTAGGCTAGGCCCTAGCCTTGTCGTGTCAATGACTAGCTTCGACATGACTGGGAAACGTGGCAGCACCGGGTGCGGCCTGGTGTCCTGCTTGTCGCTCCCCGCAACGGCTTGGCTTAGCCTAGTCGCGCTCCACGAGCGGCCATAGGATTTTGTTTTATTTGATTATTGATAAAATAAAGGTATTTCGGGTCCGTTTCTCGTATACGGGGTGTATTTTAGGACTTATAGGGGTGTTTTAAGGATTTTAGGAGGGTTGTTATATCTTCCCCACCTTGTTTTAGAACTCGTCCTTGAGGTCTACTGGAACAGGTGTGGATATTTCCTTCGCATCTCTTATTCGAGCTCCAACATATATTCTAGTCCTCTCTTGGAATCCCATTTCACTTTGACCAGAACTAATCTCTCGTGTTTGAGATTCTTGATCTTTCTGTCTTTAATCTGTAGCAGTCTCTCTACAAACTTAAGTTTCTCATTTACCTCTATGTCCTTAAGAGGTACTACTAATGATTCGTCTGCTAAGCATTTCTTGAGATTACATACATGAAGTAAATCATGTATTCCTGCCATTTCCTCTGGCAGTTGTAGCTGGTAAGATACTGGTCCTATTCTTTTAATAATCTCAAAAGGTCCAACATACCTGGGGCTTAGCTTTCCTCTCTTGATGAATCTAACCACTCCTTTCCAGGGAGAAACTTTTAACAATACCTTATCTCCTACCTGAAATTCCAACGGTTTTCATCTATTATTAGCATAATTCTTTTGACAATCGCGTGCTGTTTTCAGTCTTTCCTTGATTTGAATAATCTTGTTCGTTGTTTCTTGCACTATCTCTGGTACAGACAATTGTTTCTCTCCAATTTCTGCCCAACAGTCTGGAGTTCGGCACTTTCGTCCATAGAGTGCTTCAAACGGTGCAACATTGATACTGGTATGATAGCTGTTATTGTAGGAAAATTCTATTAATGGTAAATGATCGTCCCAATTTCCTCTGAAATCAATTACCCAAGCTCTAAGCATATCCTCCATTGTTTGTATTGTCCTTTCGCTTTGTCCATCCGTTTGAGGATGATAAGCTGTGCTTAGTTTTAACTTGGTTCTCATTGCTTTTTGGAAACTAGTCCAAAAATGAGAAGTAAAACGGCTATCTCTATCAGAAACAATAGATATAGGAATTTCATGTAATGAAACTATTTCATTTACATACAACTTGGCTAACTGTTCCATACTGAAAGTTTCCTTCATTGGTAAGAAATGAGTAGACTTGGTTAATCTGTCTACAATCACCCAGATTGCATCATTACCTTTTCTTGTATTGGGTAAGTTAGTAACAAAGTCCATTGTTATCAATTCCTATTTCCATACAGGCATTTCTAATTGCTGCAGTAAGCCTGATGGTTTCTGATGTTCAGCTTTAACCTGTAAACAGGTTAGACTTTTAGCAACATAGGCTGCTATATCCCTTTTCATTCCTATCCACCATAAATTCTTTTTTAAGTCTTGATACATTTTATCACTACCAGGATGTATCGTATTCTTAGACTTATGGGCTTCTTCTAAAATTCGGTGGCGTAGGTTTCCTTGTTTGGGTATCCAAATTCTTTTCTTATGGAATCTCCAAATTCCAACTGTTCCTTGTTCTAATTCCTTAATCATTCGTTTTAATTTTTCAGTATCATCCTTGATTACTGATTCCTGTACTTCTCTAATTTGCTCATTTAAATCTATCCGCAGATTTAATTTAAGAGAACGTACTCGTCTTGGCTTTTCATGATACTTTCGACTTAAAGCATCAGCTACGACCTCAGCCTTTCCTGCATGATACTGGATAATACAATCATAATCTCTAAGAATCTCCATCCAGCGTCTCTGTCTCATATTTAACTCTTTTTGCCCAAAAATGTACCTTAAACTCTTATGATCTGTGAAGACTACAAATTTATTTCCATATATATAGTGTCTCCAAATCTTAAGGGCAAAAATTGTAGCTCCTAACTCTAGATCATGGGTCGTATAATTCTCTTCATGATTCTTAAGTTGTCTAGAGGCATAGGCAGTAACTTTTTGACGCTGCATCAACACACGTCCATAACCTAACGTAGAAGCATCACAATAGACTACTAAGTCTTCAATTCCTTCTGGTTATGGGTGTGTTTGTTAACTTTTGCTTCAAAATTCTAAAAGCTTCCTCTTGCTTTGGTCCCCATTCAAACTTAATTGATTTGCATCTCAATTTCGTTAAGTGAATGGCTATTCTAGAAAAATCTTGAATAAAACGTCTATAATAGACTGCTAGTCCAAGAAAACTTCTCACCTCCGTCAGTGATTCAGGGACTTTCCACTTAGTGATCGCCTCGATCTTTGTGGGATCCACATGAATTCCTTCATGATTTACTAGGTGTCCAAGGAATTGTACTTCTTGTAACCAAAATTCGCATTTTGAAAATTTAGCATAAAGCTTTTCTTTTCTCGGCAAATTTAAAAGCATATGCAGATGTTCTGCATGTTCCTCTTTACTCTTAGAGTAAATAAGAATATCATCTATAAAGACAATTATGAATTTATTCAGATATGGTGTACATATTCTATTCATCATGTCCATAAATGCGGTTGGGGCATTGGTTAAAGCAAATGGCATGACTGTAAATTCATAATGACCATACCTTGTTCTGAAAGCAGTCTTAGGAATGTCATCTTCCTGTACTTTCAGTTGATGATATCCTGAGCTTAAATCGATCTTAGAAAAGAATCGAGCTCCTTGCAGTTGATCATCGATTCTGGGTAATGGATACCAATTTTTAATCATAACCTTATTCAATTCACGGTAATCAATGCACATACGCATCGATCCATCCTTCTTTTTGACAAACAAGATTGGTGCTCCCCATGGCGATGAACTAGGCTGTATGAAACTTTTCTTCAGAAGTTCGTCCAATTGGTTCTTTAGTTCCTGCATCTCTGCTGGTGCTAAACGATAAGGTGCTTTGGCAATCGGTGATGTCCCTGGTATTAGGTGAATTCTAAATTCAATCTTTCTATCTGGCGGTAATCCAGGTAACTCTTCTGGAAAAACATCTGAAAATTTAGATACTACAGGAATATCTTTTAATTCTTTTCCCTTTAGTGTTAATGATTATAGAAATCATATACACTAGTGATCCTTTCCTTGCATAACCTGTTGTTTTCATCACATAGATGAATTTTGTAGACCTAGTTGGCTTATCTCCTTTAATCGTGATCTTTTAACCCTTTGGTGAACTTACTCGTATTAACTTTTGATCACATAGAATACTGGCATGATTGGCTACCAACCAATCCATTCCTAGTACTATATTAAATCCAGCCAGATTCATTGAATAAAGGTTAGCAATAAAATCATGATTTAAAATTTCTATTCTTGCCCCCTGCAAGATTTCAGAAATCTTAATGGATTCTCCATTTGCCATTTCTACCACACATTCTTGTTGAAGTTTAGTTAATGGTTGATTGGGAATTTTGCAAAACGAAGTATTAATAAAACTTTGGTTTGCACTAGAGTCAAATAAAACTTTAGCAAAAAGATCATTAACTAAAAACAAATCGGCAATCACATCTGGAATCATCTTGGCTTCTTCGGCCGTCAGAACAAATGCTCTAGCATTCTTGGTAGTCTTGTTGTTCATGGCTGGAGCTAGTTTCGGACAATTCGACTTGATATGCCCTTTTTCTCCACAATTGAAACATATCCCATTACTAGGTTTCTTCCTACAGTCTTCTTCCTTATGTCCAGACCTTTTGCAGAAGTCACAGTATATCGAGCATTTTCCTGAGTGCTTCGTCTTGCAGGACTTACAGTAAGGTGCAGAGGTAGAACCTATACTTTTCCCACGATAGTTATTTCCATAACGAAATTATTGGGTAAGTTTTTGGGCTAGGTTCTTTCTCTGATTCTTTTCTTGCTTATGTACTAATTCATCAGTCAAGGTATTGGCTAATTCTACAGCTTCTTCTATGGTTTGTGGTCTAGCTGCCTTGACTACATGTCTGATCTCACTAATTAATCCCCAGAGGTAACGGGAGATTAATACGGGTTTTGGTGAAGCTAAGGTTGGCACTATTCTAACATATTCAAAGAATATGGTAGTGTAACCTTTACAGTCTATTCCAGTCATTCTAAGGTTTAAGAACTTATTAGCAATTTGTTCTTTTTCATTGGGAGGACATAATTTCCTTTCAACCATTTCCTTAAACTCAGTCCATTCCATATTATAAGCCCTGACACTTCCTTTAGACTGGAGAATAGTATTCCACCATTCTAAGGCTGCCTTCTTAAAAAGATTAGAAGCAAACATAATCTTATCTTCATCTTCACATTTGCTTATTTTTAAGACTGCTTCTATCTTTTCTGTCCAACGTAGAGCTGCAATGGCTCCTTCATTGCCTGAGAATTCTATTGGTTTGCAAGAGCAGAATTCTTTATAAGAACAACCATAAGACATGGTTCTTCTTCTTTTTGGAATTGGTAATTGGAGTAGCGGTCCATTATTTACGCTGTGACTTGGTTCACTAGGTGTTCGTTTACTTCCATTTTTATTATTTTCCGCTTCTTTAACAGTCTTAATAATATATCGCATAGCATCTCTAATTTCTTGTGCTACTATGTGTTGGATGACACTGTTATTTATTTAGTTTTCATTATTTTGGTTTTCCTGATTTTCTTCGTTGTCCATCTGGATTTACAAACAATTATCAGGTATTAATATCACAGAATAGGATTTAATGGAAATAACCAAAAAAACAGATTGATCAAAATCGTCGAGCATTGCAACACTTACTCTTTTTCATATATATATCTTACAATCTAAGACTGAAATGTAAACACACTATTAGTTATGTGTCAATAGGTATTAGGCTATCTATTTTAGTTGATTTTTTTCAACTACACACATGTATATATATATATATATATTATTACTATGGATTGAACTACATCTCCCGCTAGTCGTATTTGCACACGAGCTTCTCTCCTATTTCTCTCATCCTCTCTCCTCCTTCTATCAATTCCTCACCGTACATACGGAGTTCCTGAATGTTCTAATCACTCATGGGTGGTCGTGGTGCGGTTACTGGGTCAGGGTACATAGATAACGGTTCTCCATACGGGTATGGATTATTTAGTATCTCCTGAACATACTGATCATTATCCCAGTATGGATCTAAAGGATTGAGGTTGGTGTATTGTGCTATGGGGTTCTGAATTGGTTCCTCCTATGGGTAGAGTTCCCTATAATCCCTATGCTCATCGTTCCACAGATCATATGCTGGAGGATTGGGTGCTGGGACTCTAGGTATCTCATCAGGGTTAAAGGCTGGTATGGAAATTCAGTTCCTGGATTCGGTTCTATCTCCATTGGTTGAGTTGGAAACAGTGGCAATGGCTGTGGTGCAATGATTTGTTCAAGGTTTGGATCTGCTGCAGTGGTAGCTAATATATGGAAGTTGGCCAAACGTCTATTAACTAAGTCTTGTGTCTGGGCATTGACTTCTCTATTAGCTGCTGCTAAAGCCCACTGCTGGTGTAACTGTCTCATTCCCTTTCTCCTCTCGTGTGCTCCCCTACTAAACCATCCTCTCTTTTTCGTAGGGAATGGTTCCTCGGATTGTGCCTAAAATATGAAAATCCACTCTTCTGTATCAGCAGAATAACCCGAAGGAGTAGGCTGTGACGAGGTTCCTTCACTTTTGGGAGAACTATCTAGATGACGGTAGGTGCCAGACGTACCTTGCTCACTCATACTATATACTAGCAAATAGTCAAATAACACAAAACAATAATATACATGTATGCACATAGTCACATAGATTATTTCCTAACAGAAATGACAAATTTTGAAGTCAGCAGAACACTTCTGTGGCTCAAATTAGTGGCCGTAGCTCTGATACCACCCTCTGTCGCAACCCTCGACCCCTGCCCCTGGAGGCGGGCGGCCGCGAGCACGCATAGCTGGCGGTATCGGTGTTTATTTAATTTGGCAGCAGAAAGTTACACCAGGACCGTAGTTAGAAAATATTTTATCAAAGTAAAACACCTCATTTTATAAATAATAAACACATGGGTAAAACCCAAGTTTCCATTAATAATATGTTTATAGAGATAAACCATATTTTATTCAAATAAAACTTCTTTCTTGTTTAGGTAACTTTTATAGCCACTTTTCCAAGGCTTCAGTGCTCTCCAGCTGGCTTCTAATTGGCTTTCACATTTTATTACCTGAAACGCGTTTTAAAACATTTTGTCACTGGGAAATACTGGTGAGTGCATCCCAAATTAATCAAAACACTTTTATCACTTTACAGTATTGAGGGCATCCGCAATTACATTTGTTTACATCTATCAAATTACCACCTACGGTACTGTCAATCCTGACTTGTGGTCATGTTACTATTCTCAGTATTAGTAACATGTAATGTATACAAAACTCCAACATACCGACAGTAATTATAGAATTACAAATTCTCAATCACTGTTAATTATACTTTAAAATAGTTGAGATTTTGTAAAAACAATTTATAAAAAGAGAATGACTCACATTGCTGTTTTAGATAGTTTCTTGTGACTTCCTGGTTATAATCTATTAAAGTAAGCAATGCACACATGTTAGTAAAATAACCCAATTTACATTAGCGATATCCCCCTCCCGAGACAGAACTCAAACGACTGAGTCAGGTAGAGCCTCGACATGCGTTACGGAGCGCTAGATCAATCGGGCAGAGTAACTAGTACGTAACCGGGGGTTATAATACTTACAACAAGGCAGAGTGATGTGTGTAAAATGCAACATATAAATTACATCAAATGAGGCATAAAACTAACCATTTTTAAGTACTAATGTTGGAAAAAGAGTGTTTTTGTCTTCCTTTTGTATTTTCAGGATTAAATGAGCTCAAATTCACAAAAGAAGCAAAAAGACAGCTAAATCTAACATAAATACAAGAAAAGGAACATAAGTGGACTGCCCGACCCCTCAACGGCATCTTCCCAAGCAAAATAGAGAAGGTAGAAGACTGAACACGCCCTGTGCAGAGCCAGCACGGGGCCGTGCCCAAGAAGCAGCAGAAAAGACAAACCTATAGAAGCTTCTATTGCCCACCACGGGCCGTGTCCAGTGAACACGGGGGCGTGGCGAAAGTACAGCAGGCGCATTAATTGTAATTGCGAATTACAATTAATGAAGAGAGAGAGTGTCAGACAGGCACGGGGGCGTGTCCAGCGGACACGGGGCCGTGCCCAGCCTTCTGTTCAGCCTATAAATAGGAGTGCTTGGTTTCATTTCAACTCATCCCTTGGCACACCACCTCTCTCACACTTCACCCACCACCACCATAACACCATCATCCACCACCATCATCCATTGTCCATCGTAGAGTGTGTGAGTCGTCTCGGGATCCAAGATTGATCGTAAGAGTTCTTGACAATCAAGGCCATGTTTGCCTAAGTCTCTTACATCACTTGGTGAAGACAAAGTGTCTAGTATAATACTTTTTATTTCTAATCTTTTGCACTTTTTATTTGGTTTTGTATTAATGACTTTAATAACTAGTTACTTATGTTGAAGGTGATCTTTCCGTATCGTTTGTCCGTGGTGTCTTGGCATTATTTTACTGTCTATATAAAATAAAAGATTTTCACCATTCAAATCTCCACGGTCTATATGGAGGTATGTTGGCTACCTGGTCGGGGGTTAAGGGAACGGTTTGGTAAAGGTCTTGCCATTGTTCAGCGTTTAGAGGTCCTGCAATGGACCTGGGTCAAATTTAGTAGGACCTCCTTCAATGCTTCACGGTATTGGATGGCGGGGGTCCAAACTCTTTGATCCCCTCATAAGTTAACTACTATTAATACTATAACCCGGCTATTTAGGACTGTATCCCTGCTGACTCAGACTACTTAGCCGAGGGTAACGTCACCGCCAAAAGCGGGGCCTACCATAATATTGCATTAATAACTTAATTAATTATCTTCCAATAATCCACCCTTTTAGGATTGTATCCTTGCTGACTCAAACTACTGGGGTGAGGGTAACGTCAGCTTCAAAAGAGGGGCCTACTACAATAACTAAGATAATCTCTTAATTATGTGCAAAAGTGCGGAAATAATCAAAGGTTATACTAGATACGAGTCGGAACCAAGTGATTCATCTTGTCTATCTGTTTTTCTTTTTATTTTATTTTTCAGCATTTAGTTAGTTTTTATTTTTCTTAGTTAAAAACATTTTTCTAAACTTTTTATTTTGATTAGACGTTGAGGATAAACCGGTACTAAAAGCTCTTGTGTCCTTGGACGACCTCGGTATCTTGCCAACACTATACTACGCTCACAATGGGTGCACTTGCCCATATGTGTGTTTAGTGTTAGTAAAATATCGTGTTTTATAAATTTAAAACTTGGCTAAAATAAGTGTTAAAGGGGCTTAAAATATACACCTAATATATATAACACTTCACACGCATCAAGTTTTTGGCGCCGTTGCCGGGGACACAAGGATTTTAAGAAAGTTAGGAATCAACGGCCTAATCATATTTTTATTTTTCTTTTTAATTTTTTAGGATTTTCTTAGTTTTTCAGCTTCTGCAGAGCTCAACACGGGCCGTGCCCGCTGAACACGCCCCCGTGCTAAATCATTGGAACTAGCAATCCTGTTTTAAGTCAGACAGTAAGCTGAACACGGGGCCGTGCTCACTCAACACGCCCCCGTGCCCAAGATTCACTTACTGAAAACAGAACCGTTAGATCCCGGCGGTTGGTAATTTCTGACATAAACATGAGTGATAGTAATTGTTTTTACTTTCGGCACTCTTATGGTACGTGGTGTCAATTATGTGGAGGCGAACATAAAGAATTAGAATGTTACTTTCTAAATTATAGGCCCCACTACATAGACCCACCAATTCCTTATAACCTTAAGAGGGGCGAAAGTAAAAATAAGCACTATTTCTCCCTCGAATGCGCCCAGCCAGATATTCTAGGAGAAATGCTCCTTGACGAGTTATTTCAACTAGAAAAGCTAATTCTAAATTGGCTGGAAGAGCTTAGGAAGGACTTTATTGATCCATCCCAAGACGATGACCATGAAGAAATGTTGGAACCGCATTCCGACAACCTCGTTGCTCCCAAAAATACCTTCATACCTAGCAAAGACGTGGACGATAGTCGTCCCTGTGCCGATTGTGCCGTGAAGGACTCTCCATCGACTTCGTTCGGTGCATACATAGACCTGAGCGATTCGGCATACACCTTCTTTAACGAGAGCCTGGGAAGGGGTTGGACTTGTCCACCTAGAATGAAAATTGGAATTACCCTCACCGACAACCTCTTGCGTTCTCGCCTTAGTCTAGGACAATTAAGGTATCTTAGGCACTTTGGGGTTGTTCCAACCAGTAAGGAACCACCCGATATCAACGAGATCCTTAGAAGTAACAAAACTCCATAAGACAGCCTCCAGACACGGGGTTGTGTCCAGGTCAACACGCCCCCGTGCTCACCTAAAAGATTCTCTACTGATTTTGTCAGAATACGGACAAAATGTGTCAGGATTTCCTCTGCACACGGGGCCGTGTCCAGTCAACACGGGGCCGTGTCCAGTGCGCTGTCGTTTTCTTTAAATGCAGCCTATTTCCTGCTCATTTTTTACCACTTCAATAGACAGAGATTCCTGGGATCTTCACTCATACCATCCTAGGTAAGTGCTAAAAGAAGGTTCCCAAGGACCATCTTGTCCCTTCCACTTTTATTCATTTCCTCTTCTTTCAAAAATTTTTCAACATTTCCTCCATGGAAGCTTGGAAATCCCATGGTTCCAACCCTCTATGTGAAGTTTGTAAGATTATTTGCTAAGGATTCTTGTTTAAAGTTAGTTATATAACTTTATTTTAAATTATCTAAGCTTAAAACCCAGATAAAAATCATGAAAATAATTTAAAACTCCAAGACTCCTTAGCCTAAAATCCTGCAGACAAATGGACACGGGGCCGTGCTTAGCGAACACGGGGACGTGTCCGAGGCACTGTTTTGTAAAAATTTAGCTTTCTTCGATTTCTTTCACAGAAAATGGCAAGCAGAACAAGCAGATCATCTTCAAGAAGTAACCGACAAGGGAGGAGATCATCGACAGCAAAAGACTCTCTTGTAAACTATGTTTACGCCCTAAGGGAGGCTATTGACGAAATGACGGGAGTGGAGGAAGCATTGGTCAACCGTATCAACCATCTAACAGTGGGGCTGGAGGGCTGTCTCCGAGAGGTAAACCTCTTACACCAGAGGTTAAACCTTCTCGCCTCCCTGCCTTTGGTACCTATAATAACCCAAAGGGCGTGGAACGTGATGCCCGAAGTTGTCATTCCGGCCGAATGGTACGCCATGCACCAAGAGCCTCCGCGAAGAGTGGTGCAAGGAGTCCCGGTGAATGTTCCCCCTCAGCCACCAGTTGCTCAGGAAAATGAAGCCGCATTCTTCCTTCCTAGGGAGATCGAAGAATGGCTTTAAACAAAGTTTAGGGAAGGAATCCTTCGGCTAAAAGTCCTACTATATCGGGAAACTATTCTCGAAATTTTCTTAAAATAGTAGAACTCTTTATGATAACCTCGTGACCTAATTTAGGACTATGTAAGGTCTCTCTATGATGCAATGAAATGATGGTTTTTAAGTTTGGATGGTTCATAATAAATAAAACACACTCATGGTGATAGGGGATGAAAAGGGGAACGAGAAAAATGACCTCATGCACAAGAACAAGGCAACCCGGCATCAATCTCTTCATTACAGAAGGTTCAACACGGGCCGTGTCCAACCAACACGGCCCCGTGCTGAACCCCCTGCAGAAAAATACCCAGTTCAGGTAACTAGACACGGGCCGTGTTCACCAGATACGCCCCCGTGTCCAGGCTTCTGTTTCTTTTCTTTAATTTTTGTTACTGGCACCTGAACACGGGGCCGTGTCCGGTCCCCACGGGGCCGTGTCTAGACTGCCAGTAACATAAATCTTTGCTTTTAACACCATTTTACACATCTAATCAACCTAAAAATTTATTTTTGGGACACATTGAGGACAATGTGTAATTTAAGTGTGGGGGGGATGCTAAAACCATGAAATTTTGCAAAGTCCTAATAACAAGCCTTACACAAAACTCTATTGGAACCGCTAAACACCCCAATTTTTTTCAAAAATTTTCATTTTTTTTACTTGTCTAAAGTTTAAGTTAGGAATCATAAGATTAATAAGGTTATATTTTTACAAATTTACAACCGAGAGCGTCGTGATAACAAGAACCAACATAAGAAAATTATGAAACGGCATGACAAGCTTAATTAAAATTTGATTATATATACTTGATCACATAAAAACCCATTCCCACAAAAGTGAGTTTTGAGCCTTTATTGAGCATACAAATTTACATCTTTAGACTAAATGCTCATTTTTTGTTTCTTGTGTGAATAGCCGCTTGGTTCTTACGACTCTAGAACTTGCCATGACGATACATTCCCGGTCCTTATCAACTTAAACCCGAGTAAGTAAATGATAGAGGCATTAGGACTAACCCTTTTTTCTTCTACACCATTATTTTTCTTTTTTTTACCACCTACCCAAAATCTCCCTAGTTAGCCCCTTTGAGCCTAAACCTTTTCATTTCATAACCCAAACCAAACACCCCTTTTACCCACCAAAACCTTTTTCATTTTTAACCGTTTGTTTTAGTAACAAGTTCGGTTTTTCGTATGATCGGCTGAAAAAAAAATGTGTTGATGATGAAGCAAAAGAAAATAAACAAACAAGTTCATCAAAAATAACTTTGTTTGAATAATAGCTTCATCAAAATAAAAAGTTACAAAAATAGAAAGTCCTACGAAAACCGACACTTGTTACGCTTTTTCACCCTTTCTTTTCTACTAACCACAAACCCAACCACCTACCTTTAACCCAAGCCTAACCCTTCACCCGCAAAGTCCTCTTGATATTTACAAAGGTATAAAAGTTAAAAAGGAGAAGGATTGATTGCTTGGCAAGCCTATGGTAGGAGTAAGTTCCATGCCGCTCTCGAGTGATTCACTAAAAATACACCTTCGGCCGAGTGTGAGTGATTTCTCCCGTGAGGTATGTGAACTTGTATATAAATGGAATTTTAAAAAGGCATGTTATGCCCAAATAAGTAATTTCTCCTATGAAACATTCTAAACAAATCATAACGAATAGGATTGTAAATAGATAAAAATAAAACCCAAAAAGATCTTGGATTCCCAACACTCTATGACAAGCCAAAACCTTCTCTTCTACCCATTCCATTTGGGAGTGTAAGCCACATATTAAAGAGTTTTGCTTGAGGACAAGCAAAAGTTCAAGTGTGGGGGTATTTGATGTGTGTAAAATGCAACATATAAATTACATCAAATGAGGCATAAAACTAACCCTTTTTAAGTACTAATGTTGGAAAAAGAGTGTTTTTGTCTTCCTTTTGTATTTTCAGGATTAAATGAGCTCAAATTCACAAAAGAAGCAAAAAGACAGCTAAATCTAACATAAATACAAGAAAAGGAACATAAGTGGACTGCCCGACCCCTCAACGGCATCTTCCCAAGCAAAATAGAGATGGCAGAAGACTGAACACGCCCCGTGCTCAGCCAGCACGGGGCCGTGCCCAAGAAGCAGCAGAAAAGACAAACCTATAGAAGCTTCTATTGCCCACCACGGGCCGTGTCCAGTGAACACGGGGGCGTGGCGAAAGTACAGCAGGCGCATTAATTGTAATTGCGAATTACAATTAATGAAGAGAGAGAGTGTCAGACAGGCACGGGGGCGTGTCCAGCGGACACGGGGCCGTGCCCAGCCTTCTGTTCAGCCTATAAATAGGAGTGCTTGGTTTCATTTCAACTCATCCCTTGGCACACCACCTCTCTCACACTTCACCCACCACCCACCACCACCATAACACCATCATCCACCACCATCATCCATTGTCCATCGTAGAGTGTGTGAGTCGTCTCGGGATCCAAGATTGATCGTAAGAGTTCTTGACAATCAAGGCCATGTTTGCCTAAGTCTCTTACATCACTTGGTGAAGACAAAGTGTCTAGTATAATACTTTTTATTTCTAATCTTTTGCACTTTTTATTTGGTTTTGTATTAATGACTTTAATAACTAGTTACTTATGTTGAAGGTGATCTTTCCGTATCGTTTGTCCGTGGTGTCTTGGCATTATTTTACTGTCTATATAAAATAAAAGATTTTCACCATTCAAATCTCCACGGTCTATATGGAGGTATGTTGGCTACCTGGTCGGGGGTTAAGGGAACGGTTTGGTAAAGGTCTTGCCATTGTTCAGCGTTTAGAGGTCCTGCAATGGACCTGGGTCAAATTTAGTAGGACCTCCTTCAATGCTTCACGGTATTGGATGGCAGGGGTCCAAACTCTTTGATCCCCTCATAAGTTAACTACTATTAATACTATAACCCGGCTATTTATGACTGTATCCCTGCTGACTCAGACTACTTAGCCGAGGGTAACGTCACCGCCAAAAGCGGGGCCTACCATAATATTGCATTAATAACTTAATTAATTATCTTCCAATAATCCACCCTTTTAGGATTGTATCCTTGCTGACTCAAACTACTGGGGTGAGGGTAACGTCACCTTCAAAAGAGGGGCCTACTACAATAACTAAGATAATCTCTTAATTATGTGTAAAAGTGCGGAAATAATCAAAGGTTATACTAGATACGTGTCGGAACCAAGTGATTCATCTTGTCTATCTGTTTTTCTTTTTATTTTATTTTTCAGCATTTAGTTAGTTTTTATTTTTCTTAGTTAAAAACATTTTTCTAAACTTTTTATTTTGATTATACGTTGAGGATAAACCGGTACTAAAAGCTCTTGTGTCCTTGGACGACCTCGGTATCTTGCCAACACTATACTACGCTCACGATGGGTGCACTTGCCCATATGTGTGTTTAGTGTTAGTAAAATATCGTGTTTTATAAATTTAAAACTTGGCTAAAATAAGTGTTAAAGGGGCTTAAAATATACACCTAATATATATAACACTTCACACGCATCACAGAGCTTCACTTTTTAGTGGGTATTATACCAGGAAATTACTTTAGCTATTATAGATTTGAGAGAGAAATTCTGAATTTGAACGATTTGAAATGAACGTTGACTGCTCCATTTATAGGGCTGAAAACAGAGGACCTCGCGGCCCGCGACAGCCTCTGCTGTCTCCTTCGTGGCCTGCGACAAGGTTAGGCTAGGCCCTAGCCTTGTCGTCTCAACGACTAGCTTCAACACGACTAGGACACGTGGCAGCACCGGGTGCGGCCTGGTGTCCAGCTTGTCGCGCCCTGCGACTGCTTGGCTTAGCCTAGTCGCGCCCCGCGAGCGGCCAAAGGATTTTGTTTTATTTGATTTTTGATAAAATAAAGGTATCCCGGGTCCGTTTCTCGTATACGGGGTGTATTTTAGGACGTATAGGGGTGTTTAAAGGATTTTAGGAGGGTTGTTATAGTATTTCTCGCTGCATCGCGCTGGCACCCTTCTAGTAATGTTAGTTTGTAAGATATTTATGAATTGAGGGTTGTACCTTTTGATTTATGGGTATTCCTTGCTTTGAGTGGGTTGTTCCTTTATTTTTTTTTGTTTCTACAAGTTAGGTCGGTTGGGGGGGGGGGGGGATTAAAAGGTTGACCCCTCACCGCCTTCTTCCCCTTTTGCTCTCCCTCCATCTCTTTCTTTACGCGCCCAACTTTATGGCGATTTTAGGTAAGTATTTTGTTGGTTTTGTTGTTGCATCTTGGTTGATCGTCTTGGTGTGTTTGTTTTTATCTGTATACAAATTTGTTTGGTTGGTTTCTGTCTTAATGATGTTTTTGTTTTATCTTACGGCGATGTAACATTATGCTTACTGTCATGGTTGTAATAATCATTAGGTGCTTGTCGTCGGCAGGGTACTGAGTAACGATTAATTGGGATTACTCGTGATTAATTGGATTGGGATTTTTATATGTATTTTTTAGTTTTATACACATATATACAATTTTTTATGAAATTTTTTAAGCAGACAGGTTTTAACCGCTCCTCTAGCCATTTTTAAGTAGACAGTTTTTAACCACTCCTCTAGCCATTATTTAAGTATACAAGATTAATCGCTGGAATTTACAGGTTTTAGCCAGATTCTCGATAAAATCACTTATTTCCGGCCGACTAGGGATGATTTCCGACCAACCAGGGCTGATTTATGGCCGACTAGAACCGATTAGGGCCGACTAGCGACTAATCGTTGACTGCTCGCCGATTAATTTCAATTTTCCAACACTGCTTATGGGTTACTTTTATATTTTTTTACCCAAAACGAATTTAGGGTTTGTTTTACCCGATTGATTGTCTTTATGTGCCGATTATTTTTTACGATTGGTGTTTTGGTCAAAAATTAGTTTAAGGATAATGTAACCAAATTTTGATTGTGAGATAGAGTGCTTTTGTGTATGAACAACAATGTAATCAATTGTAAAGTGAAAATGATAATGAACACCGAGATTTGTATGAGGAAAAAGTCCTTGATCCTTATAAGATCTCGGACACAAAAGCTCGGGTGATGGAAACTATCGATCACCAACTATATTAAACAAATAAGCTAAGATTCAATAAAAATTTTGAAGATAATGAGCTCGATCCAATGGAATTCTAGTGTTAGTGTTGAGAGCAGTTTTAAATGTTGCGAGAGAGTGTGTTGTGTATCATATGTTGTGCCTAAATGAGCTTGTTATGCCCTTATAAAATTGGAAAGAATTATAGAACAAACTATACGAATATCATGCAAGCATCCCACGTTCCTTCATAACGGTTACTTCCTTTTTTGCACATGTGATTCCAAGGCATATTCCATAATATTCAAGTTTGACCTAGTCCACTTCATCAAATACCTTCGAATATAAGTTAAAAACAAAGAGAACACTTGTTAGTCAACATAAGTAATAATAAGGATCCTTAATCCTCAGACTTCATGCATCATCCATTAAGGATCAGTGATCCATGCTAAATCTCAGGCTACATGATCCATAGTATTAAAAATCAATGCCCTAACAATTGCCCCCAAATATGGCGGATATGATACACATTCGATCTGCCATATTTTCGTTGGAATAGGACTAGTCGTTACACATGCAACTAGCCGTTACAACGGATGATATCATTGATGGGATTGCCTGAAATAATCATCACGATATAGAGGGAGTAGATATGGTTTTGAAAAACCATTTAAGATCAAGAAATCCTCATTTATCTCCCCATTTCGAAAACTAATCAGGTATTCTTCTTTTCTCTTTATCCTTTACTTTCTATCTTCTCTTCTTCTTCAATCCGATCATGGCCAAAATGGTTACAAGATCCTCTCCAAGCAAGAGCCAGGATACCAACGGTATAACACAAAGCCAAAATCTTTTGAAGAATTCTTCCACTGAGCTGTGCAAATTCACCGATCCTGAGATCGATCATTTGTATACATGTTTCCCTCTGGGAATAATCTTTCGTCCTTTTGACTCTTCTACCAAGAATGACTCTGTTTCACCCATTTGGGTGTGCTTCCCTGCTATGCCCTTTCAGATTGGCTATACCTACCCATTCCCTGACTTAACCCAGTGATTTTTAACCCTTACCGGTCTATGCTACAGTCAGGCAATGCCTATGTTATGGACGGTATTGTACATTGTCGAGGAAATCATTAGCAATGAAGGATTAGACTTCAATCTTTCTGAACTCTCATATTTGTATTCCCTTGTATCCCATGGATCCCACTTTTCTTGTTTAAAGCTAAACCTCAACAGCCATTCCTAATCCTTAAGACCACCAAAAATGATACCTCATGGAAGAATCAGTTCTTCTTTGTGAGAAGGGATTTTATTCCTTTACGGATAGTCTCCCAAAAAAGTGGATCTTAAAGTGTAGGATATAGTATCCTTAGATAAAGACTGTAGAGAAACTGATCCTTTTTTCTTTACTTGCATGCAGTGAACAACTTTGCCTGTCTTGCTGATTTACCCGGTACAGAAGAAAGAATAGCTGCATTTTGGGCGTTAGATTTAACCATCAGGATATTTAAGCTGAAGACAAAAGAGTTAGAATAGACCACCTCCACTTCCTACACGATGTCAAGTAAGTAGTTGCATATGTTGATATAATGTGATTGTATATATTGAAAGGATTAAGAATACTTATCTATTTGTTGACCGAATAGGTGCTCCAAATCCACTAGCAAGTCGGCTTCCAAATCTGGGCTGGATGACATTGATAGCATGATCTCCCCTCACTCCATAATGAAGGAGCTGGCCAAGGGCCAAAGCCAACTGGAGCCGAAGACAATGACCACCAAAGCTAAGGCAGGATCCAAAAGTAAGAAGCCTTCTGAGCCTAAGGAAGACAACTTCTATATTGAACAACAAATCCATGAATTGTCTCTGAGATAAGGATCCTTGATCCTCATAATTAGTCTTTTCTGTTGTGAAGGACCAATAATCCTGACTTCTCTGTCTTGTGATTTGCAGAGGTTTGTCTGCCTCAAAGCTCGCCAGGATAAATGCCTTGCCGAAGCTAAGGAGAACTTGGCCGATCTCCGTTCTATTGCCGCTGCTAAGGATAAGAAGATTACTCAGCTTGAGAAGGAGGTCAACAGCTTGGAGAAGCAGATCATGGTAGCAGAGATACAGGCCAACAAGGCTGAAATGGAGGCTACTGACGAGGCCAAAGTCTATGTTGCACGTGCTATCCTGCAGCCAAGGATCAAGATAACCCAAGAGGCTATGGATCCTGGCTTCGATCGGTTTGCCTGGGATGTTGCTGGCTGGAAACAGACTCTTCTCGAGCTGGGCGGTAATGCTGAGCCAGAACAAGTGTAGGCTCTGGAGGCTGGTCCGAGTAGGGTCAAGGAGGTTGTTGGTGCATATTTCGTACCTTTGCCATTGTGCGAATAGTTAGATAGAGCGTGTGTTGAATATTGTATAGAATAGGAGAAAGTTGGACACGGTTTCGTTAATATAAAAGTCCATCCGGACGGATGGACACATATGTAGTTGTCTATAAATAGGGACTTGGTGTTCCCATTTGGACAAGCTTTTGGTTCCCAGAGGGGACATGATGTCCAACTGGTCTTGTGGTGCTATAAAGTTGAATAAACAATAGAGACCAGATTGAAATTGGCTGCTCGGTGTCATATCTATCTTCTACTCCTTCCTTAGTCGTAATAAATGTGCCGAATACGTCGTATCAGGACCGAAGCTCCGTCAAACTCGTCGGTTCCTGGATTAGCAGTGGTATCAGAGCTACGGTACCGATTTAATCGATCTAACAGTCGGTTATATCACCCAAAGCTCATCAATTTTGGGTTAAACGAGAGTTTTGGCCTTAAAACAAAGAAAATCATGAAAATAAAGGTCAATTCATGGATGGATTTTGGAATTGAAGACATCATTCTGTTTGAAATTGATTCGCGCACAATCCTGTGAAGTTTCATCAAGAAATTCACACAAATAAAGATTCTGGATAAAAAAAAAGTGATTGGGAGTGTTCTTGAGTTGTTAGAACATATTCGATCGGATGACCATCCGATCGGACGACTATCCGATCGGACGACCATCCGATCGGACGACCATCCGATCCATATCACTATCTTGCTTGAAGGATTATTGAAGGTTTAATTGCTTTCACTCGAATGATCATTCGATCGGATGACAATCCGATCGAATGACCATCCGATCCACAAAACATAAGTTTGTTTTTTTATGTCCTTCGATCGAATGACCATCCGATCGGACGACCATCCTATCGGATGACCATCCGACAACATGCCATTCGACCAGATGATCAAATGCCTAAAAAAAGGCATTTTTTATCGCAATGACGAGGAGAGTCTCCAGAAAACATTTGGTGATTGTAATTTTTTTCGGGTTTTTAAAGACCAAGCTGGGTTGTTCGGGGACATCATCGGGGGCTTCAGTGAACAGTTTTGCTGATGCGATCATGAATTGTGGAAATTAGTGGGGTAGTCATGATACTGGTGCAGAATGTTTATCATTCATGGTATATGACTATTTATGGGCCAAAAGTAAAATCCGCAATAGTGAAAAACTAACGATTTGAGGAAAATTGTCATATTTTCGGCATAGTTGACTTTTTCACAGATAAAAGAGGACTGAATTGCTCAGTTTGAGGGGGAATTCAATGAAGAGACGTCAGAATTTGCAAAAATGAGGGGGAATAAAAATTTCAATGTCATATGTATAAATTCCGACATTTTTTAATTCGTGACACTACATCAGTATTCGGGTGGTTTCGACTTTAGATTGTCAGGGGGAATGTAAATCTGATCGTGGGTGAAAGCTTCCGAGATCATGATGATCCAAGGTGTTGATATCTGATCGTGGATGAAAGCATCGGAGATCTGAGAGTGATCGTGGATGATAGCTTCTGAGATCTAGATTATCCGTGGAGATGAATCTGATTGTGGACGAATGCTTCAGAGATCGGATTACATTACCAGATGATTTGTTTTCCAAAGAAGATTTGCTGATTGTGGAGAATACCGTTTACACAGATCTGTCATTCTTACGGTGGGTTAACGTTGATCACGGTAAACGGGATACCAGATCTTCAGGGGGAATCACAGATTTGAAGTTAACCAGTGGAGTATTTGAAGTTTCTATCAATTGCCGGTTGAGTTTTTGTACTTTCTTAGATCGAGCAAGCGGAATGCGAGATCGTGTGCTTACATGTAATATCAAAAACTGAGCTCGGATACGGTTAAAGTTGAAACAGAGGATGTTGCATTGACTAGTTTTAAATTGGTGATTGTTCATGAAGGTTGCAGTTTAGCGAATTAAAGGAGAGTCGTGAACTGTGCAAAAGACCTGAAGATTCATTTTAGGGGGAATTAGTGCTTTACTTTGACAAAGCAAACCCAAATCATCAATCGCGGGGGAATCTATTGTCAGATTTCAAGATACCTGATTAAAGTTGAAGAAAAGTTGAAGTTGCAGAATATTCAAACACGGCTCAAGGTTCTTAAAGTTTTAAAGATGATTCGACAGTGACAGCCGAGGGGGAATCTGTTGTTGCATATTTCGTACGTCTGCCACTGTGCGAATAGTTAGATAGAGCGTGTGTTGAATATTGTATAGAATAGGAGAAAGTTAGACATGGTTTCGTTAATGTAAAATTCCATCCGGCCGGATGACCTTCCGGCCGGATGACCATCCGGACGGATAGACACATAGGTAGTTGTCTATAAATAGGGACTTGGGGTTCCCATTTGGACAAGCTTTTGGTTCCCAGTGGGGACATGCTCTCCAACTGGTCTCGTGGTGCTATAAAGTTGAATAAATAATAGAGACCATATTGAAATTAACTGCTCGGGGTCGTATCTATCTTCTACTCCTTTCTTAGTCATAATAAACACGCCGAACACATCGTATCGGGACCAAAGCTTCGTCAAACTCGTCGGTTCCTGGATTCGCAGAGGTGAAGGAAGGTGGAGTAGGAGGTGTTGGTGCAACGGAAGGTGATGCCACTGAAGTGGGCAATGAAGGATAATTTACACGAGGCCTGAGCCCAGTTTTTTAGGATTTGTGGTTTTTATTTGATGGTGTTTTGATTTTGAATAAATATGGTCTGTAATAATTTCTGAACAGTAGCTTTAGGTTTAAGGATCACTGATCCTTCAGACAATAGGTAGGATAACAAGGGTGGCGGGATCCTCTGTTTGGGGGATGAAGCCTTTGTTATCCTGCTTTTTACTTGCCTTCATTTTAATTTCTACACAAAACTATAACTGTTAGATAACCATGTCCGGGCTGGGTGGATGGTCCACGTTTTTGCTAGTGAAGTCCAGGACGCACACTTTTGCCATATATTAATGGGTTTAATAATATTAAACTTTTGGCTATAGCTGGTGTTGTACATTTATCTTTGAAGTTTTTCACTTGTTACGTTTATGTTTCCATATTCAAGTACATTGTTTGTTAAGATTGTTACTTTTACTTTATAAAACTTTAGGAAATCTTATGTTGTTAAAAATTAGACAATAACAGGTTTCATAGAAAACTTTAATTATCTCTATGAATATGGATCATTAATCCTTAGTTGGAAAGTATAGGATGTAATCAGTGAAATAAATAAAATTAAGGATAAGACATACCAGAGAACCCAAATTAGGATTCAATATCCTTACAAGTTACTATTGTACAAACACACCAATGAAATTAGTTAAGGTTTAAGGATTTAGGATCCTTATTGGTTGAACTTGTAAACCTTTAAAGCTCCAATAACTCGTAAAAATTAACTTGGGACTAAGCCAAATAATCTGGGACAAGCCCATTATAGCTGGGGATAAGCCCAAATAAACTGGGGACGAGCCTAAAAATCTTGGGGCCTGGCCCAAACTGGAGACAAGACCAACGTGAGTGACATGAAAATGCCAAAATCTTAGATAACGTGAAAACGTTAGAAGCCTTAGGATAAGAGATGTATGGTACATTTACCATTATACTTGAGATCCTACACATGGCCAACAACAATGAAATTGTCAGACACTAAGCGTGTACTGTCCCATTGCCTCGAACCATACTTGGATAAACGTGCGCTACTGGCGGGGTGTCAAAACCCAATTCGCATGAAAGGTGAAAACCTTTAAACCTTAGAAGGTATAAGATACCTTAAACGTGGGAGATAGGTGGCCAACCCCTTAATCCTCTTGTTAACAATGTTAAAACTTTTGTAAAACTTAAAACTTGGTGAAATTGGATGTTTAGTATCTAACATCCTTTTCTTAGAACACATAATGTATGTAAAATGAAAGAGAGTTAAAGTGAGATGTTAATGAAGTAAGGATCATATATTCTTTGAGGATCCTTGATCCTATGTCAGAATACTAAAGTCTTTAAGGATCCTTGATCCTTCTCAAATAAAGTATTTCTTGAGATGGATAGCATTCCAGGCCCTTGGTAAGAGATCACCTTCCATTGTTAGCAGGCGGTATGCCCCCTTTTCAGCCCCTGCTTCTATCAAATAGGGGTCTTCCCACTTAGGTGCCAATTTACCATTAGCTGGGTTTGTAGTGTTTTCAAATGCTTTCCTCAGCACCAAATCACCAACTTGGAATCTTTTGATCATGACATTTTTGTTGTATGCTCCGGCCATCCTTTGTTGATAACTGGCCATCCTTATTCTTGCTAAGTCTTTGAGCTCATCCACAGTATTCAGGTATTGAATAAGATTTTTAGCATCTTCTTGAGGATCACGGAGGCTTGTTCTGGCTGTAGGAACCACCATCTCTGTAGGGATCACTGCCTCATTTCCAAAGACTAAGGAGAAAAAAAATGGAGTCTGGCCTATAGCATTCTTTGGAGTTGTTCTATCTGCCCATAGGACATATGGCAATTCTTCAGCCCACTTTCCTTTCTTGTATCTTAATTTCTTCTTCAAGTTGTTGATGACGATCTTGTTGCTTGATTCTGCTTGGCCATTAGCTTATGGGTGGACTGGTGTAGATGTAATCATCTTGATCCCCTAACTGTCACAAAAGTTAGTAGTTCTATTCCTAATAAATTGGCATCCATTATCACATATAATTTTATAAGGAATTCCAAATCTAGTAATAATGTTTCTTTTAATAATGGATGTAACTTCTTTTTCCCTAACTTGAACAAAAGCTTCCGCTTCTATCCATTTGTAGAAGTAGTCAGTCATAGCTAGCATGAACACTTTTCCTCCTGGTGCTTTTGGGAGTTTTCCTACTATATCCATCCCCCGGTTCATGAATATCCAAGAGGAAATTATTGGATATAAAGGCTCTGCTGGCTGATGTAAGATGTTGCTATGTCTTTGGCAAGCATCACATTTCCTTGCATATGCTATGGCATCCTTCTTCATTGTAGGTAAGTAGTAACCTATCCTAAGGATCCTTGAGAATAATGCTCTGTCCCCAGTGTGATTTCCACAGTCTCCTTCATGAATATCCTTCAAGACCTCTTGAATTTCTATATCCTCAATACATCGCAAATAGGGACCTGCAAGAGATCTTCTATACAACATGTTATTTAATATAGTGAATTGAGATACCTTAACCCTGAAGTCTCTGGGATTCTCCCCTGTGGGAATTTCCCCATTTTGAATGTACTTCATAATTAGAAGGATCCATGATCCTGAATTTGGCTTCACATCACTGGGTACAATTGCAATATCCTCAACTATCTCCATTGCTTCATTTTCCTCTATTGCATGAGAAAGAATGTGGATGATAGGTATCCTCACACCCTCTGGTATTTTCAAGGATGATCCCTGGTTTGCTAAGGCATCTGCCCCTGCATTCTCCTCTCTAGACACCTGTGTTAAGCTGAAAAAATCAAAAGAATTTGCCAGTTTCCTGACTATTTCTAAGTATTTGATTAGTTTTCCACCTTTGATAGTATATGAGCCATTAAAATGGTTAGTAATTAGCAACGAATTTATGTAAACTTGAAGATACCTGATCCTCATTTGCTTAGCTAATTGCAAACCTGCTATTAAGGCCTCATACTCTGCTTCATTCTTAGTTGTTTGGAACTCACATGCAATGGACTAGGGTATTTTATCCCTCTATGGAGAATTTAGTAGTATGCCTAGTCCAGTTCCTTTGATATTTGTGGCTCCATCAGTGAAGAGTGTCCAAGGATCCTTGGTCTCCTCAAGTTGTTGAACCTCTAGTTCAGCTTCACTTTGTAGATCACTACTGAAATCAGCAACAAAGTCAGCCAATGCTTGAGACTTAATGGCAGTCCTTGGTTCATATCTAATATCATATGCACTAAGTTTGACTGCCCACTTTGCCATTCTATCTGACATTTCAGGTTTCCTGAGAACATCCTTAATAGGAAAGTTAGTTTTCACAATAATAGTGTGAGTTTCAAAATAATGTCTAAGTTTAGTGGAAGTCATAATCAATGAAAGAATTAGTTTCTCTAAATGAGAATACCTGGCTTCAGCATCAAGAAAGCTTTTACTTACATAATACACTGGATGTTGTTGGCCTTCATGATCCTTAACTAACACTACACTTACTGCTTTACCTGAAACAACTAAGTACAAGGATAATGGCTCACCATCATCTGGTTTCATCAAGCCTGGTGCTGAGGATAGATAACCCTTGAGAACCTTGAGTGTAGCTTCATGCTTCTCAGTCCACTCAAATTTCTTATTCTTCCCCAGAATGTCATAAAAATCCTTGCATTTCTCTAAGGACTTTGAAATGAACTTGTTTAAGGCTACAATCCTTCCTGTTAGCCTCTGTACATCCTTTGCATTGGTAGGAGACTTTATGTTTACAATTTCCTATATCTTCTTAGGGCTAGCTTCAATCCCTCTTATGGTCGCCATGTATCCTAGGAACTTCCCAGTTTTGACACTAAAATGATACTTTGAAGGATTCAGCTTCTTGTTTTATTGATCAAGGATGTTAAATGCCACTTCGAGTTCCTTAAGATGACCCTCTGCTTTCTTGGACTTGACCACCATGTCATCAATGTAGACCTCCATAGTGTCTCCAATTTGTTCTTTGAACATCATATTTACCAGTCTTTGGTAAGTGGCACCTGCATTTCTCAGTCCAAAAGGTATTGCAATATAATAGTATATGCCAGTGGGAGTTATGAATGTTGTATCCTCTTGGTTAGATGGTTCCATCTGAATTTGTTGAAATCCAGTCGAATCATCCATAAAGGTGAGCAATTTATGGCCCGCTGTTACATCCACCATGGAGTCAATGTGTGGAAGTGGGAAAGGATCCTTGGGACATGCCTTATTTAAATCTGTAAAGTCGACACATACCCATACTTTCTGTTATTCTTTTAAACAACCACCATATTGGCTACCCATTTTGGATACTTAACTTCCCTAATCATACATG
Source organism: Helianthus tuberosus (assembly GCA_030545235.1). NCBI lineage: Eukaryota > Viridiplantae > Streptophyta > Magnoliopsida > Asterales > Asteraceae > Helianthus > Helianthus tuberosus. The sequence continues at coordinate 148,137,517 of CM060358.1, forward strand.
CCTTCAAGAGTTTGTTGTCATGACCCCCGACCACACCTTGGACAGGAGCCGCGAGCAGTCAAGTGGTACCGGTGGTTATTTTAAAAATATTACAGCGGAAATTTCATCAGGACCGTGAGTTAGGAAAAATGTTAGAGTTTAGAAACACCGGATTTTATTTATTAAACAGATGGGGATAAACCCATGTTTTGCAAAGGTAGCTTTAATATGGGATAAACCTGAATACATAAAACAACTTTTCTTAATTTAATTTAATTGATAAAATAAGCCACTTCTGTAAGCCTTTTGGTGCCGTATCACAACTCTTCTTCCAATCTACTGTAATTACCTGAAACGCGTATTAAAAACATTTGGTCAGCAGGAAATACTGGCGAGTACATTCAATTTGCACAAAAGACACATTGTTATAATATACAGTACCAAGAGCAAATACAATCTTTATATCAACCAATTACCCCAAATCAGTATTTGTCACTCGACCAGATCTGTAACTATGGTCATATCACCCATTCGCTAACCCGTTGTCCAATGGCGAAGATTATCAAGTAGTGTATACAAAACCCCATATACCGGCAGTAATTGTAGATTACAAAGACTTAATCACGGTAAGAATAACTGATAAGGTTTTGTAAAACATTTGAATTAGTGGCTCACAAACTGTGAGAAAAAGAAAATGACTCACCTTGTAGGTCTATAGTTCTTGATTTAATAGGCCTCTTGATTCTAAGACTTCTGATAACTAAGCATGTACTTTATAGTTCTGAATCTTCCAATGATGAAGCATCTATCTTGATTGTAAGTGTATAGTTTGGAGTTTTCTGATAGTTAAACATTTAGTTTAACAGAGTGGAATACGTATTAGTGTTAAACCCAAATCAAACCTAACGATGCTCACGAGATCAGAACCTTAATGAAATTCAACAAAGTATAGTCTTATTTAGACAGCACTTTGGCATTCGTTAGTTGGTTCTCGGATCGATCGGATAGAATATCATATCGGTGATTATTGGTTAGAATATCAACGTATAGAGAGAAGAAGAAAAGAAATGAGCAAGGAAGAATGAAATCCTAGGCTCCTATTTATAGGTAAGAAACATGTATTTCCAGGAAGTTTCCTTTATACTTTCTAGGAAATTACATATACATTTTCTAGGAAGCTTCATATATATCTTTCTTACACCTTCCTTAGAAAATTCCTATCCATATACACTTTCCTTGCACCTTCCTTAGATAATTCCTATCCATGTGCACTTTTCCTTGCACCTTCCTTAGATAATTCCTATCCATATGCACCTTCCTTACACTTTCCTTAGATGTATCTATCTCATATATATATACCTTGTTTTTTAAACTTAACTGTTAACTAATTAATTTAGTTTAACCGTTTAATTAAGTAACTTTCTTAGCTGATTAATTAATTAACTGACTTAATTATTTAACTGATTAACTTACTTAGTTGTTTATCTGATTAATCTACCTTAACTGTTTAATTACATGATTTACTTAGCCAATTAATTAATTAACTTAATTAACTGATTAATTAACTTACTTAGCTTGCTTAACTGCTATGTTTCCTTTCCTGTTAAGTTTCCTTAGCTATTAAGTTTTCTTAACCACTAAGTTTTACATAACCATTAAGTTTACTTAATCACTAAGTTTACTTAATCGCTAAGTATTCTAGTTTAGAACTCCCCTGGTTATGAGTTCTAATTTCTAGATACAATGGAAATCATAATAGCATATTAACCCAGTTCAACTTTAACGATAATTATGAGATCAAGACCCACAACAAAATGACAAAGTATAGCCGTATACAGGTAGCACTTAAACATCCGTTGGATCGGTTTCAATTGATCAGATATAGTACCGTGTCAGTGATTAGAGTTATTACCCTGATAACGAGCAGAGTTTCGGGGTTTAGGGTTCTGACATTAGAATGACAGAATAAGAGAGCAAAAGAAAGAGAAGAATTGAACGATTTGAAATATGCAGAGCTCGTTCAATTTATAGCTGAATGCGGGGCCTCTCGCGCCCCGCGACCGATTTAAGATACTCTCTTGCAACCCACGAGAGAGTCTAGCTAGGCCCTAGGTTTGCTGAGTCAATGAGTAAGCTTGACACTTGGTTGACATGTGTCCTACATGTGTCTGAGGCGGCTACTAGGTTCTCGCGCCCCGCGAGAGACAGGTGTGATCCTGTCGCGCCCTGCGAGAACACTAAAAATTAAAATTTTTGATTTCTCGTTTCGGTTTTCGTCGTACGCGTTTAGGGTTCGGGTTTGTTCTAGGGTGTTTTTGAGAGTTGTTACATCCTCCCCACCTTGTTTTAAATCTCGTCCTCGAGATTAAGGTCATGATGTCATTTCCGAGTTATGTCACGCGTTAAATAATAGGGTTAAGGTAAATGGCACTCTAATTCAATCAAAATATTTTCAAAATTTGTGAATACGAGAATGGTTTACAACAAATAGAACCCAATGGTTCAACTGAATAAATTCCAGAAATCGGTATTAATTGGACGAAGTGTAATGATATAATCACCAGAATGACTAAGTTTACATGGGTCCGACCAAAAGAAAGATTTACGACCAATAGATGTCTAAATCGAGTGTGAATTACTTTTAGAAACAATAGAATTCACTGTCAAAGGAAAATTTACCTTGGTTGTCAATTACAGAAGATTTAGAATCAACAAGCTCAACTAAATAGGAGTACGAAGATGATGTGTCAACTATCGAATCATAACATGGGGAAAAATCAGTGTGTTGACATTATTGAATTACAAGGATATACCGAAATACACGAAGTTTAGTGTATCATCGTCTTAACACATAGTTGTATTAAGACCACTTTCAAGGATGAATCAAGTGAAAGGTATATATAGATTAGCTCAAGCTATAAGTTATACCGACGCCATAAGATGTCGTAGTGATTGGAATAATAATAGCGGTGACCGAATGAGTTCACCGTGTTTGAAATCGAATGCAAGGCTCAACGAAGTAAATCTGAATATTTGTTCCAAATAAATCTCATAGGATTCTTAGTTTGAAGATGAAAGAACAAAAGAATATCATAGTGTTGGACCGTTTGCGTGACCCTAAACGTCAGTAAAGTAGTTCATCTCTGAATATGAAGGCGGAATCAACATATACAAAGTCACAACAGCTTTCAGATCCATTTAACTTCTTTCTATTATCAATTTCCAATGTTTACACGTGTTTCTGACTTGATTTTGACAGAGTTTTGTTGCCGTACACAAGACCTAATTCCGCTCTAAAGTTCTACAATGAACTCAGCTGAACCCCTATATATAGTCGGCCTGATTCCACTCCTACACACATGATACATCAGGAGCGAAATCAACAATAAACCTCTAGGAGCGGAATCACTTCATTACCTAGGAGCGGAATTAACTTCTTAGACCTATAGGAGCGGAATTAACATGTTTTCATAAGAACCTGATTTCACTCCAAATGACACAAGTGTCATTTGGGGCGGAATTACAATCTAAAAACACTATTTCATTTCCGAGCTCCAAACTAACCTATCTAGACCCAAGACTCAATCCAGACGTAGTCATCAAACATTCAATGTACCAACAGACTCCCCCTTGGATGATGACGAAGTCTTCAGCTCCGAATCTTCAGTCTTGGTCTTTTCTCCAACTCTCTGTCTTCACATCATAAACACTCTATCTTCACAGGTTCAGGTTCACTTCCTAGCGCCATCTTCAAACTTCCCTTTGACTGTTGATCCAGACTCCCCCTTTCACAGACTCCCCCTCTCAGTATGCTAGAATCTGAAGTCTTTATCTGGTTCAAGCTTTGACATTTAATTTCCATGGGAATGATGAAGTCCAAAACCTGTTTCTCATACATCAAACATTACAAACTATCTTTTCAACAATAAATCACAAACTCAATCAGCTTTAGCAATCCACTCAAGTATTCAGGTCCAAGTTAATGACCCTGATTACTCAATTAATCTACCCAGTTCAACTTAATGACCTCGGTTGATCTTTTGACGAATCAAACTGATTTTGAAAACATTTTTCAAACAATTTACACATTTCTTGAAAATAACAAGTATCAAGTTAATGAACTTGTTTTTGACTTTTCAATAAATCAAAATTTATCAAGATAAGCTCTCCTCATTCTTCAGTCCAGAATCTCCTGCATCTGCTTCAAACATCTTAGAATCCAACAATCAACTCTCCACATTGGTTTGTCTAAAATAAAGCAGAAATAAAATCTTTTTGGATTTTATAAAGTGATCTAAACTAAGAAATGAAATACAGAAAACTTAAATTGCAGAGTAAACTATTTACAAACTTATTTTTGGCGAGCGTGTCAGGGAATCATATCAGCTTTTCAGACAAATTACAAGTACCGTTAAGCTTCATTTCATACTCAGACTTAAACAATTCACCTCGATTGTCGATATACTGATCCATCTTAAATTCTCACACAAATTTCAATTTAATCAGGATACGAATTAGATGTCTTATGAACTTAGCTCATTCATGTGTCCCACCTCTTGAATATACTCCCGTATCCAGAATCCCAATATTCAGTCTTACAGGTGAGTATACTACAATGATATCTGTACATAAATTAGGTATGCGAGGGCCGAGGGATCTCAGGTCGATACTTTCGTATACGCAGAGAGATATCAGCTTCGACTTTACGGTATGTCCCTTTTAGAGGATCTTTTAGCTACAACAGCAGCGACTATCAATTTTATTGTTTCATCGGCATGCTGAGGGTTTATGCTATGTTTCAAGCATTGCAGAAAGTATTATCCAAGGACTAGGTCAGAACTACCGTTCAGCAGAAGTCCCGGAATAATACCCCAGACATCATTGAGTATAAAGACCTAGTATATCAGATTATGAGACCTTTCAAACGAGATTTCAGGGGTTACCTATATATCCAAGTAGTGTTCCCCACGAATTTCACAAGTTTGAAATTTAGGTTTATATCCCGAGTAAATCTACTAAATGTGCGAAAACCTATCGACACATCATCAGTGAGACTGTTTAACTCATTTATACTTTACAAATCTTTTGCATACTGTAATTGTCTAGCCAATGTACTATCATTTTCCCTATATACACAAGCTCTTTTTTCAGATTTTATCATGTTTTTGTATTTTTTCATTTTTTACTGTTTTTGTATTTTCTGAAAATATAAACTATATACAAATATCTACTCCCCCTAAATACCAAAACAGGTAAAAAATCGACAAACCATTGCAGATTGTTTCTCATCTTCATCCGCAACAGTACTCACATCAACGCCCACAATTCCATCCAACACCGAAAGAAGCTTCATACCATTCAGTTTTAACAAATATTGAAACCGATTTTTATCAAAAGCTTTGGTATGTAAATCAGCTTTCTGTTCATCAGTGTGGATTTTCTCAATTCGTATCAACTTTTTCTCAAAAAAATCACGAATAAAGTGATGACGAATTTCTATGTGTTTAGTTTTAGCGTGATGTACTGGATTCTTTGTTATATTTATCGCGGCCTCATTATCAACAAAAAGAGGTGTGTTAAGAAACTGCAAACCGTAGTCGCGCATCTGTTGCTGTATCCACAGGATCTGAGAGCAGCAACTGCTAGCAGAAACATACTACGCTTCACATGTAGATAGCGCCACAGACGTTTGTTTCTTACACTGCCAGGTAACCAATCTAGTTCCAAAGAACTGACATCCTGCAGTTGTTGATTTTGAATTGACTTTGCAGCATCCGAAATCCGAATCGGAATACCCTTCGAGCGTAAAGTCTCCTTTCCTAGGATACCAAAACCCAATGAAGGAGTTCCTTTCAGGTAGCGTAATATCCTCTTCACAATGATCATATGCGAAGCTCTCGGGTTAGATTGAAATCTTACTGCGAGGCACGTTGGGTACATAATATCAGGACGTGAAGCTGTTAAGTACATCAAAGAACCTATCATTGAACGGTAGAAAGTTTCATCAGCCCTGTCTCCGGTGAGATCTGGGTGAATCCCATGATTTGTAGCAAGTGGGGTAGCAGCTGGAGTAGAACCTGACATCCCGAATTTCTCCAAGATATCATGAACGTACTTTGATTGATGAAGGAAAATTCCCTCAGGAAGTTGTTCAACTTGTAATCCCAGAAAGAATTTCATCTCCCCCATTGATGATATTTCGAATTTTTTCTTCATTACTGACTCAAAATCTTTGCATAGATTTTCATTTGTTGACCCAAAGATTATATCGTCCACATAAATCTGAACTATCAGAAGATGACCATCGACCTCTTTAGTGAAGAGAGTGGCATCCACTTTTCCACGAATGAACTTGTTGGCTAGTAGGTGTTGAGACAAAGTCTCATACCAAGCTCTCGGGGCCTGGTGTGTAAACCATACAGCGCTTTGTCCAATAAGTAGACCTTGTTTTTGTGGATTGGATCGGTGAAGCCCGGCGGCTGACCGACATAAACCTCCTATTTAACCTTCCCATAGAGAAAAGCCGATTTAACGTCTAACTGATAAACTTTGAAGTTCTTCCAAGACGCAAATGCAAGGAAAATTCTGATTGCCTCTAGTCGTGCTACAGGAGCATAGACTTATGTAAAATCAATTCCCTCCTGTTGACTAAAGCCCTGAACAACGAGTCGAGCTTTGTTGCGAACCACAACTCCTCTATCATCTCTCTTGCACTTGAATACCCATTTTGTATTGATTTTTCTATGACCATCCGGCAAATCAACTAACTTCCACACTCCCAATTTCTCGAATTGACTAAGTTCCTCCTGCATTGCAATGACCCAAGAATCTTCAGTAAGCGCCTCTTTGTAAGTTCTTGGCTCAACCTACGAGATAAAACAACTCAATGAGAATTCAGTTTGCAAAGGAGCAACTATTGTATAGAAACAAGTAAGCCCTTTATCAATCTGTCTTCGAGTGCGAACGCCTGTCTGCAATTCTCCTATGATCAACTCCTCTGGATGATATGAAAAAATTCGCGGCATTACTTCACTTGGAACATCTACATTTCCCTCCAGATTAGTAACATTCTGCTCTGCATCTTGTTCACAAACTTGATTTGTTTGACTTGAAATCTGAATTTGCTCCCCCTCAGAATCTGAATTACCATGATCAAAGACTGGCATGTTTTCAGCTTCTTGATTATCATCCTGAACCGACTGATTATCCTGAGCAACTTCATTCTGTTGAATATCATCATGTTCACCAGCATTACTCGGACCTGCTTCATCGTCATTTGACGTTTCTCGTGGTCTTCTAGAATACTCAGCTGGAAACCTTAGCTGTGACTCATATTCACGCAAAATATCCAACTCATCAAAGAAATCTTCATCTTCCTTTGACTCTTCTCTCATGTCAAACGAATCCCACAGTTTGTCATAATGATAACACCATGAATCACCAGGATTCTGCGGCAGCATAGTATAACCTTGACATTCAACATTTGCAGCTTCAATAATCCGCTTCTCACTTGGAACGAAGACACGTCGCATCGGATTTGCATAACCAACAAATATTCCCTCAATGCTCTTCGGACCAAACTTTCCATGAGGCTCTATAACTGTACAGGGTGACCCGAACGGTAGATACTTCAAATTCGGTTTGCGGTTATTGATTAGCTCAAAAGATGTTTTGTTGAACTTCTTGACAGTGAGAACCCTGTTGAGCGTATAGCATGCGGCAGAAACAGCTTCAGCCCAAAAATTTATCGGTAACTTTGAATCTGAGAGCATAGTTCTAGCCGTCTCGATTAGTGTCCGGTTTTTGCGTTCTGCGACTCCATTCTGCTGCCGAGTGTACGGAGCACTAAACTCATGCAATATGCCTCTTTCATCACAAAATTCTTCCATCTTACTGTTCTTGAATTCAGTACCATTATCACTTCGAATTCTTTTGATACGTCGTTGGTACAAATTCTCAATCTTTCTGAACAACGCCATCAAACTGTCAAATGTTTCGTCTTTCGTCTTCAAGAAAGAAACCCACAAAAATCTGGAATAATCATCAGTAACGACCAAACAGTAGTAATCTCCTGTAATAATTTTGACATTCACAGGACCAAACAAATCCATGTGAAGTCTTTCCAGAGGTCTCGAAACTGAATTGACTTGCTTTGTAGGGTGTGACTTTTTCTTCTGCTTGCCTTTAACACAGCTAATGCACTCCCCTTCCAGATGAAAACCTTTTACATGAACTCCAAGAACCAAATCATTGTGCACCAAGTGATTCATCTTCCTTAGGTGAATATGCCCCATCTTGCGGTGCCACAATCTCGATTCTTTCTTAGTCGCTCTAGACACAAAACAATGTACTTGACCAGTAGTTGTAGTTGCTACACTCATATCTAACACATATAAATCATTCACTCTAGGTGCCCGCATGATAATCCATTCTTTAGGGATAACAAATCCTGGTTTCAAAATCAAGCATTCTTTATCAATGAAGTGAGTAGTATACATATTGTCACAAATCTGCGAGATACTAAGCAGATTGTTCTCCAGCTCAGTGATGTAGTTAACTCTTTCAAACGTCACGATCTCGTTGGATAACGTTCCTTCACCAATAATTCTACCACCTTCATGACCAGCAAAACCTACGTAACCACCATTGATATTTCTCACATCATACAGCAACGATGTCTTCCCTGTCATATGTCGAGATGCTCCACTATCCATGATCCATCTGGATACAAGTTTTGGAAGATCCTGCACATAACAAACTTTGACTTAACCAATCTTCAATAAAGATGCCGATTCATGCTTCGCGATCAAGGAAGCTCCGGCAATTCAAACTGCTTATTCGAACATGGTGTCCACCCAGGCCTCATCAGCCTTAGGTGTAACCTTGATTCTTGCAATTTGAATATTTAAATTTTCAGCCTTCAAAGGTGGAAAATTTGCATCATAATCAACCGAAATTGATTCTTCAGCCTTTTTCACTTCAGAAGTTGAAATTTTCATTTCTGTTTTTGGTTTCCAAACTTGTTGAGATAATGCAACCCGCTTGTAAAATTTGTCATTTTTAGTTACCACTTTCTTTACGGGTTCATGTTTCACTTTGATGTTGTCATTTTTCACATTCTTTTTCTCAACAACGATTGGTGCTTTACCCTTCACCTCAACTTTCTTCTGTTGGATCTTCACAGTTTCAGTCTTAGGCTTCACATTGGTACACTTTCGTGCAATGTGACCAACTTGATTACATCTAAAACATGTTCGAGTATCAACAACTCGACTTGTGCCTTCAGACTGATACTGTGAAGCTCTTTTCTCAAAGAACTCTTCATTAGATTTTGAAAAAATCTCATTTTCCTCATCAGAAAGTGAACTTGAACTGTTCACAAACACCTTCTTTTCAGCAAACCTTTTGTTTTGAAAACTCCTTTTCTGATAACTCTTACCACCCCTATAACCACCCGATCAATTGTTTCGATTGTTATTATAAAAACTCTGTGGAACTACAGATTTCTTGTAGTAAGCTTTATCTTTCTCAAAACTCATTTTTCTCTTTGTTTGACTCAAATTATTCACTTCTGACAACTCAACTTCAACCAACTTGAAAACATTTGTCAATTTGTTCATGTTAACATTCTCAATCGGAAACTCAGAATCCGAATACAACTTATCAGATCCAGCCATCTTGTACATCACAAGACCCGATTAATCACTTAAGTTGTTTTTGGATTTTGGTTTCTGAATATACTTATCTAAGAAACACCCATCTTCCTCAGTAGTGTCACTATCCATTTTTAGCACATTTTCAACAACACCTTTTACAATATCATTTTGGACACTATCGTCATTGGAAGATGTGAACGTGACATCAATGTTCTCTGGAAGTTTAACTTCACTTTCTTCCTCAATTTCAACCAACCCTGATTGCTTTTTCGTGTAGTTATCAAGAACAGGTGGTGGAACTTGATGAAAACCCACCCCAGTTCCATCAGAATACACATCTTCGCCTACTTTGTCTTTCCCGATGGGTTTGGGAATAATGTGTTGCAAAACAAAGCTTGCGGAGCTGTAACTGTTAAGCTTCAACTGGATTCGCTCGTTTTCAATTTCAGCCTCTTGAAATTTAAGTTTCAGTTTAGCGATTTCATCCAGTTGTTGGTTGATTGATTCTTCTTTAACTCTAAGCACTGCTTTTAGATGTTCATTTTCTTTAAAAGTTTTACCATTTCGATCATCACAATCTTTCATTGTGCTTTTGAGTTTTTCAAATTTTTCAGAAATCTGACGGTTTTCAAGAATCAACTTTTCATTTTCTTGTTTAATTTTGTCATGATCAATTTTATCATTTTCAATTTGTCTAGTTAATTCTCTTATCCGTTCAGTTGAAGCTTTAACTGTTTTGTCACGATCAAGAATCTGATTCTCAACGCTTCTGACCTTTGCTGTCAGATCATCAACTTTCTTACCGTTGAGATACGTGACTGTGCTACAAAATTTGCACTCTTTGTTGCAATTTTTGCAATCAGCATTTCCATCGATTTTCTTACCTGACGCATTTGTTGACACGTTTGAACTGACCTAGCTTTTTGACTCAGACACGGAGTTAGAGTCTACCTCAAGTGCCTTAGCAGCCAGCACTTTGTCAGCCATTTTTCCCAAGTTCTCAGCATTCAACTCCTGCGTTGTGTCAATAATGCCAGTATCAATATTCTTTGATTTTTCCTGCTCTTCTTTCTCCTTTTTCTCTTCTTTATTTTTTTTCTCTTCTTCTTTCATTTTCTCTGTTGGAGTTCCCCACCATTTGTTTTGCCAATACTCATCCTCTTCTTTGTATTGCTGGATTATGGCTTCGATATCAAGCGTTTTGTCATCGATTGCAATATTTCCATATTCATCAAGATAACACTCTCTGTCCGGATCCCATCTATTTGCTCTCCTCGCTTCCAGAAAGATACGAGATATTCTAATTATTTTGTTTTCAGCAATCATTTTTCTGTATTGATATTTTTGCTCTTCAGTTCTATCGTCTTTCCACGGAATAGGGTCGTCGTTTTTCGCCATAAATGCGTAACCAACCGCATCTTCTTTCTGTAGAACCTCTTGACTCCAATCATACCCTTCATCATCATAAATCACCGCAAGAGCTCTAGATTTCTCTCTATTGTCTTCAACCTGCTTCAATCTAGGCGGCTCGGATTTATTCTGATGATAAATTGCCTTCTTGTAGTAATCATCTCTGAAAGGGTTCTCCGACTCATCAGCATAAGCGTTTCTGCATTCTCGTTTGAAGTGACCTTTCTTCTTACACTTGAAGCATGTCACCTTGGACTTATCGAACCCCAATTTGGTAGATGGACCACCAATTGTCTTCCTGCCAGTAATTTCCATGAAACGCTGTGCTCGACGAACAGCACTGGCCATAGCCCAACGAATATCGATCAGTTCCATTTCTTTCAGATCAATCTGATCATAATCTTCCTTCGTTAAGTTGGTGTTGCCTATCTTCCCAGCTACTAACCCTTCATACGATTCTAACACCGATGCTAAAAAGATCATCTGCTGTTTAGCCGACTCCTCATCCAAATTCTGAGCATTCTTCAAGTCTATTGCAATGTTGCATTGAAAACGATTCTTTGCATCAGAATGACTTGTATATGATGAAGATCCACTGTGATAACCACTATGATTTCCACTGCTTTGACTTTCTTTGCTTGCAGTGGATATATTCTCAGCAGAAAACGCAGTCTTGGGAGAAGTTGCTTTTGGCATCATGCTCTTTGGATAATATAAATCCAAATTCTGCTGGTAAGATGAATGATTGACTTTGTATGTCTTTTTCAACTCCAACTCGTGACTCTCGAGTTTCTCAATTAGCACATCTGGAGTAAGATCTTTTGGCAAGATAGTGTTCTTTAACATGAGAGCATAATATCTCCACTCCATCTCGTCTGGCAACGAATCGAACAACTTGTCTACTTGCTCATCATCAGGATATTTAATTCCATGTCTATCTAATTCCAGCTTTAGATGCCCAAACCTCTCGATCATTTTTTATACTGATTCATTCTTTAAACACCCAAACATATCAAACTCTTTTCTAAGAAGTTTCTTTTTGTTTTTCACAATTTCAGTACTTCCTAAACATTTCTTTTCTAAATTTGCCCAAAGATCTTTTGCATTTGAATAATCGATCAATGAAATTATGTCTTCTCGGACAGATTGAAATAACAATGCCACACACTTTTGTTCAGCTACAAACGAATCAATCTCCTCAGCTGCTCTTAAAGTTTCACCATTTTTGTTTCCATTGGCATAACCGTTTTTCAGACTTTTCCAGCTGGGAAATGCGAATGCCATCAACCAGTCTTCAAACTTTCTTGACCACCAACTGTATTCCTCGATAGCCATTAGCTTTGGAGGTTTATTGAACGTTCCAAATGCACTTTCAGATTCCCAAGCTTCCTTTTTCTTCTCTTTTGGCGGGTTATCATTGTTGTTGCTTGTAGATGTATCATCTCCTGAATTTCCAGCAAATGCGTACATGTCGCTAAACGGGTTCAAGAATATGTCATCCATCTTGAGTGTACCTGCAAAATCAGCAAAACACTTAGAAAATTTTTCAAAGTTTTGAAACACAGCAAGTTCGAGCGAAATTAGCTTTAGAGCGAAATCAGATAGTGACTCTGGAGCGAAATCAGAATTTTACTTTCTGAGCGAAATCAGACTTGATTTCGGGTGGAATCAGACTTGTTCTGATTAGGAGCGGAATCAGAATCGTGTCTTTAAGAGTGGAATCAGAACTATTCAAATTTTGAGCGGAATCAGAAAGTATATTACGAGCGGAATCAGACTTTTCTGTTTCTGGGAGCGAAATTAGCTTTATCAGCGAAGATAGTTACGAGCGGAATCAGGTTATCATGTCATTTTTACCAGTTTTAAGTCGATTTTTAATCTGATTCTTTCAAGGATTGTTATATACACAATTCCGATCACAATGATATGTATAATGTTCAATTTCGTCCACTAATTTGTTGTAGATCTAAGATTAAAGTTTCTGTACGTAAACTGATCGAATTTTGTAAAAATTGATTAAGTTTTACTTTGATTTATGATCTAATACTTTCTAGGGTTTATTAATTGTATGATCCGCACGTAATACTCAAAAATCAGACAATTTCAACCGTAGGAACCACTTCAAATCGAAAAAATATGAAAGAAAGTGTGTAGAAATGAGAAAATTCTGCAGAAAGCGTGACCCTAAACGTCAGTAAAGTAGTTCATCTCTGAATATGAAGGCGGAATCAACATATACAAAGTCACAACAGCTTTCAGATCCATTTAACTTCTTTCTATTATCAATTTCCAATGTTTACACGTGTTTCTGACTTGATTTTGACAGAGCTTCGTTGCCGTACACAAGACCTAATTCCGCTCTAAAGTTCTACAATGAACTCAGCTGAACCCCTATATATAGTCGGCCTGATTCCACTCCTACACACATGATACATCAGGAGCGAAATCAACAATAAACCTCTAGGAGCGGAATCACTTCATTACCTAGGAGCGGAATTAACTTCTTAGACCTATAGGAGCGGAATTAACATGTTTTCATAAGAACCTGATTTCACTCCAAATGACACAAGTGTCATTTGCGGCGGAATTACAATCTAAAAACACTATTTCATTTCCGAGCTCCAAACTAACCTATCTAGACCTAAGACTCAATCCAGATGAAGTCATCAGACATTCAATGTACCAACACATAGAATTTTCGATCAATATTGAAAGAATCTTTAGAGGTACACCAGAATATAATACGAATTTGTGTACTCTTATCTTAACACATAATTGTATTAAGACTGTTAGGATAATGAACCAACAGAAAATAAATAAATTCGTACAACAGGTGTGCAAATGAGATTAGTTTAAGTATCAAGTCAATGAAAACGCCACCACAAGGTGTCGTAACCCAAAAAATGATTCAATGAAAGTGAAGATTAAACAAGTCTATTATGGTTCTGAATAGATGAAGTACTTGACAGAAATACAGTTATTTATTAACTTATATTTGTACTAGGGTCAAATAATAACTTAACTTAGATATCACGTATCAGCAATCGTATCTGGAATCATTGCTGCTTCCTGCCTAGTAAATACAGATGCTCGCTCGTTCTTCTTAGCTCCTTCTGTTGTTGTTGCCTTGTTGTCGGGTGCTTTCTTCAGTTTTGGGCAATAAGGACGGATATGGCCTGTTTCTCCATAGTTAAAACGGACTGGGTTTTTCCTCTTGCATTGTTCCTACTCGCGATCGGGTGATAGTCCAAGTAGATCTTCTGGGAAAATGTCAGAGTATTCCAATATTGCCTGAATTTCTTTCAGTTTCTTGCGTTTAGTATTAATGATCACCGAGACCCTTAATACTATTCCTTACTTCCATGCATAACTTGCGGCTTTTATCACAGAGATGAACTTTGTTGGCTTGTCTGTCTTGTCTCCTTGTGATCACTTTTCTTATTGGCTTGCAAATCTCAACAATCACCTCAGGAGTCATTGTTGCCTTTTGATCCTTTTTATGAAGCAGACATAATTTCGTTTATGTCAGTTCTTTTCGTTCTTTTCATTCTTTTCATTTTATGGCATATGTCTTGATCGTGTGTTTCGAAAATCAGGTCTCACTATCTTAATGGTTAGGACAGTTTTAGTCCTTTGCGGCCCATGTATTGCTGCAACAACTCCTTTATTACTGAAAAGCTTAGTAGGATCACAGGTGACGAAAGTATTGGTGGGTACATCTAGTTGCAGGTTACTCTCATCTTCTCAAGAGTTCTTAATGAAAGTAGAATTACTCTCATTAATGCAGGTTTTTAGACTTTTTGTGACTAGCACAACTTTTAGTTATAGGTTTCCTACTTGCATTAACAGTCTACGGTAACATATTGGAAATTCTTATACTTTCGATGGCGTCCCAACTTAGCTGTCTATCTAATTAATCTACCTTAACAGTTTAATTACATAATTTACTTAGCCGATTAATTAATTAACTTAATTAACTGATAAATTAACTTACTTAGCTTGCTTAACTGCTAAGTTTCCTTTCCTGTTAAGTTTCCTTAGAAGTTTTCTTAACCGGTAAGTTTTCTTAACCGCTAAGTTTTACATAACCATTAAGTTTACTTAATCACTAAGTTTACTTAACCATTAAGTTTACTTAATCACTAAGTTTACTTAATCGCTACGTATTCTAGTTTAGATGTCCCCTGGTTATGAGTTCTAATTTCTAGATACAATGGAACTTGTATTAGCGTATTAACCTAGTTCAACTTTAACGATAATCACGAGATCAAGACCCACAACGAAATGACAAAGTATAGCCGTATACAGTCAGCACTTAAACATCCGTTGGATCGGTTTCAATCGATCGGATATAGTACCGTGTCAGTGATTAGAGTTATTACCCTGATAACCAGCAGAGTTTCGGGGTTTAGGAGTTCTGACATTAGAATGACAGAATAAGAGAGCGAGAGAAAGAAAATAATTGAACGATTTGAAATGTGCAGAGCTCGTTCAATTTATAGCTGAATCAGGGGCCTCTCGTGCCCCGCGACCAATTTAAGAAACTCTCTCGTGGCCCGCGAGAAAGTCTAGCCAGGCCCTAGGTTTGCTGAGTCAATGAGTAGGATTGACACGTGGTTGACATGTGTCCTACATGTGTCTGAGGTGGCTACTAGGTTCTCGCGCCCTGCGAGAGACAGGTGTGATCCTGTCACGCCCTGCGAGAGACAGGTGTGATCCTGTCGCGCCCCGCGAGAACACCAAAAATCAAAATTTTTGATTTCTCGTTTCAGTTTTCGCCGTACGGGTTTAGGGTTCTGGTTAGGGTTCGTTCTAGGGTGTTTTTGAGAGTTGTTACATTTGTCCACCTCCTCTTGGATAATGACATTACTTTCAGGTGCAAATTTTCTTCTTTTTTGATGAATTGGCTTAAAAGATTTATCAATACCCAATTTATGAGTAATAATGTCTTTTGAGATACCTGTCATATCTTCATGTCTCCAAGCAAAGGTAGACTTCCTTCTCTTTAGGAAGGATACTAGATCCTACTCTATACTATCAAGGATCCCGGATCCTTTAGAAACTTTGATTTCAGGATCCTCAAGGTCCAGTATTACATCCTTGATGTCTTGTTCTCTTGCCTCCATGACATCTATTGGAGGATGCTGTAATTGCTATGTTGCCCTTGGTTTTCAAGCCGATTTCATTGAAGATGTGTAACAGTTCTTGGCTCTTGTTGATCGCTCTCTATCTTTACTACTCCTCATGGGGTTGGTACCTTTACACATTGGTGGTAGGTTAAAGGGACAACTTTCATGTCATGTATCCAAGGCCTGTCAAGGATCACATTGCAACAAGATAAACAGTCAATAACACAAAATTTGTGTATAGAGTTTACCCCCTTAATATAGATTGGGAGTTTGATGTCCCCCAGAGTGTTCTTCGTTTCACCCCTGAATCCTACAAGGACTGATGATCTCGGAACTATTCCTGATTCCGGGATGTTCATCCTCTTTAGGACATCAAGTTGGATGAAGTTCATAGAGCTTCCACCATCGATAAGTATCGTGTGAACAAAATGATTAGAAATAAACAAGGTAATAACTAAGCCATCATGATGAGGATCCTGGATATCGACACGATCATCCTCATCAAAGGATTTAACTTTCTGTTGAGTTAGAGTGGAGGTCCTGATAGGCATGTCTCTGTTTTCCAGCTTGGTTTCTTTGGCATTCCTCTTTGCTACAGAGAATGAGGTTCCACAAATATTTGAGCCTCCGAAAATGAAGTTAATGATTTGGGCATCTGCAGGTGGTGGAGGAGCCCTTTCTGGTACTTTTTCAGGATCATGGATCCTTGATTTCTTCCTACCAAGCAACTCTTTCAAGTGACCCTTACTGAGGAGGTAGCCTATCTCCTTTCTGAGTGCAACGCATTCATCGGTAAGGTTGCCAAAATCTTCATGGTATACACACCATTTAGATTTGTCCTGAAGGATATCGATTTCTCATTCTTCTTCGGCCATCTTGCTTTCTCATTTAAATTCTGCAAGGCAAGCATTAATATTATCAACAGAAAAATAGTATTAGGATATCCGAGTATATTCTTCCTCATCTTCTTGTTCAACTACATGAACATTTTGATTGTCAGGTTTGGAGTACGGCTTGCAACGGTTATTCTTGTAGAAGGATCCATGCTTCTTATCGTTGTACTCCTGTTTGGAAGAACCAGTTAACTTGTCTTGGATCCTTTTATCATCCTCTGAACGTATGAATCTTAGAGCCCTGTTCCTGACTTTATCTAAATTCCTACATGGGGTCATAACAAGGTCATCATAGAAAGAAGAATCCTTTTGCAATCCCATTTTAAATGCTTATACCGTAGTTTCAATGTCAAGATTTGGGATTTTTAAGGATTCTCTACCAAACTTAGTAACATAATCTCTAAGGGATTCATCACGAGCTTGGGTAATTCTATATAGGTCACTAGTTAACCTTTCAAAAGTCCTACTACAAGAAAATTGATTATTAAATAGGTTAACTAAGTGCAAAAATGAAGTTACAGAGTAAGGAGGAAGACTTAGTGTAAGGACCGTGTTTTCGACCTAAACGAGTCGGTTCAGAGGAATTCCATCAAATACAGGTGCGGAAAACAAGTATTTGACCTATAAACAGCCGAATCTTCACTTTAACACTGATTTGTATTGATATGAAAGCAATTACAATCAGTTCTCACACCGGCAGCACCTCGGTATGGAAATCACACAAAAACAACTTATGATTTCGCTTGACACTAACCTCCTATATATAGACTTCAAGGTTTCGCTTGGGATGGACATCAGCATGTCTCAAGCGAAATCTGATGGAATGATTTCGCTTGAGATGCTTCAAGCGAAACCTTCAACTTAAACTATTGTTCAAGCGAAATCTCACTAAATCTATCACATTTTCTTGTTTTACATGCCCTGATCTTTTCTAACTAGTGTAAGACTCGATACAAGACGAAGTCGACAGATGTAGTGCACCAACAGACTCCCCCTCAGATGTTGACGAGTCGACTATCGAGTCACAACAACACTGTGTCTTCACATCTTCATTCTTGATCAGTCTCTGGGCTTTTCTCTCTCTATCTTCTTCTCCAGAATCACCTTGCTCTATCAGACTCCCCCTCACAATTTGCTGGCATTCATTTGTTCTTCAGCAATATCTGCTTTAGGATCGATGCCTGACTCAAATGTTGTTTACAAGATCATTGCCTGGATTTCATCTAATTCTCTTGATCAGATCTCTTGATTCCTTAAGTTCATCAGCATCAGCAGCTAGCAAACTTTAGATTCATGATCAGATTCTGACTTTCATAAGCTTTGAATGAATTAATCTGGCTCACCTGTAACAATCTTAACCCAGAAATAAATTTTCTAAATTTAACAATTTAAATGCACCAACAATCTGATATAATCAGATAACTCTCTCTCATATCACAAACCAATAATGAACCAAATGTAGGTTTTTAAAAATACCAATTGTAGGATTTTAACAAACCTTTTAACATTTTAAGATTCACTTCCCTTCACAACCAAGTCATCATGTTTAGCACTTGAAATTTTGATAATCAGCTTTCCAATATCAGTTGTTGAAAATCTTTTTGATTTTTCAAAATTTATGCTAAAACACACCGAAAATCTTTTTGTATTTTTTTAATAGAATGAAATGCAGTAAAGAAATATATACAGACAATATTTTTGTGAGTTTTGTGTAAGAGGATCATATCAGTTTTTGACAAGTCACAAGTACCGTTGAGCTTAGTTACACATTAAGAATTAAACAATTCACTTAGATTGCCGATATACAGATCCACTTAAATTCTCACACAAATTTCCACTAATTCAGGATATGAATTAGATGTTTTAAGAACTTAAACTCACTCATGTGTCCCACCTGTTGAATATACTCCCGTATCCAGATCCCAATATTCAATCTTACAGGTGAGTATACCACAGATGATATCTGTCAGGGGAATAAATTATAGTACGAGGGCCGTGAGAGCTCAGGTCGATCTTTCGATACGCAGAGAGATGACGGCTTCGACTTTTGGTGGGTCCCCTTTAGAGGATCTTTTGCATTACAACAGCAATGACTATCAATTTTATTGTTTCATCAATTTGCTGAGGGCTGTGCTATATTTCAAGCATGCGGAAAGTATTCTCCGAGGACTAGGTCAGAAATTTCTTTCAGCAGAAGTCCCGGGATAATACCCCAGATATCACTGAGCATAAAGACCTAGTATCTCAGAATAAAGGACCTTTCAAACGAGATTTCAGGGGTTACCTATATATCCAAGTAGTGTTCCCCACGAAATAAGCAAGTTTGAAATTTAGTTTATATCCCGAAAAAGTTTACTAAATGTGTAAAAACCTATCGGCATATCATCAGTGAGACTGTTTAACGCTATTCAAACATTACATTTCTTTAACATACTGTGACTATCTACTGATGTACTATCATTTCCTCTTCTTTGACACCAAAACTCATTTTTGATTTTATCATATTTTTGCCTTTTTTCAAATTTTCAAATGTTTTTGGATTTTCAGAAATTTCTTACTCCCCCTAAAATGCAAGCACATTTTAGGAAATTTGAAAACTAAAACTATTGACACAATTTAAACAACAAACTGTACAAAAACTTGACAACTGATATCGAATCACATCAAATCGCCATTCACTCGGCATAAACAATCAGAACTCCCCCTATCACAAAACTATTTTCTCATAATGATTTCAAAACACTTAAGTTTGTTTTAACCAAAATGATTTTTTTCGGAAAATAAGTTTTGATGATATAATCAATTGTAAGGTTTGGGGTGTGGTTCATCACATTGTCTTTCAAAATACCAATTGTAAGTATGGTCCAATCAAGTTCAACTTAATGACCTTGATTAACCTTTTTCATGTATGCATTTTCTATACCAATTGTAAAAATTACCACATGTAGAACACAATACCCCTTGTAGGAATGTTACGTCTACATCACCATTTTACCAATCAAAATGCCGATTCCTGCTTCGCACTTACCAACCTGGAAGCTCCGGCGTAGTCATACAACCTGTAAACATCCAAACACTATCAAAAACTTTCAACAAAAACCTTCAAATATTAGAAAAATGCCGATTCCTGATCCACGATATAAACTTGGGATCTCCGGCATAGTCCTTAGACTATCATGGGAAACAAACTTCCACCCAAGTCTTATTTGACTTGGTGGCTTCCAATTCCTGAGCAGTAGGGTTGTAAGTTGCCTTTTTAGTTGCATAAAAATCTTTAACCCCCTTTACTTTCCCATCAAGCATTTTCTTAAAAATTTTCTTAATATTTTCATTAAATGTTTTTTCAATATCAAAATCTGAGATTTCTACTTTACCAACCATTTGTTTAATCTCTTCCACACTTAGTGATTTAATGTCAACATCATTCATCAAATCTTTGATCTCATCTTGTGACTCCTCTGATTTTGTGAAATCAGATTCATCGTCAGATTTTTCATCTGAATTTTTAACAATCCATTTTTGGTTGTCTTTTGCCCTCTTTTTGTACAATTTTTTAGAATTTTCACCAACTTCATTTTTTGAATTGTCAAAAATTTTGAAGTTTGTAGTTGGTGAATCATTCATTTCAACCATTTTTTCTTTAAGTTTTTCAGAGACTCCCTGTTTTCTGTTGACTTTGTTTGGACAATTGTGAGCGATGTGTCCAACAACTTGACATTGAAAACAAGTTCTTGTATCTCTTAGAATGTCTCTTGAATGAAAAACTCCAGTTCCTGTTCTTTTCCTTTCAACAAGAAACTCCTGATTTGTTTGTCTCCAGAAAGGTTTCTTCTGTTCATCTTCAACACTTCCACCTGAAACAAATTCTGTTTTTAGTTTAGAATTGTTTAAATTTCTGTAATTTTTTTCCTGAATAAAACCTAAACCTTTCCTTTTGTAACTACAATTTTGGTTTGTTTTCTTTTGAAAAATAGAACCAGAATTGTAATCCTTTTTTCCTTTTTTCTTGTTTAACCTTTGTTGAACTCTAGAAGTGTATTTTTTAGGTTTTTCAGTAGATTTTAGATCCTTAATTTCATAAAAATTGATTTCCGTCATTTTGAAAACCTTTTTAATCATGTCAAAACGAACACTTCTAATCGGAAACTCTTCATCAGAGTATAATTTGTCAGAATCATTTAAAGTATATGCAACTTTAAATGTTTCATCATCCAAATTTACTTTTGATAACAAAAATTCTTTACTATAAGACCGTTTTTCCGACGACTTTGAACTGTTGACTGACGAACTTGAACACCCAGACTCAAATTTTGACTCAGACACCTCCTCAGTATCCAACACCTGATCAACCACCCTTTTGATTAACTCAGACTCATGATCAGTATCAGACGCAGTAAATGTGATGTCAATGTTATCTGGTAAAACGTCAGTTGTCTCTGATTTTAACTTTATATTGACTGCTTTTTCGACTTGCTCCTCATTCGGTTTTCTAGGAGAATATCCTTCCCAGATAGGAGGCGGACACTTGTTGTATTTAACAGTTGATTTCTTACCAGTCTCATTCTTTGTCTTTTCATCCTGAAATGCTTCAAAACCTGCAACAGTAGGATAAACTCGATCAATAACATAATCAGAACAAGAATAACTCAGTAATAACCGTCTGATCCTTTCATTCTCAATCTTTTCTTTCTCCAACTCTTGCTTTAGATTAGCATTTTCTTCGATGTAATGATTAATTGCCTTTTGCTTTGCCATCAACGTAGAATTCGTCATCGTTAAAGCCTTTTCTCTTTCAGAATTCGTTGTTTGAAGACCTGTCACTGTTCTGTTTAACACGCTATACGATTCTTTCACATAGCTGATATCAGATAGTAACTTTTCTATCAGTTTTTCTCTATTAAACAGAGTCACATCTTTTTCTTCGCAATTTTTGCAAGCTTCCAAACACTTCTTGCAAGGTTTTTCAACTTCAACAATCTTCTCAACCTCGATTGTTTTTACCACTTTAATAACTTTTTCTACTCCAGTTACTTTCTCAGTTTTAATCACCTTTTCTTCATCCACACTTTTATCTTCTTCAGGTTGAACAACATTTTCAACCTTCTCATCTTGTTGTTGTTCTTTTGCAGCTTGTTTCTCCTTCAGTTTCTCCATGCGATCTGCAAAATAAAAATGAAAACTTTCAGGAGAAAGATGTTTTTAGCAATATTAATATGTTTCTCTTCCTCATCATCACTGCTATTTTCAATCGGTGTTTGATCAAACTCTACAGATTTTTCAGAATCAGCATCTGAAATACCAGAATCAGATGGTGTTTGATCATATACAACTTCCTTTTCTGAAGTATCCTCATTATGCACACTCTCGTTTGTACTTAATGATTCAGTATCAGCACTTTCTGAACTTTCTTCAGATGTAATTGATTGATCTTTCACTGTTTCACCAATTGATCTCATCCAAGTAGCAAACAAATTTGGTTCTCTAACAATCTTTGCAATGAAAGCTTTGAAATCACCCTTTTCATCAACAAACATATCCCAACTGAAACCTTCAGGTAGTTGTTCATCATTTTGGTCCACTAAACATGCTGTGCTATTAGAAGAAATGTAGTTGCTCCAGTTGAAATCTACCAAACATCCTTTCTTTGAATCTTCAATCTTTCTACCATGAGCCGTCTGTGAGTCTTGTGTCTGACCAACTTGCTGATAAATGGCTTTCCGGTAGTAGTTATCTTTTCCAAATGGATTTTGAGCACCACTAACTTCTCTGTTCTTGCATTCCCGCTTAAAATGACCTTTTTCCCTGCACCTGAAACAAGTAACTTTAGATTTATCAAAACCTAAAGTAGAAACACAAGCATCAAGAAAATCATTTCTCCCGGTAATTGTCTTGAACTTTTCAGCACGTCTAAGAACACTTGCAAGACACCATTTGATATCCATTAGTTCCATCTCTTCGGCATCTATTTGATCGTAATCCTCTTTGGTAAGCATAGGATTTCCAATTCGACCAGCAACTAAACCTTCATATGAGATAAGCACGGAACCAAGTAATGCCATATGATCTTTTGCAATGTCTTCAGAAAAACTTTGACCTTCTGGAAGATTTAAAGCTATGTTGCATTGAATCACACAACCATTTCCCATCTTTGTGCTTTGAGACTGAAAGCTTTCTGATGAAGTCTTTGGATTGACACTTGGATATGATGAGAATCCACTGCTGCTTTTGTTTGAGCTTTGATCAATCTTTACTGTAGTATCTCCAACACTGTATGCAGTTTGGATTTTCGGACTTTTCTCAGCTTCTGAAATCGGAACACTACCCTTGTAATACATCTTTACATCTTGTTGACCACTTGGATTATTCATCCTTGCAATCTTCTGCTGTTCCAAATCCTGACTTTCAATCTTTTCAATGAACTGAGAGATTGACAACCTATCATAAACTCCAGTATTCTTCAATATCATCAAATAAGTTCCCCACTCTTTTTGAGGTAACGCATCAGCAAGTTTATCCACCCATTCCTCATTTTCTTTTGTGATGTTCATCATCGACATTGTTCGTACTAAGTGACAGTATCGTTCAATAAGTTTCTTCGTATCTTCTCCGGGCAAACTTGTGAACAAATCAAACTCTTTTTTAATCAATGCCTTCTTGCTTTTAATCATACTTGTACTGCCTTCAACCTTGATTTTTAAAGCATCCCATATTGATTGTGATGTTTTATCATGTTGAAGTAGTATGAAGATGTCTTCTTTGATGGCCTGTTGAAGCAAACTGATCATCATCTTTTCAGCTCGGTATATTTCCCGTTCTTCCTTACTAAGATCTGAAAGCTGTTTTTCAGTCTGCATTTCAGTTCGTGGTAGAGCATACTTTGTCAGAATACATTCCCATGATCTTAGATGATTTGCTTGCACCCAGTTTTCGAATCTATCTTTCCATCCGTAGTATTCTTCAATTCCCATTAGCTTCGGGGGTTTCTGAGTCGTCCCCGTTTCGTTTTCTGAATTCATGTTTTGAGCAATGGAAGATGAACTAGATGGTGTTGCAAACGCATTGTGGAAATCGTTGTCCATGTTTCAATAACACAATTTTCAATAACAGATTCTTTCAAGCGAAATAGTCAATTTGTAGCTTTCAAGCGAACTGGTCAACTGAACTTTCTTCAAGCGAAATAATCTGTCAAACTGGTTGAAGCGAGACTAATCAATTCTTTGAAGCAAAATTGTTCAAGCGAAACTGTCAGAAGTGAGAATCCTGAAGCGAAAACCTTGAAGCGAATCTAGATAATCTCTGAAGCGAAATACTTGAAGCGAAAACGTTCTGAAATAAAAACCCTGAAGCGAGATCCTTGAAGCGAAAACAAAATCTGTTTGAAGCGAAATGTTATGTGTCGCTTGAAGTTTCAAGCGAAATCGTCCAATGAAGCTGTGTTCTTCAAGCGAAATCCATTCGAAGGTCGATTTTGATCACTTTTAGGTCGAATTTGGCTGTGAAACTTTCAAGGGTTTGTTATCTTGTACTTTTAAACAATCCGTGAGAAATTAAATTGATTTTGACCGTGAAAATTTTCTGAACTGTTAAAAGAAGATGTAGAAGTAAGAGAACGATGTCAATTTCAGCTGAAATCCTGCAGAACTCCTCCTCCAGGCTCTGATACCAATTGTAAGGACCGTGTTTTCGACCTAAACGAGTCGGTTCAGAGGAATTCCATCAAATACAGGTGCGGAAAACAAGTATTTGACCTATAAACAGCCGAATCTTCACTTTAACACTGATTTGTATTGATATGAAAGCAATTACAATCAGTTCTCACACCGGCAGCACCTCGGTATGGAAATCACACAAAAACAACTTATGATTTCGCTTGACACTAACCTCCTATATATAGACTTCAAGGTTTCGCTTGGGATGGACATCAGCATGTCTCAAGCGAAATCTGATGGAATGATTTTGCTTGAGATGCTTCAAGTGAAACCTTCAACTTAAACTATTGTTCAAGCGAAATCTCACTAAATCTATCACATTTTCTTGTTTTACATGCCCTGATCTTTTCTAACTAGTGTAAGACTCGATACAAGACGAAGTCGACAGATGTAGTGCACCAACACTTAGCAGCCATTTTAGTGTTGATCAAGTGAGTGTGGATCTAAAGCCCTTGCATAAACATGATTCCTTCAATCTTTCAGGGATGGGGTTTATCTCCATCCTCTCTCTATATTGTGTCACATGCTTCTCTGGATCAGTTGTACCATCATACAACTTCATGTTGGGGGTTTGAAAGCGTTTGGGTATCTCTTCATTTCATATTGGAGGTGCAAAATGAGATATCCTGTGACTTCCATCTGGAATCTCAGGAATGGGTTTGACCACTCCCGGGACGCTGGATATCATATCCTTGAGTTTCTACAACTTCATGGCCATAGCCTGATTGATCCCTGCATCCTGCATGAAACCATAGTTAGTATCAAAGGATGTATTATGAAAGTTTTTATCTTCTGGTTGACTTGAAGTTGGTATTCCAGAAGGATATCTAGGATAGCACATGTCTGGCGTAATAGTAGGGCCTGAAGAAGCAGTGGTCTGCATAAGGATGAAATCCCCTTCATGGACTTCAGAGCTTCTCCATGATTGTTTTCCTGAGGATCCTTGATCCTAAAAGACATTGGAACATAGGTAGGTCTGTGTTGAAGGTCTAGATGAATGATCCATAGATCCTTGAACTCAAGCTGAGGATCCTTGTGGATTGAAGTAGGATCCTTGAGGCTGGAATATTTCCATGTATCCTTCTGAGCGGGGGAAGGATCCTTGAGGCTGAGTCATTGCCGATGATCCTTGCTGATGAATGAAGGATCCTTGTGATTATGTCATCGCCAGTGATCCCTGCTAATGAATGGAGGATCCTTGAGGCTGTGTGATGGGCACTCTGGATTGTTGTGCTGTAGTTGCTGGATGACAAAGTCCAACATCCTAGGCACCAATGGAGACTGATCCTCTGCTGGCCTCTTTTGCTTCTTGATATCATCAATTTCGAAACGTATCCTCTGGTTGGTTTTGTCTTGCTGCTCCATATAGCGTTTGATCTACGAAAAAAACAAGAATATCACTGTGAGTATTAATAGAAGATGAAGTAGTAGAACTTTTGGATCATTGGAAGACAGATGATGTCCTCTTCTGAGCATTTTTCACATTCTTCTGGAATGGTGGGGGAATAGGAGGTAATGATGCACTAGTTTAAGATGAGGTAACCGACGGCATGGCACTTGAAGTGGAATTTCCCTAAGAGGCCGTGGAGTTGATGAAAATGAACAGAAATGAACACAAAAAAGTTTTAGAATTGAATCACCACTTGCCCCACGGAGGGCACCAAATTGTTTTGGTCAAAAATTAGTTTAAGGATAATGTAACCAAATTTTGGAGGGTGTTTGGGGTTGAGTGTTGAAGGAGATTTTTAGATTATTGAGTTTTGAAATCGTAAATAATCAGTTTTGAGTGTTTGGCTAAAAAAATTAAAAATCGATTATTTGCGTTTAGAATGTTACAAAACGCAGTTTTCCAAAAGCAGCTCCCCCCTACTGCAACAAAACACAGTTTTCCAAAAATTGATTATTTGCGTTTAGAAAAGGATTTTCACTTGTTTATTTTTTAAAATATATATTTGCCAAACCCTCAAATAGTTGATTATCTGATTATTGTGATATCAAACAACATAATCAAATCCAAACACTATCTTTCAACATCACGTTTTGTTACAGTTAATTATCTGATTCTGATTATTCAAAACGCATAATCTATTTTCAAAACTCAACCCCAAACACCCTCTTGATTGTGAGGTAGAGTGCTTGTGTGTATGAACACAATGTAATCAATTGTAAAGTGAAAATGACAATGAACACCGAGATTTGTAAGAGGAAAAAGCCCTTGATCCTTATGAGATCTCCAGCACAAAAAACCTCGGGTGATGGAAATTGCCGATCAACAACTATATTGAACAAATAACTAAGATTCAATACAACTTTGGAAGATAATGAGCTCGATACAACGAAATTCTAGTGTTAGTGTTGCGAGCAGTTTTCAATGTTGCGAGAGAGTGTGTTGTGTATCATATGTTGTGCCTAAATGAGCTTGTTATCCCCTTATAAAATTGGAAAGAATTATACAACAAACTATACGAAAATCATGCAAGCATCCCACGTTCCTTCATAATGGTTACTTCCTCTTTTGCACGTGTTTATTCCAAGGCATATTCCATAATATCCCAGCTTGACCTAGTCCACTTCGTCAAATACCTACGAATATAAGTTAAAAACATAGAGAACAATTATTAGTCAATATAAGAAATAATATGGATTCTTGATCCTCATACTTCCTGCATCATCCATTAAGGATTAGTGGTCCAGGCTAAATCTCAGGATACATGATCCATAGTATTAAAAATCAATGCCCTAACAATTGGTTTCTGATGTTGGCTATGATGTTGTTTTTGTGTTTTATCATGCAATGACATACTTCTATGTGTTTCGTCTAAAACGCATAGGATGCAACGGTCCATGTTCTCAATAGTGGTATCAGAGCTATGGTACTGATTCAATTGATCTAAAAATTGATTGAATCACCTACGCTCATGATTTATGAGTTTTAGACGTAAAAATAAAAATTGAAGATCAATTCACTGATGAAATGTCAAATTGAAGATATATTCTTGATTAGAATTGATTTTTGTACATGTCTGTGGAAGATTCATCATCAAATTCGAAGAAATACAGATTTTGGATCGAAAAATTGGAAACTAAAGCTTCAAGCGCATGAGCCATACGCACGCATGAGACCAAGCGCATGAGCAGATACGCGCGCATGAGAGCAAAACGTATAATTCATACGCGCGGATGAGTCATACGCGCGCATGATTCATACACACGCATGAGTGAAATGCTATTAAAAATATTGGTGATAGTTTTTTTTTTTGAAAATTTAATGTCAAATAGGGGATGTTCAGGGACACTGTCGAAGGATTCAGAGAATGAGATAAGACGATGAAATCACTGAGTATTGAAGTTAGTGCGGTAGTCATGGATACCTAAGCATAATGTTTCTCATTTGGTGAAGTGACTATTAATGGGCCAAAAATGTAAAATCCGCATTGATGAAAAATTGACTTTTGTGGAACAAAATGTCAAATATTCTACAAAGTTGAGTTTTTCGGAGATAATAGAGGCCAGAATTTTCCAAGTTGAGGGAGAAATCCTTGGAAATTTGCAAGTCCCAGTTGATCTAACAATGATATCAAACAATCACCAAGGATGAGCGGAATCCAAACTTGGTGATATTCCAGAAAAAACAATGACTCACAAGAACACCGAATCACTTTCAACACTTGCACACGATTCTATTACTATCAAAGCAAAACCGTCTAGTATAGGTGTTCTCTCTACCAAATCGCCTCTTTCTAGCTCTCTCTAGGAATTCTGTAACATGGAGGCTCAAACCCTAGTTTAGAAACAAACTAGCTTAAATACCCTAGGTAAGCTCATTTCCCACATGGGCTCCCCTTGGGCTTTCCTGGCCCGCATGGCCCAAATGACCTAAATAGGTCCAAACCTAATACAAACTAACCCAATTACATCCCAGTTCGCTACCATAGCCCGTTGCGTATACTTGATGCGTCAATCTCACACTTCTAGTACCTAACAATCTCCCCCTAGACTGATGCATCAAATTGTCTTCATAGCATGAATTCAGCAACGTCTTCAACAAAGTCTACGGTTATCGCTATGCTATAGGTGTTGTGGAAGTTCTTGAGTTCTAGGCTCTCAACACTGGGTTTCTTTCTTCTTCTCTTATGGTTATCAGGATCTCGATCAACTTTTCTTGAAATATCTTTGTCAAAAAGAATTCGAGAGGAGGATTCTCATCAGCTCTTTTCTTTCTTAATTTCTCTCTTTCATGCAGGTTCACAAGTACTTCTTCATATGTACTATCATTGTTAGATGATGACTTATATCTGGTTTGTAGGATCGAGATTCGACCTAAATGAATCGGTCTGAGTCAAATATAGGTCACTAGAGAGGCGGAAACAGTCTAGTAACCTTGAATCAGTGTTAGAATGTGAGTAGAAGCAGAGAAATACACTTTAAACTGGTTTTCCATTGATATAAAACGTTTTTACACAGAGAGAATTTCGGCAGCACTTCGTGTCAGAAATCTCCAGAAGTTAGAAATGGAAAACACACTGAGCCTATTTATAGGCAGCTCCGTTCGCATGGAATGGACAATCCATTTCGCACGAATTGGCAAAACCCAATTCGTGCGACCTGGCCTTATCATAGCCATTTCGTGCGAACTGGCTTACATACAAACATAAACTTAAATTTTACACTTTAACCCCTATTACATCTACTGACACGACCTAGACTAATGACGTAGGCGATAGACATTGTGCACCAACAAACTCCCCCTTGGATGTTGCCGGAGTCTTCAGTCAGCCTGTCTTCAAAAACTTTCTTTCACAAAGACTTGAACTTTTCTTCATGACGCTTTGGCTTCTTCTGCAACGCTTTCCTCAGGCTCCCCCTTTCGTTAAGCTTCCGTGCTTTTGGGATCGACACCTTGCTTTCTAGTTACAAGCTCCCCCTTGAATTAAGCTTGTCTTCAGACTCCCCCTTAGACTCAGCTATCGGGATCGTAATCTGGAACTTTTATCTGTAAATCTCAAACATTTTGTAAGTGAAAATTTCTGGAACATCCAGGATTGATTACCTGGCTTTCTTAGTATAAGGTAAACCATTTCGATACTAAAAAGCAATTTCAGTTTTCCAGGAATCGTAACCTGGCTCTATTAATCAGATTTTAATCGCTTAAGAATCCAAAACCCTCTCAGTTAATCATCCAAGTCCAACTTAATAACCTTGGAGACTTTACAAACTGTTTTTAATTTTGAATTTTTTTAACTTTTTTAACAACACACTCAGTTAACCAAGTCCAAGTTAATGACCCTGGTCAATTGTTTAGCCTGCCAAGTCCAAGTTAATGACCTCTGCTGATCAAATTATGATATTGCTGATATTTTGAAACAAAATTTTAAGTTCAAATTAATGAACTTTTATACATTTTGAGCAATTACGAACATTTTTTCAAACATTTTCTTATCCAACTCAAACTATCCAACATGTTTAGCACTGTGAGACTTTGATCATCAGATCCCCAACGTCTGTTGTCGAAAATAAGATGAAATATCAAATCTTTTTGGATTTTTAACATTTTGCAAAACAAAGAGTAAATCTTTTGGAATTTAAGAAACTGAAAAAACTATACAAACATATTTTTGTTGAGCGTTTTAGGGGATCATATCAGCTGCTGACAAGCTACAAGTACCATTAAGCTTTGATTTCATACTTAAGCATTAGACAATTCACAGTGATTGCCGATATACTGATCCACTTTAAATTTTCACACAAATTTCAATTTGTTCAGGATACGAATTAGTGTTTTAAGGATTAACTTATACGCGTGTACCACCTCAGAATATACTCCCGTATCCAGACCACTATATTCAGTCTTACAGGTGAGTGTACACTAATGATATCTATAAATGGGTTAATAAGAGGCCATGAGAGCTCAGGCTATTGCTTTCGCAAAATCGGAGAGATGATGGCTCGACTTTAGGTGGGTCCCCCTTGGGGATCTTCTTTACAACAACACATGATTAGCATTTTTCAATGTTTCATCATTTTTTATGCTGAGGGGGGGCTTTAAGAATAAAGCAATGCAAAGTATTATACGAGGACTAGGCTATTGCTCCCGCAAAATCAGAAGTCCTGGTATAATACCCCAGATATCAAGACGTACAAAGACCTAGTATGTCAGAAATAGAGCCTTTCAAACAGGATTTCAGGGGTTACCTATATATCCGAGAGATGTTCCCCACATAAAAGCAAGAAATGATTTAGGTTTATATCCCGAACAAACTTACTAAATGTGTAAAAACCTATTGGCAGATCATCAGCGAGACTGCTTAACACATTTAAACTATACATTTCTTTAGCGTACTGCAACTGTCTAGCTAATGTACTATCATTTCCCCTTTTTACACAAACTCTTTTTGCCTTTCTCACTGTTTTTGTATTTTTTAAAATTTTATCATGTTTTTGTATTTTCTATAAACTTTCTCCCCCTAAAATCAAAAACATATTTTTGTGTTTTTGGTTTTATCAAAAGCACTAAAGAAACTGTACAAAAATATGACAACAAGACGTAGATCACTTCTGATCGTCGTCCTCCTCGGCTGCACATTCTCTGTTTAGCTCACATGCACCCCCATGATTTACAAACCACTTGATTATAACATTTTGAAACCATTTTTCAATCTTGTTTTATCATGTGTCTATTCAGCCGTAAGGGTTTTGGTGTATTCCTTTTAAATTTTTCAAAAATTTTTACAATTTAAACCAAACACTTCCTGTTTTAAACCACAAATACAAGATTTTCTCCTCACGTGCCAGGCTGTTCCGTTATTCACGCTGAACTTGAATTGACTCCTGAACACCTGTACAAGCATAAAAATTTGATTAGATCTGAATTTGAACCCAAACCATACTGAAATGAATAAACTCCCTGGTTTCAGACACAGGGACCAGCAGCCTCATCAAAGAGTCAAACTTCGTTCTTTCTCTCTAGAAACACTATGCCTTTTTATCCGATGTTGTTGCAACACTCATGTCTAGTATATAGTGATCGTTTTCACGAGGAACCCGCATCAACACCATTTCTTCAGGAATCTTAAACTTTGGTTTAAGAATCAGACATTCATCCTTTGAAAAATGAACAGTAAACGAGTTATCACAAATCTGAGAGATGCTCAACAGATTGTCTTCCAACTCAGCAATGTAGTTCACTTTTTCAAATGATACGACACCGTTTGTAAGAATTCCTTCTCCAACTATTCTTCCACCTTGAGTTCCCGCAAACCTGATATATCTTCCATTGATTGATTTGACGTCATAGAGCAATGCTAACATCCCTGTCATGTGCCGCGAGGCGCCGCTATCCATGATCCACTTTGAGATGATCGACCTCGGAAGCCCCTGCATACATCAAAAGAACATTTACTTAAACAACGATGCCCAAAACTTTTCTACTTTTGGTATACTACCAAAGACAATATCTTTTGGAATGTCAACTTTTGGAACATCAGGTTTTGACTTTGATTTTAGAGCTCCCTCCTTGATAGGTGGAAATTCTTTAATCAAATTTTCTAACTCAAACTCAAGTTTCTCATTGTTGGTTGCAAAAATTTTTTGTTCAGATTTTAAAACCTTTTCCATTTTCTTCTCCTCAAAAGATTGTTTAGTTTTCTCCACCCATGATTGACTTTGGGAAGTCTTTGTTTTAGGATAAACCTTTGAAATCTTTTGGGATTTTGAAGATTCACCAATTTCAAAAGTTGATTTTGGTTTGTCCTCGGACTTCAAAGATTCACCGCGTTTCAGAATACGCACGGGGGATACCATCGGTGATTTTCCCTTAACATCATTTGAAGTTTTAGGTTTGGGTTTCTGGAAAACTGGTTTTTCAATCTTTTTAACACACTGTTTGGCCAGGTGACCAATTTCATTGCAACGATAACAGATTCTTTTGTCATATTCAACAAAAGTGGATTTGTTGGTCTCTTCTTTCAACTTTTTGGCTGCTATGAAATCGTCAACTGCTTTCTGACTAAAGATATAATCTTTTTCAGCAACTGTATTCTTACCCGCCACAAACACATCACTCAACTTTTCTTTTCGCTTAACCTCTTTTTTAGCCATTGTCTTCTCAAAACCAACACCTTTCTTTTTGAAATTGTTACCATGTCTTTTGTTATGACCATTGTTACCCACCCATTCTTTCTTTCCCGGGTTGTTTGGTTGTTGTTTCACAAAAGATTTTTTTGGTTTTGATAGAAACGCGTTGTTGTTGACTTCTGAAATATCAATTTCTACAAGTTTAAAAACTTTTTCAACATTTTGCAAGTTCGCATTCTGAATCGGGTACTCAAAATCAGTAAAGAGTTTGTCAGTTCCGGTCATTGTGTAAACCACAATGATCGAATCGTCATCCACAACCTTATCTGATTTTGGTATAAACTTATCCAGAAAGTTTCCGTCATCTTCAGAATCAGAATTGGAATTCTCCAAATGAGTTTTAACCGTTCCGAAATCTGAGTTATCACTTTCTTCATCCAACACTTGGTCAACAACAGTTTTAATCACTTGTGACTCGTTGTCAATGTCAGATAGAGAGAATGTAACATCATTGTTTTCCGGTAACTCATTCTCTACAGTTCTCAACTTGAGATTCAAAGCTGCTTCCACCCCATCTGGATATTTCTGTGTATAATGATTCCACATTGGGGGTGGAACATTGTTGAAAGCAGGTTTAGCATCAGGTAGTTGAGGAACAATTTGATCAATCACATAAGATGAAGCAATATAACTGATCAATTTCTTATCAACTCTTTCTTTTTTAATACGCATCAATTCAAGTTCCTTTTTCAAAGATGCGATTGTGTCCAGATGAATGTTAATCTCCATCTGCTTTTCCATGACAGTTTCTTTGAACAACTTAGTAGCTTTATCATTTTCTATACTTTCCTTTTGAATCATTTTGATTGAATGTGATAAAGTGCCATAAGCTTCTTTCACATCATTAAGATCAAATTTTACGTTGTCAGTATATTTTTTCAATTCTTGAAACTGTTTGTCTGTTTCAAGACAATCCATGCAGGGTTTTAAACAGTTTCCGCATGGTGTTTCAGGAATTGGATCAATCTTTTCAAAATCATTTTCTTGTTTGTCATTTTTACTTTCTGTTTTACCAATCTCTCCTGACTCGGACTCAGAATTCTCCTCAAATTTGGACTCCACATTTTCTGATTTACCATCTGACTCGGACTTCACATTTTCTGACAAAATTAACTCCTTTTCGACCGATACTAACTCCTGAGTTGCTTCTTTGGTCTCATTGTTATCAGGAGATGTTTTAGTTTGTTCTACCTCTTGCATCTTGACCATGAGAACTTTGTCTGCAATTTCTTTCAAAGTCTTTTATTTATCTCTTTTGAAACATCAACGATCT
The DNA here is from genome assembly GCA_030545235.1 of Helianthus tuberosus. Taxonomy (NCBI): domain Eukaryota; kingdom Viridiplantae; phylum Streptophyta; class Magnoliopsida; order Asterales; family Asteraceae; genus Helianthus; species Helianthus tuberosus. The sequence goes on from CM060358.1 coordinate 148,171,699, forward strand.
CTTGAACCAGAGTTTGTTCAACTTCATACTATGGGCAAAAACCCGTAGTCGGTTCTCCAAAGAAACCTGCAAAAGAATCAAACACATGAGGAAGCATTATAGATTTAAATGAATTAACGATAACCTCCTGTTGAGACTGATCATAATTGATACCTGCTGATGTCTCTTCAAGTTCAGCAAAACTTTCTTCAGTCATCACTTCACCGACTTCTTCAACTATTTCCGGAACATCCAGCTCTTCAGTAATCTCAGCCATCATTGCAAGACCACCTCCAGTAATGTACTTATCCCAACTGAAACCTTCTGGAAGTTTTTCATCATCTTGATTCACCAAAAGAGCTTTTTCTGTTTTGGATGGACTGTTCTCAATTTGAGGTCTTGGATTGAATGGTGTTTGACTGTTTTTGTGATAGATGGCCTGTCGGTAGTAATCATTGGCAAACGGATTCTGATGATTGTTGACCTCCCTGTTCGGACATTCACACTTGAAGTGTCCTTTTTCTTTGCATTTGATGCATGTCACCGTTGATTTATCAAATCTAAGTTTACAATCAGAACCTAAGAGACTATTTCTTCCCGTAATTTCCATAAATCTCTGAGTTCTTCTCACAAGACTTGCCATTCCCCATTTTATGTCGAGGAGCTCCATTTCCTCGGGATCTATTTGATCGTAATCTTCTTTCGTCATGTCAGAGTTACCAATTCGTCCTGCTATTAGACTCTCGTAGGATTCAAGCACGGAACCTAGAAGTGCTAAATGCTGCTTTGCTGCCGTCTTTGTAAAATCTTGACCATTTTTTATATTTACAGCAATGTTGCACATTATCCCATGACTATAACTCTGATTGTTTGAACCTGAAGAACTTTGAGAAGATTCTTGAGAACTCTGAACCTTTGGATTTGGATCGAAATTTGAAAAAGGTGAAAAGTTGTTTCCCGATGAAGAACTTTGAGTAACTCCTGATGAAGAATCTGCACTAAATGCCGTTTGAATCTTTGGACTCGGAGTAGATGTGGCAGATGAGCTTCCTTTGTAATAAAGCTGAACATCTTGCTGTACATTTGCAGATTTCATTTTACTCATCTTCCGCATTTCAAGCTCTTGACCTTCAAGTCTCTTAATAAACGTACTCAAATTGAAACCAATGTATTCTAAGTTGTTCTTCAAGACCATTAAGAACGTACCCCACACTTCTTGTGGTAATGCGTCAGCCAACCTATCAACTAACTCTTCGTCTGTTTTATCTATACCCAAACGTTTCATCTCTACTACCAAGTGACAGTACCTCTCAATCAACTCTTTCGTTGATTCTCCACTGATAGCAGTAAAAATGTCGAATTCTTTTTTCAGTAGTGCCTTTTTGCTTTTAATCATTGCAGCACTTCCAAGAAATTTCAGTTTAAGAGCATTCCAAATAGACTGTGCATCACCCTGATGCTATAACAATACCAGAATATATTCTTTAATTGCCTGTTGCAATATACTGACCATCTTCTTCTCGGCTTTAAAACTTTCTGCTTCTTCTGGAGTTAACTGATGAAGTGTTTTCTCAATACCCACTCCATTCGTCGGAGGTACATACTTTGACTCAATTTTCATCCAACACTCAAAATGATTTGCCTGTACCTAGGTTTTAAACCTCTCTGACCACCCTGAATATTCATCAATGTTCATTAATTTTGGTGGCTTTTACATTGTACCAAGCTCGTTCTCCATGTTTACGTTCTGCATAATACTCGTTGGAGTTTGATTTGGCATACCATTTCCGAAAAACGCGTTATAGAATTCTTGGTTGTCCCTTTTAAACTTTGAAAAATTTTACTTTTCAAGCGAAGTGACTTTGAAATGATCTGGAACTTCACGCGAATTGGAACTTTCAAAAGAATTGCACTTTCAAACGGACTGGATTTTACACGATTTGGACTACCACTTCGTGCGAAGTGACAACAACACAATCTGTTCGTGCGAACTGATGAAATTTTGAAAAGTCTCAAACTATCAAGATCACTTCATGCGATCTGAGATCACCTCGTACGAACTGTGAAAATACAAACGAACTGGATCCTTCAACTCGTACGAAGTTCATTTTTTTCACACGATCTGGAAAGAGTTTCAAACGAACTGAATATTTTTACAGTTTTTGGTCAGTTTTAAGTCAATTTTAGGTCTGAAAGTTTGTGAGATTGTTTAAAATGGTGTTTTACACAACATATCCAAAAATCTGTCCATTTTGTCCATAAAATCGTCCAAAAGTCCAAGAAAGAGGAGAAGAATCAGATTTACACACATTCAAACCACTGATATCACAGATTTAACTCATCCTGAGCTCTGATACCACTTGTAGGATAGAGATTCGGCCTAAATGAGTTGGTCTGAGTCAAATCTAGGTCACTAGAGAGGCGGAAACAGTCTAGTATCCTTGAATCGGTGTTAGAATGTGAGTAGAAGCAGAGAAATACACTTTAAACTGGTTTTCCATTGATATAAAATGTTTTTACACATAGAGAATTTTGGCAGCACTTCGTGTCAGATATCTCTAGAAGTTAGAAATGGAAAACACACTGAGCCTATTTATAGGCAGCTCAGTTCGCATGGAATGGACAATTCATTTCGCATGAATTGGCAAAACCCAATTCGTGCGACCTGGCCTTAGCATAGCCATTTGTTGCGAACTGGCTTACATACAAACATAAACTTAACTTTTACACTTTAACCCCTATTACATTCTACTAACACGACCTAGACTGATGACGTAGGCGATAGACATTGTGCACCAACATGGTTCTTCTGACTTAGGTACATCTTGTTATGTGATGCTTCATGCTTTGTCAGCAGCTAACAACATCTCATTCTTCATCAACCTCTATTTCTTGATTTAAATCAAGTTTTGCACATGCTCAAAAATTTATAAGCAAACATTTCTATGCAACAGAGGAAAGTACCACATGAACACTTGGTACATCCAAGTACTTGTACTCGGATTTCACAATTCAAATCTCTTTCAATGTTTGATGATCAGTCAAATCTTCATGAACGATTAAAATTTTAATAAAACAAATAAAACACTCTAATTTTGATTTTTTTTATTTTATAAAAGAAGGCACTATTTTTGGATTTTTGAAATTTCTATTCTTTAATTTTTTTAATATATGAGAATATATACAGAAACGCAAATAAACAAAGAAACTAACTCAACAGTTACAATATACAATTACAATTACAATGGGAGCAAAATCGTTCTTAGTCAGACCAAGGAACATTTTTCAGTGCGAACTTATTCAGATTAGTCTATGTGATTACCAATATGTTTGTCCTCTTAAACCTAACGCTCAACTTTCAATTTTCAACTTCGTGATATGCTTAAGGTAATATTATACTATAACACCCGTGTGTCTCATTCCATGACATACCCCCGTGATCAAGGTAGGCACAACGATTCATCGTAGCGGGTGAGTATACTTAGTTCATCCTTTCGTTTTACAATGTCAGACTATTGGTGAACAGGTCAGTACTTTATTACAGCAGAGTAACTAATATTTGTGTCCAACGAGCGTTAGGCAAATACCTTTTGCGGTACGATTTAGCTTTGACAGCACATGGAATTCTCTCGTTGTGAGATTTTCTTCCTTTAAGGTTTTTGGCCCTTTCTGGCTCTTTTAAGATATCCTGACTGTGCGTAGGTCTTCATATAATCTGGATGCAACAAAAGGACAGCCATGATATCCCTAGATGACTCGACAACAAAAGACCCGAAGCCTCAGACGTTGGCTATCTATCTGTCACGGCCCCCAACCCGTTTTGCCCGGTTCGGAAGCCGCGAGACAGAATCCCTTGGTATCGGTATTTAATTGGCAGCGGAAATTTTATCAGGACGGCTAGTCAGAAAAATAATATCAGAGTTTTAAAAACACCGAATTGTTTTATTATTAACTGTGGGACAAACCCCGTATTTACAAGAAAGGAATTTCACTGGGGAAATTCTCCAATTTACAGAAAACATGTTTTATTGCTAATTTGCTGAGCCACTTTATTTAAGCTGGAGTGCTACGCGGCACTTTTCCTTTTCTTCAGAGTAAATTACCTGAAACATGTTTTAAAAAGATTTGATCAGCGAAAAATACTGGCTAGTGCATTCAATTTATACAAAAGACACATTGTTACAATATACAGTATTAAGAGCTATTACAATGTTTATATCATCAATTACCCCAAATCGGTATTTGTCACTCGACCGGATCTGTGACTATGGTCATTTCACACATTGGCTAACCCGTTGTCCAATGGTGAAGTTTATCAAGTAGGGTATACAAAACCCCACATACCGTGTAGATTACAAAGACTTAATCACTATAATTATAACGTTGAAAACAAGTAGGGTTTTGAAAACAATTTGGGAAATGTTGGTGCACACATCTGTCGTCTTCGTCTTGTATCGAGTCTCGGGTTCGGTGCGATTCTAAACAAGGCATGATATCATCATCTAGGATGATGACATCACATTAATGACATCATCATTGCATCATAACACAAAAGGACAAAAGTGAATGCATGAAGTTAAAAACAGATTGCACGTTGTTGAATGATTTCGCTTCAAGACAAAGTAGTAACTGTCAATTTCGCTTGAGAGGTGTCGCTTGAAGCCTTCATGTTTTGCTTCAAGCGAAATCATGTGTTCTATATATAGGTTATTTGGCTTTTCATTTGTAACAGTTTTTCTCAGAGCTATACCGAAGTGCTGCCGGTTTCTCTTCTGATTGTAAAGGTTGTCAAATCAATATATAAGAGGTTTAAAGTGTGAAACAAGCTGTTTCAGATCCGTTTCTCTGTTTCCGCCTTTGAAATGGACTAGAACTCTTCCAAACGACTCGTTTAGGTCAAAATCCGATCCTACAATTGGTATCAGAGCCAGTGAAGAAGAGTTCTTGTTGATTCAGCCGTAAAATCTGTTTCTACACCTTTCTTTTTCGAAAAACAAAACTTTTCACGGTTAAAATCGGACAAATTTCACGTATATTGTGCGCAAACATGGTTTAATCAATCCTTGAAAGTTTCAAGTTTAAAATCAGCCTAAATCCTGTATTTTTGTGAGATTTCGCTTCAATTGCTCGAACAAAATGATGACATCAGCAACTGTTTAGATCTGATTTCGCTTGAAAGATTGAATTACATGATAATTTCGCTTGAAAGTATGATGTCATGTAGATTTCGCTTGAATATTGTGTGTTAATTGCTGATTTCGCTTGAAATTTGATCAAGATCTCGCTTGAAAACATGACATATGTTTAGTTGATTTCGCTTGAGTTTACTCTGAGATTACGCTTGAATTCTTGTTGAACTTTTTGCTTGAAATCATATCAGTCTTGAGTCTACTTGAAATTAGTATCTGCTTGAATCTTCATTTAGATCTGAACTCGCTTGAATCTGCTTGATAGTGCACTGTATCGTATGTTTTTCTGGTAAAACAAGTTTGTGTTTAGTGTGGAAAGTGCATCGAAGTTGTGTGTACATGTGAATATATCGGTTTATATAGTGATTGTGAAGAATCATTTCGGGTCCTGCAAATAGCTTTTGATAAAATCAAGTAATGAATGAGATGATATTGTCTGCCATGTGACCTGAATTAAATACCAGTAGTCACGTGATTAACATTGAACGGAACAGTTTGTGATTAAACAATTAAAAAGGGTGTCAGCTAAAGTGGGTTTGGATATTTGAAATTTGCATGTGACAGTTCATGAGCACAATATTATATTGATAAGAGTTATTGCATGAAATTGAATTAATCATGTTCAGTATTCGATATATGTGCAATTCATGTGAATGTGTGTTTAGAGGTCCAATCATTATAAATCGATACATGTGATTTTGTGACCCAAAGTTCAAATTGGGTGAATGATGACAGCTACTTAGGATGTCAGATTGCATTTAATGTTACTTGTGTAATATCTCGGTTTATGTGAAAATTGTCTGTTTGTGAGTATCGATATGAATGAAAGAATTGTAAATTGAAATTGTTGATTATATGCATTGTGTGATTTGAAATTGCTTATGATATATTAGTTTATATGTGCTAGTTGATCGAGTTGTGTGCGAATTTAGTTCAAATTGTTTGAATAGAATCTACAGGTTGTGTGGTTTGACATTAAAATCCATTCGCACAAAATATGTTCACTTCGTACAGTGTATACCGAGGTCGCGTGGTTTGAGTCGTGGTTAGTTTCAGTTCGTACAGTTTGGAGTTCAAAGATTTCAAAGGGTCAAGTCACTTGAATTCGATTCGGGTCCTAGAAGTTCGCACAGTTGGTCAACGTTCAGTCCGCACAGAAAATCATCAGTTCGAGTACCAATTTGTTTCGATTAATTGATAAATCTTTTAACTAATTGTGTGTTGTTTGTGTTGTCAGGTACTTGTCGGTTTCTACAAGAGATTCAAGTTGCTAAAAAGAATGGATTCCGAGTTCTACAACGCATTTGCTACACCCTCGACTACTCCGGCTACAATTGCTCAAAACATGAAAGCAGAAAACGAAACAGGAACAATGCAAAAACCCCCGAAGCTTATGGGAATTGAGGAGTATCATGGATGGAAGAATCGCTTTGAGAATTGGGTTCAGGCAAACCATCTGAGAGCTTGGGAAAGCATTGAAACTGCATACATCAGACCACAGACTGCTATGAATGTTGATAAAATTATCTCGGAGTTTTCAGATCAAGAGAGAGAAAGTTATAAAGGAGAGAAAATCATGATAAGTCTGTTGCAGCAAGCTATAACAGAGGATATATTTGTTTTACTTCAGCATGATGGAAATGCGTTTTCGATCTGGAAAGCTCTTGAGAAGAAGTTTGAAGGAAGTACAGAGATGCTCCAGAGTAAAGCAGCGTTACTGAAGAAGGAGTTTGAGTTGTTTACAAGCATGCCTGGTGAGACTACAAAGACTCTCATTGAGAGATACTGTCATCTTGTACGCACCATGTCTCAGTTGAAGATTACTAAAACCCCAGCAGAATGGGTTGAAAAGCTTGCTGACGCTTTACCACAAAAGGAATGGGGTACATATCTTATGATTCTGAAGAATTCTGGACAGTTTAGCAGATTGTCGATTGGTCAGTTTATTGAAAAACTGGAAGCACAAGATCTTGAACAACAGAAGATTGCAAGAATGAATAGTTCAAGCAATCAACAAGACGTCAAACTGTATTACAAAGGAAATATTCAAACTACTGAAGCAAGTCCAAAGATCCAAACTGCATTTAGTGCTGGAAATCAATCTACTCCAAGCAGTCAAGGATCAGTCAACACAAGTGGGTTCTCAACGGTGAATCCTCCAGGTGTTCAAAGTGTATCTGCTAGAAATGGGCATTCAATTCAGTGTAATGTAGCTCTACATCTTCAAAATGGTCAAAATTATTCTGAAGAAGTTGTAAAGCATCATATGGGATTATTGGTCACTGCATTAGAGTCTTATGAAGGGTTAATTGCTGGAAGAATTGGCAATCCGATGCTCACAAAGGAAGATTATGACCAAATTGATGCAGAAGAGCTAGAACTAATGGATATTAAATGGGCTTTAGCTAGCGTTTTGAGGAGAGCAGAAAAATTTAGATTGGTTACAGGAAGAACTGATTTCTTGGATGCAAATCTTTCTAATCTTGGATTTGATAAATCTAAAGTTGTCTGTTTTCGTTGCAGGGAGAAAGGCCATTTTAAAAGAGAATGCAAGAATCAGGAGCCGAGAGGAGCTAAGGAGTCTGCTGGTAAAGATGATTATTATCGGAAGACCATTTATCAGCAAATTACTCACCAACCGCATCAACAAAAGGAACCTCAAACGGCACATGGAAAAATGATCGAGGATGCAAACAAAAAGGCTTACTATGGCATCACGGATCAAGATGATGAGAAAATGGCTGAAGGATTTAGCTGGGACAAGTACATTCCAGCTGATTCAAATGTTGGAGCGTTTATTGCTCATATTATTCGAAAGCCGGAAATGCTGAAGGAATGGATGGAAGTGTTATCTGATGAAGAGAAAAGTGAAGATGAAGGATCTGTTTCATCTGAAAACAGTTCGTCAGAGACAAGTGATAGTGATGAAGAAATTGAACAGATTAATATTGGAAAAACTCACTTATCTTCTGATAGCTTTGAATTTTATTTTGCAGAAAAATTGAAGAAACTGAAAGAGGAGAAAGCTGCAAAAGATTTGAAAAAGGTCAAAGTGGTTGAGAAGATTGTGGAAGTTGAAAAGATAGTTGAAGTTGAGAAGATAGTTGAAGTAGAAAAGATTGTTGAAGTCGAAAAGATAGTGGAAGTTGAAAAGATCATTGAAGTCACAAAACCATGTCTCACATGTTCAGAATCCTGCAAACAATGTGAAGAAAAAGACGAGAGGTTTAGTGAATCAGAAAAGTTGAAAGAAAAGTTGTTGTTTGATGTTAAGAATGTGAAAGAATCGTATGATGTATTAAACAGAACAGTGAATAGTTTGCAGAAAACTAATTCAGAAAGAGAAGCTGCTTTGAAGATGTTGAATGCAACAATGATGTCGAAGCAAAAAGAGATAAATTTTTACATCGAAGAATGTGCTAAATGGAAGCAAGAGTTGGATGGTGAAAAAGTTGAAAACGAAAGAATCAGAAGATTGCTGCGAAGTTATACAAGTTGTGATTACATAATTGATAGAATTTACCCTACTGTTGCAGGTTTCGAGGCGTTTAAAGATGAAGATAAAGACAAGAAATCAAAGAAGAAAACGGATACTGGTAAGAAACAGAACGTCTGTTATAACAAGTGTCCGCCTCCAATTTGGGAAGGGTATTCGCCTAGAAAACCGAATGAGGAACAAGTCCAAAAGGCAGTCAATCTAAAGTTAGAGTCCGAGTTAACCGATGTGTTACCAGACAATATTGACATCACGTTCACAGCGTCCGACACAGATCATGAGTCCGAACTGATAAAACGAGTGGTCGATCAGGTGTTGGATAAGGATGAGGAGTCAGAGTCAAAGTCCGAGTCCGAAAGTTTGTGTCAGTCAGTCGGGAGTTCGAGTTCGTCCGAAAAGAGTTCAAAGTCGTCGGGAAAACGGGTTTACAGTAAAGAATTTTTGTTGTCAAAATCTAATTTGAATGACGAAACATTTGAAGTTGCATATACTTTGAATGATTCTGACAAATTATATTTTGATAAAGAATTTCCAATTAGAAGTGTTCGTTTTGACATGATTAAAAAGGTTTTCAAAATGACAGAAATTAATATTTCTGAAATCAAAGATTTAAATCTTACTGGAAAACCTAAAAAATACACTTCAAGATTTCAACAACGGTTAAACAAGAAAAAAGGTTACAATTCTGGTTCTGGTTTTCAAAAGAAACCAAACCACAATTGTAGCTACAAAAAGAAAGGACTTGGTTTTATTCCACCAGAAAATTATAAAAATGAGAACATTTCTAAAACAAATACAAAATATGTTGCAGGAACTAGCCATGAAGAAGAATCAAAAAGCTCATTCTGGAAGCAATCAAACACAGAATTTCTTGCAAAGAAAGTGCAGAATGAAACTTATCAAAGAAAGGAGACAAGAACCTGTTACAGATGCAATGAAGTTGGTCATATTGCATGGAACTGTCCCCAAGCAACAAAAACAAAACAGGGAGTCTCACAAAAACTGAAAGAAGTTATTGTTGACAAAACTGAACCACCAACTGAAAGATTCAAAGTATTCAAAAATTCAACATATGAAGTTGGAGAGTGTTCAAAAAGGTTTTACAAGAAGAAGGGAAATCTTGACAACCAAGCTTGGGTTGTTAAGAAATCAGAGGTAAAATCTGGCGATGAATCTGATTCCACAAAGTCAGAGGAGCCACAGGTTGAGCTAAAAAGTGAAAACTCAGTTCCTCAAATGGATGATGAGAACTTTCCATCATTGAGGACTGAATATTTTAAATCAAAAGTTGGGAAAGTTGAGATCTCTAATCAATTTTATTCTGATAAGAATGAATTTGATGCTGAGAAAGCGTTTAATGGAAACGTAAAGAAAATTTTTGGAAAAATGATCGATGGGAAGGTAAAAGGGGTAAAGGAGTTTTATGCTACAAAGAAGGCAACTTATAGCCCAACCCCTAGTGAAGTTGAGAAGGTTACACCCAAGGCTGGTCAGGCTTGGGTGGATATTTTATTTCATTGAAAAACCTGACTTGCCGGAGCTCCCAGGTTGGTAAGAGTGGAGCAGGAATCGGCATCATTCTTTATATCAGATATTGATTGTGTTTATTTACAAATGGTTGAAAGAGGTTTTCAATGTCAAGTGGTAAATCAAGGACATTAAATTGTACTTAATTTTCTACAAATGATTGAGGAAAGATATGATGAACCCCTAACTTTACAAGTGGTAAAATCAACAAAACCTATTTTCCGGAAAAATCATTTTGGTTAAAACAAACTTAAGTGTTTTGAAATCATAATGAGAAAATAGTTTTGTGTAAGGGGGAGTTCTGATTGTTTATGCCAAGTGGATGGCGAATTGAAGTGATTTGATATCAGTTGTCACTTTCTGTATAGTTTATTTTCAAATTTCCTAAAATGTGTTTGCATTTTAGGGGGAGTAGAAAATTTCAGAAAATCCAAAAACATTTGAAAATTTGAGAAAGACAAAAACATGATAAAATTCAAAAATGAGTTTCGTTGTAAAAAGAGGAAATGATAGTACATCAGTGGACTATCACAACATGCTAAAGAAATGGAAAGTCAAATGTGATAAACAATCTCACTGTGGATATGTCAGTAGGTTTTTGCACATTTAGTAAATTGTGACGAGATATAAACATAAAATTTACTTGCGTCTACGTGGGGAACACCTCCAGGATATATAGGTAACCCCTGAAATCTTGGTTGAAGGGTCCCGTATTCTGAGATACTAGGTCTTTATGCTTAGTGATATCTGGGGTATTATCCCGGGACTTCTGATTTTGCGTAAGCAATGGCTTAGTCCCCGGAGAATACTTTTCGCATGCTTGAAAAATAGCGCACCCTCAGCTAAAAATGATGAAACATTGAAAAATGTTAATCATGGCTGTTGTAATACAAAAGATCCTCTAAAGGGGACACACCTAAAAGTCAACTAGGCTCTCTGCTGAACGGAAGTTCTGACCTGAGCTATCACGGTTGCATAATTTATTCCCCTTACAGATATCATCTAGGTATACTCACCTGTAAGACTGAATATTGGGGTCTGGATACGGGAGTATATACTGAGGTGGGACACATGTAGATGTTTAAGTCCTAAAACACTAATTCGTATCTCGAAGCAGTTGAATTTTGTGTGAAAATTTAAGTGGACAAATATACTGACAATCTAGGTGAATTGTTTAGAACTTAATATGTTTAAAGCTTAACGGTGTTGGTGATTTGTCTCAAAAACTGATATGATCCTCTTACACGAACTCACAAAAATATAGTTTGTAAATAGTTCTTTACTGCATTTTATTTCTGTTATTTCAAAATACAAAAAGATTTTCGGTGTGTTTTAGCATAAATTTTGAAAAATCCAAAAAGATTTTAGACAACTGATGTTGAAGAGCTGATTTTCAAAATTCCGAGTTCTGAACATGACGAACAGGTTTGGGAAAGTTTGTTTGAAGAGATAAAAATTCGTTAAATGATCATTGTTAATGTTTGTTTGTATATTGATTGGAGAAGAGTTAGTGTTGATGCATGAAATTTGATAAATTGTTAAATATTTTTTTTGTGAATCTTATTTTTGGGTAGAGGATGTGCAGGATAGCAAATAGAGTGCCAGGTTCCGATACCTGAGGATTCTGAAATTCTGTAAAAGCTAGACTACGATCCTAGCATGTTTTGAGGGGGGGTCTGTTAGAGAGAGAGAGAATTGGAGATAGAATAGAGCCAGGTAGAGATCCTGAAGGAAGTCCAAAGACTGATAAAGATTGAAGATTGCAAAGACTCGACACTTAAGACTCGTCAACATCTGAGGGGGAGTCTGTTGGTGCACACATCTGTCGTCTTCGTCTTGTATCGAGTCTCGGGTTCGGTGCGATTCTAAACAAGGCATGATATCATCATCTAGGATGATGACATCACATTAATGACATCATCATTGCATCATAACACAAAAGGACAAAAGTGAATGCATGAAGTTAAAAACAGATTGCACGTTGTTGAATGATTTCGCTTCAAGACAAAGTAGTAACTGTCAATTTCGCTTGAGAGGTGTCGCTTGAAGCCTTCATGTTTTGCTTCAAGCGAAATCATGTGTTCTATATATAGGTTATTTGGCTTTTCATTTGTAACAGTTTTTCTCAGAGCTATACCGAAGTGCTGCCGGTTTCTCTTCTGATTGTAAAGGTTGTCAAATCAATATATAAGAGGTTTAAAGTGTGAAACAAGCTGTTTCAGATCCGTTTCTCTGTTTCCGCCTTTGAAATGGACTAGAACTCTTCCAAACGACTCGTTTAGGTCGAAATCCGATACTACAGGAAAAAAGAGAATGACTCACATTGCAGGTTTAAACGGTCAAAGCTCGCCTACTGGTTAAGCTGGTAACCTAATTAAACATACAATTCAAACGAAACTAGGTTAGTAACTTAATACAACGTTTACGATAATCGCGAGATCGAAGCCCTAACGATGAATGACAAAGTATAGCCCAATTTAGGCAGCACTTAAACATCCATCGGATCGGTTTTAATCGATCGGATATAGTACCGTAGCAGTGATCGAGTTATTACCCCATTATCGTAGCAGAGTGTTGGTACCTCGGGTATATTATTTTGATCAGACTATTAGAGAAAGAAAGAAAATGTTTGAGCACGTTTGAAAGGCCACTGCTTGTTTCAATTTATAGCTGTTTCGCAAGTCGCTCGTGCCCCGCGACATGCTAAGTCAAGGGCCTCCGCGGCCCGCGAGCGCGCACCTAGCTATGGCTAGGGCTTCTGTGTCACCACCTAGGTTTGACACGTGTATGACATGTGTCACACAACGTGTCTGGATCAGCTCAAGGCTCTAGCGCCCCGCGAGAGTCTTACCCTTAATGGGTCGCGGCCCGCGACAGACTAAAATATTTTTTTTCTTGGATTTTCATAAAAAATAAAGTTATAGGGGTTCAGTTTTACACTTACGAAACAATGTGAGGTGTTTTTGAGAGTTGTTACATCCTCCCCACATTGTTTATAATCTCGTCCTCAAGATTTACTTGAACAAATAAGGATATTTTCTTTCATCTCTGATTCTAGCTCCCACGTATATTCAGGTCCTTTCTTTGAATCCCATTTTACCTTGACCAGTATCAATCTCTTGTGTTTGAGATTCTTGACTTTTTATCTTCTATTTGCAAAGGTTTTTCAACAAGCTTCAACTTTTCATTTACCTCTATATCCTGGAGAGGTACTACCAGTGATTCATCGGATAAACATTTCTTAAGATTACATACATGAAATACATCATGTACTCCTGCTAATTCTTCTGGTAGTTGTAATTGATAAGCAACTGGTCATATCCGTTGGATAACTTTAAAAGGTGCGACATATCTTGGACTTAACTTTCCTTTCTTACCGAATCAGACTACTCATTTCCAAGGAGAAACTTTTAATAGCACTTTGTCTCCAACTTGAAATTCTAGTGGTTTTCGTCGATGGTCTGCATAACTCTTTTGGCGATCTGGTGCCTTTTTTTAATCTTTCCTTGATTTGAGTTATCTTATCGGTGGTTTCCTGTACAAGTTCAGGACCTGATAATTGACTTTCTCCTGTTTCTGCCCAACATAATGGAGTTCGGCACTTTCGTCCATAAAGTGCTTCAAATGGGGCAGCATTGATGCTTGTGTGATAACTATTGTTGTAGGAGAATTCTATCAGTGGTAGATGGTCGTCCCAATTTCCACCGAAACCTTTAACACATGCTCTCAGCATGTCTTCTAAGGTTTGGATCGTCTTTTCACTTTGTCCATCTGTTTGAGGATGGTATGTTGTACTTAGGTTTAATCGTGTCCCCATCGCTTGTTGGAAACTTTTCCAAAAATGTGAAGTGAAACGACTATCTCTATCAGATACAATGGAGAGTGGAACTCCATGTAGTGATACTATCTCATTCACATATAACTTAGCTAATTTTTCCATGCTAAAGGTTTCCTTGATTTGTAGGAAATGAGCTGATTTGGTTAATCGATCTACAATCACCCAGATTGCATCGTTACCTTTTCTTGTTTTGGGTAACTTGGTAATAAAATCCATTGTTATCAATTCCTATTTCTATACTGGCATTTCTAACTGTTGAAGTAAACCTGAAGGTTTCTAGTGTTCTGCTTTAACTTGTGAACAAGTTAAACACTTAGAAACGTAACTGCCTATGTCCTTTTTCATTCCTATCCACCAAAAAAATTTCTTTAAATCTTAATACATCTTTTTGTTACCAGGATGTATCGTATACCTAGATTTATGGGCTTCCTATAATATTTTATCTCTTAGATTTCCTTGTTTAGGTACCCAAATTCTTTTCTTATGGAATCTCCAAACTCCATCAGTTCCCTGATCTAATTCCTTTATCCTTCCTTTCATCCCTTCAGTATCATCTTTGATTGCTGTTTCTTGAATACTTTTCAGTTATTTCATTAAATCTACTTGCAGATTTAACCTAACAGCACGTACTTGTCTTTGCTTCTCATGATACTTACAACTTAAGGCGTCTGCTACTACATTCGCTTTTCCTTCGTGATATTGAATATAACAGTCATAATCACTTAAGATTTCCATCCACCTTCTTTGCCTCATGTTCAATTCTTTTTGCCCAAAAATATATCTTAAACTCTTATGATCTGTAAAGACGGAAAACTTACTACCATACAGATAATGTCTCCAAATTTTAAGGACAAAAATTATTGCTCCTAATTTGAGGTCATGAGTTGTGTAATTTTCCTCGTGCTTTTTCAATTGCCTTGATGCATACGTGATCACTTTCTTACGTTGCATTAACACATATCCTAATCCTAGCTTAGAAGCATCACAGTAAACTACAAAATCAATAGTTTTACAAGTTTACTTAGTTAATGGGACAACTATCTTAGAAAAGTCTTGGATAAAATGCCTATAGTATCCAGCTAATCCTAGAAAACTTCTAACTTCTGTAGCTGATTTCGGGACTTTCCAATTTGTGATAGCTTCTATCTTTGAAGGGTCTACATGAATACCTTCGTGATTCACCATGTGACCTAGGAATTGCATCTCTTGTAACCAAAATTCACACTTAGAAAATTTAGCATAAAGCTTTTCCTTTCTTAACAGGGTTAAGAGTGCATGCAAATGCTCAGTGTTCATCCTGGCTTTTGGAATAGATAAGTATATCGTCAATGAAGACAATTACAAATTTATCCAAGTACGGTTTACATATCCTATTCATCAAATCCATAAACGCTGCAGGAGCATTTGTTAATCCAAATGGCATGAATGTAAACTCGTAGTGACCGTACCTAGTTCTGAAAGCAGTTTTAGGAATGTCTTCTTCCTGTACTTTCAGTTGATGGTATCCGGAGCGCAAATCTATCTTAGAAAAATACCTATCTCCTTGAAGTTGATCAAAAATATCATCAATTCTAGGTAACGGGTATCGATTCTTATTGGTAACCTTATTTAATTCTCTATAATCGATACACATTCACATTGACCCATCTTTCTTTTTCATGTACAACACCGGTGCTCCCCAAGGGGATGAACTGGGTTATATGAATCCTTTTCCTAACAATTCATCTAATTGCCTTTTCAATTCTAACATCTCTGTTGGTGCTAAACGGTAAGGTGCCTTAGCAATTGGAGCAGTTCCAGGTACTAGATGAATTCTAAATTCTACTTCTCTATCTGGTGGTAATCCAGGTAGATCTTCTGGGAATACATCAGGGTATTCTGATACTACTGGAATTTCCTTAAGTTCTTTGCTCTTAGTGCTAATGATTACCGAAATCATATACAGTATGCCTTGCTTTCGTACGTAACTAGCAGCTTTCATTACTGATATGAATTTCATTGGCTTACTTGGCTTATTTCCTGTAATCAAAATCATCTCTCCGGTCGGCGCATGAATTTCCACCGAATTTTGATCACATAGGATTCAAGCATGGTTGGCTACTAACCAATCCATTCCTAACACTACATCGAATCCTACTAAATTCATGGGTAGAAGGTTTGCTGAGAATTTATGCCCTAATAGTTCTATTTTTCCTTCATGAAGTACCTCACTTATACTAATAGGATTTACGTCGGTCGTTTCCACCGTATAAACTTGACTAAGTTTGGTTAATGGTTACTTAAGACCTTGGCAGAAGGAAGTATTTATAAAACTTTGGTTTTCACCAGAGTCAAATAATACTTTTGCATAAACATCATGGATAAGGAATTTACCAGCTATCACGTCGGGAATCAGATCTGCCTCTTGCGTTGTCAGCTGAAAAGCTCTTGCATTCTTCTTGTTAGTTCCGTCGGCTGCTTTTGCTTTGTTATCAGGTCTCTTGGCTAATTTAGGGCAATTTGGCTTGAAATGCCCTGCCTCCTCGCAATTGAAACAGATCGTAGATTTCTTTCTACAATCTTCTTCTCTATGCCCAGGTATTTTACAGAAATTGCAGTATTCCTTATATTTTACAAAACGTTACGGTTTCTGCAAAATGGTGGTGCGGAAGACTGCCCAGCTCCCTTTTTCTTGTAATTACTATTATTACACGAATGAAAACCTTGGGTAATCTTCTGAGCCAATTCCTTCTTTCTATTCTCCTCTCTTGTACGAACCAATCCTTCAGTCAAGGTATTGGCCAATTAGACTGCATCGTCAATAGTCCGAGGTCTAGCAGCCTTGACTATATCGCAGATTTCGCTAATCAATCCCCAAATATAGCGAGAAATAAGTATAGGTTCTGGCGAAGCTAGGGTCGGCACTATTCTTGCATACTCGAAGAATTTCGATGTATACTCACGGCATTTAACATCCACCATTATGTGGTTTAGGAACTGGTTTGCCATTTGTTCCTTTTCATAAGAAGGACATAACTTCCTTTTTATCAGTTCCTTAAACTCCGCCCAACTCATGGAATAAGCCATGTAGCTTTCTTTAGCTTGTAACACTGTATTCCACCATTCTAATGCTTCCACTTTGAAGAGGTGGGAAGCATACATCACCCTGTCTTCTTCTGCGCACTTACTTATTTTGATAACAGCTTCTGTCTTTTCTAGCCATTGTAGTGCTGCAGTAGCGCCTTCGCTGTCACACCCCCAAAATCCACCATGCGGAGTACCACCGCTTGGAGGCGTGACGTGACCAGGATCGAGCCACCAATCATATCGAACAACGTATTTTAGTATATAAAATCAATCACAATACAATTGGTGACCAAAAGGAAGTTAACCAAGTTCAATTTAAACAGCGGAAGCATAAGACGTTAAACCAAAACATAAGTTTGTAGTTTCATAAGTTTAAAGACCCCAACATAAGTTTCAAAAGTTCATAACGTTTATTTAGTAAGTACGGGACATATGAGTTCGCATTCCACAACGACCACCTCCATGTGCAAGCTCCATAGCATCTAACGACCTGCAAGACATGTAACAACTAGTCAACAACAAAGTTGAGTGAGTTCACGTTTGGTTGTTTAGTTAATGAGTTCGTATCAGGAATCGGAAGTTCGTTTCATAACCAAGTATTACCCATTATCCTTGATTCCCAAACCTTTACGATATTTAGTGGGGGCTTCCCATTATGTATGTTACTAGACTAGGCGCATCCATAAGTGTCCTTCCCAATCCGAGGACGGTGTTAAGTATGAGTGTACGTAGGTTTTACGTACGTGCCCTTCTCATCCGAGGACAGTAGTGAGTGTGAGTGTACGTAGGTTTTACGTACGTGCCCTTCTCATCTGAGGACAGTAGTGAGTGTACGTAGGTTTTACGTACGTGCCCTTCTCAATCCGAGGACAGTAGTAGGTAGTCTAGTAGTGTTGGTAATATAAATAGAGTGATAGTACGAGTAGTTATTCAATCCCATTCCCAACCACCGGGAATCCCATGCCTTAGTAAGGGTGTGAACTCACCTCGGTTTGCTCGGTTAGATTCTCAATATAGCTAACAGTCAAGGTCGGTCAATCACGTCCTAGTATGATTTACCAGTTAGTCATTTAGTGACTTTCAAATAGAACACAAAGTTCCTACACGTATCTATCACACAACATGCATCGCTGTAACGGTTTATGCCCATCTAAGTTTCCCGTCCATTCCCCACTCAAAATCAATCATACGATAATGCACATAACATATATAACATGTTAAATCATTCACAGATAGCATACTCGACATTTAGACACGCAAGTCACAACTTATGTCAATTCAGCATTAATACACCAAAACCGGCTGTTTTCGGACATTTAAATAAAATAGTTAGATTATTCCAAAAATTCCCAAATTTTTATACAATGTCATAAACATTCCATATTTTATTGTGTAGAAATATCGGGGTCCGGTTCATCACCAATATTTTATAAAAATTCATATTCGGGACTGAACTCAGATTTATGTATTTCTGACCACAGTCCACGAAACAATTTATTAAAAATTCATCGTAAGTCCGGTTCGCGAAATTCCAGTGGGGTAATTACAAATACTTCAGTTATCATCTACAGTAAAATTTTCATGGTCCGATTCATCACAAAACTCAGGTTATGACTGAAAGTACGACACCCATTTATTGCTGTCAAAATTCAGCTTAAGTAGCTGTTACAAATTAGCACTTTAAAAATAGTAAACGAAGTCCAAAAATTACGATTCCGGTGCCATTAGAACCGTATTTCATAATGACATATTTTAGATTCAAAATATCGATTTTTCGTTGAGTTTAAGACCTGTTTACAGCCAACAGAAGTGGGCTGTAAAAGTTGGACAGATTCTGATTTAAAGTGTTTAACCTTCTAAATTGTGTTCGATCGATTCCGTTAACGAGTTTAGTGACCACAACAACATCATATACTAATATCATTCAGTAAAGCATCAGATAATCACCCAATCATCATAATCACACAAGATCTACATGATTTACACACATATTTATCCATTAACCACCTTGTTCATCACTTTAGTGAACTTTTAGACTTTGATCTTATATGTTCGAAATCTTTAACCGACGAAACTTTTATTAACCACTCTAGACAAGATCAAGAAGAGGTTTAGAGTCACTTACTACTAGCTCGAGGCTAGGGGAGATTCTAGTCGAAAATCGAGTGGATAAAAGCAATAGAATGAGGTCCTTCGCGTTCCGTTTGCACCAAGCTTCCTAACACGCGATCCTCGACACTTGTATGGACTTGGAATATGAAGATCCAAATCGAAAATATGATGGATGATATAGGGGTGTTTGGCCGTGAGCTTCTTGAGGGAGAGAGAGAGTTGATTTTGTTCAAGTGTGGTTGAGAAATGTTTAGGAAACCATGAGGCATATTTATAAACCATTCAATATGATTAACCAAAGGATTTAGTGTTCTCTAGATATGAAACAAGAGATTAAAATAATCTAGCAAGGACAAAAGGATGTCCCCCCTCTTGGGGACGGTTAGTTAAGGGGGGGGGGGGGGGGGGGTTCCTAGTTCAAACTCAACCAAACACTAAGTATGCAGTTAGGTTAATCTAGTTAGTTAAGTGATTAACCCGGTTAGTAGTGTGTTGTGCTTTACAGTGGGTGTTAGGGTATTCAGGGGACCCTAACTGGCTCAGAAAAAGAAAACAACGTTACTGGCAATATTTTCATGTTCCGGGTATAGTCCGGTTGTTCGGTTCGACACTGTTCCGATAAAATGCTTAATTAATCCGTAAAGCGTCCTACTTATATATTTTGTAACGTTTTTACTTTCTAACACTCAGGAAAATATAACGGACTATTTAGTGACCTTTCTGTACACTATTAGTATATTAACAAATACGTGTAAGCATAACACAGATATCAGAAAGCAGTTAAGTGATGCCACACAGTCGTCAAGCACATTAATTATTATTAATAAACTGTACGGTTACATGGGATTATGAGGGTTGTCACATTCTCCCCCTGTTATGAGAATTTCGTCCTGAAATTTAGCGCGTGGTTACTGAGGAAGCTAGTTAAGTTGCGTTGTTTTCCAGATTTTCCTGGGGTGTCACATCATCCCCCCGTTGATTTGGAATTTCGTCCTGAAATTCTGCGGTAGCTTCAGCCTCAGTAGTGGTTGCGTTTTTCTTAAACAGTTGGGGATACTTGAGTTTCATTTGGTCTTCGCGTTCCCAGGTATACTCTGGGCCACGACGAGCATTCCAACGAACTCGAACGAGAGGTATTCTTGTGTGCTTGAGAATCTTAACATCTCGATCAGTAATCTCTACTGGTTCCTCGACGAATCGCAGCTGGTCGTCGATTGTGAGTTCCTTGAGAGGAACTATGAAGGGCTCATCTGACAGACACTTCTTCAGATTTGATACGTGGAATACGTTGTGAACTCCGCTGAGTTCTTCAGGTAGATCCAACCTGTAGGCGACTTGGCCAATTTTCTCAATGACTTTGAACGGTCCGACATAACGCGGATTGAGTTTGCCTCGTTTGCCAAAGCGGACTACACCTTTCCAAGGTGAGACTTTGAGTAGCACTCGATCCCCAACCTGGAGCTCGAGTGGTTTTCTTCCCTCATCAGCATAGCGTTTCTGACGGTCACGAGCTGCCGCCATTCGCTGTCGTATCTGAGCAATTTTCTCGGTGGTATCTACCACATGTTCTGGGCCAGTGATTTGGCTGTCACCAACTTCTGCCCAACAGAGAGGCGATCGGCATTTGCGTCCGTACAATGCCTCAAACGGAGCGGCTTGGATGCTGGTGTGGTAGCTGTTGTTATATGAGAACTCCACTAGCGGGAGGTGCTTCTCCCAGCCGTTACCAAAATCGATTACACATGCCCTAAGCATGTCTTCAAGGGTTTGGATGGTGCGTTCAGATTTCCCATCCGTCTGCGGGTGATAAGCGGTGCTCATATCTAAACGTGAGCCAAAGGACTTGTCCATTGCTTGCCACAGTTCAGAAGTGAAACGCGCGTCACGATCAGATATAATAGAGATTGGCACCCCGTGCCTTGACACTACCTCCTTTAGATAAATGTCTGCAAGAGTAGAAAACTTATCCGTTTCTTTGATGGCCAGAAAATGTGCAGACTTGGTCAGTCGATCTACTATCACCCAAATGGTATCGTTTCCGCGTTGAGATCTGGGCAGGCCAGTAACGAAATCCATGGAAATTTGCTCCCATTTCCATTTCGGGATCTCCGGTTGTTGAAGTAGGCCTGATGGTTTCTGATATTCAGACTTGACTCTCGCACAAGTCAAGCACTTACTGACGTAGGTTGCTATGTGGGCTTTCATGCCAGGCCACCAGTACGTAGTCTTGAGATCGTGGTACATTTTATCCGAACCAGGATGTACCGAATAACGAGACTTATGTGCTTCATCCATCACAAGCTCGCGTAAGTTGCCATAAAATGGAACCCAGATGCGTCCGTTAACATAGTAGGCACCGTCTCCCTTTTGTTCTAGCCGCTGCCTCGATCCTCGTAGGGACTCAGCCCTGATGTTTTCTGCTTTCAATGCTTTGACCTGGGCATCTCGAATCTGAGCAGGAAGGTTAAACTGGATGGTTAGCTGTAATGCTCGTACACGCTTAGGTAAAGTATCCTTTCGACTGAGGGCGTCAGCCACAACATTGGCTTTGCCCGGATGATACTTGATAGCGCATTCGTAATCATTCAAGAGTTCGACCCATCGGCGTTGTCGCATGTTTAACTCTTTTTGCTTGAAGATATGCTCGAGACTCCTGTGGTCGGTGTAAATGGTGCACTTGGTACCGTACAGGTAATGTCTCCATATCTTAAGTGCGAATACAACTGCTCCCAGTTCCAGATCGTGAGTAGTGTAGTTTCTTTCGTGAACTTTAAGTTGGCGCGATGCGTAGGCAATGACCTTGTCACGTTGCATCAATACGCAACTAAGTCCTTGGATGGAAGCGTCGCAATAAACCACGAAATCATCGGTGCCTTCTGGCAATGAGAGGATAGGCGCGCTACAAAGTCTATCCTTTAGATGTTGAAATGCGGACTCCTGTGCATCACCCCAACGATAGATGACACCCTTCTGAGTCAGTGAAGTGAGAGGTTGCGCAATCTTGGAGAAATCTTTTATAAACCTTCTGTAATATCCGGCCAAACCCAAGAATTGGCGGATTTCTGTTGGTGTGCGGGGTGCGGGCCAGTTCTTGATCGATTCAACCTTAGATGGATCCACATGAATTCCATCCTTGTTTACCACGTGGCCTAGAAAGTGGACTTCGCGAAGCCAGAAATCACATTTCGAAAACTTGGCATACAACCGTTCCTTTCGAAGAAGTTCCAGCATAAGTCGTAGATGCTGCTCGTGTTCCTCCTGACTCTTAGAATAGATCAGGATATCATCGATGAACACAATAACGAACTTATCCAGGTAAGGCTTGCACACTCGGTTCATGAGATCCATGAAGACTGCCGGTGCATTCGTCAGCCCGAACGGCATAACCAGAAACTCGTAATGGCCGTAACGAGTTCTGAATGCTGTTTTGGAGACGTCCTCATCTCGGACTCTCAGCTGATGGTATCCCGATCTCAAATCAATCTTGGAGTAATAGCTCGACCCTTGCAACTGGTCGAATAAATCGTCAATACGTGGAAGAGGATAACGATTCTTCACAGTCACCTTGTTGAGTTCGCGATAGTCAATACACATCCTGAAGGTACCATCTTTCTTCTTCACGAATAGTACTGGAGCTCCCCAGGGTGAAGAGCTAGGACGTATAAAACCCTTTTCCAAGAGTTCTTGTAGTTGTGTGGACAGTTCTTCGAGTTCTGATGGGGCTAGACGATATGGTGCTCGAGCTACTGGCGCTGCTCCAGGAGCTAGCTCGATTTGAAACTCAACTTGGCGATGAGGAGGAAGACCAGGTAATTCCTCAGGAAATACCTCGGGAAATTCGCGCACAATAGGGATGTCTTCAATTCTCTTCTCTTCCGTAGATGTGTCAGTAACGAGTGCTAAAATGGCAGTGTGGCCCTTTCGTAAACACTTCTGGGCCTTAAGGAAAGAGATGATGCCTTCGACAGCACCACTCTTGTCGCCACGAATCACGAGGGGTTCTTTATCAGAACGAGGAATGCGGATGATTTTCTCCTTGCAAACAATCTCCGCTTGATGATGAGATAACCAATCCATCCCAATAACGACGTCGAAACTACCAAGTGTGATAGGAACAAGATCGATAGGGAAAGTCTGACCAGCTAAGACGAGGTTACAACCTTTAACTACGTGTGTGGCTTCAAGACTTTTACCGTTAGCTAGTTCTACCGTGTGTTTGGTGTTCAGGAGTGTTGGGGTGCGCTTAAGAATTTGGCTAACTTTCACGGACACATAACTAGTATCGGCACCCGAATCGAATAAAACAGTAACGAAGAAGTCGTCAAGAAGAAACTTACCCATCACAACGTTGGGATCATTCCTTGCTTCTCCCTGACCAATCACGAACACACGACCCCTTGCCCCGTTGCCATTGTTGTCTCCCCCATTGTTGCCCCCATTATTGTTCCCGTTTCCTTGGTTGTGATTTTGATTCTGATTTAACTGCGGGCAGTGTCTCTTGAAGTGATCTTCAGCACCACACTGAAAGCATCCCTTGTTGCCCTGTTGCTGTTGCTGATTCTGCGGTGCTTGCTGTTGCTGCTGACGATTCTGATTCGTAGGCCGTGGGCTCCTGCAATCCTTGGCTTCATGACCCATCTTGAGACACCTCTGACAGTGTCCCTTGTTGCACTGACCACTGTGGTGTCTGTTGCATTTGTTGCACTTTGGGTGGTTTCCTCGATATCCACCCTGCCCTTGACTACCAGAAAAGTGTTGGCCAGGGCTCCTATGGTCCTCAGTCCTTCGTTGCTGAGACTGAGACTGAACAGAGGTAGAGCCTTTGCCGGAATTCCCATCCCATTTTCGTTTGTTGTCGGTAGGTGCATCAGAAGTAGCAGCACCAATACGCTTGGGTAGTCTGTTTTGTTCCACTGCCTGGTCGGTGAGACGATGAGCCAATTTGACGACTTGCTGGATGGTACCCAAGTTGGCTGAAGTCACATGACTTTGAATCGCTGGTGCAAGGCCCTTGAGGTAAAGCTCAATACGTTTGATGGGAGGGTCCACCATGGTTGGGCACAGGATGGCCAGTTCATTCGACCTCTTGGTATACGCCTCAATCTCAGATCCTGTCATCTTCAGATTGTAAAATTCCACTTCTAGCTTGTGGATGTCATCCCGACTACAGTACTCCTCTTTGATCAGCTCTTTGAAACCATTCCAGGGCGTGGCATTAGCAACTGCCAGTCCTAGTAGTTGAACCTGTGCCTTCCACCAGGTTAACGCAGCTCCTTCAAGTGTTCCGGTAGCATATTTCACCCTACGGTCTTCGGGGCATTCGCACATCTCGAAAACTGTCTCAAGCTTTTCAAACCAGTGAAGAAGGCCCACTGCTCCTTCGGTGCCACTGAAAGTGGTAGGTCGACAGTCCATGAACGTCTTGAATGTGCACACAGGAGGTTGAGCATGTTGACCTCCTGCAGGGTTAGCTGCGAGTGCCTCCGCAACTCGTTCGTTGATCAAAGCCGTCAACTAGGCTTGAGTGAGGTTGATACGTCCTTCGCGTCCGCTCATGATCTTCATAATGAAGCAACGTAAGTGAGGAAAGTGTCGCGAAAGTGTGTAAGTGTGTGGGACGACATTAGAGAGTAAGCACACAAGGTTCAAATAGCAATTATCACGTTATCTAATGCATAGTGAGAACTATCTAACCGACAATATAACATAATCATACCACTTATGGTGTCGAGTCTTGCACGTGGAGCGAAGCGTCGTTGTGGATCGTTGAGCACTGTACAGGTTATAGTCTGGTTTTAATAAAAACTTTTTCCCTTATTAAAAACCAAGTTCACTATAACCAATGGCTCTGATACCAATCTGTCACACCCCCAAAATCCACCATGCGGAGTACCACCGCTTGGAGGCGTGACGTGACCAGGATCGAGCCACCAATCATATCGAACAACGTATTTTAGTATATAAAATCAATCACAATACAATTGGTGACCAAAAGGAAGTTAACCAAGTTCAATTTAAACAGCGGAAGCATAAGACGTTAAACCAAAACATAAGTTTGTAGTTTCATAAGTTTAAAGACCCCAACATAAGTTTCAAAAGTTCATAACGTTTATTTAGTAAGTACGGGACATATGAGTTCGCATTCCACAACGACCACCTCCATGTGCAAGCTCCATAGCATCTAACGACCTGCAAGGCATGTAACAACTAGTCAACAACAAAGTTGAGTGAGTTCACGTTTGGTTGTTTAGTTAATGAGTTCGTATCAGGAATCGGAAGTTCGTTTCATAACCAAGTATTACCCATTATCCTTGATTCCCAAACCTTTACGATATTTAGTGGGGGCTTCCCATTATGTATGTTACTAGACTAGGCGCATCCATAAGTGTCCTTCCCAATCCGAGGACGGTGTTAAGTATGAGTGTACGTAGGTTTTACGTACGTGCCCTTCTCATCCGAGGACAGTAGTGAGTGTGAGTGTACGTAGGTTTTACGTACGTGCCCTTCTCATCTGAGGACAGTAGTGAGTGTACGTAGGTTTTACGTACGTGCCCTTCTCAATCCGAGGACAGTAGTAGGTAGTCTAGTAGTGTTGGTAATATAAATAGAGTGATAGTACGAGTAGTTATTCAATCCCATTCCCAACCACCGGGAATCCCATGCCTTAGTAAGGGTGTGAACTCACCTCGGTTTGCTCGGTTAGATTCTCAATATAGCTAACAGTCAAGGTCGGTCAATCACGTCCTAGTATGATTTACCAGTTAGTCATTTAGTGACTTTCAAATAGAACACAAAGTTCCTACACGTATCTATCACACAACATGCATCGCTGTAACGGTTTATGCCCATCTAAGTTTCCCGTCCATTCCCCACTCAAAATCAATCATACGATAATGCACATAACATATATAACATGTTAAATCATTCACAGATAGCATACTCGACATTTAGACACGCAAGTCACAACTTATGTCAATTCAGCATTAATACACCAAAACCGGCTGTTTTCGGACATTTAAATAAAATAGTTAGATTATTCCAAAAATTCCCAAATTTTTATACAATGTCATAAACATTCCATATTTTATTGTGTAGAAATATCGGGGTCCGGTTCATCACCAATATTTTATAAAAATTCATATTCGGGACTGAACTCAGATTTATGTATTTCTGACCACAGTCCACGAAACAATTTATTAAAAATTCATCGTAAGTCCGGTTCGCGAAATTCCAGTGGGGTAATTACAAATACTTCAGTTATCATCTACAGTAAAATTTTCATGGTCCGATTCATCACAAAACTCAGGTTATGACTGAAAGTACGACACCCATTTATTGCTGTCAAAATTCAGCTTAAGTAGCTGTTACAAATTAGCACTTTAAAAATAGTAAACGAAGTCCAAAAATTACGATTCCGGTGCCATTAGAACCGTATTTCATAATGACATATTTTAGATTCAAAATATCGATTTTTCGTTGAGTTTAAGACCTGTTTACAGCCAACAGAAGTGGGCTGTAAAAGTTGGACAGATTCTGATTTAAAGTGTTTAACCTTCTAAATTGTGTTCGATCGATTCCGTTAACGAGTTTAGTGACCACAACAACATCATATACTAATATCATTCAGTAAAGCATCAGATAATCACCCAATCATCATAATCACACAAGATCTACATGATTTACACACATATTTATCCATTAACCACCTTGTTCATCACTTTAGTGAACTTTTAGACTTTGATCTTATATGTTCGAAATCTTTAACCGACGAAACTTTTATTAACCACTCTAGACAAGATCAAGAAGAGGTTTAGAGTCACTTACTACTAGCTCGAGGCTAGGGGAGATTCTAGTCGAAAATCGAGTGGATAAAAGCAATAGAATGAGGTCCTTCGCGTTCCGTTTGCACCAAGCTTCCTAATACGCGATCCTCGACACTTGTATGGACTTGGAATATGAAGATCCAAATCGAAAATATGATGGATGATATAGGGGTGTTTGGCCGTGAGCTTCTTGAGGGAGAGAGAGAGTTGATTTTGTTCAAGTGTGGTTGAGAAATGTTTAGGAAACCATGAGGCATATTTATAAACCATTCAATATGATTAACCAAAGGATTTAGTGTTCTCTAGATATGAAACAAGAGATTAAAATAATCTAGCAAGGACAAAAGGATGTCCCCCCTCTTGGGGACGGTTAGTTAAGGGGGGGGGGGGGTTCCTAGTTCAAACTCAACCAAACACTAAGTATGCAGTTAGGTTAATCTAGTTAGTTAAGTGATTAACCCGGTTAGTAGTGTGTTGTGCTTTACAGTGGGTGTTAGGGTATTCAGGGGACCCTAACTGGCTCAGAAAAAGAAAACAACGTTACTGGCAATATTTTCATGTTCCGGGTATAGTCCGGTTGTTCGGTTCGACACTGTTCTGATAAAATGCTTAATTAATCCGTAAAGCGTCCTACTTATATATTTTGTAACGTTTTTACTTTCTAACACTCAGGAAAATATAACGGACTATTTAGTGACCTTTCTGTACACTATTAGTATATTAACAAATACGTGTAAGCATAACACAGATATCAGAAAGCAGTTAAGTGATGCCACACAGTCGTCAAGCACATTAATTATTATTAATAAACTGTACGGTTACATGGGATTATGAGGGTTGTCACATTCGCTACCTGCGAATTCAGTTGGTTTACAGGCAAGGAATTCATTATAAGTACAACCAGTTGTTACAACTTTCATTTTTTAGGTAATGGAGCTTGAATTATATTATTCTTGCCTCCATTCACGCTATAACTGAAATTATCATCCCGGGAGCGTTTGCTATTGTCGGCTTTGGAAGGTTCAACTGGATTTTTAACAGCCGCTACGATGGCTGGGATAGCGTTGGATATACCCTAAGCAACTATGTTTTCTATATCTTCTCTATTTAGGAGATTATTCTGTTCTGATTGATTTACTTCGTTTGCCGATTGATTTACTGCGTTTGCCATCTGAATTGTTGACAATATACACTGATTAATATCACGAAATAGATAGCAAATAAACACAATATTGCAATCACAAACACAAACACAGACTGAGTCAGAACATATAGCCAAAATTTTCGATCATTGCGACGTTAGATTTATATATATATATACACACACACACACACACACACACATATATATATATATATATGCATCCATACAAACCACATTTTTACAGCTGTTTTATTTTGGTAATATTTATATTATTATTTTTAGACATTATTTTATTAGTATTTTATTTATTTTGTTATTATTATTATTTTTATTTTATTTATTTTTTTCACATATTATTATTACACAAAACACCTATCTTAGGGTTAACCGTCTTCAAAAGTGGAATTCCCGTTCATCGTACTTCCAGGAGATACTCTCACCCACTGATCGAATTCTGTATGGGTTGGGGTTATTCATGATATTCTGGAAGTGTCAATCGTTGGTCCACCACTCTTCAATTTGATCAGGAAGGGGTAGTAGGTTAACAACAGGTTCAGGGATGGCGGGTTCCAGGTTGATAGGAAGTTCAGCTTGAAAAGGAGTATTCCCAAGGTTTTCATTAGCTGGGCCAAAAAGATCACAGTTTGCTAATTTCCTATCTAGTTCTTCCCAAGGTAATAAAGTCGGAGCTTGACTGGAGCTTTCTCCCAACACCTCTTTTCCCTTTGGCTCCACTGTTTTCTTAACCTATTGGGCTGCGGGTTTCTTCTTTCTTCCCATCCACCAGTCCAGAATCCTCCTTCTTTTCTTTGGCTTAGGTTTCTCTTGTGCTTGGAACACTATTGGTTCATCTGGATCAGCTTGGTACCCGGTCTGGTTCTCAGCAGTTTCCATGTTACTGGAATGTATCGAGAAGTTTTGGAGAGCCTCCGATAACTCATTTATACTGTTAGTCGCACATAATGAAACACAAAATTCCTAATTAAATATTAATTATTGGAATTAAATTTCACAAAAGTACCAATTCCCTGACTACTTTAATTTAAGTATTTTTCAAAATACTTAATTTGCTTAAACCAGTGACTCTGATACCACCTTTTCTGTCACGGCCCCCGACCCGTTTTGCCCGGTTCGGAAGACGCGAGACAGAAACCCTTGGTATCGGTATTTAATTGGCAGCAGAAATTTTATCAGGACCGCTAGTCAGAAAAATAATATCAGAGTTTTAAAAACACCAAATTATTTTATTATCAACTGTGGGACAAACCCCGTATTTACAAGAAAGGAATTTCACTGGGGAAATTCTCCAATTTACAGAAAACATGTTTTATTGCTAACTTACTGAGCCACTTTATTTAAGCTGGAGTGCTACACGGCACTTTTCCTTTTCTTCACAGTAAATTACCTGAAACATGTTTTAAAAAGATTTGATCAATGAAAAATACTAGCGAGTGCATTCAATTTATACAAAAGACACATTGTTATAATATACAGTATTAAGAGCTATTACAATGTTTATATCATCAATTACCCCAAATCGGTATTTGTTAGTCGACCGGATCTGTGACTATGGTCATATCACACATTGGCTAACCCGTTGTCCAATGGTGAAGCTTATCAAGTAGTGTATATAAAACCCCACATACCGGCAGTAATTGTAGATTACAAAGACTTAATCACTATAATTATAACGTTGTAAACAAGTAGGGTTTTGAAAACAATTTGAAAACAAAAAGAGAATGAATCACATTGCAGGTTTAAACGGTCAAAGCTCGCCTACTGGTTAAGCTGGTAACCTAATTAACATACAATGCAAACGAAACTAGGTTAGTAACTTAATACAACATTTACGATAATCACGAGATCGAAGCCCTCACGACGAATGACAAAGTATAGCCTAATTTAGGCAGCACTTAAACACCCAACGGATCAGTGTTAATCGATCGAATATAGTACCGTAGCAGTGATCGAGTTATTACCCCGTTATCATAGCAGAGTGTTGGTACCTCGGGTATATTATTTTGATCAGACTATTAGAGAAAGAAAGAAAATGTTTGAGCACGTTTGAAAGGCCACTGCTTGTTTCAATTTATAGCTGTTTCGCAAGTCCCTCGCCCCCACGACACGCTAAGGCAAGGGCCTTCGCGGCCCGCAAGCACACACCTAGCTACGACTAGGGCTTCCATGTCACCAACTAGGTTTGACACGTGTACGACGCGTGTCGCACAACGTGTCTGGATCAGCTCAAGGCTCTCACGCCCCGCGAGAGTCTTACCCTTAATGGGTCACGGCCTGCGACAGACTAAAATATTTGTTTTTCTTAATAAAGTTAAGGGGTTCGGTTTTACACTTACGAAACAATGTGAGGTGTTTTTGAGAGTTGTTACACTATCAACGCATGATTTAAGACCATAAAATCATATGGCGATGGTATGTTACCCACATGATACATAGTTTGTTATGTTTATATCACTTGGTATCTTTTATCTTCTGAGCATTAAGCCTATCAACATATCACAATAGGTCCTACTCTTTTTAGCTATAGCACCTTACATGTGTCAGTCAAACCTTTTAGCACAAACATTTATTTCATTTCCAAATGATGAAATAAAATCTTTTTGGATTTTTCTGTTTTTCAAATGTTTTTGTATTTTTCTTATTTTCTCCCCCTAAAATAATGCATATGTACATATATCATACTCTTCCCCCCTAAATTTGTGCATCACCTAAATTTGTGCATCACACTTTATGCGCAAATTTACCTAATAATGAAAACTTATGTACCAAGATATAAACGAAAGAAAAAGAAAAATATTTTTGTTGTTTTTTCTTAACCATTCCGTCATCAGATTGAAGACTAATCAATATAAAAATTAAAGCACTAAATTTAAATTTTACATTTTTGCTGATGTTGTCTTGCCTCCCTTATCTCCTCCAACGGAAACATATCAACTGTAAAGAAATAAAACTTTTTTTTTGCAACAGTGAGATGTTACCCGTTATGTCTCTGTAACAACCGCTATCAACATTCCAGAGATTGTCAACAGCTCCTGCTTGGTTGTTCCTAAAAATAAGGAGATTAGTAAGACATTGGTACCCAGACCATCGTGGTCCTAGGATTTCCTGAAGCATGAAAATAAAACACTTCTTTCAGACACAAGTCTCATATCATTTCTAGGATTGGAGACGTTGTTGTTTTGCATTTGGGATTCCAAATTTGTTTTGGCTTAAGAAACGTGTTTATTGCCTTCGGTCCAGCAACTTTAGCTGTTTCAGGTTGGTTAATTTTAGAAACATATTTTTGTTCCTGAATAGCCTTGCGTTTGTTTTTAGCAGCATTCCAATCCCCATCAGATGGTTTAACCTTGGGATTCACATTCTTCATTTCCTTAGGTAAAGATATCTTCATTGGCTTGGAATGATTGTTATCCTTAGGTGTAACCCTCTGATTTTGAGCATAGTAGGGTACATAAGGATGATGTGTGTAGTTCCGAGCAATGTGACCAGGAATGCCGCAATTGAAGCATGTTTGTCTCTTCACGTAGAAGGCATTCTGATCAGCTTGATTTGCGTTTGTAGGCCCTGAAGGATGAACTAATCCTTTATGTGCTTGATTGTCTTGCACATTTCTTGCAAACGAGGATGAATTTGGGTGCTTATACCTGTCCTTTCCAGGGGCCTTCTGTTGTGGAGATTTCTTTTGATTCTTCTTGTATTGCTTAGACTGCATGTCTTGTTCAGAAATCTCATCTACCTTTCCAAAAGCTTTGGTAGCTATTTCTCACATTTGCCATTTTTGATGGGCTTAACAAAATCATTTTTCACATAACGAGCCTTTTGAGGACTATTACTGCCCATTGAGGACCTTGGAGAACGTGATTTTCTTTGATGTTTAGACTTCTCCTTTCCTCATCTCTGATCTGCTTGTTTCGGATCCTTTGGCTTGCTTTGAACCTTTTCATCACAAGCAGAAGGTTCAAACTCCTCAGATTGTGTACTTGGAGCCTCGTACACATCATTCTTCAATTCATCTTTCATGTCATCAACTTTGACAGAATTGGAGAGTTCTGGTTTATCGGATGAAACACCAGAAACTTCAGCTGAATCATTGGAAGAATCATCAGCACAAGACGGTTCTGAACATGGCACTTTTTCTACACATGAAATAAAAGCATTAGTATTGTTCACACATTTTTTGCTTCATTTTAACATTGAAAGGTTTAACAGAACCCCCTGTGTCTGATGTATAGTCACTAGGTTTGCCATACTCCATATGTTGTTCATTCTCAAGATCTTCCTCAGTGTCAGGCATTCTCGTGTAATTGTGATTATATGGTAGGGCAACCTGATTGTATCCCAGACCCTTCCCTTTATTCCCTTTGTATGCTAGTTGCACATCACACACATCTTGAACTACCTTGCTGGATGTATGTCACACCCCGACCGCGTAAAACAACAAATCGCGGCGGAATCGTCGGGGAGTGTTGTAACAGAATCATTGTTTCATAACACATGGAAATTTGAAGTTTTGTTTTATTGATTAAAAGAGTTACAATGTCTTAATAACAAAGAAGCGTAACATAATTAACTAGTCTTGCATCTTTTATTGTCACTAAGGCCCAAGTCCGCCTGAGTGTAACTTGATCAATCCTATGCATCATCTCCTGAAACACATGTGAAAATAGGTACGTCAGCATAAAAATACCTGTGAGATACATAGGTTTTATTGATTTAGGATTCATGACTTATAAGTTTTAAAGAAAAATGTTTAACAAAAGTTAGTCATGATCCTTGTAAAATATTTTGTTTTATAAATCATTTGAAAAGCGATGATAAAGTAGATGATATGTAAAAGAGTAATGTAAGGTTAAATGAATAACCAAGTAAAATGAGTTTGTACCGCTTCTTGGCTGGTGGTGTTGCCACCTGGCTAGGTCCTGCTGGATTTGGTGCAACTGCTGCGGGTGTCTTTGAAGCCTTACGCTTCTTTGATTTTGGTGCAGGCTTGACTTCTGCTTCCTTTGGTGACTCTTGAGTGGCTTCCTCCTGGAGATGATACATGGCAGTAGCTAATTCAACAGTCTTCAGGACTACTTCGCCTATTCGCTGGGCAAATTTGGCAGTCTGCTCGGACATTTGAGCGTCGTTGTGATGAAGAGGCATTCTAGAAGAAATGAAAGGCATAGGAAGAAACAAGCGAAATGTTATCGGATAATCAAAACAGAATGGCAATGCATAAAAATTGCAATCATTTGTTTGTTACCTAAGGCAAACAAATGAGACGGTGACAAATCAAAGTAGACGGGTCATATCAGTGTATTACTGAAGACATGCTCGCCTATAAGTGAATACTCACCCCAAGAGTTCCCAGGTAAGAGTGACTGGTCCGATACTGCGGATTTGTACGAACACTCTAGCCTTAGACAGAAAACTCAGGGTACAGGCATTCACCCTTCCAGTTTGCACGTGTTCACATTATAAGACCCAACTTTGACGAGATCTTGAAAACTTAGAGGATTCAAAACCTAGTAATCAATCATCCTAGAACAGATGATTGGTTTTCAAAGCGGTTTTGAGATTTATGTTCTTGTTGTGGTTGTCGCCTAAGGATAGGTGACAATATTGTTTTATGATCTAAATGCAAGTAAACTGCGTTAGGGTCCTAGGAAGGTTATAGACTAGGTCAAAGCATTACTAATAACCTAATTCCCTATAACCATGAGCTCTGATACCAACTTTTCTATCACACCCCGACCGCGTAAAACAACAAATCGCGGCGGAATCGTCGGGGAGTGTTGTAACAGAATCATTGTTTCATAACACATGGAAATTTGAAGTTTTGTTTTATTGATTAAAAGAGTTACACTGTCTTAATAACAAAGAAGCGTAACATAATTAACTAGTCTTGCATCTTTTATTGTCACTAAGGCCCAAGTCCGCCTAAGTGTAACTTGATCAATCCTATGCATCATCTCCTGAAACACATGTGAAAATAGGTACGTCAGCATAACAATTCCTGTGAGATACATAGGTTTTATTGATTTAGGATTCATGACTTATAGGTTTTAAAGAAAAATGTTTAACAAAAGTTAGTCATGATCCTTGTAAAATGTTTTGTTTTATAAATCATTTGAAAAGCGATGATAAAGTAGATGATATGTAAAAGAGTAAAGTAAGGTTAAATGAATAACCAAGTAAAATGAGTTTGTATAAAATAAGTTGTTTTGTAAAACAATTGTTTAGTGAAAATATGTCATTTGTGCAAAATGTAATATGCCAAATATTGAAATGGTTTAAATAACGCTACGATATGTAATACTATAAAAGCACTTATATATAGGAAGTACCAGCGGCGTATCCACCATGATTTTATCTTATTACGTACGCCTCGTTATTTAAATCACTTACCAAAACAAACCACCAATGTAAAAATGTTCATGTATAACCAAATGTAATGTTCAAACAAATGTTGAAATGTTATTGTGTAAACAAATGTAATGTACAGTGAATAAAAGCCTTTATTGATTAAAAGCATTTACTCGATCCTATAAGAAAGAAATGTACAAAACAATGCATTTGATAAGTTATAATCAAAAGTTGTGTTTTGTAGAGTAATGCATGCTTTACTGATACAAACATCTATGCGGTATTGTAAAACGTCTACATCCAAGCCTTGAGACAGTAAGATAAACCCTAGAACAAAGTCAAAGGTCTACCAAAAAATGTTTTCGGATTCGGTCATTTCTTCCACCCAAACAAACCTAGGATTTCAGAAATGGGAGATGTTAAGTCCTATGGTACCACTACCTACTACCGAGCGACATGATTGGTGTTAATGAATGTATTAGTTCGTTGAACAAACCAAATGTTATACCAAATGTAAGCATGTTTTATGAAATAATGTACCTAGTATGCTAAGTGAACATACAAGGTAGAGATGTAAAATAATGTGTCCATATGCTACGGGAACATATGCAACTGAGATGCAATGTAAAACAATGTACTAAGTATGCACTAAATGGACATACATAGCATAAAATGTAATGTAATATAATGTGCTAGCATGTTAAGTGAACATACATAGCAAAAGAAGATGTAATGTAAAACAACGTGCTAGCATGCTAAGTGAACATACATAGCAAAAGAAATGAATGTAAAACAATGTGCTAGCATGCTAAGTGAACATACATAGCAAAACATAATGAAATCATGTACTATAAGTGTACTAATGAACATAGCAAGTATATGATATGAAAACATGGAAAGCACGAAAGTAACAAGTAGGCACATGTGTTTCACCCCAAAACGTTTGAAAAACAGTAAAAGAGGGGTCTATGTACTCACTTGAGGGTGCTTAGATGTTTTGAACAACAACCAAGCAAAGCTAGAGGGATCATGGAATCAAACGACACCTAATATAGATAACTACATAAATAACCGGACCTAACTTCGAAAGATCGGATAGTATGAGGTTTCGTAAACCCAATGAGTATTAGAACTCATATGATATGGTTTAACAAAGCCTACATACTAAAATGAAACCTAACCTAAGTGCTTACGACCCATTACGACCCGTTTAGGTAGCTTACGCCACTTTAACGCGTCAATCGCGTAAAACACGTTCGGACCACTTAACTAGTCCTATGACAAGTAAAATATGCCTTAACATGTCTAATATAGTTGCCTAATCATTTTAGATGTCAAAATTTATGTTACATATGCTTAAAATGAATTTTGGCGTTAAAAGGGCATTTTGGTAATTTTCCTAAGCCATATAAACTACCTATCACACAACTGACTAAACGACGTGACCATAAGGTATAACCTCGGAAGTTTATTCCCTATACAACTATGCTCACGTAATGTGTTTGGTCGGATCCTAATGATCGACCAAACGGGTCGGGTTCGAAAGTATAAGCGATTGTTTAGATCGCTTACCTTACGACCCTACATAAGCAGTAAACCTAAAGTGACGAGCTAAACATGTTTTGTAACACCTGTGCCTCCACGGCCATCAAACAAATACCAAACCAATGAAATATTATATTTCATACTTGGGATTTGTAAAAATATATGTATCATTTGCACATATCAATTCTTGTTCAATTTCAAACTCTAAATCGCTTTCTGGAAGGTTATACGCGCACCGATGCGTAAATATAACCAGTTTAATGCAAAAAACACTCCGGAATAGTGACATAGGCTTAACATACCTTAAATAACCTTTACATAACTTAGAAATAAGTTTTGAAGGCTTTGGTATGGCAAAATCAAGTTAAATCGCTTACAGGGACTAAAGTTGACAAACTGCGAAAGTATGCCAATTTGAACTGTAACAGACATTCCGAAACATGACCATAAGTTAAACATACCATAAATATCCTTTACATAGCTTAGAAATAAGCTTTGAGGTGTTCGGTGTGCTAAAATAAACTTTTGGGTCATTCAGGGACTAAAAGTGTCAAAAAGTGCACAAGTTTGCATTTTCGCGCATAACTTACGTTCTGAATACATCCGGACATCCAAAAATTTATGTAAGCATGACTATATTATGCTTTAGTGTTTGGATTACCAAAAATCCATTCGTTGCGTCATTTGGATCGTTTTTCGCGCTTATGCGCATTCCGTCGTAATTAAGTGAACATCGCGTTCGTACGACCAAACGAACCAACACCCGGCATATTTTTGAGTATGTTTCATGTCCACAATGTTTAGACATCATTTTAGGGCCTTAAAGTTGGCTTTACGGGCCTTAGAAGTGTCGGAAATGGCATAAACACATAACAGGGACCAAAACTGTCATTTCTGAAAGATGTTTGCTTATACATCGAATCTAGTCCTTCCCACTTGTTGCACATGGTTTTGGGAATCTATGGGCTGGTATTTTGGGCACATGGTATTACAATACCATGGGTGCTAGTGTATGGCCAAGATTGAAGCACTTTTTCCAAGAAACGATCCTAACGGTTCGGGAAATCCTATAAATACCCCACCCCCCCATGCTTCAAAATTTCAAGAACTTTGATTTGAGAAACTCTAAGTTGAAACTATTGTTTCATACCTGAGATTTTTGAATCGAAGTTAGCATTCGGGGACCCTTCGTAAGTATTCTTTCGTTCTTTTATTGCTTTTCGAGTCTTTCGAGTCTGAAAGTCAAACTTTGTTTGACTTTCTGCGTTGACCAGTTATGGTCAATGCGAAGTTCGTTTGAACTTCGCAACGTGAGTGTAATCACGTTGGTTATAGTCCCTTGGGACTATGCCTACTGATTACCACGTTGTCTAGGGTCGTAGTGTAAGCGATCTAATAAATCGCTTATACCTTCGAACCCGACCCAGTTTGGTCGATCATTAGGATCCGACCAAATACATTAGGTGACCATAGTAGGTAGGGAATAACCTTCCGAGGTTATACCCTATGGTCGCTTCGTTTAAGTAGTTGTATGATAGGTAGTTTATATGCCTTAGGTAAATTACCAGAATACCCTTTTCATGTATAATTGGTAATTAAGCATATGTAACCTAAACTTTTGTCACATAACTGATTATGTAACATGTTTAGGCATATAACACTTGTCATAGGACTAGTTAGACGGTCCGAACGCGCTTTGCGCGCATGACGCGTTAAAGTAGCGTATGTTACCTAAATGGGTCGCGATGAGTCGAAAGCACTTAGGTTAGTCTCAATGTAGTATGTAGGCCTTGTTAAACCATATCATATGAGTTCCAATACTCATTTGGTTTACCAAGCCTCATCCTATCCGATCTCCCGATTAAAGTCCGGTTTATTTATAGATTTGCCGACTGATTCCGTGCTCCCTCTAGCTTTGTTTGGTTGTTGTTCAAGACCTCTAAGCATTCTCAGGCGAGTACATTATTCCCCTATTTTACTGCTTTCAATTGTTTTGGGGTGACTCATATGTGCTAAATGTTTTCAAGGCTTTAACGATGATAACAAAACGATTTTCGATGTTATAACGATGGTTTCAAAAACGATTAAGACGATTTATACAAAACTAATAACGATTTCAATAAAGTGAACAAACTTGTTGGTTGGGTTACATAACAAATGACATTCATTAGCAATGATCAAGCCGACCAGTATTAGGTTATGGTACCATAGGATCTGACAAATCCCGTTAGTTACTACACCCGTAGTTATGTGTGGGTGTTGTGGGTAGCGACTGAATCTGTAATTGTTAATTTACTCTTTGGTAAGGGTTTATTGATGGGAGTTGTTAATCTATCCTTTGGTAAGGGTTTATTAATGCGAATTGTTAATCTATCCTTTGGTAAGGGTTTATTAATGCGAGTCAAAAAGGTTTGAATGTTATTAGCGAGACGACCATATAAGTAGTTTCACGACCTAAAACGAATTTAACGATTGGGTAAACAATTGGTTTTCACACGATGTTTTAACGATTGGGTAAACGATTGGCTTCAAAGCGATATACGATTGGGTTTTGGTTATACATATTACATGATTTACATTGGGCATGAACATTACTTTGGTGGTTTGGTTTGACTAAGTGATTAAGTAACAATGCGTGTGGAATATGATACAAGCACGGTCGATACGCCGCTGGTACTTCCTATATATAAGTGTTTGTATGGTATTACATATTGTAGCGTTATTTGAATCATTTCAGTTTGAGACATAGAACATTTTATACAAGTAACATACTTTTCACAAGACATTTATTTACAAACAACTTATCTTATACAAACTCATTTTTTTACATGGTTATTCATTTAATCATGCATTATTCTCCTATTTATACATATCACCTGAACTTATTATTTTTCAAATGATTTACAAAGACAAAGCAAATTACAAGGTTCATGACTAAACATTTTCTTAAACAGAAGTCATGAATCTTATTTTCACAA
The DNA here is from genome assembly GCA_030545235.1 of Helianthus tuberosus. NCBI lineage: Eukaryota > Viridiplantae > Streptophyta > Magnoliopsida > Asterales > Asteraceae > Helianthus > Helianthus tuberosus. The sequence goes on from CM060358.1 coordinate 148,210,762, forward strand.
AACCTATGTACTCGCCAGCATTTCTTTGCTGACCTCGTTTTCACATATGTTTCAGGTATTGTTGAATGATATCGATTGATAAGATGCATGCTCACATAGGACTGGACAAGGCCCTAGTGACTCAATAACAATGATAGATTATGTTTAAATTGTGTATTTAGATTTCCAAACGATGTAATTATTCAATGTTTAATAAAACGAAACACTTTTGGTATCCATGGTTATGAAACATTAATTCTGTTGCAACACGCCCCGATGTTTCCGCCGCGATTTGTTGTTTTACGCGGTCGGGGTGTGACAGAAAAGTGGTATCAGAGCCAATGGTTATAGGGAATTAGGTTATTAGTAATGCTTTGACCTAGTCTATAACCTTCTTAGGACCCTAACGCGAAGAAATTTGCGTTTAGATTTCTAAAAACAAAAACTGTCACCTATCCTTAGGTGATAACCACAACAAGAACACAATTTTCGAATCTGCTTTGAAAACTAATCATCTGTTCTAGGATGATTTATTACTAGGTTTTGAACCCTCTGTTATAAGGTTTTGAACCCCTTTGAGTTTTCAAAATCTCGTCAAGGTTTTGGGTTTTAAATAATGTGAACACGTGCAAACTGGAAGGGTGAATGCCTGTATTCTGGGTTTTCTGTCTAGGCAAGCACTTCGTATATATCTCATCAGACGCGAGACCAGTTGTGCTTACCTGGGAATTCTTGGGATGAGTGTTCACTTATAGGCGAGCATGTCTTCGCGATACATTATTTTTGATCTATTTACTTTGATTAGTCACTTCGTGTCGTTTGTTTGTTCGAGGTAACAAACAAATGATCTCCTTCCTTGTGTTTTGTCGATACCTCTTTTGTTTTTCCAAATTTTCAAACCTCACTCGACTCCCTTGTTTTCCTTGTTGGACAATGCCTCCTCGACGCGATGCTCGAACCGATGCTCGAACTTTTACTATTGAAGAACTCGCAACCCTGGTCTCTCAGCAAGTGGCTGCTGTACTTCCCGGTGTTGTAACCCAAGTCCCCGAGATATACAATAAAGGCAACAACAACAACAATAATGCAATTGTATGAATGTTTGATCCAACCTTATGATGTCAACACAAAGACAAACTACTCGTGTGGTTCTGTCATTTCTTTTTTATGATCACTTGTGACCTCCCCAAGAAACTTAAACACTTATTTCTTTTAAATCAAAAGCCCAAAGTTATTTACGAAAAGGATATGTTGCTTTTCTAGCACATGTCACCGAGGAGAAAGGCAAGAGCAAGAGTATTCAGGATCTTCCGATTGTTCGGGATTATCCAGAGGTGTTTCCTGATGAACTGCCTGGTTTGCCTCCAGTTCGTCAAGTCGAGTTTCATTTTCGACCTTGTACCCAATGCCAAGCCAATTGCGAAAGCACCTTATCATCTTGCACCGTTCGAGATGCAGGAATTATCAAAACGGCTTTCTGCACGAAGTATGGCCATTACGAGTTTATAGTCATGCCTTTTGGGTTGACAAATGCTCCAGCCATCTACATGGACTTAATAAATAGAGTCTGCAAGCCTTATTTGGATCAGTTAGTCATTGTTGTTATTAATGACATCTTGATCTATTCATGTCCCGAGCCGATCACGATCAACACCTTCATTGACACTGGAACCCTTAAAGAAGGAACAAACTTTTCGCTAAATCCTCCAAGAGGAAATTTTAGCTTAAAGAAGTTCAGTTTTTGGGTCATGTAGTCAACAAGCAGGGTATTCATATGGATCCATCCAAATTGCTGCAATTAAGGATTTGATTCCTAGTATGCTTTAAATACCCGTGTCCAAAGATAACAAATTTAAAGGTCAAATTAAACAATTATGCGAGTATACGATTATGCGATTATGTGATATGTGTTTAGGTGTTCTCCTCTATGTTTTTTGTGTGATACGATTTTCAAATCCTCATAGAATCTTTCATATCTTCATATGAGGGATTCATAGTAGGATATTCAAAAGGTACTACCTTAAATCCTTATGGGCTTCTACGTGGTAGTTAAGACCCTTGGGTTATATAGTACCATTCCATGATTCGATGAGAGACCCTTGAGTGGTCTAGTTAAAGATTGATTCAAGACCTGGTTAAGAATGGCATGTGATGATACAGCTGAAAGGACCCTATGGTGGTCCAATCACACTCATCACAGGTTTGTTCATTTGGTTTTACCCTACACATTATAAAATAGACTGTGTGAACTGTGCAAGGAATTGTCTAATTATGGACGCGTACATAATTGTGAGATTCAGTGCACGGTAATCACAGTAAGATTTATTATGTGTAAGAACCGATAGTGACAAAAATAACGAAATGAGAACGATGTAATGGAGGTACGGTGGACGCACCAATGACGCTTCATATACTTGTATATAAGTATCCCTCTTACATTGCAATCATGATGTTATTAAAGGTTACTAGAAGTTCAGAACCCTAATCAATATTGTTCGATCTTTTCAACTTCATGTTTTAAACTCTCACAAGTTTCCTCTAAATAAATTTCGGGACGAAATTTCCTAAAGTAGGGGAGACTGTAACACCTGTGCCTCCACGGCCATCAAACAAATACCAAACCAATGAAATATTATATTTCATACTTGGGATTTGTAAAAATATGTGTATCATTTGCACATATCAATTCTTGTTCAATTTCAAACTCTAAATCGCTTTCTGGAAGGTTATACGCACACCGATGCGTAAATATAACCAGTTTAATGCAACAAACACTCCGGAATAGTGACATAGGCTTAACATACCTTAAATAACCTTTACATAACTTAGAAATAAGTTTTGAAGGCTTTGGTATGGCAAAATCAAGTAAATCGCTTACAGGGACTAAAATTGACAAACTGCGAAAGTATGCCAATTTGAACTGTAACAGACATTCCGGAACATGACCATAAGTTAAACATACCATAAATATCCTTTACATATATTAGAAATAAGCTTTGAGGTGTTCGGTGTGCTAAAATAAACTTTTGGGTCATTCAGGGACTAAAAGTGTCAAAAAGTGCACAAGTTTGCATTTTCGCGCATAACTTACGTTCTGAATACATCCGGACATCCAAAAATTTATGTAAGCATGACTATATTATGCTTTAGTGTTTGGATTACCAAAAATCCATTCGTTGCGTCATTTGGATCGTTTTTCGCGCTTATGCGCATTCCGTCGTAATTAAGCGAACATCGCGTTCGTACGACCAAACGAACCAACACCCGGCATATTTTTGAGTATTTTTCATGTCCACAATGTTTAGACATCATTTTAGGGCCTTAAAGTTGGCTTTACGGGCCTTAGAAGTGTCGGAAATGGCATAAACACATAACAGGGACCAAAACTGTCATTTCTGAAAGATGTTTGCTTATACATCGAATCTAGTCCTTCCCACTTGTTGCACATGGTTTTGGGAATCTATGGGCTGGTATTTTGGGCACATGGTATTACAATACCATGGGTGCTAGTGTATGGCCAAGATTGAAGCACTTTTTCCAAGAAACGATCCTAACGGTTCGGGAAATCCTATAAATACCCCACCCCCCCATGCTTCAAAATTACAAGAACTTTGATTTGAGAAACTCTAAGTTGAAACTATTGTTTCATACCTGAGATTTTTGAATCGAAGTTAGCATTCGGGGACCCTTCGTAAGTATTCTTTCGTTCTTTTATTGCTTTTCGAGTCTTTCGAGTCTGAAAGTCAAACTTTGTTTGACTTTCTGCGTTGACCAGTTATGGTCAATGCGAAGTTCGTTTGAACTTCGCAACGTGAGTGTAATCACGTTGGTTATAGTCCCTTGGGACTATGCCTACTGATTACCACGTTGTCTAGGGTCGTAGTGTAAGCGATCTAATAAATCGCTTATACCTTCGAACCCGACCCAGTTTGGTCGATCATTAGGATCCGACCAAATACATTAGGTGACCATAGTAGGTAGGGAATAACCTTCCGAGGTTATACCCTATGGTCGCTTCGTTTAAGTAGTTGTATGATAGGTAGTTTATATGCCTTAGGTAAATTACCAGAATACCCTTTTCATGTATAATTGGTAATTAAGCATATGTAACCTAAACTTTTGTCACATAACTGATTATGTAACATGTTTAGGCATATAACACTTGTCATAGGACTAGTTAGATGGTCCGAACGCGCTTTGCGCGCATGACGCGTTAAAGTAGCGTATGTTACCTAAATGGGTCGCGATGAGTCGAAAGCACTTAGGTTAGTCTCAATGTAGTATGTAGGCCTTGTTAAACCATATCATATGAGTTCCAATACTCATTTGGTTTACCAAGCCTCATCCTATCCGATCTCCCGATTAAAGTCCGGTTTATTTATAGATTTGCCGACTGATTCCGTGCTCCCTCTAGCTTTGTTTGGTTGTTGTTCAAGACCTCTAAGCATTCTCAGGCGAGTACATTATTCCCCTATTTTACTGCTTTCAATTGTTTTGGGGTGACTCATATGTGCTAAATGTTTTCAAGGCTTTAACGATGATAACAAAACGATTTTCGATGTTATAACGATGGTTTCAAAAACGATTAAGACGATTTATACAAAACTAATAACGATTTCAATAAAGTGAACAAACTTGTTGGTTGGGTTACATAACAAATGACATTCATTAGCAATGATCAAGCCGACCAGTATTAGGTTATGGTACCATAGGATCTGACAAATCCCGTTAGTTACTACACCCGTAGTTATGTGTGGGTGTTGTGGGTAGCGACTGAATCTGTAATTGTTAATTTACTCTTTGGTAAGGGTTTATTGATGGGAGTTGTTAATCTATCCTTTGGTAAGGGTTTATTAATGCGAATTGTTAATCTATCCTTTGGTAAGGGTTTATTAATGCGAGTCAAGAAGGTTTGAATGTTATTAGCGAGACGACCATATAAGTAGTTTCACGACCTAAAACGAATTTAACGATTGGGTAAACAATTGGTTTTCACACGATGTTTTAACGATTGGGTAAACGATTGGCTTCAAAGAGATATACGATTGGGTTTTGGTTATACATATTACATGATTTACATTGGGCATGAACATTACTTTGGTGGTTTGGTTTGACTAAGTGATTAAGTAACAATGCGTGTGGAATATGATACAAGCACGGTGGATACGCCGCTGGTACTTCCTATATATAAGTGTTTGTATGGTATTACATATTGTAGTGTTATTTGAATCATTTCAGTTTGAGACATAGAACATTTTATACAAGTAACATACTTTTCACAAGACATTTATTTACAAACAACTTATCTTATACAAACTCATTTTTTTACATGGTTATTCATTTAATCATGCATTATTCTCCTATTTATACATATCACCTGAACTTATTATTTTTCAAATGATTTACAAAGACAAAGCAAATTACAAGGTTCATGACTAAACATTTTCTTAAACAGAAGTCATGAATCTTATTTTCACAAAACCTATGTACTCGCCAGCATTTCTTTGCTGACCTCGTTTTCACATATGTTTCAGGTATTGTTGAATGATATCGATTGATAAGATGCATGCTCACATAGGACTGGACAAGGCCTTAGTGACTCAATAACAATGATAGATTATGTTTAAATTGTGTATTTAGATTTCCAAACGATGTAATTATTCAATGTTTAATAAAACGAAACACTTTTGGTATCCATGGTTATGAAACATTAATTCTGTTGCAACACGCCCCGATGTTTCCGCCGCGATTTGTTGTTTTACGCGGTCGGGGTGTGACATGTTTAACGAATTTAGAAAACAGGTTTGGTAACAAAACAAAGGGTTTTGATACCTAAAAGTATTTTGGTTACAAAATACGCAAGAATACACATTTTGGCCGAAACTACGACTCGTCACTATACCTAAATAACGTAGTAATCAATAGGTATAGTCGTAAAAGACTAAAACCATTGTGATTACGCTCAAGTTATGAAGTTCAAACGAAATTCATGTTGACCATAAACTGGTCAATGCAGAAAGTCAAACTCAGTTTGACTTTTAAGCTAAAAACATATAAAAAGAAAGAAAGAGGACTTACAACGGGTCCAAGAAGGTTTGATCCGATTTATTCTCAGGTATGAAGTGCAAGACTTCAACTTAGAGAATGTAAAATCAGATCAAATATGAGTTGAGAGCATTGAGGGTGTTGGGTATTTATAGATTTCATGGAACCGTTAAGATCGTTCCTCGTAAAACGTGATTCGATCTCATCCGTCCAAGTGTGCCCCTTGTTTTGTGAAACCATGGGAGCCCCTAATATGAGTCCATAGTATCATAAAAACCATTAAACACCAGCCCATGGTATTGCAAAACCATGGGTTAAAACCGTCAAAATCTCAAAAGTGGACCAAGTTCAATGTATCTGCCAGAAATTTCAAAAATGGTCCCTGCACTTGTAAAACTTGATTTTTTTGCACTTTTAAGCCCCGTTAACCCCATTTCAAGGATCTAAAATAAATTTAAAGTATAGGGAACTTAAAATATGCTCAAAAACATCTCGGATGTCGGTTCGTTTGGTCGTACGGTTGCGTTGTTCGGTTAATTACGACGGAAATCGTAATGAACGAAAAACGATCCAAATTACGCGACGAATGGAATTTTATCATGCCAATCACTAAAATAAAATATTTTAATGATTACATAAATTTTTGGATGTCCGAATATATTCAGGACGTAAGATATGCGCGAAAATGTAAACTTATGCACTTTTGACGCTTTTAGTCTCTATTGATCAAATAAGTTTATTTTAGCATACCGAACCCCTCAAAGCCTATTTCTAAGCTATTTAAAGGATATTTAGGGTATGTTTAACTTATGATCAAGTTCCGGAATGTTCATTACAGTAAGAATCGGCATACTTTCACAGTTTGTCGAATTTAGTCCCTGTAAGCGAATAAACTTGATTTCGGCACACCAACCTTCCAAAACTTATTTCTAAGTTATGTAAAGGTTATTTAAGGTATGTTAAGACTATGTCACTGTTCCAGAGTGTTTGTTGCATTAAACTGGTTATATGTACGCATCAGTGCGCGTATAACCTTCTAGAAAGCCATTTAGAGCCCGAAACTGAACAAGAATTGATATGTGCAAATGATACACATATTTATACAAATCCCAAGTATGAAATACAATATTTCATTGATTTTGTATTTGTTTGATGGTTGATGTGACACAGGTGTCACAATGTATCAAACTTCTTTATATTTACTTCATTTTGTTGCTACTTACCAGTCGGAAGTTCTAGCTCAGTTCTCACAGAATCACATTCCATGGTTTTTACATTAAGTCTATTTTTGTAATCATGGACCCAACATTGCTGTTGATTAAAATCCAAGTGAAGCTGAGCTATATCCTTCTTTTGTGCTTCAACCTTTTCAGTATGTCTAAGGCTAATACACTGAGTCATGACACTGTTATAATAATTAACCTCTGCTTGTCCTCCCGAACATATTCATTGACTAAGGAGATCACATCTCTCGGTTTCGTTTCACAATAATTGTAAGTCGTCATGATAACTTCAACATGTTAATCCCATGTCTTGTTACGTGGCAAACCATATAGAAAAGTCTTGTTGATCCTACCATATGTCATGTTTAATTCAATCTTCTTGATTTCAGAAAGCAGCTGGGTAAACCTATTGATTAAGTCTTCTATGGTTTCACCCTCAATGTAACTGAAATTATCGAGTCTTTGCTAGAGCAACTAACGTTGATAATCAATGCTTGGAGAATTCATCTATAATCTAGAAACACTACAATCGGATATCACAACACCTAATCGAGTCACGGAAAACAAGAAAGATGAAGCAAGTATGTCAATTATATTAATCAATGAGCACATTGTTTCAAGGAACCGTCTGGTACTCGAATACAATAGTTTGCAAGATAATCAACAACCCTCTAGAATTCGTTTCTATTGTGCTATGAATTGCTAACCCTAATAATGAACTAAACATGTCATTATATAGGGTTCACCAAGAATTCGGCCCACATGCCTAACCCAAGCCCATAACGTTTAATTAGCCCACATGGCTTAACCCAAGCCCATAACGTTTAATTAGCCCACATGGCTTATCCCAATACTATCTAACCCACTAGAAAACTAAGCCCAAGTGTTTGATAAAGTTAAGTGTAAACCTACTCAATTATATGGTCTTTCAATATCCCCCTAGGTTTATGCTGTCTTTATCAAACTACAGTCTTCGTCATGTCTCTATGGGAAGATACTTCATGTCTTCATTCTCAAACTTGGGTCTTCTGTTCTTCTTGGTCATGATCAACTTTTCTTGAAAATCTTGTTGAAAAGAATACAAGAGGAGGATTCTTGTCAGATCTTTTCGTTGTCAATCTTTTGTCTTTCAAGCAAGTTCGCATGTACTTCTTCAAATGTACTGTCACTGTCAGATGATGACTTGTATGTGGTTCTTCTGACTCAGGCACATTTTGTTGTTATGATGCTTCATGCTTTGTCAGCAGCCAACAACATCTCAATCTTCTACAAGCCATGTTTCTTGATTTAAATCAACTTCTTCACATACTCAAAAACTCATAAGCAAACATTTCTAAGCAACAAGGGAAAGTACCACATGAACACTTTGTACATCCAAGTATTTGTACTCGGAATTCAAAATTCAAATTTCTTTCAACTTTTAGTGATCAATCAAATCTTCAAAAACAGTTAAAAAAATTTAATAAAACAAATAAACACTCTATTGTTTGTATTTTTTATTTTATAAAAATAAAACACTATTTTTGAATTTTTATTTTAAATCTAAGAATATAAACTGAAACACAAAAAAAAAACAAAGAAACTAATATACAATTAGAATTTGCAATGGGATCAAAGCACAGTGTTTCGGGCTAGACTACACTTATCAACACTGATTTACTTTGGATGATCCGAGCTATTGCCAATATGTTTGTCGACTTAAACTTATATCCTAAGCCCTTTTCCAAATAATGGTCTGCAAATGATTTATCATGTTTTGGTTTATTTAATATGAACACCCAAATAAATCACAATCAAATCCTAGAATTTCATTCAGAACACTCTATCATGCATGCAGTTTCCCTACCACATATTTTCACAAGCCTGTTCTAGGATTCTGAAACCTTAACTGGGACTTGGTTGAGAAGAGAACATAATAGATCATTTGCAGAGATGGATATAATATACAGATCAAATGAATTTTTCAATTTGATATAGGTTTTTAAGGTTTCTTTTGTTGGATCGACATGTGACCCTAATGAGTCAATCTGAAGAGTTCAACATCAAAATCAAGGGCAGAATCAATGAAATTGACGTAATACAGCTTGATACTTTCTAGTTATCTTCTTTTACTGATTTCCTGAGCTATTACAAATCAGATAACAATCCGGCAGCACCTCGGCTCTCAAACACACACACTTAATTCTGTTTCAAATGACACGACTCAATCAGTATTTATAGGCGACTAATTCCGTTTGAAACTGACTCAAGCGGAATTACAAGTTCATACGGAATTAGTTAATTTCGTGCGGAATTACTAATCTCTCTTGAAACCTTAATTCCGTTTGAAATGATATATGATCATTTCAAGCGGAATTACCCCAAAATACCGTTTTCCTCGTTTTTCGAGCCCTGATCTAATTGATACAATACAAGACTTAATAAAGACGAAGTTAACAAACATTAGTGCACCAACAGACTCCCCTTGGATGTTGATGAAGTCTTTAGCAATCAGTCTTCAGTCTTTAGTCTTGATCTACCGATCTCTATACACAAGACTCGATACCAGGTGAAGTTGACAGACATTACTGCACTAACAGACTCCCCCTTGGATGTCGACGAAGTCTGCAGTGTCGAGTCTTCAAAGTCTTCAGTCTTCATCAGTCTATGTGCTCCACCAAAATATCTAACATTGCAAAGCTCCATTAATCTCTATCCATCTCATTCTTCAAACTTTCATTTGATTGTTGATCCAGAATGTAAACTCCCCCTTTCGATAAGCTGGAATTTATTTTCTGATTCAAACTTTACACTATCTTTGCCATGAAGATCTTTCATTGCTTGTTGACTCCCCTTCAAGTTGTTCTGGGATCATAGTCCAACTTCTACAGGTTTACAGGATCAGGATTGATTCCTGTCTCTATTCTGTATCTGCTCAAGGATTCAAAACCTGTCTAACCTGCACATTCTCTACCTCAACATAAGTTACTCAAACATATGACAGATAAAATAAATCGTACTGGTAGAACTCATTCATTCATCAGTCTGAATAGTTACATCAAGTTCAAGTGAATTACCTTGATTAACTAAACATACAATCTTTCTCAAAAACATTTGTATATGACATTCAAAGATTTCAACAAACTCTTCCCAAACCTGTTCATCATGTTTAGCACTCGAATTTTGAATATCAGCTCTTCAACATTAGTTGTCAAAAATATTTTTGTATTTTTCAAAAGTTTATGCTAAAAACACAATATTTTTGGGTTTTTTAGTTTATAGAAATGCAGTAAAGAAATATATACAAACAATATATTTGGTGAGTTTGTGTAAGAGGATCATATCAATTATTGAGACATATCACTAGCATCGTTAAGCTTTAATCATTTTAAGTTCTAAACGATTCACATAGATTGACGATATATTTTTTCCTCTTAAACTCAATCTAAAACTTTCGAAATGCTTACCGATACTTTAAGGTATATTAATTTTGCACTAAATTCTATGGACCCCACAATGTCAGCATATCCCCTCATTATGCAATACACTAACCCAAGTAATGCCTTTAAACTTTCATCAATTGTGATATGTGCGAAAACAAAGCAGAATGTTTAAACATTAACAATCAGGTCGATACTTCCGTATACGCAGAGAAAGTCCAATGTTTAAACAAAATAAGAAAATAAAAACAAGTTGAAATTGTTTAGACTTTAACCACCAGGTCGATACTCCCGTATACGCAGAGGTGATCCAAAGCTTAAACAAAACACCAAGAAAAATAAAGCAGAACGTTTAGGCAATAACATCCAGGTCGATACTCACGTATACGCGGAGGATGTCCAATGCTTAAACAAAATAAAGAAATAAAACAAGTTTAAATCTTTGCAAAAAGAAATACACAATCACAGCGATTTTTCAGCAAGTTGTGAAAGTTCACAAACAAACTGGTTTTTATGCTCTTTTAGCATTCAGCGATTACTGAGTAGGTACACAATCACGAAGGACAAAACTAAGTACTATGCTTTCAACCATGTTTTCCACTAGAACTAGGCTTTTTCATTTATGTTTGTATCGTTCTCGCAAATCTACTAGTCTAGCTGAGGCTATCATCACATCATTAGTGAAACCGTTTATCACATTTGACATTTCATATCTTTAGCATGCTATGATAATCCACTGATTTACTATCATTTCCTCTTATTTACAACAAAACTCATTTTTTTTCATTTTAGATGTTTTTGACGTTTTCAATTTTTCTAATTTTTTAAAAATTTTTCTCCCCCTAAAATCAAAATATGTTTAAATTTTGATTTTCTGGGAAAATTTGAAAACAAACTATATAGGAAAGTGACAACATGATATCGAATCGCTTCAATTCGCCATTCACTTGGTATAAACAATCAGAACTCCCCCTAACAACAAACTATTTTCCCATTATGATTTCAAAACACTTAAGTGTGTTTTAATCAAAATGGTTTTTCTGGAAAATAAGTTTTGTTTGTCTTTTTACAAACATGGGGTTCTTTCATCACATTGTTCTCTTAACATCATTTTAAAAATTTAACATTTTTTAGGTTCTATCAAAAATACCACTTTGTTGGAAAAATAAATCAAGTACAACTTTATGTCCTTTATTAATCTTTTGTAATTCGAAATATCACAGTTACCAATCTGTGAATTTCTCAAGAAAGATGCCGATTCCTACTCCACACTTACCAACCTGGGAGTTCCGGAAAGTCGGGTTTTTCATTTAAACAGATTCACCCAAGCCTGACCAACCTTGGGTTTGACAGTTTTTACCTCAAAACTTGGCTCCTCTGACTTTGTCGAGTCAGATTCATTGCCAACACATGGCTCTTTTGCTTCCGAAGAAACAAATTCATTGCCAGAAGATGGCTCTTTTGTTTTCTCAGAAACAAATTCATCGCCATTCTCTATTGGAACCCAATCTCTACAATGTTTAACCTTTCCAAATTTGTCAACCTGTGACGTGCATAATTTTTCACAATCTTTGTTCTATTTGAAAACTTTGATAAAGGCTTTGTCTGAAAAATTAACTTTCTTTGATTTTTCATTGGTTTGATTTGTTAATTTTTCTTTCTTTATCACCCCTTGTGTCCTCAGATTTGCATCTGATGAATTCTTTTTACTTGACTGATCCTTGTTAGTTGAGCAAATCGATTCATCAGAACTTTTTCTCTGATTATCAGTTGTACCCGAGGACAAAATATTTTCCAGATACTCTCTAGCTTTCTTTCTCTTCTTCCTCAGTCGGTCTTTCTGCCTCTGTGATAACTTCACTTTCTGCTTTTTCTTTTTCGGTCTTTTGGGCTTTTCTTCAATTTCGACTGAGTTCTTCACCATTTTCTGAGATAGAGCCCTCGATCTTCCCTTTGATCTCATTGGGCAATATCTTGCAATATGGCCTCTGATTTGACATTCATAGCACCTTCTAGTTTCAAATCTCTGACTTCGGCAGTTAACAGCAATGTGTCCTCTAACACCACATGTGTAACACACCCTATTGTCGTACCATTCACCACTTTCATACCACACACTTAGATCATAACATTGATTTGCTTTGTGGTAATCATGTCTCCTCTTGTATCCATGATTTGGCATTTGAGCACGGTGGTCAAACCTGCACCACTTATTACCAAATTTTTGTGAGTTTTGATTTTTAAATTTTTGTGATTTTTCATAATGATTGGATGACTGAACTGATGATCTTTTATTTTCTTTTTGAAAAATTTTTGAATTTTTAACAATTTGTTTTTGTTCTACATTCTTCTTAACAGGTTTTTGCTTTGAGCATTCACCTATTTCAGTAGATTGTAAAACGGTATTTTTAAATTTTTCTTTTAATTCTAAAAATGTTTTTCTTTTCTCATTTTTCACATTTTCATCATCAGTTTTATCATCACAATCTTCAATTTTGACTTTGTCAAAATTTGTGACATTGTCACTTATTGGAACTTAATTAATCGGTTTTGGACAAATATGTGACGAAGAATTCACAAAACCTTTCAATTTCTTTTCTAAATCATCAATTTTATTTCTAGCATTCTCAACTTCTTTTTCAAGTTGAGAAATTTTCTCAAGATGAGAATTTATTGTTTTTTCATTTTCTAAAACATTTATTCGATTTTCAAAAACTGTTTCTTTTTCTTTAAAATTTGTATTTTCTAAATTTACCCAAAACACTTTTTCATGTTCTAAAGTGTTTATTTTATTCTCAAAATCTTTCTCAATTTTCAACTTTTCATTTTCTAAAATTTCTATTTTATTTTGAAATTCTTTTTCATTTTCTTTTAATTTTTTGTTTTCCAATGTCAAACTCTCCACATCTTTCAAGAGTTTAACATTGTCTGCTTCAGATTTTTCACACTTTGAGCACACAACTTCACATTTTGAACTTTCATCTTTCTCTTTTTCTTTTTCTTCTCCACCTCCCCAACACTCTCTCTGTCTGGCTTCTTCTTCTTCAGTAAATTGCTCAACCAAAGCTTCAACACTAAGAGTAGATGGATCAATAGCAATGTTTCCATTGGTGTCAAGATAACATTCTCTATTAGCATCCCATCTCTTTGCCTTCTTAGCTTCATAGTATGTACGAGAAATTCTGGTTATTCTGAATTGAGCTTTCATTCTTCTGTTGACTAATTTTTCTTCTTCTGTTCTGGTGTCTTTGTAAGGAGTCATCTTTTCCATGATTTTATATCCTTGAATTACCTCGGAACAAATAACAAACACTTAGAAAAAATTTTGAATTTTAACACTTCAAACGAAATTAGTTCAAGCGAAATTATGAACTCAAACGAGATTACTTGTTCACATGGAATAACGATTTCAAACGAAATTAGCTTTTTCAAGCGGAATAAGGTTTTCAAATGGAATTACCAAGCAAAATCAAGTTACTTTCAAACGGAATTAGTCACTTTGAAGCGAAATAGCTAATTTCGTTTGAACTTTCAAACGGAATCTGATTTCGTTTGAAATCAAACAACACTTTCAAACAGAATTAGTGATTCCGTGTGAAATGACAGTACTTTTCAAACGGAATTAGTCACAAATGTTAATTCCGTGTGAAATCACAGGTGTACTTTCAAGCGGAATTAAGATGATGTCAGCAAGTTCGAACAGTTTTTCAAACGAAATTACTCATTTTTATCATAATTTGTTCGAATTAAGGTCCAAATCTTTCAAGGATTAGTTAAAATACTGTTTCGCTTATCATATGTCAGAATCAAGCCATTTTGTCCGTTAAATTTTGTTCAAATCAGAAAAGAATGAGTAGAAGTGAGAGAATCCGATGAAATCAAGCTGAATTGGTATGAACTCCTCATCCTGAGCTCTGATACCACTTTTTGGATCGTTCTGTGACCCTAACGAGTCAATCTGAAGAGTTCAACATAAAAAACAAAGGCGGAATCAATGAAATTGACGTAACACAACCTGATACTTTCTGAATCTATGTTCTAATCTCGCTTGAAACCTTAATTCCATTTGAAATGATATATGATCATTTCAAGCAGAATTACCCCAAAATACCGTTTTCTCGTTTTTCGAGCCCTGATCTAATTGATACAATACAAGACTTAATAAAGACGAAGTTAACAGACATTAGTGCACCAACATCTTTTGGGCATTAGAGGGCCTCGTTCGGGTGTAATTGATCTATAGCACGACAACGTACATCTAGGTCAGCATGTATCTAGATGCAGCAGAAGCTGACGTTGCCTAGCACCTCCAGGTCTTTGCTCACGCAAAACAGAGGAGATACACGAGTTTGTCAGAAAAGATTTCAGAGCTAGAACAAAATTGTGTGTATCAGGACGTCACACAATCATTCAAATAGACATGTCCTAATTCCAAGTGATGTTCTTTCCTGAGGTCATAATGTAATTTAATGTTCTGCACAGAACCAGTCAAAGTGTCCAGCCATCAGGATAAAGCCTACCAACATATTGCTCTAGAGTCAGACCATTTTAATATTGGTCTTACATGAGTTAGCCGTAATCCACATAGTGAAAATTTTATTTCATTTCCCATATATGCACCAACTCTTTTTGTATTTTTCTACTTTTCTCTTTTTATTCCTCTAATATTTACAGATATCTCTCTAAGATATCCCCCTAAATTTGTGCATAAATCTTATGCGCAAATTTAACTTATAAAGAAAACTGTATATACAAAAAGAAAAAACGAAGGAAAATAAAAATATTTTTTTTGTTTTTGCCTAACCGTTCCGTTATCAGATACCTTTTCGCTGATCTTGTCTCACCTCTCTTATCTCCTTCAAACGAAACATATCAACTGTAAAGAATTAAAACTTTTTGCAACAGTGAAATGTTACCCGTTGTGTCTCTGGAACAACCGCTATCAACATCCAAAGATTGTCAATAGCTCCTCCTTGATTGTCCCTGAAAAATATAGAGATTAGTAAAACACTGGTACTCAGGCCATCGTGAATCATCAATATAAGATACTTCTCGCAAGCACATATCCCCTTTTGTTTCATGGATTGATGATGTTGTTGCCTTATGTTTTGCTTTCCAAACTTGTTTAGAATTTTCTAATTTCTTAGGTGCCTTGGGCAAAACAGTTTGCTTTTCAACCTTGTTATTTTTCAACACTTGTTTAGGTTTCAAAGCTTGTTTTCTTTTATCTTTTGTAGTATTCCAATCCCCATCAGATGGTTTAACCTTGGGATGCTTATTAATTATTGCCTTAGGATTTTCAACCTTCATTGGATTAGAATAAGATCTATCCCTAGGTGTAACCCTCTGATGTTGTGTATAATACGGCACATAGGGATGATGTTTGCAATTCCTTGCAATATGACCGGGTATGCCGCATTCGTAGCATGTTTGCTTCTTTACATAAGGAGCATTTTCTGATCCATTTGATCCAACCAATGATGAGTTTGAGTTAAAATATCTGTTGGATGATTTGTTTGCAGAGTGTTCAGACTTTCAGCCCTGCTTCTTATGTCCCTTTTTACAACAGTTAGAACATTCAGTGTTAGATTTAACATTTTCATTTCTAATTGTTGCCTTTGGAGGCACATATTTATTTGATGGGCCTCTCAAAGTTGGCTCGGAAACAGCCTCTCTCACATATGGAGGAGTATCAACAGACGAATTTGATGTTTTTGAACAAATATCGTCAACCTTTTGGCAAACAATATCATCCCCCTCATCCCGATCCTCTACTTTTACCTCATCTACACATGAAGTAGAAGCATCAGTAACACTCACATAATTAAACTCAGGGACTCGCCTTGTTGTTTCAATTTCAGACTTTTTGGGCTCAGTCACTGTTTCACAACTTGATTCAGTTGAAACACTTGAGTTACATTCATTTTGTAGTTATCGCAACCCCCGATCCCTTATCTGTCCCGGGAACGGGCGGACGCGAACTCAGAATTTTGGTGGTATAAGTTTGTTAATTTGGCAGCGGAAATTACATCAGGACCGTAGTTAGGAAATGTTTATCAGAGTAAAACCACCATATTTGATATTAATAATTACATGGGTAAAACCCAAGTTTCTTATTACAACATGTTTATAGGGATAAACCCTATTTTATTGAATTTAAAACATCGTCTTTTAGGTAACTTTTATAGCCACATTTTTTCCAAGCCTTCAGTGCTCTCCAGCTGGCTTTTTACTAATTGGCTGTCACGTTGTGTTACCTGAAATGCGTTTTAAAAACATTTGTCAGTGAGAAATACTGGTGAGTGAATCCCAGTTTAATCAAGAAATATTTTATTAATTAACACAGTATTGAGAGCGATCACATTGTTATTTCTTCACAATTACTCATTCAGTACTGTCAATCCTGACTGGTGGGTCATATTACACATTGGCTAAGTCGTCGTCCAATGGTAACGTGTTCCACATTTTGTATACAAAACCCCAACATACCGGCAGTAATTGAAGAACTACAAAGACCCAATCACCGCTTAATCACATTGTAAAGCATTAAGGTTTTGTAAAATATTACAAAAAGTTTAACAAAAATTGGATAAACTCACATTGCTATCTTAGACTTCGCATAAGGGTTTCCTAGGATTAATCTATAATTTACACTAATGTACATAGGTTAGTATAATAACCCTTTGATTATATTAATGATACCCTCCCCGAGACGGTATTCCAACAACTACGTCGGGCAGAACCACGACAGTTGTTACGGAACCATAAATCAATCGGGCAGCGTATCTAATAGGAAACTGGGGTTATAATACTTACAACGAAGCAGAACTTCGCTAATTAGGGGGTATAATACTTGAATATAATGCCTATAACTTCAGAAAGTCGAGATACAGAAAAGAAATGAATGATTTGTGTTGAAGGCCGATGCGTTCTATTTATAGGGTCTCATCTCGAGTTTCTCGCGGCCCGCGTAAGGTTAGACAGGGGTTTACGCGGCCCGTGTGGCGTATGGGTCTAGGCGTAGCTGATCCGGGTCATGCCTAGGTTCAACACGTTGCATGACACGTGTCAACACTGGAGATCGATGGACCTTTAAGTTGTCGCGGCCCGCGTAAGGGTTAAGGGAAGTTTACGCGGCCCGCCTAAAATCCATTTTTCTTGTTTTTTATTTATTTTTAATGACAAAGCATAATTTGGGCTCGGTTTTCACATATGGGGTGTATTTAAAGACATATAGAGATATTTTAAAATATATTACGGTGTCGGAAAAATTATGAAGGTGTCGGTTTCTTTAGGGTTGTTACATCCTCCCCACCTTATTTTAGAGCTCGTCCTCGAGATCTACTGGAACAAGTGTGGATATTTCCTTTGCATTTCTGATTCAAGCTCCCATGTGTACTCAGGTCCTCTTTTGGAGTCCCACTTTACTTTGACCAGAACTAGTCTCTTGTGTTTGAGATTTTTTACTTTCCTTTCTTCAATCTGTAGAGGCCTCTCTACAAATTTGAGTTTTTCATTTTCCTCTATATCCTTAAGAGGTACCATTAGTGATTCATCAGCTAAGAATTTCTTGAGATTTGATATATGAAATACATCATGTATTCCTGGCATTTCCTCTGGCAGTTGTAGCTGATAGGCTACAGGTCCTATTCTTCTAATAATCTCAAAAGGTCCAATATATTTGGGACTTAGCTTTCCCCTTTTGATGAATCTTACCACTCCTTTCCAAGGAGAGACTTTTAATAATACTTTATCTCCTACTTGAAATTCCAATGGTTTGAGTCGGTTGTCAGCATAGCTCTTTTGTCGATCACGTGCTGCTTTCAGTCGTTCCTTGACTTGAATAATCTTGTTAGTTGTTTCCTGCACTATCTCAGGTCCAGATAGTTGCTTTTCCCCAATTTCTGCCCAGCAGACTGGGGTTCGGCACTTTCGTCCATAAAGTGCTTCGAATGGTGCAGCATTGATACTTGTGTGATAACTATTATTATAAGAAAATTCTATTAAAGGTAAGTGATCATCCCAATTACCTCCGAAATCAATTACACAAGCTCTAAGCATGTCTTCCATTGTCTGAATTGTCCTTTCACTTTGTCCGTCTGTTTGAGGATGATAAGCTGTGCTTAGATTTAACTTGGTTCCCATGGCTTTTTTGAAACTTATCTCTAGCAGAAACAATTGATAAAGGTATTCCATGTAAAGAAACAATTTCATTTACATATAATTTAGCTAACTGTTCCATACTGAAAGTTTCCCAGATTGTATCATTGCCTTTCTTTGTTTTGGGTAATTTGGTTAACAAAATCCATTGTTATAAATTCTCATTTCCATACTGCCATTTCAAATTGTTGTAGTAATCCTGAGGGTTTCTGGTGTTCAGCTTTGACTTGTGAATAGGTTAAACATTTAGAAACATAGGATGCTATGTCCTTTTTCATTCCTATCCACCAGAAATTCTTTCTTAAATCTTGATACATCTTATCATTTCCTGGATGCATCATATATTTAGACTTATGGGCTTCTTCTAATATACGATGACGTAGGTTTCCTAATTTAGGTATCCACATTCTCTTCTTATGGAATCTCCAAATTCCATTTGTTCCTTGTTCTAATTCCTTTATCATACCTTTTAGTTTTTCAGTATCATCCTTGATTACTGATTCTTGTGCTTCTCTGATTTGATCATTTAAATCTACTTGTAGATTTAATTTAAGAGAACGTACCCTTTTTGGCTGTTTGTGATACTTTCGGCTTAAAGCATCAGCAACCACATTTGCTTTCCCTTCATGATACTGGATATCACAATCATAATCACTAAGCAATTCCATCCAGCGTCTTTGTCTCATATTCAACTCCTTTTGCTTGAAAACATACCTTAAACTCTTATGATCAGTTAATACAGTAAACTTACTACCGTATAGGTAATGTCTCCAAATCTTAAGAGCAAAAATTATAGCTCCTAACTCTAAATCATGGGTTGAATAATTCTCTTCGTGATTCTTAAGCTGTCTGGATGCAGAGGCTATAGCATTTTGTCGCTGCATTAATACACATCCATAACCTAATTTGGAAGCGTCACAATAGACTACAAAGTCTTCAGTTCCTTCTTGTAACACTAGTACGGGTGCATGGGTTAATCTTTGCTTAAGGTTTCTAAAGGCTTCTTCTTGTTTTGGTCCCCATTCAAACTTAATGGATTTACAGGTTAACTTAGTTAAAGGAATGGCTATTCTAGAAAAATCTTGAATAAATCTTCTATAATAACCGGCCAATCCTAAGAAACTTCTAACCTCGGTTGGTGATTCAGGGGTTTTCCGTTTAGTAATTGTTTTGGTCAAAAATTACCGAAGCAATTAAGTGATCAAATTAGTTAAGTGAGGTAGTGTGCTAAAAAGTGTGTTGGAAATATGCTGGTTAAGTTGTTTGTAAAAACAGTTTTCAGGATACGGCTCAGGATATTGAGTTGTATCTACGATCAAACTATGAGCAAAAAATAAAGGGAATAACACGAGATGTACGAGGAAAGCCCTTGATCAATCTAGATCGCCGGCATAAAACCTCGGGAGCTGAAAATTAAAGCTGCCTAGTTCTTCTAATTGTTTCAAACGTCAGGATACAGTGCATGATATTGATCAGATCGCTAAGTGTTACAATGCTTTCTGTGAAAGTGAAAGTTGCGAGAGAACAAGTGTGAGTGAGTAGTGAGTGTAGTTGTGATGTCCTATTGATCTGATTTATCCATCTATTTATAGTTACGAAATATAAACTAAAATTCCTATAAATATGGGATGCTCCCGAATATTCCATTATTAACGTTGTGGACCGAGTAAAGCGGCTTCAACGTCTTCATTTGAACGACTTGGACCGAGTCTTGCGGAGAAAGGGTCTTCGTGAACGTTGGGAACTTGGACTCGTACTCCTGCACACAATCCGTCAGTAATCCTCAGGATACCATTCAGGATGTTACCAATATCCTGAATGAGCACCCCGGGCATGAACATATATCATACAACCAAGATATAAATCAAGATATTTCCCAGGATATGGGCTCAGAATTTCACCCATAACAAGTGTCTCCAAAAAATGTTACCGTTTAGTATTCTGGCACTAACGGTTATATTTTTACGAAGAACGAGGCAATTAAGAAATTAGACCCTTGATGTGACCGTTTGTAACTGCGCAGCCTATATTTACTCATTACTCCCTATATCTTCTCATACTTATCCCATTTAATCTTTACCGAAGAGAAAAAGGTAAAAACTTCTCTCTCTATTCCATCTTCTTCTCTCATTCTGTTCAGCATTCCGGTGAGAATATGACAAGGCAAACAAGATCAAGCTCCGGTGACTCCGCCCCCTCATTTATCCAGCAGAATCTTCTCCAAGAACCGGAGAAGGAGATATGCTCCTTTGATAGTGCCCACTTGTCGGCTCTCAAATCCTCTTGTATCTTCCCGGAAGGGACAGTATTCTGGCCGTTTGACCGGGAAATCCGGTCGGACATGGTTTACGACGAGTGGTTGTGTTTTAGTGCCTTTCCTTTCACCTTAGGACTCCGGTTCCCTTTTCCGGACTTTATCACTGAGTTTTTCAATATTACAAAAATCTCTTTTAGCCAAACAATGCCGATGCTTTGGCGAGTCTTATCCGTTCTTGACCAGATCAAGAAGAATCACATTCCTGATGTTTCCATTCATGACCTCCCTTTAGCATATCGGCTTAGATGCCACGGATCCTGTAGATTTTTGTTTTATTCCACCTCCGGCGATCCGCTGATACTTCGTGCCACCAGGAACGAGGAGAAATGGCAATCTAAGTTCTTCTTTGTAAAAAGAGACTCAATCCCTGGTGGAACGGAATATCCGGTGAAGTGGTTGAGAAAGGGTAGGATTTAGGGTTCAAGGATGATCCTGCCTTTTATCCTGTTTCATATCCTGAGCTGATCAACTTTCTTTTTACTGTTTTGTACACAGCTGATTTTAGGAAGCTTGCACCTCCCCTTGCTGATTCACAGAAGAGGATCAACGCTATCAGACTCCTTCCAGAGGCTGAAAGGAGTTTTAATCCGTCTCCACCATCTCCAAGCCCTCTTTCCAGTGCAAACATGTCTGGTAAGGATCCTGCACAATATCCTGCATACATGTTTTTATTTGGCATATTTAGGAAAGAATTCTACTCCCTGTATGCAGACTCCAGCAAAATCCCAATCCTCCTTGATCTTGACGAGCTTGACAGTTACCCCACTCCAGTCATGGTAAAAAACGAGACCCCTGCTACCACCAGCTCCAAGCCGCTCCCGGATCCTAAGGCTAATCCGAGGACTCATGCTTCCACCGCAAAAAAGAGGAAAGGTTCCAAAGTTAGTGCCCTAGGCTCTGAAGGGTTCTCCTATGAAGAACTCAGCTTTTCTGACTCCTTAGAGCCAATGACATCCTTCCTTAACAAGGTAATATCCTGCCCATATATCCTGATAGGATATCCTGACAGGATATCCTGGTTAATATATTTTGACTTATACCTGAATTTTGACGTGCAGCACGAACGTGTTCCAAGAAGCCAGGATCAAACAGCTCGAGACCACTGTTGCTGACCAAGGGGCCATTGCTGAGGTGAAGACCCGGCATTATGAGGACAAGTTGAAGAAGGTCACCCAGGATGATGAGCTCAAACTTGCCACCGTCCAAATGGAGCATGAACAGGCCATGGTCTCTTTCCGGGAAGGAATCAAGGCCTCTGCTATAGTCTCTCTGCTACAAGCCCGTATCAAGATGGCTTATGAGGGCAAGGAGACAGGCCTTGTGTGCCCATCCTGGCAGGTCGAATCCTGGGTGGCAAAGCTGAAGGAGCTTGGAGGCAAGGCTGTGCCCCTTCCTGCTGAAGCTGGTGAATCCTCTAAGTCGGCAGAGGTAGCAGACAAGGCTGGAGATAAGAAGGATGTTGGCGAGGATGCTGCTCAGGATGCTGGAACTGATGCTGAAGCCGAGAAGGCGAAGAAGGCTGGTGAAGATGCTGCTGTGTGAGAGCATCCAAGTGGGCGATGATGGATGTATGTGCCAAGGCCGGGACCCACTTTTTTAAATTTGATCGTTGGTTTGTAACCCCAAAACAATTTACTTTTCTTGCATTTTAACTTTCCTGCATTAGAACAATATGATGGCCAAAGGTGGAGGGATCCTGAGTTTCAGGACGAAGCCCTTGGTCATCAATGTTAATATGTCCTTTCTTTTGAACAATATAACAGTTGGAGGTGGATAGGCCTTGGTTTGAGGCAAAACCTTCAACTGTTTAGTAAATATGGTATGGGACTAATTGTGCTTTTGGCGGATGGTCCTTGGTTTGAGGTGAAACCAAAAGCACAACTTTTGATATGTTAATAATATAACTTCCTTTTGCCTTTATTTCTGTTGTTACTATCTTAGTGTTTAAACTTTACTTATGAAAATAGTTAAATATGGACAATTTTGGGAACATATTGCAAGAATATCCTGAGAGATATCCTACTCAGGATACTGCCTCGTAACTTATAAAATTTAAGTTATAAAAAGGAGAGATCAAACCAAATACTCCCAGAGAGTCAATTCCATCCTTTAATCACAGCAATGTCCCCAGTGCATAAATTTAAATCCATCCTTTAAATTGTATGATGTATGTCCCTTGTGTTTAACATGGTCATACTTTAGTTTAACTGCATAAACCTTGAATATCCTGGGGTAAACCCTTAATATCCTGGGATGAACCTTGATATCCTGGGGATAAACCCTGATATCCTGGGGATAAACCCTAATATCCTAGGGATAAACCCTTAACATCCTGGGGATAAACCCTGATATCTATTGCGCTACAGGAGAGAGTGTATAAACTCCAAAACTTAGAAAGGTGAAAACCTTTAAACCTTAGAGGGTATGAAAATACCCTTTCGTGAGAGAGGGTGATCAATCCTCATATACCTCCAGGATCCAGGATATAGCCAATAGTAACGAAATTGTCAGCCACTTTTACATGAACTGGTCCCGTTACCTTGAACTATCCCTAGATGACTTGCGCTCCAGGCGGGGTGTTCAAACCCAATTCGAGAGAAAGGTGAATACCTTTAAACCTTTGAAGGGATCAGGATCCCTTATCCGTGAGAGAGGAGGCCAATCCTCTAATCCTTTGAGATATCCTGAGCGTGTATCCTGGAGCTATATCCTGAGACATATTCTATAAAACAACCTTAAACTAAGGTGGGTGTTAGCTTGGCTAACCACCCTCCGATGCCTAAGTCAGTAATGGGTTCAAGATAATAAACGAATCCAAATATATTTAAGAGAGATAGAATACATACCATTCTGAGATAGAAATTAAATTCTATTCTTACTTTAAATAGAGCTTTAAGTGTATAGCGTTCCAGGATCTTGGTAGCATATCCCCCTCCATGCTCCTGAGCCGATATGCTCCTTTTCCTGATTCTGATTCAACCTCATATGGTTCTTCCCATTTCGGAGCCAGCTTTCCATCGGCAGGATTAGTGGTATTTTGAAAAGCCTTTCTTAACACCCAATCTCCAACTTTGAACCTTCTAGTCCTTATATTCTTGTTGTATGCTCTAGATATCCTTTGTTGATATGCTGCCATCCTTAGCCTTGCTGCATCTCTCGTTTCGTCTACGGTGTCCAAATCTTGGCACAAATCTTCAGGATTCTGCTCAGGATCCTGAAGGATAGATCTTGCAGTAGGTATCACTATCTCTGTTGGGATCACTGCTTCTGCTCCAAATACTAAGGAAAACAGAGTCTGGCCAGTTGCATTCTTTACCATTGTTCTATCAGCCCACAAAACAAAGGGTAGTTCTTCTGCCCATCTTCCTTTCTTGGCTCCTAGTCTTTTCTTCAAGTTGTTGACGATTATCTTGTTTGAGGATTCAGCTTGTCCATTTGCTTGAGGATGTACCGGGGTAGATGTGATCATTTTGATTCCCCAATTTTTGCAAAAGTCAGTAGTCCTCTTGCTTATAAACTGGGATCCATTGTAACAAATGATTTCAGCTGGTACTCCAAACCTGGTCAGGATATTCCTCTTTATAAAGGATACTACTTCTTGGTCTCTAACTTGAACAAATGCTTCAGCCTCCACCCATTTAGAGAAATAATCAGTCATTGCCAGCATAAAGACTTTTCCTCCTGGAGCTTTTGGCAATTTCCCTACTATGTCCATCCCCCATTTCATGAATGGCCAAGGGGAAGCTATAGGATATAGTGGTTCAGCTGGTTGATGTAGTATGTTGATGTGCCTTTGACATGCATCACACCTTCGAGCATATTCTGTAGCATCTTTCCTCATCGTTGGCCAAAAATATCCTGTTCTCAATATTTTTGAGAATAATGACCTGCCCCCAGTATGGTTACCACAATCCCCTTCATGTATATCCTGAAGCACTTCTTTAGCTTCGGAATCCTCCAAGCATCTTAGATATGGTCCTGCAAGAGATTTCTTATACAAAATATTATTTATAATGGTGAACCGTGATACCTTCATCCTAAATGCCTTAGGATTTTCGCCTCTAGGGGTGTGTCCTTCCTTGAGATATCTTATGATTGGAGCCGTCCAGGATTTAGGATCCTCCTCAGGATATTCAGCAACAGGATCCTGGATACTTACTACTTCTTTCTCCTGAGGATTCGTTGCAGGATACAAGATATGCAGTATTAGTATTTGGGTCCCTTCTGGTATTCTGACCGATGATCC
The DNA here is from genome assembly GCA_030545235.1 of Helianthus tuberosus. NCBI lineage: Eukaryota > Viridiplantae > Streptophyta > Magnoliopsida > Asterales > Asteraceae > Helianthus > Helianthus tuberosus. Next base: position 148,236,151 of record CM060358.1, read on the forward strand.
CAGATTTGCTAAGGCATCTGCTTCAGCATTATCTTCCCTTGGTACCTTCATGATCCTTTATAAGGACGGCACTTACAGCATTCCCTGATACTGCGAGGTATAGGGACAGTGGTTCACCCTTCTCAGGCTTCATCAATAGAGGTGCAGTTGAAAGACACTGCTTCAAATCCTGCAGGGCTGCTTCATGCTTCTCTCCCCATTCGAACTTCTTGTTTTTCTTCAGGATATCATAAAATTCTTTGCATTTCTCAGAGGATCTTGAGATAAATATGTTCAACGCTGCAACTCGCCCTGTTAATCATTGAACATCCTTCATATTTGAAGGTGATTTGATATCCAAGATGGCTTTGATCTGCTCCGGGCTCGCCTCTATTCCTCTTTTGGTCACCATATATCCTAGAAACTTTCCTGCCCCCACTCCAAAATGGCACTTAGCAGGATTTAGCTTCATGTTATATTGATCCAGGATATCAAATGCTCCCTTAATATCCTGAAGGTGATCCTCAGCCTTTTTCGATTTTACCACCATATCGTCAATGTATACCTCCATTGTGTCCCCCAGCTTATCTTTGAACATCATGTTCACCAATCTCTGGTATGTTGCACCCGCATTTTTCAAACCGAAAGGCATAGCAGTATAACAATAAATACCTGTTGGCGTCATGAAGGAAATATCCTCCTGGTCCGAAGGCTCCATTTGAATCTGCTGAAATCCTGAGGATGCGTCCATGAAGGTTAATGTTAGGGGAGGATTTTTTACAATTAGTGATCCTTACTTGTTATCCTAATTCATGATCCTTACTTCTGTGACAGATAGTGATCTTCAGAAGAGCTTCAGGATCAGGATCATGGATCACATAAGGATCGTCATACTAACGATTGTTTGTTTGTGTTTCATATTATTTTGCAGGAGTAACAAGCTTGACTTGGTCTTGGCAACGTTACTATGGAATATTCCACGGGTATTTCGCACACATTTGACTGGAAATGGACGTTGTGGAGAACGTGGGAGCATGGCACAAAAGTCAGATAGTTTGTTAGCATAGTTAACTTCTATTTTTAAAGGGGTAATGAGCTAGTAATTAGAACACTTAGCCATTTTTCAGCTACACACACTCTCGTACAATCGCACTCTTGAAGCTTTCGGCAAACACTGAACAGTTTACACTCACTCTTACACATTTCACCATAGTGATCCTTGTACCTAGCTCGTTACTATCCGAAGTTGTAAACATTTATTGATTTATTTAAAGCTTGGTGATCGGTAGTTTCCATCACCCGAGGTTTTTTATGCCGGAGATCTTCTAAAGATCAAGGGCTTTTTCCTCGTATAAATCCTTGTGTCGTTTGTGCAATTTACATTGAAGTGATCGTTATCATTGTTCCACATTTCAAGCATCATTCCCCGTAACTAAGAGTTTGGTTGCATTATCCTCATCAGATTTTTGACCAAAACAGTTTGGCGCCCACCGTGGGGCAATTGGTGCTTCATTCCTAAGAAGTTTTTCTGTTGGTGATCATTCCGGTTCATTGCATACAAATACATGGCTTCATCATTGAAGAATACCTCTACTGCATTGTCTGCGGTCAATTCATCTCAGGGCATACCACCTTTGCCTCCACCACCTTCTGGACCTCAGAAAAATGCCGAGAAGAAACCAACTCCCATTTTCTCAAAAACTCCAACTTCTTATGCTTCTTATACTCCTACTACTAGTGACTTGTTTACTCTGATTTTGCAGATGAAGGAGCATATCCAGCAGCAGGACAAGACCAATGAAAAGATCCTCAGAGAAATTGGAGACATCAAGAAACAGAAGAGATCGGCAGAGGATCATTCCCCACTAATGCCCAGATCTTTGAATTTTGATACTCCGGTTATAACTTCTCAGCCTTCGATGGTTCCAGACGTTCAATATGTTGGAGGACCAAAAGGAGTGCATTACGGGTCATCAGCAATGACTCAGGTATCAATGGGAGGTAACACTTTTAATAATTCTTATACTACTAACCATGGCCTTATGCAGGATCCAGGTATCAATCATGCCATGGCCAGAGAATTGCAAAAGTTAAAGGATATGATATCAAGTGTTCCAGGAGTGGTCAAGCCTATCCCAGAGATTGCAGATGGGAGCCACAAGATATCTCGTTTTGCACCACCAATCTGTGATGCTGAGATACCCAAGAGGTTCCATGTACCTACCATGAAGTTGTATGATGGTTCAACGGATCCTGAGGAACACATAGCTCAATACAGGGAAAGGATGGAGATCAATCCCATCCCAGAAAGGTTAAAGGAAGCATGTCTGTGCAAGGGATTTGGATCCACTCTTACTGGATCGGCTCTTAAATGGTTGCTAAGTCTTCCTCCTTATTCTATTACCTCATTTGCTAATCTAGTTAACCTATTTAATAATCAATTTTCTTGTAGTAGAAAATTTGAGCGTTTAACTAGTGATCTATATAGGATCACCCAGGGTCATAATGAATCATTAAGGGATTATATCACTAAATTTAGTAAAGAATCCTTAGATATTCCTAACCTGGATATAGCTACGGCTGTTGAAGCCTTTAAAATGGGATTGCTTAGGGATTCGTTATTCTATGATGATCCTGTTATGACGCCATGTAGGAATCTAGATGAGGTAAGAACCCGGACCCTTAGGTTCATCCGGCTAGAAGATGACAAAAGGATCCAGGAGAGGTTAGTAGGATCCTCAAAGCAAGAGAAGCAAGGATCCTCATTCAAGAACAACAAGTTCAGATCCTTTAATAGATCTGACAACCAGAATGTGCATGCTGTTGAACAAGAAGAGGATGATGAGGATTATCCTCCAATCTCTAAATATTGTTTTTCTGTTGATAACAATGAACTAATCCTTGCGATGCAGAATTTAGGTGATAAAGCTAGATGGCCCAGAAAAAATGATAGACCAGCTGCAACCAAAGATAAATCAAAATGGTGTGCATACCATGAAGATTTTGGGCATCTCACAGAAGAATGCATTGCACTAAGAAAGGAAATTGGATACTTGTTGAGCAAGGGGCATCTAAAAGAATTGTTGGGTAGAAAAAAGTCAAGGACTCAGGATCCTGAAAGGATCCCTGAGAAAGCTCCGGCCCCTCCAGCAGATGCACAAGTAATAAACTTTATTTTTGTAGGATCAGACATTTGTGGCACATCCTTCTCAGCAGCTAAAAGGCATGCAAAGGAAACTAAAATGGATAGTGGAGAAAGACCCGTTCGAACATCAAGTGTCTCCGAAGGAAAAGTCATAACCTTTGATGAGGATGATCGTGTTGATATCCAGGATCCTCATCACGATGGTTTAGTTATCACTCTTTTTATTTCTAACCATTTTGTCCTCAGGATCCTTATAGATGGAGGAAGCTCCGTGAACATTATCCAGCTAGATGTTCTCAAGAAGATGAACATCCCTGAATCCGACATCATACCAAGATCCTCTGTGCTCGTGGGATTCAGTGGCGAGACAAAGAATACTCTGGGGGACATTAAACTCCCAATCTATATCGAAGGCCTACATTCTTACCAAAAGTTTTGTGTTATTGACTGTTTATCTTGTTGTAATGTGATCCTTGGCAGGCCTTGGATACACGATATGAAGGCAGTCCCATCCACTTATCATCAATGTGTGAAGCTCCCTAAGGCACCTGGTGGAAAAGTATTCATGCTTGCTATGACTGATTACTTCTCCAAGTGGATAGAGGCTGAAGCTTTTGCCCAAGTCAGAGAAAAGGAAGTTATATCCTTCATTAAAAGAAATATTATAACTAGATTTGGTATTCCTTCTGAAATTATATGTGATAATGGTTCCCAATTTATTGGGGGCAGAACTACTAACTTTTGTGACAGCTGGGGGATTAAGATGATAACATCAACACCAGTCCACCCATAAGCTAATGGTCAGGCAGAATCCTCCAATAAGATCATCATCAACAATTTGAAGAAGAAGCTTGGATCCAAGAAAGGGAAATGAGCAGAAGAACTACCTTATGTGCTTTGGGCTGATAGGACAACCCCTAAGAATGCTACTGGTCAAACGCCATTCTCTTTGGTATTTGGGGCAGAATCAGTGATCCCAACAGAAATGGTGGTTCCAACTGCTAGAACAAGTACCCGTGATCCTGAGGAAAATGATGAGAACTTGGCTCAAGACCTGGATACTATTGAAGAAATCAGGGATCTGGCTAGGATAAGGATGGCCAGTTATCAACAAAGAATGGCTGGTGCTTACAACAAAAATGTCAGGATCAGGAAGTTTCAAGTTGGAGATATGGTATTAAGGAAAGCATTTCAGAATACCACCAATCCTGCTGATGGAAAATTGGCTCCAAAGTGGGAAGGCCCTTACTTGATTGAAGCTGAAGCAGGAAAGGGGGCATATAGATTGCTAACCATGGAAGGTGATTTGCTACCAAGAGCTTGGAATGCTGTCCACTTGAAGAAATATTTCATGTGAGCAGGATCCTCATGGCACAGATGATCCTTACGTTAGGGGTATCCTTGAAGGATCCTTAAAGTATCGGTGATCCTTACTTTGGTAATGTCCTAATCTTGAACTATTTCATTTCCTTATATATAAGGATAAGGATCATGTGTCCTTTATCCATCTCTCACGTGATTTTAAGTTTTGAAAGTTCAGGTATCCTTAGCAAAATATTGGTTATCTGCAGAAGCAATACGGTCCTTGGGTTTAACCCTAGTTATTTGGGCTTGACCCCAGTTCCGCCTGTAGCGCATGATGATCCTGGTATAGTTCAAGGCAGTGGGACCAGTACTCGCTTTAGGGTCTGATAATTCCATTGTACTGGCTATACCTAGGATCCTACGTATAATGGTAGACGTACCATACATCCGTTCCTAAGGTTTCTAACGTTTTCACGTTAGCTAAGGTTTTGACATTTTCATGTCACTAAGTTTGGATAGTCGCCAGTTAGGGCCATACTCCAGTTTACATACGATCCTTGGGCTTGTCCCCAGTTATCCTTGGGCTTGTCCCCAGTTACCCTTGGGCTTGTCCCCAGTTATCCTTGGGCTTGTCCCCAGTTGCTAACTCTTACCTTATATTGGCTTAGTCCCAAGTTATGCTCTATTTCAGGTCCTTGAAGATAAGCAACTAGGGATCCTTGATCCTTACTTCTCTCTAAGGTTTATCTTATAGTTATCCTGATCATGGTTAGGATCCTAACTTGGATCCTCAGGTATGATCCTTAACTATTTTTAATTCTATTCATTGTTTATTTGAATAACCCTTAAAGATTTGACAACTAAACTTGTGATCCTTAAAATATATTACTTTTTGGGATTCTTTAACTATAGGATATTTGGTCATGGATCATATCCTAAATATTTTCAATCTGACTTATTCAAAATTGCTTATTCAATAAGTGTACATCAAAACAATTGAGAATTAAAGAGACAAAAAGGATAACAATACAAGATAAGCGACAAAAGATTAAGGTTATATTTATTAACAAAAGATTAACCCTTAAAAGGTTGTCAAAATTACCTACCCCGAGCATCTACCAGCAATACGTGGCCCGTCCGCTGGGGTAGGTAAAGGGTGTCCATGATAATAGGTTCAAAGTAGTGCAGGAATATAAAGGCGGCAGGATCACAATGGCTTCATCCCCCAAACAGAGGATCCCACCACCATTTGCAATCCTGCCTATTGTCTGAAGGATCCTAGATCCTTAATCCTAGAAACTATTGTTCAGTACAAACCATCAAATTGTTCAACAAAACAACCATCAAACTAAAAAAATTGGGCTCCGGCTATGTCTAGAAGTTTCCATCATCGCCCAATCATGCAGCCTAAACCTTCGCTGCATCACCACCTTCGGTTCCACTTGCTTCACCACCTTCGCCCTTGCCTCCAGCCTCGATCGTCAGGATCTCTTCAGCCTCCTCTTCGTCATCCAGTTCAGCCAGCCTTGCTTTCCAGCCTTCCACATCCCAGGTGCTCGTGTCAAAGGCAGGATCCTGGGCTTCCATGGCCATTTGCAGCTTGGTCTTATACATTGCTATGGCGGCAGAGACTTTGGCGTCTTCGGTGATCTCATGCTTCTCGTAGTCAACATTAATCAGCACCTTGGCCGTCTCATGTTTGGCATCCTGGAGTTCCTTCTGAAGATCAGCAATTTTGAGGTCCTTTAGCAATGCAACCTGCTGGAGGTCGGCAATATTCCTATCCTGATCCTCAACGTGGCCAACATAGTCCTCAATCTCAGCGAATTTCTGCAAAGGGGATAAAAGATAAGGTCAGGACCAAGTGATCCTCAGGATATATCAGCAGGATATGTCAGCAGGATATACGAGCAGAGACAGTGATCCTCACATTGTTGAAGTACTCGAGGAATTGGTGGCGGATCAGAGGTAGACCCTGCAGATCCTCAGCCTCGGAGGCCTTTCTCTTTTTGGCTCCCTTTCCTTTGAGGGGTGCCTTGGGGACTGAAGCTGTCGGGCTGGTAGGAGCCTTTCTTTTGGAGGATCTGACGACGGTGAGATCGGTGACACTGAACTTTGAAGCAGACTTGGTGGGTTTTCCAGCACCTACACAACCAAAACAAGATAAGTATCTTCATTTCACTTATATCTCACTATTTATTTAAATTTTTAAACAAAGATACTTACTTGACATCGTGACAGAGCCTGAGGATACCTCCTGAGAATCCGGGGTGGTTGTCTTGAAAGATCTTGTTTCAGGATCAAGTCTCTTGAAAGTGGCGAGTCTCTCTTTGGCAGCAGGAGACAGTCTGATGTGTGAGACGGTGATAGCTGCATAACAAGAAAGCAAAAGTACATAAGTGATCCTTATATCAAAAGAAAGTTCTCTGGTGATCCTTCTCAGGATCCTCCACCCTACCATGGGTAGCCCATTTCCTGGGAAGATCCTTCCCGTCAGGGATAGAATCTCTCTTGACGAAAAGGAAACGCCGCTTCCAGTTAGTATCATTCTTGGTAGCTTTGAAGATCGGGTGTTCCTCACCAGGTTTACGTTTGAACAAATAACGATGAGAACCAAAGGTAGTAAGATCATACAGCTCTCCCATCTCTGACATTCCTAGGTCTATCCCTTCCTGCTCGATGATCCTTTCAAGGGTATACAAAACCCTCCAGATCATCGGCATGGCTTGGATATAAGAGATGCCGGTTAGGGAAAAGAAAGATTGGGTGAAGGCTGGAAAAGGATATGTATAGCCTATGGTGAATGGAGTAACAGGAAAAGCGACCCAGTTGTCGGAAATATGATCACTCAGGGTATTGGGATCAAAAGGTTTAAACACGGTGTTCGCCGGGAAACAATAGCGGATCCTATCAATCTGCGGATCGTTGAAACAGCAGCGTTCTTTTATGGAATCTTCGATGATCCCCTGGCTCTTCAGTGGGCTGTTTTTCGGGTGATCCTTAGCTGGGGAGTTCCGGAGCAACATTTTTGATAGAATGATAGAAAGAGACGGAAAACAGAGCAAAAGAATGAAGAAGATGAAGAGAGAATAGCTGTTTATCTTCGGATGCAGTTATAAAGGGAGTATTTCTGAAATTTAAATGCAAACGATCCTATCTATATCTCCTATTTATAATCATGATTGTGCAGGGTTGTCACTTCTGTGACGTCACAGTTGCAACGGATAGTTCTACACTAACAGCTAGTTATCCGCTAATTAGTTGCGGATAAGATCAAGAAAATATAATTCGTTCATTTTACATATTACTCCTTATATTTTGGGGGCAATTGTTAGGGGAGGATTTTTTACAATTAGTGATCCTTACTTGTTATCCTAATTCATGATCCTTACTTCTGTGACAGATAGTGATCCTCAGAAGAGCTTCAGGATCATGGATCACCTTAAGGATCCTCATACTAACGATTGTTTGTTTGTGTTTCATATTATTTTGCAGGAGTAACAAGCTTGACTTGGTCTTGGCAACGTTATTATGGAATATTCCACGGGTATTTCGCACACGTTTAACTGGAAATGGACGTTGTGGAGAACGTGGGAGCATGGCACAAAAGTCGGATAGTTTGTTAGAATAGTTAACTTCTATTTTTAAAGGGGTAACGAGCTAGTAATTAGAACACTTAGCCATTTTTCAGCTACACACACTCTCGTACAATCGCACTCTTGAAGCTTTCGGCAAACACTGAACAGTTTACATTCACTCTTACACATTTCACCATAGTGATCCTTGTACCTAGCTCGTTACTATCCGAAGTTGTAAACATTTATTGATTTATTTGAGCTAGGTGATCGGTAGTTTCCATCACCCGAGGTTTTTTATGCCGGAGATCTTCTAAAGATCAAGGGCTTTTTCCTCGTATAAATCCTTGTGTCGTTTGTGCAATTTACATTGAAGTGATCCTTATCATTGTTCCACATTTCAAGCATCATTCCCCGTAACTAAGAGTTTGGTTGCATTATCCTCATCAGATTTTTGACCAAAACAGTTAACATCTCATGCCCGGCAGTAGCATCCACCATTGCATCAATATGAGGAAGAGGAAATGGGTCTTTAGGACAAGCCTTATTCAAGTCTGTGTAATCTACACAGACTCTCCATTTCCCATTTTTCTTCTATACTACGACTACATTTGGTAGCGATCTTGGAAACTTGACCTCCCTGATCATTTTGGACTTTAACAATCTTTCAACTTCCTCTTGGATAATTGTATTTCGCTCAGGGGTGAACTTCCTTCGCTTTTGCTGTACAGGCTTGAACGACCTGTCAATTCCAAGCTTGTGAGTGATAATGTCTTTGGATATACCTGTCATATCCTCATGCTTCCATGCAAATGTTGACATCCTGCACTTCAAAAAGTTAGTTAATTGTTCTTCAATATCCTGAGGGATATTGGTTCCTACGAGCACCGAGATATCCGGATTATCCTGATCCAAGATAACTTTCTTCATATCCTGCTCTGAAGCCTCCGTGATATCCTGGGCCCGCATCTTTAATTGCTATGCTGTACTAGGCTTGGTTGAGGATTTCATTGAGGATGAGTAACATTCTTTCGCTTCCTGCTGATCACTATCAACCTTGACAACCCCCCAAGGGGTAGGGATCTTGACACATTGATGATAAGTTGATGGCACAGCCTTCATATCATGGATCCATGGTCTGCCCAGTATGATGTTATAGCAGGATAGGGAGTCCATCACGCAGAAACTTTGTATCGAGTTGACCCCTTCAACATATACTGGTAACTTTATTTCTCCCACTATGTTCCTGGCCTCTCCACTGAACCCAACACGCACGGTGGATTTCGAAGTGATATCCATTGGAGATACATTCATTCTTTTCAAAGTCTATAGTTGGATTATGTTGACGGAGCTGCCATTATCCACCAATATCCTACGCACAAAATGGTTAGCCACATATAATGTTATTACAAGAGTATCATGGTGAGGATCCTAGACAGTATCACTGTCATCACTATCGAAAGTGATCACTTTATCAGTTGTGAGGGTAGTCATCCTGGCTGGTTTGTCTCCCCTTTCGGTCTTGGCCTCTTTTGCATGCCTCTTGGCCGTAGAATACGAAGTCCCACAAATGTCGGATCCTCCCGAAATAAGGTTGATTATCTTGTCATCTGTAGGAGGTGATGCTGCTCGTTCAGGATCCTTCTCAGTATCCTGACCCTTATTCTTCTTTCTTCCCAAGAGATCCTTCAGATATCCCTTGCTAAGAAGATAGCTTATTTCTTTTCTTAGAGCAATGCAATCCTCAGTTACATGTCCAAAATCTTCGTGGAAGGCACACCATTTCGATTTATCCTTCCAATCAGCTTTTTGTTGATTCTTTCGAGGCCACCTAGCTTTGTCTCCCAAACCCTGCATAGCATACATTAATTCAGGAATGTTAACAGAAAAGCAATATTCGGATAATTCAGGATATTCTTCAGGATCCTCGTCTTCAACAGCATTCACTTTCTTGTTTTCATTTCTACCATACGGCTTAGAGCGATACGGTTTAAATGAGGATTCTGACTTCCTATTAGTTGACTCATAGGTGGTGGATGAGTTCATCCTCTCTTGCATTTTCTTATCATCTTCCAGCCTGATATATCTCAAGGCCCTGTTTCGAGCTTCGTCCAAGTTCCTGCAAGGATTCATCACAAGATCTTGATAAAACTGGGAATCCTTTTGTAGTCCCATCTTGAATGCCTGGACCGCTGTAGCAACATCAAGGTGTGGGATATCCAAGGATTCCCTGCTGAATTTTTTCACATAATCCCTTAGGGATTCCTGAGGTCCTTGAGTTATCCTGTAAAGATCACTTGTTAGTTTTTCAAAACTCCGACTACAAGAAAATTGACTATTAAATAAATTCACTAAGTGAGCAAATGATGTAATCGAATGCGGAGGAACATTTAAGAGCCATTTCAGGGCCGATCCTGTTAAGGTAGAACCAAAGCCCTTGCATAGGCACGCTTCCTTGAGCTCCGGAGGGATAGGATTAATCTCCATTCTTTCCCTATACTGGGCAATATGCTCTTCAGGATCCGTAGTCCCATCATAGAGCTTCATGTTGGGGGTTTGAAATCTCTTCGGGATCTCAGCATCACAGATAGGATATGCGAAACGAGATATCTTGTGGCTGTCTTGGGACACTTCCGGAATTGGCTAGACCACTCCAGGTACACTGGATATCATGTCCTTCAATTTCTGAAGTTCCCTAGTAAATGTTGACATCATACCTGCATCCTGCAAAGACCCACCATTGTTAGTAGCATGAATATTATTATTTGACACATTACCAGTCTGAGGATTCTGGCCATATCCTGAAGCATATCCTGAGCTCCTCACAGTTGACATCCTGATCGAGGAGGGTATTTCAGGAGTATGATTCTGGGAATGGCTAGGCACAATATTCCCCCTATTATCCTCAGTATACACAACCGAACTGAAGTTCAAAGTTCTGGGTTGTAAAGGAGTGACAATGTCCTCAGCAGGTCTGCTCGAGCTAGATTTTAAGAGTTGTATTTCTCTTAACAGCATTTGGTTTATTTCCTGTTGCTGCCTCATTTGTTCCTGCACACTTCCAAATAAGGTTAGAATTTCATCATTAGAGGCTAAAACAGGAGCGGATCCCTGAAGACTCCGAGTAGGGATAATATCCTGAGGTTGTGAAGAAGCTGGCATCCTTGGAGGAGGTGGTGGAAGCACCGAACCAGTAGTAGCAGAAGTTGTAGCAGACACAGTGGAGGAGCTCATGTTTGATCTTGAGGCCATTGTAAACAATGTGGCAAAAAGTTTTGAAAACAGAAAACCAATTAACGATTTCCCAAAGATTTTTAGTAAAGATAGCACCACTTGCCCCACGGTGGGCGCCAAATTGTTTTGGTTAAAAATTACCGAAGCAATTAAGTGATCAAATTAGTTAAATGAGGTAGTGTGCTAAAAAGTGTGTTGGAAATATGCTGGTTAAGTTGTTTGTAAAAACAGTTTTCAGGATACGGCTCAGGATATTGAGTTGTATCTACGATCAAACTATGAGCAAAAAATAAAGGGAATGACACGAGATGTACGAGGAAAGCCCTTGATCAATCTAGATCGCCGGCATAAAACCTCGGGAGCTGACAATCGCAGCTGCCTAGTTCTTCTTATTGCTTCAAACATCAGGATACAGTGCAGGATATTGATCAGATCGCTAAGTGTTACAATGCTTTCTGTGAAAGTGAAAGTTGCGAGAGAACAAGTGTGAGTGAGTAGTGAGTGTAGTTGTGATGTCCTATTGATCTGATTTATCCATCTATTTATAGTTACGAAATACAAACTAAAATTCCTATAAATATGGGATGCTCCCGAATATTCCATTATTAACGTTGTGGACCGAGTAAAGCGGCTTCAACGTCTTCATTTGAACGACTTGGACCGAGTCTTGCGGAGAAAGGGTCTTCGTGAATGTTGGGAACTTGGACTCATACTCCTGCACACAATCCGTCAGTAATCCTCAGGATACCATTCAGGATGTTACCAATATCCTAAATGAGCACCCCGGGCATGAACATATATGTAACACCTCGTAAAATCACGTCCAATGATGTATTGACATGTGTAATAAACCCTAATAAAGTCCAATGTTGAATTTAAGGGACTAATTTTTCGAAAAATCGAAAACTTTGATAATAAAAGGACTGGAAGTGTTAGCATACCTAAAATAAGTTTCCAAATAACCTCTCACAATGTTTATATTCACAAATGTGCCACTTGATGAATAAGTGTAGTCGATTGCGTAATTAATTGAAAGTTTGCGCAATAAAGGGTTAAAAGCGTCAACATGTTAATTCTTACCTCTAAGTGACCTCCTAACAAACCGGGAGCTTAATAATATTTAATTATACTCTCGGGAATGCCAAATAATGGCCATCTAAGGTTTTTATGCCTATAAGTAAAGTTACACGCAACTTTGCAAGTTAGAGGGGCTAAAAGTGTCAATATGTTTAATTATACCTCTGAATGACCTTTTAGCGAATCCGAAGCATCGTGATGTTTAATAATACTTTCAAGAATGTCTAATATGGATTATATGAGGCTTCAATACTATTAAATGATGAAATGCGCAAGTTTGCGCAATAGAGGGACCTAAAGCGTCAACTTTTGAATCTACGCCCTTCGGTGACCATTTAAGCGAACGGGAGCGTAGTAACAGGTATGTATATACTTGGGAATGATCAATATGGGACATGGAAGGCTTTGCTATCATTAAACAGCATTTCGCGCTACTTTGCGAAATTAAAGGACTATTTGCGTCAAAACGGCAAAAGTATGCCGATTCGTTGGGTTTTGAACCTTCCGGAATATAACCATGAGTTAAGCATGCCCTAATTATTCTTTACATAGCTTAGATATAGGCTTAGAGGTGTTTGGTGCGCAAAAATAAACTTTCAAGTCCACCAGGGACTAAAAGTGTCAAAAAGTGCACAAGTTTGCATTTTCGCGCATATCTCACAATCTGAATATCCCCGGACACCCAAAAATTTATGTAAGCACTAAAATATTTTATTTTAGTGATCGCCTTGATAAAATTCCTTTCGTCGCGTCGTTTGGGTCGTTTTTAGCGTCCGTTCGTGTTTCGTCGTAATTCGACGCATAACGTGACCGTACGGCCAAACAAACCGACATCCGACATGTTGTTGAACATGTTTCATGTCCCCTATGTTTAAAATTCATGATGGAGCCTTAAATTGAGGTTAACGGGCCTTAAACGTGCCTTAAATGACCTTAAAGACCCACATGGACCATTTCTGTCAATCTATGAAAGTTGTTTGCTGTTAAGAACTGTCAGGCGGGCCGCGTGAGTCTGCTGTGTTCCCTACGCGGGCCGCATGGCCTGATCAGAAGTGCAAAACAGCTGATTACAGCCTGTTCGTTGCTGTTTTCCTGTCCAAACTGGTTCCTAGCCCACAAGATCGATACTAGGGGCTGCCCATAGTATGTTTAAACCACCATACACTTACAAGATGAGTCATATAACACCTGTTGTGATTAGATTCACTCCAAGAATCCTATAGAACACCACATGTTCTTCTTTTTTATAAATTTTGCAACTTCAAACTTCTCTCATCTGCTCAAATCCGAAATTTGAGTATCATCTTGGAATTTCTTGGTGTTCTTGATCTTTCATTCAGTGATTGTAAGTATTCCAATCATGTTTTGATTCTTGTTCATAGCTTAATTTAGCCAAGAACACTATATTTTGACTTCTGTTTGACTTTCTGATTTGATCATGAATTGATCAGCAAAAAGTCCAATTGAATCTTGTTTTATGATGGTAATCAAGTTGGTTATAATCCATTATGATCATGCTTTCTGATTTCCACGAATTCTAGTCTATTTGATAAGTCAAAGTTAGTAATCTAAAAGTCAAACTGGGCAGATTCTTAAATTAATCAAAACTGATAATTTAGAGATTATGGATCATGTTTTGTCATTTAAATAACTTGGTAAATGTTACAAGAACATGTCAAACTGATCACTTTGGTGTAATTGCTTGTTTTGAATCAAAAGTCTAACAGTTTGATAGGCTTTAGAGTTTCATTTGGACCAGGTTATAAGTTAGTATAACCCTCCAAGGTTATACAACTTGGTTCCATGGAAATCCTAGTTCATGCATGTTTCCGTTAAATGCCTAAATGTTGACCGTTATGCCCTTTTGACTATAAAACGTGATTTTTGAAAAAGTGAAAGAGTAGAAACATTTTTTACTGATTTATAAACTTGCACCAAAAATTTGATATCAGTTTGAGGTCTAGATTAAGAGTTATGCTCATTAGCGTAAATTGAAAGCTTTATGTTAAATAAACGGCGTAATTAGCGAATAGCCTATTTAAACCCACTTTTTGATATCAAACTTTTTACCCACTGATGTTATATAATATTTTGGGATTTTTAAAGATTTTTATTTAATTTTTGGCTGAGCATAACATGGGTCTCTAAGTTTAATTTGGTTAATACTGATTTTGCCCTTTTAAGCCATAAATTGAGTTTTACAAATCCTTTTGACTCCAAACCTTTTTCTACTGATTTTATTTGATAAATAAAATATTTTGAGCATTTTGGAAATATAAAAATATCAGTTTTCTTTTAAAAACCCGGAAACGGCTCCAAATCGCCGTTTTAAGCGTTTTTAACGCATAGTATGTGCTATAACCATATTAAACATATAAGGTTGGTACCTACTGATGTTTTTAGTATATTTTGAGATAATAACAGTAAGTACAAGTTTTTGAACTCAGGTTTCCAGTTTTGACCTTTTAAGCCCTTGTGAAATTACCAAAATACCCCTAAGGTGCATAGTTTGGTTTTAAATGATAAGTTTCACATATGGGTCATACCCTACTGTTATAACATGTTAAATTAAGTGTATTTACTGTATAAATCAGAACTATAGCTCAGATTACAAATAAACTCTTTTAATAATCTTTTAAATGACCAAAATGCCCTTATGAGCCTTAATTTGAGTTTATATCCGTTTTGGGCATAATAGAAAATATCTTACTGACATTATAACATAATTAAGGCATATTAAATCAGGGAACTTGCATGTGACTCTTATGGTTACCCGTAACGCCTTTTTCGCGTCCGGTTCGGTTTATGTAACTAGTTTGCATAAATTGACCGAAACGGGTCAAACATTATCAACTTTGTCTCAAAATCCAGAATGTATTTAGTATACCCATATTATACAAGTCTTCAAACTTGTCGGGTCTAAATCACATTCTATCCGGTCTTCGCTTAATCGTGCGTTGAACCGTATCGTCCTTAAAACTAACCGGTCTAAGCTTAGGCTTAAATAAAGACCCGTTAGAAATCCAATAGGTTATTAAAAACCTTCGTTCCAGATTTAGGAGCCCAGTAAAAGCTATCTGTACTTGCTTGGTGGTATACGGCTGGGATTGAATTTATATTTAGCTCAGGTAAATACTTTTAACTTATTTTCCCTATACGGGCTTGGGTTACGGTGTATAGAATACCGCTTGATGGAGCATCAAATCTTACATCTTTGGGTGGTTAATTGAATACTTTGATCGGCTCGTTTAAACAGTCTTGTTCACTTAAAGCCTTTGGGGGGTTAATGACCATGTCCCGGATATCCTTGGCATCATCTTACGAGATGGCCACGACCTGAGCACGGGGTGTAGGCGTACACCTGTCAGTGTATAACTCATTAATGTGGTGTGTCTATTGATCTTTAACCCGGACAAGATCCGGGCTACTGAACGCACAAGTAACATGTAATTCGTTCACAAGATTATAATATTAAATAATTATCCCAAGTTATAAAATGTTTTGTGCCACGTGCATTCAAATCAATTTTCAACCCTTTTCAAAATGAGTCAGTTAAATTGTATTTACCAGTGTAAACTGACGTATTTTCCAAAAGGTTAAGTGCAGGTACTACTCGTAATAGGCTGGCTGTCTTCTAGCGTCCACAATAAGTCTCGCAAGCTTGGATGCCTTAAAGTCTGTTGAACAAATGATTCATTTTATTTTTTATCCGCATGTGGATCCTTTACATTCCGTTTGTAATACTTGATATTACTTTATATCGGTTTGTAATATATTTATCTTTTGCTTCCGCTGTGCATTTAAATATTGTGTTGTTTGACTATGATGATATCAACTACGTCACTATACTCCCCACCGGGCCCACCGGTGACACGTGGAAAATTAGGGTGTGACAGGTTGGTATCAGAGCCAACATTGAGTGAATTAAACACTAGCTTTTTGTGTTTAATCTCAATGACACGATAGCACATCCTTTGACCTCCTGAGTCTAGACTTAACATAGGAATACTCTCGTCCCTATTCGGAAGATTATTACCTTCAATTATATTTTAATATGTCGCCAAGCAAGAAGCTGTAATGGAAATTTCTCCCCATTTGAAGCCTAGGAAAGGCCAAGCTTCGTGTTGCGACTAGGATTAACGTACGACCAAGGAGAGGACATTCAGAACTAAAATGAAGAAGAGACTCCTTTTACTGAAGATCGTTTCCTTAAAAGTCTTAATAGCGATATTTATCTTTTGGTCCCTTTGAGGACAACATCATTTCTTTTAAGTCCCTTTTAGGGCAATTCTATATCTTTTTTAAAACCATTGGAATGTTTTATCTAAATATCATTTATATCATTATATATGAATATAATATATGAAATAAATTAAAATGACATTTCTGTTATAAGATCTACCATTATAATAAAATGGAAAAATCTAAAAAGGACAAGACCTAGCTTCGTGTCATATTAAGACCGGCCAAGATGGCAGTTCCTCAATTTAGATTCAGATCCCTATTAACAAGTTCAATTTAGAAATTGTTCTGCGATAAATATTAAAAGAATCTTAAGAGTGAAACCTAGCCTGAGTGTCATTATAAAGGCCTGGCCAAAATGGTAAGACCTGTTTAAAAGATTCGTATCCCAGTTAACATCTGAAAACATGTTAACACTCCCGGCAGATGTGATTCGTTGGAAATCACACGCGTTATTAAGGATTCTTCAAAAGATTCCTAACCCAGTTTAATGATCTCTGAATCCTGGGTTTACATCATCAATTAAGATGATCATATTTTAACCATACGTGGTAATATAGTGCCTACGGGCCTTGCTCATTTCCACATGAGCCAAAAATACAGTGGTAGCTATGACTCCCTGTCAGAAAAATGTAATGAACTAGGTTCAAACCTCAAGGCTTTGATTCTCTGAAATCCTAGCTTATGATTTATAAGTGTCCATGTGACTAGGCCTTTGTGCCACCTTAATATCCGTAATGTTTTATAACTAGGATAAATTATAATGCCTCGATTCTCAGAAATCATGACTTATAAATTAAACTTGTCTACTCGATTAGGCCATTTGTGCTATTACTAACTTATAAATTAGGATTTATGATAAAAATCCTGAATAAAATAAATATTATTCCTTTTCTGTTAAGTATATGTATTAAAAGAGAATCTTAAAAGGTTTGACCTAGCTTGAATGTCATTGAAGACCTAGCTAAGATGGTAAAACCTGTTTAAAAGAGATTCAGATCCTTATTAACACTTGAAAACATGTTAACACTCCCGACAACAGTGATGCGATAAAATCACGCTTGTCATCTTTATATTAGGAACTTCCAAACCCTTTATTTAGCCTATATAATCAATAGGAATCATGGCTAATAAACGCCGAACATGATGTACACATCTAAACATCCACCTGGGATGTATACCTACGGGCAAAGATGCATACATGAAAACGATAGTTTTATTTCATAACTTCTTGTCAAGACAATGAATTATGAAATTTTCTGATCCAAAGGAATCATTGATTATGTTTTAAAATTTCCCTAGTGACAAGGCATCTGTGCCATCGAAAAGTCCTTCGGAACAAGTCGTTGTGCTATATAAGATGTCAGTATGACATTGACAGTCGTGACTTATGTCCCCTGTCTAGTAAATATGAAGGATTATATTCCGTTTAAACGCCAAAGATGGTTTATTTAAAAACTTAGGCAAAATATAATCAAATAAATTAAATACTATCTGTTGGCCCATATGGTTTATTCGCACCATGGCTACTTAATTATCAAGTTCGACAATTCGCTATATAATTAAACCAATTTATTACTACTTGGTTTGTAACCTTCAAAGCTTCACCATGGCTGACTCCTCTGAAGCTTACAATCGTCTAGTTAATCAGAATGATGATGCAAGACTGAATTTAACGAGCACCGAGTTACAGGCTATGATAGATACAGCCGTAAACAACGCTGTGGACCGTGTGTTGAAGGATCATAAGCGAAGGTGCGAGGATACCCCAAATAAATGATGTAAAAAAAAGGGTAAGACCGGTTCGACCTATAACCAGTCCAAACCAAATGAGGCAAAACCCAAATGTAAAACCTGCAAGAAGAAACATTTCGGAAAAATGTTTCTATGAGCAGACCGGGGGATGTGTCATCTGCAAGGAGATGGATCACAAGACCCATGAGTGCAAGGACTTGAAGGACGCCACATGCTATGATTGTGGCGAGAAGGGGCACATAATTAACCGCTGCCCAAGGAAGGCAACTAAAAGGAAATGCGCTATAGAGTCACAAGCTAGGCCTTGTGGGATTTGTAACCAGAAAGGGCACAAGACCTTGGAGTGCCAAGACATAAAGGACGCAACCTGCTATGGTTGCAATGAAATAGGGCACATCAAGACAAATTGCCCAAATAAAACCAAGAAGCCTGGGGAGGCTAAGGAGACCAAAGCTGGGAGCTCTCAAATGGACGCTCAAGAGGCTATTCAGGATGACAATGTCACAACAGGTACTTTCTTTATCAATAACGCTCATGCTAGAGTATTGTTGATTCAGGTTCAGAAAAGTCTTTCGTAGACAATAGATTTTGTAAATCATTAAATCTGCCTGTTAAAACTCTAAGCGTTAAGTATAAAGTAAAAAAAAATGGTCGATAGTACCTCAGAGACTACTTCAGCAATGTTAGATGGATGTTTTATATCCATTAGGAAGCATTCGTCCGATGTCCTAGTTTCCGTTAAAGTATAAGGACTCAATATAGTGATAAAAATCGATTGTTTGTCTTGAAAATCAAGCCCATATTGTGTATAATAAGAAACAAGTAGTTATCAAGACTCTTTATGAGACAACCCTCATAATTACATGTATCCGTACGTTTAATTAATATTAAACAATATAAAAAAAATGGTGGAACCGGCCGTCCCCGGAATCGAACCTGGGTCTAGGCCACACCCTTTCGTGCGCCTAGCCAACCGAGCTAGGTGCCTAGTTTGTGAAATTTCTATTTTGATTGAATATAAGCACATGTACAATAACTTCCTTACCTATTACTATAAGTCACCTACTTATCCTCCTTATGTTGACTAAGTATTAGAATCCAAGATTTTACCTCTATGTTTTGGCTACTCTTGGCTTGCTTATGTTGACTAAACACTAGAAAGGATGAAGTAGAAACCATTAAGTATATCAGTGGTTAAACTAGAAAGAACATGGTAAGGTATACATCACAATCATTCGATGGTAATACCCTTGATTAGTGAGGACATTACTGAAATCCACAAGAAAAATCCCCTTATACATTATGGGATGGTCCGAGTTTTAAGGACCTTATTAGAAAACCTATTATACGCGTCACGGAATAGGAAAAGATTGAGTAATAATTTTCCGACTCCCCCATAAGATTTATAAACTATCGGCAGTGTGCTGCAGACCTTGGTTCATTGATGGAAATAGTGCCCTTATTCGGTTAACCTAGAATTTAAGCATAATGCACTATATATATATATATATATATATTATGATTTAGCATCGGCAATAAGAGGGCACATTAAGATTTCAAAGCCTGCTTATTATGAATCCATTATGGATCCACCTCAACTACTCACGTTTTATAGATTAAGAAATAACCAGTCAAGGCCGAGATTGCCCTACAATTTGTCAAAGGTTTTATAGCTAAGTTTAAAAGGTTTAAGAATGGAGGCGTTTAGCCCTCCTGATGTATGATTAGAGGCAGCTCACATTAATAATGACACCAGATAAATCCATTATGGTGATTTTATGGCTAGGAGTTACGTTTGGTTGCAGGTACTGCTAAGTCTCTCATAAAACCATAAGCTTAGCAAACTTTTAATCTTTCCCGTAAGAACCCCAGATAGTAAGTGTAAGGTAAAACTTACAGGCAAAATCATAAGAACCATTTCTTCTGTTCCTGTTAGAAATCTCTAATCATGGAATTCTAGAAGTACCCTCTCTTTAGAAGAAATGCGTCAACATGTATAGTTGATATCTTTTTTATCTCTATCGATTGCGAATACCAGATGGTATGATAAAAGCGCCACATGAGGATTGGTGTATCTTAATACGTTCCATAGATTGCTTCCATGCCTGATCAGTATGGAGGTTTAATGCATGGAACCGCAAGGATATTCTAATAGTCATATGGTACTAAAGTCAACTAATGGTATTCAAGGAAGATATCCAGAATGGAATTGCCAAAGTAAATGTTCCCGATTAAGGAATTCATGGACTTATGACATAAATGTATCATTTATCTGACACAGAATATGACAGATGAACTGGAACCTGAGATTTGGAAAATCTCTGTAACCTCATTGTATCTTGATTACCCTGTTTACCTCCTGAGAGGCAGGTAGAATTAAGATTTTTATATCCCATTTAGGGTTGTATTCTTATGAAATCTCCAAGACGGCTAGTGCCATTATTGGAAGAATCAAAACCCCAATTAAATAAGCTTTGAAAATAAAGAATTCATATAGCCTAACCCTATATTCTAAGAATTCAGTATTGTTAATTAAGAAAGAGGGTTCATTTTGCTTATGCATTGAATACCGCAACCCAAATTAGGCAGCAATTAAGAATTTCCATCAGCTGCCCAGGATCGTCGATTTGTTCGACTAACTGTGAGGATTAACTATCCCTTAAGATTAGTTTTAAATAATGGTTGGAATAACCATTTCACATTGAGATAAGCTTTTCTATAATAGTTGATGTATAAGTATCAAGGCTGCTCCTTTGGAGACCTTGCTTAGATGGAATGTTGAATACCTGTTGTTAAATAGAAGATTGGTACATCCAATCATCAGGATCTGAAAATTGCCTTGGAAACAACGAATAGGATCATACAAATCCATGATCATCTGTAAGATTGCCAGTATTGGCAGAAAATCAAAGATTAATGAAAATAGCAACCCTCCTAAGTCCTTGTTAAGGAATAAGGTTCAACAAAGATATCACTCTGGAAGGGTGTGCCAAATTGTTAATTACCAGACTAGTTAAGCTCTGAATATATAAAATCATTCGAAGGAATCGAATGTATCAAAGGTCAAATAACTTATGAGCTAAAACCTATTTAAGGAGCTTGGCGGAGCTCGTAATGTATTACACCCTTAAAGGATATGTTTCGCCAGTAAGTCAAGAAGCACTATCACATAACGGTTGGCAGACTTGTGATATAATGATAAACCTGTATCGAATGCGGATCGACAGGATAAGAAACCTCAAAAAGGATACATGAACCTATTATATAGAGGTCAAATTGGGAGCTTGGAGAGACTCCGGATATGCTATAGAACTTAAGTCCGTTATGTGACAAAAAGTACTTCCAGCATTTTAGCAAATCTCGAGGTCGAGATTTCTTTTAAGGGGGTGAGGATGTAACACCTCGTAAAATCACGTCCAATGATGTATTGACACGTGTAATAAACCCTAATAAAGTCCAATGTTGAATTTAAGGGACTAATTTTTCGAAAAATCGAAAACTTTGATAATAAAAGGACTGGAAGTGTTAGCATACCTAAAATAAGTTTCCAAATAACCTCTCACAATGTTTATGTTCACAAATGTGCCACTTGATGAATAAGTGTAGTCGATTGCGTAATTAATTGAAAGTTTGCGCAATAAAGGGTTAAAAGCGTCAACATGTTAATTCTTACCTCTGAGTGACCTCCTAATAAACCGGGAGCTTAATAATATTTAATTATACTCTCAGGAATGCCAAATAATGGCCATCTAAGGTTTTTATGCCTATAAGTAAAGTTACGCGCAACTTTGCAAGTTAGAGGGGCTAAAAGTGTCAATATGTTTAATTATACCTCTGAATGACCTTTTAGCGAATCCGAAGCATCGTGATGTTTAATAATACTTTCAAGAATGTCTAATATGGATTATATGAGGCTTCAATACTATTAAATGATGAAATGCGCAAGTTTGCGCAATAGAGGGACCTAAAGCGTCAACTTTTGAATCTACACCCTTCGGTGACCATTTAAGCGAATGGGAGCGTAGTAACAGGTATGTATATACTTGGGAATGATCAATATGGGACATGGAAGGCTTTGCTATCATTAAACAGCATTTCGCGCTACTTTGCGAAATTAAAGGACTATTTGCGTCAAAACGGCAAAAGTATGCCGATTCGTTGGGTTTTGAACCTTCCGGAATATAACCATGAGTTAAGCATGCCCTAATTATTCTT
Source organism: Helianthus tuberosus (assembly GCA_030545235.1). NCBI lineage: Eukaryota > Viridiplantae > Streptophyta > Magnoliopsida > Asterales > Asteraceae > Helianthus > Helianthus tuberosus. The sequence goes on from CM060358.1 coordinate 148,258,678, forward strand.
TACATAGCTTAGATATAGGCTTAGAGGTGTTTGGTGCGCAAAAATAAACTTTCAAGTCCACCAGGGACTAAAAGTGTCAAAAAGTGCACAAGTTTGCATTTTCGCGCATATCTCACAATCTGAATATCCCCGGACACCCAAAAATTTATGTAAGCACTAAAATATTTTATTTTAGTGATCGCCTTGATAAAATTCCTTTCGTCGCGTCGTTTGGGTCGTTTTTAGCGTCCGTTCGTGTTTCGTCGTAATTCGACGCATAACGTGACCGTACGGCCAAACGAACCGACATCCGACATGTTGTTGAACATGTTTCATGTCCCCTATGTTTAAAATTCATGATGGAGCCTTAAATTGAGGTTAACGGGCCTTAAACGTGCCTTAAATGACCTTAAAGACCCACATGGACCATTTCTGTCAATCTATGAAAGTTGTTTGCTGTTAAGAACTGTCAGGCGGGCCGCGTGAGTCTGCTGTGTTCCCTACGAGGGCCGCATGGCCTGATCAGAAGTGCAAAACAGCTAATTACAGCCTGTTCGTTGCTGTTTTCCTGTCCAAACTGGTTCCTAGCCCACAAGATCGATACTAGGGGCTGCCCATAGTATGTTTAAACCACCATACACTTACAAGATGAGTCATATAACACCTGTTGTGATTAGATTCACTCCAAGAATCCTATAGAACACCACATGTTCTTCTTTTTTATAAATTTTGCAACTTCAAACTTCTCTCATCTGCTCAAATCCGAAATTTGAGTATCATCTTGGAATTTCTTGGTGTTCTTGATCTTTCATTCAGTGATTGTAAGTATTCCAATCATGTTTTGATTCTTGTTCATAGCTTAATTTAGCCAAGAACACTATATTTTGACTTCTGTTTGACTTTCTGATTTGATCATGAATTGATCAGCAAAAAGTCCAATTGAATCTTGTTTTATGATGGTAATCAAGTTGGTTATAATCCATTATGATCATGCTTTCTGATTTCCACGAATTCTAGTCTATTTGATAAGTCAAAGTTAGTAATCTAAAAGTCAAACTGGGCAGATTCTTAAATTAATCAAAACTGATAATTTAGAGATTATGGATCATGTTTTGTCATTTAAATAACTTGGTAAATGTTACAAGAACATGTCAAACTGATCACTTTGGTGTAATTGCTTGTTTTGAATCAAAAGTCTAACAGTTTGACCAATGCTTTGACTCTCAAATCTGACCTGATTAACCTTGTTTTTGATAGGCTTTAGAGTTTCATTTGGACCAGGTTATAAGTTAGTATAACCCTCCAAGGTTATACAACTTGGTTCCATGGAAATCCTAGTTCATGCATGTTTCCGTTAAATGCCTAAATGTTGACCGTTATGCCCTTTTGACTATAAAACGTGATTTTTGAAAAAGTAAAAGAGTAGAAACATTTGTTACTGATTTATAAACTTGCACCAAAAATTTGATATCAGTTTGAGGTCTAGATTAAGAGTTATGCTCATTAGCGTAAATTGAAAGCTTTATGTTAAATAAACGGCGTAATTAGCGAATAGCCTATTTAAACCCACTTTTTGATATCAAACTTTTTATCCACTGATGTTATATAATATTTTGGTATTTTTAAAGATTTTTATTTAATTTTTGGCTGAGCATAACATGGGTCTCTAAGTTTAATTCGGTTAATACCGATTTTGCCCTTTTAAGCCATAAATTGAGTTTTACAAATCCTTTTGACTCCAAACCTCTTTCTACTGATTTTATTTGATAAATAAAATATTTTGAGCGTTCTGGAAATATAAAAATATCAGTTTTCTTTTAAAAACCCGGAAACGGCTCCAAATCGCCGTTTTAAGCGTTTTTAACGCATAGTATGTGCTATAACCATATTAAACATATAAGGTTGGTACCTACTGATGTTTTTAGTATATTTTGAGATAATAACAGTAAGTACAAGTTTTTGAACTCAGGTTTCCAGTTTTGACCTTTTAAGCCCTTGTGAAATTACCAAAATACCCCTAAGGTGCATAGTTTGGTTTTAAATGATAAGTTTCACATATGGGTCATACCCTACTGTTATAACATGTTAAATTAAGTGTATTTACTGTATAAATCAGACCTATAGCTCAGATTACAAATAAACTCTTTTAATAATCTTTTAAATGACCAAAATGCCCTTATGAGGCTTAATTTGAGTTTATATCCGTTTTGGGCATAATAGAAAATATCTTACTGACATTATAACATAATTAAGGCATATTAAATCAGGGAACTTGCATGTGACTCTTATGGTTACCCGTAACGCCTTTTTCGCGTCCGGTTCGGTTTATGTAACTAGTTTGCATAAATTGACCGAAACGGGTCAAACATTATCAACTTTGTCTCAAAATCCAGAATTTATTTAGTATACCCATATTATACAAGTCTTCAAACTTGTCGGGTCTAAATCACATTCTATCCGGTCTTCGCTTAATCGTGCGTTGAACCGTATCGTCCTTAAAACTAACCGGTCTAAGCTTAGGCTTAAATAAAGACCCGTTAGAAATCTAATAGGTTATTAAAAACCTTCGTTCCAGATTTAGGAGCCCAGTAAAAGCTATCTGTACTTGCTTGGTGGTATACGGCTGGGATTGAATTTATATTTATCTCAGGTAAATACTTTTAATTTATTTTCCCTATACGGGCTTGGGTTACGGTATATAGAATACCGCTTGATCGAGCATCAAATATTACATCTTTGGGTGGTTAATTGAATAATTTGATCGGCTCGTTTAAACAGTCTTGTTCACTTAAAGCCTTTGGGGGGTTAATGACCATGTCCCGGATATCCTTGGAATCATCTTACGAGATGGCCACGACCTGAGCACGGGGTGTAGGCGTACACCTGTCAGTGTATAACTCATTAATGTGGTGTGTCTATTGATCTTTAACCCGGACAAGATCCGGGCTACTGAACGCACAAGTAACATGTAATTCGTTCACAAGATTATAATATTAAATAATTATCCCAAGTTATAAAATGTTTTGTGCCACGTGCATTCAAATCAATTTTCAACCCTTTTCAAAATGAGTCAGTTAAATTATATTTACCAGTGTAAACTGACGTATTTTCCAAAAGGTTAAGTGCAGGTACTACTCGTAATAGGCTGGCTGTCTTCTAGCGTCCACAATAAGTCTCGCAAGCTTGGATGCCTTAAAGTCTGTTGAACAAATGATTCATTTTATTTTTGATCCGCCTGTGGATCCTTTACATTCCGTTTGTAATACTTGATATTACTTTATATCGGTTTGTAATATATTTATCTTTTGCTTCCGCTGTGCATTTAAATATTGTGTTGTTTGACTATGATGATATCAACTACGTCACTATACTCCCCACCGGGCCCACCGGTGACACGTGGAAAATTGGGGTGTGACAATATATCATACAACCAAGATATAAATCAAGATATTTCCCAGGATATGGGCTCAGAATTTCACCCATAACAGTAATCGCCTCGATTTTTGTTGGATCCACATGAATTCCTTCATGATTGACTAGGTGTCCGAGAAACTGTACCTGTTCTAACCAAAACTCGCACTTTGAAAATTTAGCGTAAAGCTTTTCCTTTCTTAATAAACTTAAAAGTGCGTGTAAATGTCTTGCATGTTCCTCTTTACTCTTAGAGTAAATTATAATATCATCTATAAAAACAATTATGAATTTCTCCAAATATGGCTTACATATTCGGTTCATCATGTCCATAAATGCAGCTGGGGCATTGGTTAAACCAAATGGCATGACAGTAAATTCATAATGGCCATACCTTGTTCTAAATGCGGTTTTAGGAATGTCCTCTTCCTGTACCTTTAATTGATGATATCCTGACCTTAAATCGATTTTAGAGAAAAATCGAGCTCCTTGTAGTTGATCGAACAGATCATTGATTCTTGGTAATGGGTACCGGTTCTTAATCGTGACCTTGTTTAATTCACGGTAGTCATTGCACATACGCATTGATCCGTCCTTCTTTTTAACGAATAAAATCGGGGCTCCCCATGGTGATGAGTTTGGCTGTATAAATCCTTTCTCCAACAATTCGTCTAATTGTCTCTTTAATTCTTGTATTTCTACAGGTGCCAAACGGTAAGGTGCTTTGGCAATCGGTGCTGTTCCTGGTATTAAATGGATTCTGAATTCAACTTCTCTATCTGGAGGTTGCCCTGGCAATTCTTCTGGAAATACGTCTGAAAACTGGGATACTACTGAAATATCCCTTAAATCTTTTCCTTTAGTGTTAGTGATTATAGAAATCAAATACACTAATGATCCTTTTCTTATGTAACTTGCCGTTTTCATCACAGAGATGAATTTAGCAGATTTGGAAGTTTTATATCCTTTAATCGTAATCTTTTCACCTTTTGGTGAATTTACTTGTATCGACTTTTGATCACATAAAATACTGGCTTTATTGGCTATTAACCAATCCATTCCTAGAACGACATCGAATCCTGCCAAATTCATGGGGTAAAGGTTTGCAAAATACTCTTGATTTAAAATTTCTATTCTTGCTCCCTACAAGATTTCAGAAATCTTAATGGTTTCTCCATTAGCTGTCTCTACTAGACACTCTTGTGGAAGTTTAGTTAATGATTGCTTAAGTAATTTGCAAAATGAAGTATTAATAAAACTTTGGTTTGCACCAGAGTCAAATAATACTTTAGCAAAAATATCATTAACTAAAAACTTACCAGTGATCACATCCGGGATCATCTTTTCTTCTTCTGCCATTAGAACAAATGCTCTAGCATTTTTGGTACTCTTGTTGTTCATAACTGGAGCTAATTTTGGACAGTTAGGTTTGATATGACCTTGTTCTCCGCAGTTATAGCATATCCCGTTGTTAGCTTTCTTCTTGCAGTCTTCTTCCTTGTGTCTCGATATTTTGCAAAAGTTACAGTATATGGAGCATCTTCCTGAATGCTTTCTTTTGCAATTCTTACAGTAAGGAGTAGAGGTAGAACCTTATTTTTCCCACGATTAAAATTTCCAGAACGAAATTCTTGTGTGAGCTTCTGGGTTAGGTTCCTCCTTTGATCCTCTTCTCGGGTACGGACTGATTCATCTGTCAAGGTATTTGCTAGTTATACAGCTTCTTCTATGGTTTGAGGTCTAGCTGCCTTGACTACGTGTCTTATCTCTCCAATTAATCCCCAGATATAATGGGAGATTAACATTGGTTCAGGTGAAGCAAGGGTTGGCACTATTCTAGCATATTCAAAGAATAATTTAGTGTATCCCTTACTATCCACACCAGTCATCCTAAGGTTTAGGAACTTGTTTGCTATCTGTTCCATCTCATTGGGTGGGCAGAATTTCCTTTCTACCTTGTCCTTGAATTCCTCCCATTCCATATTGTAAGTTCTATCACTTCCTCTTGATTGGAGGATAGTATTCCACCATTCTAGTGCTGAATTCTTAAACAGATTAGAAGCAAACATTATCTTATCTTCTTCAGCACACTTTCTTATTCTTAAGACTGCCTCAGTCTTCTCTATCCAGCGTAGGGTTGCAATGGCCCCTTCGTTGCCCGAGAATTCCATTGGTTTACAAGACCAGAATTCCTTATAAGAACAACCATAAGACACGGTTCATCTCCTTTTGGGAATGGGCATTTGAAGTACAGGTCCATTGTTTACACTGTTTTCAGGTTCAGAGGGTCGCTTGCAGTCATGTTTACTCTTGTTATCGGCTTCCCTAACCATTTGAATAATATATGGCATTGCATCTATTATTCCTTGTGCGACTATGTGTTGGATTGCACTATTATCCACTTGATTTCCATTGTTATTGATGCTTGGATTTTCATTAACCAAGTTAATGTTACTCTGGTTATCATTATTCAGATTTCCTTGATTTGCTTCGTCGGCCATCTGAATTTTAAACATTTACCAATCATTAATAGAATAATTAAATAGTTTAAGTAACAACCACATAATACACATATTGGTCAAAAACGTCGTGCATTGCGGCTTTACTCTTTTCTATATAGTATGCGTCAACTACACACTAAAACATGAATTAAAAATTACAATATTATTATGCCTCGTTAACCACAAAGTGGTCTATACTACGATAGATTTATTATTATTACACATATTTTATTTATTTTATTATTATTACCAACTTCACTATTGCCTTCATGGATATGGATTTCCCCCGAAATCCATCTGACGCTCATCGTATTTCCATACGAGTTGCTCTCCTACATACCTCATCCTTTCACTACTTACTATGATTTCTTCTCCAAAATTTCGGAGTTCTTGCAAATTCTCTGCACTCATTGGGGGTGCAGGTACTGGTATTGGTTCTGGGTACTGAGGTACTGGATTCTCCTGAGGGTATGGATTCTCCAAAATCTCCCTAATGTATTCATCGTTGTCATAATAGGGGTCTAGAGGGTCCAAACCTGGATATGCTGCTAAGTTCGGCAAGGTTTCTTCGTTTAAGTGATAGCGTGGCACATAATCCCTAAGATCATCAAACCAGGGATCATAATTTGGATCTGAAGGATTAGGGTCTGGTATCCTAGGTACCTCCTCAGGGTTAAAATCGTGCATTTCTACCTCCATCGGTTGAGTGGGAATTAAAGGTAAGGGTTGTGGGGCTACTAGTTGTTCCAGACTTGGGTCAGAAGCAGTTGTAGCTAGGATATGGAAATTAGCTAGGCTTCTATTAAGCATATCCTGTATATGGGCATCTGACTCTTGCTTAGCAGCTGCTAGAACTCTTTGCTGTTGCAACTTTCGCATTCTTTCCTACGCGCAAATGCTTCCTTACTGAACCATCATCTCTTTTTATGAGGGAATGGCTCTTCCGACTGAGCTTTAAAGGTAAACATTCCTTCTTCCTGATCAGCAGAATACCCAGAAAGGGTAGGCTGTGAAGAGGTACCTTCACTCCTAGGTGAATCAGACAACTAACGACACATGTCTGAGGGTCCTTGATCACTCACACTATAAACTAACAAATAGTCAAATAACACAAAACACATAATCACATAAATTATTTCCTAACACAAAATCTAAAATTTAAGTGTCAGCAGAACACTTCTTTGGCTTAGACCAGTGGCTAGGCTCTGATACCACCTTCTGTCGCAACCCCCGGTCCTTATCTATCCCGGGAACGGGCGGACGTGAACTCAGAATTTTGGTGGTATCAGTTTGTTAATTTGGCAGCTGAAATTACATCAGGACCGTAGTTAGGAAATGTTTATCAGAGTAAAACCACCATATTTGATATTAATAATTACATGGGTAAAACCCAAGTTTCTTATTACAACTTGTTTATAGGGATAAACCCTATTTTATTGAATTTAAAACATCGTCTTTTAGGTAACTTTTATAGCCACATTTTTTCCAAGCTTTCAGTGCTCTCCAGCTGGCTTTTTACTAATTGGCTGTCACATTGTGTTACCTGAAATGCGTTTTAAAAACATTTGTCAATGGGAAATACTGGTGAGTGAATCCCAGTTTAATCAAGAAAGATTTTATTAATTAACACAGTATTGAGAGCGATCACATTGTTTATTTCTACACAATTACTCATTCAGTACTGTCAATCCTGACTGGTGGGTCATATTACACATTGGCTAACTCGTCGTCCAATGGTAACGTGTTCCACATTTTGTATACAAAACCCCAACATACCGGCAGTAATTGAAGAACTACAAAGACTCAATCACCGCTTAATCACATTGTAAAGCATTAAGGTTTTGTAAAATATTACAAAAAGTTTAACAAAAATTGGATAAACTCACATTGCTATCTTAGACTTCGCGTAAGGGTTTCCTGGGATTAATCTATAATTTACACAAATGTACATAGGTTAGTATAATAACCCTTTGATTATATTAATGATACCCTCCCCGAGACGGTATTCCAACAACTACGTCGGGCAGAACCACGACAGTTGTTACGGAACCCTAAAACAATCGGGTAGCGTATCTAATACGAAACTGGGGTTATAGTACTTACAACGGAGTAGAACTTCGCTAATTAGGGGGTATAATACTTGAATATAATGCCTATAACTTCAGAAAGTCGAGATACAGAAAAGAAATGAACGATTTGTGTTGAAAGCCGATGCGTTCTATTTATAGGGTCTCATCTCGAGTTTCTCGCGTCCCGCGTAAGGTTAGACAGGGGTTTACGCGGCCCGCGTGGCGTAGGGGTCTAGGCGTAGCTGATCTGGGTCATGACTAGGTTCAACACGTTGCATGACACGTGTCAACACCGGAGATCGCTGGACCTTTAAGTTGTCGCGGCCCGCGTAAGGGTTAAGGGAAGTTTACGCGGCCCGCCTAAAATCCATTTTTCTTGTTTTTATGTATTTTTAACAAAAAATCATAATTTGGGCTCGGTTTTCACATATGGGGTGTATTTAAAGACATATAGAGATATTTTAAAACATATTAGGGTGTCGGAAAAATTATGAAGGTGTCGGTTTCTTTAGGGTTGTTACAGTAGTGGCTATGATGAATCCTCTGTTGTTGAGTTAAATGCTCAAGAAGACTCACAGTTGGATTCATGAGAATCAACTGATTCCAATTTCTCAGAATCAGTTGCTTCAGGTGATTCACATTTGGCTCAGTCGGTTCGTTCGGATTAAAAACCTGAAAGTGTTTATCAACCTCTGCATTTTTCTCAAAACTCAATGTCTCTGTTTGTTTAGAGACATTTTCTGATTTAACAAAGACAGGTGCAGAAGTTGGTTCAATTGTCTTTGTTTCATTCCTTTTAGGCTTTAAGATTTTAACTTTTGAGGTCTTGACTGGCTCAACTTTCAGATCCTTAACCCCACCATAAGCCATGTCAGGCATGTTAGCAATCTCCTCTTCAGTCATAGGAATAGAGGTATAATTGTGATTATATGGTGGAGGTATGCACACAAATCCCAAACCCTTATTCCTAACTTCTTTCTTACTGAACTGTAACTGCTTATTTATCATGTTTTCAAGTTTTTCACTTGAAACGTCAAATTTCTTAAAATTAAACTCTGTATTTTCAAAAGTTGATTTGAGAGAATCAAGTTCAGCAGTTAGTTTTTCAGAAAGTTCCTTAAAGTGGAGATGCCTACATCTCTCGTCACTCAAATCCTTATGCAACTGTCGGATATCAAGTTTTTGTGCCTCCACCATATCCTTGTATCCATTAATTTTCTTTTTGATCTGATATATGTCAGATTTGGTTAAATTACAGTTGCATAGTCAATGAGTTGGCCTGTTCTTTATACCCGCTTACCTTCTCTCTATAGGCAGCAGTACAGCAAATGTTATCTACACATACCTTAGTAGGAGTAGGAGTGAAGTCATGAATCTGATAACCTGCATAACAACCTGATTCTAAATTCAGCATTAAATTAGCAGGAGTGGATGAGAAAGGTACAACAGATGTGTTGCCTTGAGCATTCTTCTTGTCGGCTTTATCATATGATTTGATAAGTGAAATTAGCCCATCAGGCTTCATTCTGTAACAGTAACAGTTGGTTGTTAACACTATCTGATTAACATTGCTAAACCAACTAAAGTTTTCCTGATCTAGAATCCTTTTTATAGCATCCAGAAGCTTTTTGTTGCCCCAGTAAGTAGACACGACAATCTCTGCATATTTCATTTCTGAGACCAGTTAAGCAAATCGGCTAATTAACTATTCTACAGATTCACCAGGAAAGTATCTGTATCTGAAACTTTCCAATTTCTGCTCAAGCACATCTTTCTGAGAAGACATTTCTAAGATGCTAAACAGTGATCCCCCAGAAATGTCTGTCTTACCGAACCAGACCGTTAAAACCGTACAAAAACTGACTGAAAACTATTTTTACCAAATCATACCGTTAGACTCGTCTTAGAATTTCGAGTCCAATGGTATATAATGTCCAAACACTTTTTCAAAATTTTCGTGCCTTTTTTTGTCCTAAAAATCACACGAGTCGGTTTGTCAAGATTGTTAGCAGATCAAATTCTGCACTCAAATACGTTTAAAATCGTACAAGTCAGCTGGTTAAAATTCCACCTTTTCTTAGCTGACCGCACACTAACCTTTAGACCGCATACTTGTTACTATGGGCCGCACAAATTCTATTTGGGTAGCACACTTGTTATTTGGACCCGCACACTAGATGTTATTGGGCCCGTACACTTGTATTTTTGGGACTGGTCGCACACTGATCAGGTACACTTGCTTGTTGGGCCGCACATTGACTAATGGACCACACGGTCAATCAATATGGGCCACACACTAACTTTTTGTGGCACACTTAGGTCGCACACTAGATATTAGACCGCACACTTATAAGCTAGGTCGCACACCCTTATTTTAAACTGATCCGCACACTCCCAGGTAGCACACTTCGAATTTAACCTGTACACTGAGCTATTTTTGTAGAAAAATCAGCTAATCAAATCCCGAAAATCAAGGAATAAATTCAAAAATCAAATTCTCCAAGATTCTTTCCACCAAATATTCCTAAAAACGTGAAAACATAATTACTTGCTCGCCAAAACAGATCAAACATACGGATTTTTAAACTATTCTTAAATCTTCAAACTGTTCTTCGAGTCTGCAAATATTCTTTGAATAGGCAAACTTGAATCAGTCCCTTTTCTTCAAACTTCAAGCAATATCCGATGACAACCGAGCCTTCGAAACACTTCTTAGGCTCTGATACCAATTGTAAGTTTAGAAACACTACAATCGGATATCACAACACCTAATCGAGTCCCGTAAAAACAAGAAAGGTGTAGAAGATGAAGCAAGTATGTTGCTTATATTAATCAATGAGCACACGGTTTCAAGGAACAATCTGGTATTCGAATACAGTAGTTTGTAAGATAATCAACAACCCACTAGAATTCGTTTCTAATCTGCTATGAAGTGCTAACCCTAATAATGAACTAAACATGTCATTATAGGGTTCACCAAGAATTTGGCCCACATGGCCTAACCCAATCCCATAATGTTTAATTAGCCCACATGGCTTATCCCAATACTATCTAACCCACTAGAAAACTAAGTCCAATAGCTTATAATTATGTTTGATAAAGATAAGCGTAAGCCTACTCAATTATATGGCCTTACATCATCGTTGAACCAAGTTATGTAAACAGAAGCTTGTAAAAAACCAAGAGACACGAGCCAAACAAGAACCAGTGGACTCACTAATTTTAACACTTTGCAAACGAACGAACCACCTTCCGGTACCGCACCTCAAAACTGTTACCACAAAACAGTTATTTTTTATTTTATTATCTATTTTTATTTTTATATTTTATTTCATAAACTAATTCCTATTATAATTATTATCATTAATATTTATCATATTATTATTAATATTTAGGTAATCATTACCTAATTATTATAATGATAATTATTATGAATTAAATATATAAAAAATTAAAAAACCTAAGGAAAACCCTAAATCATAAACGTGCAGAGTGACTTGCATTTCTCTTGTGAGATGCAAGTTTAACTCCCACTTGGTGCAGAGCGAGGCATTGATGGGAAATGATAGGAGACCCAGGGAAACATGGGTTGGATCCTTGAGCCAAACAGATTTTACCGGTAATTTCATCGTCGTACCTACGGGCGAGTGGGTTACTGGGTTTTCCCCGGAATTGGTGGTCGACCCGGGTACTCTTGGAGTACTCCGTTTGGTCCGGTGGTTGCCCCGAGAGTGCTCGGGATTGATTATGTTGGCCGTTCAAAAAAATCATAAACGTGCACCCAAACGTCAGTTTCAGAATCTTTTTCTTGACAATCAACAGTCACAAAAACCACTTAGACCACCCGTAGTGTGGGGGGTTTTTGGCGTTTTTCCAAAAAAAACGCCCCAAAACCCCCTAGACGTCCCCTGGGCGTTGTTTTCAAAAGAAATGCTTTTGGCGTTCTTTTTTCCACTACTTGCTTCAATGGTTTTGGCCAATCACCGGTTTCCACTCTGAGGTTTGTCCAATAAAATTTTTTGAAGGTTTTTTTTTTATTTAGTTATATTACACTCATTTTAACATAATGCCCAACAATGCCCACATCTCCACTACACCCATTTTAGAAAGAAAAAAAATGCCTCATAGTGTCTCATTACTGACTGGACTGCCACATGGCGCAAAACGCCAAAGGTGGGGCATTATTTGTGTCTTCCACTACACATGATCTTATGCTCCTTTTTCTCTGTTTTTTGCCGACAAGAACAAGTTGTCACTAAAATTAATCCATCTTCCATTAGCGGCACCACAAACGTCACAAAAATTCAATGTTCTTCTTCGTTCAACATACAATATGGCAAAGTGGTGGTCGGTAATTGGAAGATGGTTATTGCGAGTGAAAGTGGTGCTCCGGTGATGCGATGATGATGAATGGTGGAGGCGAGATGTTGTGGCTGTGGATACACGGTGGTCGTTCAAGCAGGGGCAGACCTAGTGTTTAGCCAATAGGCCCGCCGCCCATCTTAATAATTTTTTTAGTGTATATACGTGATAAAATTTTGGGCGCTCCCTGTAACAACCCTCAAAGAAAACCGACACCCCGAATATTTTTCCGACACCCTAGTATATTTTAAAAAATCTCTGTATGTCTTTAAATACAACCCGTATGTGAAAACCGAGCCCGAAATACAATATAGTATTAAAAATAAATAAAAAATTGAATTTTTGGGCTGAGGCGGGCCGCGTAAACCCCACCTCAACCTTTACGCGGGCAGTATAAAGGTTAAAACCTGATTTCTTTGATTTTTAAGTTCAGGCGGGCCGCGTAAGCCACCAGCTAAGTTCACGCGGGCCGCTAGAGATCAGAATGGTGGCGCAGCCCGGTGATAACACGTGTCATCATCGTGGAGAGTCTAGGCGATGACCCGGATCACCTAAACCCTACCTGAGCTACGACGCGGGCCGCGTAAGCCTTCGCTTACATTTACGCGGGCCGCGAGAAAACCGAAATGAGGCACTATAAGTAGCAGGCATCGGGTTTCATCAAAACTCGTTCATTTCTTTTCTCAATCTCGAAATCTCTGATATTAGGCATTATATTCAAGTAGTATACCCCCTAATTAGCGAGGTTCTGCTCCGTTGTAATATTATAACCCCAGTTCCGTATTAGATACGCTGCCCGATTGATTTAGGGTTCTGTAACAACTGTCGTGGTTCTGCCCGACGTAGTTGTTGGAATACCGTCTCAGGGAGGGTATCATTAATATAATCAAAGGGTTATTATACTAACCTATGTACATTTGTGAAAATTATAGATTAATCCCAAGAAACCCTTACGCGAAGTCTAAGATAGCAATGTGAGTTTATCCAATTTTTGTTAAACTTTTTGTAATATTTTACAAAACCTTAATGCTTTACAATGTGATTAAGCGGTGATTCAGTCTTTGTAGTTCTTTAATTACTATCGGTATGTTGGGGTTTTGTATACAAAATGTGGAACACGTTACCATTGGACGACGAGTTAACCAATGTGTAATATGACCCACCAGTCAGGTTTAATAAAATATTTCTTGATTAAACTGGGATTCACTCACCAGTATTTCCCACTGATAAATGTTTTTAAAACGCGTTTCAGGTAACACAATGTGACAGCCAATTAGTAAAAAGTCAGCTGGAGAGCACTGAAGGCTTGGGAAAAATGTGGCTATAAAAGTTACCTAAAAGACGATGTTTTAAATTCAATAAAATAGGGTTTATCCCTATAAACATGTTGTAATAAGAAACTTGGGTTTTACCCATGTGATTATTAATATAAATTATGGTGGTTTTACTCTGATAAACATTTTCTAACTACGGTCCTGATGTAATTTCCACTGCCAAGTTAACAAACTGATTCCACCAAAATTCTGGGTTCGCGTCCGCCCGTTCCCGGGACAGATAAGGGATCGGGGGTTACGACAGAAGGTGGTATCAAAGCCTAGCCACTGGTCTAACCCAAAGAAGTGTTATACAGACACTTAAATTTTAATTTTTGTTAGGAAATAATTTATGTAATTATGTGTTTTGTGTTATTTGACTATTTGTTAGTTTACAGTATGAGTGATCAAGAACCCTCAGACATTAGTCGTCATTTGTCTGATTCACCTAGGAGTGAAGGTACCTCTTCACAGCCTACCCTTTCCGGATATTCTATTGATCAGGAAGATGGGATGTTTGCCTTTAAAGCTCAGTCGGAAGAGCCATTCCCTCATAAAAAGAGAGGATGGTTCAGTAAGGAAGCATTTGCGCATAGGAAAAGAATGCGAAAGTTGCAACAGCAAAGAGTTTTAGCAGCCGCTAAGCGAGAGTCAGATACCCATACACAGGATATGCTTAATAGAAGCCTAGCTAATTTCCATATCTTAGCTACAACTGCTACTGGCCCAAGTCTGGAACAACTAGTAGCCCCACAACCCTTACCTTTAATTCCCACTCAACCGATGGAGGTAGAAATGCATGATTTTAACGCTGAGGAAATACCTAGGATACTAGCCCCTAATCCTTTAGATCCAAATTATGATTCCTGGTTTGATGATCTTAGGGATTATGTGTCACGCTATCACTTAAACGAAGAAACCTTGCCGAATTTAGCAGCGTATCTAGGTCTGGACCCTCTAGATCCCTATTTTGACAACGATGAATACATTAGGGAGATTTTGGAAAATCCATACCCTCAGGAGAATCCGGCACCTCAGTACCCAGAGCCAATACCAGTACCTGCACCCCCAATGAGTGCAGAGAGCTTGCCATAACTCCGAAATTTTGGAGAAGAAATCATAGAAAGTTGTGTGAGGATGAGATATGTAGGAGAGCAACTCGTATGGAAATACGATGAGCGTCAGATGGATTTCAGGGGAAATCCATATCCATGAAGGCAATAGTGAAGTTGGTAACAATAATAAATAAAATATGTGTGTAATAATAATAAATCTATCGTAGTATAGCCCACTTTGTGGTTAACAAGGCATAATAGTATTGTATTTTAATTCCTGTTTTAGTATGTAGTTGACGCATACTATATAGAAAAGAGTAAAGTCGCAATGCACGACGTTTTTGACCAATATGTGTATTATGTGGTTGTTACTTAAACTATTTAATTATTCTATTAATGATTGGTAAATGTTTAAAATTCAGATGGCCAACGAAGGAAATCAAGGAAATCTGAATAATGATAACCAGAGTAACATTAACTTGGTTAATGAGAATCCAAGCATCAATAACAATGGAAATCAAGTGGATGATAGTGTTATCCAACACATAGTCGCACAAGGAATAATAGATGCAATGCCATATATTATTCAAACGGTTAGGGAAGCTGATAACAAGAGTAAACATGATAGCAAGCGACCCTCTGAACCTGAAAACAGCGTGAACAATGGACCTGTACTTCAAATGCCCATTCCCAAAAGGAGAAGAACCGTGTCTTACGGTTGTTCTTATAAAGAATTCTGGTCTTGTAAACCAATGGAATTCTCGGGCAACGAAGGAGCCATTGCAACCCTACGTTGGATAGAGAAGACTGAGGCAGTCTTAAGAATAAGCAAGTGTGCTAAAGAAGATAAGATAATGTTTGCTTCTAATCTGTTTAAGAATTCAGCACTAGAATGGTTGAATACTATCCTCCAATCAAGAGGAAGTGATAGAACTTACAATATGGAATGGGAGGAATTTAAGGACAAGGTAGAAAGGAAATTTTGCCCACCCAACGAGAAGGAACAGATAGCAAACAAATTCCTAAACCTTAGAATGACTGGTGTGGATAGTAAGGGATATACTAAATTATTCTTTGAATATGCTAGAATAGTGCCAACTCTTGCTTCACCTGAACCAGTATTAATCTCCCGTTATATCTAGGGATTAATTGGAGAAATAAGACACGTAGTCAAGGCAGCTAGACCTCAAACCATAGAAGAAGCTGTAGAATTAGCAAATACCTTGACAAATGAATTAGTCCGTACCCGAGAAGAGGATCAAAGGAGGAACCTAACCCAGAAGCTCACACGAGAATTTTGTTCTGGTAATCGTGGGAAAAATATAGGTTCTACCTCTACTCCTTACTGTAAGAATTGCAAAAGGAAGCATTCAGGAAGATGCTCCATATACTGTAACTTTTGCAAAATATCAGGACATAAGGAAGAAGACTGCAGGAAGAAAGCTAATAACAGGATATGTTATAACTACGGAGAACAAGGTCATATCAAGCCTAACTGCCCGAAATTAGCTCCAGCTACAAACAACAAGAATACCAAAAATGCTAGAGCATTTGTTCTAACGGCAGAAGAAGCAAAAATGATCCCGGATGTGATCACTGGTACGTTTTTAGTTAATGATATTTTTGCTGAAGTATTATTTATCTCTGGTGCAAACCAAAGTTTTATTAATACTTCATTTTGCAAATTACTTAAGCAGTCATTAACTAAACTACCACAAGAGTGTCTAGTAGAGACAGCTAATGGGGAAACCATTAGGATTTCTGAAATCTTGCAGGGAGCGAGAATAGAAATTTTAAACCAAAAGTATTTTGCAAACCTTTACCCCATGAATCTGGCAGGATTCGATGTTGTTCTAGGAATGGATTTGTTAATAGCCAATAAAGTCAGTATTTTATGTGATCAAAAGTCAGTACAAGTAAATTCACCACAAGGTGAAAAGATCACGATTAAAGGATATAAAACTTCCAAATCTACTAAATTCATCTCTGTGATGAAAACGGCAAGTTACATAAGAAAAGGATCCTTAGTGTATTTGATTTCTATAATCACTAACACTAAAGGAAAAGATTTAAAAGATATTCCAGTAGTATCCCAGTTTTCAGATGTGTTTCCAGAAGAATTGCCAGGACAACCTCCAGATATAGAAGTTGAATTCAGAATCCACTTAATACCAGGAACAGCACTGATTGCCAAAGCACCTTACCGTTTAGCACCTGCAGAAATGCAAGAATTGAAGAAACAATTAGATGAATTGTTGGAAAAAGGATTTATACAGCCAAGTTCGTCGCCATGGGGAGCACCGATTTTATTTGTTAAAAAGAAGGACGGATCAATGCGTATGTGCATTGACTACCGTGAATTAAACAAGGTCACGATTAAGAACCGGTACCCATTACCAAGAATCGATGATCTGTTTGATCAATTGCAAGGAGCTCGATTTTTCTCTAAAATCGATTTAAGGTCAGGATATCATCAATTAAAGGTACAGGAAGAGGACATTCCTAAAACCGCATTTAGAACAAGGTATGGCCATTATGATTTACTGTCATGCCATTTGGTTTAACCAATGCCCCAGCTGCATTCATGGACATGATGAACCGAATATGTAAGCCATATTTGGATAAATTCATAATTGTTTTTATAGATGATATTCTAATTTACTCTACGAGTAAAGAGGAACATGCAAAGCATTTGCACGCACTTTTAAGTTTACTAAGAAAGGAAAAGCTTTATGCTAAATTTTCAAAGTGCGAGTTTTGGTTAGAACAGGTACAGTTTCTCGGACACCTAGTTAATCATGAAGGAATTCATGTAGATCCAACAAAAATCGAGGCGATTACTAAATGGAAAACCCCTGAGTCACCAACCGAGGTTAGAAGTTTCTTAGGATTGGCCGGTTATTATAGAAGATTTATTCAAGATTTTTCTAGAATAGCCTTTCTTTTAACTAAGTTAACCTGTAAATCCATTAAGTTTGAATGGGGATTAAAACAAGAAGAAGCATTTAGAATTCTTAAGCATATATTAACCCATACACCCATATTAGCGTTACCAGAAGGAACGAAAGACTTTGTGGTCTATTGTGACGCTTCTAAGTTAGGTTATGGATGTGTGTTGATGCAACGACAAAAGGTTATAGCCTATGCATCCAGGCAACTTAAGAATCATGAAGAGAATTATTCAACCCATGATTTAGAGTTAGGTGCTATAATTTTTGCCCTTAAAATTTGGAGACATTACCTGTACGGTAGTAAGTTTACTATATTCACTGATCATAAGAGTTTAAGGTATGTTTTCAAGCAAAAGGAGTTGAATATGAGGCAAAGACGCTGGATGGAGATACTTAGTGATTATGATTGTGATATCCAGTATCATGAAGGAAAAGCAAATGTAGTTGCTGATGCTTTAAGCCGAAAGTATCACGAAAAACCAAAAAGGGTACGTTCTCTTAATTTAAATCTTCAAGTAGATTTAAATGATCAGATAAGAGAAGCACAAGAATCGGTAATCAAAAATGATACTGAAAAATTAAAAGGTATGCTAAAGAATTAGAACAAGGAACAGATGAAATTTGGAGATTCCATAAGAAGAGAATGTGGATACCTAAATTAGAAAACCTACGTCATCATATATTAGAAGAAGCCCATAAGTCTAAATACACGATGCATCCAGGAAGTGATAAAATATACCAGGATTTAAGGAAGAATTTCTGGTTGATAGGAATGAAAAAAGGACATAGCAGCCTATGTTTCTAAATGTTTAACCTGTTCGCAAGTCAAAGCTGAACACCAGAAACCCTCAGGTTTGTTACAATAATTAGAAATGCCAGTATGGAAATGGGAATTTATAATAATGGATTTTGTTACCAAATTACCCAAAACAAATAAAGGAAATGATACAATCTGGGTGATTATAGATAGGCTAACCAAGTCAGCTCATTTTCTACCACTGAAAGAAACTTTCAGTATGGAACAGTTAGCTCAATTATATGTAAATGAAATTGTTTCTTTACATGAAATACCTTTATCAATTGTTTCTGATAGAGATAGCCGCTTTACCTCTTATTTTTGGTCAAGTTTCAAAAAGCCATGGGAACCAAGTTAAAACTAAGTACAGCTTATCATCCTCAAACAGACAGACAAAGTGAAAGGACAATTCAAACAATGGAGGACATGCTTAGAGCTTGTGTAATTGATTTCGGAGGTAATTGGGTCGATCACTTACCTTTAATAGAATTTTCTTACAATAATAGTTACCACACAAGTATCAATGCTGCACCATTTGAAGCACTTTATGGACGAAAGTGCCGAACTCCAGTCTGTTGGGCAGAAATTGGGGAAAAGCAACTATCTGGACCTGAGATAGTGCAGGAAACAACTGACAAGATTATTCAAGTCAAGGAACGACTAAAAGCAGCACGTGATCGACAAAAGAGCTATGCTGACAACCGACGCAAACCATTGGAATTTCAAGTAGGAGATAAAGTATTGTTAAAGGTCTCTCCTTGGAAAGGAGTGGTAAGATTCATCAAACGGGGAAAGCTGAGACCCATGTATGTTGGACCTTTTGAGATTATTAGAAGAATAGGACCTGTAGCCTATCAACTACAACTGCCAGAGGAAATGACAGGAATACATGATGTATTTCATGTATCTAATCTCAAGAAATGCTTAGCTGATGAATCGCTAATGGTACCTCTTAAGGATATAGAGGTAAATGAACAACTCAAATTTGTGGAAAGGCCTCTACAGATTGAAGACAGGAAAGTCAAAACTCTTAAGCACAAAAGATTAGTTCTGGTCAAAGTAAAGTGGGACTCTAAAAGAGGGCCTGAGTACACATAGGAGCTTGAATCAGAAATGCAAAAGAAATATCCACACTTGTTCCAGTAGATCTCGAGGACGAGCTCCAAAACAAGGTGGGGAGGATGTAACAACCCTCAAAGAAAACCGACACCCCAAATATTTTTCCGACACCCTAGTATATTTTAAAATATCTCTGTATGTCTTTAAATACAACCCGTATGTGAAAACCGAGCCCGAAATACAATATAGTATTAAAAATAAATAAAAAAAATGAATTTTTGGGCTGAGGCGTGCCGCGTAAACCCCACCTCAACCTTTACGCGGGTGGTATAAAGGTTAAAACCTAATTTCTTTGATTTTTAAGTCCAGGCGGGCCGCGTAAGCCACCAGCTAAGTTCACGCGGGCCGCTAGAGATCAGAATGGTGGCGCAGCCCGGTGATGACACGTGTCATCATCGTGGCGAGTCTAGGCGATGACCCGGATCACCTAAACCCTACCCAGGCTACGACGCGGGCCGCGTAAGCCTTCGCTTACATTTACGCGGGCCGCGAGAAAATTGAAATGAGGCACTATAAGTAGCAGGCATCGGGTTTCATCAAAACTCGTTCATTTTCTTTTCTCAATCTCAAAATCTCTGATATTAGGCATTATATTCAAGTAGTATATCCCCTAATTAGCGAGGTTCTGCTCCGTTGTAAGTATTATAACCCCAGTTCTGTATTAGATATGTTGCCCGATTGATTTAGGGTTCCGTAACAACTGTCGTGGTTCTGCCCGACGTAGTTGTTGGAATACCGTCTCGGGGAGGGTATCATTAATATAATCAAAGGGTTATTATACTAACCTATGTACATTTGTGAAAATTATAGATTAATCCCAGGAAACCCTTACGCGAAGTCTAAGATAGCAATGTGAGTTTATCCAATTTTTGTTAAACTTTTTGTAATTAATATTTTACAAAACCTTAATGCTTTACAATGTGAGTAAGCGGTGATTGATTCTTTGTAGTTCTTCAATTACTGCCGGTATGTTGGGGTTTTGTATACAAAATGTGGAACACGATACCATTGAACGACGAGTTAGCCAATGTGTAATATGACCCACCAGTCAGGATTGACAGTACTGAATGAGTAATTGTGTAGAAATAAACAATGTGATCGCTCTCAATACTGTGTTAATTGATAAAATATTTCTTGATTAAACTGGGATTCACTCACCAGTATTTCCCACTGACAAATGTTTTTAAAACGCGTTTCAGGTAACACAATGTGACAGCCAATTAGTAAAAAGCCAGCTGGAGAGCACTGAAGGCTTGGGAAAAATGTGGCTATAAAAGTTACCTAAAAGACGATGTTTTAAATTCAATAAAATAGGGTTTATCCCTATAAACATGTTGTAATAAGAAACTTGAGTTTACCCATGTGATTATTAATATAAATTATGGTGGTTTTACTCTGATAAACATTTCGTAACTACGGTCCTGATGTAATTTCCGCTGCCAAATTAACAAACTGATACCACCAAAATTCTAGGTTCGCATCCGCCCGTTTCCGGGACAGATAAGGGATCAGGGGTTGCGACACTCCCCATAATTGATAAAGCTGGGAAAGGTAGATAGATTATTTGCATATAGATTGAATTGTATATATACATTGTTTGGCCATCAATTGAACTTGTTATATGTGGTTAAGAAGTGGTCCGAATGGAAGAATATTCAAGCTCGTATTTTTTCTCGTTAATAATTTCGCATCGTTTTTACATTGTTTTCTCGCATTTTATTATTGCAATTAAATATTTCAATTATTTTCATGTCGCAAATCTTCAAACTCCTTTCATTCGCATCTTTTTTCCTGCAAAGTCAAAAAAAGTTATGAACACTCTGATTCGAGAACTATCAAGGTGTTTATGACTTTTTTTTAACTTTGCAGTCTAAAAGATGTGAATGAAAGGAGTTTGAAGATTTTAGATATGAAAATGGTTGAAATATTTAATTAAAATAATAAAATGCGACTAAAATAATAATAAAAAAGGATAAGAAATATTAATGAGAAAAAAATACAAGGTTGAATAATCTTCAATCCGGACCATTTCTTAACCACATATAACAAATTCAATTGATGGCCAAATAACGAAATATACAATTCAATGCAAATGCAAATAATCTGTCTACTTTTTCCAACTTTATTAATTAGATTAAATTAAATGCCCAGTTCGACGTGTAACGCTATCTACAATGACACAACCTAAAGACGTTAGTTGCATCCGCGTTTTTCCTCTTGGTGTATTTGTCTACGGCTGTCTGTTCTCATAGATAGGGTATGAATGGGTAGGCTTTGAACTCAAATGAAAAAAAAAAAAAAAAAAAAAAAACCAAAGATTCAGTTTCTGGGATTTTAGAAACCATTCGGTTTTGGTTTTTTTCGATTTTGTTTTTTGAACTTGAACATTTCGGCCAGAAAAAAATGCCCAATATGATAGGATGGGCTTGAAATATGGGCCTATTCTTTTTGTTAAATAACTAGTATTAAGCACCCCCGCGTTGCGGCGGGGGCAAATACTAATGCCACACTACTGCCAGCAATTATCGATACTGAAGTTGCGGCCTGTTAATGCGAATAAATTAAACTGAAACGTAATATATAGAATAAAATAACTAAGTTGATCTAGGACTCGCGCGTTACAATGAACCCGTGTCTATTTTTTTTTCTCGTTTGATAGGTTCATCGTAATCTGTATATAATATATATCATTACCACTATACAAACCATAAAACATACATTACAACAACCATTGCATCAATACGTTGCAAATTATATTTATAAAAGATTTTGGCTAAATTAATTAGCTTATTATAAATAATAATAATAATTTACAAATAAAACAACACAACTTTGAATTGATCAAACCGATTGAATTTGGTAAGATAATGAAACCATTATTTGATTTGGGTATAACCACTCAAGCACAATTTACAACCATACATGTATACAAAACAGATTGAATTTGGTTAGATAATGAAACCATTATTTGATTAAGTTACAATAACTTAAGCACAATTTATAAAAATGTTACAAAATAATAGTATATAAATAAATAAATTAGATAATGAAACCATTATTTGATAAGGTACAACAACCTAAGCACAATTTACAACTATAAATGCACACAAATAAGGTACAACAACTTAAGAACAATTTACAACTATAAATGCATACATATGTTATAAAATAATAGTATATAAATGATTAATTTATAATAGCACAGTTTTGGTCCAAAATTTTTGAGCTAGATATTTATAAATTAGTCATAAATATAATTACTACACATAAAACCCTTCAAGAAATAAGAGAGTTGAAAAGAGTAAATTGCCATTTTAGTCCCTGAGTTTTGACCAAAATTGCCACTTTAGTCCAAATAGTTTTTTTCTTGCCATTTTAGTCCAAATAGTTTTGTTTTCTTGCCATTTTAGTCCAAATAGTTTTGTTTTCTGCCATTTTAGTCCCTGAGTTTTGTCATTTGTTGCCATTTTCATCCAACCCACTAACTCCATTCAAAAAAATTTATTTAACTTAGGTGAATTTTGGTCGAACCACATTTTTCTTTCTTTTTTTGCAGGTGCGATGGTATGGGGATGGTGTTGTGCCAGTTTACAGTGAAGATGGTGGCGGTGGTTGTTGGTTTTACGATGATGACGGTGATGTTGGTTAATGACGTGGGTGGCGTAAAAGTGCCCGGTGGTGGTGGAAATGGTGGGTGGTGATGGTGGTGGGGTGGGTGGGTGGGTGGTGACGGTGCAGGCAGGTGGTGGCGATGATAGAAGGTTATGATGGGGTGGATGGTGGGAGGTGGTAGTGGTGGTCGATGAAAATGGCAACAAATGACAAAACTCAGGGACTAAAATGGCAAGAAAACAAAACTATTTGGACTAAAATGGCAAGAAAAAAACTATTTGGACTAAAGTGGCAATTTTGGTCAAAACTCAGGGACTAAAATGGCAATTTACTCGAGTTGAAAAAGAGGAACAAAGTTTAGGTGACTGTCTTCAAAACAAGAGAGAGTGAGAGAAACACAACCTTAGGGTTCTTCAAAGGGGTGGGGGTTACAGTCAGTGGCGATGTAGGGTGGTGGGATCACTTTCGATGGGTGTTGGGTGGTAGGTCACCGGTGTCGTATCCGGTCAGAGGGGGATGGTCGGAGTTATGGTTGGTAAGAGTTTTTCTATTCCCTATCCCAGTTGTTTGAAGTAAGTCTGTTTTGAAAAATTTGCTGACAACAGATCAGAAGACGACGATCAGTGTTCAACACTTCTATCACTGACATCCATCTTCGCCGCCAAAGAGGATGACAGACTGACCTCCCCTGTGGGAGGCCGTTGGAGCAACAGTCGGCTCGCTCCTCACTCGCTCAAACTTTCACACTCTTTCTCTCAATTACGGTTACAATGAAAAATCAAACGTTTATCAGGTTAAATGAGCTTTGGTGGGTTTGAAAAACCATTAGCTGGTTTATGCAAAACAATGGGCTTGTAGGTTAAAACTATATTTAACGGCTTCAAAGTGTTGTTTCAACTATGTTACACGGCTAGTCTCAAAGTAAATAAAATTATTATATTGTTAACATAAACGTTTATTGAAAAAACATTCCATTACTTATGTAAGATTATGACGGAGATCGCAAAAAAAGTTTGTTATTCTTCTTATTATAGCGGGCGAGTGTAGGGGCATTCATGTAAATTCACTTTACTATGAAAAGACGCATGTACCAGTTTGACCCATTCCCGTTATAGAAAGCATTAACACAACCCAAATCAATCTGTTCATTAATAAATGGGTCGAAATTACAACCTCAAATATATATAATTGAATTGATGGATATAGTTTTTTTTTTCTTCGACAAATTGATATAAAGATCATAAAGCAAAACATATATGAAATATATACTTGTGCTAATGGTGACATTAGACTCACACCACCTTCACATTCCATGTGTGTTGTAGTACTTGCAATTCTCAACTTTCATAAAAAAAGTAGAAAAATAGTAAATTATGTTTTTGGCCCCTGTGGTTATATCACTTTTACTATATTAGCCCAAAATAAGAATTTTTAACATATCTGCCTCCATGGTCTCTATAATTAACCATTTTGACCCCTAAGTCTAGAGATCATGGGGGCCAAAATGGTTAGTTATAGAGACCATGGGGGCTAAAATGGTTAGACTTAGGGGCCAAAATGATTAGTTAAAGAGACCATGAGGGCAGATATGTTAAAAATTCTTATTTTTGACTAATATAGTAAAAATGATATAACCATCTGGGCCAAAAACGTAATTTACTCAAAAAAAAGTGATCAGAATTAGATTCCCTATAATGGAAAATGGAAAAAGTATCACTTTTTTGTTACCTACTAAGACCATGTGTAGTGTTAGTGGGTTATAATGCCCCCACCATGGGGCATTATCCGACACGTGGCGTCCTAGTCAGCGATTGGGCATTATAGCAAAAGTGGCGTAGTGGGTCATTATGCCAATAACCCCCATTCAATCATTTCACAATTATTTTTTTTAATTTAAAGAGTAAACTGCCATTTTGGTCCCTGTGGTTTGGCCAGTTTTGCCACTTTAGTCCAAATCTCAAACTTATTACATCCAGGGCCCTGTGGTTTGCATTTTGTTGCCATTTTAGTCCAAAATCCAAAAAACCCCCTTTTTGACTGTTGAGAGTTGCCTATTTTGTCCTTTAGTGCAGGGGCATTTTGGTCATTTTGCTTTTCATTTAATATTTTCTTAATTAAAAATTAATATATATATATATATATATCTATATATTAATATACACACATACATGTACAATTTGTTCATCACCATCATTGACTTGAGCTCTCTCTCTCCAAACGCAAACACCCATCTTGAATCGTTCATCAACATCATCTGCAAATCTTGAATCGTTTCTGCAAATCTTGAATTGTTCATCAACATCATCTGCAAATCTTGAATCGTTTATGCAAATCTTGAATCGTTCATCAACATCATCTGCAAATCTCTCCTCTCTTCTCTCTCTCTCTCCTCTCTATCATCTCCGTCTTCAACATCATCGTTCATCAACATCATCGTTCGTTTCTGCAAATCTTGAATCGTTCATCAACATCAACATCATCGTTTCTGCAAATCTTGAATCGTCTTCAACATCATCGTTCATCAACATCATCGTTCATCAACATCATCTGGATGAGGAAAAGGGAGAAGATGAAGAGGGAGATTAGAGGGTGTGAAGTGATTTGAGAGTGGATAGAGTGAATAATGGTTTTGGGTTTGTTGAAGGTGAGCATGGTGATTTTTGCTGATGAGTTTAACCTGGTAAGTGAAATTTAGATATGTTTGGTATGAATTTGGGTGGGTTGATGGCTGATGAGTTTTACTACTGTATAGCGGAGGTGGTTGGGGCGGCAGAGAGGGAGAGAGAGATAGGGGTGTTAGAGAGAGAGAGAGAAGACAGAGAGACAGGGGTGGGGATGGTGGTGGTGCGGTGGGGATGGTAAGATTTTGGGGAACTTAAGGGGATTAGGGGTTAGGGCTTTTTTCCAGTGGTGGTGGTTGAGGTTGGGTAGTAGCAGCGGTGGTCGGTGGTGCTTGTGGCGGTGGTGAATTTGGGGAAGGAGATGCCTTTTCTTGAAGATGATGTTCTTGATGATGAAGTTTGATGGTTGTTGTCTGTATTTTGAAGATGATGTTCTTGATTTGTTGTTGAAGATGATGTTCTTGATTTGTTGTTGAAGATGATGTTCTTGATGATGAACTTTGATTTGTTGTTGTCTGTGTTTTGAAGATGATGTTCTTGATGATGAAGTCGATTAACAGTGTTTGGGATTTATAATCTGGGTTTGAAGATAAAGAGGTGGTGTTTGGGATTTATAATCAGAGTTTAGGGGGTGTTTGGGATTTATAATCAGTTTAGGGGGTGTTTGGATTAATAATCATTTACAATAAAACCAAAATGACAAAAATACCCCTGGAGATAAGGACAAAACAGGGGGGTTGAAATTGGGAATTCTAGTCAAATTTGGATTTTGGACCAAAATGGCAACAAAATGCAAACCACAGGGCCCTGGATGTAATAAGTTTGAGATTTGGACTAAAGTGGCAAAACTGGCCAAACCACAGGGACCAAAATGGCAGTTTACTCTAATTTAAAACATAAAAAAGTTCATTAATTTAAAAAAAAAATTACACTACTTGAAATTAAAAAAACAGAAAATAAAAAAACCGAAAAATAAAAAAACAGAAAATAAAAAAAAACAGAAAAAAAAACCGAATATAAAAAAAACAGAAAAAAAAAACCGAATATAAAAATATGATCTAGAGTCCATATTTTTCTCGAATTTTTTGTCGACGCATTTGCGCAAGGATCAACGCGTCGCCTTGGAGGTGGTCGATTGATTTGGACAAAAACTCAATGTCCTTTTCCATTTGCCTCGCCTCTTGCATCTCGTTAAACTTTTTGGTTTCGGCCACTCGTTCTTGCATAATAGCCCAACGTTTGTGGCCGAGGTCGCGAATGTCTTGGAGGCGACGGTTCATCTCCTCGAAATCATCCTTTAACTCGAGATCGGAAGACGACTCGACCGTTTTTTTCCCGGTTCGCTTATCCTTTCTTCTACCGGGTGGTCGGTTCAACTCTTCTTGAAGTTCCTCGTCAACGTCCACCACCTCATTTAAATCGACGTTGCGGGCATCCGATGTCGGAGTTGAAGGGTCAACGGAGGATGATGTTTTGGACCTTTTAGCTCGACGTCTACTACTAGACGTCATTGGATTAACTAGCGCCCACTTTGGACTTTTTCGTAGTAGTTCCCAACACTTATAGTACGTGAAAGGTTATTTCGTCCTATCGAACTCCTCCAAAGTCCTCGTTAAAACCCCGACGTCACTTTCACCGCTCGGGCGATTATCGTAGTTACGTTGCTAAACTTCTTGGAACGCGTGACACTTGTTGTTGATGTCGGTCCATTTGCTAGAAATGGAATCTTTGTCCCGATGTTCGCCTTCACCAAAGGTGCTAAAAAATAGTGCACGAACCCTATCCCAAAAAACGGGACCCGTTTGAAAGTTTGCTACAAATTAAAAAAAAAGTAAACAAATAAGTTGTATGTTAAAAATAAAAGTAAAAAATAAGTAAAAAAAAATAATAAAAGAGTTACCCGTTTCTTCGTCCTCCGAAACGTCGACCCACGCCCGAGTCAACGTGAATTCCTCTTCCTTCGTCCATTTAATGATATTTTTTGTACGCCGTGGTGCGTCTTTTTCCTTCTTCTTATGCGACCTTTTGCCGCGTCTCGATGTTTCTTGCACCGGTTCGGGTTGCGTCTCCGGCACGACTTCGACATCGGGTTCGGATTCGGGTTGTGACGGTTGAGACCCGCCGGCTTGACCATAGGGGAAAGTGGGAGGCACAAACGGAGTGGCGCCACTCAAGTAAGCCGCGTACGTTAAAAAGCTCGGGTCCATGTCTTGAAGGTTATACGAGTTTTGCGGTTGAGTTGTGTTCGGGTTCGTGGGTCTTGCGGGGACACCAAAAGGGGGTCGAAATGGATGCATGATTGTATAAAAATGTAGGAGAAAGTGGGTGTTTTTTTTATAAAAAATAGAAGAAAAGTGGGAGAGAGTAGGAGATAAAGTGGGTTTTTTTATAAATAATGGGTTGATATATATAGTGGGGTAATTTATTAAATTAAAAAAAAAACAACTTTTGACCGTTTGACAACGGTCCTTTTCCTCGATCCTCGCCAACTTTCAGCGTTATTTTAAAAACGCCAAAGTGATTTTTTTTGAAAAAAAACGCCCGGTCACGCCCCCTGTAATGGTGACCGGGGCGTTTTACGGCGTTATTTTCGAAAAAATTTTAAACAAAACGCCCCACTACGGGTACTCTAATAAGAAGTCATTTTCCTCAATAAAGTCTCATGTTCACACATATTAGGGTATCCGGGGCACTCTCGGGGAGTGGGTTCGGTGACCACATGCCCCGATCGGGAACACCACCGCCATCACCGCGGGGACCCGATTCGGGGGGTGGATTCGGCGCTTGTTCACCGCTTTGAAATGGCACAGATATTGAGGAACGGCTCTTTCTTTTGAACGGTCATAAAACAAAAAAAATTCACTTTTTATACAAATATAAATAACCACACCCACCACTAATTATTTACACTCTCATCAAACCACACTACAACTTCACTTATTTTTTATACTCTCAAACCACACCCACTTCACAAATTTTTTATACTCTCAAACCACACCCACTTCAAACCGAGCAATAGAGAACCAACCCCGCGAAGCCAAGAAAAAAACTAAGGGACGGGGCAAGCAACCGTCTCGTGGTGGTTCGAGCGGTGCAAGTGCACAATCACAACCCCCTTTCGGATATACTTCACAACCCCCGTTTTTTTTTCCAACAACCTTCACACCCCTCCTTTTACAACACCCAAGCAACCAACCTTCAACCCAATTTCGGCTATTTTCAAAATTTGTTATCAATGGATCCACCTCAATCCCCGCCTTCGACCCATATGCTTTTCGTTCCCCACAAGTTCCATCTAAACGAGGAAATGTTGAACGTCCTCTACCTATTCACGACGACGAGGACGAGGAGGTAGTGCCCGAAACTCAAAATTTGGGCGACGAGTACGAGGACGAGGACGATGAATATAATGTGGATGAAGACGCCGGCAACGAAGAAGATGACGCTCGGGATAAAAAGGGAAAAATGGCGAGCGAAAAATGGACAAAGGTCCAAGAAGAGGCGTTGGCGAAGGCGTGGGTACATTGCTCTACCAGCAAAAAGAAGGGCAATCAACAAAACCGCGATAGTTTTTGGCGTAAGATTTTAAATCATTTTAACGCCACCGTCGGTGGAAGTAACCGGACCGTGCATCAAGTACGGTCTAAATGGGGCCCGATGCACACGAAAATAAACTATTTCAACGGCCTATACCAACAAGCGGTAAAAATTATATTTTTTAACATTGTATATTTTTTAATTTTCTTTACTAAGTTCATATTTTTTAACACTTATTATTTTATAATATGTAGGATCGCACACGAGGAAGCGGATGTAAGGATCTCGACGTGATGAAAGTCGCTTTAACAGAATTTAAAGAGAGATTTCCGAACGGTTTTCAACATGTCGAGGCGTGGGAGGTCCTTCGAAAACACGACAAATAGGCCCAAGTCCCATTGTTGGGTGAGGAAGGGGAAGGTTCGGGACATAAAAGAAAGCCCGTTGAGGTGGACCCTTCCATACCCGATATGAACGAAGACCCCTCGCCACAAAGAGCACAACGGCGAGACAAGCGTCAAGCGACATCGTCCGAGGAAAGCTCGGCCGAGTTGGCGGAACAATTCAAAGAGTACACCGCCATGAAAGAAAAGAAGCACGCGATTGAATTGGAGGCGATTGAATTGAGGAAGAAAAGAGAGTCGCAGGCTCTCGAGCTCATATCGGAACAACGCGAGACGATGAAAAACTACAATTACGATCGAGATATGGAAACATTCATCAAGCCGCACGACGATGCTCCGCCAAATATGTTGTCGTTCATCCTCGCCCGAAAACGCGACATCGCTAACAAGTACGGGTGGCCGTGCGATTTCTAAAATTATTATTTTCTAGTTTTAATGTAATTTTTATTTTCTAGTTTGAATGTAATTTTAATTTTCTAGTTTGAATTTAATTTTTATTTTTATTTTTATTTTCTACTTTGAAATGTCTTTTGTTAAATTTTATTTAATTTTTATTAATATTTTTTTATAAACATGCATAATTACAACAAATTAAAAAAAAAACCAAGTCCCCTAACAGGGGAGTGTCGCCATCAATTTAGGGTGTTAGGGGAGTTTAAGAGGGGAGTTGACGTGGCACACAAGGATTGGTTATGTGTAACACCCCAAAAACCAAATGTTTATATTCATTAAATGTTATGATATGGCACATCAAGAAATAAATAACTAGGTTATTTATCCTAGTTAAAAGTATGGTAGAAACAATTAGAGAATGAGAGTTGTGCCAATTATAAATAAGAGAGAGAACATGAGGGACTAAGATGGCCAAAAATTGAAAATGAGTTTAATTAAAACAAGAATCTCACACACACTGGGTGTGTGTGTGCGTGAGATCGAGCAGGAGGAAGAAAGAATGGGTGTAAACCCTAGTTCACAAGAAAGCTTCAAATTGACAAGGAGATTAGTCTCAAATCCGATGCATGTGCTCGTTTTCTTGATAATCTAGCCCTAGCAAACATGTGGTAAGTTGTAATTTAAGATTTGATGATATTGTAAGAAGTGGGTTATGATCAATCCACAAAATTGTATGAAATTAAGCATGATTATGTGTTAACATCATCATAGGGAACATGTGTTATGCATAATTTTGACTAATTTGATGTTTAAGGATGTAAACCCACTAGTTGGGTGATTAAGATGACATGGGTGTTCATCATGTCCAATTCTTGTTAAATACTCATGAATTATGTTGTGTTATGGTGAACTATTGTTAAATGAATCGAAAGAAATATGGTGTTGATATGTTTGATGTTTATGTGTTAATGGTACTTGTTAATTAGTAAGAAGATTTGATGAAATATGAATGAACTAGGAAGATTATGCATAAACTAGTTGTACATGGTGCCTAGGAAGTAGTACGCACACCACGTGTTTGATGAAATGTCTAAATGACAATAATAGGTGAAGGTTGTGTTATGATGATATTGAGTATGCTATATGCTTGTTTGAATCGGCTAATGAAATACATATGTGAGATATGAACTTGATATGATCGTTCATATTAATAATCATGTATGCTAATAAGGATGTAAATGTAATGACATGAAAGTATAGGAATCATGTCAATATGGATGGGAGCGTGGAAGGCTAACGGGACAAGAAGACTCAAGTAAGCGAATGCAAACACGGACGCGTAAGGTAAGTAAATCCCGGACTTACACTTTAGATGTAAAATATATTGTAGTATGATGATTATTGTGATACATGTGAGAAAGTATTAAACAATGGAAGTAAATAGTTAAGTTTACGGAAAAAGGAGTCGAAAGTGGATAGGAAAATATAATGATGCTAATTGTTTTCTGTTAAGAATGAAATGGAAGTGCAGGTATACTAATAATGGAGATTGAAGGTTAAGTATGGAAGTCAGACGAGAGTGTCCGAATGGATGGACGAACGGACTTATATGAACGAGAATAAGAGATGTTGATGCTTGATTATGCACGTTTTAAGGTATATATATATTATGTCACCGGTTGCTAATGAAGTAATTGGTTATGGTGACTGCAGGTTGTACAGGTTTATGTATGTTTGCTCAAGATGTGTACGTGGTTGAAGATCGAGTCAAGACATGGATTGTACGTGGGTGTGTATGTGGTCACTTAATTCGATATACGTATGTTAGTTTTTAATTAATTTATGAAAAGGGATTAATGTATTTAAGTGAAAGAAAGAATAACTTATAAAGAAATTTTAAGTATGTATTTTCCGCTGCGTTAAGTTTGGTTAAAACGTGTTAGGGCGTTACATTATGCGTAAGAGAGGGGACTCCCCTCTTAGGGGAGTGCCCCTCTCACCCTTAACTATTAACTATTATGAATTAGCAACATCAGTTATGCTTCAGAGTTTGTACTTTGTGTTTAATCAAGTGTACTTTGAAAACCAGTTTAAAAAACCATGGGTGTATGTCTTGTACTTTGTGGTCATTTGCTTGTAAAGTTGCCAAAACCTCCCACGTGTCTTATGAGCTGTTTTTTTTTTCACTGCTTAAAAGCATGTAATGCTCTCTCATCTTAGGGTTGTTGCCCACCATAGTCGTTTCTCTCTCCACCGCATCTCTGTATTTTGGGGTTTTTAACCCCATCGCCGGATGATTGTCGTTTCATTGGCGGTTGTTTTTTTGGGGGGCTTTTAAAGCCCACATATGGAATGAGAGATGATTAGCAACAATTTGTTGCTTAAATGTGTCGTAAGGTTGGCTTTAGTTGTTTTATGAGCATCTCTTTGTAACCTTCCAAGACCCTCTCATGTGTCCTATAAACACTTTGTTTTCACCCCTTAAAAGCCTGTGTTGTTGTCTCATATTTGGGTTGATGACATGTTTTCCGAATTTGGGTTTCTTAAATCCAACGTAGCTATGTCTCTTTTCTCCGGCTTTACAGCCGTCGCAGTTGTTGATGGGTTTTCTTTTTGTGGCTATGATGAGTTTTATAAAATCCCTAACATATTCATGATAGTGGCATTGCAAGGTTGTTGGATGGTAGGTTGGATCCTGCAACCCGCCTTGCAGCTACGTTTTTTGAGAACTCTGAGCCTCTGAGAAGGAGATAGTCTATGAAAGCTTGATTTCGTTGCTGTTTAAAAAACCTAGAACCTCATACTATGGCTGGTGTTTATGGATTTTAAATGTTATTGAATCCTACATGTTTAATTTTTATATTGGTTACTTGCTTCACTTCTGGTAAATTATATTGGGTTTTGCTTTGGGTTTTTAATAATTGAATCTGATTCCGTATTTTATTAACATATCTATGCATTCAAATCTCAAACCCTAACCGAATCTCTTATACGTAACAATTAACAATTGCCTTGATTAGGTTTGTTTTCATCTTTGATTTTGAATTTTTTTTTTTTTTTGTTTTCTGATATTGTTCTCTCATTAAACTTTAATATGAAAGTATTTTGATTATTAACATTTGTGTTTGGTTAATGTATGAATTTTCTTTACTAGAATAACCTTTGATTCCTTTTGAAGTGAAGTCTTTTGGACTAAATGTTCAGATTTAGAGGGTGAGAGATAGTGGCAGTGTTGATGTTAGAATATAACAATGGTGCTCGTCTGAGAGGGGGGTTGTGGTGGCGAAGGTCATGTAGTGTGGGGTGGTGGTGCCGGTGGTGTAGATGGCGGTGATGGAGATGTTGATGGTCGTGGTCATTGGGTGGTGATGGTGAGAGAAACAGAGGCTGGTTTCTCACACATTCTATTGAAAAAGAAAAAGAAAACTGACAGAAGAGCACATGGTTTTGTAAACTTTTCATGGAAATAATTACACTTTGAAATTGTGTGGATCTGGACCCTTCTAAATTCTCAACAAAGTTTATTAAGGAAATACAATGTGGATTAAAATATCTAATTAAAGTGAAGATGGTTTGTGTTATTTAGAACTCAATAAAAATTCTACAAGATATTTACCAACATTAGTTAAAACGTCATGATTAAGTTTATTTCAACGACATCACTTTTATATATTTTCTTTTACGTTTACCGGTTACGTGCCGCTTATATTTATAAGCCCATGTTAGGTATTCATCAGGTTACATCTACATGGGTATTCATTAGGTTACATCTTATTTTGTAAGCCCCGGACCGCATCGCGGCCGGGACTTCCATCTAGTTAAATGTTATAATATTACAACATGTGTTATTGTGCATTTACTACATATACATTTGTAAGTTGGGGGAATAGTGCCAGGCAGCTTGTCTGACACTTTTCTATTGGACTAACCCATTTTTAATTTAATTTTATTCCCAGTTTAAAATTATGCTTTCGTCCTTTGTTTAAAATTACGTTTTTACCCTCAGCTCAAAATAAAATTATAATCTTGCACCTAGCTTCAAATTACGATTTTGCCCTCGATTCAAAAACTAACTTTTAATTTTGTTCCCAGTTTAAAATTACGGTTTAGCCCGGCTTAAAACTACGCTTTCGTCCTTTGTTTAAAATTACGTTTTTACCCACAGCTCAAAATAAAATTATAATTTTGCCCATAGCTCAAAATTACGCTTTTGCCCTCGGTTCAAAAACTCACTTTTAATTTTGTTCCCAGTCTAAAATTACGGTTTCACCCTCCGTTTAAAATTACGTTTTTGCACCCCGTTCAAAATAAAATGTTGCTTTTTCCTCTAGCTCAAAATTACGCTTCTACCCTCAGCTCAAAATTATGTTTTTGCCCACAGTTCAAAATAAAATTATGTTTTCCCCCTAGCTCAAAATTATGATTTTGCTCTCAGTTTAAAATTATGATTTCGCCTCCAGTTCAAAATATAATTTACGATTTTACCCTCTGTACAGACATACATGTTACGAGAGAGAAATATTCGGCGCGTTGCGGGGCAAAAACTAGTTTACCTACATATACAAAGACCATGGCAGGGAATAGTGTTTCCCTGCCACTAGTCGAAATAGGCGGCTGCCCCTCCTCTATTCGATCAACCATTTTATTATTTTATATTCACTTTAAAATTACGGTTTTGCCCCCAGTTTAAAATTATGCTTTTCTCCCAAATAAAAAATATAACAACCCTTTTGCCAGCAGCTCAAATTACGATTTTCCCTCGGTTCAAAATTACGATTTCACTCTCAGTTTAAAATTACTTTTTTGCCCCCAGCTAAAAATAAAATTATGGTTTTCCCCAACCTCAAAATTATGATTTTACCCTCGGTTTAAAATTATGATTTTCCCCGGTTCAAAATAAAAATATGACTTTACACCCAGCTAAACCCAAAATTCGATTTCGCCTTCGGTAAAAAATTACGCTTTTACCCTCAGCCAAAATTATGTTTTCGTCCCACTTCAAAATAAAATTTTGTTTTTCCCCCGGCTCAAAATTACGATTTTACACCAGTTTATTATTTTATACCCACTTTAAAATTACGGTTTTTCCCTCAATTTAAAAATACGTCTTTGCTCCCAGTTCAAAATAAAATTATGCTTTTGCCCATAGCTAAAATTTACGTTTTTCCCCTTGGTTCATAATTACTATATCACCCTCAATTCAAAATTACGTTTTTTTTGCCCCCAAGGCAAAATAAAAATATGGTTTTCCTCTAGCTAAAATTTAGGATTTTACCATCGGGAAAAAATTTTGATTTTTCCACCAAGTAAAAATAAAAATATGACTTTGCCTTCAGCTAAAAATCGTGTCAAGGAGCTGCCTAACGCTCTTTTTACTTTTTCTTTCTAGCAAAACTATGGTACTGTTTTTTTAATTAGTTAAGAATTATTTGGCAATCGCCCCGCAATGCGGGCGTGGCAACACCTAGTTTGAAAAACAAAAAGTATCCCCAAAGTCCCGCCGAGATCATGTGGAAATTTACTCCAACATTTTAGGTTATAACCCGTGAACTTCACAGACTAAAAAAATTAATTTACATTAATCATAGTTGTATAAATAAAATGAAAACAAACAAAGTAACATAGTAGATCAATACAATATTTCCAAATAAAATTACAAGTACAAATATTCATACATACAATCATAAATTTCCAAACATTTCTATGTAGACGACATTTGAGGTTTGACTTGAAAACTTCTAAAGTGGGCTGATTTGCTAACTGTTTAGAACATAGTTAAGTGTTGCAGAAGGAACCTCTCATCATCCACGAAACACCTAAGAAAAGATATGTATAAAACTAACTACCATAATGAAACATAACAAATAAGTTAACGGGTCAAAGCCGCCCAATGTGTATTTTTAAGGCATCAAAACCTAGTCACTCACTTTCTCAAGATTTAAACTCTGACATAATTTCATTTGTCAAATTCATAATCAACACAGAAAATTGAAACTATGAATAACAACTTAGCATATTGTATAAAAAACAAAAACGGTTTTTTTAGATAATTCATAGAAAGGATGTTTGCGAGGTAAAATGGCTGGAGCATGACACATTCCAACTCGAACACGTTTTCACCCATTACACAACCCGCTTGGCATTAGTGGTGCACAAAAAACCCGAACCCGGAAAAAAAAACCCAGAACCGGGTATTATAAAAACCAGGTTTTCTATACCCGAACCCAAACCCGACCCTACCCTATGGGTAGGGACCGGGTATTCATATTGGATCTAAAACCCGAACCCGGAACCGGGTTTTTTTATACCTGGTTTATACCCGAAACCCGGTTTTTATAAATACCCGGAACCGGTTTTTATAAATACCCGGAACCGGGTTTTAAAAATACCTGGAACTGGGTTTTTTTATACCCGGTTATATAAGAAGCGAAGACGATTCAAGTCCTATCTATGTTTTTTTATCTATGTTATTTTATCTATGTTTTCAAGCATTAAGACTTCTAGTTCTTATAATTTAACAAAATTATGTATGCACTTTGATGTAATCTGTTTAATTATTAGGTTTCTAATGATATTTGAAGTATTTGGTCATTATTCCCCTCTATTTGCTGGAAAGATCTATTGGTATTTGTGTAATACAAAAAACTGAAAAACTGATGGAACTTGGTTAAAACATAACTTTGCAAATAAAATATATTGTTGTTTATGTAATCCAAAAGGATTCAAATCAGTACTATTCCTTCGATCTAGCACTATCGAATTTAAATTTAGAAATGTCATTAAAATTTCAACAGGCACCATCCACTAAAACATATAAAGAAGCATTAATACCCGGTGCGGGTTTTTCCCAACCCGATGCATACCTGAACCCTACCCGATGAATACCCAAACCCGGGTATATAGGGTATACATTTTTGGTAGAAAACCCGGACCCGACCCGGTTTTTAAAAAAAACCCGATTTTGTAAAACCTGATCCTACCCGAACCCGGTTCCATACCCGGAACCGGTTTAAAAAAAAAACCCGATTTGTGCACCACTACTTGGCATGTCTATTTTACCAACTCTATTACCCAGGCACATATCCATATCCATATCCATATTCATACATGCTAATGGTCCCTGTTTTCAAAGCCCAGTCACTAATCCAAGAGTGTCTATTTGTGGACTTCTTATATTTGCGTACAAAAAACCCAATCCAATACTTCCTGTCAAACATCTTAATTTGGCCCAATTACATAGATTTCAATAATCCCATAAAATAATAGCTTAATGCCACTTAAAATATTTGTTATACAAATTCGGATCCTGTTCTAGTTTACTTTCAATGACTTTTTGCTTACTAAGCAAAAATTCAACACTATAAATTTTGACCAGGAAGTTTATAAACCGTAATTTATGCATTGGGCCCACATTTTTAGTCAATGAAATATTTAAACTTTAAAGTCTTAACATTAAATTTTTATTAAAAAGACTAAGTGCACTTTACATCAATATCGCAGGTAAGCGAGCAACAAGCTGCGCCGCTACCCCTTTCTGAATAGCAAAGCCTAGCCTATTAAAGACAAACCCCTGCCCTCTGTTGATGAGCAACTGCTGTGAACAACCTTTTGATAACGTTAATAAAAATACATTATTAATTTTCAGCAACCTATAACCCAAGATAACATTCAATCCAAATCTTTATTGGTTAAAAATTTGATACCTTGTGTTGCCACAAATGATCCCTTGACCATTAATTTCAATATGAATTTGACCCTCCACAATCCACATCAATTGTTTTGGCCCAATGCAATAAAAAAGTCATTTGCAATCAAAATACTAACATGTACCCAGCAATCTTTATCAAATTCTATGATAGTGATGCCTTTGCTAGAATATATGTTAACATTCGTACCCCAGGTTAGGACCAACATAAAAAATCTATGAAAGAGCAGTACTACAAAAAAAAGCATTTCACTGACTTAAGATAATTGTTTAATCTAAATGCTTACAATGAAGATGGATGAGAAAGCGTTGTGAACATGTGAGCTTTGTTTGCATAGACGCACTGATCATAAAAAAGTTGTGAAACAAAATAAGTAAGACTTCCAAAATAATATACCAGCTAATTACCGGTATCGTACTGTGCCGATACCGTTCCGACTGATATATATCGTTACCGGTATTACCTTTTCATTTTCGATATCTGTAAAAGTCGGTATCTGTGTAGGGTTTTTTTCCGGCATCCCCGCTTTAGTACTTATTCTAGTTAAGCAATGTGTAGAGTTTTTCGGTACAGGTAAAACATTTATTCACTAATTCTCTCTTTTGATTCACACAATTTGTGTTCGATTTCACCTACCAGCATATGAGCCGAAGATCCCACAAGATCATTCTCATAACGGGATTTCCCAGTCAAGGGCAACAACAAAATAAAACCAAACTATTTTTGTATGCGAATGTGCTGCCTTTTAGTGTTATTTTTTTGTTGCACTTAAGTGCAACCTTCGTAGTGCCATGGCCTCCCTTGAATGTAATCTGTAAATGATACTACACAGTTGAAATTGTTTTCCAATAAATTATGTAAATAAAAATATAATTAGCAAAACCACTATAATGGTCTAGGAGGACGGGATGTAAGTAGACCTTATCTCTACCCATGTGGATTGAGAGAGGCTGCTTCTAGAGAAATCACCGTCTCCAAAAACAAACAAAAACTAAAAAATATAAGCATAGAGCTACCAAATAACAAAAAAAGGGGTGAAAAAGCAACATAGTGTAGGCAAATTCAGTTTTTTTGCGGATTTAACAATTTTGGCCCATTAATAGTCACTTCACCAGATGATAATCATTATGATTAGGTATCCGTGACTATCCCGCTCTCTATTAACATTATATCTGTGAGTTCATCATCCTTTTGTTCTCTCTGAAAATTTCAACGTGTCCCCGAACAAATCATATTTAACAATAAAATCCCAGGAAAAATTTTCATCACCAAAATTTTTTTAGACACTTTCCCCCTCAAATCGATCCTATTATTTTAGCCTCAAACAGTCTCTTTCGCGCGTGAGAGTCCTCGAGCGGATGACTCATCCGTACGGATGACTATTTGATCTATGCGGATAAGACTTGTTCATTCGGAAGACTCCTTAATCCGGGCGAAGGAGAACTTGATCTGTGCAAAAGAGTGTCTGATCCGTGCGGATGAGTCTCATTCGCTCAAACACTGCTGTTCAAGTTTTTTTGGATCCAAAATCTTCATTTTTTTCGAATTTGATGATGAATCCTTCACATAAATGAACTAAAATCAATTCTGAATGTAATGATGTCCTCAATTTCAAATTCCATCCATGAATTGACCTTCGATTTTATGTTTTACGTCTAAAACCCATAAATCATGAGCGTAGGTGATTCAATCAATGGTTAGATCGATTGAATCAGTACCGTAGCTCTGATACCAATTCAAAGATCCGGACCCGACGGGTTTAGACGGAAGTTTGGATAAGATAAAGCTAGTTCAGTAGAAATCTCGTAAGAATAATCAAAAGTAGAAAACTCCCATTAATACCGAAAGAGCATACATCATTTTATAAAGCTAGAGAGAAATCTGAGGTCTCTCCGACCTTTCCCCAAAACTTATAAACTTCTAACACATGACTTCCTATTTATAGACATTAGCTTGCTTGGAGAGGATGACCAGTTCGTGCGGATGAGTCCTCATCCTTACGAACGAGCACTCGTCCTCTCCAAAGTGTCATGTGTTCGAATCTAACTCTCAACTATACAATTTTAGTCATCCGCACGGATGAGTCCTCATCCTTACGAACGAGCACTCGTCCTCTCCAACGTGTCATGTGTTCGAATCTAACTCTCAACTATATAATATTCAACACACGCACTATCTAGTCTATTCGTACGGTGGCAGAGAAACATAATATGCACTAATACATAGTAAAGTAGAAACGTATATGGCGTGTTGAGTTAAGCATCTTACGGAGCGTGGGTGATTTTTAACAATGTCAATGGCTTCTTGGTTAGTAAGGTGCTCCTAGAGGCCATCTGACGCAAATATGCTGGTGGACCGAAATAGATGGATCTGAGCTCAATATCGATCTTTTGAACGATTCACGAAATCTGCAGAGAAAACATAAGATTTAAAACTTGAATATTTAAACTAAAGTATATGATGGTTTATTTTTGTGGGACCAGGTATGTGTCACACCCCAATTTCCGGTGGGCCTGGATGGGTACAGTCATGATGGTTGGATAACAGTTATCACAGTATAATAATATGCAGCAGAAGTATTCGATTAAAATTATTAAAATAAAGCTTGAATGTATAAATGTATTACAAGCGTTAGAAACAAACCCACAGGCAGAATCTGAATAAACAGAGCTTTAGACATCATAGGCATTAAGCAACAGGAGTGCAAATTCCTTAGCCTTCATTCTAGCCGACCCGTATTCCCAGCCTATAATAAGGTTCGGTACCTGTTGTTCAATCTTTTGAAAATACGTCAGCCAAAGCTGGTAAATACAATTAACTGACTCTTTGCAAAAATAGTTTTTCGAAAAGAGTTTTATACATATGGAAAACCCATAGGTGATCCTTTAAATATATATCTTGGGATTATTCTTGTTACGAGATTATATACTTGATTAATCCATTGGGTTTTCCGGACATGGTATCATTAACCCCCAATTACAATAATTATCAAGTAAACGGATTAAACCGTATTCTTACATTTTTGCGCAATCATAGGCGACTTACTTATGTAATAACCGCTCCAAGAGACATATTGCCATCCCAAGTTTACACTAAAATAAGTCAAGAGTATTTACCTTTTTGCTACCTTATTGCCATCCGCAAGTCTAAGTATTATTGCCTCAAGTCCGATTATCTGGGGGTACAATAGTCTGGAATGAACAGATTTATTATCTGTTAGAATGTATACAGGCCAAAGGTAGTTCCTTTAGATATGACCCGATACTCAAGAATAGGTTCGCTAGATTAAGCGTATACTGAAAAGAATGTGGTTTAAACCCAACAAGTACTAGGACTTGTATAATATGGGTAAATAATGTACATTCTGGATTTTGAGATCAAAACGATAAGGTTAAACCCTTTTTCGGTAAACTTATGTAAACTGGTTACGTAAGTCTAACCGTATGCGTATAAGCGATATCGACTAATCGGATGAGTCGTGAACAATTTCCGTATGCCAAAACACTTTAAGCAAGTTATAATATCAGTAGGATATCAACTTGTATGTCCGTTAAGGTTTTAAAATCAAACTATGCCTCATAAGAGCATTTTGGTAATTTTACAACTTATAAAAGGAGCTTGCAAGTAAACTGATGTCACGGTCATAAAAATTCTGTAAAAATGGTTAAATTATGATATCTTATCAGTAGGATATCAAATATATGCGTGGTTTATGCTTTAAGAGCAAGCTATGCACCGTAGGGGCATTTTAGTCATTTTACACATAGTTTTGAGAATTTATTTGGGATTCTGAGTTCACAACTTATACCTACTGTAAAAATATTTAAAATGGTTTATAAAATCAGTAGGTAACAAGTCTTGATTCATAAACATGGTTTAAAACGATACCACGCGCCTAAACGGCGTTAATGTCGTTAAATGACGATTTATGCGATGGTTTATGAAATCTGATGTTATGACCAGCTTTGAATAGTTAAAATATTTTATTTGTCATAACATATCAGTAAGCAAAAGGTTTGGTTTGAATATTATGCTTAAAACCCATTTTATGTGCCATAAGGACATTATCGTCATTGTATACGAATTTGAAGTTAAACTCAGTTAACAATCTGATTTAGCATCCCAAATAATTCTAATTATAATATCATATCAGTAGGTAATGAGTTTTATGCTAAAATTATGTTTAAAACTCATTTTGGGTATAAAAGGGCATTTTAGTCCTTTTAAAAGCATAGTTTAGGTTTATATGCGTAAACTCAGTTTATGACCAGATTATAATCATCAAAAAATTCTAAACACGTTTACTTATCAGTACGTAACTCATTTGCATGCTCTTTTGTATTTAAAACCTTATTTTTAAACAAAAGGGCATATTAGTCAAAGTACGACATAATAACGAAACATGCGCATAAACTCAGATTACTAGTCCGATCGTGTAATATAACGTTATAGGGTTATACTACATTATATTACGATCATAATGGAACCTAAAATCAGTATCATACTAGTCTATTTTGGTTTATAACCAAAAGTCAACGCAGAAGTCAAACTTCGCGACTTTCGGTTGCGAACTGACCCTAAAACTGGAATTGACAAGCCGAACACGTTTACACATGTTCTAATAATTATTACCGAGTTGTTTAAATGATAAAACATATTTTAGAATACTTCTAAACTTATATCAAAATTATTTTAAAAACTGACCCGTTGACTTTTTAAAATAATATTGCGTTGACTCGTCAATTGACCAAGCAAACGTGATCCTCAGGAGGTGCCCTTTTGAGGGATTAACACCTACCTAATTACAATCACGTAGCCATGTTCGTTGCGAACAATGGCTTGACTGTTTAAAGTCTAACTAAAAGTCAAAGCGTTTATCGTAAACTCTCAAAGTTTTGTTCACTGCATATTTCCTAAACTCTCAAAGTTTTGTTCACTGGATGTAATTGTTTTGTGTACCGTGTATAAAACACATCATTAACATTTGTTCAAAAACAAAATTTAGACTCTTTGTTTTCGGCAACGGTTGGAGACCATATTCGAGTCTTAGGCGTTCGGTATATTTCCAAGATAGTAATGATCTAAGTTCCTAGGGGAAAGTGAGGTTAGAGCCTAGGTATTCCTACAGAAAACCCTATTCGCTATAACCTAAAGCTCTGATACCAATCTGTCACACCCCGAAATATCAGAGCTGGCGTGACTGGACCGGTATCTTCATTACACAGCGGAAGCAAATAAGCTAAGACTTCTAGAAAACGAACGCCCACTAAGTACTCGAATCTCCAATGGTTCTCCTATTCCAACTGTGCCATAGTTTTAAAAGTAACCTGAGAAAGAAGC
The DNA here is from genome assembly GCA_030545235.1 of Helianthus tuberosus. Taxonomy (NCBI): domain Eukaryota; kingdom Viridiplantae; phylum Streptophyta; class Magnoliopsida; order Asterales; family Asteraceae; genus Helianthus; species Helianthus tuberosus. The sequence goes on from CM060358.1 coordinate 148,301,847, forward strand.
ATGACAAAAATCAACATAAAGTTGAGCGAGTTCATAGTTTGTTTGTAAAAGATTTGAAATAAATCTTTTGAATAACCGGTTTTTAAAAGTTGTTATGAAAATATAGTAAAATCATTTTTCTCGGCATGTTATATGAAAACTGTGAGCTCCAATAAACTTGTAATCATTTGAGAGAATTCCTTTGATAACCGGTATGTAAAGTGTTTATGAACATATCAATTAATGTTTTGCAAGGACATTAATATATGTGACGACATAGGAAGTAATCAACCCGAATAGACAATTTTTAGTGTCGAATCACCTCGACCGTGTCGAATCACCTCTACTGGGACACAACAGCACTCTAAGTGGTCACACTAGGACCATGAGTGGAGCTCGGCCGTACCCATTAGATCTAACCTTGTCCCGTGGTTCTTAAATGAATTAATGGCACTTCAGATTCAGCCTATGCTCACAAGATCTAATTGTTCATTACTTAGTTAAATCATATCCAAGTTGACATGTATTTCACCCCCGATAGTTATAAATCCAAAAACAATTATGATAAAAGGGGGGCATGAACTCACAGGGTGACCTGTTCTTTAAACGCAGACCAATGCTGTAACACCCCAAAAACGGGTTTGGTAATCAAACCATGTTAATACTAAAAGACGGGTAAAGTACCGTTAGTGGTAAAAGTAACCCGGTAAATATTAGGATTTAATTAAATAAACCTAATATTAAATAAAAAGTGAACAAATCATTTTGAGGAAATTAAAATGGATAAAAAGGCCCGAGTTAACGGGACTCAAGATAAACTTAGTCATAGATTCCCCGAACCCACTAATTTAATTAGGAATGCTTAACCTAGTTAATAAGTGGGGAACATTATTAGAAATAAGTGGGTTGTACCCTACCTAACTAACTAACCAAACTTGAGGGGCCAAAAGAGGAAGATTGAAACTTAATATTTATTTTAATTAAAAACACTACACACAAACTAGTGTGTGAGTGTGTGTGTGCGTGAAAGAGGTCAAGGGAAGCAAGGAGAATCCAAAACCCTAACTCAAGCTAATTCACCAAATTGAAGGTCAAAACTAGGTCAAATCAAATGCATGATCACTTACAAACGATCACCAAGTCAAGGGGATCGTGAGGTATGCAAATTTATTAATTTGGTAATGTTTTGGAATCCATGATGAACACTCAAAATCAGAATTCGTAAATGAATGTTGAGTTTATGAGTGATATGGTATGAAATTCATGTTTAGAAATGAACCCTAGATAAAAACTTGATGAATTAGCACTAGAAACAAATGATTTGATGATGACCCTTGTATGTGCTAAGTGGGTTTTGATTTAATAATGAAGATGATGATAACCTTGTGTTTAAAAACCATTATAATTGATAATAGAAACAAGGTACTTGAACAAATTACATGATTGGGTATTTGTTCATACGAGATTGAGATGGGTTTTTATGATATGATGATGTTAGTGTCAAACTTGTGATTAGAATCATCATATTAGTTAGTAAAGACAAAGTACTTGAACAATTTAGGTGTTTTGGTACATAAATCATATTTACCATGAAATGGGTTTTTGAATAATAAGATGAAATGATGAATTTCATGAGTTTAAAGAGAAAAATAGTCAAAGAATCATAAGGTGTGAAAGTCATGATTTGGAATGACTAATCTAACAACCTTGTGAATAATGAATGATAGTTGGCGCCTAACAAGCTAGGGGAAGCTTGATGAGTGAGCGGGTCAAACGAAGTAAGTACGGAAAGAAAAGCGTGGCGTGGATGCGAGGTAAGTGTAATTTACACACTTATGTAGAATACCCGTTTATTCGATACGTTGTAAACGTGATAACGATAATATTGGAAATATGGAAATTTGTCAAGTGTTGACTAATGTAAATCAAGGTTAAAAGGATACCCATGGCGTAAGCCGAAATAGGTTGAATTTGTAAGAAAAGAGTGTAAAAGAAAAAGGGTATGGTAATAAAATCCGGGATGGGATGGATGTATGAATTGGAAATCAAAAACGATGTTTTTGATTAAATAGATAATGTTGGGCATATAGTCCAAACGGGTCGAATGGTGGTGATAACACCATTTGACAATATCGACTAATGTGGTTGTCAAGTCTTACGTTAACAGGACCGATTAGCAAATCGGATAATTGTGTCACCATTGATGGTGTGATAATGAAAACGAGGTATAAATCGGGTCTACTTGTTGATCCAGGCCAGGTACGCATAATTATGTTGTAGTTAAAAGTGCTATTTTGGTCGAATAATTTGGTAGAGAGTCCTTCGTCATAAAAGGACCAAAATCGAATAAAACGCCCTTGTAGGCTAAATTGAACAAACAACCCTTAAAGGTTGTTTGGAAATGAGTTTTATGACTAGGTGAATACTTAGAATAAGTATAGAAGCTGAAAGAAGTATTATATTAGTCAAATGGCACTATTTGAGTTTTTGCCGTAAAATAATGATTTGAGAGGTAAAATTTGGTTTATATTGATCACCACATTAAACCCACCTTAAATACAGTTGTGGTGGGAGATTATAGGATAAGAAATGTGGTGATGGAATGCTAGAAGCAATCGAAAGCTATTTTAGGCTCGAAAGTGCTTAAATACCCTTAACGGGTCAAAATAAGCATACGAGCGAAAATTTGTTTAAATTGTGTAATAAACCTGTGATTAGAACCTAATATGGTATATAACATTAATTTGAAGAAGTGTAGGTGATATAGGAATCAAACAAATATGTTTGTTTGATAAAATGCATAAACGGGTAAAATTCGATATAAAGGTAACGAGCCGAAGGCTTGAAAGTCTCAAAATTTATTTATGTTGAATGTTGAATTTTAACTCCATATGATGGAGAATTAAATTACGGACGCGTGGGAAAAAGAATCGGGTAAAACGGATTAAAAACGAGAGAGTTATGCTCGTTTCCGTGAAATCGGGTTAAGCTGGGAATGTACAGCAACTGTTAAAGCAGCATTCTGCTGAAAAGGGGGCTAGGCGTCACGCGACGCCCCCTAACTCCGGAAAAATGTTATTTTTTTGTTTGTTTGATCCATGGAACTTGTTTAAACTTATGGTTTAACTATCAAAACTAACTTTTAAGTTGGTTTTGATCATAGGTGAATGCCAAGAGTGCCCGGATGAAGATCAAGCTCGATGAGGAACCGAACACGATAAAGTTAAAAGCTTCCGCACGGCGTTTCGTCATCACTTTTAAATGACGAACTTATTTATATTATGTTGAAAACTTTTAAATTGTAAAAGTTTTAGATTACTCGTATTTTCTAAGGATACTTAATCGTAATTACATGTTTATTTTCGTTATTTATACGAAAATCTTTAAAATGATAACAAGGGTGTTACAAGTTGGTAATCAGAGCTCACGGTTAAAGAGTAAAGCGTGTTCGGTTCGAGGCTTGATCGCAAATCCGGTAAGTACATGTATATCAATGGTTTAGTATGATTAAAGTGTTGAGAACAACACATATAGTTATCGTGTAATACACGTTACACCAATAAAAACGATATAGAATAGTTTAGTCAACGAAATTGCACGCGTTGATGCGTATAGTAGAAAAGCCTTGTATTATAATACGGGCATCCTTTAATGTCGAAATTACTAACAGTTGTATATGTTTTAGTTGAAGGACACTCGCATATGAAGATAGCGAGAGTTTAACAAATTGCAGACCTGACAGAGGAACGGTCCAAAGAGTATGCTCATCAAGGACCTAAATCGCGTAGCGGTCGCGAACAAGGCTAATGGCAAGAGAAGGGCGTTAGGGCAAGCATTACCAGGTGCACATTTTAAATATAATTGCACAAATAGTAATATGCAACAAATATGTAGAAATTGAAAGTTGCATATGTAGATTAAAAACTTGGAAAAACCCGAATAGAAAATGTATTCGGGATATTGTTCCCAAAAGAAATAAATAGAGGCACTACTTACATAGGGCGTGATGTGAAAACTATAAAACAAGGTCATGCGTGTCATGTGTTAATCACTTACTCTGGCCAAGTAAGCAGTGGCATATGATACCATGAACTTCTTATGGCGGACACATTTACATCCGATGTAGTAAGGACGGGGTGAATGGGACAAATTAAAAAGTACCCAAATGAAACAAATGAACTAAATAGTTGAAAATAATGTAAACGCACAGCCGGGTGACGGAAGCGTATTACATTAGGATAATGAGCGCGATAGAAGGGACAAGGATTAATGTAAATGATGATATAAATGAATGATCAAAATAAAATTCAAGAAAATAAGTCATCTTGGACGAAAGGGCCATGGTGAACAAAACGAGCAAGTAAAACCAAAGTATAGATGACCACTGGGTCATAAAAACAAAGGTGTTGCCCACACGAAAAAGATAATCAAGGTTGTTAACTTTAGTCATAGTAAAGCAAGGATAATGATGATAATCCTCACTCATAATTAATGAGGCCGCCAATGGTGGTCACGTAAAGAATAAAAGACATGGTCGAATAAAAGCGACGGATTTCGCTAAGATGACCCAGTAAATCGAAACAAAGTCTTAATGCATACCGGAAGGGGGTGCAATGATAACGACTTCGGTAAAACACCCGGTTGATGGGTAAGGAATTAAACGCATGCGTAGACTGAGAAACAGGAACGCGAAATAGAAAGTCAAAAGACTCGGAATATGAGTCATGACTAAAAGATGACAAGAATTTTCGCAAACATAAATTTTGGTAATTACGTTCAACCATTTCAAAGTTGGACGGGTCAAATAAAGAATGAGGTTTGACATTCATAAGTGATGAAAATTCACCCAAAATGAGTCGAACGAGTCAATTAAGGAATAACACTTAATATAATAGGAAAACGCAAACCGATGAAACCGGAAAGCTAAAAACAATAAGATAGAAGGACCCGGGTAATGGGTTGTAAAGGAGTATAAGTATGAACCGGGTAACGGTAAGCGTAGGACAAACCGACGTGTAAATGACGTTAGAAGTCGTAAAGTCGGAAAAGATAGTCCGAAAGTAAACAAATGAAACCTTAGACTACGGTCAAGGTCAACTAAAGTTCAAAAGCAAAATTAAATGATTCCAAACATAACAAAGGATGCTTTAAAGCTATAAATGTAGAAATAGACAATTGAATAAAGACTAGAATAAAAGATGATCTACGGGATCATCATAACCTACGGGATATTAATTAGTGTAAAGGTCTACGGGGCCAAAACGACCCACGGGTCATAAATTGAAGCAAATGGATAATAAGGGCCTCGCCTTAAAGAGGTGAAAGCTTAAGGAAATAGTCTACGAGGTTAAGTGAAGGAACCTACGGGTCAGTAGTGTAAGATGAGGGAACTTGTTACGATTCCCCGCGTAAAACGAGAACGGAAAACAATAAATTATGGGTTGTCAATATCCTGGTATGGGTAATTGACAAAAGTTAAAGAGAAGATCCTAAAACTAAAACTTCAGTTTTAGTAAGAAATAACGTTTTAACAAACATAAATTCTGATAGGAATTTAAATAATAAGCATGAAAGATACAAGTCCTGGCACTGATAGGCGCAAGACAATATATTCGAAAAGTGATATTTTCGAAAATGAAAGGTTGATATAAATTAAACATGATGTGACATGATCACGGTCAAGAGATGCAATGTGAAGTAGAATCACATTATAACCAAGCGAGCGGTAAAAAGTAACTGGACTAATAAGTCTAGTTAGTGAAACCGGTTAAGGTCAGCAATTCAAGTCAAGAAATTTGGTTTGCTCGAAAACGGTGGATTCGGTATAACTGAACCGAATAAATAAATTTGAAAACAAAAGAATTTGTTGCTAAAAGTGAAAGATTTCACTAAAGACCTTTAAACGGGTCAAAGTAACGGATCCATAAAGAATTCGATAGTATCTGAAAGTGATGAATATCGCTAAGTAACTAAACTAGTGGAAATAACGAGATTACGTTATTTCGAGTTGCACTATGTCGTATGAGATACGTAGACAAATAATAACAAAAAAAATATAAATATTACCATAATTTATCTGGAAATACTAACAATTGGTTAAAGTATGAGTAATGCTTAAAAGATTACTCAGGTCAAACGCATTGAGTTTAGAACTCGATGAACTATGTAAGAAAGGTTTCGAGGACGAAACCTCTTTAAGGGGGGTAGACTTGTAACACCCCAAAAACGGGTTTGGTAATCAAACCATGTTAATACTAAAATACGGGTAAAGTACCGTTAGTGGTAAAAGTAACCCGGTAAATATTAGGATTTAATTAAATAAACCTAATATTAAATAAAAAGTGAACAAATCCTTTTGAGGAAATTAAAATGGATAAAAAGGCCCGAGTTAACGGGACTCAAGATAAACTTAGTCATAGATTCCCCGAACCCACTAATTTAATTAGGAATGCTTAACCTAGTTAATAAGTGGGGAACATTATTAGAAATAAGTGGGTTGTACCCTACCTAACTAACTAACCAAACCTGAGGGGCCAAAAGAGGAAGATTGAAACTTAATATTTATTTTAATTAAAAACACTACACACAAACTAGTGTGTGAGTGTGTGTGTGCGTGAAAGAGGTCAGGGGAAGCAAGGAGAATCCAAAACCCTAACTCAAGCTAATTCACTAAATTGAAGGTCAAAACTAGCTCAAATCAAATGCATAATCACTTACAAACGATCACCAAGTCAAGGGGATCGTGAGGTATGTCAAATTTATTAATTTGGTAATGTTTTGAAATACATGATGAACACTCAAAATCACAATTCCTAAATGAATGTTGAGTTTATGAGTGATATGGTATGAAATTCATGTTTAGAAATGAACCCTAGATAAAAACTTGATGAATTAGCACTAGAAACAAATGATTTGATGATGACCCTTGTATGTGCTAAGTGGGTTTTGATTTAATAATGAAGATGATGATAACCTTGTGTTTAAAAACCATTATAATTGATAATAGAAACAAGGTACTTGAACAAATTACATGATTGGGTATTTGTTCATACGAGATTGAGATGGGTTTTTATGATATGATGATGTTAGTGTCAAACTTGTGATTAGAATCATCATATTAGTTAGTAAAGACAAAGTACTTGAACAATTTAGGTGTTTGGGTACATAAATCATATTTACCATGAAATGGGTTTTTGAATAATAAGATGAAATGATGAATTTCATGAGTTTAAAGAGAAAAATAGTCAAAGAATCATAAGGTGTGAAAGTCATGATTTGGAATGACTAATCTAACAACCTTGTGAATAATGAATGATAGTTGGCACCTAACAAGCTAGGGGAAGCTTGATGAGTGAGCGGGTCAAACGAAGCAAGTACGGAAAGAAAAGCGTGGCGTGGATGCGAGGTAAGTGTAATTTACACACTTATGTAGAATACCCGTTTATTCGATACGTTGTAAACGTGATAACGATAATATTGGAAATATGGAAATTTGTCAAGTGTCGACTAATGTAAATCAAGGTTAAAAGGATACCCATGGCGTAAGCCGAAATGGGTTGAATTTGTAAGAAAAGAGTGTAAAAGAAAAATGGTATGGTAATAAAATCCGGGATGGGATGGATGTATGAATTGGAAATCAAAAACGATGTTTTTGATTAAATAGATAATGTTGGGCATATAGTCCAAACGGGTCGAATGGTGGTGATAACACCATTTGACAATATCGACTAATGTGGTTGTCAAGTCTTACGTTAACAGGACTGATTAGCAAATCGGATAATTGTGTCACCATTGATGGTGTGATAATGAAAACGAGGTATAAATCGGGTCTACTTGTTGATCCGGGCCAGGTACGCATAATTATGTTGTAGTTAAAAGTGCTATTTTGGTCGAATAATTTGGTAGAGAGTCCTTCGTCATAAAAGGACCAAAATCGACTAAAACGCCCTTGTAGGCTAAATTGAACAAACAACCCTTAAAGGTTGTTTGGAAACGAGTTTTATGACTAGGTGAATACTTAGAATAAGTATAGAAGCTGAAAGAAGTATTAAATTAGTCAAATGGCACTATTTGAGTTTTTGCCGTAAAATAATGATTTGAGAGGTAAAATTTGGTTTATATTGATCACCACATTAAACCCACCTTAAATACAGTTGTGGTGGGAGATTATAGGATAAGAAATGTGGTGATGGAATGCTAGAAGCAATCGAAAGCTGTTTTAGGCTCGAAAGTGCTTACATACCCTTAACGGGTCAAAATAAGCATAATAGCGAAATGGGTTTAAATTGTGTAATATACCTGTGATTAGAACCTAATATGGTATATAACATTAATTTGAAGAAGTGTAGGTGATATAGGAATCAAACAAATATGTTTGTTTGATAAAATGCATAAACGGGTAAAATTCGATAAAAAGGTAACGAGTCGAAGGCTTGAAAGTCTCAAAATTTATTTATGTTGAATGTTGAATTTTAACTCCATATGATGGAGAATTAAATTACGGACGCGTGGGAAAAAGAATCGGGTAAAACGGATTAAAAACGAGAAAGTTATGCTCGTTTCCGTGAAATCGGGTTAAGCTGGGAATGTACAGCAACTGTTAAAGCAGCATTCTGCTGAAAAAGGGGCTAGGCGCGTCACGCGACGCCCCCTAACTCCGGAAAAATGTTATTTTTTTTGTTTGTTTGATCCATGGAACTTGTTTAAACTTAGGGTTTAACTATCAAAACTAACTTTTAAGTTGGTTTTGATCATAGGTAAATGCCAAGAGTGCCCGGATGAAGATCAAGCTCGATGAGGAACCGAACACGATAAAGTTAAAAGCTTCCGCACGGCGTTTCGTCATCACTTTTAAATGACGAACTTATTTATATTATGTTGAAAACTTTTAAATTGTAAAAGTTTTAGATTACTCGTATTTTCTAAGGATACTTAATCGTAATTACATGTTTATTTTCGTTATTTATACGAAAATCTTTAAAATGATAACAAGGGTGTTACAAATGCAGTCCCATTGTTATAACTAGGACGATCTCGTCCCTACTCATGAAAATCATGCACGTTTCGAAATTACGCATTTGTTTTGGTAAAACCGGTATATTTAGTATAAATCGTTCGTAAACCATTTGAGCTCTTTGTAATCCATTCGTAACATGGTTTAGAAATATGAGTCTTCGTTTATCAATAAATTGTTTACTTTTGCAAAACTTGCATGTCTTTCCACCCCAAAAACATTTATAAAAAATGTAAAACCGCGTAAAGGTGGGGTTATGAACTCACCTGGATTGTCTTGTGCAAAGCTAGCTAAACGTGCATCCATAATGTCGTTTCCAAACGTGACTCGCTAGCATGTAATCTAAAAACATTCCTAAAACGGGATAACTATAAGTTCCTAATAAAGTGACGTAGTTAATCTACGTGTCACCGAGCTCTACCGAATCGTTAATCGAACAATTCGACGGTAAGTTGTTAACTTAACGAAAATCATTAAGTTATACTTGTTAGTTTGTTTAACGTTGTTAAGGATTAACAAGTCTTTGGACGACTTAGTTTTCATGGGATTTAAAATATATAAATATTTATATAAAATTATATAAATATAACGATAGAATTTCATTAGTCGACTTGAGAAATCGTACGAGATATTTGATGTTTGAAATAAATATATACTATAAACTGTATTTATTTTGATAAACGAATACGAGTCGTTTGATGTTTGAAATAAATATAAAACTATATTTATTTTTATAAAAGAATTCGTATTATTCAATACTTGAAATAAATATATAGACTATATTTATTTTTAGTAAAAGAATCGTCGTGTTGTTGTGTTGTTGTGTTTGAAAATAAATATATAACTATGTTTTTATAAAACGGAATCATGTTGTTTGATATTTGAAATAAATACGCAAACTATATGTATTTGTATAAACTAAATCGGGTTATCGGCATTTGAAACAATATAAATAATTATATTGATTTTATAAAAGATTTGTCGAATTTTAGAAGTTTAAAATAAATATAATCACTTTATTTTTTTGTTGTTAACAATTTCCAAATCGTCGTTTTCGAAAGTTGTAAAGTGTCGTCGTAAGAAATATATTATTTGTATTTGTATTTGTCTTTATAAAAGTTTCTCGGATCCAATAAGTTTTGCCTTATAATAAAACGCGTTTTGGTTTCGGATTTTCTCGAAAAACGGCCAGAGTTTCCTCTGTTTTTGGACAGCCCCGACAACACAAGTTGTCGTTATATTTTCAAAATTCAACAAGTTTTCAAACAATATATTTATAAACTCAAGTTATAAAACAAGAAAATATATGAAACCGCAAACTTTATAAATATGATTTTATCATTCGGTTCGAGAGCTCGTTTCACGTGAGTAATAATACTATAAAAACACAAAAATATTAAACGCGTCGTTAGCTTTTACCAAGTCTTCGTGTCGAAACGCGGACTGAGTTGACCGAGTCAACTGAGTTGACTCGGGTTGACCGAGTTTGACCGAGTCAACTCGCTGAGTTGACTCGGTTTGACCTAGTCGACTGATGTGTGTAAAATGCAACATATAAATTACATCAAATGAGGCATAAAACTAACCCTTTTTTAGTACTAATGTTGGAAAAAGTGTGCTTTTGTCTTCCTTTTGTATTTTCAGGGTTAAATGAGCTTAAATGAACAAAAGAAGCAAAAATGCAGCCAAATCCAACAATAATACAAGAAAAGGAATAAACGTGGCATGCCCGACCCCTGGACAGCATCTTCCCAAGCAAAAACATGATAACAGAAGGCTGAACACGCCCCGTGCTCATTGAACACGGGAGCATGCCCAAGTGTCTGCAGAAAAGACAAGTGTAGAAGCTTCTATTTCCCAACACGGGGGCGTGCCCAGCGGACACGGGGCCGTGGTCAACGCTAAGATTCGCATAATCTAAGCGTATCTTGATAGTACAGATACGCTTCTGCACACGGGGCCGTGTCCAGCGGACACGGGGGCGTGGTCAACTAATGCAGACAAACTGCAATTAATGAACAAAGAGAAGATGGGTGGACACGGGGCCGTGCCCAGCGGGCACGGGGCTGTGTCCGGGCTTCTGTGCAGGCTATAAATAGGGGTGCTTGGTTGATTGCAAAGGCATCCCTTGACAAACTACCTCTCTCCCACTTCACCCACACTCCACCACCATCACAACACCCACATCCACTACCATCATCCATCATAGAGTGTGTGTAGTAGTCTCGGGATCCAAGATTGATAGTGAGAGTTCTTGACAATCAAAGGCCATGTTTGCCTAAGTCTCTTACATCACTTGGTGAAGACAAGCATTTAGTGTAATACTTTTGTTTTTTAATCTTTTCGCACTTTTTATTTGGTTTTGTATTCATGACTTTAATAACTAGTGTCTTATGTTGAAGGTGAAACTTCCTTATCATTTTTCCGTGGTGTCTTGGCGTTATTTTACTGTCTATATAAAATAAAAGATTTACACCATTCATATATCCACGGTCTATATGGAGATATGTTGGCTACCTGGTCGGGGGTTAAGGGAATGGTTTGGTAAGCGTCTTGCCTTCTTCAGTGTATAGATCCTGTAAGGACCTGGGTCAAGCTTAGTAGGACCTCCTTCAATACCCATTGGTATTGGATGGAGGGGGTGCGAATTGCTTGACCCGCTCATATGTAAACTACTATTAATACATTAACCCGGCTACTTGGGATTGAATCCCTGCTAACTCAAACCACTTAGCCGAGGGTAACGTCACCTTCAAAAGAGGGGCCTACCACATTACGCATTAATAACTTAATTAATTATCTTCCAATAATCCAACCCTTTAGGATTGTATCCTTGCTGACTCAAACTACTGGGTTGAGGGTAACGTCACCTTCAAAAGAGGGGCCTACTACTATAACTAAGATAATCTCTTAAAAAGTGCAAAATTGCGGAAAACATCAAAGGTTACACTAAAGGCGAGTCGGATCCAAGTGATTCATCTTGTCTATCTGTTTTATTTTTATTTTTATTTTCAGCATTTTTAGCTAGTTTTCGTTTTCTTGTTTAAAACATTTTTCTAAATTTTTAATTTGATTAGACGTTGAGGATAAACCGGTACTAAAAGCTCTAGTGTCCTTGGACGACCTCGGTATCTTACCAACGCTATACTACGCTCACGATGGGTGCACTTGCCCATATGTGTGTTTAGTGTTAGTAAAATATCGTGTTTTATAAATTTAAAACTTGACTAAAGTGTTAAAAAGGGCTAAAATATATTTAAATACTTATAACACACAACACGCATCATCGACCGCACTGATTCCTAATCTGACCCCTAACCCGAGACCCGAACCGAATTGTTGACTTGGTTGACTGCTTTTGACCAAATTTGACCGATCCCAAAACCGCACTAATCTGAGAGCATTCACATCCAGCCCCCTAAAATTATACATACATTCCACTAAAAAACAACTCCTATATCAATATATTTCCACTAAAAACAAATACTTTTTCTCTCTCATTTTCAATTAAATAATATTTTTATACCTTTATCATTACATTTTTCCCTCTCCTTCACTCACAACCACTTTCAATATATATTAAAAAATTACAGTGGGTGAACAGTGTCCCCCCAAATATACAGATGAACAGTAACATTTTCTCTTTACTCCACTCACAACAATTTTTTATACTCTATATATTTTAAAAACCCCACACTCACAATTTAGTTCTTTGGATGTGAATGCTCTGACTTTGACCTGGTGTTGACCCGAACAATGTTACGTGGCTAAACCAAGACTCGAACCCACATTTGAATTTGTATACAATCCGAACAACCTGATCTGAACGGGGATTTCATCGGGAAAACATAGCACCGCCATCACCGGTAATCTATCGCCGGAAATAAAAACGAACGGGAACCCGTCACCGCCGTTTTCCTCTCTGTTTCACTCTCCCTTAGCTTCTCTCTCTCCGTCGCCGTCAAGAAACCATGCTGCCATCATCACCGCTTTTAAGCGGCGGTCGTCGGTAGTCGACGCCGGCGCCGCCCGTTTCCTCCAACTCTCTTTCTACATCTCTCTTCGATCTCGAAATTGGGTGAGTTTGTACTATGGTACGGAACAGGGGGTGAAGTCGCTGGATTTACGGTCTTCGGTGACTGAATAGAAGGCGAGATGGGGGTGTGTGGGTGTCGTTTCTGGGAGAAGCCATCGCCGGCAACCAGCTCCTTTTGTGGTCTCCGATCTGAACTCGAGGGGGAGGGGAAGGTTTTAAGTGTTGTTTGTATGGATCGAGAGGAAGGGGTAATAGAGATGTTATCTGTGTTTGTTTATTGAGTGTAATCGAGAGAGTGGGGGGTTTGGATAAGATTCTGCAGAGAATAAGAACATGGGGGCTAGGGTTAAGTTGTTAAAAATGAAGAGAATAAGAGATTATGCTGTTAAATACTTAGGGTTATTCTCTTATGGGCTTGGGCTTAGGCCCAAGGCCCACAAGCCCAATCTCATGTTTAAGTGGCCCATAACTGACACGAGATCCATTAACGCACTCGAAATTCATGAAACGCCGTAGGATATTATTTTAAAAAAAATCAAACATACGTAGGATGGTGCCAGTAGTCACGGTTTGTCGCATTCGCTTGTCGATTACGGTAAAAATCGCATAATTTGTGTCGTTCGCCGTATGTAACCGTGTTTCGATCCGGTTTCGAATACGGTTAATAAAATTAAATTACGGGGCTAAATATATCGTACAATTTAAGTTTTAAAGGTAGTACGCGTGTCCGATGCTTCTGTTTCGCTGTCGGTGTGTTTCCTGCAGTCGTATTTCTCATTCACGTTTGCGTTTTGTGACGTACAGAAGCGCGATAAATTCACAAAACTGAATTTATAGATATAAAATATTCGTATAAAATTCGTATTTGTCAGCGTTGTCAGTATTTTGTTCGGTTTCAGTGCATTATCGTTTAATATTCAACGGTTTTTCCGTAGATCGTCGTCCGCGCTCTGTAAAGCCGATTAGACGTTCCTAGGCACTCCAAAGGCCTAATTAAGTTAATTTGGGTCGTAAACACTATTTATTATCGTTTTAAACATCTGTTAATCATGTAACCGATTGTCACAGTTTACACTAAAATAAGTCAAGAGTATTTAACTTTTTGCTAGCTTCCAATCAATAAGACTATATTTAGCAAAGAGCCGCAAGTCTAAGTATTATTGAATCAAGTCCGACTATCTTGGGGGGTAACTATAGTCTGGAATGAACAGATTTATTATCTGTTAGAATGTATACGGGCCAAAGGTAGTTCCTTTAGATATGACCCGATACTTAAGAATAGGTTCGCTAGATTAAGCGTATACTGAAAAGAATGTGGTTTAAACCCAACAAGTACTAGGACTTGTATAATATGGGTAAATAATGTACATTCGGATTTTGAGATCAAAACGATAAGGTTAAACCCTTTTTCGGTAAACTTATGTAAACTGGTTACGTAAGTCTAACCGTACGCGTATAAGCGATATCGAGTAACCGGATGAGTCGTGAACAAGTTCTGTATGCCAATACACTTTAAACAAGTTATAATATCAGTAGAATATCAACTTGTATGCCCGTTAAGGTTTTAAAATCAAACTATGCCTCATAAGAGCATTTTGGTAAATTTACAACTTATAAAAGGAGCTTGCAAGTAAACTAATGTCATGGACATAAACATTCTATAAAAATGGTTAAATTATGATATCATATCAGTAGGATATCAAATATATGTGTGGTTTATGCTCTAAGACCAAGCTATGCACCGTAGGGGCATTTTGGTCATTTTACACATAGTTTTCAGAATTTATTTGGGATTCTGAGTTCACAACTTATACCTACTTTAAAAGTATTTAAAATGGTTTATAAAATCAGTAGGTAACAAGTGTTGGTTCATAAACATGGTTTAAAACCATACTACGCGCCTAAACGGTGTTAATGTCGTTAAATGACGATTTATGCGATGGTTTATGAAATCTGATGTTATGACCAACTTTGAATAGTTAAAATATTTTATTTGTCATAAAATATCAGTAAGCAAAAGGTTTGGTTTGAATATTATGCTTAAAACCCATTTTATGAGCCATAAGGGCATTATCGTCATTTATCGGTATTATATACGAATTTGAAGTTAAACTCAATTTACAATCTAACTTAGCATCCCAAATAAACTTAATTATAATATCATATCAGCAGGTAATGAGTTTTATGCTAAAATTATGTTTAAAACTCATTTTGGGTATAAAAGGGCATTTTAGTCCTTTTAAAAGCATAGTTTACGCTTATATGCGTAAACTCAGTTTATGACTAGATTATAATCATCAAAATATTCTAAACATGTTTACTTATCAATCAATAACTCATTTTCATGCTCCTTGTATTTAAAACCTTATTTTTAAACAAAAGGGCATATTAGTCAAAGTACGGCATAATAACGGAACATGCGAATAAACTCAGATTAATAGTCCGATCGTGTAATATAATGTTATAGGGTTATACTACATTATATTACGATCATAACGGAACCTAAAATCAGTAGCATACTAGTCTATTTCGGTTTATAACCAAAAGTCAACGTAGAAGTCAAACTTCGCGACTTTCGGTTGCGACCTGACCCTAAAACTGGAATTGACGAGCCGAACATGTTTACACATGTTCTAATAATTATTACTGAGTTGTTTGAATGATAAAACATATTTTAGAACACTTCTAAACTTATATCACAATTATTTTAAAAACTGACCCGTTGATTTTTTAAAATAATATTACGTTGACTCGTCAATTGACCAAGCAAACGTGATCCTCAGGAGGTGCCCTTTTGAGGGATTAACACCTACCTATTTACGATCACGTAGCCGTGTTCGTTGCGAACAATGGCCTGACCGTTTAAAGTCTAACTAAAAGTCAAAGCGTTTATCGTAAACGCTTGACTTTTCGGCTTTAAAAGCCTAATAAAAGAACTAGTAACGAAATGAATACTCACAAGTGGTCCTAGGGACTGAAAAGAACTCAGAGGATGCTCCCAATATGCTCAGGAACTTCCAGATTTGAGAGAATAGAAAGAATGGAATGAAGGTGCTAGTTTGAAATGAAAACTCAACACCTATTTATAGTGTTTGTGATTTGTTTGGATGATTGCCAAGTGTTTAGAGGCTCATGAGATCATAACAAGTGTCTTACCAGCTGTTATAATCAGTTAACAAGTCCATGTTATTGATTAAAATGGTTTTGGAGTTGATATGAGTAATGAACAAGCAAAACAAAATAAAAAAAATAATAATCTGTCACTGTTGAAGCCTAGCGGCCCGCGACAGCATAGGCCCAAAGGGCTCGCGGCCCGTGACGTAGCCCAGGCTCAGAAACAGATTTCGGGATTTGGCAAAAACAGTCCCTGGTCCTTCTAAATGCATTTTAAACTTTCAAAGTTCACACTTTAAGCACAAAATTTACAATTCTCATTCGAAAGGTTAATATATGTCATGGAAGCCCTTAGTGGCCCGTATTAGTCACACCCGGGAGTACGACCGAGTATCATGGAGTTCCCGGTTCGTTTAAAAGGCATCTCAAAGGCGTAGTTTCGTACGTTGACGCTTTTAGTCCTCTTAACGCACAAAGTTGTGCGTAATTTCGTTTAACGATATCATAGCCTTACATAGCCAATATTAGGCACTCCCGAGAGTATGACCGAACATCACCACGCTCCAGGTTCGTTAAAAGGTCATTCAGAGGTAAGAATTAACATGTTGACACTTTTAACCCTTCTAACGCACAAACTTGTGCGTATTATCGTTTAACGGCATCAAAGCCTTAAACTGCCAATATTAGGTATTCCCAATAGTGTGATCAAATATTATAACACTCCGGATTCGTTAAAAGGTCACTCATAGGTAAGATTTAACATGTTGACGCTTTTACCCTCCGTTACCGAAACTTTTGAGTTTATCGCAAACTGTCTCGATTATCCAACAAGTGGCTTAATATGAGAACACGAATACCGTATAATGTCACTCAGAGGCTTAGTTTAAGCATGTTGACACTTTCAGTCCTTTCACATTCAAAGTTTTAACTGTTTGGCGATAATAGTCCCTCCTAGTCAACGTTTGACATAATTAGGATTAGGGACACGTGTCGATACATTATGGGACATGATTTTATGAGGTGTTACAGTATGAGATATGGTTTTACAATTGGATATGGAAATGAGATTATCACCCCGCCCAATACCCAGCCCATTGTCACGTCTAGTTACCACATTTTTTTATAAAATAGATTACGCATTAACGCAAGCCCACCAAACCATTTTTACTAATTTTTAATAGCCCAATTCTATAAAAATAAAACGCACTAGTTTGTTTATGAAAAAAAATATTTTTATAATGCTAGATCAGACAAAAACGCACATTGTTCGCAATTACGAGAAACAACTAACTATTAGTCCATGTAATCAAGTAACATATAATTCCACTCAGTTATATTATTATCTCTATGTTTGCAATATTATATCCATGGTTCACCAATGTTCGGGGTCAGACTTGTGTGCAGTTTGGTAATTCGGTTGATTTGCCGAATTATTGTTACGTGAGTGTTCGTGTACTAACTGACACACTTAACCAACCAATATGAAGTGAAATGCTATAAAGAATGTTTTAAATCACGTTAAAGATAACGGAGTTTTGTTAACTGAGTTAACCTGAAAAATCTCAGTTGTCACAAAGAGTGCCAGGAGTAATGTAAATTTTTTGTTTCTAGTTGGTTTTTTATGTATGTTTAAAGCTAGATCTCAGTTATGAGACTCCATATATGTGAATTTAAATAATAGAAGGCTATGGTGTACCCACAAATCCGAATATGAGATACATTTTATAACTAGTTATAGGAATGGAATTGCCACTAACCGTTCATATACCCGAATCGTTTTTCATCCCTAGTGCATCAAAAGCAGTAATAAAGAACGCTAGGAGCAATGTATTTTTTTATGTTTCTAGTTGGTTTTGTATGTATGTTTAAATCTAGATCTCAGTTATGAGCATCCATATATGTGAATTTCAATATTATAAGGCTAGGGTGTACCCGCAAATTTGAATATGAAATACATTTTATAACTGGGTATGGAAATGGAATTGCCTATAACCGCCCATACCCGAATCATTTATCATCACTAGTGTATCAAAACCAGTAATAAAGAATGCTAGGAGTAAAGATAAGTATATATGTAATTGACACATTTTTTTGTTCAAATGTATAAATTTTTTTTCTATAAACACAATATCGACAAATTTAAAGCTTGGGATAAAACTTGGTTGTATGTAAATGGAAATCTTAGTTCATATCAAGTTTGTGTAAATCTGGAAAGGAGTGATGAATCGGTTGCGAGAGTTTTGGCATATGTTGCGAAAGTGTAGTTCGATCTTCGTTTAACATTCCTTGTTTAACGCCTCCTCGGTTAGTGTTTGGCGATCTTAGTTCCCGAACATTCTTCTCATTGTGAAGAATTGTAGCTAATCTAATGTATATAATAAAAAGTTAAATGAAATTTTGAAAAAGAAATAAACATAAATACTTCTAATTAAGAAAAGCTAAACATAATATTGAAAAAAATTTGAAATAAACATACTTTTTTAAAGCCATCTCGTTGGTAGTATGATGGTAAGGCTCGCATATACCCGTGCCTAGATTCACCCTAGTGACTGGTTTTTTCAACAAGTCCTCACCCACTTTTACAAGATTCTCTAAATTTTCTTGGGTTGCCAAATCCAAGGTAGCTAACTCACCACTTAGAGTGTCATCCTGAAACATAATTAAGTAACCATATTTTAATAATGTACTTTGATTAGTTTAAGTTTGCTAGTAGACAACATGCAAACGCATATTCATTCAAACTGCCAATCCGACATAATTGACACCCTTAAACTAAATATATATAATGCACCTGAATTCGAAGATAATTTTCTGTTGAATGGAGGGCTTGGAAGACGGTAGAGACATGGTAATCAACCATGTCACCACTAGCTTGAGTAAAAATGTCAACCAATGGAGTCGAGCCACCACCAGCCAACCACCCTAAAACGCCCCAACTAGAAGACTTTGTAGCATCATACTTCTCTTGAAATTTTTGAGACCCTGTGCCTATTGACAATACTAATAACCGACCATATTCCATTGGCCTAATGGGGAAAAAGTCAGGACTTCCTGCGGTTATTTCCTTTGTTATTTCACTTATTGCAACCAAAGTCTACAAGAAAAAAAATATAACTAGTTTAACTTTTATGTTTTATAGCATGTATTTGAATGTTCATTACACATTCTTTTGAATATAAGTTCGTGTGTTGGTAGGTCCCGTTAACTTCTAGTAATAGGTTCTCACGATTATTAAAAAAAAGATCAGCCTACCGGATTGTTGGCGACCACTGCACCATCGATAAGATTGAACTCTCTAAGGGTCTTCCCTCCTGAATCTTTGGTTTGGAATGAATGAGAAGGAAGAAAGGTTGGGGCCGCCGACGTTCCAATGCATATATCGGAGAACTTGGCATTAAGGCTAGGGATTGTCTTCAACTGATCAAACAAACATGAATGCCATTATGTTATAGTCATCAATTGTTTTCTTCAACCTTAATTTCCTCTACTTTGGTAATAAATGTTATGTTTTCTCACCAGAGGTAGATGATTTAAGTGCAAAATATACCTGGTAACTCGAGAAGATCACAGGCTGTAGATATTTGATGTCAAACGTTGGAATCACGACATTCGTTACTGCTTCATGGAGTCGTCTTTCTTGTAGTTTTTCTTGAAGAATATGGTGTAGGTGTCTGCCATCATGTTTTGGGCCTGACAAAGCTTTGATAGCTTTTTTGCTAGGATCCACCACTACACACAAGTTAATGTAACTCGGTAAGAAAATATAACTCAAAAACTTTAACCATACAAAAAAGAAATAAAAAACAACCTTTTCCAAGTAGATGACGATGAAGATGCTCCTTATGTAAATCCGAAGAACTTCTGCAGATATATAAATTATACAATTACAAAAGGAAAAGATGATTAAAGCAGTAAAAGTAATATTGATAAAAGTTATGAATATCCATTTACATACTATTTTTATGTAATTTTTCTCTCGTTGATCTTAAACATTTTAAGAGTTGGGACTAATCTGAAATTGTAGAATAAAAAAACTACATCAAAACAATATAGAGAATATGAACAGAAGTATTATAATTATATGTTTTGAAATTTCACTTAGCAAAAAACTACATCAAAATAATATAGAGACTGAACGGAAGTATTATAATTATAAGTTTCAAAATTTCACTTAGCTCAATTTTAAGGTAATATAATGTATTTTTGCTTAGAATTGACGACTATAAGCTTTTGAAAATTTCACTCATTCTGAGGAAATAGAACCATGTTACTTATAAATATTTAAAATTAGATTTTAAATTCGGTTGCTTATTAAATTAGTATCTATTAATTATGAAGTTTTTACTAATTTTCTAAATAACTAAATCTTTTGGCTTAACATTTTTAATAATAAGTTGTTAGTTTTTTTAATATAAAAGAGCCTAGTATTTTGCTATAAACAATTTTTATGTATTTTTTCAGTGCCGGATTGTATAATAAAACCGTTTATATTTAAAAATGGTTTATGTTTATTATGGGGCTGTTTGTTTACCTCTTAGTAAGGCTCAATGGTTCAGACCTCTTACTAGTTCAACACTTAATGGTTCAGACCTCTTACTGGTTTAGCACTTAACCATTCAGATGTTGCCAAACAACCCCTATGTTCATGTTTAGTAGATATATACACATCATAAAAGCACAATTAGACATCTTAATCTTTGTCAAAGATTAAAGTACACTTAAATTTACGTAGTAGTTCACCGGTCAGTTCCATTGTTTTCATTGCCGTCTTTTTTGAACATAGTCATGATTCATGATTAATTTAAGAATTTTAAAAACAAACACATTAGTTTATAATCAACTAGAGAAACCATTGTAGAACAATGGTTCTATTACATTTTTCTTCCACAATGAAGAGTGACTTATATGAATAAATGGTTGATATATTTACGGATTTTAGTATTTGTAAAATATAGTTTTTTATAAAATATAATATTTATTAAAGAGCCTAAACAAGGGTTGGTGAATAATGTATATATATAACATAAGGTTGTCACAAATTGACCAATAATGCATACCTATAGTGTGATTCATGTGGGAAGATTTTAGGACAATGTTCAACATAAAAATCTACAACGTCCTTTGCCGTAAAAACTGGACGACCCTCTTCATTAGGAGTGGTTAACATAGCCGTCACAATACCACCTGTGCTTGTCCCAGCAATCACATCAAAATAGTCTGCAAGTCTTGCATTCTCACCATCTAACTTCTGTTGTATTTTAAGATCTACAAATGAGTTTACAATCAAGAATGAAGCGAAGAAAACGAACTTGTATGCAGCCATACTTATAAACCATACCTGTAGTTCAGTTTCTAGAAAATTAAGGATCACACCCGGAATGATTCCTCGTACTCCACCTCCGTCGATGCTGAGTATAGTGATTAGATTCCCATATGTTGGTGGTTGCAAAGGTGACCGCGGTCCTTCCATATATGACATCGTGGATTCAATCTAATGGTCGAGTTACTAGCTAGATTTTGTTGTAGTAGAAAGAAATAGTTAGAAAAAATAATGGATTGTGTGTGGATTAGATGCTCTGTGTGATGTGGGGATAGTTATAGAGTACATAATTGTTAACTATTTGTTGGAAGTTTCCTAGCATTTAGAGATTTCTACTTTTGGGACAACACGAGGGGCACGAATTATTTGTAGATGACCATTTCCATAAGTTTGAACGTTATTATTTCTTCTCTAAATATCATTATTTAAAGAGTAAATTACACTTTGTTTCCTTTATATATTATCAAAATTATGAAACGTGCCCTTTAAAAGATTTAATTTCGGTTTATGTCTGAAAATCGCATGTTATGTAACAGTTTATATCCTTTAGGGCTAACCCAGTTAAGAAACTTAGTCAAACTCAATTTAACCAAGGGCAATTTCGTCCATTCACATCTTTGACTCAAAAACTCCTATTTTACCAAGATTAACGTATTTATATCATATCTATAAATATATTTACAGGGGCGGACCTGTAGTGTAAACGGGCGTAGCCCGGGCTACGGCTCAAGTTTTTACGAGTAGTGTAAAAAAAAAAATTCCGATTTTTATACACAGGACACCCCTGAACAAGTACGAGGACACCCCTAAAAAATTTTGGGATACCCCTAAGTTGAAGGTCTAGTTCCGCCACTGTATATTTATATCATATTTATAAATATATATAATCAAAACACACAGATCCTCAAGTGTGTGTTTTAGAGAGAAAAAGTAGAGAAAGAAAGTGTGTTTAGATAAATATATCTATATGATATAATTCGTTTTGTTAATCTTGATTATATATAGATATAAATATGATATAAATATGTTAATCTTGGTCAAATAGGAGTTTTTGAGTCAAAGATGTGAATGGACGAAATTGCCCTTGGTTAAATTGAGGTTAACTAAGTATCTTTACTGAGTTAGCCCTAAATGATATAAACTATTACATAACATGCGATTTTTAGACATAAACTGAAATTAAATTAAAGGGCACGTTTCATAATTTTGGTAATACATAAAGGACACAAAGTGTAATTTTTTCTTATTTAAATGTTTACACAACCTACCCTCTAGGGGGCACGAATAGGGATGTTTATCATTTGATTTAAAAGTTCTTTTAATGAAACTAAAAACCTAGTTCAAAATCAAGCTAGAAACCGAATTTGATAACTATTCGATTTTTGGTTTGGTTAATTGATTTGTTAATTGATTTCCTCATTTTGAGGCGAATCATATTTTTTGGAACCAAAATTTGGGTTCGGTTTAAACTGAACAGAAAACGAAATATTTAATTTTGTTATATTTTAAAGGTTTTGGTTGGGTTTGGATTTTAGTTTAATTGGTTTGAGACGGAATATCATGACCCCTAAGCTTTTTGTAAACAAGAAAATGAGGTCAGTGTGAATACTGCTCAAGAAGGAAATCATTTGACCCACATGTTATCTAGAAAATATTGACTTTGCAGATAACTTATTTGGAACGTTAATCTTAGTCAATTTATCAATTTAGTCAAAGGAGCAAATACTCTTGAAACATAAAACTTAATTATTCCATTTCATTATATCATCTAAACGACTTGATTTGATCATGTAGATGTTCATTGATTTGGGTTATAGGTTTTCTTCAGAATACCGGGTTAACTTATATGCACTTTTCCCATAAAAAAATAAGAGATTTTTTTTATTCTTTTTATAGAACTTGATATTAGAAATGTGGTGTTTAATCTTGTCATTTAGATGTTATTTTGTACTTAGTATTCTACTGAATACTGATTAAAAGATATCTTGCACTGTATTGGCGTTGTGTTTTGTTATAATCTCTACTTTCTTGTTTATCCCTTTTCAATTTTATACGACCATGATATCTGTGGGTACTCGGTATGATGTCGGGGAGTTGGTTCGGGGAGTTTGTTTGCCGATCGGTGAATGATCGCCGGCTTCAAATTCAAATCGGTGAGTGGGGAGTGGTTATTTCGGTGTATACTCACCGCTACGGGGAAGAGGAGGGAAGGAGGAGAGAGGAGGTTTAATGGTGGGTCCCAACAGGGTTCAACCAATCACAATTTTTTTAAAAATTCTTTCACTCTCTAACTGTTTGAATAATTACCAGTGATTGAGTGTAAAATGGGAAGTGGAATGAGGACTTGACATGACATGATATCATTGGGTAGAGAATGACTCACACACCCTAAACTGATTGAATAACACCCTCCACCGTGACCACATAAAAATGACCTTCTATCCTTTTTTGGCCGCCTGCGGCTGCTACAAACAACTACTTCTCAACAACAACAAATCTGGAATATCGAATATCACAGCTCTGTCTCTATTAAATTAAACAATAATAATTATTATCCCCCACAAAAGCATCAAATGGTGGTGACCACTCTCAAGCCAATGGAACTTTTGGAATACATCAAATCTACTCCAACATGTGCTTCATCAAAATACGTGTAGATGGGTATGTATTGACTTCCATTAGTGTTACATTAGATTTAGAGTTAACTTTCATTTCCGTATCTATGGTTTGTCCAATTATGTCAGTTCAGGCCAAATTTCAATTTTGTATCATTTTCGTCATTGACATTCTTGAAAGATGCCAGTTCCATCAAAAAAAAAAAAAAACTAAGGTTAAATCGAATAATTAGACAAACACAGAGATGAAAATGACAGTTAACTGATGCTTTTTTTTAATGGAACTGACATGTTTCAAAAATATCAGCGACGGAAATGGTATAAATTTGAAATTTGGTCTAAACTGTCATATAATTGAACAAACCACGTGGAGGAAAATAGCAGTTAACTCTTAGATTTATTTTCAACAAACGTTGGTCAACAATATTCACCGGAACAGTAGGAATACTTTTGGAACTAGATTCTTGGAAAACTCAATATTTCCATGTGCAAACAAAATTTAAATTCAAATTGGTACCACTCATGAAGTTTCCAAAGATGAAGTTGGTACCGCTCATGAAGTTTCCAAAGATAAAGTTGATACGCATAATTGAAAAGGGATTGTTTAATTATTGTCGATAAAAATATTGATGAAATTGGTGGGCCGGCTGAGTCAAGTAGGGAGGCTACAATATTAAAGAGTAGTTCGTGGGCCTCAAGTGAATTGTGATATTATTTTAATCAGAGTCAGTGGCTAAAATTATAGGTGCACGAAACCCGGGTTTTTTTTCAAACCGGCTCAGAGTTGAAACCGATTCCGATTCTGGTCAACTTGTCAATAACTGGGTATTGGTGCAGCTGGGTTGAGTATGAAACCGGTTTTTGGAGAGAAAAAAATGATTGATTCGGTTCAGTTATCGGGTCGTAACCAGTTAAGGTTGGGTATTACGAGGTTGGAACCAGCATTAAATCATAGGGTATGGGACCAATATATAACTTGTGGGTAGAGTCGGGTATTAAATAAACCTGATTTAGAGGTGCATCAGACTGGTTTTTTTATTTATTTATTTATTTATTTTATTTTTTTTTGTTTTTTTAACTGACCCTGGGTTTAAATCGGTCCTGGATCCAATCAACGAGTCAATAACCGGGTATTGGTAGTCTTAGACTATATTATTAGTGTGAGCCCACGGGCCCACTTTATGTATTTAGGATTTCATATTATCTTTATATGTAACCTTTATTCAATAATGATCACCAAGTCTTTCGTAATCTTACATGTTATCAGAGCCAATCTAGGCTCTATATTGTTTCCGCTGCCCCACACAAAATACAAACCCTAGCCGTCACCACCGAGTTCAAACCCTAGACTGGGCAGCGTGCCACCACCGTCGCCGCACTGTCCCACCTTCGTTTTATTTTTCTACAGTTTTTTTTTATGTTCCCCCATCCTAAATAAAGTCTCTCTTTGCCGGTTCTATTTAAGGCAATATTCCTAAAAATCGTCCTTTTATTCAACGTGTGATACATATCACTGACTTAGAGATTTATACATTTGATGCATCCATATTCATCATCATCCATAGTCATCAACTTCATCCATGTTTACTCATGCATCATGGTTCTTATGGGTTGTTCATCAAGTATGGCTCCTAAATTGCAGCGGCAACTTCCTTTTTCTTAATTTAAATTTATCGGTGTTTTAGCCCGACCACAGTCCACGTCCTTCGATCTCAAACTACGGTTTGATTGATTTTTGTTTTTTCTTTTTAGATATACGGATCTCATCTCTTGATCTATGGATCTAAGAGACCGCCGCTTGACCCGGTTACCGGCCTTCCTTTCTTTTTAGATCTACGGATCTCATCTTTTGATCTACGGGTTTAAGAGACTGTCGCTTGGCCACACTCAGCGGCCTTTCTTTCTTTTTACAACTAGGATCTCCTATCTTGATCTACAGGTCCAAGAGACTATCGCCTGCTAGCCTTGATTCACCGCCACACGACTACGGTTGTCGAGTGTCTCCTGTTTCTAATAACAGGAACCAAGAATCAATGAAGAATGGATCTTCAAAAAGATAACATCAATTGATGATGAGATCATTCAAAATTGTGGATAATTGAAGATTATGGATTGAAGAATATTCCAAGATTATGGAATTTTGGCTATGTTTTAGACCGAGATTGAAGACCGTTTTTTTATGTTTTTCTAGTCTTTGCTTCCATTTCCTTCCGGTTTAACTGCGGGGAGTATTAGACTATATTATTAGTGTGAGCCCACGTGACCACTTTAGGTATTTAGGGTTTCATATTATCTTTATAAGTAACCTTTATTCAGTAATAATTAGTGACGTTTTTCCACGCTTTGCGGCGGGTGGTTCTATCATACCAAACCGAATTGAAACCGACTGAACAATATATTGGTACGATACTGGCACTCGTTATAGCAATCGAAAGGTAAAACCCAAAACTAAAGTCATTATACGTCCAAAAGGATATCGACGCTTATTTTACATAAATCGAAAACCATAAAAACGAATATCAGTAATGTCTTCCAAAATGAATATAAGAATTCATTCCGATGGTACGGATGTTGTTCGATTGGAATTAACGTGGTACAAATACTCGCTATAGTTTACGATATTAAAAAAACTCTATACTACCATCGAAGTTATTCACACAGTATTAGTTCAATTTGTCATGGTAAAGAACAGACGATATAAGTTCGGTTTGTCAAGGTACCGGTACAGTATTCATACCCGCTATAGTTTATATTATAAAAAGATACTACATACTGCTATCCAAGTTTCGTATGGTATCTGTTTAATTGACCACGGTAAAGAACAAATAAAAATCAATTGTTCGGTTGATTCGAATAAAGAACAAATAAAAATCATTTGTTCGGTTGATCACGGTAAAGAACAAATAAAAATCAATTATATTGATCCGCTTGATTTTGAACAAAACTTTTAGCAGAACGAAGACAAAAACAAGAGTAAAGTCCTATTTGAGTCCTTGTGGTTTGTGCAGTTTAACCATTTGAATCCAAAAATCAAAACTGTCTTGATTTGAGTCCCTGTGGTTTCTAATTTTAACCATTTGAATCCAAAAGTAAACAACAACCAAATCAGAAACATTTGGTTTTTGGATTCAAATGGTTAAAATTAGAGACTACATGGACTCAAATGGTTAAAATTAGAGACCACAGGGACTCAAATCAAGACAGTTTTGGTTTTTGGATTCAAATGGTTAAACTGCACAAACCACAGGGACTCAAATAGGACTTTACTCCAAAAACAAACATGTTGCATATATTCAGAACTTTATAAAGTATTACACTATGCTATTAGAATAATGAAAAAAAGTAATCTCAATTTTTATGTAAAAAAACTACATGTGAGTTAGGTTTGATAACATGTAAATTTGTGCTTTGATTACTTAAGTTTTACCACTCACAACTCAGTTTCGAGAAAAAAACGTATCAATACA
Organism: Helianthus tuberosus; assembly: GCA_030545235.1. Taxonomy (NCBI): domain Eukaryota; kingdom Viridiplantae; phylum Streptophyta; class Magnoliopsida; order Asterales; family Asteraceae; genus Helianthus; species Helianthus tuberosus. The sequence goes on from CM060358.1 coordinate 148,329,391, forward strand.
GAGAAAAATTTAGGCACGTCGCAACAAAGTATTAAAAATTATATAAAATACCGTATCTTAATAGTTATAAAAGGAAAAAAACACGCAAAATCACTTAAAAATATATTAATAAACTAATTAAATGTTAAAAATAAATAAAATTAAAATAATTTTAAAACACTATTCATGCTGACTTTATATTAATATATATAATTTTAAAACACTATTCATGCTGACTTTATATTAATATATATAATATAATAATAATAATCATCAAGCCTTTCAAGGTCTTATAGGTAGAACTAGGTTGAGTACGAAACCTGATTTTGAAGAGGAAAGTGATCAATTTCATTCTTTTTTTTTTTTTGGGTTTTGTCTAGTTCGGGTATAATAGGGTTGGAACTTATAGCAAATCATAGGTTATGGAATCAATATATAACCGATTCCCCAATATGCAGTTCGTAACAATACCTGTTCTAGGCTTTTTAATCGGTTCCACTTTCAGATCTGTTCTTTTTTCGTGGGCCCAAGTGTAGTGTAGTCTGGAATTGAAAATGGTGGGCCTTGGGGGTCCACCCTAATGCCATTTTAAAATCCACTATTACGGCTTGCATGCTACCGGGCCCAACTAAAAATTTGTCACAGAGGAATACTCCATAAGCATAAGACCTACAACTCTCTTTCCCGGATCCCAGATACAACTCAGGTCCACACGGTTACTTCTGCCCCAAACCCATCTCAAGCCCAACAACTGTTTTAATCAGCGATCATCCATAGAGCAAACAACAGCAGGGTTAAGCAGTCCATTCAGCACAACAGCTGCCTGGGCATCCCTATTCCTCTGAATTCGAACAAGCAAAAAAGGTGAATAAACACGCTAAAGCATGTGCTGATAACCAACATCCATTTGTCCCATTCGCCTTCGACACCTTTGGATCCCTAGCTCCAGAAGCTATCCGTTTGTTGACTAGGGTCCAACAGGTTGTCCACAGCAGTGGCTCATCAACAGGGGTGCAGGGGTTTGTCTTTAATAGGCTAGGGTTTGCTATTCAGAAAGAGGTAGCGGTGCAGCTTGTTGCTCGCTTACCTGCGATATTGATGTAAAGTGCATTTAGATGTGCATATTTTTATAATGGAAGTTAAAATTCAGAATTAAAAACATTTTTGGTCTTGGTCTTCACAAACAACTGGCTCATAACACTATGCAGTTTCAAAGACTCTCGGATTTTAGACTCTAGAGCCACAGAAACAAAAACTGAAATGTACTCGAGTTTCAAATTCCATTCCAACAAACCCGGTCGCTAATACCCAAGTTGCTATTTTTTGGTAACCAATTTGAAATTCAAGAAAACAGACATGTTATCAAAGTCATCTTAAAGTTTATTAGTTTTTTTGTGACGTTTTCCCTTTTGTTTTTTTAATGGTATAATATAATGCTTTAAGAAATTGTAGCCCTAGTATATAATTTATTTTTTATTTAATTATCGTAGTTAATTTTGAACATATTTTTTTTTTCTTTTCATCACTTGTGAAAACATTCTTCTTATAAATTCTATGTAGATTACAAAATATATAATAACGAGACTCTCGTTATTTATGGGAAATTCTTCTAGTACAATACCGGTTACATAAACTAAATAAATAAATGTAATATACAATTTAATTGTATCAATCTTGATTAAAGTCGATGTCTTTGGAAACTTCAACCGTACCTACGAGATCGAAACTCCGCTGCAAGACAAGCAAAATTGTTGACGGTTTTGGTTGAGGCACGTGTTCAACACGCTTCCCTTAAATCAGATTTCGCGCCTCCTCTCCGACGGTTCTGTCTCCCAGGATACAACAACCGGAACAGTATCTGTACTGCCGGAGATGACTCACATGCCCGAGATAGCACCGGTATAATTTGGTGTTCATAATATTAGGAAAATATGAAGTTGAGAAAAAAATAATTTAGAGAGTGCTCCTCTCTAAATTTCCATGGAACAAAAGACGAATTTGTTATGTCTATTTTTCTTCTTATTCTTAAATGAATAAACCATATTCATTTTATAATGAGATGCATAGACTCATTCAACCCTCTTAATGATTGTCATAAACAAGATCATTAATCTTGTAATTAACAAGATAATTAATCTTGTAATAAAAAAGGGTTTAAACTCTAAATTAATGGATATTAAGTGTTAGTAAAAGAAAACTGCCATTCAAGTTATGACACTAGTGGAAACCGTCTAACATTAACTCTCTAGTAAGTAGACTGGTTTGACCGGTCGACGCGCATGCAGGCGCGCCTTAGTTGAACCGCACTGCGCTTCCACGAAGACACACCTTCTTACGCCACACGCTAATTGGAAGTCGTTGCGCATACCAGGATCTCACGCCACGCCATATGGAGTCGTGCGCCACACGGATGCCACTACGCATGTAACATTCCTATATTTATATATAAGAATTATAGGTTTGGTTAAATTTATTAACCACTAGTAACTAGTAACTAGTTTATTTTTAATATAAACTAGGATTACGACCCGCCGCAATGCGGCGGGGATTCTTTATTTATAACTAAGTCGATCTACGACCCACACGTTATGTTAAACCTGTCAAACGGGGTAAAAATATACGATGTAAAAACGTTAAGCCAAAGACGCACGCTGTGATGTGTTAAGTCACAAAATTTAGAACCAAGCATAGAGCGCAAAATTTGCGGAAAATGAAAACTATAAAGGACCAAAGTTGAAAGTAAAAAAAGTTATGAGTATAGATTGTAAAAGATAAAAAGTTTTGGGTTAAAAGTAAAAAACAAATAGTTTTGGGTTAAAAGTAATTTATGAAATACTTTTGAGTGAAAAGTAAAAAAATCAATTTTTTTTTGGAAAACCCCCAAAGCCAACGTTAAGACAACCATATGCATAACAATTTTTTCTTTGAAAAATCCCCAAAGCACACCCCGCGTTGCGGCGGGGCGTAAAACGGTGTCAAATAGTACTAATGTCACACAACCGTTATCGACAACCAACACTGACTTGACCTATAATATGCGTATTGCGACGAACCTGTCAAACATGGAAAAATAGAGGTAAAAACGTTGAACCACACATACACGCTGCGTCGTATTAACTCGAAAAATTTAGAACTATACGTAAAACAAAAATTTGCGAAAGATGAAAAGTATAAGTGACAAAAGTTGTGAAGTTAAATTGCAAATAATGAAAAGTTTTGGGTCAAAGTTAAAAAAACAAATTATGTAGGGTTAAAATTGGAAAAGGTACAAACCTTTGGGTTAAAACTAAAAAATCAAGTTTTTTTTTGGAAAACACCCAAAGCACAACTTACAAGTCCTTATGCACAAAAAGTTTGCTAATTTATATAGGTTTTAATATTCAACCCAAATAATTTTAAACACTATTTTATATAGTTGGTTGAAATATTATATTAACTAATTGGCCTGTATATAGGTGACCTTTCTAAATAAAATAAAAGTATATAAAAACTTATATTATTAGACGGGTAGATTAAGGGTAAGTTGATTGTTAGAAATATGAAGTACCTAGACGGGCCTAGTGACCGTTCAATAATTAAAATTATTAAAAATACATTATATTTGAACCTACTCTATTTTTAATGAAACTGTGTTCAAAATGTAGACAAAAATATTCTCGTTCTAAAGACATATTCATTGTCTTATAAAACGCCATATTTTATAAATTATACGCGCCAAATAAGTAAAGCAGTTAAATTAATTATAATATATATAAATAATAAAATAAAATTTACATTCGAGATATTTTAGTGTATGCATGTCAAGATAATCACAAAATATTGAAAATGAAAACACAAATGCATGTGCATATGTGTACAAAATTCAAAGTCATGCATTTAATAGAAATAGTATACGTGTCTCTGTGAGAATAAAATAAAATAAAATATTAAAACTTTCATATGAAATCATGTCATATGTACGTCTGTGTAAATTAATTGTAGTATAGGTGTCCAGAAAAGATAGAATCAAAATTTGGTGCTCTTCAAGCTAAAACCAAATATAACTAGGATGGGCACTTCTAACTTTGAAGCTGCTCATTCCTTACCCCTCTCGCCAATTTTCTCAAACTCTAAAATTCTATTGATTATTTTTCTTATTTATAATAAAAATAAATAATAAGGCTCTGCACCGTTTTAAGTGTTTTAACTACCCGATCACCGCTACCCTTTCCGATTGATCTGAAGCCCATAATGCATGTCAGGGCACTGCCCGACTAAGTTTGTTGGGATTCTGTGTCGGGACATCGGGATAAGGTTGAATTAGGGGGTACTATACTTACCACAAGTACATTATATATTTTTAAATAGCTCAGAAGTTATACCCAATATTTTACCAGGAGACTATCTAGTTAAACCCTAAAGTTACAAAGTGGGTTCATTCTCTTTTTCTATAACAACTCTCATCAAAAGTCCTATCTATTATTTTATTTGTCCAATAGGAAACCCTAATTGAGACCCCAAGTGATCCTGCATAAACCCTAAAATTTTCAGAACAATTAGAATCAGGATCAGGGCCCCTAAAACTCAGGGGGGGTATTCCCTACTTGACGATTATCCTCATAACTCATTGTAAGAATCGAATTTCTTCGATCTGTCGACTCAGCTGAGCTACAAACACACGTGGCAACCCTATGATGAGATGTGACCCGTCGCGTCACGCGACGCCCAAAGGTGCCCCCTCGCGTCACGCGAGATGGTCAAAGTTTCAGTATAAATAGAGGGGTGTGGGACTTGCATTTTGGCGTTGGAACGACGAAGAAATTCAATTCGTACATCAAGTTATCTTCTGTTTACTATAAAACACACACAGCACTAAACGCTGCCGCAAAACAGGGTAATAACTTGATCGCTGTTACGATTCAATGTCCGATCGATTGAAACTATCCGACATGATGTTTAAATGCTATACTTTGTCATTAGTCGTGAATCCGACAGGATGTTTGAGTGCCACCCAAACTCGGGGTAGACTCTGTCATTCGTTGCGAATCCGATAGATGTTTAAGTATTGCACTTTGTCATTCATTGTGAGGGTTTTAATCTCGTGAGTTATCGTAAATGCTGTATTAGTTACTTACCGAGTTCATGTGCACTAGGTTACAAGACTAATCAATAAGCTAAGCTCTGCCTGTATAAATCTGCATGCTTATAATGTGAGTCATTCTATTTTTATCAAAGTGCTTTATAAATTCTTAAATGTTTTCAAAGTTATAATTACAGGGATTAAGTCTTTGTAATCTCCATATTACAGCCGGTATGTGGGGTTTTGTATACATTACTTGATAACCGTCACCATTGGACAACGGGTTAGCCAAGGGGTGATATGACCATAATCACAGACACCATTGGATAGCCAATAGGTGGTCGAGTGATAAATACCGTGGGTAGATGGTTGATATAGAAACATTGTAATCACTCTTAATACTGTAAATTATAACAAATGTGTCGTTTTAAGCAAAATGAATGAACTCACCAGTATTTCCTGCTGACAAAACCTTTTTAAAACGCGTTTCAGGTAATTACAGTAGATTGGAGTAAGAGATGGATACGGCACTGAAAGGCTTCAAGAAGTGGCTTATTTTATTAATTAAATCAAATTAAGAAATATTGTTTTATGTAATTGGGTTTATCCCTTATTAAAGCTACCTTTGTAAAACATGGGTTTATCCCATCTATTTAATAAATAAAATCCGGTGTTTTCTAAACTCTGATATTTTCCTAACTCACGGTCCTGATGAAATTTCCGCTGCAATATTTTTCAAAATAATCACCGGTACCACTTGGCTGTTCGCGGCTCCCAATTCCGTCCAGGGTGGGGTCGGGGGTCGTGACAGAAGGTGGTATCAGAGCCACTAATCTAAGCCTGTAGGTGTTGTGATAATAATACCTAAAAGAGTTAGGAGATTGCTATTAACTGGTAGCACACATGATAGCATTTAGACTTGAACTTAAGAAAAGATGCCTTAGTATAAGCTTCGAGATAAGCTAAGTACTTGTGTAAATAAAGTATGATGGATTTTGGTATGCCGAAAGAATGACGATTAGAACATTGCAGGCAATAACACTTAATTGCTATTAATTCTTGCTTAGTGATATTACTTGGTCAGAATAAGATATGTTACGGGAATACAAGTTTCCCTAATTCTGGATAAAAGCCTAAATAAAAGAGGCACTTTTAAAAATACTATTTATGGGAAATATAAAATTTTCTCCGACAAGATTGGGTATGGTGTAGCAGACTCTCCAGCTTGTCCGGATATACTGAAGTTATCTCTCCGGCGATAACCGGATAAAACGGGGTATATAATATGTCAAACAAGTGACAAGATTTCCCTAAATAGTATCATGACCTGATATCTGACTTGTTTTTGGAAATATGAATCTGTTAAATACTTTGACCCTATAGAGGGTATGTATATTACAGCATGTGAAATATATGATTATATAGATATGTATATCTATAAGGAATTCCAAAAGTCAATTAATAAATCACAAACATATGTGTCAATAATAAAATTTAAATTTCTTTATCAAGAATGTCTTGCATATATCTATAATTCCGATATCAAACATTATTCCATTTGATCATCTACCTCGTAACTCGTGCGACAATATATAGACAATGGAAACCCTTTAAGTTGATACGCCATCAAAAGTATAAGAATTTCCAATACGCAAGTACGAAGCAAGTAAAGTTGTGCTAATGCACAAGAAAACACATGAAACTTAAAATTATACGACCATAGACGTCGAAGTATATCACACACGACTTTCAAAGACAAGACCTTTGGAAAATATGATTGGGCACGACAACAACAATGCTAATCCCGGCAGTGGGAGAAATAAAAAACATTATATAAATTTAATTGATTATATATGGAAACTTACATAAGTAATTACCTAATTTACAATATAGTATTACTATATTTAAAAAAATTCTTGTTAAACCATTGAGGTGAAGAATTTATATTTTTATATATATGTATAAAATTATGTTTTAGGTATACTCTTATTTAAGTTTATGTTTAGTTATTTATTATTGGTAATTAATATTAGTTTTATTATTAGTAATAATATATTAATAGTAGTAGTATTAGTATTATTTTTAAGTACTAGGGTTATTGTCAGGGGCAGGTATTGGGTAGCCTAGCCTTAGTTAGGCATGGACTGATCACCCATGCTTAAACAAGGCAGCACTAACCAATATCCAACCATGATAATGACTAGTTAATGTATATAAATTAAGTCATCATACTTATTTAGTAAATTTTAATTATATGTAAAAATATTTTTATATATATAAAAAATATATATACTTTGTACTGTAAGGAGAAGACATATTTTCATAAAACAATACAAGAATTAGAGGGACGAATAAAATTATCTAAATAACTGTCTAAGTATTCATGGACAAGACATTTTATACTTATAAGTAATTGTTCATCTTGTTTAATATTCCACAACTATTAAATACTTATAGAAGTATTATGTATCAAGATCGACAAAAGAGTTATGCAGATCAGAGACGTAAACCCCTAGAGTTTTCATTAAAAGCTTTCAGTTGATTACGCGGTGAATTTGTTTTTTTTTTTGGGTAAAGGGTTACCCCGGTGAATTTTATACCAACCAAAAACCAATAAAACAAGTGAAAGGCAAACAAACCCCTCAGTTCTCAAGTATGACATGCCATACCTGAGTCAACAAAACAACCCCCACATCGGGAAAACACATACAACGAGAAAACAAGATGAAAATCCTCACCAAACATCTAAAAACACAATTTACTATTAGCCGCAATCGTCATCAGCAACCAAAAGACCACGAGGCAGAGCCCATTCTTGCAAAACTTGTATCGTGCTTGCAGATGTCTTGAATCTCATAGAATGAAGTTTCAACCGCACCGTTGAAAGAATGACTCCAACCAATAAACTAGACTTTCTTTTCTTGGATGAAAACAACCGTCTATTTCTTTCATCCCATACAAAGTAAGCTGATGCACTCACAACTATCTTTGTTATAACATTTTTAGCTGTATCCGATGCAGAAATTCCCAACAAATATTGAAAAATTGAGTTCCACTCCTCATTTATATCAGCCATACCTGCTTTTCCTTTCACACCATTCCAAACTTCCTTAGAATAACTACATTCGAAGAACAGATGGTCGTGCGAATCCGGACAAGATGAACACAACGAGCAACACATAAGATTAAAGTTTGCATTACCCGAAGAGTTCCATCTACTGATAATATCTTGTGTCTTCAACTTTTTTTGCACCAGAAGCCACATTAGAAACGAGTGGCGGGGTATAGCCTGCGGAAACCAAACGAGCTTGGCCCAAGGAACCTCATTCTGCCTGAACCGAATCGCATCCCAAGCCGTCGCTGAGTTAAACTCCTCACTTTGACCTGAACTTGTTTTCCATTCCAGTTTATCTTGTCTTGTCTGATCCATTATAACACTCTGAAGCTGAGCAAGAGCCGGATATCGATCCGTCCATATGGCTGGACAAAGCCATTCTCCATGATCACAAACCTCCGCCAATTTGGTAGTCATACTGAACCCGGCATTAGCTATCATCCTCGGAGTAATCAGTCTCGCTATCGGACATATGTCATCCCATTTGTCAAACCAAGCAAAAGTTTTCATACCATTTCCCACGTTTATCCATATATGGTCTCGAATTAATTGTCTAAGCCCAAACATTTTCCTCCAGCTCCAAGCAATATTGCTTCCAACCTGAATATCCCAAAAATTTCTACTACGAATACGATATGAGTGGATCCATTTGACCCATAAAGATTCTCGAAGAGATAACAAACTCCATATGTGATTAACCATGAGAGCATTATTCATATCTCCGACTCTTCTCACACCAAGCCCACCTTCACACTTTGGCAAGCACACAGACTTCCACTTAACTTTAGCTTTACCTCTAATGTTATTACCTTGGGCCCAAAGAAAACGTCGCATCTTATCCTCAATCTCATGAATAATACGCTTCGGAAGGATAAAGACCGAAGCCCAATAAACATGCATCGAAGAGAGGACCGATCTAATCAGCTGCAACCTCCCCGCAAATGACAAACATTTGTTTTTCCAATCAGTAATACGAGACTCTAGGCTTTCAATAAGTCTTTTACAATCTTTATAGTGCAACCGAGTGGATATCAACGGAACCCCAAGATACCGAACAGGCAGTTCGCCCTCCTCAAATTGCGTGATACTTTTAATCTGTGCCTTCACCCCATCCGACACATTCCCAAAAAAACACTGTGCTCTTCGACATGCTTGGCACAAGCCCCGACATATTTTTGAATAGGTTTAAAGCATCCATGACAACTCTCGCTGATCTTTGATCCCCTCTAGCGAATATAAAAAGATCATCCGCAAAGCATAAATTTATGATTCTTAGTTTATCACATTTATTGTGAAACCTGCATTCCGCCGATAAATCCACCTGCTTCTGAAGGATGAGAGAAAACACCTCCATAACTAACGTAAACAAGTACGGAGACATAGGATCACCCTGTCTTAATCCCCGTTTTCCTTTAAAATACCCATGCAGATTCCCGTTTATAGCCAGAGAAAAGGAGGTAGAAGATACACAAGCCATGATCCATTGAACCATCTTCGGATGAAAACGAAAGCCCACTAAAGTTTTTTCTAGGAAGCTCCACTCCACCGTATCATATGCCTTTTGAATATCAACTTTAAAGGCACACCTTGGGGGACCAGTCATACGGTGATAATTATGCATAAGTTCTTGTGTTAACAAAATATTATCCGATATTCTTCTCCCCGGGACAAAAGCCGACTGATTTATACTTACAAGGTCAGCCAGATCCTCCTTAATTCGATTTGTAATAATCTTACTGATACACTTATATAAAGTGTTACAACAAGATATTGGTCTATAATCCGTAATCAGCGATATGTTTGTCGTGCTGTGAAGGATTTCTTCCGTAATGGTAAGTTGTTACATCAACTTAATCACACTATATTTTCGCGGTGAATTTGTTCAAACACCATAATTATTAAACTATTTCAAATCATTACGACACCTTGCAGTATTGGTATAAACTTGTAGCTCATGTTAAAAAGGATAATAATAACACTAAATTTTGTTTTGGTTTTCTTATATTCAGCTTATGAAAGTTACATGTGTAGTAGAATTACTTTATATATTATAAAAATATTATTATTTTACAACCATACACATAAATTACTATCTAAAGTAAATAAGATAAATATAGTATCACATAAAAGTTTATAAGGATTCTTATTGTCTTTTAAAGTTCTAATCTTTAAAAAAAATAGAATAAAATAAAATCGTCTTAATACAATTATGTATTATGACAATATTACACTAACTCTATTGTCTTTTCGTGTATCTTTGCAATTCACTCATCTCAGCACATTGATTTTCTTATATCATAATTCAATATTTGACAAATCATTTTCATGCTTTTATTTCATTTTGAACCTGTCAATTCTAAGTCTTCCTCAGTTGCCAATTAAAGTAAGCTTTCTTTTGACAAAAAAAAAAAAAAAATTATTGATTCTAAAAGTCCTTCACATTCATTTTAAATATCTATTGATCATATATCTTTTGGCTTGAACCTAGTCACCTTGGAAATTATATCATTTCATCTCATTCGTTTGTCATCGATTTCTTGAACTAATTCAGTGGAACCATTGAATCCTACTTATGGTACAACTCGTATTCACAAAATTTGATATTTTAATTCTGTGTCATCTACCTTAATATTGTTTTTATTGACTAAAATATGACATAGGTCTAAAAGAAATATCGTAACCCAAATCTCGAGGACGAGATTTAAAACAAGGTGGGGAGGATGTAACATTCCTATCTTTATATATAAGAATTATAGGTTTGGTTAAATTTATTAACCACTAGTAACTAGTAACTAGTTTATTTTTAATATAAATATTCAACCAAAATAATTTTAAACACTATTTTATATAGTTGGTTGAAATATTATATTAACTAATTGGCCTGTATATAGGTGACCTTTCTAAATAAAATAAAAGTATATAAAAACTTATATTATTAGACGGGTAGATTACGGGTAAGTTGATTGTTAGAAAAATGAAGAACCTAAACGGGCCTAGTGACCGTTCAATAATTAAAATTAATAAAAATACATTATATTCGAACCTACTCTATTTTTAATGAAACTGGGTTCAAAATGTAGACAAAAATATTCTCGTTCTAAAGACATATTCATTGTCTTATAAAACGCCATATTTTAGAAATTATACGCGCCAAATAAGTAAAGCCGTTAAATTAATTATAATATATATATAAATAATAAAATAAAATTTACATTTGAGATATTTTAGTGTACAAATATTGAAAATGAAAACACAAATGCACGTATGTGCATATGTGTACAAAATTCAAAGTCATTCAAAGTCATGCATTTAATAGAAATAGTATACGTGTCTTTGTGAGAATAACATAAAATAAAATATTAAAACTTACATATGAAATCATGTCATATGTACGTGTGTGTAAATTAATTGTAGTATAGGTGTCCAGAAAAGATAGAATCAAAATTTCGTGCTCTTCAAGCTCAAAACCAAATATAACTAGGATGGGCACTTCTAACTTTGAAACTGCTCATTCCTTACCCCTCTCGCTAATTTTCTCAAACTCTAAAATTCTATTGATGATTTTTCTTATTTATAATAAAAATAAATAATAAGGCTCTGCCCCGTTTTAAGTGTTTTAACTACCCGAACACCGCTACCCTTTCCGATTGATCTGAAGCCCATAACGCATGTTAGGGCACTGCCCGACTAAGTTTGTTGGGATTCTATCTCGGGACATCGGGATAAGGTTGAATTAGGGGTACTATACTTACCACGAGTACATTATATATTTTTAAATAGCTCAGAAGTTATACCCAATATTCTACCAGGAGACTTTCTAGTTAAACCCTAAAGTTACAAAGTTGGTTCATTCTCTTTTTCTATAACAACTCTCATCAAAAGTCCTATCTATTATTTTATTTGTCCAATAGGAAACCCTAATTGAGACCCCAAGTGATCCTGCATAAACCCTAAAATTTTCAGAACAATCAGAATCAGGATCAGGGCCCCTAAAACTCAGGGGGGGTATTCCCTACTTGACGATTATCCTCATAACTCGTTGTAAGAATCGAATTTCTTCGATCCGTCGACTCAGCTGAGCTACAAACACACGTGGCAACCCTATGATGAGATGTGACCTGTCGCATCATGCGACGCCCAAAGGTGGCCCCTCGCGTCACGCGAGGGGTTCAAAGTTTCACTATAAATAGAGGGGTGTGGGACTTGCATTTTGGCGTTGGAACGACGAAGAAATTCAATTCGTACATCAAGTTATCTTCTATTTACTATAAAACACACACAGCACTAAACGCTGCCGCAAAACAGGGTAATAACTTGATCGCTGCTACGATTCAATGTCCGATCGATTGAAACTATTCGACAGGATATTTAAATGCTATACTTTGTCATTAGTCGTGAATCCGACAGGATGTTTGAGTGCCACCCAAACTCGGGGTAGACTCTGTCATTCGTTGCGAATCCGATAGATGTTTAAGTATTGCACTTTGTCATTCATTGTGAGGGTTTTAATCTCGTGAGTTATCGTAAATGCTGTATTAGTTACTTACCGAGTTTATGTGCACTAGGTTACAAGACTAATCAATAAGCTAAGCTCTGCCTGTATAAATCTGCATGCTTATAATGTGAGTCATTCTATTTTTATCAAAGTGCTTTATAAATTCTTAATTGTTTTCAAAGTTATAATTACAGGGATTAAGTCTTTGTAATCTCCATATTACAGCCGGTATGTGGGGTTTTGTATACATTACTTGATAACCGTCACCATTGGACAACGGGTTAGCCAAGGGGTGATATGACCATAATCACAGACACCATTGGATAGCCAATAGGTGGTCGAGTGATAAATACCGTGGGTAGATGGTTGATATAGAAACATTGTAATCACTCTCAATACTGTAAATTATAACAAATGTGTCGTTTTAAGCAAAATGAATGAACTCACCAGTATTTCCTGCTGACAAAACATTTTTAAAACGCGTTTCAGGTAATTACAGTAGATTGGAGTAAGAGATGGATACGACACTGAAAGGCTTCAAGAAGTGGCTTATTTTATTAATTAAATCAAATTAAGAAATATTGTTTTATGTAATTGGGTTTATCCCTTATTAAAGCTACCTTTGTAAAACATGGGTTTATCCCATCTATTTAATAAATAAAATCCAGTGTTTTCTAAACTCTGATATTTTTCCTAACTCACGGTCCTGATGAAATTTCCGCCGCAATATTTTTCAAAATAATCACCGGTACCACTTGGCTGTTCGCGGCTCCCAATTCCGTCCAGGGTGGGGTCGGGGGTCGTGACAACGCATACCAAGATGCCACCTGGTCATGTACCATCTAAATTCGTTCGACACTTGCATTCTTTGCGCACCTGAGAGGCCTGCGCCACATCATCCGCCTAAGTCACCCCCTGGGGCGCAAATGATGTGCGCCATGAGCCTAAGGAGCTCGCGCAACATGCGACATGCCTTGGCATCCGCCTACGCCACCCAAGGGTGCGCCATAAGCGGAACCGCCATGTATCCGACCATGCGCTCATGGGCAAAAATACAAAGGCGGTGTGCGAAATTCAAAGTGCACCACATTGGGCTTATAGCCCATGTCACGCGCGCATATGTGCGGGTGCGATGCACCCTTTGGTCCCCACTAGTGTTTGCCTTTAAGGAAACAATTTACAAGGAGTGCTCCTCCTTATATACCACTTTAAGTTTTGTCATCCCACCTATGTGAGACAAGGTGACAAATCTCAATCCATTTTTCTCATCTTTGTTTCTTTCAAACATACAACTTCAAACTTTGATATCTCGTTCATCTAAGCTCTATTTGGACATAGTTTGAACACAAACCCATAAATAATTATTTATATAACACATATATAAATATTATTGATGTCCAAAATATTTAGTGAAAAACCCATTTTCACTAAAATTTCCAACTATCCCCCACATGAATGGAGATCAATAAACACACAAAATTCCCCGATGAAACCTCGACAGTCGAGTATTGCAGGATATGTAGGTTTTGCCTTTGAACCTTCCTTTGTGAAGCATACTTAGCCTACTAGGGTTTTGTAGACGTGATGTCCTTGAACAACCCCCCTTTTTGTAAACGACAATATACATTCTCACAATACTTTCCCTAGCCAGGCCATCCCCTCATTATCGTGTCCTATTATGGTCCTGGAACACTAGCCAAGTTCTGGAAGAGCTCTAGGATTGCGCACCCCATAATGCCATTCGAAGCGACCCTACTTCTCTCTCACATAGGTGATTCCTTTTAATCATTAAAAGCATTATGGCTTGTGATGTGTGTAAAACGCAACATATAAATTAAATCAATTGAGGCATATAACTAACCCTTTTTAGTACTAATGTTGGAAAAAGTGTATTTTTGTATTCCTTTTGTATTTTCAGGACCAAATGAGCTTAAACGAACAAAAGGAACAAATATGTAGCAAAAACTAACGTAAATACAAAGAAAAGGAATAAACGTGGCATGCCAGACCCCTCGACAGCATCTCCACAAGCAAAAACAAGAAACAGAAGGCTGACCACGGTCCGTGCCCACTGGACATGGGGGCGTGGTCAGATGTCTGCATAAATGGACAAAGCTGTAGAAGCTTCTATGCCCACCATTGGGGCGTGCCCAGCTCAGCACGGGGTGTAGTCAACGCTAAGATTTGGAGAATCTTGCAAATCTTGATAGTACAGATACGCTTCTTGATGCGTGTGGTGTGTTATATAAGTTTAAGTATATTTTAAGCCCTTTTTACACGTTAGTCAAGTTTTTAAATTTATAAAACACGATATTTTACTAACACCAAACACACATATGGGCAAGTGCACCCATCGTGAACGTAGTATAGTGTTGGCAAGATACCGAGGTCGTCCAAGGACACAAGAGCTTTTAGTACCGGTTTATCCTCGACGTCTAATCAAATCAAAAGTTAGAAAAAGGTTTTTAAACTAGAAAAATAAAAACTAACTAAAATGCTGAAAAACAAAATAAAATAAAAACAGATAGACAAGATGAATCACTTGGCTCCGACTCGTGTATAGTGTAACCTTTGATTATTTCCTCACTTTTGCACTTTTTAAGAGATTATCTTAGTTACCCTCAACCCAGTAGTTTGAGTCAGCAAGGATACAATCCTAAAGGGTCGGATTATTGAAAGGTTATTAATGCAAATTATGGTAGGCCCCTCTTTTGGAGGTGACGTTACCCTCAGCTAAGTAGTCCGAGTCAGCAGGGATACAGTCCTAAGTAGCCGGGTTAAAGTATTAATAGTAGCTTACAGATGAGGGGATCAAAGAGTTTGGACCCCCGCCATCCAATACCGTTGGGTATTGAAGGAGGTCCTACTAAATTTGACCCAGGTCCTTGCAGGATCTATACACTGAACAAGGCAAGACTTTTACCAAACCGTTCCCTTAACCCCCGACCAGGTTGCCAACATACCTCCATATAGACCGTTGAGATATGAACGGTGAAAATATTTTATTTTATATAGACAGTAAAATAATGCCAAGACATCACGGACAAACGATAAGGAAGAATCACCTTCAACATAAGAAACTAGTTATTAAAGTCATTAATACATAACCAAGTAAAAAGTGCGAAAAGATTAAAAATAAAAAGTATTACACTAGACACTTGTCTTCACCAAGTGATGTAAGAGACTTAGGCAAACATGGCCTTTGATTGTCAAGAACTCTTACGATCAATCTTGGATCCCGAGACGACTCACACACTCTATGATGGGCAATGGATGATGGTGGTGGATGATGGTGTTGTGATGGTGGTGGGTGGTGGGTGAACTGTGAGAGAGGTGGTGTGCCAATGGATGGTTTGCAAATGAGCCAAGCACCCCTATTTATAGCCTGAACAGCAGCTTGGGCACGGCCCCGTGTCCATTGGGCACGGCCCCGTGTCCATTCTCTTCTCTTCCTTCATTAATTGCAGTTTGTTTGCATTAGTTGACCACGCCCCCGTGTTCGCTGGGCACGCCCCCGTGTGCAGAAGCATATCTGTACTATCAAGATTTCCTCATATTTTGCGAATCTTAGAGTTGACCACGGCCCCGTGTCCGCTGGGCACGCCCCCGTGGTGGGTGATAGAAGCTTCTATAGCTTTGTCTTTTATGCTGGCACTTGGGCACGCCCCCGTGTTCACTGAGCACGGGGCGTGTTCAGTCTTCTGTCTTCTTGATTTTGCTTGGGAAGATGCTATCGAGGGGTCAGGCATGCCACGTTTGTTCCTTTTCTTGTATTTATGTTAGATTTAGCTGCCTTTTTGCTTCTTTTGTTAATTTGAGCTCATTTAATCCTGAAATTACAAAAGGAAGACAAAAACACACTTTTTCCAACATTAGTACTAAAAAAGGGTTAGTTTTATGCCACAATTGATGTAATTTATATGTTGCATTTTGTGCACATCAAATACTCCCACACTTGAATCTTTGCTTGTCCTCAAGCAAAACTCTTTATAATGTGGCTTTACACTCCCAAATGGAATGGGTAGAAGATAAGGTTTTTGGGCTTGTCATAGAGTGTCGGGATTTCCAAGATTCTTTATTAAGTTTTATTTTTATTTATTTACAATCCTATTCGTGATGATTTATTTAAAACATTACATAAGATAAATTACTTATTAGGGCATAACATGACTTTTTAAAATTCCATTTATATACAAGTTCACATACCTCACGGGGATCACTCAACACTCGGCCGAAGATGTATTTTAGTGAATCACTCGAGAGCGGCATGGAACTTACTCCTACCATAGGCTTGCCAAGCAATCAATCCTCCTCCTTTTTAACTATATACCTTTGTAAATATCAAGAGGACTTTTGGGTGAAGGGTTAGGCTTGGGTTAAAGGTAGGTGGTTGGGTTAGTGGTTAGTAAAAAGGGAGAAAGGCGTAAAAACATCGGTTTTTGTGAGACTTTTTATTTTTGCAATTTTTATTTTGATGAAGCCATTATTCAAACAAAGTTATTTTTGATGAACTTGTTTGTTTATTTCTTTTTTGCTTCATCATCAACATTTTTTTTTGAAAAGTCATACGAAAAACCGAGCTTGTTACTAAAAACAAAAGGGTTAAAAATAAAAAGGGTTTTGGTGGGTGAAAGGGTGTTTGTTTTTGGGTTAAGAAATGAAATGGTTTAGGCTCAAAGGGGTTAACTAGGGGGATTTTGGGTAGGTGGTAAAAAAAAAGAAAAAATAATGGTGTAGAAATGAAAAAGGGTTAGTCCTAATGCCTCCATCATTTACTTACTCGGGTTTAAGTTGGTAAGGACCGGGAATGTATCGTCGTGGCAAGTTCTAGAGTCGTAAGAATCAATCGGCTATTCACACAAGAAACGAAAAATGAGCATTTAGTTTAAAGATATGTATTTGTATGCTCAATAAAGGCTCAAAACTCACTTTTGTGGGAATGGGTTTTTATGTGATCAAGTATATATAATCAAATTTTAACTAAACTTGTCATGCCATTTCATAATTTTCTTATGTTGGTTCTTTTTATCACGACGCGATCGGTTGTAAATTTGTAAAAATATAACCTTTTTAGAACTTGTTATTCCCAATTAAACCAAGACAAGTAAAAAAAAAAAAAAATTTGAAAAAATTTGGGGTGATTAGCGGTTCCAATAGAGTTTTTGTGTAAGGCTTGTTTTTAGGACTTGCAAGATTCAAGGTTTTAGCATCCCCCCACACTTAAATTACACATTGTCCTCAATGTGTCTCAAAAATAAGTTTTTCGGTTGATTAAAATGTGTAAAAGTGGGTTAAAAATAAGATTTTATGTTACTGGGTAGCTGAACACGGGGTGGTGTTGGCTGAGCACGGCCCCGTGGTCAGACTGCCAGTATCAAATTTAAACAGAAGGCTGGGCACGGGGGCGTGTTCAGTGAGCACACCCCCGTGTCCAGTTACCTGAACTGGGCATTTTCTGCAGAACCTCGGGCACGTGGCGTGTTGGGGTGAGCACGGCCCCGTGCTGAACTTGCTGTAATGAAGAAAAATTGTCGGGAGGCCCTGTTTTTGTGCATGGGGTGTGGGTTCAAGTTTCCCTTAGTAACCTCCACCATTTCGAGTGTGTTTTATTCCTGAAAAGTAAGACTAAACTAGAAAACATAAAAGTTAATCTAAACTAAAACTAAGGATAGTTCCGCGGAATGCCTCCGTGGTGCGCCACGTTTATAAGGGTCCTTGGCTAGACCCTCCTTATCGGGTGGTTCTGGCTCATCTTCAATTAGGGGGTCGTCATTGCCGATTGGATATTTCATTGATCGTTCAAGATCAACACATCTTTTGAATGCCCCTAATTGAATAGATAGATTGTTGTACTTCCGGTTTTTCAAAGCTTCGTGGGTTTTTACAAAAGGTCGTCCTAACACTAGAGGAGTGTCATCAAGGATGACAAAGTCGGTTGGGATTACCATTTGATTTGTCTGAACCAAGACATCCTCAACTATGCCGATTGATTTTATTACTTTCCGATTGGATAGAAAAATGGGTATTTGAAGTGGAGAAAAATCACTAATACTTAATTTTTCGAAAATGTAGTTGGGCATTATGTTAACGCAAATATCTTTATCAATTGTGACATTACTAATAAATGAATTTTGAAAAAAAACATGGAACCGGTGTAATGTTGATTTCAAATGGGTCTTCTTTTATTAGCGAGGTTTGATCATTAGTTAACTTAACGCTTACCGTTTCGTAAATTTTAGTGTTAGTGTTTAACTCTTTTAAAAACTTAGCATGAGTGGGAACTAAACAATGATTTTTCAAAAGAAGGTGACAAGAGATTAATTTCTTCAAAATTAGACTCTTCTTGAATTTTAACGTTGACAGACTCACCTTTTTCGTTGTTTAACTCATGTGTCGGTTCTTCACTTATTTGTTCTTCCATTTTTACACTTTCAACTATCTCTTCTTTATTTAATTCTTCTCTTGTGCGGGACTCCTCTTCCCTTGCGCGAGATTCTTTTATGTAGCGCTCGATAGTTTTAAGGTGTTCTAATATCCTATCGGTCACTTCGGTGATAGAGTAAGGATCGGGATTTTCAAAGCTTGAATCCGGTTGTTCGATCCTTTGTTCCTCATAATACTCATAGGAAGTAGATGGTTCACACCATTGTTCTTCATTGTAAGTATATGATGGATAAGGGTCGTAATTTTGCTCTTCATAATACACATATGAGGTGGGTTATTCACGCCAAGGTTCCTCATAATAAGTATACGAAGGTGGTGGCTCATATCTTGGTTCCTCAAAGTATGAGTATGAAGGCTCATACCTTGGTTCATCAAAATATGAGTATGAGGGAGAAGGTTCATACCTTTGGTCTTCATAGGATGTGTATGAAGTTGATGGCTCGTACCTGGGCTCCTCATAGTAGGTGTATGAAGTGGATGGTTGAAATAAGTTACAATATTGTACCGAGTGCGGGTTACCACAATTAGTGCAATAGTCTTCCCTATAATCATCATCCTCATAGGTGTAGTTGTAACCTCCTGAGTATTGATCCAAAAGAATCACTCAGCAGACCACAACAAAGTCTCGAGATCAGAAAACAAAAATAAAAACGGAAACAGAGGCTGGACACGGACCCGTGTTCAGTGGACACGGCCCCGTGTACAGAATCTGTATCTGGGCGTTTTAATTAAAGTTACTGATTTCGTTGAGCACGGGGGCGTGTTCAGTGGACACGACCCCGTGTTCAAGCTCTGTATCTGGGTTTTTTGTGAAAAATATGCAGCACGGCCCCGTGTTCAGTGAGCACGACCCGTGTTCAACTTACTGTAAATGCAAAACTAATCTAAAATGCAGAAAAATGTGCGCACGTTTTGAAAAAGTTTTGAAAAACTGATTAGGCCGTCGATTTTAAGCTTTCTTAAAATCCTTGGGCAAGTGATGCGTGTGGTGTGTTATATAAGTTTAAGTATATTTTAAGCCCTTTTTACACGTTTGTCAAGTTTTAAATTTATAAAACACGATATTTTACTAACACCAAACAGACATATGGGCAAGTGAACCCATCGTGAGCGTAGTATAGTGTTGTCAAGATACCGAGGTCGTCCAAGGACACAAGAGCTTTTAGTACCGGTTTATCCTCAACGTCTAATCAAATCAAAAGTTAGAAAAAGGTTTTTAAACTAGAAAAATAAAAACTAACTAAAATGCTGAAAAATAAAATAAAATAAAAACAGATAGACAAGATGAATCACTTGGCTCCGACTCGTGTATAGTGTAACCTTTGATTATTTCCGCACTTTTGCACTTTTTAAGAGATTATCTTAGTTATTGTAGTAGGCCTCTCTTTTGAAGGTGACGTTACCCTCAACCCAGTAGTTTGAGTCAGCAAGGATACAATCCTAAAGGGTCGGATTATTGAAAGATAATTAATTAAGTTATTAATTCAAATTATGGTAGGCCCCTCTTTTGGAGGTGACGTTACCCTCGGATAAGTAGTCTGAGTGAGCAGGGATACAGTCCTAAGTAGCGGGGTTAAAGTATTAATAGTAGCTTACATATGAGGGGATCAAAGAGTTTGGACCCCCGCCATCCAATACCGGTGGCTATTGAAGGAGGTCCTACTAAATTTGACCCAGGTCCTTGCAGGATCTATACACTGAACAAGGCAAGACTCTTACCAAACCGTTCCCTTAACCCCCGACCAAGTAGCCAACATACCTCCATATAGACCGTGGAGATATGAATGGTGAAAATCTTTTATTTTATATAGACAGTAAAATAATGCCAAGACACCACGGACAAACGATAAGGAAGAATCACCTTCAACATAAGAAACTAGTTATTAAAGTCATTAATACATAACCAAGTAAAAAGTGCGAAAAGATTAAAAATAAAAAGTATTACACTAGACACTTGTCTTCACCAAGTGATGTAAGAGACTTAGGAAAACATGGCCTTTGATTGTCAAGAACTCTTACGATCAATCTTGGATCCCGAGACGACTCACACACTCTATGATGGACAATGGATGATGGTGGTGGATGATGGTGTTGTGATGGTGGTGGGTGGTGGGTGAAGTGTGAGAGAGGTGGTGTGCTAAGGGATGGTTTGCAAATGAGCCAAGCACCCCTATTTATAGCCTGAACACCAGCTCGGGCACGGCCCCGTGTCCATCCTCTTCTCTTCCTTCGTTAATTGCAGTTTGTCTGCATTAGTTGACCACGCCCCCGTGTTCGCTGGGCACGCCCCCGTGTGCAGAAGCATATCTGTACTATCAAGATTTCCTCAGATTCTGCGAATCTTAGAGTTGACCACTACCCCGTGTCCGCTGGGCACGCCCCCGTGGTGGGTGATAGAAGCTTCTATAGCTTAGTCTTTTATGCTGGCACTTGGGCACGCCCCCGTGTTCACTGAGCACGGGGCGTGTTCAGTCTTCTGTCTTCTTGATTTTGCTTGGGAAGATGCTGTCGGGGGGTCGGGCATGCCACGTTTGTTCCTTTTCTTTTATTAATGTTAGATTTAGTTGCCTTTTTGCTTCTTTTGTTAATTTGAGCTCATTTAATCCTGAAAATACAAAAGGAAGACAAAAACACACTTTTCCCAACATTAGTACTAAAAAAGGGTTAGTTTTATGCCACAATTGATGTAATTTATATGTTGCATTTTGTGCACATCACTTCTGCACACGGGGCCGTGCCCAGCGAACACGGGGCCGTGTGGAGCCTAATGCAGACAATTGCAATTAATGAAGGAAGAGAAAGGAGATGGCCACGGGGGCGTGTCCATCGGACACGGGGCCGTGGTCGGCCTTCTGTTTAGGCTATAAATAGGGGTGCTTGGCTCACTTCAAAGGCGTCCCTTGGCAAACCACCTCTCTTCCACTTTGCCACCACTCCACCACCACTACAACACCCACATCCACCACCATCATCCACCTTAGAGTGTTTGTAGTTGTCTCGGGATCCAAGATTGATCGTAAGAGTTATTGTCAATGAAAGGCCATGTTTGGCTAAGTCTCTTAAATCACTTGGTGAAGACAAGCATTTAATGTATTACTTTTGATTTTTAATATTTTCGCACTTTTTATTTGGTTTTGTATTAATGACTTTAATAACTAGTTTCTTACGTTAAAGGTGAAACTTCTTTATCATTTATCAGTGGTGTCTTGGCATTACTTTACTGTCTATATAAAGTAAAATATTTTCACCATTCATATCTCTATGGTCTATATAGAGATATGTTGGCTACCTGGTCGGGGGTTAAGGGAATAGTTTAGTAAGGTTCTTGCCTTGTTCAGTGTATAGATCCTGCAAGGACCTGGGTCAAGCTTACTAGGACCTCCTTCAATACCCACTGGTATTGGATGGCGGGGGTGCGAATGGCTTGATCCCCTCATATGTAAACTACTATTAATACATTAAACCGGCTACTTGGGATTGTATCCCTGCTCACTCAAACCACTTAGCCGAGGGTAACATCACCTTCAAAAGAGGGGCCTACCACTTTTCGCATTAATAACTTAATTAATTATCTTTCAATATTCCGACCCTTTGTGATTGTATCCTTGCTGACTCAAACCACTGGGTTGAGGGTAACGTCACCTTCAAAAGAGGGGGCCTACTATTATAACTAAGATTATCTCTTAAAAAATTGAAAAGTGCGGAAATCATCAGAGGATACATTAAAGGCGAGTCGGATCCAAGTGATTCCTCTTGTCTATCTGCTTTTATTTTATTTTTATTTTCAACATTTTTAGTTTTTATTTTTCATGCTTAAAACCTTTTCTAAAAAAAATTAGTTTAATTAGACGTTGAGGATAAATCGGTACTAAAAGCTCTTGTGTACTTGGACGACCTCGGTATCTTACCAACACTATACTACGCTCACGATGGGTGCACTTGCCCATGTGTGTGTTTAGTGTTAGTAGAATATCGTGTTTTATAAATTTAAAACTTGATTAATGTGTAAAATGGGCTTAAAATATCAATAAAAATCATAACACACCTTACACACACCAAGTTTTTGGCGCCGTTGCCGGGGACACAAGGATTTTAAGAAAGTTAGGAATCAACGGCCTAATCGTTTTTCTTATTTCTCTGTTTTTTTAGGATTTTTCTAAATTTTTCAGCTTCTGCAGACTTCAGCACGGGGCCGTGCACGCTGAACACGCCCTGTGCCTAATCTTTGATACTGGCAATCTTGTTTTAAGTCAGACAGTAGCTGAAAAAGGGGCCGTGCCCACTGAACACGCCCCGTGCCCAAGCTTCAGTTACTGAAAACAGAACCGTAAGATCTCGATGGTTGGTAATTTCTGACACAGACATGAGTGATCCTGATTATTTTTACTTTCGCTCCTCTTGTGGTGTGTGGTGTCAAATATGTGGTGGATCTCATCAAGATTTAAAATGTTACTTTTTAAATTACACTCCCCACTTGGGGTGCAAACGAGCCGAGCCGAGCCGAGCCCGAGCTTGTCCAGGCTCGAGTTCGAGCTCGATTAACTTATTAGAGCTCGGCTCGATTCGAGCTTTGTTTTCAAGGCTCGAGCTCGGCTCGTTTGTATTTTCTCAAGCTCGAGCTCAGCTCGGGCTCGACTCGTTTATTATCTATTAATTAATATATTAAATAAAAATAATAGACTTTTTAGGCTCGCGAGCTCGATAAGTGAAGCTCGGGCTCGTTTACTAAATAAGCTTATTTTTAGGTTCGAGGTCGGCCTGTATAGGGGTGCAAACGAGCCGAGCTACTCGCGAGCTCGGCTCGAAAAAAAAACTCGAACAAGCCGAGCTTAAATGAGCTCGAGCTCGAGCCCGAAACTAAAAACAAGCTCGTTTAGTGAACGAGCCCGAGCTCGAGCTTCGCTTATCGAGCTAAAGCCGGCTTGCGAGCCTAATCGAGTTTTCTGTTTATATATTTTTTATTAATATATTAAACATATATTTATATAATAATAATTACCATTTATATAAATATAAAAAAATAACTAACTTATATGTATAATAATAATTATAGTTAATATAAATTAATTAATAAATACTAAACGAGTCGAGCCCGAGCCGAGCTCGAGCTTGAAAAATTACCTTCGAGCCGAGCTCGAGCTCGAGCTTGCATATGTTAAACGAGCTCGAGCTTGAGCCTGGCCAAGTTCGGGCTTGGCTCGACTCGTTTGCACCCCTAGGCTTGTAAAAAAGTTTGAATAAGCTCGGTTCAAGTCGGCTCGTTTAGACTAAGGCTCGATAAGGCTCGACGAGCTTCACATGCGAGGCTCGAGCTCGGGCTCGATAAACAAACGAGCTTTATTTTAGGCTCAAGCTCGGCTCGGGCTCGATAAGGCTCGACTCGTTTCGAGCTTTTTCTCAAGCCTATCTCGAGTAGCTCGCGAGCCGCTCGGCCCACTATATAGACCCATCGTTTTCCTATAACCTTAAGATGGGCGAAAGTAAAAACGATCCTTATCTCTCCCTCGATTGCTCTCAATCATTTCTTCTAGATGATATGATTCTTGAAGAATTATTTCAAATGGAAGAAGTGATTCTCCAATTGATAAAAGAACTTGAGAAGGAAATAAGTTATCCATCCCAAGACGACGATCAAGGAGAATTATTGAGATCGCATTCGGAATATAACACCATCGTCGATCCCGATAGCACCTCTAACTCTTGTGAGGACTTGAGCGATAGTCTTCCCTGTGTCGATTGTGCCGTGAAGGACTCTCCATCGGTCTCTGCCGATGCATTCATAGACCTGAGCGATTCGACATATACCTTCTTTAACGAGAGCCCGGATAAGAGGAATAAAGGTTGGTTTCGCCCACCGGTATTTAGTTTAGGTTTTACCCTTTCCGATAACCTCTTGCGTTCTTGTCTAAAGCTAGGGCAACTAAGGTACCTCAGGCACTTCGGTGTTGTTCCGTCTAGTAAGGAACCGCCCGATCTTGACAAATTCCTTAAAAATAAAAAGCAGACTCTCTAGCCACGGGGCCGTTTCCAGGTCAACAAGCCCCATGCTCACCTAAAATTTGACCACGGGGTCGTGTCCAGGCCAACACGCCCCCGTGTTCAAGATACAGACAAAATGTGTCAGAGTTTGTCTGACCACGGGGCCGTGTCCAGCCGACAGGGGGCCGTGGTCAGCGTGCTGGCGTTTTCTATAAATACAACAAGATTCCTGCACATTTGGACCCATTCCAAAGACAAAGATCTGGTGGGATCTTCACATATACCCTATAAGGTATATTCCAAAGAAGGTTCTCAACAACCATCTTGTCTTTACTACTTTTGTCTCTTACCTTCTTCTTCACAAACTCCTCAAAACCTCCATCAAAGCTTGAAACCTTTATGTTTTTAAGCTTTATTGTGATATTTGTTAGGTTTTTAATCAAGGAATCTTATCAAAAATAAGTTTACAACACTGTTTTAAGTTATTTCTGCTTAGAAATGTTTCAAAAGTCAGAAAAATAATTTAAAGCACTCAGAAATGGTGGCCACGGGGCCGTGCTCAGCGAGCACGGGACCGTGGCCGGAGTTACTGTTTCATTAATTTGAAAATTTTCGACTTGTTTTCTTAGAATGTCGAGCCAGAATAACGGAACCTCTTCAGCTCACTCAAGGAATAGTCGCAGGGAAAGAAGGCCATCGATCGAAGCAACCCTTGTGCGTTACGTAATGGCGCTAAGAGAGGCACTCGATGAGATGACATCCGTAGAAGAAGTCCTAATCGACCGTATCAACTATCTAATGGTGGGGCTAGAGAATAGCTTCCAAGAGATCTACCTTCTGCACCAAAGGTTGAACATTCTTGCAATGCCTCCTATGGAACCAATCTTCCCCCAAGAAGATTGGAACTTGGCACAAGAAGTTATTAATCCCATCGGATGGGACAACATTCCCCCAGAACCTCCTATTGACACCTTACAAGAGGTTCCGGTGGAAGTCGCTCCTCCTCCACATGAGGAAGGCAATGAGCCCGCTTTCCTTCTCCCACGGGAGATAGAAGAATGGCTTAACGATGTTTGAGGGGCCCTTTCCGGAAAGAAGTTCTAAAAGCCTTATTCAACCGAAGGAATCATTTTTATGAAATTTTGCTCTTATAATAAAAACATCTAGGCTAGGACTTCTTTGTGGTTTAATATTTCTTGCATTCTATGACCTATTTATCCAGTTTTTAGTATGTACTTTTTATTTTTTTTCTAGAAATTATGTATTTCACTCTTTAATGAATGATGGTTTCTAAGTATTAAATGGTGTTTGGATGATGTTGTAATGGTTAAATACACTAAAAATGGTGGAGGTTACCAAGGGAACTTTAAACCCACACCCCACACACAAAAACAAAGCCTCCCGACAATTTTCCATCATTACAGCAAGTTCAGCAAGGGGCTGTGCTCAGCTAACACGCCCCCGTGCCCGAGGTTCTGCAGCAAAAAGCCCAGTTCAGATAACTGGACACGGGTCCGTGCTCACCGAACACGCCCCCGTGCCCAGCCTTCTGTTTAAATATGAAACTGGCAATCTGACCATGGGGCCGTGCCCGGACCAACACGGGCCCGTGGCCAGACGCCCGGTAACACAAAACTTTGTTTTCAACACCTTTTTACACATTTAATCAACCTAAAAAGTTATTTTTAGGACACATTGAGGACAATGTGTAATTTAAGTGTGGGGGGGGGGGGGGGGGGATGCTAAAACCTTTAATTTTGCAAGTCCTAATAACAAGCCTTACACAAAACTCTATTGGAACCGCTAATCACCCCAATTTTTTTCAAAAACTTTTCATTTTTTTTACTTGTCTTGGTTTAATTTAGGAATAACAAGTTCTAAAAATGTTATATTTTTTTAAAAATTTACAAACGATAGCGTCGTGATAAAAAGAACCAACGTAAGAAAATTATGAAACCGCATGACAAATCTAAATAAAATTTGATTATATATACTTGATCACATTATAAACCCATTCCCACAATAAGTGAGTTTTGAGCCTTTATTTAGCATACAAGCATACATCTTTAAACTAAATGCTCATTTTTCGTTTCTTGTGTGAATACCGCTTGGTTCTTACGACTCTAGAACTTGCCACGACGATACATTTCCGGTCCTTACCAGCTTAAACCTAAGTAAGTAATTGATGGTGGCATTATGACTAACCTATTTTCCTTTCAACACCATTATTTTTCATTTTCTTTATCACCTACCCAAAATCTCACTAGTTAACCCCTTTGAGCCTAAACCTTTTTTATTTCTAAACCTATTAAACAAACACCCTTTACCCACCAAAACCTTTTTCTTTTCAACCCTTTAGTTTAGTAAAAAACTCGGTTTTCTTGTGACGTTTCTCTATAAAAAAAATAAATAAATATGAAAGTCTAGCAATAAACAAACAAATTTCTCAAAGAAACTTTGTTTGAAAATGCTTAGTTTGAATAAAAGTCATAAAAACAAAAAGTTTTACGACGACCGACGTTTTTTACGCTTTTAGCCCTTTTTACTAACAACTAACCCAAAACCACCTTCCTTTAGCCCAAGCGTAACCCTTCCCCAAATCCTCTTGATATTTACAAAGGTTTATAGTTAAAAAGGAGGAGGATTGATTGCTTGGCAAGCATATGGTAGAAGTGAGTTCCATGCCGGTCTCGAGTGTTTCACAAAAATACATCTTTGGCCGAGTGTTGAGTGATCTCCCGTGAGGTATGTGAACTTGTATATAAATGGAATTTTAAAAAGGCATGTTATGCCCAAATAAGTAATTTCTCTTATGAAACGTTCTAAATAAATCATAACGAATAGGATTGTAAATAGTATAAAAATAAAACCCAATAAAGTTGTTGGATTCCTGACACTCAAGACAAGTCCAAAACTTCTCTTCTACCCATTGCATTTGGGTGTGTAAGCCACATAATAAAGAGTTTTGCTTGAGGACAAGCAAAGATTCAAGTGTGGGGGGTATTTGATGTGTGTAAAATGCAACATATACATTACATCAATTGAGGCATAGAACTAACCCTTTTTTAGTACTAATGTTGGAAAAAGTGTGTTTTTGTCTTCCTTTTGTATTTTCAGAACCAAATGAGCTTAAACAAACAAAAGGAACAAATATGCAGCAAAAATTAACATAATTACAAAGAAAAGGAATAAAGGTGGCATACCCTACCCCTCGACAACATCTCCATAAGAAAAAACAAGAAACAGAAGGCTGACCACGGCCCGTGCCCACTGGAGTAGGACGTATTTAAACACCTGAAGGATCGTTTTCACGACCAAACGAGTCGTTCAGAGGTGTTCTTCTCAATACGAGAGGCGGAAACTAACGTATCGAGTGTGAAACAGCTTGATATTCACTTTAATTGTCTTTTTGATTGATATAACAGCTTTTACAGCGAGTAGACACTTCAGTAGCACTTTGGCTCTGGAATCGGAAAGTTACAAATGAAACAAACAAGGCACCTATATATAGGCTACTGATTTCGTATGAAATAGCCAAAAGTGCATTTCGTGCGAAACAGCCTCTAATACACATTTCCCGTTTTTCGTGCCCTGATCTTTCTAATCTAATACACGACTCGATACAAGACGAAGTCGACAGACATATGCACTAATAGACTCCCCTTTGGATGTCGACGAGTCTGCAGTGTCGAGTCTTCAACATCTTTAGTCTTTATCAGTCTTCATGCTCTCTTTGAAGTATCTAACAATGTAAAATATCCTCTATCTTCTCTCTTCTTCTCTCTCTCTTTTCACAATCTCAATCTGTCTTTATCTTCTCTTGAACAGATCTCTTGATTCTTTAAGGTTATCAGCATCAGCAACTAGCGTGATCTTCAGGATTTAAACCTGGCTTTCCTATCTTCAGACTCCTCTTTGCTAACAGACTACCCCTTAAACTATGCTGGGATCGTAGTCTGACTTTCACAGGTTCTAGAATCGAAACCTGGCTCTCTGTAAGAATAGGATCAGAAACCTGGCTTTAACCTGCACAAACCTCTACCACTTGTAAGATAAACAAATTTTGACATTTGATAATTTTCTCAACTTTGAAACATTCACAATTTTAATTCAAATTAATGAACCATCTAAACATTTCAAAATTGTTTCTTACATCTCAAATAAACTCTCCCAAACCAGTTCATCATGTTTAGCACTTGGAATTTTGAAAATCAGCTCTCCAACATCAGTTGTCGAAAATCTTTTTGTATTTTTCAAAATTTTATGCTAAAACACACTGAAAATCCTTTTGAATTTTGTTTTTTAATGAAAATGCAGTAAAGGAATATTTACAAACAATATTTTTGTGAGTTTGTGTAAGAGGATCATATCAGTTTATTTAGACACATCAGCTGCACCGTTGATCTAAATTTTGTCACTTAAAGCTTTTAAACAATTCACCTTAGATCATCGATATTGTGAGCCACTTAAACTTCTCTAGGATGTTCGTAATGCTTACCGATACGTTTAAGGTATATTAGATAGCACTAAAATCCTATGGGCCCCACAATCTAAGCATATCCCCTCATCATGTAATGCACTGACCCGAATAACGCTTTTAAACTTTCATCAACTGTGATTTGTGCAAAAATAACTCAGAACACTTAAACATTAACGATCAGGTCGATACTCCCGTATACGCAGAGATCGTCCAATGTTTAAGTAAAATAAGAAAAATAAAACAAGTTGAAAATGTTTAGGCTTTAACCACCAGTTCGATACTCCCGTATACACAGAGGTGATCCAAAGCTTAAACGAAACACCAAAGAAACTAAAGCAGAACGATTAGGCATTAACATCCAGTTTGATACTCCCGTATACACAGAGGATGTCCAATGCTTAATCAAAATAAAGAAATCAAACAAGTTTAAATTTTTGCAAAAAGAAAACACAAGATCACAGTGACTTTTCAGCAAAGTTGTGAAAGCTCACAAACTTACCAGTTTTATGTCCTAAGACAATCAGCAATTACCGAGCCGGCACACAGTCAAGAAGGACAAAACTAAGTACTATGCGTTCGACCGTGTTTCCCACCAGACTTAGGCATTTTGCGTTATGTTTGTATCGTTATCGCAAAACTACTGATCTTAGCTGAGCCTATCGACACATCCGTAGTGAGACTGTTTAAAATTTATAAAACTTCTCATTTCTCTAG
The DNA here is from genome assembly GCA_030545235.1 of Helianthus tuberosus. Lineage (NCBI taxonomy): Eukaryota > Viridiplantae > Streptophyta > Magnoliopsida > Asterales > Asteraceae > Helianthus > Helianthus tuberosus. The sequence continues at coordinate 148,359,656 of CM060358.1, forward strand.
CGTGTACTGATAGTCCACTGATATACTATCATTTCCTCTTTTTACACAAAAACTCTTTTTGAATTTTTCAATGTTTTTGACATTTTCAAATTTTCAAATTTTTTTTTAAAATTTTACTCCCCCTACAATCAAAATATGTTTCAATTTTGATTTTCTGGGAAAATTTGAAAGTAAAAGCCGTAAACTATACAAGTAAAGTGACAACTGTTGTGAATTGCTTCAATTCGCCATCCATTTGGCTTAACAATCAGAACTCCCCCTTACAACAAACTATTTTCCCATTATGATTTCAAAACACTTAAGTTTGTTTTAATCAAAATGGTTTTTCCGGAAAATTAGTTTTGTTGAATTCACAAACCATTTGTAGGTTAGGGGATTACTTCATCACTTTGTTCTTCTTCAACCACTTGAAAAATTTAACATTTTTCGGTTTAATTAACAACACCTCTTGTAGGAAAGATAAATCAAGTACAACTTAATGTCCTTGATTATTCTTTTGAAATACGGAATATCACCTAAGTGAATTTCTCAAGAAAGATGCCGATTCATGCTCCACGATTACCAACTTGGGAGCTCCGGCAAGTCAGGATTTTAAGTAAAGAATACAGACACCCAAGCCTGACCATCTTTGGGCGTGACTTTCTCATCTTCACTTGGGGTTCGAACAATTCTTTTTTCTTCATAAAAATCTTTCACCCCTTTGGCCTTCCCCTCGACCATTTTCCCAGAAATCTTTTTAACATTCCCATTGAATGTTTTCTCGACATCAAATTCTTTCTTTTCAGAATAGAATTGATTCGGGATTTCAACTTTTCCAACTTTTTGTTTAAAATTTTCAGTCCTTAATGGTGGAAAGTTCACATCATCCATTGGAGGAACTGATTTCTCACTTTTATCACCAACTTATGGCTCCTCTGATTTTGTGGAATCAGATTCATCGCCAGATTTCACCTCAGATTTCTTAACAACCCACATTTGGTTGTCAAGATTAACTCTTCTTTTGTAAAATATTTTCTTCGAACATTCACCAACTTCATATGTTGAATTTTTAAAAACTTTGAATTTTTCAGTTGGTGGTTCATTTTTCTCAATAGTCTTTTCTTTCAGTTTAGAAACAACTTCCTGTTTGATGTTGGTTGCCTTAGGACAGTTCCAGGAAATGTGTCCAACTTCTTGACATCTGTAACAGGTTTTTGTTTCCTTTCTTTGATAAGCTCCATTCTTCATTCTCTCTTGCTTCTTAGCAAGGAATTCTCTGTTTGATTGCTTCCAGAATGAGCTCTTTTCTTCTTCGTCAGACCTTGACCCTGAAATAAACACAGTTTTTGGTTTAAAGTTTTTCATATTTTTATGTTTTTCTGTATTAAAACCCAATCCTTTTCTTTTGAAATTACCGTTATGGTTTGGTTTCTTTCGATAACCTGAACCAGAACTGTAACCTTTTTTTTTGTTTTCTATTTGTTGAACTCTTGAAGTGTACTTTTTAGGTTTTTCAGAAAGATTTAAATCTTTTATTTCAGAAATATTGATTTCTGTTAATTTGAAAACCTGTTTGATCTTTTCAATTTGAACACTTCTTATTGGAAATTCCTCATCAGAATATAATTTGTCTGAATCATTCAAAGTATATGCCACTTTGATTGGTTCATTATTCAAATTAGATTTTGATAACAAGAATTCTTTATTGTAAACCTGTTTGACCGACGACTTTAGACTATCGACTGATGAACTCGAACTCTCGGATTCGGACTTTGAATCTGACTCCTCATCCTTATCCAACACATGATTGACCACTTTCTTAACTCAGACTCATGATCAGTGTCAGACGATGTGAACGTGACGTCAATGTTTTCTGGTAATTCATCAGTTGTTTCAGACTTCAATTTTATATTGACTGCCTTTTTGACTTGCTCCTCATTTGGTTTTCTGGGAGAATAACCTTCCCAAATCAGAGGCGGACACTTGTTATAACTGACACTCTGTTTCTTAGTAGTATCCTTCTCTTTCGGCTTCTCATCTTGATAGGCTTCTAAACCTGCAACAGTTGGATAAATTCTGTCAATCAAATAATCAGAACTAGAATAACTTTGCAGTAATCGTCTGATTCTTTCATTCTCTATTTTTTCAGTTTCCAACTCTTGCTTCAGCTTTGCACATTCTTCAATGTAGTAATTGATAGCCTTTTGCTTCGACATCATTACTGCATTCATCATCATTAATGCGTCTTCTCTTTCAGAATTTGTCTTTTGTAGACCATTCACTGTTCTATTCAATACATCATACGATTCTTTCACATAATTAAGATCGAACAGTAATTTTTCTTTCATCTTATCTTGCTCACTCAACTTCTCATCCTTTTCTTCACATTGTTTGCAAGATTCTGAACACTTTAAACACGGTTTGGAGACTTCAACAATCTTCTCTATTTCAACAATCTTTTCAACTTCAACTACATTCTCAGCTTCAATCACCTTCTCACCTTCAATCACCTTCTCAGCTTCAACCATCTTTTCATCAACTTGAACTTCTTTACTTTGTTCAGACTTTTCTTTTTGAGCAACACTCTCACATTTCATCTTTTTCTGTTCTTTTGCTGCTCGTCTCTCCTTCAGCTTCTTCAATCTATCTACAAAATAAAATTCAAAACTTTCAGGAGATAATACAGATTTTCCAATATTTATTTGTGTTTCTTCTTCATCATCACTATCAGATGATGATTGATCAAACACTGGAATACTTTCTGAACTATCATCTGAACCAACAAACTCTCCATCTTGATTCTTCTCATTACTAGCAAATCCTTTTATCCATTCCTTCATCAAATATGGCTCTTGAACTTTATGAGCAATCAATGCTACCATATTTGAATCAGGCGGAATGTATTTGTCCCAACTGAAACCTTCTGCTACTTTTTCATCATATTGATCTATTATACCAAAATAAGCTTTCTTGTTTGATTCTTCGATTGCCTTCCTAGCATGTGCAGTCTTTGAATCTTGTGATTGATACGGTTGTTGCGCAACCTGTTGATATATAGCTTTCCGATAATAATCATTATTCCCAAACAGATTCTTTGCTCCACCTGCTTCTCGATTGGTACATTCCTTCTTGAAATGTCCTTTCTCCCTGCATCGAAAACAAGTAACTTTAGATTTATCAAAACCCAAAGCAGAAACATTTGCATCCAGGAAATCATCTCTTCCAGTAATCATCTTGAATTTTTCAGCTCTTCTCAAAACACTCGCTAAGCACCACTTGATATACATCAGCTCCATTTCCTCAGCATCGATCTGATCATAATCCTCTTTCGTCAACATAGGATTTCCGATCCTTCCTGCAACCAACCCTTCATATGATTCCAATACTATAGCAAGTAACACCATATGACTTTTAACAACCTCTTCAGAGAAATTTTGACCGTTCTGAAGATGCAATGCGATATTGCAATGTAACACATGACCATTACTGCTGTTTGAGCTTTGGAACTGATGACTTGAGGTTGAACCTTTCGGATTAACACTTGGGTATGAAGAAAATCCACTGCTACTATTTGGACTTTGATTGACTGATCCAGATGAGTTTTCTGCACTGAAAGCAGTTTGGATCTTCGGACTTACTTCACCATCTTGAACACTCCCTTTGTAATACATCTTGATATCTTGTTGACCACTTGGATTGTTCATCCTAGCAATCTTTTGTTGCTCAAGATCCTGTCCTTCAATTTTTTCAATGAACTGAGAAATTGTCAAGTCATCATATTCTCCAGTGTTCTTCAATATCATCAAAAATGTACCCCATTCTTTCTGCGGTAATGCATCAGCCAATTTGTCGACCCATTCTTCTCGTTCTTTATTTATCTCTAACAATGACATTGAACGAACTAAGTGACAATATCTCTCAATCCGTTTCTTGGTATTTTCTCCCGGCAAACTCGTAAACAAATCAAATTCTTTCTTTAATAATGCCTTTTTATTCCTGATCATCTTCTTACTTCCCTCGAACTTAACTCGAAGAGCTTCCCAAATTGAACGTGAAGTATTATCATGTTGCAATAAAATGAATATGTTTTCTTTCACAGCTTGCTGTAACAGACTGATCATCATCTTTTCTGCTTTGTACATGTCTCATTGTTTATCCGACAATTCAGAAATTGTTTTATTCACTCCCACTTCTGTACGAGGTTTAACATACCTTTTCTCAATACACTCCCAAGATCTCAAATGATTAGCTTGAACCCAGTTTTCAAACCGATCTTTCCAACCATAATACTCTTCAATTCCCATAAGCTTCGGGGGTTTTTGCAACGTTCCAGTTTCATTTTCCATGTTCATGCTTTGAGCAATGGCAACAGGAGTACTCGGGGCGGTAGCAAACGCGTTATAGAATTCCTCTTCCATGATTTGGTAACAAGTTTTACAAATTCAGACACTTTCAAAATGAAATCAACTTTCAAACGAAATGGATTTGGTACGAAATGATACCCTGGTGCGAAATGATCTGCAATACAACTTCAAACGAAATGATTAATTCAAACGAAATGCAATTCCACACGAAATGGACGATTCGTGCGAAATGATATCCTGTTTCGTGCGAAATGACTAATTTCGTGCGCAATAGATGATTTCGTGTGAAATAGCAATACTTTCAAGCGAAATGAACTCTTTTCGTACAAAATGGGTGTTTTCGTACGAAATGACACACACTTTCAAACGAAATAGATATTTCGTGTGAAATGAAGTGTCTTTTTCACACGAAATGGCAATCCCAAACGAAATGAACCTGTAAAAGCTATTCCGTGCGAAATGAAATGCTTATTCCGCGCGAAATGCTGCTGACATCATCATATCGATCAGATTTTTGTCCAATTGATAAATTTTTTTGTTGATTTTAGATCCAATTTTCTTAAGGCTTTGTTAAAACAGTGTTTCGCTTATAATGTGAGAAAATCAAGCCAATTAAACCATGAAATTTTCTTTAATATTGAAAAGAAGGTGTAGAAGTCAGAAAAATGATGAAATCAAGCTGAATTCGGTAAGAACTCCTCCTCCTGAGCTCTGATACCACTTGAAGGATCGTTTTCACGACCAAACGAGTCGTTCAGAGGTGTTCTTCTCAATACGAGAGGCGGAAACTAACGTATCGAGTGTGAAACAGCTTGATATTCACTTTAATTGTCTTTTTGATTGATATAACAGCTTTTACAGCGAGTAGACACTTCAGCAGCACTTTGGCTCTGGAATCGGAAAGTTACAAATGAAACAAACAAGGCACCTATATATAGGCTATTGATTTCGTACGAAATAGCCAAAAGTGCATTTCGTGCGAAATGAACAAAGTTCATTTCGTACGAAATGACTTCTTGTCATTTCGTGCGAAACAGCCTCTAATACACATTTCCCGTTTTTCGTGCCCTGATCTTTCTAATCTAATACACGACTCGATACAAGACGAAGTCGACAGACATATGCACTAACAACACCCTTTTATAGTTTTAGAGGGCTATATGAACACATACACTAGCTTATACATAAACATATATATTAGCTATGCCCCCACAGTGACTACCCTTCGGTTCATGATTAAGTTGTCCTATTGAACCTATATATTGGGATCTCCAGTTAGCTAGGTTAGGTTTCCCTCATGTCCCTTTTCCATGGGCTTTAGTCTCATTTCACAACTTGATCTTTTATCAACCCACTGGTTATTGGATCCAAAATTATTTGTTGACTTCGCTAAGTCAACAACAATAATTTTCAGTTTAGATCAGTTGTCCTAACGTGTTCTTGACTTACTAGTCCATTTTGCCTTTTAGTCGATTCGTAAGACTTATAACTCGTGATCTCAACTTGGATCTAGTTATGTACCTTGTCTTTAGAATGACATGAAACTCAATTCATGGCTAGACACGTTTCCATCCTGCCTTTGGTATGTCATAATTGACATCTAACTAGATTTTTAATCTAATTAATTGGCATTCGAGTCCAATCTACTTGATTGACTCTATATAACCATTGTGTACTTCACTTGGTCATGCGTTTGCAATATATATTAGGATTGCAAAAATCCTGATTGCCAAACCTTCCATATTCAAATGCAAGTCACCCCCACATTTAAGTGTAATTGGATAACATCCAAAAGGGGTGATGAAAGGTTCTCCCTTTCATTTCGAGTTTGAGAAAACTTCCCAACTACCATTTAAACATACCCTAAAGGGTTTGTTTCTTAAATGGCTTCCCCCCTACATTGTTTGCATTTTAATTAAGTTTGAGTAATATTACTCTTGATGACTTTTAAGACCCACGTGATAGGATCAAAATATCCATATCTTTTTGTCAATGCAGTCGTCCAATTATATTACTCTACTCAGACTAATATTGCTCATAAGAGCTTCTGAGTTATATGAGTTCTTCACATATGAAACCGGATAGAATCATTATCAATGATCTATTTATTCGGTCCTCCCAAGTTATCCCTTTGGACCAAAATGAAGTTATATTTATAGTTTTGTTTTAGCACAAAATTCGTTCTTATGTCATCACATATTTTGAATGTTTAAAGTTAATTTAATCTCCGTCGAGCATATAAATTAACAAGTATTAGTCTAGCATGCTTTAGACCACAATACTCTAGCATGTGAACAGAAGAGGCATCATTCTGATTCTTCACATCCTTATGAGATAACGCACTATCTCTTCTGAACATTCGTTTCTTACTTTAGACACAATAATGAAATTTTATTTCAGCATTCCAAAACCATCGGGTTTAGAAAGGTCTCAAAACCATAGTTAACTCAATCCATTAGGATCATAACTCGTTTGCCTTTTTATCTTCAAGGCTTCACCATTGACTTCCTAAGGACTTAAACATAAGTCTTAATCTAAGTCACTTTGATGAAAGATCTTTGTATAAAATCACTCGAGTCTTGAGATATAGTTAATTAGATCGACTCTTAACAACAAGGCATTCATATATGCCTATAGTGATATATACATTTACATTGGTGTTTCATTAATACCATGTATTGGGATACTCTCCCAAAATGAGGACCAAGCCTCCACATAGTTTAAACAACATTGATGGTGGTAGAAGCATCTACATGTCCATCACTATTGTAAATTTCCATTAATAAATTTTCTAAATTTATTAAAATCATTTACAAATAATAACATATATTTCTTTCATATATTATATTCTTTGAAAACCTACATGCGCATTTCTATGTTGATGCTCTCAACATTAGATGACATATCTCGTTTACGTGTATTTCATCTCAAACCATTCACCACGTTTCTTACGATGCCGTTATGCATTTGATGTTTGATTTGTGACTTATTACATAAGTTATGATCACAACCCGCTCGTTGTGTTTGTGTAAATTACTTCTTACACTTTACTTTAAACATATATATCCTTTCTTATTTTGACAAAAAAATTAGTAGTTCAAAGAAAAAAAATATATGTCTTGCATATCTTTTATTATATTTAAACCATTTGTTTTATATAAAATAAACCCAAAAATAAACCCAAACGATAGTCTACCATTTATAATAAAATAAAAGTGGACAAATATAAAACGGATACACATCAAATGCGAAAGTGTTATTATTTTCAACACTTTGACCTAAATAAACGCAATTATATCGTTCGGTGTCATGTTTTGAGGTACTCCCTCATCTTGAAACTCTAAACTTGAATAATCACAAGTTGTGTAAAATATAAAGTTGTTTACAATTAACTACTCGTAAGTAGTTGAGCAACTTATTATATCTATAACAACATCGAGTTGTTTTTCACAAAATAGTCTTTCCAAGACTATTATATGGTTCAAGACATTATACTTCTCGTGAAAGTATCGAATCACTTATAATTCGCAAAGACATGTTTTATTCATTCAAAACTTTTCTCGTTTTTGCAAGTGTTTTAAAATTAAACTATATATTTTTATGTTTTGATTATAAATCAATACCATAAACCTTATAATAGTTTATTAAATAAAACAGTTTCAAACTCGCTCGTTTGAAAATAAAACGAATACTCATCGTTTTAATAATTGGTTTATCATATTCAAACCGTTTCTAACCCGCTGTTAGATAATAAACGATTACCAATCATTAAAATGAGTGGTTTGTATGATAATCAATTCTAATACGCTAATTAGATTTGTTTGACAAACATTCAAAATATTCGGTTTTTTTTATAAAGTAAACCATTTCTAACGCGCTCGTTAGAAATAAAATGAATACACTTATTCTCATAAGCCACTTTTGGTTTATTTAAATGAACACTTTCTAACACGCTCGTTAGAAATAAACATAAACCTTTTCTAACCCGCTCGCTAGAAAATAAACAATTGTCAAACTTTTTAAATCTTTTCTAACACGCTCGTTAGAAGTAATGATTACACAATTTGTTTTAGCGTTTATAAAAAATATAAATTATTTCTAATACGCTTATTAGAAATAAACAAATAAAATCATTTTAACGTATGTGAAAAAAAAAACCGTTTCTAACTCGCTCGTTAGAAATTTAATAGTTTAGACGAAACCGTTACAAGGTTTATTATCCAAAATAATTGTCTCCAACACGCTCGTCGGTAATTATTTGAAATAATAATCTTTTCTAACATGCTCGTTAGAAAATCTAAACGTATCTTTTCTAGCACGGTCGTTAGAAAATCTAGTCGTGTTTTACAAGTTAGTTTTACACAATCATCGTATCTAACATGCTCATTAGATATAAAAGATGATATTAAAACATATCATTCTATAAAATTCTAACACGCTCGTTAGAGATATAAAAGGTTTTAATGTTGTTATTCTTTCAACAACGTTTTTAACACGCTCGTTAGAAGATACTAAAACTAGTTATTTTATAAAATAATTACTTTCTAAAATGCTCATTAGAAAATAAATATATTTCAAGACTTTTAAAACCAACATTAATATATGAATTATGGTTACTAAAAGCTTATTAAAAGAAATTAAACGTTACAAACACTTTTGTAAGGGGTTACAAAATAAAATTTTCTAATACGCTCATTAGAAAATTTGGTATTTCAAAACATATTGAAATACATATTATTTTGTATATGGTTCGGTTTATCTAAACACGAACAAAAAACATGAACTCCAAACTTGAATCAAAGTGCTCGTTTTTGTAACACGGTATTCGGATTAAAGATTGTACTCCAATCATAAAAATAATCCGACTCGTTTCTACTACATATTATTTACAAAAAAAATATTTACAAGATTTTAACAAAAATCCATTTAAATATTTTAACTTTTGTGAACCTAAATCCTCGTATAGAAGAGATTTAAGATTGTAGCAACAATCTTCACCAAAGTTTGTTTTAAGATTGTATGAACTAAGTTCACTTTTTATTAAAATATATTACAAAATATATAATAACGAGACTCTCGTTATTTGTGGGAAATTCTTCTAGTACACCGGTTACATAAACTAAATAAATAAACATAATATACAATTTAATTGTACCAATCTTGATTCAAGTCGATATCTTTGGAAACTTCAACCGCACCTACGAGATCAAAACTCCGATACAAGACAAGCAAAATTGTTGACGGTATTGGTTGAGGCACGTGTTCAACACGCTTCCCTTAAAACAGATTCCGCGCCTCCTCTCAGACGGTTCTGTCTCCCAGGGTACAACAACCGGAACAGTATGTGTACTGCCGGAGAGGACTCTCATGCCTGAGATAGCACCATGTATAATTTGATGTTCATACAGTTAGGAAAATATAAAGTTGAGAAAGAATAATTTAGAGAGTGCTCCTCTCTAAATTTCCATGGAACAAAAAACGAATTTGTTGTGCCTATTTTTCTTCTTATTCTCAAACGAATAAACCATATTCATTTTATGATGAGATGCATAGACTCATTCAACCCTTTTAATGATTGTCATAAACAAGATCATTAATCTTGTAATTAACAAGATAATTAATCTTGTAATAAAAAAAGGGTTTAAACTCTAAATTAATGGATATTAAGTGGTAGTAAAAGAAAACTGCCATTCAACTTATGGCACTAGTGGAAACCGTCTAACTTTAACTCTCTAGTAAGTAGACTGGTTTGACCGGTCGACCCGCATGCAGGCGCGCCTTAGTTGAATCTGCACTGCACTTCCACGAAGACACACCTTCTTGCGCCACACGCTAATTGAAAGTCGCTGCGCATACCAGGATCTCACGCCACGCCATATAGAGTCGCGCGCCACACGGATGCCACAACGCATACCAGGATGCCACCTGGTCATGCGCCATCCAAATTCGTGCGCCACTTGCATTCTTTGCGCGCCTGAGAGGGCTGCGCCACATCATCCGCCTAAGTCACCCACTGGTGCGCCAATGATGTGCGCCATGCACATAAGGAGCTCGCGCAACATGCGACATGCCTTGGCATCCGCCTACGCCACCCAAGGGTGCGCCATAAGCGGACCCGCCATGTATCTGACCACGCGCTCATGGGCAATAATACAAAGACGATGTGCGAAGTTCAAAGTGCACCACATTGGGCCTATAGCCCATGTCACGCGCGCATAAGTACGGATGCGATGCACCCTTTGTTCCCCACTAGTGTTTGCTTTTAAGGAAACAATTTACAAGGAGTGCTCCTCCTTATATACCACTTTAAGTTTTGTCATCCCACCTATGTGGGACAAGGTGACAAATCTCAATCCATTTTTCTCATCTTTGTTTATTCCGAACATACAACTTCAAGCTTCGATATCTGATTCATCTTAGTTCTATTTGGACATAGTTTGAACACAAACCCATAAATAATTATTTATACAACACATATATAAATATTATTGATGTCCAAAATATTTAGTGAAAAACCCACTAATATTTCCAACATTCTTAGTGTAATGTTGCGACATGCTTATTTTTATGTGCATCTTAATAAAAGTATTAGTTGAAACCGACTTGTGAATAGTAATATAAAAGTAATCAAAGCACATATGTATATATTATCAAAGATACACACGATTTGGTTTTTTAAATCTTTTCCATTTTCGTTATTTTAATAGTATAATATAATGTCTTAATAAACTCCATGACATTTTGTATATGCATAGTATAATATAAAGTCTTAATAAACTCCAGAATAATATTGTGACATTTTTGTATATGCATTTCAATAAAAGTATTATTCAAAACCTAAGGGATCAAATATAATAGTTTTCTTATTATTGTGTTTTAATACAATTTTATATTCCATTTTTACAAATAATATATAATATTTTATAAAGTTCTGAATATAAACAAAATTTTGATATGTTTTTAACCAATTTAATTTGATTTTTCTTTAATATGTTGTGTTCGTAAACTTCTTTAAAAAAACTTAATACATAGCTGCAATCCGATATAAATTTTATTTATGATGGAGTTGTATCAAAATATAATGTGGTAAACTATACCAAATACTGGTACCATACCAGTGCCGTAACAAAACCAATGTTGACGAAACAAAAATTTGGCAACATCACCCTAGGTGTGTCCAACTAGTTCATTAGTTAACAAAAAAAACATTTGTCTTTAGCTTCACTATTATGAAGTTTTGCTAAAAATTGGACTAAAAAAGAAACCCAATCGAGTATCAAAACTATGAATACTAAAACGAAATGGACTAAATTTTATATATAGTTACAAATACCAACATCGGACACTTCGTTAAACTAAGCGATGCGACCGTCACACTGTGACGTATAAAGAAACCCTATAAATATATCTCATTTTGTACTCATTTAACCGCTTCATTCAAAATCAAATACCCTACTCTTTTAACATCCCAAATCTCTCACATCTTATTCTCAATCCTTCAGACTCTAATGTCAAGAAGTTGATCTCGAATGAAAGTTTGGAAGAAGATAAACGATGTCGGATAATCTCGAATGAAGCTGATGTTGATCTCGAATGAAGATGTATGATCTCAGATGAAAGAAAATGTATTTTTATGTATCTCGGGTGTAGTAGATGATGATGATTATTCGAGATGGTTATCTCGGATGAAAACAATATGGATCCGAGATGTTTATGATGCTTTGCAGATATGATGTTTTATTAGCTGATGATTGAATATGTTGGCTGTCTCGGATATGCTGATGATTGAATATGATGATGTCTAAATGATGATTTCGGATGAGTTATGATGATTCGAGATATATAAGAATTGTATCCGAGATGAAGTTTTAAGGAAAATATAGTGAATTTTTTTATGGGAGATGATCAGAGATGTGATTAGAGATGATGGGAGATGCTTAGAGATGCTTAGAGATGCAATGGGAGATGATTAGAGATGATCAGAGATGCTATTAGAAATGATGGGAGATGATTAGAGATGGTCAGAGATGCTATTAGAGATGATGGGAGATGAAGGCAATCTTCAACAGAAATTCAAATTTCTTGAAGAACACGAAGAACACGATGAAGATCTTCAACAAAAAATGCAGAATTTCTTGAATGTTTGATATCTAAATGGCTCTGATACCAATTGTAAGTCCCGAAATCCGGATCAAACAATCACCAAGGATGGGCGGAATCCAAACTTGATGATCTTCAAGAAATCAAGAGGAAAGATAGAAGATTTGTTGAATTGAAGGCTTAATCTTGCATACAATATGATTGTCAAATACAAGATTCTAAAACAAACAACCAACACTTTGCCCCTAATTATCATTTCGTATTCATAGTAAGGGTTTAGGGAGCATTTCCCCCAAAACCCTAGGCCCATATTCCCCAAAGCCTACTCTAATACCCCACCTTCTAGAAACTTGATCCATTTAGCAACAATCCTACTAATCCATGAACCTATAGGTCCTAACAGAGAATGAGGTGAAGTGATAAATAGATCTCTAAGCAGATTAGATCTATTTATACTAAACTAAGTACAAAATGTTTGTTTGCAATCAGTTGACGTCACCCTGATAGTGACATCTAACATTCCTAATAGAAAGGATTCTACATATGTTAGCAAACATCTGCGGAGATCTAATCATCTGTTCTATTACATGAAAAGTCTGTTCTAAGCTAAGTACTGTTTCATTGAGTAAACCTCTGTTCTTCAAACTACTGTTGGCTTGTATCATACATATGTTTGGCCACAACAGATGTTTGCTCCTCATGATCAGTATTTTGCTTGAATAAAGATTTGGCCTTGAACAATGGTTCCTTCTTCTTCAATAGTGGTTCCAAGGCTTCAAACAGATCTTTGAATGTCTTGAAGAGATATTCTGATTAGTGTTCAAGATTCACTATCTTTGGGAGGAGAATACTTCATTAACTGTTTCTTTCTTGATCAAGAGGTCATGTTTTGGCTTTTGAATATCTTTTGTTCATTTGTAGGTCCAACAGATTAGGTATACACGGGTTTGCAACCTTATATGCATAACTTCATGAGAATGATTAAGCATTCGAAATTAGCACCAAAGTATTTTGGACCTTTTTTGGTTGTGGAAAAAGCGAGGGCTATTGCTTATAGGCTTGATCTACCAGATGATGTCCTCATTCATCCTATATCTCATGTTTCCCTCTTGAAAAGTGCTAATGGGCCTCCTGCTACGATCATTCCTATACCCAAAGATTTCATTTCTGCTTGCAGCCATTAGCAATTATTGATCGCACGTTGGTCAAGAGGGGAAGCCAGACAACAATAAAGGTGTTAGTGCAGTGGAAAAATCAGACTCTTCAGGATGCTACATGGGAGTATTTGGACGAGTTAAAGTTGAGGTTTCCATATTTTGCGCTCCTTCCTTGAGGACAAGGAAGTTAGGGAGGGAGTTTTGATATGAATAATTTGGGGTCTACTTAGTTTTTTTCTATTTAGTTGTTTAAATAAGGACCTAATAGTTATTTCTACAACTTCAGGGACCTATTGTGTATTTTTATGATTGTCAATTTGAGGGTTTTGTTAAGTCAGTTGTATGCGCCATTTGGGGATATGAAAAATTATGAAAAATTGCTCCTCTCGTTCGCTCCGCTCTATTCCCGAGTCTCATTTAACAGAGGGAGGGGAAATAAATGAGATGAAAATATGAAAAAAACCATGTTCCCGAGATTTTTTAAGGATAGAAGGGGAGGGGAAAGGAGGGAAAAGGGAAGAAAAATTGTATGTATATTTATCCTCCCAAATTGGAGAGATTAGGAGAGAAAATCTTATTAATTACTAAATTACCCTCATATCTAATTAAAATGTTTTATGTTAAAAGGGTATGATGGTAAAATTGTTCCTTTCTTTTCTTTTCCTCCTAACTAGGGAGCACATAAAATGCTTGCTTTCTTCTCTTTTCCTTTACTTTTCATTAAACTGGGGACCATGGAAAAATCATATCTTTTCCTTCATTTTCTCTCTTAATTCATTTTCCTTCCCCCCCCCCCCCCCCCGCGGTTAAATGAGACTCGGGAACACAGTTCAACTTCTTCTCTCTCATTTCCCTCTTAAATTCTCTGTTCGTATCAATATTTTCCTGCAAACAATGTGTCTGTGAATGTTTTATTTCATACGTATTCGAATAAAAGTTTGTTGTTGAATAGTTTTAAACTCCGATTATATATAGAGTCTCAGAAATTAGAAAGAAATGTTATTGTTAAAACTATGGAAGCACATGAGAGCAAAATAAGTGATGTGATTAAAGATTTTGTTATTAAGCTTGACGATCATGCATTCTCAATAGAATTGCTACTTATCAATATAGGTGATTAAAGATTTTGTTATTTAGCTTGACAATCATGAATTGTCACTAGAATTACTACCTTTGAATATAGGAGGATTTTATTTGGTTAGAAACTAATCGAGCCTGACTTAATTGAGGGATGAGGAAGTTTTAGAATTAGAAATTCTTCATGGTCAAAGGATCATGGTAGTTGGTGATTGACCCAACGTCAAGTGAGCATGATTACTCTGCTTGAAGGACGAAGCCCCTAAGAATGGGATGTGATGCATTCTTAGTGTATGAATTGATGTTGATCAAGAATGAAAGATCCATGACTTGCCCATTGTGGCCGAATTTCCAGACGTTTCTCTAGAAGAGTTGCATGGTTGCCACCAGACAGGTTGTTTGAGTTCCAAACCGATTTATTGCCTAAGACCACCCGTAGTGGTGAAACATTCCGGCGTGATCTCCCTCAAACACGCCTGATAATGCCGCCGCCCCACCACCGCCCCGCGTGATTCGGCGTTATGTTGCGGAAATCCCCCTCCAGCGTTGTTTAAAACACGCTCAAAAGGGTTTGGGGTGGCCAATCAGATGTATTCCACTATTTCTTGACCAATCCCCTTTTTTGTTAGTTTTTTGTTTTATTTAATTCTTTAAACCCCTTTTTAACATAATACACACATCCCCACTACACCCATTTTAGAAAAAACGTCCAATAATGCCCCTTGCTGACTGGACTGCCACATGGCGGAAAACGCCCAAGGGTGGGGGCATTATTCACCCTTACCACTACGCATGGTCTAAGATTGCACATATTCAATAATTTGTGAATACTTGAACGATTTGTGAAAACTTCCTAGTTATGTTTGAGAGAAATTTAGGGATTTAAGCGTTCTTTATGTTTGAGAGCACTTTATGTTGGAGGGTACTTTGAGTTTGAGAGTACTTTGTATTTTAGTATAAATTGACGCTTCAAATGCCATTTTTAGTATGTGTTATTATACTGAGATTACCAACCGTATAGGAGCTCACTCAAGTTTGGAAGGGGCTTAACTTATGTTTGCATGCATGTATGTACATATGAAGAATATGCTATGGCTAATGCAATTTTTCTTCATCTATGTACTTGTTTTTTGTTGATTATTTGATCTCGCACACATCCGTCTCTATCCTATTTGATTCAAGAGTTGTTCGGTTCCTAGACAGGTCTACGTTCTCCAATGTTTTCCATTTGATTCTTTTAATCATGAGATAAAATATAAGCACAAGTTTGTTAACCGACAACTGGTAGAGATAAACAACGAAATAAACTGAAAAGACACCAATTAAAAAAAGAATGTTCATTTGAGATAGGGTCATTGGTTGCTTAAATTGTCACTAAATCACATGGTATTACTGATATTCATGAATGAATAGTAAATGGCTCAACCTCAAACATAACACGAACACTATAATGTTAGGGAGTGTGCAGGTTAGAGTTGATACTTTTGATACATATAACACATATATAGGCCGTGTTCAATTTTACATAGGGTATCAATACATTCCTACTTTTTATGTGCACATCTCCCCCAGAGGTGGCGTATAGGGCAATAAGAGGAGTATAGAGTGTGAAAGCATTAAATGTGTCAGAAAAAGGGTTTTGATACGCCTCTCATTGCCCTATGAGAGGCGTATAAGGTTGTGGTAGTTGGAGCATTAAACCCTATACGCCTCTCATTGGGCAATGAGAGGCTTATCGGCACGACTTTTGATGAATTTAAGGTATAATTACTGACATGCAGGGAGTTCAGTTTGAAAAAGCGTAAAAGTGACCTCATACGACCCTTATCGACCTATACGACCCTTATCGACCAAGAATGTTTATTTACCCAAGCATACGTGATTTATTTGATTCAAAATTTATCAAACTCACAAAATACCGATGAAATGATGAAAATTCTCAAATAAAAACATTGGTTGAGACCGTGAAGCATAAAGATGTCATTTTGGGACATTGGTAAGTTTTTTGGCGAAGATTCGAACCAGTTGTACGTCTCTGAAAGCGTTTGGTTATCCGGCATTGATTGATGTGAGGAGGAAGTTGTGTCCGTGCCTCGTTGTGATGACGGGGGTGTGTGACCCGTGTTACCTGACTTGAACCAGGTGTTTGTAGATGGGGGGAACCATCTTACATTGCCCAAAGTTATCCGCGACACGAATACGAGACTTACCAATCGTATATGGAAAACCAACACAAGTTAGAGTATGAGGAAGGTGCTAAGGAGTTTGAGGAAAATGATAACGAAGTCGAAGAAGGTGCTAACGACTTTGAGGAAAATGATAACGAAGTCGAGGAATGTGCTATGGACTTTGAGGAAAATGATAACGAAATCGAGGAATGTGTAATGCACTTTGAGGAGGGTGTTGACGACGACGAAGGTGCTAACGAGGAAGGTGTTAACGACGACGAACGTGCTAAGGAGGAACGTGCTAATGAGGAAGGTTCTAATGACGAGAAAAAAACAAAAAAAAAAGTATGACATAACCGTCAATTACGTGTTATTCGTGTTATATAATGTTGATATAATTTTAGAGTGAAAAAAATGATTTTGTATACGTGTTATTCGTTATATATAATTTTTACTAGGTAGGAGAAATCTAGAAAATGTTTGACCCGACCCGACCCGACCTTAACCCGAACCCGACCCAAAAATTGTGACATACATATTAAACCCGATTTCGTTATCATTTTGGTGAAATATTATATATGTTCTAGTGAAATATTTTGTTAAAAATAAATTACTTAGGCTTGTAAATGAACCGAACGAACACGAACGAGGCATGTATACTGATTAAAAGTAGAAAATGTATGACCCGAAATTTCATACGAACCCGAAAATGTGTCATACATATTAACCCGAACCTTATGTTCAACCCGAATTTTTTTATTGTTTTTTTGACAAATTAATATATTAATTTCATTTATGTGGATTTCTAATATACCTTTTTTTTGAGGTATTTGGGTCACTTGAAGAGTTGAAGAATTGGGTTTACAAAAGAGAAGTTGCGAAAGGTTACGTCATTGTGACCCAAAGAACGATAACAAAGTTCGTCAGCAAGGACAGTGAAGATATGGTTGCAATGCGATCGTGGCGGCGAACCCAAAAGTAAAGCAACAGTTCGGCGTTCCGGTAGCAAAAAGGTGGGCTATCCTTTTAGTCTGATAGGGAAACTAGACTCAAGTAGTGGTAATTGGAGGTGGAAAAGAAAAACATTCATAACCATGAGCCTGCTGAATTTCTCGAGGGCCACGCGTTTGTTAGAAGGTTCACCCCGGACGAAGAATCACTGGTGGAGAGACTTTATATGAAAAACATGGAGCCTACAAATAAACATTTAACCATAAGAAAACAAAACCACACAGCGTGTGCATTCTACAAGACGTACAAAACACGATAATAAAGATTAAACTCAAAATGTACGGCGATCGAACTCCAATGCAGATATTGGAGAGCATGTTGCAAGAAGAAAGGTACGTTTATTTCACCAGGGTGAATCCCTCCACAAACGCGGTCGAGGAGGTTTTTTTCATTCATCCGGACTCGTACAACATGTGGCGTGCATTCCCACATGTGTTGATGATTGATGCTACCTACAAGACGAATAAGTATAAGCTTCCGTTTATTCAAGTTGTGGGTGTGACATCGACACACAAGTCTTTTTGTGTGGCTCATGCGTTTGTCTCTAAAGAAAAAAAAGATAACTTCTCTCAAAGAATTGTTGATAGATTGTATGGAGCCATGTGTAATTGTAACAGATAGGGATCAAGCTTTGATGAATGCTTGCGATAAAGTATTCCAAAAAGCTTCCAAATTGCTATGTAGGTGGCACATCTCACAAAATATTCTAAAACACTGTCGGGCAAAATTTACGGATGAAGACAGGAAAATATTCAAGCTTTCTTGGTCTCGACTGTGTAGTTCTCCCACTCCGATGCTATACAATTATAACTTTGAGCGGCTTTTCACGCGACTGACTAACGACGAACGATCAGGTACATATTATATTAGTTTACATACATTCATCCATACATATATACATACAAATATTACAAATCGTTGTATTCAATTTTTTTCAGATGTTCTGGATTATTTGTATAATGTGTGTGTTATGGGTGGTTTTCCGAACATATATCTTGAATTATATCCTGACATTATTGCTTTTGTTTGTGACAAGGATACCGGATCAGGATATTGGTAACTTCCTGATGCAGTATCCTGGTGTTTAATAATTGTTCACGTGCAGATTAACATGGCAGACTTGCAATGTTCAAGTGGATTGGTTCTCCCTGAAGACTCGGACTAAACGGTTGAGAGGAGAACGTTGAAGCCACAAAGAAAGGGTCTCCAACGTTCTAGTGGGAATATTCGAAGCATCCCCTATTTTTAGGATAGGTTGTTATTTCTTTTTACTATATAAAGGAATGATCGGATCGCTAAGACACACAACGGTTTACACACACTTCTGCTCTCTACTAGCTGCAATCACTCGCAATCACCTACACTCACACTCAAAATTCATTGTAACACTTAGTTGATCCGTATCATATCCTGCACTGTATCCTGAAATTTGAAGCAATAAGAAGAACTAGGCAGCTGTGATTGTCAGCTCCCAAGGTTTTATGCCGGCGATCTAAACTGATCAAGGGCTTTCCTCGCACATCTCGTGTCACCCTTTACTTTTTTGCTCCTTGTTTGATTACTGATATAGCTCGATATCCCGAGCTATATCCTGAAATAGTTTTTTTTTTGCAAACAACCAAACCAGGATATTTTCAATACACATTGTTAGCACACTACCTCACAAAACTAATTTGATCACTAATTTGCTTACGTAATTTTTGACCAAAACAATTTGGCGCCCACCGTGGGGCAAGTGGTGCTATTTCTACTAAAAGCTTTCTTAAAATCGTTACTTGGTTTTCTATTTTCAAAGCTTTTTGCTCAACTATTTTCAATGGCCTCAAAATCAAACATGAGCTCTTCTACCATGTCCGCTACAACCTCTGCAACAATTGTTTCGGTGCTTCCACCACCTCCAAGGACGCAAGCTTCTTCACAGCCTCAAGCTCCTCCAAGAAGGACCGAAACTCACGTGGCTCGGGATATTATTCCCACTCAGAATGTTCAAGGATCCGCTGCTTCAGGGAGAACCCCTATTATGGCTTCTAATGATGAAATTCTAACTTTGTTTGGTAGTATATAGGATCAGATGAAGCCGCAGCAGGAAACCAAACAAATGCTGATAAGAGAGATACAACTTTTGAAATCCAACTCAAGTAGGCCTGCTGAGGATACTGTCACTCCCTTGCAGCCCAGAGCATTGAACTTTCGTTCGGCAGTATACACCGAGGATAACAAGGGCAATATTGTACCTTGTCATTCCCAGAGTCATGCTCCTGAGATACCCTCATCGGTCAGGGTATCAACTGTGAGAAGCTCAGGATATGCTCCAGGATATGGCCAGAATCCTCAGGCTGGTAACGTGTCTAATAATACTAATACTCTTGCTACTAACGGTGTTGGATCTTTGCAGGATACAGGTATGACATCGGCACTCTCTAGGGAGCTTCAGAAGTTGAAGGATATGATATCAAGTGTACCTGGGGTTGTTCAGCCCATTCCGAAAGTATCCCAGGATAGTCACAGGATATCCCGGTTTGCATATCCTATATGTGATGCTGAAATCCTGAAAAGATTTCAAACCCCCAACATAAAGCTTTATGACAAAACTACAGATCCTGAAGAACATGTTGCACAATATAGGGAAAGGATGGAGATTAACCTTATCCCCCTGGATCTCAAGGAAGCATGTCTCTGCAAGGGTTTTGGTTCTACCCTAACAGGATCAGCCTTAAAATGGCTCCTAAATGTTCCACCACATTCAATTACATCATTTGCTCAATTAGTTAATTTATTTAATAGTCAATTTTCTTGCAGTCGAAGTTTTGAAAAACTAACTAGTGATCTCTACATGATAACTGAAGGTCCTCAAGAATCCCTAAGGGATTATGTGAACAAATTCAGCAGTGAATCCTTGGACATCCCACACCTTGATGTTGCTACAGCAGTCCAAGCATTCAAGATGGGACTACAAAAGGATTCCCAGTTTTATCAGGATCTTGTAATGAATCCTTGCAGGAACCTTGATGAAGCTCGGAACAAGGCTCTGAGATATATCAGACTGGAAGATGACAAAAAGATGCAAGAGAGGATGAATTCATCCTCAACCTATGAATCAACTAACAGGAAATCAGAATCCTCATACAAACCATATCGCTCTAAGCCATATGGCAGAAATGACAGCAAGAAAGTGAATGCTGTTGAGGATGAGGATCCTGAGGAGTATCTTGAATTGTCAGAATATTGTTTCTCTGTTAATATACCCGAACTAATGTATGCTATGCAGGGTTTGGGAGATAAAGCCAGGTGGCCCAGGAAAAACCAGCATAAAGCTAATTGGAAGGATAAATCCATATGGTGTGCTTTCCATGAGGATTTTGGACACGTTACGGAAGATTGCATAGCCCTGAGGAAGGAAATAAGCTATCTGCTAAGCAAAGGATATTTAAAGGACCTTTTGGGCAGAAAGAAAAATAAGGGTCAGGATATTGAGCAGGATCCTGAACGAGCAGCATCACCTCCTGCGGATGCCAAGATAATCAACTTTATCTCATGAGGATCAGACATTTGTGGAACCACTTATTCTGTAGCAAAGAGACATGCGAAGGAGGCTAAGGCAGAACGTGGAGATAAGCCGACCAGGATGACAACCCTCACAACCAATAAAGTGATAACGTTTGATAGTGACGACAGGGATAGTGTCCAGCATCCTCACCATGATGGTTTAGTGATAACTTTATATATTGCTAATCATTTTGTGTGCAGGATACTGGTGGATAATGGCAGCCCCGTCAACATTATTCAACTAGAGACGCTGAAAAGGATGAACATTTCCCAGATGGAGATCACATCAAACTCCTCTGTACTTGTAGGGTTCAGTAGAGAGGCTAAAAATACTGTTGGAGAAATAAAGCTACCAGTATATATTGAGGGTGTGAATTCAATGCAACGTTTCTGTGTCATTAACTCCTTATCCTGCTACAACATAATATTGGGCGGACCATTGATCCATGATATGAAGGTTGTCCCATCAACCTATCATCAGTGTATCAAGATTCCTACCCATTGGGGGGTTGTCAAGGTGGAAAGTGATCAACAAGAGGCAAAGGAATGTTATTCTTCCTCGATGAAGTCCTCAACAAAGCCTAAAGCAGGATAACAATTAAATATACGAGCCCAGGATATCGTGGAGGCTTTAGAGCAGGATGTTAAGAAAATTATCCTGGACCAGGATAATCCTGATATCTCGGTGCTCGTAGGAACAAATATCCCTCAGGATATTGAAAATAAATTAACTAACTTTTTGAAATGCAGGATGTCCACATTCGCATGGAAGCATGAAGATATGACAGGTATTTCTAAGGATTAAATAACTCACAAGCTTGGAATCGACAGGTCTTCCAAGCCCATTCACCAAAAGAGAAGGAAGTTTGCTCCTGAAAGAAACGTAATTATACAGGATGAGGTTGAAAGATTGCTGAAATCCAAGATGATTAGGGAAGTCAAATTTCCCAAGTGGCTAGCAAATGTGGTCGTAGTTCAAAAGAAGAATGGGAAATGGAGAGTTTGTGTAGATTACACAGAGTTGAACAAGGCGTGTCCTAAAGACCCATTCCCTCTGCCTCATATAGACTCAATGGTGGATGCAACTGCCGGTCATGAGATGTTAACCTTTATGGATGCATCCTCAGGATTCCAGCGGATCAAATGGAACCTTCCGACCAGGAGGATACTGCTTTCATGACACCAACATGTATCTATTGTTATACTACTATGCCATTCGGTTTGAAAAATGCAGGTGCAACATACCAAAGATTGGTGAACATGATGTTTAAAGACAAACTGGGGGACACCATGGAGGTATACATTGATGATATGGTGGTAAATTCCAAGAAGGCTGAGGATCATCTCTGGGATATTGAAGGAGCATTTGATATCCTGGATCAGTATAACATGAAGCTAAATCCTGCCAAGTGCCATATTGGAGTGGGGGCTGGAAAGTTTTTAGGATATATGGTGACTAAAAGGGGGATAGAAGCAAGTCCGGAACAAATCAAAGCTATCCTGGATATCAAGTCACCATCCAACATGAAAGATGTGTAA
This sequence comes from Helianthus tuberosus, assembly GCA_030545235.1. Classification (NCBI taxonomy): domain Eukaryota; kingdom Viridiplantae; phylum Streptophyta; class Magnoliopsida; order Asterales; family Asteraceae; genus Helianthus; species Helianthus tuberosus. The sequence goes on from CM060358.1 coordinate 148,382,597, forward strand.
AGATTAAAAGGACGATTAGCGGCATTAAACAGGTTTATATCAAGATCCTCAGAGAAATGCAAGGAATTCTACGATATCTTGAAGAAAAATAAGAAATTCGTGTGGGGAGAAAAGCATGAAGCAGCCTTGTAGGAGTTAAAGCAATATCTTTCAACTGCACCTTTATTGATGAAGCCTGAGGATGGTGAACCATTATCCCTGTATCTTGCAGTATTAGGGAATGCAGTAAGTGCTGTTTTGGTAAAGGATCATGAAGGTCAGCAGTATCCTGTTTATTACGTTAGTAAAAGTTTATTAGATGCTGAAACTAGATATTCACACTTAGAAAAATTGATATTAGCCCTAGTTATGGCATCAGCTAAGCTTAGACATTATTTTGAGACACATAGGATTCATGTTAAAACTAATTATCCTGTTAAAAATGTGCTTAGGAAACTTGAAATGTCGGGTAGAATGGCTAAGTGGTCAGTAAAGCTAAGTGCATATGATCAAGTATATGAACCTAGGAATGCTATAAAGTCTCAGGCTCTAGCAGAATTTGTGGTTGATTTCAGTAGTGATATTCAAAATGAAGTAGACCTAGAAGTACAACAACTAAGAGAAACCCTAGAATCCTGGACATTATATACTGATGGTGCATCTAATGTGAGAGGAGTAGGATTAGGTATACTACTAAAATTTCCACAAGGGGACATATTACCCCAGGCTATAAGATGTGAATTTCCTGCCACTAATAATGAAGCAGAATATGAAGCTTTGATTGCAGGATTAGAATTGGCCAGGAGTATGAATATTAAAAGTTTGCAAGTATATGTTGATTCCTTGTTAATTACTAATCATTTTAATGGATCATATGAAGTCAAAGGAGAAAGGTTAATCGAATATCTTGAAATTCTCAAAAAATTAGCAGGATATTTCAATGTTTTACATTAGAACAGGTACCAAGGGAAGATAATGCCGAGGTAGATGCTTTGGCGAACTTAGGATCATCAGTCAGGATACCGGAAGGAACTCAGATACCAATACTACATATCCTGTATCCTGCGATGGAACACTTCAAGTCCCAGGATAAGGAAGTAGCAAGTATCCAGGATCCTAATGATGGGTATCCTAAAGAGAATCCTGAATCATGGACGACTCCAATCATGAAACACCTTAAAGAAGGAGAAATCCCAAAAGATGAGAATCCTAAGGCTTTCAGGATGAAGGTATCTCGTTTTACTATTATAAATGATATTTTGTATAAGAAATCTCTTGCAGGTCCATACCTAAGATGCTTGGAGGATCCTGAAACCAAGGAGGTACTTCAGGATATACACGAAGGGCACTGTGGCAACCATACTAGGGGAAGGTTATTATACTCAAAGGTGCTAAGATCAGGATACTATTGGCCAACGATGAGAAGAGATGCTGTAGAATATGCTCGAAGATGTGATGCATGTCAAAGGCAGAACAATATACTGCATTAGCCTCCTGAGCCACTATATCTTATTGTTTCCCCTTGGCCATTCATGAAATGGGGTATGGACATAGTGGGAAAGCTTCCAAAAGCTCCAGGAGGAAAAGTTTTTATGCTGGCAATGACAGATTATTTCTCCAAGTGGGTTGAAGCTGAGGCATTTGTCTAAGTCAGAGATCAAGAAGTAGTATCCTTCATAAGAGGAATATCCTGACTAGGTTTGGGATACCAGCTGAGATAATCTGTGATAATGGCTCTCAGTTTATCAGTAAAAGGACTACTGATTTTTGCAAAAGTTGGGGAATCAAGATGATTACATCCACTCCGGTACATCCTCAAGCAAATGGACAAGCATAATCCTCAAACAAGATAATAGTCAACAATTTGAAGAAAAGATTAGGAGCTAAGAAAGGAAGATGGGCAGAAGAGTTACCCTTTGTCTTATGGGCTGATAGAACAACAGTAAAAAGTGCAACTGGGCAAACCCCATTTTCCTTGGTGTTTGGAGCAGAAGCGGTGATCCCGATGGAGATGGTAATACCTACAACAAGATCAAGCCTCCGAGATCCTGAGATGAATCCTGAAGCTTTATGTCAAGAGTTGGATACTGTTGATGAAACAAGGGATGCAGCAAAGCTAAGGATGGCAGCATATCAACAGAGGATATCCAAATCATATAACCAGAATTTGAGGACTAGAAGATTTCAAGTTGGAGACTGGGTGTTGAGAACAGCTTTCCAGAATACAACCAACCCTGCCGATGGAAAATTAGCTCCAAAATGGGAAGGACCCTACGAAATTGAATCAGAATCTGGGAAAGGAGCATACCGACTCAAGAATATGGAGGGGGATATGTTGCCAAGATCCTGGAATGCTATACACCTCAAAGCTTATTTCAAGTGAGTTTAGAATTTAATTTCTAACTCAGAATGGTATGGATTCTATTTCTATTTAAATATGTTTGGTCTTATTTATTCTTTTGAACCCAATACTGACTTAAGCATCAGAGGGGTGTTAGTCAAGCTAACACCCACCTTAGTTTGAAGGTATTTTGTAGGATACGCTTCAGGATGTTACTCCAGGATATATACTCAAGATGAACCGAAAGATTAGAGGATTGGTCTCCTCTCTCATGTTTAAGGGATCCTGATCCCTTCAAAGGTTTAACGGTATTCACCTTTCTCTTGAATTGGGTTTACCTGGCCTGGAGCGCAAGTTGTCCGAGAATAGTTCAAGATAGCGGGACCAGTTCATGTAAAAGTGGCTGACAATTTTGTTATTATTGGCTATATCTTGGATCCTTAAGGTATACGAGGATTGATCACCCTCTTTCACGAAAGGGTATTTTCATACTCTCTAAGGTTTAAAGGTTTTCACCTTTCTAAGTTTTGGAGTTTATACACTCCCGCCTGTAGCGCACGAAAATTTGGGATTATCCCCAGCATACTTAGGGTTTATCCCCAGAATATTGAGGATCTATCTCCAGGATATTTAGGGTTTATCCCCAGTAATACTAAAGTTATATACAAGTATAACATCAGTTGTGATCGGGTTGATGCACAAAAATTCCTAAGTGTTTAAAAATAACATGCACAGGGGACATCCCTCAAAAGATATTGCGAAAAGCTCAAAGGATCAAGTCTGGATTTGGTGTACTAAGTCTCCCAGACAGGGGACATCCTTGATGGGAAGTTTACAAGAAAATTGGAGTTTAAGGATGGGGAAGTATTCTATGAATATTTCTGGTATGATCTCTCCTTTTTTACCCTTTAAGAGCCTTATCTAAATTATCAAAGTTTTTGGAATTATGTTTGACAAAAGTCTTAATAGAATATTAAGAGTATCCTGACCAAGATATTTCCTCAGGATACTTGATCAGAATATTTTAAATATCATAGATATTGGAATTACATTCAAAACAAACAACATATAACAAAGTAAGAATGGACAACAATGGATAAGGCCAAAAAAGGTTAGGTTAAAGATTGTGCTTTTGGTTTTATCTCAAACCGAGACCCATCCACCAAAAGCACGAGTAGTTTTAACCATATCTACTTAACAGTTGAAGGTTTCATCTTGAAACTCAAGATCCCTCCGCCTCCAACTGTTATATTGTTCAAAATAAAGCATACTAAGGATTGATGACCAATGGCTTCGTCCTGAAACTCAGGATCCCTCCACCTTTAGCCATCAAATTGTTCTAAAGTGCAGGAAATTAAATTGTTCAACAGACAGAAAAGTAAATTGTTTAACAACTACCACAACCATCAAGATAAAAAGTGGGCTCTGGCCTAGGCATAAATATCCATCATTGCCCACTTCGCTGCTTTCAAGGGGCAACACCCTCTTCAACCATGGCTTCCACAGCATCCTCACCAGCATCCGCACCAGCATCACCACCAGCATCCTTCCCAACATCAGCATTAGCGTCGACCGCCTTAGCAGGTTCCTCAACCCCAGGCTTCACAGGATGCTCCACGGGATTGCCACCAAGATCCCTCAACTTTGTCTCCCAAGCTTCAACATTCCATGAAGGGCATTCAAGGCCCATAGCCTTGGCCTCATAGGCCATTTTCAACCTAGCTTGGAGGAGGGAGATGACAACGGAACTCTTAAGGCCATCTCAGTATGAAGCCATATCCTTCTCATGTTGGACCTGGGCAGCGTCGGATTTGGTTTGAGCCTCATGGGTGATCTTCTTGATGGCAGCATGGTGTTCCTGAGTCATTGCTTTATATTTGGCTTCATAGTGCTCCGACTTGGCAGTGGCGATTGCTGCTTGATCCGCGATGGTGGTTTCAGCCTTCTTCAACTTAGCCTCTAACATCTTGTTTGTAGGAAAATTCTATTAAGGGTAAGTGGTCGTCCCAATTTCCTCCAAAGTCTATCACATAGGCGCTTAGCATATCTTCCATCATTTGGATTGTCCTTTCACTTTGTCCGTCCGTTTGAGGATGATAAGCGTGCTTAGATTTAATCGGGTTCCCATTGCTTTTTGGAAACTTGTCGAAAAATGAGAAGTGAAACGACTGTCTCTATGAGACACAATAGATAAAGGTATTCCATGTAACAAAACTATTTCATTCACATATAACTTGGCTAAGTGTTCCATACTGAAAGTTTCTTTCATTGGTAAGCCCTCATGAATCCTCTTAAAGGAACACTAATTGCTCAAGACCCTGCAATCAGATGAACAGGTATAAGTATATGTACTTAGAATATATAGTCAGCATATATGTGCAGGATATAAGATAAGGATACCTACCTGGTTGAGGAAGCCGGTCATGAATTTGTTGGATTCTGAGAACCCGTGATTCTCGAATGGAAAGACATCGGAGGCAACAGGGGAATCTGGTTCCTTCCTTTTGCTGGAGCTCGAGGCACGCGGCTTCACGACAGGAGAAGGCTTGGGTACGGCTGCTGCTTTGGAGCTGGTTACTGGTTTGGAAGCAGTAGAAGGTTTGCTGGGTTCCTTCTTCACTTGGACAGGGCCAGAATAGTTGTCTAACTCTTCGAGCTCGAAGGCTTCTGGAATCTTGACTGGTGCTGCATAACAGGGAAAAATCTAAATCCCTACTCATATTTTATATTTTACTAATTAAATATATGGAAAATTATATGGTCCTTACCAGACTTGTCAGATGAAGAATATTGGCTTGAAATTGGAAGATGCAATGAAAAGGTTCTATCACTATCAGGCAACTGATAGACCCTGTTGATTCTCTCTTGGGATTTTTCAGTGGGAGGAGCCAACTCTTTGAAGTTTGTTGTATAAAAACATAAGGATGTTAGTGCAGGATACATCATCAGGATATGTTTGGGGATATCTTAAAACCCTAAATCCTACCAGAAGTCAACAATTTCACCGGAAGGCTATCACCTTCGGCAATGGAGTCCCGCTTAACAAAGAAAAATTTACGTTGCCACCCATCCTTGTTTCTTGTTACTTTGTGGATGAGCGGATTGCTGGAGGTTGAGAAAAGTAAGAAACAACTTTTCCCGTGGGAACAGAGACGATAAGCAATCGGGATATCCTCGATACAAAGGTTAGGGACATGAAGGTCTTTGATCTAGTTGAGCACAATTAGTACTCTCCAAACCATGGACATTGTTTGGGCAAAACTAAGACTAGTGGTACGGAAAAACTGCATGATAAACTGAGGAAAAGGATAGCGAAGGCCAAGAGAGAAAGGTTATGCCTAAAAGCAGATCCACTCTTCGGATGATACGTCTGATCGAATACTTCGGTCAAAAGGACGAATGACCGCCTTGTCGGAAAAAGCACCGGAGGTTCATAGTGCAGCGATATCGGCGTTGTCGAAAGAGCACACCTCCTTCTCGGGGCGAGTGATCAGATTTTGGTTAACAAACGGCGAGATTGAGTCGCCGGAATGTGATCGAGTTCTGGTGACCATTAAAGAAGATAAGCAGCAAGAATTTTGAGAGAAGAAGAGAGAAAGTACCTGAGAATTCTGAGGAGGGTGGCTGATTATCAACAAGAAAATGAGAAGATATAGGGGCAGAATAGATAGGCATTGAGTAAATACCGCGTGGGAAGTTGCACACTATCACTTCAAGCGTCTCTTCATCATAATTGCCTCGATCCGAGTGTAAACTCTAAAATATATCCGTTAGAATTTAAGATTCCAACAGATATATTTTGGGGACAATTGTCATGGGTGGTTTTCCGAACATATATCTTGAATTTTATCCTGGCATTATTGCTTTTGTTTGTGACCAGGATACCGGATCAGGATATTGGTAACATCCTGATGCATTATCCTGGTGTTTAATACAGTAGAAACTCGATAAATTAATACTCGATTATTTAATAAACTCTCTAAGATAATATTTTTTGCCGGTCCCGACTCAGGGATAGGGTGCTAAATTAATAATTCGCTAAAATTATAAGATAATACATTTTTGATAATTTCTTTAGACCCCATATAAAATATAAATTAATAATTCCTTATATATAGCATATTACATGAATGATTTATGAAGGTTTCTTGAAAAATGACTCAATTGTCTTTTGTTTTTTTGTTGAAATCAATTTCCCCTTGAATCTCATCTCTAATTTTCCTTAGCATGGTAAGAACTTCTGGTGTTGTTTTCTTATAGCTCAACAAGAAATTGTTCAATGTGATTGCCGCTTTAATAGCTTCGTTTCGCGAAGGGGGCTCCATTGTAGAACTTTCATCATCTTCTTCATCGATATCATCTTTATTAATTCCAATAACGCTTTCAATAATTTCTTCATCAGTCAACAACTGTGCAACTACATTTTCTTCTGGGTGAGTCAGAACATCTTCGACATCTATTGCATTGCGATAACCCAACTCTTTGATCAAATTCTGGAGTTCTTGAGTGCTTTCACCACCTTCATCTGAGTTCTCAAAAGTCATGTTATCTGTTGATCGAAGTTTACAATGACGAAAGCAGTTCGCAATTGTATTTGCACGAACATCCATAGTCCATGCTGAAATTGCAAGATTCTTTGCATCTAATACATTTATTTTTGCTGGATTTGGAACCCCTAATTCATAACCCTCCAAAAGACTTCTATAAAATCGACGGCGATAATGCATCTTAAAAGCTCGTATGATCCCCGCGTCACAAGGTTGAATTTGATATACATGCATTGTATACAATAATTAAGTGGAAGCTTGAAAGGTGTTTGTAAACTAAGTATTCTACTATAAATTAAAAAAATATTAATTAATATATAAATTAATAATTATTAATTTATCGATTAATTAATAACTCTTTTAATTAATAAATTTTGGTGGTCCCAAGTGTATTATTTTATAGAGTTTCTACTGTAATTGTTCACATGCAGATTAACATGGCAGACTTGCAATGTTCAAGTGGACTGGTTCTCCCGGAAGACTCGGACTAAACGGTTGAGAGGAGAACATTGAAGCCGCAAAGACGGGGTCTCCAACGTTCTAGTGGGAATATTCGAAGCATCCCCTATTTTTAGGATAGGTTGTTATTTCTTTTTACTATACAAAGGAATGATCGGATCGATAAGACACACAACTTTTTACACACACTTCTGCTCTCTACTAGCTGCAATCACTCGCAATCACCTACACTCACACTCAAAATTCATTGTAACACTTAGTTGATCCGTATCATATCCTGCACTGTATCCTGAAATTTGAAGCAATAAGAAGAACTAGGCAGCTGCGATTGTCAGCTCCTGAGGTTTTATGCCGACGATCTAAACTGATCAAGGGCTTTCCTCGTACATCTCTTGTCACCCTTTACTTTTTTGCTCATTGTTTGATTACTGATATAGCTCGATATCCCGAGCTATATCCTGAAACCGTTTTTTTTTTCAAACAACCAAACCAGGATATTTTCAATACACATTGTTAGCACACTACCTCACAAAACTAATTTGATCACTAAATTGCTTAGGTAATTTTTGACCAAAACAGTGTGGCTGAAAGATTATAAAGAAAGGTTCGTTTCAGCTTGGACTAACACAATCCCCGATTTTGGTCAACATACAACCAACAGAGTTGAAATCCAGCATTCTAAGTTTAAGAGATACATTAAAGGGCCAAACAACTCGCTCCATAGACTTGTGTGGCCTGTTGGCAAAGTTGTAGAGTCACAACAGATACAAATAAAACTTAGTTTTCAGGAGAGCAGGTTCATGCAAATGGGGGACCACAGATTACCGTTTTTTGACAACCTACGCGGTAATGTTTCCCAAAAAAGCCTTAGAGTTGTTGGTTGTCGAGAGGAAAAAGCTACATGCGTTGAGGGTAAGAAGGGGGGACTTGTAGCCACCAGCTTTCTACGGGTTGTGGGTTGCCATGTGCTTGTCAGATGGAGTGGTGGGAAAGTATAAGTAACATAACAACTATAACATATGCTTCGATCCATAGAATATAATCATCATTATACTTCATGTTTTAACATCATTATACTTCATGTTTTAACAATGATTCTTGAAAAACAGGTTGCAAAATTCCACTTGCCGCGATAGACAAATTCTGGACAAAACTTGATTTTTCGAAAGAAAAACTTAATCAAGACGATTGTAATATTCAGGCGGAAATGGATAGACTCACACACAAACTACAGGCGCAACCATCTCTAGTGTTAAAAAGTATGTTGTCGAAGATGAAAGCGGTGTTGAATCCAAGTATGACTGACCATCAACCGCCTGAGGTACAACAAGATACCCGGGGTTGCCCAACTACGAAAGCAAAACAACAAAAGAATGAAGACCTTGCGAGACGTAAAGATAAACAACCTGAATCAGAGAGGAAGGACTACACTCAAAAGCCAAATGTGCGACGTAGTCGTTCAAAGAAAAGCAAAGAAAAAAATACACTTCCGATTATAGATAAAGACTTTCCATTGTTGACCGGGCACAGGTACATACGTACATACATACATATTTTTAAAATTCTTTTTCAATTTTTTATTTTTTAATATTTTTGAGTTTTTTTTTTTTTTTTTTTTTTGCCAATTATAGGTACAAAAACATGATCGAGCTTTTTAAGGATTGGCTACCATCTAGCTATCGGAGATACATAACACATATCAAAGATGCCCAGCCAGACGGTAACTGTGGGTTTCGATCCATAGCTATGGGTTTGGGGTTGGACCAGAAACAGTGGAAGTGGGTCCGCCAAGAGCTACTCGACGAGATGTTCATTAACAAAAAGCGTTGGGGGCATATACTCGAATCATTGGACAAGGGATATTACGAAAATGTGTATAGATCGATAAATTGGTTAAATGTTGAACCTGCACCAAAGGCATGCTGGATAGTGTTGCCCTACACAGGGTTGTTGTTGGCTCAAAAATTTGGTGTGATTGTGCAACATTTAAGCAATGGTGTTTGTCAAACTTACTTCCCGATGTTCGATGGACCGCAGCTTTACCCGAACCATTCCATTTTAACGATCGCTTATGTCGAAGATGGCCATTTCATCATGGTTAAGTTAGCGGATGATAGCCCGATGCCAGTACCAAATGGACTTTAGAATATATACCCAAGTATGGAAGCTATGGAATGGGAGATAATGTACATGTCTCGTATTGCACGGGGTAGAGCGTTACTACGTAGTAATAGAACCGACAAAAAGAAGTTATTGACTTGTATTAGGTGTAGCATCCGTGAAACATAGTGTACGCGACGAATTTATTAATGTTTCTCATTAATATAATTTAAATATATTGTAACATCCGTCAAATATAGTGTACGCAACAATTTTTTTATAAATTTTTTTTAATTGAAGTGCTTCATATATAAGAAATGAGTACAAAATAAAAGAAAACTATTGTTTTAAAGGGATTTAAAATTGTTGACTCAAAATAAAAATGAAATATGTTTTTGTTTTTTTTAATAAAAGGAATTAATTTTAATATAAATAAATGAATAATAAAAAACGCTCTGGACCACATGATTTTCACAAGACAAACTCTTGACCACACAATGAAGGTTAGTTTGTATTCCAAATTTTATTGCTTAATCTTCAACTTTTTTTTATTTTTATTTTTTGGTTTAATTTTCGACGTTTATGGTGGTGTTGGGGTTGACGGTGGAGGGGGATTGACGGCGATGGGGGATTGACGGCAGTGGGAATTGACGGCGGTGGGGATTGACGACGGTGGGGATTGACGGCTGTGGTGGTGGTGGTGGTGGTGGTGGTGGGGATTGACGGCTGTGGTGGTGGTGGTGGTGGTTAGGCGGGTGTGGTGGTGGTGGTGGTGGTTAGGCGGGTTTGGTGGTGGCTGTGGTAGTGGTGGTGGTTGTGGTGGTGGTTAGGCGGGTGTGGTGGTGGCTGTGTTGGTGGTGGTTGTGGTGGTGGTTAGGCGGGTGTGGTGGTGGCTGTGGTGGTGGTGGTGGTAGCATAACCCTACCCGACCCCCGGCCCGACCCGTTTGCCGGGTCTATCATCGTTTTTTTAAATATGCATATGTTATTTTTATTAAGTAATATTATTGTTATTATTAATATTAATATTATTATTATTATTATTATTATTATTATTATTATTATTAATATTATTATTATTATTATTATTATTATTATTATTTTTAACACTATATTTTCGGATGCCGGGTCTGATGCTATAATTGTATGTTTTATTAACAGGATATCAAAAGTCGGTGTTTTGATGGTGGTGGTAGCGTAATCCTTATGGAGAAGTACGCTGCGTTCATATTTCACATTCAAACGCTTAACTGCGTTCGTATTCCAGATTCATGCACTGGAACGTCCACCACCGACAATGCTTCTGCGTCACCAACCTCGATGGAGAACTCATTCTATATGGATTGGTTCTTCATGCTGTGGAAGTGGTTACCGAGAATGCTTCTGCAACAACGAGGGAGAGCCAGATCAGGTCGGAGGTTCTTCATGTGGTAATGGGGAAGCGGAAAGCACGTTTATCGTGGAATGCATCCTTAAACTTGATAGCAACAATATGGTGACCGAATAGAGATCTGAATAACTGATACAGTTTGCAAGAATTTAAGAATATGTAACAGTTAGCGATTTAGGGTTTAGGGTTTAGTCGTTACATTTTGTATTAAAGTGACATGTTTTGTGTAATCGTTGTAAAATCCGAGACTTGGATCATAAATAAAACTCGTATTTTGTTTAATTCATGTTGTACATACTTTATACATGCTCATACAATCAATTTCGTGAAACAATTGATGCTTATTCGTAATTCTTGGAAACTATGTGCTAAACTTGTAAATACGTGAAACTTATTCATAAAACGTGATTTGATCGTAAACGATACTTAAATACGACCTTCATACGCTTAATTATATTTGGTTTATGTTCTCCATACTTATTTTGCCCTTAAACTATGCTTATATGGCGAAAATAGCCCTTAAGAACCCTAAATAACAAACTATAGGGGCCAAAGTGTAAGTAAATGAAACTTGAGTTCACCCCCTTTAATGTTCACAACAGACCGTACAAACAACTCACTCCATAGCTGAGATTTGTGCAGTAATGGCCGTATAGTCGTCTACAGCATGAACTCCTGCGCGAGATGATGATGATGTAGCCCGACCTCTATCTCCTTCACGACGAGAGCTAGACTTCAATGCAGCTTTTTCAATGATCGCGTAAGCTTCAGTTGGTGTCTTTGTTCCAAGATCGCCTCTTGCGTTCATGTCTAATCGCTCCTGCGTATTGTAGCTAAGCCCTTGATAGAATGTCAAGACTAACTGTCTCTTGGAGAAGCCATGATGTGGAACATCAAGTAACAGATCCTTAAATTTCTTCCAAGCCGTGTGCAACGACTCTCCCTCATCTTGGCAAAAGGTCACAACCCGATTTCTTAACTTGGTTGTCTTCTCAGGCGGAAAGTATTTTTGCATAAACAGCTCTGCCAGCCCATTCCAAGTCCTGATGGACCCAGCTGGCAATGACATAAGCCATGCTCTGGCTTTTTCACGCAATGAGAATGGAAACAACCTCAACCTAACAGCATCTTCCGAAACATCTCTAATCTTAAACGTGGAACAAACTTGGAGAAAAGCCGCTATATGTCGTCCGGGATCCTCATGCTCACGCCCGTCAAACTGCACCGAATTCTGCACCATATTAATAATACTAGATTTAATTTCAAAAACATGTGCATCTATAGTAGGTCATAGGATACTCGGCTCCAGGCCTGTCGCTCCAGGCTGATTTGATTCATTCAAAGGTCGCTCGTCGTCTGCCATGATTGCGTTTCCTGCTGCCCCTAAGCCCTCGGCTCCCGCGGGTACCACCGGCTCCGGCTCACTTCCTGTGAGCAGTAGCCCAACCGCACGCCCTCTCGCACGAAGACGTCTTCTCAGATCACGCTCGGGTTCTTCTGACGGCTCAACAGGATCGGGAGCGGGTGTTGAGAACATCAACCTGCAAACGAAAATTTGACACAATGAATATTTTATTAATATAATAATGCTGTTTTTTTTTGCTGAAAAGAAACATAATATTATTTAAAATGGGCTGAAAATTTTATAAAAATTCAAAAATGGGCCCGAAATTTTATAAAAATTACAACAATAAAAAAAAATCGAATCGGCTAATGTAGAAATGATTTTTCAAAGCCGAAAACTCAAAGAATAAATAAATAAATAAATCCGGATTCGAACAAATAAATGGAACAAAAATTTACAAGTGTACAAAATAATCTCGAAAATGAATAAAATGAATTAAAAGCAAGAAATATTAACAAATAAATAATCAAGAAAATATACACAAATATTCACAAATATATACGCCGATAAAACAATGACTCGGGTCGTTCCTAAAACTCGCCATATCCTCGGCAACGACGCCAAAAACTTGACGTGTGCGCGACTACACATATTTTTACAATGAAATTACACACGATTTGGTTTTAAATTTATAAAAGTGATTATTACTTTTACATCAAAACACACACGAAAGAGGCAAGTGTACCCAGTCATATATGTAGTAAAGTATCAGTAAGAACCAAGTATCGATCCAAGGAAATGGGCGGAGGAATAATACTAGACCTTTGTCACTAAACTACCGGTAAAAACATAAGTTGTTTGATTTTTTAATAAACTAAAGTAAGCATAAACAACTACTATTAAAAACATAATAGATTTCAAATATGAAAATAGATAAATAGCCTTGCTTAATACACAACCAAAGCATGTCAACTAAGTCGGTTTTGGCACTAGAAGCATTCGGTCAATTTTCCATTTTAAGACAATTAGTATCCCTTTCGGGAATCCTAACATGACAATCATTCGGAAAGTTAAAATGATAAACACACTTTAACCACCTAAAATTGTTCTTTAACGTGCAATTGATAAATGTCTTTGAAAATCTCTTAAAAATTAATTAGTCATCCGTTAGGAGTTTTCTAACCTCACTTAAACAAGGAAAGCGACACCGATAAACACAATGCAACCACCGAGACAAGCATAAACTAGATTAAATCACAACCGAGTTCATTTTACAAATCTTGCACATAAATTCACCAAGATAGCAATTTTGGCCTAAACTACTAACTAAGCTAACAAATCATGGCAAGAATTTATAACGACACCATTTAACCCGTTAAGGTCCTTACGTGACGGAAAGCTTTCTTGATTAACAATAATTACATTTTATTAAACCACTAACCATTTCTAGTATCATGGTGCACACATTTTAACCAAGCTAAACTAGTTAACCAAGTTTAAAGTTTACTAATACAAGATTAATTAAGCTTCATTTTTCAACTATCTTAACTAACCAAATACCAATCATCCAACACAATTACTTATAATCAAGAAATCAATATCAATAACAAGGTTGCAAACTAATCATCAAAGATTAACATAGAAAATACTTCCAAATGTCATTACAAACAAAGATTAACATACTAATGATTATAATCAAGCAAGGGATTGTTGTGTTTTTGCCCAAAGGCTACAATAATACATATACATTAATCTAAATGCTTGAAAGATTAACAAAATCATGGAAAGATTAGAAAACCAAACCATAAACAAGCATAAGATTAAGAATCTGGAAGATAACGAAGCTAATCGGCACAATGCGGCTTGAATCCGGGTGAAAGCAGAAGCCTCCGGAGCCTGAAAATCGACAGAATCGCTTCCAAAATGTCCAGAGTTACGAGCAGAATGTTTCTGCAAGTTTTTATATAATTTCGATGTTGCACGGTCGTGCGTCCTGTTGCACGACCGTTCACTTTTTGCATTATTGGAGGTATGGTGTACCATACTGCATGACGTCATCAGATCTTGACCGGTCTTCGGTCTCGCACGACCGTTCTTCCTGGTGCATGACCGTTCGTTTCTGGGTTCTTGTTGCACGGATAACTGCACTGGTCGTTCAGTTTCGGGGTTTTGCTGGTCATCGAATCCGCATGGGGTGTAACAAACCGCACGCCCGTGCGTCACCGGGATTGCCTTGCACGCCGGGTTGCACTGTCGTTCATTTCCGGGCTGGTCTTGTTATGTCGGATATGCACGGTCGTTCCTCAGACCGCACGACCGTTCCATTCGCCCAGGTCAGAATTCCAACAGAATGTTCGCAGCTTTGTCGTTTTGTCCGGAAAGTCCTCGTTTTCGCTATCATCTTGTCTGGTATGCTGTTTTAGGCCTGTAAACAAAAGTATACATTATTAAGTATCCAAATGACGGTTTTACGGCCGAAAACGCATAAAATGGGGATAAAATGGGGGACTAAAATATGTGTAAATTAGCGAATATCAAACATCATTATACTTCATGTTTTAACAATGATTCTTGAAAAACAGGTTGCAAAATTCCACTTGCCGCGATAGACAAATTCTGGACAAAACTTGATTTTTCGAAAGAAAAACTTAATCAAGACGATTGTAATATTTAGGCGGAAATGGATAGACTCACACACAAACTACAGGCGCAAACACCTCTAGTGTTAAAAAGTATGTTGTCGAAGATGAAAGCGGTGTTGAATCCAAGTATGACTGACCATCAACCGCATGAGGTACAACAAGATACCCGGGGTTGCCCAACTACGAAAGAAAAACAACAAAAGAATGAAGACCTTGCGAGACGTAAAGATAAACAACCCGAATCAGAGAGGAAAGACTACACTCAAAAGCCAAATGTGCGACGTAGTCGTTCAAAGAAAAGCAAAGAAAAAAATACACTTCCGATTATAGATAAAGACTTTCCATTGTTGGCCGGGTACAGGTACATACGTACATACATACATATTTTTAGAATTCTTTTTCAATTTTTTTTTTAATATTTTTGAGTTTTGTTTTGCCAATTATAGGTACAAAAACATGATCGAGCGTTTTAAGGATTGGCTTCCATGTAGCTATCGGAGATACATAACACATATCAAAGATGCCCAGCCAGACGGTAACTGTGGGTTTCGATCCATAGCTATGGGTTAGGGGTTGGACCAGAAACATTGGAAGTTGGTCCGCCAAGAGCTACTCGACGAGATCTTTATTAACAAAAAGCGTTTGGGGCATATACTCGAATTATTGGACAAGGGATGTTACGAAAATGTGTATCGATCGATAAATTGGTTAAATGTTGAACCTGCACCAAAGGCATGCTGGATGGTGTTGCCCTACACAGGGTTGTTGGTGGCTCAAAAATTTGGTGTGATTGTGCAACATTTAAGCAATGGTGTTTGTCAAACTAACTTCCCGATGTTCGATGGACCGCAGGTTTACCCGAACCATTCCATTTTAACGATCGCTTATGTCGAAGATGGCCATTTCATCATGGTTAAGTTAGCGGATGATAGCCCGATGCCCAAGTATGGAAGCTATGGAATGGGAGACAATGTACATGTCTCGTATTGCACGGGGTAGAGCGTTACTACGTAGTAATAGAACCGACAAAAAGAAGTTATTGACTTGTATTAGGTGTAGCATCCGTGAAACATAGTGTACGCGACGAATTTATTAATGTTTCTCATTAATATAATTTAAATATATTGTAACATCTGTCAAATATAGTATACGCAACAATTTTTTTATAAATTTTTTTAATTGAAGTGCTTCATATATAATAATTGAGTACAAAATAAAAGAAAACTATTGTTTTAAAGGGATTTAAAATTGTTGACTCAAAATAAAAATGAAATATGTTTTTGTTTTTTTTAATAAAAGGAATTAATTTTAATATAAATAAATGAATAATAAAAAATGTCAAAAATCGCAAAAAACCGGCCCTAAACCAGTTTCAACGCGACTCGAACTCGTGACCTCTCAGTTAAATGCACCCGTCCCTTCCACTGGGACAAGTGTCTCACCCGTTGATTATCTCGATTCTTTTTTCTTTTATACTAAGTTTCATAGATTCAAAAAGAAAAAAAAACAACTCCTATACGCCGCTCATTGACCCATACGACTCTCATTGACCCCAACCACCTTTTCCAGCTTCAATAAAAGGGTAAATAGATATAAACTTCAAAACCCACACACTAAAACACCAAGAACACACACACAAATGCCCTGGACCACATGATTTTCACAAGACAAACTCTTGACCACACAATGAAGGTTAGTTTGTATTCCAAATTTTATTGCTTAATCTTCAACTTTTTTTTTTATTTTTTTGGTTTAATTTTCGCCGTTTATGGAGGTGTTGGGTTTGACGGTGGTGGGGGATTGACGGTGATGGGGGATTGACGGCAGTGGGAATTGACGGCGGTGGGGATTGACGACGGTGGGGATTGACGGCGGTGGGGGATTGACGGCGGTGGGGATTGACGGCTATGGTGGTGGTGGTGGGGATTGACGGCTGTGGTGGTGGTGGTTGTTAGCCGGGTGTGGTAGTGGTTGTGGTGGTGGTGGTTAGGCGGGTTTGGTGGTGGCTGTGGTAGTGGTGGTGGTGGTGGTTGTGGTGGTGGTTAGGCGGGTGTGGTGGTGGTGGTGGTAGTGTAACCCTACCCGACCCCCGGCCCGACCCGTTTGCCGGGTCTATCATCGTTTTTTTAAATATGCATATGTTATTTTTATTAAGTAATATTATTGTTATTATTAATATTAATATTAATATTATTATTATTATTATTATTATTATTATTATTATTATTATTATTATTATTATTATTATTATTATTATTATTATTATTATTATTATTAGTTTTCACACTATATTTTCGGATGCTGGGTCTAATGCTATAATTGTATGTTTTATTAACAGGATATCGAAAGTCGGTGTTTTGATGGTGGTGGTAGCGTAATCCTTATGGAGAAGTACACTGCGTTCATATTTCACATTCAAACGCTTAACTGCGTTCGTATTCCAGATTCATGCACTGGAACGTCCACCACCAACAATGCTTCTGCGTCACCAACCTCGATGGAGAACTCCTTTTATATGGATTGGTTCTTCATGCTGTGGTAGTGGTTACCGAGAATGCTTCTGCAACAACGAGGGAGAGCCAGACCGGGTCGGAGGTTCTTCATGTGGTAATGGGGAAGCGGAAAGCATGTTTATCGTGGAATGCATCCTTAAACTTGATAGCAACAATATGGTGACCGAATAGAGATCTGAATAACCGATACAGTTTGCAAGAATTTAAGAATATGTAACAGTTAGCGATTTAGGGTTTAGGGTTTAGTCGTTACATTTTGTATTAAAGTGACATGTTTTGTGTAATCGTTGTAAAATCCGAGACTTGGATCATAAATAAAACTCGTATTATGTTAAATTAATGTTGTACATACTTTATACATGCTCATACAATCAATTTCGTGAAACAATTGATGTTTATTCGTAATTCTTGGAAACTATGTGCTAAACTTGTAAATACGTGAAACTTATTCATAAAACGTGATTTGATCGTAAACGATACTTAAATACGACCTTCATACGCTTAATTATATTTGGTTTATGTTCTCCATACTCATTTTGCCCTTAAACTATACTTATATGGCGAAAATAGCCCTTAAAACACCTTAAAACCCTAAATAACAAACGATAGGGGCCAAAGTGTAAGTAAATGAAACTTGAGTTCACCCCCTTGTTTCTGGCCGCGAAAACCACCACCAAAACCTTCACTGGCCGCAAGCCAACCCCCAGATCAGTTCCCTCTTTTTAGCTCACGAATTTGAGTGGGATTTGGGTTTATTTTGAGTTTAAACGAGTTTTGGACATTAAATGCACAACTAACCCAACCCTAATCCCTTCCCTATATAAACCCAAGCTTCCCCAAGCCATTTTCACTTTACAAACACCCTCACAACTCTCTCAAATCATCCAAATCGCAGCTGCAAACACAAGTTCGGACAGAAGCATCCTTCTCCACTAAAGTGAGCATAACTCACTCGTTTCTTGTCCGATTTACCTCATTCTTTTTCCTATGTGCTTGGATTGACCTTAGCTTCGATTCCATGGGTTTTTCACAGTAAATAAGTCCCTGGAACGTCACCAAAAAGGCTCCAAAGTTCACTGTTCCTTTCTGTTTTGATTACATCTTTACTAAAACTTGTTCAACTTGAGTCTAACTCATCTCAACCTATGTACTTATGCTTATAACCACTTCTATGGTTAGTTAGGCTTAAAAACAAGGTGGAGACATTCAAAATCAGAGGTTAAACCTCATATACATTTTGTTTTGTTTAGGGTTTTTAACCCATAAGTAATGTTTAAGTCCAAGACTTAATGTAGGTGTGATTAAGGACTAACTTGGGTTGTCCTACATAAAATCCCCACATTGCTTGATGATTTCTAATAGATTAGTTGTTTATATTCTTGTATTACTTGTAGTTCATGACCCTCCTTGTATGTTTTTACATCAAGTGTAGTGGTGAACACTTAGAGGTACCTAAATGGAAGACTTCTCTTCCTACCTCCTACATGATTTCCAAGAAACTTAGAGGTACCAAAATGAAGATTTAATCTTCTACCTCATGCTTGACTATTGGACATAATAATACATAGCCTAAATAATACTTACATATATACTATTCAACATTCAAACCTTTGATGATGAACTTGTGTTCACTTGTCAAAGTGCTAGAATAACATCATCTAAGGCAAAAAACTTGTTATGATTCTAATGGGTATATTACTCATGAAAACATTATAACCCTTGGGCTTTCATAGTGTTAAAACAAGTACTTGGTGTTAAGAGATGATTACTTTCGTATACATATGTTCCTATGTTTTAAATTCCTAAATCTTTAATCTACCGTTACTCTCCGATACTCATACGCCTTGTTTACTTCGTGTAGAAGGACTTGGTGTTCCAACCCCCTAATCAACAAATAACTCACTAGCGGATTCTCAAGTTCAAGACTTGCAAAACCGTGAGTATACTTGACCCATTTACTTTTAAAGACACTTTGGGTTGTAACATGTAACTATACAAAATACACACTCACACACTTAAACATTCTTTATGCTTTCAATCCGTTATACATGCTACTTGTTTACCTAGATTCATGCTAGATTATACATGCTATTTGTCATTAACTTTGCTAAGCCCTCAACTTAACATATATAGCACTATAGGAGTAGCACACCACCTGTCGGGGTCTTGTTAAGTCTTTATTCTAAAACGGTCTCGTTACTTTTGTGATGAGGGATGCTAAATACTAGTGGACACTTGGGTTTGACATATTGCTATGCATGCTAGTTACCTTGTTTACAAATTGCCATTTGGATTCGAGATAATACTTTTTATACTTATGCTATTTATTCAAACCTTGTGTACTCGCTTTTGCTTTTGCATTGAAATTTAATTTTAAACATGTTACAGGTTGAGGATGATGATGCTATGAAACAAAGTAGCAATGATGCCTAGATACACATTTAGACGTCTTAGGTTTGAATTGTTGTATCAAATTTTGTTCCGTTATGTTATGAACATGTTATTTGAATTTCTATGTAATGTTGAGAATTTGATTTATGAAATGAAAAATGGTTAATTTAAATATTGTCGCAAGTAGTGTTATGAAGTCTCTTGCAATCTATTTCGTCTCATCCCGATGATTCCGCCATCGGTTGGGGTGTGATAGATTGGTATCAGAGCCATAACTATAGGGAATTATGTAGAATTGCCATGTTCGACCTAGTCTATAGTAGGAACCATATTTTTGACCATTCTTGATTCTTGCTTAAAATGTTATTCTTCCTACTTTGCTTCTTTCTCTTCTTTTTGGTCTTAATATTTACATAATGTCTTTCCTAAGACATTTTATACAACACACTTGAAGACTTGAAGACACTCTTTATACAAAAGAGACGAGTTTACCAAAATAGGCGTGAAACCAACAATTTGGTGAATGACTCTCATTCCGCCCATTCTTATTTTGCACGAAATTTCGCCATTAAGCTAGGAGTGAAATCCACATCTTAATGGTAAATTTCCAATTCAAACTCTAGTGGACCCTCGTCAAAGTGTTGCACCTTAGGGTACGGAATCGCCAAGTTAGGGGTGAAACCTGCACCTTGTCGATTAAGTCGCATTCCTCGATTTTCGATCTCGCCAAAGTTTTGATTGTTTCAATCGATTAGAGACGTGTAGTAACTGGAAGGGTAAGATACCCTTAATCGCTTCTCGACGAGAGTATCTTACCTATAGGCCAAAGCACGTTTCTCTAATTTGAAAGGACTTTCGATTCACTTTGGAATAGTCGATGTTTCTAAACCCGAAACAATCCTATGTTTTATGATCCTCTCTTTTATGTGATTCAATTTATATGTGATTTTTATACTTGTTACCTCGTTCATTTCAAAACCGTTACACAATTCGCACGTCTCGCGCAATCAAAAACAATAATAATTCTCGTGAACAAATTAAATTTATATTCTTATTACGCATTCATACGTGTTTATACTTGATGAATACTTGTTGAATTCATGTTAATTATGTGAACCATACGTGATACATCATGCTAGCATACTTAAACTTGCAAAACTTATTTTAAATTTATGATCAAGTCTCATCCATTCCTTCTCTTTCGATTCTTAGATGTCGACCAGCGGTGCATCAAAGAAGACCAAGTCAAAGAAGGGTTCGACCTCCAACGCCAAATCTAACTCCATGTCATAAAGGGATTGCATGAAATTCATGGCCAAGCAAATGGCTAAGGTCATACCTGACATTTGTTGGGATTGAACCCTACCAAAGGAATAGTTGATTAAAGCCAAAACTGGATCAGAGCAGTGGATCCAGAATAAGTACTGCTGTATTCAAACTTTCCCCTTGAAAGTGATTCTAAAAACTGATGGCCTCTATCCACTGTCCGTATACAACTGTTGTTCTACAAAAAAACTGATCAAGTATAAAGACTGATGGAGACTAAAGCCCTGATGATCAATCTACTGTTATGGGTCAAGCACTGCTGAAGATACAAAGTACTGCTGGAGTCACAACAGTGGAAGGAGAAAGCAGTAGTTTAGTCTATTCATTGAAATGTAATGTAATCAGTAGTTAGCTAAACAGTTGTTGTATTAGATCAGTAGTTATAGGTTGTTAGGAGGTTAGATGTCACTTTCATGGTGACGTCAGCCAAGATGCTTCAGTGGTTTGCTCGTGCCTATAAATAGAACAGTACCCTGTACTGTTCTATTAGCTCTTTCACCACTTGTCTTCCTGCATGAACAATCCATTGTGAGCTCAGGCTGAGGTGGAGTTTGTGATACATGCATGCAATTGTAATTGAAGCTTGAAATAAATTCAATCTTTCGGTTCAATGATAAACATGTTTGTTGAAAGCATTTCTCCTATTTGATTGTGTGTGAAAGTTTGTATCCATTTAGTTTCCGCTGCAATTACTTGTTCATTTTCACTAATTCTCAAACAAAAACACAATTAAAAAGAAACTCAGATCCTAACAATTGGTATCAGAGCTCGGACAGTCAAATTTGATCTAACAATCATTTTGACATAAATAGTTCAGCTCATAATCGTTGATACTGTTAAATTGTTCGTTTCGTTGAAAAACAGAGTAAGGTTTAATCACCATCAAAGTTGATTGATCAGTACCTGTAAAACAACCAGGATGACGTCACAATCACAAGATGTTAACAATAACATTGGTTCTCTCTTCAAATCACCCATGCTGAAGCGAAATGAGTACAACATCTAGCAGAGAAGGATGGGACACATCCTTGCTCAACAGAATACCGGATGTTGGAAGTCGATTATCTTTGAACCACATGTTCCAATGGTGCCGAGGATCCAAAAAATTTGAACCTAAGAAAGTTGAAAACTATACCGAACTGGACTTTTAGAAATTTGAACTGGATGCCAAGGCATTTAGTATTGTTGCATCTGCATTACCCAATGAAATCTATGCTGGACTGTTACACTGTAACAGTGCCAAGGAATTATGGGATGCACTGAAAGAACAGTTTGGTGGGACTGAAGAGGTTATTGAAAACAACAGGGAAATTTTGAACAAACAGTATGAAACCTTTTGTCACATGAAGGGTGAAACATTAACCTGGCAGTTTGAGCAATTTAGCTGTCTCATAAGTGAGCTTAAACTTGTTAATACTGAATTTCCAAAATCAACCGTTAATAGCAGGTTTTTGAGATCACTTCTTGATACATGGGACACCATTGCTTTTGTGACTAGAAATTCTATTGAGTTCAAAGATCTGACACTGACCCAACTTCATGGTAGACTCCTGACCTATGAAAGGGAGTTAAACAAGAAAAAGAAGTTGCAAGAGTCTGGCAAAGTTGCAGATGACAACTCATTTGGCAACACAGCTCTTCTGGGTCAAGAAGAGTCTGGCAGCAGTAAGGATCAGAGTTATGATCATTTTATTGACATAACTGCTGGTGCAAACTTCAAATCTGATCCTCACTCATCCAATTTTGCTTTCACAGTAAATGGAGAAATCCAGAACTCTGATAATTTGTGCTTTGAACTCAATGACTTACAACATTTTGATCCAACTGATCTTGAAGAAATGGACATTTTTCATCAATTGGCATTGCTAAGTGTGAGAACTAGCAAATTTTACAAAAGGACAGGGAGAAAATTCCCAGGGTTACATGGGAATCTAAAAGTGGGGTTGGATAAATCTAAGATCAAGTGCTATAAGTGCAATAGGCTAGGTCATTTTGCTAGGGAATGCAGGAGTCAAACCACTGGTCCAATTATTACTCATCCCAGCTCAAACCCTAGACCACAAAACCACCAAAACACTGTGCACTATGCCCAATATACCCCTTGCCCATGTTAACACTGCTCACTATGCTGCAACCCCTGTTCCTGTGCATTATGTTCAAACCACTGTTCCTCAAATTCAGTATGTCCAAGCCCCTGCTCCTCAAGTTGCACCTCAACAAACTGCACCAACAGTGGTTCAACCAGACCAACAAAGCTTTTTCACACAAGGGCTGGTTGACTGGAGCAGTTTACCTGAGGAATTAGGAGATGAAAACTTTGCACTGTATGCTCAAAGCACTGCTTCTGGTAATGATGTTTGTTTTGTAGCTTTGGAGACCATACAGGAGGGGATGGAAGCTGAAGAAGAACATTCAAGTGCTGAAACAGTGGACAAAATAGCTGAAGCAGTGGTTACTGCTGTGACTGAGGAAGTACTGTTGGGAGAAAGTTCAAAACCCCTGTTGGAACCACTGTCCGATCCTTGGTCCAAAGAAGAAGAAGAAGAGAAGAAAGTGTAACAACTCTCATCAAAAGTCATAATTACTAAAGTAATTTGACCAATAGGAAACCCTAATTGAGACACCCAAGTGATTCTGTGCAAACCCTAAGATTTTCATAATTTTCAGAATCAGGATTAGGGCCCCTAAAACTCAGGGGGGGATAAACCCTAGTGGACGATTATCCACTTAAATTGCTGTCAACATATGAGATTTCGATTTTGGTAAGTCAGCAAAGCTAGTCCCAAACGTGGCTACCCTATAGCCTATTATGGAGCCTTACGGACCGCAACACTAACAAGCTTACGGTCCGTATGCTGCCTTACGGACCTCAACATCAGGAAGCTTACGGTCCGTAAGCTAAGCCAAAATCTTGTATAAATAGCAGGCTTTGGGACAGGCTTCTGGGCATTCGTTCGACGAAGAAATTCACAAAATACACCGAGTTCTGTCCTATTTACTTCAAATAAAACACCCTAAACCCTAATTAAGTATAGCGGGGTGCTGCAGAACAAGGTATTAGCACAATCGCTGCTACGATTCACTGTCCGATTGATCTAAATATCCAATGAATGTTTAAGTGCTGCCCACATTAGGGTTATACTTTATCGTTCGTCATTAATTTGACGGATTGTCGTTAATTCGATAGGTAAAGTATTATACTTTATCGTTCGTTGTTAATTCAACGGATCATCGTTAATTCGATGGGTAAAGTATTATACCTTGTCGTTCATTGTTAATTCAATGGATCATCGTTAATTCGATGGACAAAGTATTGTATTTTGACATTCATTGTGAGAATTTGATCTCATAAGATATCGTAAATGTTGGATTGATTACTAATTCCAAATTGTGTACTTGTTATTGAAATTAGGATAAAAGGCTAATCAGTAGGCTAGGCTCTGCCCGTATAAATCTGCAATGTGAGTCATTCTCATTTTCTCACAGTTTGTGAGTCATTCTCCTTTTCTCACAGTTTGTGAGTCATTCTCCTTTTCTCACAGTTTGTGAGTCATTCTCCTTTTCTCACAGTTTGTGAGTCATTCTTCTTTTCTCACAGTTTGTGAGTTATTCTCTTTTTAACAAATTGCTTTATACAACTATTCTCACCGTTTGTGAGTTATTTTTATTAAATATTTTACAATACTCCAAATTATTTTCAAGGTTATAATTACAGGGACTAAGTCGTGGATATCTTGAATTACTGGTTAGTGGGGTATTGTGCACATTACTAATTTCTCACAGTTAGGTTCATTGACCTACTCAGGATAATCACTGTTGGGTTCATTGACCTACAGGGATAATCGTCACTATTTAGGTTCATTGATCTAAATAGTGGTATGACCATCGTCACCATTGTGACATGTCACCATTGTGACAGAATGCCAGATAAAAATAAGATAGAAGCCATTGTAATCGCTCTTATGCTGTAATTGATAACTATGCATCATTATGCAAAATAGAATGATTCACTCAGTATTTCCCGCTGACAAAACCTTTTTCAAACATGTTTCAGGTGATCTGTTGTAATTCAGGAAAAGTGCTGGGGAGCATTTCAAGTTTAAGATAGTGGCTCAATATAAAATAAATAAATGATTTTGTAATATCACACTTTTATAGTAAAAATATAATATTGTAAATTATTGGGGTTTTATCCCGAATTGTGAAATAAATAATCGGGGAAAAATTTTAGCTTTAAGCGATCCTGTTTCCGCTGTTAAACTCAATTAAAATAAATACCGCAGTATTTTCTGCCGCGGCTCCTGAAACGGGTCAAACCGGGTCATGGGCCGTGACAGAAAAAGGTGGTATCAGAGCCACTGGGTTAAGCTAATTAAGTATTTAGAAATACTTAATTTTTCCTGATTACTATTAGGTAATTATGTGTTTTATTAACTGGCTATTTGTTAATGTTAATATAGGCAGATTTTTATTGCTCTATTATTGTTAATTGAAAAACATTATATATTTGATTAATATATGGAATTACCTAATATAGTATTACTATATTGTGGTAAAGAAATTATATTTTTATATTTGAAGTATATTTTTATTTAAAATTATTGTTTAGTTAATTATTATTAATAATAATTTTATTATTAATAATAATATATTAATAATAGTGGTATTAAGATTATTTTTAATACTAAGGTTATTATCAAAAGCAGATATTGGATAACCTAGCCTTAGTTAGGCATGGACTGATCACCTATGCTTAAACAAGGCAGCACTAACCAATATCCACAATGATAATGACTAGTTAATATATATAAATTAAGTCATCATACTTATTTAGTATATAGATTTTTATATATTAACTACTGTAATAGTAAATATAAATCTTTAAATATTCTGATTTAAAGTTTAGTATTTTTATTATCTACAGTCAAGAAAATTTATAAATAAATTACAAATAAAACCTAGTATGTTTTAATTTGTATTTGTTTTGATATTATGAAATACTATTTAAAAAGTTGTTCTATAAAATTTTATTATGACTTAGTAATTATGTGTATGTTGCTAAACAGTATGAGTAATCTGTTGGAAGACCTTCAGAATTTAAATCTCTATCCAGTAAGAATCGAAGTTTCCAGAGATTTCAATAGGTATATACCAGATATAGAAGAACCTATAGAATTCAATGCTTTACCTTTCGAGAAACCTAAGCCTAAGAAAATGGAAATTGGGGAAAGTTCTAGGCAAATGGAGGAATTACCATCTCAAGAAGAATTAGATTTTATAATGGCAACAGATGATACTATTGAGCCTGTTAATGAAAATAATTTTATGAACTTAGAACCATCTATTCCAAATTCTTCAAATAACTGGAATATAGACGAATGGTTGGATAATGAAATACTGTTACAAAACCATCCCTATAGGCTTTTTCCTAAGTACAATCCAGAACCTTTACCAAATTTACCAATAAGTAACAAGAATAGGACTGAACTCCATCATTTTGACAACATGGATGTTGGGAATAGGATCCAAGAGACTTTGGGACAGATTTCCTGGAAATACGACGAGAAGAAACGCCGTTATTAGAACATCATCTGATAAAGGATAGGGGATTATGAAACGGTGGTTGTGTAATAATAATAGTAAAATCAGTATGTGTAAAATAAATAATAAAATGGGTGTATATAGAAGCATAATATAAGGAAATATTAGAAAAATTACAATTTTGTTTGTATATTCGATTATGTGATTATGTGCAACTAAATTGTGACATTGGATTATTTCCTTTATACTAATTATGTATCTATAAAATAGATATCAGATGGAAAACGCTAATAAAGAACCAGTAAATGAGGGTAATCAATCTGAGCAACAATCGGGGAACCAATATGTGAATAGGCAAGATATAGAAAATATCATTGCTCAAGAGATAGCCAATACTATTCCAGGAATAGTTGCTCAAGGGATAGCCAATGCTATTCCAGCAATCATTGCTGCTGTTAAAAATCCAATCGAACCTCAACAAGTTGTTCCTAGTAAACGCATTTCTGAAGATAATTTCAGTAATAGCGTAAATGGAGGCGGTAATCATGTTAATTATGATAATGAACCACGGCAAGCTCCGCTCCCTAAGAAAAGGAAAGTTGCAACGCCTGGTTGCACTTACAAAGAATTTCTTGCTTGTAAACCCACTGAGTTTGCAGGCAATGAAGGAGCGACTGCAGCACTGCGTTGGTTAGAGAAAACCGAGGCAGTAATTGCCATAAGTAAATGTGCTCAGAATGATCAGGTCATGTACGCATCAAACCTTTTCAAAGAAGTAGCGCTAGAATGGTGGAATACGATGTTACAAGCAAAAGGAAGAAGGATGGCGTATGTTATGAACTGGGAAGAATTTAAGAATCTTGTAGAAAGAAAATTCTGTCCTGAATATGAAAAAGATCAAATGGCAAATAAGTTTCTAACCCACCGGATGATGGATGTAGATTGTCGAGGGTATACTACGACATTCTTCGAATATGCTCGAGTGGTACCAACCCTGGCTTCGCCAGAGCCGGTACTTATTTCTCGTTATATTTGGGGATTAATTTCCGAAATCCGTAATATCGTCAAGGCTGCGAAACCTCGCACAATTGATGATGCAGTAGAATTAGCCAATACTATGACTGACGAGCTAATACGGACAAGAGAAGAAAATAGAAGGAAGGAAGTAGCCCAAAAGATTACCCAAGAATTTCGTTCGGGTAACCATAACAATTTCAAGAAAGGAGGGAATGGGCAATATTCTACTAGTCCATTTTGCAATTTTTGCAAAAGGAAGCATTTTGGAAGATGCAAAGGATATTGCAATTTTTGCAAAATTCCGGGGCATCAAGAAGAAGACTGTAGGAGGAAGAAATTTTCAGTTTGCTACAACTGTAGAGAAACTGGACATCTTAGGCCAGATTGTCCAAAACTGAATAAACCATTTGACAATCAAGCCAAACCAGCAGAAGGAGCAAAAAGGAATGCGAGAACCTTTCAGCTGACTACTCATGAAGCCGAGATGATTCCAGATGTGATAGCCGGTATGTTCTTAGCTTACAACGTTTACATAAAAGTATTATTTGACTCTGGTGTAAACCAAAGTTTTATAAATACTTTATTCTGCCAAACTCTTAACTTACCGTTAACCAGCATTAGATAAATTTCTATATATTAGAAATGGCAGATGGGAATTCAGTTAAAATAGATAAGGTTATGCAGAACCTAGAAATAAGTTATAAGTTTTCTGCAATCCTATTGTCTATGAAATTAGTTGAGTTCAATGATGTGATCATTATCTGTGATCAGAATTTCTTAGAAATTCAATCAACCATCGGAGAAGTGATTATGATTACAGGAGATAAATCATGTAAGCCTATGAAGTTCATATCAGTAATGGAAATTGCTAATTATGAACGAAGGCAAAGGAATAGTATATATGATTTAGTAATCATTAATACTAAAGATACAGAATTTAAGGAAATTTCTGTAAATTCCGAATACCCAGATATATTTCCAGAAGATTTACCTGGATTACCACCAGATATAAAGATAGAATTTAAAATTCATCTAAATTCCAGGAATTTTACCGATAAGCCAAGGAACCTTATCGGTTAGCACAATATTGGTTGTTAAGAAAAAGAAAGACATTCGATGAGAATGAATATTGATTATAGGAAATTGAATAAGGTTATAACTAAGAATCGATACTCATAACTTAGAAATTAGGAGCCATAAATTTTTGCCTTAAGATTTGGAGATATTATCTGTATGGAAGTAAGGATACTATCTATATGGATTATAAGAAGTTAAGATATATATATTTAGGCGAAGAGAATTTGAGGCAAAGAAGATGAATGAAAATCCTAAGTGACTACGACTGTGATATTCGGTATCACGAAAGGAAAAGCTGAAAACGGCAAGAGATAGTCACAAGAATTATGCAGATAATAGATAAAAGCCGTTGGAGTTCGAGTTGGAGACAAAATATAATTGAAAGTATCTCCTTGGAAAGGAGTTGTTAGATTCGGTAAGAAAGGAAAGCTAAAACCAAAGTATGTAGGATCATTTCCAGTAATTCAACATATTGGACCAGTTACTTACAATTACCAAGAAGGTTAGTTGAAATACCTGATATATTTTATATATCCAATCTCAAATGTCTATCAGACGAATCTTTGGTAATACCTTTCCAAGATATAAGGTAAACAAATAATGTTAAGTAAAGTAGGATTCAAAGACAGGATCCTAATATACGTGGAAACTGAAATCAAAAAGGAAGAGAAAGTATTCTCAATTATTCCAGTAAATCTCGAGGACGAGATTTTTATTAAGTTGGGGAGAATGTAACAACTCTCATCAAAAGTCATAATTACTAAAGTAATTTGACCAATAGGAAACCCTAATTGAGACACCCAAGTGATTCTGTGCAAACCCTAAGATTTTCATAATTTTCAGAATCAGGATTAGGGCCCCTAAAACTCAGGGGGGGATAAACCCTAGTGGACGATTATCCACTTAAATTGCTGTCAACATATGAGATTTCGATTTTGGTAAGTCAGCAAAGCTAGTCCCAAACGTGGCTACCCTATAGCCTATTATGGAGCCTTACGGACCGCAACACTAACAAGCTTACGGTCCGTATGCTGCCTTACGGACCTCAACATCAGGAAGCTTACGGTCCGTAAGCTAAGCCAAAATCTTGTATAAATAGCAGGCTTTGGGACAGGCTTCTGGGCATTCGTTCGATGAAGAAATTCACAAAATACACCGAGTTCTGTCCTATTTACTTCAAATAAAACACCCTAAACCCTAATTAAGTATAGCAGGGTGCTGCAGAACAAGGTATTAGCACAATCGCTGCTACGATTCACTGTCCGATTGATCTAAATATCCAATGAATGTTTAAGTGCTGCCCACATTAGGGTTATACTTTATCGTTCGTCATTAATTTGACGGATTGTCGTTAATTCGATAGGTAAAGTATTATACTTTATCGTTCGTTGTTAATTCAACGGATCATCGTTAATTCGATGGGTAAAGTATTATACCTTGTCGTTCATTGTTAATTCAATGGATCATCGTTAATTCGATGGACAAAGTATTGTATTTTGACATTCATTGTGAGAATTTGATCTCATAAGATATCGTAAATGTTGGATTGATTACTAATTCCAAATTGTGTACTTGTTATTGAAATTAGGATAAAAGGCTAATCAGTAGGCTAGGCTCTGCCCGTATAAATCTGCAATGTGAGTCATTCTCCTTTTCTCACAGTTTGTGAGTCATTCTCCTTTTCTCACAGTTTGTGAGTCATTCTCCTTTTCTCACAGTTTGTGAGTCATTCTCCTTTTCTCACAGTTTGTGAGTCATTCTTCTTTTCTCACAGTTTGTGAGTTATTCTCTTTTTAACAAATTGCTTTATACAACTATTCTCACCGTTTGTGAGTTATTTTTATTAAATATTTTACAATACTCCAAATTATTTTCAAGGTTATAATTACAGGGACTAAGTCGTGGATATCTTGAATTACTGGTTAGTGGGGTATTGTGCACATTACTAATTTCTCACAGTTAGGTTCATTGACCTACTCAGGATAATCACTGTTGGGTTCATTGACCTACAGGGATAATCGTCACTATTTAGGTTCATTGATCTAAATAGTGGTATGACCATCGTCACCATTGTGACATGTCACCATTGTGACAGAATGCCAGATAAAAATAAGATAGAAGCCATTGTAATCGCTCTTATGCTGTAATTGATAACTATGCATCATTATGCAAAATAGAATGATTCACTCAGTATTTCCCGCTGACAAAACCTTTTTCAAACATGTTTCAGGTGATCTGTTGTAATTCAGGAAAAGTGCTGGGGAGCATTTCAAGTTTAAGATAGTGGCTCAATATAAAATAAATAAATGATTTTGTAATATCACACTTTTATAGTAAAAATATAATATTGTAAATTATCGGGGTTTTATCCCGAATTGTGAAATAAATAATCGGGGAAAAATTTTAGCTTTAAGCGATCCTGTTTCCGCTGTTAAACTCAATTAAAATAAATACCGCAGTATTTTCTGCCGCGGCTCCTGAAACGGGTCAAACCGGGTCATGGGCCGTGACAGAAAGAAGGTGAGAAGGAAGAGAGAACTGAAGAAGAAAGCGATCATCCATGTCATTGTGCCATGATGGCTGCAACCAAGGTATCACCTCAGGTTCTTAAAAATCTGTGTTCAGACAAATGCATTATAGCATTTGCTAACATCAAAGAGGTGAATGAAAACCTTAGGGATAGATTGTTAACTTCTGAAGTTCAATTTGAAAAGTCATTAAAAGAACTGAAAAACAAGTTGAATGAAAAAGAAAGTGAAATTTGCAGCATCAAACAAGAGCTTAGCATAACCAAGGACCAACTCCAAACAATGATGAAAAAATATCATGTTTTCAAAAAGGAGTTGGAAGCCACCCAAATCACTTGTGAAAAAATGGGTGGAATCCTGCAAAGGTTATGAAGTTATGCTTGAAAAACAGATCAAAAGCAATGTAAAATTTGGTGTAGGTTTTAGAAAACATGACCAAGTTGAAAACAATGCTACAAATGATTCTGGTTCAGTTGAAGTAATTCCAACAAACAAGAATGGCCAAGAAATCAAAATAACTGATAAAAATGGCAACAAAATCACACTTGAAAGATCAATGGACTCTTCAACTTATGAAGAGATTGAGGAATATCAATTTAAACCCAGATGGTCTGATGAGTGTGACATTCTTGAAAATTTCAAGCCCATGGACTTCACAACCACTGATGGTGTAAAAGCTCCTAAGGCAAAAGTCATTCCTCTTAAAGACATCCCAATAGTAGTTCAAAACTATGTTGCAAAGGAGTCTGAGAAGAAGAAAAGAAGAGAAAAGATTAAAAACTTATTTTGTGATTTATGTGAAAAGAAGAATCATCTAACAAAAGATTGTTTTCATCTAAAAGCATATGATATCAACAAAACAAGTGTTATTGTACCCGCTGAGAGCTGCACCATCTGTGGTAAATCAAACCACAAAACTCAGGAATATGTGTATCTCAAATCCTTTGATGTAAAAAAGAATGAGTACACTGCAAAAACATCTTTGAGTTCATCAAACCCATTTGTCAAATTCACCAAGAATTAACCGTTGTTTGTGCCAGTTCAAACAGCTGTTACAAAACAGCTGAACCAAACCTCTGTTAAAAGAGATGTTCAGGTGACTGATGCACCCCCTGCTAACCAATACCGAAGAGGTAAAGGTCAACCACCATACCCAAGGGTCCCACATGTCTATGAAGCCTACAAAAGGCCCTCTAAACCAAGAGTAAACAGGCATCCCTTTGGGTATCAACAGCTGATTGGGCAAGACCCCCAATAGTGGTTAAAGAAACGCAATTCAAAAACTGTCCAAACCCCTGACCTAACCACTGTCTATCCACCTGAACTTGACCTAGACACTGTTGAGACCCCATCCAAAGCCTTATTGGCTTTGGAGACCCTAATGAACTAACCTTTTACTTGATGTGCAGGGAGCTTCTGCATGCTTAGATAGTCTATGGTATGTAGATAGTGGAGGCTCCAGGCACATGACAGGATGTAGAGCCCTACTCAAAGATTTCAAAACTCATGGAGGGGGTTACATATCCTTTGATAATAATAGTAAAGGGAAGGTTATGGGTCTGGTACAGTTCAGTCTGGTAATGTTAAGTTTGAAAATGTCAATCTGATAGACAATATAAAATTCAACCTCTTAAGTGTCTCTCAAATGAGTGATAAGGGCTATGGCTCATTCTTTACAAAAGAGTGTTGTAGGATTATTGGACCAGAAATGGTTGAAAAGATTGAAGAAATAATAAAAAATGGAAAAACCGAATTTGTTGCTCAAAGAAGTGGCAATGTTTATGTGGTGGATATGTCAAAAGAGAGCCCCAGGACTGATGCCTGTCTGTTCTCAGCTGCCTCTATCAAAGAGACATAATTATGGAACAGGAGATTGGGGCACATAAATCTCAAGACAATCATCCAAACAGGGGTTAGTAAGAGGTTTAGCTCAAAAACTGTTCACCTGTCCTGAGCATTGTGTTTCCTGCCTAAAAAGAAAACAACATAAAAGCTCTTACAAATCAATTGAAGAGTCCAAAACAACCAAGTGCTTGCAAATGCTTCACATGGATTTGTTTGGCCCAATTAAAGTCATGAGTCTTAGGAAGAAAAGATATTGTTTGGTTATTGTCGATGAATTTTCTAGGTTTACATGGACTTACTTTTTACACTCCAAAGATGAGACTGCAGGCATTGTGCAAGACTTTGTTACACAGGTTGAAAAGTAGTTTGACTTGCCAGTAAAAGTCTTCAGGAGTGACAATGGCACAAAGTTCAGAAATAAGGAGTTAGATGATTTCTGTGTGTCAAAAGGAATTGTAAGGCAGTACAGCATTCCAAGAACACCAGAGCAAAATGGGGTTGTTGAAAGAAAGAACAGGACATTGATTGAGGATGCCAGAACCATGCTTGCTGATTCAGGTTTGCCATTAACTTTTTGGGCAGAGGCAGTAAACACTGCTTGCTATGTCCAAAACAGAGTTTTAATCAACCCCAGGCATCAAAAGACTGCTTATGAACTGCTGCATAAAATAAAGCCATTGATATCATATTTCAAAGTTTTTGGCTGCCCATGCTTCATTTTAAACTTAAAAGATTCTATCTCAAAGTTTGCAGCCAAAATTGATTGTGGTTATCATCTGGGATACTCAACCACTGCTAAGGCCTACAAAGTGTTTAACACAAGGACCAAAACAGTGGAAGAGACTTTGAATGTGAAGTTCAATGAACTTTCATCAATGAAAATCCCAGCAAACCCTGCAGAATTATTTGATCTTGATAAATTCACATTTGAAAGTGTTGTTGTCAAGACTAACAATGCAGGTCCATCAGAAAATCCTCCATCAGACTATGGATATGGTTTGCTCGTGCCTATAAATAGAACAGTACCCTGTACTGTTCTATTAACTCTTTCACCACTTGTCTTCCTGCACGAACAATCCATTCTGAGCTCAGGCTGGGGGAGAGTTTGTGATACATGCATGCAATTGTAATTGAAACTTGAAATAAATTCAATCTTTCGGTTCAATGATAAACATGTTTGTTGAAAGCATTTCTCCTATTTGATTGTGTGTGAAAGTTTGTATCCATTTAGTTTCCACTACAATTCCTTGTTCATTTTCACTAATTCTCAAACAAAAACACAATAAAAAAGAAACTCAGATCCTAACAACATTGTTAGCAAGATTCAGCCAAACACCGATTCACCACATGGCTCCGTCGACTCAAAGGCAGAAAAACCCAAATCAACCTTCCAATTCAAGCAATTCATGGCTTGTAAACCCTTAGAGTTTACAGGCAAAGATGGCGCCACCGCCATGATGAATTAGTTTGACGCGATTGAGCTTACTTTCTTGCAAAATGGTTGTCCTGATGTGCTATGAACTTTGAATGCAACGAGAGTTTTCCGTTCGACGGCACTCGAATGGTGGACTACCGAATCCAACAAGAGGGGAAACGATGTTGCACATGCTATGCCTTGGGACGAACTTAAGTAGCTTATGAAGGACCACTTCTGTCCTCCTCACGAACTCCAAAAATTAGAGAACGAATTTTGGAACCTTACGCAGAAGGGGAGCGACATGGATGGTCTGATTACACGCTTTAAACAACTTAGTGTCCTCTGTCATGGACAAGTCGACTCCGTCCCCAAAACCATAGCCAAGTTCATCCGCTGTGTTGCACCTTCCTTGACTAACCATGTTGCCTCTGCTTGTTCTAATACCATAGAGGAAGCCTTTAGCATAGCCAACGAACTTAACAACAATTGCGTTCTTCATGGAACTTATAAGTAGGTTTCGACGAAGAGTGAACATCAAGCTGTCACTAATACCACCGATACTACCACCTTTGTTGAACCTTCAACCTCTCAACCACCCAAGAAGAACAAAGGCAAGAAGCAGAAGGCTTCAAGCCAAAACTGTGCGGTCGTCACTCTGCCAAACCCTCAACCCATCCAATCAGTAGCTGCCGCTAACCCCACTACCCTAGAACCTCCAAGAAGAAACTACACTGGGACATGGTCCAAGTGTAACCAATTTTCATACCATCACCCTACTGGCACCCCATGTCGCAAATGCGCCACCTTTCACAGGCTGGGGCATTTCACCGATTGCTGTCGCTACAACCCAAAGCCTGCCCAAGAACAGGCTATCGTTGCAAACCCTGTTCCTAATCAGGCTCAACCTCAAGCTACTCTTGTGCGAGCACGCTTCAAGTATGGTGATCTCAATCTTTTAGCCAACGTGTGTCCTCAGTGTAATCAACCACAGCAGCAGCAACAGGCTCAGCAACCAGCTAGGGGCCGAGCTTTTCTCCTCACTACTACTCAATCCCAAAATGCGAACGACGTCATTACTGGTATGTTACTTGTGAACCATGTTTATGCTTCTTGTCTATTTGATACTGGTGCGGATAAAAGTTTTGTGTCGCTAGAATTCGAACCTTTGCTTATGTGTAAACGCTCTAAGTTACCAAGATCTTTCGCTGTCGAAGTTGCTAAAGGTAAATTTGTCGCTGTCAATTCCGTTCTTTCCAGTTGTTCCTTGATTCTTAATGATCATACTTTCTCAATCAATCTTATACCTATGCAAATGGGTAGCTTTGACATCATA
Organism: Helianthus tuberosus; assembly: GCA_030545235.1. Taxonomy (NCBI): domain Eukaryota; kingdom Viridiplantae; phylum Streptophyta; class Magnoliopsida; order Asterales; family Asteraceae; genus Helianthus; species Helianthus tuberosus. The sequence continues at coordinate 148,418,387 of CM060358.1, forward strand.
GTAGGCATGGACTGGCTTAGGCGAGTTCGTACTGAATTCGTTTGTTCTGAAGAATTTATTCGTCTCCCTCTTCCAAACGGTGATTCTCTACACGAGTACTTAGAACTTTCGAGGAAATTATGAGCGATCACTTGAAAGTGAGAATCACAAGAGTAGTTTGTAAGGAACATAGTTCCTTAATGCAGGTATCATAGGAAAATCATACACACATGTAACTATACTTGTATATCAGAATTTGTGAACAACGATTTTTATTTATGAACAAGACATATTGTTTCACAATACACGAAACAAAAGAAACAAAGACATAAGACAGCAACATCCTTTGTTCAGCCAAATGCTCATCCGAGGGTTGGATTTGCACTGACTATCTTCGGGCAGTTGTTCCTGAAATGGCTCGTATCGCCACAGTTGTAACAAGTACCACGCGGGAAACGAGCTTGAGTAGGGTTGACTTGGAGTTGGGTAGCAGCAAGATTTGCAACAGCTTTGTTCTGGATAGCAAAGCGGCATGTGTTGACCAAATGTCCCCGCCGTCCACAGTAGGTACATTTCCAGCAGGGTATGAGGTTTGAATGATGATCGTTGCATCGCTTGCACCTAGGAGCAGTTCCTAAGTACGGCTTCCTAGCTGGTGGCCTTGCCACTTGGCTAGGTCCAGCTTGATTAGGTGTAACCGCTGCGGGTTTCCTTGAAGCCTTACGCTTCCTTGATGTTGTTGCAAGCCTGACTACTGCTTCCTTTGGTGTCTCTTGAGTGGCTTCATTGTCGAGACGAGAGGCTTCATTGTTAAGACGAGCCATGGCAATACCTAAATCCACAGTCCTCTGAATCACTTCGCCAATTTGCTGGACAAATTTGGCTGTTCGCTCGGGCATTTGACCAGTGCCAAGAGGAATAGACATTCTAGAAGAAAATGAAAGACAGAGGAAGAAACGAGTGAAAGGTTATTGGATAATCAATACAGAATGGTAACGAATGAAAATTGTGATCATTTGTTTGTTACCTAAGGCAAACAAATGAGATGGTGACAAATCAAAGTAAATAGGTCAAAAATAATGTATCGCGAAGACATGCTCGCCTATAAGTGAACACTCATCCCAAGAATTCCCAGGTAAGCACAACTGGTCTCGCGTCTGATGAGATGTATACGAAGTGCTTGCCTAGCCAGAAAACCCAGAATACAGGCATTCACCCTTCCAGTTTGCACGTGTTCACATTATTTAAAACCCAAAATCTTGACGAAGTTTTGAAAACTCAAAGGGGTTCAAAACCATATAATAGAGAGTTCAAAACCTTACAATAGAGGGTTCAAAACCTAGTAATCAATCATCCTAGAACAGATGATTAGTTTTCAAAGCGGTTTTGAAATTTTTGTTTTTGTTGCGGTTGTCGCCTAAGGATAGGCGACAGTATTGTTTTATGACTAAACGCAAGTAAACTCGCGTTAGGGTCCTAAGAAGGTTATAGACTAGGTCAAAGCATTACTAATAACCTAATTCCCTATAACCATTGGCTCTGATACCATCTTTTCTGTCACACCCCGACCACGTAGAACATACAAAACGTGGCGGAAACATCGGGGAGTGTCGTAACAGAATTAATGTTTCACAACCATGGATATTGAAGTTTCGTTTTATTGATTAAAAGTGTTACTATGTCTTAACAAACAAAGAAATTACAACATAATTAACTAGTCTTGCATCTTTTATTGTCACTAAAGCCCAAGTCTGCCTATGTGTATCTTGATCATCTTATGCAACAGCTCCTGAAAAACACATGTGAAAATAGGTACGTCAGCATAAAAATGCCTGTGAGATACATAGGTTTTGTGAAAATAAGATTCATGACTTATGTTTGAGAAAATGTTTAGTCATGAACCTTGTTATTTGCTTTGTCTTTTAAATCATTTGAAAAACGATAAGATCAGATGATAAGTATAAATAAATGTAAGGTTAAATGAATAACCAAGTAAAATGTGTTTGTATAAGATAAGTTGTTTATCAATCAATGTCTTGTGAAAAGTATGTTATTTGTATGAAATGTTCTATGTCTCAAACTGAAATGATTCAAATAACGTTACGACATGTAATACCATACAAACACTTATATATAGGAAGTACCAGCGGCGTATCCACCATGCTTGTATCATATTACACACGCATCGTTACTTAATCACTTAATCAAACCAAACTATCAAAGTGTTCATGTCAAGATGTAAATCATGTCAAAATGTCTATGTCAAATATCCATGTCAAATGTCTATGTCAAATATCCATGTCAAATGTCTATGTCAAATATCCATGTCAAATGTTTATAATTTAAAAGTAGTCAAGTAATGTATAACCAAAATGATATGTATGGTAAGTAAAAGTAAGACTACTTAAACCATAAGTAAAAATGTACAAAACAAAGTATTGAAGTAAAACTTGGTTTAAATCAAAGTTATGTTTTGTAGAATAATGCATGCTTTACTGATACAAACACTTATGCAGTATGTTAAACGCAAACATTCAAGCCTTGAGACAGCCGGATAACTATGTAAAAGTGAGTTATCAAAAGAATATGTATTCGGATTCGGTCATTCCTTTCATCCCCTTTCCCTGGGATGTCCGGAACGGGATTTGTCAAGTCCTATGGTACCACTACCTACTACCGAGCGGCGTAGCAAATGTTAATGAATGTTATATAGACCCGTTAAACAAACCAAATGTCATACCAAAATGTAAGCATGAGATGAAGATAATGTACCTAGTATGCTAGAGTAAACATACAAGGTAGAGCTGTAAAACAATGTGTCCATATGTTACTGGAACATATGCAACAGAGATGCAATGTAAAATGATGTACTAAGTATGCTAAGTTATCATACAAAGCAGAAAAGTCATGTAAATCAATGTGCTTAGCATGTTATCAGTCAACATACATAGCAGAAAAGTAATGAAATCATGTACTATAATGTACTAACAAACATAGTCGGTATATGATGTGAAAACAGGAAAGCAGGAAAGTAACAAGTAGGCACATGTGTTCCACCCCAAAACAGTTTGGAAAACAGTAAAAGAGGGGTCTATGTACTCACTTGAGATTGCTCAGAAGTCCTAGGATAACCACCAAGCAAAGCTAGAGATCACGGAATCAAACGGCACCTACTATAGGTAACTATGTTAAATAACCGGACCTAAATCGGAAGACTGGGTAGCATTAGGGTTTGTAAACCAAACGAGTGTGGAGACTCGTGTGATATGGTTTAACAAAGCCTACATACTAAATGAAACTTAACCTAACTGCTTACGACCCATTACGACCCGTTTAGGTAGCTTATGCTACTTTAACGCGTCGTTCGCGTGAAACGCGTTCGGACCGCCTAACTAGTCCTATGATAAGTGTTATATGCCTAAACATGTTACATAATCAGTTATGTGACAAAAGTTTAGGTTACATATGCTTAATTACCAATTATACATGAAAAGGGTATTCTGGTAATTTACCTAAGGCATATAAACTACCTATCATACAACTACTTAAATGATGTGACCATAGGGTATAACCTCGGAAGGTTATTCCCTACCTACTATGGTCACCTAATGTGTTTGGTCGGATCCTAATGATCGACCAAACTGGGTTGGGTTCGAAGGTATAAGCGATTTATTAGATCGCTTACCCTACGACCCTAAACAACGTGGTAATCAGTAGGCATAGTCCCAAGGGACTATAACCAACGTGATTACACTCACGTTGCGAAGTTCAAACGAACTTCGCATTGACCATAACTGGTCAATGTAGAAAGTCAAACAAAGTTTGACTTTCAGACTCGAAAGACTCGAAAAGCAATAAAAGAACGAAAGAATACTTATGAAGGGTCCCCGAATGCTAATCCCGATCCAAGAACTCAGGTATGAAACAATGGTTTCAACTTAGAGCTCTCAAATCAGAATTCTTGTAAGAAATGAGGTTGGGGTGATGGGGTATTTATAGTTTTCGGGTAACCGTTAGGATCGTTTCATGGAAAACGTGCCATGATCCAAGGCGTACACTTGTCGGAAACTCATGGTGGCTAAAAATGGTTCTTATCAGCTGACTAAGCAAGTGTGGGTATGTGGTTGAGGATCAAACAGCTGGATTCTGCTGTTAAAAACACTGAATCTGGTCTGCAGACTGCTTTACGGACCTCAAAGCTGACAATGTTGAGGTCCGTAAGGTAACAACTTTGGCAGATTTACAGTTTTGGTCCCTGCAGCCCCTAAACTTGGTTTTCGATGCATTTTTGACACGTTTAAGCCCCGTTAACCCCATTTCAAAGCTCTAAAATGAAGTTAAAGTATATGGAACTTAAATTGTGCTCAAGAATATCTCGGATGTCGGTTCGTTTAGCCGTACGAACGCGATGTTCGCTTAATTACGACGGAATGCGCACAAGCGTGAAAAACGATCCAAATGACGCGACGAATGGATTTTTGGCAAGCCAAACACTAAAGCATAATATAGTCATGATTACATAAATTTTTGGATGTCCGGATGTATTCAGAACGTAAGTTATGCGTAAAAATGCAAACTTGTGCACTTTTTGACGCTTTTAGTCCCTGAATGACACAAAAGTTTATTTTAGCATACCGAACACCTCAAAGCCTATTTCTAAGCTATGTAAAGGATATTTATGGTATGTTTAACTTATGGTCATGTTCCGGAATGTCTGTTACAGTTCAAATTGGCATACTTTCGCAGTTTGTCAACTTAAGTCCCTGTAAGCGATTAAACTTTGATTTCACCACACCAAACCTTCCAAAACTTATATCTAAGTTATGTAAAGGTTATTTAAGGTATGTTAAGCCTATTTCACTATTCCGGAGTGTTCGTTGGATTAAACTTGTTATATCTACTCATCAGAGCGCGTATAACCCTCCAGAAAGCGATTTAAAGCTTGAAATTGAACGAGAATTGATATGTGCAAATGATACACATATTTTTACAAATCCCAAGTATGAAATATAATATTTCATTGGTTTGGTATTTGTTTGATGGCCGTGGAGGCACAGGTGTTACAGTCTCCCCTACTTTAGGAAATTTCGTCCCGAAATTTATTTAGAGGAAACTTGTGAGAGCTTGAAAGCATGAAGTTGAAAAGATCGGACAACATTGGTTAGGGTTCTTGAACTTCTAGTAACCTTAATAACATCATGATTGCAATGTAAGAGGGATACTTATATACAAGTATATGAAGCGTCATTGGTGCGTCCACCGTACCTCCATTACATCGTTCTCATTTCGTTATTGTTGTCACTATCGGTTCTTACACATAATAAATCTTACTGGGTTTCTGTGCACTAAATTTCATAATTATGTACGCGTCCATAATCAGACAATTCCTTGCACAGTTCACACAGTCTATTTTATAATGTGTAGGGGAAACCCAAATGAACAATCCTGTGATGAGTGTGACTAGACCGCCATAGAGTCCTTTAGACTAAATCAATAAATGATTTAAATAGACTATCAAGGAGTCTGTTCAGCTACATCACTGGATTTTATCATTTTTTTTAACCAAATTGTGAATCAATCTTTTTGACTAGACCACTAAAGGGTCTCTTATGAATCATGGAGTGGTACTATATAATCCAAGGGTCTTAACTATTACATAGAAGCCCATTTAAGGATTAAAGGTAGTACCTTTTGAATATCATGCTACGAATCCCTCATATGAAGATATGAAAGATCCTGCAAGGATTTGGATAAAGAATATCCAGAGTATTAAAAACATCAAAAATGCATAAAAGAAAACATAAGATGAGTAAACACATAGTCACATAATCACAAAATTGTTTAACTAGAAGTTTGTTCTGCTAACAGAGTACATGTATTTAAAGCACACTAGGAATCCATCTCGTGGATTTCATTTGGTACTTTAAACATTATCAAGAATCTAACTATAAAGATAGAAAGATCTTTTTAAAAGAAAAATTCGATTTCGATTATAAGGAACCGAAATGTTCGAATTCAGGTACATAAGGAATCCATTTAAGGACTCTGATTTGAATGATGATCATCCACAAGGATCTAATTGTGAAGATAAAAAGATCCCTTATGGATTTTAGAAGTTGAAGATGTTTTGATACCTTGCACTGGACGTGCTTATGTCAAAACATGAAGTAAAAAATGCTTATGAAATTGAGATGCTAGATATGCCAAGGCGACATATGAAGCAGAATTTTGAAGGTTAAGTCAATGTATGAGGAAAATATTTTTGAAAACTATGCATGGGGTTCTTTTAAGAAAAAGGTGTTTAACGTTTTTGAAACCTTATATATAATACTTTTGAAATAAAGTAGGTGTATTAGGTAGATATATTTACAAAAATGTTTTTAAAATCATGCGAGATGAATTTTGAAATTATGTATAAGGTTTTTGAAAGACATGAATGATGCTTTTCGAAATCATGCACTTGATCAGAAAATGTATTGTGTTAATATTGTCTTCAGACTATATGAAATATTTTGAAATTAGAAAGGTTGGTTTTGATAACATGGCCAATGTTTTTGAAATAACATAGACAATGCATCTAGAAAAATTGTTTTCAAACTATATGAAATATTTTGAGATCATGAAGATGGTTTTGAAATACTTGTACTGTGAATGTTAAAAAAATCAAAACGTAATGGGTATGAGATTTGAAAATATCCTTAGTTATCCAACCAAGGATTCAAAAATACAGATGTGTAAAAAGCACGATTACTCATAATTTCACTTTATTTCCTGTACTTCGTTTCTTAGAATGAAACGAGTACTTAGAACTTTCGAGGAAATTATGAGCGATCACTTGAAAGTGAGAATCACAAGAGTAGTTTGTAAGGAACATAGTTCCTTAATGCAGGTATCATAGGAAAATCATACACACATGTAACTATACTTGTATATCAGAATTTGTGAACAACGATTTTTATTTATGAACAAGACATATTGTTTCACAATACACGAAACAAAAGAAACAAAGACATAAGACAGCAACATCCTTTGTTCAGCCAAATGCTCATCCGAGGGTTGGATTTGCACTGACTATCTTCGGGCAGTTGTTCCTGAAATGGCTCGTATCGCCACAGTTGTAACAAGTACCACGCGGGAAACGAGCTTGAGTAGGGTTGACTTGGAGTTGGGTAGCAGCAAGATTTGCAACAGCTTTGTTCTGGATAGCAAAGCGGCATGTGTTGACCAAATGTCCCCGCCGTCCACAGTAGGTACATTTCCAGCAGGGTATGAGGTTTGAATGATGATCGTTGCATCGCTTGCACCTAGGAGCAGTTCCTAAGTACGGCTTCCTAGCTGGTGGCCTTGCCACTTGGCTAGGTCCAGCTTGATTAGGTGTAACCGCTGCGGGTTTCCTTGAAGCCTTACGCTTCCTTGATGTTGTTGCAAGCCTGACTACTGCTTCCTTTGGTGTCTCTTGAGTGGCTTCATTGTCGAGACGAGAGGCTTCATTGTTAAGACGAGCCATGGCAATACCTAAATCCACAGTCCTCTGAATCACTTCGCCAATTTGCTGGACAAATTTGGCTGTTCGCTCGGGCATTTGACCAGTGCCAAGAGGAATAGACATTCTAGAAGAAAATGAAAGACAGAGGAAGAAACGAGTGAAAGGTTATTGGATAATCAATACAGAATGGTAACGAATGAAAATTGTGATCATTTGTTTGTTACCTAAGGCAAACAAATGAGATGGTGACAAATTAAAGTAAATAGGTCAAAAATAATGTATCGCGAAGACATGCTCACCTATAAGTGAACACTCATCCCAAGAATTCCCAGGTAAGCACAACTGGTCTCACGTCTGATGAGATGTATACGAAGTGCTTGCCTAGCCAGAAAACCCAGAATACAGGCATTCACCCTTCCAGTTTGCACGTGTTCACATTATTTAAAACCCAAAATCTTGACGAAGTTTTGAAAACTCAAAGGGGTTCAAAACCATATAATAGAGAGTTCAAAACCTTACAATAGAGGGTTCAAAACCTAGTAATCAATCATCCTAGAACAGATGATTAGTTTTCAAAGCGGTTTTGAAATTTTTGTTTTTGTTGCGGTTGTCGCCTAAGGATAGGCGACAGTATTGTTTTATGACTAAACGCAAGTAAACTCGTGTTAGGGTCCTAAGAAGGTTATAGACTAGGTCAAAGCATTACTAATAACCTAATTCCCTATAACCATTGGCTCTGATACCATCTTTTCTGTCACACCCCGACCACGTAGAACATACAAAACGTGGCGGAAACATCGGGGAGTGTCGTAACAGAATTAATGTTTCACAACCATGGATATTGAAGTTTCGTTTTATTGATTAAAAGTGTTACTATGTCTTAACAAACAAAGAAATTACAACATAATTAACTAGTCTTGCATCTTTTATTGTCACTAAAGCCCAAGTCTGCCTATGTGTATCTTGATCATCTTATGCAACAGCTCCTGAAAAACACATGTGAAAATAGGTACGTCAGCATAAAAATGCCTGTGAGATACATAGGTTTTGTGAAAATAAGATTCATGACTTATGTTTGAGAAAATGTTTAGTCATGAACCTTGTTATTTGCTTTGTCTTTTAAATCATTTGAAAAACGATAAGATCAGATGATAAGTATAAATAAATGTAAGGTTAAATGAATAACCAAGTAAAATGTGTTTGTATAAGATAAGTTGTTTATCAATCAATGTCTTGTGAAAAGTATGTTATTTGTATGAAATGTTCTATGTCTCAAACTGAAATGATTCAAATAACGTTACGACATGTAATACCATACAAACACTTATATATAGGAAGTACCAGCGGCGTATCCACCATGCTTGTATCATATTACACACGCATCGTTACTTAATCACTTAATCAAACCAAACCAAACTATCAAAGTGTTCATGTCAAGATGTAAATCATGTCAAAATGTCTATGTCAAATATCCATGTCAAATGTCTATGTCAAATATCCATGTCAAATGTCTATGTCAAATATCCATGTCAAATGTTTATAATTTAAAAGTAGTCAAGTAATGTATAACCAAAATGATATGTATGGTAAGTAAAATTAAGACTACTTAAACCATAAGTAAAAATGTACAAAACAAAGTATTGAAGTAAAACTTGGTTTAAATCAAAGTTATGTTTTGTAGAATAATGCATGCTTTACTGATACAAACACTTATGCAGTATGTTAAACGCAAACATTCAAGCCTTGAGACAGCCGGATAACTATGTAAAAGTGAGTTATCAAAAGAATATGTATTCGGATTCGGTCATTCCTTTCATCCCCTTTCCCTGGGATGTCCGGAACGGGATTTGTCAAGTCCTATGGTACCACTACCTACTACCGAGCGGCGTAGCAAATGTTAATGAATGTTATATAGACCCGTTAAACAAACCAAATGTCATACCAAAATGTAAGCATGAGATGAAGATAATGTACCTAGTATGCTAGAGTAAACATACAAGGTAGAGCTGTAAAACAATGTGTCCATATGTTACTGGAACATATGCAACAGAGATGCAATGTAAAATGATGTACTAAGTATGCTAAGTTATCATACAAAGCAGAAAAGTCATGTAAATCAATGTGCTTAGCATGTTATCAGTCAACATACATAGCAGAAAAGTAATGAAATCATGTACTATAATGTACTAACAAACATAGTCGGTATATGATGTGAAAACAGGAAAGCAGGAAAGTAACAAGTAGGCACATGTGTTCCACCCCAAAACAGTTTGGAAAACAGTAAAAGAGGGGTCTATGTACTCACTTGAGATTGCTCAGAAGTCCTAGGATAACCACCAAGCAAAGCTAGAGATCACGGAATCAAACGGCACCTACTATAGGTAACTATGTTAAATAACCGGACCTAAATCGGAAGACTGGGTAGCATTAGGGTTTGTAAACCAAACGAGTGTGGAGACTCATGTGATATGGTTTAACAAAGCCTACATACTAAATGAAACTTAACCTAACTGCTTACGACCCATTACGACCCGTTTAGGTAGCTTATGCTACTTTAACGCGTCGTTCGCGTGAAACGCGTTCGGACCGCCTAACTAGTCCTATGATAAGTGTTATATGCCTAAACATGTTACATAATCAGTTATGTGACAAAAGTTTAGGTTACATATGCTTAATTACCAATTATACATGAAAAGGGTATTCTGGTAATTTACCTAAGGCATATAAACTACCTATCATACAACTACTTAAATGATGTGACCATAGGGTATAACCTCGGAAGGTTATTCCCTACCTACTATGGTCACCTAATGTGTTTGGTCGGATCCTAATGATCGACCAAACTGGGTTGGGTTCGAAGGTATAAGCGATTTATTAGATCGCTTACCCTACGACCCTAAACAACGTGGTAATCAGTAGGCATAGTCCCAAGGGACTATAACCAACGTGATTACACTCACGTTGCGAAGTTCAAACGAACTTCGCATTGACCATAACTGGTCAATGTAGAAAGTCAAACAAAGTTTGACTTTCAGACTCGAAAGACTCGAAAAGCAATAAAAGAACGAAAGAATACTTATGAAGGGTCCCCGAATGCTAATCCCGATCCAAGAACTCAGGTATGAAACAATGGTTTCAACTTAGAGCTCTCAAATCAGAATTCTTGTAAGAAATGAGGTTGGGGTGATGGGGTATTTATAGTTTTCGAGTAACCGTTAGGATCGTTTCATGGAAAACGTGCCATGATCCAAGGCGTACACTTGTCGGAAACTCATGGTGGCTAAAAATGGTTCTTATCAGCTGACTAAGCAAGTGTGGGTATGTGGTTGAGGATCAAACAGCTGGATTCTGCTGTTAAAAACACTGAATCTGGTCTGCAGACTGCTTTACGGACCTCAAAGCTGACAATGTTGAGGTCCGTAAGGTAACAACTTTGGCAGATTTACAGTTTTGGTCCCTGCAGCCCCTAAACTTGGTTTTCGATGCATTTTTGACACGTTTAAGCCCCGTTAACCCCATTTCAAAGCTCTAAAATGAAGTTAAAGTATAGGGAACTTAAATTGTGCTCAAGAATATCTCGGATGTCGGTTCGTTTAGCCGTACGAATGCGATGTTCGCTTAATTACGACGGAATGCGCACAAGCGCGAAAAACGATCCAAATGACGCGACGAATGGATTTTTGGCAAGCCAAACACTAAAGCATAATATAGTCATGCTTACATAAATTTTTGGATGTCCGGATGTATTCAGAACGTAAGTTATGCGTAAAAATGCAAACTTGTGCACTTTTTGACGCTTTTAGTCCCTGAATGACACAAAAGTTTATTTTAGCATACCGAACACCTCAAAGCCTATTTCTAAGCTATGTAAAGGATATTTATGGTATGTTTAACTTATGGTCATGTTCCGGAATGTCTGTTACAGTTCAAATTGGCATACTTTCGCAGTTTGTCAACTTAAGTCCCTGTAAGCGATTAAACTTTGATTTCACCACACCAAACCTTCCAAAACTTATATCTAAGTTATGTAAAGGTTATTTAAGGTATGTTAAGCCTATTTCACTATTCCGGAGTGTTCGTTGGATTAAACTGGTTATATCTACTCATCAGAGCGCGTATAACCCTCCAGAAAGCGATTTAAAGCTTGAAATTGAACGAGAATTGATATGTGCAAATGATACACATATTTTTACAAATCCCAAGTATGAAATATAATATTTCATTGGTTTGGTATTTGTTTGATGGCCGTGGAGGCACAGGTGTTACAAGATGGGTCATTCCGAATGTGTATTGACTATCGTGAGCTCAACAAGCTTACTGTCAAGAACCGATACCTTCCTCCTCGCATCGATGACCTCTTCGATCAATTGGAAGGCGCGACCTGCTTTTCAAAGATCGACCTTCGTTCTGGGTATCATCAACTTTGAGTCCTCAAAGAAGATATACCTAAAACCGTCTTTCGTACGCGTTATGGTCATTACGAGTTCATGGTCATGCCCTTTGGTTTGACCAACGCACCTGCTGTTTTCATGGATTTAATGAACCGCGTGTGCAAAGCATACTTAGACCGTTTTGTGATCGTCTTCATCGACGATATTATTATCTATTACAAGACACAAGAAGAGCATGAGCGACACTTGCGTCTTATCCTTCAACTACTTCGTACTGAACGTCTATACACCAAATTCTCCAAGTGCCAATTTTGGTTAAAAGAGGTTCAATTCCTTGGCCATACTGTTAATGAATTTGGTATTCACGTTAACCCCGCTAAAATCGAAGTTGTGAAGAACTGGATCGCACCTAACTCTCCGTCTGAAATTCGTTCGTTTCTTGGTCTTGCTGGTTATTATCGTCGCTTTATCTCTAACTTCTCGAAGATCGCTGTTCCTTTGACCTCTTTAACTCAGAAAAGATAAACCTTTTGTTTGGGGTCCCGAATAAGAGGAATCTTTTCAAACGCTCAAGGAGATGCTTTGTAATGCTCCTATTCTTGCGCTCCCTGATGGTAACGACGACTTCGTCGTAAATTGCGATGCTTCAAACCTTGGACTTGGTTGTGTGCTTATGCAACGAGACAAGGTCATCGCTTATGCGTCGAGGCAACTTAAAATACACGAGAAAAACTACACTACTCACGACCTTGAACTTGGTGCAGTTGTTTTTGCGTTGTAGATTTGGTGACACTACCTTTATGGTATTAAGTGTGTGGTCTTCACCGACCATAAGAGCCTCCAACATATCTTCAATCAAAAGGAACTGAACATGCGTCAACGTCATTCGGTAGAATTATTAAACGACTATGACTGCGACATTCGCTACCATCCGGGTAAGGCGAATGTAGTGGCCGACGCTCTTAGTCGTAAAACTTATGTGAAGAGTGCTCGTTTTCTCCAACTCGTTAACGATCTTCAATGTCGCATTCGTGAAGCCCAATATGCCTCTATTAGCGAAGGTAGACTCTCTGTTGAGATACGAGGTGCTAGGGAGCATGATCTCGTGTCCAAACCTGATGGTATTCTATACTATCTCAACCGTATCTGGATCCCTAATCGTGAAAACCTTCGAGACTTTCTAATGAACGAGGCACACAAATCGAAGTATTCCGTTCCTCCTGGCGCTGACAAGATGTACCAAGATATGCGTACGTCTTACTGGTGGCCTGGAATGAAGAGGGATATCGCCTCTTACGTTGTGAAATGTCTCACTTGTTCGAAGGTAAAAGCTGAACATCAACGTCCCTCTGGTTTGCTCGAATAACCAGAAATTCCTGTCTGGAAATGGGAGAGCATTGTCATGGATTTTATCACTAAACTTCCCTGTACCTCTTCTGGTCATAACAGTATTTGGGTGATCGTTGATCGATTGACCAAATCATCTCATTTTCTTCCCATTCGTGAAGATTTCAAAATCGAGAAATTGGCTAGAATCTACACTGATGAGATCATCTGTCGTCATGGTATTCCCATTGACATCATTTCCAATCGTGATGCTTGTTTTACGTCCCGTCTTTGGCAAACTTTTTAATCTGCTATGGGTACCGTTCTTAACCTTAGCACCGCTTTCCATCCTCAGTCAGACGGTCAAACCAAGCGTACTATCCAAACATTAAAGGATATGCTTCGTTCATGCGTAATAGATTTTGGTGGCAACTGGGATTCACACTTGCCTTTGATCGAATTCTCGTACAACAACAGTTATCATGCGAGTATTCAAATGGCACCTTTCTAAGCATTGTACAGTTGCAAGTGTCATTCGCCTATTTGTTGGCACGAGGTTGGTGAATCTCTACAAGAAGCAACGGACAAGATTTTACAGGTTCGAGACAACTTACTGAAAGCCAGGAGCCGACAAAAGAGTTACGCTGACACGCGTCGCAAGCCTTTGGAATTTGAGACAGGTGACTTCTTACTTCTCAAGGTATCCCCTTGGAAGGGCGTAGTTCTATTTGGCAAGAAAGGGAAACTCGCACCTCGCTATGTTGGTCCTTTCAAGATCCTCGAAAGGATTGGCAAGGTTGCGTATAGACTGGACCTGCCTGAAGAACTCAACAATGTACACCCTGTCTTTCATGTGTCAAACTTAAAGAAGTGTCTAGCTGACGAAGGACTTCAAGTCCCACTCGAGGACCTCCAAGTCAACGAGACCATGCATTTTGTGGAAAAACCCGTCGAAATCATGGATCAAGGAGTCAAGTTATTGAGGCACAGTAAAATTCCTATCGTTAAGGTTCGATGGAAAGGTAAATGTGGCGCTGAATTTACTTGGAAACTCAAGAGTGACATGAAGACAAAGTATCCATATCTTTTCACTACTTCTTCCTAAATTTCAGGACGAAGTTCCCTAAAGGATGGCAGACTGTAACGCCCTGCTTCTTCGTACTTTCCATATTTAGAAGGCCTTGCTTGTATTTCTATTTTTGGAAGTCTTGTGTTCTTGTAATCGTCCTTTCTTTGTAATCGGTGTAAAATCCGAGACTTGGATCATAAATAAAACTTGTATTTTGTTAAATTCATGTTGTACATACTTTATACATGCTCATACAATCAATTTCGTGAAACAATTGATGCTTATACGTAATTCTTGGAAACTATGTGCTAAACTTGTAAATACGTGAAACTTATGCATAAAACATGATTTAATCGTAAACGATACTTAAATACGACCTTCATACGCTTAATTATATTTGGTTTATGTTCTCCATACTCATTTTGTCCTTAAACTATGCTTATATGGCGAAAATAGCTCTTAAAACACCTTAATACCCTAAATAACAAACTATAGGGGCCAAAGTGTAACTAAATGAAACTTGAGTTCACCCCTTGTTTCTGGCCGCGAAAACCACCACCAAAACCTTCGCTGGCCGCGAGCCAACCCCCAGATTAGTTCCCTCTTTTCAGCTCATGAATTTTAGCGGGATTTGGGTTTATTTTGAGTTTAAACGAGTTTTGGACATTAAGTACACAACTAACCCAACCCTAATCCTTTCCCTATATAAACCCAAGCTTCCCCAAGTCATTTTCACTTTACAAACACCCTCACAACTCCCTCAAATCATCCAAATCGCAGCTGCAAACACAAGTTCAGATAGAAGCATCCTTCTTCACTAAAGTGAGCATAACTCACTCGTTTCTTATCCGATTTACCTCATTCTTTTTCCTATGTGCTTGGATTGACCTTAGCTTCGTTTCCATGGGTTTTTCACAGTAAATAAGTCCATGGAACGTCACCAAAAAGGCTCCAAAGTTCACTGTTCGTTTCTGTTTTGATTACATCTTTACTAAAACTTGTTCAACTTGAGTCTAACTCATCTCAAACCTATGTCCTTATGCTTATAACCACTTCTATGGTTAGTTAGGCTTAAAAACAAGGTTGAGACATTCAAAATCAGAGGTTAAACCTCATATACATTCTGTTTTGTTTGGGTTTTTAACCCATAAGTAATATTTAAGTCCAAGACTTAATGTAGGTGTGATTAAGGACTAACTTGGGTTGTCCTACATAAAATCCCCAAATTGCTTGATGATTTCTTATAGATTAGTTGTTTATATTCTTGTATTACTTGTAGTTCATGACCCTCATTGTATGTTTTTACATCAAGTGTAGTGGTGAACACTTAGAGGTACCTAAATGGAAGACTTCTCTTCCTACCACCTACATGATTTCTATGAAACTTAGAGGTACCTAAATGAAGATTTAATCTTCTACCTCATGCTTAACTATTGGACACAATAATACATAAATTAAATAATACTTACATATATACTATTCAACATTCGAACCTTTGATGATAAACTTGTGTTCATTTGTCAAAGTGCTAGAATAACATCATCTAAGGCATAAAACTTATTATGATTCTAATGGGTATATTGTGACATCTGTGCCTCCACGGCCATTGAACAAATACCAAATCAATGAAATGTTGTGTTTCATACTTTGTATTTGTATAAATATGTGTATCATTTGCACATATCAACACCTGTTCGATTTCAGGCTCTAAATCGCTTTCTGAAAGGTTATACGCGCACTGATGCGTAAATATAACAAGTTTAATGCAAAAAACACTCCGGGACAGTGACATAGGCTTAACATACCTTAAATAACCTTTATATAACTTAGAAATAAGTTTTGGAGGGTTTGGTGTGGCGAAATCAAGTTTATTCGCTTACAAGGACTAATTTCGACAAACTGCGAAAGTATGCCGATTTGTACTGTAACGAACATTCCGGAACATGACCATAAGTTAAAAATATCCTAAATATCCTTTACATAGCTTAGAAATAAGCTTTGAGGGGTTCGGTGTGCTAAAATAAACTTTTGGTCATTCAGGGACTAAAAGCGTCAAAAGTGAATAAGTTTGCATTTTCGCGCATATCTTACGTTCTGAATACATCCGGACATCCAAAACTTTATTTAATCAATAAAATATTTTATTTTAGTTATTGGCATGATAAAATTCCATTCGTCGCGTAATTTGGATCGTTTTTGCGTTCGTTACGACTTCCGTCGTAATTAACCGAACAACGCAACCGTACGACCAAACGAACTGACATCCGAGATATTTTTGAGCATGTTTTGAGTTACCTATACTTTAACTTCATTTTAGAGCCTTAAAATGAGGTTAACGGGGCTTAAACGTGTCAAAAATTAACCGAAATGCAAGATTCTGAAGTTCAGGGACCAAAATTGTCATTCTGCCATAGTTATCTTAGGAAGGGACCAAAATGAAAAATCTAAATACCAGCTTGTTCCAGCTGTTCCCCTCATTTGCACATGGTTTTAAAGAAACTATGGGCTCCCATGGTTTCACAAAACCATGGGCACATGTGTACGGATGAGATCGAAGCTCGTTTTACGATGAACGATCCTTACGGTTCTAGTTTTCCTATAAATAGCTATCCCCTTTCACTTGAAAAACCCACATTGATCTGATTTTGGCTCTCTAAGTTGAAGTTTATGCTTCATACCTGAGAGTAAATCGGATCAAAGCTTGCGGGGACCTTTTGTAAGTATTCTTTCGTTCTTTTATCGCTTTTCGAGTCTGAAAGTCAAACTGCGTTTGACTTTCTGCATTGACCAGTTTATTGTCAACGCGAAGTTCATTTGAACTTCATAAAGTGAGCGTAATCACGATGGTTATAGTCCCTAGTGACTATACCTACTGATTACCACGTTATCTAGGTGTAGTGACGAGTCGTAGTTTCGGCCAAAATGCGCATTCTTGCGTATTTTGTAACCAAACTACTTATAGGTATCAAAACCGTTTGTTTTGATACCAAAACTATTTTCTAAATTCGTTAAACATATTTTAACATATTTAACTCATCACTTTTTAGATTAGTGCTTGTGTAGAGTCGTAAGTCAAGCGGACTAAACACCCGCTTAGACTTTCGAACACGACCCGTTTGGTCGATCATTAGGATCCGACCAAACATGTTTAGTGACCATAGTTGCATAGGAAATAACCTTCCGAGGTTATACCTTATGGTCACTTAGGTTTAAATAGTTGTATGATAGGTAGTTTATATGCCTTAGGTAAATGACCAAAATGCCCTTTTCATGCATAATTGGTAATTAAGCATATGTAACATAAACTTTTGTCACTTAATTGATTATGAAACATATATAATCATGTTTAAGCATATAATACTTGTCATAGGACTAGTTAGACGTCTCGAACGCACCTTTGCGCGAACGACACGTTAAAGTAGCTTAAGCTACCTTAATGGGTCACAATGGGTCGAAAGCACTTAGGTTAGGTTTCGATTTAGGATGTAGACTTTGTTAAAACATGTCATATGAGTTCCAATACTCATTTGGTTTACAAAACCTCATCCTATCCGATCTTCCGACTTAGGTCCGGGTTATTTATATAGTTATTAGGTTGCCGATTGATTCCGTGCTCCCTCTAGCTTTGCTTGGTTGTTGTTCAAGCCCTCTAAGCATTCTCAGGTGAGTACATAGTCCCCCTATTTTACTATTTTCAATTGTTTTGGGGTGATTCATATGTGCTAAATGTTTTCAAGGTTTTAACGATGGTTTTCAAAATGATTTTCGATATTAATACAATGATTTCAAAAACGATTAAAATGGTTTATATTAATTTAATAACGATTTCGATATAGTAAACACACTTGTTGGTTGTCTTTACATAACGAATAATATCCATTAGTTTTGGCCGAACCGACCAGTATTAGGTTATGGTACCATAGGATCTGACAAATCCCGTTATCAGACTGCGCCCATGGTTATGTGCGGGTTAGGTGGGTAACGACTGAATCTGTGATTGTTAATTTACCCTTTGGTGGTTTATTAATGCGAGAAGCGATAGGCGAGATAGTCGAGTCACGAAGGTTTGGATGTTATTAACGAGACAATCAAAAGTAGTTTCACGATTTATAACGAGAATCATTTAAACGACTAAAGCGATTTTTAACGAATTAAATGATTTGGGTAAACGATTGGTTTTTGGTTAGTGTTTAGATAACGGGATGGGTGTAATGTGATGAAAGCATGGTGGATACGCCGCTGGTACTTCCTATATATATATATATATATATATATATGTTTTCATCGTATTACATACCGTGGCGTTATTTAGTTCACTTGGGTAAACGATTTGAAACAATGTCACACAAACGAGGTTTTCGAAATGATATAAACCATACGAGTTTTATTAACGAGATTTATTAACGAGTTTTATTAACGAGATTTATTAACGAGTTTTATTAACAAGATTTATTAACGTGTTTTATTAACGAGATTTATTAACGAGTTTTATTAACGAGATTTATTAACGAGTTTTATTAACGAGATTTATTAACGAGTTTTATTAACAAGATTTATTAACGAGTTTTATTAACGAGAATTATTAACGAGAATTTTATTAAATAAATGTTTTGGGTTAAGAATCATGGCTACGAGATTTTATAAATTATAACCAACTTGATTTGAGTTGGTTAATTATGTCGCAATACAATACTTTTCAAAACAAGGTTTTTATTTAAGTATTGCAACATGTAAACTAGCCATGAATCCGACACTCTCAAAAACCTATGTACTCGCCAGCATTTCTTTGCTGACTTTGTTTTCACATATGTTTCACGTGTTGTTGAATGATGTTGATTACTAGGATGCATGCTCACATAGGACTGGACGAGGCCTTAGTGACTTAACAACAATGATAGACTATGTTTAAATTGTTTATTTAGATTTCAAGACGATGTAAATATTTAATGTTTAATAAAACAAAACTTCAAATTTCCGTGTGTTTTGAAACAATGATTCTGTTACAACACTCCCCGACGATTCCGCCGCGATTTGTTGTTTTACGCGGTCCGGGTGTGACAGAAAAGTTGGTATCAGAGCCAATGGTTATAGGGAATTAGGTTATTAGTAATGCTTTGACCTAGACTATAACCTTCCTAGGACCCTAACACAAGATCCTTGTGTTTAGATCTTAAAACAATACCGTCACTTATCCTTAGGTGACAACCACAACAAGAACACAAATTTCAAATCCGCTTCGAAAACCAATCATCTGTTCTAGGATGATTGATTACTAGGTTTTGAACCCTGTAAGTTTTCGAAATCTCGACAAAGTTTGGGTCTAAATAATGTGAACACGTGCAAACTGGAAGAGTGAATACCTGTACCCTGAGTTTTCTGTCTAAGGCTAGAGTGTTCGTACAAATCCGCAGTATCGGACCAGTCACTCTTACCTGGGAACTCTTGGGGTGAGTGTTCACTTGTAGGCGAGCATGTCTTCAGTGATACATTAATATGACCCGTTTACTTTGATTAATCACCGTCTCATTTGTTTGCCTTAGGTAACAAACAAATGATCGCAATTTCTATGCGTTGTCATTCTATTTTAATTATCCGATAACATTTCACTTGTTTTCTCCTATGTCTTTCATTTCCTCTAGAATGTCTCTTCATCGCAACGACATTCAAATGTCCAAGCAAACTGCCAAATTTGCCCAGCGAATAGGCGAAGTAATCCTGAAGACTGTGGATTTAGGTATCGCCATGTCTCGTCTCAATAATGAAGCCACCCAAGAAGCATCGAAAGAAGCAGAAGCCGAGCCATTGAAAAAGTCAAAGAAGCGTAAAGCTCCAAAGGATCCCGTAGCCGTTACACCAAATCAAGCAAAACCTAGCCAGTTGGCAGCACCACCAGCCAAGAAGCCGTACTTAGGAACTGCTCCTCTGTGTAATCAGTGTAACCTCCACCACTATGCCAGTGTCAAATGTCGGAAATGTTTCAACTGTGGACTCATTGGTCATTTGGCATGAGACTGTCGTTCAGTCACTGTGCTAAACCAAGCTTTTCAGAACCCCGTTCAATTTCAAGCAGATCCAGCACAGGCTCATTTTCCTCCTGGTATTTGCTACACCTATGGCGAGACGGGTTATGTCAGGGACAGAGACCCAAAGATTTTCAATGCAAATCCGACCCACGAATGAACATTTGGCCGATTAGAAGAAGCTGCTGCTTTGAATAATCCGAATCTTATATTTATGTTTCTAGTGTTTTCCTTTGAACTCGGAAAGAATCGATTTTGTTTATAAATAAATCTTTATTTGCAATTCTGATGTACAAATATAATTGCATGTGTGTATGGCATACCCCTACGATACCTACACCAAAGAACCGTATTTGTAGTTCTCTCGTTCATTTGATCGCTCATGATTTCCTCGAAAATTCTAAGTGCTCGTTTCATTCTAAGAAACGAAGTGGCAATTGGAGTAATCATCTTTTCCTTTTGACCTCACACCGATGCAACTTAGGAGTTTCGACATTATCATAGGGATGGATTGGTTAACCAAACATCATGCTGAGGTGATTGGTTTCGATAAGATTGTTCGCATTCCTCTTTCGTCTGGCGATGTTCTAGAAGTTCGTGGAGAGAAACCTTCTGGTGGATTGAAGCTCATGTCGTGTACGAAGGCCCAAAGTTATTTACGAAAAGGATATGTTGCTTTTCTGGCACATGTCACCGAGGAGAAAGGCAATAGCAGGAGTATTCAGGATGTTCCGATTGTTCGGGATTATCCAGAGGTGTTTCCTGATGAACTGCCTGGTTTGCCTCCAGTTCGTCAAGTCGAGTTTCATATTGACCTTATACCCAATGCCAACCCAACCCAATTGCAAAAGCACCTTATCGTCTTGCACCATCTGAGATGCAAGAATTATCGAAACAGCTTCAAGAGTTATCTGATAAAGGATTCATCCGATCAAATTATTCACCCTAGGGGAGCTCCTGTTCTCTTTGTGAAGAAGAAAGATGGATCTTTTCGAATGTGTATCGATTATCGTAAGCTTAATAAGCTTACCGTCAAGAATCGATATCCCCTACCTCGAATCAATGATCTCTCTGATCAACTGCAAGGTGCTACCTGTTTTCCAAGATCGACTTGCGTTCTGGGTATCATCAGCTTCGTGTATTCGAAGAAGATATTCCCAAGACTGCTTTCCGCACAAGATAAGGGCATTACGAGTTCACTGTCATGCCTTTTGGTTTGACGAATGCCCTAGCTATCTTCATGGACTTAATGAATAGGGTCTGTAAACCTTATTTAGATAAGTTCATTAATGTGTTCATCGACGATATCCTTGTTTATTCGAAGTCTCAAGCCGATCACGAGCAACACCTTCGTTTGACATTGGAACTCCTAAAGAAGGAACAAACTTTTCGCTAAATTCTCCAAGTGTGAATTTTGGCTTAAAGAAGTTCAGTTTTTGGGTCATGTAGTCAACGAGCAGGGTATTCATGTGGATCCATCCAAGTTTGCTGCAATTAAGGATTGGAATACACCAACGACACCTACAGAAATTCATTCTTTTCTTGGTCTCGCTGGTTATTATCGTCGTTTTATTTCTAACTTCTCGAAGATCGCGGTGCCACTCACTGCTTTGACTCAGAAGAATAAGCCTTTGGAGTGGGGATATAAGCAAGAAGAAGCGTTCCAAACGCTGAAACGGAAGCTATGTGATGCTCCTGTTTTGTCGTTGCTTAATGGAAACGATGATTTCGTTGTCTTTTATGACTCGTCGAATCTAGGCCTTAGTTGTGTTCTTATGCAATGAGGTAAATTCATAGCATAGGCGTCAAGACAGTTGAAAGTTCACGAAAAGAACTACACAACTCATGATCTTGAGTTAGGTGTTGTCGTATTTGCTCTCAAAATCTGGAGACACTACCTCTATGGAACGAAGTGTGTGGTTTTCACAAGACCACAAAAGTCTCCAGCACATTCTTAATCAGAAGGAGCTGAACATGAGGCAGCGACAATGGGTTGAGCTCTTGAACGATTACGATTTCGAGATTCGCTACCTTCCTGGTAAGGCGAATGTCGTAGCTGATGCGCTTGGTCGAAAGGAGCGAGTCAGGCTTCATTCTGTTCAAACTCTATCTGATATTCAATCTCGTGTCCTTCAAGCACAACGATCTTGTGTAAACGAAGGTTTATTGAAATATGAGCTACCACTTCAACTCGAGCTTAAACTCGAAACGAAAGGGCGATGAGTTGCTCTATTTCAAGAATCCTTGTGGATGATTATCGCCCAAATCGGAGCCCTGATTGGATTCCTTGTACACCTTAATATGTACATTACAACTCAATAAGGACAAACCGAATTCCTATTAAGATCTTCCTATCTTCATAGTTAGATTCTTGAAAATATTTAAAGTGCCAAATGAAATCCACGGATTGGATTCCTGGTATGCTTTAAATACCCGTGTCCAAAGATAACAAATTAAAGGTCAAGTTAAACGATTATGCGATAATGTGTTTATGTGTTCTCCTTTATGTTTTTGGTGTGATCCGATTTTCGTTATCCAAATCCTCATAGAATCTTCCATATCTTCATATGAGGGATTCATAGTAGGATATTAAAAAGGTACTACCTTAAATCCTTAATGGGCTTCTACGTGGTAGTTAAGACCCTTGGGTTATATAGTACCATTCCATGATTCGAAAAGAGACCCTTGAGTGGTCTAGTTAAAGATTGATTCAGAATCTGGTTAAGAATGGCATGTGATGATACAGCTGAAAGGACCCTATGGTGGTCCAGTCACACTCATCACAGGTTCATTCATTTGGTTTTCCCCTACACATTATCAAATGCACTGTTTGGACTATGCAAGGAATTACGTAATTATGGACGCATACATAATTATAAAAATTCAGTCCACGGAAACCACAGTAATATTTATCATGTGTAAGAACCAATAGTGACAACAATAACGAAACGTCAACAATGTAATGGAGGTACGGTGGACGCACCAATGGCGCTTCATATACTTGTATATAAGTGTCCCTCGTACATTGCAAGCATAATGTTATTTAAAGTTACTAGAAGTTCAGAACCCTAACCAGTGTTGTTTTATCTTTTCGACTTCATGTTTCGAGCTCTCACAAGTTTCATCTAATTAAATTTCGGGACGAAATTTCCTGAAGTAGGGGAGACTGTGACATCTGTGCCTCCACGGCCAACGAAAAAAATACCAAATCAATGAAATGTCATGTTTCATACTTGGGATTTGTATAAATATGTGTATCATTTGCACATACCAACTCTTGTTCGATTTTGGGCTCTAAATCGCTTAGTGGAAGGTTATACGTGCACTGATGCGTAAATATAACCAGTTTAATGCAAAAAACATTCCGGGACAGTGACATAGGCTTAACATACCTTAAATAACCTTTACATAACTTAGAAATAAGTTTTGGAGGGTTTGGCATGGCGAAATCAAGTTTATTCGCTTACAGGGACTAATTTCGACAAACTACGAAAGTATGCCGATTTGTACTGTAATGAACATTCCGGAACATGACCATAAGTTAAACATACCCTAAATATCCTTTACATAGCTTAGAAATAGGCTTTGAGGGGTTCGGTGTGCTAAAATAAACTTTTTGGTCATTCAGGGACTAAAAGCGTCAAAAGTGCATAAGTTTGCATTTTCGCGCATATCTTACGTTCTGAATACATCCGGACATCCAAAAATTTATGTAATTAATAAAATATTTTATTTTAGTGATTGGCATGATAAAATTCCATTCGTCGCGTAATTTGGATCGTTTTTGCGTTCGTTACTACTTCCGTCGTAATTAACTGAACAACGCAACCGTACGACCAAACGAACGAACTGACATCCAAGATATTTTTGAGCATGTTTTGAGTTACCTATACTTTAACTTCATTTTAGAGCCTTGAAATGAGGTTAACGGGGCTTAAACGTGTCAAAATGATCCGAAATGCAAGATTTTGAAGTTCAGGGACCAAAATTGTCATTCTGCCATAGTTATCTTAGGAAGGGACCAAAATGAAAAATCTCAATTCCAGCTTGTTCCAGCTGTTCCCCTCATTTGCACATGGTTTTAATGAAACTATGGGCTCCCATGGTTTCACAAAACCATTGGCACATGTGTACGGATGAGATCGAAGCTCGTTTTACGATGAACGATCCTAACGGTTCTAGTTTTCCTATAAATAGCTCTCCCCTTTCACTTGCAAAACCCACATTGATCTGATTTTGGCTCTCTAAGTTGAAGTTTATGCTTCATACCTGAGAGTAAATCGGATCAAAGTTTGCGGGGACCTTTTGTAAGTATTCTTTCGTTCTTTTATCGCTTTTCGAGTCTGAAAGTCAAACTGCGTTTGACTTTCTGCATTGACCATCTTATGGTCAATGCGAAGTTCGTTTGAACTTCATAACGTGAGCGTAATCACGATGGTTATAGTCCCTAGTGACTATACCTACTGATTACCACGTTATCTAGGTGTAGTGACGAGTCGTAGTTTCGGCCAAAATGCGCATTCTTGCGTATTTTGTAACCAAACTACTTATAGGTATCAAAACCGTTTGTTTTGAAACCAAAACTATTTTCTAAATTCGTTAAACATGTTTTAACATGTTTAACTCGTCACTTTTTAGATTAGTGCTTGTGTAGAGTCGTAAGTCAAGCAGACTAAACACCCGCTTAGACTTTCGAACACGACCCGTTTGGTCGATCATTAGGATCCGACCAAACATGTTTAGTGACCATAGTTGCATATGGAATAACCTTCCGAGGTTATACCTTATGGTCACTTAGGTTTAATTAGTTGTATGATAGGTAGTTTATATGCCTTAGGTAAATGACCAAAATGCCCTTTTCATGCATAATTGGTAATTAAGCATATGTAACACAAACTTTTGTCACTTAATTGATTATGCAACATATATAATCATGTTTAGGCATATAATACTTGTCATAGGACTAGTTAGACGTCTCGAACGCCCTTTTGCGCGAACGACACGTTAAAGTAGCTTAAGCTACCTTAATGGGTCACAATGGGTCGAAAGCACTTAGGTTAGGTTTCGATTTCGGATGTAGACTTTGTTAAACCATGTCATATGAGTTCCAATACTCATTTGGTTTACAAAACCTCATCCTATCCGATCTTCCGACTTAGGTCCGGGTTATTTATATAGTTATTAGGTTGCCGATTGATTCTGTACTCCCTCTAGCTTTGCTTGGTTGTTGTTCAAGAGCTCTAAGCATTCTCAGGTGAGTACATAGTCACCCTATTTTACTGTTTTCAATTGTTTTGGGGTGATTCATATGTGCTAAATGTTTTCAAGGTTTTAACGATGGTTTTCAAAACGATTTTCGATATTATAACAATGATTTCAAAAATGATTAAAATGGTTTATATTAATTTAATAACGATTTTGATATAGTAAACAAACTTGTTGGTTGTATTTACATAACGAATAATATCCATTAGTTTTGGCCGAACCGACCAGTATTAGGTTATGGTACCATAGGATCTGACAAATCCCGTTATCAGACTGCGCCCATGGTTATGTGTGGGTTAGGTGGGTAACGACTGAATCTGTGATTGTTAATTTACCCTTTGGTGGTTTATTAATGCGAGAAGCGATAGGCGAGATAGTCGAGTCACGAAGGTTTGGATGTTGTTAATGAGACAATCAAAAGTAGTTTCACGATTTATAACGAGAATCATTTAAACGACTAAAGCGATTTTTAACGAATTAAATGATTTGGGTAAACGATTGGTTTTTGGTTAGTGTTTAGATAACGGGACGGGTGTAATGTGATAAAAGCATGGTGGATACGCCGCTGGTACTTCCTATATATATATATGTTTTCATCGTATTACATACCGTGGCGTTATTTAGTTCACTTGGGTAAACGATTTGAAACGATGTCACACAAACGAGGTTTTCGAAATGATATAAACCATACGAGTTTTATTAACGAGATTTATTAACGAGTTTTATTAACGAGATTTATTAACGAGTTTTATTAACAAGATTTATTAACGAGTTTTATTAACGAGATTTATTAACGAGTTTTATTAACAAGATTTATTAACGAGTTTTATTAACGAGAATTATTAACGAGAATTTTATTAAATAAATGTTTTGGGTTAAGAATCATGGCTACGAGATTTTATAAATTATAACCAACTTGATTTGAGTTGGTTAATTATGTCGCAATACAATACTTTTCAAAACAAGGTTTTTAATTAAGTATTGCAACATGTAAACTAGCCATGAATCCGACACTCTCAAAAACCTATGTACTCGCCAGCATTTCTTTGCTGACTTTGTTTTCACATATGTTTCACGTGTTGTTGAATGATGTTGATTACTAGGATGCATGCTCACATAGGACTGGACGAGGCCCTAGTGACTTAACAACAATGATAGACTATGTTTAAATTGTTTATTTAGATTTCAAGACGATGTAAATATTTAATGTTTAATAAAACGAAACTTCAAATTTCCGTGTGTTTTGAAACAATGATTCTGTTACAACACTCCCCGACGATTCCGCCGCGATTTGTTGATTTACGCGGTCGGGGTGTGACATATATTACTCATGAAAACATTATAACCCTTGGGGTTTCATAGTGTCAAAACAAGTACTTGGTGTTAAGAGATGATTACTTTCGTATACATATGTTCCTATGCTTTAAATTCCTAAATCTTTAATCTACCGTTACTCTCCGATACTCATACGCCTTGTTTACTTTGTGTAGAAGGACTTGGTGTTCCAACCCCCTAATCAACAAACAACTCACTCGCGGATTCTCAAGTTCAAGACTTGCAAAACCGTGGGTACACTTGATCCATTTACTTTTAAAGACACTTTGGGTTGTAACATGTTACAATACAAAATACACACTCACACACGTAAACGTTCTTTATGCTCTCAATCCGTTATACATGCTACTTCTTTACTTAGGTTCATGCTAGATTATACATTCTATATGTCATTAACTTTGCTAAGCCCTCAACTTAATATATAGCGCTATAGGAGTAGCACACCACCTTCGGGGTCTTGTTAAGTCTTTATTCTAAAACGGTCTCGTTACTTTTGTGACGAGGGATGCTAAATACTAGTGGACAATTGGGTTTGACGTATTGCTATGCATGCTAGTTACCTTGTTTACAAATTGCCATGTGGATTCGAGATAATACTTTTTATACTTATGCTATTTATTCAAACCTTGTGTACTCGCCTTTTCTTTTGCATTAAAATTTTATTTTAAAAATGTTACAGGTTGAGGATGATGATGCTATGAAACGAAGTAGCAATGATGCTTAGATACACATTTAGACGTCTTAGGTTTAAATTGTTGTATCAAATTTTGTTCCGTTATGTTATGAACATGTTATTTGAATTTCTATATAATGTTGACAATTTGATTTATGAAATTAAAAATCGTTGATTTAAATATTGTCACAAGTAGTGTTATGAAGTCTCTTGCAATCTATTTCGTCTCATCCCGATGATTCCGCCATCGGTTGGGGTGTGACGATTATTATTATTATTATTATTATTATTATTATTATTTATTTATTTATTTATTATTTAGTGTTATGAAGTCTCTTGAATTGTGTTTAATTGCTTTTTTTGTTTTGATTGATTTAAAATTTTTTATGTTCTAACCTATAAATAAAAAGTAAAGGTAATTTATTTAATTAATAAATTTCCATTAATGTTTAATTAATTTTTCTGTTTAAATTGTTTAATTAATTTTTTTTGTTTTAATTAATTTAATAAATTTTATGTTGTAACCTATAAATAAACATTAATGGAAATTTATTTAATTATAAACTTCCTTTAATGTTTAGTTAATATGTTAAGATAATTATTCATTTAATAATTTTCTGTTATAACCAATAAATAAACATTAAAGGATATTTATTTGGTTAAGATTAAAAAGAGAAAAAACTCATATACGTCTCTCATAGATCCATACGCCTCTCATTGATCCCCAAAAAATGCAAAAAACCCGCCACAAACCAATTGTCCGCATGGATCGAACTCGTGACCTCTCCGTTAAATGCACCCGGCCTTTCCATTGGGACAAGTGTCTCACCCATTAATTATCCCGATTATTAATTCTCTTATACTAAGTTCCAAAGATTAAAAAAGAAAAAAACCTACTATACGCCTCTCATATACCCATACGGTTTTCATTTGTTGCAACCCCCGCCCCCTTAACTGTCCCGGGAACGGGCGGCCACTAACACCAGTATT
This sequence comes from Helianthus tuberosus, assembly GCA_030545235.1. Classification (NCBI taxonomy): domain Eukaryota; kingdom Viridiplantae; phylum Streptophyta; class Magnoliopsida; order Asterales; family Asteraceae; genus Helianthus; species Helianthus tuberosus. The sequence goes on from CM060358.1 coordinate 148,446,921, forward strand.
GGGGGTATCATTTGTTTATCATTTTGGCAGCGGAAATTTCATCAGGACCGTAGTTAGGAAATGTTTATCAGAGTAAAACCCACCATATTTTATATTAATAATCACATGGATAAAACCCAAGTTTCTTATTATAACATGTTTATAGGGATAACCCCTATTTTATTGAATTTAAAACATCGTCTTTTAGGTAACTTTTATAGCCACATTTTTCCAAGCCGTCAGTGCTTTCCAGCTGGCTTTCTTCTAATTGGCTTTTACATTTTGTTACCTGAAACGCGTTTTAAAAACATTTGTCAGTGGGAAATACTGGTGAGTGAATCCCAGTTTAATCAAGAAGAATTTTATCAATTAACACAGTATTGAGAGCGATCACAATGTTTATTTCTACACAATTACTCATTCAGTATTGTCAATCCTGACTAGTGGGTCATATTACCCATTGGCTAACTCGTTGTCCAATGGTAACGTGTTCCACATTTTTGTATACAAAACCCCAACATACCGGTAGTAATTGAAGAATTACAAAGACTTAATCACTGCTTAATCATATTGTAAAATATTTAAGGTTTTGTAAAAACAGTTCACAAAAAGGAGATTACTCACATTGCTGTCTTAGATTTCTTCTAGGGTTTCCTTGGTGATTATCTATAATTTATAAAAATGTACATATGTTAGTATAATAACCCTTTATTTATATTAACGATACCCTCCTCGAGACGGCATTCCAACGACTACGTCGGGCAGAACCACGACAGCCGTTAAGGAACCCTGGATCAATCGGGCAGCGTATCTAATACGTAACCGGGGTTATAATACTTACAACGGAGCTGAACTTCGTTAATTAGGGGGATGTTATACCCAAGTATAGTGCCTACTATATAGAAATTCGAGAGAAAAGAAATATGAACGATCTGACAGAAGGCCCGATGCCCTCTATTTATAGGGCTGATTTTTCGTTTCCTCGCGGCCCGCGTGCGGTGAGTCCTCGGGTTACGCGGCCCGCGTAGTAGGGGTGTAGGGCTTAGCTCCGTCGATTCAACTAGCTAGACTTTCCATGATGATGACACGTGGCGGCCTCGGGTGCAACCCTGACTTCTTGCTGTCGCGGCCCGCGTAAGCAGTAGCCAAAGGCTAAGCGGCTCGCGAGCGCCTATAAAATTTTGTTTTCTAATTATTTTTAACGACATTTCATATTTTGGGCTCGGTTTTCACATACGGGGTGTATTTTAATACATATAAGGGTATTTAAAAATATATTAGGGTGTTAGAAAAATTCAGGAGGGTTATTATATCCTCCCCACCTTGTTTTAGAGCTCGTCCTCGAGGTCTACTGGAACAAGTGTGGATATTTCCTTTGCATTTCTGATTCAAGCTCCCATGTGTATTCTGGTCCTCTCTTGGAGTCCCACTTCACTTTGACCAGAACTAATCTCTTGTGCTTGAGATTCTTGACTTTCCTATCTTCAATTTATAGAGGCCTTTCTACAAATTTTAACTTCTCATTTACCTCTATATCCTTCAGAGGTACTATCAGTGATTCATCAGCTAAGCATTTCTTGAGATTAGATACATGAAATACATCATGTATTCCTGCCATTTCCTCTGGCAGTTGTAACTGATAAGCTACAGGTCCTATTCTTCTAATAATCTCAAAAGGTCCGACATACCTGGGGCTTAGCTTTTCCCTTTTTATGAATCTTACCACTCCTTTCCAAGGAGAGACTTTTAATAACACTTTATCTCCTACTTGAAATTTCAACGACTTTCGCCTGTTATCTGCAAAACTCTTTTGTCGATCACGTGCTGCTTTCAGTCGTTCCTTGACTTGAATGATCTTGTCTGTTGTTTCTTGTACTATCTCAGGTCCAGATAGTTGCTTTTCTCCAATTTCTGCCCAACAGACTGGGGTTCGGCACTTTCGTCCATAAAGTGCTTCAAATTGTGCAACATTGATACTTGTGTGATAACTATTATTATAAGAAAATTCTATCAATGGTAAGTGATCGTCCCAATTACCTCCGAAATCAATTACATAAGCTCTAAGCATGTCCTCCATTGTCTAAATTGTCCTTTCGCTTTGTCCGTCTGTTTGAGGATGATAAGAGGTGCTTAGATTTAACTTGGTTCCCATCGCTTTTTAGAAACTTGTCCAAAAATGAGAGGTAAAACGACTATCTCGGTCAGAAATAATTGATAGAGGAATTCCATGTAATGAAACTACTTCATTTACATACAATTTAACTAACTGTTCCATACTGAAAGTTTCCTTCATCGGTAGGAAACGAGCTGACTTGGTTAGCCTGTCTACAATCACCCAGATTGTATCATTACCTTTCCTAGTTTTGGGTAATTTAGTAACAAAATCCATTGTTATTAATTCCCATTTCCAAATTGGCATTTCTAATGGTTGCAATAAACCAGAAGGTTTTTGATGTTCAGCTTTGACTTGTGAACATGTTAAACACTTTGCAACATATGCTGCTATATCCTTTTCATTCCTATCCACCATAAATTCTTTCTTAAGTCCTGATACATCTTATCACTTCCAGGATGCATCGTATACTTAGACTTATGGGCTTCTTCTAATATACGGTAACGTAGGTTTCCTAATTTAGGTATCCATATCCTTTTCTTGTGGAATCTCCAAATTCCATATGTTCCTAGTTCTAATTCCTTAATCATTCCTTTTAATTTTCAAGATCATCCTTGATTACTGATTCTTGTGCCTTTTTAATCTGTTCATTTAAATCCACTTGTAGATTTAATTTAAGTGAACGTATTTGTTTTGGTCAAAAATCAAGCAAAGATAATGCAACCAAATCTTTTGTTGTGAGGTGTGATGCTTGAATCTATGAACAACTTGCAAATCAAATAAAGAGGTGACACAAGGATTTATACGAGGAAAAAGCCCTTGATCAAGAGTTGATCTCCGGCATAAAAAACCTCGGGTGATGGAAACTACCGATCACCAACTAAGATTAAACAGAAGAATGTTACAACTCGGGATGATAACAAGCTTGTCACAAGGATCACTAGTGTGCAAAAGTGTTAAAGTGTACGAAATCGCCAAGTAAACTGCCGAGAGCTGTTCGAGAGTGTGTGTTTTTGCTAAATTAGCCAAGTGTTCTAACTCAAGCTTGTTATCCCCTTTTTAAAATTAGAAATAACTAAACTAACTAACTGTCCGCTAATCGTGCAAGTCTCCCACGATCTCCATAACGTTCACAAGGGCCAAGCACGTGCGGAATATTGAGAGAATATGCTCCACGAATATCGGCAAGACCAAGTCCATGGACGTACTCCTGCAAAACGAGCTCACATACAAGGTAGACAACCGTTAGTGTAACGATAACAATGAGGATCCTGAATCCTGGTCCTGCAACACATTCTGAGGATCCTAAATTCAAACAGAATTAAGGATCCGTGATCCTAGTAGTACTTGAGGATCCATGATCCTTAGGATTGGAAAATCCTCCCCTAACAGTATTCTTTTTGGCTTTTCATGATACTTTCGGCTTAAAGCATCAGCAACTACATTTGTGTTTCCTGCATAATACTGGATATCACAATCATAATCACTAAGCATTTCCATCCAGCGTCTTTGTCTCATATTCAATTCCTTTTGCCCGAAGACATACCTTAAACTCTTATGGTCTGTGAAAATGGTAAACTTACTACCATATAGGTAATGTCTCCAAATCTTAAGCGCAAAAATATGGCTCCAAATTCTAGATCATGGGTTGAATAATTCTCTTCATGATTCTTAAGTTGTCTAGAGGCGTAAGCTATAACCTTTTGACGTTGCATTAACACACATCCATAACCTAATTTAGAAGCGTCACAAAATCTTCAGTTCCTTCTGGTAACGCTAGTATGGGTGCCTGGGTTAATCTTTACTTAAGGATTCTAAAGGCTTCTTCCTATTTTGGTCCCCATTCAAACTTAACGGATTTACAGGTTAACTTAGTTAAGGGAATGGCTATTCTAGAAAAATCTCGAATAAATCTTCTATAATAACCGGCTAATCCTAATAAACTTGTAACCTCGGTTGGTGACTCAGGGGTTTTCCACCTGGTTATTGCCTCGATCTTGGTGGGATCTACATGAATTCCTTCATGATCAACTAGGTGTCCAAGAAATTCTACCTGTTCTAACCAAAACTCACACTTCGAAAATTTAGCATAAAACTTTTCTTTTCTTAATAAACTTAGAAGTGCATGCAAATGCTCTACATGTTCCTCTTTACTCTTTTAGAGTAAATGAGAATATCATCTATAAAGACAATTATGAATTTATCCAAATATGGAAGAAGCGTTTTTTCTTCGTTAGGAGGGATTCCATCCCGGATGGGAAGGATCTACCAAGAGAGTGGGCTACCCACGGTAGGATAGAGGATCCTTATAGAAGGATCATAGGATACCCTGTTTCTGCTGAGGATCACTAACCCCTTTTTGTACCTTTTGTGCAACTATATCTGTTTCTCATATCATTTCATCACCTGCAACCAAGGAGAGGATTGCTGCTATCGGAATCTTGATCCTGCAATAAGATCATTTCAAGCAAACACCAAGGATTCTCAAGAAGTATCCTCAGGCTCAGTCACAATGTCAAGTAAGTATCCGAGTTTGTATATAATTAAATGTTTAAATGTAAATAAAACAAGAATACTTATCTGTTGTTTTGTATTGGTAGGCGCTGGAAAATCCTCAAGGTCAGCCTCCCGCTTTAGTGTTAGTGATCTCAGCACTGTGGCTCCCCGGTCTGGGAAGAAGAAAACTGCTGCTAGCCCAAGTGCTCTAGTCCCCAAGCCTGTCACCTCCAAGGGGGGAAAGAAGAGGAAGGCCACTGAAGCTGAAAATCTTAAAGGCCCGATGTTGGGATTGAACCCTACAGAGGAACATATGATGCAAAGCCAAAACTGGTTCAGAACAGTGGATTCATCATAAGCAGCGGTTTGCACTAAACTTTCCCCTTGACAGTGGCTCCAACATCTGATATGCTCCAAGTACTGTCCTTCTCAACAACTGCCGATTTTGTAAACTACTGCTAAGTCAAAGTACTGATGAAGATTAAAGACTGAAGCTCAATCTACTGACGGAATACAAGCACTGCTGAAGAGTTAAAGCACTGCCCATTCAAGGTCTGATCACCCTTTGAAGAAAGCACTGATGCTCAACATTAGTGGTTGACTACATCAGTGGAATGAAGAATCAGTGTTTATATATCAGTGTTTGTATGGTCAGTTGTTATAGAACAGTAGATAGAGTTTGTTAGTTTGTTAGATGTCACTTTCATGGTGACGTCAGCTGAGATGCCTCAGTGGTTTGGTTTGCCTATAAATGGAGCAGTACTCTGTACTGTTACATTTGATTGACTGAGCGAGTTCTTCTCCTCTAGTCCAATCCTTTCATCTTGTGTGCAATCAACCTTGGAGCATCAGGCTGAGGGGGAGTTTAGTTTGTAAGCTTGCTTTGAAATCTTTTGATTTGCTTTGTAACCTTTCGACTGATGAAAAGCATGTGTTTATCAAAACTATTTTCCTCTTTGATTGTGTTTACAAATTTGTGTTTCATTTCCGCTGCATAACTCATTGAGTCATGTTTATTAACTGTTAATTTATTACAAATAAACACAATCATGAGAGCCTCTGTCACACCCCCAAAAATCCACATGCGGAGTATCACCGCTTGGAGGTGTGACATGACCAGGATCGAGCCACCAATCATATTGAACAATGTATTTTAGCAAATAAAACCAATCACAATATAATTGGTGACCAAAAGGAAGTTAACCAAGTTCAATTTAAATGGCGGAAGCATAAGACGTTAAACCAAAACATAAGTTCGTAGTTCATAAGTTTAAAGTCCTAAAACATAAGTTTCATTAGTTCATAAAGTTTATTTATTGAGTACGGGACATATCAGTTCGCACCCCACAACGACCACCTCCATGTGCAAGCTCCATAGCATCTAACGACCTGCAAAGCATGTAATAACGAGTCAACAACAAAGTTGAGTGAGTTCACGGTTGGTTGTCCATTTTAGAGTTGTTTCCAAAAACGTAGTTTAATCTTAATCAGCTATCTAGCCATGGGGGGTCACCCCATAGTTCGAAAACATTTATTAGTTAACCATCCCATGTTCACCTTCCCTGGCTATTCAGCCCGGCACTCCAGCCGTGGGGAGCTACCCCAGTATTTTAAACTACCAGACTCGTTTATCATATCGACTACTAACAAAAAATCAATTGTGCCCTAGCGTCGGTGTCTATCATCACCAATGTACCATATTCCATTAGTACACACCCGTCCAACTGGCACGGTGTTCGGTTTGTTAAACCTAATAGCGCTATTAACTAATGACCCGCTCGCCATAGCCTCGGCGATTAAGTCGATACAAAAAGGGAGGGACTTCGCTGATAGAGTTCTAGTCCAATAAGTCTAATACATCCCAACAGGATGAGGAATTTACATTCTTGAACACGTCTCAAGGACGAGGAATTCACATTCCTGAACGCGTCCCAAAGGACGAGGAATCCCTATTCCTGTACCCATTCCCATTCCCACCGGGAATTTACCATGCTTTGTAGAAAAGTGTGAACTCACCTCGGTTGCTCGGTTTGACTCTCACAAATAGCTAACAATCAAGGTTGGTCAATCACGTCTTAGTATGATTACCAGTTAGTCATTTAGTGGTTTCAAATAGAGCACAAAGTTCCTACACGTATCTATCACATAACATGCATCACTTTAACGGTTTATGCCCATATAAGTTTCCCATCCATTCCCCACTCATAAACAAACATACGATAATGCACATAACACATATAACATGTTATATCATTCACAGATAACCTACCCGGCATTTAGACATGCAAATCACAACTTATGTCATTTCAGCATTAATATTCAAAACCGGCCTGTTTTCGGACATTTTAATAAAATAGTTAACTTATTCCAAAAATTCCCAAATTTTTACAGAACGTCTTAAGAATTCCAAATTTTATTGTGTAAAAATACCGGGGTCCAGTTCATTACCAATATTTTATAAAAATTCATTTTCCGGACTGAAATCAGATTTATCTTTTTCTGACCACAGTCCACGGAATAATTTATTTAAAATTCATCGAGAGTCCGATTTACGAAATTCCAGTGAAAGAATTACAAATACATCAGTGGTCATCTACAGTACAAGTTTCATGATCTCACTCTACACAGAACTCAAGTTATGACAGAAAACAAAACGCATATTTTCAGCAGAAGAATGCAGCTCTAGCTGCTGTTACGAAATGATACTTTAAAAATAGTAAACGAAGTCTAAAAATTATGATTCCGGTGCCATTAGAACCGTATTTCATAATACATAAACCTAGACTTCAGAAAATACATTTTTCGTTAAGTTACGGTCCTGTTACAGCCAACTGAAGTTGGCCGTAATCACTAAACAGCTTTCTGTTTTCAGTCTTTAACCTTCTAAAGTGCGTTCGATTGATTCCGTTAGCATGTTTAGTGATCACAACAACATCAAACATCAACATTACAAGTAGATCAGCAAGTATTCAGCAACATAATCAAGACAACTTCATATTATCATCACTTCATTATATTTCAACAATATTTCATTACAAAGTTAGTTTATATGCAAGGCTTTGTTCATAGTTCTTTAGTGTTCATGGATTCTCATCATCAAATAACTATTAACCACTCTAATGATATGAAAAATGAACGGATCTAAGTTCTTGCCACTAGTTCAAGACTAGGGAAGTTCGAGTGAAGAAATGTGGTGGTTAATAGCAAATGGAGAAGGTCCTTCCACTTCCGAGAGCACCGAGCTTCGTTGTTGGACCTCTTACACCTTTGTATGTATGAGGAATGATTGAACAAGAGCTTGATGATGGTGTTAGTATGGTGGAAGGTGGCTGCCAAACTCAAAGGAGGAGAGAAGAAGAGAAGTTTTGAAAGTGTGATGTGTTGAGAATGATGGTTATGATCTAAAGGCTAGTGCTTATATCCTCCAACACAATATAATCCCATGGATAATATGTTCCTTAGAGTACATACATATCTTAATTAAAAATCAAAGAAATCCCACCACTTTAGGCATGTGGTCGATTAGGCTAGGAGGGGGGGGGGTGTCTAGTTGGGTTTCAACTAAATGGTTAAGGATCTTGGTTGGAGATCAAGAGTTTAGTTAGGATCTTAAGTGTGTTATAAAATATATAGTGTGTTAGGGTGTTCGGGGACCCTAACTAGCTCAGAAAAATAGAAATAATGTGTTTGACAATATTTTTGTGTTTCAGGTAAAGTCCGGTTGTTCGGTTCGGTGTTGTTCCGTTAAAGTGCTTAATTAATCCGTAACGTGTCCTGTATATATATTTTTGTAACGTTTTTAATTTTCAACACTCAGGAAAGCACACAGGACTATTTAATGACTTTTCTGTACACTACTAGTATGTTAACAAATACATGTAAGCATAACACAGAAATCAGAGAGCAGTTAAATGATTCAGCACAGTCATCAAGTACTTTAATTAACATTAATAGATTGTATGGTTACATGTAAATTTGAGGGTTGTCACAGCCTCCGATCCTAACAATTGGTATCAGAGCTTGGACAATCAAATTCGATCTAACAATCAATTTGACATAACAGTTCAGCTCAAAATTCATTGATGCTAAGGTTGATCGTATTTAGTTGAAAAACAGAGTAACGAGTAATGGTGTTCAAATTCACTATTCAAAAGCTCTGTAAAACAACCAAGATGTCATAAGACACACAAACTTCACATAACAAGTGATGTCATGCATAAATCACCAATAGTTTCAGATCTGGAAATTCGTCTGGTGACTTTGGTCTGATTATTCTCTTTACAAAATTGGTTTCAAATGTTATTATGAAGTTTGTGTTGTTTTCATCATAACTGCAGCTAAGGGGTTCACCTCATGGTTGATAAAAGCCTATGTGCGGATAAAAGCACTAGTGTCTTTGTTAACATAAAAAGAGGGAAATCAAAACTTTAGTTATTAGATCTTATGTATTGAAAAACAGGTTGAGAATTCTCAAAAAGGACCAAATCAATCGTGTTAAGAATACATTAAGAAAATCAGCAGTCTATGGTGTCCAGATCATGAGTAATGTGAAATTTGGCATAAGTATGTGCAAAAATGACCAAATCTCTCAAAACATTGCTGTAAAATGATCTTGGATTTAAGTATTCCTTTCCTTAAAACCTTCCAGTAGGTATCTCAATAACTATCTATGGAAAGGGTAAAAAGGGAAGAAGAAAAATCACAAAAAAAAATTATAAGTGCGTAAAACTTTTGTTCTCAAAAGAAAAGAGTATAAATATAAAACACTTAAGAGTTCACAAATTGGGTTAACAATGGTCATCATGCAACTGTGTGCATTCACTGACTCCGGGAAATTCAGGTAACAAAAGTATCACCAGTGATTAAACTTACAAAGAGGACTAGACAAATTTTTTCAAAATCATCACATGGTAATAAGTTCTATAAAAGGACTTTCAAAACCTTTGTGAACATGTTTCCTCACATTAGCAATCACCTGACAAGGAAATGGGCACAAACAGTGGTTATTAAGTTTTCAAACCACTGACCATTCTCCTAAACTTGAGAATGATGTGATTATGATCATACAACAAGGTATAATTGAAAATATACCAGATCCTTTTGATGTTGTTTTCAGAAAAACCTTTAATTATTTTTCCAAGAAAAGGTTTTTCTCAAATAAAACAGGATATGGTGTTCTTTATTTTTTTTCTTAAGAAAAATATATTTTGAACTCTTACTTGTTTTAGATAGTAAAAGTTTCAATCTCCTGTCTGGATGTAAAACCCTTATTTTTTTTTTTGTGGTAATACTATCCTTGAAAATAGATCAAAAGGAAATGGTACATGGGTCAAGGTCATGTCAAACTCAAGTTTATTTTAACAACAGATCAAGGATTGATTGCTAACAGACCTTAAAATTCTTGACTACTCATGTTTTACTCTAAGGATTAGAACACAAAATGTGTAGTCAAAGTGAAAAGGTTACCATCATCTGGGATACTCAACTACTGTCAAAATTTATCAAATGTATAAAACAGGAAATAGATAAGTAGTAAAACCTTGAATACAAATCCCTGTAAAAATCTGCTAATGTGTTAATCTTGATAATAAGCTTCTAATATGTGTTTTGTCAAGGATGTTACTTTGCAGATATCTCATTGTCACCATCAAAAGATGTTGGACATGATACTGTGTTATCATAGGACAAAATCATTTCCTTCATTAGAACAGCAGATGTTCAAAACTTCTGTCAAAGCTTATCCACTGTTGCACCAACAGTGTTTGACCAAAATTGCCCTCCAAACCTATACCACTACTCCACTCCAAACCACTGTTAATAAATATCCATAAAAAATGGATAAGAATTATCAGTGGACCAAATCCATCTTTTAAAATCCCTTCACCTTCATTTCAAACAGCTGAAGGATCATCTAAAGCCACCAACAGTTGTTAGCTCAGGGCAGTCAAGTAGCTGAAATATGTCATCAAAAGATTCAATATCTCATTGATTCACCATCATTCATCATCAGACATCACTTTGTGAGGGATTGCTATAAAAAGGTTTGATATTATCTTTAACATGTCCATCCTAAAGATCAGTTGGTAGATGTACAAACTTAAGAATTGGATTCATCTACTGTTGAAAAACTTGATCCCTATGATTGAAGTGCTAAACTTGGACTAAAGCAAGCTTTCTTGTGTTCCTTGTGTAAATAGCATAAAAATGTTTTTAGAAAAAGTCAAAAATAAACTTAAAAATAGTTTAAAATTGAATTTTTCAATAAATCCTCAAAGTCTGTTCAAAGCACTGATGGCATTAAAACTCTGTTAAATAGTAAAATCTATCCACTGCCAAAGTGTATCCTCTGTTTGTGCAAAACACTGATTTACAACAGAGGTTACACGTGGACAGATGTTATTCAATAGTGTGTGCATCAGATGCCATAATCACTTTTTCAAATAAATGGCCTTATACCTGAAACATTTACAAGGCTATCAAAAATTTCTAAAACAAAAGCAAAGGTTCCTGAGTAGATTTTAGCAGCTACCACTGCTCCTCGGGCACCTGCTGCTGAGCCCACTGCTCAAGGTGATCAAAGTAGCAAAACAACTGCTTTGAAACCCACACCTACACTCAGCAAAAAGCCAACAAAAAGAAAAACTCAAAAACCCCCCAAACCAATCAAAAAGGCAACTCTGGAGGATGAGATACCAGAGCTACTGCCAGTGACAACACAAAAGTCACAAGAAACCACTGCTGCTACTTCCTCACAGCAGTTGGTACAAATATCTCTACCCATAACCGCAACTCCTCGTGCTTCTTCTCAAAAAGAACAGGTTGTACACATAGGGACTCCACATCATGATACTCTGGATTCACTTGTTTCCATCATCCACAGCCCACTTCCTGGGGCAAATTCACTTTCAACTCCCATCATCACTTCACAAATACCACCATCAATAATGACCTTGTTGCATGCTTTGGATATAACTTAGACATAAATCAGTTCTTCTCAACCACCAATCACTGAGAATACACTCCAACAAGTGACCGAGTCTGATGCTTGTACCTCTGCTAACCCAGCAACAACTGAGGAGGTTACACCCCTTGAGTTACAAGTAACTCTTGGTGGTAGTTCAAGTGAAGCAACTACTACAAGTGTTGAACCAACTGGTTTGCACTTGGACAGTAGTTTCATCAATGAGACTTCCTTGAAGGCAATTTCTTCACTGGGAACTCTTGTGTATCCAGTCTTCACTGGTTCACTAAAAAGCGTTTCTCAATATGAAGAAAGAAGTCCCCAGTACCAAGACAAAGGGGCAACAGTGGATGATTTTTGGGATACACTTCCTCAATCAACCACTGTTACAACCATTGCTAGTGGGAAATCAGATGACCCCATTAAGTTGGGTGATGGTTTAATGTACCAAGAATTGACGACTAGAATTGATAAACTGGATACATCTGTTGTAGAAATCAAAGACATGCTGCAACAGTTGTTGAAAGCACAAAAGGGTACCATCCACTACTGTAACACCTCCAACAGCTACTCCATCATCTGGTCCTACTCCAGATGAGCTGTGGAATTTGTTTCAACCCCTGCACTATCTTCGAAAGAGTTGATGATGCCAAAAAGGGGGAGAAAAATGACTCTGAGAAAAATCTTTCAGTAACTTCTGCTGAAACATCTGTCAAAGAAAAGAAAAAGGGAGGTGATGAAACCCTGAAAATTCAAGCAGATGATGAAGATACACAAATGAGGATCGTTCAAAGTCAAGTTAATTCAGCTGGTCTCAAAACCACTGCTGATATTAAAAGGGTAAGGGATGAGAGCAGAGCTTTGGTTGAGAAAAAGATAGTTCTGCAAAAAGAAAAAGAAGAGGTTGGTACTTCATTAAAGAAGAGTCCTGTTAGAAAAACAAGGCAATCAACCACCACAGCTTCTAAAACTAAGCCAGTTACTACTTCAACCACAACTTCTGTTCCCACAAAATCACTTACACCTCCACCATGAACAACTTCTGTCATCCAAATAACTACCACCAATACCACATCAACACACACCACAACCACAACCACAACCACAACCACTGCCATCCTCACTACATCAACCACTGCCACATCTAAAACATCACCACCACCTGCTGTCATCCTTCATCAAAGAAGGAAACAAAGCAGATGGATGAAGAAATATCAAAAGAAGACCAAGCTTGAGAAGAATATATCATGAAGATGGTTCTTCAGACACTTAGAGTAGAATTACATGAAACAGCAAAATCTTAAGACACTGCTCAAAGTTGTTATCACCGGGCCACCATCTCCAAACTCATCATTCAAATAAATCTCTCCCAAGAAACCCATTGGATTCAAAAATACTTAAGTGGATGTCTGATCAAAAGACCCACGTATTGACTTTGCTCAGGTCCAATGGTGAAGTGAAGCATATATCAAGGGAAACAGCACTTGACCTGGGTGTTGAAGATTTGCAAGATCTTCTTGAGCTAACACTGTACAGGGATGAGGATGACACAGATTCCATGAACTTTGAATTACAATTCAAAGGACAAGTTAGGGAATTATTGATGAGATAATAAAGATCCTGAATAATGAAGTGTTTTGGCATCATCTGTTCCAGGGGGAGATTGTTGGGATTGAACCCTACAGAGGAACAGATGATGTAAAGCCAAAACTGGTTCAGAACAGTGGATTCATCATAAGCAGCGGTTTGCACTAAACTTTCCCCTTGACAGTGGCTCCAACATCTGATATGCTCCAAGTACTGCCCTTCTCAACAACTGCCGATTTTGTAAACTACTGTTAAGTCAAAGTACTGATGAAGATAAAAGACTGAAGCTCAATCTACTGACGGAATCCAAGCACTGCTGAAGAGTTAAAGCACTGCCAATTCAAGGTCTGATCACCCTTTGAAGAAAGCACTGATGCTCAACATCAGTGGTTGACTACATCAGTGGAATGAAGAATCGGTGTTTATATATCAGAGTTTGTGTGGTCAGTTGTTATAGAACAGTAGATAGAGTTTGTTAGTTTGTTAGATGTCACTTTCATGGTGACGTCAGCTGAGATGCCTCAGTGGTTTGGTTTGCCTATAAATGGAGCAGTACTCTGTACTGTTACATTTGATTGACTGAGCGAGTTCTTCTCCTCTAGTCCAATCCTTTCATCTTGTGTGCAATCAACCTTGGAGCATCAGGCTGAGGGGGAGTTTAGTTTGTAAGCTTGCTTTGAAATCTTTTGATTTGCTTTGTAACCTTTCGACTGATGAAAAACATGTGTTTATCAAAACTATTTTCCTCTTTGATTGTGTTTACAAATTTGTGTTTCATTTCCGCTGCATAACTCATTGAGTCATGTTTATTAACTGTTAATTTATTACAAACAAACACAATCATGAGAGCCTCCGATCCTAACACCTACCCCTCATCCGTCACCAGTTTCAGGAATACTTTGCCGATGTAAGGATCACCAACTTTGCTTCATTATCCTGCCCACTTGAGGATCACGGATCCTGAACTTTACCTTGTCTTTTTGCAGAAATTCGCCGAGATCGAAATGCTTTTTGATGCTTATGTTGAAGAGGCTGAGCAGAAGCATTTGGAGTTCCAGAAATTCTTCCTGGCTAAGGATGAGACTATCTCTCGCCTTGAGAAGGATCTCGCTCTGGCAAAGCAGCAGGTGGTCATGGCCCAGATAAACGCTGATCATGAGAAGCATGATGTGCTGGAAGATGCTAAAGTCTCTGCCGCCATCACCATGTACAAGATCAAGCTGCAAATGGCCCAGGAGGCTGAGGATCTTGACTTCGACAGGACCACTTGGGACAAGGAGGGCTGGAAGGCGAAGCTGGATAAGCTAGATGATGAGGAGGAGGCTACTGAGGTCTTGGCGATCGAGGCAAGTGGCAGCGGGAAGGATCAAGCTGGTGGTGATGATGCTGGTGGTAATGCAGCCAAGGTGTGAGCTGCAGAAATGGGCGATGATGGATATTTCTAGACGCGGTCGGAGCCCATTTTTATTTTTTTAGGATTTGGTAGTGGTTTTTTGGTTATGATGTTTTAAACAATGATGGTTTGTAATAACTAAACAATAGCTATTAGGGTTGAGGATCATGGATCCTTTGAACAATAGGTAGGATAATAGGTGGTGGAGGGATCCTTTGTTTGGGGGATGAAACCACTTGTTATCCTGCCATCTTTTATTTCCTGCACTTTTAAGACCCGTTAACAATGGACACCCTTTGCCAACCCAAGTGGATGGGCCACGGTTTGCTGGTAGAAGCTTGGGTTGGCAATTTTGACAACCTTTAAGGGTTTAACATTTTGTGAATAAATAAAACTTTAATCTTTTGGCTATTTCTTGTGTTGTTATTCTTGTGAATTCTTAAATTTTCAACTGTTGTTATGTACTTTCTTTGAATTCATAAATAAAGAATAAAGGTTTAATAAATCATGTCAAAAAGTTTTAGGATAAGTTCAAGGATCAAATATCCTATAATTGATCAATTCAAAAAAGCAGTGTAGTTCAAGGATCATGTTTCCTGTTGTCAAAGGATAAGGGTCACTTATATAAATAGTGAATAAAATTAAAATGATCAAGGATCATACCTGAGAATCCAAGTTAGGATCCTAAACCTTTAACATTTACGATTAGGATAACCAAAAGACAAACCTTAGTAAAAGGTAAGGATCAAGGATCCTTAGCTGTTTAACTTCAAAAACCTGAAATGGAACATAACTTGGGACTAAGCCAATATAAGAGAAAAGTTAGCAACTGGGGACAAGCCCAACAATTCTGGGGATAAGCCCAATATACTGGGGATAAGCCGAAAAAACTGGAGACAAGCCCAAAAAACTGGGGACAAGCCCAAAAAACTGGGGACAAGCCCAAAAAACCGGGGACAAGCCCAAAGGATCTTGTGTAAACTGGAGTATGGCCCTCACTGGCGACTATCCAAACTTAGTGACATGAAAATGCCAAAACCTTAGCTAACGTGAAAACGTTAGAAACCTTAGGAACGGATGTATGGTATGTCTACCATTATACGTAGGATCCCGGATACAGCCAGTACAATGAAATTGTCAGCCCCTAAAGTGAGTACTGGTCCCATTGCCATGAACTGTACCAGGATCATCGTGCGCTACTGGCAATACTGGGGACAGGCCCAAAAAATTGGGGACAAGCCCAAAAAACTAGGGTCAAGCCCAAATAACTAGGGTCAAGCCAAAATAACTGGGGTCAAGCCCAAATAACTGGGGACTTCTGTGGATACTCAATCCTTCGTTAAAGATACATAAACCTTCTGCAAAACTCAGAATCACGTGAAAGGAGGATAAAGGATCCAGGATCCTTTTCCTTGTATATAGGATAATTAAAGAATGAAATAGTTTGAGATTAGATCATTACCAAAATGAGGATCATCCATCCTCTAAGGATCCTTTAAGGATGTGGATCATGAATGTGGTTAAGGATCATGAATCCTTATCACATGAAGTATTTCTTCAAGTGGACAGCATTCCAAGCTCTTGGTAGCAAATCACCTTCCATTGTTAACAATCGATATGCCCCATTTCCAGCCTCAGCTTCAATCAGGTAGGGGCCTTCCCACTTTGGTGCCAATTTTCCATCAGCAGGATTTGTGGTATTCTGAAATGCTTTCCTTAATACCATATCACCAACTTGGAACTTCCTGATCCTGACATTCTTATTGTAGGCTCCAGCTATCCTTTGTTGATAACTAGCCATCCTTATCCTTGCCAAATCCCTGAGTTCTTCTATAGTATCCAAGTCTTGAACCAAGTTTTCAGCATTCTCTTTAGGATCACGGATGCTTGTTCTTGCAGTGGGAACCACCATTTCTGTAGGGATCACTGATTCTGCTCCAAATACCAATGAAAATGGAGTTTGACCAGTAGCATTCTTGGGAGTTGTCCTATCAGCCCATAATACGTAAGGTAGTTCTTCTGCCCACTTTCCTTTCTTGGATCCAAGCTTCTTCTTCAAATTGTTGATCATGATCTTGTTAGATGATTCTGCCTGACCATTAGCTTGTGGGTGGACTGGTGTTGATGTTATCATCTTAATCCCCCAGCTGTCATAAAAGTTAGTAGTTCTATTCCCAATAAATTGGGATCCATTATCCCAAACAATTTCAGAAGGGATACCAAATCTAGTAATAATGTTTCTTTTAATAAAGGATATCGCTTCCTTTTCTCTGACTTGAGCAAAGGCTTCAGCCTCTATCCACTTAGAGAAGTAATCAGTCATGCCAAGCATGAACACCTTTCCTCCTGGTGCTTTGGAAAGTTTTCCAACTATATCCATTGTTGGGATTGAACCCTACCAGAGGAACAGATAATGAAAGCGAAAACCGGATCACAACAGTGGATCCACAATAAGCAATTGTTTACACTAAGTCTTCTCCCTTGAAAGTGATTATAACAGCTGATGGTCTTATATCCACTGCTCGGATACAACTGCTGCTGTTCTTCAAAACTACTGATGAAGCCAGAAGACTGCTGAGAACTAAGCACTGCTGGTACAATCTACTGATGACAAAGCACTGCCCAATCAAGGACTGATCAACCTTGAGGAAAGCACTGATGTAAAGAGAGAACAGTAGTTTAGTATGTCATCTGTTTTATGTATAGTCAGTGGTTAGGTTTAGCAGTGTTTGTATAAGAACAGTAGATACAGGTTGTTAGACTGTTAGACGTCGCTTTCATGGTGACGTCAGCTGAGATGCCTCAGGGGTTTGGATTCTCTATAAATGGAACAGTACTCTGTACTGTTACATTTGATCGTTTTGAGTGAGTTCTTCTCCTCAATTCAATCCTTTCATCTTGTGCAACCAACCACTGAAGTATCAGGCTGAGGGGGAGTTTAGTTTGTAAGCTTGCATTATAATCTTTTGCTTTGAATTGTAATCTTTCGACTTATGGTGAAGCAAATGTTTATCAAAACTATTTTCCCTTCGATTGTGTTTACAAAGTTTGTTATTCATTTCCGCTTCACTTAAACTCTGTTCATTTCCATTTGATTTGTTCAAATTGTACAAACAAGCACAATCATGAGAGCCTCCGATCCTAACAATTGGTATCAGAGCCTGGACAGTCAAATTCGATCTAACAATCAATTTGACATAACAGTTCGGCTCAAAATTCATTGATACTAAGGTTGGTTGTATTTAGTTGAAAAACAGAGTAACAAGCGATAACGTTTAAAGTTGCTATTCAATTACTCTGTAAAACAACCAAGATGTCATAAGACACACAAATCTCACACAACAAGTGATATCATGCACAAGACACTCATGGTTTCAGATCTGAAAATATATATGTTAAAACTATGGGATTATTTCTTATTTTCAAAATTGATTTCAACTGTTGTTATGAAACTTGTGTGTCACTATATTAGATGCTAAAGTATGAACCTCAGATTAACAAAAGCCTATGTTCATAAAAACATTAGTGTTTTTGCTAACATAAAAAGAGGGAAATTAAAACTTTTGTCATAAAAACTTATGTGTTGAAAATAAGTTGAGATCCTCAAAAGGAACAAATCAACTCTGTTAAAATACATTAAGAAAACAGGATAGTTCGTATCATACGTAATGTGTGATTGGTAAAAAATTTGTACAAATATGGCCAATCCTCTTAAAGCATTACTGCAAAATGATTCTGGATTAAGTATTCCTTAAATAAAAACCTCCAGTAAGTATGTCATTACTTATGAATGGGAAGGGTAAAAAGGGAAGAAGAAAATTCACAAAAACTCAGAAGTGTGTTTATCTCAAAACTTTTGAATTCAGAAGAAAAGAGTATAAACATAAAACACTTAAAAATCAAAGTTTGGGGTAACAGTGGTCATTAAGCAACTTTGTGCAACCATTGGTTCAGGGAAGTTCAGGTAACAATAGTATTCCCAGTTAATGAATTTAAAAGAGGACTAGACAAATTTTTCAGAATCATCACATGGTAATAAAGTCTATAACAGGATTTTGAAAAACTCATGTGAAAACGTGTCCTCATTTTTCTATTGTCAATCAATCAACAAGAGAATGGTACTAAACAGTGGTCAAAATGTATTTAAAATTCATACCACTGTTTTCAACCACTGACCATTCTCATAAACTTGAGTATGAGATGATTATGTGCTTTATTAAGGTTTTACCAGGTTCTTTTGGTGCTGTTTTCGGAAAATCCTTTAATCATTTTTCCTGAAAAGGATTCTCTCGAATAAGGCAGGATATATCATTCTTCATTTTTTTGAATAATATATTTTGAACTTTTTACTGGTTTTTTGATAGTAAAAGTTTAAATCTCCTGTCAGGATATATATAACCTTTATTTTTGCTGGTAATATTATCCTCAAAATGGATCAAAAGGAAATGGTACTCATGACAAGGTCATGTCATACTCAAAGGTTGTTTTTACACTGAGCAAAAGATTGATTGATTAACAGATCATAAAATACTTGGGCACTCATGTTTTTAATTCAAATATTATAACAAGAATGAGTAGCCTTAGTAAAAGTGTACATCATCTGGGGTACTAAACTACTGTCAAGGAGTTGTAAAAGCTTCAAAATGTGCAATTGACATGTGGTAAAACCTTGAATGAAAATTCCTGTAAAAGTTGCTGATATAATGAGCCTTCAAATCATTACCATTATCTTACCCCTAACCACTGTTTAGTTCAAACATCTGTTTCCTAAAAATTATCCACTATTGAAAGTCAACCACTGACCTTTGTTGGCAAGCACTGATGTTCAAAATCAGTGTCTTATCCACTGATATATTATCTACTGATAGAAAAAATCATCCACTGTCACATTATTACCATTGTAACCACTGATGTTTGCTTCATCAGTGGCTTTCAAAACAACTGTCCTCCGCTATTCATCCATTTCATCAGAGTTTGACACGTGGTCAGTTTTTAGCCTTCAGATCTTTGTAACCGCTGCCACATCAGCATCCATGTTTCTTTTCCCTAAATAAAACCCTGATCAAAACCCCCAAACAGGGTTTTACACTGTCGAATTGAATTCTAAAATTCTCTTCTCAAAGCGGTTTCCAACCTTCCTTTCAAAGCATTCTTCGATCTTCTTCATAAAAAATGACGAAATCAAAATCGAAATCAAAACCAAAATCATCGCCATCCTCTGCTTCCAAAGAGGTCGTTCAAACGGCCGAAGAACCCATTGAAATCCCGTACAAATCTCCACACAACTATTTGGGTCTACTCACAAAGCCCACAAACAACCACACCTTTAATTCCATCATCGACACATTATCTGAATCAAAGTACAAAACTTTGTTGATAGCAGATGCTCCCATTTATTTGCAAACCCAGAGAGAGTTCTGGAAAAATACTACGCTTGAAAAACAAGACGGTAAAGTAGTAGCCATCAACTCCTCGATACAGGGTAAAGCGATTCAAATTACTCCGCAATCAATCTCAGAAGTCTTCAAACTCGATGATCAGAAAGGTAAAACGTCATTTGATAAAAATGAGTTGAAAGCTAATTTTCTGAAAAAGGGATATGCAGAACAATCAAAGGTAGATACCTTACAAAAAGGTTACTTCCCGTCTGCATCAAGGTTCTTATTTCATACACTTTTGATGTGTGTTTCAAATAAAACAACAGCGTTTAACGAAATACCATTAAAGATTCAATGTCTGGGTTATGCTATTTTAAAGAATGAAAATTACAACTATTCCCAGGAGATCTTTAATGACTTGGTAAAAAATGTTGATAGCAAATCATTTCTACTTTTTCCAAGATTTTTAAGTTACTATTTTAAACAAAAAATTGAAAAAGAAAATGAAAATTTGCTCAAACAGGGTGTCTATTTTCAAATAAAAGGTTTAACAACTGAAACATTTTCTAGAATGATGGCACCAATAAAAACAAAAGCAGAGGTGCCTGAGCAGAATTTAGCAGTTACCACTGCTCCTCAGACATCAGCTGCTGAGCCCACTACTCTAGGTGATCATAGCAGCACTACCACTGCTTTGAAACCCACACCTGCCATCACCAAAAAGACCAAAAAGAAATCATCTAGAAAGCCCCCCAAACCCAAAACAAAGGCAACTCTGGAAGATGAGATCCCAGAGCAAATGCCAGTGACAACACAAATGTCACCACAAACCACTACTGCTACTTCCTTACAGCAGTTGGTAGAAAGATCTCCACCTTTGCCTCATACTCCTCCTGCATCCTCACAAAAGGATCAGGTTGTAAGCACAGGGACCCCACAATATGAAGCTCTGGATTCAATCGGATCCATCTTCCTCAGTCCTGATCCCAAGGACATGTCTCTCTCAACACCCATACCTTCACCAATCATACTACCACAATCCATGCTACCTTTGTTGCATGCAGTTGATATAGCTCTGACACAAACCAGTTCCTCTCAATCACTCATCAAAGAAAGTACACTCCAACAAGTGACTGGATCTGATGCTTATACCTCTGCTATCCCAGCAACAACTGAGGAGGTTACACTGCAAGAGTTACAAGTAACTCCTGTCAGTAGTTCAAGTGGAGCAGCAACTACAAATGTTGGATCAACAGATCTACATATGGACAGTTGTTTCATTAATAAGACTCCCTTGAAGGCAATTTCTTCTATAGCACCTTCGGTAATCACCAGTGAGTTTGTTTTAACCACTGGTACCATCAAAGGATTATCAAGTGCTGAAGAAAGAAGTCCCCAGTACCAAGAACAAGGGGCATCAATGAGTGATTTTTGGGACTCAGTTCCTAAGTCACACATTGATACAACCACTGCTGGTGGGGATTCAGGTGATCCCATTAATTTGGGTGATGATTCAAAATATCAG
The DNA here is from genome assembly GCA_030545235.1 of Helianthus tuberosus. Taxonomy (NCBI): domain Eukaryota; kingdom Viridiplantae; phylum Streptophyta; class Magnoliopsida; order Asterales; family Asteraceae; genus Helianthus; species Helianthus tuberosus. The sequence goes on from CM060358.1 coordinate 148,468,353, forward strand.
GAATTGACGGGCAGAGTTGAAAAACTGGAAACATCAGTTGCTGAAATAATGGATATGGTGCAACAACTGTTAAAAGCTCAAAAAGCACAATCCACTGCTGTTCCACCTCAAGCACCTGCTCCACCACAAGCACTTGCTGCAAATGAGCTCTGGAATCTGTTTCAAACCTTACTAGAAAAACAAAAACAAACAGCTGATCAGCAGCATGAAATGCATGTAAAAATGCTGACAAACATGGTGGAGTCAAGATTCAAAGATACTCAAGCAGACATCAAGGCTATAAAGGCCAGTATACAAAGGACTGCCCATGGTGGAAAAGTTCCTTCCACTATCCTCTTCATGGATAAACCCCTTGCAGATAATGCCAAAAAGGGGGAGAATATCAAGCAGTTGAAGAAAAAGGGAATTGAAGATGGCCTGTATGTTGAACCATAACAAGAAAAACAAACATCTAAATCCTCCAAAGGCTCCAAACCCCAAATCACAAAGACTGCTATGACAGCTGATATGCCAGTGGTTTCAAAAACTGCTAGCCAAACAGCAACCATCTCTACAACACACACCACTTCATCACACATTACCACAACCACTGCCCTACCATCATCATCATTACCTCCTGCCATAAAGCAGAAGACAACAGATGTTACAACATCTGTTGTAATGACAACAGTGGTTGAAACACCTGTTGTTTCAACACCTGTTAGCCAGACACCTTCTACCACTCAAACCACTGATCCACCCAAGACATCATCAACCTCTCCTACAATAAAAAGGAGAAGGGTTTTCATTCCTGATGATGATTCACCACCACCATCACCAACATCAAAAACTACTTCACCACCTTCAATTCCTGCTCAAAAACAGAAGACATCTACTGACACATCAGTAGTTGTAATGACAACAGAGGTTGAAACACCAGTGGTTTCAACAGTTGTTTGTCAATCATCTACCACTGCTCTGATCATTCCTACATCACAACCAAAACCCTCTTCATCCGTAAAGCTTCACAAAAGAAAAAGAGAAACTACTCAGCCAACTGATGAAAAATATGATCCTGTTGCTGCTAAATATCCACTGGAACTAGAAGCTGTGAAAAATGAGATGAAACAATTTTACACCGAGGATGATCCTTCAAAAAGAAGATTTCCTTCTCTCATAGGTTTCATAGTCCCAGAAGACATGGATTAATATCTAGAAATGAAAGCAAGGCAAGCAAGGATTAGAGCTAAGCTTGAATGCAAAGATGAAGGTGATGAAGCCATTGCAGAAAGAATGGTACTCTTGCTCACAAAAGTCAAGCTGATGGAAGACTATGCACAAGATCTGATTAAAGAAAAGACAGATCAACGAAAAGCAATGAGAAAAAAGTATCTTGCATATATAATGAAAGAAAAATTCTATCAAGATGAAGAAAATCAATTTGAAGAGTGGCCACTGGTTGCCTTGAAGCATGAAGCAAACATGATTGAAAGGATTAAAAATGATCCAAGTAAGAAGAAGACAGCTCCAAATTGGAACAAGTACAAAAAGCTAATTGCTGATCTTACTTCTGAATACAAAAAGAAAAAACAGGTATTGATAGATACTAAAGTGGATACTGCTGAAGCCATAGCAAAATGGACAAAGCAGTATACCGACGAGGCTTATGAACGGCTGAAGAAAAGAAAGATAACAGTCTCAGGCACTTCTAAAAGGCCAGACTACAACAAGATGGAACAGAAGCTGGATGCTCTTAAAACACTGCTCACATCAACAAATAACCCGAGCCTTGTGATAAACCAAGAGAAAGGAAAACTGTTGACTAGTGAAGAAGAAAAAGAAAAGGAAGCTGAGTACTTCACAGATGCCATCAAGAAAATGGATCTAAAAGAAGATAGCTCAGTGAAACTTCAAAACCTTTTCAAAAAGGTATTAACCAAACCTGCAACAGATATCACAGACACTGAACTTGAACAAAGAGAAAGACAAGAGCTGATTGAACTAGAAACTGCAGAAGACATAGCTGCAGCAAATGAAGTTATAGAAGAGGCTTTTAAACGAATGTCTGAAGTTCAGGATACTGCTTTACAATTTTTCTCAAGGCCAAAATCTCCAAGCTCATCAGAAAATAAATCTCTCCCAAGAAACCCATTGGGTTCAAAAGTACTAAAGTGGCTCTCTGATCAAAAGACCCATGTATTGACCCTGGTCAGATCCAATGGTGAAATGAAGTACATATCAAGGAAAGAAGCACTAGGCCTTAGTGTTGAAGATTTGCAGGATCTCCTTGAACTTTCATTGTGCAGGGATGAGGATGACACTAGTTCCAAAGAATTTGAAGAAGAATTTAAAAGACAAGCAAGGGAGCTTCTGATGAGGAATAAAGATCCAAAATAATGAAGGGTTTTGGCATTATCTATTCCAGGGGGAGATTGTTGGGATTGAACCCTACCAGAGGAACAGATAATGAAAGCCAAAACCGGATCACAACAGCGGATCCACAATAAGCAATTGTTTACACTAAGTCTTCTCCCTTGAAAGTGATTATAACAGCTGTTGGTCTTATATCCACTGCTCGGATACAACTGCTGCTGTTCTTCAAAACTACTGATGAAGCCAGAAGACTGCTGAGAACTAAGCACTGCTGGTACAATCTACAGATGACAAAGCACTGCCCAATCAAGGACTGATCAACCTTGAGGAAAGCACTGATGTAAAGAGAGAACATTAGTTTAGTATGTCATCTGTTTTATGTATAGTCAGTGGTTAGGTTTAGCAGTGTTTGTATAAGAACAGTAGATACAGGTTGTTAGACTGTTAGACGTCGCTTTCATGGTGACGTCAGCTGAGATGCCTCAGGGGTTTGGATTGTCTATAAATGGAACAGTACTCTGTACTGTTGCATTTGATCATTTTGAGTGAGTTAGTACTCTGTACTGTTGCATTTGATCATTTTGAGTGAGTTCTTCTCCTCAATTCAATCCTTTCATCTTGTGCAACCAACCACTGAAGTATCAGGCTGAGGGGGAGTTTAGTTTGTAAGCTTGCATTATAATCTTTTGCTTTGAATTGTAATCTTTCGAATTATGGTGAAGCAAATGTTTATCAAAACTATTTTCCCTTCGATTGTGTTTACAAAGTTTGTTATTCATTTCCGCTGCACTTAAACTATGTTCATTTCCATTTGATTTGTTCAAATTGTACAAACAAGCACAATCATGAGAGCCTCCGATCCTAACATCCATTCCCCATCTCATGAATGGCCAAGAAGAGGATATAGGATGCAAGAGCTCTGCTGGTTGATGAAGGATATTACTGTGTCTCTGACAAGGATCACACTTCTTGGCATAATCCACAGCATCCTTCTTCATTGTAGGCCAATAGTATCCTGTTCTTAGGATCCTTGAGAATAATGCCCTGCCCCCAGTGTGGTTTCCACAATCTCCTTCATGAAAATCCTTTAGGACTTCTTGGATTTCAGGATCCTCAATACATCTTAGATATGGTCCTGCAAGAGATCGGTTATATAATATGTTATTCAATATTGTAAACTGAGATACCTTAATTTTGAAAGCCCTGGGGTGTTCTCATGTAGGAATCTCTCCATGTTGGATATATCTCATGATTGGAACGATCCATGATCCTGAATGAGACTGTGTATCATCACTAGGGATGATTGCAGAATCGTCTCCTATTTCCATAGTTACATGATCCTCAATAGCGGGAGTTAGGATGTGGATAATAGAGATCTTGATATCCTCTGGGATCTTCGAGGATGATCCTAGATTGGCCAATGCATCAGCTTCTGCATTTTCTTCCCTGGGTACCTGTGTCAAACTGAAGGAAACAAAAGAGAGTGCCAATTCTTTGACTATCTCTAAATATTTGATTAGCTTTTCACCTTTAACAGCATAGGATCCATTAAAGTGATTAGTAATTAACAATGAATCTACATGTACCTCAAGATACCTGATCCTCATATGCTTGGCAATTTGCAAACCAGCTATCAAGGCCTCATATTCAGCCTCATTATTAGTAGTTTGAAACTCACAAGCTATGGAGTGGGGTATTATGTCCCCCTGTGGCGATTTTAGTAGTATTCCAAGTCCTGTTCCTTTGACATTAGAAGCTCCATCAGTGAAAAGTATCCAAGAATCCTTAGTTTCTTCAAGCTGTTGAACTTCTAACTCAGCTTCCCTTTGCAAGTTACTACTGAAATCTGCCACAAAGTCAGCTAAGGCTTGGGATTTAATGGCAGTTCTAGGTTCATATCTTATATCATAAGCACTAAGCTTCACTGCCCATTTAGCCATCCTTCCTGACATTTCAGGTTTCCTGAGAACATTCTTAATTGGAAAATTAGTCTTGACAATAATGGCATAAGTTTCAAAATAATTTCTTAATTTAGTAGATGCCATAATTAATGCAAGGATAAGTTTTTCTAAATGTGAATACCTGGATTCAGCATCAAGCAAACTCTTACTTACATAATAAACAGGATGTTGTGTACCTTGGTGATCCTTAACAAGGACTGCACTTACTGCTTTGGAGGATACCGCCAAATATAAGGATAATATATCCCCTTTTTCTGGTTTCATCAAGTTAAGAGCCAAGGATAGGTAATCCTTAAGAGCTTTGAGAGCATTTTCATGCTTTTCAGTCCATTCAAATTTCTTGTTCTTTCTCAAAATGTCATATAATTCCTTGCATTTTTCTGATGACTTGGATATGAACCTGTTCAAGGCTGCGATCCTGCCTGTCAATCTTTGCACATCCTTGGCATTGGCAGGAGATTTGATATTCACAATAGCCTTAATTTGCTCTGGACTTGCTTCAATGCCTCTTTTTGTCACCATATAGCCTATGAATTTACCTGCTTTAACACCAAAGTGACACTTGGAAGGATTTAGTTTCATATTAAACTTATCAAGGATATCGAATGCTTCCTCCAAGTCTCTAAGATGATCCTTAGCTTTCTTAGATTTCACACCCCGACCACGTAGAACATACAAAACGTGGCGGAAATGTCGGGGAGTGTTGTAACAGAATTAATTGTTTCAAATCCATGGAAATTGAAGTTTCGTTTTATTGATTAAAAGTGTTACAATGTCTTAACAAACAAGGAAATACAACATAATTAACTAGTCTTGCATCTTTTATTGTTACTAAAGCCAAAGTCTGCCTATGTGTATCTTGATCATCTTATGCAACAGCTCCTGAAAAACACATGTGAAAATAGGTACGTCAGCATAAAAATGCCTGTGAGATACATAGGTTTTGTGAAAATAGGTTTCATGACTTATGTTTGAGAAAATGTTTAGTCATGAACCTTGTAATTTGCTTTGTTTTGTAAATCATTTGAAAAATGATAAGATCAGATGATATGTATAAATAAGAGAATAATGTATGGTTAAATGAATAACCATTGTAAAATGAGTTTGTATAAGATAAGTTGCTTGTAAAACAATGTATTGTGAAAAGTATGTTATTTGTATAAAATGTTATATGTATCAAACTAAAATGATTCAAATAACACTACGATATGTAATACCATACAAACACTTATATATAGGAAGTACCAGCGGCGTATCCACCATGCTTGTATCATATTACACACGCATCGTTACTTAATCACTTAATCAAACCAAACCACCAAAGTAATGTTTAACAATTGTAGTAATGTTTATGTATGGTCAAATACGGTTCACATATACAAACGGTTCACAGATACAAATGGTTCACATAGTCAAATGATTACAACGGTTCAAAATGCAGTATAATGTGTTCACATGCTGGATGAGCAGATGCAACAGAAATGTAATGTAAAACAATGTACTAAGCATGCACACAATGGACATACATAGCATAAGTGTAATGTAAAACAATGTACTAAGTATGAACTAAATGGACATTCATAGCATAAAATGTAATGTAAAACGATGTACTAAGTACGCACACAATGGGCATACATAGCATGAACACAATGAAATCATGTACTATAATGTACTAATGAACGTAGGAAGTATATGATGTGAAAACAGGAAAGCATGAAAGTAACAAGTAGGCACATGTGTTTCACCCCAAAACAGTTTGGAAAACAGTAAAAGAGGGGTCTATGTACTCACTTGAGATTGCTTAGTAGTCCTTGAGTAACAACCAAACAATGCTAGAGATCGCGGATATCAAACGGCACCTACTATAGGTAACTATGTTAATAACCGGACCTAAATCGGAAGATCGGATAGAATGAGGGTTCATAAACCAAACGAGTGTAGAGACTCGTATCATATGGTTCGACAAAGCCTACATACTAATTGAAACCTGACATAAATGTTTACGACCCATTACGACCCGTTTAGGTAGCTTATGCTACTTTAACGCGTCGTTCGCATGAAACGCGTTCGGCCCGCCTAATTAGCCCTATGACAAGTGTTATATGCCTAAACATGTTACATAATCAGTTATGTGACAAAACTTTAGGTTACATATGCTAAATTACCAATTATACATGAAAAGGGTATTCTGGTAATTTACCTAAGGCATATAAACTACCTATCATACAACTACTCAAACGATGTGACCATAGGGTATAACCTCGGAAGGGTATTCCCTACCTACTATGGTCACCTAATGTATTTGGTCGGATCCTAATGATCGACCAAATGGGTCGGGTTCGAAGGTATAAGCGATTTATTAGATCGCTTACCCTACGACACTAGACAACGTGGTAATCAGTAGGCATAGTCCCAAAGGACTATAACCAACGTGATTACACTCACGTTGCGAAGTTCAAACGAACTTCGCATTGACCATAAACTGGTCAACACAGAAAGTCAAACAAAGTTTGACTTTCAGACTCGAAAAGACTCGAAAAGCAATAAAAGAACGAAAGAATACTTACGAAGGGTCCCCGAATGCTAACCTCGATCCAAGTAGCTCAGGTATGAAACAATGGTTTCAACTTAGAGCTTCTCAAATCAAGATTCTAGTGGTTTTTGCAAATGAAGGCATGGGGTATTTATAGGATTTCCCGAACCGTTAGGATCGTTTCTTGGAAAAAGTGCTTCAATCTTGGCCATACACTTGTACCCATGGTATTGTAATACCATGTGCACATCAAAACAGCCCATGGTATTGCCCAAAACCATGTGCAAAGGAGGTATAGGCCAGATTCAATGTTTCTACGCAGAAAGTTTCAAAAATGGCAGATTTGGTCCCTGTAGTGTAATAAGGCATTTTCCGACGCGTTTAAGGCCCGTTAACCCCATTTCAAAGCTCTAAAATGAAGTTAAAGTAAAGGGAACTTAAAATGTTCTCAAAAATATCTCGGATGTCGGTTCGTTTAGCCGTACGGTTGCGTTGTTCGGCTAATTACGACGGAATGCGCATAAGCGCGAAAAACGATCCAAATGACGTGACAAATGGATTTTTCTTATGCCAAACACTAAAATAAAACATTTTAGTGATTACATAAATTTTTGGATGTCCAGATGTATTCAGAACGTAAGTTATGCGTAAAAGTGCAAACTTGTGCACTTTTTGACACTTTTAGTCCCTGAATGACCCAAGAGTTTATTTTAGCACACCGAACCCCTCAAAGCCTATTTCTAAGCTATTTAAAGGATATTTAAGGTGTGTTTAACTTATGGTCATGTTCCGGAATGTCTGTTACAGTTCAAATTGGCATACTTTCGCAGTTTGTCAACTTTAGTCCCTGTAAGCGTTTTAACTTGATTTTGCCATACCAAAGCCTTTAAAACTTATTTCTAAGTTATGTAAAGGTTATTTAAGGTATGTTAAGCCTATTTCACTATTCCGGAGTGTTTGTTGCATTAAACTGGTTATATTTACGCATCAGTGCGCGTATAACCTTCCAGAAAGTGATTTAGAGCTTGTAATCGAACAAGAATTGATATGTGTAAAAGATACACATATTTATACAGATCCCAAGTATGAAATACAATATTTCATTGGTTTGGTATTTGTTTGATGGTCACAGTGACACAGGTGTCACAGTCTCCCCTACTTAAGGAAATTTCGTCCCGAAATTTATTCGTAGGAGTCTATTTGTGACTTTGTGTCAAATAACCACCAGAGATATGTAAGGCATAATCCTGTCATTTCCTTAACGGACATTCTTCAGAACGAAAATGAACAGACGGAGTCATTTTCCTCAACGAGTATTCTTCAGAAGTGGAAATGAAGGAATAAACAAATGGGGATTCATTTCCTCAACGGGCAATCTTCAGAAACTTAAAATGAACTTACGGAGTCATTTTCAACGGGTGCTTCATCAGAAATGGAAACGAAAAGGAGAAACAAACGGATATTCATTTCCTCAACGGACAAATCTTCAGAAACGAAAATGAACTTACGGAGTCATTTTCAACGGGTGCTTCATCAGAAATGGAAATGAAAAGGAGAAACAAACGGATATTCATTTCCTCAACGGACAAATCTTCAGAAACGAAAATGAACTTACGGAGTCATTTTCAACGGGTGCTTCATCAGAAATGCAAATGAAAAGGAGAAACAAACGGATATTCATTTCCTCAACGGACAAATCTTCAGAAACGGAAATGAACTTACGGAGTCATTTTCAACGGTTGCTTCATCAGAAATGGAAATGAAAATGATAGACAAACGGATATTCATTTCCTCAACGGACAATCTTCAGAAACGAAAATGAACAAACGGAGTCATTTTCAACGGGTGCTTCCTCAGAAACAGAAATGAATAGAGTTAACTTCTAGGCACATGGCAAAGCTCGCTGTGGTTTCTGTGCACTAAATTCCATAATTAGGTATGCATCCATAATTACGTAATTCCTTGCACAGTCCGCACAGTTTGTCTTGTAATGTTCATAAGCACATAATCACATAGTTGTTTAACTTGGTTATTAATTTGTTATCGATTGAGAACGGATATGGAAACCAGTCGATGGACTTCAATGTCCTCTGGGATCTATCTGAAGAGATAGGAAGATCTCCCAAAAATTCGATTTTGTTTTCAAAGAAATCTAATATTCGAATTAAGGAACACAACAATTTTAGGATTTACGGAAATACCCTTAGGTACCCTATTAAGGATTTATAGTGGTAATTTGGGTATTCGTTCAGTGTTGTAACTTGCGCCTTGTACTTCGTTTCCTTAGAATAAATGGGTACTTAGGAATTTCATGGAAACGCAAGAGATCCTAGAATGGGAAAATTTTGGGGGTAGTTTGTCCTTCAAAGAATACGGTTCCTTGATTGTCGGTATTGTAAGAGATATGTTGTTTATGCATACAACCACATAAATACATTTTAATGTATATAAAAGATTTATTTATAAACAACGATAACAACTGTTTCTTGGACCTTGACAACTAAAGAAAATAATACATAAGGATTGATTATTTCTAAACAGCGTTGTCTTCCATTCGGTCAGATGCTCATCCCTGTGCTGGATTTGCATTAGCAAGTTTTGGGCAATTTCTTCGGAAATGACCCATCTCGCCACAGTTGAAGCAAGAACCTGGTAGAAAACGACCTTGAGCGGTATTGGTGCCAGCTTGGTTTGGTGCAGCTGCAGCTGGGCAGACTCTTGCTGTATGGCCTATAAGCTCACAAGTTTGGCATTTGCGGCACTTTACATTGGCATGATGATGGAGGCTACATTGGTTGCACAAGGGTGCAGTTCCATTGTATGGCTTCCTAGCAGGGGGTTGAGCTGGTTGGTTGGGGACGGCTTGATCATTGTGAGTAACCATGGCGAAGTTCTAAGAAGCCTTTCGCTTCTTTGACTTTTTAGGGGATCCAGTCTGTTCATCCATGGTCTTTGATTCCTCGATTGGTTTCGATTCCTCGACCGGCTTCTTGTCACCTTTTCGGAAAATTTTACCTTTCCTGATCTTTGATTCAGTCAAGGTTGCAGATAGCTCAATGGCCTGTCTAACTGTAGTAGGGTTGCTGCCAGTCACAATGTCTTGTATTGAGTCAGGGAGGCCATCAATGTACTTTTCGATTGCCTTATCCAAAGGCGTGACCATGTTTGGGCATAACAGACTTAACTCCTCATAACGGTCCGTGTAGGCTCGATGCTCACCGCTGTCTTGCTCAAGATTGTCAAATTCCCTTTCCAAGGCCCTGATCTCGTGACGAGGACAGAATTCCTTCATCATAAGGGCCCTAAGTTCAGCCCATGTCTGTGCTAGAGCAACTTCTGCACCACGATCTCTCATAACCCCGTTCCACCACGTAAGGGCTCTCTTCTGGAACACACTCGAAGCAAACTCGACCTTGCGATTGTCAGGACACTGCACGTGGCGGAAAGTATTCTCAATGCTCTCGAACCATTGAGGAAGCCCAGTCGCTCCCTCAGAACCACTAAACTTGAGTGGTTTCACCGAGTTAAAACTCTTGAAATTGCATGGACCATTGTTGTTGTTGTTGGCTTGATTCCATTGAGCAAAGAGGTTTGGGAATTGAGCAGCCATTTGCTGCGCAATGATTTCTGCCAGTTCGGCAGTCGCTATCTGGTTTTCGCGTCGAGGAGGCATTCTAAAAGAGGAAACATGAAATGAAACGAGTGAGAGAATTTAGACGAAAAGAATGAGATGGAACAAATCTGATGAAAGCAAGGATAGTGGTCATTTGTTTGTTACTACAAAGCAACAAACGACCTCGGTGAATAATCAAAGTAAATAGGTCAAAAATAATGTATCGCGAAGACATGCTCGCCTATAAGTGAACACTCATCCCAAGAATTCCCAGGTAAGCACAACTGGTCTCGCGTCTGATGAGATGTATACGAAGTGCTTGCCTAGACAGAAAACCCAGAATACAGGCATTCACCCTTCCAGTTTGCACGTGTTCACATTATTTAAAACCCAAAACCTTGACGAGATTTTTGAAAATTCAAAGGGGTTTAAAACCATATAACAGAGGGTTCAAAACTTAGTAATCAATCATCCTAGAACAGATGATTAGTTTTCGAAGCGGTTTTGAAATTTATGTTCTTGTTGTGGTCGTCGCCTAAGGATAGGTACCGGTATTGTTTTATGACTAAACGCAAGTAAACTCGCGTTAGGGTCCTAAGAAGGTTATAGACTAGGTCAAAGCATTACTAATAACCTAATTCCCTATAACCATTGGCTCTGATACCATCTTTTCTTTCACACCCCGACCACGTAGAAATTACAAAACGTGGCGGAAATGTCGGGGAGTGTTGTAACAGAATTAATTGTTTCAAATCCACGGAAATTGAAGTTTCGTTTTATTGATTAAAAGTGTTACAATGTCTTAACAAACAAGGAAATACAACATAATTAACTAGTCTTGCATCTTTTATTGTTACTAAAGCCCAAGTCTGCCTATGTGTATCTTGATCATCTTATGCAACAGCTCCTGAAAAACACATGTGAAAATAGGTACGTCAGCATAAAAATGCCTGTGAGATACATAGGTTTTGTGAAAATAGGTTTCATGACTTATGTTTGAGAAAATGTTTAGTCATGAACCTTGTAATTTGCTTTGTTTTGTAAATCATTTGAAAAATGATAAGATCAGATGATATGTATAAATAAGAGAATAATGTATGGTTAAATGAATAACCATTGTAAAATGAGTTTGTATAAGATAAGTTGCTTGTAAAACAATGTATTGTGAAAAGTATGTAATTTGTATAAAATGTTATATGTATCAAACTGAAATGATTCAAATAACGCTACGATATGTAATACGATACAAACACTTATATATAGGAAGTACCAGCGGCGTATCCACCATGCTTGTATCATATTACACACGCATCGTTACTTAATCACTTAATCAAACCAAACCACCAAAGTAATGTTTAACAATTGTAGAAATGTTTATGTATGGTCAAATACGGTTCACACGGTTCATAGATACAAACGGTTCACAGATACAAATGGTTCACATAGTCAAATGATTACAACGGTTCAAAATGCAGTATAATGTGTTCACATGCTGGATGAGCATATGCAACAGAAATGTAATGTAAAACAATGTACTAAGCATGCACACAATGGACATACATAGCATAAGTGTAATGTAAAACAATGTACTAAGTATGAACTAAATGGACATTCATAGCATAAAATGTAATGTAAAACGATGTACTAAGTACGCACACAATGGGCATACATAGCATGAACACAATGAAATCATGTACTATAATGTACTAATGAACGTAGGAAGTATATGATGTGAAAACAGGAAAGCATGAAAGTAACAAGTAGGCACATGTGTTTCACCCCAAAACAGTTTGGAAAACAGTAAAAGAGGGGTCTATGTACTCACTTGAGATTGCTTAGTAGTCCTTGAGTAACAACCAAACAATGCTAGAGATCGCGGATATCAAACGGCACCTACTATAGGTAACTATGTTAATAACCGGACCTAAATCGGAAGATCGGATAGAATGAGGGTTTGTAAACCAAACGAGTGTAGAGACTCGTGTCATATGGTTCGACAAAGCCTACATACTAATTGAAACCTGACATAAATGTTTACGACCCATTACGACCCGTTTAGGTAGCTTATGCTACTTTAACGCGTCATTCGCGTGAAACGCGTTCGGACCACCTAATTAGCCCTATGACAAGTGTTATAAGCCTAAACATGTTACATAATCAGTTATGTGACAAAAGTTTAGGTTACATATGCTAAATTACCAATTATACATGAAAAGGGTATTCTGGTAATTTACCTAAGGCATATAAACTACCTATCATACAACTACTCAAACGATGTGACCATAGGGTATAACCTCGGAAGGTTATTCCCTACCTACTATGGTCACCTAATGTATTTGGTCGGATCCTAATGATCGACCAAATGGGTCGGGTTCGAAGGTATAAGCGATTTATTAGATCGCTTACCCTACGACCCTAGACAACGTGGTAATCAGTAGGCATAGTCCCAAAGGACTATAACCAACGTGATTACACTCACGTTGCGAAGTTTAAACGAACTTCGCATTGACCATAAACTGGTCAACGCAGAAAGTCAAACAAAGTTTGACTTTCAGACTCGAAAAGACTCGAAAAGCAATAAAAGAACGAAAGAATACTTACGAAGGGTCCCCGAATGCTAACCTCGATCCAAGTAGCTCAGGTATGAAACAATGGTTTCAACTTAGAGCTTCTCAAATCAAGATTCTAGTGGTTTTTGCAAATGAAGGCATGGGGTATTTATAGGATTTCCCGAACCGTTAGGATCGTTTCTTGGAAAAAGTGCTTCAATCTTGGCCATACACTTGCACCCATGGTATTGTAATACCATGTGCACATCAAACCAGCCCATGGTATTGCCCAAAACCATGTGCAAAGGTGGTATAGGCCAGATTCAATGTTTCTACGCAGAAAGTTTCAAAAATGGCAGATTTGGTCCCTGTAGTGTAATAAGGCATTTTCCGACGCGTTTAAGGCCCGTTAACCCCATTTCAAAGCTCTAAAATGAAGTTAAAGTAAAGGGAACTTAAAATGTTCTCAAAAATATCTCGGATGTCGGTTCGTTTAGCCGTACGGTTGCGTTGTTCAGCTAATTACGACGGAATGCGCATAAGCGCGAAAAACGATCCAAATGACGTGACGAATGGATTTTTCTTATGCCAAACACTAAAATAAAACATTTTAGTGATTACATAAATTTTTGGATGTCCAGATGTATTCAGAACGTAAGTTATGCGTAAAAGTGCAAACTTGTGCACTTTTTGACACTTTTAGTCCCTGAATGACCCAAAAGTTTATTTTAGCACACCGAACCCCTCAAAGCCTATTTCTAAGCTATGTAAAGGATATTTAAGGTGTGTTTAACTTATGGTCATGTTCCGGAATGTCTGTTACAGTTCAAATTGGCATACTTTCGCAGTTTGTCAACTTTAGTCCCTGTAAGCGTTTTAACTTGATTTTGCCATACCAAAGCCTTTAAAACTTATTTCTAAGTTATGTAAAGGTTATTTAAGGTATGTTAAGCCTATTTCACTATTCCGGAGTGTTTTTTGCGTTAAACTGGTTATATTTACGCATCAGTGCGCGTATAACCTTCCAGAAAGTGATTTAGAGCTTGTAATCGAACAAGAATTGATATGTGTAAAAGATACACATATTTATACAGATCCCAAGTATGAAATACAATATTTCATTGGTTTGGTATTTGTTTGATGGTCGCAGTGACACAGGTGTCACATTAGACTTGACCACCATGTCATCTATATAGACTTCCATAGTGTGTCCAATTTGTTCCTTGAACATCATATTGACTAGTCTTTCATAAGTAGCACCTGCATTTCTTAGTCCAAATGGCATAGCAATATAACAATATATACCAGTTGGGGTCATAAAGGCCGTATCCTCTTCATCAGATGGTTCCATCTGAATTTGTTGGAATCCAGATGAAGCATCCATAAAAGTCAACAACTCATGACCCGCGGTAGCATCCACCATGGAGTCAATGTGGGGTAATGGGAAAGGATCCTTGGGACATGCCTTGTTTAAATCAGTGAAATCCACACATACCCTCCACTTTCCGTTTTTCTTTTGAACAACAACCACATTGGCTAACCATCTTGGATACTTAACCTCTCTAATCATACCTGCTCGAAGTAGTTTATCTACCTCTTCCTGGATAATAGCATTCCTCTCAGGTGCAAACTTCCTCCTTTTTGATGAATTGGCTTGAATGACCTGTCAATGCCAAGTTTATGAGTAATTATATCTTTAGATATACCTGTCATGTCCTCATGCTTCCAGGAAAAGGTACTTTTTCTCCTTTTAAGGAAGGATACTAGATCCTGGTCAATGTTGCTGAGGATCCCTGATCCTATGAAGATTACGGATTCAGGATCATGAGGATCCATAAGGATTTCTTTCACATCCTGTTCGCTTGCCTCCAAGACATCTCTTGAAGGATGCTTTAATTGCTATTGCTCCCTTGGTCTTGAGGCTGGCTTCATTGATGACGTGTAGCAATTCTTAGCTTCTTGTTGATCACTCTCAATTTTCACCATTCCCCATGGACTAGGAAGCTTCACGCATTGATGATAGGTAGATGGGACTGCCTTCATGTCATGTATCCATGGCCTGCCAAGGATAACATTACAACAGGATAAGCAATCTATAACACAGAATTTTTGATAAGAATGAAGTCCTTCAATATAGATGGGGAGTTTGATGTCCCCCAATGTATTCTTGGTTTCTCCGCTGAATCCCACAAGAACTGAGGATCTTGGGACAATATCTGATTCAGGGATGTTCATCTTCTTGAGGACATCAAGCTGAATGATGTTCACTGAGCTCCCTCCATCGATCAGGATCCTGCGAACAAAGTGGTTAGATATAAACAACGTAATAACAAGACCATCATGATGAGGATCCTGCACATCAACATGATCATCCTCATCAAAAGTTATGACTTTCTCCT
This sequence comes from Helianthus tuberosus, assembly GCA_030545235.1. Classification (NCBI taxonomy): domain Eukaryota; kingdom Viridiplantae; phylum Streptophyta; class Magnoliopsida; order Asterales; family Asteraceae; genus Helianthus; species Helianthus tuberosus. The sequence continues at coordinate 148,483,760 of CM060358.1, forward strand.
ATGTAACAGTAGAGGTCCAGATGGGTCTATCTCTATTATCTATCTTGGTTTCCTTGGCATGTCTTTTGGCTGCTGAAAAGGAAGTACCACAAATGTCTGATCCACCGGATATGAAGTTTATAACTTGTGCATCTGCTGGAGGAGCAGGAGCTCTTTGTGGGATCCTCTCAGGATCCTGTGTCCTTGACTTCTTTCTTCCCAAAACCTCCTTCAGGTGCCCCTTGCTTAACAAATAACCAATCTCTTTTCTAAGTGCAATACACTCTTCAGTGAGATGCCCAAAATCCTCATGATATGCACACCACTTGGACTTGTCCTTTGTTGCGGCTGGTTTATCACTTTTCCTTGGCCATCTTGCTTTCTCATCTAGATTCTGCATTGCCAGAATTAGTTCATTGTTATCAATAGAAAAACAGTACTCAGAAATTGGAGGATAATCCTCATCATCCTCTTCTTGTTCTACTGCATGCACATTCTGGTTATCAGACTTGTTGTAGGACTTGAACTTGTTATTCTTAAAGTAGGATCCTTGCTTTTCCTGCTTGGAGGATCCTGCCAGTCTCTCTTGGATCCTTTTATCATCCTCTAATCGGATGAATCTGAGGGCCCTGGTTCTTACATCATCAAGATTCCTGCATGGGGTCATGACAAGATCATCATAGAATAATGAATCCCTAAGCAATCCCATTTTAAAGGCTTCCACAGCCGTAGCTACATCCAGATTAGGAATATCTAAGGATTCTTTACTAAACTTAGTGATGTAATCTCTAAGTGATTCATTTTGAGCTTGTGTTACCCTATATAAATCACTAGTTAAACGTTCAAATTTTCTGCTACATGAGAATTGACTATTAAACAGATTAACTAGATTAGCAAATGAAGTAATAGAGTAAGGGGGAAGACTTAGCAGCCATTTAAGAGCTGAGCCTGTGAGTGTGGATCCAAAATCCTTGCATAGACATGCTTCTTTTAACCTCTCAGGAATTGGATTGATCTCCATCCTTTCTCTGTATTGAGCTACATGTTCCTCTGGATCCGTCGAACCATCATACAGCTTCATAGTTGGTATCTGGAACCTTTTGGGTATCTCAGCATCACAAATGGTGCAAAACGAGATATCCTATGGCTCCCATCTGCAATCTCAGGGATGGGCTTAACCACTCCTGGAACGCTGGATATCATATCCTTCAGCTTCGTTAATTCCCTAGCCATAGCTTGATTGATACCTGTATCCTGCATAGAGCCATGGTTAGTGATATAAGAATTATTGAAAGTGTTACCTCCCAGAGGATTCAAGTTTGGAATTGCAGATGTGAATCCATATTGACGGGATTCTGGTATGATTGAAGGACCAGAAGAGGCAATGGTCTGCATTGGAATGAAGTCTCCTTGATGAACATTTGTGCTTTGGGGTTGTACACTTCTTAAGAATCCTTGATCCTGAAAGATGTTGGATCCTTGAACCTGGAAGGAGGATCCTTGAACCTGAGAGGATCCTAGGACCTGAGAGGATCCTTGAACCTGAGAGGATCCTTGAACCTGAGAGGATCCTTGAACCGTGTATGTCCCCATATATCCTCATGAGCTGACGAAGGATCCCTGATGCTGGAAAGAGGATCCCGAAGGCTGAAAATAGGACCCTGGAGGCTGGAAGTGAGACCCAAAAGCCTGAGTCGTAGTTGTTGTTCCATAACGTCTTCCCCATGGTCCATTCTGATACTGGATATCCGGAGATGCAGATTGCTAGGCAGTCGTAGCTGGAGTGTCGAAATCCAGTGACCTTGGTATCAGAGGAGAGTGATCCTCCTCTGATCTCTTCTGTTTCTTGATATCACCAATTTCCCGGAGGATCCTTTCGTTGGTTTTGTCCTGCTCTTGTATGTGATCCCTCATCTGCAAAATCAAAGAAAAAAGATCACTAGTAATAGGGTTAGAAGAAACAGAAGAAGTTGGTGGTTTTGGAAAAATGGGGCTTTGTCTCTTTGCAGCATTTTCAGCATTCTTCTGGGATCCAGAAGGTGGTGGAGGCAAAGGCAGAACGCCCTGTGAAGAAATGATTGTCGGCATTGAACTTGAAGTGTTCTTTGCTGAAGAAGCCATCTGCTTGGTTGTAATGAACCGAAGTGATCACAAAAACAAAAATTTCTTAGGAATGAAGCACCAATTGCCCCACGGTGGGTGCCAAACTGTTTTGGTCAAAAATCAAGCAAAGATAATGTAACCAAATCTTTTGTTGTGAGGTGTGATGCTTGAATCTATGAACAATTGTATGAACAACTTGCAAATCAAATAAAGAGGTGACATAAGGATTTATACGAGGAAAAAGCCCTTGATCAAGAGTTGATCTCCGGCATAAAAAACCTCGGGTGATGGAAACTACTGATCACCAACTAAGATTAAACAGAAGAATGTTACAACTCGGGATGATAACAAGCTTGTCACAAGGATCACTAGTGTGCAAAAGTGTTAAAGTGTACGAAATCGCCAAGTAAACTGCCGAGAGCTGTTCGAGAGTGTGTGTTTTTGCTAAATTAGCCAAGTGTTCTAACTCAAGCTTGTTATCCCCTTTTTAAAATTAGAAATAACTAAACTAACTAACTGTCCGCTAATCGTGCAAGTCTCCCACGATCTCCATAACGTTCACAAGGGCCAAGCACGTGCGGAATATTGAGAGAATATGCTCCACGAATATCGGCAAGACCAAGTCCATGGACGTACTCCTGCAAAACGAGCTCACATACAAGGTAGACAACCGTTAGTGTAACGATAACAATGAGGATCCTGAATCCTGGTCCTGCAACACATTCTGAGGATCCTAAATTCAAACAGAATTAAGGATCCGTGATCCTAGTAGTACTTGAGGATCCATGATCCTTAGGATAGGAAAATCCTCCCCTAACAGTATTCTTTTTGGCTTTTCATGATACTTTCGGCTTAAAGCATCAGCAACTACATTTGTGTTTCCTGCATAATACTGGATATCACAATCATAATCACTAAGCATTTCCATCCAGCATCTTTGTCTCATATTCAATTCCTTTTGCCCGAAGACATACCTTAAACTCTTATGGTCTGTGAAAATGGTAAACTTACTACCATATAGGTAATGTCTCCAAATCTTAAGCGCAAAAATATGGCTCCAAATTCTAGATCATGGGTTGAATAATTCTCTTCATGATTCTTAAGTTGTCTAGAGGCGTAAGCTATAACCTTTTGACGTTGCATTAACACACATCCATAACCTAATTTAGAAGCGTCACAAAATCTTCAGTTCCTTCTGGTAACGCTAGTATGGGTGCCTGGGTTAATCTTTACTTAAGGATTCTAAAGGCTTCTTCCTATTTTGGTCCCCATTCAAACTTAACGGATTTACAGGTTAACTTAGTTAAGGGAATGGCTATTCTAGAAAAATCTCGAATAAATCTTCTATAATAACCGGCTAATCCTAATAAACTTGTAACCTCGGTTGGTGACTCAGGGGTTTTCCACCTGGTTATTGCCTCGATCTTGGTGGGATCTACATGAATTCCTTCATGATCAACTAGGTGTCCAAGAAATTCTACCTGTTCTAACCAAAACTCACACTTCGAAAATTTAGCATAAAACTTTTCTTTTCTTAATAAACTTAGAAGTGCATGCAAATGCTCTGCATGTTCCTCTTTACTCTTTTAGAGTAAATGAGAATATCATCTATAAAGACAATTATGAATTTATCCAAATATGGCTTACATATTCGGTTAATCATTTCCATGAATGCAGCTGGGGCATTGGTTAAACCAAATGGCATGACAGTAAATTCATAATGGTCATACCTTGTTCTAAAAGCGGTCTTAGGAATGTCCTCTTCTTGTACCTTTAATTGATGATATCCTGACCTTAAATCGATTTTTGAGAAAAATCGTGCTCCTTGCAACTGATCAAACAGATCATCTATTCTTGGTAATGGATACATGTGACATCTGTGCCTCCACAGCCATCAAACAAATACCAAAGCCATGAAATATTGTGTTTCATACTTGGGATTTGTATAAATATGTGTGTCATTTGCACATATCAAATCTCATTCGATTTCGAGCTCTAAATGGCTTTCTTGAAAGTTATACGCGAACTGATGCGTAAACGTAATCAATTTAACACGAAAAACACTCCAGAACAGTTACATGAGCTTAACATACCTTAAATAACCTTTACATAACTTAGAAATAAGTTTTGGAAGATTTGGTGTGTCGAAATCAAGTTTATTCGCTTACAAGGACTAATTTCGACAAACTGTGAAAGTATGCTAATTCGTACTGTAACGAACATTCCGGAACTTGATCATAGGTTAAACATACCCTAAATATTCTTTACATAGCTTAGAAATAGGCTTTCAGGGGTTTGGTATGCTAAAATAAACTTCTTGGTCAATCAGGGACTAAAAGCGTTAAAAAGTGCATAAGTTTGCATTTTCGCGCATATCTGTAACACCCCAAAACCGAAATATTAAATTTGCTAATTTGTTTTCATGTTTAACAAAATAAGATAGCATAACTAGGTTAGTAATCCTAGTTGATTGTCTAGCAAATTAGGCAAAGTAATGAAATTAAAGCCAATTATGATAGTGTCATGAACTTAAGGGACCAAGGTTGTCAAGGTGAGAACTTGAAACTAATTAAAAGAATAATATAGAAAATTAAAACACACCCTTTGTGTGTGTTTTGAGTCTGGCGATTGAACAGGAGGCAAGGGTGAAGGGGTGCAATCCCTAGTTCAAGATAAACCTTCAAATTGAAAGGGGAAACTAGCTCTAATCGGATGCATGGACCTAGATTCTTAATCATCTAGACTTTCTACACATGAGGTAAGTTGTAGAAGTTAATTTTATGATTTGTTATGAAGTGAGACTATGATCAAACTACGAAATTGTATGAAATTGTGAATGTAGAGGTGTTAAAACCACCATTTAGGTTATGTTTTATGCATAAGTTCAAGTAATTTGGTGATTTAAGGTGAAACCCATAATGGTGAGTGAAGGTGGCGACTTGGGTGTTCTACCCATGTCCAAATCCTTGTTTGATGTACTTGTTCCTAGCTTGATTCTATGTTAGTTGATGTCAAGTGATGATAATAATTACTAGGGTGCTTAGACTTGGTGAAAATCCTAGTGAAAACTACAAGTTTTAAAGGGTTAAGAACCATCTTGACATGTTAAAGAATCATGTGTTAAATGGTTGCAAATTAAGTGTTTGATAAAATGCCTACATGAAACTTGAATTGATTCAAGTTTGTGTAAAATAGTTTGAAATTCGTCACTTTTGACAGCCTTAGATAGTCATCTTGTAAAAGCCGTATCTCATTCGTTATTAGGAGTTAGACAACGAGCTTTATATCATTAAAAAGGTTGTTTCACATATTACATTTCATATTTGGTCATAAGAGGCTGGTTATGAGATTTAGTGGGTCAAAACAACGTGAAAAGTTAGTAAATTCGTCACTTTTGACAGCCTTAGATAGTCATCTTGTAAAGGCCGTATCTCATTTGTTATTAGGAGTTAGATAACGAGCCTTATATCGTTGAAAAGGTTGTTTCGCATATTACATTTCATATTTGGTCATAAGAGGCTGGTTATGAGATTTAGTGGGTCAAAACAGCATGAAAAATTATTAAATTCGTTTGGACAGCAAGCTGTTTACACATAATTTAGTTTCTGACCTGATCTTTCAAAAATCGTATAAAATCATAGAAAAATAATATGGAGGTGTTCTTTATATGCCTGGAAAGATATTTAAATGAAGCACAATTCTTATTTGAAAGTCGAAGTCAGATTATGTGATTAAAAAGGGGGAAAGTGACCCCGAACAGCTGCTGCGTGAAAAATGCAGCAACGAAAATAATGTGTTTTATGAACTTAAAAAAATATGATTTTCTAGTTACCAATTTACTAAATACTAAATATTGCTTCAGGTGAATGTTGCAGTTGTTAAGTTGTGTTTAAAGTGTTTGTATGTAATAGTTGGAAGATATACTTATCTATAAGTGGTTTGACTTCTAAAAGTCAAGCTGACCCAAAACTAGTATCTTGATAAATGTGGTAATAAAATCCATAAGGTCTAATTATTATGATATTAGATGGCTAAACTAATCATCTTATGGATATGATGTAATAGCTTGACTCTTGACAAGCTATATGGGATATTGGAGAAGAATGGGTTAAACGGATCAAGTACGCAAAGAAGCTCTAATGGACACAAAGTAAGTAAAGCTTACATCTTTTGTAGAATATGAATTTGTTTTTATAAACTATAAATACGATAAAATCGAAATGTGGTTTCCGACGCGATATGATACAGGTCGGAATAGATATAAACGATAAAAACCATGGTTAATAGTAAAAAGGAGCAGATTGGTAATTTAGTCATGAATGACTAAGATTTAATGAGTTTTCGTTAAGGTTACCTTATAGTGTAACTAATAAAAAAATAGCGGGGTAAAATCCGAAATGAGTCGGATGCGTGAATTTGAAATTAAAATATCAAGTTTTATAAACATCAATATTTGGTCAGTTAGACCACACGGGCCAAATGGTAGTGATAATACCATTTGAAAAATTCGACTAATGTTTGGTTGGCAAGTCATTTGTTCATAGGAGCGAATAGAAATTTGGATAAATGCGTCGCCATAAAGTTTCGGCTAATAAAGCGAGGTATAAAAATGGGTCTATGCGTTGACTCGAGCCAGGTACGCGACGAAACGTTTTGTTGTTGTTAATTGTTAATACGTAAATCTTATACATTGATGATATATGAAAGTTCGAGATGTAAAATGTTTGATTTGTCTATAATAAGGATTTGTGATAGACAAATCAACGGGTTGAGCAATAATAGGTGCAAACCGGGTAAATGGGTGCACAATTCCATAAGTGCTAAGCCCGGGGTTACGGGTATAGAAACATTAAACACACAAGCCGGTAGTCGAAGCGAGAATGCGAGTACCTTAAAGGATTTGGGGACGGGTTGTCAAATTGAGCATTAAGTCCCATGCATTGGAATGTGATTGAAATAGGATTTATTGCTTATTAGCGAACTAATCTTGTGTATGTGTTTATACAGTTTAAATCAGTTGAAGTAATAAGTTACTAAACCATTGTCTTGAGTATGAAATGAGAATGCAGGTATTCTTTTAACGTCGTTATCAGGGTTAAAGAATTTGGAATGCACGAATGCACACGGAAAGCTTATTCGTGGGGATTAGTATGGGAAGAAGGAACGCGGACTGGCTATTGATTACGTATGTCTAGTTTAGGAATGATGTCATTGTATCTAACCGATGTATATGTATGTGGTGAATGCAGGTGGCGTGGACTTAGCATCATTACGAAGAAAAGAAGGTTTGAAGATCGAGTCAAGAGCGAGGGTTGTACGGGAAGGATCGGTCACATAATTTGACAAAAAAATATAGGTCTTGAAGTATTAATATAACGGGACGTGGTAAATCCTTTTTAATGAGTGTATGAATTTTTGTATTTGAACCTTCCTGTAAGTATTATGTCTAGTCAAGAACGAAATTTTTGGGCTCTTATTTTCCGCTGTGTCGTATTTTAAGTTATTACATGTTAGTCTTACAGGGAATTGTTCTTATTACGAACGGGTCAGGCCCGAATTTTGTTAAATAATAGTATGATAATAGTCCCTTTTGGAATATGAAATTTGGGCGTTACAAGTTGGTATCAGTGCCCTGGTTTGAGGGAAATCAAGTATGAGGAGGCAAATACTTGAACTCAAACCTGCGTGCTCTTGTGACCAGGAACCCATAAGTGTGCACTTAAGTATGTATTTGAAGAAACTAGCAGTATGTTATGTGTAAGGTAAGCATAATTGCTCGGGAGAGGATGATTCGTGAATGCGGTCTAGGACCGGCACCAAGGCATGTAATAAGACAATTGCCCAGGTACGTAAATTTAACATGTGAGTGTGTGTAATGGTAAAGCCTATTAAGTGAATGAAAATTTTAAATGAAGGATAATGATGGAATAGTAATGAGGTTTTGAAATGTTAAACGTGCCGAAACTAAATTCTTCGGACATAAGGCGATGATTACATGAAGGCACGAAACTAGTATGTGGATTGCGTACTTGGCCAGTACGCAAGGAATATATAATGTTCGTGAGACCGTGATAATTGTTGCAGGTGTGTCTGAAAGGATTGAGTATTAGGTGGACGTGTGGGTGAGAATTATAAAACTCTTAAGAAAATTTAAAGCAACTCATATAAATGGAACGAATGAATGATATGTTTGAACCCGCGAGACGGATTCAAACATAGAAGTAATGGTATGTACGAATGATATGTTTGAACCCGTGAGACGGATTCAAACATAGAAGTAATGGTATGTACGAATGATATGTTTAAACCCGCGAGACGGATTCAAACATAGAAGTAATGGTATGTACGAATGATATGTTTGAACCCGCGAGACGGATTCAAAACATAGAAGGAATGAGAAAGTCTGAATGATATGTTAGAATCCGCAAGACGGATTCAAAACATAGAAAGGAATGGAAGGTGGAATGAAAAGTCTGAATTCGTAAGTAAATACGGACCGAAGAAGTAAATATTTTTAGGAGATATTAACCGAGTTATGATTTGAAACTTTTTACTATATATAAATATATGAGTAAATTACAAGTTTTGTCCTTTATGTTTACAACAAATTGCAGGCGCTGTCCTTTAGCGCAAAAGTTGACGATTTTTGTACTTTATGTTTCAAAATCTTGCATGGTTTTTCCTTTGAGCATAACTCAGTCAGATTTTTTGGTTAATTATAGTCATGTGCCTTGCACATGAGGGCATACTTGTCATTTCACATTTCCGGGAGTTATTTTGTAAATACTTATTATAAAAGGACTGTATCTAAAACCTGAAAAAAAATCTGAACACACTATCTCTCTCTGATCTGAATCTAAACCCATTGGCACAACCCAATCTCTCTCAACCCACCACCGCCACCACCCCACAACCTTCACCGGTAAAAACCAGCAGGCCAAGTTAATGCCGGTAAACCAGGCGGCCTGCGGAGTCGAATCAATAAATAATCTCTCTTTTTTCTCTCTCTTCGCAATTTTAAAAAGAGAAAGTGATTTTCATTTTTATGTAAAGAATGTGGTGGGTTTTGAGCTGTGATTAGCTGTCTTCATACTCTCTATCTCTCTCTAAATACTGGAAACCCTCATTCACTCCCATGTTTTCAAATTCCTCTCACAATATTAATAACAACAATACAATCTTATCAAAACCACCATTTGTTATGTTTCACTTCTCCTTCAGATGAAGACCATTTGTATAAGTTTAATCTCCTTTCTTCTTCTTTATCTGCTTGCATTTTCACCTATTAGGTTTTTATCTTTGTTCGGTGACTCCCTCGACGAGAACGGCGACATAGGTGAAAACGTGATGGTGGATCCGTAGCTGGTGTTCGAAAACCCTAGGTTGAGAAACGCTTATATTGCTTTACAAGCATGGAAGCAAGCAAATACTATCAGATCCAACAAATCTGAATGTTGATTGGGTCGGATCTGGTGTGTGCGACTACACCGGAGTGTTCTGTGCACCTGCACCGGATAATCGTTTAGGGGTGGTGGCGATGGTTGGTGCAGTAGGATTGGGGTGGTCGGTAGGTGGGGGTGGAGGCGGTGAAGGCTGAGGTGGGGTGGGGTGGGTGACGGCGGTGAAGGTTCTAGGGTGGTGGTAGTGGGTTGAGAGAGATTAGAGAGAGATTGGGTTTTGGTGGTGGTGGGTTCAATTACAGAGAAAGAGTTAGGCACAAAGAGATTAGAAATATTTTTTATTTTATTTTTCAGTTTTATAAATGCAGTCCCTTAAGAATAAGTATTTATAAAATAACCCCTGGGAACGTAAAATTACAAGTATGCCCTCATGTGCATGGCACATGATTATACTTAACTAAAAAATCTGACTAAGTTAGGCTCAAAGGACAAACCGTGCAAGATTTTGAAACATAAAGTACAAAACTCGTCAACTTTTGCGCTAAAGGACAATGTCTACAATTCCGTGTAAACATAAAGGACAAAACTTGTAATTTACTCTAAATATATTTATGTAAAGGCATTGTATCTAAGATGGTTAAGAGGGAGAAATGAGTTACACGGGTCCAATGGCGATTGCCATTTGAACCCGGTATTTAATGATTTGAAGGTTCAAGTCTTATATTTGTAGGTGGGCATAATGCATGATCTTCCAATATCACAAATTGGAAAGAAATAACCAACACAAGGATGGATAACGAGTCAATGGATTTGACTTGCATTGGTATGTATAAAGATTGTCTTTTAATAGGAGCTTATGGCTCGGCTAGAGAGGGATGTGTCAGGACTGGGTAATTTGCAAGCATAGGTCAGAGTGTATTTACAAATGGAATTCTGAAAAGTCAAACAAAGTAAGTTGATAGTTATTAAACAAGTAGTATGAAATATATGATCCACCAAGTAGGTAAGACCAACGAAAGTTATTGTAGTAGCAAGGAAAAGTATGTGAGAAATGGAATGTATGATAAGTTGTAGCATGTACGTAAGAAAATTGTGAAAAAGTCACATAAATAAAGCAGATGGAAGGATGCTTACGGGAGGAAGCATAATACACGAATGTATGGGGTCAATTCTGGTACGGAAGATACCTATAAAATGGCGGATCGATCTGGCTTACGGATCACTGATCTATACAACGAAGACAAGGTCAGTAAATGTTTAGTTTTTGATTGATAAATATGAAAATGTAAATTGTTTAGTACGTACGGACGAAATGAATGGTAAGATAATTATGGTATAGTATGAAATGTTTGACTTGTAATGGTCAACATAAGAAAGTATGTATGTCATTAAGAGGAAGATATTGAGGCCTTAAATGAAAATTTGAATTAAATGGATAAATGCTCATATGATGCTCTTGCACGACATACCTGGTTAGAATAGTAAGTAGTGCATGCAATGAGCTAATAATAAAGCGTTTTGAATAATTAAAATTTGAGGCTAGATTTAAAGTTGTCAGTAGTTCAAATAACTGTAAGAAAAGTGCAGAATGGTGCTTAATCCCGGTGTTGAGTATGGATAAGTGAGTATGAAAATGATGAATATGTTGGTGTATTAATATCTGAATGTTTAGGGTAATGCGTACTATTATGCGCAAACCTCTCGTGAGGATATGAAAGAAATTAGTAGCAACGTTAGTTATGGAATGTAGTGGTTTGCTCTAGATAAGTGGGAATAAAATAATAATTATCCAGTGATAACGCTTAATTCAAGGATGAATGCTAGTAAAATTGGGTATGTAAGTGGCCAAATTATTATGTGTCAGCAAAAGTATCTAGAAGGGATGCTAATAATAAAACACAGAGGTAAAAACCGCAGTAAGTAAATTCGAGGCTAATGCTAGAATGTAATATCCTCTATTATATGTGTGAGATGGAGATAGAATTACCCACAACGAATGGTAATTGAATATTACCTCTTCAACCAGTCCCAAGTGTTTTCGGGATATGGTAAATATCTTGAGTGAATTAACTCAAGAGTAAGAATATAATTGGCTTAATAGGAAAGAGAAAGGTTTCGGGGACGAAACCTTCATTAAGGAGGGTAGACTTGTAACACCCCAAAACCGAAATAATAAATTTGCTAATTTGTTATCATGTTTAACAAAATGAGATATCATAACTAGGTTAGTAAACCTAGTTGATTGTCTAGCAAATTATACAAAGTAATGAAATTAAAGCCAATTATGATAGTGTCATGAACTTAAGGGACTAAGGTTTTCAAGGTGAGAACTTGAAACTAATTAAAAGAATAAAATAGAAAATTAAAACACACACTTTGTGTGTGTTTTGAGTCTGGCGATCGAACAGGAGGCGAGGGTGAAGGGGTTCAAACCCTAGTTCAAGATAAACCTTCAAATTGAAAGGGGAAACTAGCTCTAATCGGATGCATGGACCTAGATTCTTAATCATCTAGACTTTCTACACATGAGGTAAGTTGTAGAAGTTAATTTTATGATTTGGTATGAAGTGAGACTATGATCAAACTACGAAATTGTATGAAATTGTGAATGTAGATGTGTTAAAATCACCATTTAGGTTATGTTTTATGAATAAGTTCAAGTAATTTGGTGATTTAAGGTGAAACCCATAATGGTGAGTGAAGGTGGCGACTTGGGTGTTCTACCCATGTCCAAATCCTTGTTTGATGTACTTGTTCCTAGCTTGAATCTATGTTAGTTGATGTCAAGTGATGATAATAATTACTAGGGTGCTTAGACTTGGTGAAAATCCTAGTGAAAACTACAAGTTTTAAAGGGTTAAGAACCATCTTGACATGTTAAAGAATCATGTGTTAAATGGTTGCACATTAAGTGTTTGATAAAATGCCTACATGAAACTTGAATTGATTCAAGTTGTGTAAAATAGTTTGAAATTCGTCACTTTTGACAGCCTTAGATAGTCATCTTGTAAAGGTCGTATCTCATTCGTTCTTAGGAGTTAGAAAACGAGCCTTATATCGTTGAAAAGGTTGTTTCGCATATTACATTTCATATTTGGTCATAAGAGGCTGGTTATGAGATTTAGTGGGTCAAAACAACATGAAAAGTTAGCAAATTCTTCACTTTTGGCAGCCTTAGATAGTCATCTTGTAAAGGTCGTATCTCATTCGTTATTAGGAGTTAGACAACGAGCCTTATATCGTTGAAAAGGTTGTTTCATATATTACATTTCATATTTGGTCATAAGAGGCTGGTTATGATATTTAGTGGGTCAAAACAGCATGAAAAGTTTTTAAATTCGTTTTGACAGCAAGCTGTTTACACATAATTTAGTTTCTGACCTGATCTTTCAAAAATGGTATAAAATCATTGAAAAATCGTATGGAGGTGTTCTTTATATGCCTGGAAAGATATTAAATGAAGCACAATTCTTATTTGAAAGTCGAAGTCAGATTATGTGATTAAAAAGGGGTAAAGTGACCCCGAATAGGTGGTGCGTGATAAATGCAGCAATGAAAATAATGTGTTTTATGAACTTAAAAAAATATGATTTTCTAGTTACCAGTTTACTAAACACTAACTATTGCTTCGGGTGAGTGTTACAGTTGTTAAGGTGTGTTTAAAGTGTTTGTATGTAATAGTTGGAAGATATACTTATCTATAAGTGGTTTCACTTCTAAAAGTCAAGCTGACCCTAAACTAGTATCTTGATAAATGTGGTAATAAAATCCATAAAGTCTAATTATTATGATATTAGATGGATAAACTAATCATCTTATGGATATGATGTAATAGCTTGACTCTTGACAAGCTATATGGGATCTTGGAGAAGAATGGGTTAAACGGATCAAGTACGCAAAGAAGCTCTAATGGACACAAAGTAAGTAAAGCTTACATCTTTTGTAGAATATGAATTTGTTTTTATGAACTATAAATACGATAAAATCGAAATGTGGTTCCCGACGCGATATGATACATGTCGGAATAGATATAAACGATAAAAACCATGGTTAATAGTAAAAAGGGGCAGATTGGTAATTTAGTCATGAATGACTAAGATTTAATGAGTTTCGTTAAGGTTACCTTATAGTGTAACTAATAAAAGAAATAGCGGGGTAAAATCCGAAATGAGTCGGATGCGTGAATTTGAAATTAAAATATCAAGTTTTATAAACATCAATATTTGGTCAGTTAGAGCACACGGGCCAAATGGTAGTGATAATACCATTTGACAAATTCGACTAATGTTTGGTTGGCAAGTCACTTGTTCATAGGAGCGAATAGCAATTTGGATAATTGCGTCACCATAAAGTTTCGGCTAATAAAGAGAGGTATAAAAACGGGTCTATGCGTTGACTCGAGCCAGGTACGCGACGAAACGTTTTGTTGTTGTTAATTGTTAATACGTAAATCTTATACATTGATGATATATGAAAGTTCGAGATGTAAAAATGTTTGATTTGTCTATAATAAGGATTTATGATAGACAAGTCAACGGGTTGAGCAATATTAGGTACAAACCGGGTAAATGGGTGCACAATTCCATAAGTGCTAACCCCAGGGTTACGGGTAAAGAAACATTAAACACACAAGCCGGTAGTCGAAGCGAGAATGCGAGTACATTAAAGGATTTGGGGACGGGTTGTCAAATTGAGCATTAAGTCCCATGCATAGGAATGTGATTGAAATAGGATTTATTGCTTATTTGCGAACTAATCTTGTGTATGTGTTTATACAGTTTAAATCAGTTGAAGTAATAAGTTACTAAACCATTGTCTTGAGTATGAAATGAGAATGCAGGTATTCTTTTAACGTCGTTATCAGGGTTAAAGAATTTGGAATGCACGAATGCACACGGAAAGCTTATTCGTGGGGATTAGTATGGGAAGAAAAGAAGGTTTGAAGATCGAGTCAAGAGCGAGGGTTGTACGGGAAGGATCGGTCACATAATTTGACAAAAAAAATATAGGTCTTGAAGTATTAATATAACGGGATGTGGTAAATCCTTTTTAATGAGTGTATGAATTTTTGTATTTGAACCTTCCTGTAAGTATTATGTCTAGTAAAGAACAAAATTTTTGGGCTCTTATTTTCCGTTGTGTCGTATTTTAAGTTTTTACACGTTAGTCTTACAGGGAATTGTTCTTATTACGAACAGGTCATGCCCGAATTTTGTTAAATAATAGTATGATAATAGTCCCTTTTGGAATATGAAATTTGGGCGTTACAATATTTTACGTTCTGAATATATCCGGACATCCAAAAATTTATGTAATCATTAAAATATTTTATTTTAGTGATTGGCATGATAAAATTCCATTCGTCGCGTAATTTTGATCGTTTTTTGGGTCCGTTCGTGTTTCGTCGTAATTAACCGAACAATACAACCGTACGACCAAACGAACCGACATTTTATCTTCCCTATACTTTAACTTCATTTTAGATCCTTGAAATGGGGTTAGCGGGGCTTAAATGTGCCGAAAAAGCATCGAAAACCAAGATTTACAACTTCAGGGACCTAAACTGTAATTCTGCCAAACTTGGCTTACACGGGGCGCGTAAGCTGAAGCCTCTGCTTACGCGGGGCGCGTAAGCTGAAGCCTCTGCTTACGCGGGGCGTGAGAGACCCCCAGTTTAGCAGAATTGTGTTTCCAGCTTGATCCAGTTGTTCACATGTTTTGCAAATGGTTTTAATGAGTCTATGGGATTGTTTTGAGGCTCCCATGGTATTACAAAACAATAGGCACACATGTAGGGTCTTGATTAAAGCTCGGTTATCGAGGAACGATCCTAACGATTCTTGATTTTCTATAACTACCCAACCCTCATTTCCTTTCAACCCACATTGATCTGATTTTATGCTCTAAGTTGAAGCTTTATGCTTCATACCTGAGTATTTAATTCAAGATCTTCCTAGCTTGGACCCGTTATAAGTTTCTTTCATTCTTTTATGCGTTTTTAAGCACGAAAGTCAAACAGTGTTTGACTTTCTGCTTTGACCAGTCAATGGTCAACACGAAGTTCGTTTGAACTTCGCAACGTGAGCGTAATCACGATGGTCATAGTCCCTTGTGACTATACCTACTGATTACCACGTTGTTTAGGTATAGTGACGAGTCATAGTTTCGGTCAAAATACGTGTTTATGCGTATTTTGCAACCAAACTATTCTTGGGTATCAAAACCCTTTGTTTTGATATCAAACTTGTTTTCTAACTTCGTTAAACATATTTTAACATGTTTAACTCGTCACTCTAGGTTTAGTGCTTATATAGGGTCGTAAGATAAGTGGTCTAAACAAGCGCTTAGGCTTTCGAACCCGACCCGTTTGGTCAATCATTAGGATTCGACCAAACATATTTAGTGACCATAGTTGTATAGGGAATAACCTTCCGAGGTTATACCTTATGGTCACATCGTTTAGTTAGTTGTATGATAGGTAGTTTATATGCCTTAGGAAAATGACCAAAATGCCTTTTTTACACATAAATTCATTTTAAAGCATATGTAACCTAAATTTTGACATCTAAACTGATTAGGTAACATTATTAGACATGTTAAGGCATATAATACTTGTCATAGGACTAGTTAGGAGGTCCGAACGTGTTTTACGCGAACGACGCGTTAAAGTAGCGTAAGCTACCTAAACGAGTCATAATGGGTCGTAAGCACTTAGGTTAGGTTTTGATTTAGTATGTAGGCTTTGTTAAACCATATCATATGAGTTCCAATACTCATTTGGTTTACGAAACCTCATCCTATCCGATCTTCCGATTTAGGTCCGGTTACTAATGTAGTTATCTATATTAGGTGCCGTTTGATTTCTGTGATCCCTCTAGCTTTGTTTGGTTGTTATTCAAGACTTCTAAGCATCCTCAAGTGAGTACATAGTCCCCTCTTTTACTGTTTTCAAACATTTTGGGGTGAAACACATGTGCCTACTTGTTACTTTCGTGCTTTTCATGTTTTCATATCATATACTTGCTATGTTCATTAGTACACATATAGTACATGATTTCATCCATGTTTTTGCTATGTATGTTTTATTAACATGCTAGTACATTGATTTATTAAACACACTTGTTTCATATGCTCGTTTCAGCACATGTACACATTGTTTTACATCACATTCATGCTATGTATGTTCTTTTATTGCATACTTAGTACATTGTTTTACATCACATTCATGCTTTATATGTTCATTTAGAATATTAAAGTACATTATTTTCATAAAACATGCCTACATTTGGTATGACATTTGGTTTGTTTAAATGGGACAAAAATACATTCATTAACATTGATCACGCCGCTTGGTAGTAAGTAATGGTACCATAGGAATTGACAACTCCCGTTCCTGAAATCCTAGGTTTGTTTGGGTGGAAGGAATGATTGAATCCAATATACATAGTTTAGATAAACCTTTAATTTCATTTAAGGGTTTGTCGCCACAGTCGCAAGGCTTGAGTGTATGCATTAGAACAATACCGCATAGATGTTTGTATCAGTAAAGCATGCATGGATTTTACAAAACATAACTTTTGATTTATTCAAATATTTTGTTTTGTGCATTTTTACATATGGTTTAAGTAGTCACTTTTTACTTGCCATACATGACAATTGTTTACACATTACATGATTTACATTTGACAATAGACATGGTTTTCACACAAACATTTTGACATTTGTTTAAACAAGACATTTTGGTGGTTTGTTTGGTAAATGATTTAAGTAACGAGGCGTGTGTAATATGATAAAAGCATGGTGGATACGCCGCTGGTACTTCCTATATATAAGTGCTTTTATGATATTCAATATCGTAGCGTTATTTAAACCATTTCAATTTTGACATATTACATTTTACACAATTAACATATCTTTACAAAACATTGTTTTACAAACAACATATTTTATGCAAACTCATTTTTACTTGGTTATTTATTTAACCATGCATTATTCTTTTATATCATTTGTTTTCTTATCGACTTTTGTATGATTTATAAAAGAAAACATTTTACAAGGATCATGACTAACTTTTGTTAAACATATTCTTTAAACTCATAAGTCATGAATCCTAAATTAATAAAACCTATGTATCTCACAGGCATTTTTATGCTGACGTACCTATTTTCACATGTGTTTTCAGGAGCTGATGCATAGGATTAATCAAGATACACTTAGGCGGACTTGAGCTTTATTGACAATAAAAGATGCAAGACTAGTTAATCATGTTATGTATCTTTGTTTTTAAGACATTGTAACTTCTTTTAATTCAATAAAACAAAACTTCAATTTCCATGTGTTATGAAACAATGATTCTGTTACAACACTCCCCGACGTTTCCGTCGTGGTTTGTTGTTTTACGCGGTCGGGGTGTGCCAATACCGATTCTTAATCGTGACTTTATTCAATTCACGGTAGTCAATGCACATACGCATTGATCCGTCCTTCTTTTTGTCGAATAAAATCGGCGCTCCCCATGGGGATGAACTTGGCTGTATGAATCCTTTCTCTAGCAATTCGTCTAACTGTTTCTTTAGTTCCTACATTTATGCTGGTGCCAAATGGTAAGGTGCCTTGGCAATTGGTGCTGTCCCTGGTATTAAATGGATTCTGAATTCAACTTCTCTATCTGGAGGTTGCCCTGGTAGCTCTTCTGGAAATACATCTGAAAACTGGGATACTACTGGAATATCAATTAATTCTTTTCCTTTAGTGTTAGTGATTATGGAAATCAAATACACTAATGACCCTTTTGTGACAACCCTCAAATTTACATGTAACCGTACAGTTTATTAATGATAATAAAAGTACAAGATGACTGTGCTGAATCATTTAACTGCTCTCTGATTAATGTGTTATACTTACATGTGCGTGTTAGCATACTAGTAGTATACAGAAAAGTTACTAAATAGTCCGGTATGCTTTCCTGAGTGTTAGGAATTAATTGTGTTACAAAAATACATGTATAAGACGCCTTACGGAACAATTAAACAATTTAACGGAACAGTATCCGATCGAACAACCGGAGATTACCCGGGACACCAAATATTTGTCAAACACATTATTTAATTATTTTTGGCTAGTTATGGTCCCCGTGTACCATAACACCCACTAGAAATATACTAACTAATATATGTAACTATTACTTGAACTTGAACTAATGTTTATCAACTATCCATCAAATGTTACACATAACCCCCCCCCCCTTCATATTTTCGGCTCACATAGGGGCCCCACCATAATCATCACTAAATCCCTAATAAATATTCCCTTTTCATTTGATTGGACCTCCTTATTTGATGCTCTTGCCAAGAAATCACCATCATTACATATAGGTTGGGCTATAAGATTTATCTCATCATTTCACTACAAGTTCACTTCATCTTCTCCACTCTCTCTCTCCCTCTTGGCTGCACAAAATCGCCACCACCACCATCACTTCAACATTCATTCATTTGTTCCATTTTCAAGTCCAAAACAAGTGCTAGAAGAAGTCTTGTGAAGCTTGTTCCATTTTCAAGTCCAAAACAAGTGCTAGAAGAAGTCTTGTGAAGCTTGGAGCTTGGATGTTGATGCAGATTTGTGTCCGATGCTTGTCGAATAGGATTAGTTTTATTTTACGCTGAATTTGTAATAGTTAGTGAAACGGTCTATCGAACGTGTATAGACCCGCTCGTTTGAAGTGGTCAAACGAGAGGGTTATTCGGTTGACCGTGTGGGTTTTGCTAGACAAACAGTTAGATTATGGTTGTATAATGTTTGGTGTCGAAGGATAAGGCATCGAAGGATTGTGTATATCCGTCGATGAGCTCGAAAGATGGACCTCGAAGGATATGTCATCCTTCGAGGTATATGTGTATCTTTCGATAGCTGGATGATCGACAGATGATCTATCGATCAATCAGTTAGATCCTTCGACCATACAACCTGTGTTGGGTATAAATACCAACACTTTGTCATTTGCAAGACCAAGAGAGTTAGAGAAGGTTTGAGACCTCACCTAGGGAGAGATCACCACTTGATCTCTCCCGGAATGTATACTCCTTTGGTATTAGTTCGGTTATCATGTAATCGGGCCGATTTGTAACGTTTTACTACCGGATTAATACAAAGTTGTTTGTTTATTATGTCTAATCTCTCCCGTCTTGAACCGATCTCACAAGAATCACGGTTTCGGTCACGAAACACGGTCCTACAATTGGTATCAGAGCCATGGTGCCCGATTTAGTAAATCTAACCGTTTACTAAGTCACATGTGCTCTAGATCTGTGATTTTTGTGCTTTTTGTTCAAGATGTAAAGTTGGGTGAAATGAGAAAAACTCATATCTGGACCCGAATATTCAGATCTGTGCTGAAACAAGTGTTCGGTTTTATGTTTTTCACCTATATAATCAAGTTATCATCATCAAAAATCAAAAATACAATGTTTTCGTCAAAGATCTGCATAAGAACAGTGGCTGTGTTCTTGATGTTCTTGGCAGCTTCATATTTCGAAAGATGTAAGGGTGCTCGAAAGATCAAACAGATTTCGAAGGATCATCAGTTCCAAACAACTTCGAAGGATCCAGATCTGATCAGTTCGAAGGATCCAACATATGTTTCGAAAGATGAACAACTTCGAAAGATGATCAGTCCCAACAACTTCGAAGGATCCAGATCTGATCAGTTCGAAGGATCCAACATATGTTTCGAAAGATGATTCTGAAACAGGGGTTACGATTGTTCTGATGTTTGTGAACTTGTCGGCTCAATGATGGAATCGGAAGTGTGAAGATGGGCAGTACATGTCGGCTGAAGTTGAGAGGGAAAGGGTTTCAATTTTGTTTTGGGGTTTTTGATTCTTCTTGGTGGGTATCGAAATCAGAGGAAGATGATGTCTGCACAATTATTTTTGGGGGTTTAATAGTTTCGGAGGTAGAGAGAGTATGAGCTGCAGATTGTTCATCGAAGTCAGACATGAATATGTTTGCTGTTAATTCTGGATCTAGAAATATAGATTCAGCAAACTACAAGGGTTTTTGCAGCTGGTCTTGTGTATCGCAGATCTGTTACTTACTGGGTAATCGATGAAGGAGGAGAATTTGGGGATTTTTTGATTGTTTGATGGCTGGTATCGAACAGAAAGAAAGGCTGAAAGGGCTGCACTTGTTGAGTGAGGTTGAAGGACCTTTAAAAAAAAAAAAAAAAAAAAAAAAAAAAAAAAAAAAAAGGGTATAAGATGTTGCTGGTTACGGTTGTATCCAGAAAGAGGGAAAGAAAAAGTAATTTGGTTTGTCTAAAAAGGTAGATGGCTGCACAAATGTTTGACTTTTGGGGTATGGATGTTGTGTGTTGCAAGGGTTTGCTAACTAAATAAAAAAAATTAAATTAAAGATGGCAGGAGTTGTCGGCTAGCTAGGGTATCAGTGCATATTTCATGTCTTGCATGGGCCAAAGTGTTTAATGGATAATGAGCTGATGACATCTATTACAAAGTGTATTGGATTTTAGTTTGCAACTTGGGCCAGCATCTCATTCTTTACAAAACAACAATATTGGGCCACTAAGTTGTGAAATTAATTTGTGTGGGATTTCAAAATTAATCCAAAGAATTTTGATGCCATCAATCCTTTTACAAAGTGAGGTCGGGTATTCGCGAAGTTTAGTTGAACCGCGCTTCTAAATTTCAAAGTCGAATTTGAACGGGTTCGGGAGCGCGCGGGGTGATGCGGCATGATGAAAACAAGAGATGATGAAAACTTGATTATTTGAAAAATGTGGGGTAGTCACGGTTACCGATGCAAACGTCAAATTTTGGTGACGCGACTATTATGGGCCAAAAACGAGAACGGTATGTTCACTTCCGCACGTCGATAGTTTATGATTGTTATTGGTTATTCGAAAATGTTCGAAAGCATTTTGTTATTTGTCATATTCTCGCATTTGAAGACGAACGTATGAACCTTGAACGCCAACACCGGTCCTAACGAGTTCACAAAGTCTTTGGAGGGATACAAGTCGGATCCGATGGGGTACTAGGCGATATTGCTTTATCAACTAGAATATGCAACGAAGAAATCCTTTTTGTTTATTGTCATATTCTCGCATTTGGTAACGAATGAATGAACCTAGAATGTCAACACCGGTCCTAACGAGTTCACAAAGTCTTTGGAGGGATACAAGTCGGATCCTACGGGGTACTAGGGGACGTTCTTATTCAACTAGCTTATGCAAAGAAGAAATTCGTTTTCGTGATTTTTCGAAAAACCAAGAACATTCAACGGAGATTGATGACAGTTCCGCTTAGTGGAGGGAACTGGTGAACATTTGACGACAGTTTCTTTGAAGTGGAGAGAATCTGTTAAGGTTTAGAAATCTTACCAAAGAAATAGGGGGAATAAAAATTTCGTATGTTGAATTTCTTCGGTAAATTTCTAAACGCAATCACAGGTGGTAGAGTTTGTGATTTTCTGGTGATACAAACGGTTCGGCGTGGAATGTTTTGCACATACACATATTTGAGGATTTTAATTAATTCTCCAGCCAGCGTGAAGGGTTTTGCACGGAAAAATACAGGTTTCTAAAGTCTACAGTAGTTACAAAAGCGCTGTTCACTGAAGACCTGGGGAATCTTTCTGAAAGCTGATAGTTCAAGACTGAAGACCTGCAGGATTCGGTTTTGGGTTTGATGTTTCCTTGGGATTTTACAGGGATCTGGGGGTAACTCAATTCGTTGAGTTTACAAACGATGTACTTGGTCAAGCTGACTTCCTGAGTACTGATGCTGAAGATCCGTAGTGCATTACGTGGTCAACTTCACAAAGGCGAGACAATGAGATCTGGATGTAGTTCAACTAAGCATGCTGGTTGAGCTTGCAAGGGATACACTTGGTCTAGCTGACTTTCCTGAGTGTTGATGCTGAAGATTAAAGTGCATTACTTGGTCGATTCCATAAAGACGGTTTACAGAAGACAGTTCACCAGAAATCTCTATCGATGTAGTATGCTTGTATGAAATAGAGTTCTTATGACAAGATCAAGACTTGATGCAGTTCTTAAAGATTGGAACCCTTATCAAATGCCGGTTGGAGTATTGGAAGATCAGCGGAAGATCGGTCAATTGAGGAAATTGCACAACACCCAACACGGATACGCGTACTTTAAGGGGGAAATATTTTACAAGGAGCGTCAAGATACTACTTACCTGGATCATCGGTCAAGGGGGAATTTGTTAACACAGAGAAGATGAATACTTGACTGAAGATCGATTGCAGTTGCATTTTCAGCATTCGACAGCAACGGACAAGGGGGAATTTGTTGATGCAGATTTGTGTCCGATGCTTGTCGAATAGGATTAGTTTTATTTTACGCTGAATTTGTAATAGTTAGTGAAACGGTCTATCGAACGTGTATAGACCCGCTCGTTTGAAGTGGTCAAACGAGAGGGTTATTCGGTTGACCGTGTGGGTTTTGCTAGACAAACAGTTAGATTATGGTTGTATAATGTTTGGTGTCGAAGGATAAGGCATCGAAGGATTGTGTATATCCGTCGATGAGCTCGAAAGATGGACCTCGAAGGATATGTCATCCTTCGAGGTATATGTGTATCTTTCGATAGCTGGATGATCGACAGATGATCTATCGATCAATCAGTTAGATCCTTCGACCATACAACCTGTGTTGGGTATAAATACCAACACTTTGTCATTTGCAAGACCAAGAGAGTTAGAGAAGGTTTGAGACCTCACCTAGGGAGAGATCACCACTTGATCTCTCCCGGAATGTATACTCCTTTGGTATTAGTTCGGTTATCATGTAATCGGGCCGATTTGTAACGTTTTACTACCGGATTAATACAAAGTTGTTTGTTTATTATGTCTAATCTCTCCCGTCTTGAACCGATCTCACAAGAATCACGGTTTCGGTCACGAAACACGGTCCTACAATTGGTATCAGAAAGGAGCATCACACCTTGCTTTCTCACGCCATTTTCATCACCATTCTTGTTCATAAGTTCATCCCTAGCCCTTGTGCTAGTTGTAAGTCTTCGATTTAACTCATGAATCACTTCTACGTTGATTATTCGAAAGGTTTTAGTTAATATGTAACACAAGGGCATAAAAGAAAATGAACTAGAAAATGGACATAAACTTACATAAAATCTGGTTGGATTGAGTTGGTATAAGCATGCATGTTGTTTGATCATTTATTTCTCAATAAAACCGTTGTTAGAACAATCGTTGACGCGTTTTAGTAACATATACACTCTAAAAAGCATGCTGATTGGTATTTTCAGCCAACTTCCACAAGCTGTAACTGGATCTGTATAAATCGAAAAACGGATTTTCTGAAGCCTAAATTATGTATTTTTGAAAAACCGAACAAATGGCACTGGAATCGAAATTTTTCGAGGTCGTTTACTATTTTTAAAGGACTGTTTTTGGACAGCAGCTCAAGCTGTGTTTTTACTGCAGAAAAAGTGTGTTGTATTCGGAGTCATAACTTGAATTCTGTGTAGAGTTAAATCATGAAATTTGTACAGTTGATGAAAACTGATGTATTTGTAATTACCCCACTGGAATTTCGTAAATCGGACTCTCGATGAATTTTCAATAAATTATTCCGTGGACTGCAGTCAGAAAAAGATGAATCTGAGTTCAGTCCGGAAAATGAATTTTTATAAAATATTGGTGATGAATTGGATCCCGAGATTTTTATACAATAAAATTTGGATCGATTAAGACCTTCTGTAAAAGGTTGGGAATTTTTGGAACATGTTAACTATTTTATTAAAATCTCCGAAAACAGCCCAGTTTTGAATATAAAAGCTTAAATGACTTATGTCGTAAATTGCGTGTCTAAATGTCGGGTATGTTATCTGTGAATGATATAACATGTTATAAGTGTTAAGTGAATTATCGTATGTTTGTTTATGAGTGGGGAATGGATGGGAAATTTATATGGGCATGAACCGTTAAAGTGATGCATGTTATGTGATAGATACGTGTAGGAACTTGGTGCTCTATTTAAAAATCACTAAATGACTAACTGATAATCATATTAGGACGTGATTGACCGACCGTGACTGTTAGCTATATTTGAGAATCTAACCGAGCAAAACGAGGTGAGTTCACACACTTTCTACAAGGCATGGGATTCCCGGTGGTTTGGGAATGGGTTAAGAAACTAAAATGAAATCTACATATCCTCCTTGGGTAGGATATGTACGACCATCCTCCATAGGTAGGATGCCATTATTAAACCTACGAATTCTCCGGGTGCAGAATACGTACGTTCGTCCTCCTTGGGTAGGACAACAACCTTAAAAACTAGCTAGACAAAACTCTATCAATAAGTCCCTCCTCATTATATCGACTTAATCGCCGAGGCCAATGGCGAGCGGGTCATTAGTTAATAGCGCTACTAGGTTTAACAAACCTCACACCGTGCCAGTCGGACGGGCGTGTACTAATGGACTATGGCAGATTATCAGTGATGATAGACGCTGATATAGGGCACAACTTATTTGCGTAGCAGTCGATATCATACCGTCTAGTAGTTCACACGGGGAAAGCCCCCACTGATTATGGTTATCGATTGGGTAATGAAAAAGGAACTGGTTAAACATACTTTCAACTACGGGGTAACCTCCACGACAAATTAAGCCAACGAAAGTCAAACCACGTTTTTCAGAAACAACTTAAAACTAAACAACCAAACGTGAACTCACTCAACTTTGTTGTTGACTCGTTGTTACATGCCTTACAGGTCGTTAAACGCTTGGAGCTTGCACGAGGAAGGAGTCGTTGTGGTGTACGGACTGTTATGTTCCGTGCTTATTATTTAAATCCTTATGAACTTATTAAACTTGCGTATTGAACTTTAAACTATGGACTTATGCTTTGGGATTTACTTTTATGCTTCCGCTGTTTAAACTAAACATGGTTAACTAGCTTTGGTCACCAATCGTATTGTGGTTGGTCTTATTTACTTAATTATGATGTTCAATATGATTGGTGGCTCGATCCTGGTCACGTCACGCCTCCAAGCGGTGGTACTCCGCATGGTGGATTTTGGGGGTGTGACACCATTTCTTATGTAACTTGCTGTTTTCATCACAGAGATGAACTTTGTGGAGTTAAGGGTTTTATTTCCTTTAATTGTGATCTTTTCACCCCTTGGTGAATTTACTTGGATTGACTTTTGATCACACAAAACACTGGCTTTATTGGCTATTAACCAATCCATTCCTAATACAATATCAAATCCTGCCAGATTCATTGGGTAGAGGTTTGCAATAAATTTCTGATTTAAAATTTCTATTCTTACTCCCTGCAAGATTTCAGAAATTTTAATGGCTTCCCCATTTGCTGTCTCTACTAGACATTCTTGTAGGAGTTTAGTTAATGGTTGATTGAGTAATTTGCAAAATGAAGTATTAATAAAACTTTGGTTTGCCCCAGAGTCAAATAATACTTTAGCAAAAACATCATTAACTTAAAACGTACCGGCGATCACATCCGGGATCATCTTTGCTTCTTCTGCAGTAAGAACAAATGCTCTAGCATTTTTCGTATCTTGTTGTTTTTTAGCTGGAGCTAGCTTTGGACAGTTTGGCTTGATATGACCTTGTTCTCCGCAGTTTCCATGTGTTATGAAACAATGATTCTGTTACAACACTCCCCGACGTTTCAGCCACGATTTCTTGTTTTACGCGGTCGGGGTGTGACAATACCGATTCTTAATCGTGACTTTATTCAATTCACGGTAGTCAATGCACATACGCATTGATCCGTCCATCTTTTTGTCGAATAAAATCGGCGCTCCCCATGGGGATAAACTTGGCTGTATGAATCCTTTCTCTAGCAATTCGTCTAACTGTTTCTTCAGTTCCTGCATTTATGCGGGTGCTAAATGGTAAGGTGCCTTGGCAATTGGTGCTGTCCCTGGTATTAAATGGATTCTGAATTCAACTTCTCTATCTGGAGGTTGCCCTGGTAGCTCTTCTGGAAATACATCTGAAAACTGGGATACTACTGGAATATCCTTTAATTCTTTTCCTTTAATGTTAGTGATTATGGAAATCAAATACACTAATGACCTTTTTCTTATGTAACTTGCTGTTTTCATCACAGAGATGAACTTTGTGGAGTTAAGGGTTTTATTTCCTTTATTTGTGATCTTTTCACCCCTTGGTGAATTTACTTGGATTGACTTTTGATCACACAAAATACTGGCTTTATTGGCTATTAACCAATCCATTCCTAATACAATATCAAATCCTACCAGATTCATTGGGTAGAGGTTTGCAATAAATTTCTGATTTAAAATTTCTATTCTTGCTCCCAGCAAGATTTCAGAAATTTTAATGGTTTCCCCATTTGCTGTCTCTACTAGACTTTCTTGTAGGAGTTTAGTTAATGGTTGATTGAGTAATTTGTAAAATGAAGTATTAATAAAACTTTGGTTTGCACCAGAGTCAAATAATACTTTAGCAAAAACATCATTAACTAAAAACGTACCGGCGATCACATCCAGGATCATCTTTGCTTCTTCTGCAGTAAGAACAAATGCTCTAGCATTTTTGGTGTTCTTGTTGTTCATAGCTGGAGCTAGCTTTGGACAGTTTAGCTTGATATGACCTTGTTCTCCGCAGAGCATATCCTGTTGCTAATCTTTTTCCTGCAATCTTCCTCCTTGTGTCCCGATATTTTGCAAAAGTTATAGTATATGGAGCATCTTCCTGAATGCTTCCTTTTGCAATACTTATAGTAGGGTGCAGAGGTAGAGCCTATATTTTTCCCATGGTTAGAATTTCCAAAACGGAATTCTTGTGTAAGCTTCTGGGTTAGGTTCCTCCTTTGATCCTCTTCTCGCGTACGGACTAATTCATCTGTCAAGGTATTGGCTAGTTCTACAGCTTCTTCTATGGTTTGGGGTCTAGCTGCCTTGACTACATGTCTTATCTCTCCAATTAATCCCCAGATGTAACGGGAGATTAATACCGGTTCAGGTGAAGGAAGGGTTGGTACTATTCGGACATATTCAAAGAATAACTTAGTATACCCCTTACTATCGACACCAGTCATTCTAAGATTTAGGAACTTGTTTGCTATCTGTTCTTTTTCATTAGGAGGGCAGAATTTCCTTTCTACCATGTTTTTAAACTCCTCCCATTCCATATTGTAAGTTCTATCACCTCCTCTAGACTGAAGGATAGTGTTCCACCATTCTAAGGCTGAATTCTTAAACAGATTGGAAGCAAACATTATCTTATCCTCTTCCGCACATTTACTTATTCTTCCAGCGTGGAGATGCAACGGCCCCTTCATTGCCCGAGAATTCCATCGGTTTACAAGACCATAATTCTTTGTAAGAACAACCGTAAGACACAGTTCTTCTTCTTTTGAAAATGGGCACTTGAAGTATGGGTCCATTGTTTACACTGTGTTCAGGTTCAGAAGGTCGCTTGCTATCATGTTTACTTTTATTTTCTGCTTCCCTAACCGTTTGAATAATATATGGCATTGCATCTATTATTCCTTGTGCCACTACGTGTTGGATGGCACTGTTGTCCACTTGGTTTCCATTATTGTTGTGGTTTGGGTTTCCGTTATCCGGGTTATTGTTACTCTGGTTATTGTTATTCAGATTTTCCTGATTCACCTCGTCGTTCATCTGAATTTTAAACAATTATCACGTATTAATATCACAAGATAATATCTTAATATGATCAAGCACATGACACGCATCTTGATAAAAAACGTCGAGCATTGCGACTTTACTCTTTCTTATATATTATACATCTACTACAAACTGATACTGAAATTTGGAAATTACAATACTACTATGCATCGCTAACCACAAAGTGGTCTATACTACAACATATATTATTATTATATTTATTATTATTATTATTATTATTATTATTATTATTATTATTATTATTATTATATATATTTTTTTTCTTCAAACATATTACATATATATATATATTATATTATTATTATTATTACCAACTCCACCATCACCTTCACTGGTCTGGATTCATCCAGTAATCCATATTGCGCTCGACATATTTCTAGACGAGTCGCTCTCCTACCTGCCTCATCCTCTCACTACTCTCTAAGATCTCTTCTCCGAAAGTTCGGAGCTCGTGCACATTTTCTGCACTCATTGGGGGGTGCAGGTGCTGGTACTGGGTCTGGGTACTGGGGCACGGGATTCTCCTGAGGGTACAGATTCTCTAAGATCTCCCTAATGTATTCATCGTTGTCATAGTAGGTATCTAGAGGATCCAGACCTTGATAGGCTGCTAAGTTCGGCATGGGTTCGTCGTTTAGGTGATAGTGTGGCACATAATTCCTATGATCATAGAACCATGGATCATAATCTGGATCTCATGGATTTGGGGCTGGTATCCTAGGTATCTCCTCAGGGTTGAAATCATGCATTTCTACTTGATTTTCGAGGTTATTTTCTATTTCCATCGGCTGAGTGGGGAACAAAGGTAAGAGTTGTGGGGCTACTAGTTGTTCCAGATTTGGGTCGGCAGTAGTTGTTGCTAGGATATGAAAATTGGCTAAGCTCCTATTAAGCATATCCTGTGTATGGGCATCTGACTCTCGCTTAGCGGCTGCTAGGACTCTTTGCTGTTGCAACTTTCGCATTCTTTTCCTACGCTCAAATGCTCCCTTACTGAACCAACATCTCTTTTTCTAAGGGAATGGCTCTTCAGACTGAGCCTTAAAGACAAACATCCCTTCTTCCTGATCAGCTGAATACCTAGAGAGGGTAGGCTGGGAAGAAGTACCTTCACTCCTAGGTGAATCGGATAACTAACGATACACGTCTGAGGGTCCTTGATCACTCATACTGTAAACTAACAAATTGTCAAATAACACATAACAATAAAATACAGATATGCACATATTTTCATAATTTATTTCTTAACAATTTGGATAATATATTGATGTCAGCAGAACACTTCTGTGGCTGAATCAGTGGCATAGCTCTGATACCACCTTCTGTCGCAACCCCCGCCCCTTATCTGTCCCGGGAACGGGCGGTCGCGAACACCAATATTGGTGGTATCATTTGTTTATCATTTTGGCAGCAGAAATTTCATCAGGACCGTAGTTAGGAAATGTTTATCATAGTAAAACCACCATATTTTATATTAATAATCACATGGGTAAAACCCAAGTTTCTTATTACAACATGTTTATAGGGATAAACCCTATTTTATTGAATTTAAAACATCGTCTTTTAGGTAACTTTTATAGCCATATTTTTCCAAGCCGTCAGTGCTTTCCAGCTGGCTTTCTTCTAATTGGCTTTTACATTTTGTTACCTGAAACGCGTTTTAAAAACATTTTTCAGTGGGAAATACTGGTGAGTGAATCCCAATTTAATCAAGAAGAATTTTTTCAATTAACACAGTAATGAGAGCGATCACAATGTTTATTTCTACACAATTACTCATTCAGTATTGTCAATCCTGACTGGTGGGTCATATTACCCATTGGCTAACTCGTTGTCCAATGGTAACGTGTTCCACATTTTTGTATACAAAACCCCAACATACCGGCAGTAATTGAAGAATTACAAAGACTCAATCACTGCTTAATCATATTGTAAAATATTTAAGGTTTTGTAAAAACAGTTCACGAAAAGGAGATTACTCACATTGATGTCTTAGATTTCTTCTAAGGTTTCCTTGGTGATTATCTATAATTTATACAAATGTACATATTTTAGTATAATAACCCTTTATTTATATTAACGATACCCTCCTCGAGACGGCATTCCAATGACTACGTCGGGCAGAACCACGACAGCCGTTACGGAACCCTGGATCAATCGGGCAACATATCTAATACGTAACCGGGGTTATAATACTTACAACAGAGCAGAACTTCATTGATTAGGGGATATTATACTCGAGTATAGTGCCTACTATATAGAAATTCGAGAGAGAAAAGAAATATGAACGATTTGACTGAAGGCCCGATGCCCTCTATTTATAGGGCTGATTTTTCGTTTCCTCGCGGCCCACGTAAGGTGAGTCCTCAGGTTACGCGGCCCGCGTAGTAGGGGTGTAGGGCTTAGCTCCGTCGATTTAACCAGCTAGACTTGCCACGATGATGACACGTGGTGGCCTCGGGTGCAACCCTGACTTCTTGCTGTCACGACCCGCGTAAGCAGCAGCCAAAGGCTACGCGACCCGCGAGCGCCTATAAAATTTTTGTTTTTAATTATTTTTAATGACATTTCATATTTTGGGCTCGGTTTTCACATACGGGGTGTATTTTAAGACATATAGGGGTATTTAAAAATATATTAGGGTGTCAGAAAAATTCAGGAGGGTTGTTATATCATTGATTCAAAAACTGCTTTCAAGTTTGACTAAAGGGAGAATAGATCTAAAAGTTTAAAACCCACACACTAAAACACCAAGAACACACACACACAAACGCTCTCTCTCGTATCGTTCGATCTCTCTCGTATCAGGCTATACGGTCCAGATTTTCATAAAAGGTTAGTGTATTATTTCATCTTTCCTTTGTTTATTTTTGTTTTTTTTTTTTATTTTGGCGGGTGGTGGGTGGTGTTTGATGGTTTTCATGGTGGTGTTTGACGGTGAGGGTTAGTTTTTGACGGTGGCAGTTAGTGTTTGACGGTGAGGGTTAGTTTTTTACGGTGGCGGTTAGGGTTTGATGGTGGCAGTTCGTTTTTACGGTGGCGGTTTGGGTTTTGACAATGGCAGTTAGTGTTTGACGGTGGCGGTTTGGGTTTTGACGGTGGCCGTTAGTGTTTGACGGTGAGGGTTAGTTTTTGGGGGTCGGCTGTGGTGGTGGTGGTTGGGGTCGGCTGTGGTGGTTGTGGTTGGGGGTCGGCTCTGGTGGTGGTGGCGCTGGGTCGGGTTTGGTGGTGGTGGCGGCGGGTCGGGTGTGGTGGTGGTGGCGGCGGGTCGGGTGTGGTGGTGGTGGCGGCGGGTCGGGTGTGGTGGTGGCGGCGGTCGGGTTTGTTGGTGGTGGCAGCCGGTCGGGTTTGGTGGTGGTGGCGGCGGGTCGGGTGTTGTGGTGGCGGCGGTTCGGGTTTGGTGGTGGTTGCGGCGGGTCGGATTTGGTGGTGGTGGCGGCGGGTCGGGTTTGGTGGTCGGTCGGCTATAAAATTCGTTACTAAAATTATTAAAAGTTTAAAAAAATTGTAAAAAGTTTATAATATGACACGTGTTATATATTAATTTTTGTAGATATGTCGTCAGATTTCGCAATCCCCGACCCCTAGTCACCTGGGAACGGGCGGTCGCGAGCTCAGATTCAGTGGTATCGGTGTTTATCATTTTGGCAGCGGAATTTACATCAGGACCGTAGTTAGGAAATATTTTATCAGAGCAAAATACCACATTTTTATAATAATAATAAACACATGGGTAAAACCCAAGTTTCTATTACAAACATGTTTATAGGGATAAATCATATTTTATTTAAATAAAACATCTTCTTTATTTAGGTAACTTTTAAAGCCACATTTTCCAAGCCTTCAGTGCTGTCCAGCTCACTTCTATTTGGCTTCCATATTTTGTTACCTGAAACGCGTTTAAAAACATTTTGTCAGTGGGAAATACTGGTGAGTGAATCCCAGTTTAATCAAAACAGGTTTTTATCATTTTACAGCATTGAGGGCGATCTCGAAATTATATTTGTTTCCAATTCTTACTTTAATTACTACCCACGGTACTGTTAACCCGACTTGTGGTCATGTTACTACTCACAGTGCAGTAACAAATTTTGTATACAAAACCCCAACATACCGACGATAATTGTAGAATTACAAATACTCAATCACTGTTAATCATAATGTAAAACAATTGAGGTTTTGTAAAAACAGTTTGCAAAAAGGTTTACAAAAAGAGGATAAACTCACATTGCTATTTTAGGTTTTTCTTTGTGACTTCCTGGTTATAATATATTAATTAAACAATGCACGTGTGTTAGTATAATAACCCAATTTACATTAGTTATACCCTCCCCGAGACAGAAGTCCAACTTCTACGTCGGGCAGAGCCTCGACAGCCGTTACGGAGCACTTGATCAATCGGGCAGCATATCTAATACGTAACCGGGGGTTATAATACTTACAAAGAGGTAGAGCTTTGCTAATTAGGGGGATATAATGCCCGGGTATAATTTCTACACTACAGAAATTGAGAGAGAATTATGTGTGATGAACAAATTTCAACTGAACGTCGAAATCCAATTTATAGGGCTGATCGCTGACCCCGTCGTGCCCCGCGACGCCATAGGCTAAGCCCATCACGGGCCGCCAGGGACTACGTGTCCCGTTATAGGGTTGTTGAGTCAACCACTAGCCTCTACACGCGTTAGACACGTGGCACGATCTGGTGCGGTCTGGTGTCCAGGTTGTCACGCCCCGCGACACCCTGTGGTGCATCCGTCGTGGGGCTGCCACAG
Organism: Helianthus tuberosus; assembly: GCA_030545235.1. Lineage (NCBI taxonomy): Eukaryota > Viridiplantae > Streptophyta > Magnoliopsida > Asterales > Asteraceae > Helianthus > Helianthus tuberosus. Next base: position 148,516,741 of record CM060358.1, read on the forward strand.
GCTATATAATTTTGTTTTATTTTATTTTTAATAAAATAAAGGTATTCGGGACCGGTTTTCGTATACGGAGTGTATTTTAGGACGTATAGGGTGTTCTAAATATTTTAGGAGTGTCAGAAATAATTTAGGATATGTTTAGGAGGGTTGTTATATCCTCTCCACCTTGTTTTAGAACTCGTCCTCAAGGTCTACTGGAACAGGTGTGGATATTTCCTTTGCATCTCTGATTCAAGCTCCCATGTGTACTCTGATCCTCTCTTGGAATCCCATTTTACTTTGGCTAGAACTAATCTCTTATGTTTGAGATTCTTGACTTTCCTGTCTTCAATCTGTAGAGGCTTCTCTACAAATTTAAGTTTTTCATTTACCTCTATGTTCTTAACAGGTTCCATTAATGATTCATCGGCTAAGCACTTTTTGAGATTACATACCTGAAATACAACATGTATTCCTGCCATTTCCTCTGCAGTTGTAGCTGATAAGCTACTGGTCCTATTCTTCTAATAATCTCAAAAGGTCCAGCGTACCTAGGGCTTAGCTTTCCCTTTTTGATGAATCTTACCACTCATTTCCAAGGAGAAACTTTTAATAAAACCTTATCTCCTACTTGAAACTCTAATGGCTTTCGCCTGTTATCAGCATAACTCTTTTGTCGACCGCGTGCTGTTTTTAGTCGTTCCTTGACTTGAATAGTCTTATCCGTTGTTTCTTGTACTATCTCTGGTCCAGACAATTGCTTTTCTCCAATCTCTGCCCAACAGACTAGAGTTCGACACTTTCGTCCATAAAGTGCTTCGAAGGGTGCAGCATTGATACTGGTATGATAGCTGTTATTATAAGAAAATTGTATTAATGGTAGATGATCGTCCCAATTTCCTCCGAAAGCAATTACACAAGCTCTAAGCATATCTTCCATTGTCTGAATTGTCCTTTCGCTTTGTCCGTCTGTTTGAGGATGATAAGCGGTGCTTAGATTTAACTTGGTTCCCATTGCTTTTTGGAAACTTGTCAAAAAATGAGAAGTAAAATGGCTATCTCTTTCAGAAACAATTGATAAAGGAATTCCATGTAATGAAACTATTTCATTAACATATAACTTGGCTAATTATTCCATACTGAAAGTTTCCTTCATTTGTAAGAAATGAGCAGACTTAGTTAACCTATCTACAATTACCCGAATTGTATCATTACCTTTTCGGGTCTTGGGTAATTTGGTAACAAAGTCCATTGTTATCAATTCTCATTTTCAAACAGGTATTTCTAACTGTTGCAAGAAGCCTAAGGGTTTCTGATGCTCAGCTTTAACCTGTGAACAGGTTAGACACTTAACAACATAAGCTGCTATATCCTTTTTCATTCCTATCCACCAGAAATTTTTTCTTAAATCTTGATACATCTTATCACTTCTAGGATGCATCGTATACTTAGACTTATGGGCTTCTTCTAATATTTGGTGGTGTAGGTTTCCTGGTTTAGGTATCCACATCCTTTTCTTATGGAATCACCAAATTCCATCTGTTCCTTGTTCTAGTTCCTTAATCATTCTTTTCAATTTTTCAGTATCGTCCTTGATTACTGATTCTTGTACGGCTCTAATTTGCTCGTTTAAATCTATCTGCAGATTTAATTTAAGAGAACGTACTCTTTTCGGCTTTTCATGATACTTTCGACTTAAAGCATCAGCTACTACATTAGCCTTTCCTGCATAATACTGGATATTACAATCATAATCACTATGTAATTCTATCTAGCGTCTCTGTCTCATATTCAACTCTTTTTGCCCAAAAATGTACCTTAAACTTTTATGATCGGTGAAGACAACAAATTTATTTCCATATAAATAGTGTCTCCAAATCTTAAGGGCAAAAATTATGGCTCCTAACTCTAAATCATGGGTTGAATAGTTTTCTTCATGATTCTTAAGTTGTCTAGACGCATAGGCTATAATCTTTTGACGTTGCATCAACACACATCCATAACCTAACTTAGAAGCGTCACAATAGACTTCAAAGTCTTCGGTTCCTTCTGGTAATTCTAATATGGGTGCGTTGGTTAATCTTTGCTTAAGAATTCTAAAGGCTTCCTCTTGTTTTGGTCCCCATTCAAACTTAACAGACTTACAAGTCAATTTGGTTAAGGGAATGGCTATTCTAGAAAAATCTCGGATAAACCGTCTATAATAACCGGCTAGTCCTAGAAAACTTCTAACCTCCGTTGGGGATTCAGGGACTTTCCATTTAGTAATCGCCTCAATCTTTGTGGAATCCACATGAATTCCTTCATGATTAACTAAATGTCCAAGAAATTGCACTTCTTCTAACCAAAATTCGCATTTCTAAAAATTAGCGTAAAGCTTTTCTTTTCTCAGCAAATTTAAAAGTGTAAGCAGATGCGCTGCATGTTTCTCTTTACTCTTAGAGTAAATTAGAATATCATCTATAAAGACAATTATGAATTTATCCAAATATGGCTTAGATATTCGGTTCATCATGTCCATAAATGCAGCTGGAGTATTGATTAGACCAAATGGCATGACTGTAAATTCATAATGGTCATACCTTGTTCTAAAAGCGGTCTTAGTAATGTCCTCTTCCTGTACCTTTAATTGATGATATCCTGAGCGTAAATCGATCTTAGAAAAGAATCGAGATCCTTGTAGTTGATCAAACAGATCATCGATTCTCGGTAATGGGTACTGATTTTTAATCGTGACCTTATTCAACTCTCGATAATCAATGCACATATGCATTGATCCGTCTTTCTTCTTGACAAACAAGATTGGTGCTTCCCACGATGATGAACTTGGCTGTACGAATCCTTTCTCCAAAAGTTCGTCCAACTGTCTCTTCAATTCTTGCATCTCTGCCGGTGCCAAATGGTAAGGTGCTTTGGCAATCGGTGCTGTTCCTGATAGCAGATGAATTCTGAATTCAACTTCCCTGTCCGGCGGTAGTCCTGGTAATTCTTCTGGAAATACATCTGAGAATTGAGATACTACGGCAATATCTTTCAATTCTTTTCCTTTAGTGTTAATGATTATGGAAATCATATATACTAGTGATCCCTTCTTTGCACAACTTGCAGTTTTCATCACAGAGATGAATTTTGTGGGTCTAGAGGGCTTATCTCCTTTAATAATGATCTTTTCACCCTTTGGTGAACTTATTTGGATTGACTTTTGATCACATAGAATACTGGCTTTATTGGATATTAACCAATCCATTCCTAATACAACATCAAATCCAGCCAGACTCATTGGGTAAAGATTAGCAATAAACTTATGTTTTGAAATTTCTATTCTTGCTCCCTACAAGATTTCAGTAATCTTAATGGTTTAGTTAATGGTTGGTTGAGAATTTTGCAAAATGAAGTATTAATAAAACTTTGGTTCGCACCAGAGTCAAATAATACTTTAGTAAAAACATCATTAACTAAAAATGTACCGGCAATCACATCCGGAATCATCTTTGCCTCTTCGGTTGTAAGAACAAATGCCCTAGCATTCTTAGTAGTCTTGTTATTCATGGCTAGAGCTAGTTTCGGACAGTTCGGCTTGATATGTCCCTTTTCTCCACAATTAAAGCATACTCCGTTACTGGGTTTCTTCCTACAATCTTCTTCCTTATGTCCTGGTATCTTGCAGAAGTTGCAGTATGTAGAGCATCTTCCTGAATGCTTCTTCTTGCAAGCCTTACAATAAGGTGCAGAACTAGAATCTATATTTTTCCCACAGTTGGAATTACCATAGCGAAATTTCTGGGTAATTTTCTGGACTAGGTTCTTTCTCTGGTTTTCTTTTTGTGTACGTACCAATTCATCGGTCAAGGTATTTGCTAGTTCTACAACTTCTTATTTGGTTGGTGATCTAGCTGCCTTGACTACATGTCTAATCTCATTGATTAATCCCCAGATGTAACGGGAGATTAATACTGGTTCTAGTGAAGCTAAGGTTGGCACTATTCTAGCATATTCGAAGAATACAGTAGTGCAACCCTTACAGTCTACTCCAGTCATTCTAAGGTTTAAGAACTTTTTAGCAATCTGTTCTTTTTCATTAGGTGGACATAACTTCCTTTCAACCAAAGTCTTGAACTCAGTCCATTCCAAATTATAGGTTCTGTCACTTCCCCTAGATTGGAGAATAGTGTTCCACCATTCTAAAGCAGCATTCTTAAACAGATTGGAAGGAAACATGATTTTGTCTTCTCTGCACATTTGCTTTTTTTAAGAGTGCCTCAGTCTTTTCTATCCAGCGTAGAGCTGCAATGGCTCCATCAATGCTCGAATTCTTTGTAAGAACAACCATAAGACATGGTTCTTCTTCTTTTTGGAATGGGCACTTGAAGTAATGGTCCATTGTTCACGGTGTGACTGGGTTCAGTATGTGATCGCTTACTTCCACTATTACTTTTATTATTTTCCGCTTCCCTAACGTTTTGGATGATAGCTGGCATAGCATCTCTAATTCCTTGGGTTACTATGTATCGAATGGCACTGTTATTTATCTGATTATCATTATTAAGGTTTTCCTGATTTGCTGCGTTGGCCATCTGGATATATATATATATATATATATATATATATATATATTATGGATAGGGGTTCATCCAATATTGCATGTTACGCTCGTCGTATTTCCAAACGAGCCTCTCCCCTATTTGTCTTATCTTTTCACTTTCATCTAATAACTCCTCACCAAAGGTCCGAAGTTCTTGCACATTCTCAGTGCTCATGGGTGGTGCGGGTGCTGGTATCGGGTCAGGGTACTGTGGGATCGGTTCTTCGTACGGGTATGGGTTTTCTAAGATCCCCCTGATATATTGGTCGTTATCCCAGTATGGATCTAGACGGTCAAGGTTTGGATAGGGTGCTACTGGGTTTTGCATGGGTTCCTCTTGTGGATGGAGTTCTGGGTAATCTCTATGGTCATCAAACCATGGGTCATAATTTGGAGGATGGAGTGCTGAGATTCTAGGAATTTCAGTTGGGTCGAATGCAGGTAATGGAATCTAGTCTCCTAGGTTTGGTTTGGTTCTATTTCCATGGGTTGTGTTGGGAACAAGGGTAGTGGTTGTGGTGCTATGAGTTGTTCTAAGTTCGGATCTGCGGCTATGGTAGCTAGTATGCGGAAGTTGGCTAGTCTCCTATTGAGTATATCTTGAGTTTGGGTGTTCATCTCCCTATTCGCAGCTACTAAAGCTCGCTGTTGCTGTAACTTTCTCATTCTTTTCCTAGGCTCGTGAGCTCCCCGACTGAACCATCCTCTCTTTTTGGTAGGGAATGGCTCTTCGGATTAAACTTTGAATATAAAGATCCCTTCCTCTGTGTCAGCTGAATACCCTGAGGGGGTCGGCTGGGAAGAAGTTCCTTCATCTATAGGTGAACTAGACAATTGACGATAGGCGTCCGATGGTCCTTGATCACTCATACTGTAAACTAACAGATTGTCAAATACCAAAACAATAATACACAGGTATGCATGTATTCACACAAATTATTTCCTAACAGAATTGACAATTTCATTGTTAGTAGAGCACTTATGTGGCTCAAATCAGTGGCTATAGCTCTGATACCACTCTCTGTCGCAACCCCCGGCCCCTAGTCACCTAGGAACAGGCGGTCGCGAGCTCAGATTCAGTGGTATCGGTGTTTATCATTTTGGCAGCGGAATTTACATCAGGACCGTAGTTAGGAAATATTTTATCAGAGTAAAATACCACATTTTTATAATAATAAACACATGGGTAAAACCCAAGTTTCCATTACAAACATGTTTATAGGGATAAACCCTATTTTATTTAAATAAAACATCTTCTTTATTTAGGTAACTTTTATAGCCACATTTTCCAAGCCTTCAGTGTTGTCCAACTGGCTTCTATTAGGCTTTCACATTTTGTTACCTGAAACGCGTTTAAAAACATTTTATCAGTGGGAAATACTGGTGAGTGAATCCCAGTTTAATCAAAACAAGTTTTATCATTTTACAACATTAAGGGCGATCTCGCAATTATATTTGTTTCCAATTCTTACTTTAATTACCACCCACGGTACTGTCAACCCAACTTATGGTCATGTTACTACTCACATTGTAGTAACAAATTTTGTATACAAAACCCCAACATACTAACGATAATTGTAGAATTACAAATACTCAATCACTGTTAATCATAATGTAAAACAATTGAGGTTTTGTAAAAACAGTTTACAAGAAGAGGATAAAATCACATTGCTATTTTAGGTTTTTCTTTTGTGACTTCCTGGTTATAATCTATTAATTAAACAATGCACACACGTTAGTATAATAACCCAATTTACATTAGTTATACCCTCCCCGAGACAGAACTCCAACGACTACGTCAAGCAGATCCTCGACAACCGTTACGGAGCACCAGATCAATCGGTCAGCGTATCTAATACGTAACCGGGGGTTATAATACTTACAACGAGGCAGAGCTTCGCTAATTAGGGGGTATAATGCCCGGGTATAATTTCTACACTATAGAAAGTGAGAGAGAATTGTGTGTGATGAACGAATTTCAACTGAACGTCGAAATCCAATTTATAGGTCTGATCAATGACCCCGTCGGGCCCCGCGGCGCCCTAGGCTAAGCCCATCGCGGGCCGCCAAGGACTACGTGTCCTGTTATAGGGTTGCTGAGTCAACCACTAGCCTACACACGCATCGAACACGTGGCACGATCTAGTGCGGTCTGGTGTCCAGGCTGTCGCGCCCCGCGACACCCTGTGGTGCGTCCGTCGCGGGCCGCCACAGGGTATATAATTTTGTTTTATTTGATTTTTAATAAAATAAAGGTATTCGGGACCGGTTTTCGTGTACGGTGTGTATTTTAGGACGTATAGGGGTGTTCTAAATATTTTAGGAGTGTCGGAAATAATTTAGGATATGTTTAGGAGGGTTGTTATATCAGGCGATGAGGAGTTTGGTGCGGGACAGGTGCCTGGATTCGATGAGATGGCCAGGGGTGATTGTTCTGGTATTCCCTATAAGGACTACCCGAACGCTTCTAGAGAGTATAGACGTTTTATCAGGTTGCGACAAATGAAGGTGGGGCGGAAGAGGTCGTTGTCATGGGATGCTTTACGGGAGGTTGGGGAGGCGGAGAGGGCCTGGGATTTAATCAGGGAGAATTCCCTGTGGGATCGCGTGTTTTCGGTGGCGGCTGGGCCGTCTTATAGGACCATGATGGTGGAGTTTCTGTCCACATTCGTGTTTCGTCCACGGCCGGCTGACCGACCCAATTCGGATATGGACGATCCGAACGAGGAACCACCGTCTCCCGTGGTATCTTTCTGTTTGTTCAGGCAGCGACAAAATATGTCGCTACGTCAGTTTGCTGTTGCCACCGGGTTCTATACCGAGGATGAGTTGGTTCAGGACATTTATACCACCGCGATCACGGCTATGCCTGATGATCAGTTGTTTGCTTGGTTGCCCACCCTATGTCCTGAACCCTTCGGTAAGAAGGCCTGAGTATCAGAGATTCCTGACCCACTCGTTCGCTACATACACCGCTGCATTGCCACGTCGATCTCTACGCATGGCAAAAGCAACGAGTGGGTCACGAAGGTGGATCTGTTCTTTCTGTAATGCTTATATACGGGCACACCGTGCCGCCTCCATCGCTGTCTGGCGGAGTATAGAGGGGCGTTTATCACGCGTATTGCCCTGCATTGCGGCCGATATTTCCCATTCCTTGAGGATATGCCGGCCCCAGCACCTTCCGAGCCCTTAGATATTAGGACGATGAGAGGGATGAAGATTGCGGTGAACTTTCCGGATCTCGGTTATCGGTTTGTTGGATGACGGACATATTTTTGTACCCGACCCGATAGTCCACCAGGGACTGCTCAAGGCTGGGGAGGTGGAGATGCCGCATGTTGCTGACGTGCCTGTTATGGATGGAGACGTTGAGCCTTAGGTTGACCAGGTGCATCCGCAGGAGCCGCCACAGATTCCACGACGCATTTATCATGCAGTGAGGTTGCCTCAGTCCACCTAACGTCTCCTTGAGAGGCTGGTGGCGGGTCAGGACGGTATGATGGCGAGCTGGACACAGCAGTTTCAGCGGATGGACAGGCGGATGGACCGGATGGAGGATTTGATGGAGTGGGTGATGGATAGGGAGGCCAAGAGACGTACCCAGGCGGGGTTGGAGGTTCAACCCCCGCCACATCCACGAGTTTATCCGGGTACCGACATGGAGGCAGGCCCGTCCGGGATGCATGTAGGCACGTCCGCTACGCAGATCCATATGACAGGTGGTGGGGATGATTCTGACGACACCGGTGAGGACATGGAGGATTAGTATTTCTATTTCTCGGGTGAACTTTATTTATTAAACATTTGTGGGCATGTATGAACAAATATTTATTTCTTTTTGTTTATTTTGGTTGTGTTGGGCATCTATGGACAAGTATTTATTTCGTTTTGGCATGTTTAAACATTTTTAACTTGATGAGTGTTTGTTTGTTTTGTTATTTATGCTTAGTTATTTATGCTTAGTCGACTTGTTATAAAAAACATTTTTTTAAAACTTAATAATTATAATAATATTAAAAAACGACATTTATAACTAATATTCGATTACATGTCTTGCATAAACTTACATACTAACAATGAAAAATAACAAGACAAACAACACAAAAAAATCCAACTGATTATCAAAAAACTTTCCCTCTTACGAACAACCCTTGAATGATTATTTTCAAATTCCGCTTCTTGCAATTTATATATTCGAACCTCCTCTCTCAAATACTAGACTTCGTTTTCAAGCATAGCTTTCGTATCCATCAGTCCTTTGATGACCACACATGCCCGATAACTCATGGGAGGATCGACCCACACAAAGAAGTTGCACTTAGAACGCTGACACGGAAGAAGAATTCGTGTTTCAAAGTAAGGATGACAAAAATACCCGACTATATACCCGATCTTATACCCGATTTTTTTTTTAATATATATTTATATAACCGGGTATGGGTATGGGATTAAAAACATACCATATTGTGGCAAGTGTAAAATTGACGTACGAGATTAGCTTCAGTCCAAGACGTTCTTAGTGCAGCCGTCCTACCACATTTGCAAACAACCATTGTGAATTTGTGATTGTGAAGATGGTGTATATTTCTGAATTTGCAACTTCTGAAGCGTATACAAGCTTTAAAAAAAATCAACTCAATAAGTCGCTCATACGGACATACGCGCGTATTGGGGTACGGAGGCTGACAACTTTTCAGCCGATGCGCCTCGTATAGCCCGATGAGACCCGTATACGTCTACTTTTTCTGAGAAGTTGACAGGTGCATTTATTACACTTCACTTCCATACGTGACTCATCGACCCATACGCGTCTCATTGAACTTCAGTTTCCTTTTATAGTTAAAACGAACAAAGCAGGTCACAAGTACATATGCAAAGGTGTTTTTGGATTGAGTTCGGGACCACACGAGGACAATCCGACAGGTGGTCTCTCGTATAGTTTTCGCTCTCGTATCGCTCTATATGGTCGGAATAATCAAGGTTTGTTTTTTTTTTGTAGTTTTATTTTTGCCGTTTGTGGTGGTGTTGGGGTTGGGGTTGTGGCTGTGGTGGTGGTGGTGGTAGTGGTGGGTCGGCTGTGGTGGTGGTGGTGGTGGGCCGGCTAGGGTGGTTGTGGTTGTGGTTGTGGTGGTGGTGGCGGGTCGGCTGTGGTGGTGTTGGTGGTGGTGGGCCAGCTAGGGTGGTTGTGGTGGTGGTGGTGGGTCGGCTGGGGTGGTGGTGGTAGTGGTGGGTCGGCTGGGGTAGTGGTGGTGGTGGTGGTGGTGGGTCGGCTGTGGTGGTGGTGGTGGTGATGGTGGTGGGTCGGCTGTGGTGGTGGTGGTGGTGGTGGGTCGGCTGTGGTGGTGGTGGTGGTGGTTGTGGGTCGGCTGTGGTGGTGGTGGTGGTGGTTGTGGGTCAGCTGTGGTGGTGGTGGTGGTGGTGGTGGTGGTGGTGGTGGTGGTGGTGGGTCGGCTGTGGTGGCGCTTGAATTTGTTTTGTTTTTTTTTATTTTTACAATATATTTTCGAATGCCGAGTCTAATGCTAAATTGTATTGTTTATTAACAGGATATCGAAAGTCGATGTTTTGACGGTGGTGGTAGCGTAATCCTTATGGAGAAACTACGTTCGTATTTCAGATTCATGCACTAGAACGCCGATCTATGATTACGTGTTATCGGAGTAGCCGGTTGCCTCGTCAGCTCCCAGTGACGCTAGCCAACGCGGTCTGCCTTGTAACATGTCCTTCCAAGAGAGGAGTTTATTAGTTTTCTCATGAGCCTTCCACCAACGGGAATGCCACTGCGCTCACCATCCCGAGGGGACGCAGAAGACTGGACGGTGGTTGATAAAGGAAATCCCAACTCCACTGCTCCAACCTCCTGATCCCTTGTGCCATCTCAGTGTGGTAGATGTGAAGCAGAAATCCCGTTGGAAGGTAGGGTTCGGTACGCAATTTCAAGAGAGTCGGCCTGTCTTTAAATTGTGTATGCTGCACCCATCGTTTTCCTGTACAGGAATTCAAGAATATGTAACAATTAGCGATTTAGGGTTTAGGGTTTAGTCGTTACATTTTGTATCAAAGTTACTTGTTTTGTGTAATAATATAAAATGATGTTTAATTACATTTTGAATTACGTTTCTTGTTGCGTTATAGTTAATAAACGACAAGTGAAAAACAATTAAAGACATAAAAATTTGACATTTTATAACATACACATTGCGTTATGGAAACAATTAAACACATAATAATAGTTGATAAATAAAAAAGTTGACATTTAATAAAACGTTATAATATACCCATTTAATAAATTTTGACATTTAAAAGTTTAACAATTATAGACGTAATAATGCTCATTTAGTAATATTAAATAAAACTCGTTTAATAAAAATTTGACATTTAAAAAATTTCACAATTAAAGACAGAATAACAATTCATAAATAAAAAAACTTTGTTATAATATATACAATTCTTTTTTTTAATTGACATTTAATAATACTTATAAAAATTTGACATTTTATAATATACACAATTCATTTTAATAATAATACTTAATAAAAAAACATATGCACATTTTTTTTATTAAAAATATACACAATTCATTTCTATAAAAATATGAACTTTTATAATACTAACACAATTTTTTATAACAACATTTTATAAAAAAAATATTAATTTTCTTATATAAATATTTCACAACTTCCCCATACAAAAACGCTATCAAAAATATTAATTTTCTTATATAATTTTCTTATACATTTACTTACATCTCAATAATTGGGTAATCATTGGCTGACACCTAATGATTGGCATTAATTAGATGGTAGGGACAATTTTTAAACGTATTGGGCAATGAGGGGCATATTGGTGGGGCCAGTTAGAGGCGTATTGGGCAATGAGGGGCGTATAGGGTAAGGGGATGTGTAAATATTTTTGGGGGATATATGGATACCTCCACCGTTTACATATTGACCCCGCCATCCCATATCATATGTCAAACTAGTCATTTGCTAAGCTTTATTTTAAATAATAAAACATTTTTTTTTGTTTGTAAATAGATGCATAAAAATTGGTCATTACTATAAGGATAAGTATACATGTGATTTATATTTGTTTATTTTCCTCCAGAAAGTAAAGATTTTACTCCAAACATATCAACTGTCGGATTAAGTACTTAATAAACCAAATAAAAGCTAGTTAAACAAAATAAGGAAATCTTAGTTCATGTCGAGTTTGTGCAAATCTCTAAGAGAGTGATGAATTGGCTCCGAGAGTTTTAACGATCTTTCCGAAAGCGTAGTTTGGTCTTCAATCGACTTTACTTGATTCATGCCTCCTCTATTCGTAGTCGGAGATCTTAGTTCTCGTACATACTTCTCCTTGTGAAGTATTGCCGCAAACCTATCATATTTAAAATAATGTCAAATCATGAAAATACTTAACTTCTAGTTAACAGAAAAATGCAATAATGAAATAATTTGAAGATAAAATTACTTTTTTAGAGCCATCTCGTTGGTAGTATGATGATAAGGCTCATATAGGCCCGTGCCAAGATTCACCCTGGTCACTGGTTTTTTCAGCAACTCCTCACCCACTTTCACGAGATTCTCTAAGTTTTCTTTGGTAGCTAAATCCATGGAAGCCAAGTCACCACTTAGAGTGTCATCCTGAATTCGGAGATAATTTTCTGCTGAATGCAGGGCTTGGAAGACGGTAGAGATGTGGTAGTCAACCATGTCACCGCTAGCCTGAGTGAAAACATCCACTAATGGAGTTGAGCCACCACCGGCTAACCACCCTAAAACGCCCCAACTAGAAGACTTTGTAGCGTCATACCTCTCTTGAAATTTCTGAGACCCTGTGCCTAATGACAAAACGAGAAAACGACCATATTCCAGTGGCTTTATCGGGAAAAAGTCAGGACTTCCTGTGCTTATCTCCTTACTTACTTCACTTATCGCAGCCAATGTCTACACAAAAAAATGTGTTTAATCAGCTTAGCTTGTATGTTTTATAACATGTTTTTGGATTGCATCACATATTTAATCACCATTTTTTAGAATGTAAGCTGGCCTACCGGATTGTTAGCGACCACTCCACCATCTATAAGATTGAATTCTCTAAGTAACTTTCCCTCCGAATCTTCGTTTTGGAATGAATGGGAAGGAAGATAAGTTGGGGCTGCCGACGTTCCAATGCATATATCCGAGATCTTGGCATCCAGGCTAGGGATATTCTTCAACTGATCAAACAAACATGAATATCACTATATATATGTTAAAAGTCATCAGTTGCTTTATTAAACCTTAAATTCCTTAATTGTTGTTATGACAGTTTTGATTTCTAAAGACAATTTGATGGTTTTTTGGTGCAGAAGATACCTGGTAGCTCGAGAAGATAACAGGCTGCAGGTATTTGATGTCAAAGGTTGGAATCACAATATTTGTTATAGCTTCATGGAGTCGTCTATCTTGTAGTTTTTCACGAATAATCTCGTGTAGGTATTGGCCATCGTATTTTGGGCCCGACAAAGCTTTGATCACATTTGTAGCAGCAGCGAAAGGATGACTACATATAGTGCAAATTAAAGGTGAGACGTCAAATGACACAAGTTATGATTTTGGAATAAATCATGATCCATGATTTCGATAATATTTAAAACAAACAAGCAAACAGCAAGGGCTGTTAACTAATTAAGTAATCATTTATTTATAGACTGTACTATTTTTATATTTTTAATAATAGTTTTATACCTTGAACTTTAAAGAGATATAACAATTGTTTTTACTGGTATTATGCTTCCAAGGTTGGCATAATTGAGGACATAAAAATTATCATAAAACAAGTATTGAGAGTTAAAGTTGTCACAATTCACAAATTGACTAATGATGCATACTTTTCGTGTGGGAAGATCTTAGGACAGTGTTCAAGATAAAATTCTTTAACCTCCTTAGCCGCAAAGGCTGGACGACCCTCTTCATTCGGAGTAGTTAACATAGCCGTCACAATACCACCAGTGCTTGTCCCGGAAATCACATCAAAATAGTCTGCAAGTCTTGCATTCCCGCCATCTAATTTCTTTCAGATTTAAAAAGACTACTCACTTAATTTGTTTTTTATAAAAAAATGAAAAAAAAAAAGGAAACAGAACTTGTATTAACCCATACTCATAAATTTTACCTGCAGTTCGGTTTCTAGAAAATCAAGGATCACACCCGGAATGATTCCTCGTACTCCACCTCCGTCGATGCTAAGGATGGTGATTAGATTCCCATATGTTGGTGGTTGCAAAGGTGACCGTGGATCTTCCTTAAATGACATGGTAGATTCAATATCCTGCTCAAGTTATTAGGTTTTGGTGTATTAGGAAGAAATAGCTTGAAGAACTATGGATTTTGTGTGCATGATATGTTATGTAATGTGAGGGTATTTATAGAGTACATATTTGTTGGAAGTGTCACAGCCACAGGACATTTCCAACTTTTGGGATAACATGATGGCTCAAATGATGTTATACGTTTACGACCATATCTACAAGTTTTAACCTTTGGGTAGGGTTCGGCTACAAAGTTCATTTTTCCTACAAAGTGTACAAAGTCATAAAACACCACAATTTCAGCCATAAAACACACTAAAAACCCACAAATAACAGAATGAAAATCACTAAAACACAATATCTAAACCCTAACAATCTATAAAAACTTCAATCACACCATCATATAACAACTATGAATATAAAACACAACATAATAATCAACATAAAACATACTAATGTTAGTCATTCGATAATCAAAGTCTTATCATCCAAAACACAACACAAAACCCACAAATACGACGTTTTGGTAATCTTCACTTTGTCATTTGTGGATTTTGAGTGTGTTTTATGATTGACATTATGATATTTTATGACTTTTTACACTTTGTAGGAAAAAATGGACCCAACTCCCACCCTTTAACCTTTATATATTCTTCTTTAAACTCATTACTTGAATGTTACGATACAAAAGGTACGACCATATCCACAAGTTTATTTTTTTTAAATCATTACTTGAATGTTACGATACAAAAGCTAGAGAGAGTGCTTACAACCATCCCTAAGACTAAATAAGCAAATGAACTCATAATTTATTTATTTATTTATTGTTTTTTCTGGAAATGGCGGATATATTAAAACACCAGGAGTAGCAAGAACCTAGCTGGGGAAAAGGAATAGTTACACAAACGTAAGCGGATTTTTTAACCACTGAATTGAGTTCAGACTAGTTTTCTTTTTCCTATTAACAAACCCACAAAAACGAGAGAATGACCATACCTTCAGAAACTATATTTCTTTCTTTGTTTGTTACACTTAAACGCCACCTCATTCCTATACCTTGGTAAAAAAAAAGCTTCCACCACTTTTTTAGGCCTTGATTTGCGTTCTCCAACCATTGAACGAGATCTTCAAGTCGTTTAGAACTTGGAAATGACATGTCTAACCATGAAGCAACCAATGACCACAACTTGGCAGCAACCCTAGATAACCAATGACACACAATGGGCATAGAATTAATTGAACAACAACCCCTTTCTTATCAAGATTAACACAAAAATATTTTCCTTTCTTGGGACACATGAATTCCATTTAGTCCTTGTAGCTCCATTTGGCAGGAAATGAGCTCATAATTGACGCAAAAACAAATATTTTTCGCTCATGGAAAGTTGAAGTGAAAACGAATAGGTACATTCTATGAAATATTTAGATAAACCTTACTAAAACCGTGCGTTCTCGTTCAAATGTGGGCGTTTTTATGCCCGACAACGCCCAAACCACGCCACTGTTCAGCCCCCGTGGGCGTTTTTTCAAGAAAAAAAGTCTGGGCGTGCTATATTCCACGCCGGATGGGGGATTCATTTGACCAATTAGATGTTTGCAACGGTAATATAGCTAGTTCATTTATTTATTTATTTTTAATTCAACTATTTTTTTATATAAATACTCCCATTCCTCATCCATTTTATATAAACCATAACCAAAAACCTCTTTCACCCACAACTTCAAACATCAATATTTTATACAACCTTCACCCATTTTATAAAAAATGGATTCCCCCACTTCCTCATCGTCCATTGCAAATTATTAATACAAAAATTTCTCAGCGGATGAAGGTGACTCGACCGATGAGGAGGTCAAGCAAGAGGCGGTTACGAGTACGTGCGAACTAGCGGCTCGTTATTTTAAACATAGTAGCGAGCCTTAACGTGAGATTTTACCAAGAGAATATATTCAACGAGACCGACAAGCGGCAAACGGCCGGTTGATTAAAGATTACTTCGCTGAAGCGCCTGCTTACCGAAACCCCGAAGTTTTTTGGCGTTGTTTCTAGATGAGTAAACGTTTATTTCTACGCAACGTTGAAAACTTGGAAAACACGTACGATTATTTTTAACAAAAAGCTGATGCGAAAAAAGACACTTGGATTCACCGGTATTCAAAAGTGTACTTCAGCTCTACGGGTCCTTGGGTACGAAAACACGACGGATATCAACGATGAATATTTAAAAATGGCCGAGAAAACAACGCGAGATACCTTGGAGCATTTTTGTAAAGGCACCTTACTATTTTTTTATTTATTATTTACTTGCATTCATATTTTTTTAACTTAGGTTAACGTTATATTTTTTAAAAGGTGTTATAGAGTTTTACGGTCCCTGTTATCTGAGAAGGCCCACTTGGTCCGACCTTCAAAAAATTTACGAGGTCCATGCTGAGCTCCATGTTTTACCGGGCATGATCGGAAGCTTGGATTGTCGACACTGGCAGTGGTATAATTGTCCGACCGCATGGCGAGGTCAACACACACGAGGTGATCAGGACGAACCAATTGTTATTCTTCAAGCGGTTGCCTCACATGACCTTTGGATATGGTCGGCTTACTTTGGTGTTGCAGGGTCATGCAATGATTAAAACGTTTTCTAGCAGTCTCCATTAGTAGAAGACTACATATCTGGTCGAGCTGCCAAAGCATTTTTTTTATGCAAACGGGAACTGCTACACACATGGATACTATTTATGCGATGGAATTTACCCGAAGTATTCAATTGTTGTGAAGACGTTCAGGGACCCGTACAATGAAAAAAGAGCTCACTTTAAAAAGGTTCACGAGTCTTCGCGGAAGGATATTGAGAGATGCTTTGGGCTCTTCAACAACGGTGACATTATGAGAAATCCTTGTCGTGCATGGAGCAAAGAAAAAAATGAGAGATACTATGTACACTTGTATAATAATGCATAATATGATTTTGGAAGACGAAGGAAAAACAATATGCCAGAACTATGTACCGGAAGACGTTTAGGAGTATCCACAAGCAACAATGGAAGTAAGAGTGAAGAATGCACATGAATTGCGGTCTAAAGCAGCACATAGTGAGTCTGCGCTTGATTTGGTCGAACACGCGTGGTCGGTTCGTTATATTCCAAACGAGAGAGAACAAGAGTCAGATGACGAAAAAGACGAAGATGATGAGAATGACAAAAGCGAAGACGAGAATTAAAAAAATATTATTAGTTTTAAAAATTTTATGTGTATTTGTTTTATTATTATGTAATTTTTATTCAATTAATAGAATATTATTTGTTTTAAAAATAAAAAAAATAAAAAAAATTGTGTAATTATGGAAGTGACACGTGGCGGATAACGCTCAAAGGTGGGGCATTATCCCACTACGCCCCTTTCGTCACAATGTCATTTTGCTGACTAGGATACCACGTGGCCGACAACGCCCAAAGGTGAGGCATTATTTACCCAAACGACTACACATGGCCAAAGAGAAAATTACATGGTGGGTCACTATTCATTCTTCTTTTTATTTTTCATGTGAGTCCCTCTGGTTTATAAACTTTTTCCTTTGTTTCTCTTCGGTTATCTTCCTGTTAATTCAATATTAAGAAGATAGTTAAATTACATCTATCCCCCTAGCATAGCAAACTGCAAAATTACATCTATGCCCTTAGCTTAGCAAATTACAATTTACCATAATCATCAAATTTAGATACATACTTTTCCCCTCTTTTCGCTCCTCTTTTCTCACTTTTTTCTCTTTCTCCTCTCCCTCTCTAAAAAAGCATCATCACCTTCTATCGCCGTCACAACCACCTCCAACACAACCAGTGTCGGAGCTAGACTTTAACACCAGGGGTATCCAAAAAAAAAAAAAAAAATTACGGTGTATTCATATAAAATCCTTTATAGGGGTATCATCGTATTTTTTTAGGGGTATCCTTTATATAAAATCGAAAAAAAAAACAAAAAATTAACACTGCGAACACGACTTTGAGCCGTAGCCCGTGCTACGGCTGCTAACAAGCTGTCTCCGCCCCTGAACACAACCATCATTGGTTACCACCTCCACCACTGTCACCCAGTCCCATGGGCGTAGCTTAAGTAGGGCGGGAGAGGGGGCCGACCATCCGAACTTTTCGCTTAGTAGTGGAAAGTATGTAGTTTTCATATAGAAATTTTTTGGTATATACGTTTTCGACCCCTCAGTTTTATAGATATTTTTAGGCCGATGACTTCCGCCCCCAGGTCGGAAATCTCAGGATTCGCCACTGCCCAGTCCCACCTCCCATGGTCGGCCCTGGGGGTGGTCGGGGAGGACCACCGGCCAGTGCCCGATATTTCGCAGGGCACGTGTTTTTATGAAAAAACCCGATATGTATATGTAAAATATTTTTTTAATCGGGTACATCCTTACAAACACCAACATAGGCCCCCTTACAAAACTATATTCTTATGGTTTAGATTAGTTATTAACACCGTTGGCATTAGGTTTAGACCTTTAGTGGGCCAAATACCCAATTTCGTTAAAGGCTAAGGGCACAATTTTTCGAGCTTGAACATGGTACATGAATTTTTAGGGCCGGCCCTGCCACCTCCGTTTCCCACATCCGCCACCCACGTTTGGTGCACTGATTTAACAATCAAGGGAATAAGATTTACACGCATCATATATCTAGATTCGAAAATACATGCTTCATGGTGGTGTTGGGAAGTGGTGGCAGGGGGTGGTTGTGTGCGTGAGGAGGTGATGCTTGATGCTGGTGTTTGATGGTGATGTTGGGAAGAGATGAGAGATAGACGTGGTGATGGTGATGGTGAGGTAGTTGGTCAGCAAGGGAGTTGACCGGAGGTGGGTGGGTGGTGGGGTGGTCTAGTTATTTTGTGTTTTAATTAAACAACCCTAAACTTAAACATTTTATATTAGGAATTAGTTGTAACCAATTATATTAAGTAGATAAATAATATGTTATGTTGTTGGATTAGTCGACTGATTTATTAATGTTTTTTTTTTTTTTTTTTTTTTAAAAGGCAAATTTGGATCACTGACGGACCACTTGAGTATCATCGTGCCACCAGCAGAACCACCCGATCATATCTATCTCCACTAAGCAATAATGCCTATACACCAATTCAGGAGGAAACCCAATAAATCTGGGAAAACCCCCTTTGTGGGAATCGAACCCATGACCTAATGATCATAAGCCTTATCCCACCCCAAGATACCCCATTTGTTTTCATATTATCGGTTTATTATTGCATTTGGTTAATAACTGCAATTTTATATCAACTAAAGAATTGTACAAGTTTAAACATGACCGTATATGTAAAGTAGATATGTGTGAACTGTTTTTAAATGTTCCATTTTGACCCAACTTGTTTTGATGTTACTCATTTACCCTTATCCATTCGTTACGCCCCTCATAAAAATTATGAATCCACCACTATCACATGAAAGTAAATTGCACTTTACTAAAAAAAGAAATTAATTACAACACAGTCAAATAAATATAATTTTTTTTTTCAAATTTAGTAATTAAGATATGTTCTCAATACATGTTTAAATTTGCAAATCCGGAAATATACCTACGTTCTTTTTTTGTATATTTTATATATTGTTCTTATGTTTAAAGAAAATAACCTTAACATCCAAAGGAAGTCATTTAACCCAAAAGTTACCTAGAATTCGATTTTTTCAAACGAAATATTTAGGGGAGGGGGTGCTCCACTTTTCATCACCACACCCAACTAGCTTTCGTCACATCATCGAACTTCATTCCACCACTAGTGATGGATTTTAGTGGGGGTGCCCATATCATTTTCTTCCTCATCATCCAACAGTCCCCTCAACAACTTTCAAAGATTTCCACGCGTTATGGCTACAACAAGTTATGAAGTTGATGCGTTTTGGGAAAGGGTGGCGGCGGTGTTCCACGGGGTTCCACGCGTGGTCACCGAGCCACCACGGAGCGCCCCGTCTCCCCTTAGAAAGTTTACCATTAGTCAAATTTTCAATATGCTTTTGGTCATTGTAGTAGATTGTGAAGTGGGTGTGGAGGTATAGAGTGGAAAATCAAAGCCTTTGGAAGAACGTTGGGGATGCATGCCATATATTGGTTAACTGGTGGTCTTTTCTCCCGACCAAAAAGTCCTTAGCGGGATGTTGGAATGCCATTATTCGGATGGAATACAGAAGAAAAATTGGTGGTTTTTAAATACATAGATTCATAAAAAGTAAGGTTGGTTATGGGAAAGAGAATCGGTTTTGGATTGACCCTTGGTTGAAGGATATTCCACTAAAGGAAGCTTAGTCGGATTTAGAAAATGATAAACGATGCAAGCTTATGGATTGTGCCCTAAAATCCACGCAAGGGATCTCTTGGGTTTGGAGATGAAATAGAAAACCAGAAAAAAGTGAAGAGATTCTGGAATGAGCAGAATGTATTGAATGCATTGCTATCGCCGTTTTATTGGATTCTAATGACTCATGCGCTTGGACAGGTGAAGAGTCAGGGGCCCTTCGGATGGTTCGGTTAAGAGAATGATGCTTCTTGAAACTGATTGCAGCCGCAACTATGTGGTCGATTGGTGTAAGCTAAGTGCAACATAATGGTGTGGAAGGCCGAAAAGAATAGAATCCCCGCCAACACCGAGGTACTAAAGAGAAATGTTGTTTTGGATATGGATACGTGCGGTTTAAAAAATTAATTTTAACACTATATCTACCACCTCAACCCCTATTTTTAACACACAACACACCATTCTCACTTATATTTTTTACACAAAAATTGACCCTTACAACCCATCATCTCCATCATGTTTTGGGTCAACGACCCAAACGTGTTTGATCCGAACAACTGTTAGTGCATTATGTCTGTAGCTTCCGTCTGCATCGAGTCTTGTGTATTTTGTCATGTATGTGTGTTTTTGTATATGTATTTATTTTGTGACTAGACAAACAGGGAACGGAACGTAAACTGTCAGATATGGTCCGAACAGATGAGAAGTGTCATCCGTACGGATGACCATCCTATCGGATGGCAATCCGATCGGATGACATCTTGTTTTCCCTGTGTTGCCTATAAATAGGAGGTTAGTGCCATTTATCTAGAACCTTTTGCTGAATTGTCATAGCGAAGCTCTGTCTGAATATCAACCGGAACTCTTGTACTTTCATAATCTATCAATGAAATCAGACATGTTAAGCGTTGAGATTGTTGTTAGTGATTCTTAGACGGTGTCGAGGGATTCCACACCTCGCCACTGATCGATTCCGCTACGTTCTTCGACTAGAACAGATCCAGATTGTGTGCCTCACAAGTGGTATCAGAGCCACAGGAAGCCGGATCGGAGATAGCAACAACATTTCACCGAGATTTCAGCCATTTTCTGCAGATTTCAGTCAAATCTCACAGGAGATTCTGACAATTTTTTCATCTTCTCCTACATTTCTTACAGTTTTCGTATTTTCACACCTAAAACCAGAAAAACTCAAAATTAAACTAGATTTTATGGACGAATTTGACTAATTTTGATATCAATCGGATCGGAATTCATAATAGAACAATCCTACAAAGTTTCGTTCAAAAATTCGGACTAAAACCTCATCAAATCAAGAAAAAACTATGAACTGTTCTTCGCACATGCTGACGTCATTCATCCGATAGGATTGGACTAGATTCTGTTCACATATCAGTGCTGACGTCATCACTCATTCGATTCGATTTACATCCGATCGGATAAGAGTTGAGGTTTAAGTGTTTTTAAAGGTTCAAGTGTCTTTCGATCGAACGACCATCCCATCGGATAGCCATTCGACACTTGTGCCATCCGACACTTGTTACTTGGTTCATTGCTTATCTGTGTCATCTGATCGAATCGCCATTCGATCGGAAGGCCATTCGATCCAAGTGAAAAAGTTTGAGATTTTTGAAAGTTGTGAAATTTTTCTAAGTGTTTGACTTTTTCAGGTGTTTCAAGATGGGAGACGACTTTCTAAACCCATTCAGCGACATCTTACAGTACAACACTGGAGAGACATCAACAAACACAAACACCAATTCCAACACAAACCCGAAAAAGGCCATCGCAGATTATCTTAGCGTCGACAATGCCTATGGAACCTACAACAAGCCACCGAAGTTGATGGCGATTGAAGACTACAACCGTTGGGCGAACAGGTTTGATGGATGGTTGAAAGCTTTTGCGTACAAAATCTGGAGGTGTTTAAAGAATGGTTTTGCAACTACAAGACAAGATTATGAAAATATGGCTGATAATGAACAAGAAATGTTTATTGCTGAGCAAAAGTGTATAGCCCTTCTTCATCAATCTGTCCGAGACGACATTATATCTTTGATTGAGTATTCTAAAGCAAAAGATTTATGGGCAAAATTAGAAAAGAAGTGTATCGGGGGGGGGGGGGGGAGGAATTGTGAGAAACAAGAAAAGATTACTGAAAAAGGAATTTGACTTATTCACTTGTATGAAGAATGAAAGTGTGCTACAGATGATTGAAAGTTTTTGCCACCTGAAGGTAGAACTCATCAGATACGGGATCACAATAGCCGAAGATGAGATGGTCGAAAAGTTGTTTGAATCTCAGCCAGATGAAAGAGATTGGCAATACTATGGTCTGGTGCTGAAGAATACCAAACCGATGGCAGAAATGACAGTCGATTGGTTAATCGAGAGATTCGAAAGTCATGAACTGGAAATCAAGAAAATGAACAAAGTGAACAGTACCTCTTATCAACAGAATGCCGATCTTTACTATAGAGGAAGTATGATTCCAAAAACCACATCACCAAGAACCGCATTCACTGCTGAAAGTTCAAACAATGTGACTCAAGAAAAGAAAAGCAGCAGTTCATCACCTAGCAGTGGTTATCATGGAAGTGGTTCCTCTTCGTATGTTCCAAGCAGTCAGCAACAACAAAATGTTCCGAAGAATGTTTTTCAAAGCAACATCGCTGTTAACCTGAACAACGCTTAAAACTTCAATGAGGAGATACCGAAAAAACAAATGGTGTTCCTTGCTTCTATCCTGGAATCGTATGAAAGTTTGGTAGCCGGAAAGATCGAAAATACAAATCTTACAAAAGAGGACTACGACCAGATAGATCCTGAAGAAATGGAGTTAATCGATATACGTTGGTGCATGGCAAGTGTAATCCGTACAGCACAACGGTTTATGGAGATCACGGGAAGAAATTCAATTGGAGGGCCTTCGACAAAACTTGGTTTTGATAAATCCAAGGTGACCTGCTTCAAGTGTAAGCAAAAGGGGCACTTCAAGCGTAAATGCAGAAACTCAGCAGTAGATGAAACAGCTAAACCTTTTCATGATGATTACTACAAGAAAGCTGTTTGTCACCGAAACCGCGAAGAGCCACCCAGAATGAAACAGATCAAGGAGACTCCAAAGGAAAAGTCAAGAGCTTTAGCTGTGATTCAGAATGATGAAGGTTTCGATTGGAGTGAGTTCTTGCCGGAAGATGATGTAGTTGGCTTTGCATTTATGGCACAAATTCATCAACAAACAGAACCAACTGAAGAGTCAACATACATCCGTCGAAAGCTTTTCGCTCAAACTATGAAGACAAGGATCTACAATACTTGGAAAGAAGCTAAAAAGCCTAAAAGATGGGATCCAGATCGAGAATGTTATTTAGATCCGAAAGGCAACATCATTGTGGAGCCATCATCCATTGATGTTGAAACTCTCATAAAATCAATAGCTGAAACTGAAAGACAGAGGGAGATCGATGATGCAAAGAAAGCCGAAAAAGAAAGGCTAAAGTCAAAGAAGATAGACGATGGAATCATTCACACTACAAAGGAAATGAATGCAAAAAATCTGAAGAATATGGCCGATAAAGTCCTTATGACGAAAGCACTCGAGGTAGATTCCAAATCTGCTTCTAGTTCTGAGTCATCAAGCAAGGTCAGTAGTAGTGGTTCAAATAATGGATCAGGTAAGACTGATGGTGCAAAAACAGAAAGTGATTGAAGAATTTGCATGAAAGAATGCAAAGTCTGCAGCACATATGCGTATCTCACAAACAAAAGAATCCAAGAGCTGGTTGGAAAACCTGATATGGTTGAAAAACAAGTCTTAAATCGAGATAAAATGCTTAGGGCTTCAAGTGAGAGAATTAAAGAATTAACCAAAAAGATTGAAAAAGACAAAAATGATGTTGATCGTTTTAAGAAAGAAAATGAAAAGTTCACTCTTGAAAACAGACAAATTTCTGAAAATTTTGAGAAGTTGAAAAGAACAGTTAAGGATTCTGACGAACGAAATGGTAACACTCACAAAGAAAACATCCATTTGTCTGGAGTTCTTCAAGTAAAAGAAAAACAAATCAATCAGCAATTGGATGAGATCGCAAGTCTTAAGCTTCAGTTCCAAGAAGCTAAGATTTGAAAATGAAAGAATCAATCTGAAATTGACCAGTTACAACTCCGCGAGCTTTGTTCTTCAACACATCGTTCCCAAACTAATTGGGAAGAACAAAGCTGGTGAAGATGTTTACTCGGATGGAACCGGGGTGGGTTATCATCAAGTTCCACCACTTGTGCTCAACAATTTCTCAAAGAAACAATCCGGGTTGGTTAATGAAACAAGTGAGAAAACAGATGCTGTAAAATTGCCAGAAACAATTGATATCACATTCACTTCATCATCTGATGAAGATAGTGTCCAATCTGAAGTGGAAAAAGTGTGGTTGAAAATGTGTTAAAATCGGACAGTGATTCCACTAAAGATGAAGCATGTTTTCTGAACGACTACATTCCGAAATCAAAATCCCAGAACAACTCAAATGATGAACCTACTCTTGTCATGTACAAGATGTGTGGTTCAGATAAGTTGTACTCGGATATTGAGTTCCCAATTGAGAATGTGAATGTTGATAAGTTAAAGCAAGTTTTCAAACTTGTTGAAATCGATATTTCTAAGATTAAAGGGATAAAAAGTTCCAAAAGGTTTCCGAACATTGTAAAAGATAAATCCTACTATAAGAAACATGTTGTTCCACCACGTTTTAACAAGAATAACAATCGAAACAGATGGTCAGTGGTAATCAGGGTGGTAAGAACAAGCAAAAGAGGAACTTTCAAAACAAAACGTTTGTCGAAAAGAAAGTGTTTGTTAAGAGCTCAAGCTCTATTTCCGAGCAAGAATCGGAAATCTTTTCGAAAACGAATGAAGATTTTTTTGCAAATAAGGCCTCACAGCCTTAGACTGAAGGGAAAAGTCGGGCGGTTGACACCTGCACTTGCTTCAAATGCAACAAAGTTGGACACATTGCACGAAAGTGCACCAACTCAAAATCTAAGTCTGTGGTTGTTGAGAATCTGAAAAAGAAAAAGGATGTCAAAGGCAAAGCACCAATGTTTGTTGAGAAGAAGATTTAAAAAAATGAAAACATCAAAGTCAAAACTGAGCCTGTAAAACAGTCGGTAAAGAAAACTGATCAATTTTACAAACGGGTCGCTTCTCCACAACAAACTTAGAAGCCAAAATATGTGGCTAAGACATCAAGTGTTCCAAAATCAAAGGTTTCTGATAATGCAAACCAATCATCTTCAACCAAACCGGTTAAGATGAATGTACCTTTGAATTTTTTTGAAAAACTGGAGAAACAAACTTCTACCTCTCCAAGGAAGAAGTATGTTCCAAAGAAGGATCAACCATCTGGTCAACCTTCAAAAGACGAATTCTTTTTATACAAATAGGTTGAGGTTGGATCCGAAGAAAGTCTTAAAATGAACGACAAAAACTTCCCACCTTTGTACACAGCAACAACCCATATCAAGCTACCCGAGTCAAAGGAGGCTTAGGTTGCTTCAACTTCTAACTGAACGTTTGTGAAATGTGCAGGAGCTCCCGAGATCTATCTCAAAGTGGATTATGGATAGTGGAGCATCCCGGCACATGACGGGGAGAAAGACCATGTTATATGATGTTAGAGGTTTCAACGGTGGTTACGTCGGTTTTGCTGGAAATCAAGGAGGACGTATTATCGAGGAAGTAACGTTATCAAATGGAATCGTTACATTTGAGAGAGTCAACTACATAGCAGAGCTGGAGAACAACTTAATTAGCATTTCTCAAATCTGTGACAGAATGTACTCAACCCACTTTACTGACAAGGAATGTCTGATTCTGAAGCCGGGTTTTGTCATCCCCGAGGAGTGGATCATCATGCGAGCACCAAGGGTTAATGATCTGTACATGTTGGATATGAGCGTCGCTACGACTACCACGGGTCAACCCTAGTGCTTTGTATCAAGAGCTACTGAAAAGGAGTCAGAGTTGTGGCATCGAAAGATGGGCCACATTCACCTACGCAAGATGAACTACCTGGTGCATAATGATCTAGTAAAGGTGTTCACTTGAAGAGTTTTCATCTGGAAGGGGAATGTATTAGTTGTATGATAGGAAAGCAACGAAAGAAATCCCATCCGTACAAAAAGATGAACTCAGTCTCGAAGTCACTGAAGAGACTTCACATGGATCTCTTTGGTCCTGTGAATGTGAAGAGCATTACGGGTGATCTTTATTGCTTAGTGGTCACTGATGACTATTCAAGATTCTCGTGGGTGACGTTCCTGAAGTCGAAAGGCGAGACATTTGAGAGTTTGTGGAGGTTATTCAGGAAGATAGAGAATTTGTACCAAACACGCATTTGAAGACTACGAAGTGATAATGGTAAAGAATTCAAAAATAACAGAATGGAGGAATTCTGTGATCGACGAGGTAAATTGCAAGAGTTCAGCGCACCATACATTCCGCAACAGAATGGAGTCGCAGAAAGAAAGAATAGAACGCTGATCGAAACGGCAAGAATGATACTAGCTGATTCAAAATTACCAATTAATTTCTAGGCAGAAGCAGTATCAGCCGCTTGCTATACACTCAACCGGGTACTTACTGTGAAAAAGCACAATAAGACATGTTTCGAGTTGATCAACAATCACAAGCCTAATCTCGAGTATTTAGAGTCGTTCGGGTCTCCCTGCACAGTTCTAGATCCCGATGGAAAATTTGGATCAAAGAGCATAGAAGGTATCTTCGTGGGATATTCCAGTCCACTAAGACGCGTCTTTGTTCCAAGTCTCAAAAGGATCATCGAAGCATAGCATGTTGAATGTCAAGGCTACACAATGCCTCCACAGAAGCCCGCAGACTCATGGCGATTCGACTATGATGCTTTATGGGATTCATTTGATCTAGAAGAAGAGCCAGAGTTCTTTGATGATTTGGATATTTTACGAGAATATGAAGCATCTTAGGGAAGATTTCCAGCAAGGTCTTCTAAACGTCAACAACAAACTTCCAATGATGATGAAGATGGTTCCAGTCATGCTGGAGAGAATGATGAAGTTTAGCAAACTCCGACTACTTCGGAACGTGAGCCTGCTCCTGAAAATCAGACGACAGTCAATGATGATGATTCAGAATCTGATGACAATCCTACCTTTGATCGTGGTGATTCAGAATCTGAGGGGGAGCAGATCCAATATTTAGATCAGACAGTTCTTGACAATGAACAAGTTGTGGATCAGAATGTTACTAATTTGGAAGGAGAGGTGGATGTTTCTGGTGAAGTTATGCCGAGGACTCTTTCATACCACCCCGAGGAGTTGATAATAAGAGAGCTGTAGTCAGGAGTTCTCACTAGAAGCCAGATTGACCATGGCCTTACTTATTTCTATACTAAAATAGCTTCACTACAAACTGAATTCTCACTTAGTTGCTTTATTTCGCAGATTGAACCACGGACATACAAAGAAGCACTGACGGAGGAGTCGTGGGCAATTGCTATGCAAGAGGACCTGAGTCAATTTGAAAAGCTTGGTGTATGGAAACTTGTGGATCTACCTGATGGACACAGAAAGATAAACTCGAAATGGGTGTTTAAGTGCAAAAGAGACGACCGAGGAGTGATTGTCAGAAACAAAGCTTGACTCGTGGTCTGGGGTTTTAGTCAGCAAGAAGGGATAGACTTCACAGAGGTTTACGCTCCAGTTGCTCGACTTGAAGATATCATAATTTTCCTTGCTTTCGCTTCATGGAAAGGTTTCAAAGTATACAAGTTAGATGTCAAGTCGGCATTCCTTTACGGAAAAGTGAAAGAGGAGGTCTACGTCGGTAAGCCACCGGGCTTTACCGATTCGATTCACAAGGACAAGGTCTACCTCTTGGACAAAGCGCTGTATGGTTTGCACTAGGCCCCGAGATCCTGGTACGAGACGCTCTCTCAACACTTGCTTTCCCACGATTTTATCCGAGGAAAGGTGGATGCTACCCTCTTCACGAAGGAAGTGATGAAGCAGAAGTTCGAGATGTCGTCAATGGGTGAGATGAAGTTCTTCCTAGGGCTACAGATCGATCAAATGCTCGAAGGGACCTTCATACATCAGACTAAGTACGTTTATGACGTTCTGGAAAAATTTGGGATGTCCAAGACGGCACCAATATCCACCCCATTAGCAACGAATCATGGTATCAACCCTGATCTCACCGGAGAGAAGGTCGATGAGACTATATACCACTCAATGATTGGTTCGCTGATGTATTTGACAGCATCAAGGCCTGATAAAATGTACCCAACTTGCCTCGTGGCCCGATATCAGTCGAGTCCTAGAGCCTCGCACATGTCTATCATCGAGAGGATCCTACGCTACCTGAAAGGAACCCCAAGCCTAGGGTTGTGGTATCCCAAAGATGGTGACTTCATGCTCAAAGGATACTATGATTCTGACTACAGTTGTTGCAAGCTTACTGCGAAATCAACAACTTCAGGATGCCAATTCTTCGGACCCCGATTGGTCACTTGGTAGTGTAAGAAGCAAACCTCTGTTGCTCTCTCGACATGTGAATCAGAGTACGTGTCAGCCAGCAGTTGCTTGTAACACCCCGAAAACGGGTTTGGTAATCAAACTCCGTTAATACTAAAAGACGGGTAAAGTACCATTAGTAGTAAAAATAACTCGGTAAATATTTGGAATTTAATAAGAAATCCTAATATTAAATACAAACGAAGCAAAGTTTTAAGGAATTAAGTTTATAAGAGCCCGAGTTAACGGGACTTGAAATAAAACGGATTATAACTACCGGGACCCACCAAGTAACTAGGAATGAATAACCTAGTTAGTTAGTGTCTTGACATAATAGAACAAATATGGTTAAAATACCCTTTAAATAATTTGTGTTAAGTGGAGGGACTAAACTTGGGCAAAGGAATTAAAGTTTTAATTCTATCAAATAATGGACACCAAATAAACACATAGGTATGTTAGGTCCTGCGATTTCAACCTGATCAAAAGGGAGCTCTCAAGCTCAAACCCTAAAACACAAGAATTCACTAAATTGAAGGGGCAAATCAAGCTCAAATCGAAATCCAAGCATAGATTAGTGATCACCTCAGCGAAGGGATCATAAGGTATGCAAAATTTTGCTATTTGGTTCTATCTTAAATTTTAGATGAACTTGTGAGATTCGAATCTGAGCTTGCATGTTCATTGTTTGGATGAAATTAGGGATGAAACTGTGTATAGGAGTAAACCCTAGTCCTTTATTTGTTGAATTGATGTTTATAATTGTGAAATTCATGGTCACCGATCTAAGTGTTAAATGGGTGTTGTAGAATGATGAAGAACACTAGAAATTTGATTATAAATTGAGTGTTATTTATTCACATAAGGTGAATCTAGATGTTATTATGCATACTAGATATATTAAACTTGCAAAAATTGTTTAATCTTGGCTAAATAGTTAGTCATGAAACTTGACTTTTGATATAGTGAAATTATGCCCACTAGGTGTTTGTTAAAATGCCTAAATGAAGCTAAAATGTTGAAATTTCGTGTGAAATGTGCATTTGAATATGTTGATAGACCAATTGACTTTTAGGAAGTCAAACTAACCAATGATTTGATCGAGTGATAAATTCAACATAAGACCCGTTAGGTGGAATAGTCATAATTGATAATGACTAATCTAACCATCTTACGAATTATGATGATAGTTTGACGTCTAACGAGCTATGTGGGAGCTTGATGAGGGAGCGGGTCAAACGAATCAAGAAGGAAAGGAAAAGCATAGTTCGGATGCGAGGTAAGTGGAATTTACACCCTTTTTGTAGTATACGTGCTTGTTCAAAAGTTATTTATATGATAAAGATAATATTCAAGGTATGGTTCCCGATGCGAATGGATACGGGTCGGAACATACCAAAATGATGAAAAACTATTACTATTGGTAAAAGGGTGAAAAACGCAAAATAGTCATTGAGGTGACATAATTATAATAAATTTTGAATGGCTACTTTATAAGTAAGCCTAAGAGAGTAAAGAGGGTAAACCGGTGATTTTAATCAAGTATATATGTTAAAAGTCAAAGCTTTAAACGACGCCAAGGGACATAAACTATGTTGGAATAAAAGCATAAGAAATGGGTTAGGGCGACATAACTAAATGGTTAGAAATCCAAGGATAGTTATTTAATGAAATGGTGAATAAACCCCATTTAATATTAAGCGCAAAACATTTGGTAGTTAGACCAACCGGGTCAAATGATAATATTGATACCATTTGACAATTTATGACTAAAAAGTGTGTGTCGAGTCTCATGCTCGCAGGATGAATGGGCTATGAATTAGCATATTATAGAGACACGGTCTTAAAACGAGTCCACATGTTGACTCGAGCCTGGTACGTATATATATAAATTTATGGTTAAAAATGCAATGTTGGTCAAATACCTTAGCAAAGAGACCAATGTCGTAAAAGGAGGTAATAAGTTGATGAAAATGCCCTTGATAGGCAAATCGGGAAAACGACCCTTAGAGGTCGTTTAGATACTAGCATTATCATCATGTAACTCTTAGAAACATGTAAGAGTTGCAGGTATCAACCTTGGGGGTCAAATGTCTATGAACGGGTCAATCACGTAAAATGACTATCCTAAGGATAAAAATGAGGATAGCGGTTCATTATATTAAATCCACCACAAAAATAGTTGTGGTGGAATGTAAGAGGCTATTTTAAAGTGAGAATATGAAGTGTAGGAAGAGAAGGGAGAGTTTGATGCTTAAATGTACATAATTCGCTCTAAACGAGTCAAAAATAAGAACTTGAGCGTAAACGGGTTTTTATTATGTAAGAATCCCGTGATTTGAAATTAATATGATAGGAGATATGGAAAGTTTGAATTTCATAAGTTTAAGGATCAAATAAATATGTTTGTTTGATAAAATAATCGAACGGGTCAAAATTTGGTAAAAAGGGTAATTAGCCGAAGACTTAAAAGTCTGAAATTTTGTTAAACCGGATGTTGGATTTTAACTCCATAAGGTGGAGAATTAAATTACAATTACGTAGGAAGAAACGGTAGGTCAAACGGACAAGCGGATTGAAAGATACGAAAGTTTTCGTGTCAAAAACGGCAAAATGCGAGTTCTGATACAGGGGCCACCGTAACTTACGGTGCCCACCGTAAGTTACGGTGGAGCTGAAAGCTTTACGGCAGCTGCCTACTGATTTACGGTAGGGGCATGTTATACCAGGGGCCACCGTAACTTACGGTGACCACCGTAAGTTACGGTGGAGGCCAAAATTGAATCCTTGCTTCTAGGATCAAGGGATTTATATTGGGAAAATCAGTTATTTTCTTTAATTCTATGATTCAACCCATATATATTTAATTATCAAAACTAACTTTTGAGTTGGTTTTGAATACAGATGATTGTCGAGAGTCCCGGATGAAGATCAAGCGTCGAGCAAGAACCGAACACGCGTTAAATGAAGCTTCCGCAAGTTGTTTCGTCGTTATTCTAAAACGATGAATTAAATTACATTATGTTGTTTTGGTTTCAAGTCTAGTAAAGTTTTAATAAACCCGTATTTGAGCATGAATGTTTAAGTATAATTACTCAGTAATTGTGATTATTTACGGAAAACGAATAAATAAATTTACTGTTGTTACAAGTTGGTATCAGAGTCTTGGTTTAAGAGATTCAAGTATGGTGGGAAAACTATGCTTGGACTTAAACCTTATGCTCTTGATAAAGATTGGTGTTCAGTTCGTGGCTTGATCGCAAATCCGGTAAGTACAAGTATGTTAATGGTTAGCAAGTTAAGGTGTTGTAAACAACACATAGGGTTATCGTGTGATACACGTTACCCCAATTAAATGATTGAAGTAGTTGACGAAATTTCGTGTGTTGATGCGTATAGTAGAAAAAGCCTTGTATTATAATACGGGCAATTATTGAAGTTGACATTACTAACTCTTGTTAATGTTTTAATTTAAGGACCCTCGCGTCTGAAGATGATGAGAGATGAATGAATTGCGGATATGATAATGAAACGGTCCGAGGTATGACGAGAAGAGCGTACTCATCAAGGACCTAAATTGCGTAACAATCGCAAATAAGTAATGGCAAGGAAAGCCCGTTAGGGCAAGCATTTACCAGGTGCGCATTTTAAATGATTATGTGAATAGTAATATGCAACAAATACGTAGAGATTTAAAGTTGCATATGTAGATTAAAAACGTGGAAAAACCCAAATAGGAAAACCTATTCGGGATAGTGTTTCCAAGAAAAACAAATAGAGGCATTACTTACATGGGGTGTAATGTGAAAATTATAAAAAGGTCATGTATATCAGGTGTTGATCGCTTACTCTGGCCAAGTAAGTAGTGAACACGTGGTACCATGAACTTCTTATGATAGACACATTGATGTCCGATGTAGTAAGGGCGGGGTGAATGGGACTAACTAAAATGGTACCCAAAGGAATCAAATAAATAAAATGTTTGATAGTAAACGTAAACGCACAGCCGGGTGACGGAAGCGTATTACATTAGGATAATGAGCCCGAGTGAAGGGACAAAGATTGATGTAAAAATGATTAAGATATGCATTGGGAGGGGGTGTACTTACACTCGAACCCGGAGAATGCAAATGTGTCTCTTAACGAGCCGTTTTTGTAAAACGCCAAACCTGAGGACAAAGTCGGAACATAAAAGTGAAACGAAGTCTTAATACATACCGGAAGGGTTGTAATAATAACGACTTCGGTAAAACACCCAGCTGATGGGTAAGGAGTTAAACACATGAGTAGACCGAGAAACGGGAATTTGCATGATAGTCAAAAGACTCGGGTTTTGAGTCATGACTAAAAGACGACAAGATGAAGTAAATAGAAATCTCAATAAGTTACGTTCAACTATTTTAAAGTTGAACGGGCCGAACAAAGAATAAAGTTTGACATTCATAGGTGATGAATTTTCACGCGACAAGTCAAACGAATTTAATAAAGGACAATGCTTGCTAAAATAAGTAAGCGCGAACCGAGTAAATAAAAGTGAGGAATATTAATAAACCTAGGCAAAAGATTAAAGGCGTTAAAAACATTAAGGTAAAAAGAACCCTATTAATGGGTTGTAAAGAAGTATAATTATGAACCGGGAAACGATGAGTGTAAAACAAACCATTATGTAAATGATGTAAGGAGTCATAGAGTCGGAAGATTAGTCCGAAAGTAAACGAATGAAGCCTTTGACCACGGTGAAGGTCAACTAATGCTCAAAAGCGAAAATAAATGATTCCCAATATAACAAGGAATGCCCTGGAGCTATATATGTATATATATATATATATATACATTGAATATAGACATGAATAAAAGATGAATCTGCTGGATCACCGTAACCTACGGGAATGCGATTAGTGTTAAGGTCTACGGGACCAGAATGACCATCGGGACACGAGTAGAAAGGGAAGTAAACCTTAGGGTTCCCATTAAAAAGGGGGTGAAGATATAAGGAAATAGCCTACGAGGCTACGTGAGAGAACCTACGGGTTACTTAAACAAAGCGAGGGAACCAGTTGAGAATCCTCGCGTAAAACAAAGACTGTAAAAGAGTAAATGTCAAGTCGTCAAAATTGCTTGACATAAATTAAAGATAAAACGTTAAACTAAAACTTCAGTTTTAGTAAGAAATAACGTTTTTACAAATATAAATTCTAATAGGAATTCAAATAGTAAGCATGAAGGATACAAGTCTTTACACTAATAGGCGCAAGACGATATATTCGAAAAAGTGATGTTTTCGAAAATGAAAAGTTGATATGAATTAAACATGATGTGACACGATCACGGT
Organism: Helianthus tuberosus; assembly: GCA_030545235.1. Classification (NCBI taxonomy): domain Eukaryota; kingdom Viridiplantae; phylum Streptophyta; class Magnoliopsida; order Asterales; family Asteraceae; genus Helianthus; species Helianthus tuberosus. The sequence goes on from CM060358.1 coordinate 148,550,783, forward strand.
CAAGAAATGCAATGTGAGGTAGAATAGCATTATAACCAAGCGAGCGGTAAAAGTAACTGGACTAATAAGTCTAGTTAGTGAGACCGATTAAGGTCAGCAATTCAAATCAAGAAATTTGGTTTGCTTGTAAGCGGTAGATTCGGTATAACTGAACCGAATAAATAAAGTTGAAAACAAAAGAATCTGTTGCTAAAAGTGAAAGATTTCACTAAAGACATTTAACCGGGTCAAAGTAACGGATTCATAAAGAATTCGATAGTATATGAAAGCCATGGATATCGCTAAGTTAACTAAACTAGTGGAAATAACGAGATTACGTTATTCCAAGTTGCACTATGTCGTATGAAATACCTAGACAATAAGTGACCAAAAAGATGTTACCATACTTATCTGGTAATACTAACAATTGGTTAAAAGTATAAGTAATGTTTAAAAGATTTCTCGGATCAAATGAATTGAGTTTAAACTCAATGAATTATGTAAGAAAAGGTTTCAAGGACGAAACCTCTCTAAGGGGGGTAGACTTGTAACACCCCGAAAACGGTTTTGGTAATCAAACTCCGTTAATACTAAAAGACGGGTAAAGTACCATTAGTAGTAAAAATAACTCGGTAAATACTTGGAATTTAATAAGAAATCCTAATATTAAATACAAACGAAGCAAAGTTTTAAGGAATTAAGTTTATAAGAGCCCGAGTTAACGGGACTTAAAATAAAACAGATTATAACTACCGGGACCCACCAAGTAACTAGGAATGAATAACCTAGTTAGTTAGTGTCTTGACATAATAGAACAAATATGGTTAAAATACCCTTTAAATAATTTGTGTTAAGTGGAGGGACTAAACTTGGGCAAAGGAATTAAAGTTTTAATTCTATCAAATAATGGACACCAAACAAACACATACGCATGTTGGGTCCTGCGATTTCAACCTGATCAAAAGGGAGCTCTCAAGCTCAAACCCTAAAACACAAGAATTCACTAAATTGAAGGGGCCAATCAAGCTCAAATCGAAATCCAAGCATAGATTAGTGATCACCTCAGCGAAGGGATCATAAGGTATGCAAAATTTTGCTATTTGGTTCTATCTTAAATTTTAGATGAACTTGTGAGATTCGAATCTGAGCTTGCATGTTCGTTGTTTGGATGAAATTAGGGATGAAACTATGTCTAGGAGTAAACCCTAGTCATTTATTTATGGAATTGATGTTTATAATTGTGAAATTCATGGTCACCCATCTAAGTGTTAAATGTGTGTTGTAGAATGATGAAGAACACTAGAAATTTGATTATAAATTGAGTGTTATTTATTCACAAATATAGATGTTATTATGCATACTAGATATATTAAACTTGCAAAAATTGTTTAATCTTGGCTAAATAGTTAGTCATGAAACTTGACTTTTGATATAGTGAAATTATGCCCACTAGGTGTTTGTTAAAATGCCTAAATGAAGCTAAAATGTTGAAATTTCATGTGAAATGTGCATTTGAATATGTTGATAGACCAATTGACTTTTAGGAAGTCAAACTAACCAATGATTTGATCGAGTGATAAATTCAACATAAGACCCGTTAGGTGGAATAGTCATAATTGATAATGACTAATCTAACCATCTTACGAATTATGATGATAGTTTGACGTCTAACGAGCTAGGTGGGAGCTTGATGAGGGAGCGGGTCAAACGAATCAAGAAGGAAAGGAAAAGCGTAGTTCGGATGCGAGGTAAGTGGAACTTACACTCTTTTTGTAGTATACGTGCTTGTTCAAAAGTTATTTATATAATAAAGATAATATTCAAGGTATGGTTCCCGATGCGAATGGATACTGGTCGGAACATACCAAAATGATGAAAAACTATTACTATTGGTAAAGGGTGAAAAACGCAAAATAGTCATTGAGGTGACATAATTATAATAAGTTTTGAATGGCTACTTTATAAGTAAGCCTAAGAGAGTAAAGAGGGTAAACCGGTGATTTTAATCAAGTATATATGTTAAAAGTCAAAGCTTTAAACGACGCCAAGGGACATAAACTATGTTGGAATAAAAGCATAAGAAATGGGTTAGGGCGACATAACTAAATGGTTAGAAATCCAAGGATAGTTATTTAATGAAATGGTGAATAAACCCCATTTAATATTAAGCGCAAAACATTTGGTAGTTAGACCAACCGGGTCAAATGATAATATTGATACCATTTGACAATTTATGACTAAAAAGTGTGTGTCGAGTCTCATGCTCGCAGGATGAATGGGCTATGAATTAGCATATTATAGAGACACGGTCTTAAAACGAGTCCACATGTTGACTCGAGCCTGGTACGTATATATATAATTTTATGGTTAAAAATGCAATGTTGGTCAAATACCTTAGCAAAGAGACCAATGTCGTAAAAGGAGGAAATAAGTTGACGAAAATGCCCTTAATAGGCAAATCAGGCAAATGACCCTTAGAGGTCGTTTAGATACTAGCATTATCATCATGTAACTCTTAGACACATGTAAGAGTTGCAGGTATCAACCTTGGGGGTCAAATGTCTATGAACGGGTCAATCACGTAAAATGACTATCCTAAGGGTAAAAATGAGGATAGCGGTTCATTATGTTAAATCCACCACAAAAATAGTTGTGGTGGAATGTAAGAGGCTATTTTAAAGTGAGAATATGAAGTGTAGGAAGAGAAGGGAGAGTTTGATGCTTAAATGTACATAATTCGCTCTAAACGAGTCAAAAATAAGAACTTGAGCGTAAACGGGTTTTTATTATGTAAGAATCCCGTGATTTGAAATTAATATGATAGGAGATATGGAAACTTTGAATTTCATAAGTTTAAGGATCAAATAAATATGTATGTTTGATAAAATAATCGAACGGGTCAAAATTTGGTAAAAAGGGTAATAAGCCTAAGACTTAAAAGTCTGAAATTTTGTTAAACCGGATGTTGTTTTGCTTTCAAGTCTAGTAAAGTTTTAATAAACCCGTATTTGAGCATGAATGTTTAAGTATAATTACTCAGTAATTGTGACTATTTACGGAAAACGAATAAATAAATTTACGGTTGTTACATTGCTGCTCGCAGATTCTGTGGATCCAGCAAGAGATGTGCGATTACGGTTTGCAATTTCTTACTTCACCTATTTTTGTTGATAATGAGGCTGCAATCAACATAACGAAAAATCCGGTACATCACGCTAAAACTAAACATATCGAAATTCATCATCACTTCATCCGAGATTGCTTCGAGAAGAAGTTGATACAAATTGACAAAATCCACACCGACGAACAAAAGGCAGACTTGCATACCAAAGCTTTTGGTAAATCTCTTTTTCAATATCTATTAAAACTGAATGGTATGAAGCTGTCGTCGGATGCGGAGGAGTTACTTGGCGTTGATGAGAAAACCACTGTAGATGATGTTGAGAAGCAGACTGCACTGGTTTGTCGTCTTTTTAGTTGTTTTGGTATTTAGGGGGATATAGACATATTTTCAAAAAATACAAAAACAATAAAAATGCAAAAATACAAAAACATTAGAAAATTTTCAAAAATTCAAAAACAATAGAAAACCCAAAAAGAGTTTGTGTAAAAAGGGGAAATGATAGTACATCAGCTAGACAGTTACGCTATGCTAAAGATATGTAAAGTTTAAAAGCATTAAACAGTCTCGCTGATGTTATGCCGATAGGTTTTTACACATTTAAGTAGATTTGTTCGGGATATAAACATAAAATCATTTCTTGCTTATTTCGTGGGGAACATCTCTCGGATATATAGGTAACCCCTGAAATCTTATTTGAAAGATTTTCTATTTCTGACATACTAGGTCTATGTACTTGATGATATCTGGGGTATTATAAAAGAACTTCTGATTTTGTGGAAGCAATAGCCTGGTCCTCGTATAAAACTCTGCACCGCTTTAAATCTCTTTAAAGCCTCCTCTCAGCATAAAAAATGATAAACATTGCAAAATGCTAATCATGTGCTGTTGAAGAAAAGATCCCCAAGAGGGACACACCAAAAGTCGAGCCATCATCTCTCTGTCTAAACGGAAGTTCTAACCTGGGCTCTCATGGCCTCGCACTACCCTTTACAGATATCATTATTGTACGTTCACCTGTAAGACTGAATATAGAAGTCTGGATACGAGAGTATATTCTGAGGTGGGACACGCGAATAAGTTAAGTATTCAAGACACTAAATCGTATCCTAAACAAGTTGAAATCTGTGTAAGAATTTAAAAGGATCAGTATATCGGCAATCAAAGTGATTTGTTTAATACTGAGTGTGTAATCAAGCTCAAAGGTACTTGTAACTTGTCGATAGCTGATATGATCCCCTAACACACTCACCAAAAATATGTTTGTAAATACTTTACTTTACTGCATTTAATTTCATTTTTTAGTCAAAAACCCAAAAAGATTTCATTATGTTCGAGTTAAAACTTTCGTTAAAATCCCAAAAAGATTTTACATTTCTGCTTTAGTTTTTCAACAAACCAAGGTAGAAAGCTGATCTGCAGACTCTCAGTCATGAAGCAGAGCAGGAAGTTTCTGGACTGGACAACAGAGTTGGGAGCTAATCTTGAAAGGTTTGAAAATTTAAAGTCAAAACAAGTTCATTAAGTTGACACTTGTAAAATTTTTCAGAAAATGTGTTTGAAAAGATTGTCAGTTGTTTCATTTCGGGTCAACCAAGGTCATTAACTTGGACTTGGTAGACAAATTAAGTGCCTAGGGTCATTAATTTGGAGCTAGATACTTAAGTGGATTTCTAAAACTGACCAAATCTGATAAAACGCCAAAAAGTCAAAACATCAAAAAGTCAAAGGGGTGTTTGGATCGGATGGCCATCCGATAACTGGTCAAGTCTATAAATAGTGGTCAAGGTGTTCAGTCAAACTTTTTCGATCGAACGTCCTTCTGATCCACTCCCAAACACTCTCAAACTTTTCTTGTTCTTGATTCTCACTCTTGCTTTCCAAGATTCATAGGATTATTGGCTTGCTCAATCTTCACTATGCGAAAGGTAAGATCTCCAACTTTCATTGCTAAAATTGATGTTTTTGAGGGTTAAACTTGGTGTCGGTGGCTGTTACCATGAAGATCTTAGATCTAGGCTTGTTTAGTGATTTTTTGATAGAATCTGAATAGGTGTCAGCTGTCGGTCCACTTCAATCCAAATTAAACACAATCTAGGCCGTTTTAGAGAAATCTGAACATAAGGTTGTGTAAATCGGCAAAAACTCTACGTGAAAATATGTTCAATTTTGTGAAATTGTTAGAAAAATTTTGATGTTCATATGGTATTCAAACTGTTCTTCATGTTTGTTGATCGAATGGCAGTTCGATCGGATGGTAATCCGATCGGATGGCCATCTGATCCAATGCACTTCATTATGTTTGAAATTTTTCTAAGTGTTGGTTTGATTTTCATGCTTTACCTGTTAACAAGTTGTTTTGCATAGAATGGCAACTCGATCGGATGGCAATCAGATCGGATGGCCATCCCATCCAAAACAAACATTCAAATGATTGATTCATGACAGTTGATCGAATGGCAGTTTGATCGGATTGCAATCCGATCGAAGTGTCATCCGATCCAAAACATACACTCAACTGAGTGACTGTTTCATGAGTTTAGCTGTGTTCGTCATTTTGATCAAATGGCAATCCGATCGGATGGTAATCCAATCGGAAGGCCATCCGATCCAAAACACATTTTGTCAAACCAGTTCATCATTGTGCTTACATGTCTTTGATCGAATGGTAATCCAACCTGATGACAATCTGTAAGACCCTCATTGGAAAATTACACGATTACAACATTATAACACGCATTTTAATACTAAAAATGCGACTTTACAAAAACTTGTCATACCAACATTCCCATATGTTTAAAAACATTCCAAAAACATAGTTGTAAGTGTTTACATAATTCACTTATAACAAACAAAACAAGATTTAACACGGAAGCTTCATTTTACGTGTGTTCGGTTCTTGTTCGTTGCTTGATCTTCATCCGTGTGCATAATTCATTCACCTATGATCAAAACCAATTTAAAAGTTAGTTTTGATAGTTGAATAACAAGTACAATAAGGTAAATGGGTCAAACGAACAAAATAAACAAAATTTGCAACGTTTAAGGGCGTCGCCGCACGCGACGGTGCCCCTTGGATGTAGCGCAATGCCACGGCCCCTTTTTGACAGAATGTGCTATAAATTGAAGCTGCAGATTCCCAGCTCAAAACTTATCGATTGTTAGAACTTACTACTTGCATAACTTTTGTTCTAGATGTCCGATTCGCGTGATTCTTCTTCCTACGCGATCGTAATTCGATTCTCCATCACATGGAGTTAAAATCCGACATTCGAATAAACAATTTTCTAGATTTTAAGCCCTCGGCTTTGTATTTAATTTCTGCATATTTGACCCGTTTGTGTTTAAAGATCACAGTTTTTTTCTAATTGATCATAAATCACACCCCAATGCATTTGACACAAAATCTTTATCTCGGATTCACAACTTTTGTAAATTATGCGACCATTATCCAAGTTTAGTGCATAATTTGTTTTGACCCGTTTAGAGGATCTTTTATACATTAAGCCTCAAACTCGCTGTTTTCTTTTTGCACCTCGTCCTTCCATGCTAATTAACTACTTATCTTCCACCACAACTATTTTTGTGGTGGATTTAACATAAGGAACCCAAAATCCCAAATTTTACCCTTCGACTAGTCCTTTTTCGCAAATGACCACTTTTAGGCATTCGACTCACAAATATTTTTGCCTAGAACTTTTATATGAATCTAAAGATTTCAAAATCAATATACAAGTTCCTAAACAACCTATAAGGGTCGTTTATCCGGTTCACCCATCAAGGGCTTTTTGGTCAATCTTTTAGTCCCTCATTTTACTAAGAAGGACTCACTAATTACTTGACCAAAACCTCACTCTTAACTATAAACCTTTTTGTGCGTACCTGGCTCGGGTCATAAGATTGACCCGTTTAAATACCTTTCGCTATTAATCACTAGTTAATAGCAGCGCGAACCATATGTTATTTCATGTGATTACAAAACTCAACAAGCGGTCATCAGTTATTACTGTCAAATGGTGTTAACAACACTATTTGACCCGTTTAATCGAAATGACGATTTATCACTACAAGATGGTATTTAATTACCGTCTCACTCCTTTAACCTACCCCGGTTTACCCCTTGAGTTCATATTACTTAAAAGTCATTTCTTATTTAGTTTACCCGTTACGACTTGCGCCTTGTGATGTCTATTTAAATCTCTCTATTAATCCGTCAACTCATGTCCGGATTACTATTTTACCACTTTAACCCGTTTATGGTTTCTCACCATTTTCACTTATTCCGACCTATTTTATTTACGTCGGAGCATCATATTTCAATTACTAATTTTTCCTTTATTCATTTTCAATACACACAAGTAGGTATTCTATAAAATGGGTGTAAGCCTTACTTACCTTGCATCCGATTTTGCTCTTTTTTCGCGCATTCGATCCGTTTGACCCGCTTCTTTCCCAAGCCTCCACCTAGCTTGTTAAGCGTCAAACTATCATCATCATTCACAAGGTGGTTAGATAAGTCATTAACAATCATGACTATTCCACCTTACGTATTTTGTATGTCGAAACTACTGTTTGACTTTGTCAATGGTTAGTTTAACTTTCCAAAAGTTAACTACCTTCAATCATATGATATGTGCAATTACACTAAATTGACAACATAGTTAGAATTCGTATTACCTCATATCACACGTAATTAAGCAAATTAGGCAATTACGTGTTTCATTTATAATTCGTGCATATGAACATTCGTTTAGGCATTTTAACAAACACCTTGCGGGCATGATTTGTATACTTCTTTTATCAAGTTCATGGTTATCGTTTTAACCAAGTTTTAACATCAATTTCAAGCCTCTATGTCTAGTGTATATGAACAACATCTATAACTTATATCACATCAACAAATTTCACATATTTATCATCACTTTTCAAGTGTTCATCATAGTACCATAAAACCCACTTATCACCTACAAGGTCATTAGTTAAATCTCTAGTTTTATGGCACTATTTTACTAAATTCACATCTAGGTTTTGTTCCTAGATTCATACATATATCAGTTTTGCTATAATATTCGTCATTCACACTAGAATTTCATTCATGCATGATTATCAAAATTTCAAAACATCACCAAAATACAAATTTCGACATACCTCATGATTCCCATGATTAGGTGATCGTTGATATATGTTCAAATCTGAATTCAGGCTTCAATTGCACCTTCAATTGGAAGATTTTGTTGAGTTTAGGGTTTTACCCCTTTTCTTCCTGCTATGTTCGTTCCCCACGCACACACAAACACACACACTTTATATGTGTGTTGTGTTTTTATTATTTGTTTTAAGAAAACTAGTTTCCTACTTGACAACATTAGTACCTATAGTTTCAAGAATTTACAAATGAAACTAGAACCCATGGTTTATCATTTCATTACCCATTACTAACTAGGTTACTTCTACCTAGATAACTTAATGGGTTTGGGAAGTTATTACCTGTTTTATTTTAAGTCCCATTAACTCGGGCCTCTTAAAATATTTATCTTCTCATAGCATTCGTTCACCTTTTTTTTAACATTAGGTTTCTTTATTTAAATCCTAATATTCACCGGGTTTACTTTTACCACCTACGGTATCTTACCCGTTTAATTTTTGGTTAATTTAATATAATTAACAAACCCATTTTTGGGGTGTTACACAATCCGATCGGATGACCATCCGATCCAAATCACTTATTTTTTGTTTGACTTGTCAAAGGTGCTGAATTGTTATTCACATGGATCGAGTGACAATTCGATCGGATGACAATCCAATCGGATGGCCATCCGATCCAAATGGACATGGCTAGTTTTTGTTCTGATCTTGTTAAGTGATGTCTCATTCGATCGGATGACCATCCGATCGGATGGCCATCCGATCCATCAGTACTGTATAAAGTGATGATTCCAGAGTTAGAAAATTTTTTAGTTTTCAAAATGTTTGTCACTTTTCACTTTTTGTCTCGAACTTTGTGCAAACCCTAATGTTGATCATTTTTGCAGGCAAGAGCATCAGATTGGCATAAAGCTCACAACGTCTATTGTATATTAGATGAAAACTTTGCAAACATGACACCATTTAAAGATATGGCAAAGTTTTTAAGGGAGAGTTGGATTGCCAAGGCTTTAACTGATAGAACAATAGTGTATGAGTCTCATGTTAGAATGTTCTGGAAATCGGTGAGGTATGATGAAAAGGAAAAGATGATATACTCAGCAGTACAGAAGAAGGACGAGAATGATAAAGATATTGATGTTGAGGTTAAATTCAATGTGGGAGACGTGAGAAGAGTATTGGATTTACAGGATAGTGAAGATGACCCTACTATTGTACCTGAAAGGCTATGCAAGGGTTTATGGTCAGAATGGGATTCTTTGCACATGTGAATGATAAATATCTTAAGTCTAAGTTTTGTCGACCTTACAAGTTCTTAGTTCACTGCGTGATACATGCTTTGTCTCATAGAAAGGGAGCATACGACGAGCCGTCAGACTATATCATGAATATTATCACTTGTTTGGTGCTTAACAGGCCTTACAACATTTATCAAGTGATATTTGATCACATGGTTGATAATATCAGGGGTGAGAAGTACATTATGTACCCAGGTTTATACAAATGTTGATTGATGATCAAGTGAAAGATCTTGTGAAGCATTCTGAAGATGAGTTAGATCTACATCATATGACAGGTGAGACTTTGAGTAGATTAAATCAGTATAAGCTGAAGAAAGATGAATCGGAACCAAGAGTTAAGAAAATGATCTGTAAGATTGCCAATCCATGCTACGTGGAACTAGAAAATGATGCTTGGAGGCACAAGAACAGCAACTCAGAGGCCGAAACAGAAAGATTAAGTGAGATGCATGAAAAGAATCTTAGGTATTGGTTTGTAAAGGATGGAAAGAGAAAGAGAAATCCAAAGGCTTCTCCAACGGTGACTGCACCTAAAGTGACACCAAAGATTGTTGTTAAGGGTATAGTTAGATTATTAAATGTTACATAATTCTAATGAATGTTCAATGCTTGTTTTGCAGGGCCTTCAAAGAAATCTCCACCAAGACTTGTGGATGAACAAGTGCTTGATCCAGCAGATGTAACTCAAGAAGTCATTGATTTGACAAAAGTGACATTTGAGCAATACATCAAGCAAACTGAAGTTGTTAAGGTTCAAGCTGAGAAAGCTGCAAAGGATACTGGAGCATCTTCTGCAAATAATGTTCAAACGGAAAGTGTCAAAGAAAAGGAACCTGAAGGAGTTGCTCACACTGATTCAAGTGATGCTGATGATGAATCAACTGATACAGAGCCAGAGATTGATACGTCTAAGATTGGTGTTGGGAAGGTTAGTTTGAAAAAGAAACCTCAGAAGAAGAAAAAGGATTCAGATGAAGAGGATTACACTTATATTCCTACATCTCAAGCTGAGAAAAAGAAAGGTGTTCTGAAACGAAAGGCAAACCCTCAAGGTGTTATTTCTAGGAGGGTCAAAGTAAGAAACGGGATCTGCATCGGTTCCTGAGATTCAAAGTGGCAAAAGTGAAAAACATGTTATAATCTCAAAGGGTCCTGAAGCTAGTAAAGATCAAAATGTTGAAGTTCCTGAAGTTCAACAAGTTCAAAGTGTTCCAGAGGTTGAAAAGAAAGGTGTTGCTGATGATGAAGTTGTATTCACAGGAGAAAGAATATCTACACCACCACCACCACCAGAAAATCCGACAATTCACATTCCAGATGATGCAGAGACTTCAAAGAAAGAAAACTACTCCTCCTGGTTTATTTGAGGCTTTCCTAATGTTCGTGGAGAATTCACTGATGACATTCTTCCAGATGAAGACTATGATATGTTTCATGATGCAACGATCAAGGATCTCACAAAGAAAGTAAGTCTTCTGGAGAAAGAGAAAGCGAAAGCTGAAGTTGAGCGTGATGAGCTGAAAAAGCAGGTTGAGAAAACTGTGGAACTAAATGAAGAAATGAAGTCAGTTGTGAATGATCATGCAGAAAGGATAGATACTTTGGTTGAAGACCTGGATAATAATGCAAAGTTATTTGAACAACTCACTGCAGAGCTGTCAAAAGCAAATGCAAGGTATGAGAACATGAGTGAAACAAATCAGACATTGCATCAAATGTTAGATGATCTTCATGAAGAATCTTCAAATGAAATCAAAGAGTTAAAGTTGGAGATTGAAGCTCTAAGGGCTGATAAGGCTGTGAAAGATGAGCAGCTTAACATGTTATACACTGTAATGGAACATCATCTTGGTATTAATGTTCAAGTTATATACAACAACTTGGAGATTCAAAGGGTTGAAGAAAGAAGAGCTTAGAGAGAGAAAGAGTTGGCTGAGGCAGCAACTTAGAAAAAGAAAGATTTGATTATAGAAACTCAAGAAGCTGGAGGTTCTTCGAGTCAACCTGAAGTTGATGTTAAGATGGTTGATGCTGAAGTGAATGTTGAAGTAGAACACATGGAAGTTGATCAAGATCCAAGCTTTATTCTTATTGGTGAAGCTCTCTCTCATCCTTACAACTTGAGTGATGTTATTAGAATGGTGAAAGTTGAACAAAGGAAAGGGAAAGTGAGACCAGCTGATGTGAAGCTTCTATGTTACAAAGAAGGGACAGAGGGTTATAAAGAAGAGGAAGAGGAAAAGATAGATGACAAGGAGTTATATCAGTTTTTCGATGATATTGATAACTATCCTGAAGGTAATGATGATGAAGATCAAGGAGCAACGGGGTTGCTGATTGTGACACCTTCAGTCCAGCAATCGTTGGATGATTTTCTGAATGATGAAATCAATGAACAGCAGGAGGATCAGCACCATGAGTTTTCTTCTTCTAGAAAGAAACACTCTGATCAGGTATTCCTCACACAACCCAAAGTCATTTATTTGAATTATACATTTGAGGGGGAGTTAGAGGTACCGAGAACCAGGGCTGAGATGTTAGAGGAACTGGTTTTGGAGGATGGTAATCTGAAATTTGTAATAGAAGATGAAATTCCTTTGTCACCAGAGAAAGAATATGAGTTCAAGTTTGCCAATGAAGCTGACAATTTTCATCATGTTGAAGTTTAAGAATGTTCAGATATATCGGAAGAAGATACACCTTTTCATTATTCTGGCATTGATGATACTTTCTCAACGCTTGCTGAAATGTTTAAAGAATAGAATGAAGATGAGATTAGGAGGAAAGTTGTGGAAAAGATAAGTACTGAAGGTATTCCGAAAATTGTTCCACAAAAGACTTTGTTAGAGGGCAGGAAGAACTGGTTCAAAATAATGCCCAAGGAGAGGAAGTTTAAAAGGCCTCTTCAATATTTCACGCATCATGTTGATATATCTCTGGGAGATATTTTATCTTGGGGTTATCTTGAAGATCTGAAGGTATATGCTATTCGTCGTGAACAAGGTGTTCAGTACTTTGAGTTTCTGTCAGACATTCAAACACTCCCATGGTGGGATGTTGAAGAACTTGTTTAGACGAAAAACATCATACAGTTCTACTATGGCTTAGATGAGAAGTAGCATGATCAAAGGTTGTGGAACTACATTAAGTGGCAAGAAAAGAATCGATTTCCTGACTAGAAGCCACAATACTCGAAGCAAGATATAAAGATTGATCCAGTCACATGGGAGAAAGACATTACGTTGATAATCAAGCCTTCCAGAAGCTTAAAGAACATGCAGCTACGTGCAACGGAACAGGATTTCTACGAAGATTTTCAGGGATGGATGTATAACCAGAGCATAGCGGAAGCAGTTATTTCACTATTTGATAAATCAAAGGGAGAATCAAGGCGGATCAATGTGTTGGATCCAATGTGGATAGTCAACTGCTCGAAGAAAGATATTGAATGTCTATTCTACAACAAGATTGTGTATGAAAAGCCAGATAAAGTCCAAGCTCAACAGTATCAGAAGTTGGTGAACTTATGCTACGCAAAAGATATCAATCCTGGCAGATATTGGAAGTCGAAGTTCAGAGACTTGGAGCTGGAAGAGTTCTTTAAGAGAGAGAAGCGAGCTAAAAAGTTCAAGGAGATAGTTGATAAAGCTGCAAAACTTGGAAGATGGAAGCTTATGAGACCTCCACCAACTGACCAAACACCAATCGAAAAGGAAGAGAACAAGATCCCAAAGTGGGATAGGATGCGAGATGGTGATCCTGTAAATAGAAAGTATTGGAATGAAGTTTGTAGGCCTCTAAGGCGAAAGATGCTTGCAGAGAGAGATGAAAAGAGAAGGCAGAAAGCTAAGGCTTGAAGACTATGCAGGAAGGAAAACTACAGCTACATCCAAGGGGGAGTCTGTTAGTGCATTATGTCTGTAGCTTCCGTTTGCATCGAGTCTTATGTATTTTGTCCTGTATGTGTGTTTTTGTATATGTATGTATATGTATGTATTTTGTGACTAGACAAACAGGGAATGGAACGTAAACTGTCAGATGTGGTCCGAACGGATGAGAAGTGTCATCCATACGGATGACCATCCGATCGGATGACATCTTGTCTTCCCTGTGTTGCCTATAAATAGTAGGTTAGTGCCATTTGTCTAGAACCTTTTGCTGAATTGTCATAGCGAAGCTCTGTCTGATTGGCAACCGGAACTCTTGTACTTTCATACTCTATCAATGAAATCAGACATGTTAAGCGTTGAGATTGTTGTTAGTGATTCTCAGACGATGTCGAGGGATTCCGCACCTCGCCACTGATCGATTCCGCTACGTTCTTCGACTAGAACAGATCCAGATTGTGTGCCTAACAACAACCCACGTTACACAAGCACTCAACAACACCGATGGACCATCAACACCAACATGGCGAAGGTGTATGTATACTAACCGTTACCGGCCGAATATTCTCCAAGATGAGAGATGCAATCCTCACACCCTCGACAAACACCCTCACTCGTTCAAATATCGGGTTTTTACATGTATCTTCCCGCATATGGCCAATACGTACATGTCACAACCTTTTTCTCCTATATCTCCTATGTATCCACCCGAATCTCCAACCGTACCTGAAACCCTACCCGTTCCCGAAACCCAACCCGATACCCGCCAAACGTCATCCTCACTAAGACATCTTAGAAAGCAACCGGAAGAGAAATAAGCGATTTGAGCAAAATATCTAAAAATGTTACGTCTTTTTCTAAGATGTTATGTCTTTGTATTAAATGCGATTTTTTTCTAAATGTAATGTTTTTTTTTTAATTTAAATTTTATGTTTATTTTAAATGTAATGTCTCTTTTGTACATTTATTTATTTAAATGTTATAAATATAAAAAAACATAAAAAATAATAAGTATTGATTGATCGGGCTTTATTCCATACCATGAGCTTTATTAGAATGAGGCAATGGAGCCCTTGGTTGATATGACGAATATGTGGCGTTGGTGTGGCGCAATGAAACCACTAGAGGGCAGGGGCTCCATTCCTTACCATGCGGCCTAAGATGATTCATAACTTCACAATTTTCTACCCTACAATTTAACAAAAAGTGATAGTTTTCAAAATTTATCACCCATTTTAAAAACCTCTCACATCTCATCAACCATGTTCATCTTTGTTTTACTCACAAACACTTGTTTTATTATGTTTTTCGTTTTTATACATCCTCAACAATTATTTGGTGGATCAATGGTAGCTTTTCATATATAAATAAAGTTATTGTAGTGATTTTTGGAATTACAAAAATGTAGTGCATATATGGTTGTTCTAATTTGTAGGGAAAAATAATGATTTTTAGACATTTATCTTAAATTTTAGAGTAAATTGCCAAAATCGTCCCTGAGGTTTGGGTATTGAAGGGGTATGGTCCCAGATCTCGCGTCAGCACGACCGCGAGTGACCATTACCCTTATCAAAAACCCCCACCAGCAAGAACTTATCTGTGTCCGTGCAGGCACGCGCGAACACAGCGGTCGAAACCAATCTGCCAAGTGATGAGAAGACTTACCTTAAGGACGAAAACGGATGTTACGCATAGCGATGCGGCCTGGCACCGCATCCTACGAACATTTTCGTCACGACAAGGGAGTTGGACAACAGTAACAGTCACCAAGCGACGATGAGGCACGACACCGCATCCCGCATCATCTTGGCCAGAACAAGAACGCGGGAACAACATCAGTTACCGCAAGCAGTGATGCGGCCCGACACCGCATCCTGCCTACAAAGCAAGTGGGTCTGACACCACAGTGCAAGTGGCACTGTGGACAGTCACCTGTCAGCCCACATGTAAGCAACAGACTGACACCACAGCAGGACGTGGCATCACCACCATAACCGACAGGCCTGACACACCTACAGAAGGCTGTGCGGTGTCAGACTAGCCACTCAACTACCCTCCTTCACTCCTCGGCTATAAATACCCATCCCAAACCAGGTTTGAGGTATCTCTTCACAACTCTCTCACTACTACTACTATCACACTTTGCTTCCAAAGCAAATTACTGATTCTCACGCCTGAAAGTGGTAACAAGGAGCACCCCCCACCCCATCCTCCTTGTTACGAGTCACGGTTTGTTTCCTTGTGCAGGAGATCAACCAGCGGACGATCCAGCCAGTGATCCTCGGGAAGAAGGGATTAACCCTACTTGACGAGACTAGTGAATTAACCTCCTCGGTTAACCATTGTTTCATCATTGGCGCCCACCGCTACTGTTAGCACTTTTTAACACATTCCTTTCTCTCCCAAGATCATGTCTGATCGTCTAAACAACACTGTCGGGGATAGTCCAAACCCAGCAAACCTAGGGCCTGCAGGGACTACCCCTCCAGCCCCAACTATTGGCCACATTGGCACATCAACGCAAGGGGGCGCATCCCTTACGTTCGTACAAGATCTATCACAATATGCTTCTGTGATACCTCCAGGCATGAACCTCCATGCCTGGTATGACCAACAACAAGCTATGCTGGCTGCAGCATACAACAGAGCGTGTGCAGAAGCGCAAGTACCTGTCGGGCCTACACCGGCACCACATACACCTGCGGGTCGTATTCTACAATACGACGGCAGGACCCCCACGCACCAAGCCTCCCGAAGTAAGCATGAAGACCGCAGCTCCTCTTACTGCGAGGTCCGCACAATTAATGAGGATGATTACTCATACGGGTCCCGCAGCAGGGGCCCAATACATAGCCGCCTGGGCCCTCATGGCGAAAACAGGCGGCAATCTACTGCCCACCTCGGCTCCGGCATCCACAGTCGGCTGGGACCTCAGTCCCACCATGAAGGATATGGCCGTACCGATCCGGACGACCATACATACTGCGGGCAGTCCCATGCTACTAGCAGTAGACCAGGAGGATGCAATTATGTTCCTCCCACTCAACCCCGCACCACATACCTCCGCGCTACAAAGCGCCACCAGAGCCAACCCTACAGGCCGAAATCTGCGGCCGAAAACTCCAAGTTCGACCCGGAGATTGCCCACGCGATGTCATCACCACTAAATTCCCATTAAATATTGGGAAATACAATGGTTCGTCCGACCGGGACGATCACGTGAACATCTTCACCGGCGCAGGGTGCAACGGCAGGTGGGACGAGCCCACCTGGTGTCATTTTTTCCCCCCAGACCCTCACTGGTCTGGCGAGGGCTTGGTTCGATTCTTTGCCAGTGGGATCACTGGCCTCATTTGAGGACTTGCAAGCAAAGTTCCTCGCACATTTTAGCCAGCAGCGACGTCACGAACGTGATTCTATGGACGTCATGAACATCTGGCGCGGAGACAACGAATCTCTCGAGTCATTTGTCATCCGTTACAACAAAGAGTGCCTGGAGATAGGCGGCGTTGTAGACCAAATGGCACGCAACCATTTCATTCGAGCCGTCAAGGACGAAGAAATGGTTATGACCATCTCCGGAAAGGAAGGCTTGCCAAAGAAATGGGAAGACATCATGGCCGCGGTCAAGACGTACGCCCAGACTCTGCGGTCCCTCAAGCCGCACGTCACAAAGGCATTGCCCCAAGCGGAAGGCCAGTCCCCCCGCCAAAAGCACAAGCGCAACAACAAGCGCAACCAGGACACATGGCATCGCGGCAGCGATCCCAAACCATATGTACCACGTAATAACCAGCCCGACGCAAGGGCAACAATCAACGCCCAACGTGAAAACCGGGCGTCGAAGAAGGAATCTCGGGACTGTAACTGGACCGAGATCAACCAGTCGATAAGCGACGTCCTCCTTACGGATGCGCAATTCCTGCGACCGGCCCAACCGATGAAGTCCAAGAAGAACCAGGATCTCACACTCAACTGTGAGTATCACAAGGACTCGGGCCACACAACAAACAACTGCAACAGTCTCCGACTGGAGATTGAGCTAGCCTTAAAAGAGGGGAAGCTGCAACATCTGTTGCCAGCCGCGCAAAAGCAAACCAAGCGCATCACCACCCACAACGAGGGCACCTCCACGGGTAAAAGGACCATGTACGTGGCCTCAACCCACATGATCAATGGAACACGAGGGAAGCCGCGCAAGGCGGCAAGAAGACCGGACAATGACTGGAAATACGAGCAAGTTGTCTTTCCAAAAGTCCGAGGCGGAACGCGCGACAGGCGCGCCGTCGTTATCACAGGCCACTTGGCTCACTACTGCACCAAGCGACTATTCAACGACCTGGGCAGTACATCTGACATCATATACGAACAGTGCTTCAACCAGTTCGATCAAGAAGACAAGGATCGGTTGCAGCCGGTAGACTACCCTTTGGCCGGATTTGCGGGGGAAATCGTATTCCCCCTGGGCCAAATCACTTTTCCTGTGTGCCTCACCAACGGAAGGCACACACGAACGGAGGAGGTAAACTTCATGGTTTTACCTCACACCTCCAAATACGACGTGCTTCTCGGGAGGGAATCCCAAGGTGACTACAACATGATTACGTCCGTACCCCACTCTGCTTTTTTCCCAACCGAAACGGGGGTCGCGATAATCTACGCATGCAGAGAGGTCATGTCGTCGGACGAACTGCGTCCGACCAAGATAGCAACGCCTACCCCCAGCACCCAACCAGAAAAATGGGTTCTTAACGCAAGACACCCAGAGCAAACGGTCATGTTGGGTCACGCTTTGTCCCACAGTATCAGAGCGCGCCTGAAGCAGCTCCTCTTTAGGAACCAGGATATTTTTGCATGGACACCCGCAGACATGACACGGGCGCCATGCGAAATTACGCAGCATTTCTTGAATACCTTGCCAGGTATCAAGCCGGTGATCTAAGGCCAACGCCACCTTGGATCTGCAAAGAACGAGGCGATGCATGAGTAGGTCCAAGAACTGCTCTCCGCAGGCATCCTGCGTGAAGTCAAGTACCAGACTTGGTTATCCAACCCAGTCATGGTAGAAAAACCAACCGGGGATCGACGAGAAGGTCGATAACCTCGCAGCGTTTCGATGGAAGTGTTTCCTCAATTGTTACAAAGGCTATCATCAGGTACAGATGGCAATCGAGGACGAAGATAAAACGACATTCCGCACGCCTACTGGGAATTACTGTTATACAAAAATGCCGTTCGGGTTGCGCAACGCGGGTGCAACCTATCAAAAGTTGATGAACGACACCTTTCGCGGTCAAATCAGCAAAAGTGTCGAAATCTATATGGGCGACCTAGTTGTCATGAGCATGGAAGAGGATACCATGCTCACCGATATTGAAAGAACATTCCAAACTCTGCGAAGCGTCAATATGAAGCTCAACCCAGGGAAATGCTCGTTTGGAATGGAAGAAGGCAAGTTCCTTGGATTCATCGTGACCAAAGATGGATTCAAGGTGAACCCGGAAAAAGTTCAGGCGATCGAGCGCATGCCATCGCCTTCCACGATGAAAGAAATGCAACGACTAGCCGGCAGACTAGCCACACTGAATAGATTCTTAGCCAACCATGCAGCTAAGTCTTATCCTTTCATCAAGACCCTGCAGAACTGCTTAAAAAAGGAGCAATTCCAATGGACAGCAGAGGCCAAAAATGTTTTCCGGGAGATGAAAGAGTGTTTGATTCGACTCCCAACTCTAACAGCACCACGCAAGGGTGAGCCACTTATTTTGTACCTGTCTGCCGCAGACAACGCATTAGGCGCAGTACTTATAGTGGAGCGAGAGGGAGCTCAAACACCCATCTACTATATCAGCAAAATGCTCAACGACCCAGAGACAAGATACTCCATCATGGAGAAGTTGGTACTGGCACTAGTGCACGCATCGAGACGGTTACGATGTTACTTCGCAAACCACGTCATCACAGTGTTAACCAACTATAGGATTGGCCCGATCCAATCAAAACCCGATATCTTTGGGAGATTAGCAAAATGGGCAATTGAGCTGGGTGCACACACGCTGAATTATAAGCCGCGCCCCGCAATCAAAGGCCAAGTTCTAGCTAATTTCGTGGCCGAGGTACCGGCAAATCGCATTCGGGAATGCGAGGAAGAGCAAAATCCTACACCACCACCATCCTCCTCAGAAACCTGGGCACTATATACCGATGGTGCATCCAACGAGGATGGTGCAGGTGCGGGTCTGCGACTTGTCAGCCCCGATGGCCAAGAGCTTACCTATGCAATCCGCCTCGATTTCAAAAGCACAAATAACGAGGCAGAGTATGAGGCTCTACTGGCAGGGCTGTGTCTGGCAGTCAAACTCGGTGTCCAACATTTGGAGGCACACGTCGACTCACTGTTGGTTGCAGGGCAGGTGCGAGGCGACTATTCCGCAAAAGGGGATATCATGATCCTCTACCTCGAACAAGCCTTGCAACTAAAATCAAAGTTCACTTCCTTCAATATTCGCCATATCAACAGAAGTGAAAACAAGCCCGCAGATGCACTGTCAAAACTCGCATCCACTAGCTTCCAACATCTGGCAAAGGAGGTACGCATTGAGATTCTGCAGAATCCCTCAGTACCCCTGCGCCAAGTAAACGTCATCCAGTACGGGACAACATCCTGGATGACACCGATCATTGCATACCTACAATCAGGTGTTACTCCTGAAAACAAGGCAGAGGCACACAAGTTACAATACAAAGCGTGCCATTATCAAATGGGAGACGGTATTTTATACCGTAAATCATACCTGGGACCACTCCTATGATGCGTCGACCCCCAAGATGCCATGTACCTTATCAGAGACATACGTGAGGGAATATGTGGCATACACGCAGGCCCACACATGGTAGTGGCCAAAATTATGAACGTCGGGTACTACTGGCCAGGTATGCATCTGGATGCGGTCAAAGTCTTGCGCAAGTGTTTCAATTGTCAACGGCATGCTCCCAAAACCTTGCGACCCAAGAACAACCTGATCCCCGTCACCACCGCATGGCCATTTCAAAAATGGGCAATCGATGTGGTGGGACCATTTCCAGACGCACCAGGTGCGGTGAAGTTTATCGTAGTGGCTGTTGATTACTTTACAAAATGGGTAGAGGTAAAACCGCTCGCCTCAACCACTGCTATGATAACAAGTAAATTCATCTGGGAACATATCATCTGTCGTTTCGGTCTACCGATGTGCATAGTTACCGACAACAGCACCAACTTCGCTGCCGACGACTTTCAAAAATGGCTAAAGGAACTACACATTGACCACATATTCTCCTCAGTGGCGCATCCGCAAGGGAATGGCCAAGTCGAGAGTATCAATAAAAGTTTAGTCAAAGGCATCAAAGCATGATTGGGAACAGCCAGACGTGGCTGGGTCGATGAACTCCCCAGTATCCTATGGGCTCACAGGACGAGCCCAAAGACAAGTCACGGTGAGACACCCTTCAGCCTGGTCTATGGCACTGAAGCGGTGGTCCCCGCTGAAGTAGGTCTCCCTTCACCACGAATGTTGGCTATCAACAAGATAGACAATAGCGTTGAACGCAGGGTTGACTTGGACCTCCTAGAGGAAAGGCGTGAAAATGCAGCAATCAACGTGGACAAGTACAAAACCAAACTTGAAAAATACTACAATGCACGCGTCCTCATTTGTACCTTCAACCCGGGAGACTATGTCCTTCGTGACAATGAAACATCTAACGCGGAACGCCCAGGGAAACTTGCCCCCAAGTGGGAAGGACCCTACCTCATCCAAGAGGTCCTGGGCAAAGGCGCGTATAAACTACAAACGTTAGAAGGCGAACCTATCGCGCGCACATGGAATGCACAACAGCTTCGACCCTGTTACATGTAAGCCATGTTTTTACATTCACCATGTAACCTATCGGGCCGCAGGCCATATGCAAATAAATAAATGAACGATTCAATGCAATATTGTTTATTTCCTTCTATTACAAATGCGGGTTCCACTTTGCGGTATCTGCAAAAACAGATTGGCAAAATCTTCATTCGCGATACCCACACAAAGTGGTGACCACACACAAATATTGTAATAGGCTAGCAAAAGCAAAATGTTAAATGTCTATCCGGCTGGATACGCACATACGGTTTTCACAAAGCCTACACAATTCCCAAACCCTAAGGGGATAAAAACAAGAATTGACTAATGCTCATACGACAAAGGTATAGAGCATACTCAACCGCGCTTTACAGCCAGTAGAGTTCTTCATACTTGCGTATCACCTAGATATGCAAAAGGCAAATTCAGACTTAGTGCTATTCACAATAACAAGGCCGGAACCCTCCAAGCCAAGAAAAAACCATAAACTTTACAGCCTTAACCAATACTCCGCAAGAGATCTTGGCAACCGAAGAGGTAAAACACAGCTTCCACCCTCCTCAACCTTTGCCAAAAAACAAAAAATCGAAAAAAATCAAGCCAATATAGTGAGTTTCACGAATAGAAAGGTCACCATACCAATGATTTCTTCCAACCCAAAAATAGGATCGAAGAAGCCGTCAAGTCCGAACTGGCTCACTTGGTTAAAGGGGTCAAGGACAAGATGGTTTAAAAAATAATAATAATAATAATAATAATAATAATAGTGAACATGGTCGACCTTGAAAACAAAGCTTCCCACAAACGCCATCATTTCAGGGCATGGGAACATCAACATAAGGAGAGTTGCTTTCAAACCCTCTGGTGATGGAATCCAACATAGGAACCATCAAGAAACAAAAGGCTTACATTGACACCAGTGAAACCACCATAATCATGTTTGAGAAACGCTTTAACCCTCTCAGCGACGATGAACATTCAAAGTTTCAACAGTCTGAATCCTCCATCGAAGGTATCGCAGACATACCTATCAAGCCTTTAGGCCAAATAACCCATAATGTTTGTTCAACGAGAGAACAAATGGACGAACCAAACAACTCACTTTTGCGGTGATCAATATCCCTTCCAACTATGATATCATCATAGGAAGGCCAGGTCAAAGTGTGTTCGGAATGGCAGTTTCAGTTGGTCAAGGCACTGTGATGTTTCCCACTAAAAAAGGGATAGCAACCCTTCAACCTACCCAAGAAGCTTTTGTGGTTGAATGGGAAAGCTCAAGAAAGGACGAAGACGATGAACAAGGGTTGGACATAAACCCAAAATATCCTCAACAGGGGATAAGGGTAAACACTAACCTTTCCAAAGAAACCATCTCATACCTTAAAAACTTCTCTTGCACTATGTCTTTGCTTGGTGCCCAGAAGATATGACCGACATCCCTCGTAGCATTATTGAAACATGAGTTATGGATCCCACCTGATAATAAGCCCATCGTACAAAAGATGGAAAAGCTAGTTCTAGCCGGAATCCTTCGAGAGGTCAAGTACCAATCATAGGTGGCCAATCCCGTAATGGTTCGAAAACCCGACAAGTCTTGGAGAATGTATATCGATTTTAAAGACTTGAACAAAGCATGCCCAAAGAATTGCAACCCGCTGCCCCAGATAGACCTCAAGGATAACTCGCTCACAGGCTTCCCGTTCAAGTGTTTTCTTGACGCCTAAAAGGGTTACCATCAGATCCTAATGAAAAAAGAATATTAAGAAAAACCACATTCCACACTGATAAAGATATATCTTGCTATAAAAAAATGCCTTTTGATTTAAGAAATGTAGGTGCCACTTATCAACGTCTGGTTGACAAAGTGTTTGCCAGATAAATCGGCAAGAACATTAAAGCTTATGTTGACGATTTGGTGATCAAGAGCAAAACGGAATACCAAATTCTCGATAACATACAAGAAACCTTCCAAAACTCGAGAAATATCAACATGAAGCTTAAACCAGTCAAGTGCTCATTTGTAGGGCATATCATGGGGAAATAAAGCATAAAATCCAACCCTCAAGGGATGTGATAACAAGAAAGACTTTCGATGGAAAGCTTACAGCTTTGAAGCGTTTCACCTCAAAAGGAAGCCTTCAACCAAATGAAGCAACACTTGGCTTCACTCCCAGCCATTTTGGCTCCGGAAACAGGAGAAACAATCTCTGTCTATCCACTAGGTTGCTGAAAAAACCATAAGTACGACTCTAATCATTGAACGAAATAAAGTTCTGATACCCATTGACTTTTTCAAAACTTCAAAATTAGCAGAAATCAAATATTCTTCTTAGAAAAAACTTGCTCTAGCCCTAGTCCAAACGGCTAGAAGGCTTCAAAGGTACTTTCAGTCACACCCGATACAAGTGGTCACTAACTAACCTATTAAGAATGTGCTTAAAAAATCACCTATGTCCTGAAAAAAGCTGTCAAAGACCAAGTCTCAGCTGACTTCATCATATAAGTCCCTAAAAAAGTCACAACGGAAGTCAATACAACCTCCACTGAACCCTCTGACCCCCATACCTGGAAGCTCTTTACCGACGAAGCTTCAACCATTGAAGGGTCAGGAGCAGGGCTAGTTCTAATTGATCCTAATGAATTGGAATTCACGTATGCCCTTCGTCTTGAATTTCAGACTACAAACAACAAAGCTGAGTATGAAGCATTGATTGCTGGGCTCAAGCTTGCAAAAATATGGGTGTCAAAATGCTTCAAGTCTTCACAGACTCGTTGCTTGTTTCAAACCAAATAAGTGACAGCTACACAGCCAAAGAAATGGGGGTTCAAAAGCTTCAAGTCCTCACAGTCTCTCTCAAGCTAAGACAATAACAGCTACATAGCAAAAGAACCCAACATGTATTAGTACCGAGAGAAATCAAAGGAATTGATGAACACATTTCAAACATTTTCCATCAAAAAAGTTCCAAGATCTCAAAACAAGAGAACTAATGCACTAAGCAAACTTGTATCTCCTACGTTTTGCCCACCTCACCAAGAAGGTACTAATTGAGGTGTTAAAAACCTCATCCATCCAAAGACTTGAGGTTCAAGATGTGATCACTAAAAAAGGGCCAAATTGGATGACTCCCATTGAAAGGTTCCTCAAAATGGTAAATTACCTAATGACCAGACTGAGGCTAAAAGGGTTCGTATCAAGTCAAGGCAATATGTGGTACAAGGAGATATCCTTTACAAAAAGGATACCTTGCACCACTACTTCAATGCGTTGGCCCAGAACAAAGCCAATATCTGATCAAAGAGGTTCACGAAGGGATATGTGGGGCTTATTGTGGCCCAAAATCGGTAGTGTCAAAGTAGATGAACCTCAAACACTTTTGGCCTTCCATGCATCGAGATACCTCCGAACAACTGCGAAAGTATGAAGCTTGTCAGTTACATGCTCCGGTACCCAAAAGCCTCAAACATGACCCCGTTCCCATCTCCTCGGTTTGGCTATTTCACAAGTAGGGAATAAACATCGTTGGTCCATCCCCACTAGCCAAATGAGGAGTCAAGCTCTTATTGGTAGCCGTGAACTACTTCACCAAGTAGCCAAAAGTAAAACTATTGGCAAAAATCTCAGGGAAACAGGTCATTGATTTCGTTTACGAAAACATAATCTGTCGTTTTGGGCTCTAGGGGTACTAGTCACGGATAACGGGAAGTAGTTTTCCGAGAAGCCTTCTAGCTCCCGGTGTAAGGAGTTCAGAATAACCCAAGTATTCATCTCGGTAGCTCACCCACAATCCAACGGCCAAGTTAATAGGATAAACAACAACATTGTTGAAAGGATTAAATCTCGATTGGAAAGATACGCGACAACTGGCTCGAATAGCTTCCCAATGTGCTATTTGAAATTCGAACAACCAAGAAAACGAGCCACAAGAAAACACCCTACAGCCTAGTGTTTGGATCAGAGGCTGTAATCCTAGCTGAAATCGGAGTAACAACACAAAGAACATTTAACATCGACCTCGAGCCAAATAAGAAAGAGACGATGTTGAATTTGGAACAACTCGAATAGGCTCATGATTAAGCAGCCATACAAAAAGCAAGGCACAAGCAAAACATGGAATTTCATTACAATACACGGGTGAAGCATGAACACTTCAAGCCTGGGGACCTTGTGCTTCGAAATAATGAGGCATGCAAGAAAGAAAGCCAAGGAAAGCTTGGCCCTAAGTAGGAAGGGCCATACACTATCCTTAAAGCCCACAAAAGGGGATCATACAAGCTGGCAGGTCCGCAAGGCAAAAAGCTTCCCCGCCATTGGAATGGCAAAAACCTTAAAAGGTTCCATGTTTAACCAACACGTATTACAAATAGTTCCCAAAAGTTGTTCTATTCCCCTAGTAATCAAAATACTTTGAAATGAATGAACGATGAATCAAAGTTTGACTTTCTATCCTATAATCAGGTTGAGAACCTAGCAAGAAACTCCATGGTAAGGGCCATGTAAGGGGATGAGCTCCCAGGCCACATCGCTCAATAGGTTCAAGGGTTGAATGGACCTATATAAGGGGTGAGTTCCTAAATCAATACAACTCCATGAGACTCATAGAAATCTTGAAAAACATGTCTCATAGACGGGTTTGAACAGCCTACACCAAATGTTCCTTAAGCCCCAACATTGGCTTACGAACCAAAAAGACTCTAAGTGAATGTCATACATAGGATAGAGGTTGTATCTTCTTGTTAAAAATATCCTAAGGCTAAGTGACTGCAGCACTGAACCCTTTAAGGTATAAGTAACATAAGATGCACCGCCCAAAACAAAGACAACATACAAAACCAATAAAAACACAAGGGAGTAAACAGAACAACACAATAGACATAACAAGATAAGTTAAAGATAGCAAGGGCCATACTGGCCATCAAACATAAAACATTGTCCACAAGCCTGCCAGGCTTTAACCACCAAGGGACCTAAACGGTTCCCTTAAAATAAAAGGATGTTCAAACAAACAATCCATAACATTGTTCGACATGCTAAGAATACTACAAATCAAAGTTTCTTCTTCACTTGTCAGCATCAGAGATGGTAGACTTTGCTGCATCATCTTTATTCGAAACCCCATCATCTTGGGTGTTTTTAGCCATCCTCTTTTTCCTCCCTACCACACCCGTTATCTCGGAGGCTTCAAGGCTTGAACCCTTTGAGCCCTCACCACCTTCAGAACACGTTTCCTCGCTATCTCCGGAGCAAGGACGTTTCTTCGAGAGGGAGTTCAACACTTCGTTACAAACAGCCTCATTAAGGCCCTTGGGTTTTAGCTCCTGCAAGACAGGCAAAGGTTTACCAAAACACTTGGAGACTTCACCCACATAAGGGTAAATAATATGCCCTACCTTCAAAACAGTTTCCTTGAAGGCTTCGAAGGCTTTGGGTTGAAAAAGAGAATACTTTTCCTGAGGTTACCCAGGCTCACAAAGCTTTGTAACCAGCAAACAAACCTTGGTGTCTCCCATGAGCAAGAAGCTCGGTGTACACATCACCCAAGACCTTTTTGAACTCCGATGAATGGAGAAGATACTTAACCACTTGCTGGAATCCATACTCAATGAGCCATTTATTATCACTAGTTGCCTGGGCAAGTGATGCCTTTAACCCTTCTTTCTCCTCTAATAAGGCCTTTTTCTGAACCTCCAAGGCAGCCTTATCGATCCTGATTTAAACCCTGTCAGCTTCCAAGCATTTTTCCAATCCAACCACCTCAGTCTTGTGCTGGGAAGAAAGCTCATCAATACTCAACATCAGCTTTTCTCCCTCCCAGCATAACCCTCTGCCTCCTTCTTTAGAGTAGCTAGTAAAGCCTTTATCTCATCCCTCTTCTTCGAGAAGACATCATATTCTCGCATCCTCTTGCGAAATCGGGATACACCCTCTGGAAGCAAGGCAACAAGGTTACAAGCACCCATTACCATTTTTCGAAATCATCAGGTCATCACCCATAGATGAGCAAGAACCTCGAACAACAGGAGAATCAAAGTGGGTAAGAACATCCTCACAAACGGATGAAGGCTTGAAGCTGTCATCAACTGTGACCTTCCAATCCGGCACATAAACCTCCCCTGGATTAACATTGGTGGAACCTTCAACACCCTTCCCGGAACCCTTCAAGCTCACAACCTTTTTACCCGCCAAACCACCAAGGGCCGTCCCTTGTCCTTTTTTTATTTTCCCCAACCCCAGCTTCTAAATCATCTGAAGCCTCTATGTCATTACTTAGTTCCATCGGCTCGGAAGCCGATGGTGGGTCAGTAGTCTTTATCAAACAACAGCTTGAACGACGAGTAGAGACTTTGGAAGCAACAACTTTCGTGAAACCCTTGACATTGAGAACGTTCACATAGCCTGAACCCTCGAACCTATGTTCAGTGCCCCTAACAACAACATCTTCGCCGGATGTAGCCTCGGAATCTCCAAACACAACATCAGATGTGTCATCGCTCTTGATAAAGTCTATGGCAAACATAACTGCAACAAATAAAAATATAACATAAGCAGAAAATACAAAATATCATACCTTGATCATCTCTCACGAGCACAGGGTCACGATCCGGCTTGTCCCACAACCTGCTAACATCCATCAGCACTAAAAGATGTTCGAGAAAGGGACAAAGCCTAGAAGGACACCTCCTAATAAACTTCAACAACCATCTATCTCGTGTTTGAAAGGTTCAAGCTCATTCAAAACAGCATAAGGGTGCCTCCAAACAAGCCTGAAAGGAACAATGGACTCAGAAATCCAAGAAAATCGGTCCTTCCAAGAACCAAGGGTAGTAACCATAGACGAAATTAAACACACATCAAACTGAGATGTTTCAAAGGTAAAACAATCGCATTTCTTGGCTAACTGGAAGAAACGGCGGAACAACAACAACGATGGGTCATACCCTATCGCTGGACACAAAACATCAAAGTGTAAAACCCTAGCAAGACCTTAAGGGTATAACTGACCAAACGACACACGATAATACTCTAAAACATTCAGAACAAAGACCGAAAACGAATGACCCAAGTTGGAAAACTCAGCAATAAAGAGCAATCGAACTACGGGACACTAATCGATCGATTTGCCAAAACCCAGAGCCACCGGATTAAACTTTAGATCGATCCCCCATTCTTTACAAAAAGCCTCAACTTCCTCTTAAGTAAGACAAGTTGAAGCCTTCAAAGCCTTAAAGCCTTCAAGCCTTAAAACCTTGAAGCCTATCACATCTACTATCATTTCGAAATTCAAATCTCAAAACTCAAACGCCTTAAAGCCTTGAAGCCTTTAAGCAATAAAAAATAATGTGTAAAAGTCAGAAGCATTTGAGCTTACATCCCAAACACCTCTGACTTGGGGGGCTGATGACGGGGGTAGCCCAAATCTCAATAAAATGACTAATATACAAAACAGCTTAAAAGGTTAAAAGGTTGAGAGGTTCAATACGCGCAAACTCAGGTGAACAGTAAAAAGGACAAGCACAGTGTCCGGTCACACCAGCACTTAACGTGTGAACCATTTCTGCACAGACAGAACATGTGCATAGAGAACACCCTTTTGTCCGCAGGTCCAAACCGTTCAACCCCTAAAAGGGTAAGACCCTCACTGCAAGCCAGGTTCATTAGTTAAAGGTTTCTCCTTTGAGAAACCTCTTCCCCTATAAATTGCAGCCCATGCCAAACATATGGGACACTTCAGAATCAGCTGAAAACCATCTTAACTCTCTGATTCTCCTTCTCCTCTCAAGAACAAGCTTCATGCTTGCTTCTCTTTTTCTTCTCCCATGAGAACTAGCTTTATGCTTCTCTTCTTCACATCAAATAATTCATCTTCTCCAACGATTACGTTCTAGGCTGGTTTCATATCAGTCTAGAATTCAAGAAGAACAACAATAACACTAATGAACCTCTCTCCACGTCTTGCAAACGTGGGGGGACCCCACGACCTGCGTTAGGCTAATCGAAACCCTTGAACCCTTTTACCCGGAGATATCGACGGTAATCAATGATGGGAAAGTCCGTTGGTGATTTTTCTTTGTACATAGTCAATTTATGGTAGCGAAAAATTCATTCTTGATGATTTTCAAAACTCAATAGAATCAACGACCGTCAATGTTTTATAACATGGCTCGGGCTTGTCAATCAAACGATGTCAAATAGATTTGATGTGTTGGGTCGGGGCCAATCATTTTTAGGACCAAACTTTGCTCAAGAAACTTTTGACTCCATGGAAGAAAACTTTCACCATGTTAGAGATCATTATATTAACTAAGGAATGGCATAAAAGTTTTAATTTATGCAATTAAGGGACAAGTTAAGAGTTACATTATACTTGAAAACTACAAATGTCCACGATGTTAGATCTATTATGGTCACAGGATGATGTGTCGAACCCTCAAATATGGCACAGCCCTGATGTTCTATGTTGTTGTAATGCTTCTGTTCGGTATACTTGTAGTTCTTGTGCAATTGAGATGAGCAAGCCAACTCACATACTTCTTTGGCTAAATAAACTTATATTTTCTAGTCGAGCTAGCGAACTAGATTTTTAGTCGATGCAAGCTCGAGTTTAAGATTCTAGCTTAATTTTAATTTGATCCTCATTAATTAGCGAGCTTGATATAAAGTTCAAGGTGAGCTCAGTATGAAATTTGTGTTGATTATTAGGTATATATTTGTTAAACCATAGGGATGCATGGGATGTAGTTTCTTATTGTGATTTGTGAATGGTACATCAAATATTTTAATATTCCTAGCTGCAAGTTTCTGATCTGGACTGGAGGCTGCATCGAGAAATCCTGAAAAATCATGTAAACATAGCAACAGCACAACAACAAATGTTTCAAGACCCTCTACTGTTTCATTGCTTCATTTAAATACACAATGCATTACTTTATAATGGATTTTTAATTATATATTTATCTACTTTAGTTGAAGTTGGATTTATATCAAGTAGCATTCTTATCTTGTTTGTGAAATCTCAAGGTGAGGCTCTTTATCAATCCATTGCTTCTAATTAAGTATCATTTTAATTTAATCCGAAAGTTCATAACAGAAAATAACTTCACCTAAGCATCGGTTCATTCATTCGATAATGGTGTATACCTAAAGAATAGAAAGAAACAAAATTGTAATGGGACGTGATAAGCTAAAAGCGCGCCACAATTAGTCCCGCATTGTCAGGAAGGCCTCTTACTAAACCCGAAGCTTTTTAAATGTAATGTTGGCACATTGGCTAAGAAACCAGTATGATCCCAAGGTTTAATCTTTAGACTAGCAAGGTTTTCAGCCTTAATCTTTGGTTTTAGCCTAAAACTAAACTGGCACAGCTCAAGTTACATAAGTGATGCGGGCCCAAGTGTGGAGGAGCGGGCCATCTTGTATTTGGAGGCCCAAGATCGCGTAACAAAAGAGGCTTCACTAAAATGGCTCTAACTTGGGCTACGGGGGTCCGTTTTGGGCGTGTGACCAGGCGAAACGAACGTGAGAACGAGCTCCATCTTGCTGCAAAAGTCTATGGTAGTTTGGGTCCTCGTCTGGGCCAAAAATCGCTTATTTCTATTAGTTATTTGCATTTTTATGTTTTTTGAGGTATTTTGGGCATTTTGTTTTTGGGCTTGTGTTTGGCCCGTTATCTTTTTTAGGCCCATTTCGATTTTATGTTCTTATTTATATGTCCCTCTAGTTATTTGAACAATCAGATTTTAATTTTGAGTAAACTCATATTTCACTTCAAATTCCGTGCCCTTTGGGTTGAATTTTGGGGTTGGGGAAGAACTACACGGGTATTCGTAGAATCAACGTGTTTGATCTTCATTTTCGTATCACACGCCACATCAATAAGCGATAGCTGTTTTAAAACGTAAGTAGATGATGAAAGGTTGAAATTTAATGGGCAAATTTTTTTTTGAGTAAAATGCACGGATAATCCCTGTGGTTTTCCAAAATAACACCTATAGTCCCCAACTTTTGGAAATTACATCGGTGCTCCCTGTGGTTTGACAGTTTGTTACTCGGATAGTCCCTGGACTGGATGACGGTTAGTTTTCTCCGTTAAGTGGATGTGAAATGACAAATTTACCCTTCATCTTCTCCACTATATAAAAACAAAACAACCCCGCCCCAACCCCTACCTTTCTCAGTGTTTCGCCCCACCATTAACCACCACCCACCTCCCACCTTCATGTTTAGAGAGAAGACGGTGGGTGACGGTGGTTAAAACCTAAATTCATAAATTGTACAGAAAGATTGAATGAATCGGCGATTCATATTTGAATTACAAAACCTGAAAATTAGCGTACCTGATTATACCGTCTGAAAACATCATCCAGTCCAATAAATCAATCAACAAAGTAATAGCCCTAAAAATTACTTTCATATGAATTTACATGCCACAATTCACGAATAGATGTAAACTACAGTATAAATAAAACTATTAACTATCATTGACTTCCAATCACAAACAACTGATAACTAATCACAAACAACGGATGATTAATACAAAAAAAACCTCACTTAACAAAGACGCTAAAGGTGTTGATAGCGGTTGTGACACCAGTGCAAGAGTAGCTAGAGTTGTAGAGGATGTCTGAAATAAAAAAGACGTTGATGTTCCAGTAGAAGCAGCGGCTAGTGAAGGTGTAGTAGTAGATGAAGTTACAGAAGAGGAGGCTGTTACATTGCCAAACGAGAAGCTAGAAGATGAAAACCCTAGGGTGGAAGATGAAGTGTGTTGAGTTGTTATTTTAGTTGAGAT
Source organism: Helianthus tuberosus (assembly GCA_030545235.1). Taxonomy (NCBI): domain Eukaryota; kingdom Viridiplantae; phylum Streptophyta; class Magnoliopsida; order Asterales; family Asteraceae; genus Helianthus; species Helianthus tuberosus. The sequence goes on from CM060358.1 coordinate 148,582,889, forward strand.
TGAGGTAGATGATGATCCAAATGCAGTATTAGTTGAAGACGATGAGAATGAAAACGGCTATGAAGATGAAGACGAGACGAATGTTTAGAGAGAAAGGTGGGGGTGGGTGGGGTTGGGGTGTGGTTGTTTTGTTTTATAGAGTGGAGAAGATGAAGGGTAATTTTGTCATTTCACATCCACTTAACGGAGAAAACTAACCGTCATCCAGTCCAGGGACTATCCGAGTAACAAACTATTAAACCACAGGGAGCACCGGTGTAATTTCCAAAAGTTGGGGACTATAGGTGTTATTTTGCAAAACCACAGGGACTATCCGTGTATTTTACTCTTTTTTTTCTAACTAAAACTAAAAGAAAAGGAGAAATAAATAATTAAAATATGTGAAAATATAAGAAATTTCATAATAGGTTGTCTATAACTATAATTAAAAAAGTAGACATTAATTCGTAGCAACTTATTTAGGTGTTGTTTGTTTTTTCTGCGGGAAAAGGTCTGCAGTCTGCAGACCACATCTGCAGGCATCTGCAGGAGAAGAGGGTTTGTTTTTTTTTCTTCTACAAAAACACTTTTCACACACAACACACACATGACTGAAATCAAGTAATTATCAAATAAATCAACTGAGTTTTGATAGCATCGATGTTTGAACAAATTAACAGATCTGGAAAAAACATTTGTTATAATAAATTCAGCAAGAACAAAACCTCAAAATCGGCCAAGAATAAAACCTCAAAATCAGCCAAGAACAAAACCTCAAAACATTTGCTAGCAAATTACCCATTTGTTATAAAAAATTCAGCCAAGAACAAAACCTCAAAATCAACAATTGTATCTACCAATCTATTATATTAGCAACAAATTACCTTAGATGTTGGAGGATGAGTGGAGATACAAGGGGGGTGCGTTGTGGAAGGTTTCAGATCGGCGGTGGTGCTCGGCGGTAGAGAACGACTCGGCGGTGGAGAACGACTCGGCGAGGGGTGGAGGGCGGCGTGGCGGCGGCTGGAGGTGGAGGAGCAGGGGAGGTCGCTGATGAATGGAGGAGCAGGGGAGGTCGATGATGAATGGAGAATGGGAACTAGGGTTTGTGTGTTTGGAAGAGGTTGAAGGGATATGAGAAGAGGTAAAACAAGATCTGCCCGAGGAAGAGGTTCTGAAGAGGTTTTTTAATGAATTGTCTTCTGAAAAACAAACAAGCTTCTGGACCCTATGTCTGCGCGTGGTCTGCTTGGTGATGACAAAAGAGGTCCTGAAGCTCTTTTAACAAAAAACAAACAGCACCTTACTGTATCATGGTAGGGATATCTTACTGGCCCCAAAAGTACTGATTTCGAAATTACCTAAAATAGATGCATGTACTCAAAGTGCTCGGTAGAGTATGGTATGGCATTCTGAAAGTAAAAAGTGGTAAAATACAATACTGTACCGAAAATACTGATCACAAAAAACATAAAATGAGTACCGAATTGGTACCTAAATTTGATCACTTTGGTACGGTTTGGTATCGATATTTTTTGGGTTCTAGTACCAATTGTTCATCTCTAAATCACGGAGTAAGGTAAAAGCTTTCAAAACAATTTAGAGTAAACCTCCATTTACAACTCTGTGGTTAGTGGCAAAAAAATTCAGACGCCCCTAAAGAACTTATTGTCATTTACAACCTTGACCTTTAAAAAGCGCTACATTGTACAATGTTCTATTAGTTGATGTTTATGCTACAATGTACAATGTTCTATTAAAAAGAGGCATTGTTCTAGAGGTGATCGTGGTGGTGTTATGTTGATTATCGCTAGAGAACTTGTCAGAGGGGAGAGGATCGCCGGTTGTGGTTTTGGGGAAATGTGGATGTTTTTTTTATTGTGAAGACAAAATTGGGGGCTTAAAGATAGGGTTGGGTTGAATGTGAAATGACGACATTGCCTCTCCGGTCAACAGTAACATACTAGTCAACTAACAGAACGTTGTATATTGTAGCGCATTTTAAATGTCGAGGTTGTAAATGGCATAAGTTCCTTAGGGGCGTAAAATTCATTTTCGCGCCAAACCCAGGGTTTTAAATTGAGGTTTACTAAAAATGATATTGGAGTGTAGAGAAACTAAGGACAACTGCGTATATAGTTTTTTACAAGTTATGAAAAAAATTAAAAAATAAATGAGTCGAAGGTGTATATTACTGGTACTTGTTAGGTTATGTAAGATCTTCTGATGATGCAAGTCAAACCCCAATGAAACCATCTTCCCAACCTGATGGAATAAGTTAAAGTACATTCAAGGGTCCAGAAATTCCCCCCTTTAAAGCTTTAAAAAAAAAACAATTCAAACTCCTGGAACAAAACTGCGATTTTTTTCTTTTAAATAATCTGAAATAAAGTTTTTCTTTGATAAATTCTATCTTTGCATCAATATTACAAAACTATTCCGCATCAGTGAAGTCGACTTTTATTTACAATATTCGACGTTTTAACTAATAACCGAATAAGGTGTAAATGATTCAAAAGAGAATAAACTGATATGTAATAGTTAAACTTAAAACTAATTATTGTAAAAACCCAAGTTAGTTAATTGATCTGTTTAATTTATAATGGTAGAAACAAATCAATTTCATCTTCAAATTTTAGATGAATTCTTGAGATGTTCTAACAAAATAGTGTAACAAAATAAAGAATGTTAACATGAAATTTAGAATTTAACACGTGTATCAACACATGTTCTTTTTCTATCTTACGTCGCTTATATATTTTTTATTCTTAAAAAGGATTCAAAAGTAAGAAACTGTTGAATGACTTTTGTAGAAAAAAGTATAGTGTTTTTTTATAATATTTCCCCTATCAAGGCTGGTGGGTATGAGATAGTGTCCCCCTCCATCTCAGCAAATAACAACCAATAGTCCTCCCCCCCACCCACACCCACACCCACACACACACTATTGTCTAGGCGCCATTGAACTCTCGCCAGCACAAACGAAGCGCCATTGAAAGAAAGTGGTGAGACCCATGTTTTCAACCGATCACCTTTTTTTTGTTTTATTATTTCTCTTTTTTTCTTTTTTTTTCTTTTTCATTTATTAGTAAGTGGATTTTATTCTATCGCATGAGTGTTATTTAAAAGGGCTAGCAGACCCCCATGTCTATGTGACGTAGACGTGATAATAAGGTGGCACAATTGTAACACCCCAAAACCGAATTATTAATTTGCTAGTTTGTTATCATGTTTAACAAAAAGAGGTATAATAACTAGGTTAGTAAACCTAGTTAAATGCCTAGCAAATTAAGTAAAGGAATGAAACCTGTGGCAACTATGATGGGTGATAAACTTGAGGGACTAGGATTGCCAAATTTGAAACTGAAATTAATTAAAACAAAATTAAATCACACACACACACACAAGGTGTGTGTTGCGATCGTACAGGAGAAGGGAGCAAAGGGGTGTGAACCCTAAACCTCAAGAAATCATCAAATTAAAAGGGAAATTGAAGGCTAGTTGACTGCATGAATTAAGAATGGTGATCACCTAAGTATTTCCTACATCAAGTAAGTCGAATTTTGCAATTTGGTGATGTTTGATTTAGAGGGTTTAGTGTAATTCGTGAATGTAATGCTAAATCTAGTATGAATGATGGTTGCTATGGCTGTGTAGACATCAAGATATGTTAAATTTTGAATATGAACATGGATTAGGCAAAACCCACTTGCATGTCAAGGAATGGCTAGAAATTTTGAGATTTCTACATGTTAATTTGGTTGTTGTTGATGATCTTGTTATGAATAATCGATGTCACAACCATATGTTCATAGTTAGGATGAAATATTGTTATGAACTTGATTGATTGTTAATAAGTTATGTGAAGAATTAGTAGGAATCACGCTTTAAAAGCTTGTACATAATGTGTTACAAATGCGAAACCCGCCAAGTGTTCGATGAAATGCCTAAGAGAACAAATTTGTGAAATTGTATGAAAGTTGTGGGTGAGTATGTATAGAAAGTGTTTTTAGTGTAGTCGTTAACAAGATAATATGTGAAGTGTGCTTTAGGTGGGGTCCATACGAAAATTCGGATTTGAATAAATGGTTTGGTAAAATTATGCATTAGGGACTTGTACCTTGTGCTTAAATGGCGTGATGCTCACCATGTATTTGATGCGCTTGATTTATGGTAATCAAAAGTGAATGTGTACGAATGCGAAACGAATAGCTTATTTATAAGTAATGATGTCGGAGTTATGTCGTGTACGTATCTATGATAATAAATTTGACTAAGTAAATGTTGAACAATGTGGTTGTCAGTTCATGTTTTATGCGTGATAAAGTTTGACTATTAAAAGTTTATGTAGTTAAGAGTTGAAAATGGATGCGATATGAATGATCATGCGTGCTAACTATGAAATGGGTATAATGACTTGAAAGGATAGGAAACCTAAATTGACATGGACTCAAGTATGGAAGGCTAACGGATTAAGAGGAAATGAGGAAGCTATGCACAAACTCGGACGCATGAGGTAAGTGATTTCCATAACCACTTCTTGGTTTGTTTAAGTAATATAATGTTTAATTATTAAGTTTATATGAAGTTGAGGTCAAATCAATAGATTATTTTGATAAATGCATGAACGGGTCGAATAATTCGTAGACGAATAATAAGCCGAACATGTATAAGTTAAGAAATTCCTTAACTCGGATGTTGGATTTCAAGTTCACATGATAGAATATTAATTTACAATAATGTAGGAAGAAACGTGACGCAAAACGGATGAAAAATGAGAGAGTAATGTCCGTTTCGGTAAGAATTAATGGCTAGGAAAAGTGCAGAGTTGACACGGCCGGGTGGTGAGCTGACACGGCCGGGTGAAGGTTCTGTCAAAAATATTATTTATATGATTTATGCATCGTAAGCTTCGGTATATTATCCGTGGACTACGATGGGCCTCCCAAACATGATTTCGAGTGTTTCCTTGACGATTATAAGTTGTAAACCCAAGTCTAAGCCTCATATAATTTATATATGAGTATGATAGATGTATGTAATGAAGTCGGACATGTATTAGATGTAAATGGTATACAAGAATGCGTGCAGAACACGTAGGTATGAATACATGCTTGTAGGTGTGATTGAATATATATTAGGTATGTAGATGTGTATGATTGTAAGTATGTATGTGTGCAAGTATGTGTGAATGCATGATTTGGATGCATTTGAGAATTAGCGTTACTAATAATGCCCTTGGGTTTGGAATGTAAGTTAATTAGATGAATTTAAATGGTTGACGTCCTTTTTACGAAGATGTAGTACTTGAATATGTTGAGATTACGGGTTGCTAACCAAGTTATTATTGAGTATGTTTGAAAGTGCAGGTTTATGAATGTCGGACTTTCGAAGTGTTGATATAATAATGAAACGGTTGAATGCTGAAAGGATAATCAGGTTGAAGTAACTTATGCGGTTAGAATATGCTATGGACGTTTTAGTTTATACAACATTTTATGTTTGGTCGTCATCATCTACTAACGGGTTAGTTGTATGAAAATATATGTCATACCCATTTAATTGGGTAATCGAATGCGTGAGAGAAATGAAAGTACATACACGAATGGAACTAAAGTGACGGTTTTATAAGCAAATAAGTATAACGACTAACTTTTTAAAGCTTTGTTGTTGAATGTAGGTAAATCCTCAATTCAGGCGGCTTGGAGAATCGGAGCGAGCGCGTGTTCATGTTATGTCATACCAAACGCTTCCGCTAGCTTGTACAAATGTTTTTGGTCCAAAATTTATTGTATTGGTTCTTAGAAGTATTTTGTCGAATGAATCGTAGATTTGTATCTAGTTTGATTATGTTTAAAACAGGGGTATGCTCGTTTTATGGACGGGTCATGCCCAAATTTTGTTAAATTAATGCACACGCGTTATTGAAATCATCGTTTAATATTCCGAAAAGTTGGACACTTTTAAGAAAATTTTTATATTTCTAGTGTCCTTTAGTCGTCTTTTATTAGACGCGAAGCGGACCTTACAAGTTGGTATCAGAGCCTAGGTTTGAGGGATTCGAGCAAGAGTAATAGTGCTTGAACTCAAACCGAAGGCTCGTGCAAAAGTGTGCTCGCTCCGAGATCGTCAATGAGGTAAAATTTTATGTTTTTGTTTCATATAAGTATGTATAGTGTGTTCATGATGAATAATTAAGTTAAGCATGCAAAATAGTAATAATGGGGGTTAAACATTGGGTTTTATCTGATCTGGCGTCGCACACAGGTGTGTCGTTGAGTGACACAGCTGTGTGGACCCTTGATGCTTGTTGCTGAGATCAGGGTGTGTAGCAAGACTGACACAGCTGTGTGACATTGTACTCAGATAATCAACACAGCTGTGTCTGTACAAATTTTCAGCGATTCAACCAAAAGAAGTTCAGCAGCGTTTCAGCAAACGGGAGGCCGTCGCCGACGGGCTCCTGGCCGTCGCCGACGCCCCCCATAGTCCTGACGCCCTAAGTGTCTGCCGACGGGCAAAAGTGGCCGACGCCACATTCCAGGACCCGTCGCCGACGGGTGTAAGGCCGTCGCCCACGGCTTGTGGAGTAACAATCTGCTGAAAATTTTATTTTAGTATTATTTTCGCGTTCCGAGTTACCGGGTGGTCCGAAGGCCCATTCGAATGTTTATGTAGGGTCCAAATAATGCCTAATAAGATGTATCTAACCACACTTTTAGTGGTTACGATGGAAAGAAATTTGTAAAGGCCTTGTTTTCGTACTTTGAGTTTCTAAATTTTCTAAAAGCTTAATGAATGTTCGTGTAAGATCTATATAAGGCCTAGTATGACATATGTGACCACGATTAGTGGATAAGATAGACGAAATATGCTAATCATTTATTTATATGCTATTCATAAGGCCAAGAGCACGCGGGTTATGTGAAGGGTAAGCGCAACTGTTCGGAAGGAATGATCCGTGAATGCGGTCTAGGACCGGCATCAAAGCAAGTAATAAGACGAATTGACCCCTGGTACGTATACTCAACGCGTGGATGTATGAAATAGTATAATTAGGCAAGTGAAAGAAAATTCTAAATGAATATAACAACGACATGGTAAAGTAGTTTTAAAAATGTAACACGTGCCGAAACTTAATTCTTCGGGCGTAATGTGGCGATTACGCGAAGACATAAAACTAGTACGTGGATTGTGTACCTGGCCAGTACACAAGAAACGTATGACGTTCGTGAGACCGCGATAATTGTTACATGTATGTCTGTTAGAATTGGGTAGCAGGTGGGCGTACGGGTGAAATGAGTAGTAAGACTCTCGGGAGATTGAGAGTACTACGTAAGAGTATAAAAAATGCAAGTGATGAGAATAAAATGTTGAATCCGTAAGAAAGTACGGATCAACAATGTATGAATGCAATGCTTGAATCCGCGAGACTGATTCAAGGAATAAAAGATACGAATGCAATGCTTGAATCTGCGGGACGGATTCAAGGAGTGAAAGATACGAATGCAATGCTTGAATCCGCGAGACGGATTCAAGGAATGAAAGATACGAATGCAATGCTTGAATCTGCGAAGCGGATTCAAGGAATGAAAGATACGAATGCAATGCTTGAATCCGCGGGACGGATTCAAGGAGTGAAAGATACGAATGCAATGCTTGAATCCGCGGGACGGATTCAAAGAATGAAAGATACGAATGCAATGCTTGAATCCGCGAAGCGGATTCAAGGAATGAAAGATATGGATGCAATGCTTGAATCCGCGAGACGGATTCAATGAATGAAAGGCATGAATGCAATGTTCAAATCCGCGAAGCGGACTTAAGGTATAAAGACGAAAACTAGTCTACATAAGAAGAGTCAATAGTTTGACCATGATTGCGTCAAACAAGTCATATAAGTAAATGTAAAGCAAATGAACAAAGGAACGATAAGAATGAAGATATTCGAATGTGAAGTAATTACGTACCAAACAAATAACTGTTCCTTAAGTGATATGATTCAGTTTATGTTTGAACTTCTATATATATATATATATATGAATATATTTATGCAAATGCGTTTCGTACAAGAATGGTCGAGAGGGCAAATGGGTCATACGGGTCAGATGGCGATCGCCATTTGAACTCGGTAGCTAATGTTTTGATTGTTAAGTTTTATACTCATAGGTAAGCTTGATGAATGGACGCGCAATGTCACTAACCGGAAAGGAATAATTACCGTAAGGTATGGATAACGAATCAATGGAATTTACTTCCGTCAGGTACGTATAAAAAGGGTTGTAACTTTAGTATGAGGTTATGACTCGACTAGAGAGGAATGCGTCAGAGTAGAATATGTATATACAAAACCGCAATGAAAAATGTGAAGTGAACTTCTAAATGTTCGTAATGATCGTCGGGTGGTATTGAACCTGAATGCTCATAACTGTGGAAATTCTGATAGAATATAAGAGACGGCAAGTATCGTTAAGAAATGCTAACTTTGATGCTCGGCTTGTTGGCCATGTTCATTTGAACAAGATATTGTAGAAAAGATACGCATGGCATGAATAACAATAGTAACCATGGAAATAATACTTAGTCTTCGAATTAAGTACAAATAAGTAAGTTTAAGAAGGCTGATTTTGATTGAAATAATAAGTCTTTGAATGATTATAGTATGCATATGATAATGTATTGACCCCCCCCCCTATGAGTTTAAAGGCAATCAAAAGTAATGATAGAAATGGAATGTTGGGATGGCTCGTGGTGAACAACATGAAAGATAACACAGGATGTATGAACAGTATGAAATAAACCGATTTATTTCGATTAGCAAATATATAAATATAATATGCTTAAATAGGAAGTTAGAAATAAGCTGCAGACTTAGGATTGTACGATTAATAATTGTATATAATTGGAATAAATTCGATGAAGGTAACGCTAGTGATGATATGTGCTAAGAGCTAGTATTATAAAGTAAAAGACACTAATAAGAGCTCTGGAGCAGAATCTAACATAAGTATTGTGGATGAACAAATTGAAAATGGGGTAACAATAGAATTGGTTTGGTTTGAATGAGAAAGGTTTCGGGGACGAAACCTCATTTAAGCGGGGTAGACTTGTAACACCCCAAAACCGAATTATTAATTTTCTAGTTTGTTATCATGTTTAACAAAAAGAGGTATAATAACTAGGTTAGTAAACCTAGTTAAATGCCTAGCAAATTAAGTAAAGGAATGAAACATGTGGCAACTATGATGGGTGATAAACTTGAGGGACTAGGATTGCCAAATTTGAAACTGAAATTAATTAAAACAAAATTAAATCACACACACACACACAAGGTGTGTGTTGCGATCGTACAGGAGAAGGGAGCAAAGGGGTGTGAACCCTAAACCTCAAGAAATCATCAAATTAAAAGGGAAATTGAAGGCTAGTTGACTGCATGAATTAAGAATGGTGATCACCTAAGTATTTCCTACATCAAGTAAGTCGAATTTTGCAATTTGGTGATGTTTGATTTAGAGGGTTTAGTGTAATTCGTGAATGTAATGCTAAATCTAGTATGAATGATGGTTGCTATGGCTGTGTAGACATCAAGATATGTTAAATTTTGAATATGAACATGGATTAGGCAAAACCCACTTGCATGTCAAGGAATGGCTAGAAATTTTGAGATTTCTACATGTTAATTTGGTTGTTGTTGATGATCTTGTTATGAATAATCGATGTCACAACCATATGTTCATAGTTAGGATGAAATATTGTTATGAACTTGATTGATTGTTAATAAGTTATGTGAAGAATTAGTAGGAATCACGCTTTAAAAGCTTGTACATAATGTGTTACAAATGCGAAACCCGCCAAGTGTTCGATGAAATGCCTAAGAGAACAAATTTGTGAAATTGTATGAAAGTTGTGGGTGAGTATGTATAGAAAGTGTTTTTGGTGTAGTCGTTAACAAGATAATATGTGAAGTGTGCTTTAGGTGGGGTCCATACGAAAATTCGGATTTGAATAAATGGTTTGGTAAAATTATGCTTTAGGGACTTGTACCTTGTGCTTAAATGGCGTGATGCTCACCATGTATTTGATGCGCTTGATTTATGGTAATCAAAAGTGAATGTGTACGAATGCGAAACGAATAGCTTATTTATAAGTAATGATGTCGGAGTTATGTCGTGTACGTATCTATGATAATAAATTTGACTAAGTAAATGTTGAACAATGTGGTTGTCAGTTCATGTTTTATGCGTGATAAAGTTTGACTATTAAAAGTTTATGTAGTTAAGAGTTGAAAATGGATGCGATATGAATGATCATGCGTGCTAACTATGAAATGGGTATAATTACTTGAAAGGATAGGAAACCTAAATTGACATGGACTCAAGTATGGAAGGCTAACGGATTAAGAGGAAATGAGGAAGCTATGCACAAACTCGGACGCATGAGGTAAGTGATTTCCATAATCACTTCTTGGTTTTTTTAAAGTAATATAATGTTTAATTATTAAGTTTATATGAAGTTGAGGTCAAATCAATAGATTATTTTGATAAATGCATGAACGGGTCGAATAATTCGTAGACGAATAATAAGCCGAACATGTATAAGTTAAGAAATTCCTTAACTCGGATGTTGGATTTCAAGTTCACATGATAGAATATTAATTTACAATCATGTAGGAAGAAACGTGACGCAAAACGGAAGAAAAATGAGAGAGTTATGTCCGTTTCGGTTAGAATTAATGGCTAGGAAAAGTGCAGAGTTGACACGGCCGGGTGGTGAGCTGACACGGCCGGGTGAAGGTTCTGTCAAAAATATTATTTATGTGATTTATGCATCGTAGGCTTCGGTATATTATCCGTGGACTACGATGGGCCTCCCAAACATGATTTCGAGTGTTTCCTTGACGATTATAAGTTGTAAACCCAAGTCTAAGCCTCATATAATTTATATAAGAGTATGATAGATGTATGTAATGAAGTTGGACATGTATTACATGTAAATGGTATACAAGAATGCGTACGGAACACGTAGGTATTAATACATGCTTGTAGGTGTGATTGAATATATATTAGGTATGTAGATGTGTATGATTGTAAGGATGTATGTGTGCAAGTATGTGTGAATGCATGATTTGGATGCATTTGAGAATTAGCGTTACTAATAATGCCCTTGGGTTTGGAATGTAAGTTAATTAGATGCATTTAAATGGTGACGTCCTTTTTACGAAGATGTAGTACTTGAATATGTTGAGATTACGGGTTGCTGACCAAGTTATTATTGAGTATGTTTGAAAATGCAGGTTTATGATTGTCGGACTTTCGAAGTGTTGATATAATAATGAAACGGTTGAATGTTGAAAGGATAATCAGGTTGAAGTAACTTATGCGGTTAGAATATGCTATGGACGTTTTAGTTTATACAACATTTTATGTTTGGTCGTCATCATCTACTAACGGGTTAGTTGTATGAAAATATATGTCATACCCATTTAATTGGGTAATCGAATGCGTGAGAGAAATGAAAGTACATACACGAATGGAACTAAAGTGACGGTTTTATAAGCAAATAAGTATAACGACTAACTTTTTAAAGCTTTGGTGTTGAATGTAGGTAAATCCTCAATTCAGGCGACTTGGAGAATCGGAGCGAGCGCGTGTTCATGTTATGTCATACCAAACGCTTCCGCTAGCTTGTTCAAATGTTTTTGGTCCAAAATTTATTGTATTGGTTCTTAGTAGTATTTTGTCGAATGAATCGTAGATTTGTATCTAGTTTGATTATGTTTAAAACAGGGGTATGCTCGTTTTATGGACGGGTCATGCCCAAATTTTGTTAAATTAATGCACACGCGTTATTGAAATCATCGTTTAATATTCCGAAAAGTTGGACACTTTTAAGAAAATTTTTATATTTCTAGTGTCCTTTAGTCGTCTTTTATTAGACGCGAAGCGGACCTTACAACAATAGAGCCCGCTAAATGATGTCTAAATTATCTTATTTAGCTATAATTTAACTGAAAATTTCAACCTTGTTAGTGTTAAAGGACGAAAGATGTACTGAGTTTTCCAAATAAAAGATTGTGACAGTAATTATTGAAGTTAAAGGTTATCCATTGCAATCCGATACAAACATAAAGAACGAAAAGTGTAATTTACCTTTTTTTTTTCTTTTTCATTAATTAATAAGTGGATTTTATTCACGGAGCCCTATATCTACGTGATGTAGACGAGACGATAAGATGACGTAATAGAGCCCGTTAAATGATGTCTATATTATCTTATTTGGCTATAATAATGGTAAAATGATTAACAAATTATTCAAAAAGTTTAATATTATATATTTTTAATAGCGTTAGAAGTTGTGTAGCTATGCCAACTTTAATAAATAAGGGGTATTCAAATTTAACACGAAATGACTTGAATATAACACTTAACCATATGCAATAATAGAAAAGGAATAAATTTTCATAGAATATAACAGTTAGCCATATGCTATAATAGAAAAGGAATAAATTTCCATATGCACGAAAAGACCTGAATATACACTTAACCATATGTTAGAAAAAAAAAAAAAAAAAAAAAAACCCCTGAATGAATTTTCATATACTTGTCAACTTTATTTTTCACATAACAAATTCCCCTGTTATAAAATCACTCAACGAAAAACTTTTAGAAATTTGAGATTAGAGTAAAGCTGAGGTTTGATTAAAATAAAGATTCTACTTAATTAATTTCTTTTAGAATAACCTAATTATAACAATCAACTCCGTGACACCATGTTTATCCAAAATGAATTTTAAGTAGAAGGGCATTTTACGTGTTATTTTTACTGATAAAGAGTAAATTAAATCTCAATCTCTCTCACTTTCCCATCCCACCGATCCCCCTCTCGTGCCTGATGTCACCCCACCCCCTATGACCACCATCGCTATCTAGAGTCATAATCTTCCACCACCACCTGCAATGAGCGTCAGCTGTGGGTGGCGGTTACGATTTTGCAGTTGGCGATGGAAGATGATGACTTTATTTAAAATATGAAGTTTAACCAAAACAAAATGGCTATTAACGTGAAAAAAGCATGTGTAGACTCAGCTGCGATGGACTGATCAATCAATCAAGCCAAGCTATCTACGTCATCAAGATTATCATTATTATATCAAAAGAAACAAGTGTTTAATCAAAACAAATTACATACAGTTAAAGTTTAACGAAAAACAAATAAAACTATATTACTACACTTTTTTAATTTTTCGGGAATGAATAATTGATATAAATTCAATTCGTATAAAATTTTATATAAGTTTTGGTTATTGAAATTAATTATGTTTTTTGAATTGTTTAAAAACTTAAATTAGATGTAATTAAAAAAAATACAAATTAAAAGATTTGATAGTACTTATTTAAAAACTTTAAGGGAGAGTCCAAGCAGGTAAATACTGAAATAAGGAGAGTACATATATAAACTCTCTTTTTAATATGTTTTCTAAAGCAACAAATCAATAGTAAAAAGTTTCTTTTATCGACGATAGAAATCCTTAAATTTGTTCAAAAGCAACAAATCAATAGTAAAAAGTTTCTTTTATCGATGAATTAGAAAATGAGAACGGAAATACCAAACTAAATACAAATATTATGTTTTTGTTGTATAACAAGCCTAATAGTAAAAAAATATAAGACAACTGAAATAGATTGATAGTTTATTAATAGGTATATCTTTATAATAGAATACACAAATTATATATAGAAGATGAAGTCTTGGAAAACAAGTTGATAACCATAACCATAATATATATAACACTCTCCTTTTGTTATCAAATTAATACGCTTGGATATGCTGCGTTATTAAAAACCTTGTTAGGAAAACTCGATGGGATAAAACTATAGCTAAGGGAAAAAAGAGTACAGTGTGTAATGCGTATTTTATCCCTTGATACTTCTGGATCAGGTTTGTTGACTCATTAAAAACCTTACTAAGAAAACCCTAATAGGACAAAACTTAGTTAAAGGAAAAAAGTGCAACTTGTATAATACTTCCACTTATTTTAATATGTATTCTTTAAATGACTCATGTTGATCTTCTGTGAAAGTTTCTCAAAACTTATGTAGAATGATTTGTAACTTGATGCCTTGAAGTACAATTCTTTATGTTGAGTAATGTTATAAAATCTTCTTATTAGACTTCTAGTACTTCTTCTTGCGAACAAATATCATAAGATCCACGGCTATGTTGCGTTACATTCATTACATCTACAAAACTAACAAAACTAGTTTTCATGGGTTAGTAAGATATATTCACATGTCATTCTTGGCGATGTTGCGTTACATTCTTTACATCTACAAGACTAACAAAACTAGTTTTTATGGGCTAGTAAGATATATTCACATATCATTCTTACCTTCAGGGTATAGGGTATTGACATATCTGATTTACCATTCCAATGTCTCCTCCTTGGACATTGGGGGGGGGGGGGGGATAGTGCATGGTCCTCCCAACCGCCGGAGTGATCTCACTTCGGGAGCCGCTACCCTAAGGGGTAATATTGTCAAAAAAACCAACACACATGAACTGGGTGTTCAAATAAAACGCCATAAAAAATACCAAATTCAGAAGAAAAAAAAACGCCATGAAATTACCCAGTTAAAACGCCATAAAACACTCAGTTCAGAAAAAACGTCATGAAAAACTCAGTTTAAAATGACATAAAACACTCAGTTCAGAAAAACGCCATGAAAATACATAGTTAAAACGCCATAAAAACACATAGTTTGGTAAAACGCCATAAAAAATAACTAGTATAAAACGCCATAAAACACCCAGTTCAGAAAAACGCCATAAAATTCATTTCATTTTTTTCCGAAAAGTATATCAATAGTATACTCGTTGGAAAGATAAAAAAACGCTGAGTTTTATGGTGTAATTTTTTTAGAAAAATAATCACGTATAAAAAAGTTATTGGCGTTTAATTATGATAGGGGGAAATGGCATGTGATTAGCATGTGCACCCTTGTTTGGATCTTCCAATTTTACCCCTCCTGATACTAATAAGGTTCCCATTATTTACAAAAATGCAACTCCATCATCTTAGCCACAAATCACAAAGATTCTATGGCTGAAAATCGTTCTCACTATTCTCACACTTCAAATCGTTCTCTCCTGATCCCATTCATATATATATATATATATATATATATATATATATATATATATATATATATATATATATGGGACCGCTACAATGAGAACCACCTCCAGTTGTAAGAACCGCGAGAACCACTTTCTTGCC
Organism: Helianthus tuberosus; assembly: GCA_030545235.1. NCBI lineage: Eukaryota > Viridiplantae > Streptophyta > Magnoliopsida > Asterales > Asteraceae > Helianthus > Helianthus tuberosus. Next base: position 148,598,145 of record CM060358.1, read on the forward strand.
ATTAGATCAAGTAGATGGATGGATGAGATTAAAAGTATTTAAAAATAATGTTAAGTATTTTTTGTCTTATTATGTCTTTAATATTTTAATCCAAAAGGGTATTTTAGTAACATTACTCTATTTTGTCTTTTTATCTATATTATTTTTTTATTACTTTTTTTTATATTACTTTTTATTTTTTAAGAAGAATTTTTTTATTAAAAACATTTTTAAATGCAGATTTTTTTTACAAAGACAATTTTTTTGCGCGCCGGTTTTTGCACGCCGAGCTTTTTCAAGCGTCGTTTTTTTTACGCGCCGTTTTTACCCGGATTTTTTCAAGCGTCGTTTTTTTAACGCGCCGTTTTTTACGTTTACCGTTTTTTTACGCAGTCGTTTTTGCGCCGTTTTTTTAACGTCGTTTTTTACTTCGTTTTTACACCGTTTTTTAATGTCGTTTTTTTTCACGCTTTTTTTAACGGCGATTTTACGCTCCATTTTTAACGCGCCGTTTTTTCACACCGTTTTTCACATCGTTTTTACTTAAAAAAAATTACTTTTTACGTTAAAAAATTTACGTTTTACGTTATAAAATTTACGTTTTACGTTTTACGCTCGGCTTTTTCAAGCGGCGTTTTTTTACGTTAAACTTTTTACGTTTTGCATTTTTATACGTTATACGTTTTTAGCGTCCCGTTTTTTACATAAAGGAGTACGTTTTACATTTTTGCGTTAAAAAGTTTACGCTTTACGATTTAATTTTTACATTTTAGGTTAAAAGTTTGAAAAGTTTACGTTTTACATTTTCCATTAAAAAAGTTTACGTTTCCCGTTAAAAAAGTTTACGTTTTACGTTAAAAATGTTTACGTATTACGTTTTACATTTTACGTAAACTTTTTACGTTTTACGTAAAACTTTTTAAACTTTTTACGTAAAATTTATTACGTTAAAAAGTTTACGGTTTAACTTTTTTTTTTTGACAAAATTGTTTTTACACAAAAACGAATGCACCCCGAAAATCGTTACTCGGTAGGTCTCAGATAGTTTGCTATCATCATCGACGCCTAAAAAAAATATAAAAACCTAACAAACAAAAATAAAAAGAACGAGTGGATTCTGGAAAAAAAAAACGAAGTTTTGGCTCAGATTTTCCGATAATCAGAGGCTGCAAAAATGGGGTTGCGGGTTAAAAAACCTACCCTCCACCATCCTTGCCGCGCCATCGTCCGTTTTTTTTTGCATCATCACCGCCGATTAAAAAGGCACCAGATTCAACCGATTCAAACATTCAAAACCCACAGATCAAAACCCATAAATCAAACATTCAAAACCCACAGTTCAAACATTCAAAACCCACAGATCAAGAACACATATCAAGAACACAGGCCAAGATTCAACCGATTCAAACATTCAAAACCCAGAAAAATCAAGAACACATACAAAAAATTCAACAGATCAAGAACACAGGCCAAGATTCAACAGATCAAAACCCACAAATCAAACATTCAAAACCCAGATTCAACCGATTCAAACATTCAAAACCCACAGATCAAACATTCAAAACCCAGATTCAACCGCCCCCGACCAAACCAGTCACACAGCCACCACCTCTAACACCACTGCCGCTAACACCAGTCGCAAAGGGTTGCGGCGGAGAGGAAATGGGGGCCAAAGATACCCCCGTCGCCGGACCTGTGTCGGTCGGACAGGAGATCGAGAGATGAATTCTCGGCGGGGTTATGGTTTGAAGAACAAAGGATACAAATGAGAACCCATGAACCTGATCTTGTTTTCTTGATCTAATGTAAAAAACCCATCTGCATCACCATCATGCTATGAAAGTATGAATGAATGATCTTCACTTCTTAAATATATAATCTTGAGCCCTTTAAAGTAATCAGGAGAGAGGTTGGTTTGATTTTGGATTTCTTCATTTGTGCAGAGAGAATTTGAAGATGAAGAGATGAAAATGAAAGAGGAGAGAGGTATATAAAGAGGAGAGAGGTATATTAAATGAAGAGAGAGGGAAGATATGACATTTAGGGTAAAAGACCAAAATACCCTTTATGTTGGTAAAATCTGATTGGCTGAGAGTGGTTCTCGCGGTTCTTACAACTGGAGGTGGTTCTTATTTTAGCGGCTCCCTATATATATATATATATATATATATATAGGGTCAGGATTTAGAGAAAACGCTCAAAAGTGTGAGAACGGTGAGAACGCTTATGGGTCGTCCGATCAAAACAATCCAAGGACTAGATTGCGCGGTGGTGTTTTCGTAAATAACATCAATTTTATTATGTGGGACGCGCTTCATTAAGGGTAAAAGGGTCTTTTACCGCTCATATTCAAAATGCAATCAAATGATAAAACGCCATTAAAAAAAACGCCATTAAAAACAAAACACCAAAAATTAGTGATAAAACGCATTGTATATTACAGGAAGATGAAACAACACAGTAACTGAATTTCAATTATTAACATTTATTAGAAGAAATTCCTTCCTTTCACACCCCGATATTTCCACGTATTACCGGTGGGCCCGGTGGGGAGTATCATGACGTAGTTGATATCATCATAGTCAAACAACACAATTTAAATGCACCGCGGAAGCAAAAGATGAATCACAATACAAACCGAATAAAAAGTAATATCAAAGTATTACAAACGAACTATAAAGGATTCACAGGCGGATCGAAAGTTAAAAAGGATCATCGTTCAACAGATTTTAACATCTAAGCTTGCAAGACTTGTTTAATGATGCCAGGAGTAGCCAACCTATTCCGTCTAGTACCTGCACTTAACCTTTTTTGGAAAATAGGTCAGTTTACACTGGTAAATACAATTAATCGACTCATTTTGAAAAAAAGTTTAAGAAAATGTATTTCAATTCACAAGGCACAAAATATCTTTTACAACTTGGGACAATTATTTAAAAATAATCTTGTATACAGTTTTACTTATTTGTCGTCCGTCAGGGCCGGTTAGAAGAGCCGGGCAAGATTAACTGACACGCCACATGTATAATGCCCACAAGGTTGATTCCTTTAAGTGGATTACCAGTTTTTACATAATGCAACTGTCAGGTGTATGCCTACACCCCGTGCTTAGGTCGTGGCCATTTCTTTGAATGATCCCAAGGATATCTGGGCCATGGTCATTTAACCCCCAAAGGCCATACACCAAATAATACAGATTAAAACGAGTTATGTAAATACATTAATCACAATCCGATTTAAATGAGTACATTAATCATATTCAGTAAAAATACTTATTTTTATAATTCATAACAGTAGGGTATGGCATATATGTGAAATTTACCTTTTATAGCCAAACTATGCACCGTAGGGGCATTTTGGTAATTTCACATAACCTTTAAAGGTCAAAACAGGGAATCTGAGTTAAAAACTTTTCTTTACTGTTAAAATATAAAAATTTTCTTAAAACATCAGTAGGTATTAAGTCTTATATGAGAAAAAATGGTTTTAATACATACTATGCGTTTTAAACGCGTAAAAAGACGGTTTTAAGCGATTTTCGGGTTTTTTTAAAGAAAATCTGATATTTTTATCATTCCAGAAGACTCAAAATATTTTATTTATTATATAAAATCAGTAGCAAAAGGTTTGATATCAAAATATTATGTAAAACTCATTTTATAGGCCAAAAGGGCAAAACCAACAATTACCGAATCAAAGCTATAACCCTATGTTATGCTCAGCCTAAAAATAAATAAAAATCTTCAAAAATCCCAAAATATTATTTTACATCAGTAGGTAAAAAGTTTGGTATAAAAAATTGGGTTTAGATAGGCTTTATGCTAATTACGCCGTTTATTTAATAAAAAGCTTTCTAATTACGCTATTGAGCATAACTCTTAATCTAGACCTCAAACTGATGTCAAATTTTAGGGACATATTTATAAATCAGTAATAAAGATTATTTTCCTCTCACATTTTCAAATTTCTTGTTTTAAGGTCAAAAGGGCATTATGGTCAACATTTAGGCATATAACGGAAACATGCATATGAATCGAATAACTAATGAACCAAGTTGTATAATCACAGAGGGTTACACTAACATGTAACCTGGTCCTAATAAAGCTCTAAGGCATTTCTAAATCATGCTACATTGGGTCAGAACTGAAAGTCAAAGCAAAAGTCTAATTATGCGACTTTAGGTTCCGAACCGAGCCTAAACTGAAAATTGTCGGGTTGAACATGTTTAGACATGTTCTTACATTAATTACCAAGTTATATTAGTGATAAAACAGGTTGCATGGCTTCTACATTGCTAATTATGCATTTATTTGAAAATTAGCTTTCTGTTGATTTTTTATGATTAAGTTTGACCCGATAATTGACCTAGTTAGAGTGGGAATCAGAGAGTGCCCTTTTAAGGGTTTATTACCCACATAATTACCAACTCATAGGTACTTTCAATTTGAGATTTGACTGGACAAATTGTGATTAATCATGAAGTTAAACCTTAGTTACGATGATTTGACTTTAGGCCATTAAACTAAGTAAAACTGAATTAAGAAAGGTTAAGGGAGCTTACAATAGTCCTATGCACGACTAATGACTTCTAGGAAATGGCCTTGAGCTCCAGGAATCTCCAGAGATGAAGTTATGAAAGTTTTGAAATGCAAGTGTCCAATGTTTGCAACTTTGGAGTTCTTATATAGGAGTTTTGATGCAACTAGATCATGCCAAGCAAGTCTACAGGTGTTATATGATGCTTACAGGCGCCCCATATGCATGTAAACCTGTTGGTGCAGCCCCTGGTATGCAAAACAAGGCTCTTAAGTCGGTTAACAGGCTGAAACAGACACCTGCAGGTGTTTTCTGTCGCTGGCAGTCCCAGGCGGCCCGCGTAAGACTCCCTTATGTCTTACGCGGCCGGTATGAGGGCCGGGTTCAGGTTACAAGTTTGATAAAATTGCATTTTAAGTCCCTGGTCCTTTTTAAAGTGGTTTTAACCTTTTGTTTTGCACTTTTAACCCACCAAATTGAACTTTAAGGGCTCCAAGACATAACCAAACTTTGTTAAGTCCTTGGTTAACTTTATGATCACCCGAAAAGCATTAAATTTCAACGTTGACGCTTTTAACCCCTCATATACGAATGTTATCATAACTTTCTCATACTTTATCGAAACCTTGTGAAATTTTTATCACTTATTCTAGTGAGCATAATTAATCGTTACAAAGCTTCGTGTTTGGTAATAGGTCACTCAGAGGTATAAATTGAACATGTTGACACATTTAACCCCCTGTAGTTTGTAATCTCTCACTTTCTTCACAATTGGCTTCGTATGATCCATAATTCATTCGTTTAAGGGTATAAACATCGTGTAGGGTTATTGAAAGGTATATTTATCCATTGTTGATACTTTGAATCCTTTTATACACGTAGATTCTTCGTTTGTCAACTTTAGTCACTCTAACTTAATTCTTGACACGTTTTAAAGTCCATGACACGTGTCAATATAATATTGGACATGAAATTACGAGGTGTTAGATCCTCACCCCCTTAAAAGAAATCTCAACCTCGATATTTACTGAAATAAATGAGGGTACTTTTCTTTCATTGTGGATTCTATCTCCCACGTGTACTCGGGACCTCTACGGCCATCCCATTTAACTTTTACAATCGGCACCTGCTTCCTTCGAAGCTTCTTAACCTGTCGATCCTCGATCGACAAAGGTTTTTCAACAAATTTTAAGCTCTCATCAATATGCACATCCGTATGTGGTATGACTAGTGATTCATCAGCTAGACATTTCTTCAGATTCCAGATGTGGAATACATTATGAATACCACTGAGCTCTTCAGACAAGTTTAACTTATAAGCCACTGTTCCGACACATTCAATGATCTCGAATTGTCCTATATATCTCGGTCTTAACTTACCTTTCTTACCAAATCGCATCACCCCTTTCCAGGGCGATACCTTTAGTAACACTTTGTCACCTACCTCGAATTTTAGAGGTTTACGCCTTTTATCTGCGTAGCTTTTCTGCCTATCCCTGGCAGCTTTGAGACGATCTCTTATCTGTACAATCTTGTCTGTCATCTCCAGGATTATATCAGGTCCTGTTAGTTGGACATCTCAAACTTCTGCCCAACAAACGGGCGTTCTGCACTTTCTTCCATATAAAGCTTCAAAAGGTGCAGCTTGAATACTGGAATGATAGCTATTGTTGTATGAGAATTCAATCAATGGAAGATGATCATCCCAACTTCCTCCTAAGTCAATAACACAAGCTCGTAGCATATCTTCGTGTGTCTGTATAGTACGTTCACTTTGACCATCCGTCTGAGGATAATATGCTGTGCTGAAGTTCAATCGAGTGCCTAGGGATTGCTGAAAGCTTTTCCAGAAATGCGATGTATACCTCGTATCTCTATCAGAGATGATAGATACTGGCACTCCGTGGAGAGATACGATCTCATCCACGTACTGTGACAACCCTCACAATTACAGGTACCGTACAATTAATTAATTTTAATAATGTGCTTAATGATTGTGCTTAATTACAACTGATGATGTAAATTGCTTTCTGATTTCTGTAACAAACATACATATGCATCACACTTCATACTGTCACTCCATTTATTACATACAAACTTTAGTGACATACTTGATGCACAAAGCACAGTTAGCATACTGAACGGATAATTCAGAAACATGCTGACATTGCCAGCACATAGACAGACTATGTTTTTAAGGCCAGTATGAGCCAGAGACAAGGTACTACACTAGTATGGAGTGTAGGGAAGTGAGGACCATAAAACTGCGTCACTAGGTGATACTTAAAGTGTCGGGAAGTGCCAAAAACACACTTTAAGTGCAGAATTCTGCATTATTTAATAAAATTCAGCATTATGACATGCTAGTAATATGCAAAAATATGGCAGAATGGTCCTGTATGCCTTCCTAAGTGCCGGGAATTAAAAGTGTTACAAAAATATAAATAAAAGACACTTTACGGACTAATTAAACACTTTAACGGAACGGTATCTAACCGGATAACCGGACATTACCCGGGACACCAAATTTTTGTCAAGTACATTGTTTAAATATTTCTTGGCTAGTCATGATCCCCGTACACCATAACACCCCCTAAATATCAACTAACTAATATATGTAAGTATATACTTGGATTCTAACTTATGATTACCAACTATCATAAAAAATTTACATCCAACCCCCCCCATACCCGAATTCGGTCACCAAAGGACCCACAAAACATCCACACCATACTTCACTACTTACTTTCTTGATTTGTTTCATATTTTATTAGATGTTGCTTGATCTTGTAAACAAAATATTAGAGAACATCTTTATAAGTATGCCTCCATGATCAACTTCATCATTTCAAATCTTCACACCACTCCTTCACTCTCCTCTCCCTCCCTCTCGGCTCACATAACCACCACCACCATCACCACTTTAACACCATCATCTTCTTCCATTTTAAGCTTCATTCAAGACTATAAGGTGATTCAAGGGAGCTTGTAACTTGTGGAACTTCAAGGAGCTTCTTTCACTTGCTTTTCACCATCATTTTCTTCATCTTTTTCTAGAGATCCTTCCCTAGCCTTTGTGCTAGTAGTAAGTTCTTGTTAAACTCTTGTTCATCTTGTTTTTATGGTTAGAAATATAGTATGATAAGTATGTCTAAAACACTAAAGAACAAGAACACTAAAGGGATTAAATAAGAAACTTGAACATAAAAGTTTACTTGAAGATGAAATATTGTTAGTAAGATGTTGTAGTGAATATGTTGTTGGTTTCTTATTGATTCTTGGTTATGTGGTGTTAATCACCATATGGATCTTGTTAAATAATGTTTAGAAATATGATTTAACAAGATTAGAAAGTGGTTTTGTGTTACATAAAATAACCACCTTCTAGTTAAACATGAACTTGAAAGAAAATGATTTTCTTGAAATATAAGTGAACAAAATAAGTTGAGGATCATGTAGATCCGGGTTTTACAAAAGACTTTTCTAAGTGAACCAAGTTCAAGAAGCGATTCTTGGAAGGTCATGACTTTACATACACTAGCATCATTTTTTGACATAACATAAGTGTAAAAACCTTTTATTTACAAGAAGAGTTCAAAAGTTTTATTTTTGTAAAAATTATTTATAAGTTGTAAACACTAAAATTTTGCGAGAAAATGATTTTTAAAGAAATAATTACGCTTTGGAAGGTAACTAAGTCCACTAGACGCTTTACTTAGTTACTACGCATTTTTGTGATATATCAAGTTCATGATTAATATGTAACGCATGTAGTTTTTGCTCTCGGTGATGTAGAGTTGTTTAGAGGATAATTGTTGATAATTATTGTGATTGTTTTGAAAAGAAAATGATATGCTTATTAGCATGGACGCCTCCATTTACAAAGGAAACTCTGGAAAAATTTCCTAAAAATTTCAATACTTGGAAATTATTTTCTAAAGAATGTTTGCAAATGTGTTTTAAACATTGTCTTTCAAAATAAACTTCGCCATCAGTTTTGTTACCAAATTTCAAAGTATCGGAGGTGGGTTTTCGTAAATAAAAGCGGACAAACATATATTTAGAATATATATCTTATACTAAAACGCTTGTGTGAATAGTTGCATAATTCGGGAACTAGTTATATTATTTAGAGAAAAATAATGTAACTTAACACAATACCGCTACTAGTATATTTTGGATGGATAATATTTTGGATAACGAGAAATATGAATTATCACAAAAAAATGCATGTATAAAATACTCCCATCCTTGGGAAGGAAATACGCACATAAAATACTTGAGAAGTATGAATACGAAATAGTTGTCTAACTATTATTTCAAGACCTACAAATATAATGTAAGTTAAAATAATTATTATTATTTTAACAATAATATCAAAGTAACGTAACTCAATCCCGTAAATACTAAGCCAAGGCACGACCCGTTCGTCTAATAGACATTAGTATGTTGTAGGTCGTTGTATAGCTGACAAGGTTTGACTACGAGCACAGGAGACGCACTACAGTGAGTTCATGTCCCCCTTTTCTCTTAACTGTTTTCAGTTTTATAACTTCGGGGGTGAAATACATGTTACAATTATACAGACATTTTTATACATGGTATGGTTAGCTTCAGGAGGGACTTTCATACACCTTTAACTCATGTGAGTGGGTAGGCGGCTACTAAAGGCCAATAATCCTCGTCGTAGGACCGAGGGACATGAGTGATAAATCTATTTGGGTGTAGCGAGCCCACACCCATGAGGCCGGAGTGGCCCATAGTGGTGACTGTGTCTTACAGCCGGAAGCCCGGTGCAACTCCGCTAGGTTTGAGTCTTCCTGCATCACTTCACACATATCAATGGCCTTGCAAACCATTGGTGATCTCTTTTTGTTTTCCTTAATGCTACATACCTGGAACCTTCATACATCGTTCAAGGGTTATACATACATCGTTTACAAAGGTTTACACATACTCACATATACATGAACTCGCTCAACTTTTTGTTGATTTTTCAAACTACATGTATTTCAGGGAATTGATCGGATCTGGCGGGTGATGCACGTTAAGCTGCGTGTTAAATAAAAGATGTCATCCAGGGGTGTAGGGTTTGGGGAGGTGTAACCCTTGCCTGGACGGGTCACATGTCTCCAAACTTCATTTTATTTAAGGACTTTTGTTGAGTCCATTGGGAACTCATTTTTAAACAAGTCATGGTTGTAACTTATTTTGGGTTGATGTTTCAAGACAATTATGTTATGGTATTTTCTAACTATATTAATGGATGAGCATCTTGTGTTTTTATCATATAGCAATGTTATGATTGTTGCTACGGTATTAGGAAGTCACACCAAATAAACCTACGCTTCCGCAAAAGCCAGGGTGTGACAGCTTGGTATCAGAGCCTCGATCATAGCGAACTAGGATTCTTTCTCGAGTCTAGACTATGATCACTAGGGCTCTCACGAAAATGTTTTCAAACATTTTTTTTACATTGCATACACTAAAAGTCCAGATCCGGGGCACAAACATTTTACAAACAAAAGGCACAAATACACCTTTAAAAATTCATATTTCAGCCCTAGCGGCTGGGAGGTTCAGTCCTAGAGACTGAGGGAGGTTTAGTCTTAGAGACTGGGAGGTTGGTCTTAGAGACCAGGGAGTAGTCTTAGAGACTGGAAGTTTAGTCTTAGAGAGTAGGGAGTTCAGTCTGAGAGACTGGGTGGGAAAGTCTGGGGAAGACTAGGATGATTACTTGCTTACATTATTGTGACTTACATGCTTATTTGATTATAATTGTTGATATATGTGCATATGTGTGGTTGTGTTACAGACACCATGCCATCATCTTCTGATAACAGAGTGTCAGACACATTGGATCCTATGGCGATTGTGTCGGATGACGAGATTGTCACTGAGGATGAGGTTTATACATCGGATACCACTAGTACGGACGATGACGACTTCCAGCCCTTTTCTTTGCCAGATGTCGGAGATGATGTTCAGCACGCTGATGGTATTCTAGTCGGGGATCTACCTCTTGCTGAGATCCCTGCTCCTATTCCACTTGCTGCATTTCCCGTTGAGGATTTGCCACTCGATGTTGTGTCTGATGACGACATCGATCTTTTCGTCGAGGGTCCCCCTGAGGACGACCATGAGGATGGGGCCCCGATTGCTGATGATGTCGCCATTCCTTTGGTTGAGGTTCCGGTTGCGGATGCTGTCGTTTTACCACCTGTTGAGATTCCCGCTAAGGAGATTTTATCTGATCAGCCCGGTACTGATTCTTTTGAGTCAGTATCATCTTCCACTTTGCACGCCGTCGGATTGCGTCGATATCCTACTGACTCCGACTCCGATACAGCTATGTCAGCTGTACCTGGTTCACCCCACGAGTTTGAGTTTGATCCTGAGTTTGATCCAGTTTTTCCTCCTGATTTTGACCCCGATCACGAGATCGAGTTTATTCCTGATGACCAGCATTTGGAGGCACCAATGGTTCCTATTGATCAGCTTCTTGATGTACCTGCCGACTTTGATATGGCCTTTGCCGACCCTGAGCCTGTCATGGCACCAGAGCCTGTTATTGCTCATGACCCTGTACCCGTGCATGACCCTGTTCTTGATGATGCTCCAGTCGTTGCACCGCCTGTTGTGGATGCACCAGCCATTGCACCACCCATTGTTGATATTCCCGTTATTGCCCCGATATTACCTGATTCGGCCCCTGTGTATGCTGACCATGCACCTTTTTCCACTCGCATCGATCCTCGATACACTGACACCCACAACGGGTGGATCGATGATGATGATTATCCCCCGTATGTTAGACCAGTCATTCCCTCTCATGCACCCATCTCTGCACCGATTGATGTTGCCCCTCATTTTCCCCATATGTCAGATATCCATCGCACCGACCTTCCTATCACTTTCCTCCAGGACATTCCTCCACCTCGTCCTGGGGAGGGTTCGTCGAGACAGCAGCCTAGTTTTCTCCAGCCTGTGTCGTCTGCTGTACCATTCATGTCCCGCCTGTGTCGTCTGCTGTACTTTTCTGTGGTCTTCGCCCCATGTCATGCCTCTATCATACCCTTATCACCCTTTCCATGTTGGATATACCACGGGTGACATACTTATATCCCTGCAGTTGCAGCAGGATGCTTTGAGCAGACGTATTCAGGAGCTGGAGAGGACCCCACGTCCTCCCCCATGCCATTGTCAGACTCCTTTTGCTACCCCACCAGCTCCTCTTCCTCTACCACCGGACTCTGATGTCCGCTTCCTCACACCTGAGCAGCAGATTGCGTACCTACTGCTCGTTGTTCACGCACTAGAGGAGGATTGGGTGCTTATGCGCCGTTTACTTTTCCCTCCTCCACCTCCACCTCCTCCTCCGCCATCAGCATAGCTATATGTTTGGTTTGGTTCAGGTAGATTGTTTTGGTGAGAAAGTCGCAATTGGGCCAACAAATGAAGACTTTTGGAATACCACGTTTTTTTATATGATTTGTGTAGACTGACTTGTATTTTGGGGTGATGTAACCCAATGATCTTAGTTTGATGTATGATGTACTGTGAAACATGTAAAACTATATTGTGGTCTTGATTTAATGAAAGCTCAATGGCAACGTTCTCACTACATGCATTGTTGACCTAATTGTTTTATAGTATAACATGGGATGTTATGTGATATGAGGTTGATGGATGTTATTACATACGCATATTACTTACCATACTTACTATGACCTGACCAATATGATCTTCTTTTAGAAGATACCTCCACGACGAGACCCACATTTGCCTACTACCGAGGCAGAACTGCAGGAACGTATTTCAAAGGCAATAGCGGATTATGAGGCCTCCCGCGCCGAGCCGAGCGGAGGTTCCTCAAGGAATAACAACCCACCCAATGGTAATGCCCAAGTCGAGTGAGACGCATTACATTACATTGGATATTTCTTACACATCCACTAATGCTTACTGTAAATGATATTGCCTGTACAGGCTGTACTTACAAACAATTCCTGGATTGTAAGCCCTTGAACTACGATGGCACTGGAGGTGCTGTTGCTTTCGTCAGATGGACATAAAAGACGGATTCGGTAATAAGGATGAGCAAGTGTGCTCCTGAAAACCAAGTTACTTACATCTCAGGACTTTTTCTTGATGGTGCTTTATCCTGGTGGAATTTACAAGTTCAAACCCTAGGAGAAGAGGCGGCGTATGCACTAACATGGGCTGAGCTGAAGGAGCTCATGAGGAAGAATTATTGTTCACCGGCAGAGATACAGAAGCTGGAGACGGAATTCTGGAACCTAAAAATGGATGGACCAAAAATTGCTGAATATGTCCAGAAGTTCCACGACTTGTCACGCGTTGTGCCATATATGGTTGATCCTGAATTTAAACGCATTGAGCGTTTCATCTAGGGATTGGCACCCTAGATCATGAGCATGGTAACGACGTCGAAGCCTCCGACAATTACCGAAGCCATTGATCTCAGCGTGGCAATTACGGAAGAAGCCATCAGATTGGACAAGTTTTCCATTTCTGAGCCGAAAAAGAAAGAAACTCATGTTAAATCTTCAGGGGAGAACAAGTGGAAATTCTCCAACTTTAAAACGAGTACCGACAGTGCCAACCAGAGGAAGGATGTGAACCGACCAGCTGAAAATAAACGTGGTGCTGAAGCCAAAGGGAAATGATACATGGGCACTCTGCCCAAGTGCGAATTATGCCAGTTTCATCATACTGGCCGGTGCAGACTTAGCAAATGTGAATCATGTGGAAGGATGGGTCACTTAAAAGACACTTGTTGGGTTGGTACTGGCCGTGTTGGCCAAAGAGGATTTGGTAATAACAACCGTGGAGGTAACGGGAATGGGAACCGCAACGGCGGAAATGGTAATCGCGGTAACTTCGGGAATCAAGCAGGAAATGGTAACCGCAATTAAAATAACAATCAAGGCGGTAATGAAGATGGTAACGGTCGAGGACCGGGATGTTTTAACTGCAGAGACGTCGGGCACTTCAAGCGTGAATGCCCAAAACTCAATCAAGCTCATGGAAGGGTGTTCAACATTAGAGCAAGGGAAGCATGTCAGGACCCGAATGTAGTCACTGGTATGTTCCCTGTAAATCAATGCTTTACATCTGTTCTATTTGACACTGGTGCCGACTATAGTTTTGTATCGTTAGAGTTTAAGAACATGCTTGGGTTAACTGCTAGTAAGTTAGATATTCCGTACTCTATTGAACTGGCTAATGGGAAACTAGTCGAAACGAATGAAGTCATTAAAGGATGCGTAATAGAGCTGGGAGAGCGCGAATTCACACTGGATCTACTGCCAGTCGAGTTGGGAAGCTTCGACGTGGTAGTAGGGATGACTTGGTTGTCAAGCAACAAAGCCGAAATTATATGTCATGAGAAAACCATTCGCATTCCAATGGCGGATGGAGAAACAATTGTGGTACATGGAGAGAAGCGTGATACGCCCCTAAGGATCATTAGCTACCTGAAAGCTAGAAAGTGTTTGAAGAAGGGATGTGTTGCCTTCTTGGCGCACATCGTGGATAAGGAGGCCGCTGAACCAAAGATAGAAGACATTCCAATCGTAAAAGAATATCCTGAAGTCTTTCCAGAGGACTTGCCAGGATTGCCGCCATAAAGACAAGTCGAGTTCCATATTGACTTAGTTCCAGGAGCCGAGCCTGTGGCTAAGGCACCTTATAGACTTGCACCTTCGGAAATGCAGGAGTTGTCGACACAACTCTAGGAGTTGTTAGACAAGGGATTTATCCGACCAAGCTTCTCGCCTTAGGGAGCTCCAGTTCTGTTCGTTAAGAAGAAGGATGGTAGCTTCCGCATGTGTATTGACTACCGGGAGCTGAACAAGTTAACAATTAAGAACAAATATCCTTTGCCAAGGATTGACGACCTGTTCGATCAGTTACAAGGTTCAAGTTTCTACTCAAAGATCGACCTTCGATCGGGTTATCACCAGTTGAGGATTCAAGAAGAAAGTATCCCAAAGACGGCCTTTAGGACTCGCTATGGGCATTACGAGTTCCTGGTTATGCCGTTCAGGTTGACGAACGCACCAGCGGTATTCATGGATTTAATGAACAGAGTCTGCAAGCCCTACCTTGATAAGTTTGTGATCGTGTTCATTGATGACATCCTGATTTACTCAAAAACAAAAGAAGAACACGAGCATCATCTAAGAGCCATCTTAGAGCTGCTTAAGAAGGAGAAGTTATACGCAAAGTTCTCAAAGTGCGAGTTCTGGTTACGAGAAGTCCAGTTTCTTGGTCATGTGGTTAATGGAAACGGAATCCATGTGGATCCTACAAAGATTAAAGCAATCAAGAATTGGGAGACTCCAAAGACGCCAACTGAGATTCGACAATTCTTAGGTTTGACTGGGTACTATCGCAGATTCATTGAGGATTTCTCGAAAATCGCTCAACCTCTGATTACTCTCACACAAAAGGATAAGAAGTTTGATTGGGGAGACAAACAAGAAGAAGCTTTTCAGTTGTTGAAGAACAAACTTTGTGACGCACCGATCTTATCCCTACCCGAAGGAACTGACGACTTCGTGGTATATTGCGATGCCTCGCGTCAAGGTTTAAGCTGCGTGTTGATGCAGCGACAAAAAGTTATAGCCTATGCTTCACGCCAGCTGAAGTTTCATGAGAAAAACTACACCACGCATGACTTGGAGTTAGGCGATGTGGTGTTTGCATTGAAGATCTGGCGACATTATTTATATGGCATGCGGTGTACAATCTATACCGATCACAAAAGCCTGCAGCACATTTTTGATCAAAAAGAGCTTAACATGAGACAGAGACGCTGGGTTGAATTGTTGAACTACTACGATTGTGAGATCAAGTATCACCCAGGGAAGGCGAATGTAGTCGCCGATGCTTTAAGTCGGAAAGAAAGGATTAAGCCCCTAAGGGTTAGGGCTTTGGAAATGATCGTTCAAATGGACCTCTCGTTGCGCATTCATGCCATGCAGAGAGAAGCTCTTAAAAGGGAGAATCTTGAGAACGAGTATCTCCGTGGGATGGAGAAGCAATTGGTACCAAAGGAGGATGGAACGTTATGTTTCTTGGGAAGAATTTGGGTTCCTTTCTTTGGTGGTCTAAGAGACGTTATTTTTGATGAGGCTCACAAGTCACGGTACTCGATCCACCCAGGATCAGACAAAATGTACCAAGATCTAAAGGATTTTTATTGGTGGCCAAGAATGAAGGGCGATGTTGCTGTATATGTTGGCAAATGTTTGACTTGCACCAAGGTAAAGGCCGAATACTAGAAACCTTCAGGCCTCTTGCAACAACCTGAAATACCTCAGTGGAAGTGGGAACAAATTTCTATGGACTTCATAACGAAATTGCCAAGGACACCCAAGGGCCACGATACGATTTGGGTAATTGTAGACCGTTTAACGAAATTTGCACACTTTTTGCCAATCAGAGAAAAAGAAAACACGAGCAAGTTAGCTGAGCTATACCTGAGAGAGATTGTTACACGTCATGGAGTGCCTCTCTCGATTATCTCTGATAGAGATGGAAGATTCGTGTCAAGGATTTGGCAATCCTTTCAAGAAGCTTTTGGTTCTCAGTTGAATCTGAGTACTGCTTTTCATCCGCAGACAGACGGACAAAGTGAACGGACGATTCAAACGTTAGAAGATATGTTGCGAGCTTGCGTAATGGATTTAGGTGGAAGTTGGGACACTCACCTACCATTGGTTGAATTCTCTTACAATAACAGTTATCATGCAAGCATTCAAGCTGCACCGTTCGAAGCTCTCTATGGGCGTAAGTGTCGATCACCCTTATGCTGGGCAGATGCGGGTGATAGACAACTTGTTGGCCCGGAATTGGTCCAGGAAACAACAGACAAGATTTTCCAGATCCGAGAACGCATCAAAGCGGCTCGTGATCAACAAAAGTGTTATGCGGACCGCAGAAGAAAACCTCTGGGATTTGAGGTGGGAGATATGGTATTGTTGAAGGTTTCACCCTGGAAGGGTGTGACACGCTTTGGGAAGCTGAACCCCCGATACATTGGTCCATTCAGAATTCTGGAACGTATTGGTCTCGTAGCATACAAGTTGGATTTACCTGCAGAGCTAAATGGCGTTCATGATACATTCCATGTATCAAATTTGAAAAAGAGTCCAACACAGGAAACCGTGGTCATTCCTGCCGACGAAGTTCATATTGACGACACACTCCACTTTATGGAGGAACCGGTTGAGGTTACGGATTGGAAGGTTAACAAAACACGCAGGAGTAGTGTCAAACTAGTCAAGGTTCGATGGAATGCACGACATGGCCCAGAATTCACGTGGGAACATGAGGATCGTATGAAGGCCAAATACCCACATTTATTCCCCAAGACCCCTGCAACTAGAAGCAGAACCTAAAATTTCTGGACGAAATTTTCTTAACGGGGGGAGAATGTGACAACCCTCACAATTACAGGTACCGTACAATTAATTAATTTTAATAACGTGCTTAATGACTATGCTTAATTACAAATGATGACGTAAACTGCTTTCTGATTTCTGTAACATACATACATATGCATCACACTTCATACTGTCACTCCATTTATTACATACAACCTTTAGTGACATGATACATAAAGCACAGTTAGCACACTGAACGGATAATTCAGAAACATGCTGACAATGCCAGCACATAGACAGACTATGTTTTTAAGGCCAATATGAGCCAGGGACAAGGTACTACACTAGTATGGAGTGTAGGGAAGTGAGGACCATAAAACTGCGTCAGTAGGTGATAGTTAAAGTGCCGGGAAGTGCCAAAAACACACTTTAAGTGCATAATTCAGCATTATTTAATAAAATTCAGCATTATGACATGCTAGTAATATGCAAAAATATGGCAGAATGGTCCTGTATGCCTTCCTAAGTGCCGGGAATTAAAAGTGTTACAAAAATATAAATAAAAGACACTTTACGGACTAATTAAACACTTTAACGGAACGGTATCTAACCGGATAACCGGATATTACTCGGGACACCAAATGTTTGCCAAGTACATTGTTTAAATATTTCTTGGCTAGTCATGATCCCCGTACACCATAACACCCCCTAAATATCAACTAACTAATATATTTAAGTATATACTTGGATTCTAACTTATGATTACCAACTATCATCAAAACTTTACATCCAACCCCCCCCCCCCAATACCCGAATTCGGTCACCAAAGGACCCACAAAACATCCACACCATACTTCACTACTTACTTTCTTGATTTGTTTCATATTTTATTAGATGTTTCTTGATCTTGTAAACAAAATATTAGAGAACATCTTTATAAGTATGGCTCCATGATCAACTTCATCATTTCAAATCTTCACACCACTCCTTCACTCTCCTCTCCCTCCCTCTCGGCTCACATAACCGCCACCACCATCACCACTTTAACACCATCATATTCTTCCATTTTAAGCTTCATTCAAGACTATAAGGTGATTCAAGGGAGCTTGTAACTTGTGGAACTTCAAGGAGCTTCTTTCACTTGCTTTTCACCATCATTTTCTTCATCTTTTCTAGAGATCCTTCCCTAGCCTTTGTGCTAGTAGTAAGTTCTTGTTAAACTCTTGTTCATCTTGTTTTTATGGTTAGAAGTATAGTATGATAAGTATGTCTAAAACACTAAAGAAAAAGAACACTAAAGGGATTAAATAAGAAACTTGAACATAAAAGTTTACTTGAAGATGAAATATTGTTAGTAAGACGTTGTAGTGAATATGTTGTTGGTTTCTTATTGATTCTTGGTTATGTGGTGTTAATCACCATATGGATCTTGTTAAATAATGTTTAGAAATATGATTTAACAAGATTAGAAAGTGGTTATGTGTTACATAAAATAACCACCTTCTAGTTAAACATGAACTTGAAAGAAAATGATTTTCTTGAAATATAAGTGAACAAAATAAGTTGAGGATCAGGTAGATCCGGGTTTTACAAAAGACTTTTCTAAGTGAACCAAGTTCAAGAAGCGATTCTTGGAAGGTCATTTTTGGACATAACATAAGTGTAAAAACCTTTTATTTACAAGAAGAGTTCAAAAGTTTTATTTTTGTAAAAATTATTTATAAGTTGTAAACACTAAACTTTTGCGAGAAAAAGATTTTTAAAGAAATAATTACGCTTTGGAAGGTAACTAAGTCCACTAGACACTTTACTTAGTTACTACGCATTTTTGTGATATATCAAGTTCATGATTAATATGTAACGCATGTAGTTTTTGCCCTCGGTGATGTAGAGTTGTTTAAAGGATAATTGTTGATAATTATTGTGATTGTTTTGAAAAGAAAATGATATGCTTATTAGCATGGACACCTCCATTTACAAAGGAAACTCTGGCAAAATTTCCTAAAAATTTCAATACTTAGAAATTATTTTCTAAAGAATGTTTGCAAATGTGTTTTAGACAATGTCTTTCAAAATAAACTTCGCCATAAGTTTTGTTACAAAATTTCAAAGTATCGGAGGTGGGTTTTCGTAAATAAAAGCGAACAAACAGATATTTAGAATATATATCTTATTCTAAAATGCTTGTGTGAATAGTTGCATAATTTGGGAACTAGTTATATTATTTAGAGAAAAATAATGTAACTCAACACAATACCGCTAGTAGTATATTTTGGATGGATAATATTTTGGATAACGAGAAATATAAATTATCACAAAAAAATACATGTATAGAATACTCCCATCCTTGGGAAGGAAATACACACATAAAATACTTGAGAAGTATGAATATGAAATAGTTGTCTAACTATTATTTCAAGACCTACAAATATAATGTAAGTTAAAATAATTATTATTATTTTAACAATAATATCAAAGTAACGTAACTCAAACCCGTAAATACTAAGCCAAGGCACGGCCCGTTCGTCTAATAGACATTAGTAGGTTGTAGGTTGTAGGTCGTTGTATAGCTGACAAGGTTTGAGTACGAGCACAGGAGACGCACTACAGTGAGTTCATGTCCCCCTTTTCTCTTAACTATTTTCAGTTTTATAACTTCGGGGGTGAAATACATGTTACAATTATACAGACATTTTTATACATGGTATGGTTAGCTTAAGGAGGGACTTTCATACACCTTTAGATCCTGTGAGTGGGTAGGCGGCTACTAAAGGCCATTAATCCTCGTCATAAGACCGAGGGACATGAGTGATAGATCTATTTGGGTGTAGCGAGCCCACACCCATGAGGCCGGGGCGGCCCATAGTGGTGACTGTGTCTTACAACCGGAAGCCCGGTGCAACTCCGCTAGGTTTGAGTCTTCCTGCATCACTTCACACATATCAATGGCCTTGCAAACCATTGGTGATCTTTTTTTTTTTCTTAATGCTACATAGCAGGGACTTTCATACATCGTTCAACGGTTATACATACATCTTTTACAAAGGTTTATACATACTCACATATACATGAACTCGCTCAACTTTTTGTTGATTTTTCAAACTACATGTATTTCAGGGAATTGATCGGATCTGGCGGGTGATGCACGTTAAGCAGCGTGTTAAATAAAAGATGTCATCCAGGGGTGTAGGGTTTTGGGAGGTGTAACCCTTGCCTGGACGGGTCACACATCTCCAAACTTCGTTTTATTTAAGGACTTTTGTTGAGTCCATTGGGAACTCATTTTTAAACAAGTCATGGTTGTAACTTATTTTGGGTTGATGTTTCAAGACAATTATGTTATGGTATTTTCTAACTATATTAATGGATGAGCATCTTGTGTTTTTATCATATAGCATTCTTATGATTGTTGCTACGGTATTAAGAAGTCACACCAAATAAACCCACGCTTCCGCAAAAGCCAGGGTGTGACGCGTACAGCTGAGCTAACTTATCTGAGCTGTGTGTTTCCTTAATAGGTAGGAAGTGGGCTGACTTAGTCAGTCTATCCACTATCACCCAAATCGTATCATTTCCTCGTTTAGTCTTTGGCAACTTGGTGATAAAATCCATAGTCACCATTTCCCACTTCCAGGTGGGAAGTTCAGGCTGTTGTAGCAAACCTGACGGCTTTTGGTACTCAGCTTTAACTTGTGCGCACGTCAAACATTTGGCTACATAGGTAGCTATAGACTTCTTCAAGCCTATCCACCACTAATTTGCCTTCAAATCCTGGTACCTCTTGTCACTTCCAGGATGAACGGAATACTTAGAACTGTGGGCTTCTTGGAGGATAACATCTCGTAGTCCTCCATATATTGGAACCCATATTCGTCCATTTAATCTTAGGATTCCATCCTTACCATATGATAACTGTTCTGCAATGACTCCCAGTTTTTCATTTAGATAGTTAGATTCTAACATGGCTTCCTTCTGCGCGGCTAACAATCTTTCATTTAAGCTGTTCTTTAATTCAATGCTCTTGGCATTGATTCTGATGGGTTTAATCCTTTCCTTTCTACTTAAGGCATCGGCAACTACATTCGCCTTGCCCGGATGGTACCGGATCTCACAATCATAATCATTCAGCGTCTCCATCCATCGACGCTGTCTCATATTCAGATCCTTCTGATTAAATAGATGCTGAAGGCACTTGTGATCAGAATAGATCACACACTTGGTACCATACAAATAATGCCTCCATAGCTTTAATGCAAATACAACGACACCCAACTCCAAGTCGTGGGTGGTGTAATTCTTCTCGTGCACTTTTAATTGTCGAAAAGCATAGGCAATAACATTGCCTTTCTGCATGAGCACACACCCCATAACAGTGTGTGATGCGTCGCAGTATACTACAAATTCTTCTATTCCATCAGGCAGTGTCAACACGGGAGCATTGCTCAGTTTCTGCTTAGGTATATCAAACGATTCTTGTTGCTTAGGACCCCAATCAAACTTAATATTCTTTCAAGTTAACGAAGTTAGGGGTGCTGCAATCCTTGAGAAATTCTCAATGAAACGTCTGTGATATCCTGCCAGTCCCAAAAAGCTACGAATCTCTGTGGGCGGCTTCGGCTCTTGCCAATTCATGACAGCTTCAACCTTAGCGGGATCCACCTGGATACCACGCTCACTAACCACGTGTCCAAGAAACTAGACTTCACGAAGCCAAAATTCACACTTTGAAAACTTGGCATAGAGTTTCTCTTGTTGAAGCAATGAAAGAATACAACGAAGATGCTTCTCGTGGCCAGCTTGATTCTTTGAGTAAATAAGAATGTCATCAATGAAGACGATGACAAATTTATCCAAGTAGAGCTTGCAGACGCAGTTCATGAGATCCATGATCACTGCTGGTGCATTAGTGAGCCCAAAAGGCATCACTAAGAACTCGTAATGACCATAACGAGTCCTAAATGCAGTCTTGTATACATCTTCATCTTTAACCTTCAGTTGATGGTAGCCTGACCTTAAATCGATCTTAGAGAAGTAACTTGCCCCTTGCAATTGATCGAACAGATCGTCGATCCTGGGCAATGGATACTATTCTTGATAGTGACCTTGTTAAGCTCGTGATAATCGATTGATAGACGCATCGATCCATCCTTCTTATTTACAAATAGGATTGGTGCTCCCCATGGGGATGAGCTAGGTCTGATAAATCCTTTTGCCAACAAATCATCCAAATGAGTTCTCAACTCTTTCATCTCAATTGGGGCTAACCGGTAAGGTGCTCTTGCAACAGGTGCTGCTCCAGGATGGATGTCGATTCTGAACTCCACTTGTCTATCTGGCGGTAAACCAGGTAGTTCTTCAGGGAATACTTCTGGATATTGAGATATGACAGGGATGTCTTCAACCTTGGGTTTTGTTTCATCGACAGTTACTTGTGCCATGTAGATGACACAACCTTTCCTTAAACACTTCGATGCCTTAAGCATGGACACTTGCTTAGGCAACCCGTACTGAGTGTCTCCCTGTATGGTAAGTGGCTCATCATACGGAGTTTTGATCACCACTTGTTTCTTGTCAGAAACAATCTGGGACTTGGTTATGAGATAACCAATCCATGCCTATCACTATGTCTAAACCAGCTAATTTCAAAGGAAGCAAGGATAACAGAAAGGAGTGGTTCCTAATGGATATAAAACATCCATCTAACACAGTCGAGGCTGTCTCTAAGGTACCATCAGCCAATTCTACCTCATATTTCACGCTTAGGGTTTTAACAGGTAAATTCAACAACTTACAAAACTTATCATCTACAAATGACTTATCTGCACCCGAATCAAATAATACCCTTGCATAAACATCATTTATAAGGAAGGTACCTGTTATCACATTATCATCCTGAACGGCTTCACGTGCATCCATTCGAAAGACCCTTGCATTGGTCTTCTTGATTTCTTCAGGCTTTTGGTATATTTAGAGCAGTTGGTCTTGATGTGCCCCTTTTCATTACAGTTATAGCACGTTGCATCCTTAATTTTCTTGCAGTCTAATGTCTTGTGCTCCTTGGACTTGCATAACCCACATGCAGATGGTTTTGATTGAGACTTGGATTCAAACCTACATTTTCCGAAGTGACGTTTCTGGCAGGTTTTGCACTTTGGCTTTTCATCTGCTTGCTGATTACCCTTTCCATACCCAAACTTCTTCTTGTGGTCTGTGGTTCCCTTAAACTTCTTATCAGACCATCGTGAGTTATCGTCCTCACGTTTTCTCTTACCTTCCTCTGAGTTCTTATGCGATCTTAGCCTGACCGCATCCAAGGTAAGGGATAAAGATAGGTCAGCTGCTGACCTAAAAGTAGCAGGTCGAGATGCCTTGACACTGGCCTTGATCTCTTGTCACGACCCCCGACCCACCCTGGACGGAATCGGGTGCCGCGAACAGTCCAGTGGTACCGGTGATTATTTTGAAAACGTTGCAGCGAAAATTTCCTCAGAACCGTGAGTTAGGAAAAATATCAGAGTTTAGAAACACCGGATTTTATTTTAATAAATAAATGGGATAAACCCATGTTTTATAATGGTAGCTTTAATAAAGATAAATTTTATTATATAAAACAATATTTCTAAAAATTTAATTAATAAAATAAGCCACTTCTTGATGCCTTTTTGTGCCGTATCGATCTCTTACTCCAATTCTACTGTAATTACCTGAAAAGTGTTTAAAAAGGTTTTGTCAGCGGGAAATACTGAGTGAATCATTCTATTTACTAAAATGACACATTTGTTATAATATACAGTATTAAGAGCGATTACAATGTTTCTGATATCAAGCCAACTACCCACGGTACTTGTCACTCGACCCATTGGCCCATTCGTCCAATGGTGTCTGTGGCTATGGTCATATCCCCCATTGGCTGCCCCAATGGTGACGATTATCAAGTAATGTATACAAAACCCCACATACCGGCTGTAACTTGGTGATTACAAAGACTTAATCCCCGTAATTATAACTTTGAATAAAACATGATTTTGTAAATAGATTTGATAAAAAGAGAGAATGACTCACAAACTGTGAGAAAAGAGAATGACTCACAAACTGTGAGAAAAAAAGAATGACTCACAGATAATCAGGCAGATTCATACGGACAAAGTTTAGTCTACAGATAAGCCTTTGATATATTGTAGATTTGTACAAGCAGAGCTTAGCCTATTACTTAGCCTTGGAACCTAATGCATACGAACTAGGTAGATAACTTAATACAGCATTTACGATAACTCACGAGATCAAATTCTCACAATGAATGTCAAAATGCAATACTTTGTCCATCGAATTAACGATGATCCATTGAATTAACAATGAACGACAAGGTATAATACTTTACCCATCGAATTAACGATAATCCGTTGAATTAACAACGAACGATAAAGTATAATACTTTACCTATCGAATTAACGACAATTCGTCAAATTAATGACGAACGATAAAGTATAACCCTAATGTGGGCGGCACTTAAACATCCCTTGGATAGTTTAATCGATCGGACAATGAATCGTAAGAGCGATTGAGTTAATACCCTGTTCTGCAGCACCCCGCTATACTTAATTAGGGTTTCGTGTGTGTTAATTGTAGTATTCAGATGATAACTCGACGGAATTTTGGAGTTTGAACGTCGCTCAATCGCCAGAAATCAAGTCCCAGACGCTGCTATTTATACACCAAACTTGACTAGCTTACGGACCGTAAGCTTATCAATGTTGAGGTCCGTAAGGCAGCATACGGACCGTAAGCTTGGTGACCTTACGGTCCGTAAGGTACACTTCATGCTTAAATTGTTGCCACGTGTGGGACTAGCTCAGATGAGTCGACAGAATTCGAATTTGAAACTTTGTCAGCACGTAATTTGGATAATCGTCAATAGGGTTTAACCCCCCCTGAGTTTTAGGGGCCCTAATCCTGATTCTGAAAATTATGAAATTTTTAGGGTTTGCACAGAATCACTTGGGTGTCTCAATTAGGGTTTCCTTTTGGTTAAATAAGAAATATTATTTTAATGAGAGTTGTTTTATCAGGGGTCCGGGTTCATACTTACGGAACGTTTTTAGGATGTTTTTGTGTGAGTCGTTACATTCTACCCACCTTAATAAAAATCTCGTCCTCGAGATTTACTGGAATAAATAGGAATACTTTTTCTTCATCTCAGATTCCAGCTTCCAAGTGTATTTGAGTTATGATATTTCTTTTGGAATTATGTCATCTTTTAGTTAATAGTATTAGGGTAGATGACCCAGAATTGAAATATTAAATTTTATGAATATTAATTTATAATAAATAGGATTCAATGGTTCAACTGAATTAGTTCAAGAAATCGATGATAAACGAATGAAATGAAATGATAAAATGTTCAAAGTGACTAGGTTCAAACCAAAAGATATATGATCAATAGATTCTTTAAAATGAATGTGAAGGACTTTTAGAATCAATAAAATTCTTTGTCAAAAGAAAGCTTACTTTGATTGAGGAAGACGTAGAACTGACAGGTTCCAAATGAAATCAAAGCATGAAAAATGATTTGTCAAATATTTATGATATGAGAAATCAAAGTGTTGAAAGGAATGAATTGCAAAGATATATCAAAAGATAATAGAGTTAGAATATTTTTTTTTTTTTTTTTTTTTTTTTTTTTTTTTTTTTTTTTAAGTTTCAAATTGTTTTAATTGTGAAACATTGTGATAGTACACTTTTAATGACTATACTTTTCATACTATCTCCTAGAAATTGAAATATAATAAGAACAAATTATTTTGGTTTGACCAACCATTATACTTTTGTAAAGCAATTTGAATATATATATTATTTGTGTTCTTATCTGAACCGTATCTTATATATATCACATATAAATATTATGTAATATATATATTATTTGTTATGCATTTTTACTATATGTAAATGGTCACCACTTTTAAATAAATATTATTTTAGTATTTTATCATACTATATAAAATAATTATGTAAGATATATTACAAAATACTGTAATGAAGTCATTATGTTTACAAAATATTTTTTTTTTGTAAAAGAAATCATTATTATTTATAACGTTAAATAAGATTGGTAAAAATATTTATTATACAAAATATTTATACATATATTATACTTAGTGGGTCGATTCTATGGGATTACTTATTTGCCTTTGGAAATCATATAACTTTTGTGAATGTATTTACAAATGTTGTAAATAAGTGAAAACAGAGACTATTCTTATATAGTATAAGGTTCCCTTAACCCAGCGTAGTTGATGACTTTTGTATTATTCTTATATGGTTATTTTCTTGCCCGAGTGTTATGGTACATAGTTACCACAAAATATGTGATACATAATTATTCGTCCCTCTAATTCTGGTATTGTTTTATGAAAATATATCTATATATATTTCCATATAAAATTAAAATTTACTAAATATGTATGGTGACTAGTCATTATCATGGTTGGATATTGGTTAGTGCTGCCTTGTTTAAGCATAGGTGGCCAATCCATGCCTAACTAAGGCTAGGTTACCCAATATCTGCCCTTGACACTAATCCTAGTATTTTAAAATAATACTAACACTTATTATTATTAATATTTTCTTACTAATAATAAAACTAATATTAGTATTACATACTTAAATGGAAAAATTTCTAATAAAAATGGTGAAATTGGCCGTCCCCAGGATCGAACCCGGGTCTAGGCCACACCCTTTCGCGCTCTTAGCCAACCGAGCTAAGTGCCTAGTTTGTGAAAATTTCCATTTTGGTTAAATATAAGCACATGTACAATAAATTCGGTACTTTTTATTATAAGTCACTCACTTATATTGACTAAGTATTTGCTTATCCTCCTTATGGTGACTAATAAGAATATAGTAATACTATTAGGTAATTACTTATGTAAGTTTCCAAAAATAATGTTTTTCGATTGAAGATGTTAAAGTAATAATTATCACGAAAGGCTAGATTGATATTTGTAAAAAAAATCATTTAAGAGATATAAGATATATTAAAATATGACAGGAACTTGTGTATCATTATCTTATCACACGATTTGTGTTAAGATAACTTTTATAAATATTCGTATATGATATATATAAAATGAGATTAGTGCAAGTTTTAAATTTTATAAAAACGTTAGTACAAGGTGACCGTGATCAAAGAAATGATTTTAGTGAAGTCGAAGACCAATTAGGCATTTTATAGTTCTAGAGAATTGAAGTGTTTGTTGGAGAATATGATATCTTTAAATCCATCATATGGGAATTTGAAATGAGCAAGTTTAAACAATTGAAATCGGTTTAAACAAAACGAGTTTAAATAAGAAAGTTCGGACATGGTCATAATAGAAACCATGGATGCCAAAGAAAATTGAGTTTTTTCAAAAATTTATTGACTTGATATTATGAGTCATTGTTTAGCAATAATGTGGTTTACTGTACCACAATCAAGTCTAACTAAAGGATATTTGAGTTTGGATAAAACGACAAATTAGAATGAATCCTTTTAGTGGAAATTTAGAAATTAAACGAACCATATGTGTAACAAACGGTGCATGTGTGGATTTACCAAGAAATGAAATGAATCAATATCCGCTACTATGAAATAAATCCTTCTGGTATGATGACCGTTAGGAAAAGTAAAAATGCGAAAGTCAACTTTTTATATGCAGAAGTCAGAATTTTCAACAAAAGAAATATAAGAACTTCTATCTGGAATTTCGAATGATAACCGTTATTTAAATGATATTATCAGGGAATGTCAAAAATAAAATGAAAATAAAGAATTTGCAAAAGTATATGACTCCTTTTTCAGTGCTAATACTTATGACTCTGATTAGACTGTGCACCGATGTTTTTGTGAAATCTTGTTCTAATATACCTCAGCGAAATTTTATGTTGGTTGTAGGATCATGTGATAAAGTGTTGTTTTTAGTTCTTCTACTGACAGAATTTTAACATTAGTGTCATTGTGCCCAATTTATATTTTCCAAAGATCTTGCCTCGAAAGTTGTGTGTGATATATTTTAACGTCTGCGGACTTATAATTAAATTTTCATGTGCATTAGCACAACTTTTCATACTTCTTACTTGCGTTAATAGTTTATGGTAACGTATTAGAAATTCTTTATACTTTCAATGGTATCCCAACTTAATGGGTTTTTATTATTATTATTATTATTGTCGCTCAAGTTATTAGGCAGATAATTAAACAAAATAATGTTTGATATCAGAAAAGAAATTCCTAATAAAGAATTCTAGACATAGATGCTTATGCTTTATTTCATATTGACTTTTTGGAATTTCTTATAGATATATCTATCTATATAATCACATATTTTACATGCTGAATTAAACATTTCATCTATCAGGTAAATGTATTTAACAAATTCATTTTTCCAAAACCAGTCAAATATCTGATTATGATACTATTTAGGGAAATCTTGTCACTCGTGTGACATATTATATATTCCGTCTTTTCCGATTCGCGCCGGAGCGGTAATTCCAATATATCCGAACAAACTGGAGAGTCTTATTACCTCATACCCAGTCTTGCCGGAGAAAATTTTCTATTTCCCATAAATAGTATTTTTTCAAAAAGTGCCTATCTTATTAGGGCTTTTATTCAGAATTAAGGAAATTTATATTTCCATAACATATCTTATTATTATATTGATCACTACACGATTCCGGTGACAGTGTCAATTTGATCATTTTTCCAATTAGTGACTCAGGTCATATTACTGTTGATCATTCTTTCAACTAGTAATTCTGGACTTAGTTATCCCATGATATTACTTTATCAAATATTTTACTTATGGCACAAAACCATTTAACCCAGAGAATGACATATATCATTTTATTTCAAACTACTATAACTTATCAAATATAATATGTTAATTTACTTAAATAATTGTAATATCGTTATTTGATTTAATTTAAAAAAATATAATCTCCGTATAGTAGAATATATTATACTTGACTATTTTATTATGGGATACATTAATTAAATTTATTTTAAACATTTATTAACTTTATTAATGATTCAATGTTTAAAATAATATTAGTCATAGGCTATGGTTACTGATGCGTAGTTTCTATTGTGATTGTGGTTATGCTATTATTAGCTAACTTTCTATTATAAAATATATATAACTTTAATTACTGTAAGTATAACTGATAAATATTTTAGGATTTTGAAAAGTCTTTGTAATTATAATTGTATCACAAAAAGGTGATAAAACTATGAAAATAGAGTGGACTTACAAACTGTGAGAAAAGAAATGAATTTACCAAAATCCATCATATTTATTTACACAAATACTTAGCTTATTGTGAAGCTAATATTAAGGCATCTTTTCTTAAGTTTGAGTCTAAATGCTACCAATTAACATCAATCCCCTAACTCTTTTATATAAATTTAGGTATTATTATTACAACACCTAAAGGCGTAAAGCAGTGGCTTTGCTTAGTGGCTCTGATACCACCTTCTGTCACGAACCCCGACCCACCCTGGACGGAATCGGGTGCCGCGAACAGTCCAGTGGTACCGGTGATTATTTTGAAAACGTTGCAGCGAAAATTTCCTCAGAACCGTGAGTTAGGAAAAATATCAGAATTTAGAAACACCGGATTTTATTTTAATAAATAAATGGGATAAACCCATGTTTTATAATGGTAGCTTTAATAAAGATAAATTTTATTATATAAAACAATATTTCTAAAAATTTAATTAATAAAATAAGCCACTTCTTGATGCCTTTTTGTGCCGTATCCATCTCTTACTCCAATTCTATTGTAATTACCTGAAAAGTGTTTAAAAAGGTTTTGTCAGCGGGAAATACTGAGTGAATCATTCTATTTACTAAAATGACACATTTGTTATAATATACAGTATTAAGAGCGATTACAATGTTTCTGATATCAAGCCAACTACCCACGGTACTTGTCACTCGACCCATTGGCCCATTCGTCCAATGGTGTCTGTGGCTATGGTCATATCCCCCATTGGCTGCCCCAATGGTGACGATTATCAAGTAATGTATACAAAACCCCACATACCGGCTGTAACTTGGTGATTACAAAGACTTAATCCCCGTAATTATAACTTTGAATAAAACATGATTTTGTAAATAGATTTGATAAAAAGAGAGAATGACTCACAAACTGTGAGAAAAGAGAATGACTCACAAACTGTGAGAAAAAAGAATGACTCACAGATAATCAGGCAGATTCATACGGACAAAGTTTAGTCTACAGATAAGCCTTTGATATATTGCAGATTTGTACAAGCAGAGCTTAGCCTATTACTTAGCCTTGGAACCTAATGCATATGAACTAGGTAGATAACTTAATACAGCATTTACGATAACTCACGAGATCAAATTCTCACAATGAATGTCAAAATGCAATACTTTGTCCATCGAATTAACGATGATCCATTGAATTAACAATGAACGACAAGGTATAATACTTTACCCATCGAATTAACGATAATCCGTTGAATTAACAACGAACGATAAAGTATAATACTTTACCTATCGAATTAACGACAATCCGTCAAATTAATGACGAACGATAAAGTATAACCCTAATGTGGGCGGCACTTAAACATCCCTTGGATAGTTTCATCGATCGGACAATGAATCGTAAGAGCGATTGAGTTAATACCCTGTTCTGCAGCACCCCGCTATACTTAATTAGGGTTTCGTGTGTGTTAATTGTAGTATTCAGATGATAACTCGACGGAATTTTGGAGTTTGAACGTCGCTCAATCGCCAGAAATCAAGTCCCAGACGCTGCTATTTATACACCAAACTTGACTAGCTTACGGACCGTAAGCTTATCAATGTTGAGGTCCGTAAGGCAGCATACGGACCGTAAGCTTGGTGACCTTACGGTCCGTAAGGTACACTTCATGCTTAAATTGTTGCCACGTGTGGGACTAGCTCAGATGAGTCGACAGAATTCGAATTTGAAACTTTGTCAGCACGTAATTTGGATAATCGTCAATAGGGTTTAACCCCCCCTGAGTTTTAGGGGCCCTAATCCTGATTCTGAAAATTATGAAATTTTTAGGGTTTGCACAGAATCACTTGGGTGTCTCAATTAGGGTTTCCTTTTGGTTAAATAAGAAATATTATTTTAATGAGAGTTGTTTTATCAGGGGTCCGGGTTCATACTTACGGAACGTTTTTAGGATGTTTTTGTGTGAGTCGTTACATCTCTGGGGCTAAACCCCCAATGAAACGAGCAATTCGCTTGGGCTCTGGTGTCACCAAATATGGAACCAGTCGAGACATGGTATTAAAGCTAGTAAGGTAAGTCTGACAGTCTAGGTTTTTCATCACCAGAGATAAGAAGTCTGACTCAATCTTTTCAACCTCATGCTGAGGGCAGTAATTCTCTTTGATGAGTGCAACAAACTGATTCCAAGACAGATTGTACAATGGAATCTTCCCAGTAGCCTGGATTAGAGACCTCCACCAGGCTAGTGCTTCTCCTTTAAACGACTGAGATACATATTTCACAATATCCCTATCAGCGCAACCACTGATGTCTACCACGGTATCCATCTCGTCTAACCACGTCATGCACGTCATGCAGTCGATAGCTCCTTTTCCCCCAGTGAAATCTTGGGGTTTACAGGATACGAAATACTTATAGGAACAACCCCTAATGCGTGGCTCTTGATCGAGTACAATCTTCTTCGACGGAACACTATGCTGATTTGACGAGTGTCGGTCATCATCCTTCTTTGATGGTGGCTTATTATGAGCCTCAGAGTGAGTCTTAGGTTTAGAATGGGGTATAGATGAGGCCTTGCTTCGATTACCACTTGACTCATTTAATTGCCTATCTATGGCCTTGGTAACAGCATTATCAACTAGTGCTTGAAGTTCCGCACCCGTTACATTGATCCTAGTGGTATCATGATTCTCCCTTGGATGACTGTTGATCTCTTCAGACTCTGCCATGTACCTTGATTGCTACATAAAATGATGGCAATAATTTCTTAGAGGTTTATGATAGATTTGTCATCTTATTAATTTATTAACCATGGTATTAAAAACCATATTGGTTAATTTGTTAAATATATTTATTCAGGATCTTTATCATAATAATCCTTAATTATAATTTATTAATAGCACAAAAGGCCAAGTCACAGGGACAATTTAAATTATAAGCCATGATTTTATAGAATCGAGGCATTAAGGCTTGAATCAAAGTTCATTACCTTTTCTTGACAAGGAGTCGTAGACTACCACTGTCTTTAGTCTCCAAGGACATTAATTATGGCTCGTAGGCACTTCATCACTAATGGATGATTATGTAAAGAAGAAGGGAATTGGAATAACCCAATTTAAGAATGACTTTTGTGATTTTATCGAATCACATTTTGCCATGAGTGTTAACATGTTTTCAGATGTTACAAGGATCTGAATCTTTTAAATAGGTTTTGCCATCTTGGCCATGTCTGAATTGACATATAGGCTAGGTTATGCCTTTAAGATTCTTTTTAATATTTAACACAGATCAATCCTAAACTGAGATGTTAACAAGGACCTGAATCTAATTGAGGATCTACCATCTTGGCCCTGTCTTAAAATGACACATGGGCTAGGTTTTGTCCTTTTTAGATTTTATTATTTTATTATAATGGCAAATCTTATAAAAGGAATGGTAACTTTTATTTATTTCATAATTTATATTTATGCATATAATTAACAAAAATGAAATTTTAAATTAAACCATTCCACTACAAAATTTAAAAAGTACATGCTTGCCCTAAACGGGACTTAAAAGAAATAACTTGCCCACGTAGGGGCTAAACAGAAATAACATACCCACGTAGGGGCTAAACAAAACTACAAGTCCTCGCAGGGTGTCACACCCCGACCACGTAGAACATACCAAACGTGGCGGAAACATCGGGGAGTGTTGTAACAAAATTAATTGTGTCAAATCCATGGCAATTGAAGTTTCGTTTTATTGATTAAAAGTGTTACAATGTCTTAACAAACAAGAAATACAACATAATTAACTAGTCTTGCATCTTTTATTGTCACTAAAGCCCAAGTCTGCCTATATGTATCTTGATCATCTTATGCAACAGTTCCTAAAAAACACATGTGAAAATAGGTACGTCAGCATAAAAATGCCTGTGAGATACATAGGTTTTGTGAAAATAGGTTCCATGACTTATGTTTGAGAAAATGTTTAGTCATGAACCTTGTAATTTGCTTTGTTTTGTAAATCATTTGAAAAACAATGAGTTCCGATGATATGTATAAAATAAATGAATAATGTATGGTTAAATGAATAACCATAGTAAAATGGGTATGTATAAGATAAGTTGTTTGTAAAACAATGTCTTGTGAAAAGTATGTTATTTGTATAAAATGTTATATGTATCAAACTGAAATGATTCAAATAACGCTACAATATGTAATACCATACAAACACTTATATATAGGAAGTACCAGCGGCGTATCCACCATGCTTGTATCATATTACACACGTATCGTTACTTAATCATTTAACCAAACCAAACCACCAAAGTAATGTTTAACAGTTATAGAAATGTTTATGCATGGTCAAAGACGGTTCACACGGTTCATAGCTACAAACGGTTCACAGATACAAACGGTTCACAGATACAAACGGTTCACAGATACAAACGGTTCACAGATACAAACGGTTCACAGATACAAACGGTTCACAGATATCAACGGATCACAGATACAAACGGTTCACAGATACAAACGGTTCACAGATACAAACGGTTCACAGATATCAACGGATCACATAGTCAAATGATGTCAACGGTTCAATATGTAGTATAATGTGTTCATATGCTGGATAAGCACATGCAACAGAAAAGCAATGTAAAACAATGTACTAAGTATGCATAAAATAGACATACGTAGTATGAAATGTAATGTAGAATGATGTACTAAGTAATGCACACAATGGGCATACCTAGCATAAAATGTAATAAAATCATGTACTATAATGTACTAACGAACATAGCAGTATATGATGTGAAAACTGGAAAGCAGGAAAGTAACAAGTAGGCACATGTGTTCCACCCCAAAACAGTTTGGAAAACAGTAAAAGAGGGGTCTATGTACTCACCTGAGAGTGCTTAGGAGTCTTTGAGTGACAACTAAACAATGCTAGAGATCGCGGATATCAAACGGCACCTAGTATAGGTAGCTACATTAATAAACCGGACCTAAATCGGAAAATCGGGTAGCATTAGGGTTTGTAAACCAAACGAGTGTAGAGACTCGTGTCTTTTGGTTTTAACAAAGCCTACATACTAAATGAAACTTAACCTAAGTGTCTACGACCCATTACGACCCGTTTAGGAAGCTTATGCTACTTTAACGTGTCGTGCGCGTGAAACGCGTTTGGACCGCCTAACTAGTCCTATGACAAGTATTATATGCCTTAAACATGTTAAATAATCAGTTACGTGACAAAAGTTTAGGTTACATATGCTTAATTACCAATTATACATGAAAAGGGTATTCTGGTAATTTACCTAAGGCATATAAACTACCTATCATACAACTACTTAAACGTCGTGACCATAAGGTATAACCTCGGAAGGTTATTCCCTACACTATGGTCACCTAATGTGTTTGGTCGGATCCTAATGATCGACCAAACTGGGTCGGGTTCGAAGGTATAGGCGATTTATTAGATCGCCTACCCTACGACCCTAGACAACGTGGTAATCAGTGGGCATAGTCCCAAGGGACTATGACCAACGTGATTACAATCACGTTGCGAAGTTCAAACGAACTTCGCATTGACCATGACTGGTCAACGCTGAAAGTCAAACAAAGTTTGACTTTCTGACTCGAAAAGCAGTAACTATAAGGAAAAGAACGAAAGAATACTTACGAAGGGTCCCCGAATGCTAACCCAGATAAAAATAGCTCAGGTATGAAACGAAGGTTCCAACTTAGAGCTTTCTTGATCAGATTTGTGGGTTTTGAATGGAAGGGGGGTTGGGTATTTATAGGATATGCACCACCGTTAGGATCGTTTCTCGTAGTACGTGATCGAATCCAAGGCGTACACTTGTCGGGATGTTATGGTGGCTAAAATGTTGTTCTTATCCGCTGACTAGACGATAAGAAACGTGTGGTTGAGAATCGAACAGATGGGACCCGCTTGTTAAAACATTGAATCTGGCCCAGATCACTCACTCGCGTAGCGCGACAGGTAGAGCCCTAGGGCTCGCGCTACGCGACTGCCTCACCTGATCCAGAAAGTTTCAAAAGTTACATGTTTGGTCCCTGCACGTGTTTCAAGGCATTTCCGACACTTCCAAGGCCCGTAAAGCCATCTTTAAGGCCCTAAAATGTTGCCTAAACATTGTGGACATAAAACATGTTCAAAAATAGGTCGGATGATGGTTCGTTTGGTCGTACGAACGTGATGTTCGCTTAATTACGACGAAATGCGCATAAGCGCGAAAAACGATCCAAATGACGAAACGAATGGATTTTTCTTAAGGCGAACACTAAAATATAATGTAGTCATGCTTACATAAATTTTTGGATGTCCAGATGTATTCAGAACGTAAGTTATGCGCGAAAATGCAAACTTGTGCACTTTTTGACACTTTTAGTCCCTGAATGACCCAAAAGTTTATTTTAGCATACCGAACCCCTCAAAGCCTATTTCTAAGCTATGTAAAGGATATTTATGATATGTTTAACTTATGGTCATGTTCCGGAATGTCTGTTACAGTTCAAATTGGCATACTTTCGCAGTTTGTCAACTTTAGTCCCTGTAAGCGATTAAACTTTGATTTCACCACACCAAACCTTCCAAAACTTATATCTAAGTTATGTAAAGTTTATTTAAGGTATGTTAAGCCTATTTCACTATTCCGGAGTGTTTGTTGCATTAAACTGGTTATATTTACGCATTAGTGCGCGTATAACCTTCCAGAAAGCGATATAGTGTTTGAAATCGAACAAGAATTGATATGTGTAAACGATACACCTATTTTTACAAATCCCAAGTATGAAATACAATATTTCACTGGTTGGGCATTTGTTTGATGGTTGAAATGACACAGGTGTTACAGTCTCCCCTACTTTAGGAAATTTCGTCCAGAAATTAATTCGTAGGAGTCTATTTGTGACGTTGTGTCAGATAACCACCAGAGGTATGTGAAGCATAATCCTGTCATTTCCTTAACGGACATTCTTCAGAATGAAAATGAACAAACGGAGTCATTTTCCTCAACGAGTATTCT
Source organism: Helianthus tuberosus (assembly GCA_030545235.1). Classification (NCBI taxonomy): domain Eukaryota; kingdom Viridiplantae; phylum Streptophyta; class Magnoliopsida; order Asterales; family Asteraceae; genus Helianthus; species Helianthus tuberosus. Next base: position 148,634,382 of record CM060358.1, read on the forward strand.
TCAGAGGCGGAAATGAAGGAATAAACAAACGGGGATTCACTTCCTTAACGGAAAATCTTCAGAAACGAAAATGATCAAACGGAGTCATTTTCTACGGTTGCTTCCTCAGAAACGGAAATGAAAAGGATGGACAAACGGATATTCATTTCCTTAACGGAAAATCTTCAGAAACGAAAATGAACAAACGGAGTCATTTTCTACGGTTGCTTCCTCAGAAACGGAAATGAAAAGGATGGACAAACGGATATTCATTTCCTTAACGGAAAATCTTCAGAAACGAAAATGAACAAACGGAGTCATTTTCTACGGTTGCTTCCTCAGAAACGGAAATGAAAAGGATGGACAAACGGATATTCATTTCCTTAACGGAAAATCTTCAGAAACGAAAATGAACAAACGGAGTCATTTTCTACGGTTGTTTCCTCAGAAACGGAAATGAACGGAGTTAACTCCTAGGCACATTACAAAGCTTACTGTGGTTTCTGTGCACTAAATTCCATAATTATGTATGCATCCATAATTACGTAATTCCTTGCATAGTCCGCACAGTTTGTCTTGTAATGTTCATAAGCACATAATCACATAGTTGTTTAACTTGGTTATTAATTTGTTATTAATTTGTTATCGATTGAGAACGGATATGGAAACCAGTCAATGGACTTCGATGTCCTCTGGGATCTATCTGAAGAGATAGGAAGATCTCTCAAAAATTCGATTTTGTTTTCAAAGAAACCTAATAGTCGAATTAAGGAACACAACAATTTAAGATATACGGAAATACCTTTGGGTACCCTATTAAGAATTTATAGTGGTACTTGAGGTATTCGTACAGAATTATATCTTTTATCTTGTACTTCGTTTCTTTGCAAGAGACGGGTACTTAGGATCTTTGTGGAAAACGCAAGAGATTGTAAAATGGAAGAATTTTGGGGGTAGTTTGTCCTTCAAGGAATACGGTTCCTTGATTGTCGGTATTGTAAGAGATATGTTGTCTATACATACAACCACATAATTACATTGCAATGTAAATAAAAGGTTTATTTATAAACAATGATCACAACTGTTTCTCGGACCTTGACAACTAAAGAAAATAATACATAAGGATTGATTATTTCTAAACAGCGTTGTCTTCCATTCGGTCAGATGCTCATCCCTGTGCTGGATTTGCATTAGCAAGCTTTGGGCAATTTCTTCGGAAATGACCCATCTCGCCACAGTTGAAGCAAGAACCTGGTAGAAAACGACCCTGAGCGGTATTGTTGTTAACTTGATTTGGTGCAGCTGCAGCTGGGCAGACTCTTGCTGTATGGCCTATGAGTCCGCAAGTTTGGCATTTGCGGCACTTCACAGCAGCATGATGATGTAGGCCACATTGGTTGCACAAGGGTGCAGTTCCATTGTAGGGTTTCCTGGCAGGGGGTTGAGCTGGTTGATTGAGGACGGCTTGATCATTGTGAGCGACCACAGCGTAGTTCTGAGAAGCCTTTCGCTTCTTTGCCCTCTTAGGGGATCCAGTCTGTTCATCCATGATCTTTGATTCCTCGATTGGTTCCGATTCTTCGACCGGCTTCTTGTCACCTTTTCGGAAAAGTTTACCTTTCCTGATCTTTGATTCAGTCAAGGTTGCAGATAGCTCAATGGCCTGTCTAACTGTAGTAGGGTTGCTACCAGTCAAAATGTCTTGTATTGAGTCAGGGAGGCCATCAATGTACTTTTCGATTGCCTTATCCAAAGGCGTGACCATGTTTGGGCATAACAGACTTAACTCTTCATAACGGTCCGTGTAGGCTCGATGCTCACCGCTGTCTTGCTCAAGATTGTCGAATTCCCTTTCTAGAGCCCTGATCTCGTGACGAGGACAAAACTCCTTCATCATGAGAGCCCTAAGTTCGGCCCATGTCTGTGCTAGAGCAACTTCTGCACCACGATCTCTCATAACCCCGTTCCACCACGTAAGGGCTCTCTTCTGGAACACACTCGAAGCAAACTCGACCTTGCGATTGTCAGGACACTGCACGTGGCGGAAAGTATTCTCGATGCTCTCGAACCATTGAAGAAGCCCAGTCGCTCCCTCAGAACCACTAAACTTGAGTGGTTTCGCCGAGTTAAAACCCTTGAAATTGCATGGACCATTGTTGTTGTTGTTGGCTTGATTCCATTGAGCAAAGAGGTTTGGGAATTGAGCAGCCATTTGCTGCGCAATGATTTCTGCCAGCTCGGCAGTCGCTATCTGGTTTTCGCGTCGAGGAGGCATTCTAAAAGAGGAACATGAAAGGAAACGAGTGAGAGAATTAGACGAAAAGAATGAGATGAAGCAAATCTGATGAAAGCAAGGATAGTGGTCATTTGTTTGTTACTACAAAGCAACAAACGACCTCGGTGAATAATCAAAGTAAATAGGTCAAAAATAATGTATCGCGAAGACATGCTCGCCTATAAGTGAACACTCATCCCAAGAATTCCCAGGTAAGCACAACTGGTCTCGCGTCTGGTTGAGATGTATACGAGGTGCTTGCCTAGACAGAAAACTCAGAATACAGGCATTCACCCTTCCAGTTTGCACGTGTTCACATTATTTAAAACCCAAAACCTTGACGAGATTTTTGAAAACTCAAAGGGGTTCAAAACCTTACAATAGAGGGTTCAAAACCTAGTAATTAATCATCCTAGAACAGATGATTAGTTTTCAAAGCGGTTTCGAAAATTATGTTCTTGTTGTGGTAGTCGCCTAAGGATAGGTGACGGTATTGTTTTATGACTAAACGCAAGTAAACTCGCGTTAGGGTCCTAAGAAAGTTATAGACTAGGTCAAAGCATTACTAATAACCTAATTCCCTATAACCATTGGCTCTGATACCATCTTTTCTGTCACACCCCGACCACGTAGAACATACCAAACGTGGCGGAAACATCGGGGAGTGTTGTAACAGAATTAATTGTGTCAAATCCATGGCAATTGAAGTTTCGTTTTATTGATTAAAAGTGTTACAATGTCTTAACAAACAAGAAATACAACATAATTAACTAGTCTTGCATCTTTTATTGTCACTAAAGCCCAAGTCTGCCTATATGTATCTTGATCATCTTATGCAACAGTTCCTGAAAAACACATGTGAAAATAGGTACGTCAGCATAAAAATGCCTGTGAGATACATAGGTTTTGTGAAAATAGGTTCCATGACTTATGTTTGAGAAAATGTTTAGTCATGAACCTTGTAATTTGCTTTGTTTTGTAAATCATTTGAAAAACAATGAGTTCCGATGATATGTATAAAATAAATGAATAATGTATGGTTAAATGAATAACCATAGTAAAATGGGTATGTATAAGATAAGTTGTTTGTAAAACAATGTCTTGTGAAAAGTATGTTATTTGTATAAAATGTTATATGTATCAAACTGAAATGATTCAAATAACGCTACAATATGTAATACCATACAAACACTTATATATAGGAAGTACCAGCGGCGTATCCACCATGCTTGTATCATATTACACACGTATCGTTACTTAATCATTTAACCAAACCAAACCACCAAAGTAATGTTTAACAGTTATAGAAATGTTTATGCATGGTCAAAGACGGTTCACACGGTTCATAGCTACAAACGGTTCACAGATACAAACGGTTCACAGATACAAACGGTTCACAGATACAAACGGTTCACAGATACAAACGGTTCACAGATACAAACGGTTCACAGATACAAACGGTTCACAGATATCAACGGATCACAGATACAAACGGTTCACAGATACAAACGGTTCACAGATACAAACGGTTCACAGATATCAACGGATCACATAGTCAAATGATGTCAACGGTTCAATATGTAGTATAATGTGTTCATATGCTGGATAAGCACATGCAACAGAAAAGCAATGTAAAACAATGTACTAAGTATGCATAAAATAGACATACGTAGTATGAAATGTAATGTAGAATGATGTACTAAGTAATGCACACAATGGGCATACCTAGCATAAAATGTAATAAAATCATGTACTATAATGTACTAACGAACATAGCAGTATATGATGTGAAAACTGGAAAGCAGGAAAGTAACAAGTAGGCACATGTGTTCCACCCCAAAACAGTTTGGAAAACAGTAAAAGAGGGGTCTATGTACTCACCTGAGAGTGCTTAGGAGTCTTTGAGTGACAACTAAACAATGCTAGAGATCGCGGATATCAAACGGCACCTAGTATAGGTAGCTACATTAATAAACCGGACCTAAATCGGAAAATCGGGTAGCATTAGGGTTTGTAAACCAAACGAGTGTAGAGACTCGTGTCTTTTGGTTTTAACAAAGCCTACATACTAAATGAAACTTAACCTAAGTGTCTACGACCCATTACGACCCGTTTAGGAAGCTTATGCTACTTTAACGTGTCGTGCGCGTGAAACGCGTTTGGACCGCCTAACTAGTCCTATGACAAGTATTATATGCCTTAAACATGTTAAATAATCAGTTACGTGACAAAAGTTTAGGTTACATATGCTTAATTACCAATTATACATGAAAAGGGTATTCTGGTAATTTACCTAAGGCATATAAACTACCTATCATACAACTACTTAAACGTCGTGACCATAAGGTATAACCTCGGAAGGTTATTCCCTACACTATGGTCACCTAATGTGTTTGGTCGGATCCTAATGATCGACCAAACTGGGTCGGGTTCGAAGGTATAGGCGATTTATTAGATCGCCTACCCTACGACCCTAGACAACGTGGTAATCAGTGGGCATAGTCCCAAGGGACTATGACCAACGTGATTACAATCACGTTGCGAAGTTCAAACGAACTTCGCATTGACCATGACTGGTCAACGCTGAAAGTCAAACAAAGTTTGACTTTCTGACTCGAAAAGCAGTAACTATAAGGAAAAGAACGAAAGAATACTTACGAAGGGTCCCCGAATGCTAACCCAGATAAAAATAGCTCAGGTATGAAACGAAGGTTCCAACTTAGAGCTTTCTTGATCAGATTTGTGGGTTTTGAATGGAAGGGGGGTTGGGTATTTATAGGATATGCACCACCGTTAGGATCGTTTCTCGTAGTACGTGATCGAATCCAAGGCGTACACTTGTCGGGATGTTATGGTGGCTAAAATGTTGTTCTTATCCGCTGACTAGACGATAAGAAACGTGTGGTTGAGAATCGAACAGATGGGACCCGCTTGTTAAAACATTGAATCTGGCCCAGATCACTCACTCGCGTAGCGCGACAGGTAGAGCCCTAGGGCTCGCGCTACGCGACTGCCTCACCTGATCCAGAAAGTTTCAAAAGTTACATGTTTGGTCCCTGCACGTGTTTCAAGGCATTTCCGACACTTCCAAGGCCCGTAAAGCCATATTTAAGGCCCTAAAATGTTGCCTAAACATTGTGGACATGAAACATGTTCAAAAATAGGTCGGATGATGGTTCGTTTGGTCGTACGAACGTGATGTTCGCTTAATTACGACGAAATGCGCATAAGCGCGAAAAACGATCCAAATGACGAAACGAATGGATTTTTCTTAAGGCGAACACTAAAATATAATGTAGTCATGCTTACATAAATTTTTGGATGTCCAGATGTATTCAGAACGTAAGTTATGCGCGAAAATGCAAACTTGTGCACTTTTTGACACTTTTAGTCCCTGAATGACCCAAAAGTTTATTTTAGCATACCGAACCCCTCAAAGCCTATTTCTAAGCTATGTAAAGGATATTTATGGTATGTTTAACTTATGGTCATGTTCTGGAATGTCTGTTACAGTTCAAATTGGCATACTTTCGCAGTTTGTCAACTTTAGTCCCTGTAAGCGATTAAACTTTGATTTCACCACACCAAACCTTCCAAAACTTATATCTAAGTTATGTAAAGTTTATTTAAGGTATGTTAAGCCTATTTCACTATTCCGGAGTGTTTGTTGCATTAAACTGGTTATATTTACGCATTAGTGCGCGTATAACCTTCCAGAAAGCGATATAGTGTTTGAAATCGAACAAGAATTGATATGTGTAAACGATACACCTATTTTTACAAATCCCAAGTATGAAATACAATATTTCACTGGTTGGGCATTTGTTTGATGGTTGAAATGACACAGGTGTTACACAGGGACTGGTTACAGAAACAGATGTCCACGCAGGGACTTGATTTAACATTAAAGAAATACAAATAAACAGATAAAGGATTTAATGATCCTTTTTGCTCTTCCCCTTGATTAAGCTTGCCAAACCCTTGAAAAATCCAAGGTTGTTCCTACGCTCTTCTTGAACATCCCGTTCAACCTGGCTCAACCTTTCGAGAACCTCCTGTTGTCGCTCTGGTGGTATCAATTGCGGCTGCTGCGGCGGCTGCTGATGCTGCGGAGGTTGAGGAGGTGGCGGGTATGGGTACCCATAGGGTGGATACCCAGCCTGATATGGGACTCCAAAGGGCCCCTCAGGGTGGAGAGCATTGTAGTCCCATGCTGCCTGGTATGGGTCAACATTAGCATAGTTGTAGTTGGTATGGGCCGGCTGTTCAAATGGGTTGTACGCCGCTGAACCGGCGTATGTAGGAACTAGGTTGTTATAAACCACTGGTGGCGGTGCGACCGGCGTAGACTGCACCTCAGAAACAGGGTTCGAAGGCCCACCCATTTGTGGGTCTTCATATAGTGGCGGATGATGACTGCCACTTGAAGGTTGAGGGGTGCTGATACGGACTCCCCCTCGCACGGACATCTGTGCGGCTGATCTCCTACGCCTCAGTGGCTCCGGAGGCTGTTGCTGCACTGGTGGTGGTGGCGGTGGAGTGACCGCTACAAAACGGGAATCCTCAGAGGGATCCTACTATGGCTGCTGCTGCTGATGCAGAGATGAGTGATAACTGGGAGTAAACACCCAGTCGAATTGGGTAAACCTCGCCTCGTACCTGTCGGGACCACTATAAGGTGATCCGAGAAAAGGTGACCTATCCGAATCTCGATGGGGTGTGTAGGCGTTCCGGTTGGTGGCTCGGCAGGTTCCAGATCCTCTTCCATATCCATGGAGAAATGGTCCTCCGGTCCCACGGGTTATACCCCATTGGCTCTTCAATTAGGTTTTCTGGGTTGAACCGGCTTTGGAAGTAGGGTGTTGGGTCGTTGAAGGGTGAGTTGTGGCTTTGGAGGGGTATAAAAGAAAGGTGTGAGTTGTGGGGCTCATTTTCCGATTGAGGCCCGTAAGAGTTTAGGTAAGAAGGTGAGGAGCTCAGCGAGACTGAATGCCTTGCGGGTTCTACATGGGTCCTCCAGTTTTCCTGAGGGCTTTTGCTTAATGAATCTGATGGAGTTCACCGGTGTGATGGCCCGGCCTCGTGATCGTTTGGGGCGACGAGTGGCCCCTTGCCTCTACCTCTTCCTCGCATTCTTGGTGGCATTCTTTTTGAACCTCTCAAAACAAACAAAGGACACAACAAAGAAATATAATGGACAAAATTTGAAATAAAACACATTTGGATTAGTCCTAAGTTCTTTGTCTAGACTCGGAAGTCGATGAATGTGCAAACTGTGTCATTGAGATTAAACACAAAAAGACTAGAAAATTCACTCAACGTTGGCTCTGATACCAACCTGTCACACCCCGATATTTTCACGTATTACCGGTGGGCCTGGTAGGGAGTATCGTGACGTAGTTGATATCATCGTCGTCAAACAACACAATTTAAATGCACAGCGGAAACAAAAGATGAATCACAATACAAACCAAATAAAAAGTAATATCAAAGTATTACAAACAGACTATAAAGGATCCACAGGCGGATCGAAAGTTAAAAAGGATCATTGTTCAACATATTTTAACATCTAAGCTTGCAAGACTTGTTTAGTGATGCCAGGAGTAGCCAGCCTATTCCGTCTAGTACCTGCACTTAACCCTTTTTTGGAAAATACGTCAGTTTACACTGGTAAATACAATTAATCGACTCATTTTGAAAAGAGTTTAAGAAAATGGATTTGAATGCTCAAGGCGCAAAATATTTTTTATAACTTGGGACAATTATTTAAAAATAATCTTGTATACAGTTTTATTTATTTGTCGTCCGTCAGGGCCAGTTATAAGAGTCGGACAAGATTAACTGACACGCAACAGGTATAATGCCTACAAGGTTGATTCCTTTAAGTGGATTACCAGTTTTTAAATAATGCAACTGTCAGGTGTATGCCGACACCTCGTGCTTAGGTCGTGGCCATTTCTTTGAATGATGCCAAGGATATCCGGGACATGATCATTTAACCCCCAAAGGCCATACACCAAATAATACAGATTAAAACGGGTTATGTAAATACATTAATCACAATCCGATAAAAATGATTACACACCCGACCAAGCGGTATTATTATAATACCGTATCCCAAGCCCGTATAGGGAAAATAAGTTAAGAGTATTTACCTGAGTAAGTATTTATCACAAATAGCGGGTGCAAGTAGCTTTTACCGGGCTCCTAATCTGGAATGAAGGTTTTATTAACCTATTAGATTCCTAACGGGTCTTAATTAAGTCTAAACTTAGACCAGTTAGTTTTAAAAGAAGATATACGGTTCAAAACGCACGATTAAGAGAAGACCGGATTAGAATGTGGTTTAGACCCGACAAATTTTCATACGTGTATAATATGGGTAAACTAAACACATTCTGGATTTTGAGATAAAAATGATAAGGGTTTACCCGTTTCGGCTAATTTATGCAAACTAGTCACACAAACCGCACCGAACGCGAATAATGCGTAACGGGTAACCAAATGAGTCATGAATAGGTTTCATAAGTTAATATGCCTTGAATATGTTGTGATATCAGTAAGATACCTTCCATTATGCCCAAAACGAATTTAAACTCAAACTATGTCCCGTAGGGGTATTTTGGTCATTTTAAAGCTAATAAAAGAATTTAAATATAAATCTGAGTTTCAGGTCTGATATATTCAGTAAAAATACTTATTTTTATAAGTCATAACAGTAGGGTATTGCATATATGTGAAATTTACCTTTTATAACCAAACTATGCACCGTAGGGGCATTTTGGTAATTTCACATAACCTTTAAAGGTCAAAACAGGGAATCTGAGTTAAAAAAATTTCTTTACTGTTAAAATATAAAAATTTTCTTAAAATATCAGTAGGTATTAAGTCTTATATGAGAAAAATTGGTTTTAATACATACTATGCGTTTTAAACGCGTAAAAAGACGGCTTTAAGCGATTTCCGGGTTTTTTTAAAGAAAAGCTCATATTGTTATCATTCCAGAAGACTCAAAATATTTTGTTTATTATATAAAATCAGTAGCAAAAGGTTTGATATCAAAATATTATGTAAAACTCATTTTATAGGCCAAAATGGCAAAACCGACAATTACCGAATCAAAGCTATAACCCTATGTTATGCTCAGCCTAAAAATAAATAAAAATCTTCAAAAATCCCAAAATATTATTTTACATCAGTAGGTAAAAAGTGTGGTATAAAAATTGGGTTTAGATAGGCTTTATGCTAATTACGCCGTTTATTTAATAAAAAGCTTTCTAATTACGCTATTGAGCATAACTCTTAATCTAGACCTCAAACTGATGTCAAATTTTAGGGACATGTTTATAAATCAGTAATAAAGATTATTGTCCTCTCACATTTTCAAATTTCTTGTTTTAAGGTCAAAAGGGCATTATGGTCAACATTTAGGCATATAACGGAAACATGCATATGAATCAAATAACTAATGAACCAAGTTGTATAATCACAGAGGGTTATACTAACATGTAACCTGGTCCTAATAAAGCTCTAAGGAATTTCTAAATCATGCTACATTGGGTCAGAACTGAAAGTCAAAGAAAAAGTCTAATTATGCGACTTTCGGTTCTGAACCGAGCCTAAACTGAAAATTGTCGGGTTTAACATGTTTAGACATGTTCTTACATTAATTACCAAGTTATATTAGTGATAAAATAGGTTGCATGGCTTCTACATTGCTAATTATGCATTTATTTGAAAATTAGCTTTCTGTTGACTTTTTATGATTAAGTTTGACCCGACAATTGACCAAGTTAGAGTGGGAATCAGAGAGTGCCCTTTTAAGGGTTTATTACCCACATAATTACCAACTCATAGGTACTTTCATTCGAGATTTGACTGGACAAATTGTGATTAATCACGAAGTCAAACCTTAATTACGACGGTTTGACTTTAGGCCATTAAAGTAAGTAAAACTGAATTAAGAAAGGTTAAGGAAGCTTACAATAGTCCTATGCACGACTAATGACTTCTAGGAAATGGCCTTGAGCTCCAGGAATCTCCAGAGATGAAGTTACGAAAGTTTTGAAATGCAAGTGTCCAATGTTTGCAACTTTGGAGTTCTTATATAGGAGTTTTGATGCAACTAGATCATGCCAAGCAAGTCTACAGGTGTTATATGATGCTTACAGGTGCCCCCTATGCATGTAAACCTGTTGGCGCAGCCCCTGGTATGCAAAACAAGGCTCTTAAGTCGGTTAACAGGCTGAAACAGACACCTGCAGGTGTTTTCTGTCGCTGGCAGTCCTAGGCGGCCCGCGTAAGACTCCCTTATGTCTTACGCGGCTGGTATGAGGTCGGGTTCAGGTTACAAGTTTGACAGAATTGCATTTTAAGTCCCTGGTCCTTTTTAAAGTGGTTTTAACCTTTTGTTTTGCACTTTTAACCCACCAAATTGACCTTTAAGGGCTCCAAGACATAACCAAACTTTGTTAAGTCCTTGGTTAACTTTATGATCACCCGAAAAGCCTTAAATTTCAATGTTGACGCTTTTAACCCCTCATATACGAATGTTATCATAACTTTCTCGTACTTTATCAAAACCTTGTGAATTTTTATCACTTATTCTAGTGAGCATAATTAATCGTTACAAAGCTTCGGGTTTGCTAAAAGGTCACTCAAAGGTATAAATTTAACATGTTGATACATTTAACCCCTGTAGTTTGTAATCTCTCACTTTCTTTCACAATTGGCTTCATATGATCCTTAATTCATTCGTTTAAGGGTATAAACATCGTGTAGGGTTATTAAAAGGTATATTTATCCATTGTTGATACTTTGAATCCTTTTATACACGTAGATTCTTTGTTTGTCAACTTTAGTCCCTCTAACTTAATTCTTTACACATTTTAAAGTCCATGACACGTGTCAATATAATATTCGACATGAAATTACGAGGTGTTACACCTCCTAAATAACGCGCCAAAAACATCATTATATAAACAAAGGTCAAACATAGCTTCCATAATCACTTCAATCTATCTATTTCTACAAAAAAAAACATCTTTAACCAAAAACGCCAACTTAACCAAAATGCCAAAAATGGCAACAATCGTTTCGTGGAGATACACTCTGGGAATCAGGCGATACGTCCTCTGTTTTGACAACAGAAGGAGGGTGTATGTTAAGACGGTCAGGGAAATTCTGAAGATGGAAGAAGAGATACAGAGGCGAATCTGTAACAACTCTCATCAAAAGTCCTAATTATTATTTTAATTTGGCCAATAGGAAACCTTAATTGAGAAACCCAAGTGATTCTGAACAAACCCTAAAATTTTCAGAACAATCAGAATCAGGATCAGGGCCCCTAAAACTCAAGGGGGGTATACCCTAGTTAACGATTATCTAAAATTACTCGCTGTCAAAATTCGGAAATTAGAATCTGTCAAGTCAGCAAAGCTAGTCCCAACCATGGCTACCCTATAACCTATTTTCAACCCTTACGGACCGTAACATTGTGAGTCTTACGGACCGTAAGCACCCTTACGGACCGTAACATTGTGAGGCTTACGGTCCGTAAGCAATGCAAAATTTTGACTATAAATAGCAGACATTGGCACTTGAAATTCGGCGTATGTTCGACGAAGAAATTCGTTTCATGCACCGAGTTACATTCTGTTTACCACAATTAACACACACGATTCACTAATCGACGCCGCAATCAGGGTAATAACTCGATCGCTATTACGATTCAACGTCCGATCGATTATAACTATCCAACGATTGTTTAAGTGTCGCTCAAATTGAGTTTATACTTTGTTATTCATCGTGATTTCGACTTGAATGTTTGAGTGCTGTTCGAAATCGGACTATACTCTGTCATTCGTTGTGAATCCGCTGAATTGTTAAGTATTGCACTTGTAAACCGTTGTGACGGTTTAATCTCGTGAATTGTCGTAACTGCTGTATTAGTTACTAACCTGTTTGTGCGTGCATTGTTATTTAAATTAGGTTAATCAAGGCTAATCAGTAGGCTTATACTATGCTCGTTAAATCTACAATGTGAGTCATTCTCTTTTTATCAAATTACTTTCAAAATCATGTTTATTTTTAAAGGTTATAATTACAGTGATTAAGTTTATGTAATCACCAAATTACAGCCGGTATGTGGGGTATTGTGCACATTACTACTGTTGTTATCACTTTAGGTGGGCGAACCTAATTAGTGATATTCGTCATTCATTGGGGCAGCCAATGGTGATATGACCACAGTCACCGAAATGAGTCGAGTGACAAATATTGTGGGTAGTTGGTTTGATATCAGAAAAATTGCAATATCTCTTATTACTGTGAATTATAACAAACGAGTCGTTTTAGTAAAACTGAATGATTCACTCAGTATTTCCCTGCTGACAACACCTTTTTCAAACATGTTTCAGGTGATCTGTTGTGAGCACAGGAAAAGTGTCGTGGAGCACTACAAGCTTAGAAAAGTGGCTTAATGTAAATAAATAAAGAAACATGTTTTGAGAAATAAAGATTTCCCAGTGAAATCACTTTATTGTAAATTATGGGATTTATCCCTATATTATATATATAAACGAGCAGTTTTAATATTAATCGATCCTGTTTAAAAAGACTTCCGCTGTCACTAAATTAGATACCACGGAATTTCCTGCCTCGCGTCTCTGAACCGGGTCAAACCGGGGCCAAGGGCCGTGATAGGAAAAGGTGGTATCAGAGCCACTGATTTAAGCTTACTATTGATTTTAGCCTATTAAAATAATTGAGAGATACTTAGGAAATTTAATTGCTATTCTGTGAAAACATGTTTTATTAACTGATTAATTGTTGAGTTACAGTACGGGTAAACAAAAGATTTCTGCTATCTACCACAAATTAGATACTGCACCCACAGAAAAAGGAACCTCTTCCTCCAAACACCCAGCAGATCTGGAAGAAGGGATTTTTGTCCGTAAAGCAAATTATGAAAATCCTCTCACCCAAGATAAAAGAAATTCGATTCTTAGAAAGGGACAGGAGAAAATAAAGAAACCCCAAGTCAAGAAAGTGAGGTTTAATTCAGAAATCCAGGAATTAGGCAATAGGTCACCTTGGGAAGACACATTAGATGAAAAATGGGCAAACCTTTATATGCTAGCTACCGTAGCAGAGAATGCAAACCTCTAAACTATCAATAAGCCTGGTCTAGTAGAAAATTAATCCCCAGTAAATAAATAAATTATAGTGTGTTCTTTTTCCTAGGGTCTTTTGTACAAATCCGTATGCAATAAAACTTTAATGTTTATTTGTAAAACTTTGTTCCAAAGTTTTAACTTAGCATTTTTGGTGCATTTTGCATATATGCTATCCAGCATGAGTGAGATATCGGAAGCATTTCAGAATCTCAACCTCTACCCAGTACCAATTGAAGTCTCCCACGACTTTACTGGTTATATTGCTGACATAGAGGAACCTCTGGAATTCCAAACTCCACCGCTGGAAAAAAGCAAAACCTAAAAAGAGAAGAAGATATGTAGGATGGAGGAAAGTGCGCAGGAGAAAGCCAGCCACTAGGAAACTCCCCAAAATAGAAAACCCAATAGACAAAGGAAAAAAGAATCAAAATCGGAGAAAGTTCTAATCCAGCAGAGATAGAAATCAGTAAAGATTCTAAACAAAAAGGAATAGAAATTGGAGAGAGCTCTAGACAACCTGAAGAAATCACATTTCAAGACGAAATAGACCGTCTACTGGAAAATTGTGATGTTATTAGCCCTATCCATAATAATCTATATCCTTACCTAGCCGAAACCCAACTTCCTGTAAATCTGGAACCAGCTATTCCAGACCCACTAATCCACACTCGACCTTTAGGCCAAATGGAAGAATGGTGGACGAATGACTAGCAAATCGAAAATATAATCAACAGTCCTTATTCCTTTCTTCCACAGTTTGATCCAGAACCTATCCCCAATCCTCCAATGAGCAACGAAAACTTAGCCGAACTCCGTCAGTTCGGTGAAGAGTTGATAGGTACAGGGAATAGGATTCGGGAAATGGGGGAACAAATCTCCTGGAAATACGACGAAAGGGAGCGTCGCTACTAAACTGCCAGTTGACCAAAGAATAGTGGGGTTGGGAAAAATGTCTGTATAATAATAATAATAATAGCTAAATATAACTCTGTAAAATGGGAAATAAAACATTGTAAGATAAACAGTGTGTATGGATGCCTATATAATATATAAAGCAAAATAGAAGTCGAAACATCGACAATTTTGGATACATATATCTGTGTTATAAGATTTTATGTGCTTATGTGAAATTGTTTTATTTACAATCATTTGATACTAATAGTTATATTTATAATAATTATCAGATGGAAAACGCTAGTAATGAACCAGTTAATGAAGGGAATCAATCTGAACAAAATCAGGAAAACCAGTATATCACTAGACAAGATATTGAAAACATTATCACTCAAGGGATAGCTAATGCTATTCCAGCAATCATGGCTGCTGCTCAGAAACCTGTTGAACCACAACAAATCATTCCTAGTAAACGTACTCAGGAAGACAATTTTAGTCATAGTGTAAATGGAGGCAGCAATCATGACGATAATAATCCACGACAGGCTCCACCTCCTAAGAAAATGAAAGCCGCAACACCTGGTTGCACTTTCAAAGAATTTCTTGCTTGCAAACCTGCTGAATTTGCAGGCAACGAAGGAGCAACTGCAGTACTGCGTTGGTTAGAGAAAACCGAAGCAGTAATTGCAATAAGTAAGTGTTCCGAAGAAGATCAGGTCATGTACGCGTCAAACCTTTTCATCGTATGGTAGGAGTAGAGTGTCGCGGTTATACTTCGACATTCTTTGAATATGCTAGAGTGGTACCAACACTGGCTTCGCCAGAACCGGTACTCATTTCCCGTTATATTTGGGGACTGATTAGTGAAATCCGTAACATCGTTAAAGCTGCGAGACCTCGCACTATTGACGATGTTGTGGAACTAGCTAATACCCTAACTGATGAACTAGTGCGCACAAGAGAAGAAGATCGAAAGAAGGAATTGGCTCAAAAGATTACCCAAGGATTTCGTATGGGTAATGATAATAATAGGTTCAAGAAAAGAGGAAGGAGACAATCTGCACAACCGCCTTTTTGCAGAAATTGCAAAAAGAATCATTTTGGAAAATGCAATGTAATCTGCAACTTCTGCAAAATGACAGGACATCGTGAAGAAAATTGCAAAAAGAAAACCATAGTCTGCTATAACTGTGGAGAAACAGGACATTACAAAACAGAATGTCCTAAATTGATTAAAACCGCAGACAATAAAAACAAACTAGCTGATGGAACAACAAAGAAGAATGCCCGAGCATTCCAGCTAACCACTCAGGAAGCCGAACTAATCCCTGGCGTCATAGCTGGTACGTTCTTGGTCCACGATGTTGGGATTGAACCCTATCAGAGGAACAGATAATTAAAGCCAAAACTGGATCAGAGCAGTGGATCCAGAATAAGCAGACGATTACAGTTAGTTCATGCAAATCTCTCCCCTTGAAAGTGGTTTTATATCTGCTGACCTCCTATCTGCTGATCTTACTAAGTGCTGTCCTACAACTGCTGCTTTGCATCTACTGACAAATGTCAAAGACTGATGGAAGACCAAAGCTCTGCTGACTCAATCTACTGCCTTGAGTCAAGTACTGCTGATCCGGACAGGCACTGCTGGGTTCACAGCAGTGGAAGGATGCAACATCTGTTTAAGTGTCTTTTATGTAAAGAAATGTAATAGAAGTAGTTAGTATATCAGAGTTTGTATAGATCAGAGGTTAGAGTTTGTTAGGAGGTTAGATGTCACTTTCATGGTGACGTCAGCTAAGATGCTCAGTGGTTTGCAAGTGCCTATAAATAGTTCAGTACTTTGTATTGTTCTATTAGCTCTGGCAATACCGTCTTCTTTGCACGAACAAACTACTGAGCTCTGGCTGAGGGGGAGTTTGCATTCATTCATCAATCATTGTAATCGTTGTTTGATACAATTCAATCTTTCGATTCATTGTGTAAAGATGTTTGATTAAAGTATTACTCTCGTTTGATTGTATGCAAAGTTTGTTTTCATCTTAATTCTGCTGCACAACTCTCTCATTTCCATCTTAATTTCAAACGAAAATACAATCAAAAAGAAACTCAGATCCAACACACGACGTTTATGCAAAAGTATTATTTGACTCTGGTGCAAACCAAAGTTTTATCAATACTTCATTTTGCCAAGCCCTTAACTTACCCTTAACCACCCTTAGGCAAATTTTTACAGTCGAAACGGCAGACGGAAATTCTGTTAACATAAATAAGATTTTGCAACAAGGAAAGATAGAACTGTTAGGCCATAAGTTTTCTGCAAACCTGTTACCTATGAAATTAGCCGAATTCAATGTTGTGTTAGGAATGGATTGGTTAATAGCCAACCATGCTCGAATTCTATGTGATAAGAATTCCATAGAAATTCAGGCACCTACCGGAGAAGTAATTAGGATTACAGGTGATAAACCACGTAAGCCTATGAAGTTCATATCAGAAATGAAAGTTGCTAATTATGAACGAAAGAAAGGAATAATGTATATGATTTCAGTAATCATTAGCACTAAGGATAAAGAACTTAAGGAAATTCCTGTAGTTTCAGAATACCCAGACATCTTTGCAGAAGAATTACCTGGGTTACCACCTGATAGAGAAGTAGAGTTTAGAATTCATCTAATTCCGGGTACTACACCAATAGTCAAAGCACCTTATCGATTAGCACCCACCGAAATGTTAGAATTGAAAAAGCAGTTAGATGAATTATTAAGCAAAGGATTTATACAACCTAGTTAACCTAGTTCATCCCCTTGGGGAGCACCAGTGTTGTTTGTGAAAAAGAAAGATAGATCGATGAGAATGTGTACAATTAAGAATCGATACCCATTACCTAGGATTGACGATCTTTTTGATCAACTTCAAGGAGCTAGGTATTTTTCTAAGATAGACTTAAGATCCGGATATCATCAGTTAAAAGTACAAGAAGAAGACATACCTAAAACTGCTTTCAGAACTAGGTATGGCCATTATGAGTTTACAGTCATGCCCTTTGGACTAACAAATGCCCCAGCAGCATTTATGGACATGATGAATCGGATCTGTAAACCATACTTGGATAAATTTGTAATCGTATTCATCGACGATATACTTATTTATTCCAAAAGTCAGGAGGAACATTCCGAACACTTGCATGCACTCTTAACTTTGTTAAGAAAAGAAAAGCTTTATGCCAAATTCTCGAAGTGTGAATTTTGGTTAAAGGAAGTGCAATTCCTAGGACATATGGTGAATCACGAAGGCATTCACGTAGATCCTGCTAAAATAGAAGCAATCACTAAATGAAAGGTCCCACAAACAGTATGGAAATTAGAAGTTTTCTAGGCTTAGCTGGATACTACAGACGATTTATTAAAGATTTCTCTAAGATAGCCGTACCTTTGACTAAGTTAACCTGTAAAGCCACTAAGTTTGAATGGGGACATAGGCAAGAAGAAGCAGTTAGTTTTGATAATTAAATAACTGGTATCATAAGGAAAATGGAGTCGAATAATCGAATTAAAGAAAAATCAGGAAATCCCAATATTAATCCCTTGATCCTAGAAACAATGATTCGAATCTGGCCTCCACCGTAACTTACGGTGGGCACCGTAAGTTACGGTGGCCCCTGTATCAGCCCCTTCCAATTTTTGCCGTTTTTGACACGAAAACTTTCGTATCTTTCAATCCGCATATCCGTTTGATCTCCCGTTTCTTCCTACGTGATTGTAATTTTATTTTCCACCTTATGGAGTTAAAATCCAACATCCGGTTTAACAAAATTTCAAACTTTTAAGTCTTTGGCTTATTACCCTTTTTACCAAATTTTGACCCGTTCGATTTTTATCAAACAAACATGTTTATTTAATCCTTAAACTCATGAAATTCATAATTTCCATATCTCTTATCATATTAATTTCAAATCACGGGATTCTTACATAATAAAAACCCGTTTACGCTCAAGTTCTTATTTTCACCCGTTCATAGGCATTTGACCCCCAAGGTTGATGCCTACAACTCTTACATGTGTCTAAGAGTTACATAATGATAATACTAGTATCTAAACGACTTCTAAGGGTCGTTTGCCTGATTTACCTATCAAGGGCATTTTCGTCAACTTATTTCCTCCTTTTACGACATAGGTCCTTTTGCTAAGGTATTTGACCAACATTGCATTTTTTTTAACTATAAATCTATATATATGCATACCTGGCTCGAGTCAACATATAGACCCGTTTTACTCCTCGCGTTAAATTAACCAATATTCTATGGCGTCGCAATTATCCAAATTGCTGATCGCTCCTGATAACATACGACTTAACAATCACGTTAGTCGATATTGTCAAATGGTGTTATCATCACCATTTGACCCGTTTGGACTATAAGACCAAACATTTACATAAATTAGAATAAAAGCATGGTTTAAAATTTCCAATTTCCCCCATTTGCCCCGTTTACCATAAACCATGGTTTTTATCATTTATACTTGTTCTGACTTATATCAATCGTTTCGGAACCCTTATTTTAGATATTACATCATTCGCATTTATAGTTTGTAAAATAAACACGTGTCCTACAAAAAGGGTGTAAGTTTTACTTACCTCGTATCTAAGCTACGCTTTTCTTTTCCTTCTTGATTCGTTTGACCCGTTTCTTCCCAAGCTTCCACCTTGCTCGTTAAGTGTCAAACTATCGTCATCATTCAAAGGTGGTTAGATTAGTCATTAATAATCACGACTATTCCACCTTACGTGTTTTCTATGTCGAAACTACCTTTCGACCACATTATTTATTAATTCAACTTATCAAAAGTTAACTACTTTTGATCACATGATTTACACAATTAAGTCTAATTCAACATGATGTTTAGAACCCTTATCACTTCACATTTCACATAATTTTCCATATTATTCAAATGCGCATTTTATTCAAAATTTCAACATTTAGCTTTCTCTTAGGCATTATGTCAAACACCTAGTGAGCATTCTTTTATAAAATTTAACAATCAAACTTATGGTTACCTATCTTACCAATTTCAACATCTTTTACTAGATAATCATCAAATTCATGGTTAAATGTCAAGATTAACTTCATAGAGTTCAAATAACACTAGTTTGACAATCAAAATTCTAGTGTTTAACATATTCTTAGAAAACCCACTTATCACCTTCAATGGTGATTGTGAATTCACAAGAATTAAGCAAAATTTCAACAAGTAATTGACTAGGGTTTATCCCTAATCACTATCTCATTTCTATTTCATCCAAGCAACTATCATGCATCATAAATTTCGAGTTTCAAGTATTGATTCAGAATTTCAATTGGAATCATTCAACGAAATTTCACATACCTTATTATCATTTCACTGAGGTGATCACTAATCCATGCTTGGATTTCGATTTGGGACTGATTTGGCCTCTCAATTTCTTGGATTTAGACAAGTTAGGGTTGAACAAAGGAGTTCCTTTGCTCCTGTGGAAAATGTCGACCAGAACACACACTCAAGGTGTGTGTTTTGGTGTTGAGAGTTTTATTTAATTAAAACTTGTTTCTAGGTTGTCCCTTATGGCCCCTCTAATTTACCCAATGTTATATTGAGTGTATTTTAACCAACTTCTTTATTATTACAAGACTCGTAATTAACTAGGTTATTTACTTCCTAGTTGTTTCATCTTGTTCATAACCGATATTCAATATATATACGAAACCTATATATTTTTGAGGTGTTACCCAACCCGTTTTATTTTAAGTCCCGTTAACCTCGGGCCTTCTTATATACTTTGCTTTCTCAAAGTATTTCTCATCCTTTTAATAAATATTAGTTTTATTTATTTAAGTCCTAATATTTACTGGGTAAGTTTTACCACTAACTGTATTTTACCCATCCTTTAGTATTAACGTGGTTTGATTACCAAACCCGTTTTCGGGGTGTTACAAGTCTACCCACCTTAAAGAGGTTTCGTCCTCGAAACCTTTTCTTACATAATTCGTTGAGTTTAAACTCAATGTATTCGATCCGAGAAATCTTTTAAACATTACTTATACTTTTAACAAATCGTTAGTATTACCCGAAAAGTATGGTAACATCTTTTTGGTTACTAATTGTCTACATATCTCATACGACATAGTGCAACTTGAAATAACGTAATCTCGTTATTTCCATTAGTTTGGTTAACTTAGCGTTATCCATCGCTTTCATATACTATCGATTTCTTTGTGAATCCGTTACTTTGACCCATTTAAAGGTCTTTAGCGAAATCTTTTACTTTTAGCAACAATTTCTTTTGTTTTCAAATTTATTTATTCGGTTCAGTTATACCGAATCCACCACTTACAAGCAAACCAAATTTCTTGATTTGAATTGCTGACCTTAACCGCTTTCACTAACTAGACTTATTAGTCCAGTTACTTTTACCAATCGCTTGGTTGTAATGTGATTCTACTTCACATTACATTTCTTACCGCGATCGTGTCATATCATGTTTAATTTATACCAATCTTTCATTTTCGAAAATATCTCTTAGCCTTATGGGCTATTTTGATTAGACTTTCACCTCTTTAGGGCGAAGTCCTTATAATTTCTTTCTAATCATGACCTGTGGGTCGTTTTAGTCTCGTAGACCTTTCATTTGTTTATAACCCTAAAGGTTATGTTGATCCCGTAGATCACTCCTTACTCATGTCATTCTTAAAATACGTGTTTGGTGTCAAGGCACCCTGTTTTTGTTCGAAGAATCATTTGGTTTCAAGCTTAGGTTCCGTTAACCTTGATTGTAGTTTCGTGGCTACAATTGTTTTCTTTCGGACAATTTTCCGACTTATGACTTCTCACGTCATTTATGCGTCAGTTCTTCTTATGCTTACTGTTATTTGATTTGTATATATTCTTATTTTGTTATGTCCCATTACCGGGCTCATTACTCTTTTGTATTTAACGCTACCTTTATCACGCTTGCGTTTGCTCATGCCGTTCGGCATGATATTATATTCAACCCATTCAACTTTAAAATAGTTGAACATAATTTATTCAAAATTTCTATTTACATTACCTTGTCGTCTTTTAGTTATGACTCAAAACCCGAGTCTTTTAACTTTCCATCCGAGTTCCCGTTTCTCGGTCTACACATGCGTTTACTTCTTACCCATCGACCGGGTATTGTACCGAAGTCGTTATTATTGCAACCCTCCCGGTATGCATTAAGACCTCGCTTCATTTTTATATTCCGGCTTTGTCCTCAAGTTCGACGCTTTACAAAACGACCCGTTAAGAGGCATATTTGTCTTTTTCCGGGTTCGAGTGCAAGTACACTCCCTCCCAAAGCATATCCTAATCATTTTACATGTTTGCATTCTCCGGGTTCGAGTGTAAGTACACCCCCTCCTAGTGCATATCTTAATTATTTTACATGTTTTTTTGTCCCTTCTCTCGGGCTCATTATCCTAATATAATACGCTTCCGTCACTCGGCTGTGCATTTACATTATGATCAGATATTTTGCTTATCTGATTCATTTGGGTACTTTTTAATTTGTCCCACTCACCCCGTCCTTACTACATCGGGTGTAAGCATGTCCATCATAAAAAGTTCATGGTACCCCGTGTTCACTACTTACTTGGCCAGAGTAAGCGATCAACACCTGGCATACATGACCTTTTTATAATTTTCACATTACACCCCATGTAAGTAATACCTCTATTTAGTTTTCTTGGAAATAATATCCTGGATAGGCTTTCTATTCAGGTTTTCCAAGTTTCTAATTTACATATGCAACAATCATTCTCTATATGTTTGTTGTATATTGCTATTTGTGCGATTATATTTAAAAGCGCGCACCTGGTAATGCTTGCCCCGATGGGCGTTACTCGCCACTAATCTTGTTCACGGTCGTTACGCGATTTAGTCCTTGGTAAGCATGCTCCTCTTGTCATACTTCGGATCATTCCTCTATCATATCTGTAATTTGTTTAACCCTTGTCATCTTTAAATGCAAGTGTCCTTCAATTAAAACATTCACAAAAGTTAGCCATGTCAACTTTACAAAACGCCCGTATCATAATACAAAGCTTTTCTACCATATGTGTCAATGCACGAAATTTTGTTAGCTATATCTATCATTTGATTGGGGTAACGTGTATTACACGGTAACCCTATGTGTTGTTTACAACACTTTAATACGCTAAACCATTAACATACATGCACTTACCGGATTTGCGATCAAGCCTCGAACCGAACACTTTATTCTCTTAACCTTGAGCTCTGATTACCAACTTGTAACAACCATAATTTTATTTAGCGATTTCCGTAAATAATCACAAATTACTGAGTATTTATATTTAAACATTCATGTTCAAATACGGGTTTATTAAAACTTTTCTAAACTTGAAAGCAAAACAACATAATGTAATTTAATTCATCGTTTTAGAATAACAACGAAGCAACTTGCGGAAGCTTCATTTAACGCGTGTTCGGTTCTTGCTCGACGCTTGAACTTCATCCGGGGCTCTCGAAATTCACCTGTGTTCAAAACCAACTTAAAAGTTAGTTTTGATAATTAAATAACAGGTATCATAAGGAAAATGGAGTTGAATAATCGAATTAAAGAAAAATCAGGAAATCCCAATATTAATCCCTTGATCCTAGAAACAATGATTCGAATCTGGCCTCCACCGTAACTTACGGTGGGCACCGTAAGTTACGGTGGCCCCTGTATCAGCCCCTTCCAATTTTTGCCGTTTTTGACATGAAAACTTTCGTATCTTTCAATCCGCATATACGTTTGATCTCCCGTTTCTTCCTACGTGATTGTAATTTTATTTTCCACCTTATGGAGTTAAAATCCAACATCCGGTTTAACAAAATTTTAGACTTTTAAGTCTTTGGCTTATTACCCTTTTTACCAAATTTTGACCCGTTCGATTTTTATCAAACAAACATGTTTATTTAATCCTTAAACTCATGAAATTCAAAATTTCCATATCTCTTATCATATTAATTTCAAATCACGGGATTCTTACATAATAAAAACCCGTTTACGCTCAAGTTCTTATTTTCACCCGTTCATAGGCATTTGACCCCCAAGGTTGATGCCTACAACTCTTACATGTGTCTAAGAGTTACATAATGATAATACTAGTATCTAAACGACTTCTAAGGGTCGTTTGCCCGATTTACCTATCAAGGGCATTTTCGTCAACTTATTTCCTCCTTTTACGACATAGGTCCTTTTGGTAAGGTATTTGACCAATATTGCATTTTTTTTAACTATAAATCTATATATATGCGTACCTGGCTCGAGTCAACATATAGACCCGTTTTACTCCTCGCGTTAAATTAACCAATATTCTATGGCGTCGCAATTATCCAAATTGCTGATCGCTCCTGATAACATACGACTTAACAATCACATTAGTCGATATTGTCAAATGGTGTTATCATCACCATTTGACCCGTTTGGACTATAAGACCAAACATTTACATAAATTAGAATAAAAGCATGGTTTTAAATTTCCAATTTCCCCCATTTGCCCCGTTTACCATAAACCATGGTTTTTATCATTTATACTTGTTCTGACTTATATCAATCGTGTCGGAACCCTTATTTTATATATTACATCATTCGCATTTATAGTTTGTAAAATAAGCACGTGTCCTACAAAAAGGGTGAAAGTTTTACTTACCTCGTATCTAAGCTACGCTTTTCTTTTCCTTCTTGATTCGTTTGACCCGTTTCTTCCCAAGCCTACACCTTGCTCGTTAAGTGTCAAACTATCGTCATCATTCAAAGGTGGTTAGATTAGTCATTAACAATCACGACTATTCCACCTTACGTGTTTTCTATGTCGAAACTACCGTTCGACCTCATTATTTATTAATTCAACTTATCAAAAGTTAACTACTTTTGATCACATGATTTACACAATTAAGTCTAATTCAACATGATGTTTAGAACCCTTATCACTTCACATTTCACATAATTTGCCATATTATTCAAATGCGCATTTTATTCGAAATTTCAACATTTAGCTTTCTCTTAGGCATTATGTCAAACACCTAGTGAGCATTCTTTTATAAAATTTAACAATCAAACTTATGGTTACCTATCTTACCAATTTCAACATCTTTTTCTAGATAATCATCAAATTCATGGTTAAATGTCAAGATTAACTTCATAGAGTTCAAATAACACTAGTTTGACAATCAAAATTCTAGTGTTTAACATATTCTTACAAAACCCACTTATCACCTTCAATGGTGATTGTGAATTCACAAGAATTAAGCAAAATTTCAACAAGTAATTGACTAGGGTTTATCCCTAATCACTATCTCATTTCTATTTCATCCAAGCAACTATCATGCATCATAAATTTCGAGTTTCAAGTATTGATTCAGAATTTCAATTGGAATCATTCAACGAAATTTCACATACCTTATTATCATTTCACTGAGGTGATCACTAATCCATGCTTGGATTTCGATTTCGGACTGATTTGGTCTCTCAATTTCTTGGATTTAGACAAGTTAGGGTTGAACAAAGGAGTTCCTTTGCTCCTATGGAAAATGTCGACCAGAACACACACTCAAGGTGTGTGTTTTGGTGTTGAGAGTTTTATTTAATTAAAACTTGTTTCTAGGTTGTCCCTTATGGTCCCTCTAATTTACCCAATGTTACATTGAGTGTATTTTAACCAACTTCTTTATTATTACAAGACTCGTAATTAACTAGGTTATTTACTTCCTAGTTGTTTCATCTTGTTCATAACCGATATTCAATATATATACGAAACCTATATATTTTTGAGGTGTTACCCAACCCGTTTTATTTTAAGTCCCGTTAACCTCGGGCCTTCTTATATACTTTGCTTTCTCAAAGTATTTCTCATCCCTTTAATAAATATTAGATTTATTTATTTAAGTCCTAATATTTACTGGGTAAGTTTTACCACTAACTGTATTTTACCCATCCTTTAGTATTAACGTGGTTTGATTACCAAACCCGTTTTCGGGGTGTTACAGATGATGTCTAATTGAATTTTTTTTTTTTTTTGGAAAAACTCTATATTGTGGGGACATCATGCCCAAATTGTGTTTGAAAAGATAAAATTGTTGGGGGCTCTTACATTTATACTCATAGTGTCAAGCAAGTGTGGGGAAGTTTTGAAGGTGAACTCATATAGTTTTTGTCTGTGGTTTGTGGTGTGTGGTGTGTGGTGTGTGTAGGAAATGGTGAAGACTAAAAGGAAAGCGGGAGCAAGTGTCACACCCTGACTTTTGCGGAAGCGTGATTATGGTGTGACTTTCTTAATATTGTTGCATTCAATCATAACAACATCTATATGATAAAACCATAGATTCGCCATCCATTAAATAAGTTTAAAACATAACAACATTGTTTAAAAACGTAGACTTCACATTCGAGTTTTACAACCCATACAAATTGTTTATGAGTTCACTAAGGACTTGTCAAAAGAAATTAAATGTAACTAAGGTTTGGGAGACGTGTATCGTCCAGGAATAAGACACGCTGACCAACCCAAAGACCATGGATGACATCTTTTATTCCTGTCGCAGCATAAAAACTTCCAACGCCCGCCAGATCCACTTACTAATTCCCGGAAACACATGTAGTTTGAAAACATCAACAAAAGTTGAGCGAGTTCATGTGTTTGTGTATGAATAAACCTTTAAAGTATGTCTGTATGTATGTAAGTCCCTAGTATGTAGCAATAAGGAAAAACAGATCACCACTGGGTTGCAAAGCCAATGGTATGTGTGAAGTGATGCAGGAAAACTCAAACTTAGCAGATTTCATCAGTAAGACATAGTCACCACATGGCTCATTCGGCGTGCGCATGGGTGGGGCTCGCTACACCCGAATAGATCTATCACTCATGTCCCTAGGTCCTACAACGAGGATTAATGGCCTTAAGTGTCATACCCACCACACACATGATCAAGCAGTACCCTTCCTTAGCTAACCATACCACGTAAAATGTTCGTAAACAGTTTGTAATAATTGTAACATGTATTTCACCCCCGAAGTATAAAACTGAAAACACTTAAAATAAAAGGGGGACATGAACTCACAGTCTTGCGTCTTCAGTACTCGTAACTCACGTTTCTTCAGCCAACACGACTACCTACAATGTTCTAACGTCTATTAGACGAACGGGTCGTGCCTTGTCTTAATATTTACGCTTTTGAGTTACGTTTCTGATATTATTCCATGTTATAATTACTCGTTAAAATAATAAATATTTTAACTTTAAATTATATTTAATTTTGTAATAACTGTTAAACAATATTTGTAATAATACTTCTCAAGTATCCATATTCGTACTTCCTTCCCATGGATGGGGTATCTTATACATGTATTTTCGTATACTTGTATTTGTATATCTTGCCATGTATTGGCGTCGTATTCCGATGTGTACGTATTTTCTTGATAAATATCCATTATATATTTCCAAAATAATGTATTTCAAGAAAATATATATTTTCCCAAAAATTATATATCTTCCAAATAATTCAAGAAAATATATTTTTACTTCTAAAAATAATATATTTTCTCCTTGTCGAAAATAAGATATAACTTGGCAATAATAATAAAAATCATATCCGCATTTCCATTGTATCCAGAATAGTATTTACCAAAAATATGTTCATTAGTGTATTTTTCGGAATATTTTGTAAGTTACAATCTTGTTCGGTTTACCAATATTGTGTGTGTAACTTGTGTAATTATTCCTTGTGATTTTTGGTAACATTCTGGATTGTAATTTCTCGGTATTTTGTCAAGTTATATTATTTTAACCCTAAAATAATATAACTACTACACAAAGCATACAAATATTCACACACATGTCTTCTAAATACATACCTTTCAAATATATATTTAGTTATTTTTATTTACAAAAACCAACCTCCAATATTTGTATTTTTGTAACAAAACGTATGGCAAAGTTTATATTGAAAACCATAGTTTAAAACACACTTGTAAATATTTGTTTAGAAAATATTTTTCTAAGTGTTTATATTTTTAGAAAATTTTGCCATAGTTTCCCCTAAAAATGGAGGTGTCCATGCTATTCAAGCATATCATTTTCTTTTCAAAATCATCACAAACAATCAACAATCAATCTTAAACAACTTATACTTACCAAGTGCAAAAATATTGCTATCTACGTAATAATCATGAACTTGAACTTCCATAATAACTTGTAGTAACTTGGTAGTGTGTTTAGTAGGTTTAGTTACCCTTTAAAGTGTGTTTACTTCTTTAAAAATCTCACTCTTTAAGGATTTAGGTGTTTACAACTTACTAGATGATTTTTCCAAAAATCATTCTCTTGAATTTTTCTTGTAAACAATGTATTCTTATACTTGTTTCACCACTAGAAACATGATTAGTTTCTTTAAAAACAATGTTCATGTAAATCTTGTGATTTAACTTGGTTTCTTTGGAAAAAGTATTTTATAAATCATCCACTCACAAGACTTGTATTTTGTTTAAATCATCATTGTATGAAAACAACTTTTATTATTCAAGTTCATGTAAACATAAAGCATGATGATCTGGGTTTTTCACAAGATCACCACCTTAACTTACTAGATCATCTGTTTAATCACAATCTAGTAGGTTTCTTATGACGTCACACAAATCATCAATCATTACGAAGCAAATCATCACTAATCAATAAGTATTCATATGTTAATAAGCTTATGTTAGAGATTTATGATTATGTCTTTTAGTGTTCATCATGATTAACAATGTATATCATCTTTTATTCATCAAAATGTGAAGTAACAAAGGGTTATGAGGGCCTTACTACTAGCACAAGGCTAGGGAAGAACACTTGATTTAGAAGATGACAAATGTGGAGGATAATAGAAAATGATGAAGGTCCTTCAAGATCCACAAGCTCCAAGCTTCCTTAAACACCTTCTTACACCTTGAAATGAGCTTGGAATGGATGGGAGTGAGTTGAAGATGGTGGTGGTGGTGTGGTGGATGTGGGTCGGCCGAGAGTGGGGAGAGGAAAGGGAGAAAGATTGAGGATGAAGTGTGGTGATGAGAATGAGAGCTCAAGTTCACTTATAACCATCTAATAGTTTTGTCCATTGGGTAACATGTTCCTCAAGTACACAACCATAATCTTCCAACAATCTTAGTGAATCCAAGCAAGATCATGGAAGATCAAGAGTGATCTATGGTGGGGCCACACCTTTGGCGACCATCCACATATATGGGGGGGTCTAAGTGTAAGTTTAAATCATAGTTAGAGATATTAGTTAGAAGTTAAGTGTATTGGTTAGTGTTTATATGTATGATGTGTTATATAGTGTGTTAGGGTGTTCGGGGATCATAACTAGCTCAGAAACACTAAAACAATGTTTTTTTAAAATAGAAATATAACTATATATATATATATATATATATATATATATTCGACAAAATTCACTTTACATCAATATCGCAGGTAAGCGAGCAACAAGCTGCGCCGCTACCCCTTTCTGGATAGCAAAACCTAGCCTATTAAAAACAAACCCCTGCCCCCCTGTTGATGAGCCACTGCTGTGGACAACCTGTTGGACCCTAGTCAGCAAACGGATAGCTTCTGGAGCCAGGGATCCAAAGGTGTCGAAGGCGAAGGGGACAAATGCATGTTGGTTATCAGCACATGCTTTAGCGTGTTTGTCCACCTTTTTAGATTCTGCTTTCTTTACCGCTTGTCCTGTTACAAACCCATTTTCCCTTAACCTAGCTAAGGGAGAGACTCCTGTGAGATCTACACAAGCATGTTTCCCTCCCGCCCAGCCAAAGACGAGCAGGTCCGCTGGTCTCCATGTAGATCTCCCTTCCATGGGGTCTGTAAGGAAATTCACAGGGGCCTCCTTCTTGGCAGAAATCCCCGCTCTCCTCAAGATGTCCCCCAAAACATCCCTCACCCAGTCATGCCGATATTTGAAACCAGGGAGATCCTTGCAATGAACAGCATGCTCCCCGTATTTATCCATGCAGGCTTTACGGCAGATTGGGCAGGTTTCATCTTCTGGATACATAGGGATCATCAGCCAGTATTTGAGGATAGCCCTGTACTCAACAGCCGACATGCATTGCCCCAGCCCCTCGATCGGGATAACAGTAAAAAAGTCTTGCGCATGGGGGCCTTTCAAGCACTCAATCACCGCCTTCTGGCGGGGAGACAGATCAAGTGTTTCTCCCAGATTCCGAGCGATTTTCTCAAATAGAGCATTCGCCAAAGTTTTTTGTGGCTTTGGGGGGGGGGGGGCGGTGTCCATATTAGAGAAACCGCCAATGTCAAAGTCTGGAAGAGAGACACTTAAATACTCGAGGGCCTGTTGGTAGTCTACGTCAAGCTTATCAACCCCACTGTTCCGAAGGATGTGGTCTTGCAATACACACGACTGAGCTCTAGACGCAACAAAAGCATAAACTCCAACATCCCAAGCTGAGAGGAGGCCCAAACCACTCAGGTGCATCGGCAAAGATGCCAAACGCCACTGAAGTTCACCAAAGTAGGGCCCCCCACAAACAACAATGTCTTCAGCAGCCTTTCGGAGACCATCGTCAAAACAGGATACCGCATTTGCCATCAAGTGAGGTTGGTAGGTCCGCAGCCCAAACAGTAATTTGGCTACCCCCATGCATGACCTTAAAAGAAGAAGCTCGCACTAGGGGTCCTGTAAGCAGGGCAAGAGTTTCATAAGGTCAACCGTTGTCGTTGCCCGCCGCCCTGCTAATTCCCCAATAAAAGCAGAGTCTCGGCTAACTGCCCCCCAAGGAGCTTAACCCCCCTCACAGGTCTACCTATCCCTCTCGGGAAAAGCCCGTCATGCACCTTGAAACCGTCACAAGATGGCCAGTACACTTCCGTTTTCTTAATATTGAGATGGAGCCCTATGGATGGTCCCTCCGTGTTGATGATGTCCAAGGCTTTAGCAACTTCCATTGCATTACCTATGATCGTACCATCATCCAAATACCAAGCTAGGGGAGGTTACAGTGCTCCTGTACACGGAGAATAAGGGGATGTAAGGCTAGGGCAAAGAGGAGGGGCCCAAAGGGATCTCCATGTTGCACTCCAGTGGTGGCCCCGACACACTCGCTGCCAACATACAACCGAGCAGGTTGGGCGTACAGGAACTGGACCCACCGATAGATAGATGGGCAACGTTGGTGGACCTGCTGGAGGAACGCTGAATGGTCAACCATGTTGAAAGCATTGGTGAAGTCTACCGTAAGTAAGGCCATGGACCCATCTTCATAAAAGGAGTTAAGGAACCTGTTCGTACTATGAAGCACCCCCTCCGCCCTATTTGGTGTACCAACCCCAAATTGAAAATCCCCCAAATACTGGGCCATGTCCTTCCCAACCTTCTTCATAGCCACCTTAGAGACCAACCTACGCTAGATGCCACCCACTTCGATAGGCCTAATACCATTATCAGGTTTCAATAAGGGGGTGAGGGGGGATGAGGCCACAAACTCTGCCAACTATTTAGGGCAAAGCCCTTCAAGCCATAGGTTGACGACTCCAGTAATAGCTGTGAGCAGACCCGAGGAACTTACCGACCCCACGCAACCAATAGCGTCCAACAAGTGTTGGGCCCGCATCCCATCTCTGCCACAAGATGTCCCTCTAGGGAAGGATTGGATACATTTAAGCACGCAATCCTCTGCTGTAATAATAGTGGGTTGGACAATGGGGTTGGAAGGCAGTGATGGGGGTGGCATCACCGGGTGTTTATCAATTAGAGCTTTCATGGTTGATTCTCCAAAGGGGGCAACCCCACTAGAACATAAAACTTTGACCGCCGCCGTAAAATGCCCATCCCTGACCTTCCGCAGGCATTACTTAATATTGGGATCCTTTTTATTGTCTTTGCCCTTTCCGGAAACCCTCCTAGGCACCTCAGAGTCCCCCTCACAGCTTAAGAGAGAAGAGACCAGATCTGGAAAACCAGACCCATCTTTCCACAATGCAAGCGCCTGCAAGATGCTGCTGCACTGCAGGGATTTTCTATTTCCTGATCTCCGCTCTTGCCTGGAAGAAGGCCTGACAACCCTCAGTGTACAACAAGGCAATAAAAGCAACTGAACCCAATTTTCAACCGAGCCTGGAGACGCCACCACTTTATGTAAGGCACCCATTAAAACCTGAGCGAACGCCATTCGACAACTTGGGGGATGCATTTGACGGTTTGAAAACAGAGTGAAAAAACACGCTCGAGAAGGGAAACATCGGTTACCACCCCTTCCGGGGAGAGTTTTTGAGGGTCGGTAACCACTTGGCATGGCTTCCTAATCCCAACAATGAAATCGTCCACGTCTCCCGAGATTTGAGTAAAAGACACCATCTCATCACCGTGTTTGCACCCCCTACTAAGGGCATGCAAAGCCATGCACTTCCCACATAACCATTTGCTTCCTGCCCTTAGGACTTCCCCCACATCCAGAAAAAGGTCCAAATCCTTAGCGATAGCCTCCTTCACATAGGTCTTCCTGTTTTCAGTCTTAAGGTGGGTGCTTTGTATGTGTTCAAGAAGGCGAAAAAACCCACTAGACCCCGGTTTACCATCCTTGCATTCGTGGATATGCTTTTGGGGGCAAGCTCTTAACCCACTATCACATGCTGACGCCAGCCCAACAGCCTTGGCGTTTCTACCTCTACGCGCGTGGGCCATGCACAAAATCAAACGCAAACAGAAAAGTAACACAATAAACCACTAACTCGAGGAAGGTTAGTGGTAAAAGAAAAAGAAACAGAGGGAGCAAAAGAAACGACCCTCTATACGCCGGGGGAGGGTAGCAACCCCAAATTGCCCACCCTCAAGAGCACCCCTGCACAAACATGTCACCCCATAACCAAATCAAAAAGGTATAATCTCTGCACAAACGTGGCACAACCTCTTCCGAATTCGCGCGGTCTGGAGGATTTCAAACGAAGTGGTGTATTTCAAACGAAGTGGTGGATTTCAAACAGAGGGAGCAAACGAAGTGGTTGATTTCAAACGAAGTGGAGGATTTCAAACGAAGTGGTGGATTTCAAACGAAGTGGTGGATTTCAAACAGAGGGAGGATTTCAAACGAAGTGGTGGATTTCAAACGAAGTGGTGGATTTCAAATGAAGTGGTGGATTTCAAACGAAGTGGAGGATTTCAAACGAAGTGGTGGATTTCAAACAGAGGGAGCAAACGAAGAGGTTAATTTAAAACGAAGTGGAGGATTTCAAACGAAGTGGTGGATTTCAAACGAAGTGGAGGATTTCAAACAAAGTGGTGGTCTAGAGGACTTCAAACGAAGTGGTGGTCTGCAGGATTTCAAACATGGACTTTCGTGTTAATTGGAGCCCAACAGTGGTCTGCCGTAATGGGGCGGTGGTTATGGTGATTTCGTGGTGGCTAGGAGTGGTCGGCTGTGGTGGGTATAGGGATCGACGGTGGAAGAAAGATGATTATCGGTGGTGGGTGTGGTGTATGGTTAATCGAAGGGAAGAATAGGTGGTTGTCGGCTGGAGATTGATGGTGGATGTGGTTGCTCGATGTAGGAGAAAGTTGGGAAGAAACCAGATCTGGTAAGAAACAAAGTGCTTGACGTGGGAAGAAAGATGATTATCGGTGGTGGGTGTAATCTTTAGTTTTCCGGGTAGTGTCCGGTTGTTCGGTTAGCTACCGGTTCGTTAAAGTGTCAAACTATTACGCTTAGTGTTCATTATGTTACCTTTTGTGACACTTTTAATTCCCGACACTTAGGAAAGCATTCAGGACCATTTGGTCATATTTTTTGCATGATACTAGCTTGTTAAAATGCTGATTTTTGCTGAATTATGCAGAATTCTGCACTTTATGTGGGTTTTAGGCACTTTCCGGCACTTTATCTATCACCTAGAAAAGCAGCTTTGTGGTCCGTACTTCCCTACACACCATACTAGTGTTGTACTCAGTCTCTGGCTCACATTGTGTCTCAAACTGTATGTCTATGTATTGAACTCTGTTAGCATTTTCCTGGTTTGTGTGTTAACTGTGTTAACAGTGCTTTGTGCATCATTTATGTCTATATGTTTGCATGCGGTCAATTATATGTCATTTGCAATATGTGATGCACATGTGTGTATTTAGAAATAATCAAAAAGCAATTCAAGTCATAAATTGTACATCAGCACCGTCATTAAGCACTAATCATCATTTAATAATTGTACGGATGCATGCAAATTTGACAGTTGTCACATTCTCCCCCTGTTAAGAAAATTTTGTCCTCGAAATTTGTACCACCTTAATTCCTTAGGGTTACATTATGCGTGTATGTATATGAATAACACTGGGGTAGATAACCGCAAAACCAAATCAATTCTTATTCACATCAAGGAACTATAGGGATATATCTCAACACAGGAACCCAATGATTAAAAGGTATGTGTCCTAACATTTGATGTCAAAGGGCACGAGATGTATAGATGTATAATCTAGCATGACTCAGTTAACAGGGGTGTAACAAAGGAGTTTTGGCCAATGGTTTCTCAAACAATCGGTCACAACATGCAAACGAGTTTTCACAAACCATAGCATCCATTATATGAATTCAAAATTAACGACTCGAATGTGATAGTAACATGAAAATGATCTGTCAACTTTTAAACAATACATGGATAAAATAGTGTGTTGACATCCTTGAGTTGCGAAAATACACCGAATGAAATACAAGCGAATCTGGTGTATTATTGTCTTAATTCGTAGTTGCATCAGGAATGTTTAAATGACAAGTCAAACAAAAGTGTGTGTAGTTTTGTGTGAAACGATTGACCATGATTAGCACAAGCTACAAATTTTGTAATGACACCACAAGGTGTCGTAATTGACATATTTCAATAATAGCGGTGACCGAACAAGTTCACCGTGTTGGTAAACAAATGAAAGTGTACTGATACCAGCCTGAAGATTTGATTTACACAATGTCATAGAGTTTTCAGTTGAACACGGAACATTAAAGAGCCACTGTTTTTTTTTTTTTATCGAAGATGAAAAAGTATTGAGTTCCGCAAGGCATTCGATCGACAATGAAAGAATCGTTAGGAGGTACATTGTGATATGAAATGAATCTATGTACCATTGCCTTAACACACAACTGTGTTGAGACCGCTTTAATCGTGATAAACAAGACAGATTTAGAGCGAGTTGATAAATAAACAATTAAATCCGTGTGTGAAGTGAGTAACCAAATTAGCGCAAGCTTCAATTTTGTGAAAGTATCACCGTAAGGTATCAAAATCACAAAAGATTTAGTGGAGTCGTAGACCAATCAAGTCTACTATGACTCGAAACAAAAGAACCTTTGCAAAAATATTTGAATATGATGCTCTCAATACATCATATGGCGTCTTAAATTGAATATGCGATATGGATAAGTTCAAGCAATTGAACTTGGTTTCAGCGTAACCCGACAATAAACGTATGTATCAACAAGGGAATCTCGGCATGGTTACAAAGATAAACCATGAATGTAACTTGAAATGAAAGAAGTTTCAAGAAAGTGTGTTGGCTTGGTAGCAAAAGAGCCAACAATTATAATAATGTAGGTCATTCGAATCATAAACCAATAGATAGCTTTAGCAAAAGAATATTTGGACTTCAATGAAGCGTTTATTCGAAGTGAAACCGCATGCGTAGCGAATGGTGCATGCGTAACATATAAGTTTCCAAGGAACAATGAGTATCTGCTAAAATGGAGAAATGACCAAGTATTCAAAGGAAATGTGTGTTCGCTCTCAGGGAAGAGAATTAACGCGATGCAACTACCATTAAGGGGAGTAGAGATGCAACATCTACTCGCTAGAAGCAAAAGTTAAGGTTTCAACAAAAGAAAATTAAGTACTTTATGTTTGGATAACCAAAATGGCATATATGCAACAGAATAATGGTGTTTGTTTGAGTTAACAAATATGGTCCCTAAGTGGCAACCTTTAACGAGTTTTGACCTATATCCTCAAAGGTCCTATGTATACGTTTTCTATACTCTCAAAGTTTCGTATTCTGTGTAAAACTGTGTTTGTGCATTCTTTAGAAACAAAATTTTTGTGTATGTTTAAAACAAGTTATTGTCCCACAATTTCCCGGTAGACTTTCTTCATGAATTCATAGTTAATGACACTCGATCATCGATCAGTCATGAAATAGTAGTTGGATCCTCACAGCTAGTTAAACGAATAACTCTTTAATCCTTAGCAAGAGTCACCGACTCTTGTTGGTTAGCTCATTCGGCTCCTAGTAGTGTGATGTTCGTACGAAAGCTATCGTTCTTCTTCTTGATGAGCAAAACTTGGGTTACCCAAAACGGAAAACTTGGTCTGTTAACTTCCTTCTCTACCAACTGCTGAAGCTATACTGACAATCCTTTCATCTCCAAAGGTGTAGGTTGCTAAGGTGTATTGACTGCAGGTGCGGCGCCTGGAATCAAATCGATGCGAAATTCGACTTGTCGTTGAGGAGATAATTCTGGCAAGTCTTCGGGGAAGACTTCAGGACATTCCCTTATCACAGGGATATCTTTGAGTTTTGATTCTCCGGTTCCCTTGTCCACGACATGAGCCAAGAAGGCAACACATCCTTTACGCATAACTTTCGTGCCTTCAAGCAATTAGTAATTTGTAGAGACGTATCCTGCTTCATGATTCACGATCGTTTCTTCGTTCGCCATCGGGATGCGGATATCAATCTCCGCTCGATCACTTGACAACCAATCCATCCTACTTACCTTGTCGAAGCTTCCCAACTCAGCTGGCAGTAGATCAAGCGTAAACTCACGCTCTCCGGGTTCTATCTTGCCGTTTCCAAATACTTTGTTGGCTTCCACTAGCTTCCCATTAGCTAGTTCTATCGAGTACGGGTTATCTAACTTACTTGCTACTAAACCAAGTATACTCTCAAACTCTAAAGATGCGAAGCTAAAATTTGCAACAATATCTAGCAGCGCAGATGCATAATGTTGGCTAATATGGGACGTACCGATATCCACGCTTGAATTCCTGGCGTGTCTCCCTAGCTCCGGTGTTAAGCTTTCATCCTTGTGCATGATTGTTTTTAGGGCAATATTTTCTGAAATGCTTTTTGCTTCCACAGTTAAAACAACCTTGAGCACGTTTTTGTTTGTCACTCGTCCTTCCTTGATAATTGTCGCTGTCGTTGTTTCCTCCGTGATTCTTGCTACCATCTTGGCTTCCATTTCCACATCCAGTATATTGCCTACAAGTCTCTTTGACATGCCCTACTTTGCCACAGTTTTCACATTTTCCATATCTGCATCGCCCGATATGATAACGTCGACAATTGTCGCACTTAGGTAGGATACCCATGTACTCTTTTCCCTTTTTGGCCCTATTCTTGCTATTCGCCCGAGTACCCTTTTTGAAGTTTGCGAATTTTCTCTTGTTATCTCCAAATGGCTCTACAGGTGTCTCCTTTTTCTCTTCCAAAGTGGAAAATTTTCCTAGTCTAACCGCTTCTTCAGTGAGCGCCACACTTATGCCGATAGCCTCGGTGATCGTTGGAGGTTTAGATGTTGTTACCAGGCTTAGAATCTGAGGTGCCAATCCCCCGATGAAGCGTTCGATCTTCCTAGATTCTGGTTCCACCAAACGCGAAGCAACTTGTCATAAATCGTCAAATCTCTGCACATACTCAGTTATCTTTGGACCTTCCATTTTCAAGTTCCACAGTTCAGTCTTCAACTTCTGGACTTCTTCCCTAGAGCAATATCTTTTACGCATCCGTTCTTTCAGTTCGTCCCATGTCAAAGCATAGGCAGCAGTCTCGCCCATTGTCTAAACCTGAAGGTTCCACCATGACAGAGCCCCATCTTGAAGCAGTCCGGAAATGTACGTGACCTGATGTTTTGGGGCACATTTTCTCAACCGTAAAATAGAATCCTTCTTCTCAACCCAGCGCATGAAGGCTAAGGCACCCCCAGTGCCGTCAAAATACCGAGGTTTGTAGTTCAAGAACCGCTTGTAGGTGCAGCCGTTGGGTGGGTTATTTCCTAGGGTACCTCCGCTGCATTCAGAGCGAAGGGCCTCATGTTGTGAAATGGCCTGTGAGATGCGCTCTTGTAGTTCTGCCGCTGTCGCTGGCAGAGAGTTGTTGGTATCGATGTCCCCTTGTATCGACATCTTCTAAGAAGAAGATCGGTTAGGTCAGGTCTTATTTGTTTAGGGAGTGCATATAGTTGTTTTAGAGGTCACACGTACATACACGTAATAGATTATCAGATCAACCAATCAAGCAATAGC
This sequence comes from Helianthus tuberosus, assembly GCA_030545235.1. Taxonomy (NCBI): domain Eukaryota; kingdom Viridiplantae; phylum Streptophyta; class Magnoliopsida; order Asterales; family Asteraceae; genus Helianthus; species Helianthus tuberosus. The sequence goes on from CM060358.1 coordinate 148,672,038, forward strand.
ATAATCATAGTATAACCAAGTAATTTGGGAATTACGTTTAATGAGAGCATAGCAAGCAAACACGTAGCATTATAATTATAGCACACACATATAGATCAACAACGTGCTTAACGAAGACATAGCGACTGAGCTTTCATTGGTTATTGGCCACAAAGTATTGTCGCATGTTTAATGATGATTGGGCTCTCATTATTCTCCGACTACTATTGCATTGTCTTACAAAATGTGTCACATCAAAAGGGACACAGGGTCACCCTACCCTTGTCCAATAAGTATATCAGTGTATCAAAATTACGTAGTCAGAAGTGGTCTTCAAAAGTCTGCACAATCTCGGCTTATCATTAGTGGTGTGTTTTCCCAAAAGTAATGCCATCCGCATAAATCCAAAAGCCAACTATACTGGTGTCTAAGGTGAAGGAGTGAAGAAAAACAAACTGCTAACATGCGTGAACTCCTCCTCGAGCTTGTGTATACGTCGAAGTAATTAACTGATCTGCTGCTCGACAGTAAAGAAACGAGCATCAAAAACCTAGGAAAGGCGTAATTGCAGCAGGTGAGAGTGCAAAAGGAATCTTTGATAAATGTGGAGGATCAAAGTATACTGGCAATAGACAGGGTTGAAGACGTGGTGTCAGCTCAAGCTCCAACATTCTGCGACTTATAACCTCAAACCGTAGCCGATGTGACAGGAGCAAATCATTCTGTGTATAGCCTCCATAATGGGAGGGGTGGCAGGGGTCTGAAATCAGCATAGCGCATGGTAGGGACCATTGGAAAGGCTCGTCCATCGGTGAAGTATTGAAAGGAGCAAACTGTGCGGCCTGTGAGGTTGGGGAAAAAATGTTGCTGTAGCTAAAGGATCGTCATGTGGGTGCTGACCTGGAGTACCTTTCCGGGGTGCGGGTATGTCTTGAAAGAAGGCGATAGGCATGTTGGCGCAATGGACGTCAGTCTCCATAGGAGCAACATCAGCGGGTGAAGGTGCAGGAACAAACGTCTCAACCAATAAGGAGATCATCAGGTGCAGGTACTGGGTCAGGTATAAGGGGTGCAATGTCTGGTAGACCAAAAGAAACAGGGTCACGATCAAGCAAGGGTGCAGGACCAGCATGTGCCACATCAAGCTGACCCAAAAGGAATAGGAGCAGGGTCTGGGTCGTGTAAAGGTGTGGCATCTTGAGCAGGTGGTAGTACAGCAGTCATAGCGACGTCGTTGTCTGAGTCAGTAGTAGAAAGTTGTAATCCAACCGTCTGTAAGGCTGCAGGTGTCACAGACTCAAAGGAGTCTGAAATCGAGTGTATACTAGATTCAGAGGATAGCTTGATAACAGGGGTCTCAAGAAGTGAAATTAGTAACAACGTTTTCGTCTAATTTTCTATCATCATGGGCGTCAGCAGGAGGACCATCAATAAACATGTCAACGTCATCATCAACTGTTCGTCGAGTAGCCAACCTTCGGAAGGAATGTCCACAGTAGGCGCATCGTCGAGGATCGGAGCCAAAGTGTGCTCACCATCGGGATGACCAGTGATGAAGTGGTCATGGACTGAAACAAGAGTGACAGAAGGGTTCTTGTCAGGGAAACCATCAGCAAAGGTAAAGTATCACCAAAATCTGGTAGCGCGGACTGTTGGAAGTCGTCCTCGTCCTTGGTCAGCATATCAAGATCACTCTCAGTGTCTGACGTAAATATCTCCGACGCAGATGCAATCTCATTATCTGTGGCGGTGGTCGTAGGGTTATCAATGTCTGATATCTCGCTTTCTAAAATAAAGTGACATGTGTGCCGGTACATAATAGTCATAGCATGTATATACATAGCAATCACTATCACTTAGTATATTGCAAACAAGGACAACTCATCATGTAATCATGTATTCACATTATTCTCCATGAAACTTTCTATCCTTCCTAGTCTCCCAGACTAACCCACCTAGTCTCCCAGACTAACCAACCAGTCTCCCAGACTAAACACCCAGTCTCCCAGACTACCTTGCCTCCCAGGCTAAATACCCAGTCTCTCAGACTAAACTTGCCTGTTTCCCAAACTGAATTATCCAGTCTCTCAGACTAAACTCCCACTTTCCCAAATTGTTCCAACTAGTTTCTCAGACTAACTACCCAGTCTCTCAGACTGAACTACCCAGTCTCTTAGACTGAATCTCTCAGATTAAACTACCAGTCTCTCAGACTGAATCTCTCAGATTAAACTCCTAGTCTCTCAGACTGAATCATAAACATAAATCTTGAAATGTGTTTCGTGTCTCTTGTTTGTAAAAACGTTTGTTTCCTGGATCTGGGTGTTTCGTGTATGAAATGAAAACATGTTCATAAAAACGTTTTCGTGAGAGCCCTAATGATCGTAGTCTAGACTCGAGAAAGAATCCTAGTTCGCTACGATCGAAGCTCTGATACCAAGCTGTCACACCCTGACTTTTGTGGAAGCGTGATTATGGTGTGACTTTCTTAATATCAATGCATTCAATCATAACAACAACTATATCATAAAACCATAGATTCGTCGTCCATTAAATAAGTTTAAAACATAACAACAATGTTTAAAAACGTAGACTTCAGATTCGAGTTTTACAACCCATACAAATTGTTTATGAGTTCACTAAGGACTTGTCAAAAGAAATTAAATGTAACTAAGGTTTGGGAGACGTGTCTCGCCCAGGAATAAGACACGTTGACCAACCCAAATTCCATGGATGACATCTTTTATTCCTGTCGCAGCATAAAAACTTCCAACGCCCGCCAGATCCACTTACTAATTCCCTGAAATACATGTAGTTTGAAAACATAAACAAAAGTTGAGCGAGTTCATGTGTTTGTGTATGAATAAACCTTTAAAGTATGTCTGTATGTATGTAAGTCCCTGGTAGGTAGCAATAAGGAAAAACAGATCACCATTGGGTTGCAAAGCCAATGGTATGTGTGAAGTGATGCAGGAAAACTCAAACCTAGCAGATTTCGTCAGTAAGACATAGTCACCACATGGCTCATTCGGCGTGCGCAAGGGTGGGGCTCGCTACACCCGAATAGATCTATCACTCATGTCCCTAGGTCCTAAAACGAGGATTAATGGCCTTAAGTGTCATACCCACCACTCACATGATCAAGCAGTACCATTCCTCAGCTAACCATACCACGTAAAATGTTCGTAAACAGTTTGTAATAATTGTAACATTTATTTCACCCCCAAAGGATAAAACTGAAAACAGTTAAAAGAAAAGGGGGAAATGAAATCACAGTCTTGCGTCTTCAGTACACGTAACTCACGTTTCTTCAGCCAACACGACTACCTACAATGTTCTAACGTCTATTAGACGAACGGGCCGTGCCTTGTCTTAATATTTACGCTTTTGAGTTACGTTTCTGATATTATTCCATGTTATAATTACTCGTTAAAATAATAAATATTTTAACTTTAAATTATATTTAATTTTGGAATAATTGTTAAACAATATTTGTATACTTCTCAAGTATCCATATTCGTACTTCCTTCCCAAGGATGGGGGTATCTTATACATGTATTTCCGTATCCTTGTATTTGTATATCTTGCCATGTATTGGCGTCATATTCCAATGCGTACGTATTTTCTTGATAAATATCCATTATATGTTACCAAAACAATATATTTTCAAGTCTCACTTTATAAAATATATATAAACTTATTTTTATCCAAAATAATGTATTTCAAGGAAATATATATTTTCCCAAAAATTATATATCTTCCAAATATTCCAAGAAAATATATTTTTACTTATAAAAAAAAAATATTTTCTCCTTGTCGAAAATAAGATATAACTTGGCAATAATAATAAAAATCATATCTTCATATCCTTTGTATCCAAAATAGTATTTACCAAAAATATGTTCATTAGTGTATTTTCCGGAATATTTTGTAAGATATAATCTTGTTCGGTTTACCAATATTGTGTGTGTAACTTGTGTAATTAGTCCTTGTGATTTTTGGTAACATTCTGGATTGTAATTTCTCGGTATTTTGTCAAGTTATGTTATTTTAATCCTAAAATAATATAACTACTACACAAAGCATACAAATATTCACACACATGTCTTCTAAATACATACCTTTCAAATATATATTTAATTATTTTTATTTACAAAAACAAATCTCCAATATTTGTATTTTTGTAACAAAACATATGGCAAAGTTTATATTGAAAACCATAGTTTAAAACACACTTGTAAATATTTGTTTAGAAAATATTTTTCTAAGTGTTTATATTTTTAGAAAATTTTGCCATAGTTTCCCCTAAAAATGGAGGTGTCCATGCTATTCAAGCATATCATTTTCTTTTCAAAATCATCACAAACAATCAACAATCAATCTTAAACAACTTATACTTACCAAGTGCCAAAATATTGCTATCTACGTAATAATCATGAACTTGAACTTCCATAACAACTTGTAGTAACTTGGTAGTATGTTTAGTAGGTTTAATTACCCTTTAAAGTGTGTTTACTTCTTTAAAAATCTCACTCTATAAGGATTTAGGTGTTTACAACTTACTAGATGATTTTTCCAAAAACCATTCTCTTGAATTTTTCTTGTAAACAATGTATTCTTATACTTGTTTCACCACTAGAAACATGATTAGTTTCTTTAAAAACAATGTTCATGTAAAAATCTTGTGATTTAACTTGGTTTCTTTGGAAAAAACTATTTTAGAAATCATCCACTCACAAGACTTGTATTTTGTTTAAATCATCATTGTATGAAAACAACTTTTATTATTCAAGTTCATGTAAACATAAAGCATGATGATCTTGGTTTTTTCACAAGATCACCACCTTAACTTACTAGATCATGTGTTTAATCACAATCTAGTAGGCTTCTTATGACGTCACACAAATCATCAATCATTAAGAAGCAAATCATCACTAATCAACAAGTATTCATATGTTAATAAGCTTATGTTATAGATTTATGATAATGTCTTTTAGTGTTCATCAAGATTAACAATGTATATCATCTTTTATTCATCTAAATGTGAAGTAACAAAGGGTTATGAGGGCCTTACTACTAGCACAAGGCTAGGGAAGAACACTTGATGAAGAAGATGACAAATGTGGAGGATAATAGCAAATGATGAAGGTCCTTCAAGATCCACAAGCTCCAAGCTTCCTTAAACACCTTCTTACACCTTGAAATGAGCTTGGAATGAATGGGAGTGAGTTGAAGATGGTGGTGGTGTGGTGGATGTGGGTCGGCCGAGAGTAGGGAGAGGAGAGGGAGAAAGATGGAGGATGAAGTGTGGTGATGAGAATGAGAGCTCAAGTTCACTTATAACCATCTAAAAGTTTTGTCCATTGGGTAACATGTTCCTCAAGTACACAACCATAATCTTCCAACAATCTTAGCGAATCCAAGCAAGATCATGGAAGATCAAGAGAGATCTATGGTGGGGCCACACCTTTGGTGACCGTCCACATATAGGGGGAGTCTAAGTGTAAGTTTAAATCATAGTTAGAGATATTAGTTAGAAGTTAAGTGTATTGATTAGTGTTTATGTGTATGATGTGTTATATAGTGTGTTAGTGTGTTCGGGGATCATAACTAGCTCAGAAACACTAAAACAATGTTTCTAGTATAATTTTGGTGTTTCAGGTAGTGTCTGGTTGTTCGGTTAGATACCGGTTCGTTAAAGTGTCAAACTATTCCGTTTAGTGTTCATTATGTTACCTTTTGTGACACTTTTAATTCCCGACACTTAGGAAAGCATTCAGGACCATTTGGTCATATTTTTGCATGATACTAGCTTGTTAAAATGCTGATTTTTGCTGAATTATGCAGAATTCTGCACTTTATGTGGGTTTTAGGCACTTTCTGACACTTTATCTATCACCTAAAAAAGCAGTTTTGTGGTCCTTACTTCCCTACACACCATATTAGTGTTGTACTTAGTCTCTGGCTCACATTGTGTCTCAAAACACTGTCTGTCTATGTACTGAATTGCGTCAGCATTTTCCTGGTTTGTATGTTAACTGTGCTAACGGTGCTTTGTGCATCATTTATGTCTATATGTTTGCATGCAGTCAATGATATGTCATTTGCAATATGTGATGCACATGTGTGTATAAAGAAATAACCAGAAAGCAATTCAAGTCATAAATTGTACATCAGCACAGTCATTAAGCACTAATCATCATTTAATAATTGTACGGATGCATGCAAATTTGACAGTTGTCACAGCAAGTTCCTCGGGTCAATAAGCGTAAGCATAACAAAAGAAGAGGAAATTGGTTCAGGTGGGAGACCCGGATTCGGAAGAAGATGCTCCTTCTAGGGGTCCAAAACCGAAGTGGACATCCGGGTCCTTACTTGATCAACCCAAGGAGTGGCGAAACAATTTATTTCATGATCAAATAAACAAGTTACAACAACGGAAAGAGGCCTTCATTTGTGAGAAAGAAATTAGGGAGGTGGATTTTGAGCCTTTCGGGATAACGGATAAGTTCAAGGCTTTGGGTTGGGAGGCAACTCTAAGATGTTATGAGAACGAGGTGAAGACAATGTATGATCAACAGATTCAATAGTGGATGGCTACTCTTGAATGTCCTCCATTTAAGGCCCCGCAAAAGATGAAACTTATTGGGACGGTAAATGGGGTGAAAGTTGAGATGTCATATGATTCTTTACGCCGCAAACCATCTAATCAATACATTTTTCCAAGCCTAAACGATCTTTATCACAACCCCGAAAAGCACCCCCAATGGCAAAACATGTTGGATTATCTCTTTGTCCCGGGTACTACACACGGGAAGTTGTTGAGAAATAATTTAAGAATTGACGCTAAGTTGATGTTGGTGTTGTGTACGCACAATGTTATCCCGAAGCGGGGTGACAAAGTGGAGGTTAGATTCCCGGAGGTACCGGTTCTATACATGTTGATGCATGGGTCGCCAATGGTTCCATTTCGGTTTTTAGTGTTGAACAACATTTGGCGTGGGCAAAATAGTGGAGAAAGGAAGATTGTTCCTCATTGCCGGTTGATCACAGCTTTGTTGAAGTTGTATGGAGCAATTGATGCGGAAGACAAAGGCTCATACAAGAGGTTCAAACCATTTGATATTCAGCATTTGGGATCGGGATGGGAATATAAAGAGACGAAGAGGTACCACAAGTTAAAAACTGATGGGAAGAGATGGAGAGCATTGAAAGTGGATGCTCGTCCACTACAACCGGGTGAGGCCGATGAGCCTGAGATGAGTGATGAAGAAGTTAGTGGTGATGATGATTACCGTGAGGATACATTCACGGTTGAAGTTGAGATGGGGGCACTGGCCCGAGTAGTGGTGTTCATGGAGTGGGGATGCAGTGGAGTTATATCGGTAGTGCATTTAATTATGCGCAGCAGCCCTACGATCCTTATTGGGCTCACACAGGAAACATGGGGCAGGTGATTGAACAGAGGCGGCCTTCTACTTTCAGTGATTGGTCCGAACCCAATCAAATGCTATTTGATCAACAAACATACATGGGGGCTAGTATGGAAAGGGCTCTTAAACAGAGCTATGATAGACAGGAGCAATGGAATCAAGCTCACATGTATACCCACCAGGAAGAGATGAATAACCGCTATTTGGATGACCGTCAGAGGAGGATACATGATCAGTGGCATTCAGGGCAGCCCGTTGTAGCAGACCCACCGATTGTGGATTATTCCACATTGCCTCCATATGATGGGAGTGTGACGTATCCCACCCCACCATTGCACCATTCACAATGGGTGGATCCACACACCATGGGTCATCAACAAACGAGTCAAGAGGGTGATCAAGGCGAAAGTAGTAGCGGTGCGTTTGGATTTGGAGCATTCTCGGAGATTATGACGTTTATCTTCGGTCCTCCGCAGCTAAAGTATTATTGACCAGGTTGTGTCCCACACCATCTTGTATATTTGTGTATATTTTGATGTTTTATGTTTATGGTTGGGAGGTTGGGTGGTGTTTGAGTGTTGATGTGTTTTATGGGATGTGCTAGTTGGGGGTGTGCTTAGTTAAGAATATTAAAAAAATAAAATAATACAAAAAGAAATTTGTGGTTTAAGAATATAAGCAAAAGTTGGTGTTTTTGTTGAAAGCGATCTTCCCTTCAAAACCATACATTGGGGACAATGTATCCCAAGTGTGGGGATGAGGGGAAAATTTTGAGAATTTTAAAAATTTGTTAAGCCAAGCGAAAAATTATTGAAATTTGAAAAGTTGATATTGTTCCGCATGACACGCCGACACCCTTTTCTAGTCATTTCTTGGTGAGTTCTTGGGCCACACATGATTATTAGAGATTCTTTCTTTGTTTTGAGTGGCGGTGTGTGATTTGTGTTAATAGAACTTGTGTACGAATGTTGAAACCTAGGATTAGCAAGTTTATGAAAATGATAGGGACTTTTAGGTAGCCTCGTCTGGATGTGTGAGAGTGTGGGATTGGGGGTTGGACCTCATACGATACATATATGAGCTTGGTATTGTGAGGGGTGGGGATTTGGTCTTTAGTAAACCACGTTTGAGCCTTGTGCCATTTGGTTGTGACCCAAGCCTATTTCTTGCAAAAAATTTACCTATTGAAAAGACCTGGTTTAGGAACTTTAGTATGTAGTTGTTGATGTTTATGTTTATATTGTTGAGTTTTTATATTAAAAAAAAGAGAGAGAGAAAATATGAGAAAAATGCAAAGAGAAGGATTTAGTTGCGATAGTTGTTGAAAAAGTTGATGTTGTGTATATAGTTGATGTTTGTTTGGTTTAATAGTATAAATACAAACCGGGTCGAATCAATGAGCTACTTTTACATTCCCACTATTTCCTACCTTTACACATAGCCTCGTTATAACCCGTAAGTCCTTTTGATTCATAAGCATGCTAAGTATTTGATAGGAGGAGACTTGATTTGTATACAAGCTTATTATCGCACAATTACACACTTGCATTGAGTGTTTTAGCATAATGTGCTAATATTCTTTGTCACCGAGAGTTGTTGCGAGGGGTGTATTTTGTGGTATGATAAAAGGTTAGTAAAATGACAATACATTTTAGCTTGGTTTGCATTTTGATCGCTTGTAAGTTGAGAACGGTTTTTGAATGGGTTGCTTGGGACAATCAACGGGTAAGTGTGGGGATGTGACGGGTGGTCCGTTGGACAACCCTTAAACGATCTAAAAATACATACATCTCATACTTTATAAGGTTAATTGTGGGAACTTGTGATCTACGAGATAATGGGTTTTGTAGGAGCTAAAGTGCATAGGGAGAGGGTTTATGAAGCTTGGATGGGAGTTGCAAGAGGGGGAAACAAGGTTAGACCATGAGAAAGCTAACAAGAAAACAAAGGAAAAAACTACAGCAGGCGCCATAACCTACGGTCCATCAGTTGGCCATTCTTGCTTCGCCGTAATCCAGTTGAGAAGTGCCGTAAGAGAACAATGGGCACCGTAACCTCCGGCGCCAGTCGTAGGCTACGACGCCAGCCGTAGGCTACTACGCCATTCTGATCATCCGAAACTTGTTGACCGCCATAGGCTACGGCAGACGGCGTAGCTTACGGCGCTGAGTGAACCTAACTCATAACTCCTGCATTAAATGGCATTTTTATGATCTCTTATGGTGTCTTATCATTTCCAATCAGTTACTAATCATCTAGAGACAAAGTTTGGAGCAATCTGGTGCTTGAAGAACAATTGCTTTTGGTTTTTGTTGATGTTTAATTTGCTTTTGAACATTAAAACTTTGAAGATGATGTTTGTTCAAGCCATGTGTGGCTAATCTTTTGATGACTATTTTTGGTTGAAGTTTTGTGTAAGACTTTATGTTTGGATTTCATATTTCTAGAATAATGAACTTGTCTTTATGATTCGTTTGTTATGGTGTGTGATTGCTTGTTTGTAAATTGTTAATCCTTATGTTAATCTAATTTGAAACCATACGTTCTTGGTGCCGTTGGCAATTGAGATATCATGGGTAGAATTAGGATTGGGTGATGATTGATTGGTCATCGGGTAACAACCTCACATTCTAGGAATCTGAGTACTTAGTTCCCTTTTATCACAACAAGTAATCATACATGAACTATGTCTATGTAGTTCTTTCTAGTTGAATGATAGCATAAATGTCAAAGCAAACCGGAAACTGAAGATGGTCATTTGTCTCTAAATTGTTTACTAACCTAACTTTCATTTTGCAATTAGAATAGTAATCTTAGTTTTAAAAATCAAACAATCAATCCTACTCTTCAATTCATTTTTATTGCAATTAGTTTAATCTTAGTTAATTTAGAAAAACTTTTAAATAGCACATATTCCACAAACTCCCTGTGTTCGATACCCACTTACCGCTAGCTATTAGTAGTAATTGGATTAAATTTGATTGTGACCACGACATCACGTCACAAACCAAACACCCCAATATTCCGATCAAAACAATAACTTTCATCCAACCCAACTAAAGATTTGAGTCATCAACTCAAAGCCATATGATAACACAACAAGACATCATGATTAGTAAAGATATAAACAATATATACTAATTATCCACCATATAATTATAAACAATACATACTAATTATCCACCATATAATCATTATGGCAACAGGTTTGTAATTGGTAAAAATACAAAAAAAACATCACTCAATCATTGAATCATTTTACGATAATCACGGTTTTAATTTTCATACAATTCTTTCCTTTCACTTACAGACTAACCCTAAATACTCTTTCTCTCTCTAGACTCGTCGAACTCCTGGTTTGCTCGACGACGGACATAGGCAGGGATTAGCGTGCGAGGTTTTATGGTCTCGCTTGTTAGCGTTTCTTGATCTTACCTTTCCCCCTAATTGCTTCTTTGTTGCGTCCATTCGCGGCCAGGCTATGTCGGCACCGGTCAGTTTTCTTCCCCCTGTTTTCTTTGGTCTTCTGATCTTTTGGTGATGAGCATCACTAAGTTTTACGTAGCCAATATCCCGAAAGGGTGCAGACCTTGGAATTTGGCTACCCTTCTTTGCAATTTTGGCGATCTTACTGGCTCGTACATTGCCAGGAAGAGAAGTAAGGATGGCCTCAAGTTTGTCTTTGTTAGTTTCAAAGGTGTCAATGATTGGAAAGAGTTAGAAAAGAGGCTGCAGGGTCTCAAACTTGGAGGGTGCAAACTCAAGATCAATCGAGCTAGGTTCACTAAGGAAAATGGTTTGGTTGAGGATAGCAGGGTACCTTCAAACAATGGCCAGTCAGGTTTTCAGGTGGAAAATGAAGACAATAACCATATAAGGAACGATGCTTTTACGAGCCACGACCGCTCCTACTATTCGGCCCTCATGCACAATAAGGTGGACACCATTAGAAAGAAGGACGCAGAGGTGGTCACTGAGATGGAGGTTAAAGTGCACGATGAGACCAATGCCTTTTTTGATCTACAAGGTAGAGCGGTGGTCGGTAGAGCTAAAAACTTCGACTCTCTGATTCGCTTCAAGGATAATCTTAAGTTGGCAGGAGTCGGTGGTTTTAAAACTTACTACCTGGGGGGTTTCTCTTTGATGCTTGCCTTCGAGGACGATATTGAAGCTTCTGACTTCATCCTAAATGTTAATCTCTGAAGGGATTGGTTTGAGACTCTCATTATTTGGTAAGGTCAATCCATGGCATACGAGCGGCTCGCATGGATCAAGTACCATGGTGTACCGCTGCACCTCACTAAAAATAAGGTATTCAATGACGAGGCGGCCCTTTTTGGAAAAGTTGTGAAGGGTTCGCAGTTATCCCCATTAGACTGGGATCTATCGACCAACTGTGTGGGTATTTTAGTTAACGGTGGTGCTAGGATCTCTGGCTCTGTAACCCTCAATTGGAAGAAAAAAAAGGTTTAGAATTTGGGTGATGGAAGAATTAGACGACTGGGTGCCGAATTGTCTGTTTGAAGATGAGTGGCCGGAGAAGGCCACCAGAGAAGATGATCGGTTGAGTGCGTCAAGCCCGTCGGATGGGGAATCGGATAGCCTGGATGATGATAAGTCTGAGGGGGACGCTGGGTTGCATGAGAATTCGGACAACGAGGCATTGGATAATTATGTGGGCGACTTTAATACAGAGAAGGAACATTTCCAGGTTCCTAGGAATCACACCATTAATGATGATGCAGATGTCGGTGTGGGACCAGCTGTGGCTAATAATGGTTCTAAAGGGAATGTTAATATGGAGCAGATTTTTTGTCGGTTGGGAATGGTCCCAGGCCCAAGACTAAAAAGGTTAATCGGTTGAGTGCGTCATGCCCGTCGGATGGGGAATCGGATAGCCTGGATGATGATAAGTCTGAGGGGGACGCTGGGTTGCATGAGAATTCAGACAACGAGGCATTGGATAATTATATGGGCGACTTTAATACGGAGAAGGAACATTTCCGGGTTCCTAGGAATCACACCATTAATGATGATGCAGATGTCGGTGTGGGACCAGTTGTGTCTAATAATGGTTCTAAAGGGAATGTTAATATGGAGCAGATTTTTTTGTCGGTTGGGAATGGTCCCATTCCCAAGACTAAAAAGGTTAATCGGTTGAGTGCGTCATGCCCGTCGGATGGGGAATCGGATAGCTTGGATGATGATAAGTCTGAGGGGGACGTTGGGTTGCATGAGAATTCAGACAACGAGGCATTGGATAATTATGTGGGTGACTTTAACACAGAGAAGGAACATTTCCAGGTTCCTAGGAATCACACCACTAATGATGATGCAGATGTCGGTGTGGGACCAGCTGTCTCTAATAATGGTTCTAAAGGGAATGTTAATATGGAGCAGATTTTTTTGTCGGGTGGGAATGGTCCCAGGCCCAAGACTAAAAAGGTTAAAATTAGGCCCAGGAAGGGTGGCCCACTTTTGGATAAGGATTGCTCCGGTTCAAACGATAGGCCCAAAAAAAGACCCAAGGCGGATATTGACAATTCTGATCCTTTTGATCTGAATAGATTTCTTAACTTAGGGATTTTCAAGACTCAGGCAGCAGGAGATCCCCCCACTGTCAGCGGCGATAAAGGTAGCCATGGTTCAGTCGGTCTAGATCAGGTCATCTCGCAAAGGTCTCTAGACCTTAATAATAGCGTTCACTCTTGTGATGATGGGGGGCACAGTTACCTCAACACGGGAGAGGAGAACTGGGATGGTGATTCCGAAGAGACTGAGGATCAGTTTGAGTGTCTGATCGACGGTGAGGTAGAAGCTATGTTGAGAATGGGAGCCTCTATTGGTGTGCAGCAGGAACATCATGAAGGATTGGTCAAAGAGATCATTAGGGGTGAAGGTAATAATGTGGTTATTCAATGAATATTCTCTCTCTTAATATCAGGGGTGTTGTTGGGGGGCACAAGGCAAATTGGGTCAGGGATTTGAAGTAGAGAAATCATATTTCGGCTGTTGCGTTGCAAGAAACCAAACAAGATTCTATGACGGATTCTTTGTTAGCAAACTTTTGGGGTACTGGGGATTTTAAAATGGACTTTGTTGGTTCGGTTGGCCTCTCGGGTGGTTTGGCTTGGATGTGGGATCCTAAGGTTTTGAAGGTTGAAACTGTCTTTAAAGCTAGATATTTTCTCATTATTTCTGGCTCCCTTGTCGGCAGTGGGGACGTGATCAATTTGATCAATGTTTATGCTCCCCAGGGGTTGGCCTATAAAAGTAGGCTCTGGAATGATCTTGAGGAGAAGCTGTCAGGTTCCAACGGCTTGTGGGTTTAGTGTGGCGATTTTAACGCCGATAGATCTCAGCTTGAGAGAAAAAATTCTAAATTCAAACCGTCATGTGCTAGGCACTTCAATGATTTCATCTACAACCTGGGTTTGCTAGAATATCCGATGCAAGGAAGGAATTTCACCTGTATCCGTGATAACGGGAAAAAATTAAGTAAAATTGACAGGTTCCTTGTTAGTAGCGAGTTCTTCTCCAAGTGGTCAGATCCCTGTGTTCGTGCTCTTTCGAGCCTCCATTAGGATCATTGTCCTATTATTATGTCGGTGGTGAACTCTAACTTTGGGGCCCGCCCATTTCACGTTTTTAGCTCCTGGTTTGGCAGAAAGGATTTGATGAGGCTGTCTTTGCGGCTGTCGAGGGCTTCAGGCGTCTGGGCCGCTGGACTCGGTCCTATCCAAAAAGTTTTGCAAGATTCGGTTGTCTCTAAAAAATTGGAAAGACGAATTTCTTAAAGAGGAAAATAATCAGGTTTCTTAGGCTATGTCTGATCTCGAGAAGCGGGAATTAGAAATGGAATCTAGAAAGCTTTGCGAAGAAGAGGAACGGATCTCGTGCGAGTCAAAGAAAATTGTTAAAGATGTCGAAGTTAGAAAAAACGAGGACCTCAAACAAAGGTCAAGAGTAAAATGGGCCATCGACGGAGACGAGAACTCCAAGTTTTTTCACTCCACCATTAATAAAAGGAAGGCGTCTAACAATATCCATGGTTTGGTTATAAATGGAGGTTGGGTCAATAAACCTTCTAGAAATAAGAAGTACGTGTTTTCTTTCTTCCGTAACAAGTTCAACGAGTCTCTCCATCACCGCCCCACTCCTTGGCACGAGAACTTAAAGAAGATCAATGAGGTAGATAAAGTTTTTCTTACCAAGCTTTTTTCCAAATCGGAGGTGAAGGAGTGATATACGTTAAAATATACATGTTTTTATACCTCAAAACACTTCCGTTTTAAGCGTTTTTGACCGAAATCGCAATGTTATGGACTAAAATCAGTAAATATACAATTTCAGGTCTTAATCGGAGCATAAAATGAAAATCTGATGAAAAACGGACACTTTTGAAGCATTTCTGATCAAACGGGCCAAAACCAAGAGTCGGACCGGACACGCACGACCGTTCGTCCATCCGAACGATCGTGCGGGATCGATAACAGGAAACTCATACGGAGATGCACATCCGTGCGACAAACCGTTCCAGCCCAATGCCGGGAGTGAACGACCGTGCGAGCCCAAGAACGCCCGTTCCCTTTGTGACGACCCGTCCAACTAACCCAACCACTCCATTGTCGGAACAAGTGCGATCCATGTAATCAATGACGTCACCGGTATTGCACGACCGTGCGATACTCAAATTTCACCTATAAATAGCCCATTCATGTTCAAGCAAATGGTTGGTTTTTTTTCTCTGATTTCCAGACGATCCAAGAGTTCCGGGACTGCTCTGATCAAGCCTAGTTCATGTCTCGAGGTCGTTTTGAAGTTGAAATCATCCACCCCGTCAATTCAGTGCATGTTTATGGTTCGATTCCTTGTTTTTAAACATGTAGTCTAATCATTGTGCATGTTATTGGGCTGATGTATAGTATTTGTAGATAGTTATGTGTTTGTAGTAATTGTGAACTTGTTTCTTGAATAATCTTGGTACTGTAATTTGTTTTGTATGAAATCCAAGTACTTGCTATGTTTGAATCTTCATGATTGTATGATTGAATGTTTCATTGATGTTGTGTTCTTAATTATCTTTGAGATTATTGGGTAATGAATATGTGATGATTAGGATGTTAACTACTATCATTCACTTATTTGTAAATTCTGTTTACACCATGAGACCTAACCAGGAGATTGGTATTACACAATACATGTCTTATTTGATCAAGAGTGCTTTCCTACACGTAAGGGTTCTTATGAATTATATGGTGTTGATTACATGTTCTTGCATGCGGTTAATGATCCTTGTTTAGTAGTTTTGGTCTGAAATTGCTAGCTCGGTAGATTTGTATTCAAGATTTGTAAATGTAAAATTATTTGTTATATGATCTACATAAATGCTTATCTTCGTGGCTGTATTGTGACCATCGGTATTGCTTTCTTTGATAAGTGAGGTTAGAAAACTCTTAACGGATGACTAATCTATCTTTAAAGATTCACATAAGTCAATAGCTCGCTAATGCATGATTTTAGGTAAGTTAAGATGGGACCTTCGTCTTGCTTCTCCGAAGAATTATTATGTTAGAAAATTCCGAAAGGTGACTAGCTGTCTTGCAATTGGAAAATTGATAAAGTGCTTTTGTAACATACAAGATAGATAACATGCTTAGGTTATTTGTGAAATAAGATATGTGTTGTATCTATATTTTTATTTTCAGTTAATTTAGTTAAACAACCAATCAATTATTTCTTCCTCTGGTAAAATAATAACAAAGATTCAGTACTTATAATATCTTATCTCATATTTCGTGGTTCCTTGGAACGATACCTGGATCTTACCAATACTTTACTGCATATGTGACGGGATACACTTGTCCTTTGTTGTGTGTGTTTTAATGTTAAGGTATAAACCATGTTTATAAATATAAAACTTAAAATCGTGCCTAAAAATCAACTGTATAAATAACATATGAGACGCGCGCACACCAAGTTTTTGGCGCCGTTGCCGGGGAACGACGTTTAAAAAAAAGAAAAGATAAGGTGTAAATAATGGAACAATCCGAGTTATTATTTTACCATTGTATATACTGTAAATAACTGTTAATATTTGTATATTTTTGTAATTATTTATTTCTTTTTATTACTAACCTTTTATTTATTGTCTCTACTAACCATTTATTTATTTATTCTGATTATTCTAACCAATTAACCAGCTAACTATATTAACTTACTAACTTTCTAACTTTACTAACCGTGGAGACCTGGGTTAATTCTAAGTAGTCACACACTAACTTTATTAACAATCTAACTTTTTAATTTCTGCAACTAACATTTAATTTATACAATTTTTAATTCAGCATTTTTTATTCAATTAATGCGTTCGGATTCGAACCATTAAATTTTATTTATTTATTTATTTATTTCTGTACAGTTATTACATTACTTCAATTCAGTTATTTTATTTCTGTCATTTTATTTATTTATTTATTTATTCATTCTTGTATTCATTTATTTATTTAACTGTCATTCATTCATTTATTAATACCTGTTTAATAACAAACTGCATAAGGTAGTTGTCGGGTACGCAATACTGTGAGAACCGATTACACTACCGTGCACAAAACCACAACGTTGTGAACCGCTGTACGTGTGTTGATACACGACCATGTACGACTTTTTAGTAGCATTTAAAAAAAACAAACAACAAAAACAGAAAAAGAAAAAGAAAGGACCTTGGACTAAACCAGTTGTATATATATAGTAAATATTAATTAGAAGTATAATAATATATTGTATATATTTATATATGTATATTAGATAATTAATTTAGTACTTATATTCTGTATATATTATTATTATATTTTATTTTATTTGTATGATACTTTTTTTTTTTTTTAATGCAGGCTAATGTCCACGCCCTCTATTCCCGTTAAAAATGAGCTAGCCAACGAACTAGAAATTAATCTTAGAAGAAGTAGGAGGCTACGTGAAAGAGCACGTGTTGTTGCACAAAAGATTGCAGACGCAATCGATGAACCAGTAACACTGTCTGACAACGAGAGTTCGGAGGACGACAAAGGAGGAATTATGGCAGACATTGTAGCAGATGACAACCAGCCTTTAAATGAAACTGACCGTCCAGGAAGAGAAGGCTTGATACCAAGCATTAACCGACCTGAAATACAAGCACCTAGTTTTGAAATTAAATCTAGTATAATTAATATGATACAAAATTCTGTGCAGTTTGATCGTAAGGATCATGAAGATCCTGGTCGACACATTGCTTCATTTCTCGAAGTCTGTTCAACTTTCAAAATTACTGATGTTTCTGAAGACGCAATTCGTTTGCGCCTTTTTCCATTCTCTTTGCGAGGCAAAGCCTGATCTTGGCTTTTGTCACTTCCAACAGGGTCCATCACAACTTGGAACGAGTTGGCAGATCTTTTCATGCAAAAATATTTCCCGCCGGAAAAGACAGTCAAGCTGAAGAACCGTATTATGACATTCAAACAGGATGAAGGAGAATCTCTACATGCAGCTTGGGAAAGGTTCAAAGATCTTTTGATCGATGTTCCACATCACGGGTTTTCCAAAAGACAACTTGTGTTGAACTTTTACCAAGGACTCGGCTACAATTCAAAAGAACGTTTAGATGTTTATGCAGGAGGAGATTTGGGAACAAAAACTCCCAATGAAGCTTATGCAATCATTGAGAAAGTTGCGTTGAAGTCAAGTTCACGTCATGTAGGAACACGAGGAAATGTTGTTTCAAATCCTGGAATTCATCAAGTAGATACGTATACAGCTCTTTCAGCACAAATCGGAGCTTTGGCAGCAAAGTTTGACCAAGCTCAAAACGCTTCAAAAGTACAATCAGTACAATCTTCATGTGAGCTATGTGGAGTGTCACACGAGCAAGGTACATGTGAGCAGGGTGTTATGTTTACAGGCCACGAAGAGGTGGACTATTTGGGCAATCCAATCAGGCCCCAAAATAACCCCTATAGTAACACGTACAATCCAGGTTGGAGAAATCATCCAAACTTTGGGTGGAAAGCCAATCCTAATAACCAAAATCCACTTGGATTTGCTCAACGTGCTCCCGCACCACAACACTCTCAGGGGCAATCCTTTCAGCCTCAAAGTCAATTCTATCAATCCCAAAATCAATCTTTTCAGCCATCAGGGCAAACCTTTCAACCACGTTTTAATAATTCAGGTTTAGGAAACACTACCCAGTCTCAACAGCCTCAAACCTCTCAAACCAATTCAAAATTAGAGGAAATGATGGCACAGCTATTAAATAACTCCAATAATGCTAATCAATTGTCTGAAAAGCGATATCAGCAGCATGAGGAACGTTTTATGGCACAAGAAGGAGAACTGAGGAGCCAGAAGGCATCACTTCAAACCATTGAGAATCAAGTCGGCCAGTTGGCCAAGATGTTATCGGAAAGACCACAAGGTAGTCTTCCAAGTAACACAGAACCAAACCCAAGAGGGCACGTTAATGCAATTATGACGAGGAGTGGTAGAACAACAGGACCTGAAAAATCGGACTCACTGCCGATTAATGATCCTGTCCTAACTGACGCTTCAGACGAGGTGCACGCTAGGTTAGACCCAGCAAGTACAGCACAGTTTCAGGAGCCAGTTAAAGAATTCGTCCCTCCTATTCCATATCCAAGCAGATTGAAGAAGCAAAAGAACGATGAACAACATGGTAAGTTTTTAGAAATGTTTAAACAATTGCACATAAACATACCATTTGTTGAAGCATTGGCCCAAATGCCTAAATATGCAAGGTTCTTGAAAGACATCCTCACAAAAAAACAGAAACTCGAAAGTCTATCTTGTGTGTTGATGAATGAAAACTGTTCAGCCGTTCTCCAAAACCGTCTACCTGAAAAGATGGGAGATCCGGGCAGTTTTACACTTCCATGTCTCATTGGAAACATGACAGTTAGTAACGCATTAGCAGATCTAGGAGCGAGCATAAACCTTATGCCTTATAAAGTTTTTGCTAAGTTAGATCTAGGAGAACCTACACCCACTAAAATGAGCATTCGACTTGCAGATAGATCAATCAAATATCCTCGTGGATTCGTAGAAAACATGCTTGTTAAAATTGATAAATTTGTTTTTCCCGTGGATTTTGTAATTCTTGATATGGACGAAGATTCAAAAGTGCCATTGATACTCGGACGACCATTCCTCAACACTGCGAGGACAATTGTTGATGTGGCAGCAGGCCAAATCACGCTCCGAGTAGATGACGAGCATGTGACTTTTGATATTAAACGATCAATGCAACATTCGCAAAGTCACGATGATGTAATATACTGTGTTGACATTGTTGATACATGTGTAAGCTCTCATTTTCAAAGCACTATTGAAGCAATTGATACGGACTTAGATCTAAAAAATGAGCAACCATTTGACGAAAATGATTCTCAAAGTCCAAATCAATTTGTGGAACTAAACCGTGAAGTTGAAGAAAAATCAAAACCATCAGTTGAAGAACCACCGTCTTTGAAGTTAAAAGAACTCCCTCCGCATCTCGAGTATGCATTTCTAGACAAGGAGTGTCGCTTGCCAGTCATCATTTCAGCATCTTTAGCGAAAAAAGAAAAGAGACAGCTTCTTGAAGTTCTAACGCTCCACAAGAAAGCTATGGCCTGGAAAATTATGGATATAAAAGGTATTAATCCGTCCTTTTGTACTCATAAGATTCTCATGGAAGACAATTACAAGCCTAGAGCGCAGCATCAAAGGCGCCTGAATCCAAACATGCAAGACGTGGTGAAGAAGGAACTAATCAAGTTGCTAGACGCAGGTCTGATTTACCCCATATCTGATTCAGTTTGGGTAAGTCCAGTGCAAGTAGTACCTAAGAAAGGTGGTATTACTGTAGTTTCAAATGATAGAGATGAACTTATTCCTACCCGTACCGTCACAGGATGGCGAGTTTGCATTGATTATCGCAAACTCAACGATGCCACCCGTAAGGACCACTTCCCGCTTCCATTCATCGACCAGATGTTGGAACGTCTGTCGGGGAAGTCATTTTTCTGCTTCTTGGATGGGTTTTCAGGATACTTTCAAATTCCAATCACTCCTGAAGATCAGGAGAAGACTACTTTCACATGTCCATTTGGCACATTTGCCTACAGGCGTATGCCTTTTGGACTGTGTAATGCACCAGCTACATTCCAGCGTTGTATGATTTCCATTTTCCATGACATGATTGAGGACTCCATGGAAGTATTCATGGATGATTTTTCTGTATTCGGGAGTTCTTTTGATCAATGTCTAGGAAATTTGAAAAGAATGTTGATGAGATGTGAGGAAACTAATCTTGTGCTTAACTGGGAGAAATGCCACTTCATGGTGAAAGAAGGGGTAGTTCTTGGGCACAAAATTTCTGAAGCAGGGTTGGAAGTTGATCCAGCAAAAGTGGATATCATTTCTAAACTTCCTCCACCTACCTCAGTCAGAGCGATTAGAAGTTTCCTAGGTCATGCAGGGTTTTACAGGCGATTTATTAAAGACTTTTCAAAAATTGCAAGACCTATGACCCGTTTGTTAGAGAAAGATGCTCCGTTCGTCTTTTCAGACGATTGTATGAAAGCTTTCAAGCAGCTGAAATAAAAGCTTATTGAAGCCCCAATTTTAGTTGCACCAGATTGGACATTGCCATTCGAGATAATGTGCGATGCAAGCGATTATGCAATAGGAGCAGTGTTAGGACAACGAAGGGAGAAGCATTTTCACTCAATATACTATGCCAGCAAAACTCTACATGATGCTCAGGAAAATTATACGACTACAAAGAAAGAGCTTTTGGCAGTAGTATATGCGTTCGATAAATTCAGATCGTACCTTGTGTTGTCTAAAACAATTGTGTACATGGATCATGCGGCAATTAAATACCTTTTTAGCAAACAAGATGCAAAACCACGTCTTATTCGATGGATCTTGTTATTACAAGAATTTGACATAGAGATCCAAGATAAAAAGGGAGCTTTAAATGTTGCAGCCGATCATCTCTCGAGACTTGAGCATGGCAATTCAGATAATTCAATGAAGGAGCAAATAAACGACAATTTCCCCCACGAATTTCTTTTAAGTATCGAGATGAATAACGAGTCACCATGGTTCGCCGATTATGCAAACTACCTCGCATGTGGAATCCTTATCAAAGGATTATCATATCAACAAAAGAGGAAGTTCTTTGCAGATCTGAAGTATTACATCTGGGACGAACCATACTTGTTTAGGATCGGAGCCGATCAGGTTATCCGAAGGTGTGTATTTGGAGAGGAGGCAGCTAGCATTCTACGTCACTGTCACGAAGGACCAACCGGAGGTCATCATGGAGCAAACCACACTGCAAAGAAAGTGTTAAACTCTGGATTTTACTGGCCCACAATTTTTCGTGATGCGTATGAATATGTTAAAGCTTGTGATGCTTGCCAGAGAGCAACGAATATATCGGCACGTAATGAGATGCCTCAACATTGGATTCAAGTGTGTGAAGTCTTCGACATCTGGGGGATAGACTTCATGGGACCATTTCCCCCCTCATGAGGAAATAAATACATCCTGGTTGCAGTTGACTACGTCTCCAAATGGGCGGAAGCACAAGCTTTACCCACCAATGATGCCAGGTCAGTCGTGAGATTTCTGAAAAGTTTGTTTGCCAGGTTTGGTGCCCCAAAGGCACTTATCAGTGACAGAGGGACTCATTTTTGTAACAATCAGCTTGAAAAAGCTTTGTCCCGTTACGGTGTTCATCATCGTATTTCCACGCCCTATCATCCACAGACAAGTGGGCAAGTGGAAGTCACAAACCGAGGGCTAAAACGCATTCTTGAACGGTCTGTAGGTGCAAACCGTAAAGAATGGTCGGACAAACTAGACGAAGCACTGTGGGCTTTTCGTACAACTTACAAGACTCCTATTGGGACCACTCCCTTTAGACTTGTATACGGAAAGACATGCCATTTACCAGTGGAATTGGAGCATAAAGCGATGTGGGCACTTAAAACAGCAAATCTGGACTTAAAAACTGGAGGTGAAGCCCGGTTTCTTCAGATTCATGAATTGGAAGAATTACGCCAACAAGCTTATGAAAGTTCCATCTTGTACAAGGAACGAACAAAAAGATTGCACGATAGACACTTGAAGGACCAAAAAGAATTCCAAGCGGGAGATCTAGTTCTTTTGTACAATTCACGATTGCGTTTATTTCCAGGAAAGCTTCATTCACGTTGGACAGGCCCATACACTGTGAAAAAGGTATATCCATATGGCGTTGTTTCAATTGAGGAGAACAATGGAAATGTATTCAAAGTGAATGGTCATAGATTGAAGTTGTACGTTTCCGGACCGATAAAGTCGGTTTTGGAGGTTTTTGAACTCCAAACCCCGCACACTTCATAAGTGTGGAGAGGAGAGTCTACGCTACTGACTCAAAGACTAAAAATGTAGCAAGAATGTCTCTGGACATTTTAGGGTAATTTAGTAATTTTTGCGTTTTTGTAGTTTTTTTTTTGTAATTTAGGAGTGTTTGATAGATCACGATAATTTGCACAAGTCTTAGACATACCGAATGAAGATTCCATGTATAGAAAATGTTTAAACTGATTGCGTAATCGAAAAAATGGCAAAAACCGACGAAAACGATTGCTGAAACGAAATTCTGAATCAAAGTCTGAAACTCAGCAACCGCACGATCATGCGACTTATTGCACGCTCGTGCGTTTTCGGACAAAGCCGGAATGATCAGGTGCACCCTTGGTGCATTTCCGAGAAGTGTTCAGGGTATTGAAATCATAGCAGACGCACGATCGTGCGACATCTGGAACGCTCGTGCATGACCAAAAGGGCAGAATGGTCATTTTGTCACTATAAATACCCAACTCTGCCCACAAAACCCTAATACGCGAACACGGCCGCTTGCTCTCGTTCCAAACCGGGTTTTCCAATTTTTCGCACGACTCAAACGCACGGTTTGCTTCCACACTTCGCACGGTATGTAAATACTTGTCCAATTCATGTTCTATCTTTGTTTTAATTTATTCCATCCATAATTTCATAGTGTTCTAGGGTTTCTTCATAAATTTCAAAAAAAACCCTAGTTTTTGTTAGAATCACACGAATCGTGAACAACCGTAGGCATTTCAGACCCCTGTAAACATGAAAAACTTGTTGATTTTGAAAAAATCAGAAAAATCTAAGTTCAGGGATCTGGGTTTTCTGCAGACGGTGACGCACGGTTGTTTCCCCTATGGCACGATCGTGCGACGTCGGTTGTTCTCAAAAATTTGCTTTGTACTCGAAACTGCACGGTTTAGTTGGAATCGCACGCCGTGCGATCTCGACAAGTTCCGGAAAACAATGCCTGATCTCGGTAATGCACGCCCGTGCGACTCCAGGCACGCTCGTGCCATACCTGCAGATCAGAAAGAACAGAATCCTCGTATCTCAGTTTTCGGATGTTTTCGAGTCAAATTTTTGGTATTTTCCTATTTCTAACAATGTTTCCCATACAGATGAATCATGCATTCCTTTAGTTCGATGCCACAGATCCAAGAGAAGCACTTTGTATTCTGAGAAGAAACGCCTTGTGGGCAAGGCGGGGTAGATTTCGGATACCAAGAAGACTTGATTGGGATGTAATGGGAGAGTTGAACCAAAGGGACCGATTAGAAGAGATGCTCCCAGTCCCGTTAGCTAATCTCGTTAACATAGACCAACCAATCTACCTCGAGCTTGCTATAGAGTTTTTCTCGACATACCAGTACGAAAAACCCGTTAGTGCTCGAAATCCAAAATTCAGACACAAGCAAAGGATCACATTCAGGATGGCAGGAAGTTGGAACACATGGTCAGTTGGACGTTTAGGCAGAAGTTTACACCCGAGCTGACATGGATAACGAAGAATTTTTCACCAACACATTCGATTTTCCGAACACAGCTGTTCGCAATGCTTTTTGGGCAGAGATTTCAGAGGGAGCTCCATACGACCCGAGAATGTCAAAAGCCTCGAGGTTAAGAGATCCGCTTGTTAGAGTTATGCATCATGTCTTTAGCCACACCATATGCGGTCACAAGGACAGTCAAGGTAACTGTCCTACCCCTGATTTGTTATATTTATGAGAGTTGGTCCGAAAACTAGGTCTCAACTTGGCGGCCCGTATGGCAGAGTACTTTGTTAACTGTTCAGGCAGAGTACACAACAGTCTGATCTATGGTGGTGAGTATGTCACCCAGATTGCTTTGAAGGAAAATCTATTGACTGATGATGTGGTTAACAGTCTTCATCTAGTGACTGAGGGGGATTATATAGATATCCAGTCACTTAAAGCCATGAGGATGATTGTTGAGCTGGATGCAGGGGATAGACTCAAGGGTCTACACAATGAGGTCTGGGATCCATTGCCTCATGTACCAGCAGATGATGAAGATGAAGAGATGGGTGAGCAGCATGAGGCAGAGCAACATCAACCACAGACACCGCCACACTCACCACAGCACCAGGCATTCCAACAATGGCCTGAGGGTTTACCACCGTATCCTGAGTTTTACCAGCAATTTCAGCAGATGAGGGTTTCTCAGGATGAGATGAGGACAGATCAGCATGCTATTAGAGCAGAGCAGGAGGCTATACGCGTTTCACAGGATATGATTAGAGCTGATCAGGCTGAGATTCGATCATCACATGACCATTTGAGGACTACACAGCAGAACCTGTACAGGGGAGTACAGGATGGTTTTACTTATATGTTTGGGGGGCTTCAGAGTGCCTACCCAAATCATTTTGGACAGCCCCCGCAGTTCCCACCATGGGAATATTATGGTCATAGTGGTGCAGGTGCCTCAGGTACAGGTGGTAGTTATGGTGGTGGTGGCGACGATGATGAGGAGTGAGTGATTGGTTTGTTTGTTTATTTGACATTATGTTTCGATGGTTTAGTTTGTTTTATTTTTATTTTTATTTTTCCAGTACTATGTTTGTTTTAAAACAATTTACATTCCGTTTGTTTACATTCAGCACTTAGTTTAACTTTTTAAATTTATGTTTGTTTTGCTATTTATTACTTGTGAATAACTGTTTGATTTATGATTGGCTATTTAGCAAGTGGAAAAAATAAGCGGAATCAAGAAATGCAAAACAGGGTTGAAATGACTACACCAAAAAGTCAACTTACAAAAGTCAAATCAAACTCTGAGGGAGTACATCTTTCCCTTTTCACATTATTAGTCTAGCTCCTGATAATTGCTTAACTAATATGTATTTCACATTGGGGAGAATGTGAAGTTCAAGTGTGGGGAGGGGTTAAAAAGATTGTTAAATTGTTTATCCTTAAATGCTTAATTTTTGTACAAACCTAAAAAAAAAAAAAAAAAATTTATCTAGTTTGTAAATATTTTTTTGTACATATTTGATTTATTCTTATCTAATAATCTTACAAATGAGAAAATATTAAAGTAATTTTAAAAAAAATAATTTTTTTTTACAATTATTCATAAATTTGCATCTAAAACACACACCCAGTTAGTGAGTTTTAAGCCATTCTAAAAGCAATAATTATATGTTTTAAACTTCATTTTGTTGAGTGTGCCGCATAATAGTATACATTTCAGAACTTGTCTTGAATATACTTGTTTAAATCACTAACTGTAAAAATTATATAAAAATGATAGAGGCAATAGGATACAACCATGTGTTTACCTTTCTAGTTAAAAACCTTGAAAAAACCAAAAATATTATCCAATAGTAAACCATGTTGAGCCTTTGCCTTTTTCGTTTGTTATAAACCCACCATTTTAACCATTTAAGCCTTTTTATTTTACCTTTTTAACCCATGTGTGAATTCCGGTTTAGTATAATTTTCCTATTATAGGTATTTAGACTGGTCTTTTACCGGCAGACCGATAAAGAACTGGACATGCATTCATTCGATTTAAATTTGCTTTGCTGCTTACAATTCGCGAAACCAAGCTTACCTTCAGAACTTAGGGAGAAAATATTTCACCAAAGTGGAGAAGTTAGAAAAACGTGGCGACAACAAGAACAAACGCCACCATTTTGTGGGACATCCAAAAGTGCAATGAAAAGAAGAGCAAAAAGATACGAGAAATGCATTGGATGTGGAAACTGGTCTCACGAAGGAAGATGTAGAAAAAGTCAAACTAAATCCCAACATGAATATACACTTCTAATGAGGGTGGGGGCTATTAGGCTCAATGCCGAACGGTCCATTAGAAAAGGAAGTAATGTTCACTACAGGATAAAGGAAGACATATGACACATCAAAGATAAAACAGGTCTTGACAATCTGACCTTAAAAGAGTCACTTGGTTTGTGAATAAGTGTGAAAAAAAATAGAGTGAATTTACTTTTGTGTGAGGTTTGTTAGGATAATTTGCTAGACCGGATTGAAACACTTCACCCAGTAAATATCCATTCCTACCCATAAACCTTAGCCAAGTTACATCCCACAATAAAAGTCCTCTTGATTTTTATGATTTTTATGTGTTAAATGATAAAAATGAGATTTCATTTACAAGCCTATGTTAATGTTACTATATGACCTGGCTTTTGAGTTATCACAGAAAATTACTAGTGTACAATTCACTAGTTTACACCAGTGAGCCGAGGGAATTACATCAAAGATGCAAGTAAGTGAATAATTGATGTTAAAAACGCTATTTATTTTTGAAAAATTGCATTAAGTTTTCTCATTGCTATCATTATTAGTTAATTTTAAAACATCTATGTACATTATGGTGTGTTTAAATTTCTTTTCTTAAAAGTTTGTACAGTTTTGCTTAGGGACAAGCAAAAGTTCAAGTGTGGGGAGGTTTGATATACGTTAAAATATACATGTTTTTATACCTCAAAACACTTCCGTTTTAAGCGTTTTTGACCGAAATCGCAATGTTATGGACTAAAATCAGTAAATATACAATTTCAGGTCTTAATCGGAGCATAAAATGAAAATCTGACGAAAAACGGACACTTTCGAAGCATTTCTGATCAAACGGGCCAAAACCAAGAGTCGGACCGGACACGCACGACCGTTCGTCCATCCGAACGATCGTGCGGGATCAATAACAGGCAACTCATCCAGAGATGCACATCCGTGCGACAAACCGTTCCAGCCCAATGCCAGGAGTGAACGACCGTGCGAGCCCAAGAACGCCCGTTCCCTTTGTGACGACCCGTCCAACTAACCCAACCACTCCATTGTCGGAACAAGTGCGATCCACGTAATCAATGACGTCACCGGTATTGCAGGACCGTGCGATACGTCGCATGGCCGTGCGATACTCAAATTTCACCTATAAATAGCCCATTCGTGTTTAAGCAAATGGTTGGTTTTTTTTCTCTGATTTCCAGACGATCCAAGAGTTCCGGGACTGCTCTGATCAAGCCTAGTTCATGTCTCGAGGTCGTTTTGAAGCTGAAATCATCCACCATGTCAATTCAGTGCATGTTTATGGTTCGATTCCATGTTTTTAAACATGTAGTCTAATCATTGTGCATGTTATTGGGCTGATGTATAGTATTTGTAGATAGTTATGTGTTTGTAGTAATTGTGAACTTGTTTCTTGAATAATCTTGGTACTGTAATTTGTTTTGTATGAAATCCAAGTATTTGTTATGTTTGAATCTTCATGATTGTATGATTGAATGTTTCATTGATGTTGTGTTCTTGATTATCTTTGAGATTATTGGGTAATGAATATGTGATGATTAGGATGTTAACTACTATCATTCACTTATTTGTAAATTCTGGTTACACCATGAGACCTAACCCGGAGATTGGTATTACACAATACATGTCTTATTTGATCAAGAGTGCTTTCCTACACGTAAGGGTTCTTATGAATTATATGGTGTTGATTACATGTTCTTGCATGCGGTTAATGATCCTTGTTTAGTAGTTTTGGTCTGAAATTGCTAGCTTGGTAGATTTGTATTCAAGATTTGTAAATGTGCTTCTCTGAAGAATTATTATGTTAGAAAATTCTGAAAGGTGACTAGCTGTCTTGCAATTGGAAAATTGATAAAGTGCTTTTGTAACATACAAGATAGATAACATGCTTAGGTTATTTGTGAAATAAGATATGTGTTGTATTTATATTTTTATTTTCAGTTAATTTAGTTAAACAACCAATCAATTATTTCTTCCTCTGGTAAAATAATAACAAAGATTCAGTACTTATAATATCTTATCTCATATTTCGTGGTTCCTTGGAACGATACCTGGATCTTACCAATACTTTACTGCATATGTGACGGGATACACTAGTCCTTTGTTGTGTGGGTTTTAATGTTAAGGTATAAACCATGTTTATAAATATAAAACTTAAAATTGTGCGTAAAAATCAACTGTATAAATAACATATGAGACGCGCGCACACCAAGGAGGCTGTTTTTATTGCGGTAGTAATAGGGCCCCTGGCCCGGACGGCTTTAATTTCAAGTTCATTAAACATTTCTGGCCTATTTTCGAAGATGATTTTATGAATACTCTTAATCGGTTTCATGAAGATGGATGTTTTAGTCGGGACAACTCCCCATCTTTCATTACGCTTGTCCCCAAAATTAAGGATCCAATTTCGTTAAACAACTTTCGTCCTATCAGTCTTGTGGTTGTCATCAGTAAAGTGGTGTCAAAAGTGATTGCTAACAGATTGCAAAAGGTGATTGGCAGCGTCATTTCTGATTCGCAGTCGGCTTTCCAACAAGGCAAGTTCATCTTAGATGGTCCTTTAATAGTTAACGAAATCATGACTTGGGTTACGAAAAAGAAGTAGAAAGTAGCTCTCTTTATGATCGATCTCGAGAAAGCCTTTGACAACGTCAATTGGAAGTTTGTGGATTGTATCCTTCATCAAATGGGTTTCCCGCCGCGGTGGTGCAACTGGGCTCAAGGCATCCTCCACTCGTCCAGGTCCTCCGTCTTGGTTAATGGTTCCCCCACTTTTCAGTTCAGCTGCGAGAAGGGTCTTAGACAGGGTGATCCCTTTTTCCCTTTCCTATTTTTAACGGTTATGGAGGCCCTCTCTTTCATGTTTTCCAAGGCTAAGGAGGCTGGGTTGTTAAAAGGGCTCGTTACTCCTTGCGGTGGTCCTGTGATTACTCACCTTCTGTATGCGGACGACGCCATCATCATCGGAGAGTGTTCGACCGAGGAGGTTAGGAATATGCTTCGTATCCTTCGGTGTTTCCATTTAAGCTCGGGTTTAAAAATCAACATAGACAAATCGAACCTCTATGGGATCGGTGTGAGTTGGAATGAGGTTAAAAGTGTTGCTAATGAGGTTGGGTGTAAGCCGGATTCTACTCCCTTTAAATATCTTGGAGTGTTGGTTGGTGCTAATATGAATCGCATTAACAATTGGCAGCCGGTGTACGATGTGTTCCACAGTCGTCTTGCAGTTTGGAAATCCCGTTTCCTCTCCATTGGCGGTCGTTTCACGCTTATCAAATCAGTTCTTGAAAGTCTGCCTTCTTCCCAAATGTGGCTCTTTTGTTGAAATGGGGTTGGAGGTACAAAACTGAACAAAAAAACCTGTGGCGTAGGATTGTCGAGTCTCTCCACTCTAGCCGGGTTGGATGGGAAGGTTTCCAATAAAAAAAAGCCTTAATGGGGTTTGGTGCAACATTGTTAAAGTTCTTTCGAAAACGGTGGTGGATGGATCTCCGGTTCGGAATTGATTTAAAGGAGTTGTTGGGTCCGGGGATAGCATCCCGTTTTGGTTAGATCCTTGGATCTTAAATGAACCCCTTAAATGCAGGTTCCCCGACCTTTTCAAATTGGAAGCTAAGAAAAAATGCAATGTTTGCGATCGGATCAGTGGTCGTGGTTCGGATCAGACTTTGTTGTTGGACTAGAAGAATCAGGTCCCTGACTCTCTTGTCTCTGATCTTCAGCAGCTTAGTGCCCTTGTGTCGGAGGTGGCAGTCTCGGGTGGTGACGATAAGTGGCAGTGGATAGGAGGTCATTGTGGGGATTTCTCGGTTAAAGTCGCTCGGAACTATGTCGGGTCTGGGTCCATCTCGAGTAACAGTTCTGTCATCGAGTGGTGTAGGTGGGTTCCCCTTAAAGTTAACGTTTTTTCCTGGCAATGCGAGCAGGATAGTATTCCGATGAGGTCTGCTTTACGTGCAAGGAATATTTACATCGAGAACATCTCGTGTCCTCTGTGCAATTTTGGCGACGAGACCGTTGAGCATCTTTTCACTAACTGTTGGGTTGCCACTTCTGTTTGGCAGCATTTAGCTCTTTGGTGTAAAATCCCCAGTTTTTTCGCCTTTACTTTCCGGGATCTCCTCGGGATCCACAGCGAGCACGGCGTATCAGACAGCAGAAGGATTCTTGTTCAAGGTTTGATTTTGATTGGTTGTTGGTGCATCTGGAAGGCGAGAAACGCTTTGGTTTTTAACTCGTCCCCGGTCAAGGCTGAGAATATCTTTAATGAAGTTAAGGTGTTAGGTTTTTTGTGGTTTTCGTCTGGATCAAAACTGAAATATTGCTCTTGGGATAGTTGGTTTAAAGCTGTAAATATGTAGTTTCCTTGTTGTGTTTTTGTGCCGGCCCAGTTTTTGTGCCGGCCCAGTTTGGGTCTGGTTCTGTTTGATGAAGTATACTTTAAAAAAAAAACGGTTTTAATTTTCAATTTGGTATCACATCTATCAAAATTTAATAGGTACACTTTATTCAACAAGAAATTTAAGTCGGTTCTTCTA
The DNA here is from genome assembly GCA_030545235.1 of Helianthus tuberosus. Classification (NCBI taxonomy): domain Eukaryota; kingdom Viridiplantae; phylum Streptophyta; class Magnoliopsida; order Asterales; family Asteraceae; genus Helianthus; species Helianthus tuberosus. Next base: position 148,703,211 of record CM060358.1, read on the forward strand.
AATTTCTAAATTCATGTTCATCATTTATTGTTCATTTTGAAGATTCAAACTTTCATTATGGTTCTTTATTGGTTACTAAAAACACATAGTATTGTGTGTTTAGAGAGAGAAAGTAGCACGTTTTGAAAATGTGAAGAATTTGTCGAAAATACAATTTTTCGGAAAAAATTGTGTTTTTGTGTTGCGTTTCTTTTTAGATCTGAGTGTTCATGTGTAGGATAACCATTTTCTTGAAGCGTTTACTCTGAGAAGAATTCTATCAAAACTCTAACGTTTCGTTAAACAAACTCGAAAACAAAGTGTTAGAATTTGTTTTGAGAAATATATAGAAGAAGGTGATGACGTCGTTTAAACAACATTAGGGTTGTTGGTGACACGAAGAAGAAAAGTGGAGTATGACAAGACATTAAATCAATTATTGGACTGACATTTCCATATGTGGTACATGACTTAATACATATTGTGGTGGGCCATGTTCTTGAATTTTTAGACTAAACAGTGGTTAGGGTGAAGAGAGTGGTTACCTATTTGTAATAGGTATCTTCATTCACACAATTCCAATCAAACAGTGTCACGTCAATTCACCTAAATTGTTTATCTAATTTTCAGAAACGTTGGTGGTGGTTTACCTAATGGGGTTTAGATAAAATATTAAAAAAAAGAAAATTATGTGATTGGTTGAGAAGGAATGGACCCCACCACACACTCATATCTCTCCCCCCTTCCCTCCCTCTCCCCGACTCGGTAAAGCTTCACCAAAATCTCTCCCCCCCCCCCCCCCCCAGTCGGTAAAATTGGCTTGGTAAAAAGGTTGCAGGTGGAGGGGGGTTCGGTACCGACCACTTTACCGCCCCCACTCCGCTCACCCTTAAGGGAGGTGAAAGGGGGCATCGAACGATAGGTGTCTAGCACGTTAGAGGAGGGGGTTTTACCCTCCAAGCCCGAAAAAACATGGGGTGGTAGGGTGTGGTGGAGGGGCGTTTTTGGTTTTTTATTTTAATTTTTCTTTTAAAAAACCAAATCAATTAAATTAAAAGCAAACATTTATATTAATTAAACCGATAAAGACAATAACAATTCTACTAAAAACAACAAAAAAACAAAAAATTACATATTTTAATTATCATCCTCGTCATCGTTGTCATTGTATCGTTGAAGATTCCAAATGTTTTCAACCAAATATGCTCGTAGGTTGTGATGCATTTGTTTATTAAAATTTTGATGCTCGTTTAATTATCTCACTCCATCACCGATATCTTCATTATTTGGTTGCTTATCCTTCTCACGGTATCCACAAATAGCGCCTCTTTCATCCTGCAAAATCGTGCCGTGTAAAATAATGCACACGTACATCACATTTTTAACTTTATATTTTTCCATAATCCTATACGGAATGCTCAAAACTCGTCATCTTTGAAAAACACCACAAGCTCGTTCTACGTCTTTTTGTGGCGCCATTTGAGCTACGTTAAAATTTATTCTATTTTCATCCAATGTTGTAGCCCGTGTAAATACTTTTACAAACACAACGTTTTAGCCCGTATAAAATATAAAGCCTTTAGTCCAACATCATCTATATAGACATTGAAAATGGGTGATTGATTAAGAATATTTATATCGTTATTCGAAGCAGCCACACCAATGCATGCCAAAACCAAATATCTTCTGATGCAACCTATTCAGGCATCATAGTCGGGTTTTTTATGCCTACTCGTGTGTTGGCCGCGCCACGTAGTTGGACAAAGTTGTCACTCCCATTTCATACAATCTATACTACCAATCATCTCGGGGAACCAGGGGCGGACATAAGGGTGGCCCAAGGTGGGCGGGCGCACCCCCGAGAAGAAAAAAAATTTAGTGCTAAGCTTCGTCGAAAATTCCGTACGCACCCCTTGAAATTTTCCGTTCGCACCCCTTGGAATTTTCGGTCCGCACCCCTTATGTGAAAAGTGTTATCAATTTATATTTTAAATTTTTTTTAGTAAACTCTTATTTTTTTTTTTTAAATACTACCTAAATTATATAACTTTTAATACCTAAATAACTAAACCCAAATACCCAATACCTTTAACTAGCCCACTATTAAGTCTTAGCCGAATAAACAAACCCAAGAAATCAACAATATTTCAAACTAAAATAAAATAAACAAGCCCAAAACCCTTACATATTCTCTCCGCTCTCTGTATCGTCCTTGCACGCACGCAAGCGATCAGAACATCAGTGACAACAGTGAACAGTCAGCAGCCGCATACCACCGTAATCAGCCAGCCACCATACCACCGTCGATCGAACACGTGTAAGTTTCTTTGTTATTTTTGATGATTTTTGGTTGATTTTTTTGATGATTTTTTGTTGATTTTTTGATGATTTTTTGGTTGATTTTTGGTGGGACGGAACCGGTAGCCAACCGGAAGTGATTTTTTGATGACAGGAGACATGTGCTTCGTTTTGATGATTTTGTTAATGATGATATTTTTTTTGTGGTGGGTTATATACTTATATTTTGTTAGTGATGATCTTTTTCCTTTTTTTTATAGCCGCATACACCAAAACGATCAGACTTGGTAATGTAAAAATACCCCTTAACTCCGTTTCCGTAGTGTAAAAATACCCCTTAACTCTGTTTCCGTAGTGTAAAAATACCCCTCAACTTCGTATCCATTATACAAAGGATACCCCTGGTCTAAAAAATAAAAAATTGGAATACCCCTAAATTTTTGGGCTAGTTCCGTCGCTGTGTTATATAGAGAAATAGTTGCTTAAGAAAGTAGGTTTAGATGATGTTTTGGATAGATTTCAAAAAATGAAAACCCGTAATGCGACGTTTTAATTATGTTTGTAACAAGGTTTGACATGTTTTGATGATTATATAAATTTAGTTTGATGTTCTTTTGTTTTACATGACCCGACCCGACTCGAACCGACCCGATATGAACCGATGTTTTTACTTATAGACCTTGGGGCCTAAAATTTTTAAAAATGTTCTGCACCCCCTTGGAAAAATTCTTGGGTCCGCCACTGCGGGGAACCATGTTTATGTTCATGAAACTCCAAAATTTGTTGTATACCACTAGACGTAGGTTTTCTCAAGTATTTTTTTTATGTATAGTTCTATAACATACTCACAAATATATTGAAGATTTTCCCTCGCTACTTGTTCCGACATTTTTAAATAGTCATCCATTATGTCGAAACTAGTGCAATAAGCCAATTGTCTAATCACGATTGTGGCTTTTTGCAACAAGCTAAATTCCATACTACCACGTGCATAGGGTTTTGTTGGAAAAATTCATATTTACTTTCTAAATCATTTGCTATATTTAGAAATAAACCTAGGCACGAAAAACTTCGTCCAAAACTCCAATCATCATATGATAGGTTGGGTGAAAAAATGATCACTTACCAATAATTCTTGTGTGGCGAGCCGATCGCGTATTATATGTTTTCTCCTTTTGGGTTGTGAGCTATCGACATCTTCAAATATACACTGAACGACTTTCTAGAGCGATGATGTTATTATTTCCGCTCCCTCGTCAAACGAAGATGATAAAGCAAATTTGTCAAGCGAAGATAATGATTGCATTTTTTATGTAATGAGAGGAATTTGAGAATGAAAGAATGTGTTTGTACGGAGAAAACGGTGAATAGGCTGTTTAATGTGATTTATATGATAATGTTTTTAGAATTTTTTTTTTTAAACAAAAGAGCCGTTCAACGACTCTTTCCATCACCCAACAACCAAATCGTGTCACCTCACCATCATCTTTGCCCCCACGCCGGTCATCTTCTCCAAGCCCCTCCCCACCCCAAGTTACGGGGCAGTGTTGGGGGGCGAAGCTTGACCAAAAGTTTAGTGACGGAGCTTGACCAAAAGTTCAGAGAGCGGAAAGTCATGGGAAATGGGTCCGTTAGTGGACAATCATTTTCAGTTTTAGTGGTTAGATAGAAACCAGAAGAAAAAAAAAAGACATGTAATATTATTAGTTAATTCATGTTTAATTCCTTGAAACTTAATTTGATGGTATCTCTAAGATTAGTTGTTTCCTAATGGTGGCATTACAATCATAAGAACTAACTAGAGGCTAAGAGAACACATGCTTGGAAGTACAACGAATTGAGAATAGCTGAATTAGGGTTAGAAGACAATTCCGTCCATAATATAGGACCCATTAATCACAATTCAATCAAACAATCAAGAACAAAGAATTTAGAAGAACAAGGGATGAACCCTATAATACGAATTTTGTATATTAATCGATCAAGCCACTCGATATTTTACATCTAATATCATTAATAGGGGCTGCGGCATAACATATTGCCGGTTTACATGTCATTCTTTTGTAAATTTTTTTTCTATCGTTGATGAAAACTTCCACCTGATCTCATATATCTACGTATACGGATGAATCGACGTGCCCCATATGAAATGACTATCCCCAGCCCTAATCAGTTTCTAAAGATGGGAGGGACACTCATTTCTTACCCTTATAATATTTTCATCAATCCTATATTGCCACCTTATTTTTACCCTGAACTACTCTAATTAATGGTATCATTCCTTTCAAGTTCCCTAAACCATTTTTTTGTTAATTAAAAAGATATTATATACATTGTCATCAATAACTGGCTCCACCGAAGGATCCGTTATGTGGCACATATCTTATTTTAGACATTGTTGTGTCTTCAACATGAGCTTGTGCAACATCCATGAGAAATTGAAGGTTACTGCCGGTGGAGAATAAATTACTAAGATCGTCGGGTGGAATGTATAATTTTAAATTATCATCCGTCTTGTAGTATAAGAAAAACTGAAAAGAGAAGTTTATAGAGAGGAGAAATGGTTATAGAATTAGTGTGAAAACAAAATGTGAGATGTGTATTTTAAAGGGGGTAAAAAATTGAACTTTTTTGTTTTATTTTGGTGCCCAACGCTCACATTTAGTGAGCACATTTGTGACCTTTTTTCGGTGAGTACTACTATACTACCCGTGGTTACCGAGGTACCCGCAAGGGTAGGGGCGCAACTTAAGAGGGGGGGGGGGGGGGGGCGACCATCCGAATTTTTAAGTCAAAAGTGTTATATATGTAGTTTTTGTATAGATATTTTTTGGTATATACGTTTTCAACCCTCCGGTTCTATAGAAATTTTTTGGTATATACGTTTTAGACCCCGTCTTCATTGTCAAGTTTCGCCACTGCGCAAGGGGCACCCGAGTGCCTACCCACCCTTATGAATATATTGATATAACTAATTGACTTAGAGCATTCACATTAAATTATTTATTCTCATTACTATGATTGCACTGAAATTTATTATTTTTCTTTTTTTCTATTAAATAATATTTTTATACTTTTATTATTACATTTTCTCTTTCTACACTTAAAACCACTTCAAAAATATTATACATATAAGGGTGAATAGTGTTTCATATATATTTACAAATGAACAGTAACATTTTCTCTCCTACACTTATAAACTAGAGTTAACTGCCATTTTCGTCCATGTGGTTTGGTCACTTTGGCCATTTCAGTCCATTTTTCAAAAATGCGTCATTTTCCTCCCCGACGTTCTGGAAAGGTGTCATTTCAGTCCAAAAATCATAACCCAGTTAAGTCGGTTAGTAAATAAGGACTGATTGTGTAAATTTGTAACATAAAGGACTGATTGTGTAAATTTGTAACACCACCACCACTAGCCCTGCCACCACCACCACTCCGCTGCCACCACCACCACCACCACCACCGCCACCACAGCCACCACCGCCACCACAGCCACTCTCTCCCGCCTCCTTCTCTCTCTCTCTCGTCGTTATCTCTCTCTCTCTCATATTTTTTTAATAAATTACACATTTGTTGTTTATAATGTAAACAAGTTGACTCGACACAAACTGACATGAGTTTTTTGTGTAAAAGGAGCCCAAGCTATGCATTACATAAACAAGCTGAACTCGAGCTCATCTTAGCTCGGTTCAACCAAGTTTAATAAGTTTAAAAAAGAAAGACCCTTTGATTTTCACTGAGCATGAGTTTGTTGATGATTTAATTTGCAGGTAAGTGAGAAGACTGATTTGAATGTTGCTATAAGGTATCCAAGCATGCTATCATTGCGAACTTATTTTAGCAATGGAATCACGGAGATGTATCCTGCATTAGATGAGAAGTTTGTAATGGGAACTAAGCTTGCAAGAAAAGTGCTTTTGCGGCAAGTCACATCTCAAGAATTTGCTGAAAAGAAGCATTTGGAAGGTTTATGGCTGGTGAAAACAAACAGTCAACTTGGGTCACATTTGGGTTTGAAAATTGAGGACATTGGAGTAGCGAGAGAGCTGAAGAACAATATGATAAGGTGGGGGGTTAGAAGGCAGGTTATGTTCATTGGGAGACCCAAAGAGTCCAACAATACCCAATCATCTTCAAGCTTTGTTCAAGGTGAAGAGACGTGAAAATTGAACAACAAAATAGCAAAGATGAATGCCAAGAAGATGAGGAAGTTGAAGATCAAGAGAATGATGATGGAACTGAAGATGATAGTCTTGAATGTACCAGGATTTTGAGAAAAAGAAAGGGTAAACAAGTGAAACATTTATGGCAGACAAATAAAAAGCCTATGAAGCGATGCAGGAAGTTAGTAATCAGAGATCCAAGTGATAGATGGTCCAAAGAAAGGAGGCGGGAGAGAGTGGCTGTGGTGGCGGTGGTGGCTGTGGTGGCGGTGGTGGTGGTGGTGGCAGCGGAGTGGTGGTGGTGGCGGTGGTGGTGGTGGTGGCAGCGGAGTGGTGGTGGTGGCAGGGCTAGTGGTGGTGGTGTTACAAATTTACACAATCAGTCCTTTATGTTACAAATTTACACAATCAGTCCTTATTTACTAACCGACTTAACTGGGTTATGATTTTTGGACTGAAATGGCACCTTTCCAGAACGTCGGGGAGGAAAATGGCGCATTTTTTAAAAATGGACTGAAATGGCCAAAGTGACCAAACCACAGGGACGAAAATGGCAGTTAACTCTATAAACTATTACGTATAATATAAATAACACACTCACAAATATATAGGAGATTCATTGTGAATGCTCTTAATATGATTACTTTGTAAAAAAAAAACTTGGTATTATTGTTGTTGTTGTTGTTAGGGCATGGATTTTATATTAAGGATCATCTATCCTGAGACTGAGCCTGGATCACGGATCCTTAACGGATAATGCAGGGAGTCTGAGGATTCAGGATCCTTACTATTATTTATGTTTTTAACAATTGTTCCTTGTGTTCTCAATTTACTTTTGCAGGTATTTGTGGACGGAGTCATTGAGATCATTTCAGAGGAATATGCTTCCATTTATGCATGTGCATGAGGCTGGTGACCGTTAATGGTGATCGTGGAGGGCTAGCTTGATTTTCGGATAATTTGTTATTAAGATATTTTTTTATCTTTTAAGGGGTAACAAGCTCTTTTTAGAAACACAACTACTTCCATTCGAACTCTCTGATCTACATTGGCGAACACACACACATTCACTAACTGTTGGGTTGCCACTTCTGTTTGGCAGCATTTAGCTCTTTGGTGTAAAATCCCCAGTTTTTTCGCCTTTTCTTTCCGGGATCTCCTCGGGATCCACAACGAGCACGACGTATCAGACAGCAGAAGGATTCTTGTTCAAGGTTTGATTTTGATTGGTTGTTGGTGCATCTGGAAGGCGAGAAACGCTTTGGTTTTTAACTCGTCCCCGGTCAAGGCTGAGAATATCTTTAATGAAGTTAAGGTGTTAGGTTTTTTGTGGTTTTCGTCCAGATCAAAACTGAAAGATTGCTCTTGGGATAGTTGGTTTAAAGCTGTAAATATGTAGTTTTCTTGTTGTGTTTTTGTGCCGGCCCGGTTTGGGTCTGGTTCTGTTTGATGAAGTATACTTTTCAAAAAAAAAATAAACGGTTTTAACTTTCAATTTGGTGTCACATCTATCAAAATTTAATAAGCGCACTTTGTTCAACAAAATTTTAGTCGGTTCATCTAAATTTCTAAATTCATGTTCATCATTTATTGTTCATTTTGAAGATTCAAACTTTCATTATCATTCTTCATTGGTTACTAAAAACACATAGTATTGTGTGTTTAGTGACAGAAAGTAGCACGTTTTGAAAATGTGAAGAATTTGTCGAAAATACAATTTTTCGAAAAAAATGTGTTTTTGTGTTGCGTTTCTTTTTAGATCTGAGTGTTCATGTGTAGGATAACCAGTTTCTTGAAGCGTTTACTCTTAGAAGAATTCTGTCAAAACACTAACGTTTCGTTAAACAAACTCGAAAACAAAGTGTTAGAATTTGTTTTGAGAAATATATAAAAGAAGGTGATGACATCGTTTAAACAACATTATGGTTGTTGGTGACACGAAGAAGAAAAGTGGAGTATGACAAGACATTAAATCAATTATTGGACTGACATTTCCATATGTGGTACATGACTTAATACATATTGTGGTGGGCCATGTTCTTGAATTTTTAGACTAAACAGTGGTTAGGGTGAAGAGAGTGGTTACCTATTTGTATAGGTAAACTCTTCATTCACACAATTCTAATCAAACAGTGTCATGTCAATTCACCTAAATTGATTATCTAATTTTCAGAAACGTTGGTGGTGGTTTACCTAATGGGGTTTAGGTAAAATATTAAAAAAAAGAAAAATATGTGATTGGTTGAGAAGGAAAGGACCCCACCACACACTCATCTCTCTCCCCCTTCCCTCTCTCTCCCCCTTCCCACTCTCTCCCCGACTCGGTAAAGCTTCACCAAAATCTCTCCCCCCCCCCCCAGTCGGTAAAATTGGCTTGGTAAAAAGGTTGCCGGTGGAGGGGGGTTCGGTACCGACCACTTTACCGCCCCCACTCCGCTCACCCTTAAGGGAGGTGAAAGGTGCATCGAACGATACGTGTCTAGCACGTTAGAGGAGGGGGTTTTACCCTCCAAGCCTGAAAAACCATGGGGTGGTGGGGTGTGGTGGAGGGGCGTTTTGGGTTTTTTATTTTAATTTTTTTTTTAAAAAGCAAATCAATTAAATTAAAAGCAAACATTTATATTAATTAAACCGATAAAAACAATAACAATTCTACTAAAAACAACAAAAAAAAACAAAAAATTACATATTTTAATTATCATCCTCGTCATCGTTGTCATTGTATCGTTGAAGATTCCAAATGTTTTCAACCAAATATGCTCGTAGGTTGTGATGCATTTGTTTATTAAAATTTTGATGCTCATTTAATTATCTCACTCCATCACCGATGTCTTCATTATTTGGTTGCTTATCCTTCTCATGGTATCCACAAATAGCGCCTCTTTCATCCTGCAAAATCGTGCCGTGTAAAATAATGCACACGTACATCACATTTTTAACTTTATATTTTTCCATAATCCTATACAGAATGCTCAAAACTCGTCATCTTTGAAAAACACCACAAGCTCGTTCCACGTCTTTTTGTGGCGCCATTTGAGCTATGTTAAAATTTATTCTATTTTCATCCAATGTTGTAGCCCGTGTAAATTCTTTTACAAACACAACGTTTTAGCCCGTATAAAATATAAAGCCTTTAGTCCAACATCATCTATATAGACATTGAAAATGGGTGATTGATTAAGAATATTTATATCGTTATTCGAAGCAGCCACACCAATGAATGCATGCCAAAACCAAATATCTTCTGATGCAACCTGTTCAGGCACATAGTCGGGTTTTTTATGCCTACTCGTGTGTTGGCCGCGCCACGTAGTTGGACAAAGTTGCCACTCCCATTTCATACAATCTATACTACCAATCATCTCGGGGAACCATGTTTATGTTCATGAAACTCCAAAATTTGTTGTATACCACTAGACGTAGGTTTTCTCAAGTATTTTTTATGTATAGTTCTATAACATACTCACAAAAATATTGAAGATTTTCCCTTGCTACTTGTTCCGACATATTTAAATAGTCATCAATTATGTTGAAACTAGTGCAATAAGTCAATTGTCTAATCACGGTTGTGGCTTTTTGCAACAAGCAAAATTCCATACTACCACGTGCATAGGGTTTTGTTGGAAAAATTCATATTTACTTTCTAAATCATTTGCTATATTTAGAAATAAACCTAGGCACGAAAAACGTCGTCCAAAACTCCTATCATCATATGTTAGGTTGGGTGAAAAAATGATCACTTACCAATAATTCTTGTGTGGCGAGCCGATCGCGTATTATATGTTTTCTCCTTTTGGGTTGTGAGCTATCGACATCTTCAAATATACACTGAACGACTTTCTAAAGCGATGATGTTATTATTTCCGCTCTCTCGTCAAACGAAGATGATAAAGCAAATTTGTCAAGCGAAGATAATGATTGCATTTTTTATGTAATGAGAGGAATTTGAGAATGAAAGAATGTGTTTGTACGGAGAAAACGGTGAATGGGCTTTTAATGTGATTTATATGATTATGTTTTTTGAATTTTTTTTTAAACAAAAGAGCCGTTCAACGACTCTTTCCATCACCCACCAACCAAATCGCGTCACCTCACCATCACCTTTGCCCCCACGCCGGTCATCTTCTCCAAGCCCCTCCCCACCCCAAGGTACGGGGCAGTGTTGGGGGCATGGAGTGGCTTCTCCTCCCCTCTCACACCCCCACACCGTGTGGTGTTAGAGGTATTAATTGGGGACGGTTCAAATTAAGTGGAACATATTGAAGGTTGATTAGTTTATAAATTGAAAATTCTAAAGTAGGCTGTTACTCATTAGTCAAAGTACGGGCTAACATGAGTGAGCAGATGAGCCGATGGAGTTTGGTTTGGCCCAATTAAATGGATGAGATCTACTGAAATTGGATTGGACCATTACTTAGTTGGTAACTGTCAACAGAATAATAATAATAATAGTGAGCTGGTCAAGTTTTCAAGGCTAAGGGTAACCATAGAGATTTAAAAGCCACTAACATGTTGCTGGATACCTACAAGCAGTGGCGGAGCTTGACCAAAAGTTTAGTGACGGAGCTTGACCAAAAGTTCAGAGAGCGGAAAGTCATGGGAAATGGATCCGTTAGTGGACAATCATTTTCAGTTTTAGTGGTTAGATAGAAACCAGAAGAAAAAAAAGACATGTAATATTATTAGTTAAATCATGTTTAATTCCTTGAAACTTAATTTGATGGTATCTCTAAGATTAGTTGTTTCCTAATGGTGGCATTACAATCATAAGAACTAACTAGAGGCTAAGAGAACACATGCTTGGAACTACAACGAATTGAGAATAGCTGAATTAGGGTTAGAAGACAATTCCGTCCATAATATAGGACCCATTAATCACAATTCAATCAAACAATCAAGAACAAAGAATTTAGAAGAACAAGGGATGAACCCTATAATACGAATTTTGTATATTAATCGATCAAGCCACTTGATATTTTACATCTAATATCATTAATAGGGGCTGCGGCATAACATAATGCCGGTTTACATGTCATTCTTTTGTAATTTTTTTTCTATCGTTGATGAAAACTTCCACCTGATCTCATATATCTACGTATAGGGATGAATCGACGTGTCCCATATGAAATGACTATCCCCAGCCCTAATCAGTTTCTAAAGATGGGAGGGACACTCATTTCTTACCCTTATAATATTTTCATCAATCCTATATTGCCACCTTATTTTTACCCTGAACTACTCTAATTAATGGTATCATTCCTTTCAAGTTCCCTAAACCATTTTTTTATTAATTAAAAAGATATTATATACATTGTCATCAATAACTGGCTCCACCGAAGGATCCGTTATGTGGCACATATCTTATTTTAGACATTGTTGTGTCTTCAACATGAGCTTGTGCAACATCCATGAGAAATTGAAGGTTACTGCCGGTGGAGAATAAATTACTAAGATCGTCGATCGGGTGGAATGTATAATTTTAAATTATCATCCGTCTTGTAGTATAAGAAAAACTGAAAAGAGAAGTTTATAAAGAGGAGAAATGGTTATAGAATTAGTGTGAAAACAAAATGTGAGATGTGTATTTTAAAGGGGGTAAAAAATTAAACTTTTTTGTTTTATTTTGGTGCCCAATGCTCACATTTAGCGAGCACAGTTGTTACATGAGGTCTGCTTTACGTGCAAGGAATATTTACATCGAGAACATCTCGTGTCCTCTGTGCAATTTTGGCGACGAGACCGTTGAGCATCTTTTCACTAACTGTTGGGTTGCCACTTCTGTTTGGCAGCATTTAGCTCTTTGGTGTAAAATCCCCAGTTTTTTCGCCTTTACTTTCCGGGATCTCCTCGGGATCCACAGCGAGCACGGCGTATCAGACAGCAGAAGGATTCTTGTTCAAGGTTTGATTTTGATTGGTTGTTGGTGCATCTGGAAGGCGAGAAACGCTTTGGTTTTTAACTCGTCCCCGGTCAAGGCTGAGAATATCTTTAATGAAGTTAAGGTGTTAGGTTTTTTGAGGTTTTCGTCTGGATCAAAACTGAAATATTGCTCTTGGGATAGTTGGTTTAAAGCTGTAAATATGTAGTTTCCTTGTTGTGTTTTTGTGCCGGCCCAGTTTTTGTGCCGGCCCAGTTTGGGTCTGGTTCTGTTTGATGAAGTATACTTTAAAAAAAAAACGGTTTTAATTTTCAATTTGGTGTCACATCTATCAAAATTTAATAGGTACACTTTGTTCAACAAGAAATTTAAGTCGGTTCATCTAAATTTCTAAATTCATGTTCATCATTTATTGTTCATTTTGAAGATTCAAACTTTCATTATGGTTCTTTATTGGTTACTAAAAACACATAGTATTGTGTGTTTAGAGAGAGAAAGTAGCACGTTTTGAAAATGTGAAGAATTTGTCGAAAATACAATTTTTCGGAAAAAATTGTGTTTTTGTGTTGCGTTTCTTTTTAGATCTGAGTGTTCATGTGTAGGATAACCATTTTCTTGAAGCGTTTACTCTGAGAAGAATTCTGTCAAAACTCTAACGTTTCGTTAAACAAACTCGAAAACAAAGTGTTAGAATTTGTTTTGAGAAATATATAGAAGAAGGTGATGACGTCGTTTAAACAACATTAGGGTTGTTGGTGACACGAAGAAGAAAAGTGGAGTATGACAAGACATTAAATCAATTATTGGACTGACATTTCCATATGTGGTACATGACTTAATACATATTGTGGTGGGCCATGTTCTTGAATTTTTAGACTAAACAGTGGTTAGGGTGAAGAGAGTGGTTACCTATTTGTAATAGGTATCTTCATTCACACAATTCCAATCAAACAGTGTCATGTCAATTCACCTAAATTGTTTATCTAATTTTCAGAAACGTTGGTGGTGGTTTACCTAATGGGGTTTAGATAAAATATTAAAAAAAAGAAAAATATGTGATTGGTTGAGAAGGAATGGACCCCACCACACACTCATATCTCTCCCCCCTTCCCTCCCTCTCCCCGACTCGGTAAAGCTTCACCAAAATCTCTCCCCCCCCCCCCCCCCCCCCCAGTCGGTAAAATTGGCTTGGTAAAAAGGTTGCAGGTGGAGGGGGGTTCGGTACCGACCACTTTACCGCCCCCACTCCGCTCACCCTTAAGGGAGGTGAAAGGGGGCATCGAACGATAGGTGTCTAGCACGTTAGAGGAGGGGGTTTTACCCTCCAAGCCCGAAAAAACATGGGGTGGTAGGGTGTGGTGGAGGGGCGTTTTTGGTTTTTTATTTTAATTTTTCTTTTAAAAAAACAAATCAATTAAATTAAAAGCAAACATTTATATTAATTAAACCGATAAAGACAATAACAATTCTACTAAAAAAAACAAAAAATTACATATTTTAATTATCATCCTCGTCATCGTTGTCATTGTATCGTTGAAGATTCCAAATGTTTTCAACCAAATATGCTCGTAGGTTGTGATGCATTTGTTTATTAAAATTTTGATGCTCGTTTAATTATCTCACTCCATCACCGATATCTTCATTATTTGGTTGCTTATCCTTCTCACGGTATCCACAAATAGCACCTCTTTCATCCTGCAAAATCGTGCCGTGTAAAATAATGCACACGTACATCACATTTTTAACTTTATATTTTTCCATAATCCTATACGGAATGCTCAAAACTCGTCATCTTTGAAAAACACCACAAGCTCGTTCTACGTCTTTTTGTGGCGCCATTTGAGCTACGTTAAAATTTATTCTATTTTCATCCAATGTTGTAGCCCGTGTAAATACTTTTACAAACACAACGTTTTAGCCCGTATAAAATATAAAGCCTTTAGTCCAACATCATCTATATAGACATTGAAAATGGGTGATTGATTAAGAATATTTATATCGTTATTCGAAGCAGCCACACCAATGCATGCCAAAACCAAATATCTTCTGATGCAACCTATTCAGGCATCATAGTCGGGTTTTTTATGCCTACTCGTGTGTTGGCCGCGCCACGTAGTTGGACAAAGTTGCCACTCCCATTTCATACAATCTATACTACCAATCATCTCGGGGAACCAGGGGCGGACATAAGGGTGGCCCAAGGTGGGCGGGCGCACCCCCGAGAAAAAAAAATTTAGTGCTAAGTTTCGTCGAAAATTCCGTACGCACCCCTTGAAATTTTCCGTTCGCACCCCTTGGAATTTTCGGTCCGCACCCCTTATGTGAAAAGTGTTATCAATTTATATTTTAAATTTTTTTTAGTAAACTCTTATTTTTTTTTTTTAAATACTACCTAAATTATATAACTTTTAATACCTAAATAACTAAACCCAAATACCCAATACCTTTAACTAGCCCACTATTAAGTCTTAGCCCAATAAACAAACCCAAGAAATCAACAATATTTCAAACTAAAATAAAATAAACAAGCCCAAAACCCTTACATATTCTCTCCGCTCTCTGTATCGTCCTTGCACGCACGCAAGCGATCAGAACATCAGTGACAACAGTGAACAGTCAGCAGCCGCATACCACCGTAATCAGCCAGCCACCATACCACCGTCGATCGAACACGTGTAAGTTTCTTTGTTATTTTTGATGATTTTTGGTTGATTTTTTTGATGATTTTTTGATGATTTTTTGGTTGATTTTTGGTGGGACGGAACCGGTAGCCAACCGGAAGTGATTTTTTGATGACAGGAGACATGTGCTTCGTTTTGATGATTTTGTTAATGATGATATTTTTTTTTGTGGTGGGTTATATACTTATATTTTGTTAGTGATGATCTTTTTCCTTTTTTTTATAGCCGCATACACCAAAACGATCAGACTTGGTAATGTAAAAATACCCCTTAACTCCGTTTCCGTAGTGTAAAAATACCCCTTAACTCTGTTTCCGTAGTGTAAAAATACCCCTCAACTTCGTATCCATTATACAAAGGATACCCCTGGTCTAAAAAATAAAAAATTGGAATACCCCTAAATTTTTGGGCTAGTTCCGTCGCTGTGTTATATAGAGAAATAGTTGCTTAAGAAAGTAGGTTTAGATATTGTTTTGGATAGATTTCAAAAAATGAAAACCCGTAATGCGACGTTTTAATTATGTTTGTAACAAGGTTTGACATGTTTTGATGATTATATAAATTTAGTTTGATGTTCTTTTGTTTTACATGACCCGACCCGACTCGAACCGACCCGATATGAACCGATGTTTTTACTTATAGACCTTGGGGCCTAAAATTTTTAAAAATGTTCTGCACCCCCTTGGAAAAATTCTTGGGTCCGCCACTGCGGGGAACCATGTTTATGTTCATGAAACTCCAAAATTTGTTGTATACCACTAGACGTAGGTTTTCTCAAGTATTTTTTTTATGTATAGTTCTATAACATACTCACAAATATATTGAAGATTTTCCCTCGCTACTTGTTCCGACATTTTTAAATAGTCATCCATTATGTCGAAACTAGTGCAATAAGCCAATTGTCTAATCACGATTGTGGCTTTTTGCAACAAGCTAAATTCCATACTACCACGTGCATAGGGTTTTGTTGGAAAAATTCATATTTACTTTCTAAATCATTTGCTATATTTAGAAATAAACCTAGGCACGAAAAACTTCGTCCAAAACTCCAATCATCATATGATAGGTTGGGTGAAAAAATGATCACTTACCAATAATTCTTGTGTGGCGAGCCGATCGCGTATTATATGTTTTCTCCTTTTGGGTTGTGAGCTATCGACATCTTCAAATATACACTGAACGACTTTCTAGAGCGATGATGTTATTATTTCCGCTCCCTCGTCAAACGAAGATGATAAAGCAAATTTGTCAAGCGAAGATAATGATTGCATTTTTTATGTAATGAGAGGAATTTGAGAATGAAAGAATGTGTTTGTACGGAGAAAACGGTGAATAGGCTGTTTAATGTGATTTATATGATAATGTTTTTAGAATTTTTTTTTTTAAACAAAAGAGCCGTTCAACGACTCTTTCCATCACCCAACAACCAAATCGTGTCACCTCACCATCATCTTTGCCCCCACGCCGGTCATCTTCTCCAAGCCCCTCCCCACCCCAAGTTACGGGGCAGTGTTGGGGGGCGAAGCTTGACCAAAAGTTTAGTGACGGAGCTTGACCAAAAGTTCAGAGAGCGGAAAGTCATGGGAAATGGGTCCGTTAGTGGACAATCATTTTCAGTTTTAGTGGTTAGATAGAAACCAGAAGAAAAAAAAAAGACATGTAATATTATTAGTTAATTCATGTTTAATTCCTTGAAACTTAATTTGATGGTATCTCTAAGATTAGTTGTTTCCTAATGGTGGCATTACAATCATAAGAACTAACTAGAGGCTAAGAGAACACATGCTTGGAAGTACAACGAATTGAGAATAGCTGAATTAGGGTTAGAAGACAATTCCGTCCATAATATAGGACCCATTAATCACAATTCAATCAAACAATCAAGAACAAAGAATTTAGAAGAACAAGGGATGAACCCTATAATACGAATTTTGTATATTAATCGATCAAGCCACTCGATATTTTACATCTAATATCATTAATAGGGGCTGCGGCATAACATATTGCCGGTTTACATGTCATTCTTTTGTAAAATTTTTTTCTATCGTTGATGAAAACTTCCACCTGATCTCATATATCTACGTATACGGATGAATCGACGTGCCCCATATGAAATGACTATCCCCAGCCCTAATCAGTTTCTAAAGATGGGAGGGACACTCATTTCTTACCCTTATAATATTTTCATCAATCCTATATTGCCACCTTATTTTTACCCTGAACTACTCTAATTAATGGTATCATTCCTTTCAAGTTCCCTAAACCATTTTTTTGTTAATTAAAAAGATATTATATACATTGTCATCAATAACTGGCTCCACCGAAGGATCCGTTATGTGGCACATATCTTATTTTAGACATTGTTGTGTCTTCAACATGAGCTTGTGCAACATCCATGAGAAATTGAAGGTTACTGCCGGTGGAGAATAAATTACTAAGATCGTCGGGTGGAATGTATAATTTTAAATTATCATCCGTCTTGTAGTATAAGAAAAACTGAAAAGAGAAGTTTATAGAGAGGAGAAATGGTTATAGAATTAGTGTGAAAACAAAATGTGAGATGTGTATTTTAAAGGGGGTAAAAAATTGAACTTTTTTGTTTTATTTTGGTGCCCAACGCTCACATTTAGTGAGCACATTTGTGACCTTTTTTCGGTGAGTACTACTATACTACCCGTGGTTACCGAGGTACCCGCAAGGGTAGGGGCGCAACTTAAGAGGGGGGGGGGGGGGGGGCGACCATCCGAATTTTTAAGTCAAAAGTGTTATATATGTAGTTTTTGTATAGATATTTTTTGGTATATACGTTTTCAACCCTCCGGTTCTATAGAAATTTTTTGGTATATACGTTTTAGACCCCGTCTTCATTGTCAAGTTTCGCCACTGCGCAAGGGGCACCCGAGTGCCTACCCACCCTTATGAATATATTGATATAACTAATTGACTTAGAGCATTCACATTAAATTATTTATTCTCATTACTATGATTGCACTGAAATTTATTATTTTCTTTTTTTCTATTAAATAATATTTTTATACTTTTATTATTACATTTTCTCTTTCTACACTTAAAACCACTTCAAAAATATTATACATATAAGGGTGAATAGTGTTTCATATATATTTACAAATGAACAGTAACATTTTCTCTCCTACACTTATAAACTAGAGTTAACTGCCATTTTCGTCCCTGTGGTTTGGTCACTTTGGCCATTTCAGTCCATTTTTCAAAAATGCGTCATTTTCCTCCCCGACGTTCTGGAAAGGTGCCATTTCAGTCCAAAAATCATAACCCAGTTAAGTCGGTTAGTAAATAAGGACTGATTGTGTAAATTTGTAACATAAAGGACTGATTGTGTAAATTTGTAACACCACCACCACTAGCCCTGCCACCACCCACCACTCCGCTGCCACCACCACCACCACCACCACCCGCCACCACAGCCACCACCGCCACCACAGCCACTCTCTCCCGCCTCCTTCTCTCTCTCTCTCGTCGTTATCTCTCTCTCTCTCATATTTTTTTAATAAATTACACATTTGTTGTTTATAATGTAAACAAGTTGACTCGACACAAACTGACATGAGTTTTTTGTGTAAAAGGAGCCCAAGCTATGCATTACATAAACAAGCTGAACTCGAGCTCATCTTAGCTCGGTTCAACCAAGTTTAATAAGTTTAAAAAAGAAAGACCCTTTGATTTTCACTGAGCATGAGTTTGTTGATGATTTAATTTGCAGGTAAGTGAGAAGACTGATTTGAATGTTGCTATAAGGTATCCAAGCATGCTATCATTGCGAACTTATTTTAGCAATGGAATCACGGAGATGTATC
This sequence comes from Helianthus tuberosus, assembly GCA_030545235.1. Classification (NCBI taxonomy): domain Eukaryota; kingdom Viridiplantae; phylum Streptophyta; class Magnoliopsida; order Asterales; family Asteraceae; genus Helianthus; species Helianthus tuberosus. The sequence goes on from CM060358.1 coordinate 148,722,046, forward strand.
CTGCATTAGATGAGAAGTTTGTAATGGGAACTAAGCTTGCAAGAAAAGTGCTTTTGTGGCAAGTCCCATCTCAAGAATTTGCTGAAAAGAAGCATTTGGAAGGTTTCTGGCTGGTGAAAACAAACAGTCAACTTGGGTCACATTTGGGTTTGAAAATTGAGGACATTGGAGTAGCGAGAGAGCTGAAGAACAATATGATAAGGTGGGGGGTTAGAAGGCAGGTTATGTTCATTGGGAGACCCAAAGAGTCCAACAATACCCAATCATCTTCAAGCTTTGTTCAAGGTGAAGAGACGTGAAAATTGAACAACAAAATAGCAAAGATGAATGCCAAGAAGATGAGGAAGTTGAAGATCAAGAGAATGATGATGGAACTGAAGATGATAGTCTTGAATGTACCAGGATTTTGAGAAAAAGAAAGGGTAAACAAGTGAAACATTTATGGCAGACAAATAAAAAGCCTATGAAGCGATGCAGGAAGTTAGTAATCAGAGATCCAAGTGATAGATGGTCCAAAGAAAGGAGGCGGGAGAGAGTGGCTGTGGTGGCGGTGGTGGCTGTGGTGGCGGTGGTGGTGGTGGTGGTGGCAGCGGAGTGGTGGTGGTGGCGGTGGTGGTGGTGGTGGCAGCGGAGTGGTGGTGGTGGCAGGGCTAGTGGTGGTGGTGTTACAAATTTACACAATCAGTCCTTTATGTTACAAATTTACACAATCAGTCCTTATTTACTAACCGACTTAACTGGGTTATGATTTTTGGACTGAAATGGCACCTTTCCAGAACGTCGGGGAGGAAAATGGCGCATTTTTTAAAAATGGACTGAAATGGCCAAAGTGACCAAACCACAGGGACGAAAATGGCAGTTAACTCTATAAACTATTACGTATAATATAAATAACACACTCACAAATATATAGGAGATTCATTGTGAATGCTCTTAATATGATTACTTTGTAAAAAAAAACTTGGTATTATTGTTGTTGTTGTTGTTAGGGCATGGATTTTATATTAAGGATCATCTATCCTGAGACTGAGCCTGGATCACGGATCCTTAACGGATAATGCAGGGAGTCTGAGGATTCAGGATCCTTACTATTATTTATGTTTTTAACAATTGTTCCTTGTGTTCTCAATTTACTTTTGCAGGTATTTGTGGACGGAGTCATTGAGATCATTTCAGAGGAATATGCTTCCATTTATGCATGTGCATGAGGCTGGTGACCGTTAATGGTGATCGTGGAGGGCTAGCTTGATTTTCGGATAATTTGTTATTAAGATATTTTTTTATCTTTTAAGGGGTAACAAGCTCTTTTTAGAAACACAACTACTTCCATTCGAACTCTCTGATCTACATTGGCGAACACACACACATTCACTAACTGTTGGGTTGCCACTTCTGTTTGGCAGCATTTAGCTCTTTGGTGTAAAATCCCCAGTTTTTTCGCCTTTTCTTTCCGGGATCTCCTCGGGATCCACAACGAGCACGACGTATCAGACAGCAGAAGGATTCTTGTTCAAGGTTTGATTTTGATTGGTTGTTGGTGCATCTGGAAGGCGAGAAACGCTTTGGTTTTTAACTCGTCCCCGGTCAAGGCTGAGAATATCTTTAATGAAGTTAAGGTGTTAGGTTTTTTGTGGTTTTCGTCCAGATCAAAACTGAAAGATTGCTCTTGGGATAGTTGGTTTAAAGCTGTAAATATGTAGTTTTCTTGTTGTGTTTTTGTGCCGGCCCGGTTTGGGTCTGGTTCTGTTTGATGAAGTATACTTTTCAAAAAAAAAATAAACGGTTTTAACTTTCAATTTGGTGTCACATCTATCAAAATTTAATAAGCGCACTTTGTTCAACAAAATTTTAGTCGGTTCATCTAAATTTCTAAATTCATGTTCATCATTTATTGTTCATTTTGAAGATTCAAACTTTCATTATCATTCTTCATTGGTTACTAAAAACACATAGTATTGTGTGTTTAGTGACAGAAAGTAGCACGTTTTGAAAATGTGAAGAATTTGTCGAAAATACAATTTTTCGGAAAAAATGTGTTTTTGTGTTGCGTTTCTTTTTAGATCTGAGTGTTCATGTGTAGGATAACCAGTTTCTTGAAGCGTTTACTCTTAGAAGAATTCTGTCAAAACACTAACGTTTCGTTAAACAAACTCGAAAACAAAGTGTTAGAATTTGTTTTGAGAAATATATAAAAGAAGGTGATGACATCGTTTAAACAACATTAGGGTTGTTGGTGACACGAAGAAGAAAAGTGGAGTATGACAAGACATTAAATCAATTATTGGACTGACATTTCCATATGTGGTACATGACTTAATACATATTGTGGTGGGCCATGTTCTTGAATTTTTAGACTAAACAGTGGTTAGGGTGAAGAGAGTGGTTACCTATTTGTATAGGTAAACTCTTCATTCACACAATTCTAATCAAACAGTGTCATGTCAATTCACCTAAATTGATTATCTAATTTTCAGAAACGTTGGTGGTGGTTTACCTAATGGGGTTTAGGTAAAATATTAAAAAAAAAGAAAAATATGTGATTGGTTGAGAAGGAAAGGACCCCACCACACACTCATCTCTCTCCCCCTTCCCTCTCTCTCCCCCTTCCCACTCTCTCCCCGACTCGGTAAAGCTTCACCAAAATCTCTCCCCCCCCCAGTCGGTAAAATTGGCTTGGTAAAAAGGTTGCGGTGGAGGGGGGTTCGGTACCGACCACTTTACCGCCCCCACTCCGCTCACCCTTAAGGGAGGTGAAAGGTGCATCGAACGATACGTGTCTAGCACGTTAGAGGAGGGGGTTTTACCCTCCAAGCCTGAAAAACCATGGGGTGGTGGGGTGTGGTGGAGGGGCGTTTTGGGTTTTTTATTTTAATTTTTTTTTTTAAAAAGCAAATCAATTAAATTAAAAGCAAACATTTATATTAATTAAACCGATAAAAACAATAACAATTCTACTAAAAACAACAAAAAAAAAAACAAAAAATTACATATTTTAATTATCATCCTCGTCATCGTTGTCATTGTATCGTTGAAGATTCCAAATGTTTTCAACCAAATATGCTCGTAGGTTGTGATGCATTTGTTTATTAAAATTTTGATGCTCATTTAATTATCTCACTCCATCACCGATGTCTTCATTATTTGGTTGCTTATCCTTCTCATGGTATCCACAAATAGCGCCTCTTTCATCCTGCAAAATCGTGCCGTGTAAAATAATGCACACGTACATCACATTTTTAACTTTATATTTTTCCATAATCCTATACAGAATGCTCAAAACTCGTCATCTTTGAAAAACACCACAAGCTCGTTCCACGTCTTTTTGTGGCGCCATTTGAGCTATGTTAAAATTTATTCTATTTTCATCCAATGTTGTAGCCCGTGTAAATTCTTTTACAAACACAACGTTTTAGCCCGTATAAAATATAAAGCCTTTAGTCCAACATCATCTATATAGACATTGAAAATGGGTGATTGATTAAGAATATTTATATCGTTATTCGAAGCAGCCACACCAATGAATGCATGCCAAAACCAAATATCTTCTGATGCAACCTGTTCAGGCACATAGTCGGATTTTTTATGCCTACTCGTGTGTTGGCCGCGCCACGTAGTTGGACAAAGTTGCCACTCCCATTTCATACAATCTATACTACCAATCATCTCGGGGAACCATGTTTATGTTCATGAAACTCCAAAATTTGTTGTATACCACTAGACGTAGGTTTTCTCAAGTATTTTTTATGTATAGTTCTATAACATACTCACAAAAATATTGAAGATTTTCCCTTGCTACTTGTTCCGACATTTTTAAATAGTCATCCATTATGTTGAAACTAGTGCAATAAGTCAATTGTCTAATCACGGTTGTGGCTTTTTGCAACAAGCAAAATTCCATACTACCACGTGCATAGGGTTTTGTTGGAAAAATTCATATTTACTTTCTAAATCATTTGCTATATTTAGAAATAAACCTAGGCACGAAAAACGTCGTCCAAAACTCCTATCATCATATGTTAGGTTGGGTGAAAAAATGATCACTTACCAATAATTCTTGTGTGGCGAGCCGATCGCGTATTATATGTTTTTCTCCTTTTGGGTTGTGAGCTATCGACATCTTCAAATATACACTGAACGACTTTCTAAAGCGATGATGTTATTATTTCCGCTCTCTCGTCAAACGAAGATGATAAAGCAAATTTGTCAAGCGAAGATAATGATTGCATTTTTTATGTAATGAGAGGAATTTGAGAATGAAAGAATGTGTTTGTACGGAGAAAACGGTGAATGGGCTTTTAATGTGTTTATATGATTATGTTTTTTGAATTTTTTTTTTAAACAAAAGAGCCGTTCAACGACTCTTTCCATCACCCACCAACCAAATCGCGTCACCTCACCATCACCTTTGCCCCCACGCCGGTCATCTTCTCCAAGCCCCTCCCCACCCCAAGGTACGGGGCAGTGTTGGGGGCATGGAGTGGCTTCTCCTCCCCTCTCACACCCCCACACCGTGTGGTGTTAGAGGTATTAATTGGGGACGGTTCAAATTAAGTGGAACATATTGAAGGTTGATTAGTTTATAAATTGAAAATTCTAAAGTAGGCTGTTACTCATTAGTCAAAGTACGGGCTAACATGAGTGAGCAGATGAGCCGATGGAGTTTGGTTTGGCCCAATTAAATGGATGAGATCTACTGAAATTGGATTGGACCATTACTTAGTTGGTAACTGTCAACAGAATAATAATAATAATAGTGAGCTGGTCAAGTTTTCAAGGCTAAGGGTAACCATAGAGATTTAAAAGCCACTAACATGTTGCTGGATACCTACAAGCAGTGGCGGAGCTTGACCAAAAGTTTAGTGACGGAGCTTGACCAAAAGTTCAGAGAGCGGAAAGTCATGGGAAATGGATCCGTTAGTGGACAATCATTTTCAGTTTTAGTGGTTAGATAGAAACCAGAAGAAAAAAAAGACATGTAATATTATTAGTTAAATCATGTTTAATTCCTTGAAACTTAATTTGATGGTATCTCTAAGATTAGTTGTTTCCTAATGGTGGCATTACAATCATAAGAACTAACTAGAGGCTAAGAGAACACATGCTTGGAACTACAACGAATTGAGAATAGCTGAATTAGGGTTAGAAGACAATTCCGTCCATAATATAGGACCCATTAATCACAATTCAATCAAACAATCAAGAACAAAGAATTTAGAAGAACAAGGGATGAACCCTATAATACGAATTTTGTATATTAATCGATCAAGCCACTTGATATTTTACATCTAATATCATTAATAGGGGCTGCGGCATAACATAATGCCGGTTTACATGTCATTCTTTTGTAATTTTTTTTCTATCGTTGATGAAAACTTCCACCTGATCTCATATATCTACGTATAGGGATGAATCGACGTGTCCCATATGAAATGACTATCCCCAGCCCTAATCAGTTTCTAAAGATGGGAGGGACACTCATTTCTTACCCTTATAATATTTTCATCAATCCTATATTGCCACCTTATTTTTACCCTGAACTACTCTAATTAATGGTATCATTCCTTTCAAGTTCCCTAAACCATTTTTTTATTAATTAAAAAGATATTATATACATTGTCATCAATAACTGGCTCCACCGAAGGATCCGTTATGTGGCACATATCTTATTTTAGACATTGTTGTGTCTTCAACATGAGCTTGTGCAACATCCATGAGAAATTGAAGGTTACTGCCGGTGGAGAATAAATTACTAAGATCGTCGATCGGGTGGAATGTATAATTTTAAATTATCATCCGTCTTGTAGTATAAGAAAAACTGAAAAGAGAAGTTTATAGAGAGGAGAAATGGTTATAGAATTAGTGTGAAAACAAAATGTGAGATGTGTATTTTAAAGGGGGTAAAAAATTAAACTTTTTTGTTTTATTTTGGTGCCCAATGCTCACATTTAGCGAGCACATTTGTGACCTTTTTTCGGTGAGTACTACTATACTACCCGTGGTTACCGAGGTACCCGCAAGGGTAGGGGCGCAACTTAAGAGGGGCCGGGGGGGCGACCATCCGAATTTTTCAGTCAATAGTGTTATATATGTAGTTTTTGTATAGAAATTTTTTGGTATACACGTTTTCGACCCTCCGGTTCTATAAATTTTTTGGTATATACGTTTTAGACCCCGTCTTCATTGTCAAGTTTCGCCCCTGCGCAAGGGGCACCCGAGTGCCCTGCCCACCCTTATGAATATATTGATATAACTAATTGACTTAGAGCATTCACATTAAATTATTTATTCTCATTACTATGATTGCACTGAAAATTATTATTTTTCTTTTTTTTTTCTATTAAATAATATTTTTATACTTTTATTATTACATTTTCTCTCTCCTACACTCAAAACAACTTCAAAAATATTATACATATAAGGGTGAATAGTGTTTCATGTATATTTACAAATATGAACAGTAACATTCTCTTTTCTACACTCATAAACCATTACTTATAATATAAATAACACACTCACAAATATATAGGAGATTCATTGTGAATGCTCTTAATATGATTAGTTTGTAAAAAAAAAAACTTGGTATTATTATTGTTATTATTATTATTATTTTTATTATTGTTGTTGTTGGTTAGGGCATGGATTTTATATTAAGGATCATCTATCCTGAGACTGGGCCTGAATCACGGATCCTTAACGGATAATGCAGGGAGTCTGAGGATTCAGGATCCTTACTATTATTTATGTTTTTAACAATTGTTCCTTGTGTTCTCAATTTACTTTTGCAGGTATTTGTGGATTAAGTCATTGAGAGAATTTCAGAGGAATATGCTTCCATTTATGCACGTGCATGAGGTTGGTGACCGTTAGTGGTGATCGTGGAGGGCTAGCTTGATTTTCGGATAGTTTGTTATTAAGATATTTTTTATCTTTTAAGGGGTAACAAGCTCTTTTTAGAAACAAAACTGCTTCCATTCGAACTCTCTGATCTACATTGGCGAACACACACACATCCACACTAGAATTCATTGTATTGAGCTTGTTATCATCCAAAGTTGTAACCTTTTTGGTCAATATAGTTGATAGTGATAGTTTTCACTATCCGAGGTTTTTTATGCCGGAGATCATACATTGATGAAGGGCTTTTTCCTCGTATAAATCCTTGTGTTCATTGTCATTTCATTTTGATAATTGTTCATACGCTTGTTCATATAACCAAGCATCCAACCTCAAAAAAAAAATCAGATTTGGTGTGGCTAAAAGTTTTGAGTTGTTATATAATGGCCACATGAATACATAAAATGTGTGGCGGTAAGTGGGATGAAAGTTTTTCAAATGTTAAAAATGACCTTTGGCCACACATTTAATCAAAAGTGTGGCCGGACAGTTTGGGCATATGTGTGGCCGTAGGTGGTTTTTGACGTAGTGGTAGGATCCTTCGTGAGATTGATGAGATCAAAAAATTAAAGAAGTCAGCGGAGAATCACTCCCCATTGATGCCCAGATCGTTGGATTTCACTACTCCACCAACAACAATCCAGCATTCCAAAACATCAGGTGTCCAGTACCATGGAGGATCATCAAGTATGCAATATGGATCGTCGGCTATGACACAGGCTTAAGGATCCTACTTCCAGCCTTCAGGATCCTCTTTTCAGCCTCAAGGATCCTCCTTCCAGCATCAAGGATCCTTATTTAGTTCGGGAGGATACATGGGGACGCTATCAGCTCAAGGATCCTACCCTCAACATTAAGGATCCTCATCGCAGGTTCAAGGATCCATGGAGTATCCTCCAAGACCTTCAACTCTAATGTATCCTGGATCCAACGTCTTCCGGGATCAAGGATCCTTAGGGAGTTAGCAACCCAGAAGTTCTGAGATTCATGTGGGAGACTTCATTCCTATGCAGACTATTGTTGTCTGGTCCCACAGTTGCACCAGAATTGGCTCAATTTGGATTCACATCTGGAATCACAGCCTCAAACCAGTCAGGAGGTAACACTTTTAATACATCTTACAATACTAACCATGGTCTTATGAAGGAACCAGGAATCAACCAGGCCATGGCTAGGGAGTTGCAAAAACTCAAGGATATGATATCCAGTGTCCCAGGAGTGGTTAAACCCTTTTCCTGAGATTCCGGATGGGAGTCACAAGGTGTCTCGCTTTGCACAACCCATATGTAATGCTAAGATACCAAAACGATTTCAAACACCCAACATGAAGCTCTATTATGGTACCACCGATCCAGAAGAGCACGTGGCACAATACAGGGAGAGAATGGAGATCAATCCCATTCCATAAAGGTTAAAAGAAGCCTGTTTTTAGGGGAGGATTTTCCAATGATCAGTGATCCTCAATTACTGTCAAGCTTAGGGATCCTCAATTCTGTTTGAATTAGTGATCCTCAGAGGGTATTATAGGATCAGGATCATGGATCATCATAAGGATCCTTACACTAATGATTGTCTGCTTTGAATATGATGTTGTTTTGCAGGAGTACAAGCTTGGACTTGGTCTTGGCGATATTCCTGGAGCATATTCCATACTTATTCCGCACGTGCTTAACTGAAGTGGACGTTATGGAGTTCGTGGAAGACTTGCACAAAATGCAGATAGTTAGTTACTTTAGATATTTTCTAAATTTATAAGGGGATGGCGAGCTAAATTAGAACACTGGGCTATTTTTGGCTAAACACACACACTCGTAACTGCTCTCATCAGCTCTCGACAGTTTACTTGGCGATTACACTCTTTTTTGCACATTACGCTATAGTGATCCTTGTAATTAGCTCGCTATCATCCGAAGTTGTAATACATTTCTTGTTTAATCTGAGTTGGTGATCGGTAGTTTGCATCACCCGAGGTTTTTTATGCCGGAGATCAACTCTTGATCAAGGGCTTTTTCCTCGTATAAATCTTTGTGTCACTTGTTTATTGCATTTCTGAGTGATCCTTAGCATTGTTCATTGATTCAAGCATCACACCTCACAACAGAAAGTTTGGTTGCATTATCTTAGCTTGATTTTTTACCAAAACAGTTTGGCGCCCACCGTGGGGCAATTGGTGCTTCATTCCTAAGAAGATTCATATTTTTGTGGTCATTTCGGTTCGTTACAATCAAGCAAATGGCTTCCTCAGCAAAGAACACATCAAGCTCTATGCCGGCAATCAGTTCTTCACAAGGCGTTCCTCCTTTGCCTCCACCACCTTCTGGATCTCAGAAGAATGCTGAAAATGCTGCGAAGAGACAAACCCTCATTTTTACAAAACCACCAACTTTTTCTGTTTCCACTAATCCAACTACTAATGATCTTTTTAATCTGATTTTGCAGATGAGGGATCGCATGCAAGAGCAGGATAAAACCAATGAACGGATCCTCCAAGAGATTGGTGATATCAAGAAAAAGAAGAAATCAGTGGAGGATCACTCTCCTCTGATGCCAAGGTCATTGAATTTTGACACTCCAGTTGTAACTACCTTACAATCGGCAATTCCGGGCATCCAGTATCAAAGTGGTCCATCAGAAAGGCGTTATGGAACGGCAACTATGAGTCAGGCATTTGGCTCTCACTCCAGCCTCAGGGATCCTATTTTCAGCCATCGGGATCCTCTATTTAGCATCAAGGATCCTTCAGCTCAGGAGGATATTCGGGAATGCACGCGGTTCAAGGATCCTCCCACGTCCAAGGATTCTCTATTGTTCCAGGATCCTTTCAGCTTCAAGGATTCTCTCAGCCTCAAGGATCCAACATCTTTCAGGATCAAGGATTCTTAAGAAGTATGCAGCCTCCAAGCTCGGATGTTCATCAAGGAGACTTCATACCAATGCAGACCATCGCTTCCCCTGGTCCTTCAATCATACCAGAACCCCATCAACATGGATTCACATCCGGAATTCCAAACATGAATCCAATGGGAGGTAACACTTTCAATAATTCATATAACACTAACCATGGCTCTATGCAGGATACAGGTATCAATCAGGCTATAGCTAGGAAGCTACAGAAGCTTAAGGATATGATATCCTGCGTACCAGGAATGGTTAAACCCATTCCTGAAATTGCAGACGGTAGCCATAGGATATCTCGTTTTGCACCACCTATTTGTGATGCTGAGATACCCAAAAGATTCCAAATACCTTCAATGAAGCTATATGATGGTTTGACGGATCCAGAGGAGCATGTAGCTCAATACAGGGAGAGGATGGAGATCAATCCAATTCCTGAGAGGTTAAAAGAAGCATGTCTATGCAAGGGTTTTGGATCCACACTCACAGGATCTGCTCTTAAGTGGCTGCTAAGTCTTCCCCCTTACTCTATTACTTCATTTGCTAATCTAGTTAATTTGTTTAATAGTCAATTCTCTCGTAGTAGAAAGTTTGAACGATTAACTAGTGATCTATATAGGGTAACACAAGGTCAAAATGAATCACTTAGAGATTACATCACTAAGTTTAGTAAAGAATCCTTAGATATCCCTAACCTGGATATAGCTACGGCTGTAGAAGCCTTTAAAATGGGATTGCTTAGGGATTCATTGTTCTATGATGATCTTGTTATGACCCCATGCAGGAATCTTGATGAAGTAAGAACCAGGGCCCTTAGGTTCATCCGTCTAGAGGATGACAAAAGGATCCAGGAGAGATTGACAGGATCCTCAAAACAGGAAAAGCAAGGATCCTACTTCAGGAACAACAAATCAAAGTCCTACAACAAATCTGATAACAAGAATGTGCATGCAGTGGAACAGGAAGAGGATGATGAGGATTATCCTCCCATTTCTGAATACTGTTTTTCTGTTGATAACAATGAACTAATCCTTGCAATGCAGAATCTAGGTGAAAAAGCTAGGTGGCCGAGAAAAAGTGATAAACCAGCTGCTACAAAAGATAAGTCCAAGTGGTGTGCATATCATGAGGATTTCGGGCATCTCACTGAAGAGTGCATTGCACTTAGAAAGGAAATTGGTTACTTGTTGAGCAAGGGGCATTTGAAAGAGCTTTCGGGACGAAAGAAGTCAAGGATCCAGGACCCTGAAAGGATCCCGGAAAAGGCTCCTGCTCCTCCAGCAGATGCACAAGTTATAAACTTCATATCCGGTGGATCAGACATTTGTGGTACTTCCTTTTCAGCAGCCAAAAGACATGCCAAGGAAACCAAGATGGATAATGGAGACAGACCCATCCGGACGTCCACTGTCACCGAGGATAAGATCATAACTTTTGATGAGGATGATCGTCTTGATGTTCAGGATCCTCATCATGATGGTCTTGTAATTACATTGTTTATTTCTAACCACTTTGTTCGCAGGATCCTAATCGATGGAGGAAGCTCTGTGAACATCATTCAGCTTGATGTCCTCAAGAAAATGAATATCTCGGAGTCTGATATTGTCCCAAGATCCTTAGTACTTGTGGGATTCAGTGGAGAAACCAAGAACACATTGGGGGACATCAAACTCCCAATCTATATTGAAGGATTGCATTCTTATCAAAAATTTTGTGTTATAGATTGCTTATCATGTTGCAATGTTATCCTTGGCAGGCCGTGGATACATGATATGAAGGCAGTCCCATCCACATACCATCAGTGTGTGAAGCTTCCTAGTCCATGGGGAGTGGTGAAAATTGAGAGTGATCAACAAGAAGCTAAGAATTGCTATACCTCATCAATGAAGCCAGCCTCAAGACCAAGGGAGCAATAGCAATTAAAGTATCCTTCAAGAGATGTCTTGGAGGCAAGAGAGCAGGATGTAAAAGAAATCCTCATGGATCCTGATGGTCCTGAATCTAGGATCTTCATAGGATCAGGGATCCTTAGCAACATTGAGCAGGATCTAATATCCTTCCTTAAGAGGAGGAAATCCACCTTTGCCTGGAAGCATGAGGATATGACAGGTATATCCAAAGATATAATTACTCATAAACTTGGCATTGACAGGTCATTCAAGCCTATACATCAAAAGAGGAGGAAGTTTGCACCTGAAAGGAATGCTATTATCCAGGAAGAGGTAGATAAACTACTTCGGGCAGGTATGATTAGAGAGGTTAAGTATCCAAGATGGTTAGCCAATGTGGTTGTTGTTCAAAAGAAAAATGGAAAGTGGAGGGTATGTGTCGATTTTACTGATTTAAACAAGGCATGTCCCAAGGATCCTTTCCCATTACCCCACATTGACTCCATGGTGGATGCTACCGTGGGTCATGAGTTGTTGACCTTTATGGATGCTTCATCTGGATTTCAACAAATTCAGATGGAACCATCTGATCAAGAGGATACAGCCTTTATGACCCCAACTGGTATATATTGTTATATTGCTATGCCATTTGGACTAAGGAATGCAGGTGCTACTTATCAAAGGCTAGTCAATATGATGTTCAGGGAACAAATTAGACATACTATGGAAGTCTATATAGATGACATGGTGGTTAAGTCCAAGAAAGCTGAGGATCACCTTAAAGACTTGGAGGAAGCATTCAATATCCTTGATAAATTTAATATGAAACTAAATCCTTCCAAGTGTCACTTTGGTGTTAAAGCAGGTAAATTCTTAGGCTATATGCTGACAAAAAGAGGCATTGAAGCAAGTCTAGAGCAAATCAAGGCTATTATGAATATCAAATCTCTTGCCAATGCTAAGGATGTGCAAAGATTGACATGCAGGATCGCAGCCTTGAATAGGTTCATATCCAAATCCTCAGAAAAGTGCAAGGAATTCTATGACATCCTGAGGAAGAACAAGATATTTGAATGGACTGAGAAGCATGAAAGTGCCCTCAAAGCTCTTAAGGATTACCTATCCTCAGCCCCCGCCTTGATGAAACCAGAAAAGGGGGATATATTATCCTTATACTTAGCACTATCCTCAAAAGCAGTAAGTGCGGTCCTTGTTAAGGATCACCAAGGTACACAACATCCTGGTTATTATGTAAGTAAGAGTTTACTTGATGCTGAATCCAGGTATTCACACTTAGAGAAACTTATCCTTGCATTAATTATGGCATCTACTAAATTAAGACATTATTTTGAGACTCATGCCATTATTGTTAAGACTAATTTTCCAATTAAGAATGTTCTCAGGAAACCCGAAATGTCAGGAAGGATGGCTAAGTGGGCAGTGAAGCTTAGTGCTTATGATATAAGATATGAACCAAGGGCTGCCATTAAATCCCAAGCCTTAGCTGACTTTGTGGCAGATTTCAGTAGTGACTTGCAAAAGGAAGCTGAGTTAGAAGTCCAACAGCTTGAAGAAACTAAGGATCCTTGGATACTCTTCACTGATGGAGCCTCTAATATCAAAGGAACAGGGCTTGGAATACTATTAAAATCGCCACAGGGGGACATAATACCCCACTCCATAGCTTGTGAATTTCAAACTACCAATAATGAGGCTGAATATGAAGCCTTGATAGCTGGTTTGCAAATTGCTAAGCAAATGAGGATCAGGTATCTTGAGGTACATGTAGATTCATTATTAATCACTAATCACTTTAATGGATCCTATGTTGTTAAAGGTGAAAGGTTAATCAAATATTTAGAGATAGTCAAAGAATTGGCACTCTCTTTTGTTTCCTTTAGTTTGACACAGGTACCAAGGGAAGAGAATGCAGAGGCTGATGCATTAGCCAATCTAGGATCATCCTTGAAGATCCCGGAGGATATCAAAATCCCTATTATCCACATCCTAACCCCCGCTATTAAGGATCATGTAGCCATGGAGATAGGAGAGGATTCTGCTATTGTCCCTACTGATGATACACAATCCCAATCAGGATCATGGATCCTCCCAATCATGAGATACATACAACATGGAGAGATTCCTACAGGAGAAAACCCTAGGGCTTTCAAAATCAAGGTATCTCAATTTACAATATTGAATAACATGTTATATAAACGATCTCTTGCAGGTCCATATCTAAGATACATTGAGGATCCCGAAATCCAAGAAGTCCTAAAGGATTTCCATGAAGGAGATTGTGGAAACCACACTGGGGGCAGAGCATTTTTCTCAAGGATCCTGAGGACAGGATACTATTGGCCTACTATGAAGAAGGATGCTGTGGAATATGCCAAGAAATGTGATCCTTGTCAGAGACACAGTAATATCCTTCACCAACCAGCAGAACTTTTGCATCCTATATCCTCTTCTTGGCCATTTATGAGATGGGGAATGGATATAGTTGGTAAGCTTCCTAAGGCACCTGGTGGAAAAGTATTCATGCTTGCCATGACTGATTACTTCTCCAAGTGGATAGAGGCTGAAGCCTTTGCTCAAGTCAGAGAAAAGAAAGTTATATCCTTTATTAAAATAAACATTATTACTAGGTTTGGTATCCCTTCTGAAATTGTTTGTGATAATGGATCCCAATTTATTGGGAATAGAACTACTAACTTTTGTGACAGCTGGGGGATTAAGATGATAACATCAACACCAGTCCACCCACAAGCTAATGGTCAGGCAGAATCATCCAACAAGATCATCATCAACAATTTAAAGAAGAAGCTTGGATCCAAGAAAGGAAAATGGGCAGAAGAACTACCTTATGTACTATGGGCTGATAGGACAACTCCCAAGAATGCTACTGGCCAAACTCCATTCTCGTTGGTATTTGGAGCAGAATCTGTGATCCCTACAGAGATGGTGGTTCCAACTGTAAGAACAAGCATTCGTGATCCTGAAGAAAATGCTGAAAACTTGGTTCAAGACTTGGATACTATAGAAGAAATCAGGGATTTGGCAAGGATAAGGATGGCCAGTTATCAACTAAGGATGGCGGGAGCCTACAACAAAAATGTCAGGATCAGGAAATTCCAAGTTGGTGATATGGTGTTAAGGAAAGCATTTCAAAATACCACCAATCCTGTTGATGGAAAGCTAGCACCAAAGTGGGAAGGCCCCTATTTGATTGAAGCTGAAGCAGGAAAGGGGGCATATCGATTGCTAACAATGGAAGGTGATTTGCTACCAAGAGCTTGGAACGCTGTCCATTTGAAGAAATATTTCATGTGACAAGGATCCATGATCCTTACATGACAAGTATCCTTGAAGGATCCTTATTGGACAGATGATCCTCATTTTGGTAATGATCTAATCTCAAACTATTTCATTTTTTTTTCATTATCCTATATAAGGATAAGGATCCTGTATCCTTTATCCTCCTTTCACTTGATTTTGAGTTTTGAAGGTTCAGGTATCCTTAACTAAGAATTGAGTATCCACAGAAGTACCCAGTTATTTGGGCTTGTCCCCAGTTTAGGCCTGTCCCCAGGTTCGCCAGTAGCGCACGACGATCCTGGTATAGTTCATGGCAATGGGACCAGTACTCGCTTAAGGGGCTGACAATTTCATTGTACTGGCTATATTCAGGATCCTACGTATAATGGTAGACGTACCATACATCCGTTCCTAAGGTTTCTAACGTTTTCACGTTAGCTAAGGTTTTGGCATTTTCATGTCACTAAGTTTGGATAGTCGCCAGTGAGGGCCATACTCCAGTTTACACACGATCCTTTGGGCTTGTCCGCAGTTATCCTTTGGGCTTGTCCCCAGTTATCCTTTGGGTTTGTCCCCAGTTATCCTTTGGGCTAGTCCCCAGTATATTGGGCTTGTCCCCAGAATTGTTGGGCTTGTTCCCAGTTACTAACTTTTATCTTATATTGGCTTAGTCCCAAGTTGTATCCTATTTCAGGTTTTTGAAGCTAAACAACTAAGGATCCTTAATCCTTACCTTCTATTAAGGTTTGTCTTTTGGTTATCCTAATAATAAGTGTTAAAGGTTAGGATCCTAACTTGGATTCTCAGGTATGATCCTTGATCATTTTGGTTTCATTCATTATTTATATAAGTGACCCTTATCCTTTGACAACTGAGCTTATGATCCTTAAACTACACTACTTTTCAGAACTTGTCGACTATAGGATATGTGATCCTTGATCGTATCCTAAACTTTTGATGATATTCATTAAATTTTTTCTCCTTTACTTAATAAATTCTGACAAAATGTATATCACAACAATTGAAAAGTAAAGTACTCACAAGGATAACAACATAGGAAAAAGCCAAAAAGTTAAAGTTATTTTATTCACAAAACGTTAAACCCATTAAGGTTGTCAAAATTGCCAACCCACGTTTCTACCAGCAAAATGTGGCCCGTCCGCATGGGTTGGCAAAGGGTGTCCATTGTTTACGGGTCTTTGTAGTGTAGGATATAAAAGACGGAAGGATAACGAGTGGCTTCATCCCCCAAACTGAGGATCCATCCACCACCCATTATCCTGCCTATTGTCCGAGGATCCATGATCCTTCACCCTAGAAACTATTGTCTAAAGTTATTACAACCCAAGATTGTTTCAAAACACCATAACCAAAATGAAACTACCAAATTCTAAAAAATGGGCTCCGGCTACGTCTAGAAATGTCCTTCATCGCCCATTCCTGCAGCCTACACCTTTGCTGCATCACCATCACCTTTACCGGCTCCTCCATCGTCTAGAATCAAGCAAAAAATATGACTCACTTAGTTGCATCTAATTCCTCATATTTTAGGGACAATTGTTAGGGCATGGATTTTATATTAAGGATCGTCTATCCTGAGACTGGGCCTGGATCACGGATCCTTAACGGATAATGCAGGGAGTCTGAGGATCCAGGATCCTTACTATTATTTATGTTTTTAAAAATTGTTCCTTGTGTTCTCAGTTTACGTTTGCAGGTATTTGTGGACTGAGTCATTGAGAGAATCTCAGAGGAATATGCTTCCATTTATGCACGTGCATGAGGCTGGTGACCGTTAATGGTGATCGTGGAGGGCTAGCTTGATTTTCGGATAGTTTGTTATTAAGATATTTTTTATCTTTTAAGGGGTAACAAGCTCTTTTTAGAAAAACAACTGCTTCCATTCGAACTCTCTGATCTACATTGGCGAACACACACACATTCACACTAGAATTCATAGTATTGAGCTTGTTATCATCCAAAGTAGTAAACTTTTTGGTCAATATAGTTGATAGTGATAGTTTTTACTATCCGAGGTTTTTTTATGCCGGAAATCATATATTGATCAAGGGCTTTTTCCTCGTATAAATCCTTGTGTTCATTGTCATTTCATTTTGATAATTGTTCATACGCCTGTTCATATAACCAAGCATCCAACCTCACAAAAATCAGATTTGGTTACATTATCCTTGTGTGATCTTTGACCAAAACAATTATTATTATTATTATTATTATTATTATTATTATTGTTATTGTTATTATTATTATTATTATTATTATTATTATTATTACTACTACTCTATATACAAATAGCATCTTGTGAATAGTTTTGCCTGCCATCACCTATACATACAAAAAGGATATAAATATAGGTTTAACTTTCTAAAGTTTACATTTGAAATCTTTTATTTGGCCCCTTATACATTATATAATATGCACTTTTAATCTATCTAGTTTTTATTGATTTGATTTTTTACGAAACGATATCAATTGCCCGCTACGGAGCGCGGGTAGTCCACTAGTTAATGCTAATAAGAAATAGTAAAGTTATTAATAATGTGAGGAAAATAGTTACAATAATAATTGTAATCTGAGTTCATAAAACTGTTAAACTCTATAGATGCATATCATCATCGTCATTAAGAAATATATGAAAATCTTATAACGCGTTACCAAATTTTGAATGATACTGTGATATACTTTAAATGTTAATAATAAATAACCAACTAAACCTATTTAACTACCTTGATCTTACAGTGGCCTAAATAAGACGATCTAGTTCTTAGGAATAGTTGGATTATTTGGTTGTCTGAAATTTCATACTCTTAAGCCTAAATAAGTTTAACTAACATATGTGTCTCCAAAAGGATGTTTTTTCTCAATAAAAACAAATAAATGAAATCCAAACATGTGTCATTATCCTATCAGTAAATCCTACCAATAGTAAAGCTAAGGTAGGGTCTAAGGAGAGTAAGATGTAGACAGCCTTACCTCTACTCCGTAGAAATCGATATGCTTCTTCCAGTGAGACCCCCGGCTCGATGGTAGTTTTACATCAAACCTTGGACATAATGCACATAACACTCGACAATTAAGACAAAGGCCAATTAGTGCATGTACTCCCTTGTCTTTCGTCTATCAACGTCACCACATGATACATGATTAACCATCCCCCTCTTTTAACATTATTTTCACGAAATTAGTAAATAACATTAAAATTAGTGCACTTTCACTTTTGCCCCCTGAGCGCCCACACATATATACATTATATGCGCATATACAGTAAAATCCAAACATGTGTAAAAAAGTTTTTTTCCTGTCTCATTGTTGCCAGAATTTGTTCTCTTAACTTCGTAGTTACTCTTATCATTATATTTGCAGTAAAAATGGCACACAAGTATAGAGAGTAATAAACTAGCTAATTGTCACGAAAACTATAGTGTTATTTATCTTGGTCAGCTTCTGCTGGATTGTATAACATTTTACCATAAGTCTTGCAGCCTGTTCTATTTTTGGTTGCATAAGAATAAGCAGTGCTAGAACAATTGTTCTGGCATAATCTCTTGCAATCATATAGAGTCATGTTATGGCTTTCATGATATCATACTCATCAACAAAGATATAATTCATGGTTGGGAAGTGAAAATCTAATCTTACATAAACATTTCCAACTTGCTTTCTACATGAACAGGGCTACTGGTCAAGGCACAAAAGAGGCCCGTGGTAAGAATTGAACCTTCAAGGTCACCGGATTCAGATATCCTCTGAGCCAATTGGGCTGCATGGTTCCAGTAGTGTTCAGGAGCTGAACAAGATGTGCTTCAGGGTTGAAATCGGAGTCCAAAGGGTACCGAAAGGCAGCAACTGATCAAGAAGTGGGAGATTTTGTTAGCAGATAATATGGTGACATATAATAGGTTTGCAGTTGGACATGTTGCCATGACTAATGAATATGAAGCCCTATTGGCTAACAACACGTGGGAACTTTTTCCAAGACCGGTCGATACACCTGTCATCCGCTGCATGTGGTTATTTAAGCATAAGTTCCATGCTGATGGTACGTTGGAGCGTTACAAAGTTCGTCTCGTGGTCAATGGCAAAAGTCAAACAGTGGGAATTGACTGCGATGAAACTTTTAGTCCGGTTGTGAAACCAACAACCATTAGAACAACCTAAGCTTAGTTTTTGTGAAACGCGTTTTATGATCGAATTTGACTTCCGAACGATTGCGAATAACACATATGACGTACGGAATCCATGCACATGTGTGGATCGAACACAAGAAAGTAATTAACAATGATTCGATTATAGATTTGACAATGTTTTACACCTTGAATCACCTTCTTTGCTACTTTCTCTCTCTAAACTTCAAAGCTCTTCAAGATACAAAGTGGCAAAAGTTCTTAATGAAACACAAGACACTTCTATTTATAGGCTCACTTAAAAGAAGTTCTCCTCATCCATCCGGATTGGGTTTTCTTCATCCGTCCGAATGGACTTCTCTTCTATAATCTACATTCTGAAATCTTGTCTTGTTCCATTTTCTGCTACGACTCACGATTGACGGAGGTGATAGACATTATGCACTCGTAGTTTTTTTCAAAAGGATGGTCAATTAATCAATTGAATGTTAAAAATGCTTTTTACATGGCTATCTATAGGAGACTGTTTACATGTTTCAGCCACTAGGGTTTACTTCTGATTCGCACCCTAAGTATGTTTGTAAGTTAAATAAGTCTTTTTATGGCTTGAAACAAGACGCAAGGGCCTGGTATCAAAGATTTGCAGGATATCTACTCAAATGTGGTTTCAAAAGCAGTGTGTGTGACACTTCCTTATTTATTTATAACAAGGGTGATAGTATGGCTTACTTGCTCTAATATGTCAATGACATCATCCTCACGGCTTCTAGTACTACTCTCCTACAACGCATTATCAAATCTTTAACTGCATAATTCGAAATGACTGACCTAGGTATACTGCATCACTTTCTTGGAATTGTTGTTCTAAAACAATCGAATGGCCTATTTTTTTCTCAGTCCATCTATGCAGCAGATATACTTTCGCATGCTAACTGTCCAACTGCAAACCAGTTAGCACGCCAGTCGAAATCGGCTCCAAGCTCAGCGCAGACGCGAGTAAGCTATTTTCTAGTCAGTGCCTTACAGTACTTAACCATCACTCGACCAAACATCTCCTATGTTTTCCAACAAGTTTGTCTTTTCATGCATGCACCCCAAGAACCGCATTTTCAGTTCCTGAAACGGATCATCTATTACATAAAGGGTTCTCTTGCACAGGGTTTGCTTATTTCTCCCACTCCATCCATTAAGTTAACCGCTTACTCTGATGCGGATTGGGGCGGATGTCCCGACTCACATCAGTCTACGTCGGGCTACTGTGTTTATCTGGGTGCCAAGTTAATTTCATGGTCTTCCAAAAGGCAGTCCACCATTTCACGATCCAATGCCAAGGCAGAATATAAGGGGGTCGCAAATGTAATCGTTGAAATTAGGTGGGTTCGAAACCTTTTGCTTGAACTGCACGTATTAACTAGACATGCTACTATTGTTTATTGTGAAAACATCTCGGCAGTTTATCTTGCTGAAAATCTGGTTCAACATCAATGCACAAAACATATTGAAATGGATATACATTTCGTCCGAGAGAAGGTCCGTCTTGACACTGTCAAAGTTCTGCATGTTCCTGACGACTATCAATATGCAGACATTTTCACCAAAGGTCTTCCTAAGCATCCCTTCCAACGTTTTCGATTCAATTTACGCCTCCGCAGACCTACGACTCAAACTGCGGGGATGTGTTAGCCGATAATATGGTGACATATTATATGCTTGTATATTTTGTGAATATTGTGTAATTATTAAATAGATTTCTTTGATTGTATTTCCTAGTTAGTTCCTTTTTTTACTCAACTAGTTTGTACTATTTATCGGACACATTTAAGCAAGAAATTCTATTAACTTACAGATTTAACTCAGGTTTGATCATGTTTTATTTTTGTCGGAAACTTTTTCTCGCCAGGGAGGAAATTGTAGGGAGAAGTTCGATTTTTTTTTTTTTTTTTTTTTTTTTTGCAGAAAAACCAACGGGCATGTCACGGAGGAAACAGAAGAGCAAGGGGCTTAGGGATTCGTTTGGTGACCAAGGGATGGATCAACAGGTGGTTCTTATCTTTGTTGGTGATTGATATTAGCGGGGCATATCAAAGATGAGTGTGATATAGTGGTAAAACAACGATAAAATAAGAGTTTAATCTGATTTTGCATTAAGTAACGGTGCAGATGTGAAGAAACAAATCAATATTAGGATTAAAGGAGAGCTTAAAGGGTTAATTCTAATAGGAGTTTAAGTGGGTTTAACATAGTTAAAAGGGTTGAAACTAAAATTTGATTTATTTATTATTATTGTTTAGTTATTGGGTTTTATGTATGTTTGGTTGTTTGGTGTGGTTCCCTGTCTTTTATAACCACCTCTTGTTGTGTGTTCTCCTTCCTAATTTGGTTGGAGTTTAGCAATGCTAGAAGTTGCCTTTATTTATCATTGAAAATATCTAAATGTTACTTTCTTCATTGAACTATATTATATAAATTTATAAATACTGTAAGGGAAACAAAAGGGTTGATTATAATACTGGATTGAGTGACCAACAAGAAGTCATTACAGTGGTGAAACTAGAACATTAACTCAGGGGTATCCTATAAAAAAATATTTCACCATGCAATCATACAATATTAAAAAAAACAACAATAAATAAATAAAGTAAAACAAATAGCTAATAGATTTGTCCTCTTCTTTTTTTTCATAGCTTGAAATCATTCTATCACATCATCGTCTATTACTTCATATAAAAAATCCTTTTCGACGGCACAAACCATAGCATTGTTTAAAAATTCCGGGCCCATTCGATTGCGTAAAACTGTCTTGACAAGCTTCAATTTCGAAAAACATTTTTCAATGGTTGCGGTTGCAACCGGTAAAAGCAAAGCTAGCTTCACTAACCGATAAAATAAAGGACAAATGTCGCGCCACAGCCACTTCATATTCAAAGGGTTATTAATTTATTACGTATTGGACTATTGGGCTAACTATTAATCAATAGAATTGGGCTGCCTTATCAATTAAACTGTTTTGTGCTTACAATTTTAAATAAGAATTGGGCTACCTATCTATATACCTTTATTAAGGAAACTGGATTTTTTACCCTTTTCGTAATTTTACCATTCGTATACCTTTTGATGCATTATGTACAAGAGAGCCAAACTATTTTAGAGGGGGTAAACTTGTACATTATCCAAAGATTTAAGACACTTTAGGGGCATTTTAGGAATTTACACACCTTTGTAACTTCATGTCTTCCATTAATTGAATTAAATTAAGGATGAACATAATTGTAATTTACACCAAATTTACTACTCTTTATCTGTTACCATAAGGATGAACATAAGGATGAAACTGTTACCATTTATGTCTGAATGAATTCTTATTGAATTCTTACTGCATGTCTGTATAAATTACATTAGTATAGTAACCGATACTATACTGGCTACAGAACTGATCAAGGAACAATAAGTGCCCAATAATTAAACCACAATAATTCACATAGTCTAACCAATCATCCTTGCATGAAACCGTTACCATTTATTGAAGAAACTTCAATGCCCATGATTGGATTACCCAACTAAATATATTTCAACATAGATTTTGGAGTTTAGTTTAGACTATCTCGTAAGAACTTTCTAAATCTTTATCACAACTGCTCTCTCACACTCTGTTTTCCCAGACCGTCGCCGGGATTCAACAACACCGTTGTGGACGTACGCCAACAACCCGCGTTTTATCTCTCCCTCTCGCACTCTCTGTTCTAAAGAAATATGATAAGGTTTGTTTCCCACTTCCTCCTTTTGGTCTACATTTTTGTATGTTCATTTATATATGTAAACTGTAGATACATTACTCAAAGCACGGGCAAGCCTCCCGGTCACAGGTCCAAATGCACATGGAAATCCTTTAGTCTCCGTGGCTTTGTGAACTGATCGCATTCCATATAAATTTGAGGGAAACAAGCAGAAAGGCTTTTGAGGGACCGTCTCTTGTGTTTAACGACGGAAAACCATCACTTTCTTGTGAGCTTTCTGATACCTTCAAAATTGAGATTCATTTGACTTGTTCAATATGTTTGGTAAGTCTTCCATTCTTGGCTTTATCCTATCCTTCTGTCGTATTGATTAATGTTCAACTTGCTAACCATTGACCACTTCTTACCAAAACCACTTAGTTGACATTTGTCATGAGCTATAAGCTGGTTATCAAGATTTCATTAAAATATAGATTTTAAGCAAATTGATCGGTTTACATAAAAGAGTAAATCTGTAATCCTCTTTTGAAGTATTTAATAACCGAATGATCGGTTTCTTAAGTTTTTTTTATATCACTTGACCGTTTCAAAAAAAAAACTACAATTATATGAGATCGTTATCTGTTCTCTAAATCACAGCTCATTGCAGAAGAATATAACTATTTGGTCGACACATTATAGGACAGACCACCAGCCTAAGCGTGTTCAAATTTATGACATTAACGGCATCTTTTGTATTATTAGTAATTCAGAAACTACAAAACTAATAGACCACAAATTTTTCCAGTATAATTTGGTTGTTGTGGATTTGGATGAACCATAAATCCTTTGATTGAATTTGTTTGAACAGGACACTGTATTTGATTCAGTATCTCTTACTTGTGGACATATCTTCTGCTACATGTGTGCTTGCAAATCTGGATCGGTGACAATTGTTGATGGATTACAAGCAGCAAAATCGACAGCAAAATGCCCTCTTTGTCGAGAGTTTCATGCGTGACAGAGGTAAGTCACCAACTTCAGTTCACTTATTTTCTTTACTAACTGATCTTTTTGCTTTCGTTTCTTTTATACCCATAGGAAACAACTAAGCCAGCAACCCGCGCTTTATCTCTCCCTCACGCACTCTCTGTTCTCGCAGACCGTCGCCGGGATTCAACAACACCGTTGTGGACGTACACCAGCAACCCGCGTTTTGTTACTGTGAACTTTTCATGCGCAACAGAGGTAAGTCACCAACTTCAGTTCACCAAGTGTAAAGTTACCCACCAAGTGTAAAGTTTTACATGTTGCATCTATAGTTGTAACTACATCATGCAAACTAAAATTTTAATGAAAAAATTATACCTAACATGTTATTTGAGACATGAAACTCATTTCACTGTCGTAGTTACATATTAACTATTTCATGTGAAAATTTTAAAACATGTTAGATTAATATACATCGGTATTATGTCACATAATTGGTAGTCTTATAGTGTGAATGTATCCATTTCTGTAGATGTAATTTGTATATTATAAAAATTAGTGTAAACCATCACATTTTCGTGTGTAAATCAACGATAACATGATTAATAACACCGAATAATATTGTGAACGTCATTCTTCAATATACAAGGTATTACTCAATTTGCAATGACTACCGGACAACCAAAAGATTGTAATGATGTATCAACCCCAACTACATCTACTTCGGTCAAAAAATGGTTTTCATACATACCTTGTACTTTTTATCCAAATTATTTAATTGACATGTGTAAGACTACGATTTAAGTAAACCTTCGAAACCGGTTAGATCTCCCCTCCGGTTATGAAAATATTGCCTAAGTGTTTTGTTCCCGCTGCAACGCGCGGGCTCCCCACTAGTCTATTATAAACTGATTTCGACTTTTGTATTTTTCGTTGTGCTAGATATAAACGCTAAACAGCTTTTGGGCTAACGAACTTATTTTTTTTCAGTGGTATTCTTGTAGTTGTTTAAGGGTATCTTTTGTACAAAACGAAAAAAATACACTACCGATACGAAGTTGAGACGGCTCGTAAGGAGCTAAGTCCGCCATTGACTCATTATATGGTCCCTACAATCATCCAGATGTGGTTGCCACAATCATCCAAAACATGGTCCCTACAAGGTTGTCGTTTCATTAACATAATAATTCATATAGACTGCTCTCATTTTCCGGTAGGAAGGAAAATAAAAACTAGGAATCTCCAAAAATGTAAAGGGGTAATCATATATATATATATATATATATATATATAGGGAGAAGATCATGCGAGAACCACCTCTTATTGCGAGAACCGCGAGAACCAATGTGAACACAACCAAAAATGCCTAAAAATAGCCAAAAATCACACAAATTTTTTTTTTTGAATTTTTTAATATTTTTTATAAAAAAATCGCTACTTTTCGAAGCAAAAAAAAAAAAAAAAAATTTTGGCTTCTAAAAGTAGCGATTTTAACATAAAAAATATAAAAAAATTCAAAAATTTTTTTTTAGATTTTTTAAGGTTTTTTTGGGGTTTAGTTTTTAGCATTTTAGCTTGGGGGGGGGGGGGGGGGTTAGGTTTTTGGGGGTGGGGGAGGGGGGGTGGGGTTAGGTTTTTTTTAGCATTTAGCTTGGGGGGGGGGGGGTTAGGTTTTTTTTTTGGGGGGGGGGGGGTGGGGGGTTAGGTTTTTTTTAGCTATTTTAGGTTGTGTTCACATTGGTTCTCGCGGTTCTCACAATAAATAGAGTTCTCGCATGAGCCCCTCCCTATATATATATATATATATATATATATATATATATATATATATATATATATATATATAGGGGAAGGTTATATATATAGGGGAAGGTTCATTTGAGAAAAAAATTAAATTAAGAAAAAAAAGAACAAAGGGTACAAATGTAAAACATTAAATAGTTTTTCTCTCAACTCATTTATTATTATCTTTGACTAATTAATTAGTTATAAACACTATCAGCCTCCACACTTAAATTTTTTATTACACAAGTCAAAATTTATCCTACACATTTTGAAATTTATCCTACACATATTGAAATTTATCCTACACAGATCGTAATTCATTCTACACACCTCATAATTTATGCTATACTTTAAATTATATATATATATATATATATATATATATATATATATATATATATATATATATATATATATATATATTTTGAAAAATATGTTTTTTTTTCAAATAAGTTACAAATTTAATGTAGTTAGCTAATAAAAAGGAAGACTACCAATTAATGATCCATCTAAGTTTACCAATATACCCTTACACTAATATTAAACACAAAAATTAAATGAAGTAAAATGAAGCATTCTTATTGGTTGAAATTTCTTCTTTTTTATTCTTACAAAAAATTTCTTCTCATTTGAACTCTCCACTATATATATATATATATATATATATAGGGGACCGCTAGAATGAGAACCACCACGAGTTATGAGAACCGCGAGAACCACGTGCCACGGAGGGGCGTTGACCACGATTTTTTTTTACAACTAGATCCCTATATTTTAACAACATTCGTAAAACAAAAATTTCAAACGGCGCGCCCGAGGGGGTAGTTTTTTACACCCAAAGTTTGGTGTTTTTATTATTTTTTTGTTTTTTCTTTTTTTTTTTACAAACTTTTGGTGTAAAAAACTACCCCCTCGGGCGCGCCGTTTGAAATTTTTTTTTACGAATGTTGTTAAAATATACGGTCTAGTTGTAAAAAAAAATCGTGGTCAACGCCCCCCCCGTGGCACATGGTTCTCGCGGTTCTCATAACTCGTGGTGGTTCTCATTCTAGCGGCTCCCTATATATATATATATATATATATATATATATATATATATATATATATAGGATTGAGTTAAAATGAGAACCACTCCCAGTTGTAAGAACCATGAGAACCATCTCAACCAATCAGGTTATGCCAACTCAAAGGGTATATTGGTCATTTTACCCCCTAGTGTCTAATCATTATTCTCTCTCCTCTGTGTATCAATTAAAGTTGCAGACTTCATGTTCATCTCTCATTTATGTCTATCTCTCTCTTCATTTCATATGTTCATCTCTCCCAAACCAGACATGAAACTCGCCTGAGAAACCCTAACCGCCGGAGTAAACCATCACCGCCGCCCTCCTTCAAATCCTAATCACCGGAGAAAACCATCACCGCCGCCCCTGCTCGCCGCCCCTGCTCGCCGCCCCCTTTCTTATTCCATATTCAATGAAGAGAAAAGATCAGGATCATTTTGAAGGGTGTTTTTCTCTCTGATAGGCTCTCTCTCTCATCTCTCTCTCACCGAGGTGAGAGAAAGAGAACGATGGCGGGGAGGTGTTGGTGGGAGGTGGTGGTCGGCGGCGGAAGACGGCGGTGGGGAGGTGTTGGTGGGAGGTGGTTTGTGCAGAGATCGGTGGTGGTTTTGTGGGGAAACCGGGTGGTTTTGAATGATGTTCATGTTCCTTCTGGGATTTGAATGATGTTCAAGGTCCTTCTGGGTTTGATTGATGTTCATGTTTCTTCTGGGTTTGAATGTTGTTCATGGTCCGGTTCCGACGACAGGTATGGTTTCGTCCCCGGTGATGCCGGTCGTGTCGTTTGATGTCGGTTGGGCCGGTGGCCGGTGATTTGGGTGGTGGTTTGATTTTGTTTTTTTGAATGTTGAACAATCTTGACTCTGTTTTTGCTTAGATCTTGGTTTGATTTGTTTTTAGTTTTGGATTTGCAAGAAGGTGGGTGTTGATCTTTGGATCTTTATTTTGTGGGTTTGATTTTTGCAAACAGTGAACTTGGATTTGCAGTTTGAAAGGGCAATCGTTCTAAATGCCCCTGTTTTCTTCGATCTATGATTTAAATGAAGTTTGAAGTTTGCAATTTGATTGAACAAATGTATTCGAACGGATACAGGTTTGCTTTGATTACGTGGGTTTTGACCGGTTTGGATTTGGGGGGCGATGATGCAAAAAAAAAAAAAAAAAAAAAAAAAAACGTTGATTTTGATGACGATGGCGCGGCAAAGACGGCGGAGGGTAGGTTTTTTGAACCTGCAACCCCATTTTGCAGCCTTTTTTATTATCGGAAAAGCTGAGCCAAACCCCTTTTTTTTCGAGATACGCTTTGTTTTGATGTTGTTGGCTTTTTTAAAGTTTACCGTAAACTTTTTTACGTAAAACGTAAAAAGTTTTATGTAAAACGTAAAAAGATTTACGTCAAACGTAAAACTATTTTAACGTAAACCGTAAAACTTTTTAACGTAAAATTTAAAAAAATAAATTAAACCGTAAACTATTTTAACGTAAACCGTAAACTTTTTTAACGTAAAGCGAAAAAACGTGAAGCGTAAAAAGTTTTACGTAAAACGTTTTACGTAAAACGTAAATCTTAAAAAGTTTTACGTAAATCGTAAAACGTAAAAAGTTTTAACGGAAAACGTAAAAAGTTTTAACGCAAAACGTAAAAAGTAAAAAGTTCTACGTAAAACGTAAAAAGTTTTACCGCAAAACGTAAAAAGTTTTTATGTAAAACGTAAATTTTTTTTAGTAAAACGTAAAAAGTTTACGCAAAACGTAAAAAAGCGGCGCGTAAAACGTAAAAAGTAAAAAGTTCTACGTAAAACGTAAAAAGTTTTACCGCAAAACGTAAAAAGTTTTACCGCAAAACGTAAAAAGTTTTTATGTAAAACGTAAATTTTTTTTAGTAAAACGTAAAAAGTTTACGCAAAACGTAAAAAAGCGGCGCGTAAAACGTAAAAAAAACATTAACGTAAAAAACCGGGGGCGTAAAACGTAAAAAACCGGCGCGTAAAAACGTAAAAAACGTTAACGTAAAAAAACCGGTGCGTAAAACGTAAAAAAAATCGTTAATGTAAAAAACCGGGCCGTAAAACGCAAATAACGTTAACGTAAAAAACCGGCGCGTAAAACGTAAAAAAACGTTAACGTAAAAAACCGGGGCGTAAAACGTTTAAAACCGACGCGTGAAAAAGTCGGGCGTAAAAAACGGCGCGTCAAAAAACGAGGCGTGAATAGGCCGGCCGTAAAAACGTAAAACGTTAAACGTAAAAATTTGTAAATAAATCTGAATATGAAAATGTTTAATAAAAAAACTAAGTTTAAAAAATAAGAATCTAATATAATAATACTAAAAAGTAATAAAAAACAATAAAGGTAAAAAGACAAAATAGTGTAATTTTACCTAAATACCCTTTTGGATTAAAATATAAAAGACATAATAAGACAAAAAATACTTAATATTAGTTTTTTAATACTTTTAATCTCATCCATCCATCTACTTGATCCAATGGTTAGAAAGTGGTTCTCATGGTTCTTACAACTGGAGGTGGTTCTCATTTTAGCCATCCCCTATATATATATATATATATATATATATATATATATATATATATATATATATATATATATATATATATCGTTTTTATTAAACTGGCATGGTATTAGAACTTAGAAAATATAAAAGCACTATCTTAAGGTGGTTAGAAACTTAAATTTAATAAGCTGCTAGATGTGTAGTTAAATACTAAATATTTTAGTTCGTTCTTTATGTGAGTTTAAGATCGGATTCAACCATTATTATTGTTATAAGATTATAAATGGTTGTCATAAGGATCAGTGGCGAAGCTTGGATTTTTCGGCCGGGGGGTGAAAACATATATACCCAAAAATTTCTATAGAACCGGGGGGGTGAAAACGTATATACCCACAAATTTCTATACGAAAACTACATATATAACACTACTGAGCGAAAAATCCCGGGGGGCGGACGTCCCCCCCCGCCCCCATTAAGCTTCGCCCCTGATAAGGATTAAGATGGAGAGAGAGGATTAAATAGGAACTTTAGTTTGGCTAGAAATGATAAGAATCAATAGATTTATAACATTTGGTAAAATTTAAAAATAAAGGATAAATAATTTAGTCAATTTTATCCAATCTTCTTGTTTTTTCTCTCCATGTAACTTCAAACCCACCATTTTTAAAACCTTTTATGTTCACGCTTGTTCTCTTTTATGTTCTCTCCATCTTCAACCTTTTCTTCGGTTTCTATCTCAATAAGCACTACATTATAGTGCGATTTTCATCACCAATCAATAATTCAAACACATACTCAACATGTTCTTCAACTTTTTTGATGAAACTCCGTTTAATTTCATACAAAATCTCAATTTTTCCCGTGATTTTGAAGCGAATCACTCGATTCGTTCGATTCGATCGCTGATAAGTGTTTCTAGCATTCAAATAATTCGTCAATCGTTGAATAATCTGAAGAAATCGGGTTCGGTCTATGTAAAAAAAAATTGAATTGCATTTTTACGATCTAGGTTTTTGAATTGAGTCATTGTGTATTACAAAGGAATGAAAAAACTTTTTTTTTTTTGTATTTTTATTCTATTACGTTTTAGAAAAACACATTTTATTGTGTTTTTAGTCCTCTGCGTTTTAGGTACAACACATTTTATGTGTTTTCTAGTCATTGCGTTTTAGAAAGAAAAAAAAACATTTTTTTGTGTTTTCTAGCCATTACGTTTTAGGAAAAAAAGCATTTCTTTGTGTTTTCAGGCTATTGCGTTTTAGAAAAAAAAGCATTTGTTTATGTTTTCTGACCATTGCGTTTTAGAAAAAAAAAAGACATTTCTTAGTGTTTTTTAGCCATTGCGTTTTAGAAAAAAGACGTTTCTTTTTGTTTTCTAGCCATTGCGTTTTACAAAAAAAGACGTTTCTTTTTGTTTTCTGGCCATTAAGACATTTCTTTGTGTTTTCTGCCCATTTCGTTTTAGAAAAAAAAGACATTTTTTCTGTTTTCTAGCCATTGTGTTTTAGAAAAAAGACATTTCTTTTTGTTTTCTAGCCATTGCATTTTAGAAATAAGACATTTCTTTGTGTTTTTAGATCATTGCGTTTTACAAAAAAAAAAAAGACATTTTTTTTGTGTTTTTAGCCATTGCGTTTTAGAAATAACAAATTTCTTTTATGTTTTTTGTCTGTTGCGTTTTAGAACAATGCTTTTCTTTGTGTTTATTGTCAATTGCGTTTTAGAAAAAAAAAATCATTTAATATGCTTTTTGTCCATTGTGTGTTACACATCTGGGTTTTAGTATACTCGTTTTAAAGATAAAAAACGCTCGTTTTTTGGTGAAATTTTTATAAAGAAATAATGTCGTATGAAATAGTTATTAACGTTTAAAAATAGGGGAGGTGTTAGAGAAGAGATAAACAATTGCTTTGGATTGACTAAAATATACCTACACAAACTCACGCGACTCTTTTTTTTGAGTTAAATGCCCGGATAGTCCTTGTGGTTTGTTCTTTTTTCACCTTTAGTCCCTAACTTTCTAAAATTACAGCTATAGTTCCCAACTTTTCAATTTTCGTTCCCGGATAGTCCCTGTGGCAAAAACCAGTTAGTTTTTTCAGTTAAGAGTGTGTGAAATGACAAAAATACTCTTTTCTTAAAAAGGGCAAACCACAAGGACTATTCGGGCATTTAATAATAAGTTAAATCACCACCATTCCCAACCATCACCCACCTACAAATCACCACCATACCCTCCGGTGAATCTTTATCGCCGGCTACTCTCACCCAAGCTCCACCCTTTCCGACCACACACCACCACACCCTCCACCTTTCCTGCCACTTTCGTTTTTTCCGGCGACCTCCTACCCACTGCCGCCATCATCACCACCGCCGGTGGGGAAACCAAGAACACTAACCTTTTCACCAAACTCCCACATTGTTCTCTCTCTATATCTCTGCAATTCGTATATATATATATATATATATATAGAGAGAGAGAGAGAGAGAGAGAGAGAGAGGGACCATCAAGTAAACGAATGAGTGAATTGGGCTTCTGACTTCCATTTTCAACAAAACTCGCCTGGTAATAATAATCTTCAACCCCTCTGTTTTTATTTGTAAAAAAAAGCAATTTGATTTTTCAAGATTCTGAGTTCTTCATAGCTTTCATCATTTAAGATTTATTCTTTTTATCAATTGATCAAAACCCACTTATAAATTTTTATATTTTTAATGTTCATGGTATTAAATTATTCATCAACAAATGGATTTGTGCCATCATCGGATTCAGTAAGCATACATTTGCTTAAAGAAACCGCCATTGTTGAATCTTGGAGATTAATTTAACTACTTATTGGTTTATCAAACTAGGTTCCTTAAATTCCTAAAAAAGATAAAAAAGATTGAATCGTTATCACTTTTATCATATGTATGAACATAAACAATCAAAACCCTGGAACTCATTTGAGACGATAAGAACTCATTTGATGGTCGAGAGTGCTGGGCATTCAATCCTTTTTAGGAATTTTAAACTGGGAATAAAATTAAATTAATAATTAGTTGGTCAAATAGAGAAGTGACAGGCAGTTAATAATTTTGAGCTAGAGGGGAAAACATAATTTTATTTAGAACTGTGGACAAAAATGTAATTTTGAGCTGAGGGCAGAAGCGTAATTTTGAGCTAGAGGAAAAAGCAACATTTTATTTTGAACTGGGGGCAAAAACGTAATTTTAAACGGAAGGCGAAACCGTTTAAACTGGGAACAAAATTAAATATGAGTTTTTGAACCGAGGGCAAAAGCGTAATTTTAAGCTAGGGGCAAAATTATAATTTTATTTTGAACTGGGGGCAAAAACGTAATTTTAAACGAAGGACGAAAGCGTAATTTTAAACTCGGAATAAAATTAAGCAAAAAATGGGTTGGTCCAATAAGGAAGTGCCAGGCAAGCTGCCTGGCACTATTCCCTGAGCTTGTAAATGTATATGTAGGTAACTAGTTTTTGCCCCGCCCGCGTTGCGGGGCAATAAACCGAATATTTCTCTCTCATAACATGTATGTCTGTATAGAGGGCAAAATCGTAACTATATTTTGAGCTGAAGGCGAAATCATAATTTTAAACTGAGAGCAAAATCATAATTTTGAGCTTGGGGGGGGGGGGGGGGGGGAATCATAATTTTATTTTGAACTGTGGACAAAAACGTAATTTTTAGTTGAGGGCATAATCGTAATTTTAAGGTAAAGGGAAAACCAACATTTTATTTTGAACTGGGGGCAAAACCGTAATTTTAAACGAAGGGCGAAACTGTAATTTTAAACTGATAACAAAATTAAAAATGAGTTTTTGAACCGAGGGCAAAAGCGTAATTTTGAGCTAGGGGCAAAATTATAAGTTTATTTTGGGCTGGGGGCAAAAACGTATTTTTAAACGAAGGACGAAAGCGTAATTTTAAACTGGGAATAAAACTAAACTAAAAAAAGTTTGGTCCAATGGGGGAGTGCCAGACAGCTGCCTGACACTATTCCCCCCAACATGGTAATTTTAAACTGAGAGCAAAATCATAATTTTGAGCTTGGGGGGGGGGGGGGGGGGGTGGGGAATCATAATTTTATTTTGAACTGTGGGCAAAAACGTAATTTTTAGCTAAGGGCAGAATCGTAATTTTAAGGTAGAGGGAAACCCAACATTTTATTTTGAACTGGGGGCAAAACCATAATTTTAAACGAAGGGCGAAACCGTAATAACAAAATTAAAAATGAGTTTTTGAACCAAGGGCAAAAGCGTAATTTTGAGCTATGGGCAAAATTATAATTTTATTTTGAGCTGGTGGTAAAAACGTATTTTTAAACGAAGGACAAAAGCGTAATTTTAAACTGTGAATAAAACTAAATTAAAAAAAAATTGGTCCAATGGGGGAGTGCCAGGCAGCTGCCTGGCACTATTCCCCCAACATGGTTTTTGTATATGTTTGCCTGGCACTATTCCCCCAACATGGTTTTTGTATATGTAGGTAATTTCATTTGGAAGTTTATAAATTTCAATCGATGACGGTCGCGATGAAGCATTCCATTGTTGACTTCTTTTATGTCCCATTTAACTTCTATATGCAATCCCAAAAAACATGGAATAAGTTTCTAGACTATTCTATTCTTTTTAGTTTTATATAAACTAGGTATTGTGTCTGCGCGCGATGTGATGCGATGAGGCGCATGTACATTAGGTGTAATTGGTGGCATAAAGATTTAGTAAACCTATTTAGTAATAGCCTTATAGATATATAGAGGTGGTAGGTTACATTAGGATTCATACTACAACTTCGATAAAGGTAATAGTTTTATAGATAATTTTTATAAGAGTTTTAAAGTTAAGGTACTTGCTTAATTTGACTTTATAAAAGGTAGTGTGCGATGTACATA
This sequence comes from Helianthus tuberosus, assembly GCA_030545235.1. NCBI lineage: Eukaryota > Viridiplantae > Streptophyta > Magnoliopsida > Asterales > Asteraceae > Helianthus > Helianthus tuberosus. The sequence continues at coordinate 148,756,146 of CM060358.1, forward strand.
ACACGGCGGAGAAGCGAAAACTTTGCTGGCTGGGGTTTCCACTGGATTTGGTTGTCTTTTTCATTTTTGGAGTTGTCCATTTTAGTCGCTTCTATGTTTCTACTACTCCTCTACTTTGGCATTTGACGTTTTTAACCCCTACCTTTTTACTAATTTAATTTTCCATCAGTAACTTTTGTTTGTTAAATTATATTGTTCATCACTATCATTCTTTTACTTTAAAAAAAATTACGTGCATATATTTATGTACATATCAATATAAATTTGTGGGTGTCTACGTTTTGACGTAATAAGAGCCAGATCATGTGCCTAAAAATATATATGGTGAAACTGATAGCAACATAACTATTGAAAGGCAAAGTTTGAGACGTTAAGGGATTTAGTAATGTTGTTGCAATTGAAGAATCTAAGGGCTTATCAGCTTATACCTTTGATTAACTAACAACACTGGTGAAGCTAAAGTAAAAAAAAAAAAAAATTAAAAGACGTTAGGTATCAACAAAAGTGAAGCACAAAGTCATTCTAAAATAGTTGTAACGTGTAAACTTCAATTGAAATCCCATCAAAAATATAGATAGTTACATGTTAAAAAAAATTCAAATAATGAACTACAGTCTACATACAAACCATTGCTAACATTGTAACCAATTTCCTAGCCTATGTATGATCATAAACAATTACATTATATGGAAAACATGCATTCTTAAAAATAGTTGTGCAAAATTAATAAAACTGGATGAGGAAGATGTACATACTTTTTAACCAGCCTAGATTTGCCAAAAGCATTATTCTCAAATATTTTCTTTGTTGGTGTTATCTAATTAGAAATTATTAAATTTTTTAGTAATATTCTAAGCTCAAACATTATCTTTAATTCTTATCTAATGTGATATTGCCAAATATGGCTCAGCCAGATGCATCCTTTGTTGTCAACACGATGTCGCGGAGAATGCAGTCTCACAACACGAAGGTAGAGGGAAGGAGAGCCTAGTCGAAGGACCGGCAAACATACCTGGCCTTTGTCGGAATCGGTTACAGAAACGAAAAGGATGAGAGGGACTGTAGAGGACCTGGCCTTTGTCAACACCGAGCACAACCACCAAGGCCTTCTCTGATCTCTTGGGTATGACGCCTTACACGAAGTATCGCACTTTCACTTTGACATCATGTTTGACGTGTATAGAAGCGTTCAAGGCATGGTGGAAAAGTATTCGGACTGTTGGAAATTTCTTGACAGAATCTACTTTCGTTACAGCAAAAGTAAGTGTTGCTATAAATAAGACAGTTTGACTAATAGCTGTTCAAATTTGGACTCAAATAATGTTGTATAAACCTATAGCTTGAGGTCAATACTAATGTGATAACTTACTATGAACATAATAACCATGGTAGACGACTAATTCTTCATATAAAAGTATAGAGTCTCCTATATATGAAACCTTATCCTCCTTAAATTCTACATGATCATGAAATCTTTCAAAACGTGTTTCTTCCTTTTCACTCTCTCTAGAAGTGTGTAAAGTGGAAAAGAGGTATACTTAGCAAATTCTGCTTAGTTTAACACTTGCACTGGTTCCTACAAATATATGTCAAGTTGGAATGAACAACTCTTAACATACATTTGCAAAATGTTATCGAATTTTCATATCGGGCAACATATTATTAGTTTGTGCATGTGGTTTCGGGTAATCGAGACGGGTATCACCTAATCCCAAGGCCGTCCCATACCCATGAAAATATTAAAAAGTAATCCCATACCCGGTCCCATACCCATCAGGCTTCGGGGTATACCCGTCCCGGATGTCTCGGGTTTCGGGGACACCCGTCGGGCTGGGGTTTTTTTGCCATCCCTAATATCAAGGCACGCGCATAACACAAATCATCTGATCTAGAAGCGGGTCCACGGGGGTGTGGCGTATGGGTTCGACATGGTGCGAGTCATCAGGTGGAAAAGGCGCACAATGACATGGCGGTTCCATTGACTGGTTGGGGACGTTAATCCTAGGGTTGGGGGCGTTTTTAACATCGTCATGTTTTCTTTTGTCCGTGAGAGAAATACTAAGTAATAAGGAATTCCTCACCTTAACTATCAACACGTTTTGGGTATAATATAAGTTTTTATATGATTGGTTTTCTCTTTTTCAGTTCATACATACAATAATCTTTGCATATATTAAGTTGGATTCAAATATCATTATTTAGATGTAACCTATAAATACGATGGAACCTTGAAATTTCCATATGGTATATTGATTTTCAAAATAACAAACATATACTGAAAAGAATTTGAATAAAAAAATACTATTAGTCGATGTCTTCATCAAGTAAGAAACATATACTCAAAACAAAGCAAACATACTTGCATCAAGTTCATTCAGTTTGACATAAGACCACCACACATGAAACCGAAACTCAGTTAAGAAACCCTAGACTGTCAATTAAAAGGAATGTGCTAGGCAAGACATACCTAAACAACAAATTAGAGGTCCTGCTAGGCAAGATTTAAAATCCTAGAGCCAAAATCGTGAAACCCATTGCTGCGAAATCTGATGATTTGCTGATTTCCTATGCATTCTAATCTTCTGAATCTTGTACTAAGCACTTCCAATTGTGCTCATATGAGGAAAAAGTGAAAGAGGCATTTGAAGATGATAGCAGTAGAAGTAACACGTTGCAAGACATGGGGAAGCTGAGAGGGAAAAAAAAGGGATCGATTGGGGAAAGCACCGACTTTGTGCTTTAAGTTTATAAGGTAATAATAATATATATAAATATAATATAATATAATTCCATTAACTTTATTCTAATATAATATAACTAGGTCATAACCCCGTGTATTACACGGGTTGAATAAATAAATTTTATATACTAACTAATAAAACAATATATCTTTAAAAACTTTCTTTATTGCACGGGTTGAATAAATACAATTTTATATATTAAATAATAAAAAGTTATATCTATAAGAACAATATTGTACGGGTTGAATAAATGTAATTTTATATACCGAATAAAAAAATTATATCTTTAAAACCACGTGTATTCCACGAGTTGAATAAATGTAATATTGTTTACCAAATAATAAAATAATACATCTTTAAAAAACTTCATTTATTACACGGGTTGAATAAATGTAATTTTATGTACCAAATAACAAAAAAAATACATCTTTAAAAATATGCGTATTACATGGTTTGAATAAATGTAATTTTCTGTACTAAATAAAAAAAAAATATATATATCCTTAAAAAACCCTATGTATTGTACGAATTGAATAAATCTAATTTTATACATCAAATAATAAAAAGTTATATCTTAAAAACCTCATGTATTACATGGGTCGAGTAAATGTAATTTTGTATAGTGAAAATAAAAATATTTAATATATATTAACACAAAGTTTGGTTTTCGTGATAAAAATAGATTATTCTGTTGTTGCAAAATTTGTTAACGAAGTCTCAATAAATTTAACCCTTTATTTAAAACTACGCAAATGTATAAATGATAAATAATATTAGTTAATTTTATTTTAAGTTTCGTAAAACCTGTTTGATACCAAACTAAACAAAATGTTCAAATATATAGTTAAGATCAAATTAGATAATTAAGTTTGAATTTGAAGTAAATAGATAAATATAAAAGTAATAATTAATTCAAATAAATAATAGAGTAAATTACGATTTTGGCCCCCGTGGTTATATCACTTTTACCCTTTTAGCCTAAAAAAGAATTTTTTAACATCTAAACACCCAACGTCTTTTTTTAACCGTTTTGGCCCGTAACATTTAATGGATGAGGTTAGTGTTAATGGCCAAAAGGGTTAGAAAAAAAGACGTTAGGGGCTCAGATGTTAAAAATAACATTTAATGGATGGGGGTTAGTGTTAGAGGCCAAAAGGGTTAGAAAAGAAGATGTTGGGGCTCAGATGTTAAAAAAATATTTTTTAGGCTAAAAGGGTAAAAGTGATATAACCACAGGGCCAAAATCGTAATTTACTTTAAATAATATTATAAATGAGAAGAAGATTAAACTAAATAATAATTATCCATAAGATATTAAACTAAATAATATTTAGTAGGAGGGTTATCTATAATTAATTAGAAAAGATTAAATTAAAATAATAACGAGAAGAAGATTAAACTAAATAACATTTAATGGATGGGGTTAGTGTTAGGGGCCAAAAGGGTTAGAAAAGAAGACGTTGGGGCTCAGATGTTAAAAACATATTTTTTAGGCTAAAAGGGTAAAAGTGATATAACCACAGGGGCCAAAATCGTAATTTACTTTAAATAATATTATAAATGAGAAGAAGATTAAACTAAATAATAATTATCCATAAGATATCAAACTAAATAATATTTAGTAGGAGGGTTATCTATAATTAATTAGAAAAGATTAAATTAAAATAATAATTATCTATAAGAGATGCTCTAATATGATGACAAGTGTCCCCAAAGTGGTTTCTTTTATTATATAGTATAGATTCCATTAATTTCGTTATATGTCTCTTGTATTATAAAAAAAGTTGCTACTTACCTTATGATATAATTTATAAAACAAATTTTTTTTATTTAAACATGTGAAAGAAGTCTTTATTAGTTTCAAAATTAAGTCAACTAGTTAAATTTCCGCCCGCGCGTTGCGGCGGGGATCCAATGACTACAAAACGCGTGTCAGTAACGGCAAGCAGATACCGAATATCAAAACATAAATAAAAATGTCGTGAAAATGATAGTCAATCCGTCCTAAGAAAAGCGATTTTAAATAACCTAATATATAATAATAGGACCCACACGTCCTACACATTGGAAATTCGGTTATTTTCAGTTCAGTTATTACGGTGCTAACACGTTATGGATGAGCTTGGTACCTGTAACGGCACCGAAAGTACCGATCCAGAAAATCATCGAAATTAAATACCGGCACCGAAAATGCTCGGTACAATACGGTATGGTATTTGAAGGTAAAAATCAATAAATATAGATATGGTGCTAGAGCGGTGTTGAACCGAAAGTAACGATTCTGAAAACGCCAAAAGGTGGGTACCAAATTGGTACCGAAAATGATTTGGTATAGTAAATTTGGTACAGATACAATACCGGTTTGATTACAGGATTTGATACGATTTTCTCATCAATAATCTAAATATCCAAGTTAATTTTACATGCTACAATTCATTCATTACGTAAAAAGACAAAAAATAAAGCAAAGTAAGTTGTTGTGTATATAAAACCTCATTCAAACGAAATACAGTTTACTTACTGTGTGTATGAAAAGTAATCTAAACTGTGCAATTACTTGCATTGCTACGTTGCTACAGGGTTTGATGAGCTCGGTACCAACCGGTACCGAAAATACCGTTATCGAAATCCTCAAAAATGGGTACTGGTACCGAATATACCTGGTACAGTACGGCTTGATACGGTCGGTACTGGTACGGCACCGGTATTTGAGGGTAAACCCGATGAATACCGGTGCCGAACGGATACCGAAAATACACTCAGTTTGATAAATTTGATACCGATACCGGTACCCAATACTATTCATTTATTTCTATTTTTATTAGTTTTAATTCAAGACTCTTTTTAATATTTATTTATTGTTACTGTTCAATCATTTGGTTTTTTAATATATAGGGTAATTGCTACGTTGCTACAGGGATTGATGAGCTCGGTACCAACCGGTACTATACCTGGTACAGTACGGCTTGATACGGTCGGTACTGGTACGACACCGGTATTTGAGGGTAAAACCCGATGAATACCGGTGCCGAACGGATACCGAAAATATACTCAGTTTGATAAATTTGATACCGATACCGATACCGGTACCCTATACTATTCATTTATTTCTATTTTTATTAGTTTTAATTCAAGACTCTTTTTAATATTTATTTATTGTTACTGTTCAATCATTTGGTTTTTTAACATATAGGGTAATGTAAACAAATTATAAACGTTATGACTTTTTATAATGTTATTAGAAAAGAATATAACATTACTAAACTATGAAAAGGCTATTAATGTGTGTTTGATAATTTTTATTTTATTATTATAAATAATTTTATGTGTTGGTGCATATTGTGAAAAAACATCATATATTTAGGTCTTTGGATATCTTGTATTTAGTAAAACATTAAATGTTTAGCGATTTTAACATTGTATTAGCATTTTTTGGGTTGAACTAAACACATTAGTCTTAGTGCGTTAGTGAGTTTGGAGATGGGCTTGGCCAAGTTCGCAGCCCATGTCGCCTAACCCATCTGTAGCATGAATTGTGTATATAAACAAGAGATCTCTAGAGGTTGAGATGCCGGAGGTACTTGTTGGTGCATATTCTATGACAACAGCTTAATAGATTAATTATTTAGTCTTTGGATATTTTGTATTGGGCTTAGAATATTGGTTAGTGAGTTATTTGTTGTAATGGGCTTGGAAAATGGCCTAGCCCAGTAGGAAGCCCAGATCACATACATGTGGTATATAAACATGTTTTGTGATCAAGGTTTCAGTCTTTAGAGTGGTTAGAGGAGTTAGAGTTCTTGGAGGCTAGAGAGAAGCTAGAGAGAGAAAAACGAAATTAGGGTTTGTAGAGCAAGATCACAGATAGAGGCTGTGAGGTTGTGAGGTCTTGAATTGATTGTAAACTGCAAGTTGGATAATCAATAGAAGACCCGTTTGATTGTGAATTTCTGTGTTTCTACTCGTTTCTGTAACAAATCTGATCTAGAGGATTCCGCACTCTTGATTAGATTCACAATTCTGTGACGATCCGTACGAACCAGGAGACCTACAATTGGTATCAGAGCTTTAGGCTCTTGAAGAAGCTCGGTTCAGAATCTGTTGCTGCATAAAAGGGTGGATTTTCGGGTTGTTTTGGAAATTTTCGAAAATTTTGAGTTTTGAAGACCTAGGGTTTCAAAATTTTGGAGGCTGATTTTCGAAAATTTTGGAGTGTTTGATCAGTTTGCGTATTTAATTTTGCCGTGTCAGTGTTTTTGGTTGCAGGTTTAGTTGATTTTTGAAGGATTTTGGGTAGAAAGTCTTGAAGATTCGAAGAGTGTTCTTCGTGTTCTTCGTTGAGTTCTTCATAATTTTGATTAAATTCTGCTGATTTGGTTGTCTGATTTTACAGGAAATTGATAGGAGATCAGGATAAAATCTTTTCAAACTTTGGAAAGCTTTGGTTCTAGCAAATTTGCTGATTTCGGATAAATACTCTGACAGACTAGCTAATTTGTGATCTAGCAACTCGGTGACCGGTGAAATTAAATCCAAATGCGACTTTGGTAACCGTGTAATTGTCCTCAGCGACATTATTACGGTGATCGGCAAAGTTACTAGACGTCGTTCAGCGAAATTAACCAACATAATTAACCAGCGAATTTGATCAGCTAGCATAATTAACCAGCGAATTTGATCAGCTAGCAAAATTAACCACCGAATTGATCAGCTAGCATAATTAACTAGCGAAATTAATCAGAGGAATTAATCAGCGAATTTGGACTTCTAGCGAATTTGATTTGGTTTACCAGCATATTTGGTAGCGAAATTAGCTAGAGGAATTAAAAACTGGCATAATTAAAAAGTGGAGTATTTATTTTCGTGGAGGAATTAGATACGTATAGAGGAATTAACGTTTTCGAAAATAGAAAACGATCCGTAGCTCATCTCAGAAAACCGTATGCGCCGTTGGACTCCACGGATTTTTAGGACAAAAAAAATTCTGAAAATTCCCGAATTTGGTTTTCGACATTATATATCATTGGATTAGTTTTTCGAGACGATTCTAACAGTATAATTTGGTAAAAACTATTTTTGGAAACTTTTTGTACGCTTTTATCAGTACGGTTACGATAAAAACGTGTTTAAAGATGGTTAAAATGGACAATGTTAGTAAGACAGTTAAAAATTGGCCAAAGCTGACAAACGTCAAATAATATGCTGACTGGAAAGAGAAGTTTGAGTTGTTTGTTTGTGAAAAGTGAAGATACTAAAATGTGGAGTTGTATGATCGATGGGTACATTGCTGCCACACGACGAGTTGACGGGAGAATTATAGTGATCTCTTATGAAAAGATGGATGAATCTGAGAAACATTTGTTTGATGTTGAGAAGAAAGCTTTAGCAGTGATAAAGATGTCCCTGCCTGAGGGCATTAAACATATCTTCAAGAAATATGGGACGTCTATAGAGTTGTGGGAAGCTTTAGAAAAACGTTATCAGAGTTCATCTAGACAAAGTGTAGAAGAGAAGAAGAAAGCAGATGAGGAGAATATTGAGAAGAAGGCTGCAGAAGTTTCAAATTGCATGAATGGTGTGAATGAACTTACAACAGAGGTAAAAGTAAAATCAGAATCTGTAAGTCATACATGTCATAATTGCACTGAACTACAAGGTAAAGTTGACAGACTATCGGAGCAAAACAAAATTCTGTTAGCTGAATTGGAAAGACAAAAAGAGTTAAATGTTCTTTTGATTAAAAGAGAGTCAGATTGTTTAGATAAACTCAAATCAAATGAACAGGAAATCAGCAGTTTAACAAGCAAAGTCAATGAACTGTTACAGGTCATTGATTTGGCTCGTGAATCTGTAAAGGGTAAAACTAATGAGTTTTCTGATAAGTGCAGAGAATTGGCCATTGCACAAGACCAAATTTTTGAACTAAAAGGAAAGTTAGACAAATTTGGAAATTCTTCATTAGTTAGGACTCACATTCAAAAAGGGCTGAAAAGGAGTAATGATAGAACGGGAGTGGGGTTTAGTAAAGCTTCATCTTCTAAGGATCAAGATTACTCGTTTTTACCTGATGAGAATGAGCTAACTGACTTTGTGCCTACTACACCAGCTGTAGTGGATCCGATAGCTGTGGACTTGCCAAATAGTCCAGTATCTTTGAAAGAATCTGCAGGGTCTAACAGTACACCTCATAAAGTGGATGAGGACACTGAAGACGAAAAGAAGAAAACATTTAAAAAGAGATTTCACAAAAAAAGAGAATTTATAAGACAAAATCTTGTTTTAAATGTCACACTAAAGGGCATGTGGCAAGTTGTTGTCCTTTAAAGAAAAATAAGCAAAAAGTTGATGAAGTTAAGAATGGGAATAGGGTTGGTTTAAATAATAATGTGCAACCACATTGTCAATATAATCAACCAAGATTTCAATCTAAAACTTCAACTTCAAGAAGATTTGATAGACCAAGAAGCAATTTTACACAATTTAGTCATTTTAATGGTAAATCAAATCGGTTTCAAAGTCAAAATAGAAATTTTGGATATCAAAATCGATACCAGACCTTTGGTAATCGAAATTTTCAAAGAAGAAACGAACATAGGGGTTTTAGTAACTCAAATGTTCAACAACATCCAAATTTATTTTCAAAATTCATGGTATGAGAATGGGAGAAGAAGGTATCAAGATAATAATTTTCAAAGGTCAGAAAATCCGAGATTTTATTGGAACTCTCGCAATCAAAGACCTAGTGGAAGTTATAAATCTTGTTCAACAACAGGTAAAACATCCAAGACACCAGTAAGGTGTGATGGATATTGGTTAGAAGCATCGTATATGGATTTACATGTTCAAACCAAAACCGGTTAGGTTTGGGTTGTTAAGTCTAACAGAGTTGTTGAGAATGTGCAGGATGACCAAGAAGGACTGTTGATGTGTTCAACAGTGGTTATTCCTATAAAGCATCTGAGGTGAATAGTAGGTTAAAATTGGTAACTAACTATTTACTTTGGTGATTGATTGATGATTTATTGGTGAAAAACTTATTGTCAGATTAAAGTGGGAGTCTGTTTGTGTTTGTAAATTTCTGTTTTTGAAACTTGCTCCATAAAAACACAAATTTAGGGGGAGAAATTTCCCTAAGCCAAAAAGAGTTTAGTTAGTGCATGTGTTTAGGGGGAGTAAGTTATAAATTAAAAAAAAATACAAAAACATTGAAAAATGTAAAACATAAAAAAACAAAAAAATTGAAAAAAGAGATTTCATGGTGTGAAAAAGAAGAAATGATAGTACATCAGCAAGTTAGACTGTCACATTGAAAATGAATTAAATTGCTTAAGTGTGATAGCAGCTTCATCATACGATGCACCAGTAGGCAAAAGCATGAAATAATCAACTTACCAATGTGATATAAACCTAAACGAACTGTGTATGAGTGGGGAACACATCAGTGGTGTATGGTTTAATGACCTTAAATCTTGCGTTGATAGATTGCCAAAATCTGAGGTTTTGGGTCTTTATACTGTTATTTCATCTGGGGATATCAGGGTTGTCCTTGTGCTGCATCCAGATACATGCTGACCTAGGCACAACCAGGATATCTTAAAAGAGCTAAAAATGCCAAAACCTGAAAATGAAGAAGCTCTCCTAGAGAATCATTCAAAATGTGCAAAATGCATAAATCGTACCAAAAATGGTATTTGTCTTAGCCCTCGTTAGATATTTTGGTCTCTTTGCTGTACGGAAGTACTGACCTGATCACCAATTATCTAACGTTGAAATACAAAACGGATGAATTCGGTATACTCACCTACTACGATGAATCTTTGTGCATACCTTGATCGCAGGGGTATATCATGAAGTGGGACACACTAGTATATCAGTAATAATATTACCTTAACATATCATATGGTAATGGTACTTGAAATGTTCATGCATTTTGTTTAAGTGGACAAACATACTGGTAATCCTCTTGGACTGCTTTTCACGAAAATAAATAAAGAATTAACTACAAGTGTGAAACAGTTTGATTTTGTTGATACGATCTTCTTACACATGATTCTCACAAAAAGATGAAATTGTAAAAATTTTTGGGTTTAGTTTGGTTAGTTTAGTTTCTGTTCAGAAAAATCAAAAATACCAAAAAGATTTCCTTTTATAAGACTTCCTTTTTGAACTGAAAAGTTGTTGTTTTTGCATGATAAGATAAAATATTGGTTTATCTTTAAATGTGAAAAATACTAATGGTTTTTCGAGATACTTGCTTGTGTTGCTAAACAGATTGATGCAGTTATCAAAATGAAGTGCAGAATACAAGTAAAGTGCAGATTGAGAGTGAAGTGATGACGTGTGAAGAAACAAAATTGAGAGTGAAGTGCAGAATACATGAAGATGCATGGTAGGATCCTTCTACTACATTGCAGTGTGAGATATGGAAGAGTTGGAGCTTACTTGCTTAACCAAAGATTGCTAGCTAACTGATCTACAACGAATGAAAGTTTTGGAGATTGGAAGCATCTGCTAAGGGGGAGTCTGTTGATGTCAGAAACTGTGTAGTTGACACTATCCAAAGACCAAAAGAAAACAAGATGTTTGAAGACAAAGTTACACTATGAAGCTATTGTCAAGGGGGAGTCTGTTGGTGCATATTCTGTGACAACAGCTTAATAGTTTAATTATTTAGTCTTTGGAAATTTTATATTGGGCTTAGAATATTGGTTAGTGAGTTATTTGTTGTAATGGCCTGGAAAATGGCCTAGCCCAGTAGGAAGCCCAGTTCACATACATGTGGTATATAAACATGTTTTGTGATTAGGGTTTCAGTCTTTAAAGTGGTTAGAGGAGTTAGAGTTCTTGGAGGCTAGAGAGAGAAAAACGAAATTAGGGTTTGTAGAGCAAGATCATAGATAGAGGCTGTGAGGTCTTGAATTGATTGTAAACTACAAGTTGGATAATCAATAGAAGACCCGTTTGATTGTGAATTTCTGTGTTTCTACTCGTTTCTGTAACAAATCTGATCTAGAGGATTCTACACTCTTGATTAGATTGACAATTCTGTGACGATCCGTATGAACCAGGGGACCTACAATACTTGTTGTAACACAAATGCAGCAAACATCTGTTGGTACTCCTCACAACAGATGAAAACAACTTCACCCATTAGAAATGAAACGGGTTATGAAGGTCAAATGGTGGGTGCAACACTTTATAAACCAAAGTTCCCACCAGAAATGAAATTCTTTTTCTATACCTTCTTGGTTTACTTGTCTTGAAAGACCACTGCTTTTAATGAGATTCCCCTAAAACCTCAGTAAATGGGGTATGCTATTTTGTGAAATTCAAATCACAAGCTATCCTAGACACTGTTTCTTGATTTGGTAGCAAAAATAAAGGCAATCATGACAGGAACTGGCAATCCTTTTCTAATAGAATTAATTGCCAAAATCGTCCCTGAGGTTTGGGCATGTTTGCCATTTTCTTCCAAAATGATTTTTTTTACCAAATAGCCCCCCACGTTTTTAACTTTTTGTCATTTTCAACCAAATGCCTAACTGGGTTTGAAACAACCGTTTGATGAGGGTTTTTTTTTTGAAATTTCACAAGTACAGGGCCTAAAATGTAATTTCTTTTTAAACCTAAAACCATCATTCTCTTCTTTCTCTCTACAACCTTCAAAACAAACCATCAACTGTAACCACCCGCATTTTTGAAAGTCAAAGTACAAGTTAAAGTCAAAGGAATAAAAGATTGCTAGTTGTGATCTGTCACTCCTTGCTTAACTATGGAATTGTACTCCTTGACTTGTAGTCGATATTCTAATTTGAATCGCTTTAGTTATATTATGTGGAGTACTTGTTAATAAATCGCTATTTAATCGCAGTTAATCGTTGATCGACTTAACGCTAATCGCTAATCGCATCGCAATCGCATTCGCAACCCGAATTATAGGTTATGGATTTTGTTTTACGTGTGTGTGCTATTATGTGTTAGTTGTGCATGTTATGTTTATGTTGAGGTGTTAATCGCAATCGCAACTCTGTCGCAATGCAATCTCATCGCAAACTCGAGATTTACGCATTACTTTTGTGATTTTTTGTAGTTAGGTTACTTGCGTAATTAATGGGTGATACAATCACATCACTTGCTCAAAACGCATCGCAACACTCAACGCACAAAACGAAAACACGAAAACCGACTCGCGACGACCAGTCGATCGAATGACCATCTGACCGAATGGTCATCCGAACGGATGAACATCCGATCGGATGGCCATCCCGTCACTCGTGCACCTCTTTCCTCTTTTGGAAACCCTATAAATACCCCTTGTCACATCACAAACAGTGATGTGACAGCCCTCACTCGAGCAGCACGCTCAAGCCCTCATTTCCTTCGATTTCTCGCGATTCTTTTAAGTTTCCAACTCAAATCTTGTACATCTATCTTCTACACCCACTTCTTCATCATTTTCACCTTTGAATCATCACTTTTAACCATGAAATCAGCGGATTTGAGGTGTTCTAGGATGATGTCATCATGGAGTTCTCATGAACTTCAAGTTTTGGCCTCATTCCACCAAGAATAAGTCAGATCCAAGTGAATTCCACACGATTTAACACTATTTCCGCATACATCTAAATATCTTTACGGGTGGAAGGATTGAAAGATGGTTTCTTAACTTTCTTTCAACTCTTTTACACTCAATGCACTCAAAACCGATAGAATCGGAACTCGTTCAGGCCTTCTACTCACTTCCTAGTGAAGTGCCGGTCCAAGATCTGATTCCTATCAAAGGGACGACCGATTCCGGGTGAAACATGAACGAACCGTCAAGAACAGTTAACTGGTTGGATCAGGGTGATTCCTGTTCGATCGGATAACCTGGACCTGATGGAGTTCTCGTTGCTTAACACGTTGTCACACCGTCTCGAACAAACCGCAAAACCTTTCAAACTTAACGAATTTCCAAAATGATCAGGTCACCAAACGGACCGCCGTTCGATCAGATTACCATCCGATCGAATGACAATCCGTTCGGATGACATATGGTCCTCAACACTTAAAACTTTTCAACATTACCAAACCAACGAATGACCATCCGATTGGATTGCCATCCGGTCGAATGACCATTCTGCTGTGGACTTGTTTTCTGAGAATGTTTCCACTGGACGGATCGCCATCCGATCGAACGACCGTTCGACCGGACGACCTGAAAGGTAGAGATACTTCTCTTTTTTCAAAATGCTACAACGAAAACTTCAAAGCGATCATACACAAACACATCCCTCCCAAACGAGTGGCACACCGACCGAATGGCCATTCGAACGGATGACCATCCGATCGGATTGCCATCCGTTCGGATGACACTTCGACTCTTAGTCACATCGCATCGTTTTACGTGTCGCTTATCGCTTACGCTATCGTTCTGATCAGGCTAATCTCCCCCAGCGCTCCCTTCAATCCAAGAGAGTGTTTATTTATTAAACACAATCTGTGAGTATACTCGATCCCTTTTTGCTTTAAGCACTTTTGGGTGTTACACATGTTACTTATATCATATCACATCGAACTCACAACGCAACATTTTTATACACTAACCTCTATCGCATGTTATACATGTTACTCGATGAATTCTTGTATGTTATGTTTACACAGTGATAGTTTCCTGACACCTTAGCAACGATAGTACTATAGTTTGGACTCTGCACCTGTCATGGACTGGGGTTGCTAAGGGTATGGTGATATGTGTTGCGCACTCTACAAATCGCAGTCACGTCTGTGCATATTTCATTGTCGATAACCTACTTGCTTCGCATTAAACATGTTACATGCTGGTTATGCGTAAACTCGCTTTCGCTAGTATATGCTATCAAACTTGTATGATCACCTTTACACTATGTGGCCTCTATTTTAACGTATGTGATAGGTGTTTAGGATGCTTTGCTTGTTACTTGCTAGAATCAAGCTAGGATGGAGTCTAGAAACAAATCTAATAAAATCTCAGTTGTCGGAACATGTTATTTGTCTTTGAGATAATTAGTCTGTACTAACTATTTACTTTGGTATGTTATGGTATGGGACATTATATTTAAATATCTGGTAATTCAGTTGTTATGGATTTCTCCTGGACAATCTGTTTCGCTCAGTGCCACGCCCCAATGTTTCCGCCATTGGTTGAGGTGTGACAGATTGGTATCAGAGCCATAACTATAGAGAATTAGGAGAGACTCGACCTAGTCCGGGTCGATGTCTTAGAAACGACGTAGTCTATAGTCTAAGCACCAACAAACCGACTTGTGCAACCTGGTAGGGGTTTGTACAGGCTTACTTGCTATTCTCGATTCGCATTCGCTAAACACTACACACTTGCGCGGACATCACATACTACCGCTTTGCGCAAGGTCAGCTTTTCCTAAGGCTAGCAACTCGCACTATTTCCAAATTTCTCGCGCAAGCAGGTGATTTGGTCGAGACTAGGTATGAAAGCCGCAAACTCTCGATAAGATCACTCGCCGACGCGATCTTTTACTACAAACACGAGAATTTGCGTTGAATCAGGAGTGAAATCCGTACTTCAACGTAAATTTTCCCCTCTACTTCATCAAAACAGGAAACGTAGTCGTTAAGTCAGGGGTGAAACCCGAACCTTGATGACTTAATTCCGCCCATTATTTTGATTTTGCAAAACTCTCACCAAAGTCTCGACGGACTCCAACGACTTTAAGTCGCGCTATAACTGGAAGGATGCGTGCCGATCGCCCAGATTGAGGTAAGAGCACCGTCCAGAAGGCCTAAGTGTGTACTTAAGAGTCCTTGTGAATAGTCGAATCACTTTGGATAGTCAACGTCTAATAGCCGCAGACAATCTATTCTCGATTTTATGTGTTTCGATTCTAGATTTCGCCGCCGCTAACTCTGGAAATTAGCGCTTTTACGTGAAATTTTATGTGTTTTTTATGCTTATTTGTTAGCGTTTTGAGATAAACAGTACAGTGGTACTGATGGTTTCGATTTCACATTTCTCGCTCCGCTAAACCACACACAGCTCACACCACGTTAACAAATTGCATGCTATGTTACTCGCAATCTCGCTATCCGCACCCGCAACCCTCGATCGCTTACGCTGCTATGAAAGATAGGTGAATATGTGCAATATAGGAACGTGAATACGTGCAAAACATAGTGTGCCCTCGCGATTTCTTTGTTCTCTGTGCTTTACGTGCTTATGTGCTTACATGGACTACGTGCTTCCGTGCTTACATGCTTTTGTGAATTATGTGCGTACGTGACTATGTGATTATGTGCCGACATGTTCCTGCACTTTAGTATTTTTGGTAAGATCGCTAGACTGCACTAGGGTTAATCGAAATTGTGTTGAGCCTTGTGATAATGTCTGTTGTAGACAATGTCATCATTCGGTACACACCACTCTCTCGCTGCTAGACGTAATCACGAACACAAACGTATCGCCTCTCTCGTCGCAAAGCAGATGGCGAAAGTCATTTCGCAAATTGTTAGCGAGCTGAACGAAAGTGCTAGCAAATCTTCAGAAGAATCCAGGACAGATTCTCCCAAAGCAGCTTTTAGCTTCAAGCAGTTCAAAGCCTGCGGCCCGAAAGAATTTACCGGAGAAGATAGGCCTACGACCATGTTTCAATGGTTTGATTCAATCGAAGTCACCCTGCGCCAGAGTGGCTGTCCAGAAAACCTTCGCACTGTTAACGCTACCACCGTCTTCCAATCCGGAGCTCTAGATTGGTGGACGACCGAAAGGAACAAACGAGGGAATGATGCAGCTTACGGGCTGACGTGGGATGAGTTGAAGGACATCATGATGCGAGAGTTCTGCCCTCCCTACGAGCTCCAAAAGTTGGAGGACGAGTTCTGCCATATCAAGCAGGATAGTAGAGATAACGCTGGTTTAACTGCTCGCTTCAAGCAGCTGAGTCTCATCTGTCCAGGTCAAGTTACTACCCCGAGATTACGATCAAGAAATACATCCGTGCTCTGCCGGATTGTTTCGCAGACTTTGTGTAGGCCGCCAAAACAACAACTATTGAGGAAACCTACCTACTCACTGTTGAGATCAAAGAAAAGCGAGTCAGGGCTAGTTATTTCGATAAAGCTGCCAAGAGTCTTTATCAAGTCACCGCTGAAGCTACCGTTGCACCGCAATCTTCAAAGCTCTCACGTCGCAAGAGAAAGAACAATAGCTCCAGCAACAAGAACTGTGCAGTTACTGCCGCACCACTTCAAGCTGTACCGGCTCAACCGCAACCTCAACACCGCCAAGTAGCGGCGCATGTGGCCAATGCACCATCTGCGAAACGTGCATATACTGGCCGACAACCGCTCTGACCTACTTGTACTTATCACCACCCGATTGGTATCACATGCCGGTTCTGTGTTCAGTACAACCTGTACGGCCACTTCACCGCTAACTGTCGTATCGGTCCTCGTCAACCTCCAGCTCCAGCTCCAGCACCAGCTCAAGCTCCTGCTCTATCAGCTCCGCAAGGATAGCAAGCAGCTTCTGCTCCCACTGCTCACGCAAGAGCCTGGTTTGCGTGTAGTGATCCCAACCATTTCGCAAACGTCTGCCCAATCAGAGTGGTGAAGCAAGAGCCACAGCAGTAGCAGCAGCCAGCACCGCAGCAACACCAGTAGCAGCAGCAGCCAGCTCAGCAAGCAGCCCACAGGCGAGTCTTCAACATCAACGACCGCCAAGCTCAGGCAGACAACAACATTGTTAATGGTACGTTTCTCGTAAATGGTATATATGCTTTGTGTTTGTTTGATACTGGAGCCGATAACTGTTTTGTATCATTTGAATTCGAAAGGCTCTTAAACTGAAAACGCGTTAACCTCCCATCGACCTTCGACGTAGAAGTTGCCACTGGAAGAACCGTCACCGTCAGTTCCGTTCTACATGACTGTACTCTCGATCTCAACGGTCACGTTTTCCCGATTAATATTATTCCGATGCAGCTCAGAAGCTTTGACGTCATAGTAGTTATGGATTTCCTTTGGGAGAATCATGCTGAAATTGTTTGCTTCGATAAGATGATTCGTTTCTCTCTCGCAAATGGTGATCAATTGTGTGTTTATGGCGAAGTCGCTTCGAAGAGATTACAACTCATGTCGTGTGTCCAAGCTAGCAAGTATCTCCGCAAGGAATACCAAGCTTTCTTGGCACACATCGTAGTAGCGGAGAAGGAAAAGAAGGGAAAGGCGATGGAAGAGGTACCTGTTGTTCATGATTTTCCTACTGTTTTTCCTGATGATTTACCTGGTCTACCTCCCACTCGTGATATCGATTTCCGAATCGACCTCATTCCTGGAGCAAATCCTGTCGCTAGAGCGCCTTATCACCTCGCTCCTTATGAAATACGCGAACTCTCGAGTCAGCTCCAGGAAATGCTTGATAAAGGCTTTATTCTCCCTAGCACCTCTCCGTGGGGCGCGCCTGTCCTTTTCGGTAAAAAGAAGGACGGATCATTCTTGATGTGCATCGACTATAGGGAATTGAATAAGCTTACAATCAAGAACCGTTATCCCTTGCCTCGAATCGATGATTTGTTTGATCAACTACAAGGTGCTACGTGTTTCTAGAAGATTAATTTACGCTCAGGCTATCACCAACTATGAATTCAGGAGGAAGATATACCCAAAACCGATTTTCGAACCCGCTATGGTCATTATGAGTTTGTTGTTATGCCTTTTAGTTTGACTAATGCTCCCGCAGTCTTCATGGCCTTAATGAATCACGTGTGCAAACCCTATCCTGACCGCTTCGTCATCGTATTCATCGATGATATCCTGATCTATACCCAAAAGCCGAACACACGCAACATCTCTGTTTGGTTCTTGAGCTACTCCAGGGAAACCGTCTCTATGCCAAATTCTCCAAGTGCGAATTCTGGCTTGAGGAGGTCCAATTCTTGGGTCACATTGTCAACAGTCAAGGTATTCATGTCGATCCTGCGAAGATTGAAGCAGTTAAGAGCTGGGTTACACCCAAGAACCCATCCGAAGTCCGTTCTTTCCTCAGGATAGCGGGCTATTACCGCCAATTTATCGAAGGATTCTCTAAAATCGTCATACCGCTTACCTCCCATACTCACAAAGATAAGCCTTTTGTTTGGGGAGCTGAACAAGAGACTACTTTTCAAACTCTCAAGCTTATGCTCTATAATGCTCCCGTGCTCTCGCTACCCGACAGAAAGGACGACTTCGTGGTCTACTGAGATGCTTCTAACCTTGGTCTTGGTTGTGTTCTCATGCAACGGGACAAGGTTATCGCTTACGCATCTCGTTAGCTCAACATCCACGAAAAGAACTGTACCACACACGACCTCGAGCTTGGTGCAGTTGTTTTTGCACTAAAGATTTGGCGACACTACCTATACGGTACCAAGTGTACGGTCTTCACCGACCATAAGAGCCTACAACACATCTTTAGCAAGAAAGATCTGAATATGCGCCAACGCCAGTGGGTAGAACTTCTCAACGATTACAACTGTGAGATTCGTTACCACCCCGGCAAAGCAAATGTCGTAGCCGATGCTCTCAGCCGACAAAGCTATTTGCATAGCATTCGTAATACCCAAGCCCGGCACAATCTCGAAGTTCTTATCCGTGACGCTCAACATGCTTGCTTTACCGAACGCATTCTGAAGAAAGAAAGGATTATCAATAATGGCGAACAACTGGTGAATAAATCGAACTGTATATTCTATTAACTAGACCGAATTTGGATTCCCAAGTGCACCAACTTATGACAAATTCTGCTAGATGAAGGTCACAAATCTCGGTATTCCATTCATCCCGGTGCCGACAAGATGTACCAGGACATGCGCTACAAGTACTGGTGGCAGGGTATGAGGAAGGATATCGCTATCTATGTTTCGAAGTGCCTGACTTGTTCTAAGGTCAAGGCCGAGCATCAAAGACCCTCTGGCTTAATCGTACAACCCGAGATCCCTATGTGGAAATGGGAGAGTATAGCTATGGACTTCATAAAGAAACTCCCGCGTACGCCATCAGGTCACGACAACATCTGTGTTATCGTTGACTGTCTCACCAAATCCGCTCACTTTCTACCGATATGGGAAGACTATAAAGTGGAACGATTAGCACGAATCTACACCAACGAAGTTATTTGTCGACACGGGACACCTCGTGATATCATTTTTGATCGCGATGGTCGATTCACTTCGCGTCATTGGGAAACGTTTCAATCTGCTCTCGGTACTACTCTCAATCTTAGTACCGCTTTCCATCCCCAGACCGACGGTCAGACTGAATGCACAATTCGTACCCTCGAAGACATGCTTCACTCGTGTGTTATAGATTTCGGTGGAAATTGGGATTCACATTCGCATTCGCATTTACCTTTAGTTGAATTCTCGTACAATAACAGTTATCACTCTAGTATCCAAATAGCACCATTTGAGGCATTATATGGAAGAAAATATCAATCGCCTATTGTATGGCACGAGATCGGAGACGCGCAAATTACCGGTCCTGAGCTGTTGCAAGAAACAACTGACAAAATCCTTCAAATACGAGACAATCTATTGAAAGCTCGGAGTCGTCAGAAAAGTTACGCCGCGAGACGCCGCAAGCCCCTTGAATTTGACGTTGGTGATCACGTACTCCTAAAGGTTGCACATTGGAAGGGGGTGATCAGATTCGGCAAGAAAGGAAAGCTCGCGCCTCAAACTACTTGAGGAACTGAGTAATGTCCACCCGACTTTCCACGTTTCGAACCTCAAAAAGTGTCTAGCCGACCAAGAATTGCATGTCCCTCTCGAGGATTTACAAGTGGACGAAACATTACACTTCGTGGAAAAGCCTGTTGAGATCATTGGTCGAGAAACCAAGGTACTCAGACGCTCATGCATTCCCATTGTGAAGGTTCGCTGGGAAGGCAAACGCGGCGCCGAGTTCACCTAGGAACTCGAAAGTGACATGAAGCCGAAGTACCCGCAACTGTTTGTTACGCCTACTTCTTAAATTTCAGGACGAAATTTCCTAGAGTAGGGGAGGCTGTAACAACCCGCATTTTTGAAAGTCAAAGTACAACTCAAAGTCAAAGTCAAAGAAAGAAAAGATTGCTAATTGCGATCTGTCACTCCTTGATTAACTATGGAATTGTACTCCTTGACTTGTAGTCGATATTCTAATTTGAATCGCTTTAGTTGTATTATATGGAGTACTTGTTAATAAATCGCTATTTAATCGCTAATCGACTTAACGCTAATCGCATCGCAACCCGAATTATAGGTTATGGATATTGTTTTACGTGTGTGTGCTATTATGTGTTACTTGTGCATGTTATGTTTATGTTGAGGTGTTTAATTGCAATCGCAACTCTGTTGCAACGCAATCTCATTGTAAACTCGAGATTTACGCATTACTTTTGTGATTTTTAGTAGTTAGGTTACTTGTGTAGTTAATGAGTGATACTATCGCATCGCTTGCTAGAAACGCATCGCAACGCTCAACACACAAAACGAAAACACGAAAACCAACTCGCGATGACCAGTCGATCGAATGACCATCGATCGAATGGTCATCTGAACGGATGACCATCTGATCTGATGGCCATCCGACCCGTCGCCCGTGCACCCTTTCCTCTTTTGGAAACCCTATAAATACCCCTTATTACACCACAAATAGTGATTTGACAGCCCTCATTCGACTAGCACGCTTAAGCCCTCATTTCCTTCGATTTCTCGCGATTCTTGTAAGTTTCCAACTCAAATCTTATACATCTATCTTCTACACCCACTTCTTCATCATTTTCACGTTTGAATCATCACTTTTAACCGTGAAATCAGCGGATTTGAGGTGTTCTAGGATGATGTCATCATGGAGTTCTTATGAACTTCAAGTTTTGGCCTCATTCCACCAAGAATAACTCAGATTCAAGTGATTTCCACATGATTTAACACTATTTCCGCATACATCTAAACATCTTCACGGGTGGAAGGATTGAAAGATGGTTTCTTAACTTTCTTTCAACTCTTTTACACTCAATGCACTCAAAACCGATAGAATCGAAACTCGTTCAGGCCTTCTACTCGCCTCCTAGTGAAGTGCCGGTCCAAGATCTGATTCCTATCAAAGGGACGACCGATTCCAGGTGAAACATGAACGAACCGTCAAGAACAGTTAACTGGTCAGATCAGGGTGATTCCTGTTCGATCGGATAACCTAGACCTGATGGAATTCTCGTTGCTTAACACGTTGTCATACCATCTCGATCAAACTGCAAAAGTTTTCAAACTTAACGAATTTCCAAAATGATCAAGTTACCAAACGGAATGCCGTCCGATCGAACGACAATCCGTTCGGATGACATATGGTCCTCAACACTTAAAACTTTTCAACATTACCAAACCAGCGAATAGCCATCCGATCGGATTGCCATCCGGTCGAATGACCATTCTACTGTTGACTTGTTTTATGAGAATGTTTCCACTGGATGGATCGCCATCCGATCGAACGACCGTTCGACCGGACGACCTGAAAGGTAGAGATACTTCTCTGTTTTCAAAATGCCACAACGAAAACTTCAAAGCGATCATACACAAACACATCCCTCCCAAATGAGTGGCACACCGACCGAATGGCCATCCAAACGGATGACCATCCGATCAGATTGCCATCCATTCGGATGACACTTCGACACTTAGTCACATCACATCGTTTTACGTGTCTCTTATCGCTTACGCTATCATTCTGATCAGGCTAGTCTCCCCCAGCTCTCCCTTCAATCCAAGAGAGTGTTTATTTATTAAACATAATCTGTGAGTATACTCGGTCCCTTTTTGCTTTAAGCACTTTTGGGTGTTACATACGTTACTTATATCGTATCTCATCGAACACACAATGCAAACACTTTTATACGCTAACCTCTATCGCATGTTATACGTGTTACCCGATGAATGCTTGTATGTTATGTTTACACAGTGATTGTTGCCTGACACCTTAGCAACGATAGTACTATAGTTTGGACTCAGCACCTGTCATGGACGGGGGTTGCTAAGGGTATTTCTTCACGTGTCACAGTGGTGATATGTGTTGCGCACTCTATAACTCGCAGTCACGTCTGTGCATATTTCATTGTCGATAACCTACTTGCTTCGCATTATCATGTTACATGCTGGTTACGCGTAAACTCGCTTTCGCTACTATATGCTATCAAACTTGTATGCTCACCTTTACACTATGTGTATTGACCTCTATTTTAACATATGTGATAGGTGTTTAGGATGCTTTGCTTGTTACTTGCTGGAATCAAGCTAGGATGGAGTCTAGAAACAAATCTAATAAAATCTGAGTTGTCGAAACATGTTATTTGTCTTTGAGATAATTAGTCTGTAATAACTATTTACTTTGGTATGTTATGGTATGGGACATAATATTTAAATATCTGGTAATTTAGTTGTTATGGATTTCTCCTAGACAATCTGTTTCGCTCAGTGCCACGCCCCGATGTTTCCGCCATCGGTTGGGGTGTGACACCAACTACCACTCACACCATTACTCACCTCCACCGTGTAATGCTCATCCATGAAGATTTCATGAAGGTAACTAAATTTTTAAATGAATTTAGAATGATTCTTTGAAATATTTATTCGAGTATATGAAAATGTATTGTATATAGGCTGTGAGGAAACTGAATGAGGCGAAGAAGCTAGAATCGAGTGCTCATTATAATGCGGATTTTGGGATAGATTAAGAGGTTGAAACATAAAGCAGTTGGAGTTTGTACTAGGTCGTTACGCTTTATAGGGACATATGTATGTTTGTTCTTGGTGTTTGGTTTTGGATCCATCCTGTTATGATTTGCTGCTAGTGCTGGGTGAGAGTTATTTTATTCAAAATGCATGTTAAGCAATCATAGTTGTGTTAAGAGATCTCCAGAACATAAAAGTATTGTGGGGTTTAACAATTTAAATTTCTAACTTGGGATATTTTCTCGTTTAAGCTATTTGTTGATTCACGTTTAAAAACGCTATCTTGTTTTATGCTGATAAAATGAAGGATATAAATGTGAATATCTTAACAATCTGCCCTCAGGCCCTGTACTTGTGAAATTTCAAAAAAAAAAAAAAACTCATCAACCGGTTGTTTTTAACCCAGTTAGGCATTTGGAAGAAAATGGCAAAAAGTTACAAACGTGGGGGCTATTTGGTACAAAAAGTCGTTTTGGACGAAAATGGCAAACATGCCCAAACCTCAGGGACGATTTTGGCAATTAACTCTTTCTAGTATATTCAAGGCTGTTAAGCTTTTACCTTAAAAATGTTTTGAGACAAGAAAGTTTTTAACAAGGTGAAACTCTT
Organism: Helianthus tuberosus; assembly: GCA_030545235.1. Taxonomy (NCBI): domain Eukaryota; kingdom Viridiplantae; phylum Streptophyta; class Magnoliopsida; order Asterales; family Asteraceae; genus Helianthus; species Helianthus tuberosus. The sequence goes on from CM060358.1 coordinate 148,780,234, forward strand.
GATAGTAACAGTCTATCAAATGAAACTTTTACTCACATGATGATAAAAAGTCATGAAAATGTGTGAGAAGAAAATATATTACAAAATCAAGCAACAGATGTTACAACATCTGTTGTCAAGCCCACTGCTCCTGGTAACTACGGTGCACAACCCAACACTGTGGAACCCACATCAGACATTTCACACAAACCATTTCCATTCCCATCCCCAAACCCAAAAGAAAAGCCAAAAATAAGGGATCTCTAGAGGTTGAGATGCTAGAGATACTTGTTGTAACGCAAATGCAGTAAACATATGTTAGTACTTCCTCACAACAGATGGAAACATCTCCACCCATCAGAAATGAAAGGGGTTATTGTCACACCCTGACTTTTGCGAAAGCGTATACATGTGACTTGAACATTTTTTCATTGCATTCGATTATAATAAACAACTACATGCATAAAATAAACGATGTTCATCCATTCACAAGTTTAAAAACATTACAAAACATAAGTTGTTCAAGTTTCAACCAACACGAGTATTAAATTTAGGTTACAACCCATCATTATAAGAGTTAAAGTTCCATATAAGGACTTTCTTAACAAAAGACTAGTTTCATGAGGCTTTGCATTTTATATCTCATCAAGAATGAGATATACAAATCAAACTCTCCAAAAGTGGATGACATCGAGACTTGAAATTCAAAGCTTGAAAACAACGCAAGCACCAAAGATCCATCTAGTTTCCTGAAATACATGTAAGTTTGAAAACCATCAACAAAAGTTCAGCGAGTTCATGCGTTTTGTGTGAGCTCCAATAAACTTGTAAACATTTGAGAGATTCTTTTAACAACAGGTATGTAAAGCGTCTATGAACAGATCATTAATGTTTTGCAAGGACATTAATATGTGTGGCGACGTAGGAAGCACTCAAACCTAGCGAATTTCCTCCGGTCCATCCGGCTGGAACAACAAAAGCACTACATGGGCCACACAAGGACCCGAGAGTGGGGCTCGCTACACCCGATAGATCTACCACCTTTTCCCCTCGGTCTTAAACAAGATTAATGGCACTTAAGAGAGATACTACTCGTCCACATGATCTAACAGTTCATTCCCTAGCTAAACCGTACCATTGAGACATGTATTTCACCCCGAGAGTTATAAATCCGAAAACAATTAAGAGAAAAGGGGGACATGAACTCACAAGTTTGCGTCCGTAACTGTGTGTACTCAAAGTCGATGTCCTCGAGTCGTGTTGCTACCTACAAATGTGCTAGTTTTTATTAGACACCTCGGTCGTGTAATGACTCTTAGCCTTAATTATTTATTAGCACTTGTTTTGGGATTGTGTTTACTTTGAGTTACACTTTTGGTGTATGATGTGTGTGTGTGTATATATATATATATATAGGGTGGGAGTTGGCTACAAAGTCCATTTTTCCTACAAAGTGTAAAAAGTCTTAAAACACCACAATGCCAACCATAAAACACACTCAAAATGCACAAATATAAAAGTGAAGATTACTAAAACGTGATATTTGTGTGGTTTGTATTGTGTTTTGGATGATAAAGCTTTGATTATTAAATGACTAACATTAGTGTGTTTTATGTTGATTACCATGTTGTGTTTTATATCCATAGTTCTATGAAAGCGTGTTTGAAGTTTTTATAGACCGTTAGAGTTTGGATATTGTGTTTTAGTGATCTTCACTCAGTTATTTGTGGGTTTCGAGTATGTTTGATGGCTGAAATTGTGGTGTGTTATGACTTTGTACACTTTGTAAGAAAAATTGACTTTGTAGCCGAACCCCACCCTATATATATATATAAATATATAATTTTCATAAATATATATAATTCCAATTTTAATATATTAGCTAAAATATTATATTTTAACTTATATTATTTGCATGTATTGCATGCATATTATTTAAGTGTTTTGTTAAAAATAATATATTTTTAACTCGTTGTGATATATTGTTTCCATATACGTATGTCAGTATTTTTTGTAACCAAAATGCCGTTTATTGAGTATTATACATTTGTAAGTATTCCCAAATATAGGTATACTTGTATTATGAGTGAGTTGATTATTTCTCTTTGTATTCTCATATTTATGTATAACACTTGTATGAGGGTATTTTTACTAAGTGTTGGTAGTATATGTTTGTCACACCCCTTTCTAAGGCGGAAGCACGAGGTGTGATCTTGAAAGGTTCTCATTGCATACGAATGGTAAACATACTACATGATCATGAAATAACTCCAAATGCCATTAATATTACATAATTAAAAACATAATATAAGTTAAGTGTTTACATCACAAGATAACATATTGTCTAAAAAGTTTACACCTTTATTTAAAGACTAACATCAAGGTTTTGATTCTTATATCCCACACAAGATGGAATATAATAACCAAATCCCACAAAAACAGGCATCGGAGTCTTGACACGACATGACTAAAACAAAAGCGACATCTTGGAGCAAGAGTAAGACCGCACGTACATCCACTTTAGTTACCTGAAATACATGTGAGTTTTGGAAAATCGTCAACATAATGTTGGTGTGAATTCATGCAACTTTTGTTTAAAACATTTAAGCATTCGTTGTAGAAAACATGGTATGTAATTGTATGAAACAAGTATCTTTGTAAATGTAAGGAATACGAGATCGCTAATGGTTAGCTAGGCCATCAACATGTGTAACGACATAGGAAGCATCCAAACCATAGGCATTTTTACTTGTCGATTCAATTCTGTCGATTAACGACTAGAGACACAAAAGCACTGCTTGGTAAAAGAGTGGCCAAGAGCGTGGTTGCCTGAAACCCATTAGATCTAACCTTTTGTTCTGCGGTCTTGGTATGTAACTGATTAATGGTGCTTATGGCACCCTATTCGTGACATGATCTATAGTATCATTCCTTAGTTTTTGTATTTAACATACCATAGCACATGAATTTTCCCCAAGTTTAGAAAACAAGTAAAAGTTTAAAAGTGGGGACATGAACTCACAACTTTGCGTTTCCTGCATCGTAAACTTCACCGGTAGCGTCGTGACCTATACGTGTTCTATTAATATTAGTCACTAGACTTGTATCACACAAGCACAAGTCACCATCTTTTGTTTATGTATACTTTTCGAGGTAATAGGTTGTTAAAAATAATTTATATTTTTAACTCTTCATGTATGTTACTTATATTATTTTCCCAAAAATAAGTATAAGTATTTTGTGAAATAATATTTCTAATATTATTTTTTGTACAAGTATTCTTAGGAAAGTATACTTGTATTTTATGTAAATACTTGTGTATTTTGTATCATTCACCAAAAATCAATACTTTGATTTTTATTACTTTCCGGAATTATATTTCTTAAAAATAATATATTTTTAAGATTTGTATGAATTATATATATTTTGTCATGTTTAAAAATATATATATATATATGGTTATTCTTGTTATCCACCCGATTTTTGTATAAATTCCAATACTTGGTATCAGTTATATATTTTTGTCCAAAAATATATTTTTAAGTTCATAACTTGTCCAAGTTAAATAATATGTTAAGAAATATATTTTCTTGTATTTGCCCATGTATTTTGTATGTGTATTTTTGTATTTTTACTCCTTAGGAGTATTTAGTGTATTTTCAAGTCCTAATACATACTACATATAATACACATAATATACACTTAGCACAAAATTTGGTGATCACTATATATATATTTTCCCCTAAAAATATACATACTTAATATAAATTTTAACTTGAAGAAATCACCATTTCTTGACTTGTAATTTTACACAAAAATTAGGGAAACCTTGGTAAATATTTTTAGGTGAATTTTTAGGGAATAAGTTTCACCAAAACTTATATTTTTCTAAGTGTCAAAATTTAATAAAAATTTTGACATGGTTTCCCCTAAAAATGGAGGTTTCCCCATGTTTTCAAAACATGTATTTATTTTCTTTTCAACATCAAAATGATTTTCCAACAATAATCACCAACAACATATACTAATTTTTCCATATGAAACATCATGGTGAACTTGTTTCTTGTTAAAAATGTGTAGTCTTTTAGATCTACACTTAACATATTATGATCTTTCCAAAGATAAGTGTTCTTGAGTATTTTAAACAAACCTTTATGAAACTTTATTTTATTAACCAACTCATACATGAGTTTAATGGTCTTTAAAGTTTGTAAATCATGTTTTAAGACCACTTTTATGTTTATTAGAAAGATCTATATTTTTAACATCATGTTTAACCATGGATCTTTCAAGATCCATGCTTAATAGCTTTAGATCTTTCATAAACAAGCTTTATGTTAAATTTTTAACAAACTTTCCATGAATTTTAGTTTCAAAAATTGGTTCTACACACACTTAATTACTTCAAGATTACTAGTTTATGCATAAAAATTCATATTTCAAGTTCGCATCATGCTTCATATGTTCATCTTTAAGTTTAATCATGGATCCTTCAAGATCCATGCTTAAACTTGTTAGATCCAAGCCTTAACATACTTGATCTAATCATAAGCACAAGATATAACATCAACAACATCAATACATACACTAAAAATCCATGTAATCACTTATTTTCTTCATGAATATGTTAGATCTTTTCATTTTCAACATTAGAAGTTAAGTTGTTTAGATGGTGAAACTTGTACATAACATAAACATGACTTAAATTAGTGATCAAGAAGCTTACTACTAGCTCTAATGGCTAGGGAAGTGGCACAAGAATGAAGATGATGAATAAGGAACAAAGTGAGAGGTTAAAAGCTCCACAATGTGGTCCTTCAAGTTCTAGCACCATACACCTTCCTAAATGGCCTCTATACACCTCTAGATCACCTTGGATTGAATGATTTAAGCTTGAAAATGAATGTGTATGTGTGTGTGTATTGAGCCGAGAGTAAAGAGAGTGGGAGAGGAAGAAGATGAAGTTTTGTGATGTTGGGTAATGCTTAGGTACTTAAGGTTATTTATTAAAAGAAATCCAACATAAATCTTTCTCAAATATTTCCTTGTTTTCTAGTTAGGAAGCATAGTTAGAAAAAGTAAATATAGTCATGTGGGGCCCATGGGCCGGTTATGGTGAGGGGGGGGGGGGGGGTAAAGTGTAAAATTTGGTAAGTTGAAGGTTTAAAGTGCAAATGGTAAGGTTTAAGTATGTTTAAGTGTGTTTAGGTGTTTTTATGATTTTTAAGGTGTTCTAGCATCAATACTAGTTTAATATCATAAAAACATTACTTCTAGTCAAATTTTGATGTTTAAAGTGCTGAATTGCGCAGTTTCACTAGGTATAAGGCACTTTTTGTGGCAGTTTTAATTCCTGACACTTTGTAAGTTATTTTGGACAATAAAACATAAATTCTACATGATATTGATGTGTTTAACAGCTGATTATAGCTGAATTGTGCTGATTTATGCTGAATTCTACAATTAAAGTGCGTTCCGGGTGTCTTTTAGTGCATAGTTTAGCTTCCAGAAAGTTTATATGTTAACCCTTGTATCCACACTTGGGTTTTAATGTATTTTAGATGTTGGACCTACTCCTAGGCCCTAATTCTATTATCTGACTGCTTTCTGCAGAATTGCCGACACATCGTGTCTTACCGGTGAGTTTACTAGTCTTTCTGACGCAACGCTAAAAGTAATGCATAAAGTAATATTTGAAGTATAAAACGTGAATGAATTCACATGTATAGCATGTAATCAGACAATGTTGTCATTTAAGCACATAATTGCAGATAATAATTAATAATTAGACTGTACGGAAATTTCCGGTTTTGTGCCAGTTGTCACAATCTCCCCCCGTTAATAGAATTTCGTCCCGAAATTCAGGCTGAGTTATCTCCCGCAGGAGCTTTCTCGAGCAAATGGGGGTATTTGGCTTTGAACCAGTCTTCACGTTCCCACGTGTACTCGGGTCCATGTATGAGTTCCAACGTACTTTGACAAGTTTAACGCTACTCCTCCGGGTCTTGTTGACTTTCCAGTCTGTAACCTCAATGGGTTCTTCAGTAAAGTGGAGGGTGTCGTCGATATGCACCTCATCCGCAGGGATGATCACTGTTTCTTGGGTTAGACTCTTCTTGAGGTTGGACACATGAAACGTATCATATACTCCGTTAAGTTCTTTAGGTAATTCCAACTTGTATGCCACGGTACTAATTCTTTCCAAGATCTTGAATGGTCCAATGTATCGGGGATTCAGCTTTCCACGTTTTCCGAACCTTGCTACACCCTTCCAAGGTGAGACCTTCAACAAAACTATGTCTCCCACCTCGAATTCTAAAGGTTTTCGTCTTCGATCAGCGTAGCTCTTTTGTCGATCACGAGCCGCCTTAATGCGTTCTCGGATCTGTACGATCTTGTCGGTTGTTTCTTAAACAAGTTCAGGACCAATCAGCTGCTTCTCTCTAGCGTCTGCCCAACACAATGGCGAGCGACACTTGCGGCCATACATAGCTTCAAACGGTGCGGCTTTTATGCTCGTATGGTAGCTGTTATTATAGGAAAACTCAACTAAAGGTAGATGAGTATCCCAGCTGCCACCCAGATCCATAACACATGCGCTAAGCATATCTTCTAGTGTTTGTATGGTCCGTTCGTGTAACACCTCGAAAATTCGTGTTCAATAAAATAACGACACGTGTCATACAAGACAAAAGTGTTACAAACCCGGATCTAGTCAAGGATGTATGGTAGGATTTAAAGCGTCGTCATGTTAATTAAACACCTCTGAACGACCTCATTATAAATCCCAAGACCCTAATATATATTATAAACATCTGGTATACTCAAATCCGGTAAATGCTAAAAATGATTGATTCGAATTACACAAGATGGGATCCTACGAGGATGTGCACGACAACCTTCGTTTACGGCACTGTCAAAAGGATCCAATGAAGCTTTACATCATACTAAGGTGGTGTAAAATGTTCATGACCCAAACAAGAGGCCCCATACTGAAAATAACGGCCTAAAATCGTATTACACTAAGTTACCCGTTCAAAGCTTGAAAGGGCAAGAATTTTTGCCCTCTGGAGAAGGCTTACGGACCGTAACGGTCGACCCTTACGGTCCGTAAGGGATGCCCAGATGTGGAAATTCGATCAGCTGGCTGTTTTGAGCATGTAACCGACTTATGGAGATATTTTTCACTTCCATGCGCGTCCCCTACTAATTTTAGGGCTTAGGGACATGTGTTAACGATCAGGGATCACTCCTAGAGTTGGTTGTCATCATCATAATGGATCAAGAACACTATAAATAGCCCCATTGTTGCAAGACTTAATCACTCATTCATTCCTTCATCTTCTGATCATTTCTGGAGCTCAAGACCTCCTTCTAAGCTTCCCTAATCGTGCATAGGACCTTGGTAAGTCTACTTAACCTTCCCTAACCATGTTTTGCTTAGTTATTAGCTTAAAAGTCAAACCGTCGTAATTAACGGTTGACTTATCGATTAATCAATAATGGTCCAGTGATTAGCCGAATTGAAGGTAGTTATAAGTTGGTAATTATGTGGGCAATAAACCTTTAAAAGGGCACCCCCAGATTCCCATTCTAACTAGATCAAATGTCGGGTCAAACGTAATCCAAAGAAGTCAACAGAAACATAATCTTTGAATTAACGCATAATTTGCAATGTAGAAGGCATGTAACCTATTTTATCACTTATACAACTTGGTAATAAGTATAAGAACTGATCTAAGCTTGTTTGATCCGATAATTTTCTGTTTAGACCCGGTTCGGAACCGAAAGTCGCAAAACTTTGACTTTTGCTTTGACTTCAGTTCTGACCCGAATTAGATAGGTTTAGAAATGCCTTAGGGCTTCCTTAGGACCAGGTTACATGTTGGTATAACCCTCTGTGCTTGGTTCGTTGATTGCCCCATTCGTTTACGCGTTTCCGTTAATTGCCTAATGTTGACCAATATGCCCTTTTCACCATAAAACGTGATTTCTAAAAATGTAAAAGAGTAGAAACCTTAGTTAATGAATTATAAACTTGTACCCAAAATTTGACATCAGTTTGAGGTGTAGATTGAGAGTTATGCTCATTAGCGTAATTAGAAAGCTTTTTAGTGATTAAACGGCATAATTAGCATATAGCCTATTTAAGCCCACTTTTTGGTATCAAACTTTTTACCCCCTGATGTAATATAATATTTTGGGATTTTTGAAGATTTTTAATTAATTTTAGGCTGAGCATAACTTAGAGTTATAAGCTTGATTCGGTAATTGTCGGTTTTGGCCTTTTGGGCTATAAAATGAGTTTTACATATCTTTTTGACCCCAAAACTTTTGCTACTGATTTTATATGATAAATAAATTATTTTAAACCTTCTGGAATAATAAAAATATCAGCTTTCTATATAGAACCCGGAAATGGCTCTAAATCGCCTATTTAAGCGTTTTTAACGCATAGTATGTACTAAAACTATTTTAAACATATAAGGGTTGATACCTACTGATATTTTAGGTAAATTATGATATTTTAATAGTAAGCAAAAATTGTTTAACTCAGATATCAGTTTTGACCTTTTTGGCTTAAGTGAAATTACCAAAATGCCCTGTTTAAGCATAGTATGGTTATAATTAGTAAGTTTCACATATAGGCTATACCCTACTGTTATAAATTAGTGAATTAAGTATTTTTGCTGATTATATCAGACCTGTAACTCAGGTTATTGTTCCAACTCTTTTATAACCTTGTAAATGACCAAAATACCCCTACGGGGCTTAAATTGAGATTAAACTCGTTTTGGGCATAATGGAAGGTATCCTACTGATATCACAACATATTTAAGGCATATTAACTTAGGAAACCTGCATATGATTCTTTTGGTTACTCGTTATGCACATTTCGCGTTCGGATCGGCTTATGTAACTAGTTTGCATATATTAGCCGAAAGGGGTCAAACCATATCATTTTTGTCTCAAAATTTAGAGTGTGTTTAAGTTACCCATATTAAACAAGCAAACAAGCTTGTCGGGTCAAAACCACATTCTAAACCGGTTTTCGCTTATCATGCGTTTGAACCGTATTTTCCTTTGAAAGCTACCCGGTCAAAGTCAAGGCTTATTTAAAGACCCGTTAGGATTCTAATAGGTTATTAAAAACCTTCGTTCCAGATTAGGAGCCCAGTAAAAGCTATCTGTACTTGCTGAATTGATATACGGCTGGGATTGAATTTATATTTAGCTCAGCTAAATACTCTTAACTTATTTTCCCTATACGGGCTTGGGATACGGTATTATAATAATACCGCTTGGTCGGGTATTGAATGTTTAATCGGATTGTGATTAAATTAATAAGGTAACCCGCTTTAATCTGTATTGTTTGAAATAAAAGCCTTTAGGAGTTAATGACCATGTCCCGAATATCCTTGACATCATTGTGTTATAAAATGGCCACGCCTTATGCACGAGGTGTAGGCATACACCTGACAGTGCATAAGGGAAACGGTATCTCACTCTCTTGTGGGCCTATACTTGTGGCGTGTCTGTTAATCTTGACTCGGTTTCTACATCGGGCCCTGAACGTACAACGAACATGTAAATCTGTATACAAGATTATTTTCATATAATTGTTCCAAGTTATAAAAGATATTTTTCTGCCTGGTGCATTCAAATCAATTTTCTTAAACTCTTTTTAAAATGAGTCGGTTAATTGTATTTACCAGTGTAAACTGACGTATTTTCCAAAAAGGTTAAGTGACAGGTACTGAACGTAATTAGCTGGAAGCTCAGGGCGTTAATAAGGAATCTTGCAAGTTCTAGGCATCTAAAGTCTGTTGAACAATATTTATGTTTTAAGATCCGCCTGTGGATCCTTTACTTTCCGTTGTAATACTTTGATATTACTTTATATTCGGATTGTAATATATTTATCTTTTGCTTCCCCTGTGCATTTATATATTGTGTTGTTTGACTATGATGATATCAACTACGTCACGATACTCCCCACCAGGCCCACCAGTAATACGTGGAAATATAGGGGTGTGACAGGTTGGTATTAGAGCCAACACTGAGTGAATTAAACGCTAGCCTTTTATGTTTAATCTCAGTTACACAGTTGCACATTCTTGAGTCTAGACAAGAACATAGGACTAATCCTAATTCGGTTTATTCTGTCCTTATTTGTTTCCTTTGTTATTTTTCTGATTAGCCCTTGCATGGGCAAGTCATTTGCTATTAGAAGTCCTGTTTAGGGCAACCATATACTTGTTTAAATTTTAATGGAACGATTATATTTAAAATATCATTCCTCTATTGTAAGATCTACCATTATGATAAAATGGCAAAATCTAAAAAGGACAAGACCTAGCCATATGTCACGTTAAGACAGGGCCAAGATGGTAGTTCCACAATTAGATTCAGATCCTTGTTAACCTTTCAATGTAGGATTGTTCTGCGTTAAATATTAAAAAGAATCTAAAGGATAAAACCTAGCCTAAATGTCATTGCAGACATGGCCAAGATGGTAAAATTTATTTAAAAGATTCAAAATTAAACATCTGAAAGCATATTAACATGCTTGACAAAATGTGGTACAATAAAATCACATAAGTCATTTTTAAAGGGGTTATTCTAAATTCCCTTATTTATATAATCATCCCTTAAGGATGAATTGCCCACGGGCTATACTTAACGTCCTCTGGACTAAAGACAGTGGTAGCCTACAACTCCCTGTTAAGAAAATGTAATGAACTTTAATTCAAACCTTAATGCCTCGATTCCGTAAAATCAAGGCTTATAAAATAAACTTGTCTACGTGACTAGGCTTTTGTGCTATTATTAACTTATAATTTAGGATTATGATAAAGATCCTGAACAATTATATATTTAGCAAATTAACTAAAATGTGTATTAAAAACATGGTTAATAGATCGTCAAGGACGATGGTACTGTTTGGGCTTCTAAAATAAACCTTGCCCGTATTTTTCTTTTTTTAGTAATTAAGACTACATGGCTGACTCTGACGAGATCAACAGTCATCCCCTGGAGAATAATGAGAATGATAAGATTAATATAACCAGACGAGAGCTTCGTACACTAATTGATACAGCTGTATCTAAAGCTGTAGAGGAGCAATTTAGGGAGTATAGTGGGACGCATAGTAAAGCCTCGTCTGTACCCCACTCTAAGTCTGTCCCTAAAACTCATTCAGAAGCTCACAGCAAGCCACCCTCTAAGAAAGAGGAACCAAAGAAAGATGATGATCGACATTCATCTAGTCAACACAGTGTTCCATCCAAGAAGATAGTGTTCGATAATGAACTGCGTACCCAGTCCTGTACCTATAAATACTTTGTTTCCTGCAAACCCCGGGATTTCACTGGGGAGAAAGGGGCAATCGATTGTATGACCTGGTTGGATGAAATGGACACAGTTGTCGATATCAGCGGTTGTGCTGAGAGGGATGTAGTGAAGTATAATTCCCAATCGTTCAAGGGAGAGGCACTAGCATGGTGGAAGGCTCCCATTTAAGCTGCTGGGAAGATCCCACTTTACAACATGTCATGGGAACAGTTTGTCGCGCTCATTATGGAGAACTACTGCCCTCAACACGAGGTTGAGAGGATTGAGTCAGATTTCTTATCATTGGTTATGACAAACTTAGATTGTCAAGCTTACCTCACCAGTTTCAATACCCTGTCCAGACTGGTTCCTTACCTAGTAACACCAGAACCCAAGAGAATTGCTTGCTTCATTGGGGGTTTAGCCCCAGAAATCAAAGCCAGTGTTAAGGCTTCAAGACCTACTACATTCAGGTCAGCGGTAGATCTGTCACTATCTCTCACACTCGATGTGGTCAGAAACAAGGCTGCTAAAGCCTCTAAAGATGGAAAGCGTGGAAGGGAGGATGAGAATTCTCATCGTTCCAATAGGAAGAAAAAGAGGAACTCTAAGGATAAAAAGAGTTCCGGGTTTGAGAAAGACAACCAGTAGTTGGGTGAGAAGACCAGGTGCGAAACCTGTAGGAAATACCACCTCGGGAAATGCAGATTTGAATCTCAGCCTCTACCGTGTGGGATTTGCAAGTCTAAGGAACATAAAACCCTGGATTGCAAGAAGTTGAAAGATGCAACCTGTTATGGTTGCAACGAGAAGGGGCATATCAAGACCAACTGCCCTAGGAATCAGAAGAAGCCCGAAGAGGCCAAGAAAACAAACGCATGAGTCTTTCAGATGAACGCCCAGGAGATGGTGCAGAATGATAACTATATAGCAGGTACCTTTCCTTATCAAGAAGTTATGCATAAATTTATTTTATGCTGACACGTATGATTCTATAATGAACGATAAATGTTGAGAACTGTTGTCTCCGCCTGTTTAAGACTCCGGTCATTTAATGCGAGGTAGAAATTGGCCGATGACACTTTAGAAAATGCTCCAACAAATCTTAGATTGATATTTTATATCTATTAGGAATCACTCTTTTCTGTTATCCTTATGGCAAGCTTTCAAGGTATCCAAATTCATAACTATAATAAAGACAGATGTGACATTTTGATCCCCTGTCAAAAAGATGATGGATTAGGACCAAACCTTAAATGCCATTAATGGTCTTTTGTGACCTAGGCTAAGTATGATTGATATATATATTAAATAACGTTCATTAAGAATGTTAATGCTATATTGGCCTGTATGGTTTAATGAAACCATGGTTAGTATATAAGGCCATCAGGATGATGAACAGCAGTTGTCGGATCGCAACCAAGAAATTGATTCATTTAGTAATAGGAACCAAATCTTGAGTATGACAAACTCGGATGAGACATCAGTCAATCACGCCATTGATGATGCGACGCATGCTAATGATACTACAATTGTAAATCTTAGAATGTCCAAGGATATTCTTCAAACTATGATAAGACGCAGCTGTTGGAAAGGCTGTGAAGGAGATCGTGAAAAAGTTCAAAGAGCCGAATGCTACTTGCCCCAGATCCTTCATAAACTATAAGTATAGCAAACTTTTAAGAATCTTTCATAAGAACCATAGTTATTAAGTAAAGGGTAAAAAACTTACAGGCGAAATCATAAGAACCATTTATTCTGTTCCTGTCAGAAGCCTTCAGGCATAGAATTTTAGAGGTATCCTCTCTCTAGAGGAAGTGCATCAGCATACATAGTTGATATCTCTTTGATCTCTATCGATTGCGAATACTAGACGGTATGATAAAAGCGTCATATGAGGATTGGTGTATCTTAATATGTTCCATAGATTGCTTCCATGCCTGATCAGTATGGAGGTTTAATGCATGGGACCACAAAGATATCCCGATGGTCATATTTTACTAAATTCAACTATTGGTATTCAAAGAAGATATCCAGAATGGAATTGTCCAAGTAAATGTTCCCGATTAAGGAATTCGTGGACTTGTAACATAAATGTGCCACTTATTTGACACAAGCAATGATGGGTGAACTGGAGCCTGAGATATGGAAAATCTCCGTAACCTCCTTGTACCTTAATTTTCTCCTGAGATTACCTTGTTTGCCTTCTGAGAAGCAAGTAGAGTTAAGATTTATATCCCATTTAGGGCTGTATCATTATGCAATTTCCTAAACGGCTGGTACCGTCATTAGAGAAATCAAAAACCTGATTAAGTAAGTTTTAAATAGAGAATTCTTATAGCCTAACTCAATATTCCGAAGGTTTGATATTGTTAAATAAGAAAGACGGTTCATTTTGCTTATGCATTGTTTACTGCAACCCTAATTAGGCAACGATTAAGAAACGCCATCAGCTGCCCAGGGTCGTCGCTTTGTTCGACTAACTGTAAGGATTATCTACTCCTTTAGATTAGTTTTGAGCAGTGGTTGGAATAACCATCTTACCTTAAGATAAGCTTTTCTATAATAGTTGATATATAAGCATCAAGGCTGCTCCTTTGGAGACCTTGTATAGATGGAATGTTAAACATCTATTATTAGGACAATAGATTGGTAAGTCCAATTGTCAGGATCTGAAAGTTGCATTAGAAACAACAAATAAGATCACGCAAATTCATAATCATCTGTAAGATGCCAGTATTCGGCAGAAAATCAAGGATTAATGAAAATAGCAAACCTCCTAAATTCTTGTTAAGGAATAAGGTTCAACAAAAGATATCACCCAGTAAGGGTGTGCCAAATTTGTTAAATTATCAGGCTAGTTAAGCTCTGAATATATAGAATCATTCGAAGGAAATCGAATGTATCAAGATCAAGTAGCTTATAAGCTAAAACCTATTTAAGGAGCTTGGCGGAGCTCGCAACACATTGCACACTAGTGACTGAAGGATGTGTTTCGCCAATAAGTCAAGAAACACTATCACATGATGATATGCAGATTTATGAGGTGATAGGCGTCCTGTATCGACTGAGGATCGACAGGTTAAGAAGATCCAAAAGGATACATATACCTAATATAGGAGTCACTTTGGGAGCTTGGAAAGACTCCAGATATGTTATAGAAGTTAAGTCCATTATGCGATAAAAAGTACTTCCCTTACTTTAACAAATCTCGAGGTCGAGATTTCTTTTAAAGGGGTGAGGATGTAACACCTCAAAAATTTGTGTTCAATAAAATAACGACACGTGTCATACAAGACAAAAGTGTTAGAAACCCGGATCTCGTCAAAGATGTATGGTAGGATTTAAAGCGTCGTCATGTTAATTAAACACCTCTGAACGACCTCATTATAAATCCCAAGACCCTAATATATATTATAAACATCTGGTATACTCAAATCCGGTAAATGCTAAAAATGATTGATTCGAATTACACAAGATGGGATCCTACGAGGATGCGCACGACAACCTTCGTTTACGGCACTGTCAAAAGGATCCAATGAAGCTTTACATCATACAAAGGTGGTGTAAAATGTTCATGACCGAAACAAGAGGCCCCATACTGAAAATAACGGCCTAAAATCGTATTACACTAAGTTACCTGTTCGAAGCTTGAAAGGGCAAGAATTTTTGCCCTCTGGAGAAGGCTTACGGACCGTAAGGGTCGACCCTTATGGTCCGTAAGGGATGCCCAGATGCGGAAATTCGATCAGTTGGCTGTTTTGAGCATGTAACTGACTTATGGAGATATTTTTCACTTCCATGCGCGTCCCCTACTAATTTTAGGGCTTAGGGACATGTGTTAATGATCAGGGATCACTCCTAGAGTTGGTTGTCATCATCATAATGGATCAAGAACACTATAAATAGCCCCATTGTTGCAAGACTTGATCACTCATTCATTCCTTCATCTTCTGATCATTTCTGGAGCTCAAGACCACCTTCTAAGCTTCCCTAATCCTGCATAGGACCTTGGTAAGTCTACTTAACCTTCCCTAACCATGTTTTGCTTAGTTATTAGCTTAAAAGTCAAACCGTCATAATTAACGGTTGACTTATCGATTAATCAATAATGGTCCAGTGATTAGCCGAGTTGAAGGTAGTTATAAGTTGGTAATTATGTGGGCAATAAACCCTTAAAAGGGCACCCCCAGATTCCCACTCTAACGAGATCAAATGTCGGGTCAAACGTAATCCGAAAAAGTCAACAGAAACATAATCTTTGACTTAACGCATAATTTGCAATGTAGAAGGCATGTAACCTATTTTATCACTCATATAACTTGGTAATAAGTATAAGAACTGATCTAAGCTTGTTTGATCCGATAATTTTCTGTTTAGACCCGGTTCGGAACCGAAAGTCGCAAAACTTTGACTTTTGCTTTGACTTCAGTTCTGACCTGAATTAGATAGGTTTAGAAATGCCTTAGGGCTTCCTTAGGACCAGGTTACATGTTGGTATAACCCTCTGTGCTTGGTTCATTGATTGCCCCATTCGTTTACGCGTTTCCGTTAATTGCCTAATGTTGACCAATATGCCCTTTTCACCATAAAACGTGATTTCTAAAAATGTAAAAGAGTAGAAACCTTAGTTACTGAATTATAAACTTGTACCCAAAATTTGACATCAGTTTGAGGTGTAGATTGAGAGTTATGCTCATTAGCGTAATTAGAAAGCTTTTTAGCGATTAAACGGCATAATTAGCATATAGCCTATTTAAGCCCACTTTTTGGTATCAAACTTTTTACCCCCTGATGTAATATAATATTTTGGGTTTTTTGAATATTTTTAATTAATTTTAGGCTGAGCATAACTTAGAGTTATAAGCTTCATTCGGTAATTGTCGGTTTTGCCCTTTTGGGCTATAAAATGAGTTTTACATATCTTTTTGACCCCAAACCTTTTGCTACTGATTTTATATGATAAATAAATTATTTTAAACCTTCTGGAATAATAAAAATACCAGCTTTCTATATAGAAATGGCTCTAAATCGCCTATTTAAGCGTTTTTGACGCATAGTATGTACTAAAACTATTTTAAACATATAAGGGTTGATACCTACTGATATTTTAGGTAAATTATGATATTTTAACAGTAAGCAAAAGTTGTTTAACTCAGATATCAGTTTTGACCTTTTTGGCTTAAGTGAAATTACCAAAATGCCGTTTTTAAGCATAGTATGGTTATAATTAGTAAGTTTCACATATAGGCTATACCCTACTGTTATAAATTAGTGAATTAAGTATTTTTGCTGATTATATCAGACCTGTTACTCAGGTTATTGTTCCAACTCTTTTATAACCTTATAAAATGACCAAAATACCCCTACGGGGCCTAAATTGAGATTAAACTCATTTTGGGCATAATGGAAGGTATCCTACTGATATCACAACATATTTAAGGCATATTAACTTAGGAAACATGCATATGATTCTTTTGGTTACTCGTTACGCACTTTTCGCGTTCGGATCGGCTTATGTAACTAGTTTACGTATATTAGCCGAAACGGGTCAAACCATATCATTTTTGTCTCAAAATTTAGAGTGTATTTAAGTTACCCATATTAAAAAAGCATACAAGCTTGTCGGGTCAAAACCACATTCTAAACCGGTTTTCGCTTATCATGCGTTTGAACCGTATTTTCCTTTGAAAGCTAACCGGTCAAAGTCAAGGCTTAATTAAAGACCCGTTAGGATTCTAATAGGTTATTAAAAACCTTCGTTCCAGATTAGGAGCCCAGTAAAAGCTATATGTACTTGCTGAATTGATATACGGCTGGGATTGAATTTATATTTAGCTCAGGTAAATACTCTTAACTTATTTTCTCTATACGGGCTTGGGATACGGTATTATAATAATACCGCTTGGTCGGGTATTGAATGTTTAATCGGATTGTGATTAAATTATTGAGGTAACCCGCTTTAATCTGTATTGTTTGAAATAAAAGCCTTTAGGAGTTAATGACCATGTCCCGGATATCCTTGACATCATTGTGTTATAAAATGGCCACGCCTTATGCACGAGGTGTAGGCATACACCTGACAGTGCATAAGGGAAACGGTATCTCACTCTCTTGTGGGCCTATACTTGTGGCATGTCTGTTAATCTTGACTCGGTTTCTACATCGGGCCCTGAATGTACAACGAACATGTAAATCTGTATACAAGATTATTTTCATATAATTGTCCCAAGTTATAAAAGATATTTTTGTGCCAGGTACATTCAAATCAATTTTCTTAAACTCTTTTTAAAATGAGTCAGTTAATTGTATTTACCAGTGTAAACTGACGTATTTTCCAAAAAGGTTAAGTGACAGGTACTGAACGTAATTGGCTGGAAGCTCAGGGCGTTAATAAGGAATCTTGCAAGTTCTAGGCTTCTAAAGTCTGTTGAACAATATTTATGTTTTAAGATCCGCTTGTGGATCCTTTACTTTCCGTTGTAATATTACTTTATATTCGGATTGTAATATATTTATCTTTTGCTTCCGCTGTGCATTTATATATTGTGTTGTTTGACTATGATGATATCAACTACGTCACGATACTCCCCACCGGGCCCACCGGTAATACGTAGAAATATCAGGGTGTGACAGTTCGCTCTGACCGTCCGTTTGCGGATGGAAGGCCGTGCTTAGATCTAGCTGAGATCCAAAGGCCTCCTGGTAGGATTGCCAGATCCTTGAGACAAAACGACCATCTCTATCTGAAATAATCGAGATAGGCACTCCATGAAGTGCCACAATTTCTTTCAGGTACAGCTCAGCAAGCTTTCCAGTGCTATCCTTGCCACACCCTGACTTTTGCGAAAGCGTGATTATGGTGTGACTTTCTTAATATCATTACATTCAGTCATAACATCAACTAAATGATAAAACCATAGATTCGTCATCCATTAAATAAGTTTAAAACATAACAGCATTGTTTTAAAAAAACGTAGTCTTCAAATTCAAGTTTTACAACCATACAAATTGTTTATGAGTTCACTAAGAACTCATCAAAAGATATTAAATAACGCCAAGCTTTGGAAGACATGTCTCGTCCAGGAATAAGACACACTGTCCAAACCCAAAGACCATGGATGACATCTTTATTCCTATCGCAGCATAAAACTTCTAACGCCTGCCACATCCACTTACTAATTCCCTGAAATACATGTAGTTTGAAAACATCAACAAAAGTTGAGCGAGTTCATGTGTTTGTTCGTATGTACGTATAAACCTTTGAAATCGTTGTAAGTATGTATGTAAGTTTGTAAATCCCGGTATGAAAGCAACAAGGAAAAACAAATCACCAATGGTTTGCAAGGCCATTGATATGTGTGAAGTGATGCAGGAAAACTCAAACCTAGCAAAATTTGTCAGTAAGACATAGTCATCACATGGCTCATTCGGCGTGCGCATGGGTGGGGCTCGCTACACCCGAATAGATCTATCACTCATGTCCCTCGGTCCTACAACGAGGATTAATGGCCTTAAGTGTTATACCCACCACTCACATGATCTAGCAGTACCTTTCCTTTGCTAACCATACCAAATGTAATCGTATGTAAAAAGTTTGTAACATGTATTTCACCCCCAAAGTTATAAAACTGAAAACAGTTAGAAGAAAAGAGGGTCAAGAACTCACAGTCTTGCATCTTCGGTACTCGTAACTCACGTTCCTTCAGCAAACACGACTACCTACAATGTACTAGTGTCTATTAGACGGACAGGTCGTGCCTTGTCTTTGTATTAATGTTTCTGAGTTACGTTTCTTTCATGTCTTCAATATTATTCCAGGTTATAATTACTTGTTAAAATAATAAATATTTTAACTTAAATTATGTTTAGTTTCGGAATAATGGTTAAACAATATTTTTGTAATGATACTTCTCAAGTATTTATGTTCGTATTTCCTTCCCAAGGATGGGGGTATTTCATACATGTGTATTCGTACTCTTGTATTTTGCCATGTATCGGTGTAGTATTCTGACGTGTTTCATCTTTAATAAGTATCCAATATATATATTTCTAAAATATATATTTCAAGAAGTATTTCTTAAAAAAATTATTCCTCGTTTTTCTTTTGGCAAAAATGTTTGTAGTTTCAAAACAATATATTTTCAAGTCTCACTTAGAAAATATTTATAAACTTATTTTATCCCAAAAATAATGTATTTCAAGTTTATCCAAGAAAATATATATTTTTCCCAAAAATATTATATTTCTTAATAATTCCAAGAAAACATATATATTTTTAATCACCAAAAATTATATATTTCCTTCTTGTCAAAATATGATATAACTTTGTGAAAATTGTGAAAATCCCATTTTCATTCTTTTGGTGTCCCAAATATTATTTACCAAAAATATACTTATAAACATATTTTCCGGAATATTTGGTAAGTTACGTTTCTTGTTCGGTTTCACAACATTATGTGTGTAACTTGTATATTCGTTACATGAGATTTTTGGTAATATTTTGGATTGTAATCCTTGGTATTTTGATGTGTTACATTATTTCAACTCCTAAAATAATATAACTATCACACAAAGTATACAAATATTCACACACGTCATGTCTTTAATATATATATATATATTCTAAATATATATATTTATCCATTTTATTTCTGAAACCAACCTCCAATATTTGTATTTTTGTAGCAAAATTATGGCAAGGTTTATATTGAAAACTCATGGTCAAAATACACTTGTAAATACTTGTTTGAAAATATTTTTTAAGTGTTTATATTTTTAGAAAATTTTGCCATAGTTTCCCCTAAAAATAGAGGTGTCCACGCTATTAAGGCATATCATTTTCTTTCTAAAATCATCATAAACAATCGACAACTCAATCCACACTTACCAAGTGCCAAAATATTGCAATTTATATAGCAACATGAACTTGAACTTTTATAAAAACTTGTAGTAACTTACTAGTGTTTTTACTAAGCTGAGTTACCCTTCAAAGTGTGGTTATTTGTTTAATATCATCATTCTTGAAGATTTTAGGTCTTTACAACTTCCAAACACATTTTCTAAAAATATATCTTCTTGAATTTTTCTTGTTAACAATGTATTTTTAGACTTGTTTCACCACTAGAAACATGTTTAGTTTCTTTAAAATCCATGCTTGGATAAATCTTGTGATTTCACTTAGTTTCTTGAGAAATCTAGTTTTTAAATCATCCAAGTTTATGACTAGTAACATGCTACATACTTTATTATTCACAAAATCACTTTCAGGTTCATGTGAAACATAAAGTATGATGATCTTGGTCTTTCACAAGATCACCACCTTAACTTACTAGATCATGTGTTTAATCACAATCTGGTAGGTTCCATATGATGTCTAACATCATAACACAAATAATCAATCATCAAGAAGCAAAATAACACCAATCAACATGTATTCTTATGGTTTTTAAGCTTATGTTAAAGGTTCATCTTCATGTTCATTAGAGTTCTTTATGAATATCAACATACATAATCTTTTAACCTACTAAATAAGATGTAAATTCAAGTAACAAGAAGCTTACTACTAGCACAAGGGCTAGGGAAGAACACTAGAAGATGAAGGTGACAAAAGTGATGGATAAAAGCAATTGGAAGAGGCCCTTGAAGATCCACAAGCTTCACACTTCTTAAGACACTTTCTAGCACCTTTGTGAGTGTATGGAATGAATGAAGATTGGATGAAGATGGTGGTGGTGTGGTGAGTTATGTTCGGCCGAGAGGGAGAAGGGAGGAAGGAGGGAGATGGTGTGTGAAGTGTGTGTGAGATAATGAGAGCTTATTCATCTTATAACCATATTTAGACTTTAACCAATGGATAACATGTCTACTAAGTACAATACAAGATATCTTACTAAATCTCATAAGATCAAGGAAATCAAGGGAGATCAAGGTGTGGGGTCACCTTCGTGATCGTCCACCATGGGGGGGGGGGTGTATAGGGTTGGGTTGTAATGGGTGTTTAAGTGAACTAGTTGAAATCCATGTATAGTGTTTAGTGTTTAAGTTAATATGGTGTTATATAGTGTGTTAGGGTGTTCGGGGATCATAACTAGCTCAGAGATATTAAAACAATGCTTCTAGTATAATTTTGGTGTTTCGGGTAGTGTCCGGTTGTTCGGTTAGATACCGGTCCGTTAAAGTGCTAAATTATACCGTTTAGTGTTCGTTATGTACCCTTTTGTGACACTTTTAATTCCCGACACTTAGGAAAGCATTCAGGACCATTTAATCATATTTCTGCATAATATTAGTATGTTAAAATGCTGATTTTTGCTGAATTGTGCTGAATTCAGCACTTTGGGTGAGTTTTAGGCACTTTCCGGCACTTAAACTATCACCTAGAAATGCAGTTTTGTGATCCTCACTTTCCTACACACTACACTAGTGTAATACTTGGTTTTTGGATCGTTCTGTGTCTCATTGTATTGTCTGTCTATGTACTGAGTCTCGTCAGCATTTTTCTGAGTTATCCGCTAACTGTGCTAACTGTGTTTTGTGCATCATTCTTGTCAATAAAGTTTGTATGCAGCCAATGATATGTCATTTGCAATATGTGATGCACATGTAAGTATAATGCAGTAATCAGAAAGCAGTTCAATTCATTAATTGTAATTCAGCACAGTCATTAAACATTAATCAAGATTAATTAATTGTATGGATGTATGCAAATTTGGCAGTTGTCACATTCTCCCCCTGTTAAGAAAATTTCGTCCTCGAAATTTTTACTACCTTATCTCCTTAGGGTTACATTATGCGTGTATGTATATGAATAATACTGAGGTAGGTAACCACAAACCCGAATCAAAACTCATTCGAATCAGGTGAATCTAAGGACATCCTATTATGTAAGAATCCAATGGTTAAAAGGTGTGTCTCTCAGAATTTGATGTTCAAGGACACAAGATGTATAGATGTATAATCTAGCGTAACTTAGTTAACAGAGGTGCAACAGAGGAGTTTTGGCCAATAGATTTTCAAACAATCGGTCACAATATGCAAACGAGTTTCCAAAAACCATAGCATCCGCTATATGAACTCAAAATCAACAACTCGAATACGATAGTAAGATGAAAATGATTTGTCATATTTTGAATAAATAAATGGTAAGGATTAGTGTGTTGTCATTCTTGAATTGCGAAAATACACCGAATGAAATACAAGCGAATCTGGTGTATCATTTGTCTTAATTCGTAGTTGCATTAGGAATGTTTAAATGACAAGTCAAACAAAAGTATGTGTTGTTTCGTGTGAGACGATTGGCCGTGATTAGCACAAGCTACAAATTTGTAATGACACCACAGAGTGTCGTAATTGACATATTTCAAAAATAGCAGTGACCGAACAAGTTCACCGTGTTTGTAATCAAATGAAAGTGTACTGAAACAATATGAAGATTTGATTTACACAGTTTCATAGGGTTTTCAATTGAATACGGAACATCAAAGAACCACTGTTTCCGATCGAAGATGAAAAAGTAATAAGTACCGCAAGGCATTCGATCGACCATGAAAGAATCATTAGGAGGTATACCGTGACATGAAATGAATCTATGTACCATTGTCATAACACGCAATTGTGTTGAGACCGCTTTAACCGTGATAAATAAAAATGGATTTAGAGCAAGTCAATAAATAAACAATTAAATCCGTGTATGAGGTGTGTAACCAAATTAGCGCAAGCTTCAATCTAATGAAAAACATCACCACAAGGTGTCAAAATCAGCAAACGACTTAATGGAGTTGTAAACCAAACAAGTCTACTATGTCTTGGAACAAGTGAAAATCTTCGCAAAACTGAATTCGAATATGATGCTCTCAATACATCATATGGTGCCTTGAATTGAATATGCGAAATAGATAAGTTCAAGCAATTGAACTTGGTTTCAGCGCAATCTGACAATAAACGTATGTATCGATAAGGGAATCAGCATGGTTACGAAGATAAACCATGAATGTAACTTGAAAGAAAAGAAGTTTCAAGAAAGTGTGTTGACTCGATAGCAAGGGAGCCAACAATTACAATAATGTAGATTATTCGAATCATAAACAAATAGTTAGCTTTAGCAAAATAATATTTGATCTCCAATGAAGCGTTTATTCGAAACGAAACCTCATGCATAGCAAATGGTGCATGCGTAACATATAAGTTTCCAAGTAATGAAACAATGAGTATTTACTAAAATGAAGAAATGACCAAGTATCGAAGCAAATGTGTGTTCGCTCTCAGCGAAGAAAAATTAACGTGATGCAACTACCATTAAGGGGAGTAGAGATGCAAACATCTACTCGCTAGAAGCAAAAGTGAAGATTTCAACAAAAGAAATTTGAGTACCTTCTGTTTGGTTAACTGAAATAGCATATATGTCAGGATAATGGGGTTTGCTTGAGTTAACAGGTGTGGTTCCTAAGCAACAACCTTTACGAGTTTGGACCTGGGTTCCCAAAGGTCCTAAGTACATGTTTTCTAGATTCTCAAAGTTTCGTATTCTGTGTAAATCCGTTTTGTGCATTGTGTAGGGAACAAAATTTTTGTGTATGTTTAAAACAAGTTATTGTCCCACAATTTCCCCGGTATACTTTCTTCCTGAATTTACAGCAAATGACACTCGATCATCGATCAGTCATGAAATAGTAGTTGGATCCTCACAGTTAGTTAAATAATTCGTTAATCCTCAGCAAAAGTTACCGACTCTGTTTGGTTAGCTCGTTCGGCTCTTGGTAGTTGATGCTCATTTGAAAATCACCGTCCTTCTTCTTGACGAGCAGAACTAGGGTTACTCAAAATGGGAAACCTGGTCTGTTAGCTTCCTTCTCTAGCAACTCCTGAAGCTATACCGACAATCCTTGCATCTCCGAAGGTGTAAGTCGCTAAGGTGCATTGACTGCATGCGCGGCGCCTGGAATCAAATTGATGCGAAATTCGACTTGTCGTTGAGGAGATAATTTTGGCAAGTCTTCAGGGAAGACTTCAGGGTATTCCCTTATTACAGGGATATCTTCGTGTTTTGGTTCTTAGGCTCCCTTGTCCACGAAATGAGCCATGAAAACAACACATCCTTTACGCAACAACTTTCGTGCCTTCAAGCAATTAGTAATTTGTAGCGGCGTATCCTGCTTCATGAGTCACGATCGTTTCTTTGTTCGCCATCGGGATGCGGATATCAATCTCCGCTCGATCGCTCGACAACCAATCCATCCCAATTACCTCGTCGAAGCTTCCCAACTCAACTGGCAGTAGATCAAGCGTAAACTCACGCTCTCCGGGTTCTATCTTGCTGTTTCCAATTACTTCGTTGGCTTCCACTAGCTTCCCATTAGCTAGTTCTATCAAGTACGGGTTACCTAACTTACTTGCTACTGTACCAAGTATACTCTCAAACTCTAGAGATGCGAAGCTAAAATTTTGCAACAGTATCTAGCAGCACAGATGCATACTGTTGACTAATATGGGACGTACCGATACCCACGCTTGGATTCCTAGTGTGTCTCCCTAGCTCCGGTGTTGAGCTTTCATCCTTGTGCCTGATTGTTCTTAGGGCAATATTTTCTGAAATGCATTTTGCTTCCACAGTTAAAACAACCTTGAGTACGTTGTTGTTTGTCACTTGTCCTGCCCTGATAATTGTCGTTGTCGTTGTTTCCTCCATGATTCTCGCTACCATCTTGGCCTCCATTTCTACGTTCAGTATCTTGCCTACAAGTCTCCTTGACATGCCCCACTTTGCCACAGTTTTCACATTTTCCATATCTGCATCGCTCGATATGATAACGTCGACAATTGTCGCACTTAGGTAGGATACCCATGTAGTCTTTTCCCTTTTTGGCCCTATTCTTGCTATTCACCCGAGTACCCTTCTTGAAGTTTACGAACTTTCTCTTGTTGTCTCCAGATGACTCTACAGGAGTCTCCTTTTCCTCTTCCGAAGTGGAAAATTTTCCTAGTCTAACCGCTTCTTCAGTGAGCGCCACACTTATGTCGATAGCATCGCTGATTGTTGGAGGTTTAGATGTTGTCACCAGGCTTAGAATCTGAGGTGCCAATCCCCCGATGAAGCGTTCAATCTTTCTAGATTCTGTTTCCACCAAACGCGAAGCAACTTGTGATAAATCGTGAAATCTCTGCACATACTTAGTTATCTTTGGACCTTCCATTTTCAAGTTCCATAGTTCATTCTCCAACTTCTGGGCTTCTGCCCTAGAGCAATATCTTTTACGCATCAATTCTTTCAATTCGTCCCTCGTCACAGCATGCGCAGCAGTCTCACCCAACGTCTGAACCTGAAGGTTCCACCACGACAGAGCCCCATCCAGAAATAGTCGAGCTATGTACGTGACCTGATGTTCGGGGGCTCATTTACTTAATCGTAAAACATAATCCGTCTTCTCAACCCAACGTACAAAAGCTATGGCACCCCCAGTGCCGTCGAAGTCTCGAGGTTTATAGCTTAAGAATTGCTTGTAGGTGCAGCCTGCGACATCATTCACATAAGGCATTAGCAAAGCACCCTTGGAAATATCCAAATGTTTTGTAATGAGTCTTAAATGACTAAACATTACCGTTGGGTGGGTTATTTCTTGTTGTACCTCCGCTGCGTTCGGAGCGAAGGGCCTCGTGCTGTGCAATGGCCTGTGAGATGCGCTCTTGTAGTTCTGCCGCTGTCGACGGCAGAGGGTTGTTGGCATCATTGTTCCCTTGTATCGACATATTCTAAGAAGAATTTGGATTGGTCAGGTCTCATTTGTTCAGGGAGTGCATATAGTTGTTTAGGGATCATATGTGCATACACATAATAGATTATCATATCATCCAATCAAGCAATAGCATAATCATAGCATAACCAAGTAATTTGGGAATTATGTTTAATGAGAGCATAGTAAGCGAGCACGTAGCATTATAATTATAGCACACATATGCAGATCAACAACGTGCTTAACGAAGACATAGAGACTGAGCTTTCATTAGTCATTGACCACAAAGTATCGTTGCATGTTTAATGACGATTGGGCTTTCATTATTCTCCGACCACAATTACATTGTCTACAAAGTGTATCACATCAAAGGGACACAGGGTCACCCTACCCTTGTTCAATAAGTCTATCAGTGTATCAAAATCAGGTGGTCAAAAGTGGTCTTCAAGAGTCTCCACAATCTCGGCTCATTAGTAGCGTCTTTACCCCAAAGTAATGCAATCCGCATAAAACCAAAAACCAACTATACTGGTGACTAAGGTGGAGGAGGGAAGAAAAGCAAACTGCTAACATGCGCGAACTCCTCCTCGAGCTTGTATTCACGTCGAAGTAATTAACTGATCTGCTGCTCGATAGTAAAGAAACGAGCATCGAAACCTGGGTAAGATGTAAGAGCAGCAGGTAATAGTGCAGAAGGAGACGGTGATGAATGTGGAGGATCAAAGTATACTGGCAATAGACAGTAGCAATAGACAGTATCAGCTCAAGCTCCAAAACTCTGCGATTCATATCCTCCCACTGTAGCTGATGTGACAGGAGCAACTCATTCCGTGTGTAGCCTCCATAATGTGAGGGATGGTAGGGGTCTGAAATCAGCATAGTGTATGGTAGGAACCATCGGAATGGCTCATCCATCGGTGAAGTATTGGGAGGAGCAAATGGTGCGGCCTGTGAGGTCGGAGTAAATGCTGCTGTAGCAAAAGGATCGTCATGCGGGTGCTGACCTGGAGTACCTTCCCGGGGTGCGGGTATGTCCTGAAAGAAAGCGATAGGCATGTTGGTGCAATGGACGCCGGTCTCCATAGGGGAAAAGGAGCAACATCAGCGGGTGCAGGTGCAGGAACAAATGTCCCAACAAAAGAGAGGATCATCAGGTGCAGGTACTGGGTCAGGTATAAGGGGTGCAATGTCTGGTAAACCAAAAGAAATAGGGTCATGATTAAGCAAGGGCTTAGGATCAGCAGGTGCAATATCAGACTGACCACAAAAGGAATAGGAGCTGGCTCAGGAGCAAGCTTTGGGTCGTGTAAAGGTGTGGCATCTCGGGTAGGTGATAGTGCAACAGTCATAGCGGTGTCGTCGCCTGAGTCAGTAGTAGAAAGCTGCAATCCGGCCGTCTGTAAGGCTGCAGATGTCACAGACTCAAAAGGAGTCTGAAATCGGGTGTATACTAGAATCAGAGGATAGCTTGATAACAGGGGTCTCAAGAAGTGAAATTAGTAACAACGCTCTCGTCTAACTTTCCATTTTCATGGGCGTCATTAGGAGGGCCATCAACAAACATGTCAACGTTATCGTCAACTAATCGTCAAGTAGCCAATCTTCGGAAGGAATGTCCACAGGAGGCATCATCGAGGATCGGAGCCATGGTGTGCTCACCATCGGGATGACCAGTGATGAGGTGGTCATGAACTGAAACAAGGATGACAAGAAGGATCATCGTTAAGGAAGCCATCAGCAAGGGTAAATCATCACTAAAGTCTGGTAGCGCGAACGGTTGGAAGTCGTCCTCGTCCTTGGTCTGCATGTCAGGGTCACTCTCAGTGTCTGACGTAAATATCTCTGGCGCAGGTGCAATCTCATTATCTGTGGCGGTGGCCGTAGGGTCGTCAATGTCTGATAGCTCACTTTCTAAAGAAAGTGACATGTGTGCCGGTACATAATAATCATAGCATGTATATCCATAGTAATCACTAACACCTAGTGTAGTGCAAGCAAAGACAATTCATCATGTAATCATGTATTATTCTTCATGAAACTTTCTATCCTTCCTAGTCTCTTAGACTAAGCCACCTAGTCTTCCAGACTAACTTCCCAGTCTCTCAAACTGAACTCCCTAGTCTCTCAAACTAAACTTCCCGGTCTCCCAAACTGAATTACCCAGTCTCTCAGACTGAATCTCCTAGTTTCTCAGACTAAACTTCCTGGTCTCCCAAACTGAATTACCCAGTCTCTCAGACTGAATCATGAACATAAACTTTGAAATGTGTTTCGTGTCTTTTGTTTGTAACAATGTTTGTTTCCTGGATCTGGGCGTTTCGTGTATGCAATGAAACGTGTTTGTAAAAACGTTTTCGTGAGAGCCCTAATGATTGTAGTCTAGACTCGAGAAATAATCCTAGTTCACTACAATCGAGGCTCTGATACCAAGCTGTCACACCATGACTTTTGCGGAAGCGTGATTATGGTGTGACTTTCTTAATATCATTGCATTCAATCATAACATCAACTAAATGATAAAACCATAGATTCGTCATCCATTAAATAAGTTTAAAACATAACAACATTGTTTTAAAAAAACGTAGTCTTCAAATTCAAGTTTTACAACCATACAAATTGTTTTTGAGTTCACTAAGAACTCATCAAAAGATATTAAATAACGCCAAGGTTTGGAAGATATGTCTCGTCCAGGAATAAGACACACTGTCCAAACCCAAAGACCATGGATGACATCTTTATTCCTATCGCAGCATAAAACTTCCAACGCCCGCCAGATCCACTTACTAATTCCCTGAAATACATGTAGTTTGAAAACATCAACAAAAGTTGAGCGAGTTCATGTGTTTATTCGTATGTACGTATAAACCTTTGAAATCATTGTAAGTATGTATGTAAGTTTGTAAATCCCGGTATGAAAGCAACAAGGAAAAACAGATCACCAATGGTTTGCAAGGCCATTGATATGTGTGAAGTGATGCAGGAAAACTCAAACCTAGCAAACTTTGTCAGTAAGACATAGTCACCACATGGCTCATTCGGCGTGCGCATGGGTGGGGCTCGCTACACCCGAATAGATCTATCACTCATGTCCCTCGGTCCTACAACGAGGATTAATGGCCTTAAGTGTCATACCCACCACTCACATGATCTAGCAGTACCTTTCCTTAGCTAACCATACCAAATGTAATCGTATGTAAACAGTTTGTAACATGTATTTCACCCCCAAAGTTATAAATCTGAAAACAGTTAAAAGAAAAAGGGGTCATGAACTCACAGTCTTGCGTCTTCGGTACTCGCAACTCACGTTCCTTCAGCAAACACGACTACCTACAATGTACTAGTGTCTATTAGACGGACGGGCCGTGCCTTGTCTTTGTATTAATGTTTCTGTGTTACGTTTCTTTCATGTCTTCAATATTATTCCAGGTTATAATTACTTGTTAAAATAATAAATATTTTAACTTAAATTATGTTTAGTTTCGGAATAATGGTTAAACAATATTTTTGTAATGATACTTCTCAAGTATTTATGTTCGTATTTCCTTCCCAAGGATGGGGGTATCTCTTACATGTGTATTCGTACTCTTGTATTTTGCCATGTATCGGTGTCGTATTCTGACGTGTTTTATCTTTAATAAGTATCCAATATATATATTCCTAAAATATATATTTCAAGAAGTATTTCTTAGAAAAATTATTCCTAATTTTTCTTTTGGCAAAAATGTTTGTAGTTTCAAAACAATATATTTTCAACTCTCATGTAGAAAATATTTATAAACTTACTTTATCCCAAAAATAATGTATTTCAAGTTTATCCAAGAAAATATATATTTTTCCCAAAAATATTATATTTCTTAATAATTCCAAGAAAACATATATATTTTTAATCACCAAAAATTATATATTTCCTTCTTGTCAAAATATGATATAACTTTGTGAAAATTATGAAAATCCCATTTTCATTATTTTGGTGTCCCAAATATTATTTACCAAAAATATACTTATAAACGTATTTTCCAGAATATTTGATAAGTTACGTTTCTTGTTCGGTTTCACAATATTATGTGTGTAACTTGTATATTCGTTCCATGAGATTTTTGGTAATATTTTGGATTGTAATCCTTGGTATTTTGATGTGTTAGATTATTTCAACTCCTAAAATAATATAACTATCACACAAAGTATATAAATATTCACACACGTCATGTCTTCAATATATAATGGGTGTTTAAGTGAACTAGTTGAAATCCAAGTATAGTGTTTAGTGTTTAAGTTAATATGGTGTTATATAGTGTGTTAGGGTATTCGGGGATCATAACTAGCTCAGAGATATTAAAACAATGCTTCTAGTATAATTTTGGTGTTTCGGGTAGTGTCCGGTTGTTCGGTTAGATACCGGTCCGTTAAAGTGCTAAATTATACTGTTTAGTGTTCGTTATGTACCCTTTTGTGACACTTTTAATTCCTGACACTTAGGAAAGCATTCAGGACCATTTAGTCATATTTCTGCGTAATATTAGTATGTTAAAATGCTGATTTTTGCTGAATTGTGCTGAATTCAGCACTTTGGGTGAGTTTTAGACACTTTCCGGCACTTAAACTATCACCTAGAAATGCAGCTTTGTGATCCTCACTTTCCTACACACTACACTAGTGTAATACTTGGTTTCTGGCTCGTTCTGTGTCTCATTGTATTGTCTGTCTATGTGCTGAGTCCCGTCAGCATTTTTCTGAGTTATCCGCTAACTGTGCTAACTGTGTTTTGTGCATCATTCTTGACAATAAACTTTGTATGCAGTCAATGATATGTCATTTGCAATATGTGATGCACATGTAAGTATAATGCAGTAATCAGAAAGCTGTTCAAGTCATTAACTGTAATTCAGCACAGTCATTAAACATTAATTAAGATTAATTAATTGTACGGATGTATGCAAATTTGGCAGTTGTCACAATCCTTCTCTCGGATCGGTAGGAAATGCGCAGACTTCGTCAATCGATCAACTAGTTACATAAACTAGTTACATTAGCTTAACCATTTGCATATAAGCGATATCGGGTAACCGGATGAGTTATAAACAAGTTCTATATGCCAATATACTTTAAATATGTTGTAACATCAGTAGGTTATCAACTTACATGACCATGGTGGTTTTAAAATCAAAATATGCACCATAAGGGCATTTTAGTCATTATGTGACATAATTTGAGACCTTGCATAAAATCTGAGTTATGATCAAGTACCTACTATGGCTTTAATTATGTTATATTATCAGTATGTAATAGATTTTGTATGATAGTTATGGTTTAAAACCATACTATGCACCAAAAGGGCGTTTTGGTCATTATATAACATAATTTACGAACTTGTATCAAAACTAAGGTTATGAACAGATTGATAATACAAAAATATGTTAATTATAATAACATATAAGTAGGTAATTCATTTTGCAAGTTAGTCATTGATTAAAACCTAGTTTTATGCAAAAATGACATTTTGGTCAAAGTTAGGCATAATATAGAAACTTGTATAAAAAATCAGAATCTGATTATGTTCATGTAGTATAACCTCAGAAGGTTATCCTACATTGTAATATGATCATAATGCAACTCAAATTCAGTAGCTAACTATGCTAAATCGGGCCAGAATCAAAGGTCAAAGCATAAGTTAAACTGCTCGACTTTCAGTTGCGAACCGACCCTAAAACTAGAAATGACGAGCCGAACATATTCATACATGTTCTAATATTAATTACAAACTGATTAGGTGTTAAAAATATGGTTTATAACATTTACAAGATCAATTTATAAAGTTTACAAAAAACTGACCTTTGACTTTTTAAATAATAAAACTTTGACCCGTCATTTGACCTAGTTAACGTGATTTTCAGGAGGTACCCTTTTGAGGGATTAAGACCTACCTAACTACGATTACGTAGTCATGGTCAACTCGAACAATGGCTGGACCATAATGGTCTAAACCAAAAGTCAAAGCAAAAATCGATTTTTGCTTGACTTTCGGTTATTAAAGCCTATAAAACGAAAATGCACTGAAAAGGAACACTTACAAGTGATCCTTGAATGATTAGAACTGAGTTGGATGCTCCTTTCAGCTAGGAACTTCCAGATGAGGGAGAAGATATGAATTGAAGAATGGTGAAAAGAAATGAGGTTGCATTCAACCTCTATTTATACTTGAATGTGATTGATAAGATCATCACAGGTGTTATGGACTAGTTTAGGATCAGTACAAGTGTCCTAAAATGTGTCAAGTGCAGCCATGGAGCTCATGGTTTCGAAAAGTGGTATTCATGCAGATTTGCTAGGAGCTCAAACAAAATTCTGACATTGGGGACCCCTTACGGACCGTAAGGGATAACCCTTTGCGGTCCGTAAGGACCTAGCGCACATAAAGAATTCCGCTTCTCTACGGACCGTAAGGCAATAGCCTTTGCGGTTCGTAACCGTCACACATCAACAAAAAAAAATAATCCTTGCGGTCCGTAAGCATCAAAGCTTATGGTCCGTAAAGGGTCACTCAGAGGCATAAGTTTTGCATGTTGATACCTTTAGTCCCTCCATGTCACACCCCTTTCTAAGGCGGAAGCAAGAGGTGTGATCATGAAAGGTTTTCATTGCATACGATTGGTAAGCATACTACATGCTCGTAAAAATAACTTCAAATGCTAAACATTACATTACTGAAAACATAGATTAAGTGTTTACATCACGAGACAACACATTGTCTGAAAGTTTACAACTTTATTTAAGTTTAAACATAAACAACATCCAGGAGCATGAGTAAGACCGCGCGCACATCCACTTTAGTTACCTGAAATACATGTAAGTTTTTGGAAAACGTCAACATAATGTTGGTGTGAATTCATGCAGTTCTTGTATTGAACGTTTGTAGACTTTGTATGAAAACATGGTATGCATTTTGTATAAATCAAGTATTTCTGTATGTATCATGTTGTTAATGGGTTGCAAGGCCATTAACATGTGACACGACATAGGAAACAATCAAACCATAGGCATTTTTCTAGTTGTCGATTCACAACGGAGACACAAAAGCACTACTCGGTACTAGTTTTCACCAAGAGTGTGGCTGCCCGAAAACCCATTAGATCTAACCTTTTGTTCTGCGGTCTTAGTATGTACACGATTAATGGTGCTTATGGTACCCTATTCGTGACACGATTTCTCGTATCATTCCTTAAAACGCATCATACTTGGTACTAGTTATCACCAAGAGTGCTTCTCGTTTTTGTATCCATCATTTCATTTGTAAACATTGTAACATTTGTACATGTATTTCACCCCCGAAGTTATAAAACTGAAAACAGTTAAAAGAAAAGGGGGAGCATGAACTCACAACTTTGCGTTCGTTGCGCCGTAAACTTCACCGGTTTTTGCTTATCTAGCGTCGTGACCTAAACGTGTTTTATTAACGTTAGTCACTAGACTTGCATCGCACAAGTAAATGTCAAAATCTTTTATCTATTTGTTCTTGTGTTAAAAATAATTTATATTTTTAACTATGTGTCTTACTTATATTATTTTCTCAACAATAAATATAAGTATCTTGTATTTTTCACCCGAATTATGTACTTTGTCCAAAACTTCATTTCATGTTCATAACTTGTCCAAGTTATTTATTCTATCAAGTAATATATTTTCATAAATATATTCTCTTGTATTTGTCTAAGCATGTTGTATGTGTATTTTCGTATTTTTACTTCTCAAGAGTATTTAGTGTATTTTCAAGTCCTAATACACTATTACATGTAATACATACTACATACACTTAGCACAAAATTTAGTGATCAATAAATATATATATTTTTCTAAAAAATATACATACTTAATATCAATTTTAATCTTGAAGAAATCATTATTTCTTAACACAAAAGTTGGGGAAACCTTGGTAAATATTTTGAGATACATTTTTAGGGAATAAGTTTCTTAAAACTTATATTTTTCTAAGTATCAAAATTTATAAAAAATTTGACATGGTTTCCCCTAAAAATGGAGGTTTCCCATGTTTTCAAAACATGTGTTTATTTTCTTTTAAATCATCATCAACATCAACATCAACAACACAATCAAGTCTTATCATAAGCCTAGATCATGTAAATCACACTACATCATGAACTTGAAGTTCTTGTAAACACTTGTAGTAACTTACCATGTTATTTAGTAGGTTTAGTTACCCGGTTATTTGTTTATAAATCACCTTCTTGGAAGGTTTAGACATTTACAACTTGTAAGATGATCTTTCTAAAAATATTTCTTTTGTATTTTTCTTGTTACACACATGTCTCTATTCTTGTTTCAACACTAAAAATATGGTTAGTTTATTTAGAAATCATGACTTTGTAAATCTCATAAATAAACTTGGTTTCTTGAGAAAATCATTTGGAAATCATCAATTTACAAGATTTGTATTTTGTTTAAATCATTTTTACATATGCAAATCATTTTCTTCATTCAACTTCATGAGGACATAAAGTATGATGATCTTGATCTTTCACAAGATCACCACTTTAACTTACTAGATCATGTGTTTAATCACAATCTAGTAGTTTCCATATGATGTCTAACATCACACACACTAGTAATCCATCAACAAGAAGCAAATCAACACAATCAACATATATTCTTATGTATTTAAGTTTATGTGAAAGATTCATGTTCATATTCTTTAGTGTTCTTGTAATTTTCACCATAATATATCTTTTAACCAATCAATATATGAAGTAATAAGAGATTATGAGGGCTCACCACTAGCAACAAGGCTAGGGAAGATTACTAGAACTTAAAGATGACAAAAGTGTTGGATAAAAGCAAATGAAGAAGGTCCTTCAAGATCCACAAGCTTCCAACTTCCTAATTCACCTTCTAGCACCTTATGTGAACCTTGGAATGGATTGAAATGGAATGAAAATGGTGGATGTATGGTGGGTGGATTGGGGCCGTAAGTGGGAGAACGGAGGAGGGAAAGATAAGGTGAAGTGTTGTAGTGTGAAGTCATGAACTTGATGTATATCTTTATAACCATACTCTCATGTTATCCTTTGGAGTTTATGCCACCCATAGTACATTACAAGATCTCTTAAACAAATCTACCAAATCTTTTAATTAAGCACATGGCCGATTTTTATTAGGATATGGAGGGGTGGTTGTAATTTTAATCATAAGGTTATCTTTTAGTACTTTGCAAAATCTCTTGTAAATCTACATAAGATTCATAATATCTAAATGGATCTAAGGAGAATCTAATGGGATCTTGGTGGATTAAGGGAAAGATTACACAAGATCAAAGGTGGGACCTCCCATGATCGTCCACTTTACGAGGGGGGGGGGGAGGGTAAAGTGTAAATTTCATTCCCTAATTACATAAGTAAGTAAGCTTTCAAGTGTAATTTTTTTAGGGGCTTGATGTGTTATTATGTTATAAGGGGTGTTATGGTGTTCGGGGACCATAACTAGCTCAGAAACATTAAAACAATGCTTCTAGTAATATTTTAATGTTCCGGGTAATGTCCGGTTGTTCGGTTAAATACCGGTTCGTTAAAGTGCTAAATTGCACCGTTTAGTGTCCTTTAAGTACCCTTTTGCAACCCTTTTAATTCCCAACACTTCGAAGGGTATTCTGGATAATAAAACATGAATTCTGCATAATATTTACATGTTAAAACTGATTTATTGCTGATTTGTGCAGAAATCTGCATTAAAAATGCGTTTCGGGGGCTTTTTAGTGTGTATTCTAGCTTCCAGAAAGTCAATATGTTAACCCTTGTATGTACTCTTGGGTTTTAATGTATTCTTGTCGTTGGACCTACACCTAGGCTCTAATTCTATTGTCTAACTGCTTTCTGCAGAATTGTTGACACAATGTGTCTTACCGGTGAGTTTACTAGTATTTCTGACGCAACGCTACTCATTAATGCATAAAGAAATACCTTGTAGTATAAAACGTGCATGAATTAAAACGGATTATTTGGATTCCCAACACATTGGTCTTTGATCCCATACCCGACGATGCGGTAATAAGATACCGTATCGTAAGCCCGTATAGGGAAAATAGGTTAAAAGTATTTACCTGGCTAAAACACGTCTTACAATGCAAGAGATATAAATAGCACAGCCGTAATCAATTAAACTAAGGTTGGTTGCAATCTATTGGAAGGCCGTAGTCTGGAACGAATGGTATAATAACCAATTAGAATGTCAACGAGTCCTATTCAAGTCGTAGACTTGAACCGGTTAACTTAAACTAACGAAAACGGTACGGTACGATACGATACGCTTGATTAAGCGATGACCGGAATAGAATGTAGTTTAAACCCAACAAGTACTAAGACTTGTATAATATGGGTAAACAATATACATTTTAGAATTTGAAGTAAAAATGATAAGAATTGACATGTTTCGGTAAACTTACGTAAACTAGTTACATAAACATATGTATATAAGCGATATCGGGTAAGCGGATGAGTTATAAACAAGTTCTATATGCCAATATACTTTAAATAAGTTGTAACATCAGTAGGTTATCAACTTACATGACCATGGTGGTTTTAAAATCAAAATATGTACCATAAGGGCATTTTAGTCATTATGTGACATAATTTGAGAACTTGCATAAAATCTGAGTTATGATCAAGTACCTACTATGGCTTTAATTATATTATATTATCAGTATGTAATATATTTTGTATGATAGTTATGGTTTAAAACCATACTATGCACCAAAAGGGTGTTTTGGTCATTATATAACATAATATACGAACTTATATCAAAACTAAGGTTATGAACAGATTGATAATACAAAAATATGTTAATTATAATAACATATAAGTAGATAATTCATTTTGCAAGTTAATCATTGATTAAAACCAAGTTTTATGCAAAAATGACATTTTGGTCAAAGTTATGCATAATATAGAAACTTGTGTAAAAAATCAGAATCTGATTATGTTCATGTAGTATAACCTCAGAAGGTTATCCTACATTGTAATATGATCATAATGCAACTCAAATTCAGTAGCTAACTATGCTAAATCGGGTCAGAATCGAAAGTCAAAGCAGAAGTTAAACTGCTCGACTTTCGGTTGCGAACCGACCCTAAAACAAGAAATGATGGGCCTAACATATTCATACATGTTCTAATATTAATTACAAACTGATTAGGCGTCAAAAATATGGTTTATAACATTTACAAGATCAATTTATAAAGTTTACAAAAAACTGACATTTGACTTTTTAAATAATAAAACTTTGACCCATCATTTGACCTAGTTAACGTGATTTTCAGGAGGTACCCTTTTGAGGGATTAAGACCTACCTAACTACGATACGTAGCCATGTTCAACTCGAACAATGGCTGGACCATAATGGTCTAAACCGAAAGTCAAAGCAAAAATCGATTTTGCTTAACTTTCGGTTATTAAAGCCTATAAAACGAAAATGCACTGAAAAGGAACACTTACAAGTGATCCTTGAATAATTAGAACTGCGTTGGATGCTCCTTTCAGCTAGGAACTTCCAGGTGAGGGAGAAGATATGAATTGAAGAATGGTGAAAAGAAATGAGGTTGCATTCAACCTCTATTTATACTTGAATGGGATTGATAAGATCATCACAGGTGTTATAGACTAGTTTAGGATCAGTACAAGTGTCCTAAAATGTGTCAAGTGCAGCCATGGAGCTCATGGTTTCGAAAAGTGGTATTCGTGCAGATTTGCTTGGAGCCTAAACAAAATTCTGACATTGGCGACCCCTTACGGACCGTAAGGGATAACCCTTTGCGGTCCGTAAGGACCTAGCGCACATAAAGAATTCCGCTTCTCTACGGACCGTAAGGCAATAGCCTTTGCGGTTCGTAACCGTCACACATCAACACAAAAAATAATCGTTGCGGTCCGTAAGCATCAAAGCTTATGATCTGTAAAGGGTCACTCAGAGGCATAAGTTTTGCATGTTGACACCTTTAGTCCCTCCACATTCACACTTTCAATGATTGTCATAATTAGTCTCTTTCGGCCAACATTAGGCGCATTTGAGAGTATGGACACGTGTCAGTATATTACTGGACACAAATTTACGAAGTGTTACATCCTCACCCCCTTAAAAGAAATCTTGACCTCGAGATTTAGAGTCAAATGGTTATAACAATACTTAACCAAAAAATTCTAACAGTATTAGAAACTCTAACAGCTGTAGGGACTCAGGGCGTTAAACATTTTGATTTTGAACTCAATTGGTTAAAGCCCCTAAAACATAGGTACACGAAAAGTAACTTACCCCAATAAAAATGCTGAAAAACATATTTTGGTACTGGTGACACTCAAGCAGATAGATGCAATTGTCACCAAGAAAAAGGTTTTATATATATAGTTTTTAATCTAAGTCGATCTCAAGTCTAAAACTGTACGTGTAATTCTTTACTTAGAAGGCATATAATGCCTCATCTAATCTAATACCTACAAAACTTTTCGTATATATAATATATAAAATATATTTACTAGTTATATATATTAAAACAAAAAATATAAAAAAATTACTGGAGGAAATTTATTTATCTTACATGAAATTAATTCCCCTGTTGTATGGACCACCTTGCAACCCTTCTAAGACGCCCTTGACATACCCGAACTAGATTCCAAATTTCGGAGAGAAGTTGGCCCAAATAGGAAGGACAGGCCAAGGACTAAGGAGGTTGTAGTGGGTTAGATAAAACAAAATAAGGCTCCTATAGTTAATATCAGCATTGAAAAGGATATTTTCATTGTGGTTGACTAAGTCTAACGTAAAACATACTTCAAGTATGTAAAGGAAAGTTGCCAAGAATTTCCATATCATCCCCACTAATATCACTTATCATACCTAAGATTTTTTTCCACCCTGAAACAATGGCAGATAGAAGCATATTTCTCTTCCTCATATTAGTTTGTTTTTTGTTCCGAAATCCTTGTCACTCAGAAACAGATACATTACAACAAGGCCAAGAGCTCACGGACTGGGATGAATTGGTTTCATCAAACAAGGTCTTCAGTTTGAAGTTGTTTAGCTTTCGAATTATGGAAGTTGTGAGCCCATATTTAGGGATCTTCTACAAAAACAACAACAAAACATACCGTTATCCATTATTAATATCCCGTAATAAGGCAGTTTGGGTGGCAAACCGAAACAATCCCATCCCGGATATGTATGGCAAGCTGATCATAGATGTCCATGGCAAGTTCAGCATTTTATCAGGTGGAGGCACTGTTCTTGATCTCTTCAGTCCTAATCCATTGGCAGCGTGCAACGCAAGTGCTAAACTCTTGGATACCGGAAATTTGGTGCTCCAAGAACTACATCCAGATGGTTCTGTTAAGAGAGTTTTATGGCAGAGCTTTGATCACCCTACAGACACTCTTCTACCTGGTATGAAACTTGGAATCAATCTCAAGACTGGGCATAGATGGTCACTGACTTCCTGGGAGGGTGAAACGCTACCAGTTCGTGGGTCGTTTACATTAACAGTCACAGAAGATCTAAATGGCACAGCTCAGATGGTCATCCTAAAGGGAGAAAATATCCATCGGATGAGTGGACCTTGGGACAATGGCGAATTCATCAACCCAAATAAAATATCTTTTGGTTCAAATTTCCGCATGTACTATGTTTCTAACGAGACTGAGCAGTCCTTCACATATTTAACGAAATCGTATGATTCATTTCCAGCTCTGAGGATGTCTGAATCCGGAGACCTTGAAGATACGACTCTTCACACGGGCCTCTTCTGTGGCTTTACCAGTAGCCCTGTTCGTGCACAAACCAAGTTGGAAATGTTTAAATGCAGGGATGAGTATACCTTTTACATGGGGTTAGATTTTCACTTCCCAACCAAGAATTATATATTTTTCGATGAGTATGAATATCATGAGAGCCATAACATGACTCTGTATGACTGCAAGAGATTTTGCTGGAACAATTGTTCTTGCACTGCTTATTCTTATGCAACCAAAAACAGGACAGGCTGCAAGACTTATGGTAAAATGTTACACAATCCAACAGAAGCTAACCAAGACAAAGAATATTATACCTTTCGTGACCGAGGTTAGCAACTTTATTATTCTCTATACTTGTATGCCATTTTTACTGCAAATATAATGAAAAGAGTAACTGCAAAGTTAAGTAAAGAAATTCTGGCAACAATGAGACGGGAAAAAAAAGTCTTTTTTATACATGTTTGGATTTCATTTATTTGTGTTTTTCTTGAGTAAAAATCCTTTTGGACACACATATGTTAGTTAAAATTATTGAGGCTTAGAGTACAAAGTTTCAGGCCACCAAATAACCCAACTATCGTAAGAACTGGGTCGCCTTATTTAGGCCACCGTTAAGAGGTAGTTAAATAGGGCTATATAAGCTTAGAGGAGATAATAGTTAGATAGAATTCTACCATTCATTTTCATTGTAATTACTTTGTATTTGTTTGACTTAATTCATTAAGCGATCGTTAATCGCTGCCTCGCGGGTGAGCAATTTCTAATCATATCAACTTTCTACTCTTCATCTGTGAGTTTTTGGTGCTTAGAGTAAATCATTTTAGATTCACTCTCAAAAATAATAATAATAAAATAAACTAGAAAATTCGAGATCGAATAGGCTATAGTAAAAGAAAGGATAAAAAATAATATTAGATAGACTTAACCACAAAGGCATTTCAACTTAAAATCCTTACCACTTAGCTGTGAATCCCTCTTCTTTTTTTTTTTTCTTTTTTTTTTTCATATGCAGTAAAGAAGAAGAAGAAGAACTGGTTTTGGTTGATCATTGGGGCTGGATTTATAGCTCTAGTCTTATCATGCTATTTCTTATACAAGAAGCATCATCTAAAAGGTATCAGTTTCACATATTCCACTTATGTTGAGAGTAAATTACATTTCTTTGTTATGATACATCTGCCTACATATTTTAACAAATTAGGGATAGCCAAGAAAATCCAGAAGTTGTTATTGCATCAACTGAAACGCTTATACAAAAATGAAGAAACACATACGAATATAAACAATGATTTGCATTACTTCACCTTTAAAAGCATCTTGTTTGCAACAAACAATTTCTCACGCACTAATAAGCTTGGAGAGGGGGGTTTTGGAGCAGTTTATAAGGTAAACTTCAAATGTCACACTATTTAAAAGGATTTCAAGTTTCAAAAGGATTTTAGTCATGACGGCCACGGATTTCTTAGGGAAAATTAGTTGATGGACAAGAGATTGCAGTAAAGAGACTTTCACAAGGCTCTGGACAAGGAATCACTGAGTTTATGAACGAAACAAAACTCATAGCCAAACTTCAACACGTTAATCTAGTTAGGCTTCTCGGGTGTTGCATTGAGAAGCAAGAGAAAATCCTTGTATACGAGTATATGCCTAATAATAGCTTGGATTACTTTCTATTTGGTAAGATCCAACACTATGTACATTTTGTATATGAGCTCAGTCCGATTTTTGTTAGCACGCTGCTACTCATTTGTTATTATATAGATCCTAGAAAGAAAGTATTACTGGGATGGAAGGATCGCTTTGCAATCATTGACGGTATTGCTCAAGGACTTGTATATCTCCATAAGTTTTCAAGGCTAAGGGTAATCCATAGAGATTTAAAAGCCAGTAACATCTTGCTGGATGCCTACAAGAATCCCAAAATATCAGATTTTGGGATGGCTAAGCTGTTTGGAATCAATGAGAATGAAGCAAATACAAGTAGAGTTGTTGGAACACGGTGAGTCCATTACTTGTCTTTTATAATAAGAGTTCCTAGCACAAACTCCTAAACGCTATTACCTGATTTGGTTTAATATACAGTGGCTATATGCCGCCAGAGTATATGATAGGAGGTCGCGTTTCAACCAAGACAGATGTCTTCAGTTTTGGTGTATTAATGCTTGAGATTGTAAGCAGCAAGATGAATCATGGGAGCTTTGATGTGGAGCACCCTCTCAACCTTCCAG
The DNA here is from genome assembly GCA_030545235.1 of Helianthus tuberosus. Taxonomy (NCBI): domain Eukaryota; kingdom Viridiplantae; phylum Streptophyta; class Magnoliopsida; order Asterales; family Asteraceae; genus Helianthus; species Helianthus tuberosus. Next base: position 148,822,285 of record CM060358.1, read on the forward strand.
GACTGGTAAGCTTTCTATATTTCAGACAAACAATAACTTCAATTAACAATTATTTGGCTAATACAAAAGTAGTTACAACTATACATTGCAAACATGTTGAAATCGATTTAGGCATGGGAACTATGGAATGAAGGTAGAGGTTTGGAGTTTATGGATCCGGTACTGAATGATTCATGCTCTCACACAGAAGTAATGACATGCATTCATGTGGGTCTTTTACGTGTTCAAGATCATGCCGCAGACAGACCAACCATGTCAGAAGTTATTTCTATGCTTACAAATGAAAATCTGCATCTACCAGAACCAAAACAACCAGCATTCTTCATTGAGAGGCATGAGGCACAGACGAAAAGAGATGATAATTTGGGAAATGGGTCCGTTAATGGACAATCATTTTCAGTTTTAGTGGCCAGATAGAAACCAGAAGAAAAAAAAAAAAGACATGTAATATTATTAGTTATTTCATGTTTAATTACTTGAAACTTAATTTGATGGTATCTCTAAGATTAGTTGTTTCTTAATGGTGGCATTACAATCATAAGAACTAACTAGAGGCTAAGAGAACACATGCTTGGAACTACAACGAATTGAGAATAGCTGAATTAGGGTCAGAACACAATTCCGTCCATAATATAGGACCCATTAATCACAATTCAATCAAACAATCAAGAACAAAGAATTTAGAAGAACAAGGGATGAACCCTATAATACGAATTTTGTGTATTAATCGATCAAGCCACTAGATATTTTACATCTAATATCATTAATGGCGGCTGCGGCGCAACTTATTGCCCGTTTACCTGTCATTCTTGTGTAAATTTTTTTTCTATCGTTGATGAAAACTTCCATCTGATCTCATATATATACAAATAGGGATGAATCGACATGTCCCATGTGAAATGACTATCCCCGGTCCTAGTCAGTTTCTAAAGATGGGAGGGACACTTCTTTCTTAACCTTATAACATTTTCATCAATCCTATACTGCCACCTTATTTTTACCCTGAACTACTCTAATTAATGGCATCATTCCTTTCAAGTTCCCGAAACCATTTTTTTTTGTTAACTAAAAAGATATTACATACATTATCATCAATAACTGGCTCCACCTAAGGATCCCTTATGTGGCACAATCTTTTTTAGACATTGTTGTGTCTTCAACATGAGCTTGTGCAACATTCATGAGAAATTGGAGGTTACTACCGGTGGAGAATAAATTACTAAGATCGTCAGGTGGAATGTATAATTTTAAATTATCATCCGTCTTGTAGTATAAGAAAATTTGAAAAAAGAAGTTTATAGAGAGGAGAAATGGTTATAGAATTAGTGTGAAAACAAAATGTGAAATGTGTATTTAAAGGGGGTAAAATATTAACCTTTTTTTTTTATTTTGGTGCACAACGCTCACATTTAGCGAGCACATTTGTGACCTTTTTTCGGTGAGTACTACTATATTACCCGTGGTTACCGAGGTACCCGCAAGGGTAGGGGCGCAGCTTAAGAGGGGCCGGGGGGCTCGACGACCCGAACTTTTCGCTCAGTAGTGTTATATATGTAGTTTTCGTATAGAAATTTTTTGGTATATACGTTTTCGACCCCGCGGTTCTATAGACATTTATGGGTATATACGTTTTCGACCCCCCGTCTTCCTTGTCAAGTTTCACCACTACGCAAGGGGCATTCGAGTGCCCTGCCCACCCTTATAAATATATTGATATAACTAATTGATTTAGAGCATTCACATTAAATTATTTATCCTCATTACTATAATTGCACAAAAATCACTATTTTTCTTTTTTTTAATTAAATAATATTTTTATACTTTTATTATTACATTTTCTCTATCCTTCACTCACAACTACTTCAAAAATATTTTATATATATAAGTGTGAACAGTGTTTTATGTATCTACTATGTATATTTACAAATGAACAGTAACATTCTCTCACCTCCAGTCATAACCATTCCTTATAATATAAATAACACACTCACAAATATGTAGGAGAATCATTGTGAATACTATTAATATGATTAGTTTGTTAAAAAAAAACTTGGTATAATTATTATTGTTATTATTATTTCTATTGCTATTGCTATTGTTATTGCTATATACAAATATCATCTTGTGAATAGTTTTGCATGCCATCACCTATAAAAACAAAAAGGATATAAATATAGGTTTAACTTTCTAAAGTTTACATTTGAAATCTTTTATTCCGCGGGCCGGCTCTTGGGCCGGCTAACCCGTGCCGTCGCTCTAGGTGCAAATTTTTAAAGAGCCCGAAAGGTTTCTATGAGCTTATATATATAGGGGGCCGCTAGAATGAGAACCACCTCGAGTTATGAGAACCGCAAGAACCACACCATCCGGGGCGAGGTGGACCAAAAATTTTTTTTTACAACTAGATGTGTGTATTATAAACACATTCGTAAAAAAAAAAATTTAAAAAAATGCCGTGTGGGTAGTTTTTTACACCACAAGTTTGGTGTTTTTTTTTTTTTACACCAAACTTGTGGTGTAAAAAACTACCCACGCGACATTTTAAAATTTTTTTTTTTACGAATGTGTTTATAATACACACATCTAATTGTAAAAAAAAAATTTGGTCCACCTCGCCCCGGATGGTGTGGTTCTCGCGGTTCTCATAACTCGAGGTGGTTCTCATTCTAGCGGTCCCCTATATATATATATATATATATATATATATATATATATATATATATATATATATATATATATATATTGAGAAAACCCTAGAAAACCCAACCTCCCGACATTTTTTTTTTGAAAAAAATAACACATGTAATATACATGTTTTTAAGAGTTTTGGGCAAAAAAAAAAAAAAAAAACAAAAAAGCGCCGAAGGATTATTTTAAAAAAAAATAAACAAATTTCAGCAACTTTGGTGACTAACATGTGTTAGACAAAAAATGCTGAAACTTGTTTATTTTTCTTTTAAATATTCCTTCGGCGCTTTTTTGTTTTTTTTTTTTTTTTGCCTAAAACTCTTAAAAACATGTATATTACATGTCTTATTTTAAAAAAAAATGTTGGGAGGTTGGGTTTTCTAGAGTTTTCTCAAATTTTTAGGGTTTTCTCCCTAGCCCTACCCTATATATATATATATATATATATATATATATATATATATATATTGGGGATGGATCATGAGAAAACTAGTTTAAATGAGAAAACCAAAAAACTAACCAAAAAAGCCTAAAAAACCTAAAAACAAACCAAATATTTTTTTTTACAATTTTTAATAAAAAAAAACTAGTTTTTATGCCTAGAAAAAAATTTTCAAAAAAAAAAAATAATTTTTTTTTGTTGTACTGCACATGTGCACTAATACATAAAGCTTAAACCACTTAACCCACCCCCCACAGACACCCCCCAAAAACCTAAACCCCCCCACCCCACCCCCAAAAACCTAAATTCACCCTCCCACCAAAAGCCTAACCCCACCCCCCAAAAACCTAAACCCCCCACCCCCACCCTCCCGAAAACCTAAAACTAAACCCTAAACATAAACCCGAAAAAAACCTAACCCCCCCACCCCCCAAAAACCTAAATCCCCCCCCCCCCCCCCCCCACACACCCAAAAACCTAATCCTAAACCTCTAAAAAAAAACTAACCCTAAAAGCTAAACTAGACTCAAAAAGCTAATTTTAAGCATGTAATGCAATTGTAGTACATGTTATATTGCACATGTGCACTCCTATAATAATAGCATTGAAAACAAGACGACACCATAAATCTTTTTCTATGTCATAAAAAATATGCTCAAATATACTTGAATGAAAGATACAAAAATTTGTGATCTTCTGGTGCCATTTTTGTTTTAAAATGATAACATATGGAGAAATGGGAAATGTTTGAAAAGTTATATATTTTTTTCCAATTTTACCCCTCCTTCATTAAAAGTCTCCCCCCTTCTTTTTAGTAATTTTTTGGTTAGTTTTTTGGTTTTCTCATTTATATCTAGTTTTCTCGTGATCCTCTCCCTATATATATATATATATATATATATATATATATATATATATATATACTTAATTATGTATTTAATATATGCATCTACACATTATGCAAAAAAGTGTTGGTGGAGTGCAAAAAATCATCTCAAGATAATGTAAAGTTTTCAAGTTTAAGTCTTGACAAACCCACCAAGGGTTTGTATTTTTTAATTCATTTCCCCAACCACAATTTGGGCGCAAATTTTTTTAGTCACTCGAGGCCTAATGTGCTGTTTGTTTTTTCTGCGGGAAAATGTCTGCAGTCTGCGGACCACATCTGCAGGCATCTGCAGGAGAAGAGGTGGACCAAATGTCTGCGGTCTGCAAGGAGAAGAGGGTTTGTTTTTTTTTCTTTTACAAAATCACTTTTCACACACACAACCACACACTTCTCTAGTTCTCTGCCTCAATTCTCTCTCTCTACTCTCTCTCTCTACAATCTGCCATCACACCACCGCCATCACACCACCGCCATCATCTTCGTCGTTCAACCGCACCACCGCACCACCTCCGCTATCATCTCCGATCTGGGGGTTTCGGTTCAAGCACCACCACCGATTTGGGGGGTTTCGGTTCAAGCACCACCACAGATTTGGGGGGTTTCGGTTCAAGCACCACCACTGATTTAGGGGTTTCGGTTCAAGCACCACCACCGATTTTGGGGTTTCGGTTCAAGCACCACCACCGATTTGGGGGGTTTCGGTTCAAGCACCACCACCTCCGCCATCATCTACGGTATCTCTCTCACACTCTCTCTCTCTCTACGGTATCTCTCTCTCTACGGTTCGATTTGGGGTTTTTGGGCAGGGATGTGGTGGTGGAGGTTTGGGCAGGGATGTGGTGGTGGAGGTGGTGGCGGGGATGTGGTGGTGGTGGAGGTGGTGGCGGGATGTGGTGGTGGAGGTGGTGGCGGGATGTGGTGGGGGATGTGGTGTCAGGGATGTGGAAGAAAGGTCTGCCAAGAAGAGGTTCCAAGAAGACATGGAATTATGTCTGTGTGGTGAAGAGGTCTCGCAGACCTTTTTTAATGAAAGGTCTGCGAGAAAACAAACAAGTTGCGGACTCCAAACCTCTGCGCGCGTCTGCGCGGCGCAGACATAAGTGGCCAGAAGTGCTTCTGGCAAAAAAACAAACAGCACCTAAATGTTTTTGAGAGTTCTCAGGGACGGCTCTATTTATACGTTATATAATATACACTTTTAATCTATCTAGTTTTTATTGATTTGATTTTTTATGAAACGATATCAATTGCCCGCTATGGAGCGCGGGTAGTCAACTAGTTAATGCTAATAAGTAATAGTAAAGTTATTAATAATGTGAGGAAAATAGTTACAATAATAATAGTAATCTGAGTTCTAAACTCTATAAATGCATATCATCATCATCATTAAGAAATATATGAAAATCTTATAACGCGTTACCAAAATTTGAATGATACCGTGAGATACTTTAAATGTTAATAATAAATAACCAACCCTATTTAACTACCTCGATCTTATGGTGGCCTAAAATATAAGTCGATCCAGTTCTTAGGATCAGTTGGATTATTTGGTTGTCTGAAATTTCATACTCTTAAGCGTAAATAAGTTTAACTAACATATGTGTCTCCAAAAGGATGTTTTTTCTCAATAAAAACAAATAAATGAAATCCAAACATGTGTCATCATACTCAGTAAATTCCACCAATAGCAAAGCTAAGGTAGGGTCTGAGGAGGGTAAGATGTAGATAGCCTTACCTCTATCTCGTAGAAATTGCTTCCAGTAAGACCCCCGACTCGATGGTAGTTTATTAAACCTTGGACATAAGGCACATAACACTCGGCAATTAAGACAAAGGCAATTAGTGCATGTACTCCCTTGTCTTTCGGCTATCAACGCCACCACATGATACATGATTAACCATCCCCCTCTTTTAACATTATTTTCACGAAATTAGTAAATAACGTTAAAATTAGTGCACTTTCACTTTTGCCCCCCGAACGCCCACACATATATACATTATATGCGCATATCGTAAAATCCAAACATGTGTAAAAAAGTTTTTTTCTTGTCTCATTGTAGCCAGAATTTGTTCTCTTAACTTCCCAGTTACTCTTATCATTATATTTGTAGTAAAAATGGCATACAAGTATGGAGAGTAATAAACTAGCTAATTGTCACGAAAGGTATAGTATTCTTTGTCTTGGTCAGCTTCTATTGGATTGTATAACATTTTACCATAAGTCTTGCAGCCTGTTCTATTTTTGGTTGCATAAGAATAAGCAGTGCCAGAACAATTGCTTTTGCATAATCTCTTGCAGTCATATAGAGTCATGTTATGGCTTTCATGATATCATACTTATCAACAAAGATATAATTCATGGTTGGGAAGTGAAAATCTAATCCTATATAAACATTTCCAACTTGCTTTCTGCATGAACGGGGCTACTGGTCAAGGCCCAAAAGAGGCCCGTGGTAAGAATTGAACCTTCAAGGTCACCGGATTCAGTTATCCTCTGAGCCAATTGGGCTGCATGGTTCCAGTAGTGTTCAGTAGCTGAACGAGAAGTGCTTCGGGGTTGAAATCAGAGTCCAAAGGGTACCGAAAGGCATCAACTGATCAAGAAGCGGGAGATTTTGTTAGCCGATAATATGGTGACGTATTATAGGTTTGCAGTTGGACATGTTGCCATGACTAATGAGTATGAAGCCCTATTGGCTAACCACACGTGGGAACTTGTTCCAAGACCAGTCGAAACACCTGCCATCCGCTGCATGTGGTTATTTAAGCATAAGTTCCATGTTGATGGTATGTTGGAGCGTTACAAAGCTCGTCTTGTGGTCAATGGCAAAATTCAGACAGTGGGAATTGACTGCGATGAGACTTTTAGTTCGTTTGTGAAACCAACAACCATTAATTAGAACAATCCTAAGCTTAGTTGTTTCAAAAGGATCGTCAATTAATCAACTGGATGTTAAAAATGCTTTTTACATGGCCATCTAAGGGAAACTGTTTACATGTTCCAGCCACTAGGGTTTACTTCTGATTCTCACCCTAAGTATGTTTGTAAGTTAAACAAGTCTTTTAATGGTTTAAAACAAGCCCTAAGGGCCTGTTATCAAAGATTTGCATGATATCTACTCAAATGTGGTTTCAAAAGCAGTGTGTGTGACACTTCCTTATTTATTTATAACCAGGGTGCAGATAGTATGGCTTACTTGCTCTAATATGTCAATGACATCATCCTCACGGCTTCTATTACTACTCTCTTACAATGCATTATCAAATCTTTGACTGCAGAATTCAAAATGACTTACCAAGGTATACTGCATCACTTTCTTGGAATTGTTGTTCTAAAATAATCGAATGGGCTATTTTTGTCTCAGTCCATCTATGCAACATATATACTTTCGCATGCTAACTCTCCAACTGCAAACTAGTTAGCACGCTAGTCGAAGTCGGCTCCAAGCTCAGCGCAGATGCGGGTACGCTATTTTTTGGTCGGTGCCTTACATTACTTAACCATCACTCAACCAGACATCTCCTATGTTGTCCAACAAGTTTGTCTTTTCATGAATGCACCCCGAGAACCGCATTTTCAGTTCCTGAAACAGATCATTTGTTACATAAAGGGTTCTCTCGCACAGGGTTTGCTTATTTCTCTCACTCCATCCATTAAGTTAATCGCTTACTCTGATGTGGATTGGGGTGGATGTCCCGACTCACGTCGGTCTACATCGGGCTACTGTGTTTATCTGGGTGCCAACTTAATTTCATGGCCTTCCAAAAGGCAGTCCACCATTTCACGATCCAGTGTCGAGGCAGAATGTAGGGGGGGTCGCAGATGCAGTCGTTGAAATTAGCTGGGTTCGAAACCTTTTGCTTGAACTACACGTACCAACGAGACATGCTACTATTGTTTATTGTGATAACATCTCGGCGGTTTATCTTGCTGAAAATCTGGTTCAACATCAACGCACAAAACATATTGAAATGGATATACATTTCGTCCGGGAGAAGGTCCGTCTTGACACTGTCAAAATTCTGCATGTTCCTGCGACTATCAATATGCAGATATTTTCACCAAAAGCCTTCCTAAGCATCTCTTCCAACGTTTTCGATCCAATTTATGCTTCCGCACACCTACGACTCAAACTGCGGGGGTGTGTTAGTCGATAATATGGTGACATATTATATGCTTGTATATTTGTGAATATTGTGTAATTATTAGATAGGTTTCTTTGATTGTATTTCCTAGTTAGTTCCTTTTTTTACTCAACTAGTTTGTATTATTTATCGGACACATTAGGTGAATAATAAGCAAGGAATTCTATTAACTTACAGATTTAACTCAGGTTTGATCGTGTTTTATTTTTGTCGGAGACTTTTTCTCGTCAAGGAGGAAATCGTAGGGAGAAGTTTTTTTTCCAGAAAAACCAATGGGCATGTCACGGAAGAAACAGAAGAGCAAGGGGCTTAGGGATTCGTTTGGTGACCAAGGGACGGATCAACAGGTCGTTGTTGTCTTTGTTGGTGGTTGATATTAGTGGGGGCATATCAAAGATGAGTGTGATATGGTGGTAAAACAACGATCAAATAAGGGTTTAATCCGTTTTTGCATTAAGTAATGGTGCAGATGTGAAGAAACAAATCCATACTAGGATTAAAGGAGAGATTAAAGGGTTAATTGTAATACGAGTTTAAGTGGTTTTAAGATAGTTTAAAAGGGTTGAAGATAAAATTTGATTTATTTATTATTATTATCATTGTTTAGTTATTGGGTGTTATGTATGTTTGGTTGTTTGGTGTGGTTCACTGTCTTTTAGAACCACCTCTTGTTTGGTTGTATTAGATTATAAACTTAATTAAATTTACTTATTATGTATCGTTAGGATAGTTATACTTACATAACAGATGTGTATATTCGAATAAGTGAAGGGGCATGATGGTTGAGACATACCGGTTTAAGAAGGTAGTTATTCCCGCCGAGAATAACTGACCGAAGTAACTGCCCCCCCCCCCCTTAGTATGTATATAACAACATTTGCTGGTTTCGGCACTAAGATTCTATAATATCCATTCATGTTTCTTTGTTCTCTGTACAAAACACACACACAAACACGAGTACAGAACGATTATGATGACGGCTTCCGCTAACACATGGTATCAGAGGGCATGGTTAGAAAACGAAGAATTAGGATCAAAATTACATGATCCTGGGAAGATACGGATGAAGAAGATGGAAAACAAACACGGGAAGAGGCGAGAAACACATAGCGATTCAGATTATATGAGTCCCCGATTACGCGCGATTGCAATCTTGAAACAAGAGATTGCAATAATGGAATTGCAATACGAAATTGCATTAATGGAATACGAATCGGGACGTCACGAAGATAATGGAGATGCAGGCGAAGTAATGACACGGAGAGAAGAAGACGATTCCGAAAGAGATGTTTTGGCCTGTAAATATGTTCAAAAACTGAACGGTAAGATGCAGGAAGACAGGGACAGTTATTACAATAGAGAAGACGACATGGATACGGAATCAAGAGAGAAATTGGTAATTAACCAAAAGCATCACAAGAGAAAACACAGGGATGATAAAGATGATAAATATGACAAATACCGTGAAGATAAGTATAGTGAAGATGGTAATAAAGAAACCAAATATAAAGATGATAAATATATTGAGATCGGTGATAAAGATGAAAGAAGCAGGGACCGGAAACGCAGGCAAGATGATGATAGAGACTATCATGAAGAAGAAGAAGAGAGCGAAGGATACAACCGGAACCGATCACCGGAAACGGTGTCATCGGATGTTAAAATGAAGAAAAGAAGGACGCAGGAACGGCGGGAACAAAAAAGAAAGAATGGATTTCCAGTTTTAGCGATGACAGTTAGTGACAGAAGAAGAAGAATAGCGACAGAAAACATATCAGCGACAGAACGATTTAGTAGCACTAAATTGGCTTTAACGACAGATCAAAGACTTTCAGCGACAAAATGGGTAATGAACAACAATATTACCGTACTCGGCATCACAAAAGAATTCATGGTAGATTCATGGACGCATTATGATAAATTCAAAGAGAAGGCATGTTATCATCGACGCAGAGAGACGGTGAAGAACGAAGATGTTTCAAGACAAAGCCGGAGTCAAGGTGACAAACAAGAAGTTGTTACAGGTCGAATGGAGAGAAACTCAAGTGGTGGCTGCGTTACCGAACAAGAAGGGATGGAAAAGCTGCAGAAAAAAAAAGAGGAGGTTTGATTTCAAGCAGGTGGAAAAAGCGGTGGATAAATCAAACCGGAGCGTTCTAATGCATTCTCGAAATATAATCAAGTTTAGGGGAGTGTATTAGATTATAGACTTAATTATATTTACTTATTATTATCGTTAGGATAATTATAATTACATAACAGATGTGTATGTTCGAATAAGTGAAGGGGCATGATGGTTGAGACATACCGGTTTAAGACGGTAGTTATTCCCGCCGAGAATAACTGACCGAAGTAACTGCCCCCCCTTAGTATGTATATAACAACATTTGCTGGTAATATTTCCGGCACTAAGATTCTATAATATCCATTCATGTTTCTTTGTTCTCTGTACAAAATACACACACAAACACGAGTATGGAACGATTATGATGACGGCTTCCGCTAACAGGTTGGAGTTTAGTAATGCTTGAAGTTGCCTTTATTTATCTTTGAAAATATATAAATGTTATTTATCTTTCTCCATAGAATATAAATTTGTAAACACTCTGAGGAAAACAAAAGGGTTGATTATAATACGGGATTGAGTGACCAACAAGAAGTCATTATATGGTTCTTCATGGGCCGGTGCTAAAGGTGGTTGCCACAATCATCCAAAACATGGTCCCTACAAGGCTGTCGTTTCATTAACATAATAATTCATATAGACTGCTATCATTTTCCGGTAGGAATAAAAATAAAAACTAGGAATCTCCAAAAATGTGAAGGGGTAATCATATGAGATTATATATAAAAAACATCGTTTTTATTAAGCTGGCATGGTATTATAATAGAAAATATAAAAGCACTGTCTTAAGGTGGTTAGAAACTTAAATTTAATAAGCTGCTAGATGTGTAGTTAAATACTAAATATTTTAATTCGTTCTTTATGTGAGTTTAAGATCGGATTCAAGTAACAGGCCTAACGGATGGTTTACAACATTATTATTGTTATAAGATTATAAATGGTTGTCATTGTTGTGTAATAACTAGAACCTATTAGCAATGTATAGAAGAGAATGAGAGAATGAGAGAATGAGAGATGAATTTCTTATTGATATATCTCATACAAAATACATGAGCCACTATATATAGGCTATAACATTAATATAAACAGAATGCGACATAGGAGTTACAAATGTGTATAGTCACTAATAATGGATGCATTCATAACACTCTCCCTTGACTATTCACATGATGATATACTATTCTTTAATACGCTTGGTGATGCTGCCTCGTTAAAAACCTTGCTAGGAAAACCCAGTGGGACAAAACCTCAGCTAAGGGAAAAAGAGTGCAGCGCGTATTGTCTCCCCCTAATACTTCTGGATCAGGTATGTTGTCTCATTAAAGAAAAAGAGTACGTACACTGTGTATATTATGGGTACGTTACTCCCCCTCAATTTTACTTGTATATCTTGATGATGTTGAATCCAATCTTCTGTGACAATTGCTTGACTTGATATTTGGCGTAGTCTTCTTTGATTTTGGGTGTTGTTGTCTACATTGTCTTCATACAGTATAGCTTGAGCTTCTCTTGATCAACTCTAATTTACATACTTCTTAAATATGCTGAAATCTTCGACCTTCATAACTTGTATCTGGATTGAGATCGAACTCTATGCGAGTCTAATATATATCAATCATAACCCAGGACGCCATATTGTTCTTGTGGAACTATCCCGTGTCTCGAGTTTGTAAATATGTCAAATAATTATTTAATGCGCTTTATAATTTTGCGTCGTTAAATACCATGCCAGGAAAACCCAATGGGACAAAACCGTAGCTAAGGGAAAAGAGTGCACTACGCATTATACATAATTAACAACATGATTTATGATGATGTTAAATTAGTACTTCGGGACCTATAATGGGAAAAACTTAGTGAAGGGAAAAAAGAGTGCAACATTTGAGATTAGAACTGTAATCTTACCAATACAAAGTAATATATCAGATGTAGTCTTGTTTGCAAGATACCTCAATGCTCTGATCGCAATTAAGTATGGTACTTCTTGACTAAGTAGTTCAACATCCTTTTCTTGGGGTTGATAAGAATATTTTTTCTATGTCAAGCGATCAGACAATCGTTCATGTACTCAACGAATGAGCTTTTTCTATATAACATCTTCTAGATGTAGTCAGATTGATGAGCAAAAATAGTACATATATACTCGAAACTACAGGTCGAGGATAACTACACTTTGTAAAGGTCATTCAAAATTTTCCTCTTTAGTTTGAGAGTTCCCTCTCGATGATGTTTATATTATCACTGTAAGAGTGAAATCTTGTTAAATAGATGTAGCTCATTTTATCAAAATTATACCTCTCTTTTCAGAGTATAGTCGACTGTACCACATACGAGTAGTTTCCTTTAAGATTCATATATATAACACATATGGGGTTATTGTTTCGTAATGCTTTGAGCATTTTTTTTAATCCTTCAGGGGTTTTCATACAGATGTCATTTGCAATTGTCTCGTACATGTATACAGTGATGACATCCATAAGTTATTTTATCTGAAGTCATTCTGAGATTGCGAGGCCGCTTAAACATCTAAAGATTATCGCATCCACTGCAGGGGTATACGTTTCCTCGTAATCAACTGCTGGGATTTGGGAAAAATCTTTATGTTAAAATGCGTGCCTTACATCGCAAAAACTCATTATTTACGTTTCCTTTTATTTAAAGACACCCATTTATAACCTACTGGTTTGACGTCTATGGGTGTTCGAACTGCTGGTTCGAAAACGTTTAGTTTGTCGAGCAAATTTAGTTCAACCTTAAGTCATGTAGCAATTTTGGCTATTTGTGTGCATACACTCTTGCACACTTTCTATATATTCATCGATTACATCTATTGCTATAGCATAATCAAATATATCATTTTACACGTGTTTCATTACGGTTCCATATTGTACTTATTTTGTACATAATTCATCGCGATCTCATATTTGTTTGATACTAGAGTTTCTTTTAGAACTCCATTAGCCTCTTTTGGGGTTTTGACAACAACCTTCTTTAAGGTTTAGTATGCAACCACTTCTGGGGTTTTGTATGCAACCACTTATGGTGTTTTGTGTGCCACCTCTTTTGGGGTTACACCAACTGCGTTACTCTGCTCTTTTTGTGTTTGTGGGTTTTATCTTTTTGGAACCGATTTATCTCTCACAATTTATTAATATGATAATCATTTTGTGGGTACTTCCATTCGAGCAGATAAGTTTAAGCTGGTATATGTGACTTTGTCACCTTATTTGTGTTAGTGAATGCATCTTGTATTTCATTTGTTATTATTTGCAAATACACGCTCTTTCTTTTGGACTTCAGATTTGCATTGACCACTTCAGGGGTCGATATATAATATGATGCATTTTTTTTATGTTACCAGTCTTTCATTTTCTTGTCTCCCCCTAAGACTGGGAAGACGATGTACATATCCCATTTTATATGTTATGGTGGTGTTATTGGTACATAGGCTGCACAACAAAATATATAAAAAAAATGGAAACTTGGTTCTCTTCAGGAGACCAGTTGCAATGGGGAGTATTTGTGATAAGCAGTTGGTTTTGAATTGATATAATCAATCGACGAATTCCTTCTCGACTACGTATGCCTCTCACTATATTTCACATTGTGCCCAACAATGGTCCCTACAATTGGGTTGTCAAAGAACAGTGTTAAACCATGTCAAAAAAACAACGTTCCATAGTGTTGGGCATATGCTACATATGGGTAGCTAAAAACTCACATGTAACCATGTATGAATGCCACAATCCACACAACTGTACATTTCAATGGTCCCATATAAGATGGATTGTTTGTAGGAGTCTATTGTTTGGAAGGGCATAAAAATTTATTTGCCACAAAAAAAAACTAACTAGACATATGATAAGGCATTTTGGGAGCAATGTTTTTAGATTACTTAGAGGTGCTAAGGTACCGGTTAGCATGTTTGATTGTTTAGCATATCATGATGCTATTTTGATGACCTATTTGGTCATGCCATGTGGTGAACGTATAAATATTCTAGTAACTTCTGGTTACTCACCATATTTGATTTAATGGAATATTGTGGAAAATTAGTATAATTTCTAGTAACTTCTAATATAGTCTTCTGGTCATATTTGCTATATGATATATTTTAGATATTTCTTTTACACCATTCCAAGGTGATGACTTTTCATTCAAACATAGTGGAAACTTAATAAATTTCTTTGGTATACATTAGAATATGATGCATTATGAATTACAAAATTCGATTTCAGCGGGTAAACTATCGATGCTCTTCTGGAGCATTTAATATGCTATTAACACGTGAAATAGTATCAATAGCGTCTCTACCACGTGAAATATTATAGTTTTAGCATTTGTTTAGAGGGAAAACATGTACTATTCATAAGGTTTTCCATCACTAGGCTATATGTTAGCCAAAAACGCCAAGTGCGATGAACTAAAGTTTGGGTTGAATTTGAAAAATCATTATTAAAAACAAACGGGACTTTGTATACATTTGGGAGAACTTCGGGTTCTCATCATTGATTTAGGATTCATGTGAGCATCAACACTAACTCAAATGAATTATTATCTATCAATTTAAGTAACTAACATCAGAGTAGTTTACTTAAGCTAAAGTCCACCAATTATTTTCATAGCTATTTTTCATCATTTTCATGTGAGGGCACATTTCTAATGACTATATCAATGTCTATTAATATTTGTTTAGCAACAACAAGCAATTAGAAGAATAACCATACAATTAATTATGTTGACTATGCATAGCATTGTAACAAGCTGAAATATCAAATCACTAAAGCATAACAATGTTTATCTCAGCGTAGTTGTTTTGGTAACCAGCTACCAATGAAATTTGTATTAATTTATTTAGCACATTTAACTTGTCAAAAGACAATACATATAACATATATGCTATCTAAAACAATGAGACCAACAGAAGTATTGCTAAACAAATGAAATCCGTAATATCTACCCATAAGCAAGTTATATGCATGTTAATTATTCACAATTTATATGCATATCAATTACATATATAAATCACACACAATCCTGGGACATTATACGCATACATATATGTGTGTGTTAGTGTTAAAGAGATTAAAATCATATTAATTTGCTTGTCATGTCTAGAAAAAAAAAATATTAAAGATCACAAGTATATCATATATACACATATTTGTCACTATAGTTTAAAACATAAACAAATGTCACTATCAACTTTTTCGATCATATAATAACATATGAATCTTTATCACTCGTAAATGAGCTTTCTTATACTAATAAATTTTGTTGCTCAAGAAAATATAACAGGCATCTTGAGAATTTTAGTGTCATGTTAATTTGCAAATAATATCTTTTACCACACAAATATTTCATAGAATCAAATCACATATTTAAATATCAAATAGCAACTAAAAGGCTTATACAATTGCAATAACAATGATATACAACAAAATTAACTAAGTAGTTGTCATATTATAACATATTATCATATAAACATGTGCATTATTGTAAATTCATTAACAGAATTGCACTAATGATTATCTTAAAATATAACTATTAGACATCACCTTTTAATACAAATTGTATTTTGGTAGTCATCATAAATTGTATAAATACTAATAACAAAAACTAATTAATGGACCAATTAAAACTCATAACCATAATAATAAAAACACATAATGATATCAAAACTCATAACCATAATAATAAAAGCACATAATGATATCAAAACTCATAACCATAATAATAAAAGCACATAATGATTTAGAATTTGTAATGTCTCTTTGAAACGTAATTTGTTGTATAAAATTTAGAACAACAATAAAAGGCTTTTTAATTACTATTTACTAACCATAAAATGTAATAAAAACAATTTATTAGAATAACAATAAAAGGCTATTTAATTACTATTTACTCATTTCTTAATTGAAAAAAAAAAGGTAAATATTCATCAACATGAATTAATGATGAGGAAATCGGAATTAATTTTATAATTAATAATATTCAATCCACACTCATAAGTTATATATTAGAACTTTAATTGAATTTATGCTATATTAATTAAAACTAAATAATATATATAACTTTAAAATATATATAAATAATATAATCAACATGTAAATGCAAGATCATGGATATCATAATACAACTTTTCTTTTCAAGGTTTATCTATTAAACATGCATAAAAAGAATTTATCAAACTATATATCAATTTCTAAACCAAGGAATAAGCTTGCAATATAACTAGCAAATAGATTAGATTAGACTTAATAAATTAATAACAAGTATTTTCTCATCGGGTTTCTTTAACAAGTGTCCATGTATATATTAAACTTATATTTCCTATTTTTTTTCAATACCGTGATGATCATTTATTCTAGAAAAGGTCATTGAAAATGAAAATGAAAATTATGAGTAGGATTTGAACATCCCCTGTTCAACCGACTTTCAAAAATCTCATCCTGGTTAACGATTATTCTTATCATGGTAAAATCAAGTTGAAAATGGTAAAATCAAGTTGAAAAGATAAGGCATATTCAACAAGAAACAATATAGGTATAAGAGTAGTACCTTATGTAGATAAACATGTATGGTGGAAAAAAAAACTTTACTTGAAATAACTAAAGGAAATAGCATCTCCATCACTTTTCAATCGCCATGTCTACGAAATCCAATCTTCGTTGGAAACACCTCGGGCTACCAAAACTTTTATCAATAAAACATCATCAACGACATTGGTCAACCGAGACTTTAATCAACGATTAAAACCAATGATGATTCGAGCACTTTCGTGCTGATAACGTGTTGTGTAATAACTAGAACCTATTAGCAATGTATAGAAGAGAATGAGAGAATGAGAGATGAATTTCTTATTGATATATCTCATACAAAATACATGAGCCACTATATATAGGCTATAACATTAATATAAACATAATGCGACATAGGAGTTACAAATGTGTATAGTCACTAATAATGGATGCATTCATAACAGTCATAAGATTTAAGATGGATTGTAGATTTTTGTTATTAATTTTTTATATTTAAGTTACTTACAGTCCCTTCGCGTCTCCTCATCTCAGCCCTCAACTCCGTCCGTTCGAACCACCACCCTTCTCCGGTCCTCACGAACCACCAACAATCTACGTCCGTGCGAACCACCACCACTCTGCCGTGCAAACCACCACCGCTCTCCCGTTCGTACGACCAACCGCCACCTCGTCCGTGCGAACCACCTATTGGGGAATTTTCAGAAAACTGGATGATCAGAGAGGCATGTAATCACTCTTAGATCAAATTATTTCGTTGGTTCACCCGAATAATTTAATCGGATACAACTCTGATTTTCGAGATACTGAACCAGGGTATGTGTATGCGAAATTTGTCTGAACCAGGAAAAATTATGATCAAAAACTGCCTACGAATTTTGGGTTGGGCATAATTTGTCTTGAAACTGCCACTAAACTGCCATAATTTTGAGATTTCGAAATTATGGTATTATCCAAAAAAAAAAAAATTTTCTGATACAATTTTATTAAGGCAATTTAATTAAAATAAAATTTTTCCAAGCTGGCCTGGCAGGGCAGAGCCCCCTTGGAACCCTCGTAGTGTACGGGCTCTGCTCGTACACTTTAATTATAATAACTCAAACAAGTGTGCACTCCCGCACATCCTAACTTGCTTGATGTGTATTATTATTTGCTTTGATCACCAAGTCAATCCCGATTACACTAAAATATCTAACACCACTATTGTCCCGTCCGCACGAACCATCAACAATCTACGTCCGTCTATTTTTAAATATAAGCTTGAAAAAATAGAATTTGTAACCTATCTCTTTTAAAATAGAGTTAAATGCCTGGATAGTCCCTGTGGTTTGTCTTTTTTCACCTTTAGTCCCTAACTTTCTAAACTTACAGCTATTGTCCCCAACTTTTCAATTTCGTTCTCGGATAGTCCCTGTGCCTAACATCAGTTAGTTTTCTCAATTAAGAGGATGTGAAATGACAAAAATACCCTTTCCTTAAAAAGGGCAAACCACAGGGACTATCCGGGCATTTATGAAATAAAAAAATAAAAATCTAATTAATAAGTCAAATTTCAAGTGGGCCCTACACCCTACCCTACCCCACCCTCACCCTACCCCCTATCATCATCATCATCATCATCATCATCATCATCATCATCTTCTTCTTCTTCTCGTCATCCATCACGCACATGCTCTGCAATGTGATTATTATACCCTACAGTCCAGCAGACACATTCAACGACGGAATAATTCCAGTCGTGAGGTTAAGGTTCATGACAATAAACGTGAACAGAATCCCCAAAACAAAACTCACAACAAATGCACGCAGAGTGAGTTGGTTCTGCCATGATGGAATCTTTCTTCTCTCGAATATTCTTTCGAACGAATCGTATTCTGTTGGTTCTGTGCTCCGCTTTGATGTTGCGGTGCCGTTTTGTGAGTCGTGTTCTTGCTCGATTGTTGAAGATGACCTGTCCATATAGGGCTGGGTTAGGGAGTGAGATTGAAGAGAAGGTTTGAGTGGTGTTTGGATTGGAATTGGAATCTGGTTGCAATGATGTAAAGAAAGCAGGAACGTGGGAACTTATGATAATGTGTGAAAGTGTTGAATATGGAGAGAGAGAGATATTATTTGGAGTATGTCTAGTGTTAGGTATAATAATCTCAACGAAGAGCAGGTGGGTGATGGATGTCGAGAAGAAGAAGATGATGATGATGATGATGATGATGATGATGATAGGGGTTAGGGTGAGGGTGGGGTAGGTTATGGGGCCCATTTGAAATTTGACTTATTAATTAGATTTTTATTAATTAAATGCCCGGATAATCCCTGTGGTTTGCCCTTTTTAAGGAAAGTGTATTTTTGTAATTTCACACCCTCTTAACTAAGAAAACTAACTGATGTTAGGCATAGGGACTATCCGGTAACAAAAATTGAAAAGTTGGGGACTATAGCTGTAATTTTAGAAAGTTATGGACTAAATGTGAAAAGGGCAAACCACAGGGACTATCCGGGCATTTAACTCTTTAAAATAATATATTTAACTTTTTCATAAAATTACCTTTTTAAGAGAAGTAAAGAACCATCTGCCTTTATTTCCAGGAATAAAAAATTAATTAGTCCTCAATGTTGAGTTTCTGGTATGTAGAGGTTCTTTGATGATTTGTGGTGTTTTTTTAACAGCCATGATAACGGGTTATGTGGGGTACCTTTTAGAGGTTAGGCAACTCGCGGTTGTTGCCCTCCTGCTTTTTTTATAACGGTTTTCCACTCCCATAACTCATCTCGAGTTTAGCTTACTGCTTGTGTGTTTTCTCTACATTGGCAGTTTACAAACGCTTATGGCTCCCACGAGGAGGGGAGGGACGTTAAGTCAGGGGGGCATGTGCAGGGTTCTGCTAGTGGTTTAAGGATTTGCCCTTTTAAATATTTTCACGAATGTAAAGATGACAAGCAGGGGTCTCGAGTGTTTTTCTCCTGCTTGAACACATGCAAAGCACCCACTTCAAGACTGGTAACCGAAGGCTATCTTTGAAGGAGGCTATCTCCAGGGACTTGGACCTCTTTTTATATGTTGGGGAAGTTCTTAGGGTTAGGGATAAATGGTTGTATGGGCGTTGCATGGCGATGCATGCACTCAGTAAAGGGTGCAAGCATGATGATGAGGTCGTGTCGTTTGTCATGGTCTTAGGGGATGTGGAAGATTTCATCGTTGGGATCCAGAAACCATGTCAAATGGTGGTTGACACAAACGCACGTCACCCAGCAAGGCTCGGGGGTGGTGTTAACCTCCTCGAGCGGTTTTTTCCCTCCATCACTATTAAAAGCATTCCTCCCAGTTGTCGGCTGATGTTTACTCAGGTTTTAACAAGGGCTTTCCGCAAAAGTGGTTATGTCACCAAGATTGGTCGACAATTGGGTACAATTGCTTTTGCTACCACGTTGCACCTTCCGGGTGGTCAGACCATCCTCCATACAAGAACGGCGATCAGAGAACATGAAATCTCTATAGTATAGTAACATCCTGCATGCGCTTACAATTTGGAAAGATGGGTCTGGTTTTGATGATTTGTCTCCTCTCTATTGGATAGCGCGGGAGAGGCGGGGCCTCCTGGGGGGAATGCAGGAGGGAGGGAGACAAAGATAGGGACCCTAATATTAAGCAATGTCTTCAAAAAGTCAGGGATGGACATTTTACAGTTGCGGTTAAGGTCCTAAGCTCCAGTAGAGTCGCCCCTCTAGGTGATTCGACCTTGAAAACTCTTATTGATAAACACCATGTGGTGTCGCCCCCTTCCTTGCCTCCCAACCCTCATGTCGAACCCACTCTTGTTGTTGATGAGGAGTGTGTGCTCAAATGTATCCGATCCTTTCCTAAAGAGTCATCTTGTGGTAGGGACGGGATGTGGGCCCAACATTTGTTAGATGCTATCAGGGGCAAGGGCTCAACGACTTCCTCGGGTTTGCTAACAACCATTACTGAAGTTGTCAACTTATAGCTTGGAGGATCCTGCCCTAAGATGCTGGTTGAGTTTTTTCCTCAGCCCCCTTACCCCTTTATTGAAACCCGATAAAGGAATTCGACCTATTGTTATGGCGGGTATCTAACGAAGGTTGGTTTCCAAGGTGGCAATGAAGAAGGTTGGGAAAAACATGGCACAATACTTGGGGGACTTTCAATTTGGGGTGGGCACGTCAAATGCCGCAGAGGCGGTGCTTCACAGTGTAAACAGGTTTCTCAACTCATTTCATGCAGATGGTTCCTTGGCCTTGCTTACTGTGTACTTCTCCAATGCGTTCAACGCTGTCGACTGCACAACCTTCCTCAAAGAGGTTCATCAGCATTGCCCGTTAATCTATTGGTTGGTCCAATTCCTTTGCGCCCAGCCTGGTCGGTTGTATGTTGGTAATGAGTGTATTGGGGCTACTACCGGATCCCTTGGGGCCCCTTTGCTTTGCCCTTTCTTTACACCCCCTCATTCTCCGGGTGCAGAACCGCTTTAACCTCCCGTTTCATGCTTGGTACTTAGACGAGGGGACGATTATCGCCAACGCGACTGCGGTTTCTAGGGCCTTAGACATCAACAATGAGGATGGGCCATCTATAGTATAACAACCCTCCTAAAAAATATTTTTGGACACCCTAAATGTACCCCGTACGTGAAAACCGGACCCGTTATACCTCTATACTTAGAAAAATCAACAAAAACTGAGTTTAGCAGTTTCTCGCGGGCCGCGTAAGCCTAAGCTTTGGCTTTCGCGGGGCGCGACAACCTGGTCTTTATCCAGACACGTGGCGTGCCACGTGGCATGTGACTCAGCAGACCTACCCCTTGACTCAGCCAAGCTATAAACGACATGTAGTCGCTCGCGGGCAGCGAAGGCTTAAGCCTTAGCCGTCGCGGGGCGGGACAGACCCCTCGTCAGGCCTATATAAGGGGGGTCGAGCTCATTTAAATCGTCGTTCATTTTCAGAATTCTCTCTCTAAATTTCTATATAGTAGAAACTCTACCCGGGCATTATACCCACTTTAGAAGCGAAGCTTTGCCTCGTTGTAAGTACTATAACCCTACTATTACCCTACACGATCGATTTAGGATTCCGTAATGCATGTCGGCTCTGCCCGACTCAGTCATTGAAATTATGTCTCGTGTGTACACCCGATCGATTTAGAACTTCCGTAATGCATGTCGGCTCTGCCCGACTCAGTCATTGGAATTCTGTCTCAGGTTGTACGGTTAATTTAAATTGGGTTATTTTACTAACACATGTGCATTATTTGATTTAATAGATGATAACCAGGAGATTCTCAGGAAGCCTTAGTATTTTCTAAACTTGCAATGTGAGTAATCATCTTTTTGTGAAACCTTTTGCAAATTATTTTTACAAAACCACGATTATTTTAAATTATATTCAACAGTGATTGAGTATTTGTATTCTACAATTATCGTCGGTATGTTGGGGTTTTGTATACAAAATTTATTACTACACTGTGAGTAGTA
Organism: Helianthus tuberosus; assembly: GCA_030545235.1. Taxonomy (NCBI): domain Eukaryota; kingdom Viridiplantae; phylum Streptophyta; class Magnoliopsida; order Asterales; family Asteraceae; genus Helianthus; species Helianthus tuberosus. Next base: position 148,844,598 of record CM060358.1, read on the forward strand.
ACATTTCCACCAGTCATGGATTGACAGTACCGTGGGTGGTAATTAAAGTAGAAATATAAACAAATGTAATTGCGAGATCGCCCTCAATGCTGTAAAATGATAAAACATGTTTTGATTAAATTGGGATTCACTCACCAATGTTTCTTGCTAACAAAATGTTTTAAAACGCGTTTCAGGTAACATAATATGAAAGCCCAATAAAAGCCAGCTGTAAAGCACTGAAGGCTTGGGATAGTGGCTATATAAGTTACCTAAAATAAACAAGACATTTTGTTTTCAATAATTAGGGTTTATCCCTATTAATGTATTGTCAAAAGAACTTGGGTTTTATTCCCATGAATTATTATTATAAAAGTTTGGTGTTTTACTCTGATAAAATTATTTCCTAACTACGGTCCTGATGTATTCCGCTGCCAATTAATAAACACCGATACCACCCGCTCTAAGTAGCTCGCGCCCGCCCGCTTCCGGATAGGGGTCGGGGGTTGCGACATATATGGCTTTACCCCAACATTAAAAAAATAGAGGTTTTTTAGCCGACATGTGATGGGCGAAAAGTTCAGGGCGGGATTTTCCCAAGAGGGATTGGCAGACCAAAGAAGGGGGTCAAGCTCGTTGGTGGAACTATTAGTCGTGACCCTAGCTTTATTGGGGAGTTGGCAGGGCGGCGGGCCTCGGGGGCGGTTGACCTCATGAAACTCTTGCCCTGCCTTAGGGACCCCCAATGTGTACTCCTTCTGCTAAGGTCATGCATGGGGGTTGCTAAGTTACTTTTTAGGTTGCGGACTTGTCAACCCCATTTGATGGTAGATGTGGCATCTCGGTTTGTTGATGGCCTCCGGGAGGCTATAGAAGACATAGTCATGGGTGGTGGCCCCTTCTTTGTTAACCTCCAATGGCGTCTAGCATCTCTGCCAATGCGTCTAGGTGGTTTGGGAATCCTCTCAGCTTGAGATGTTGGGGTTTATGCCTTCGTGGCGTCCAGAGCTCAGGCTTGGAAACTACAGTATCATATCCTTCGAATCAGTGGGTTTGTTGGGCTAGACCGTGACTATCTGCAGGCGTTCGAACGCTTAAATGTCTCTCTCCCAGACTTTGATATCGGCGGTTTCTCTAACAAGGACACCGCTCCCTCGAAGCCACAAAAAACTTTGGCGAATGCTCTGTTTAGCAAAATCGCTCAAAGGCTGGGAGAAATTTTTCATCTGTCATCTCACCAGAAGGCGGTTAGAGTGTCTGAAGGGTCCCTATGCTCAGGATTTTTTTATCGTTATCTCGATTGAGGGGCTGAGACAATGTATGTCAGCAGTAGAATACAGAGCCATCCTTAAATACCGGCTGATGCTCCCTATGTACCCAAAAGATGAAACCTGCCTGATATATCGTAAAGCTTGTATGGATAAATACGGAGAGTGCGCAGTGCATTGTAAAGAGCTCCCTGGGTTGACATATCAGCATGATTGGGTGCAGGATGTTTTGTGGGACATCCTGAGAAGAGTTGGGATTCGGCTAAGAAAGTGGTTCCTGTGAATTTCCTTACGGACGCTATGGAAGGGAGATCTACTCTGCGACCAGCGGATCTGCTCGTCTTTGGTTGGGCTAGGGGGAAACATGCTTGTGTGGACCTCACGGGTGTTCCCCTATGGTTGGTTTAAGAGAAAACGGGTTTGTAGTTGGACAAGCAACAAGAAAGTCAGAATCAGAGAAAGTTGATAAGCATGCTAAAGCTTATATAGAGAACCAACATGTTTTTGTCCCTTTTGCTTTTGACACATTTGGCTCCCTAGCGCTAGAAGCTATCTAATTCCTGACAAGGGTCCTGATGTATTCCACTGCTAATTAATAAACACCGATACCACCCGCTCTAAGTAGCTCGCGGCCGCTCGCTCCCGGTCAGGGGTCGGGGGTTGCGACAGAAGGTGGAATCAGAGCTACAACCACTAATTTAAGCCAAAGAAGTGTTCTACTGACACTGAAATTCTAAATTATGTGTTAGGAAATAAATTATGTGATTATGTGTTATGTGTTATTTGACTATTTGTTAGTTTACAGTATGAGTGATCAAGGAACAGCGGATGCTTATCGTCATTTAGATAGTTCACAGAAAAATGAGGGAACATCATCCCAGCCTGATCCCTCAGGATATTCAGCAGATACGGAAGAGGGAATATTTATTTTTAAGGCACAATCAGAGGAACCTTTTACTACTAAGAAAAGAGGTTGGTTTAATAGAGGAGCCCATGAAAGAATGTTGGGATTGAACCCTACCAAAGGAACAGTTGATAAAGCCAAAACAGGATCAGAACAGTGGGTTCACATAAGCAGTTAATTGCAACAGTTCTTTCCCCTTGAAAGTGGCCTAACAACTGATGACCTCTATCTACTGTCCGTCTACAAAAACGGTTGATCACTCAACATCTGTTGAAGACCTAAAGACTGTTGAAGACAAACACTGATGCTCAATGTACTGTCATGGTTCAAGTACTGCTGAAGACACAAAGCACTGCTAGGAGTATAACAGTGGAATGAGAAGCAGTAGTTTAGCTTGTCTTTGTATTTATTGTTAATCAGCAGTTTGTAATAGCAGTAGTTGTATAGGTCAGTGGTTACAGGTTGTTAGGAGGTTAGATGTCACTTTCATGGTGACGTCAACAAAGATACCACAGTGGTTTGTTCTGTACTATAAATAGAACAGTACCCTGTACTGTTCTATTAGCTCTTTCTTCACAAGTCATTCTGTATTGTAGGTCCCCTATTCGTATGGATCTTTCACAGAATTGTCTTTCTAATCAAGAGTGCGGAATCCTCTAGATCAGAATATAGCAGAATGAGTAGAAACAGAAAACAGCAAATCACTTTCAACCAGGGTTTCTATTGATTATCCAAACAAACGTTTTACAATCAATCAAACCCCTAACCAATTTCGTCCAAGCCCTAGATGCTATCACGAAATTCTCACTAATTCTGTTTTGGCTGATTAACCTAAACCCTAAAGCCTAACCTTGTTTATATAACACAAGGTAGGCTACTTGGGCCAAGGTTAAACATCATGGACTGCGAATTGGACAGGCCCAATTCGCCCCCACACACCCAATTCATTGGGTTTGGTTAGCCCAAACATTACAACTAACTATTACAAAGCTAAACCCACTAACTGTTTATCGTTTATCTAATTACAAGATATCCAAAGACCAAATCTAAGCTGTTGTCACAAACATGCACCAACAAACTCCCCCTTGACAATAGCTTCATAAAATAACTTTGTCTTCAGTCATCTTGCAATCTTCATGTAATCTTGCACTGTCTTTGGTCTTTGGATAGCTTCAGCTTCAACAGCTTCTGTCAGCAACAACTCCCCCTAAGCTGATGCATCCAATCACCAAATCTTCAAAAACTTTAGCGTTTGAGTAAAATCTAGTTCAGCATTTGAATAGCAATCTTCAAACTCTTCAACTTTGTCTGCAATGTAGAAAGGAGGTTCTACCATGCATCCAATCAAACTCTCATCTTCACAGCAACTTCTCAGCTACACACTGCTTCAATCTGTTTGCTATAAAACAAACATCTCGAGAAACCATAAGAATTTTTCAACATAAGTTAAACAAATTATTATTATTCAAGAGATAGTTAAACTGTATCACAGATTAAACATTTTCAACTTCATCACCAACACGCAAAACTTTATAATCACACACCCTATAACCCGCATGATTTAAAATTTTGAACTCACTTTCTAACACCGTCTCCCCCTATCAGTAACAATTCCTCCAAGAATAACAGTTTTCCGTACGTTAAGAATTTTAAACAGAAAAAGACACTATTTTTGGATTTTTATATTTTCTAAAAGCAAGTAAATACAAAAGCAATAAACACTCTATTTTTGTGAGAATCACTGGTAAGAAGATCATATCAACAAAATTAAACCGTTTTCACACAATTAGATAATTCTATCTTTAATTTTTAGTGAAAAGCAGTCCAAGACGATTACCAGTATGTTTGTCCACTTAAACAAAATGCATGAACATTTCAAGTACCATTACCATATGATACGTTAAGGTAATATTAATTACTAATATACTAGCGTGTCCCACTTCAGGATATACCCCCGCGATCAAGGTATGCACAAAGATTCATCGTAGTAGGTGAGTATACTGATGTCATCCTTTAAGATATCCTGACAATGTCTAGGTCTGCATATAATCTGTTTTATCATGTTTTGATTGCTTAACAATGAACACCCAAATAAATACTAATCAAATCCTGGAAATATAAACAACACACTCTATCATGTAAGTATATTCCCTACCACATATTTCACAAGTCCAATCCAGATTTCTGAAATCTTAACTGGGAATAGGTTGAGAAGAGAACAGAATAGATCTTTAGGAGAGATGGTATAATATACAGATCAAATGAGTTTTTCTCAGTTTGATATAGGTTTCTTGGGTTTCTTTTGGGCACTTGAGGGCCTCTTTCGGGTGTATTAGATCTATAGCGCGACAACGTACAGCTAGGTCAGCATGTATCTGGATGCAGCAGAAGCTATCGTTGCCTAGCACCTCCAGGTCAGCATATATCTGGATGCAGCAGAGGAGGTACACGATTTTTTTCAGAGAAGATTTCAGAATCAGATCAAAATTGTGTGTATCGGGACAACATACAGACATTCAAATAGAAATGAGCTAATTCCAAGTGACTTTCTTTCCTGGGATCATGTACAATTTTAGTTCTGAACAGAAAGACAGCCAAGATATCCCTAGATGAAATATCAGTATAAAGACCCAAAACTTCAGATTTTGGCAATCTATCAACGCAAGATTTAAGGTCATTAAACCATACACCACTGATGTGTTCCCCACTCATACAAAGTTGTATTTAAGTTTATATCACATTGGTAAGTTGATTATTTTATGCTTTTGCCTACTGGTACATCATATGATGAAGCTGCTATCACACTTAAGCAATTTAATTTAGTTTGAGTGTGACAGTCTAACTTGCCGATGCACTATCATTTCTCCTTTTTCACACAGTGATAACTCATTTTTTATTTTTTATTTTTTTATGTTTTTTTGATTTTTCAATTTTTTTTATTTTTGATTTTTAAGAAAAGCAGTAAACTATTTACAAAAATTCTTATGAAAAACCAGTTATTCAGGATTCCTCATCCCGTTGAGTTCGACTAAATGTTCAAAGCGAGCCCTGTCAAAAGCTTTAGTATAAAGATCTGCCAGGTTATCTAGTGTGTCGACTCATCACTTTGAACTCAATTTAAATCAATTATTATAAATGTATCAACAATCTCACATCTCCCTTCATGTGCCTAGAGCAGCCACTATCAACATAAGTTGATAATCCTCCTTAGCAGCTCCTGCACACACCAACTAAGAAATTAGTTAGATTGGGGGACCCAAGCCTTAATGGTCTTGGGTCGTCCAAATTCACCAACCACTGGAACATCCATCCAATATCCATTACTCCTAACTGGAGTCTTGGATCTCAGACCTGTTGATGGAATTTGATTTTGATTTCCGCTAGGTCTTTGGTCCTGAGGGTTCCTATACGTATTTGGACTATTTGACCTTTGAAAATTTTGGTTTTGATATCTTGAATTTTGATTCCAAGAAGCATTATTGTTGTAATTTCTAAAGCCATTGTTATAAAAAGTTCGACCACCATCATTTTGGTATCGATTTTGATATTGACCTTGACTTCTGAAATTATTAGAATTAAAATTGTTCATTCTTGGTGAACTGCTTCTAGGTCTCTCAAATCTGCCTGGTGGAGATCTAGGCTGAAATCTAGGTTTATTTCTTTGAAAACATGGAACCTGTGAAGTTCCTGTTCCAGCCTTATCTACACCAACAACAACATTCTCTGGTTGCTTAGGAGCAGATTTCTTTGGAGAATTTGAGCCTTTCTCCTCACTATCACCTTCCTTCACTGGTAATTTCCCTCTCTGTTTTTCACTAAGTTGTGCTTCACTCTTTTTGTTTGGACAGCAGCTTGCTACATGTCCCTTGACGTGACATTTGAAGCACGATCTCTTTTTCGAAGACTTCTTAGCTGGAGTCTCTGAGGTAGATCCCTTATCAGATGGTGATGATCCCTTGGATGAACCTTGTTCAGTTTGCTTGATTTCAGATTTTTCTATGCTCTTATTTTTTGCAAACTCTACATTCGATTCATTTTCAATAACAGCAGTTTCGTTTTTCATATCACTACCTTGAACAAAATTAATCTTTTTGACAAAAGCTTGATTTTTATTCTTAGGCTGTGAATTTATCTTTTTCAAAGGTTCCATGTTATTGTTTTCCTTAGCATCATCACTCTCAGATCCATCACCTTGACTTGATGTGGATGCGAAACTACTTGGTGCAGATGCCATAAAGTTTGCTAGCTCATCTTCACTAGGCAGGAATGAATAGTCATGACTAAGAGGAGGTGGAACTTCATTAAAGCCCTGGAAGCCCACACTAGTCTTGTCATTACTCTTCTTTAACCCACCCATCATGTGTTTCATTACAAAAGACGAATCTCTGAATTGACTCAATTTCTTTTCAAGTTCAACAATTTTGAGTTGTGCATCTGACAACTCTTTGCATTTTTCAGAAATCTCTTTTGTTTTCTCAGCCATCATGTCATGAGCTAAGTCTATGACTTGAAGTTTTTCATTCAATTTGCAAGTTAAAGCTTCAATTTCAGCTTCATAACCTCTTATCTTCTTCAAGTATGTAGATTCATTTCTTTTAGCAAAAAAGTTTGCTTCTTTTATGTTTGACATCTCACTTACCAGACTTTTGTTTTGTGTTGACAACCTGTCAACCTCACCCTGTAGTTCACGACATCTCAAACACACAGAAATAGATTGTACCTCTTTCTCATGAACTTCTGAGTTTTCATCAGCAACAACCTGTTCAGCTTCAATCTCCTTCTCTACTTCAGCATCCACTTTTGCTTCAGCATTCTCCACTTGAGCTTCAGCATTTTTCACTTCAGATTCAGCATCACTCACAGTAGTTTCAGCCTCATCAACTGGCAATATCTCTGCCATGAATGCCTGAGTGGCACTCTCATTCCCCTGATATCGCTTTTGTAATGCATCCCACATATCCTTTGAATTGGTGTACTTTGTGAAGGTATGCTTGATGCTATCAGGTAAGGACATCTTTATTGCAGCTAAAGCTTTCTTCTCAGCTTCAACCACCTGTCTCTCAGATTCATCCATCTTGTCATAAGACATCACTATAACCCTTCCTTCGACACGACGTGAAGGAGCAACATATCCATCTATCATACAACACCACATTCTAAAATCCTCACTTTTCACAACTGATTCAAACTCCTCCTTCCAAACAGCATACTCTTTAACATTTGTAAGCTTTGGCCAAATCTTAACAGTCTCACTGAACTTATCCATTCTGACCATCTTTAAACACGTTTTAACACAACAGACTGGTAAAAACCGTACAAAATATCTCCGAAAACAATGGTTAGCAAATTACACCTTTAGAATCGTCTCGAAAAGACGAGTCCAATGATATATAATGTCAAAAACCGTATTCGGTATTTTCCAAATACAATGATATATAATGTCAAAACCGTATTCGGGATTTTCACAACTGATTCAAACTCCTCCTTCCAAACAGCATACTTTTTTTTTGCCCTAAAAATACAAGGAATCTAACGGTCCAAACGGTTCTGCCAAACGAGCTACGGATCAATTTCTATTTGCAAAACACTGAAATTTTATCGACGCTTGGCAACTGAAATTCCACCTCTTAATTTCGCTGGTTTTAAATTTGCTGAGTTAATTTCGTTGGTTACTGATTAAATTCGCTGGGTCAGTGAATTGTCCAATTTCGCTGATCAAGTTCACAGGTTAAATTCGCTGAAAGGTCAATTTTGCTGGTCTATTTTCGCTATTACGACGACCAGTAAAGTCGCCGAAAACCGTAATAATTTCGCTGTGGAAAATTATACGGTTACCAAAGTCGCCTTTGGATTTAACTTCGCCGATAAATATGCTGGTCTCAGTTAATTTCGCAGGTTAATCAAATTCGCTGGTTCTGTAAAGTTGGAAACTTAATCTTCTCAGAATTCAGCAGATTTCGTATCAGTTTCCTGCAAAATCGAACAAGCTAATCAGCAGACTTTTGGAAAAAAAAATTGATGAACCTAATGAAGAACACGAAGACAGTCTTCAAATCTTCAAGGAAATCGGCCACAAACAGCCAAAACTTTTTCCAGAATCATCAAGGTTTTCCCAGAAATCCTGCAAAACACCAAAATCAAACACCAAAAAAAAAAAAAATCAAACACAAACAAATTCGCAGAAGATTATCAAAAAACTCAAAAATTTCGAAAACCCTAATTTTTCAGTTTTAAAAAATTTCGAAATCTCCTAGTTTCTGCCAAGAACAATTCTGAACCGAGCCTTCAAGAGCACAAAGCTCTGATACCAATTGTAGGTCCCCTATTCGTATGGATCTTTCACAGAATTGTCTTTCTAATCAAGAGTGCGGAATCCTCTTGATCAGAATATAGCAGAATGAGTAGAAACAGAAAACAGCAAATCACTTTCAACCAGGGTTTCTATTGATTATCCAAACAAACGTTTTACAATCAATCAAACCCTAACCAATTTCGTCCAAGCCATAGATGCTATCACGAAATTCTCACTAATTCTGTTTTGGCTGATTAACCTAAACCCTAAAGCCTAACCTTGTTTATATAACACAAGGTTTGCTACTTGGGCCAAGGTTAAACATCATGGACTGCAAATTGGACAGGCCCAATTCGCCCCCACACACCCAATTCATTGGGTTTGGTTAGCCCAAACATTACAACTAACTATTACAAAGCTAAACCCGCTAATTGTTTATCGTTTATCTAATTACAAGATATCCAAAGACCAAATCTAAGCTGTTGTCACAAACATGCACCAACATGTATGAACAAACCAGTGTGAGCTCAGGCTGAGGGGGAGATTGTATTGCATGCATGCATTGTAATTGAATCTTATAATAAATATAATCATTTGATTTCATGTCAAACATGTGTGTTGAAAGCAATTCTTCCATTTGTGTCACACCCCCAAATTCCACCTGCGGAGTACCGTCCGCTTGAGGGCGTGACCGACCAGGATCCAGCCACCAATCATACTGAGCATTGGATAATAGTAAGAATGATCACCAACCGTAATGGTTAGTAAACACCATAGTTTAAAGTTCAAATGTTTAGGTTCAAATAACAGTTAAGTAAGTAGCGGAAGCATAGGTAAAATAGTTTAAACAAAGTTCATAGTTCAAATTAATTAGAACCCAACATGCGGGTTTAGGCGACCACTACACTTCCCAAGCTGCAAGCTCCTGAGTCACTGGTTACCTGCAAAGCATGCAGTAAGGGGTCAACAATAATGCTGAGTGAGTTCACTAGTTGTCCAGTTTTAATTACCAAAAACTTGTTTCACCAGTTAATTTATCCGTTTATACATGCCATGGGGAGCTACCCCAAAAGTTAGCGACTAAACTGTTTTTCCAATACCGAACACTAGGTGACCGTTGCGTATCCGCAAAGTGCCCCGATGTCATTGTTCTATCATCATTGACGGATACCTGAGTACATTAGTTCACGACCGATCCCATACCTTGGCACGGTGTGAGGTTGGTAAGACCTAAATAGCGCTATCAACTAATAACCCGTTCGCCTGGCCCCGGCGACTAATCGGTATTATGTAGTAGGGACTTTAAGTGATAGAGTTTCGTTTAGTGCCGTTTGTTGCAATCCGTATAAACAGTAATTAACTAAAAGGTTCCCAATAACAAGGGAAGAAAAGTAAGTTGTATCCCTCATAAGGGGATAGTGTTGTTTTTAGTTCCGTTTCCCAAACCACCGGGAATACATGCTTTAGGTTGTGAACTCACCTTGGGTTGCTCGGTAGATTAATTACCCGGTCGATCACGTTGGTCACCACGTCCTAGCATGGTTACCAATATAGGTCAAGTTGGGGTATAAGTAAACACGTATAGCAAACACGTACAGTCACACATAGCATGCATTCATACAAACACTTGGGTTATTGGGCCTGCCCTAACATTTCACAAACAATCAGTACAGATACATACGCAGTCCAGTCAACAGATAGTCCAACAAGCTTTTGGCCCAATAACACTTATGCAGCCCAGTCGAGACCAGGAGGTCTCGACTTGAGAACACACAGTTTCGAGTCGCAACTGGAGGTTTCGGCTTGTCATGTTTTGGTTGCGAGTCGCAACCGCCGTGGTCTCGAGTTGTCACGTTTTGGTTACGAGTCGCAACCGGGCGGTCTCGAGTTGTCATGTTTTAGTTACGAGTCGCAACCGGGCGGTCTCGAGTTGTCATGTTTTGGTTGCGAGTCGCAACCGGGGGTTTCGAGTCGCAACCGTCGTAGTCTCGAGTTGTTATGTTTTGGTTGCGAGTCGCAACCGGGGGTTTCGAGTCGCAACCTCGGAGACGTGCACAAGAATCCTTCTAGAACCTGTCCGATCGTACTATCCAATAGAATTCTGTTTTCATGAGATTTTGTACTAACCAATAGAATTTCTTAAACATGTTTTATTGTCTAATTTCCAAACAATTCAGATCAAACACCAACAATTTCAAATATTTTCAATGATCTTCAAATAGTTCATTAAGAACATTCATCACATATTCATCATATATTCATCATTATGCAACATGATTATTCAAACAATCCTAATTCTAGCACATACTCAAATCAGCATTATCGATTCCTGAATCTAACATACATTCCTCGGATTACAAACATACACATACACATACTCTTATGGCCCTATCAACCTTGTATTTTAACCAACAATTTCCTATCAAAGCATGAACATGTCTAGCATATCATCCCATTATCACTATAACACAATAACACAAACACAAAGATCTATCAACAACTTAGTCATCTTAACCCATTTATCTTCATAACACATGTGTACAATCCAACAAGCATGCATCTTTGCTAATCTATAACATGTTCTATCATCTAACCGAGATAGGATACTAACCGGAACTTGTTTTGGTTGTGAGTGAGCGTATGAGACGATGAAAGAAGTGTCCAATGCGATGATCACGAGCTGATCCGGACACCTTGATGCCTCCGGTTTGAATCCGAGAGAGAAGAGGTGATTCTTGTGAGGGTTTTCTAGAGAGGGAGTGAGAGAGAGAGAGGATGAAGTGAGAGTGTAAAGGGGAGTGTGTGTGAGGGTTTTAGGCTTAAATAGGAGGTGATGCACCCCAAGTGGGTTTCCGAGTGAGCTAAGGGGGTGCACGGCCCAACCGATTTGGTTCACTCGAGACCGGGTGGTCTCGGTTCACACACATATATATATATATATGTACATAATACACACATGACACAATCAAAAGATCACATAATGCACAACAATAAATAACAAGTTCTCATTTAATATTATATATATATATACACATACATTCATTTAAAGACGAAAGTTGGCTCGGGAAAACCCGAAGTGTCACATTATCCCCAAGTTTTAAGAACTTTCGTCCCGAAAGTTAAAGCAGCCACTGACAAGCTAGTAAAAGTGAGAGCGTTTCAACAGGGTGTCACATCATTCCCCCGTTAGTTTGGAATTTCGTCCCGAAATTCAGTCGTAGCTTCAGTGCTGGGGGTTTCATTTGGGAACAGTTGGGGATACTTGCGCTTCATCTGGTCTTCCCGCTCCCAGGTAAACTCTGGGCCACGGCGTGAGTTCCAACGAACTCGCACGAGGGGTATCTGGCTACGCTTGAGGGTTTTGATCTCACGATCCGTGATCTCAACCGGTTCCTCAGTAAAGTGTAGCTGTTCGTCAATAGTAAGTTCCTTGTAAGGAATGACGTGTGTTTCATCTGACAGGCACTTCTTCAGCTTAGACACGTGGAAGACATTGTGCACAGCACTCAGTTCTTCAGGCAGATTCAACCTGTAAGCGGCCGTACCGATCTTTTCGGTAACTTCAAAGGGTCCGACATATCTTGGATTAAGCTTGCCCCGTTTTCCAAAACGAACCACACCCTTCCAGGGTGAGACCTTAAGTAGAGCCCGTTCACCAACCTGGAACTCTTGCGGTTTCCTATCTTTGTCAGCGTAGTACTTTTGACGGTCACGTGCTGCCGCCATGCGTTGCCTAATCTGGGCAATCTTTTCTGTGGTGTCGACTACATGTTCCGGGCCTGTGATCTGGCTGTCACCAACCTCAGCCCAGCAGAGAGGCGATCGACATTTACGGCCGTACAATGCCTCAAAGGGTGCTGCCTGAATGCTGGTGTGGTAGCTGTTGTTGTAGGAGAATTCCACCAACGGTAGGTGCTTCTCCCAATTCTTGCCAAAATCGATCACACATGCCCTAAGCATGTCTTCGAGGGTTTGGATGGTGCGTTCAGATTGCCCATCCGTCTGCGGGTGATAAGCGGTGCTCATGTCTAAACGTGAGCCAAAAGATTTGTGCATGGCTTGCCACAACTCAGAAGTAAAACGCGCGTCGCGATCAGAAATAATGGAGGTAGGCACTCCGTGCTTCGAAACCACTTCTTTTAAGTATACCTCTGCTAGGGTAGAGAACTTGTCTGTTTCTTTAATAGCCAAGAAGTGTGCAGACTTAGTTAAGCGATCCACTATTACCCAAATGGTGTCATTTCCTCGCTGAGACCTAGGCAGGCCAGTAACAAAATCCATGGAAATCTGCTCCCATTTCCATTGCGGAATCTCTGGCTGTTGGAGTAGGCCTGATGGTTTCTGATACTCAGCCTTGACCCTTGCACAAGTCAAACATTTTCTGACATAGGTTGCTATGTGGGCTTTCATGCCAGGCCACCAATAGGTAGCCCTCAAGTCGTGGTACATCTTATCTGACCCTGGATGCACTGAGTAACGGGACTTATGAGCTTCATCCATCACAAGGTCACGTAAATTTCCATAAAGCGGAACCCATATGCGTCCGGCTACGTAGTAAGCACCGTCTTCTTTTTGTTCCAATCGTTGTCTCGATCCTCGTAGGGACTCAGCCCTGATGTTCTCGGCTTTCAATGCTTCAACCTGAGCATTCCGAATTTGATTAGGGAGGTTCGAGTGGATAGTGAGCTGTAAGGCACAAACACGCTTGGGTTTGGTCTCCTTTCTGCTGAGGGCATCGGCTACCACATTAGCCTTGCCTGGGTGATATTTGATTGCACACTCGTAGTCATTTAGGAGTTCGACCCATCGGCGTTGCCGCATATTCAACTCCTTTTGTCCCATTATGTGCTGGAGGCTCTTGTGATCAGTGTAAATCGTGCACTTGGTGCCGTACAAGTAGTGTCTCCAAAGCTTGAGCGCGAAGACCACAGCTCCAAATTCTAAGTCATGCGTCGTATAGTTCCGTTCGTGGACCTTGAGTTGTCGCGAGGCGTAAGCAATAACTTTCTCGCGTTGCATCAATACGCAGCCAAGTCCTTGAATAGAAGCGTCGCAGTAAACGACGAAGTCGTCGGTACCTTCGGGTAAGGAGAGGATAGGAGCACTACAAAGGTTCTTCTTCAGTTCCTGGAAGGCAGATTCCTGAGCATCACTCCATTTGTAAGCAACACCCTTCTGAGTGAGTGTCGTAAGTGGTTGAGCGATCTTAGAGAATCCCTTGATAAATCTTCGATAGTATCCCGCCAATCCCAAGAATTGGCGAACTTCGGTCGGAGTCTTAGGCACAGGCCAATTCTTAATGGACTCAATCTTAGCAGGATCAACATGAATCCCTTCCTGATTGACGATGTGTCCAAGGAAATGGACTTCTCTAAGCCAGAAATCACATTTCGAGAATTTGGCGTACAGTTGCTCATTGCGAAGAAGTTCGAGAATAAGACGTAGGTGTTGTTCATGCTCCTCTTGGCTCTTCGAGTAGATTAGGATGTCGTCGATGAATACGATTACGAACTTATCGAGGTAGGGTTTGCATACTCGGTTCATGAGATCCATGAAGATTGCAGGTGCGTTGGTCATACCGAAAGGCATAACAAGGAATTCGTAGTGACCATAGCGGGTTCTGAAAGCAGTCTTAGAGATGTCCTCATCGCGGACTCTCAGCTGGTGATAACCCGATCTCAGATCGATCTTGGAATAATAGCTCGACCCTTGCAGCTGGTCGAACAGGTCGTCGATACGGGGAAGTGGATAACGATTCTTGATGGTAACCTTGTTAAGTTCGCGGTAGTCAATGCACATTCGGAATGAGCCATCTTTCTTTTTGACGAAGAGCACTGGGGCTCCCCAGGGTGATGAACTAGGACGGATAAAACCTTTGTCCAAAAGTTCTTGTAGTTGAGTAGAAAGCTCCTTGAGCTCCGCGGGGGCTAATCGATAAGGTGCACGAGCTATAGGCGCTGCTCCGGGAGCTAGCTCGATCTGAAATTCGACCTTACGGTGAGGAGGGAGTCCAGGCAGTTCCTCCGGGAATACCTCAGGATAGTCGCGTACAACTGGAAAATCTTCAATCCTGTTTTCCACTTTCTGTGTGTCGGTAATGAGTGCTAAGATAGCGGTGTGCCCTTTTCGTAGATACTTCTGGGCTTTTAAGAATGAAATGATGCCTGTGACTTCTCCGCTCTTGTCGCCTTGAACTATAAGGGGTTTGCCAGGGGGACGGGGAATACGAATAGCTTTCTCCTGGCAGAGGATTTCAGCTCGATGTTTGGATAACCAATCCATACCAATAATGACGTCGAAGCTTCCAAGAATGATGGGGAAAAGATCGATACAGAAGGTCTGACCAGACAACTCTAATTTGCAGTTACGAATTATGTGTGAGGCCTCGAGGTTTCTACCATTAGCTATTTCAACGGTGTGCTTAGAGCTCAGCGGCGTAAGAGTGAGCTTAAGTTTCTTACTAATACGTAGGGATACATAACTAGCATCTGCTCCGGAATCAAATAGCATGGAAACATAACGATCATTAAGTAGGAACTTACCCGCCACAACGTTGGGGTCATTCCTTGCTTCCCCAGCTCCAATCACAAAAGCTTTTCCTCTAGCGCCATTTCCAGCATTGTTGTTATTGTTCCCAGCACCCTGATTGTTGTTGTTTTGATTCAGTTCAGGGCAATCCTTTCGCATGTGCCCCATTGCTCCACACTTGAAGCATCCACGGTTGTTTCCTTGTTGCTGCTGTTGCTGTGGTTGTTGCTGATTCTGCCTAGCTGGGAATTAGCTTCGGCAGTCTTTGGCTTCGTGCCCCATCTTGTTGCATCGCTGACACTGACCTTTTCCACATGGCCCACTGTGATGTCGGTTACATTTGTTACACTTAGGGTGGTTTCCTCGATAACCACCCTGTTGCTGAGGGCCCTTGTTGCTTTCAGTCTTCCTTTGTTGAACTGGGGCCTGAGTGGGGTTAGCATCCTTTCCCTGATTTCCATCCCACTTTCGCTTGTTATCGCCAGAAGTTCCAGCAGTAGCACCGATCCTCTTGGGCAGCTTGCCCTCTTCCACAGCCTGATTGGTGAGTTTGTGAGCAAGACGAACCACAGGCTGTATGGTATTGAGGTTGGCTGAGGTCACATGGCTTCTGATTTCTGGGACCAAGCCTTTGATGTACAATTCGATCCTTCGATACATAGGTTGGGACATGTTTGGGCAAAGTGCAGCATAGTCGTTGGACTGCTTGGTGTAGGTCTCAATCTCTGATCCAACCATCTTGAGCGCATAGTACTCGTTCTCGAGTTTGTGAATGTCATCCCTGTGACAGTACTCCTCTTTGATCATGTCCTTGAAATCTTCCCATGCAGTAGCATTAGCAGTTTCCAGACCAATCATCTGAATCTGCGCTTTCCACCATGAAAGCGCGTTTCCTTCAAGCGTACCAGTTGCATACTTAACCCAGTTAGCAGGGGGACACTCACAGACGGCAAAGACAGCTTCGGCCTTTTCAATCCAATGCAGAAGGCCTATGGCACCCTCAGTGCCGTTGAAAGGGAGGGGCTTGCCATCCATGAAGGTTTTGAAAGTACAAACACGTGGTTGCGCAGGCGCAGGCTGACCTGTTGTGAGAAATGGAGCGAATAGGTTTTAGAGGTGAAAAGACGATGTGGGGGTAGGATCTAAACATCCTATAGCAACGAGTTTACCTCCAGGGTGAGCTGCGAAAGCTGCAGCCACCGTGTTGAGCAAGTTAGCGAATTGAGCCTGAGTCATGTTAACGCTTCCTCTTCCGCGTCCACTCATTGTCTTCATAGCCAGAAAACACAGTATGAGTGTGATGTTGTAACGTAGCGAGAATGAGGTAGAAGAGAAATGTGTATCTATCTAATCAGGCACACTAGTATGTATAGTAGAGCAGTCAATATAAGATAAATCAAGCAAGTAAACATGGGTCCGAGCTATGAGGTCAGATAAGTCGAGCCTTGCACTTGGAGTGTAGTGTCGTCACGAGTCACGGGTTATAGTCTGGTTTTTCTCAAAAAGACTTCCCTTTTTAAAACCAAGTTCACTATAACCAATGGCTCTGATACCAATCTGTCACACCCCCAAATTCCACCTGCGGAGTACCGTCCGCTTGAGGGCGTGACCGACCAGGATCCAGCCACCAATCATACTGAGCATTGGATAATAGTAAGAATGATCACCAACCGTAATGGTTAGTAAACACCATAGTTTAAAGTTCAAATGTTTAGGTTCAAATAACAGTTAAGTAAGTAGCGGAAGCATAGGTAAAATAGTTTAAACAAAGTTCATAGTTCAAATTAATTAGAACCCAACATGCGGGTTTAGGCGACCACTACACTTCCCAAGCTGCAAGCTCCTGAGTCACTGGTTACCTGCAAAGCATGCAGTAAGGGGTCAACAATAATGCTGAGTGAGTTCACTAGTTGTCCAGTTTTAATTACCAAAAACTTGTTTCACCAGTTAATTTATCCGTTTATACATGCCATGGGGAGCTACCCCAAAAGTTAGCGACTAAACTGTTTTTCCAATACCGAACACTAGGTGACCGTTGCGTATCCGCAGAGTGCCCCGATGTCAATGTTCTATCATCATTGACGGATGCCTGAGTACATTAGTTCACGACCGATCCCATACCTTGGCACGGTGTGAGGTTGGTAAGACCTAAATAGCGCTATCAACTAATAACCCGTTCGCCTGGCCCCGACGACTAATCGGTATTATGTAGTAGGGACTTTAAGTGATAGAGTTTCGTTTAGTGCCGTTTGTTGCAATCCGTATAAACAGTAATTAACTAAAAGGTTCCCAATAACAAGGGAAGAAAAGTAAGTTGTATCCCTCATAAGGGGATAGTGTTGTTTTTAGTTCCGTTTCCCAAACCACCGGGAATACATGCTTTAGGTTGTGAACTCACCTTGGGTTGCTCGGTAGATTAATTACCCGGTCGATCACGTTGGTCACCACGTCCTAGCATGGTTACCAATATAGGTCAAGTTGGGGTATAAGTAAACACGTATAGCAAACACGTACAGTCACACATAGCATGCATTCATACAAACACTTGGGTTATTGGGCCTGCCCTAACATTTCACAAACAATCAGTACAGATACATACGCAGTCCAGTCAACAGATAGTCCAACAAGCTTTTGGCCCAATAACACTTATGCAGCCCAGTCGAGACCAGGAGGTCTCGACTTGAGAACACACAGTTTCGAGTCGCAACTGGAGGTTTCGGCTTGTCATGTTTTGGTTGCGAGTCGCAACCGCCGTGGTCTCGAGTTGTCACGTTTTGGTTACGAGTCGCAACCGGGCGGTCTCGAGTTGTCATGTTTTAGTTACGAGTCGCAACCGGGCGGTCTCGAGTTGTCATGTTTTGGTTGCGAGTCGCAACCGGGGGTTTCGAGTCGCAACCGTCGTAGTCTCGAGTTGTTATGTTTTGGTTGCGAGTCGCAACCGGGGGTTTCGAGTCGCAACCTCGGAGACGTGCACAAGAATCCTTCTAGAACCTGTCCGATCGTACTATCCAATAGAATTCTGTTTTCATGAGATTTTGTACTAACCAATAGAATTTCTTAAACATGTTTTATTGTCTAATTTCCAAACAATTCAGATCAAACACCAACAATTTCAAATATTTTCAATGATCTTCAAATAGTTCATTAAGAACATTCATCACATATTCATCATATATTCATCATTATGCAACATGATTATTCAAACAATCCTAATTCTAGCACATACTCAAATCAGCATTATCGATTCCTGAATCTAACATACATTCCTCGGATTACAAACATACACATACACATACTCTTATGGCCCTATCAACCTTGTATTTTAACCAACAATTTCCTATCAAAGCATGAACATGTCTAGCATATCATCCCATTATCACTATAACACAATAACACAAACACAAAGATCTATCAACAACTTAGTCATCTTAACCCATTTATCTTCATAACACATGTGTACAATCCAACAAGCATGCATCTTTGCTAATCTATAACATGTTCTATCATCTAACCGAGATAGGATACTAACCGGAACTTGTTTTGGTTGTGAGTGAGCGTATGAGACGATGAAAGAAGTGTCCAATGCGATGATCACGAGCTGATCCGGACACCTTGATGCCTCCGGTTTGAATCCGAGAGAGAAGAGGTGATTCTTGTGAGGGTTTTCTAGAGAGGGAGTGAGAGAGAGAGAGGATGAAGTGAGAGTGTAAAGGGGAGTGTGTGTGAGGGTTTTAGGCTTAAATAGGAGGTGATGCACCCCAAGTGGGTTTCCGAGTGAGCTAAGGGGGTGCACGGCCCAACCGATTTGGTTCACTCGAGACCGGGTGGTCTCGGTTCACACACATATATATATATATGTACATAATACACACATGACACAATCAAAAGATCACATAATGCACAACAATAAATAACAAGTTCTCATTTAATATTATATATATATATACACATACATTCATTTAAAGACGAAAGTTGGCTCGGGAAAACCCGAAGTGTCACAATTTGATTGTGTGTTGAAAGTTTGTTTCCATTTTAATTCCGCTGCAATTACTCATTCATCTTTGTAATTCTCAAACAAAAACACAATCATAAGAAACTCAGATCCTAACAATTGGTATCAGAGCATGGACAGTCAAATTTGATCTAACAATCATTTTGACGTAAAAGTTCAGCTCATAATCGTTGATACTTATAATTGTTCGTTTTGTTGAAAAACAGAGTAAGGTTTATACACGAGCAAAAGTTGATTAATCAGTACCTGTAAAACAACCAGGATGACGCCACAATCACAGGATGTTAATAATAGCATCGGCTCACTCTTCAAACCACCCATGTTGAAGAGATCTGAATACAACATCTGGCAGAGAAGGATGGGTCACATCCTTGCTCAACAGAATACCGGATGTTGGAAGTTGGTTATCGTTGGACCACATGTTCCAATGGTGCCGAGTGCTGAGGATCTAAAGGTTTTAGTTCCTAAGAATATTGAGAACTATACGGACCAGGATTTTCAAAAAATTTAACTAGATGCCAAGGCATTCAGGATCGTTGCATTCGCACTACCAAATGAAATTTATGGTGCCAAGGAATTTTGGGATGCACTGAAGGAACAGTTTGGGGGGACTGAAGAAGTGATTGAAAATAATAGGGAAATTTTGAATCAACAGTATGAAACCTTTTGTCACATTAAGGGTGAATCACTAACACAACAGTTTGAGAGATTCAGTTGTCTCATTAGTGAGCTAAGACTTGTTAATGTTGAATTTGCTAATTCAACACAAAATAGCAGGTTTCTTAGGTCACTGCCTGAAAAATGGGATACAATTGCTTTTGTGACCAGAAATTCAGCTGGGTTCAAAGATCTGACCCTGACCCAACTTCATGGTACACTCCTGACCTATGAAAGGGAGTTGAACCAGAAAAAGAAGTTGCAAGAGTCTGGGAAAGTTGCAGATGATTATTCATTTGGCAACACAACTCTTTTGGGTCAGGAAGAGTCTGGCAGTAGTAAGGATCAGAGTTATGATCACTTTATTGACATAACTGCTCACTCACCCAATTATGCTTTCATAGCAAATGGAGAAAGCCAAAACTCTGACAATCTATGCTTTGAACTCAAAGATCTTCAGCATTTTGATCTAACTGACTTAGAGGAAATGAATATATTACACCAACTTTCACTGTTGAGTGTTAGAACCAGCAAGTTTTACAAAAGGACAGGGAGAAAATTCCC
Source organism: Helianthus tuberosus (assembly GCA_030545235.1). Lineage (NCBI taxonomy): Eukaryota > Viridiplantae > Streptophyta > Magnoliopsida > Asterales > Asteraceae > Helianthus > Helianthus tuberosus. Next base: position 148,864,802 of record CM060358.1, read on the forward strand.
AGGGTTGCATGGTAATCTAAAAGTAGGGTTGGATAAGTCAAAAATCAAATGCTAGAAGTGCAACATGTTAGGACACTTTGCTAGGGAATGTAGGAGTCAAACAAATGGACCAATTATCACTCACCCTAGTTCAAGACCACAAAATAACCAAAGCACTGTGCAGTATTCCCATTATACCCCTGCTACCCATGTAAACACTGCTCATTATGCAAACCCTGGAACCCTTGTTCCTGTGCAGTATGTCCAAACCACTGTTCCTCAAATTCAGTATGTCCAAGCCCCTATCCCTTAGGTTCAGGTGCAACCAGTTGCACCTCAACAAGCTGCACCAACTGTGGTTCAACCAGATCAGCAAATCTTCTTCACACAAGGCTTTGTTGACTGGAGCAGCTTACCTGATGAAATAGGAAATGAAAATTTTGCTCTATATGCTAACGATGCTGTTTCTAGTAATGAATTCTGTTTTGTAGCATTAGAGTCAATACCAGAAGGGCTGGAAGCTGAAGAAGCACAATCAAGTGCTAAAATAGTGGATGAAATTGCTGAAGCAGTGGTTACTGTTGTTGCTGGTGAAATACTGTTGGGAGAAAATTCAGAACCCCTATTGGAACCACTGTCTGACCCCTGGTCTGAAGAAGAAGAGAAGAAACATGGTGAAAAGGAAGATAAGGTGGCTGATGAGAAAGAGCATGTTTGTGATTGTGCCATGATGGCTACAGCTAAGGTATCATCTCAGGTTCTTAAAAACCTTTGTTCAGACAAATGCATCATAGCATTTGCTAACATCAAAGAGGTGAATGAAAACCTTAGGGATAGAGTGTTAAATGATGAAGTTTAATTTGAAAAGTATTTAAAAGAATTAAAAATCAAATTGGCTGAAAAAGACAATGAAATCTGCAGTCTCAAACAAGAGCATAGCATAACCAAGGACCAACTCCAGACCATGATAGAAAAATATCAAGTCTGCAAAAAGGAGTTGGAATCCATCCAAATCACTTGTGAAAAATGGGTGGAATCCTACAAAGGTTATGAAGTTATGCTTGAAAAACAGATCAAAAGCAATGTAAAATTTGGTGTAGGTTTTAGAAAACTTGATCAAATTGAAAACACTGCTGAAAATGTCACACCCCTTTTCTTAGGCGGAAGCACGAGGTGTGATCATGAAAGGTTTTCATTGCATACGATTGGTAAACATACTACATGCTCATAAAAATAACTTCAAACACCATTAACATTTCACAACGGAAAACATAGTTTAAGTGTTTACATCACGAGACAACATATTATTTGAAAGTTTACAACTTTATTCAAAAACATAAGCAACATCCATGAGCAAGAGTAAGACCGTGCGCACATCCACTTTAGTTACCTGAAATACATGTGAGTTTTGGAAAAAAAACGTCAACATAATGTTGGTGTGAATTCATGGAGTTCTTGTATTGAACATTTGTATACTTTGTATGAGAAACATGGTATGTATCTTGTATAAATCAAGTATTCTTGTATAAATCAAGTATTCTTGTATAAATCACGTACTCTTGTATAAATCAAGTATTCTTGTATAAATCACGTATTTCTGTATAAATCAAGATTGTTAATGGGTTGCATGGCCATTAACATGTGACACGACATAGGAAGCAACTAAACCATAGGCATTTTTCTAGTTGTCGATTTTGAGACACAAAAGCACTACTCGGTACTCGTTCTCACCAAGAGTGTGGCTGCCCGAAACCCGTTAGATCTAACCTTTTGTTCTGCGGTCTAGGTATATTGTTGATTAATGGTGCTTATGGTACCCTATTCGTGACACGATTTCTCGTATCATTTCTCATATCATTTCTCGTATCATTTCTCGTATCATTTCTCGTATCATTCCTTAAAACGCATCATACTTGGTACTAGTTATCACCAAGAGTGCTTCTTGTTTTTGTATCATACCATTTATAAACATTGTAGCATTTGTAACATGTATTTCACCCCCGAAGTTATAAAACTGAAAACAGTTAAAAGAAAAGGGGGAGCATGAACTCACAACTTTGCGTTCCTGCGTCGTAAACTTCACCGGATTTGCTTATCTAGCGTCGTGACCTAAACGCGTTTTATTAACGTTAGTCACTAGACTTGTATCGCACAAGTACAAGTCACTATCTTTTGTATATGTTTTCTTGTGTTAAAAATAATTTATATTTTTAACTATGTATCTTATTTATATTATTTTCTCAAAAATAAATATAAGTATCTTGTATTTTTCACCCGAATTATGAATTTTGTTCGAAACTTCATTTCATGTTCATAACTTGTCCAAGTTATTATTCGATCAAGTAATATATTTTCATAAATATATTCTCTTGTATTCGTCTAAGTATGTTGTATGTGTATTTTTGTCTTTTCACTCCTTAGGAGTATTTAGTGTATTTTCAAATCCTAATACACTATTACATGTAATACATACTACATACACTTAGCACAAAATTTGGTGATCAATAAATATATATATTTTTCTCAAAAATATACATACTTAATATCAATTTTAATCTTGAAGAAACCATCATTTCTTAACACAAAAGTTAGGGAAACCTTGGTAAATGTTTTTGGATACATTTTTAGGGAATAAGTTTCTCAAAAACTTATATTTTTCTAAGTGTCAAAATTTATAAAAATTTTGACAGAGTTTCCCCTAAAAATGGGGGTTTCCCATGTTTTCAAAACATGTGTTTATTTTCTTTTAAATCATCATCAAACATCAATAACTTATTCTACACTTATCAAGTGCCAAAATCAAGTAAATCACACTACATCATGAACTTGAAGTTTTGTAAAAACTTGTAGTAACTTACCATGTTATTTAGTAGGTTTAGTTACCCTTAAAAACATGGTTATTTGTTTGTAAATCTCATTCCTGAAAAGATTTGGTGTTTACAACTTGTAAACATAATTTACAAAAATGTTTATCCATAACATCTTCTTGTTTTTCTAGTGTTTATTTACTTGTCTTTCCACTAAAAATAGTGTAGGTTTAATAAAAACCACGATCTTCTAAAAAATCGTATTTTAAACTTGGTTCTCTTGGAAAATCATTTATAAATCATAGATTTGTAAGTTTACTTGCTTACTTTGTTTATTATTTTCCAAGAAATCATTTATTCATCAAGTTCATGTTGATACATGAGGATGATCTTCTTGTGTAGACACATAATCATCCTCTAACTTGCTAGTTCATGGGTTTAATCACAATCTAGCAAGCTTCTTGTATTGATCATCATCAATATTTCTAGTAATCCATAAGCAAGCATCATACATCTACTAAACCATATCATTTCATCATGATATCATCATATTTAAAGCTTATGTTCAAGATTCATGTGTATGTCTTTTAGTGCTCTTATGATAATCAACATGTTATATCTTTTAACCAACTAAAATGGAAGTAAACAAGGGTGTTCAAGAGTCTTACAACTAGCTTAAAGCTAGCGAAGAACAATGTTGAAGATTGACTGTATAAAAGCACACGGAAGAGGTCCTTGATGATCCGCAAGCTCCAAGCTTCGTTAGTGACCTTCTTACACCTTATGAAGACCTTGGATTGGATGGAGCTTGAAAGTAAATGGTGGTGGTGTGGTGATGAGGGGGCGACCGAGAGGTGTTGATACACTCTAATTTACACATATTTTAGTCCCCCGTTTACCCCTATTTTATGCGGTTTTGGCCGTAAAACCGTCGTTCGGATACTTATTTATCTACATTTGTGTTTACAGGCCTAAAACTGCATTCCAGACAAGATGATAGCAAAAACGAGGACGTTCCGGACAAAACGACAAAGCTGCGGACTTTCTGTTAAGGATTCTGAACTGGGCCTGTGGAACGGTCGTTCCACCTGATGCACGGTCGTGCATCTCCGACAACGCTGATCATCTCGGCAATGAACGATCGGTGCGGCTGAGCGTTCCAGGGAAACAAACGACTTGGTGAAGAACGGTCGTTCCATCTGAGGAACGACCGTGCGTCTCCGGTGAATCAACAGGGTCTCGGAACTGAACGGTAGGTGCAACAGCTCGTGCAACATGAAGTTTCGGAACTGAACGACCGTTCCACACAAAGAACGGTCGTTCTATTTCAGATCTGGTCAACGATCCGATGACGTATGTAGTATGGTGACCCATGTCCAATAATTGAATAAAGTGAACGGTCGTTCCATATGGGGAACGACCGTGCAACAGCAAAAAAGTATAAAAACACAGAAGAAACTTTCTGCTCGACATTCTGGATTTTTGGAGAGCTTAGCAGGCGATTTTCAGGCTCCGGAGGCATTAGCTTTCACCCGGATTCAAGCCACATTGTCTCGTTTAGCTCGATTACTACCCGGATCCTTAGTCTAGTACTTGTTTATGGTTTGATTTTCTAATCTTTCCAAGTTTTTGTTAATCTTTCAAGTACTTAGATTATGATTTATGTATTATTGTAGCCTTTGGGAAAAAAACACAACAATCCCTTGCTAGATTATAACCATTAGTTTGCTAAACTTTGTTTGTAATGACATTTGAAGTATTTTCTTTGTTAATCTTTGATGATTAGTTTGCAACCTTGTTATTGATATTGAACTCTTGATTATAAGTAATTATGTTGGATGATTGGTGCTTGGTTAGTTAAGATAGTTGAAAAATGAAGCTTAATTAATCTTGTATTAGTAAACTTTGAATTTGGTTAACTAGTTTAACTTGGTTTAAATGTATGCATCATGATACTAGAAATGGTTAGTGATTTAATAAAATGTAATTATTGTTAATCAAGAGAGCTTGCCGTCACGTAAGGGCCTAAACGGGTTAGATGGTGTCGTTATAAATTCTTGCCATGATTTGTTAGCTTAGTTAGTAGTTTAGGCCAAAATTGCTATCTTAGTGAATTATTGTGTAAGATTTGTAAAATGAACTCGGTTGTGATTTAATCTAGATTATGCTTATCTCGGTGGTTGCATTGTGTTTATCGGTGTCGCTTTCCTTGTTTAAGTGAGGTTAGAATAATCCTAACGGCTGACTAACTTATTTTTAAGAGATTTTCATAGACATTTATAAATTGTGCATTAAAGAACAATTTTAGGTGGTTAAAGTGTATTTATCGTTTTAGCTTTCCGAATGATTGTCATGTTAGGATTCCCGAAAGGGATACTAATTGTCTTGAATTGGAAAATTGACCGAATGCTTCTAGTGCCAAAACTGACTTAGTTGACATGCTGTGGTTGTGTATTTAGCAAGGCTTTTTATCTACTTTCTATTATGTTTTTATTATGTATTTGGTTATGTTTACTTTAGTTCAGTTTAAAATCACAAAACCTATGTTTTTACCGGTAGTTTAGTGACAAAGGTCTAGTACTAATTCTCCGCCCATTTCCTTGGATCGATACTTTGTTCTTACCGATACTTTATTACATATATGACGGGGTACACTTGCCCCTTTCGTGTGTGTTTTGATGTAAAAGTAATAATCACTTTTATAAATTTAAAACCCAAACGTGTGTAATTCATTGCAAAAATTATGTATATATACGCACACGTCAAGTTTTTGGCGCCGTTGCCGGGGAAATGGCGAGTTTTAGGAACGACCCGAGTCATTTGGTTATCGGTGTAAATACTTGTTAATATTTGTGTATAATTTCTTGATTATTTATTTGTTAATATTTCTTGTTTTATTCGATTTATTCATTTTTGCGGTATTTTTGTTTCATTTATTTATTTGATCCGGATTTATTTATTCACTTATTCTTTGGGTTTTCGGCACCCTAAAGCCATTTTTGTATTAGTCGATTCATTTATTTATTTTGTTGAATTTTTATAAAATTTCGGGCTATTTTTCGGATTTTTTTATAAAATTTTCAGCCCATTTATAATAATTTTCTGCTTCTATTCAGCTGAAAAAAAAAAAGCAGAATTATTATATAGTAATAAAATATTCATTGTGTGAAATTTTCGTTTGCAGGTTAATGTCCTCAACTCCCGCGCCTAATATTGCTGAGCCGGTTGACGAACCAGCGCATAATCTTAGGAGAAGTAGGAGGCTGCGAGAAAGGGCACGTGTCATTGCACAACGGATTGCAAACGCGATTGACGACCCGGTGTTACTTTTTGAAAGCGAAAACTCGGGGGACGAAATCATGGCAGACGATAATCAACCTTTGAATGAGACGAATCAGCCCGGACGAGAAGGCTTGGAGCCCAGTATTATTAGACCCACTATTGATGCACCTTTGTTTGAAATAAAATCTAGTATTATTAACATGGTGCAGAATTCAGTGCAGTTTGACGGGCGTGAACACGAGGATCCCGGGAGACACATTGCGGCTTTTCTCCATGTTTGCTCCACATTCAAGATTAGGGATGTTTCGGAGGATGCAATTCGGTTGAGGTTGTTTCCGTTTTCATTGCGTGACAAAGCCAGAGCTTGGCTTATGTCACTTCTAGCCGGGTCCATCAGGACCTGGAATCAGTTGGCGGAGCAGTTTATGCATAAATACTTTCCACCTGAGAAAACGAACAAGCTACGGAACCGGATCACTTCTTTTCGCCAGGACGAGGGCGAATCGTTGCATGCCGCTTGGGAGAGATTCAAGGATTTGTTGATTGATGTGCCACATCACGGCTATTCCAAGAGACAGCTGGTTTTGACATTCTATCAGGGGCTCAGCTACAACACGCAGGAGCGATTAGATGTTAACGCAGGAGGCGATCTGGGAACGAAAACGCCGGCGGAAGCATATGATATTATTGAGAAAGCTGCGTTGAAATCCAGCTCGCGCCGGGAAGGCGATAGAGGTCGGGCTACATCATCATCATCTCGCTCAGGAGCTCACGCTGTGGACGATTACACAGCCATTACTGCGCAAATCTCAGCTCTGGCGACGAAATTCGATAAATCCCAAACAGCCGCGCAAGTTGGCCCTGGATGTGACCAGTGTGGAGTGTCACATGTGCCAGGTACGTGTGAGCAGGGTGTTATGTTTACCGGTCACGAAGAGGTGAACTACATGGGCAATCAAAACAGGCCCCAAAATAACCCCTACAGCAACACGTACAATCCAGGGTGGAGAAATCACCCAAACTTTGGGTGGAAATCTGGTTCTGGGAACCAAAACGTGCCCGGTTTTGCTCAACATGCTCCCGCGCCACAACATTCTCATGGTCAATCCTTCCAGCCTCAATATCATAATCAAGGCTCAGGAAGCAGTTCACAGCCGCACGCCTCTCAAAGCAACGTAAAGCTAGAGGAAATGATGGCACAACTGCTGAACAACTCCAATAGTGCTAATCAAATTTCTGAGAAACGATATCAGCAGCATGAGGAGCGGTTCTTGGTCAACGAAGGAGAAATGCGGAGTCAAAAGGCTTCCATTCAGAATGTTGAGAATCAAGTGGGCCAGTTGGCAAAAATGTTGTCGGAGAGACCCCCGGGTGGTCTTCCGGGCAACACGGAGCAGAACCCGAAGGGGCGTGGTAATGGCCCGCACACGTAAAGTGTGGGGACATGAGTCTTGCTATCGACTCGCCGACAAAAATTTAGCATGAGTCTTGCTATCGAATCGCCGACAAAAATTTAGCATGAGTCTACGCTGCTGACTCGCCGACAAAAATGCAGCCGGAGCGTCTTTGGCGCTATGAGGGCAAAATTGTCCTTTTATTTGTTTTTGTAGTTTTAGCGTAATTTAGGTTAGTTAGGTAGTTTTCGTTTGTTTGTTTAGTTTCCGTACGTGCCGGGCGAAGGTTCTGTATTGTAATATTGTTAGAACAGTTGGTGTGTCGAAAAAACGGCGAAAAACGGCCGAAACGGTTGCTGGAAATAGCTTCTGCAGAAATTCTGTATCTGCAGCTGATGCACGACCGTTCCACCTGTGGAACGACCGTGCAATTCCGAGCAAGCCGGAACGGTAGATCGCACCCTCGGTGCATTTCCGAGAACAGGCTATGGGTTTTGAACGACCTCGGTGACGCACGACCGTTCCATTCCGGAGAACGACCGTGCCACAGGCTGAGGGCAGTTTGGTCACTTTGCACACTATATATACCATTATCTGCTGCAAAATCCATCATTCGCGAACCCTAGCCGCTGCAGACCGTTCCAGGGCGATTTTTCACCGTTTCGCACGATTTTTCGCACGATCAAACACCCAACTTCGCACGGTACGTCTCTAGTGTTAGATTTCTTGTTTTCTTTCTTTCTAGTGTAGTTTTCTTCCGATTTTTCAAGGAATTTTTAGGGTTCTCTTCATAAACAAATCGAAACCCTAACCCTTGTTAAATCGAAGTATCGTGAACACCCGGTTGATTTGCAGACCCCTGTTGACCCAATACTTGTTGAAATTTTGAAAAATCTGTTTGTTCTAAGTTCAGGGGTCGTATTCTGCAGATTCGGAAGTGCACAGTCGTTCCTCTGGTGGAACGGTCGTGCCTCGCCGGCTGATTCACGATATCGTCTGGTCTGGCCTGTTAGTTCTCGGTGACGCACGACCGTGCGTCCCGGAGAACGACCGTGCCATATTGCCAGTACAGTTGGACAGTAGCTTCATAATTGGCTGCTCGCTTGTTTTCAACTCATTTTTCTCCTGTTTCTATCTTCCTAACAACATTCCCCATTACAGATGGATCACACTTTCCTGCAATTTGACCCCAACATCGAGAAAGAAACGTTATGCATCGCGAAGCGCGATGAATTGTGGGCGAGGCGGGATCAGTTTGGAGAGCCCCGTTGGTTGGACTGGGAGGTTATACGTGACCTCAACCAGTATGATCGCCTAGATGAAATGATGACCCGCACGCTTGCAAACTTGGTCGGTTGCAACCGACCGGTTTACCAGGAGTTGACAATCGAATTCTTCGCATCGTATCTGTATGAAAGGCCAGTTGCACGTACAGAGCCCGATTTCCGCTACAGGAATCGGGTAACCTTCAGGTTATGTGGGCGATGGCATACATGGTCGGTGGGTCGTTTAGGACGGAGGCTTGGGATTTATACGCGGGAGGACATGGATGATCCCAACGTCTTCAACGATCAGTTCAACTTCCCTAATGATGCAGCGCGATAGGCATTCTGGGCATGTAACGCTATTGGGGGCCCATACAACCCACGGATGTCAAAGGCTTCGCGCCTTCGAGACCCTCTGGTGCGAGTGATGCACCATGTTTTCAGTCATTCTATTTGCGGACGCATGGACAGTCAAGGTAACTGTCCAACACCTGATTTGCTCTTTCTTTATGCGTTGGTTGACAAAGCACCGATCAACCTCGCCGCGCGAATGGCTGAGTACTTTGTTAAGTGTTCAGGGCGGACCCACAATAGTGAGATCCACGGCGGGCAGTACGTGACCGAGATCGCGTACAATGAGCGATATATGACGCCGGGGGTGCTTAGGGGTCTCACTTTGATCACTGAGGGGGTGCATGTTGATATCCGGTCTCTGAAGTTTATGGGGGTTATTGCTGAGTTGGATGGGAGAGATAGGTTGAGGGGTTTGAATGGAGAGGTCTGGGACCCGTTACCTCCAGCTGAGGAGGAACATGAGGATGAAGACGAAGAGATGGGAGAGCAGCACGAGCCACAGCCACCGACACCACCACACTCGCCGCAGCATCATGCATTTCAGCAGCATGAGGATTGGCCCACTTTCTACCAGCAGTTCCAGGACATGCGTGTTACGCAGGAGCAGCATGGTACATACTTTGATGAGATCCGGGCTAGCCAGGACGAGATTAGAGCCAGTCAGGCAGAGCTTCGGGCCACACATGACCGACTAGAGCAGCGCCAGGATACTCTATACCAGGGGGTGTCTGCGGGTTTTTCTTATTTGTTCGGGGAGATGCATCACGCACACCCCAACTATTTTCAGCACCCGCCGGAGTTCCCACCATGGAACCCCCCTGGCTATGGCGATCAGGGCCCATCTGGCACGAGGCATGATGACGATGATGATGAGTAGTTTGCGGTAGTGGTAGCATTTGGTGGTGTTTCATGTTTCAGTACTTTGTTTTTATTTGGGTGTTTATTTTGACTTAGTATTTAAAACACCCCGGATATGTATTTTCAAACAATTTCCTTTCTGTTTTGTTTGGATGTTAGCATTTATTTACATTATGGTTGTTTGGTTTTTCTTTTTCTGTTATATTTTGGGTGTACACGACATACTTACAGATTTTATCTATCGGATCTTGGACCGGAGCACGTACCAGTTAGAGCTTCGGAAGTCTCGTGGCACCAACATCATCTTGAGGGGAGTATTTTTATCCCTTTCTCTATATTTCGGGTCTCGCATTGGGGACAATGCGAAGTTCAAGTGTGGGGAGGGGGTTAACTTTGTTAACTTAGCTTTGTTTGTCCTCATTTATTTATAAAAAAAAAAACAGAAAATCAGAAAAATCATTTAAAAATACTTGTGTTTTGTGTATATGTTGGTAAATAAACCGGTTGGTTATGTTTTAGAAAGCATCGGACTTGATAAAAACTCGATAAGCAAAATATTTTTGAAAAAGGAAACCGGAAAGCGTGACAAACAAAGAAAGACTTACATGATAGTTTTCACACTTTTACCCATTCCTTCCGTTACGTGAGCATATTTGAGCTTAGATTGTTATATATTTGTTCATTTCGGATATAGGAGTGAGCCGGATGTTTTGTGAAATTTAGAACTTGTCACTAGTATACTTGTTAAGACCATGAACGTGCGGATTTGTGTAAACGTGATAGAGGCACTTAGATTACCCCTTTGTTGTGTACCTTATTCTTTGTGTTGTGCTTCCTGTTCACCTTATATTACCCTTTAGGATTAACCATGTCGAGCCTTCCCGTTCACCTTTGTTTACCCACATTATCGCCTACTTAACCAAATTTAGCCTTTTTATGTTTTTAAACCTTTTTAGTGTTGAAACTCGGTTAAAATAATAGTTTAACTAGCTTGTTATCGTTTATATTTCATTGTATAGTTTGCTTTATAAAAAAAAAAAACAGAAAATAAAACACCCTAAAATAGGGTGAAGTTGATAGAAATCGAGCAATTTTGAATGCTTAAATGTTAAAAATTTAGTTGATTAGCTCGATTGCGCTTTAGTCGCCTTTTTAATGCGATTGTATGTATAGTTGTACTATTTTGTTGCTAGTTAAACGCTACTACCGAGTTTTAACCGTTTTCGCCATTTTAAATGTCCACTTCCATACCCTTCGCCCAAGCCTAACGTTATAACCCGTAAAGACCTCTTGATTTACACTTATTTGCATGTTAGTTGGTGGAGACGAGATCTTATGACAAGCTTATGTTATTGCACATTTCATTGACTAGGCGTTGAGTGTTTACGCATACACATTTTATGTATGATTCATAAATAAAACCGAGTGTGTGTGAACATTGTGAGTTGGGTGAAGATTAACATGTGAGTCAATTAAATGTTTAGTATCGGCTTTTTGGTTGTCGCTTTTTAAACTTGCATATGCTTGTTGGGTTTGAATCTTTTGATGTTGTCTTTCGACAAACCGGCTAATCGTTTATATATTAGTTTTCAATAAAATAGTTTGTAAATTATCGTTCTTGTTTGTTTATGTCTTTTATTGCTTTTTAGTTTAGCTTGCTTGAGGACAAGCAAGGTTTAAGTGTGGGGAGATTTGATACACTCTAATTTACACATATTTTAGTCCCCCGTTTTACCCCTATTTTATGCGTTTTTGGCCGTAAAACCGTCGTTCGGATACTTATTTATCTACATTTGTGTTTACAGGCCTAAAACTGCATTCCAGACAAGATGATAGCAAAAACGAGGACTTTCCGGACAAAACGACAAAGCTGCGGACTTTCTGTTAAGGATTCTGAACTGGGCCTGTGGAACGGTCGTTCCACCTGATGCACGGTCGTGCATCTCCGACAACGCTGATCATCTCGGCAATGAACGATCGGTGCGGCTGAGCGTTCCAGGGAAACAAGCGACTTGGTGAAGAACGGTCGTTCCATCTGAGGAACGACCGTGCGTCTCCGGTGGATCAACAGGGTCTCGGAACTGAACGGTAGGTGCAACAGCTCGTGCAACATGAAGTTTCGGAACCGAACGACCGTTCCACACAAAGAACGGTCGTTCTATTTCAGATCTGGTCAACGATCCGATGACGTATGCAGTATGGTGACCCATGTCCAATAATTGAATAAAGTGAACGGTCGTTCCATATGGGGAACGACCGTGCAACAGCAAAAAAGTATAAAAACACAGCAGAAACTTTCTGCTCGACATTCTGGATTTTTGGAGAGCTTAGCAGGCGATTTTCAGGCTCCGGAGGCATTAGCTTTCACCCGGATTCAAGCCACATTGTCTCGTTTAGCTCGATTACTACCCGGATCCTTAGTCTAGTACTTGTTTATGGTTTGATTTTCTAATCTTTCCAAGTTTTTGTTAATCTTTCAAGTACTTAGATTATGATTTATGTATTATTGTAGCCTTTGGGCAAAAACACAACAATCCCTTGCTAGATTATAACCATTAGTTTGCTAAACTTTGTTTGTAATGACATTTGAATTATTTTCTATGTTAATCTTTGATGATTAGTTTGCAACCTTGTTATTGATATTGAACTCTTGATTATAAGTAATTATGTTGGATGATTGGTGCTTGGTGCTTGGTTAGTTAAGATAGTTGAAAAATGAAGCTTAATTAATCTTGTATTAGTAAACTTTGAATTTGGTTAACTAGTTTAACTTGGTTTAAATGTATGCATCATGATACTAGAAATGGTTAGTGATTTAATAAAATGTAATTATTGTTAATCAAGAGAGCTTGCCGTCACGTAAGGGCCTAAACGGGTTAGATGGTGTCGTTATAAATTCTTGCCATGATTTGTTAGCTTAGTTAGTAGTTTAGGCCAAAATTGCTATCTTAGTGAATTATTGTGTAAGATTTGTAAAATGAACTCGGTTGTGATTTAATCTAGATTATGCTTATCTCGGTGGTTGCATTGTGTTTATCGGTGTCGCTTTCCTTGTTTAAGTGAGGTTAGAATAATCCTAACGGCTGACTAACTTATTTTTAAGAGATTTTCATAGACATTTATCAATTGTGCATTAAAGAACAATTTTAGGTGGTTAAAGTGTGTTTATCGTTTTAGCTTTCCGAATGATTGTCATGTTAGGATTCCCGAAAGGGATACTAATTGTCTTGAATTGGAAAATTGACCGAATGCTTCTAGTGCCAAAACTGACTTAGTTGACATGCTGTGGTTGTGTATTTAGCAAGGCTTTTTATCTACTTTCTATTATGTTTTTATTATGTATTTGGTTATGTTTACTTTAGTTTAGTTTAAAATCACAAAACCTATGTTTTTACCGGTAGTTTAGTGACAAAGGTCTAGTACTAATTCTCCGCCCATTTCCTTGGATCGATACTTGGTTCTTACCGATACTTTATTACATATAATACGAGGTACACTTGCCCCTTTCGTGTGTGTTTTGATGTAAAAGTAATAATCACTTTTATAAATTTAAAACCCAATCGTGTGTAATTCATTGCAAAAATTATGTATATATACGCACACGTCAGGTGTACAGGGAGAAGGAAGGAAAGTGTGGTGAGATGATGAGTGATCTTATCCAACATATAAACTCCTAATCCCTTTTACACAATGGTTATAGTGTCCAAGATAGTACAAACATAATCTACATAATCCCAAGAAGAGATTATGAAGGGATTTTATAAGATTTAGAAAAATCTTTGAGTGGGGTCCCTTTGGGGACGGTTACATAAGGGGGGGAGGGGGTTAAAATGTAAGTTGATGGTAAATGATGGTAAGTAGTGGAAGGTTTAAGGTAAATGTCTAGTGTTTTAAGTGTGGGATGCTTTATGTAGAATGTTTAAGTGTTTGGGAGCCATAACTAGTTCAGAAAAATAAGAACAATGCTTTTAGCAATATTTTGGTGTCCCGGGCAATGTCCGGTTGTTCGGTTAAGTATCGGTTCGTTAAAGCGCTAAATTGCATCGTTTAGTGTCTTTCAAGTGACCTTTGTGATACTTTCAATTCCCAACACTCAGGAAAATATTCTGGATCAATTTGTCATATTTTTGCATGATATAATCTTGTTAAAATGCTGAATTTTGTTGAATTGTATGAATTTCAGCATTTATAGTGTGTTTCGGGTGATTTTTAGTGCGTATTTTAGCTTCCGGAATGTTTTATGTTAACCCTTGTATGTACTCTTGGGTTTTAATGTATTCTTGTCATTGGACCTACATCTAGGCCCCAGTTCTTTTATCTGACTGCTTTCTGCAGATTTGTTGACACAATGTGTCTTACCGGTGAGTTTACTAGTATTTCTGACGCAACGCTAACATAAAGTAATTCTTGTAGTATAAAACGTGCATGAATTCACCTGTATAGTATGTAATCAAACCATGTTGACATTTAAGCACATAATTGCAGTCATTAAATAATAATTAAAGTGTACGGAAATTACCGGTTTGGTGCCAGTTGTCACAGAAAATGAATTTGTTCAAACCTCTGTTGAAATCATACCCACAAACAAGGATGGCCAAGAAGTTAAAATAACTGATAAACTTGGTAACAAGATCACTTTGGAAAGATCTGTGGGGTTCTCAACTTTTGAGGAAGTTGAGAAATACCAATTTAAACCCACATGGTCTGATGAGTATGACATCCTTGAAAACTTCAAACCCATGGACTTCACAACTATAGATGGTGTCAAAGCTCCTAAGGCCAAGGTAATTCCTCTTAAGGATATCCCAACAGTGGTTCAAAACTCTGTTGCAAAGGAATCTGAAAAGAGGAAGAAAAGAGAAAAGATTAAAAACTTGTTTTGTGACTTTTGTGAAAAGAAAAAGCACTTGACCAAAGATTGTTTTCATTTAAAAGCTTATGATCTTAACAAAACAAGTACAGTTGTGCCTTCAAGCAGCTGCACCATCTGTGGTAAAACAAATCATTCTACTCAGCAGTGTGTGTACCTGAAATCCTTTGAGGTAAAAAAGGAAGAGTACATGTCAAAAACACTAATGAGTTCATCAAAACCACAAGTCAAGAACCAACCACTGTGTGTGCGAGTTCAAACAGCTGTTACAAAACATCTGAACCAAACCTCTGTTAAAATAGAAGTTCAGGTGACTGATGCACCCCCTGCAAACCAATACCGAAGAGGTAAAGGTTAACCACCATACCAAAGGGTCCCACATCTTTATGAGGCTTACAAAAAGCCTTCTAAACCAAGAGTGAACAGGAATCCCTTTGGGTACCAGCAGATGATAGGACAGGACCCCCAACAGTGGTTAGAGAAAAACAGTTCCAAAACTGTTCAAACACCTGAGCTAACCATTGTCCATCCACCTGAACATAACATAGACACTGTGGAGACCCCATCCAAAGCCTTATTAGCTTTGGAGACACTCCTGAACTAATTATTTACTTGATGTGCAGGGAGCTTCTACATGCTTAGATAGTCTTTGGTATGTAGATAGTGGAGGCTCTAGGCACATGACTGGATGCAGAGCCCTACTCAAAGAATTCAAAACTAATGGAGGGGGTGATATATCTTTTGGTAATAATAGTAAAGGGAAGGTTATGGGATCTGGTACAGTACATTCTGGAAATGTTAAGTTTGAAAATGTCAATCTAATAGACAATCTAAAATTCAACCTCCTTAGTGTCTCACAAATGAGTGATAAGGGCTATGGCTCATTCTTCACTAAGGATTCTTGTAGGATTGTTGGACCAGAAATGGTTAAAAAGATGGGTAAATTACACTTTTCATCCTTTATGTTTGTAGCGGATTGCAAAGGATAGCCTTTAACTTCAATAATTACAATCACAATCCTTTATTTGGAAAACTCGTTACATCTTTCGTCCTTTAGCACTAACTAGGTTAAAAATTTTAGTTAAGTCTATTTATATAAAGTCACTTTGGTCTTTTTACCAATCTAATTAAAATATAATATAAATAAAACAAAAATAAAATAAAAAACTTATAATACCATCACTAACCCTAGCTGTATCTTCATCATATTCACCTGCGTACAGCTCATGAAGGCCACCACTCCGGCCACTAAGGACAACCCTACGCCGCCGTATTCTCGCGATTGCTCCTCCTCCATGTCATCATCATCGTCTTATGTATTGCAAAATACATCCTTTATTCATGTATAGTTTGTATAGTTTCTCGTTATTTTTAGTTCCGTTTTAGTTAGAATGTGCATACTATTGATTAGATTGTGTTTTCCAGGTCTTGATGCTTAATATTGCTGAAAGTTGAGTGGAAACGAGTTAAAATGCTGAAATACCAAGTTCTGGAACAAAGTGGAAAAAGAGTTAGAATTATTTTGAAGTTTTTGAGAATTGGAGCTGGGAATTCTACGCAACATTCTGTGGAAATTGTGCCGCCGCGTCACGCCAAGGCTTCACAACATCATGGTGGCGCGACGCCACCATTAAATAATGGATTTTTAATATTTCTTGTGCTCGCGTCACGCCACGAGTAAGGGTAATCCCCGTCGCACGACGCGACGAGGTGTTTGACGGCGAATTCTCGGTACGTGTTAGGGTTTGTTATAAAAACTCAAGAAACTTAATACAAAACCCTAGTTACGATTGGGGCGATTTTGAGAGCACGTTTTGAGCACTTTCGGAGATTGTGAAGCTTACGAATCAGTGGTACAAGTTCGGGACGAAGGATCGAAGACTATACGGGTTTTCTAGTTCTTTGTTTTTTATTCTTTTCACAAAACTTGCTATCATGAATTCTTTGTTGAACTTCTTTGATTTGTTTTCGTTTATGAACAGGCTCGGCTAAACATTTAGGCCACCTAGACTTAGTTGAATGGATTGAATAAAGTTTTTACCTTTTTCGTTATTTGCATGATTTTTATGGATTAATTATGTTTAGTAAACAGTTTGGTTTATTGATTTGATGTACATGCGTACTTTAATTTGGTTTATTATTATCATTTGCTTCGTATGATTCTTACTGACGGTCTTTATCACAACATAGAGTCATACTAGGGTTTAGGATTTTGGTGAGTGTCTATATCACATAATAAATCTTAACTCTTTAGGGTGGAATTGGCCAATAACCCCTAGAAGTAACTCTTAGTAATTTGCTAGGTTTTAGTGTTCTGCTAGTCCTAATACCTGGAAAGTGAGGGGCTCTTGATAGGTCTTACCCGGCGAATTGCTTTAGATAGTCCTTGGAAAAGGTCGTGAATTTAGTTGCCCCGTCGGTTTATTAGTCTATCAAGTCAAGTTAAGTAATCCAAACTACCTTAGATCTATGATTGGAAAAGAGTAGGTCAACATTAGGGTACTTACACTATAATTAGACAACTGGAAAGACGTCTAATAACTGGTAGGATTAACGACTTAGGTAGCGCCATAAGTTTCACCTCGAGAAGGGTTGAGGGGCTTAGTTGGTGTTTAATAGGTTTATACTTTAAGATCCCGGTTCCATAATTCATGCATTTAACTTAATCGGTAATTCTTTAAAATCAATCCAGGATACTAGTCTAGGTGGTCCTCGTTATCCTATAAGAATCGTCTTCGTCTTCTTTCATATTAGTCTAGTTCTTAGTCAATCCAGGATTTTCCGTAACCCCCCCCCCCCAAAAAAAAAAAAAAACAATTAAACAAGTTTATGTCGTGTCTGTCAGTGTCTGTTAGAGTCTAGTTTACGTGATACATTGAGTCTCGTGGTTCGATATCCGGACTTCCTAGGGTTATATTATAGTGATCGATACACTTGCCAATTGTGTGGTTTAGGTCGAGTCTAGAATTAAAGCTTTTTAGTCTCTAGCTTAGAGATTCTTATTTAGTTAATTTTTATAGTCTGTTTAGCGCACATCATTGTCCGTGACAATCGAGTGGCTTTGTTGAAACGAAGTTCAAAAATTGGGGGTTTTCGTTATATTGGATGGAGAATAAGTTGGGAATGAAAGAAAACTGGTTGACGATGGCCTAGGTTTTCCAAGAAGCCGACAATTGTGAAGCAGATTCTGACGATGGCGGGTCAAGGTTTTCTGGTGAAGGGGTTGTGCTTGGTTAAAGATTTACCAGAATCAAGAACCCTAATGGCACCAAGATGAGATCCAGGTGTTCTTCCATCCATTGCCACCCCATTTTTGTTTAATCTTTTTATTGTTTTCAACTGTGTATTTTTCTTCGTGTGGATAGATAGTGGGAAGTAGGTTTAATGTAGCTTGATTAAGGTCTTTAAACGGGGCTAGTAAATTAAAGTGGTTCTAACTTATTCAATGTATGAGTGGTGGTAGAGTCAGGTTAAGGTTAAGGTGGTGGTGGTGGTGGTGGCGGCGGCGGCGACGGCGGTGGCAGTTGCAGTGGCAGTGGCAGCGGAGGCAGATTTGGATGAGAGGATTAGAGAGAGAAAGAGTTGAGATAGAGATATTGTTTATGTTTTAAATATATTTTTTTTGTTTAAATATATTTTTGAAATTACCAATCTACCCTCATGTGCAAGGCACATGTCATACTTAATTGAAAATTTTAATCTAGTTAGTGCTAAAGGACGAAAGATGTAACGAGTTTTCCAAATAAAGGATTGTGATTGTAATTATTGAAGTTAAAGGCTATCCGTTGCAATCCGGTACAAACATAAAGGATGAAAAGTGTAATTTACCCTAAAAAGATTGAAGAAATAATAAAAAAATGGAAAAAAACCCAACTTCTTGCTCAAAGGAGTGGCAGTGTCTATGTAGTTGATTTGTCAAAAGAGAGCCCCAGGACAGATGTCTGTCTGTTCTCACCTGCCTCTAACAAAGAGACAGAACTTTGGCACAGGAGATTGGGGCACACAAATCTCAAAATAATCACTGCTTTGTCAAAACAGGGTTTAGTAAGAGGTCTTCCTCAAAAACTATTCACCTGTCCTGAGCATTGTGTTTGGCCCGGAAAAAGTCATGAGTCTTAAAAAGAAAAGATATTGTTTGGTAATTGTAGATGACTTTTCTAGGTTTACATGGACTTATTTCTTACATTCCAAAGATGAGACTGCAGGCATTCTGCAGGACTTTGTCAATCAGGTTGAAAAGCAGTTTGACTTGCCAGTAAAAGTCTTCAGGAGTGACAATGGCACAAAGTTCATAATAGGGAGTTGGATGAGTTTTGTGTTTCAAAAGGAATTGTAAGGCAGTACAGCATTCCAAGGACACCAGAGCAAAATGGGGTTGCTGAAAGGAAGAACAGGACATTGATTGAGGCTGCCAGAACCATGCTTGCTGATTCAGGTTTGCCATTAACTTTCTGGGCAGAGGCAGTAAACACTGCTTGCTATGTCAAGAACAGAGTTTTAATCAACCCCAGGCATCAAAAGACTGCCTATGAACTTCTGTATAAAATCAAACCACTGATCTCATACTTTAAAGTATTTGGCTGCCCATGCTTTATTTTGAATTTAAAAGACTCAATTTCAAAATTTGCAGCCAAAGTAGACAGTGGATATCATTTGGGATACTCAACCACTGCTAAGGCATACAAAGTGTTTAACACAAGGACCAAAACAGTGGAAGAGACTTTGAATGTAAAGTTCAATAAACTTTCTTCAATGAAATCCCTGCAAACCCTGCAGATTTGTTTGATCTTGATAAATTTACTTTTGAAAATGTTTCTGTCAAGACTAACAATGCAGGTCTATCTCAAAATTCTCCATCAGACAATGGGTATGAAGTGATTCTTCCACTACAAACCTTCAAATCAATTACCAGAGCAGCAGATATTCAAAACAGCTGTCAAAGCTCAACCACTGCTACCTCAACAGTTGTTGACCTGTAGGTCCCCTATTCGTATGGATCTTCAACAGAATTGTCTTTCCAATCAAGAGTGCGGAATCCTCTTGATCAGAATATCACAGAAACAAGTAGAAGAACAGAAACAGCAATTCACTTTCAAACCGGATCTTTATTGATTATCAATCAACAGAATTACAATCAATCAAGATCCCTAACAACCTAAATTTCGTCCAAGCCCTAAGCCTTTCACGAAATTACTCTCACACAATGTTCTGGCTGATTAACCTAAACCCTAAAGCCTAACCTTGTTTATATAACACAAGGTTGCAACTTGGGCTAAGGTTCCTCCATGGGCAAGCCCATTTCGTCCCCTATGACCCAATATGGGTTTTGTTTAGCCCAAACATTACAACTAACTATTACAAAGCTAAACCCGCTAACTGTTTATTGTTTAACTAATTACAAGATATCCAAAGACCAAATCTAAGCTGTTGTCACAAACATGCACCAACAAACTCCCCCTTGACAATAGCTTCATAAAATAACTTGGTCTTCAGTCTTCTTGCAATCTTCATGTATTCTTGCACTGTCTTTGGTCTTTGGATAGCTTCAGCTTCAATAGCTTCTGTCAGCAACAGACTCCCCCTAAGCTGATGCATCCAATCACCAAATCTTCAAAACTTTAGCGTTTGAGTAAACTCCAGTTCAGCATATGTATAGCAATCTTCAAACTCTTCAACTTTGTCTGCAATATAGAAAGGAGGTTCTACCATGCATCCAATCAAACTCTCATCTTCACAGCAACTCAGCAACACAGCAACTTCTCAGCAACACACTGCTTCAATCTGTTTACTATAAAACAAACATCTCGAGAAACCATAAGAACTTTTCAACATAAGTTAAACAAATTATTATTATTCAAGAGATTGTATCACAGATTAAGCATTCTCAATTCATTACCAACACGCAAAACTTTTTAATCACACACCCTATAACCCTCATGATTTAAAATTTTGAACTCACTTTCCAACACCGTCTCCCCCTATCAGTAACAATTCCTCCAAGAATAACAGTTTTCCGTACGTTAAGAATTTTAAACAGAAAAAGACACTATTTTTGGATTTTTAAATTTTTCTGAAAGCAAGTAAATAACAAAAGCAATAAACACTCTATTTTTGTGAGAATCACTGGTAAGAAGATCATATCAGCATAATCAAACTGTTTCACACTTGTAGATAATTCTTTATTTAATTTTTCGTGAAAAGCAGTTCAAGACGATTACCAGTATGTTTGTCCTCTTAAACAAAATGCATGAACATTTCAAGTACCATTACCATATGATATGTTAAGGTAATATTAATTACTGAAATACTAGTGTGTCCCACTTCAGGATATACCCCCACGATTAAGGTATGCACAAAGATTCATTGTAGTAGGTGAGTATACTGATGTCATCCTTTAAGATATCCTGACAGTGTCTAGGTCTGCATATAATCTGTTTTATCATGTTTTGATTGCTTAACAATGAACACCCAAATAAATACTAATCAAATCCTGGAAATATAAACAACACACTCTATCATGCAAGTATCTTCCCTACCACATATTTCACAAGTCCAATCCAGATTTCTGAAATCTTAACTGGGAATAGGTTGAGAAGAGAACAGAATAGATCTTTAGGAGAGATGGTATAATATACAGATCAAATGAGTTTTTCTCAGTTTGATATAGGTTTCTTGGGTTTCTTTTGGGCACTTGAGGGCCTCTTTCGGGTGTATTAGATCTATAGCGCGACAACGTACAGCTAGGTCAACATGTATCTGGATGCAGCAGAGGAGGTACACGACTTTTTTCAGAGAAGATTTCAGAATCAGATCAAAATTGTGTGTATCGGGACAACATACAGACATTCAAATAGAAATGAGCTAATTCCAAGTGACTTTCTTTCCTGGGGTCATGTACAATTTTAGTTCTGAACAGAATGACAGTCAAGATATCCCCAGATGAAATAACAGTATAAAGACCCAAAACTTCAGATTTTGGCAATCTGTCAACGCAAGATTTAAGGTCATTAAACCATACACCACTGATGTGTTCCCCACTCATACACAGTTCATATAGGTTTATATCACATTGGTAAGTTGATTATTTCATGCTTTTTGCCTACTGGTACATCATATGATGAAGCTGCTATCACACTTAAGCAATTTAATTCCATTTTCAGTGTGACAGTCTAACTTGCTGATGTACTATCATTTCTTCTTTTGCACACAGTGAACTCATTTTTTTGATTTTCTATTTTTTTATGTTTTTGATTTTTCAATTTTTTTTTTATTTTTGATTTTTAAGAAAAGCAGTAAACTATTTACAAAAATTCTTATGAAAAACCAGTTATTCAGGATTCCTCATCCCGTTGAGTTCGACTAAGTGTTCAAAGCGAGCCCTGTCAAAAGCTTTAGTATAAAGATCTGCCAGGTTATCTTCGGTGTCGACTCGATGTAATTCAATTAGTCGTTTTTCAGCACAATCCCGTATAAAATGATGACGTATGTCAATATGTTTTGTGCGACTGTGTTTCACGGGATTATTAGTTATTGAAATCGTGGCATTATTGTCTATCATAATAGGAGTACGAGTGAAATCCAAACCGTAATCGCGCATCTGCTGTTGTATCCAGAGAACCTGAGAGCAGCAGCTACCCGCAGCAATATATTCAGCTTCACACGTAGAGGTAGACACACAGGATTGCTTCTTGCATTGCCAAGACACGATCCTGCCTCCTAAGAACTGACAACCACCTGTTGTAGACTTTCTGTTCGACTTGCATCCCCCAAAGTCTAAGTCAGTGTAAGCAACAAAATTCAGATCACTATCAGCTGGATACCACAACCCAAGTTTAGGTTTCCCCTTCAAGTAACGAAGAATACGCTTCACTGCTTTCATGTGTGACTCTTTAGGATTAGCTTGATATCTGGCACACAAGCATACTGCAAACATAATGTCAGCTCTTGAAGCAGTCAAGTACATTAGTGAACCAATCATCGCCCTGTATTGAGTAGGATCAACGTCTTCAGTACTTTCATGATCTGGGCCAAGATTGTGATTTTCACATATGGGTGTGTTGAAAGTAGAGCAATCATTCATTTTGAACCAACTCAAAATGTCATACACATACTTTGTTTGATGAATAAACATCCCATCCTTCTTTTGCTCAACTTGTAATCCCAAAAAGTAAGACAGCTCACCCATAGCGCTCATTTCAAACTTACTCTTCATCACCTGCTCAAACTCTTTACTCATGCTCTCATCTGATGACCCAAAGATGATGTCATCCACGTACACCTGTACTAGCAGAAAATCTTCCTTCTTCCTCTTTATGAACAGTGTACTGTCAATCTGACCTCTTTCAAAACCATTCTTAATCAGATGTGTAGACAGTGTCTCGTACCACGCCCTGGGAGCTTGATGTAACCCATACAAAGCCTTATCAAGTTTGTACACTCGATCTGGATAGTCTGGATCAACGAACCCATCTGGTTGTGAGACATACACCACTTCTTGGACTTTCCCGTAAAGAAATGCACTCTTCACGTCTAGTTGGTAAACTTTGAAGCCCTTGAATGTTGCGAAGGCTAAAAACAAACGAATTGCCTCCAACCTTGCCACTGGTGCAAACACTTCATTGTAATCAATCCCTTCCTGCTGATTGAAACCTTTTACCACCAATCGAGCCTTGTTTCGCGTCACTATCCCTCTGTCATCCTTCTTGCACTTAAACACCCATTTAGTGCCTATCTCTCTTTCACCTTTAGGAAGATCAACCAACTCCCAAACCTTCAACTTAGCAAACTGGGCCAATTCCTCTTGCATAGCTTCAACCCATGAATTGTCTTTAAGAGCCATATGAATGTTCTTCGGCTCCTCTTGGGAAATAAAGCAACTATACAAGCACTCGTTCACAATCCCAGTCTTCTCAATCGACACAAATAAACCAGAATTCGCTGTTATGCTTCTTCTCGTCTGAACACCTGCATTAGGATCTCCAAGTATCATGTCAACTGGATGATCTCTATTTGCTCGTGTAGTAGCAATGGTATCAACTTCAAGATTATCACCCAGGTTTGATCCAATCTCCCCCTGAATATTCTGATCTGCAAATGGATTAATGAAATCCTCCCCCTCAATGGGTTCAGAGTCACTATCACTCGAATCAGGATCAGCACCATGGGAAGTTTCTGCAGCATCTGTCATATCAACATTCGATCTAGGCATGAACTCGCCTTCATCGTCTCCACCAATCATTGTCTGAATCAACTGAGAATCATCTGCATTTGGAAACTCAGGAATATTAAATGAGTTAAAAGTGCTTTCATAATCATATAATATAGCAGGTCCACTCGTTGATTGTTGAGGTTTGTAGGAAGTAATTTCCACATTAAACACAACCTCAATTTTACCCGTTTTTAGATTAAAAACCCTTTTATTCGGTGCGCCAGGTACGTAACCTAGAAAGTAGCCTTCGTCAGCCACCTCACCGAATTTTTGTTTATCTTTATTTCGCACAATGGTGCAGGGTAATCCAAATGGTTCAAAGCCTTCTAAGTTTGGTTTCTTGTTAAACATTAATTCATGACAAGTTTTATTAAAACGTTTAACAGTCAAAACTTTGTTTAGGACGTAGCAAGCTGTATTCACAGCTTCTCCCCAGAAAAGAACTGGTAGCTTTGAATCTGAAAGCATCGTCCTAGCGGCTTCAATCAACGTCCTGTTTTCCCTCTCAGCAACTCCATTTTGTTGAGGTGTATAAGGAGCAGAATATTGATGTTCAATTCCTTTTCGAAGACAGTAGAGATCCAGAACTCGATTCTTGAACTCCGTGCCATTATCACTCCTTATCCTCTTGATTCTTGCATCATGGACGTTTTCCAATTTCGTAAAAAGATCTATCAGCATCTCCGCCGTCTCATCTTTTGAATCTAAAAAGAAAACCCATGAATAACGTGAGTAATCATCAGTGACAACTAAACAATAGTACTTTCCACCTATGCTCCTCACGTTCACTGGACCGAATAGATCCATGTGAAGTAATTCATAAGGGGCATCTATGGAATTTACTGTTTTAGACTTATGAGGTTTCTTGTGTTGTTTTCCCTTTTGACATGGAAGACATTTATCTTCCACGTGAAACCTCTGCATTGGAACCCCTTTCACTAGCTCATTTTTAACAAGGTAATTCATTTTTCGATAGTGAATATGGGCCATGCGTCTGTGCCACAACATCGATTCAGCTTCAGATGCTTTTGATAGTAAACACGCCACCACAACAGTTGGATCCTTAGCACCCATGTCCATGACATAAGTGTCATTTCTCCTTGGCGCTCGCATCACTATCCAATCGTCTGGAATCTTCAAACCTGGTTTCAACACTAATGCTTCATTCTTGGTAAAATGGACCGAGTGACCCTTGTCGCAGACTTGTGACACGCTCATCAGATTGTGTTTAAGCTGCTCCACATAATTCACTTTGTCCAGTGTGATCTTCCCATTGGTCACCTTTCCTCGTCCTGTAATTCTACCACCTTTAGCACCCGCAAAGTTCACCTTTCCACCATCATAATCTTCAAATTCAGTCAACAATCGCGCATCCCCCGTCATGTGCCTGGAGCAGCCATTATCAACATACCAGAAGTTGATAATCCTCCTTAGCAGCTCCTGCACACACCAACCAAAAAATTAGTTAGATTGGGGGACCCAAGCCTTAATGGACTTGGGTCATCCAAATTCACCAACTACTGGAACATCCATCCAATATCCATTACTCCTAACTGGAGTCTTGGATCTCAGACCTGTTGATGGAATTTGATTTTGATTTCCACTAGGTCTTTGGTCCTGAGGGTTCCTATACGTATTTGGACTATTTGACCTTTGGAAATTTTGATTTGGGTATCTTGAATTTTGATTCCAAGAAGCATTATTGTTGTAATTTCTAAAGCCATTGTTATAAAAAGTTCGACCACCATTATTTTGGTATCGATTTTGATATTGACCTTGACTTCTGAAATTATTAGCATTATAATTGTTCATTCTTGGTGAACTGCTTCTAGGTCTCTCAAATCTGCCTGGTGGAGATCTAGGCTGAAACCTAGGTTGATTTCTTTGAAAACGTGGAACTTGTGGAGTTCCTTTTTCAGCCTTATCTTCACCAACAGCAACATTCTCTGGTTGCTTAGCAGCAGATTTCTTTGGAGAATTTGCAACTTTCTCCTGTTTATCACCACTCTTCTCTGGTGACTTCTCTCTCTTCTCCTCACTCACTTGTGCTTCACTCTTTTTGTTAGGACAGCAGCTAGCTACATGTCCCTTGGTGTGACATTTGAAGCACGATTTCTTTTTCGAAGACTTCTTTTCTGAAGCCTTTGAACTAGATTCGGGTTTTTCTTCTGATGATGCCTTAGAAGGATTTGGTGCAGTTTGCTTAGTTTCAGAATTTTCTATGTTCTTGTTTTTAGCAAACTCTATATTAGATTCATTTTCAATAACAGCTGTTTCGTTTTTCATGTCACTTCCTTGAACAAAATTAACCTTTTTAACAAAAGTTGGATTATTATTTTTAGGATGTGATGTATTCTTTTTCAAAACAGGTTTGCTGTTATTATCCTTCTTAGCATCAGCATTCTCAAAAACATTTCCTTGACGTGATGTGGAACTACTTGGTGATGTTGACCCAAAGTCCATGAGATCATCTTCATCAGGCAAGAAAGAATAGTCATGACTAACAGGAGGTGGAACTTCATTGAAACCATGAAATCCCACACTTGTTTTGTCATTACTTTTCTTCAAGCCACCCATCATATGTTTCATAACAAAAGTAGAGTTCCTGAATTGACCTAATTTCCTTTCAAGTTCAACAATTTTGAGTTGTGCATCTGACAACTCTTTGCATTTTTCAGAAATCTCTTTTGTTTTCTCTGCCATCATTTCATGAGCTAAGTCTATCACTTGAAGTTTTTCATTTAGTTTGCAGGTTACAGCTTCAATTTTAATTTCATAACCTTTTATCTTCTTCAAGTATGATGATTCATTTCTTTTAGCAAAAAAGTTTGCTTCTTTTATGGTAGACATCTCGCCCACCAGACTTTGATTTTGTGTGGACAATCTGTCAACTTCACCCTGTAATTCACGACATTTTAAACACACAGAATTAGATTTTACCTCTCCTGTTTGTTTATCAAGGTTGGCCATGAGGGCCGCAAGCTGAGCTTTCACTCTGTTGTATTCAGCTTCCTTTTCTTCAGCTTCCTTTTCATGGTCAGACTTTTGCTTTTCTTCTTCAGCAACTGTTGTCTGATCAACCTTCTTTTCTTCAGCTTTATTCTCTATCTTCACCTCAGCCTCAGCATCCACTTTTGCTTCAGCATCTCCCACAGTAGCTTCACTATCATCAACTGGAGTTATCTCTGCCATGAATGCCTGTGTGACATTGTCATCTTTTTCCAAGTGAATACTCCAGTCATATGAACCTTCTCTAGCAGTAGAGATCAGTGCTCTTGAGTTAGAGTTGTTTGATGCATTCCTATTGTTTGAACTCTGACTCGAATTATCCTGCTTTTGTTTTTGACATTCCCTAGCAAAATGCCCATAACTTTGACAGTTGAAGCATCTCACTTTGGTCTTGTCGAAACCAACAGTCTTCCCTATAAACTTCCTTCCTGTTCGGTTCATAAATCTCTTCACTCTTCTAGTAATCATGGCCATTTGCCACTGCAAATCCATATCTTCAAGATCATCAGGGTCAATCTGATCATAATCTTCATCCAAAGTAGCATGATCAGATATCTTCCCCTGAATGTAGTTCTCATAGGAAGCAACAAATGAAGCAAGTAAAGCCAGATGCTCTTCAGCAGACTTCACACTCATTGGCATTGACTTAACACCACTACTCTGCTTAGAAGCTGATGTTTTCTTGGCTCCTGTTGATCCTCCTGAAGCAGCTACAAAACACACATCACCATCTTCATTCACTGTGACCTGCTCATTCTCACACGAAAGAAACGCAGTAGCAGAGTCGCTAGAAGCATTGTGAGATGAAGAAGATGCAAGCCCATTGTAAATCGCTGGATCTTGAACCTGATCATATCCAGTGTCTTTCTTCTTCATACTGAGCTCATAAGCTCTCAGCTTGCCAACTACTTCCTCCAGCTCCTTTGTCTCATAATCTGCCTCTCCCTTAATCATGAGAGTGTAGATATCCCACTTAGTAGGTAAGGCATCGAGCAGCTTGTCATTCTTCTCTACGTCAGTATAGCAATCGATATCATAATTTTCCATTTCTGACATCAGATGATAGTAGCGAGTGATGATGTCCTCAAGTGACTCATGTTTCATGAACTTGAAAACAGCAAACTTCTTCTTCAGTAGATCAACTTTGTTCTTCTTGACATCTGCATTTCCCGCATATCTCTTTTCCAATGCATCCCACATATCCTTGGAATTTGTGTACCTCTTGAAAGTATGCTTGATGCTATCAGGTAAGGACATTTTAATTGCAGCCAAGGCTCTCTTTTCAGCCTCATACATCTTTTTCTCAGCATCGTCCATGTTCACATAGGCAGTTTTGCGAGGTCTGCCTTCAAAGTCATGTGTTGGGTCTATGTACCCTTCTTCAATGCATATCTATTTGCAAAAACGTGAATTTTTTGTTACGCTTGCCAATTGAAATTCCACCACTTTAAATTTGCTGGTTTTTAAATTTGCTGATAATTTCGCTGGAGAGCTGTTAATTTCGCTGGTCAGAAGGTCAATTTCGCTGGTCTATTTCGCTTAAAATCAAGTTCGCTGATCAATTTCGCTGGTCAAATTCGCTGTGTATTTTCGCTATTACGACGACTAGTGAAGTCGCTGAAACCGTGATGATTTCGCTGTGGACAATCACACGGTTACCAAAGTCGCCTTTGGATTTACTTCGCCGATAAGTATGCTAATTTCGCAGATCAGACAATTTCGCCAGTTCAGTCTGTTTCGCCAGTTCAGTTAATTTCGCCAACCAGTAACTTTGGAAACTTAATCTTTTCGAAAATTTTATGATTTTCCGGATTCTCTTATCACAAATCTGCAAAATCGAACCACCAAATCAGCCAATTTTTGACAAACTTTTGATGAACTTAATGACGAACACGAAGAACAGTCTTCGAATCTTCAAGTTTCTCAGCCAAAATTCTTCAAAACAATCAACCAAAAGCTATCCTGAAAACCCTAAAACCTGCAAAACAGCAATCAAACAAACCAGAAGATCAAAACAACCAAACAAATTCGAAAATTTTATCAAGAATTTCGAAAATTTTCAAAACCCTAATTTTATCAGATTTCAAAAATTTTGAAATCTCCCTGTTTCTCCAAGAACAATTCTGAACCGAGCCTTCAAGAGCCTAACACTCTGATACCAATTGTAGGTCCCCTATTCGTATGGATCTTCAACAGAATTGTCTTTCCAATCAAGAGTGCGGAATCCTCTTGATCAGAATATCACAGAAACAAGTAGAAGAACAGAAACAGCAATTCACTTTCAAACCAGATCTTTATTGATTATCAATCAACAGAATTACAATCAATCAAGATCCCTAACAACCTAAATTTCGTCCAAGCCCTAAGCCTTTCACGAAATTACTCTCACACAATGTTCTGGCTGATTAACCTAAACCCTAAAGCCTAACCTTGTTTATATAACACAAGGTTGCAACTTGGGCTAAGGTTCCTCCATGAGCAAGCCCATTTCGTCCCCTATGACCCAATATGGGTTTTGTTTAGCCCAAACATTACAACTAACTATTACAAAGCTAAACCCGCTAAGTGTTTATTGTTTAACTAATTACAAGATATCCAAAGACCAAATCTAAGCTGTTGTCACAAACATGCACCAACATGACCAAAGTTGTCCTTTAACCCCTGCTTCCACATCACCAAACACTGTTGATAAAAGTCCTCAAACAGTGGATAAAAGTCAACATGTTCCATACAAAGGAGATCTGATCTTCTTGAAGTTTCATCCACCTGACCAAATCATTGGCAACATCAGTGAAGGGGTGCTCACAAGAAGCCAATCCCAAAACATCTGTCTTTTTGCTGGTTTTCTATCTCTCTATCAGCCAATCAAGTACCAAGAGGCACTAAAAGACAACAACTGGGTAGAGGCCATGCAAGAGGAGCTCCAACAGTTTAGAAGACAACAAGTATGGGAGCTTGTACCACTGCCCCTGTAGCAAGATTAGAAGCTATCAGACTGTTCCTGGCCTTTGCTGTCAACCACAACATAAAGGTGTTTCAAATGGATATCAAATGCGCATTCCTCTATGGTAATATTCAAGAAGAGGTATATGTTTGTCAACCTCCTGGTTTTGAGGATCCATTTAATCCAAATCATGTCTACAAGCTAAACAAAACTTTGTATGACTTGAAACAAGCACCTAGAGCCTGGTATGAAACTCTTTCCACATTTCTTTTCTCTATTGGTTTCACAAGAGGTAAAATAGACAAAACATTGTTTTTAAAATGGAGAGGGAAAGACTTGATGATTGTCTAGATTTATGTGGATGACATCATTTTTGGAAGCACATGTTCTAAAATGTATGAAGAGTTTAGAAAACTCATAACAGCTGAGTTTGAGATGAGTGCAATGGGTGAACTACAGTGTTTCCTTGGTCTCCAAGTGAAACAACTGCAAAATGGAACATTCATTCATCAAAGCAAATATGCTAAAGAACTTTTAAACAAATTTGAGATGAATGATTGTAAACCATGTAGTACACCCATGGAAACCACCAAGCTAGTCATGACTGATGAAAAAGATGATTTGGTGGATCAAACACTATATAGAAGCATGATTGGGTCTTTATTGTACCTAACTGCATCTAGGCCAGACATCATGTTTACAACATGTGTTTATGCAAGATCCCAATCAGCCCCTAGAAAGTCTAACCTAATAGCTGTGAAAAGGATACTCAGATACATAAAAAGTGCTCCCACACTTGGTATCTGGTACCCTACTAATGGGAATATTAAGCTTTCAGGTTTCACAGATAGTGACTTTGCTGGGTGCAATGCAACAAGGATGTCCACATCAGGAGGGTGCCAATTTCTAGGTGATTGCTTAGTATCTGGGCAAAGCAAAAAGCAAGCAGCTGTTTCAACATCCACTGCTGAAGCAGAGTACATAGCTGCTGCAAGCTGTACAACCCAATTGTTATGGCTTCAAAATCAATTGCTGGATTTTGGTATCACTGCCTTAAAGACACCTCTCATGTTGGACAGTCAGGCAGCAAAAAATATCATCAAAAATCCAGTTTCACATTCAACCACCAAGCACATTGACATCAGACATCACTTTGTGAGGGATTGCTATGAAAAAGGTTTGATTTCTCTGCATCATGTTCATACCAAGGATTAGCTGGCAGATGTGCTAACAAAAGCATTAGACACATCTACATTTGAAAGCTTGATTTCTAGGATTGGCATGCTTAACATGGAATAACAGGCAAAATCCTGTTGTTTTATGAATAAAAAAGCATTAAAATGTTTTCAGAAAATCAAAATTTCATCCTTAAAAATAGCTAAAAATGAAAATTTTCATTAATCCTTAAAAGTCTGCCATAATCACTGTTTTTGGTTCAAACATCTGTTCTGTTACTACTATCCACTGTTGAAAGTCAACCTCTGTTTTCTCATTTCTTTGTTAATCACTGTTGTCAAACCTTAGTGTTTTAATCTACTGATAGGCTATCCACTAATAGCTTAAAGTCAGCCACTGTTTTCATTCTAACTGTTGCAAACCACTAATATTGCTCCATCAGTGGTTTCCTAAACAACTGTCATCCATTATTCATCAGAGGTTGGCACGTGGACAATACATAGCGGTCAGATCTTTTGTAACCGCTGCCATGTCAGCATTCACTTTTTCCACCTATAAAACCCTGATCAAAACCCCAAACAGGGTTTTCATTGTCGAATCGAATCCAAAATTCCTTTCTCAAAGCAGTTACCATCAATTTCTCTCAAAACACCCATCTTCTTCATCCGTTCTTCATCACTTTCAAATCTCCATGGCTCTTCCATTCAAAACCCCACATAACTACTTGTGTACCCTCGCTAAAACGAGTCAAAACACAGACTTTCATTCAGTCATTGATGCACTCTCGTCCTCAATGTCACACCCCGACCACGTATAACATACAAGACGTGGCGGAAAACGTCGGGGAGTGTTGTAACAGAATTAATTGTTTCAAATCCATGGCAAACAAAGTTGTATTTTATTTATAAAACAAGAGTTACATTGTCTTAACACAGGAAATACAGAGTTTATAACATAATTAAACAAA
Organism: Helianthus tuberosus; assembly: GCA_030545235.1. Classification (NCBI taxonomy): domain Eukaryota; kingdom Viridiplantae; phylum Streptophyta; class Magnoliopsida; order Asterales; family Asteraceae; genus Helianthus; species Helianthus tuberosus. The sequence goes on from CM060358.1 coordinate 148,896,915, forward strand.
GTCTATCATCGTTTTTAGTCTCTAAGGCACAGGTCCGCCCTAGTGTCCTGATCAACATCCTATGGAAAAGCTCCTGAAAACACATGTGAAAATAGGTACGTCAGCATAAAAATGCCTGTGAGATACATAGGTTTGTGAAAATAGGATTCATGACTTAAGTTTAAGAAAATGTTTAGTCATGAACCTTGTAAATTGTTTTGTCTTGTATATCATTTGAAAAACGATAAGATCAGATGATATGTATAAATAAGATCATAAAGTATGGTTAAATAAATAACCAAGTAAAATGAGTTTGTATAAGATAAGTTGTTTTGTAAAACAATGTCTTGTGAAAAGTATGTTATTTGTATAAAATGTCATATGTCCAAATTGAAATGATTTAAATAACGCTACAATATGTAATACCATACAAACACTTATATATAGGAAGTACTAGCGGCGTATCCACCATGCTTGTATCATATTACACATGCCTCGTTACTTAAATCACTTAAACAAACCACCAATGTATAAAGTCTATGTTTAAACCAATAGTCAAAAGTCCTTGTATAAGCCACGTCAAATGTTTATAAGTCCAAGAGTAGTCAAGTAATGTGTAACAAATGTTATGTCTTGTAAGTAAAGTATTGTCAAATAGTCCAAATGTAGAAATGTACAAAACAAAGTAATTTGAATATATCAAAAAGTTATGTTTTGTAAAGTAATGCATGTTACATTGATACAAACATTTATGTGGTAAGTTAACGCATACATTCAAGCCTTGAGACAGTCGGATAACCCTTTCAGTCAAAGTTATCAAAAGTAATGTTTTCGGATTCAGTCATTCCTTACATCCAAACAAACCCGGGATGTCAGGAATGGGATTTGTCAAGTCCTATGGTACCAGTACTTACTACCGAGCGGCGTAGCTAATGTTAATGAACGTATAATAGTCTCGTTTGTGCAAACCAAATGTCATAGCAAAAGTGAACATGTTATATGAAAACAATGTACTAAGTATGTTAAGTTAACATACTAAGCAGAAAAGTCATGTAAATCAATGTGCTAGCATGCTATCAGTTAACATACATAGCAGAAATGTAATGTAAAACAATGTACTAAGTATGCACACAATGGACATACATAGCATGAAATGTAATGAAATCATGTACTATAATGTACTAACAAACATAGCAAGTATATGATGTGAAAACAGGAAAGCATGAAAGTAACAAGTAGGCACATGTGTTTCACCCCAAAACAGTTTGAAAACAGTAAAAGAGGTGTCTATTTACTCACTTGAGATTGCTCAGAAGTCCTAAGATAACCACCAAGCAATGCTAGAGATCTCGGAATATCAAACGGCACCTAATATAGGTAACTACATTAATAAACCGGACCTAAATCGGAAGATCGGATAGAATGAGGGTTCGTAAACCAAATGAGTATGGGAACTCATGTAGTATGGTTTAACAAATCCTACATACTAAATGAAACCTAACCTAAGTGCTTGTGACCCATTACGACCCGTTTAGGTAGCTTATGCTACTTTAACGTGTCGCTCGCGTGAATCGCGTTCGGACCGCCTAACTAGTCCTATGACAAGTAATATATGCCTTAACATGTCTAATATGGTTGTCAAATCAGTTTAGATGTCAAAAGTTATGTTTCATATGTTTAAAAATGAATTTTGGCATAAAGGGGTATTTTGGTAATTTACCTAAGGCATATAAATTACCTATCATACAACTACTTAAACGTAGCGACCATAAGGTATAACCTCAGAGGGTTATTCCCTATATACTATGGTCACCTAATGTATTTGGTCGGATCTTATGATCGACCAAATGGGTCGGGTTCGAAAGTATAAGCGATTGTTTAGATCGCTTACCTTACGACCCTATACAAGCACAACTAAAAGTGACGAGCTAAGCATGTTAAAACATGCTTAACTAAGTTTAGAAAATAGGTTTGGTATCAAAACAAACGGTTTTGATACCCATAAGTAGTTTGGTTACAAAATACGCAAGAATACGTATTCTGACCGAAACTACGACTCGTCACTGAGCCTAGATAACGTGGTAATCAGTAGGTATAGTCACTAGGGACTATAACCATCGTGATCATGCTCACGTTATGAAGTTCAAACGAACTTCGCATCGACCATAAACTGGTCAATGCAGAAAGTCAAACAAAGTTTGACTTTCGGACTAAAAAGCGATAAAAGAACGAAAGAATACTTACGAAAGGTCCCCGAATGCTAATCTAGATCCAAATAACTCAAGTATGAAACAATGGTTTCAACTTAGAGTCTTTTAGATCAGATTCTAGTGAGGAATGAGTGAAAATGGGTTGGGTATTTATAGTAAACCCACAACCGTTAGGATCGTTTCTTGGAAAAGGGGGCACGATCTAGGCCGTACACTTGTCAAAATGTTGTGGTAACTAATTTTGGCCACCATAGGAGATTAACATGTGGCACTTGACCTTTGGGAAGTGTTAGGGGCTGCTAACTTATGTTTAAAATGGCTTTTTGCTGCATTTATTTATTTATTTATTTTTTTTATATTTTTTTTTTGCAGTTTTGCAGTTTTGGTTCCTGAGCGCGTATCGTCGTGTTTTGGCACTTCTAACACCCGTCAAGCCCATTTTTAAGCTTCACAAGGATGTTAAAGTATAGGGAACATGAAACATGCTCAAAAATATGCCGGATGTCGGTTCGTTTAGCCGTACAATCGCGTTGTTCGGTTAATTACGACGGAATGCGCATAAGCGTGAAAAATGATCCAAATTGCGTGACGAATGGATTTTTCTCATGCCAAACACTAAAATAAAATATTTTAGTGCTTACATAAATTTTGGGATGTCCGGATGTATTCAGACCGTAAGTTATGCGCGAAAATGCAAACTTGTGCATTTTTTTTTGACACTTTTAGTCCCTGAATGACCCAAAAGTTTATTTTAGCACACCGAACACCTCAAAGCCTATTTCTAAGCTATGTAAAGGATATTTAAGGTGTGTTTAACTTATGGTCATGTTCCGGAATGTCTGTTACAGTTCAAATTGGCATACTTTCGTAGTTTGTCAAGTTTAGTCGCTGTAAGCGAATTAACTTGTTTTTGCCATACCAAAGCCTTCAAAACTTATTTCTAAGTTATGTAAATGTTATTTAAGGTATGTTAAGTATATGATGATGTTCCGGAGTATTTGTCACGTTAAACTGGTTACGTTTACGCACCAGTTTGCGTATAACTCTCGAGAAAGCGATATAGAGTTTGAAATTGAATAAAAGTCAAAACATGAAAAATGTAAAACACAACCAAACAAACATTGGGATCAAATAACATTATTTTATTGATAATAGAACTGTTCATATTGATTACAAGCACAGATGTTACAGTCTCCCCTACTTGTGGAAATTTCGTCCCGAAATTTATTTAGAGGAAACTCGTGGAAAAAGATGCGGATATTTCGCCTTCATTTGATCTTCGCGTTCCCAAGTAAACTCGGGTCCACGTTTAGCTTCCCAACAAACTTTGACCAAAGGAATGCGCTTACGTTTGAGCCACTTGACTTCACGTTCCATGATTTCCACTGGCTTCTCAACAAATTTCAGTGTTTTACCAACACGAATTTCGTCAAGTGGTATGTGGAGGTTCTCATCAGCTAAACACCTCTTGAGATTGGACACGTGAAAAGTTGGATGAACATTTCCAAGTTCAGGAGGTAACTCAAGTCTGTAGGCTACCTTCCCGATTCTTTCGACGATCTTGAATGGTCCAACGTATCTAGGTGCAAGTTTTCCTTTCTTTCCAAATCTGATCACACCTTTCCAAGGTGAGACCTTAAGTAATACTCGATCACCGACTTGAAATTCCAAGGCCTTGCGTTTTGGATCCGCGTAACTCTTTTGACGGCTTCTAGCTGTCTGAAGGTTATCACGAACTTTCTTTATCTTGTCAGTTGTCTCTAAAATGAGGGCAGGTCCAGTAAGTTGAGCCTCGCCGATCTCATTCCAGCAGACTGGTGAACGACATTTTCGACCATAGAGAGCCTCGAAAGGATCCATTTTGATGCTGGTGTGATAACTGTTGGTGTAGGAGAATTCAATCAACTTAAGATGTGAATCCCAACTACCACCAAAATCGATCACACAAGCTCTTAGCATATCCTCTAGAGTCTGGATTGTTCTTTCAGATTGACCATCTGTTTGCGGATGATAAGCTGTGCTCAGATTAAGTTGGGTCCCCATAGCAGATTGCATGGTTCTCCAAAAATGAGAAGTGAAACGAGCATCTCTGTCAGAAATGATATTCAATGGAACACCATGTCGAGCTACAATTTCATCCACATAGATTTGAGCAAGTCTGTCAGCAGGAAAATCCTCACGGATTGGCAAGAAATGCGCTGACTTAGTAAGACGATCAACAACTACCCAGATGGCATCATGACCTTTCTTTGTGCGCGGAAGTTTAGTAACAAGATCCATAGTAATGTTTTCCCATTTCCAAACTGGGATCTCTGGTTGCTCCAATAAACCAGAAGGACGCTGATGTTCAGCCTTAACCTTAAGACAAGTGAGGCATTTTGATACGTATAAGGCAATGTCTTTCTTCATACCAGGCCACCAATAATGAATACGAAGATCCTTATACATCTTATCTGAGCCCGGATGAACAGAATAACGCGACTTATGGGCTTCATCCATAAGTAAGGTACGAAGATCATCCTGGCTTGGGACCCACAAACGGTCCATGAAGTAATACGATCCATTGTCCTTCAGTTCCAAAGCAGGCGTTATGTGATAGGGAAATTCCTTATCCATTAAACCTTGTGAAACACAAGATTGTTGAGCCTGAGAAATGCGTGCTTGGATATCGGATCGAGCTTGAATAACAGATTGAACACGTACACAATGAAGCTTAGTACGTTCCTTACGACTCAATGCATCAGCCACGACATTCGCCTTACCAGGATGGTAGCGAATTTCGCAGTCATAGTCGTTTAAAAGCTCAACCCAACGTCGTTGCCTCATGTTGAGTTCTTTCTGATTGAAGATATGCTGAAGACTTTTGTGGTCCGTGAAAACCACACATTTTGTACCGTACAAATAGTGTCTCCAGATCTTTAGAGCGAAAACAACTGCACCCAACTCAAGATCATGAGTGGTGTAGTTCTTCTCATGTATCTTCAACTGCCTCGATGCATATGCTATGACTTTGTTCCTTTGCATAAGAACACAGCCAAGACCTAGTTTAGATGCATCGCAATAAACAACGAAATCATCATTGCCCTCAGGCAAAGTTAGAACAGGCGCGTCACAAAGCTTCTGCTTCAAGTTTTGAAAAGCTTCCTCTTGTTTGAATCCCCAATAAAAGGGCATTTTCTTCTGAGTTAGAGCAGTTAGAGGAACTGCAATCTTCGAGAAGTTTTCTATGAAGCGGCGGTAATAACCCGCTAGACCAAGAAAAGACCGAACCTCAGTAGGAGTAGTAGGCGTATCCCAATCCTTGATCGCACTGATCTTGGAGGGATCCACATGAATACCTTGTTCGTTGATAATATGTCCTAAGAATTGAACTTCTTTAAGCCAGAATTCACACTTGGAGAATTTGGCGAAAAGTTGCTCTTTCTTTAGGAGTTCCAGAGTAAGACGAAGATGTTGCTCGTGATCAGCTCGCGTCTTGGAGTAAATCAAGATGTCGTCAATAAAAACAATGACGAACTGATCCAAATAAGGTTTGCAGACCCTATTCATTAAGTCCATGAAAACAGCAGGAGCATTAGTCAAACCGAATGGCATGACTGTGAATTCATAATGCCCATAACGAGTACGGAATGCTGTCTTGGGAATATCTTCTTCATGCACCCGAAGTTGATGATATCCGGAACGTAGATCAATCTTCGAAAAATAAGAAGCGCCCTGTAACTGATCAAAGAGGTCGTCTATGCGAGGTAGGGGATATCGATTCTTGATGGTAAGCTTGTTAAGCTCACGATAATCGATACACATCCTAAAAGATCCATCCTTCTTCTTGACAAAAAGAACGGGAGCACCCCAGGGTGAAAAGCTAGGACGGATAAAGCCTTTGTCAGAGAGCTCCTGAAGCTGCTTAGACAACTCTTGCATCTCAGACGGTGCAAGACGATATGGGGCTCTGGCAATGGGATTTGCACCAGGTACGAGATCAATACGGAACTCGACTTGGCGTGCTGGAGGTAGACCAGGTAACTCTTCAGGGAAAACTTCGGAATAATCCCGAACGACAGGAATATCTGAAATAGACTTACCCTTGCCTTTATCTGCTGTAACATGTGCTAAAAAAGCCACATAGTTCTTCCGCAGATACTTCCAAGCTTTAAAACAAGACATGAGTTTGAGACCACCGGCAGGTTTCTCACCTTGAACCTATAGGATCTCGCCTGTCGAAAGCGGCACACGAACAATCTTCTCAGAACAAACTATCTCAGCGTGATACTTGGATAACCAATCCATACCCACAATGACGTCGAAGCTTCCAAGTTGCATAGGCGTGAGGTTAATAGGAAAAAGATGATCGTTAAGGTTCAATTGGCAGTTGTGAAGAACAGAATCAAGAACAATGGGTTCACCACTAGCAACTTCTACTGTCAAAGGTTTACCTAGTTTTGTTCTAGACACGCGAAGTAATGGCTCAAAAGACAATGACACAAAACTCTTGTCGGCACCTGAATCAAAAAGAACAGATGCAGGCTGATTATTAATAAAGAACGTACCGTTCACCACATTATCGTCCGCTTGCGCCTCTTGGGCATTCAAGTTAAAAGCTCGACCTCGAGCCTGAGCCTGATTCGGGTTCGCATTCTGATTCTGGTTGGCTAGCCTTGGGCACCGGTTCCTGTAGTGGGTCAGATCCCCACAATTGTAGCACGAACCAGGAGGAAAATGAGGTCGTGCAGCTTGACCTTGTTGCTGAGCAAGAGGCTGAGCAACTTGTTGAGCCGGGATTCTGAACTGCCTGGTTCTGGTTAACAGGAATGCGGCAGGCGGCAGTAAGATGACCAGATCTTCCGCAGTTGGTGCACTGACGACACTGGAGGTGTGGTTGATGATGGCCGTTACACCTGTTGCACAAAGGTGCAGTGCCAAGATAAGGCTTCTTGGCTAGTGGTTGCGCAGGCTGATTTGGTGCAGCTTGGGCCTGTGCAGTAACGACATAGTTTTGGGAAGCCTTCCGCTTCCTAGACCCTCCAGAATTCTTTCCCTTCTTGTTTTGACTTTTCTTGCTATCTTCCTTATCAGACACCTGCTTCTTACCCTTGTCACCCTTTTTGTGCAGCTTCCCCTTTCGAACCTGCGACTCAGTCAATGTCGCTGATAACTCGATCGCCTGACGGAGTGTGGTAGGGTTACTCCCAGTAAGGATGTCTTGTACTGAGTCAGGTAGGCCGTTGATGTACCTTTCGATAGCCTTGTCGAGTGGGGTAACCATAGTTGGGCAAAGCAGACTCAACTCCTCAAACCTGTCAGTATATGCCCTGTGCTCACCCCTATCTTGTTTCAAATTATCAAACTCTTTCTCCAACGCTCGCTGTTCATGGCGAGGACAGAATTCCCTCATCATAAGGGCCCTGAGTTGAGCCCATGTCTGTGCTAGAGCAACTTCTGCACCCCTGTCTCTCATAACCCCGTTCCACCATGTGAGAGCCCTCTTCTGAAATACGCTCGAAGAAAACTCGACCTTGCGATTATCCGGACACTGCACGTGGCGGAAAGTATTCTCAATGCTCTCAAACCATTGAAGAAGCCCAGTCGCTCCTTCAGAACCACTAAACTTGAGTGGTTTAGCCGAGCTAAAGTCCTTGTATTTGCATGGAGCATTGTTGTTGTTGTTGGCTGCGTGCCATTGAGCAAAGAGATTTGGGAACTGAGCAGCCATCTGCTCCGAAATGATTTCTGCCAGTTCGGCAGTTGCTATCTGGTGTTCGCATCGAGGAGGCATTCTAAAAGAGGAAAAACATGAAAGGAAACGAGTGAGAGGATTGGATGAAAAGAATGAGATGAAACAAAATTAACAAACGCAAAGATGGTGGTCATTTGTCCGCATTACCAAGCAAACAAACGACGCACAGTGACTAATCAAAGTAAATGGATCGAAAATAATGTATCATGAAGACATGCTCGCCTATAAGTGAACACTCATCCCAAGAATTCCCAGGTAAGCACAACTGGTCTCGCGTCTGATGAGATGTATACGAAGTGCTTTCCTAGACAGAAAACCCAGAATACAGGCATTCACTCTTCCAGTTTGCACGTGTTCACATTATTTAAAACCCAAAACGTTGACGAGATTTTGAAAATTTGAAGGCACAAGGCCAAAAATTTAGTCAAACTGGAAGGGTTCAAAACCTTACAAAAGAGGGTTCAAAACCTTGTAATAAATCAACCAAAAACAGATGATTGTTTTTCAAAAATCGTTTCGAAAAATTTGGTTTCTTGTTTTGATAATCACCTAAGGATAGGTGAAGTGCATGTTTTAAAATCTAAACACAAGATAACTTGTGTTAGGGTCCTAGAAAGGTTATAGTCTAGGTCAAAGCATTACTAATAACCTAATTCCCTATAACCATTGGCTCTGATACCAACTCTTCTGTCACACCCCGACCACGTATAACATACAAGACGTGGCGGAAAACGTCGGGGAGTGTTGTAACAGAATTAATTGTTTCAAATCCATGGCAAACAAAGTTGTATTTTATTTATAAAACAAGAGTTACATTGTCTTAACACAGGAAATACAGAGTTTATAACATAATTAAACAAAGTCTATCATCGTTTTTAGTCTCTAAGGCACAGGTCCGCCCTAGTGTCCTGATCAACATCCTATGGAAAAGCTCCTGAAAACACATGTGAAAATAGGTACGTCAGCATAAAAATGCCTGTGAGATACATAGGTTTGTGAAAATAGGATTCATGACTTAAGTTTAAGAAAATGTTTAGTCATGAACCTTGTAAATTGTTTTGTCTTGTAAATCATTTGAAAAACGATAAGATCAGATGATATGTATAAATAAGATCATAAAGTATGGTTAAATAAATAACCAAGTAAAATGAGTTTGTATAAGATAAGTTGTTTTGTAAAACAATGTCTTGTGAAAAGTATGTTATTTGTATAAAATGTCATATGTCCAAATTGAAATGATTTAAATAACGCTACAATATGTAATACCATACAAACACTTATATATAGGAAGTACTAGCGGCGTATCCACCATGCTTGTATCATATTACACATGCCTCGTTACTTAAATCACTTAAACAAACCACCAATGTATAAAGTCTATGTTTAAACCAATAGTCAAAAGTCCTTGTATAAGCCATGTCAAATGTTTATAAGTCCAAGAGTAGTCAAGTAATGTGTAACAAATGTTATGTCTTATAAGTAAAGTATTGTCAAATAGTCTAAATGTAGAAATGTACAAAACAAAGTAATTTGAATATATCAAAAAGTTATGTTTTGTAAAGTAATGCATGTTACATTGATACAAACATTTATGTGGTAAGTTAACGCATACATTCAAGCCTTGAGACAGTCGGATAACCCTTTCAGTCAAAGTTATCAAAAGTAATGTTTTCGGATTCAGTCATTCCTTACATCCAAACAAACCCGGGATGTCAGGAATGGGATTTGTCAAGTCCTATGGTACCAGTACTTACTACCGAGAGGCGTAGCTAATGTTAATAAACGTATAATAGTCTCGTTTGTGCAAACCTGTAGGTCCCTCTCGAGGATGAGATAAAACCTTATCCTTGTTATATCAAACACACTAGCGAGTGCGGAATCCAAGCTAGCATGCAACCGAGACTTTATATGAGAACAAGCACAAACACAACACACAAGATTCACCGATTAACACCACATGTATTAATACGTATGAAAGGTCCGGTTACAAGCTCAATGTTTACAGATGTATTCTATAAACTCTCTCTAACTTTCGTGTGTGTGTGTTTCAAGCAGAATGCTCTCCGTGTTCTCTCTTTGTCTGCCTCTATGTCTACCTATGAAATGAACACAACACATGGGTATTTATACCCGACACAGCAGGTCTGGTCGAAGGATCAGACAGACTGATCGAAAGATCATCTGTCGACCAGAAATGACTCGAAAGATCCACATGTACCACGAAGGATGATATCCTTCGTGGTCCATCTGTCGAATGTTTATGTTTCGAGCTCATCATCGAAGGATCTAAGCTATCCTTCGATGACCATCCTTCGACCCAGCCATATTACAACATTTTTCTAACTGTTTGGTCAAGTCAAACCAGGAGGATGGTTGACTTGGTCAAACTTACATCAACCTTACATTAAAGACATCGTTTTGTATCATGACGAAATACAGACAAAGTACAGACACAAGTGCACCAACAAACTCCCCCTTGGCTGTAGCTTTGTCTCGATCTTCGTGTCTTCAAGTCTTCAAGGCCGAGTCGAACCGAGCCGAGTCGCGTCCACACAAAGTGCATCAACAAACTCCCCCTTGGACGCTACTCGTGATGGTTCATCTTCTGTGACTTTCATGTCGGAGGATCTTCAAAGTCTTCACGTGTCGTAAGTAGAAAGTGTATCAACAAACTCCCCATTTAACTTAGGTTGAACTCTCCATTGAGTCATGCTCGTGAATCTTTTGACTTGTCAATTCTTCAGATCCTTGTGGTGTTGATGAAGGGACAGCGGCAACTCGATCATTTTATCCTTTGAGTGCCTCCACTTCGTGTCTTCATTCCAAAGCTTTTCATCGAACATGTTCTTCTCGCCTTTAGCATCTGCACATGCAAGAAGGCTAAACGCATAATGAGAACAACCGCTTGGAATATAGTTAACATTTAAACTAACGACACATATGAGATCAAATCTCAATCAAACACCAACCGACAGCAGTTTGAAAGTTTAGAAAAATATTCATTTTAATCCTTTAACTTTCAAAACTCGTTAACTTCGACTGTTTATGAAGATGCAATTGTTTTCCAGCTTACGATCAGGATTATGGGTAGGATAGACTCGAGTTCCAACATTAGTCAATAAAAAAATAAACTAGAAGCAAAATCTTTTTGGATTTTATAAAGTTTAAATTAAAACACACCTAAAATCTTTTTGAAATTTTCATTTTTCAAATGTAAAGACGGAAAGCAATAAATAAATATATACAAAGATGCATAAACAGGAAACATTAAAAAAAAATATTTACAGCCATTCTTTTTGCGAGTTTCGAGGGTAAGAGAATCATATCAGTGTACGGTCATGCCAAAACGCTCTTGTTTTTCAATTAGTTAACATTTAGATAAGCATCCTATAACAATTATCGGTATTGTTGTCCACATAAGCTCAACTTATCATTTGTAATCATGGCGAGGGGATACGTTAAAGTATAATTTACACTTACCGACCGGTGTTCATCCACATCACGACACATTCCCGTATCAAGGTATGCACGAGGATTCATCTTACCGGTGAGTATACCGATTATCATCTGTTTGACCGTATATGATGTGAGATTCTCACTTATTTTGATTGAAAACAAACCCTATGTGATAGAATCACTTATTTATGAGGAACTTGATTTTCGTATGCATGAGGGCACAGGAGCAAGTCCGTGAACAGGTCAGTACTTTCGTACAGCAGAGAGACGAACTTGACTCCCGGATAAATGTGATATTTTATCACTTATTTTGTTTGGACATGTGATTGTTGATCACTTATTGAGGTCGTATGCAGTATGTACACGTATGTATAGTATCATGGAAGATCTAGACTTGCGTCCCCGTTATTTTTCGGTAAAAGATACAACCATGATACACAGATGATAAACAGCATAAAAACCGAATATCTCAGAACCTCGGCAATCTCTCAAACGAAATTTCGGTACTAAGACCATATGCCAATGAATGGTTCCCACCCAGTCTTCAGTCGATTTTAAGTTTATATCACCCTGCACACTTTAAAATGATTGTGAGCCTACCGATACATCTTATATAGAGCTGCTTATCGTTTTTCATTTAAGGTTTAAAGAGGTTTAGACAGACCACTGATGTACTATCATTTTCTCTTTTTCTCGCCAGGAAACTCATTTTTGTTTTTCTATTGTTTTTGGGTTTTTGAAATTTTTCGATGTTTTTGGATTTTTCAAATTTGGATTTACTCCCCCTAAAATCAACAAACTAAGATAAATTTAAAACACAACGGTATTTACAAAAATGATTTTCCGATGTTGGTTAACTCATGTTTTACCTCAATGCCGTTTACCAAAATTAAGTTTTAATCAGTTGGCAATTTAGCGAATTTTGGAAAAATCAGTTGGCAAGTCGGTAAGCGGTGCGGACCAGGACAACATTGTCTGGCCAAAGAGTGCTGAACGAGATAATAATTCACAAAGCAGCTTAAATATCGACAAGTAAAGGAGAGATTAGAAATTTTAACACCGTATCCTGCAACTGCTTCGTGCATTGCAAGGAATCTGAGAGCTCTCCCAAACTGAATATCCACCCGGTGTGGATTTCAAGGTCGATTTTGCAGCTACTGAAATCTCTTCACAGCAACAAGATCAAAAACCTTTGGGTCCGGCTGGTCTTCCACATTGCACCAGCGAAGGTCTTTGTCTTTCTCTTGTGAAGTAGTGTGCGGTTGTTCAACCCATGCCAAGGCATCCGCACACCCGGTTGGTTTGATCAACAAACACATTTTGTTCAATCACACCACGAAGAAATGTACACTGCACGTTCATTTTGCTGCGTGTTGAACTTCAGACGTGCTGCAGGTGCGTACATTTTGATTTGAATCTATCCCGGGGACCCGATCAAAGCCTTGAACATTTACATTTTGAAATGATTTTCATTTTGTCGAAGCTTTTCAATCTCTTTCAACAGACATTTCTGTTTCCCTTTACTTTTTCTCTCCATCAAAGGCAACAATTTCTTCTGTTGCCTATTTTGTGCAAGGATGCTCCACTATCAACAATCTTACGACTATCGAAAGTTCCTCCTGGAATACCCTACACACTCACTCAAAAATTAGTTGGAGAGAGGGACCCAAGCCTTTGTGGACTTGGGTCGTCCTTGATCATCAAGAAAAGTGATTTCAATCACTTGATGATTAGGAAAAAGAACCTGTGGTGCTCCCCCTAACTGAATTACCTGTTTTTGTTTCCAAGCTGTTTGTCCTTTACCAGTATTTGTATTAATTGTTTTAGCATTTACTGGTTTTACAGTTTTAGGTTTTGCTTGAACAGGTTTTTCTTCTTTGACCTCTGATTTTAAGGCCTTTTCAATTACCTTTTGACTCTTTTGTTGTAACTTCTTTTCCCTTTCTTTCAAGACACGTGGGTCTTGTTTCGGGGAAAATGATCGTTTTTGGTAATTGTTTTCTTCGGGAGCACTTGATTTTGCCTTCAACTTTTGCAGGTATGGGCAGTATCTTACTATATGCCCAATTGTGCCACACTCAAAACACATTCTCCGCTCTACAAACCTCGGAGAAACATGTTGATGATCAGACGGAGAACCAGACAATGAACTTTGTGATCTAGATGTGCTTGGACCTAAATCACCTCCGTTGGTGTGTTGGGTGTAGTTATTCTGATCATTTCGTTTTAAAATTCTAACTTGTTTTACAAAATCAATGTTAGATTTATCCTAAAATGTTTCAAGTTTATCTGAACCCGTGGATCCAACAAAGTTCACTTTCGGTTCTCTTTTCTTAACAGGAGCTCTTTTGTTTTGCACCCATTGTTGTTGAACCTTAGGTGCTTGAACATTCTTGTTCTGAGCCTTCTTTCCCTGTACTTTACCTTTTCTGGAATTCAGTTTTTGGTTTCCGTATTGTTTTCTAATTTGTTCACACGGAATTGGATCACATTGAGTGACGGTAACTTTGCCACTTTTGTTCCCCAAAAACTTATCAGTGCATCCTTCAAAAATTTGCTCAATTAAATCTTGATTTACATTTTTAATTGGAAAATCTTTGTTAGAGTAGATTTTGCTATCTCCTTTGAGCGTGTACAACAAGTTATTCTCTTCACTGGTAGAAACCAGGGACTCCATTGCTTTTGACATTTCAGTCTTACTCGGTTTCACTGGAGGATCACACAGGATGTGATTCTCGATTGGAATATCTGTGGTAACCGAGTGAGACTGTTGTTTCACACTTTCTTCAGATTCATCATCCGAAGAATCAGCATCCTCAACAATGGGAGGACTCTGTTCCTTAACACACGATGAATCTGTCACATTCTCAGATTCAGATTCAGATTCAGATCCTGATTCTGATTGACCCGAGGATGATGTACCAGTTGTGAACCCGAGGCCTGCTGCAAAGTCATCTAGACTGAGTGGCACAGTAGGTTCAAAACGGGGCATATCCTCGTCATCAGGCAATTTGGAGTAATTGTGATTCATTGGGGGAGGACATGATTTGAATCCCATACACTTCTTATCCCCCTTTTTCTTTTGAACATCAATAATGTGATCCAATACATAGCGGGAATTGGAATAACTTTCCAATTTCTGCTTGATTGTTTCACATTCACATCGAGCGGTTGCCAATTCTACCATCTGCTTTTCAATTGTGTCTATAAGATCATTGTTAGCATGTTGTTTTCGCAAAACGGCTTTTTGTAATTCTGAAACATCATGTCTTAATGACGCAATTGTTGTTTTAAATTCCTTTTCATTTCTGGTTAAAAACACGTTAGCTTCAGTTGCTTTAGCAAGATCTACAATCAATTGTTGATTGTGTTTGTGTGTGACATCATATTTCTCTTGCAAAGCCTCGTGTTTGCTTTGCAATTCACACCACTCATCATTCAATGAAACATGTTTGGCTTGCAAGTCAAACAAACTAGCTTGTAAAGCATCATGTTTGCCTTGCAACTCAGACATGTCTGCTTCTAAATCAGCATTTTTAACACGCAAACTATCACAGTTATCACAACTAGCTACAGTGGGTTCATCGACACATACCTGACCTGATGAACTGTCGACATTAGCCATAAAGGCTGAATGGAGAGAAGACGAAGAGTAAGCAGCTTGATCCACATGATCATTCCCTGAAGTGGAGGATTCTTCATCTGAGCTTCCACTATAACCAGAAGAGTCTTCATCCTCAGAAGAGTCACCACCATTGGCGGAAGATTCTCCACCACTGGCGTGCTTTAAATCCCTTACAACTTCAGCAAAACATGCTGTTCCACCATTTCCTCCTTCTCCAAGCTGAAGCGACCAATCACAACCCTCATCTATTTGAACCACCAGCCCCCGGTTGGCATTTGATGACCCTGCTTGACCTTGGTTGTTGACAGGTACCATCGTACGAACATTGTTCCTGTTCTGGTTCTGCTGGTTGCCTTGATTTCTGAAGGGGTTTTGGTTTCCATGCTGAGCTGGTCTTGTGCATTCCCTTTTGAAATGATCCCGCTCACCACAGTTAAAGCACGTTACAGCTTGCTTGTCGAACCCATACTTGGTGTCTTTCTTGCTTTCTAAGTTGGTTCTTCCCGTCCTTTCCATAAACTCCTTTGCTCTTCGAATTGCACTAGCAAGAGCCCATTTGATATCCATCATTTCAAACTCTTCCTTATCCACTTGCTGATAATCTTCATTGGTTAGATTGATATTCCCAATCTGACCTGCGACTAATCCACAATAAGCACTAACCAAGGTGTTCAACATCTCCATATGCTCCTTGGCTACTTCGACACTGACTTTGGAAAAGTTGGAAGTGTCTAGTCTGACTGTGTTCGGAATGGAAGTGGCTTGAAAGTTTGAAGAGGCTCCATAAAACCCTTGCTGTTGCGGTTGTTGCTGCTGAGCTGTCGGTTGCACATTCGGTCTTGAAAACATCGTGTAAGCTGAAGGATCAAACTGATCTGTTGTTGAAGGTCCGGTGTTTGAGATGAAGGCTGTTTGAAGCTTCGCATGTTGAGAGGCTGGTCTTTCTCCACTGATACCTCCTGCAATCCCAAAGTACATCTCTGGATTTTGAGGAGTTAGTGTTCGTTTTGCCTTAAGCTTTTCTTCTACATCCTTGTTCTCCAGTTTTTGAATCAACTCATAAACGTTGATTGTGTCTAGAACACCATTTTCTTTGAGAATTTCAAGATAACTGCTCCACTTTGCTGGTAAGCTATCAGCGAATCTCTTCACCATTTCTTGTGGAGTGGCAGTGACTCTAAAACCAAACATCTCACTCAACAAGTGATGGAACCTTGTAGATAACTCTGCCAAAGTCTCATTCTCCATACACGTGAAACCTTCAAACTCTTTCTTCAGTAGCTCTTGCTTGATCTTTCTAGATTGAGCATTTCCTTCACATCGTAACGTAAGCATATCCCACAAGCTTTTAGTAGTCGTGCAGTAAAAAAACTGGTGGTAAATGTCTTTGTGAAGAGCTTGTGTGAGAATCATGAATGCCTTCTTTTCTAACTCAAATTTCTTCTTATCATCATCAGACATAGTGCTGTAAGTTTCTGGATTAGATCCTGCAACTTCCAAATCGCTGTCAAATGCGGTGAAGAAGCACATCCATAGATCTTGACCTTGCCCCTGAACATAAGTTCTCAGCCTTTCTTTCCACCATCCCCAATCATTGATATGATTTAGCTTTGGCGGTTTCGTGCTTGTACCAGTTTCACTGTCGTTCTGCATCATAGATTGAATGCTGTTGCTTTGATTTGTGACCAATGCCCATTGATTTGCAGTTATCATTGCTGCTTGAGGTGGGGCAATAGCCTGCATCCATGCTTTGTTGAAATCTGATGCAGATTGCGTAGCTGATGATTGCGTAGCTGCTGATTGTGAAGATGTTAGAGTCCACGCGGTTGGATCCCACTGACCGTTTGTTCCCATTTTATAAAAATTAATATATTAAGTGAAAATTGATTTAAAAATTGAAAAATAAGTTTTCTCCTTTTAAAAATTTAATTTTCACAAACTATGTTAAAATCTCGAAGGATAACAACCAGCCGAAAGATCAAGAATCGAAAGACCTGAAAAGCACAACCTGTTAAACTTAAACAGACAAGGATCGAAAGATCAACACCTGTTCGAAAGATAGACACTTGTTCGAAGGATCAACAGTGTTCGAAAGATCACTGTTGAATTTCGAACAATGACTTCGAAAGATTCTCCAAGACGAAGGATCCTTATCTTTCGAAATGTAACAGTAGTGCGAACAATATATCCTTCGAAAAATTTCTTGGCTCGAAAGATAACTCACTGACTTCGAAAGATGTTCGAAGGATGGGTATCTGTCGAACCTCCTTGATCGAAAGATGATCTTTCGACTTCGAAGGGTATCTATCGAAACGAACTGACACAGTTGACAAAGAGTGACAGGTAGGTGAAAAAGGTGACGGGTTGGTGAGATCTTTCGCAGAAAGTATGGTCAGACCATGATTTTTACCAAAACCAAGATTTTAAACAATAAAATATGATAAAAATACCCAGAAACCGGTACCGGAGTAAGCCGGAATTATGGTCGGAAATCACCAAACACCTAAGAAGGTTTTAAAGTTACCCAAACCTTCCCTTAACACACCCGACAAGTTTTGAACACGTTTTAACGACAAAAACAGCGAGAAAAACACTGAAAACAGAAGCAAAACCAAATGAGTTTTTGTCCAAAACACTCCAAAGCTTGTATAAAATCCGGTTTTTAACAAGGAAAAGAGCCACGGCTCTGATACCACTTGTAGGTCCCTCTCGAGGATGAGATAAAACCTTATCCTTGTTATATCAAACACACTAGCGAGTGCGGAATCCAAGCTAGCATGCAACCGAGACTTTATATGAGAACAAGCACAAACACAACACACAAGATTCACCGATTAACACCACATGTATTAATACGTATGAAAGGTCCGGTTACAAGCTCAATGTTTACAGATGTATTCTATAAACTCTCTCTAACTTTCGTGTGTGTGTGTTTCAAGCAGAATGCTCTCCGTGTTCTCTCTTTGTCTGCCTCTATGTCTACCTATGAAATGAACACAACACATGGGTATTTATACCCGACACAGCAGGTCTGGTCGAATGATCAGACAGACTGATCGAAAGATCATCTGTCGACCAGAAATGACTCGAAAGATCCACATGTACCACGAAGGATGATATCCTTCGTGGTCCATCTGTCGAATGTTTATGTTTCGAGCTCATCATCGAAGGATCTAAGCTATCCTTCGATGACCATCCTTCGACCCAGCCATATTACAACATTTTTCTAATTGTTTGGTCAAGTCAAACCAGGAGGATGGTTGACTTGGTCAAACTTACATCAACCTTACATTAAAGACATCGTTTTGTATCATGACGAAATACAGACAAAGTACAGACACAAGTGCACCAACAAAACCAAATGTCATAGCAAAAGTGAACATGTTATATGAAAACAATGTACTAAGTATGTTAAGTTAACATACTAAGCAGAAAAGTCATGTAAATCAATGTGCTAGCATGCTATCAGTTAACATACATAGCAGAAATGTAATGTAAAACAATGTACTAAGTATGCACATAATGGACATACATAGCATGAAATGTAATGAAATCATGTACTATAATGTACTAACAAACATAGCAGGTATATGATGTGAAAACAGGAAAGCATGAAAGTAACAAGTAGGCACATGTGTTTCACCCCAAAACAGTTTGAAAACAGTAAAAGAGGGGTCTATGTACTCACTTGAGATTGCTCAGAAGTCCTAAGATAACCACCAAGCAATGCAAGAGGTCTCGGAATATCAAACGGCACCTAATATAGGTAACTACATTAATAAACCGGACCTAAATCGGAAGATCGGATAGAATGAGGGTTCGTAAACCAAATGAGTATGGGAACTCATGTAGTATGGTTTAACAAAGCCTACATACTAAATGAAACCTAACCTAAGTGCTTGTGACCCATTACGACCCGTTTAGGTAGCTTATGCTACTTTAACGCGTCGCTCGCGTGAATCGCGTTCGGACCGCCTAACTAGTCCTATGACAAGTAATATATGCCTTAACATGTCTAATATGGTTGTCAAATCAGTTTAGATGTCAAAAGTTATGTTACATATGTTTAAAAATGAATTTTGGCATAAAGGGGTATTTTGGTAATTTACCTAAGGCATATAAATTACCTATCATACAACTACTTAAACGTAGCGACCATAAGGTATAACCTCAGAGGGTTATTCCCTATATACTATGGTCACCTAATGTATTTGGTCGGATCCTAATGATCGACCAAATGGGTCGGGTTCGAAAGTATAAGCGATTGTTTAGATCGCTTACCTTACGACCCTATACAAGCACAACTAAAAGTGACGAGCTAAGCATGTTAAAACATGCTTAACTAAGTTTAGAAAATAGGTTTGGTATCAAAACAAACGGTTTTGATACCCATAAGTAGTTTGGTTACAAAATACGCAAGAATACGTATTCTGACCGAAACTACGACTCGTCACTGAGCCTAGATAACGTGGTAATCAGTAGGTATAGTCACTAGGGACTATAACCATCGTGATCACGCTCACGTTATGAAGTTCAAACGAACTTCGCATCGACCATAAACTGGTCAATGCAGAAAGTCAAACAAAGTTTGACATTCGGACTCGAAAGCGATAAAAGAACGAAAGAATACTTACGAAAGGTCCCCGAATGCTAATCTACATCCAAATAACTCAAGTATGAAACAATGGTTTCAACTTAGAGTCTTTTAGATCAGATTCTAGTGAGGAATGAGTGAAAATGGGTTGGGTATTTATAGTAAACCCACAACCGTTAGGATCGTTTCTTGGAAAAGGGGGCACGATCTAGGCCGTACACTTGTCAAAATGTTGTGGTAACTAATTTTGGCCACCATAGGAGATTAACATGTGGCACTTGACTTTTGGGAAGTGTTAGGGGCTGCTAACTTATGTTTAAAATGGCTTTTTGCTGCATTTTATTTATTTATTTATTTTTTATATATATTTTTTTTGTAGTTTTGCCGTTTTGGTTCCTGAGCGCGTATCGTCGTGTTTTGGCACTTCTAACACCCGTCAAGCCCATTTTTAAGCTTCACAAGGATGTTAAAGTATAGGGAACATGAAACATGCTCAAAAATATGCCGGATGTCGGTTCGTTTAGCCGTACAATCGCATTGTTCGGTTAATTACAACGGAATGCGCATAAGCGTGAAAAACGATCCAAATTGCGTGACGAATGGATTTTTCTCATGCCAAACACTAAAATAAAATATTTTAGTGCTTACATAAATTTTTGGATGTCCGGATGTATTCAGACCGTAAGTTATGCGCGAAAATGCAAACTTGTGCATTTTTTTTTGACACTTTTAGTCCCTGAATGACCCAAAAGTTTATTTTAGCACACCGAACACCTCAAAGCCTATTTCTAAGCTATGTAAAGGATATTTAAGGTGTGTTTAACTTATGGTCATGTTCCGGAATGTCTGTTACAGTTCAAATTGGCATACTTTCGTAGTTTGTCAAGTTTAGTCCCTGTAAGCGAATTAACTTGTTTTTGCCATACCAAAGCCTTCAAAACTTATTTCTAAGTTATGTAAAGGTTATTTAAGGTATGTTAAGTATATGATGATGTTCCGGAGTATTTGTCGCGTTAAACTGGTTACGTTTACGCACCAGTTTGCGTATAACTTTCCAGAAAGCGATATAGAGTTTGAAATTGAATAAAAGTCAAAACATGAAAAATGTAAAACAAAACCAAACAAACATTGGGATCAAATAAAATTGTTTTATTGATAATAGAACTGTTCATATTGATTACAAGCACAGATGTTACACTCAAAGTACAAAACTTTGTTGACGTGCAATGAAGCTATCTTCATGGACACCCAATAGGAATTCTGGAAAAATGCAAAAATCGAAGCTAAGGACAAAAAGCCCTTAGCAATTAATTCTTCAATAAAGGGTGTTCCAGTCTCAATCACACCTCAAACAATTTCAGAGGGATTTGAACTCAACGATCGCCAAGGTAAAAACTCATTCCCAAAGTCTGAGTATCAAACTGATTTTCTTGAGAGAGGATATGAAGAGGAAATGAAATATGATACTTTACAAAAAGGCAATTTTCCTCCTGCCATGAGATTTTTGTTTCATGCCCTTCTCATGTGTGTTTCTAATAAAACAACAGCTTTTAATGAAATACCATTGAAAATTCAATATCTGGGTTATGCTATCATGACTAAGGAAAACTTTAACTACTCCCAGGAAGTTTTCAATGATATGGTGAAAAATGTTAATAAAAAATCCTTTTTGTTGTTTCCCAGATTTCTAAGTTTTTACTTACAAAAAAAAATTTCAAAGGATAATGCACATGTGCTTATCCAGGGAAACCCCATCCAAATAAACAACCTATCATCTGAAACTTTTACAAGGCTGTCAAAACCTTCCAAAACACAAACAGAGATTCCTGAGCAGACTTTAGCAGCAACCACTGCTCCTAGGTATCTGCTGTTGAGCCCACTGCTCAAGGTGATTACAGCAGCACAACCACTGCTGTGAAACCCACACCTAAACCCACCAAAAGACCTAAGAAGAAAAATATCCAAAAGCCCCCCAAACCCAAAAAAAAAGGTAACTCTGGAAGATGAGGTCCGAGAGGTTATACCTGTGACAACACAAAAGTCACCAATAACCAGTGCTGCTACTTCCTAACAGCAGTTGGAATAAAGACCTCAACCTGAACCTAAAACTCCTCCTGCATCTTCTCAAAAAGATCAGGTTGTAAGAACAGGGACACCACATTATGATGCTCTTGAATCACTTGATTCCATCATCCACAGCCCACCTCCCGGGGCAAATTCTCTTTCCACCCCAATCCTCACTACACAAATTCCACCAACCATATTACCTCTATTGGATGCAGTTGATTTAGCCCAGACACAAATCAGTTCTTCTCAATCACCTATTAATGAGAATATGCCACAACAAGTGACTGAGTCTGGTGTTTCAATCTCTGCTAACCCACCAATAGTTGAGGAGGCTACACTGCAGGAATTACAAGTAATTCCTGTAAGTAGTTCAAGTGAAGCAGCTACTACAAGTGTTGGACCCACTGGTCTACACTTGGACAATAGTTTCATAAGTCAGACTCCCTTGAAGGCAATTTCTTCTATGGGAACCATCATATCCACTGGTGTGTATCCAATATTCACTGGTGAGCTCGGAATGAAAACCCTTGCTGAAGGAAGAAGTCCCCAGTACCAAGAAAAAGGGGCATCAGTGGATGATTTTTGGGAAACTTTCTCTAAGTCAACCACTGATACAACCACCTCTGGTGGGAAATCAGATGATCCCATTAACTTGGGTGATGGTTTAAAATACAGAGAATTGACGGCGAGGGTTGACAAACTTGATACATCTGTTGCAGAAATCAAAGATATGTTGCAATAGTTGTTACAAGCTCAAAAGGCACCACCCACTGCTGCAACATCTGAAACAACAGCTCCATCCTCTACTGAGCTCTGGAGTTTATTTCAACCTATGCTTCAACAACAAAGACAATATGCTGATCAACAACATGAAGTTCAAATTCAGAAGATCAGAAATTGGATGGAAGCTAGGTTCAAGGATACACAGGAAGATATCAAGGCAATCAAGGCCCATTTACTACAAACCACTGGCACTGCTCCTCCTACCATCATTTTTGTTGACAATCCTCCTAAGGATGCCAAAAAGGGGGAGAAAAAGAAGAAGGGATATGAAGATGGTCTATACATTGAACCAGATGCAAAATCTAAACTGATTGTGGAAATCCCTAAGCCACATGGTTCTAAAAAGGTTGATGTTTCTCAAAATGCCCTTGATGCAGCAAAAGCAGGAATAAAAGAAACTATGGAGATAAAAGGGGCTAAAAGGTTTGAGCAGGAGAAGAAAGTTTTAATGGAGATGGAAGAATAGGGTACTTCTGAGCCCAAGGATGATCAGGAAAATCCTAAGCCTAAAAGAAGGCCTACTAGAAAAGTAAGGCAACCCAAAATCACACCTCCCAAATCCACAAAACACACTCCTCTACCTCCCAAAAGCTCATCTCATCAAACCTCCAAACCAACAGATGTTACCCAAACAACTGCCATCAATACTACATCAACTCACCTTCAATCCACTGCCCCACCAAAAACATCCTCACCACCACCAACACCACCTGCCAAAAAGCAGAAGACAATGGTTGACACATCAACTGTTGTAATGAAAACAGTGGTTGAAACACCAGTTGTTTCAACAACTGTTAGTCAGATACCTACCACCTCAATCACCACTACTCAATCCACAAACACACCACAAACCTCTCCTAAACTCAAAAGGAGAAGGATAACCAATATTGTACTGGAAGATGATACCTCCCCAACTCAAACATCCACACAACCATTGTCCCTTATCACTATCCCAAACCCTGTTCCATTATCATCGGCTCAAGTTCTGAATACAAACACTACTATTGTTCTAGTGGGATTAAAATATCCATTGGATCTTCCAGCAGTCAAAGAGGAGATAAAGTCCTTTTACTCTGAAGATGACCCTCAAAAAGGAAACTTCCTTCCATTCAAGGTTATCCTTTCCCTAGAAACATTGAAGAGTATCTCAAAATAAAAGCTCAATAAGCAGAAGACATATCTAGAAGAGATAAAGAGGGAAAGTCTAATAAGGAGATTCAGAGAAATCTACAATACCTGCTTACAAAGGTCAGAACTTTAGAACAGTTCTCAAAAGACCTTTGTCAAAAACTTTCTGAAAGAGATGATGAAAGTATGAGAAAAGATTATCTTGATTATATCATGGCTTATAAGAAGTACAGGGTAGAAAAGCACCAGTACAAAGAATGGACCATCAATGAGCTAGAAAAAGAAACAGCCAGAATTCAAGATATGATCAAAAACAAGGTAAAGCAGGCTCCTCCAATCTGGGCAAAATATAAGAAAAATGTTCCAGAAAGAACCTTGCAGCTGAAGATAATGAAAGAAGAGCTAATAACAGCTGATTATGGGTCAAGGAACCAAGTGACAAGGTGGTCAGAGGATAAAGTGTTGGCCACTTATAAAAAGTTGGAAGAGTTGAGAAAAAGGGATCCCACTGCTCCTCAAAAGCCTGATTACCCTAAAGCAGTGGTTCCAGCCAAGCCACAAAAGTTACCCATCAGGAAACCCACTGTTCCACCTGCTGCCATCCTTTATCAAAGAAGGAAACAAAAGCAGATGGATACAACACCAATATCAAAAGAAGACCAAGTTTCAGAAGAGTATTTCATGAAGATGGTTCTTCAGACACTTATGGTAGAGAAACAAGGATCAACTCAATCTCAAGACACTGCCCAAGTTGTCATCACCAGGCCACAATCTCCAAACTCATCAACAATAAAAACTCTCCCAAGAAACCCATTGGATTCAATAATACTAAAGTGGAAATCTGATAAACAGACCCATGTATTGACTCTGCTCAAATCCAATGGTGAGGTGAAGCATATATCAAGGGAACAAGCACTTGGCCTGGGTGTTGAAGATCTGCAGGATCTCCTTGAGCTTCCACTGTGCAGGGATAAGGATGATACAAGTTCCATGGACTTTGAATTACAATTCAAAGGACAAGTCAGGGAATATTTGATGAGGCAATAAAAATCCAAGAATAATGAAGAGTTTTGGCATCATCTGTTCTAGGGGGAGATTGTTGGGATTGAACCCTACCAAAGGAACAATTGATAAAGCCAAAACTGGATCAGAACAGTGGGTTCACATAAGCAGTTGATTGCAATAGTTCTTTCCCCTTGAAAGTGGCCTAACAACTGATGACCTCTATCTACCGTCCGTCTAAAACAACTGCTGATCACTCAACATCTGTTGAAGACCTAAAGACTGTTGAAGACAAACACTGATGCTCAATCTACTGTCATGGTTCAAGTACTGCTGAAGACACAAAGCACTGCTAGGAGTATAACAGTGGAATGAGAAGCAGCAGTTTTGCTTGTCTTTGTATTTATTGTTAATCAGTAGTTTTAATAGCAGTAGTTGTTTAGGTCAGTGGTTACAGGTTGTTAGGAGGTTAGATGTCACTTTCATGGTGACGTCAGCAAAGATGCCACAATGGTTTGTTCTGTACTATAAATAGAACAGTACCTTGTACTGTTCTATTAGCTCTTTCTTCACAAGTCATTATGTACGAACAAACCAGTGTGAGCTCAGGCTGAGGGGGAGATTGTATTGCATGCATTCATTGTAATTGAATCTTATAATAAATATAATCATTCGATTTCATGTCAAACATGTGTGTTGAAAGCAATTCTTCCATTTGATTGTGTGTTGAAAGTTTGTTTCCATTTTAATTCCGCTGCAATTACTCATTCATCTTCTTAATTCTCAAACAATAACACAATCATAAGAAACTCAGATCCTAACAAAGAAGAAAAAAGAAAGAAAAAGTTACAGCAACAGAGAGCAATAGCCAGGGCCAATAGGGAGGCGAATGCACAAATCCAGGAAGTAACCAGTTGACCAGCTTGGGAGGAAGAATTAGATAGACAGTTGGCCAATTTCCATATGTTAGCCACTACAGCCGTAGATAATGACCAAAACCAAGTAGCCGAACCTCCAGACCAACCGATGCTAGAATCCCACTCCGAAAACCAACTTCCGATACCTGCATTTAACCCAGATGAATCACCTAGAATCCCAACTCCACATCCTCCAGGATAAGATCCATGATTTGACGACAATAGGTCATATTCGGCCTTATACCCTCCTGAAGAAGAACTAAAACCTTTAGAACCTGATCCGTGGACGGATATAGATAGGACATTTTTCGAGATGAATTGCGGAGACCCCTACAAAGAACCCATACCTCCACCTGAACCATTAGATCCACCAATGAGTAGACAACAGGTGAAGGAACTCCATCAGTATGGAGAAGACTTAGTAAATGAAGGGAATAGGATCAGACAGATAGGGGAACGATTAGTTTGGAAATACGATGAGAATGAAATGCAGTACTGGATGAACGGAACTTAGAAAATAACTAGATATACATGTAGTTTTGTACTATAATATATATATATATATATATATATATATATACTAGTCGGAACCCGCGCGATGCGGCGGCGGTAACAATTTACAACGCAGTACTTGTTTCATGTTATTTTATCAATCCTCTTATGATACTATATAGACTTAAGCTCTATATGTTATAGTTTGACATAACGCCCTTATGTCACTCTCACGTAGATAATGGACTTTAACAAACTCATCATTTAACAATCACATATCCGGGGTGGTGCTCCCAGCATGAAAAAGCCCTCACCACCACGTCGCCCTCCACGCCATGTCCGTGGTGGTGTTCCCAGCATGAAAAAGCCTCCACACCCACTCCACATGGTCTTTTGTTAGAAAAACTTTTTTTATTTAATATTTTCACATATTCCTATGATTATACTCATATCAATGATGCTCGTTACAAGATAATAATATAAGCTAAAAGTTATTTTCACATATTGCTTTGAATATGGTAAATAACACGATTATATAGGGCATGTTTGGCTAAGCTTTTTGAAACAGCTTATTGACTTATTAGCTTTTTGGAAAAGTCAGTATCAAGTGACTTATTGACTTATTGGTTTTTTCCCTTCACATACAATCTCATTGCCAAACATCATTTTGGAGCTTATGACTTTTCAAAAAGCCAATAAGTTGTTTCAAAAAGCTTAGCCGAACATGCCCATAATAATGGCCATTACCTATTTTATATACCAAAAGTATTATACAATTATCTCGAGTTTAACTTATTTATTAAATAAAATTAAAAATACACAATTATTTAAAAATAGTAAATGGGGTACACCAGTACAAGGTAATTACTCAATGGTGTACTTTGTTTCAAAATTTTGTCTATTTGCTCGGATGAAGGCTTCTGTGCCATCCTCCTAACACAGAGAAAAAGTAATTCAACCGCATATTCTGCTTGTTTGGTACAACTTTAGCAAATTGCCAAATTGACCTTCCAAACACAGGATAAGTTAATTAATTCATCAATATACACATAAAACAAAAATATGACTACAGTATGTAATCACATAACCATAACCATACTATTACTCAATATAACAATTTGCCTCGATTAAATATAAATAGCATATGGTACATAGTTGGATTGTCGATTTAATATATAACAATTTGCCCGAACCCATGATTAAAAACATAGATCAACCCCGTAGTGTACGAACCCCGGAGCCAAATAACATGACGCCCACTCAGCTGAGAACACCAGCGCCAGTAGATCCCCCAGGACAGCAAACCGAGTGTCCAAACCAACTTGGTAACGCCCATACTTTGATCCCCTGTTAACACAGCTTGTACGGTCCGTTAACATGCAAATCCTGTACCCGAATCTAGAAGCTTGGTCATAGACATAACTCTTCCTCAAACACTAAAACTCCAGCACTTGACTGTCCCAAACAGCGAGTATAAGGCCAGATCCATATACAGCAACAGCAGGGCTATTCTAACACATTTCCAAACATAATCCAGCAAGAACGTTAATAGCAAAATAATACCCAGCACCTGGTATATCCAGTCCTGTCCAGAGATGCAAAGATGGCCCAAGAAAACCTCTTCCTTGAAAGAATTGCTGAGACAACATAGAGCATAAGCTTCAGGTCAATGGAGGGCATAATGGTCATATAGAAAAATCTGCATTATAACACTTCGCCATCTATGCATGTTACGGTATAAACTCCACACATGATGTTTCCGAAATATTATCCATAGCAGGGCCTTCACAACAGACAGCAGCACTAACCAATCCCGGGCCTTCAACATTTGATTAAAATCCCAGCCCAAGCACACATTGCATGTCTCATCATAGCACAGGGTGTCCCAGCAGTAGACCCGGAATCCACCCAGCAACCCCAGATGACCAAACAGAAAGCCTATATGAACAATAAGCCGTGCCAGCACCTTATAGCAGTCACTGTGGGTGTAACAAATGCTGAAAACCCCCGAACCATCACACAGCAAGAACAGATAAGTCATATCCCAATCTGAAAGGTCGAAAATACCCCTGGAGTACCCCCAGCAAGCTATCCAACTTTTGTATCCTCTCATAACAACAATACCAGTATACATTCATTACCTGCAGCTTCTCATATAGCACACTACTCGTCCTGTGCATAAGGATCTTGATACTCAAAATCTGCAGCAATCTTAAAGATTCTTCTATCTAAGCCACGACCAAAGAAATCCAGTTTTGGTTCTCGGATAACAGCAGCCAAAGAGCATGAGTACAACCCGCATCACTCGTTTGAACCATCTAATACTTTTTCACTCATACTTAGGTGTGTTAAACAATTCGTGTTCCAGATCAAACTCGACGCAAACCCAAAAATTTGATTTTTAAATTTGATATTTTAGATATTATATAAAAAAATTATATTAGACAATGATATTTTAATTACAAAATCTAATGTCAATTTCGTTTTTTGTTCAAAATCCATAATTCCGTCTTTGAAATGTTTGTAAAGATTGCACTTTGGGAAACTTTACTCATTTGATCCATTTTATTTTAAGACAATTTCTTTTATTTTACCAGTATGACCCATTAGAGAATAAAAAAAACAAGTCGACTCATATAATATCATTAATGTGACATGTTTCCTTAACAGACGCACATAGCGAGCGGGTGTTCTAACTCTATTATGTTTGAACTTACACAAATCTTAAATGTTGTGGAACCATCAGCTAACAGTTGACGCAACTTTCATTTATAATTATTTTAAGAGTTAACTGCCATTTTCGTCCCCGTGGTTTGGTCACTTTGGTCATTTCAGTCCATTTTTAAAAAATGTGTCATTTTCCTCCCCGACGTTCTGGAAAGGTGTCATTTCAGTCCAAAAATCATAACCCAGTTAAGTCGGTTTGTAAATAAGGACTGATTGTGTAAATTTGTAACATAAAGGACCATTTAAGTAAAATGTATAAATATTAATATAATTATAAAGTATAATATATATATATATATAATGTATACACATCTCAGGCCACCGTCACCACAGCCACTACCACCACCTCACCACCGCCGCCGGAACCGGAGCTCCGGTGGTCACCACCGCCACCGCCGGAACTGTAGAATCGTTCGTTGTAACGGTCGAAAGGTTGGTTATGCCACTAGACGTAAGATAACAGCTGCTGACTCAGCAACTCTTACCCGTATGCAATCTGTCTCTGCTGGAGCCGGGGTTTTGCCGCCTGAAAATGATCATAGCTCTGATGGGATCATGTATCTCCGAGCAAGTTTCCGGCGAATAATTGGATCGCCGAACTCAGAGTCCTTTCACATGATAAATCCTGAGAACGATGGACGATCATCTAATTCTAATAGTCATAATTCTGGGCAAGAGCTGAGTATATTTCTTCTGAGATCATCTTCTTGATCCAAGAAGTATTATTGTATCAAGTGTATGTATACTGTACGTATATGTGTGTGTCTATATATGCCTTGATCTAGCTAGTTCTTAGATCAGAATCCAAAACCATATTCCAGTTTTTAAGTTATGAAACTCTCGATTTTGTTGTAATATATATACGAGGAAGATTATTGAGCATCCATATTACATATTAGTGTACGTATATGTGTGTGTCTATATATGCCGCCGCCGGAACCACCACCATCAACGTCATCATCGTCATCATCTGTTATCATCATCATCGATCATCATCGACCTTCATCATCATCATCGCGATCTTCATCATCATCATTAGACCTTCATCATCGCTGGTTCTCTCTCCCGCCTCCTTCTCTCTCTCTCTCTCGTCGTTATCTCTCTCCCTCTCTCTCCGACTTTCTCCCTCTCGTCTGATATGTGAGATGTGAGGGGTGTGTGGTTAGTTTGGTTCGTGGGTGGTGGTTCCGGCGGCGGCGGTGGTGACCACCGGAGCTCCGGTTCCGGCGGCGGTAGTGAGGTGGTGGCAGTGGCTGTGGTGACGGTGGCCTGAGATGTGTATACATTATATATATATATATATTATATATTTTATAATTATATTAATATTTATACATTTTACTTAAATGGTCCTTTATGTTACAAATTTACACAATCAGTCCTTATTTACAAACCGACTTAAATGGGTTATGATTTTTGGACTAAAATGGCACCTTTCCAGAACGTCGGGGAGGAAAATGGCGCATTTTTGAAAAATGGACTGAAATGGCCAAAGTGACCAAACCACAAGGACGAAAATGGCAGTTAACTCTTATTTTAAGATTTTATATTCGAAAATTTAAGGGGTTCTTAATGTTACCTTCTCGTAGATGCCCCAATGGGGTCCAAACCTGGCAACAAAACAGTACCAACTGTGTGGCCTCTGGTCTCTATAAACATAAAACATATAAGATGCATATTAATATTAATTACCATGTCCGTAAAAATAAGATGCTTTAAAAAATAATACAAAAACAGAAAAAAAATTGTTGATTAAGATTAATTACCGTTGTTTTGGTCAAAAATTACCGAAGCAATTTAGTGATCAAATTAGTTAAGTGAGGTAGTGTGCTAGAAATATGTGTGAAAAATATTTTATCCAAGTTAATTGTAAAAACAGTTTCAGGATACGGCTCAGGATATAGAGCTGTATCTGTGATCAAACAATGAGCAAAAAAGTAAAGGTTGACACGTAATGTACGAGGAAAGCCCTTGATCAATCTAGATCGCCGGCACAAAACCTCGGGAGCTGACAATCGCAGCTGCCTTGTTCTTCTATTACTTCAAATATCAGGATACAGTGCAGGATGTGATGCGGATCAACTAGGTGTTACAGTGTAATTCGAATACAAGTGTTTGTGTATAGTGTTTGCAGTGAGCTAGAGAGCAAAAGTGTTCGAAATTGTGTGTGAAAATTGCGTGCCTTAATCTGATCCTCCCCCATCTATTTATAGTAAAAGAAATGCAACAAACTATCCTAAATAACCGGGATCCGACGAATATTCCCCACTCGAACGTTGTAGACCTGGTCTTTCGGGTTCAACGTCTCTCACATAACAGATACGTCCGAGTCTTGAAGAGAAGAAGTCCATCTGACCGTTAGTAACCCACAGCCTCTAACCTGCATGTGGTTAATTTAGTTAACACCAGGATATCGCCTAGGATGTTAGCAATATCCTAATCCAGTATCCTGATCACAAGCAAACAACCAAAAGCATGATATTAGTAAGGATATGTACGCTCAGAAAATGACCCATAACAATTGTCCCCAAATATATCTGTTGGTATACCAATCCAACGGATATATTTTAAAAATTCTATCTCGTAAATCAAGGCAATTAAAACGAAACGATGGTTGAGGTGACATTGTGCCATTTTCAATGCAATATTTACTCTTTACCCCCTATATTCAGCCTATAATTAGCCGAGATATTTCTTCTTGTTATCATTACTCTTCAAGCGATTTTCAGGTAACCATCCTTTCCCTCATCCTCTGTTCTTTTTCCAGAGTTTCTTTTAGTTTGCTTAATACACTTCATGGCATCTCGGACAAGATCTCGTTCGAATGAACCAATCCCAACTCTCGTGAGTCAAAACCTCATACGAGAACCAGAAAAAGAAATCTGCTGCTTCAATAATGCCGATATCGCTGCCCTCAAGAATTCCGGCGCCTTTCCCGCTGGAACAGTCATTCGACCTTTTGATCGGGAGATCCGATCAGACGTGTCATCAAACGAATGGGTCTGTTTTTTCGCCTACCCCTTTTCTTTGGGGCTCCGGTACCCATTTCCACCCTTTATCTCTTGTTTCTTCGACCTTACCGGCCTTAGTTATGCTCAAACTATGACAATGGTCTGGCGAGTTTTGATGGTGCTAGATCAAATCAGATCTCGCCATTGCCCTGACCTGTGTATTGAAGACCTCCCTATAGCATACCGGTTGAGGTCCCATGGCGACAGTCGTTTTCTTTTGTTTTCCACCTCCAAAAGCCCTTTAGTCCTTAAGGCCACCAAGAACGAAGACCGATGGCGGCGAAAGTTCTTTTTTGTGAAAAGAGACTCTATCGACAAGGGTTTCGATCTGCCGGTTAGATGGTTAACCAAGGGTAGGATCTAGGGTTTTAGGAATATCCCCAAGTGTATCCTTAAACTATATCCCAAACTTATATCCTGATGTTTTTATGCAGCGAACTTCAGAGATTTAGCACCCCCAAGCGCAGAATCCAAGTCCAGGATCAAAGGAATCTACCAACTTCCTGCCAGTGAAAGAACTTTCTCCCTGTCTCTTACAGATTCAAGCCAAAAATCAAGTTCAGAGATGTCTAGTAAGCATATTCTTAGTAATTATCTTTATTTATCAAACCGATTATTTTTCAGAGGTATTATGAGTTTTAAAAATATCTTCCCTTGTGCAGTACCAGTTGTCAACCTTGAAGGCTTCCAACTTGACGAGTTGGATAGTTACTCCAGCCTTGTACCTGTCAAACAAGAATCTAAGCCGAAGTCATCTGTCACACCGAAGCCTACCACTTCAAAGACTACTACCGCTCCTAAAGCTCCTCCGGCATCCAGGACCCGGGCCTCTAGCTCCCGGAAGAGGAAAGAAATGGATTCTCCAGCCGCCTCTGAGACATTCTCTCTTGAGAATCATGGATTTAATGAAGCTACTTCATTCCTCAAGCAGGTAAAAATTCCCTTCCAATATCCTGAACATGCATGTTAGTCATTATCCTGCTCATTTTACCTGTATCTTTAACTGCAGGGCTTGGAACGTCTCATGCACTTGTATAAAGACGCCTGTGGGCTTAACAAGCTGCTGGAGATTAAGCTCGAAAAAGCTGAAGCCACCATAGCTGATCAAGGAACAATCGAAGCTGTCAAGTCCCAGCACTATGAAGACAAATACAAGGCAATGACCCAGGAACACCAAGCTGCCCACCACAAAGCCAATGAGGATGCTCAAGCCAAACTAGATGCCGCTCTTCTTCAATACCAGCAGGATATGAGTTCATATCGGGACAGTCTCAAAGCATCCGTTGTTATCTCCCTTCTCCAAGCTAGGTTAAGGATGGCTTATGAGGCCAAGAGCTTGGGCTTCGAATGCCCCTCCTGGAATGTAAAGGCTTGGGAAGAGAAACTACAGGATCTTGGAGGTCATCCCGTCGCTCATCCTGCAAAGCATGCTGGTGAAGAGCCTTCTAAGGCGGCAGAGGAAGTGGCCAATGCTGGTGATGGTGCTGAGAAGAATCTTGAGGGGGATGCTGGTGCAGACGCTGGGAAAGAAGTTGCTGATCAAGAAGGTGCTGCCCCTTAGGCGGCGAAGTGGGCGATGATGGATATACGTGCCAAGGCCGGAGCCCACTTTTTAAATTCCATGGTTGTGGTTTGTACAAACAATTTACTTTTCCTGTCGTTGAACAATTTATATTTCCTGCACTAGAACAATACGATGACCAAAGGTGGATGGGTCATGGGTTTCACGATGAAGCCCTTGGTCATCGGTTAGTATATCCTGTTTTGAATGTCGTAACGGTTGAAGGTGGACAGGTCCCGTTTTTGTTAGTGCAGTATGTCTATCGCCTCCGTCAATCTTAACCGTAGCAGAAACAGAAGAATTCTAGCATTTTATTGTAATATCTAGTAATAAAGGGCAAGGTGGCAAACTTGTAATTAAGGAGAAATCCTTATAACCTTGTGCCTATAAATAGGAGCTTTAGGCTTTAGTTTGAAGACTTTTGCTCATTTGGTGATTTAGAGATCTAATCCTAGAGAGAGAGTCTAGAGAGAGAAAGTCTCTCCGTGTGATTCTCGGCTTTGTACACGTCATCTTTTCAATAGAATCACGTTAAAATTGTACGTTCTTGTGTGTTCGGTCACGATCGTGTACGGATTCCGCACGTTCATGAGTCGGTTACGCAATCGATACGGAGACGAAACCGGACCTACAATTGGTATCAGAGCAGGTCGCTCGATTGCGCTGATCAAACAACAAGATTCGTACCAGATTTCATCAGATTCAGATCTCAATTCACATCAGATTCGATAAAGTTCTTCATTTTTCATATTTTAACGTTCTTAACTGAAAAACGCAAAATTGATCAACTTTTTACGGTTAAAAACGGATAAAATTTGAATATGTTGTGCGAAATTCATTAATATACAAACCTACAAAATTTCAGAAGTTAATTCGAAGTAATTTTAGAGAAATCTAAGATTTTTTGATCGAAAAATGTTGAATACGGTTGCTGTTGTTCTTGATGTCACACGCACGGATTGCCACCCGTGCGTATGACCATCCGCGTTGACTGTTTGTTGACCTGTACGCACGGATAGCATCTCCGCACGCACAACTTATCCGGGTTGACCTTTGTTGACTTATGCGGACGGTTAAGTGATACGCACGCATAATAATACGTGTCACATTGTAACAATACCGCACGGATAAACAGGTCACTTTGTCAACATATTCAGCATATCACGTGATTTCCTTCTGTATTGCATGAGATTGTAAATTGTCGGCTATTGATTGTGTTTCATATCGATTGTCAGTATACATGTGATATAATAATTCATATCAATTGTGATCACGTGATAGAAGAGGTCCAATTAAAACAAAGTGATGTCAGCTGATTGAGTTATTAGATTGTTGGATATTGATTTTCATGAGAATTAAAAGTGTGTCAGCATCCATACACGTGAACTTGTGAATTCGGTGAACATGTGATTTGTCACTCTGCTAGAATTGTGTTACACGTGCGGATAACATCATCTGGATCATCACCCGTGCGGATAACACACATCGTACGGATAAGGTTACTCGTACGGATCAGCTCACCCGTACGCATAGCCCACCCGTGCGTATAGCATTATTTCCCACACGCACGGATTACTTTCAGTCATCCGTGTTGACTTGTTGACTTGCCACACGCTCGGACAACTTGTACGCGCGGATAACATTCCTATCCGTGCGTATTACATCTCCGGATTCCCAGCCGCGCGGATCACCACCCGTGCGGATCCCCACTCGAGCGTATCACCATCCGGATCTCCTTCCACACGGATCTTCATACGGATAGCAATCTCATCCTAACGGACAACGTTGTCACACGATTATTTTCACTGTTGACTTTTGTTGACTCACTCGATTGGATACCCGTCTGTTTCAGTTGTTTGATATTGTTTAAACTATTTGTTTGCTTGCAGGAAATTCAAGGTTATAAAATCATGGCAAAATCCGAACCTATTCCTTACAAAGACACTAGAACTGAAAAAGAAAAATTGGTCAACCGAAGAATGAAAGCCCAAGCCAGAATAAGCAGAGTTTATAACACTTACAAAGAAGCAAAAAGAGCAAAAAGGTGGGATGCTGACAGAGAGTGTTACCTTGATCCTCAAGGAAACATTGCCATTAACCCAGATTCTCTAGATGTTGATGCTATTACCCAACTATTTGCTGAGGAAGAAGAAGCGTTACAAAGAGAATGGTGGGGAGGTGGTGATGAAAAACAAGTTGAGAAAGAAGAAAAAGCCAAAGAAGCAGAACAGAAACCAAAGTCAAAGAATGTTGATGACGGAATCATTGATACATCACAAGAGCTAACTGCTGAAAACTTGAGGAAGATGGCAGATAAAGTTCTTGCTGCAAAGGAACTTGAGGTAGTTTCTAGTTCTGGACCTGAGTCAACAAACAAGGTCAGTTCAAATGGTACAATTGAGTCAGGTAAGATTGATAAATCGGAAAAAGACTGCAAAAATTGCATGAAAGAGTGCAAATTTTGTAGTACAATCACTTACCTAAACGGTAAGAAGATTGAAGAGTTGACTAGTAAAGTCAAAAGGGTTGAAGATCAAATCTTAAACCGTGACAAAATGCTGAAAGCTTCGAATGATAGATCAAAAGAATTAGCTGATAAAATTGAAAATGATAAAAATGACATTGAAAGATTAAGAAAAGAAAATGAAAAATTGATTATTGAAAGTCGTAAAATTTCTGAAAGTTTTGAGAAGCTGAAGTGAACGGTTAAAGATTCGGATGAGAGAAACAGTAAAACAACAAAAGAAAATCTTCAACTATCAGGAGTTCTTCGTGTGAAAGAGGAGCAAATTAACCAACAACTTGATGAAATTGCAAAATTGAAGCTTCAGTGTGAAGAAGCTAAAATTGAGAATGAACGAATTAATCTAAAACTGTGCAGTTACAACTCTGCAAGCTTTGTTTTGCAACACATCGTTCCAAAACCCATTGGTAAAACCAAAGCTGGCGAAGATGTATACTGTGATGGAACTGGGGTGGGGTTTCATCAAGTTCCACCACCGGTTCTAAACAATTTCTCAAAGAAACAATCTGGGTTGGTTAATGATGAGATTGAAACAAATGAAATAAAATTGCCAGAATCAATAGACGTAACATTTTCTTCATCTTCATCATCTGATGACAGTGTTCAAACTGAGATCATAAAAGGCATGGCTGAAAGTGTTTTGGATAGTGATTCGACTGAAGATGAAGAATGTTTTCTGAACAATTACATTCCGAAACCAAAATCTAAAAACAACTCAAATGATGAACC
This sequence comes from Helianthus tuberosus, assembly GCA_030545235.1. Taxonomy (NCBI): domain Eukaryota; kingdom Viridiplantae; phylum Streptophyta; class Magnoliopsida; order Asterales; family Asteraceae; genus Helianthus; species Helianthus tuberosus. The sequence goes on from CM060358.1 coordinate 148,933,454, forward strand.
GAGTCTTGTGATGTACAAGATGTCTGGTTCTGATAAGTTGTATTCAGACTTTGAGTTTCCTTTGGAGAATGTTAATGTGAAGAAATTGAAAAATGTTTTTAAACTGGTTGAAATTGATTTGTCTGAAGTGGAAAATTTGAAACAAACAAAGAGACATATGAATTTTGAGAAAGATAAAGCTTACTATAAGAAACCTATCATTCCACCACGTTTTTCTAACAACTATCAAAATAAATGGTCGGGTGGATATCAGGGTGGTAAGAATTATCAGAAAAGGAATGTTCAGAACAAAAGGTTTGCTGTGAAAAAGGTGTTTGTGAACAGTTCAAGTTCACTCTCTGATGAGGAGTCTGAAATTTTCTTAAAAACAAATGAAGAGTTCTTTGAAAAGAAGGCCTCACAGCCTCAGTCCGAAGGTTCAAGTCGGGTAATTGACACCCGAACATGCTTCAAATGTAATCAAGTTGGACATATTGCACGAAAGTGTACCAACCAGAAGCCTAAGACTGAAACTGTGAAGAATTCCATCAAGAAAGATGTTGGGAAAGGAAAGGCTCCATTGGTTGTTGAGAAAAATGTTTTGAAAAATGATAACACCAAGATCAAAACTGAACCTGTTAAGATTTCGGTAACTAAAAATGATAAATTTTACCAACGGGTTGCCTCACCTCAACAAACATGGAAGCCAAAAGTTGTCGAAAAGAAAGTTGATTCATCAAAGGTGTCTGAAACTGAAAAATCATCATCTTCTTCCAAGAAGAAGTATGTACCTTTGAAGTTATATGAGAAACAGAAATCGACTTCTGAAAAGAAGTATGTGGTGAAGAAAAATCAACCAGCTAATCAACCTCAAAAAGACGAATTTTTCTTATTCAAAGAGGTTGAAGTTGGAACTGCTGAAAGCCTTAAAATGAATGATAAAAACTTTCCACCACTTTACACTAAAACAACTCACCTTGATTTCAAGTTACCTGAGTCAAAAGAGGCTTGGGTAGCATCAAAATCTCATTAAATGATCTTTTTACGTGCAGGAGCTTTCGAGATCCGTCTCACGTTGGATTATGGATAGTGGAGCTTCTCGGCACATGACTGGAAAAACAGCGCTGCTGTATGATGTCAGAAATTTTAATGGAGGTTATGTGGGGTTCGCGGGTAACCAAGGTGGTAGAATTGTTGGTGAAGGAACGTTATCCAATGGGATTGTCACGTTTGAGAGAGTTAACTATATTGCTGAGCTGGAAAATAATCTGCTAAGCATCTCACAGATATGTGACCGGATGTATACTACTCACTTCACAGACAAAGAGTGTTTGATTTTGAAACCAGGGTTTGTTATTCCTGAAGAATGGATCATCATGAGAGCTCCTAGAGTGAATGATCTGTACGTTCTAGACATGTCTGTAGCAACAACAACAACGGGTCAAGCACACTGTTTTGTTTCAAGAGCAACAGAGAAAGAATCAAAGTTGTGGCATCGTAAGATGGGGCACATTCATCTTCGAAAAATGAATCATCTTGTGCACAATGATTTGGTTCTAGGAGTTCACATTAAAGGTTTTCATCTGGAGCAAGAATGCATCAGTTGCATGAAAGGCAAGCAAAAGAAAAAGTCACACCCTAAAAAGCAAGTCAATTCAGTCTCAAAACCTTTGGAGAGACTTCACATGGATTTATTTGGTCCTGTGAATGTCAAAAGTATTACCGGAGAACTTTATTGTCTTGTGGTCACTGATGATTATTCCAGATTCTCATGGGTGCTATTCTTGAAGTCAAAAGAAGAAACATTTGACAGATTGAGGGGATTATTCAAAAAGATTGAAAACTTGTACCAAAGGCGTATCAGAAGAATTAGAAGTGATAATGGTACTGAGTTCAAAAACAACAATATGGAAGAATATTGTGATGAAAAGGGTATCTTGCATGAGTTCAGTGCTCCGTACACTCCACAACAGAATGGAGTTGCAGAACGTAAAAACAGAACACTGATTGAAACGGCTAGAACAATGCTTGCTGATTCAAAGTTACCGATAAATTTCTGGGCAGAAGCTGTTTCAGCTGCATGCTACACGCTCAACAGAGTTCTAACTGTCAAGAAATTCAACAAAACATGCTTTGAGTTGATTAATAATCGAAAGCCGAATTTGAAGTATCTTGAACCGTTCGGGTCACCCTGTACAGTTCTAGAACCTTTTGGAAAGATGGGTCCGAAGAGTTTTGAAGGAATATTTGTGGGATATGCAAGTCCTTTACGACGAGTCTTCGTTCCAAGTCTGAAGAGAATTATTGAAGCTCAAAATGTTGAATGTCAAGGTCACACAATGCCTCCACAAAATCCGGGCGACTCATGGCGTTTCAATTATGATGTTTTATGGGAGTCTTTCAACATGGAAGAAGAGCCAGAGTTCTTTGATGAGTTGGATATTCTTAGAGAATATGAAGATGAAAGGTTTCCAGCAGAATCGTATCGTAAAAGACAAGCTTCAAATGATAATGAGGCAGGTCCAAGCAATGCTGGAGAACATGACGATGTTGAAAATGATGTTGCTCAAGAAAATCAGACGGTAGAGAATGTCAATCAAGAATCTAAAAACAGGCCAATATTCGATCATGATGATTCAGAATCTGAGGGGGAGCCAATCCAGTTTTCAAATCAAACTATTCCAGTTAGTGAACAAGTTGCTGATCAAAACGTTACAAATTTGGAGAGTGAAGTAGATGTTTCAGGCGAAGTGATGCCAAGAACACTTTCTTATCATCCTGAGGAACTAATAATAGGAGAACTGCAATCAGGCGTCCGAACTCGAAGACAACTTGATCAAGGGCTTACATGTTTTTACTCAACAATTGGTCCTTTACAAACTGAATTCTCATTAAGTTGTTTTATCTCGCAGATAGAACCAAGGACGTACAAAGAGGCGCTTACTGAAGATTCATGGGTAAATGCTATGCAGGAGGAGTTAAATCAATTCGAGAAGCTTGGCGTTTGGAAGCTAGTAGATTTGCCAGATGGTCACCGAAAGATTAATACCAAATGGGTATTTAAATGCAAGAGGGATGATCGAGGAGTTATCATTCGAAATAAAGCTCGACTCGTTGTCCAAGGTTTCAGTCAGCAGGAGGGGATAGATTTCACAGAAGTATATGCCCCTGTCGCAAGACTTGAAGCCATCAGAATCTTCCTTGCATTCGCATCATGGAAAGGATTTAAAGTTTTTCAGTTAGATGTGAAGTCGGCATTTCTCTATGGCAAGGTGAAAGAGGAGGTTTATGTCGGACAGCCACCGGGCTTCACCGACCCAATTCACAAAGATAAAGTTTATCTCCTTGATAAAGCATTGTACGGCTTACATCAGGCCCCGAGAGCCTGGTATGAGACCTTGTCTCAACATTTGTTAGCCAATCACTTCATCCGAGGAAAGATAGACGCCACTCTTTTCACAAAAGAAGTCGACGGGCATCTTCTGATTGTTCAAATTTATGTGGACGACATATTTTTCGGGTCAACAAATGAACAACTCTGCAAAGATTTTGAACATGTTATGAAGCAGAAGTTTGAGATGTCTTCAATGGGTGAGATGAAGTTCTTCTTGGGACTTCAAGTTGATCAACTTCCCGAAGGAACTTTCATACATCAAACAAAATACGTTCATGATGTTCTGGAAAAATTCGGGATGTCAGGAATGTCACAAATTTCCACCCCATTAGCGATAAATCATGGGATACATCCTGATCTCACCGGAGAGAAGGTAGACGAAACATTATATCGTTCCATGATTGGCTCGTTAATGTACTTGACGGCATCAAGACCGGATATTATGTATCCAACATGCCTCGCGGCGCGATTTCAGTCAAATCCTAGAGCTTCGCACATGGTAATTGTGAAAAGGATTCTACGCTACCTGAAAGGAACTCCATCTCTGGGGTTGTGGTATCCAAAAGATGGCGACTTCATGCTCGAAGGATATTCTGATTCTGATTTCGGATGCTGCAAAGTGAATGCTAAATCAACAACAGCGGGGTGCCAGTTTTTCGGACCACGATTGGTCACCTGGCAATGCAAGAAGCAGACCTCTGTCGCTTTATCCACTTGTGAAGCCGAATATGTATCTGCTAGCAGCTGCTGCTCTCAGATCCTGTGGATTCAGCAACAGATGCGAGACTACGGTTTGCAATTTCTTAACACCCCTATTTTTGTTGATAATGAGGCAGCAATTAACATAACAAAAAATCCTGTTCATCACGCTAAAACAAAACACATTGAAATTCGTCATCACTTCATCCGAGACTGTTTCGAGAAGAAGTTGATACGAATAGAGAAAATCCACACCGATGAACAAAAAGCTGACTTACATACCAAAGCTTTTGACAAAACTCGCTTTAAATATCTTTTGAAACTTAATGGTATGAAGTTGTTATCGGATGCGGAGGAAATTGTTGGCGTTGATGAAGGTGCCACTGTAGATGATGTTGAGAAACAATCTGCAATGGTTTGTCGAATTTTTAATTGTTTTGGTGTTTAGGGGGAGATAGTAGTTTTATTTCAGAAAATACAAAAACAATAAAAAAATTCGTAAAAGAACCCAAAAACATGATAAAATTTCAAAAAGAGTTTGTGTAAAAAGGGAAAATGATAGTACATCAGCTAGTCAGTTACTGTACGCTAAAGATATGGAAAGTTCAAATACGTTAAACAGTCTCACTAACGATATGTCGATAGGTTTTTACACATTTAGTAGTTTTGTTCGGGATATAAACCTAAATCTTACTTGCTTATTTCGTGGGGAACACCACTTGGATATATAGGTAACCCCTGAAATCTCGTTTGAAAGGTTTCATAATCTGATATACTAGGTCTTTATTCTCAATGATGTCTGGGGTATTATTCCGGGACTTCTGCTGAACGGTAGTTCTGACCTAGTCCCTGGATAATACTTTTTGCAAATGCTTGAAATATAGCATTAAAACCCTCAGCATGCTGAAACAATAAAATTGATAAACGCTGCTGTTGTAGCAAAAGATCCTCTAAAGGGGACACACCTTAAAGTCGAAGCCGATATCTCTCTGCGTATACGGAAGTATCGACCTGAGATCCCTCGGCCCTCGCATACCTAAATTATGTACAGATATCATTGATGTAATACTCACCTGTAAGACTGATTATTGAGATTCTGGATACGGGAGTATATTCAAGAGGTGGAACACACGTATAAGTTTAAGTCTTTAAAACACTTAAACCGTATCCTGAACAGATTGAAATGTGTGTAAGAATTTAAGATGGATCAGTATATCGACAATCGAGGTGAATTGTTTAATGTTTGGCATGAAATTAAGCTTAATGGTACTTGTAACTTGTCGGAAGCTGATATGATTCCCTAACACGCTCACCAAAATTATGTTTGTAAATAGTTTACATTTACTGCTTTCATATTTCTGTTATAGTCTACTTCATTATAATTCCAAAAAGATTTTACGACAAACCAAAGTGGAGAGTTGATCTTTTGATTCGAAAGTGATAGAAGATGCAGGAAGTTTCTGAATTGGAAGATGAGTTTGGAGCTAATCATAACTAATCTGTAATTGAAAGTGTAAAACACAAGTTCATTAAGTTGATACTTGTAATTTTTCAGAAAAATGTTTGAACAAAATTTTCAAAAGTCAGTATATTTTGCTTCAGGTCAACCAAGGTCATTAAGTTGGACTTGGTCGACAAATTAAATTCCTTGGGTCATTAATTTGAACCAAGCAATTTAAGTGGATTTCTAAAATCTGACAAATGTTGAGAAAAATAAAAGTTTTCATTGAAAAAGTAAAGTGTGCCTCATTCGAATGTTCATCCGTACGGGTAGCCATACGCACGGATGGCAATGCGCACGGGTGACCATACGCGTCTGATGTTGGTATAAATTGTGAGTCAAAGAGTCAGTCAAAGCTATACGCACGCACAACACTCTTTCTCTCTCACAACTTTACTTTCTGATTTTGGAATTCTTTGCACGGATCATTGTTCTCGTTGGTTTGTACAACATTAGCAATGGCAAAGGTATGTTTTTCTATCTCAAATCTGCAATATTCCATGAATTAATGTCTGTTCATCGATGTTCATCATGTATCTGTTCTTTCGGAGCCTTAAATCTCAGATCTAGCCTGTGTTAGTACGTTTTGTCATGAATAAATCATAGGTTCTTGTTTAGAATGCTTAGATCTAGGATTTTACCGGATTAATTTGTGTTATAACATGCTAAAATTCGACAGATCTGATGTTTGAACGGTACGTAGTGTCGAATAGGTTTTTGATAAATTGATCTGTGAATAAGACGTTTTAGACATTATTGAACATAGGGCTTTGATCGTTTTAACATTCTCTGTGTAGATCTATGTTCAATTTTAGATTTTGACATAGAAATTTGTGCTGTTCATATATTGTTCTTTATCTGTGACTTGTATCTGCACGTACAACCTGTACGTGCGTATGGCAATCCGTGACATCATCATGCTGTACGCACGTATGGTAATCCGTAGCAATGGCCTGTTGTACTTGTGAATAGTAATTCTTGACAGGCTGTACGCACGGATAGCAATCCGTTGCAATTCAATGTTGTACGCACGTATGACAATCCGTGTCAAGGACAGGCTGTACGCACGGATAGCAATCCGTTGCAATTCAATGTTGTACGCACGGATGACAATCCGTGGGTATGCTATGCTGTACGCACGGATAGCAATCCGTTTCAATTCAATGTTGTACGCACGGATGACAATCCGTGAGTATCCTATGCTGTTCGCACGGATGAAAATCCGGGACTTGGATTGCTGTACGCACGGGTAGCTATACGTGTTGTACACAAAGTTGTCCGCACGGACAACTCTTTCTTACAAACAAGTCATGCGTACGGATAACTCTTCAAGTGTCATATCTTTCTTGACAAAATATTTTGAGATCTCAAAAATTAAAAAGAATAAAATTTCTGCAGGATTGGGATAAAGCTCATAATATATACTGTCTTCTGGATAAAGTGTATACCGAAAATACAGTAGTTCAAGATGTTGCAAAATTTTTGAGGGAAAGTAAAGTTTCTAAGGCCTTAACTGATAAGACAGTAGTATATGAATCGCATGTGAAACGTTTTTGGACTGCTGCAAGATACGAAGAAAGTGATAAGACCATTTATTCAGCCGTATCAAAGAAAGATGAGAATGGAAGAGTTGAAGATTTGGAAATGAAAGTAACTGTTGGTGATATAAGAAGAGTTTTGAATTTAGGAGACAATGATAGTGATCCAACCATAATTTCTGAACGTTTAGTAAAAGGATTGTGGTGTAGAATGGGTTTTGCTGGGAGTGTGAATGGAAGAATGCAGAAGACAAGCTTTAGTCATGCTTATAAGTTCATGATTCATTGTATTCTTCACGCTTTGTCTCACAGAAAAGGTGGATATGATGAAACTCAAGATTACATCATGAATATCATTGCATGCCTTGTACTGAACAGACCATACAATATCTCTCAAGTAATCTTTGATCACATGACTGAGAATGTGAAGGATGGTAGTAAGAGGTTTCTTATGTATCCAAGGTTTGTTCAAATGTTGATAGATGAGAAATTTCAAGGTTTAGAAAAGAGTAGTAGTGACATTTTGGGTCTAAGGCACATGACACCAGATACAATCAGCAGATTGATCAAAGGTCCAGATCCTGGAACAAAGAGAATGATCTGCAAAATTTCAAATCCTAACTATGTAGCTCCAGAGAATGATGCATGGAGACATGAAGACAGCAATTCTGACAATGAAGATGACAAGATGAGTTTGTTTTATAAGAAGGATACAAGATGGTGGTGTGTCAAAGATGGAAAAAGGAAGAGAACTCCAAAGACGTCCCCGGCAGTTTCTATTCCAAAGAATGTGAAAAAGGGTATTGTGAAAGGGGGAGTCTCAAGGAAATTAGTATTTTTATACTGTGAAAATTTCTAATGATTTTGTAAAACATTTGTTTTGCAGGGTCTTCTAGAAAACAACAGCACAAGCTGATAGATGAACAAGTTCTGGAGCCGTCAGCTGTTATTCAAAAGGGAACTGAGTTATTATCACAATCTCTTGAAAGTTTCTTAAAGAAAAATGAGGAAGCTGCTCAAGGAGTCAAAGATCAAGAAGGAGTCAAAGATCAAGAAGGAGTCATTCAAGATCTTTCAAGTGATGATGATTCTGAAACCACTATTTCAGAATCTGAACTTGATCCTCTTACTCTTGGCAAAGGAAAAGTTCAGTTGAAGAAAAGGTTATCAAAGAAAAGGAAGGGGTCAGATGAAGAAGATACAACTTATGATCCTGAAAATCCAGATAAACAAATCAAGAAAAGAAAAGCTGTTGTAACAGGTCTCATTCCAAGAAGTGTTCGAGCAAGAAAAGGAGAAAGTCAAGTACAAAAAGAACATGATGGCAAAGATCCTCAACATGTTAAATCTTCTCAACCAAAAGAAACAGAAGCAGAGAAACAGACGAGTCACGACGACTATGTTGAAGTTACTGATGCTGGAGAATTTTATTCAAAGTTTCCAAGTGTGCCAGAAAACATAGAGATTCCACAATCGTCCTCACAACCAAAAGACTCAGATGATTTCTTTAGCTCTTTGCCATATGCTTCAGGTGATCCATTAGAAGATCTGAATTTTGATGGTGACTTGTTCAACAATGATGCAGTAAGAATTCTTTCAAAGAAAGTCAAAGATCTTGAGAAAGAAAAAGAAAAAGCTGAAAATGAACGTGATCTGTTAAAAGAGCAAGTGAAAAAGATAATGAAAGCTCATGATCAACTTAGAACAGTGATGATCCAAGATGAACGCACAATGAAGAAGATAAAGGAAGATGGCGAAAGTAACACTAAAGTGATTGAAGCTCTTCTGGCAGAAATCTCTACATTGAACGAGAAGTCAAAGAATCTTCAAGATGTAAATCAAACACTAAATCAACTTCTCAGTGACATGAGTGAATCAACTTCAAACGAAATGAAAATAATGAAATTAGAGATGGAAGCAATGAAAGCTGACAAAGTGATGAAAGATGAACAACTCAAGATGTTGTATTCTGTTGTAGAAAATCTTTTAAAGAAGGATGTTCATGCTGCTTACAATGAAATTGAAGTAAAGAAAGTTGAAGAGAGAAGACTTGAAAGAGAACGAAGACTGGCTGAGGATGCTGTTCAAAAGAACAAAAGCATAGTTGAATATGTTCAAGAAGCTGGTGGTTCCTCTATTCAAGATGATGCTGAAATGATTGATGCTCAACATACTCAAGAACAAGTTGTACAAGATCAAGATTTCATGTTGGTTGGAAGGCCTTCTCAAGTCATTGATTCTGAAGAAATCATTCGTAGAGTTGCTGTTACTCAAAAGAAGAAAAAGGCCAAAGAAGTGTTACTGCTTGAATGGAAGACACAGCAGTTTGTTCTTATTGGTAAAGCTGAGACAGTGCCACTCAACTCAAAAGATGGTCTTTACAGAATAAAAGTTATGAAAAGGAGAAAAGAAGCGAAGAAGGCTCGGGGTGAAGTTGTTAGTGATTCAGATGAAGAACTTCTTGTAAATGATGACGAAGATGGAGATGATGAAGATGATAAGAAAGATGACGATGACGAAAAAGACGATGAGAAGAAAGATGATGATGATAAAAAGAATGATGATGATGATCAAGGATCGTCAGGATTGATAGTGAGGAATTCCATTAATGAGCAAAGGATAGAAGAGTTTCTAAATGATCAGATTAACGAGCAAGAAGATGATGATCATCATGAAACTTCCTCTTCTGGAAAGCAACATTCAGATCAGGTATTCCTTACAAATCCCACTATCATTTTCTTACAAGATAAAAGTCAAGAGGTGATTGAGGTTAGTAGAACAAGGGCAGAAATGTTAGAAGAATTGGGTTTACAAGAGGGTAAATTTAAGTTCGACATTGAAGATGAGATTCCTGAAACTTCTGAAGATGTATTAGAGACCAGATATGCATTTGAGGCTGATAATTACAATGATGTAATAATTGAAGATGCTTCAGATTCATCTGATGATGAAGTTCAGTTTCATTATTCTGGGATCGATGAAACATTTCCTTCGTTATCGGAAATGTTTAAAGACCGAAATGTTGATGAAATCAGAAGGAAGATAGTGGAGAAGGTGTCAGTAGAAGGTATTCCAGATACTATTCCAAGAGAGAATTTGGCAGAAGAAAGAAAGAAATGGTACAAAACTATGCCAAAAGAGAGAAAGAAACTTCGGGCTCTACAATTCTTTACACATAACAAAGAACTCTCTTGGGGCGACATTCTCTCATGGGGATATTTGGAAGATTTGAAAGTTTATGCTATTAGAAGAGAACAGGGAGTGCAATACTTTGAGTTCTTATCTGATATCAAAACTCTACCTTGGTGGGATATTGATGAATTGGTTAAAACAAAGAATATCAAAGAGTTCTACCATGGGTTGGATGTGAAGCAGCACGATCAGAGACTTTGGAATTATGTAAAGCTCCAAGCTGAAAAAGGATATCCTGATTGGAAACCACACTATCCTCAACGGATTGTCAGAATTCTAGAAAGTGGTGAAAAGGATATCACTCTGGATATCAAACCTCCAAGTTGTTTGAAGAATATGCCGTTAAGGGCAATGGAGCAAGACTTCCATGATGAGTTTGAAGGGTGGTTGTATAATCAAACTACAGCTGAAGCGATAATTTCGTTAAACAACAAGTCCACAGGAGAAGCTAGAAGGATCTGTGTGTTAGATCCTATGTGGCTTGTTAACTGCTCGAAGAAGGATATTGATTGTTTGTTTTACAACAAGATAGTCTACGAGAGACCTGATCGAGAGCAAGCTTTACAATATCAGAAGGTTGTAGATGTTTGTTATGCGAAAGACATCAACTCTGGAAGGTATTGGAAAACTAAATGGAGAGATCTAGAGATTGATGAGTTTTTGAAAGAATACAAGCGCGAACAACAGTTTAAGAAGATTGCTGAAAAGGCTGCTATACGAGGAAGACGTAATTTGGGAATTGTTCCTCCAACAGACCAGACACCAATAGAATCCGAAGAAAACAAAATTCCAAAATGGGATCGAAAACGTGATGGAGATCCTGTATACAGACATTGGTGGTTGACTGAGGGAAGGCAAAAGAGAAAAAGAATGTTGGAAGAACAGGCTCAGAAAAGAAGAGAGAAAGCTCGTATGCGAAGACACAACAGAAGGAATTAATAGACTATGCTGGAAGGTACTACAGCTACATTCGAGGGGGAGTCTGTTAGTACATTACGTCTGTAGCTTCCGTCAGCATGTAGTCATATTTTGTTCTGTGTTTTTGTTTATTGTCTGAATGTATGTATAAAGTTAGCAGGACAACTCATGATTAGGGTATGTATGTAAAAGTGTTGTTTGGGACAAGTTAAACTCGTACGGATGGCAATACGCACGTATGGCCATACGCACGGATGACTTATCCGCACGGATAAGTCATACGCATGGGTGAGTCATACGTACGGGTGAGTCGTACGTACGGGTGAGTCATACGTACGGGTAGCCCACCCGCACGGACAACACTTATTAGTATCCTGAGTTTGTCTATAAATAGTAGGTCCGGTGCATCTTTGTTAGAACTTTTGGACACGCACGGATAGTCTGTACGTTTACCGGATCTTGTAACTTTCAGAACAGTGAATAGAACGAACAGACAAGAAGTTAAACGTTGAATTCTGTGTTGCACAAATCTGTGATTCGTCGTAATGGATTCCGCACATTAAGACGAAATCGATTCATCTTGTTCCTACGATCAGATCCTGTATCAACGGGACCATCAGTTTTGAGATAGAACCTTCAACCGTTACATAAGTATGGTAAAGACTAATTGTGCTTTTGGTGGATGGGCCTCGGTTTGAGGTGAATCCAAAAGCACAACTTTTGACATGTTAATAATATAACTTCCTTTTGACTTATTTGTTGTTGCCTTTTAATTTCTGTCATGCATTCCTTAATGTAGATTTTAGCTTCACAAAATTTTGTACAACTATCTTTTGAAAATATCCTGATCAATATACTCAGTGATATATTATGAAAACTTTTATTAAATAGAACTTCTAAAAATTCAATCAACTTTAGAGAAAACTTTTAAAGAATAAAAGATAGTCCACTTTCTAAAACCTGTTTTAACAATACTTGTTTGATCAAGGTTTTAATTTCAAACTAGTATCACTTCCAAATATTTTAATCAAATATCCTGAAAAGTATTTTGAAAATACATTTTGAGAATATATCCCAAGAATTTATCCTAATCAGGATGCTTAAGCTTTTATCAAACATAGTTTCAAAAACTCAAATAATTTAAATAACGTTTACAAAGGAAATATCATACCAGGAATAGAGTGTAACCCTATTCTCAAATTTCAATCCTTTTGCAACTTTTCCAATGAAGATGTCCCCTGTCTGAGACACTTAGTGTACTAGATCCGAGCTTTATCCTTTGAGCTTTACACAATTGCCTCAGTAGGAATGTCCCCTGTGCATAATGTCTTCGAATACTTAGAATTTTTCTGGATATCAGTTCCAATTGTATAGACAATTTTTCGTGTTACAGGGCTAAAACCCAAAATGTACTGGAGATAAATCCCTCGTATCCTGGGGGAAATCCCAAATTTCCGTGCGCTACAGGCGGGAGTGTATAAACTCCAAGACTTAGAAAGGTGAAAACCTTTAAACCTTAGAGAGTATGAAAATACCCTTTCGTGAGAGAGGGTGATCAATCCTCATATACCTTTAGGATTCAGGATATAGCCAATAGTAACGAAATTTGTTTTGGTAAAAAATCAAGCAATGATAATGCAACCAAACTTTCTGTTGTGAGGTATGATGCTTGAATCAATGAACAATGAGAAGGATCACTCAGAAATGTAATGAACAAGTGACACAAAGATTTATACGAGGAAAAAGCCCTTGATCAATGAATGATCTCCGGCATAAAAAACCTCGGGTGATGGAAACTACCGATCACCAACTCAGATTAAACAAGAAATGTATTACAACTTCGGATGATAGCGAGCTAATTACAAGGATCACTATAGTGTAACGTGTAAAAAAGTGTGTAATCACCAAGTGAATTGTCAAGAGCTGGTGAGAGCAGTTGCGAGTGTGTGTGTTAAGCTAAAAATAGCCAAGTGTTTTCTATTTAGCTCGCTATCCCTTTTAAAAATGGAAAATATCTAAGGTAACAAACATTCCGCAAATGGTGCAAGTTCTCCACGACCTCCATAACGTCCATTTCAGCCATGCACGTGCGGAATAAATATGGAATATGCTCCAGGAATATCGCCAAGACCAAGTCCAAGCTCGTACTCCTGCAAAACAACATTATATTCAAAGCAGACAATCGTTAGTATTAGGATCCTTATGATGATCCATGATCCTGATCCTGTAATACTTCTGAGGATCACTAATTCAAACGGAAGTGAGGATCACTAAACCCAACAGTAAATGAGGATCACTGATCATTGGAAAATCCACCCCTAACAAATGCCCCCAAAATATAAGGAGTAAAAATGTAAATAACGAGTTATATTTTCTGTTCTTATCCGCAACGAATCAACGGATAACTAGCCGTTGTAATCGGACTAGCCGTTACCATCCTGACGTCACAGAAGTGACTACCCTGCAAGATCATCATTATAAATTGAAGTTAGGGATAGGGATCAATTTGCATTTAAATTCAAGAGAGACTCCCTTTAAATCCACATTCGAAGATCAAGCAGGTATCTCTCTTCCTCTTCTCCCTTTACGTTTTCTTTCTCCGTTCATCTTCTTTTCTACCATCATGACCAAGATGATGCAAAGATCCTCACCGGCTAAGGATCACACAAAAGATAGTCCTCTTAAGAGCAAGGGGATCATCAAAGACTCGGCGAAAGAAAGATGCTGCTTTACCGATCCACAGATAGACAGGATCTGACATTGCTTTCCGGCAAACACCGATTTCAAACCATTTGATCCCACCATTCTAAGTGATTATATTTCTGAAACCTGGGTAGCCTTTCCTGTCACACCATTTATAATAGGATACTCGTATCCTTTCCCTGAATTCACCCAGTCTTTCTTCTCTCTCACCGGCATCTCCTACATTCAAGCGATGCCAATGATCTGGAGGGTCTTATATACCCTTGAAAGGATCATTGAGCAAGAAGGCATTGATCTGGGAATGTCGGAGTTGGCAGAGATGTATGACCTCGTAAGCCATGGATCTCATCGGTATCTACTCAAACATAAAACTGGTGAAGAGCACCCCATCTTCAAAGCCACTAAGAATGACACCAACTGGAAAAGGCGATTCTTCTTTATCAGAAGGGATTCTATCCCTGATGGAAAGGATCTGCCAAGGAAGTGGACCACCCATGGTAGGATAGAGGATCCTTAGAAGGATCACCGAATAAGATTGTTTCTGTTTAAGGATCACTAACGTCCTTTTGTTTCTATTTTGCAGCTATTACTGTCGTACACCTCATCACAACACCTGCAACACAGGAAAGACTTGCCGCTTTCCAGAGACTTGATCCTGCAAGAAGGTCATTTAAAACAAATACCCAGGATTCTCAAGAAGCATCCTCAGGTTCTGTCACTATGTCGAGTAAGTATCCTGTTTTTTGCATAATTAAATGTTTAAATAAATAGTTAAATAGAAATGGGATAAGGATACTTATCTGTTTTGGGTGTGTAGGTGCTGGAAAATCTTCAAGATCTGCCTCCAAATTCAGTGTCACTGATCTTGACACTGTCCGATCCTCAAAGAAGAAGCTTGCTGCCAACCCAGCTATCACGATCCCCAAGGCAACCACTTCAAAGGGAAGAGGTGGAAAGAAAAGGAATACCTCTGAAGCTGACAATCTAGAAGGCTTGCCTCTGATCCGCCATCAGTTCCTCGAGTACTTTGCTGAGGTAAGGATCACTGACTTAGCTTAATTATCCTACCCACTTGAGGATCACGTGATCCTGAGCTTTGCATTGTCTTCTTTGCAGAAATTTGCTGAAATCGAGGACTATGTTGGGAACGTCGAAGAGATTGAGGAGAAATACTCTGACCTCCAAAAAGTGGCGGTTCTTAAGGATCACAAGATTGCCTCCCTCGAAAAGGACCTCAATGATGCCAAAACTCAGGCGGTTGCAGCTCAGATAAATGCTGACTACGAGAAGCACGATATCATGCAGGATGCCAATGTCTCCGCTGCCATTGCCATGTACAAGACCAAGTTGCAGATGGCCCAAGAAGCTCAGGATCCTAATTTTGACAGGAGCAACTGGGACATGGAGGGCTGGAAGGCTAGGCTGGCTGAGTTGGAGGATGAAGAAGAGGCTGATGAGGTTCTGGCAATCGAGGCTGGTGGCAGTGGCAAGGATCATGGTGGAGAAGCAGGTGGGGCTGGAGGAGATGGTGATGCAGCAAAGGTGTAAGCTGCATGGATGGGCGATGAAGGACATTTCTAGACGTAGCCGGAGCCCATTTTTTTTAGAATTTGGTAGTTTATTTTGTTTATGGTGTTTTTGTTGAACAATGATGGGTTGTATCTTGAACAATAGTTACTAGGTTAAAGGATCACAGATCCTTGAACAATAGGCAAGATAATGGGTGGTGGATGGATCCTCTGTTTGGGGGATGAAGCCACTCGTTATCCTTCCTCCTTTATTTCCTGCACTACTAAGACCCGTAAACAATGGACACCCTTTGCCAACCCTTGTGGACGGGCCATGTTTTGCTGGTAGAAACGTGGGTTGGCAATTTTGACAACCTTAAAGGGTTTAATGTTTTGTGAATAAAATAACTTTAACTTTTTTGCTATCTCCCGTATTGCTATCCTTGTTAGTACTTTACTTTCCAATTGTTGTGATATTCATTTTGTCTAAACTTATCAAGTAAAGGAAATTTTAAATAAATATCCTCAAAAAGTTTAGGATATGATCAAGGATCACATATCCTATAGCCGATAAGTTCTGAAAAATAATATAGTTTAAGGATCATAAGTTCAGTTGTCAAAGGATAAGGGTTACTAAAATGAATAATGAATAAAATCAAAATAGTTAAGGATCATACCTGAGAATCCAAGTTAGGATCCTAACCTTTAACACTTATAATCAGGATAACCCAAAAGACAAACCTTAGTAGAAGGTAAGGATCAAGGATCCTTGATCATTTATCTCCAAAAAACCTGAAATAGGATACAACTTGGGACTAAGCCAATATAAGATAAGAGTTAGTAACTGGGGACAAGCCCAACAATTCTGGGGACAAGCCCTATATACTGGGGACAAGCCCAAAGGATAACTGGGGACAAGCCCAAAGGATAACTGGGGACAAGCCCAAAGGATCGTGTGTAAACTGGAGTATGGCCCTCACTGGCGACTATCCAAACTTAGTGACATGAAAATGCCAAAACCTTAGCTAACGTGAAAACGTTAGAAACCTTATGAACGGATGTATGGTACGTCTACCATTATACGTAGGATCCTGAATATAGCCAGTACAATGAAATTGTCAGCCCCTAAAGCGAGTACTGGTCCCATTGCCATGAACTATACCAGGATCATCGTGCGCTATTGGCGAAACTGGGGACAGGCCCAAACTGGGGTCAAGCCCAAATAACTGGGGTCAAGCCTAAATAACGGGGGTCAAGCCCAAATAACTGGATACTTCTGTGGATACTCAATCCTTAGATAAGGATACCTAAACCTTCAAAACTCAGAATCAAGTGAAAGGAAGATAAAGGATGCAGGATCCTTATCCTTATATAAGAGAATAAAGGAGTGAAATAGTTTGAGATTAGAATGTTACCAAAATGAGAATCATATGTTCTGTAAGGATCCTTCAAGGATACTTGTCATGTTAGGATCATGGATCCTTGTCACATGAAATATTTCTTCAAATGGACAACATTCCAAGCTCTTGGTAGCAAATCACCTTCCATTGTTAGCAATCGATATGCCCCCTTTCCTGCTTCAGCTTCAATCAAATAAGGGCCTTCCCACTTTGGTGCCAACTTTCCATCAGCAGGATTGGTGGTATTCTGAAATGCTTTCCTTAATACCATATCACCAACTTGGAATTTCCTGATCCTGACATTTTTGTTGTAGGCTCCAGCCATCCTTTGCTGATAACTAGCCATCCTTATCCTTGCCAAATCCCTGATTTCTTCTATAGTATCCAAGTCTTGAACCAAGTTTTCATCATTTTCTTCAGGATCACGAATGCTTGTTCTTGCAGTTGGAACCACCATCTCTGAAGGGATCACTGATTCTGCCCTAAATACCAAAGAAAATGGAGTTTGGCCAGTAGCATTCTTGGGAGTTGTCCTATCAGCCCAAAGCACATAAGGTAGTTCTTCTGCCCATTTTCCTTTCTTGGATCCAAGCGTTTTCTTCAAATTATTGATGATGATCTTGTTGGATGATTCTGCCTGACCATTAGCTTGTGGGTGGACTGGTGTTGATGTTATCATCTTAATCCCCCAGCTGTCACAAAAGTTAGTAGTTCTATTCCCAATAAATTGGGATCCATTATCACAAACAATTTCAGAAGGGATACCAAATCTAGTAATAATGTTTCTTTTAATAAAGCATATAACTTCCTTTTCTCTGACTTGAGCAAAGGCTTCAGCCTCTATCCACTTGGAGAAGTAATCAGTCATAGCAAGCATGAATACTTTTCCACCAGGTGCCTTAGGAAGCTTACCAACTATATCCATTCCCCATCTCATAAATGGCCAAGAAGAGGATATAGGATGCAAAAGCTCTGCTGGTTGGTGAAGGAAATTGATGTATCTCTGACAAGGATCACACTTCTTGGCATACTCCATAGCATCCTTCTTCATAGTAGGCCAATAGTATCCTGTTCTCAGGATCCTTGAGAATAATGCCCTGCCCCCGGTGTGGTTTCCACAATCTCCTTCATGGAAATCCTTTAGGACTTCTTGGATTTCAGGATCCTCAATGCATCTTAGATATGGTCCTGCAAGAGATCGTTTATACAACATATTATTCAATATTGTAAATTGAGATACCTTAATTTTGAAAGCCCTAGGGTTTTCTCCTGTAGGAATCTCTCCATGTTGTATGTATCTCATGATTGGAAGGATCCATGATCCTGCATGAGATTGAGTATCCTCACTAGGGATGATTGCAGAATCCTCTCCTATCTCCATAGTTACATGATCCTCGATAGCAGGGGTCAGGATATGGATAATAGGGATCCTTATATCCTCCGGGATCTTCAAGGATGATCCTAGATTGGCTAATGCATCAGCCTCTGCATTCTCCTCCCTTGGTACCTGTGTCAAACTAAAGGAAACAAAAGAGAGTGCCAATTCTTTGACTATCTCTAAATATTTGATTAGCTTTTCACCTTTAACAGCATAGGATCCATTAAAGTGATCAGTGATCAATAAAGAATCTACATGTACCTCAAGATACCTGATCCTCATATGCTTGGCAATTTGCAAACCAGCTATCAAGGCTTCATATTCAGCCTCATTGTTGGTAGTTTGAAATTCACAAGCTATGGAGTGGGGTATTATGTCCCCCTGTGGCGATTTTAGTAGTATTCCAAGTCCTGTTCCTTTCACATTAGAGGCTCCATCAGTGAAGAGTATCCAAGGATCCTTAGTGTTAGGGGAGGATTTTCTAACAATTAGTGATCCTTACTCGTTATCCTAATTAATGATCCTTACTTCTGTGACAGATAGTGATCCTTAGAAGAACTTCAGGATCAGGATCATGGATCACTTTAAGGATCCTCATACTAACGATTGTTTGTTTATGTTTCGTATTATTTTGCAGGAGTGACAAGCTTGACTTGGTCTTGGCAACGTTACTATGGAATATTACACGGGTATTTCGCACACGTTTGACTGGAAATGGACGTTGTGGAGAACGTGGGAGCTTGGCACAAATGTCGGATAGTTTGTTAGTGTAGTTAACTTCTATTTTTAAAGGGGTGATGAGCTAGAATTAAAAGACTTAGCCATTTTCAGCTACACACACTCTCATACAATCGCACTCTTGAAGCTCTCGACGAACACTTATTAGTTTTCACTCATTTTTACACATTTCACCATAGTGATCCTTGTACCTGGCTCGTTACTATCCGAAGTTGTAAACGTTTATTGATTTATTTGAGCTTGGTGATCGGTAGTTTCCATCACCTGGGGTTTTTTGTGCCAGAGATCAACTCTTGATCAAGGGCTTTTTCCCCGTATAAATCCTTGTGTCGTTTGTGCAATTTACATTGAAGTGATCCTTATCATTGTTCCACATTCAAAGCATCATTCCCCGTAACAAAGAGTTTGGTTGCATTATCCTCATCAGATTTTTTGACCAAAACAGTTTGGTGCCCACCGTGGGGCAATTGGTGCTTCATTCCTAAGAAATTTTTCTGTTGGTGGTCATTTCGGTTCATTGCATACAAATACATGGCTTCCTCATTGAAGAATACCTCTACTGCAATGTATGCGGTCAATTCATCTCAGGGCATTCCACCTTTGCCTCCACCACCTTCTGGATCCCAGAAGAATGCTGAGAATACTGCGAAGAAACCAACTCCCATTTTCTCAAAACCTCCTACTTCTTCTGCTTCTTACACTCCCACTACTAGTGATATGTTTACTTTGATTTTGCAGATGAAGGATCATATACAGCAACAGGATAAGACCAATGAAAGGATTCTCAAAGAAATTGAAGATTTCAAGAAACAAAAGAAAACGGCAGAGGATCATTCCCCACTGATGCCCAGATCTTTGAATTTTGACACTCCGGTGATTACTTCTCAGCCATCAGTGGTTCCAGATGTTCAATATGTGGGTGGACCAAAAGGAGTGCACTACGGAACAACAACAGTGACCCAGGCATCGGGTTCCTATTTCCAGCCAGCGGGATCCTATCCTCAGCATATGGGATCCCTCACGAATTCAGGAGGATACTCAGGAGCGCAGCAGGTTCAAGGATCCTCCATTATTCCAGGATCATCCCAGATTCAAGGATCCTCCTTTGTTCCAGGATCATCCCAGGTTCAAGGATCCTCCTTTGTTCCAGGATCATCCCAGGTTCAAGGATCCTCCTTTGTTCCAGGATCATCCCAGGTTCAAGGATCCTCCATTGTTCCAGGATCATCCCAGGTTCAAGGATCCTCCTTTGTTCCAGGATCATTCTAGGTTCAAGGATCCTCCTTTGTTCCAGGATCGTCCCAGTTTCAGGGATCCTTCCAGATGCCAGGATCCTTGAGGAGTTTGCAAACAGGAAGTTCAGATGTCCATCAGGGAGATTTTATTCCAATGCAGACCAATGCTTCTACTGGTCCTTCGATCATTCCACAGGCCCAACAATATGGATTAACATCCATTTTTCCTAATCTGAATCCAATGGGAGGTAACACTTTTAATAATTCTTATACTACTAACCATGGTCTTATGCAGGATCCAGGTATCAATCATGCCATGGCCAGAGAATTGCAAAAGTTAAAGGATATGATATTAAGTGTTCCAGGAGTGGTCAAACCTATCCCAGAGATTGCAGATGGAAGCCATAAGATATCTCGTTTTGCACCACCCATCTGTGATGCTGAGATACCCAAGAGGTTCCATGTCCCAACTATGAAGCTGTATGATGGTTCGACGGATCCTGAAGAACACATAGCACAATACAGGGAGAGGATGGAGATCAATCCAATCCCAGAAAGGTTAAAGGAAGCATGCCTGTGCAAAGGATTTGGATCCACTCTTACTGGATCAGCTCTCAAATGGCTGCTAAGTCTTCCCCCCTACTCTATTACCTCATTTGCTAATCTAGTTAACCTATTTAATAATCAGTTTTCTTGTAGTAGGAAATTTGAACGATTAACTAGTGATCTATATAGGATAACCCAGGGTCATAATGAATCATTAAGAGATTACATTACCAAATTCAGTAAAGAATCCTTAGACATTCCCAACTTGGATATAGCCATGGCTGTTGAGGCCTTCAAAATGGGATTACTTAGGGATTCATTGTTCTATGATGATCTTGTTATGACACCATGCAGGAACCTAGATGAGGTAAGAACCCGAGCACTTAGATTCATCCGGCTAGAGGATGAGAAAAGGATCCAGGAGAGGTTAGCAGGATCCTCAAAGCAAGATAAGCAAGGATCCTCATTCAAGAACAAGTTCAGATCCTATAACAGATCTAATTACCAGAACGTGCATGCTGTTGATCAAGAAGAGGATGATGAGGATTATCCTCCAATCTCTGAATATTGTTTTTCTGTTGATAACAATGAACTAATCCTTGCGATGCAGAATCTAGGTGATAAAGCTAGATGGCCCAGAAAGAATGATAGGCCAGCTGCAACCAAAGATAAATCAAAGTGGTGTGCATACCATGAAGATTTTGGGCATCTTACAGAAGAATGCATCGCACTAAGAAAGGAAATTGGATACTTGTTGAGCAAGGGGCATCTAAAAGAATTGTTGGGAAGAAAAAAATCAAGGACTCAGGATCCTGAAAGGATCCCTGAGAAGGCTCCAGCCCCTCCAGCAGATGCACAAGTAATAAACTTTATTTCTGGAGGATCAAACATTTGCGGCACATCCTTCTCAGCAGCTAAAAGGCATGCAAAGGAAACTAAATTGGATAGTGGAGAAAGACCCGTTCGAACATCAAGTGTCTCTGAAGGAAAAGTCATAACCTTTGATGAGGATGATCGTATTGATATCCAGGATCCTCATCACGATGGTTTAGTTATTACTCTTTTCATTTCTAACCATTTTGTCCGCATGATCCTTATAGACGGAGGAAGCTCAGTGAACATTATCCAGCTTGATGTTCTAAAGATGGGTATCCCTGAGACATATATCATACCAAGATCCTCCGTGCTCGTGGGATTTAGTGGCGAAACTAAGAATACCCTGGGGGACATTAAGCTCCCAATATACATCGAAGGCCTACACTCTTATAAAAAATTTTGTGTTATTGACTGTTTATCTTGTTGTAATGTTATCCTTGGCAGGCCCTGGATACACGATATGAAGGCAGTCCCATCTACTTACCATCAATGTGTGAAGCTCCCTAGTCCTTGGGGAATAGTCAAGATTGATAGTGATCAGCAGGAGGCCAAGAATTGCTATACTTCATCGATGAAACCAGCTTCAAAGTCAAGGGAGCAATAGCAATCAAAGTATCCTCCAAGGGATGTCTTGGAGGCAAGAGAACAGGATGTGGTAGAAATCCTCATGGATCCTCATGATCCTGAATCCAAAATCTATATCGGATCAGGGATCCTCGGCGAAATGAAAGAAGACCTCGTATCCTTCCTCAAAAGGAGAAAGACTACCTTTGCATGGAAACACGAAGACATGACTGGTATATCTAAAGATGTAATAACTCACAAACTTGGCATTGATAGGTCATTCAAACCAATCCATCAAAGGAGAAGAAAGTTTGCACCGGAAAGAAATGCCATTATCCAGGAAGAGGTAGAGAAATTGCTCCGGGCAGGTATGATTAGAGAGGTCAAGTATCCAAGATGGTTGGCCAATGTGGTTGTTGTTCAAAAGAAAAACGGAAAGTGGAGGGTATGTGTCGATTTTACCGATTTAAATAAGGCATGTCCCAAGGATCCTTTCCCATTACCCCACATTGACTCCATGGTGGATGCAACTGCGGGTCATGAACTGTTAACTTTTATGGATGCTTCATCTGGATTTAAAAAAATCCAAATGGAACCATCCGATCAAGAGGATACAACTTTCATGACTCCAACTGGTATATATTGCTATATTGCTATGCCGTTCGGACTAAGAAATCCAGGTGCAACATATCAAAGGCTGGTGAATATGATGTTCAAGAATCAGATTGGACAAACTATGGAGGTTTACATAGACGATATGGTGGTAAAATCAATAAAGGCTGAGGATCACCTAAGGGATTTTTAGGAAGCATTCGATATCCTTGACAAATATAACATGAAACTTAATCCTTCAAAATGTCACTTTGGTGTTAAAGCAGGTAAATTCTTAGGATATATGGTGACAAAGAGAGGCATTGAAGCTAGCCCGGAACAAATCAAAGCAATAGTGAACATCAAATGTCCGGCCAATGCTAAGGATGTCCAAAGGTTAACAGGCAGGATAGCGGCTTTGAACAGATTCATATCCAAATCCTCAGAAAAGTGCAAAGAATTCTATGATATCCTAAGGAAGAACAAGAAATTTGAGTGGACTGAGAAGCTTGAAAATTCTTTAAGAGCCCTCAAAGATTACCTATCCTCAGCCCCGGCCTTGATGAAACCAGAAAAAGGCGATGTGCTATCCTTGTATCTTGTAGTATCCTCAAAAGCAGTAAGTGCGGTCCTTGTTAAGGATCATGAAGGTACACAACATCCTGTCTATTATGTAAGTAAAAGTTTACTTGATGCCGAATCCAGGTATTCACACCTTGAAAAGCTTATTCTTGCATTAATTATGGCATCTACTAAGTTGAGACATTATTTTGAAACTCATGTTATTGTTGTTAAAACTAATTTTCCAATTAAGAATGTCCTCAGGAAACCAGAGGTGTCAGGAAGGATGGCTAAGTGGGCAGTGAAGCTTAGTGCCTATGATATAAGATATGAGCCTAGGACAGCCATCAAATCCCAAGCATTAGCCGACTTTATGGCTGATTTCAGTAGTGATTTACAAGAAGAAGCCGAGTTAGAAGTCCAGCAGCTAGAGGAGACCAAGGATCCTTGGATACTCTATACTGATGGATCCTCAAATGTCAAAGGCACAGGGCTTGGAATACTACTAAAATCGCCACAGGGGGACATAATACCCCACTCTATAGCTTGTGAGTTCCAAACCACTAACAATGAGGCCAAATATGAAGCCTTAATTGCTGGTTTGCAAATTGCTAAGCATATGGGGATCAGGTATCTTGAGGTACATGTAGATTCATTGTTAATTACAAATCACTTTAATGGATCCTATGCTGTTAAAGGTGAAAAGCTAACCAAATATTTAGAGATAGTCAAAGAATTGGCACTCTCCTTTGTTTCCTTTAGTTTGACACAGGTACCAAGGGAAGAAAATACAGAAGCTGATGCATTGGCTAACCTAGGATCATCCTTGAAGATCCCGGAGGATATCAAGATCCCTATTATCCATATCCTGACCCCGGCTATCGAGGATCATGTGGCTATGGAGATAGGAAAGAATTCTGCAATTATCCCTAGTGAGGATACTCAATCCCATTCAGGCTCAGGATCATGGATCTCACCAATTATGAGATACTTACAACATGGAGAGATTCCTACAGGAGAAAACCCTAGGGCTTTCAAATCTAAGGTATCTCAATTCACAATTTTAAATAATATGTTGTATAGACGATCTCTTGCAGGACCATACTTGAGATGCATTGAGGATCCTGAAATCCAAGAAGTTTTAAAAGACTTCCATGAAGGAGATTGTGGAAACCACACTGGGGGCAGGGCATTATTCTCAAGGATCCTAAGGACAGGATACTACTGGCCAACCATGAAGAGAGATGCTGTGGAGTATGCTAAGAGGTGTGATCCTTGTCAGAGACACAGCAATATCCTTCATCAACCAGCTGAATTTTTGCATCCTATATCCTCCTCTTGGCCATTTATGAGATGGGGTATCGATATAGTTGGTAAGCTCCCTAAGGCACCTGGTGGAAAAGTGTTCATGCTAGCTATGACTGATTATTTCTCCAAATGGATAGAGGCTGAAGCCTTTGCCCAAGTCAGAGAAAAGGAAGTCATATCCTTCATTAAAAGAAATATCATAACTAGATTTGGTATTCCTTCTGAAATTATATGTGATAATGGTTCCCAATTCATTGGGGGCAGAACCACTAACTTTTGTGACAGCTGGGGGATTAAGATGATAACATCAACACCAGTCCACCCACAAGCTAATGGTCAAGCAGAATCATCCAACAAGATCATCATCAACAATTTGAAGAAGAAGCTTGGATCCAAGAAAGGGAAATGGGCAGAAGAACTACCTTATGTGCTTTGGGCTGATAGGACAACCCCTAAGAATGCTACTGGTCAAACACCATTCTCTTAGGTATTTGTGGCAGAATCAGTGATCCCAACAGAAATGGTGGTTCCAACTGCTAGAACAAGTACTCGTAATCCTGAGGAAAATGATGAAAACTTGGCTCAAGACCTGGATACTATTGAAGAAATCAGGGATCTGGCTAGGATAAGGATGGCCAGTTATCAACAAAGAATGGCTGGTGCTTACAACAAAAATGTCAGGATCAGGAAGTTTCAAGTTGGAGATATGGTATTAAGGAAAGCATTTCAGAATACCACCAATCCTGCTGATGGAAAATTGGCTCCAAAATGGGAAGGCCCTTATTTGATTGAAGCTGAAGCAGGAGAGGGGGCATATAGATTGCTAACCATGGAAGGTGATTTGCTACCAAGAGCTTAGAACGCTGTCCACTTGAAGAAATATTTCATGTGAGCAGGATCCTCATGGTACAGATGATCCTCACGTTAGGGGTATCCTTGAAGGATCCTTAAAGTATCGGTGATCCTTACTTCGGTAATATCCTAATCTTGAACTATTTCATTTCTTTATTTTCTCATCTAAGGATAAGGATCATGTGTCCTTTATCCATCTCTCACGTGATTTTAAGTTTTGAAAGTTCAGGTATCCTTAGCATAACATTGGTTATCTGCAGAAGCAATCCGTTCCTTGGGTTTAACCCCAGTTATTTGGGCTTGCCCCAGTTCCGCCTGTAGCGCATGATGATCCTGGTATAGTTCAAGGCAGTGGGACCAGTACTCGCTTTAGGGGCTGATAATTCCATTGTACTGGCTATACCTAGGATCCTACGTAGAATGGTAGACGTACCATACATCCGTTCCTAAGGTTTCTAACGTTTTCACGTTAGCTAAGGTTTTCGCATTTTCATGTCACTAAGTTTGGATAGTCGCCAGTTTGGGCCATACTCCAGTTTACATACGATCCTTGAGCTTGTCCCCAGTTATCCTTGGGCTTGTCCCCAGTTATCCTTGGGCTTGTCCCTAGTTATCCTTGGGCTTGTCCCCAGTTGCTAACTCTTATCTTATATTAGCTTAGTCCCAAGTTATGCTCTATTTCAGGTCCTTGAAGATAAACAACTAAGGATCCTTGATCCTTACTTCTTTCTAAGGTTTATCTTATAGTTATCCTTATTATGGTTAGGATCCTAACTTGGATCCTCAGGTATGATCCTTAACTATTTTTAATTCTATTCATTGTTTATTTGAATAACCCTTAAAATTTGACAACTAGACTTGTGATTCTTAAAATATATTGCTTTTTGGGATTCTTTAACTATAGGATATTTGATCATGGATCATGTCCTAAACATTTTCAATTTGACTTATTCAAAATTAAACAACTCAGTAAGTGTGCATCAAAACAAAGGAGAATTAAAGAAACAAAAAGGATAACAACGCAAGATAAGCGACAAAAGATTAAGGTTTTATTTATTAACAAAAGACTAACACCCTTAAAAGGTTGTCAAAATCACCTACCCCAAGCATCTACCAGCAAAACGTGGCCCGTCTGCTGGGGTAGGTAAAGGGTGTCCATGATAATAAGTTCAAAAGTAGTGCAGGAATATAAAGGCGGCAGGATCACAATGGCTTCATCCCCCAAACAGAGGATCCCTCCACCATTAGCAATCCTGCCTATTGTCCAAAGGATCCTACATGATCCTTAATCCTAAAAACTATTGTTCAATACAAACCATCAAATTGTTCAACAAAACAACCATCAAACTAAAAAATTGGGCCCCGGCTGCGTCTAAGAATGTCCATCATCGCCCAATTGTGCAGCCTACACCTTTGCTGCATCCTCTTCCCCTCCAGCTGCGGTATCCTTCACCAGATCCTTCCCACTACCTCCAGCCTCGATCGCCAAAACCTCCTCAGCCTCCTCATCATCCTCAAGATCAGCCAACCTTGCTTTCCAGCCCTAAACATCCCAGCTGCTTCTGTCGAAGTTAGGATCTTGAGCTTCCTGGGCCATCTTTAATTTTGTCTGATACATTGTGATGGCAGCAGAGACCTTAGCATTTTCTATGAGATCATGCTTCTCATAGTCAATGTCGATCAGGATTTTAGCAGTTTGAGTCTTGGCATCTTTAAGGGCTTTTTCAAGGTCAGCGATCTTAAGATCCTTGAGCACTGCAACCTGTTAGAGGTCAGCAATCTTCTTATCCAGCTCCTCAATACTCCCCACGTAATCTTCAATCTCGGAAAATTTCTGCAAAGAAAGGGACAAAGCAGTTCAAGATCAGGTGATCCTCATACGAGTAGGATACCTAGGCAGAATTGGTGATCCTTACCTCATTGAAGTATTCAAGGAACTGGTGGCGGATCAGTGGTAGGCCTTGAAGGTCCTCAGTGTCAGAAGTTTTCCTCTTCTTGCCACCCTTTCCTTTAGTGGGTGCCTTGGGAATGGAGATGCTAGGACTGGTAGTGGCCCTCTTCTTCCTGGATCGAACAACATCAAGGTCAGCCGTGTTGAACTGGGATACAGGCTTGGCAGATTTTCTGGCACCTACACATTCAAAGCAAGATAAGTGTCCTAATCCTATTTCAATTTAATTATTTATTTTAATATTCAAACTATAAATCAAGCAGGATACTTACTTGACATGGTGATGGAACCTGAGGATACTTCTTGTGAGTCTTGGGTGTCTATCTTGAATGTCCTTATTTCAGGATCAAGCTTCCAAAAAGCAGCAAGCCTATCCTTGGTTGCGGGTGTTGTGATGATGTGCGAAACAGAAATAGCTGCATAACACAAGACAAAAAGGGGTTTGTGATCCTTATACAAAAACAAGACTACCTGGTGATCCTTCTCAGGATCCTCTGGCCTACCATGGGTGGACCATGTCCTTGGTAGATCCTTTCCGTTTGGAATGGTATCCCTCCTGACAAAGAAGAAGCGACGTTTCCAATTTGTGTCATTCTTGGTGACTTTAAGAAGGGGGTGTTCTCCACCGGGTTTTCGTTTGAACAAATAACGATGAGAACCAAAGGTAGTAAGATCATACATCTGTGTCAGCTCTGACATTCCTAAATCAATGCCTTCCTGCTCGATGATCCTCTCTAGGGTATACAAAACCCTCCAAATCATCGGCATGGCTTGGATGTAAGAGATGCCGGTAAGGGAAAAGAAGGATTGTGTAAATTCTGGGAAAGGATAGGTGTATCCTATGGCGAATGGAGTAACTGGAAAGGCAACCCATGTTTCTGAAACATAGTCGCTCAGAATAGTAAGATCGAAGGGTTTGAAAAAGGCACTCGCCGGAAAGCAGTGACGAATCTTGTCTATTTGAGCATCGTTAAAACAACACCTCTCATGTATCGAGTCTTTGATGATCCTTTGACTCTTCAAGGGACTATCCTTCTGGTGATCCTTGGCGGGGGAGGACCGGAGCATCATTCTTGAAGAGATGATAGAAAGTCAGCTAAGGCTTGAGATTTGATGGCAATCCTTGGTTCATATCTTATATCATATGCACTCAGCTTCACTGCCCACTTAGCCATCCTTCCTGACATTTCAGGTTTCCTGAGAACATTCTTAATTGGAAAATTAGTCTTAACGATAATGGCATGAGTCTCAAAATAATGTCTTAATTTAGTAGATGCCATTATTAATGCAAGGATAAGTTTCTCTAAGTGTGAATACCTGGATTTAGCATCAAGTAAACTCTTACTTACATAATAAACAGGATGTTGTGTACCTTGGTGATCCTTAACAAGGACCGCACTTACTGCTTTTGAGGATACTGCTAAGTATAAGGATAATATATCCCCTTTTTCTGGTTTCATCAAGGCCGAGGCTGAGGATAGGTAATCCTTAAGAGCTTTGAGGGCACTTTCATGCTTCTCAGTCCATTCAATTTCTTGTTCTTTCTCAGAATGTCGTAGAATTCCTTGCACTTTTCTGAGGATTTTGATATGAACCTGCTTAAGGCTGCGATCCTGCCTGTCAATCTTTGCACATCCTTGGCATTGGCAGGAGATTTGATATTCACAATAGCCTTAATCTGTTCTGGACTTGCTTCAATGCCCCTCTTTGTCACCATATAGCCTAGGAATTTTCATGCTTTAACACCAAAATGACACTTGGAAGGATTTAGTTTCATATTAAATTTATCAAGGATATTGAATGCTTCCTCCAAGTCTTTAAGGTGATCCTCAGCTTTCTTGGACTTAACCACCATGTCATCAATATAGACTTCCATAGTGTGTCCAATTTGTTCCTTGAACATCATATTGACTAGCCTTTGATAAGTAGCACCTGCATTCCTTAGTCCAAACGACATAGCAATATAACAATATATACCAGTTGGGGTCATAAAGGCTGTATCCTCTTGATCAGATGGTTCCATCTGAATTTGTTGAAATCCAGATGAAGCATCCATAAAAGTCAACAACTCATGACCCGCGGTAGCATCCACCATGGAGTCAATGTGGGGTAATGGGAAAGGATCCTTGGGACATGCCTTGTTTAAATCAGTAAAATCGACACATACCCTCCACTTTCCATTTTTCTTGTGAACAACAACCACATTGGCTAACCATTTTGGATACTTAACCTCTCTTATCATACCTGCCCAGAGTAGTTTATCTACCTCTTCCTGGATAATAGCATTCCTTTCAGGTGCAAACTTCCTCCTCTTTTGATGAATTGGCTTGAATGACCTGTCAATGCCAAGTTTATGAGTAATTATATCTTTAGATATACATGTCATATCCTCATGTTTCCAGGCAAAGGTAGTTTTCCTTCTTTTAAGGAAAGATACTAGCTCCTGTTTAACGTCTCTAAGGATCCCTGATCCTATAAAGATCTTGGATTCAGGATCATCAGGATCCATGAGGATTTCTTTCAAATCTTGTTCTCTTGCCTCCAAGACATCTCTTGAAGGATACTTTAATTGCTATTGCTCCCTTTGTCTTGAGACTGTCTTCATTGATGATGTATAACAATTCTTAGCCTCTAGTTGATCACTCTCAATTTTCACCACTCCCCATGGACACGGAAGCTTCACACATTGATGATAGGTGGATGGGACTGCCTTCATATCATGTATCCATGGCCTGCCAAGGATAACATTGCAATAAGATAAACAATCTATAACACAAAATTTTTTATAAGAATGCCATCCTTCAATATAGATCGGGAGTTTGATGTCCCCCAATGTATTCTTAGTTTCTCCACAGAATCCCACAAGTACTGAGGATCTTGGGACAATATCAGACTCCGGGATATTCATCTTCTTGAGGACATCAAGCTGAATGATGTTCACAGAGCTTCCTCCATCTATAAGGATCCTGCGAACAAAGTGGTTAGAAATAAATAATGTAATTACAAGACCATCATGATGAGAATCCTGGACATCAACACGATCATCCTCATCAAAGGTTATGAATTTATCCTGGGTAACAACGGAGGTCCGGACGGGTCTGTCTCCATTTTCCATCTTGGTTTCCTTAGCATGTCTTTTTGCTGCTGAAAAGGAGGTACCACAAATGTCTGATCCACCGGATATGAAGTTTATAACTTGTGCATCTGCTGGAGGAGCAGGAGCCCTTTCCGGGATTCTTTCAGGATCCTGGATCCTTGACTTTTTCTGTCCCAAAAGTTCCTTCAAATGCCCCTTGCTCAACAAGTAACCAATTTCCTTTCTTAGTGCAATACACTCTTCAATGAGATGCCCGAAATCCTCATGATATGCACACCATTTGGACTTATCCTTTGTAGCAGCTGGTTTATCACTTTTTCTCGGCCACCTAGCTTTCTTACCTAGATTCTGCATTGCAAGGATTAGTTAATTGTTATCAACAGAAAAACAGTATTCAGAAATAGGAGGATAATCCTCATCATCCTCTTCTTGTTCCACTGCATGCACGTTCTGGTTATCAGATCTGTTATAGGACTTTGATTTGTTGTTCCTGAAGTAGGATCCTTGCTTTTCCTGTTTTGAGGATCCTGTCAATCTATCCTGGATCCTTTTGTCATCCTCTAGGCGGATGAACCTAAGGGCCCTGGTTCTTACTTCATCAAGATTCCTGCAGGGTGTCATAACAAGATCATCATAGAATAATGAATCCCTAAGCAATCCCATTTTAAAGGCTTCTACAGCCGTAGCAATATCCAAATTAGGAATATCTAAGGATTCTTTACTAAACTTAGTGATGTAATCTCTAAGTGATTCATTTTGACCTTGTGTTACCCTATATAGGTCACTAGTTAATCGTTCAAATTTTCTACTACAAGAGAATTGACTATTAAACAAATTAACTAGATTAGCAAATGAAGTAATAGAGTAAGGGGGAAGACTTAGCAGCCATTTAAGAGAAGATCCTGTGAGTGTGGATCCAAATCCCTTGCATAGACATGCTTCTTTTAACCTCTCAGGGATTGGATTGATCTCCATCCTCTCCCGGTATTGAGCTACATGCTCCTCTGGATCCGTTGAACCATCATAGAGCTTCATGGATGGTATCTGGAATATTTTGGGTATCTCAGCATCACATAAAGGTGGTGCAAAATGAGATATCCTATGGCTACTGTTTTGGTCAAAAATCAAGCAATGATAATGCAACCAAACTTTCTGTTGTGAGGTATGATGCTTGAATTGATGAACAACAATAAGGATCACTCTGAAATGTAATGAACAAGTGACACGAAGATTTATACGAGGAAAAAGCCCTTGATCAATGAATGATCTCCGGTATAAAAAACATCGGGTGATGGAAACTACCGATCACCAACTCAAATTAAACAAGAAATGTATTACAACTTCGGATGATAGCGAGCTAAGTACAAGGATCACTATAGTGTATTGTGTAAAAAAGTGTGTAATCGCCAAGTAAATTAACGAGAGCTAGTGAGAGCAGTTGTGAGAGTGTGTGTATAGCTAAAAATAGCCAAGTGTTTTCTAATTAGCTCGCTACCCCTTTAAAAATGGAAAATATCTACACTAACTAACATTCTGCAAATGGTGCAAGTCCTCCACGACTCCATAACGTCCACTTTTGGCCAAGCACGTGCGGAATAAACATAGAATATGCTCCAGGAATATCGCCAAGACCAAGTCCAAGTTGATACTCCTGCAAAACAATTTTGAATTCAAAGTAGACAACCGTTAGTACAAGGATCCTTATGATGATCCATGATCCTGATCCTGAAATACTTCTGAGGATCACCAATTCAAACAGAAGTAAGGATCACTAAGCCCAACAGCGATTGAGGATCACTGATCATTTAGAAATCCACCCCTAACAATTACCCCCAAAATATAAGGAGTAATTATGTAAATAAACGAGTTGTATTTCGTTCTTATCCGCAATCAACCAACGGATAACTTGCCGTTGTAATCGGACTAGCCGTTACGAACATGACGTCACTGAGGTGACTATCCTGCAAAACCATCATTATAAATAGGAGTTAGGGATAGGGATCAATCAGCATTCAAATTCAAGAGAAACTCCCTTTAAATTCTCATCCGACGATCAAGCAGGTATCTCTTTTCCTTTTCTCCCTTTACGTTTTCTTTCTCTGTTCATCTTCTTCTCAATTGCTATGACCAAGATGATGCTAATATCCTCACCGGCTAAGGATCACAAGAAGGACAGTCCTCTTAAGAGCCAGGGGATCATCAAAGATTTGGCGAATGAAAGGTGCTGTTTCACTGATCCACAAATAGATAGAATCCGCCATTGTTTTCCAGCAAACACCGATTTCAAGCTATTTGACCCCACCGTTCTAAGTGATTATGTTTCTGAAACTTGGGTAGCCTTCCCGGTCACACCGTTTATAATAGGATACACATATCCTTTCCATGAATTCACCCAGTCTTTCTTCTCCCTCACCGACATCTCCTACATTCAAGCTATGCCAATGATCTGGAGGGTCTTGTATACCCTCGAAAGGATCATTGAGCAAGAAGGAATTGCTCTGGGAATGTCTGTCACATCCCGAAAACGGGTTTGGTAATCAAACCTCGTTAATAGTAAAAATGGGTAAAATACCGTTAGTGGTAAAATTAACCCGGTGAATATTAGGATTTAAATAAATAAATCTAATATTTATTAAAAGGATGGGAAATACTTTGAGAAAGCAAAGTATATAAAAAGGCCCGAGATTTAACGGGACTTAAAATAAAACGGGATTTTGAACAAGATGAATAACTAGGAAAATTATAACCTAGTTAACTACAAGTCTAGAAATAACTTGAAATGGGGTTAAAACAACCAAAACTATATGTCAAACAAAAGTGGAGGGGCCAATGTTGTTAAAATTGAAACTTATATTATTAGTTTTAATTAAAAACAAAACCAAACATCTCATTTGAGATGTCTGGTCGATCAAGAACAGGAGAGGGCGACACCCTCACCCCCAAAACCCTAACTTCTACTAAACTCTCAAATTGAAGGCCCAAATCAAGTTGAAATCAAAATCTGAACATAGAATCGTGATCACCTTGTCAAGAGGATCGTAAGGTATGTCAAATTTGGTCATTTTGATTCAACCCAAATTCTTGCATGTGATTGAAATTGAGTGTTGAGCTTAATTATGTGTTGTAAATACGAAGTTGGAAGTGATATAAGGTTTAGGGACAAACCCTAGATGATTTCTTGTCAAAATTCTTGCATGATAATTGTAAGGATCAAAATCACCATAGTGGGTGATTAATATGTTAGTAGAGCTTGATAAACACTAGGATTTAAACCCTTGTTCTAGTGTAAACTGAAATTATGAGGAAATCTCTGAATTGTTGATGTTAAAATATGTGTATATAGCCTAATTGAAGTTAATTGGGGTGATAAACTCAAGTCATGAACTTGGTTTAGATTATGTAGAAATCTAACCCGCTAGGTGTTTGATAAAACGCCTAATTGAAGGTTAAAATGTAAAGGTTGGGTAAAACGCAGATTTGAATATGTTAAGAAATTGTGCATAAAGACTTATAAAAAGGGTTCTAAACGGATTGTGAATTGAACTCTTTAGGCAAGGAATCCGGATCGTCAAATGGACAAGCCGGTGGAAATACGCGTTTAAAAAAAGTGCTTAAAAGGTACGTAACTACGATTCCGTTACGTTATGCTTGATTCCGTATTCTAGCTAGTAGACTTTAAATTAGCATAATACATGAAATTGGCAATTACTTGAAGTGATGAAGATCACTAGGTAAATAAACGGGTCAAAAGGTGAAATTATCAACCTTTGACAATATTGTCTAATGGTTTGTCGAGTTACATGTTATAGGAATAAATAGCAAATGGATAAGTACATCGCTATTGCTTAGTGGTTACTAAGGCAAGGTATTGAAACGGGTCAATTTATTGATCCGAGCCAGGTATGTATAATAACACAACTCATCATGTAGAATTTGGAGTTCCATAAGAGTTAGACAATGTTAAAGTGTAGATATTCGGTTATCTTTAAGGTAAACCGAATAAATTGAATTATGTTCATGGTGTTTTAGAAGCAAATGGGTTTATAAAAAAGATTATAGTTAAAAGGGTTGGATTTTGGGTCAATCAAGTATTTAATGGACCCTTGTAGTTAAAGAAGGATGAAGATTGACCAAATTGCCCTCGTAAGCTAATTCAGATGAACGACCCTTAAAGGTGGTTCGGAAATAAGTTTTATGATTATATAAATGCTTAGGATAAGTTAGATAGTGAAAAACATAAATTTTTGGGTCAAAGGGCTTTATATGAGTCTTTGCCGTAAAATGGTAATCCGAGGGGTAAAACTCGGAACATATAGATATCCACATTAAACCCAATACATATATTGTTGTAGTGGGAGGTTACTAGATAAGAAATGTAGAATTACAATGCTAGAAGGGAATGAAAGCGATTTCAAGCTTTAAAGTGCCTAAAATACCCTTAACGGGTCAAAATAAGCATACGAGCGAAAATGGGTTTAAATTGTGTAATAAACCTATGATTAGAACCTAAAATGATAGATAACATTAATTTGAAGAAGTGTAGGTGATATAGGAATCAAACAAATATGTTTGTTTGATAAAATGCATAAATGGGTAAAATTCGATAAAAAGGTAACAAGTCGAAGGCTTGAAAGTTTCAAAATTTTATTTATGTTGGATGTTGGATTTTAACTCCATATGATAGAGAATCAAATTACAAACACGTAGGAAGAAAGGGTAGGATAAAAGGACAAGCGGATCGAAAGATACGAAAGTTTTCGTGTCAAGAACGGCAAAAAGGAAAGGAATGATGCAGGGTCCACCGTAACTTACGGTGCCACCGTAAGTTACGGTGGAGCTGATTTGGTTACGGTGCTAGACTACTGAAGTACGGTAGGGAAATATTAACACAGGGGCCACCGTAACTTACGGTGCCACCGTAAGTTACGGTGGAGGTCAGAATTGAGTTATTGTTTTGGGATCAAGATATAAATGTTGGATTTTCCTAATTTCCTCGTTGTATTAGTTATTTAATTATCAAAACTGACATTTAAGTTGGTTTTGATCACATGTGAATGTCGAGAGTCCCGGATGAAGATCAAGCATCGAGCAAGAACCGAACACACGTTAAACAAAGATTCCGCAACATTGTTTTGTCGTTATTCTAAACGGCGAATTAAATCGCATTATGTATATCACTTAAATTTTAAAAGTTTTTAACAAACCCGTATTTCCGATGTATATGTAATCATTAATTACATGATTATTTTCGCAAAATATACGTTAAACCTTGATTTATAAGAACGGGTGTTACAAGTTGGTATCAGAGCCTTGGTTTAAGAGATTCAAGTATGGTGGGAAGACTATGCTTGGACTTAAACCTTATGCTCTTAATAAAAAAAAATTGGTGTTCGGTTCGAGGCTTGATCGCAAATCCGGTAAGTACATGTATGTTAATAGTTTAGTATGCTAAAGTGTTGTAAACAACACATAGGGCTATCGTGTGATACACGTTACCCCAGTTAAAATGACTGATATAGTTGACAAAAATACGCGCGTTGACGCGTATAGTAGAAAAAGCCTTGTATTATAATACGGGCGATTATTGAATTTGACGTTACTAACTTTTGTGAAGGTTTTAATTGAAGGACACTCGCGTTTGAAGACGACGAGAGTCAAACGAATTGTGGGTATGATGATGGAACGGTCCGAGTTATGACAAGAAGAGCATACTCATCAAGGACCTAAATCGCGTAACGATCGCAAATAAGTAATGGCAAGAAAGCCCGTTAAGGCAAGCATTACCAGGTGCACCTTTTAAATATAATTGTACAAATAGTAATATGCAACAAATATGTAGAAATTGAAAGTTGCATATGTAGATTAAAAACTTGGAAAAACCCGAATAGAAAATGTATTCGGGATATTGTTTCCAAGAGAAACAAATAGAGGCATTACTTACATAGGGCGTGATGTGAAAACTATAAAAAGGTCATGCGTGTCATGAGTTAATCGCTTACTCTGGCCAAGTGAGTAGTTGCATATGATACCATGAACTTCTTATAGCGGACACATTTATGTCCGATGTAGTAAGGGTGGGGTGAATGGGACTTACTAAAAATGGTACCCAAATGAATCAAATAAGTAAGATGTTTGATAGTAAACGTAAACGTAAGTCGGATGACGGAAGCGTATTACGTAAGAATAACGAGCCCGAGAGAAGGGACAAGGATCAAGTAAAAAGAAAATACAGACCGACCAATAGGAATGCTAAGGCATAGGGATAAAAGTTTGACTGTCAAAAGTGATGAAATTCACATGGACAAGTCAAACGAATCGAATAAAGAATAAAGGACTTGATTGAATAAAAGCGATGGATCTCGCTAAGACGACCAAATAAATTAAAATAACGACTAAAACCATATAAGAATGGTTACTTGAAAATGATTATGGTAAAAGATACCCGATGAATGGGTAGGATTTGGAAAGAATGCGTAAACCAAGAGACGGGAACGCGAGATAGAAAGTCAAAAGACTCGGAATATGAGTCATGAATAAAAGACAATGAGAATTTGCAAACAGAAATGTTAATAACTACGCTCAGCTATTTCAAAGCTGAACGGGTCAAACAAAGACTGAATTTTGGCATTCATAAGTGATGAATGTTCACACGAACAAGTCAAACAAATTTAATAAAGGATGACACTTGCTAAAGTAAGTAAGCGCGAATCGGATAAATAAAAGTGCGAAATATTAATAAACCTATGTAAAGGAGTTATAGGTGTTAAAAACATTGAAATAAAAGAACCCGGGTAATGGGACGTAAAGAAGTACAGGTAAGAACCGGGTAACGGTAAGTGTATGGAAAACCGACGTGTAAATTGACGTTAGAAGTCGAGAAGTTGGAAAGATGATTCGAAAGAAAACGATGTAGCCTTAGACTACGGTCAAGGTCAAATGAAATCCAAAAGTAAAGGTGAATAATTATAAACATAAAAAGGGGTGCCTTAACGCCATATGCGTATATAAACGTATACACTTTTGAATAAAGACTAGAATAAAAGATGATCTACGGGATCATCATAACCTACGGGATATTAAATAGTATAAAGGCTTACGGGGCCAAAATGACCCACGGGTCATGAATTGAAGCAAAGGGATCATAAGGGCCTCGTCTTAAAGAGATGAAAGCTTAAGGAAATAGCCTATGAGGTTAAGTGAAGGAACCTACGGGTCCATAGTGTAAGGTGAGGGAACTTGTTACGATTTCCCGCGTAAAACGAGAACGGAAAACAATGAATTAGGAGTTGTTAATTTCCTTGATATGAGTAATTGACATAGTTAAAGAGAAAAAAGTTAGACTAAAATTCAGTTTTAGTAAGAAATAACATTTTTACAAATATAAATTCAGATAGGAAATTGAACAGTAAGCATGAAAGATTCAAGTCTTGTCGCTGATAGGCGCAAGACGATATATTCGAAAAGTGATCTATTCGAAAATGAAAGGTTGATATAAATTAAACATGACGTGACACGATCACGGTCGAGAAATGCAATGTGAAGTGGAATCACATTATAACCAAGCGAGCGGTAAAAAGTAACTGGACTAATAAGTCTAGTTAGTGAGACCGGTTAAGGTCATTTAAGTAATTTGGTTGCTTGTAAGTATGGATTCGATATAACTGAACCAAATAAATGAATTTGAAAACAAAAGAAATTGTTGCTAAAAGTGAAAGATTTCACTAAAGACCTTTAAACGGGTCAAAGAAACGGATTCATAAGGAATTCGATAGTATATGAAAGCGATGGATATCGCTAAGTTAACTAAACTAGTGGAAATAACGAGATTACGTTATTTCGAAGTTACACTATGTCGTATGAGATATGTAGACAATTAGTAACCAAAAAGATGTTACCATACTTTTCGGGTAATACTAACGATTGGTTAAAAAGTATAAGTAATGTTTAAAGTATTTCTCGGATCGAATACATTGAGTTAAACTCAATGAATTCTGTAAGAAAAGGTTTCGAGGACGAAACCTCTTTAAGCGGGGTAGACTTGTAACACCCCGAAAACGGGTTTGGTAATCAAACCTCGTTAATAGTAAAAACGGGTAAAATACCGTTAGTGGTAAAATTAACCCGGTGAATATTAGGATTTAAATAAATAAATCTAATATTTATTAAAAGGATGGGAAATACTTTGAGAAAGCAAAGTTTAAAAAAAGACCCGAGATTTAACGGGACTTAAAATAAAACGGGATTTTGAACAAGATGAATAACTAGGAAAATTATAACCTAGTTAACTACAAGTCTAGAAATAACTTGAAATGGGGTTAAAACAACCAAAACTATATGTCAAACAAAAGTGGAGGGGCCAATGTTGTTAAAATTGAAACTTATATTATTAGTTTTAATTAAAAACAAAACCAAACATCTCATTTGAGATGTCTGGTCGATCAAGAACAGGAGAGGGCGACACCCTCACCCCCAAAACCCTAACTTCTACTAAACTCTCAAATTGAAGGCCCAAATCAAGTTGAAATCAAAATCTGAACATAGAATCGTGATCACCTTGTCAAGAGGATCGTAAGGTATGTCAAATTTGGTCATTTTGATTCAACCCAAATTCTTGCATGTGATTGAAATTGAGTGTTGAGCTTAATTATGTGTTGTAAATACGAAGTTGGAAGTGATATAAGGTTTAGGGACAAACCCTAGATGATTTCTTGTCAAAATTCTTGCATGATAATTGTAAGGATCAAAATCACCATAGTGGGTGATTAATATGTTAGTAGAGCTTGATAAACACTAGGATTTAAACCCTTGTTCTAGTGTAAACTGAAATTATGAGGAAATCTCTGAATTGTTGATGTTAAAATATGTGTATATAGCCTAATTGAAGTTAATTGGGGTGATAAACTCAAGTCATGAACTTGGTTTAGATTATGTAGAAATCTGACCCGCTAAGTGTTTGATAAAACGCCTAATTGAAGGTTAAAATGTAAAGGTTGTGTAAAACGCAGATTTGAATATGTTAAGAAATTGTGCGTAAAGACTTATAAAAAGGGTTCTAAACGGATTGTGAATTGAACTCTTTAGGCAAGGAATCCGGATCGTCAAATGGACAAGCCGGTGGAAATACGCGTTTAAAAAGAGTGCTTAAAAGGTACGTAACTACGATTCCGTTACGTTATGCTTGATTCCGTATTCTAGCTAGTAGACTTTAAATTAGCATAATACATGAAATTGGCAATTACTTGAAGTGATGAAGATCACTAGGTAAATAAACAGGTCAAAAGGTGAAATTATTACCCTTTGACAATATTGTCTAATGGTTTGTCGAGTTACATGTTATAGGAATAAATAGAAAATGGATAAGTACATCGATATTGCTTAGTGGTTACTAAGGCAAGGTATTGAAACGGGTCAATTTATTGATCCGAGCCAGGTATGTATAATAACACAACTCATCATGTAGAATTTGGAGTTCCATAAGAGTTAGACAATGTTAAAGTGTAGATATTCGGTTATCTTTAAGGTAAACCGAATAAATTGAATTATGTTCATGGTGTTTTAGAAGCAAATGGGTTTATAAATAAGATTATAGTTAAAAGGGTTGGATTTTGGGTCAATCAAGTATTTAAAGGACCCTTGTAGTTAAAGAAGGATGAAGATTGACCAAATTGCCCTCGTAAGCTAATCCGGACGAACGACCCTTAAAGGTGGTTCGGAAATAAGTTTTATGATTATATAAATGCTTAGGATAAGTTAGATAGTGAAAAACATAAATTTTTGGGTCAAAGGGCTTTATATGAGTCTTTGCCGTAAAATGGTAATCCGAGGGGTAAAACTCGGAACATATATATATCCACATTAAACCCAATACATATATAGTTGTAGTGGGAGGTTACTAGATAAGAAATGTAGAATTACATTGCTAGAAGGGAATGAAAGCGATTTCAAGCTTTAAAGTGCTTAAAATACCCTTAACGGGTCAAAATAAGCATATGAGCGAAAATGGGTTTAAATTGTGTAATAAACCTGTGATTAGAACCTAAAATGGTAGATAACATTAATTTGAAGAAGTGTAGGTGATATAGGAATCAAACAAATATGTTTGTTTGATAAAATGCATAAATGGGTAAAATTCGATAAAAAGGTAACAAGTCGAAGGCTTGAAAGTCTCAAAAATTTATTTATGTTGGATGTTAGATTTTAACTCCATATGATAGAGAATCAAATTACAAACACGTAGGAAGAAAGGGTAGGATAAAAGGACAAGCGGATCGAAAGATACGAAAGTTTTCGTGTCAAGAACGGCAAAAAGGAAAGGAATGATGCAGGGTCCACCGTAACTTACGGTGCCACCGTAAGTTACGGTGGAGCTGATTTGGTTACGGTGCTAGACTACTGAAGTACGGTAGGGAAATATTAACACAGGGGCCACCGTAACTTACGGTGCCACCGTAAGTTACGGTGGAGGTCAGAATTGAGTTATTGTTTTGGGATCAAGATATAAATGTTGGATTTTCCTAATTTCCTCATTGTATTAGTTATTTAATTATCAAAACTGACCTTTAAGTTGGTTTTGATCACATGTGAATGTCGAGAGTCCCGGATGAAGATCAAGCATCGAGCAAGAACCGAACACACGTTAAACAAAGCTTCCGCAACATTGTTTTGTCGTTATTCTAAACGGCGAATTAAATCGCATTATGTATATCACTTAAATTGTAAAAGTTTTTAACAAACCCGTATTTCCGATGTATATGTAATCATTAATTACATGATTATTTTCGCAAAATATACGTTAAACCTTGATTTATAAGAACGGGTGTTACAATGTCGGAGTTGGCAGAGATGTATGATCTTACAACATTTGGATCCCATCGATATTTATTCAAGCGTAAACCCGGTGAAGAACATCCCATCTTCAAAGCCACTAAGAATGATACTAATTGGAAACGGAGATTCTTCTTTGTCAGAAGGGATTCTCTTCCTGATGGAAAGGATCTGCCAAGGAAATGGAGCACCCATGGTAGGATAGAGGATCCTTAGAAGGATCACTGAGTAAGCTTGTTTCTGATGAGGATTACTAACATGCTTCTGTTTCTTTTGTACAGCTATCACTGTTTCACATATTATACCCTCACCTGCCACCAAGGAGAGACTTGCTGCTTTCAGAAAACTTGATCCTGCAACAAGGTCATTCAAAGCAAATACCCAGGATTCTCAAGAGGTATCCTCAGGTTCTGTCACGATGTCAAGTAAGTATCCTGTTCTTTTTATAATTAAATGTTTAAATGAATAATTAAATAGAAATAGGATAAGGATACTTATCTGTTCCGGGTGTGTAGGTGCTGGGAAATCTTCAAAGTCTGCCTCCAAATTCAGTGTCACTGATCTAGACACTGTCCGATCCTCCAAGAAAAAATCTGCTGCTAGTCCTTCCATTGTAATCCCCAAGGCTACCACTTCAAAGGGAAGAGGTGGAAAGAAAAGAAAAACCTCTGAAGCTGACAACCTTCAAGGCTTGCCTCTGATCCGCCATCAATTCCTCGAGTACTTTAATGATGTAAGGAGCACTGACTCAGCTTAGTTATCCTATCCACTTGAGGATCACCTGAATCTAATCTTTACATTGTCTTCTTCGTAGAAATTTGCTGAGGTCGAGGACTATGTTGGGAATGTTGAGGAGCTTGAGGAGAAATACTCTAATCTCCAAAAGGTGGCGGTGGTCAAGGATCACAAGATTGCCTCCCTTGAAAAGGATCTCAATGATGCCAAAACTCAGACAGCTGCAATCCTGATTAATGTTGATTATGAGAAGCACGAGATCACAGAGGATGCTAAGGTCTCCGTTGCCATTGCCATGTACAAGACCAAGCTACAGATGGCCCAAGAAGCTCAGGATCCTGCCTTTAATAGGAGCAACTGGGACGTGGAAGGCTGGAAGGCCAGGCTGGCTGAGTTGGAGGATGAGGATGAGGCTGACGAGGTTCTGGCAATCGAAGCTAGTGGCAGTGGCAAGGATCAGGTGAAGGGTACTGGAGCTGGAGGGGATGATGATGC
The DNA here is from genome assembly GCA_030545235.1 of Helianthus tuberosus. NCBI lineage: Eukaryota > Viridiplantae > Streptophyta > Magnoliopsida > Asterales > Asteraceae > Helianthus > Helianthus tuberosus. Next base: position 148,976,037 of record CM060358.1, read on the forward strand.
AGCGAAGGTGTAGGCTGCATGAATGGGCGATGAAGGACATTTCTAGACGTAGCCGGAGCCCATTTTTTTAGTTTGATAGTTTGTTTTGGTTATGATGTTTTCTTGTTGAACAATGATGGGTTGTACTCAAACAATAGTAATTAGGGCTAAGGATCATGGATCCTTTGAACAATAGGTAGGATTACAAATGGTGGAGGGATCCTTTGTTTGGGGGATGAAGCCATTGTGATCCTGCCGTCTTTTGATTCCTGCACTACCAAGACCCTTAGACAATGGACACCCTTTGCCAACCCATGTGGACGCGCCACGTTTTGCTGGTAGAAACGTGGGTTGGCAATTTTGACAACCTTAAAGGGTTTAATCTTTTGTGAATAAAATAACTTTAACTTTTTGACTATATCCCGTGTTGATATCCTTGTTAATATTTTACTTTCCAACTGTTGTGATGTTTATTTTGTTTAAACTTATCAAGTAGAGAAAAAATTTAAGAAATATCCCCAAAAAATTTACGATATGATCAAAGATCACATATCCCATAATCGATAAGTTCTGAAAAGTAATATAGTTTAAGGATCATAAGTTCAGTTGTCAAAGGATAAGGGTTATTCAAATAAATAATGAATAAAATCAAAATAGTTAAGGATCATACCTGAGAATCCAAGTTAGAATCCTGTCCTTTAACACTTATAATCTGGATAAACCAAAAGACAAACCGTAGTAGAAGGTAAGGATCAAGGATCCTTGGTCATTTAACTTCAAAAACCTGAAATAGGATATAACTTGGGACTAAGCCAATATAAGATGAAAGTTAGTAACTGGGGACAAGCCCAACAATTCTGGGGACAAGCCCAAAGGATAACTGGGGACAAGCCCAAAGGATCGTATGTAAACTGGAGTATGGCCCTCACTGGCGACTATCCAAACTTAGTGACATGAAAATGCCAAAACCTTAGCTAACGTGAAAATGTTAGAAACCTTAGGAACGGATGTATGGTACGTCTACCATTATACGTAGGATCCTGAATATAGCCAGCACAATGAAATTGTCAGCCCCTAAAGCGAGTACTGGTCCCATTGCCATGAACTATACCAGGATCATAGTGCGCTACTGGCGAAACTGGGGACAGGCCCAAACTGGGGACTAGCCCAAATAACTGGGGTCAAGCCCAAATAACTGGGGTCAAGCCCAAATAACTGGATACTTCTGTGGATACTCAATCCTTAGTTAAGGATACCTGAACCTTCAAAACTCAGAATTAAGTGAAAGGAGGATAAAGGTTGCAGAATCCTTATCCCTATATAAGAGAATAAAAGAATGAAATAGTTTGAGATTAGAAGATTACCAAGATGAGGATCATCCGTTCTGTAAGGATCCTTCAAGGATACTGCTCAGGTAAGGATCATGGATCCTTGTCACATAAAGTATTTCTTCAAATGGATAGCATTCCAAGACCTTGGTAGCAAATCACCTTCCATTGTTAGCAATCGATATGCCCCCTTTCCTGCTTCAGCTTCAATCAAATAGGGGCCTTCCCACTTTGGTGCTAGCTTTCCATCAGCGGGATTGGTGGTATTCTGAAATGCTTTCCTTAACACCATATCACCAACTTGGAATTTCCTGATCCTGACATTTTTGTTGTAAGCTCCAGCCATCCTTTGTTGATAACTGGCCATCCTTATCCTTGCCAAGTCCCTGATTTCTTCTATAGTATCCAGGTCTTGAACTAAGTTTTCAGCATTTTCTTCAGGATCACGAATGCTTGTTCTTGCAGTTGGAACCACCATCTCTGTAGGGATTACTGATTCTGCCCCAAATACCAAAGAAAATGGAGTTTGGCCTGTAGCATTCTTGGGAGTTGTCCTATCAGCCCAAAGCACATACGGTAGTTCTTCTGCCCATTTTCCTTTCTTGGATCCAAGCTTCTTCTTCAAATTGTTGATGATGATCTTGTTGGATGATTCTGCCTGACCATTAACTTGTGGGTGGACTGGTGTTGATGTTATCATCTTAATCCCCCAACTGTCACAAAAGTTAGTGGTTCTATTCCCAATAAATTGGGATCCATTATCACAAATAATCTCAAAAGGGATACCAAATCTAGTAATAATGTATCTTTTAATAAAGGATATAACTTCCTTTTCTCTGACTTGAGCAAAGGCTTCAGCCTCTATCCACTTAGAGAATTAATCAGTCATAGCAAGCATGAATACTTTTCCACCAGGTGCCTTAGGAAGCTTTCCAACTATATCCATTCCCCATCTCATGAATGGCCAGGAAGAGGATATAGGATGCAAGAGCTCTGCTGGTTGGTGAAGGATATTACTATGCCTCTGACAAGGATCACACTTCTTGGCATACTCCACAGCATCCTTCTTCATAGTGGGCCAATAGTATCCTGTCCTCAGGATTCTCGAGAATAATGCCCTGCCCCCAGTGTGGTTTCCACAATCTCCTTCATGGAAATCCTTTAGGACTTCTTGGATTTTAGGATCCTCAATGCATCTTAGATATGGCCCTGCAAGAGATCGTTTATACAACATATTATTCAATATTGTAAATTGAGATACCTTAATTTTGAAAGCCCTAGGCTTTTCTCATGTAGGGATCTCTCCATGTTGTATGTATCTCATGAGTGGGAGGATCCATGATCCTGAATGAGATTGAGTATCATCACTAGGAATGACTGCAGAATCTTCTCCTATCTCCATAGCTACATGATCCTCGATAGCAGGGGTCAGGATATGGATAATAGGGATCTTGATATCCTCAGGAATCTTCAAAGATGATCCTAGATTGGCTAATGCATCAGCTTCTGCATTCTCTTCCCTTGGTACCTGTGTCAAACTAAAGGATACAAAAGAGAGTGCCAATTCTTTGACTATCTCCAAATATTTGATTAGCTTTTCACCTTTAACAGCATAGGATCCATTAAAGTGATTAGTGATCAGTAAAGAATCTACAAGTACCTCAAGATACCTGATCCTCATATGCTTTGCAATTTGCAAACCAGCTATCAAGGCTTCATACTCAGCTTCATTGTTGGTAGTTTGAAATTCACAAGCTATGGAGTGGGGTATTATGTCCCCCTGTGGCGATTTTAGTTGTATTCCAAGCCCTGTTCCCTTTACATTAGAGGCTCCATCAGTGAAGAGTATCCAAGGATCCTTAGTTTCTTCAAGCTGTTGGACTTCTAACTCAGCTTCCTTTTGCAAGTCACTACTAAAATCTGCCACAAAGTCAGCTAAGGCTTGGGATTTGATGGCAGTCCTTGGTTCATATCGTATATCGTATGCACTAAGCTTCACTGCCCAATTAGCCATCCTTCCTGACATTTCAGGTTTCCTGAGGACGTTCTTAATTGGAAAATAAGTCTTAACAATAATGGCATGAGTCTCGAAATAATGTCTTAATTTAGTAGATGCCATAATTAATGCAAGGATAAGTTTTTCTAAATGTGAATACCTGGATTCAGCATCAAGTAAGCTCTTACTTACATAATAAACAGGATGTTGTGTACCTTGGTGATCCTTAACAAGGACCGCACTTACTGCTTTTGAGGATACCGCCAAGTATAAGGATAACACATCTCCTTTTTCTGGTTTCATTAAGGCTGGGGCTGAGAATAGGTAATATTTAAGAGCTCTGAGGGTACCTTCATGCTTCTCAATCCATTCAAATTTCTTGTTCTACCTCAGGATATCATAGAATTCCTTACACTTTTCTGAGGATTTTGATATGAATCTGTTTACGGCTATGATCCTGCCCGTCAATCTTTGCACATCCTTAGCATTGGTAGGAGATTTGATATTCACAATAGCCTTAATTTGTTCTGGACTTGCTTCAATGCCCCTCTTTGTTACCATATATCCTAAGAATTTACCTGCCTTCACACCAAAATGACACTTGGAAGGATTAAGTTTCATATTATATTTATCAAGGATATTGAATGCTTCATCCAAGTCTTTAAGGTGATCCTTAGCCTTCTTGGACTTAACCACCATGTCATCAATATAGACTTCCATAGTGTGTCCAATTTGTTCCTTGAACATCATATTGACTAGCCTTTGATAAGTAGCCCCTGCATTCCTTAATCCAAATGGCATAGCAATATAACTGTATATACCAGTTGGGGTCATAAAGGCTGTATCCTCTTGATCAGATGGTTCCATCTGAATTTGTTGAAATCCAGATGAAGCATCCATAAAAGTCAACAACTCATGACCCGCGGTAGCATCCACCATGGAGTCAATGTGGGGTAATGGGAAAGGATCCTTGGGACATGCCTTGTTTAAATCTGTAAAATCGACACATACCCTCCACTTTCCATTTTTCTTTTGAACAACAACCACATTGGCTAACCATCTTGGATACTTAACCTCTCTTATCATACCTGCCCGAAGTAGCTTATCTACCTCTTCCTGGATAATAGCATTCCTTTCAGGTGCAAACTTCCTCCTCTTTTGATGAATTGGCTTGAATGACCTGTCAATGCCAAGTTTATGAGTAATTATATCTTTAGATATACCTGTCATATCCTCATGTTTCCAGGCAAAGGTGGTTTTCCTTCTTTTGAGGAAGGATACTAGCTCCTGTTCAATATCGCTAAGGATCCCTGATCCTATGAAGATCTTGGATTCAGGATCATCAGGATCCATGAGGATTTCTTTCAAATCCTGTTCTCTTGCCTCCAAGACATCTCTTGAAGGATACTTTAATTGCTATTGCTCCCTTGGTCTTGAGGCTGGCTTCATTGATGAGGTATAGCAATTTTTAGCCTCCTGTTGATCACTCTCAATTTTCACCACTCCCCAAGGACTTGGAAGCTTTACACATTGAGGATAGGTGGATGGGACTGCCTTCATGTCATGTATCCATGGCCTGCCAAGGATAAAATTACAACATGATAAGCAATCTATAATGTTAGGGGTGGATTTCTAAATGATCAGTGATCCTTATTTACTGTTGGGTTTAGTGATCCTCAATTCTGTCTGAAGTAGTGATCCTCAGAAGTGTTGCAGGATCAGGATCATGGATCACTATAAGGATCCTTGTACTAACGATTGTCTACTTTGAATTCGTAATTGTTTTGCAGGAGTATCAACTTGGACTTGGTCTTGGCGATATTCCTGGAGAATATTCTAAGTCTATTCCGCACGTGCTTGGCTAGAAATGGACGTTATGGAGTCGTGGAGGACTTGCACCATTTGCGGAATGTAAGTTAGAGTAGATATTTTCTATTTTTAAAGGGGGTAGCGAGCTAGTTAAAAAACACTTGGTTATTTTTGGCTACACACACATTCATACAACCGCTCTCATCAGCTCTCGCTAACACATTTGGCGATTACACACATTTTCTAAACAATACACTATAGTGATCCTTGTACTTAGCTCGCTATCATCCGAAGTTGTAATACATTTCTTGTTTAATTTGAGTTGGTGATCGGTAGTTTCCATCACCCGAGGTTTTTTATGCCGGAGATCATTCATTGATCAAGGGCTTTTTTCTCGTACAAATCTTCGTGTCACTTGTTCATTACACTTCATAGTGATCCTTATTGTTTTTCATCAATTCAAGCATCATACCTCACAACAGAAAGTTTGGTTACATTGTCATTGCTTGATTTTTGACCAAAACAGTTTGGCGCCCACCGTGGGGCAATTGGTGCTTCATTCCTAGAAAGATTCGTATTTTCGTGGTCATTTCGGTTCGCTACAACCAAACAGATGGCTTCCTCAGTGAAGAATACTTCAAGTTTGATGCCCTCATTCAGTTCTTCACAAGGCGTTCCTCCTTTGCCTCCACCACCTTCTGGATCCCAGAAGAATGCTGAGAATGCTGCGAAGAAACCAACTCCTATTTTCCAAAAACCACCTAATTCTTCTGTTTCAACTAATCCTACTACTAATGATCTTTATGCCCTGATTTTACAGATGAGGAATCATGCACAAGAGCAGGATAAAACCAACGAAAGGATCCTCTGGGAGATCGATGAAATCAAGAAACAGAAGAAATCAGTGGAGGATCACTCCCCTCTGATGCCAAGGTTGTTGAACTTCGACACTCCGGTCATAACTTCCCAACACTCAGCAGTTCCGGACGTGCAATACTTGGGTGAATTACCAGGAAGGCGTTATGGAACAACAACAATGAGTCAGGCATTTGGCTCTTACTTCCAGCCTCAGGAATCCTCTTCTCAACCATCAGGATCCTCCTCTCAGCATCAGGGATACTTCACGTCAGGAGGATATGTGGGAATGCATGCAGTACAAGGATCCTCCCAGGTCCAAGGATCCTCCCAAGTATAAGGATCCTCCTAGGTCCAAGGATCCTCCCAGGTCCAAGGATCCTCCCAGGTCCAAGGATCCTCCCAGGTCCCAGGATCCTCTTTGGTCCCAGGATCCTCTCTGGTCCCAGGATTCTCCCTTGTTCAAGGATCCACCCTGGTCCCAGGATCCTTTCAGGTTCAAGGATCATCTCAATTCCAAGGATCCAACCTCCTTCAAAATCAAGGATCCTTGAGAAGTATGCAGCCTCAGAACACGGACGTTCATCAAGGAGACTTCATACCAATGCAGACCATTGCCTACTCTGGTCCTTCAATCATGCCAGAGTCTCGACAAGATGGATTCACATCCGCAATTGCAAACTCGAATCCTGTGGGAGGTAACACTTTTAATAATTTATATAACACTAACCATGGCTTTATGCAGGATACAGGTATCAATCAGGCCATGGCTAGGGAGCTACAGAAGCTTAAGGATATGATATCCAGTGTACCAGGAGTGGTTAAACCCATTCCTTAGATTGCGGATGGTAGCCATAGGATATCTCGTTTTGCACCACCTTTATGTGATGCTGAGATACCTAAAAGATTCCAGATACCATCAATGAAGCTATATGATGGTTCAACGGATCCAGAAGAGCATGTAGCTCACTACAGGGAGAGGATGGAGATCAATCCAATTCCTGAAAGGTTGAAAGAAGCATGTCTATGCAAGGGATTTGGATCCACACTTACAGGATCTGCTCTTAAATGGCTGCTAAGTCTTCCCCCTTACTCTATTACTTCATTTGCTAATTTAGTTAACTTGTTCAATAGTCAATTCTCTTGTAGTAGAAAGTTTGAACGGTTAACTAGTGATTTATATAGGGTAACACAAGGTCAAAATGAATCACTTAGAGATTATATCACTAAGTTTAGTAAAGAATCCTTAGATATTCCTAATTTGGATATTGCTACGGCTGTAGAAGTCTTTAAAATGGGATTGCTTAGGGATTCATTATTCTATGATGATCTTGTTATGACACCTTGCAGGAATCTTGATGAAGTAAGGACTAGGGCCCTTAGGTTCATCCGCCTATAGGATGAAAAAAGGATCCAGGACAGATTGACAGGATCCTCAAAACAGGATAAACAAGGATCCTACTTCAGGAACAACAAATCCAAGTCCTACAACAGATCTGATAACCAGAATGTGCACGCAGTGGAACAAGAAGAGGATGATGAGGATTATCCTCCTATTTCTGAATATTGTTTTTCTGTTGATAACAATGAACTAATCCTTGCAATGCAGAATCTAGGTGAGAAAGCTAGGTGGCCAAGGAAAAGTGATAAACCAGCTGCTACAAAGGATAAATCCAAGTGGTGTGCATATCATGAGGATTTTGGGCATCTCACTTAAGAGTGTATTGCACTTAGAAAGGAAATTGGTTACTTGTTGAGCAGGGGGCATTTAAAGGAACTCTTGGGACGAAAGAAGTCAAGGACCCAGGATCCTGAAAGGATCCCGGAAAGGGCTCCTGCTCCTCCAGCAGATGCACAAGTCATAAATTTCATATCCGGTGGATCAGACATCTGTGGTACATCCTTCTCAGCAGCAAAAAGACACGCTAAGGAAACCAAGATGGATAATGGAGACAGACCCATCTGGACCTCCGTTGTCACCCAGGATAAAGTCATTACTTTTGATGAGGATGATCGTGTTGACATCCAGGATCCTCATTGTTAGGGGTGGATTTCTAAATGACCAGTGATCCTTATTTGCTGTTGGATCCAGTGATCCTCAATTCTGTCTGAAGTAGTGATCCTCAGAAATGTTGCAGGATCAGGATCAGAATCATGGATAATTATAAGGATCCCAGTACTAACGATTGTCTATTTTGAATTCGTAAATGTTTTGCAGGAATATCAACTTGGACTGAGTCTTGGCGACATTCCTGGAGAATATTCTTATTGTATTCTGCACGTGCTTGGCCAGAAATGGACGTTGTGGAGTCGTGGAGGACTTGCACCATTTGCGGATAGTTTGTTATTTAGATTTTTGCTAGATTTAAATGGGGTAGCGAGCTAATTAGACAACACTTTTTGCTATTTTTGGCTACACACACTCTTGCAACTGCTCACACCAGCTCTCGTTCATTCACTTGGAAAATTCGTACACTTTTTATACCTTACACTATAGTGATCCTTGTACTTAGCTCGCTATCATCCGAAGTTGTAACAGATTGTTTGTTTAATTTGAGTTGGTGATCGGTAGTTTCCATCACCCGGGGTTTTTTGTGCCGGAGATCAACTCTTGATCAAGGGCTTTTTCCCCGTATAAACCTTGTGTCGCTTGTTATTTATTTTTCATAGTGATCCTTATTGCTATAAACCAATTCAAGCATCATACCCCGTAACAGAGAGTTTGGTTACATTATCCTCGTCTGATTTTTTGACCAAAACAGTTTGGCGCCCAATGTGGGGTAATTGGTGCTTCATTCTTAGAAATATTCGGGTTTTTGTGGTCATTTCGATCCGCTACAACCAAACAGATGGCTTCCTCAGTGAAGAATACTTCAAGTTTGATGCCCTCATTCAGTTCCTCACAAGGCGTTCCTCCTTTGCCTCCACCACCTTCTGGATCCCAGAAGAATGCTGAGAATGCTGCGAAGAAACCAACTCCTATTTTCCAAAAACCACCTACTTCTTCTGTTTCAACTAATCCTACTACTAATGATCTTTATGCCTTGATTTTGCAGATGAGGAATCATGCACAAGAGCAGGATAAGACCAACGAAAGAATCCTCCGGGAAATCGATGAAATCAAGAAATAGAAGAAATCAGTGGAGGATCACACCCCTCTGATGCCAAGATCGCTGAGCTTCAACACTCCGGTCATAACCTCACAATACTCAGCAGTTCCGGACGTGCAATACTTGGGTGAACTACCAGGAAGGCGTTATGGGACAACGACAATAAGTCAGGCATTTGGCTCCTGCTTCCAGCCTCAGGGATCCTCTTCTCAACCATTAGGATTCTCTTCTCAGCAACAGGGATACTTCACGTCAGGAGGATATATGGGAATGCATGCAGTACAAGGATCCTCCTAGGTCCAAGGATCCTCCCAGGTCCAAGGATCCTCTCTGACCCCAGGATCCTCCCTTGTTCAAGGATCCTCCCTGGTTCCAGGATCCTTTCAGATTCTAGGATCATCGCAATTCCAAGGATCCAACCCCCTTCAAAATCAAGGATCCTTGAGAAATATGCAACCTCAGAACTCAGACGTCCATCAAGGAGACTTCATACCAATGCAGACCATTGCCTCATCTGGTCCTTCGATTATGCCAGAGTCTCGACAAGATGGATTCACATCCACAACTCCAAACTCGAATCCCGTGGGAGGTAACACTTTTAATAATTTATATAACACTAACCATGGCTTTATGCAGGATACAGGTATCAATCAGGCCATGGCTAGGGAACTGCAAAAGCTTAAGGATATGATATCGAGTGTACCAGGAGTGGTTAAAGCCATTCCTGAGATTGCGGATGGTAGCCATAGGATATCTCGTTTTGCACCACCTTTGTGTAATGCAGAGATACCTAAAAGATTCCAGATACCATCAATGAAGCTATATGATGGTTCAACGGATCCAGAAGAGCATGTAGCTCAATACAGGGAGAGGATAGAGATCAATCCAATTCCAGAAAGATTGAAAGAAGCATGCCTATGCAAGGGATTTGGGTCCACACTTACAGGATCTGCTCTTAAATGGCTGCTAAGTCTTCCCCCTTACTCTATTACTTCATTTGCTAATTTAGTTAACTTGTTCAATAGTCAATTCTCTTGTAGTAGAAAGTTTGAACGATTAACTAGTGATCTATATAGGGTAACACAAGGTCAAAATGAATCACTTAGAGATTATATCACTAAGTTTAGTAAAGAATCCTTAGACATTCCCAATTTGGATATAGCTACGGCTGTTGAAGCCTTTAAAATGGGATTGCTTAGGGATTCATTGTTCTATGATGATCTTGTTATGACACCTTGCAGGAATCTTGATGAAGTAAGGACTAGGGCCCTTAGGTTCATTCGCCTAGAGGATGACAAAAGGATCCAGGATAGATTGACAGGATCCTCCAAACAGGATAAGCAAGGATCCTACTTCAGGAACAACAAATCCAAGTCTTATAACAGATCAGATAATCAGAATGTGCACGCAGTGGAACAAGAAGAGGATGATGAGAATTATCCTCCTATTTCTGAATATTGTTTCTCTGTTGATAACAATGAACTAATCCTTGCAATGCAGAATCTAGGTGAGAAAGCTAGGTGGCCAAGTAAAAGTGATAAACCAGCTGCTACAAAGGATAAATCCAAGTGGTGTGCGTATCATGAGGATTTTGGGCATCTCACTGAAGAGTGTATTGCACTTAGGAAGGAGATTGGTTATTTATTGAGCAAGGGGCATTTAAAGGAACTCTTGGGACGAAAGAAGTCAAGAACCCAGGATCCTGAAAGGATCCCGGAAAGGGCTCCTGCTCCTCTGGCAGATGCACAAGTCATAAATTTCATATCCGGTGGATTAGACATCTGTGGTACATCCTTCTCAGCAGCAAAAAGACACGCTAAGGAAACCAAGATGGATAATGGAGACAGACCCGTCAGGACCTCCGTTGTCACCCAGGATAAAGTCATTACTTTTGATGAGGATGATCGTGTTGACATCCAGGATCCTCACCATGACGGTCTCGTAATTACATTGTTTATTTCTAACCACTTTGTTCGCAGGATCCTTATAGATGGAGGAAGCTCTGTGAACATCATTCAGCTTGATGTTCTTAAGAAAATGAATATCCCAGAATCCAATATTATCCCGAGATCCTCAGTACTTGTGGGATTTAGTGGAGAAACAAAGAATACAATGGGGGACATCAAACTCCCAATCTATATTGAAGGATTGCATTCTTATCAAAAGTTTTGTGTTATTGATTGCTTATCGTGTTGTAACGTTATCCTTGGCAGGCCATGGATACATGATATAAAGGCAGTTCCATCCACCTACCATCAGTGTGTATAGCTTCCAAGTCCATGGGGAGTGGTGAAAATTGAGAGTGATCAACAGGAAGCTAAGAATTGCTATACCTCATCAATGAAACCAGCCTCAAGACCAAGGGAGCAATAGCAATTAAAGTATCCTTCAAGAGACGTCTTGGAGGGAAGAGAACAGGATTTGAAAGAAATCCTCATGGATCCTGATGATCCTGAATCAAAGATCTTCATAGGGTCAGGGATCCTTAGCGATATTGAACAAGAGCTAGTATCCTTTCTCAAAAGAAGGAAGACCACCTTTGCCTGGAAACATGAAGACATGACAGGTATATCTAAGGATATAATTACTCACAAACTTGGCATTGACAGGTCATTCAAGCCAATTCATCAAAAGAGAAGGAAGTTTGCACCTGAAAGAAATGCCATTATCCAGGAAGAGGTAGATAAGCTACTTCGAGCAGGTATGATTAGAGAGGTTAAGTATCCAAGATGGTTAGCCAATGTGGTTGTTGTTCAAAAGAAAATGGAAAGTGGAGGGTATGTGTCAATTTTACAGATTTAAACAAGGCATGTCCCAAGGATCCTTTCCCATTACCCCACATTGACTCCATGGTGGATGCTACCGCGGGCCATGAGTTGTTAACTTTTATGGATGCTTCATCTGGATTTCAACAAATTCAGATGGAACCATCCGATCAAGAGGATACAGCCTTTATGACCCCAACTGGTATATACTGTTATATTGCTATGCCATTTGGATTAAGGAATGCAGGTGCTACTTACCAAAGGCTTGTCAATATGATGTTCAAAGAAAAAATTGGATACACTATGGAAGTCTATATTGATGACATGGTGGTTAAGTCCAAAAGAGCTGAGGATCACCTTAAAGACTTGGAGGAAGCATTCAATATCCTTGATAAATTTAATATGAAACTAAATCCTTCTAAGTGTCATTTTGGTGTAAAGGCAGGTAAATTCTTAGGATATATGGTAACAAAGAGGGGCATTGAAGCAAGTCCAGAGCAATATAAGGCTATCGTGAATATCAAATCTCCTGCCAATGCTAAGGATGTGCAAAGGTTGACTGGCAGGATCGCAGCCTTGAACAGATTCATATCCAAATCCTCAGAAAAGTGTAAGGAGTTCTATGACATCCTGAGGAAAAACAAGAAATTTGAATGGACTGAGAAGCATGAAAGTGCCCTTAAAGCTCTTAAAGATTACCTATCCTCAGCCCCAGCTTTAATGAAACCAGAAAAGGGAGATGTGTTATCCTTATATTTGGCGGTATCCTCAAAAGCAGTAAGTGCGGTCCTTGTTAAGGATCACCAAGGTACACAACATCCTGTTTATTATGTAAGTAAGAGCTTACTTGATGCTGAATCCAGGTATTCACATTTAGAAAAACTTATCCTTGCATTAATTATGGCATCTACTAAATTAAGACATTATTTTGAGACCCATGCCATTATTGTTAAAACTAATTTCCCAATTAAGAATGTTCACAGGAAACCTGAAATGTCAGGAAGGAGGGCTAAGTGGGCAGTGAAGTTGAGTGCATATGATATAACATATGAGCCTAGGACAGCCATTAAATCCCAAGCATTAGCTGACTTTGTGGCAGATTTCAGTAGTGATTTGCAAAAGGAAGCTGAACTAGAAGTCCAACAGCTTGAAGAAACCAAGGATCCTTGGATACTGTTTACTGATGGATCCTCCAATGTGAATGGAACAGGGCTTGGGATACTACTAAAATCGCCACAGGGGGACATAATACCCCACTCCATAGCTTGTGAATTTTTAAACTACCAATAATGAGGCTGAATATGAAGCCTTGATAGTTGGTTTGCAAATTGCAAAGCATATGAGTATCAGGTACCTTGAGGTACATGTAGATTCTCTATTGATCACTAATCACTTTAATGGATCCTATGCTGTTAAAGGTGAAAAGCTAATCAAATATTTGGAGATAGTCAAAGAATTGGCACTCTCTTTTGTATCCTTTAGTTTGACACAGGTACCAAGGGAAGAGAATGCAGACGCTGATGCATTAGCCAATCTAGGATCATCTTTGAAGATTCCTGAGGATATTGAGATCCCTATTATCTATATCCTGACTCCTGCTATCAAGGATCATGTAACTATGGAGATAGGAGAAGATTCTGCAATTATCCCTAGTGATGATACCCAATCCCATTCAGGATCATGGATACTTCCAATCATGAGATACATACAACATGGAAAAATCTCTACAGGAGAAAACCCAAGGGCTTTTAAAATTAAGGTATCTCAATTTACAATATTAAATAATATGTTGTATAAACGATCTCTTACAGGACCATATTTGAGATGCATTGAGGATCCTGAAATTCAAGAAGTCCTAAAGGATTTCCATGAAGGAGATTGTGGAAACCACACTGGGGGCAGGGCATTATTCTCAAGGATCCTGAGAACAGGATACTATTGGCCCACTATGAAGAAGGACGCTGTGGAATATGCCAAGAAGTGTGATCCTTGTCAGAGGCATAGTAATATCCTTCACCAACCAGCAGAGCTCTTGCATCATATATGCTCTTCTTGGCCATTCATGATATGGGGAATGGATATAGTTGGAAAGCTTCCAAAGGCACCAGGTGGAAAAGTATTCATGCTTGCTATGACTGATTACTTTTCTAAGTGGATAGAGGTTGAAGCCTTTGCTCAAGTCAGAGAAAAGGAAGTTATATCCTTTATTAAAAGGAATATTATTACTAGATTTGGCATCCCTTCTGAAATTATTTGTGATAATGGATCCCAATTTATTGGGAATAGAACCACTAACTTTTGTGACAGTTGGGGAATTAAGATGATAACATCAACACCAGTCCATCCACAAGCTAATGGTCAGGCAGAATCATCCAACAAGATCATCATCAACAACTTGAAGAAGAAGCTTGGATCCAAGAAAGGAAAATGGGCAGAAGAACTACCTTATGTGCTGTGGGCTGATAGAACAACTCCCAAGAATGCTACAGGCCAAACTCCATTTTCTTTGGTATTTGGGGCAGAGTCAGTGATCCCTACAGAGATGGTGGTTCCAACTGCAAGAACAAGCGTTCGTGATCCTGAAGAAAATGCCGAAAACTTGATTCAAGACTTGGATACTATAGAAGAAATCAGGGATTTAGCAAGGATAAGGATGGCCAGTTATCAACAAAGGATGGCTGGAGCTTATAACAAAAATGTCAGGCTCAGGAATTTCAAGTTGGGGATATGGTATTAAGGAAAGCATTTCAAAACACCACCAATCCTGCTGATGGAAAGCTAGCACCAAAGTGGGAAGGACCCTATTTGATTGAAGCTGAAGCAGGAAAGGGGGCATATCGATTGCTAACAATGGAGGGTGATTTGCTACCTAGAGCTTGGAATGCTGTCCATTTGAAGAAATATTTCATGTGATCATGATCCATGATCCTTACCAGACAAGTATCCTTGAAGGATCCCCGCTGATAGATGATCCTCTTTCTGGTAACATTCCAATCTTAAACTATTTCATTCTTTTTATTCTTATGAGGATAAGGATCCCGCGTCCTTTACCCTCCTTTTACTTGATTTCTGAGTTTTGAAGGTTCAGGCATCCTTAACTAAGCATTGAGTATCCACAGAAGTATCCAGTTATCTTTTGGGCTAGTCCCCAGTCTGGGCCTGTCCCCAGTTTCGCCAGTAGCGCATGATGATCCTGGTATAGTTCATGGCAATGGGACCAGTACCCGCTTTAGGGGCTGACAATTTCGTTGTACTGGCTATATTCAGGATCCTACGTATAATGGTAGATGTACCATACATCCGTTCCTAAGGTTTCTAACGTTTTCACGTTAGCTAAGGTTTTGCCATTTTCATGTCACTAAGTTTGGATAGTCGCCAGTAAGGGCCATACTCCAGTTTACATACGATCCTTTGGGCTTGTCCCCAGTTATCCTTTGGGCTTGTCCCCAGTTATCCTTTGGGCTTGTCCCCAGTTATCCTTTGGACTTGTCCCCAGTTATCCTTTGGGCTTGTCCCCAGTCACTAACATTCATCTTATGATAGCTCAATTCCAAGCAATATCCTATTTCAGGTTTATGAAGATAAATGGCCAAAGATTCTCGACCCTTACTTTCAACTAAGGTTTGTATCTTGGGTTATCCTAATTTTAAGTGTTGAAGGATAGGATCCTAACTTGGGTTCTCAGGTATGATCCTAAACTGTTTGATTTTATTCATTATGTGTTTGAGTGACACTTATCCTTTGACAACTGGAATTATGATCCTTAAATTATTTTTAGGTGATTCTTGATCATATCTTTAATTCTTAAGGGATATTTTTTTAAATTTTTCTTTACTTGATAAGTTTAAACGGCATGGACATCACAATAAAGTGAAAAATAAAATAACAATAAGGATAACAACACAGGATATAGCCAAAAAGTTAAAGTCATTTTATTCACAAAAGTTTAAACCCTTTTAAGGTTGTCAAAATTGCCAACCCACGTTTCTACCAGCAAAACGTGGCCCGTCCACATGGGTTGGCAAAGGGTGTCCACTGTTTGTAGGTCTAACGAATGCAGGAAATTAAAGACGGCAGGATCACAATGGCTTCATCCCCCAAACAGAGGATCCCTCCACCATTTGTAATCCTACCTATTGTTCAAAGGATCATCCATGATCCTCAACCCTAATTACTATTGTTCAAATACAGACCAACCATTGTTTACCAAAACACCATCAAAACAAAAAACTATAACCAAACTAAAAAATGGGCTCCGGCTACGTCTAGAAATGTCCATCATCGCCCATTGTTGCAGCCTACACCTTCGCTACACTCCCATCTCCAGCTCCACTAGCTTCACCACCATGATCCTTGCCACTGCCTCCAGCCTCAATTGCCAGGACCTCCTCAGCCTCATCCTCGTCATCCAGATCAGCCAGCCTTGCCTTCAAGCCTTCCACGTCCCAGTTGCTCCTGTCAAAGGCAGGATCCTGAGCTTCTTGAGCCATTTGTAGCTTAGTCTTGTACATGGCTATGGCGGCGGAGACTTTGGCGTCCTCTATGATCTCTTGCTTTTCATAATCAAAATTGATTAGAATCTTGGCCGTTTCATTTTTGGCATTTTTGAGATCCTTTTGGAGGTCAGCAATCTGGAGATCTTTAAGCAATGCGACTTGTTGGAGGTCAGCAATCTTCTTGTCCTGCTCCTCGACATGCCCAACATAATCTTCAATCTCAGCAAATTTCTGCAAAGAAGAAAAAGAACAGTTTAGGAACAAGTGATCCTCAAATAGGCTGGATACCTAAAGCAGGGATAAGGATCCTTACCTCGTTGAAGTACTCAAGGAACTGGTGGCGGATCAAAGGTAGACCTTGCAGATCCTCAGCTTCGGAGGCTTTTCTTTTCTTGCCACCCCTTCCTTTAGCGTGTGCCTTGGGAATAGAAGCAGTTGGGCTAGCAGGAAGCTTCTTCTTGGAGGATCGTACGGTGTCAAGCTCAGTGACACTAAATTTGGAGGCAGATCTTGATGATTTTCCAGCGCCTACACACCCAAAACAGATAAGTGTCCTTATTCTATTCATATATAACTATTTATTTAAACATTTGAATATAAAAAGAACAGGATACTTACTTGACATGGTGACAGAGCCTGAGGATACCTCTTGTGAGTCCTGGGTGATTGTCTTGAATGTTCTGGTTTCAAGATCAAGCTTTCTAAAGGCACCAAGTCTCCCCTTGGTGGCAGCTGAAGGAATAATGTGCGAGAATGTGATAGCTGCACAAAAAGAAGCAAAAGCATATTAGTAAGCATTATCAGAATGAGCTTACTTAGTGATCCTTCTAAGGATCCTCCTATCCTACCATGAGTGCTCCATTTTTTCGGTAAATCCTTTCCATCCGGGATAGAGTCCCTTCTGACGAAGAAGAACCGCCATTTCCAGTTGATATCGTTTTTAGTAGCTCTAAAAATGGGATGTTATTTTCCGGGTTTACGCTTGAATATATATCGGTGGAATCCAAATGTGGTAAGGTCATACATCTCGGCTAATTCTGACATTCCCAAGTCAATTCCTTCTTGCTCAATGATCCTTTCAAGGGTATACAAGACCCTCCAGATCATTGGCATGGCTTGAATATAGGAGATGCCGATGAGGGAGAAAAAGGATTGGGTAAAGTCTGGGAAGGGATACGAATATCCTATTGTGAAGGGTGTGACTGGGAAGGCTACCCAAGTTTCAGAGACATAATCGGTTAAAACGGTGGGAACAAATGGTTTGAAAACAGTATTTGCTGGAAAACAGTGGCGAATTCTATCTATTTGTGGATCAGAGAAACAACATATTTCTTTCACCGAATCTTCCAGGATACCCTGGCTCTTGAGAGGACTTTCCTTCTTATGATCCTTGGCTGGTGAGGATTTTAGCATCATCTAGATTTGAAGAAGGTAAAGAAAGATGAACGGAGAAAGAAAACGTAAAGAAGGAAGAAAAGAGTTACCTGCTTGATCGTCAGAGGATAATTTAAAGGGAGTTCTCTTGAATTTGAATGCTAATCGATCCCTATCTCTAACTCTTATTTATAATGATGATTTTACAGGATAATCACCTTACTGAAGTCATGATCATCACGGCTAGTCCGCTTATAACGGCTAGTTATCCGTTAGTTTGCTACGGATAAGATTGACAAAATATAACTCATTTATTTGCATATTTACTCCTTATATTTTGGGGGCAATTGTTAGTGGTGGATTTCTAAATGACCAGTGATCCTTATTTGCTGTTGGATCCAGTGATCCTCAGAAATGTTGCAGGATCAGGATCAGGATCAGGATCATGGATAATTATAAGGATCCCAATACTAACGATTGTCTATTTTGAATTCGTAAATGTTTTGCAGGAATATCAACTTGGACTGAGTCTTGGCGACATTCCTGGAGAATATTCTTATTGTATTCCGCACGTGCTTGGCCAGAAATGGACGTTGTGGAGTCGTGGAGGACTTACACCATTTGCGGATAGTTTGTTATTTAGATTTTTGCTAGACTTAAATGGGGTAGCGAGCTAATTAGACAACACTTTTTGCTATTTTTGGCTACACACACTCTTGCAACCGCTCACACCAGCTCTCGTTCATTCACTTAGCAAATTCGTACACTTTTTACACCTTACACTATAGTGATCCTTGTACTTAGCTCGCTATCATCCGAAGTTGTAACAGATTGTTTGTTTAATTTGAGTTGGTGATCGGTAGTTTCCATCACCCGGGGTTTTTTGTGCCGGAGATCAACTCTTGATCAAGGGATTTTTCCCAGTATAAACCTTGTGTCGCTTGTTATTTATTTTTCATAGTGATCCTTATTGCTATAAACCAATTCAAGCATCATACCCCGTAACAGAGAGTTTGGTTACATTATCCTCGTCTGATTTTTTGACCAAAACACTCATAATGACGGTCTTGTAATTACATTGTTTATTTCTAACCACTTTGTTCGCAGGATCCTTATAGATGGAGGAAGCTCTGTGAACATCATTCAGCTGGATGTTCTCAAGAAAATGAGTATCCCAGAGTCTGATATTATCCCAAGATCCTCAGTACTTGTGGGATTCAGTGGGGAAACAAAGAATACATTGGGGGACATCAAACTCCCAATCTATATTGAAGGATGGCATTCTTATCAAAAGTTTTGTGTTATTGATTGCTTATCGTGTTGCAATGTTATCCTTGGCAGGCCATGGATACATGATATGAAGGCAGTCCCATCCACCTATCATCAGTGTGCAAAGCTTCCAAGTCAATGGGGAGTGGTGAAAATTGAGAGTGATCAACAGGAGGCTAAGAATTGCTATACCTCATCAATGAAACTAGCCTCAAGACCAAGGGAGCAATAGCAATTGAAGTATCCTTCAAGAGATGTCTTGGAGGCAAGAGAACAGGATTTGAAAGAAATCCTCATGGATCCTGATGATCCTGAATCCAAGATCTTCATAGGGTCAGGGATCCTTAGCGATATTGAACGGGAGCTAGTATCCTTTCTCAAAAGAAGGAAAACAACCTTTGCCTGGAAACATGAAGACATGACAGGTATATCTAAAGATATAATTACTCACAAACTTGGCATTGACAGGTCATTCAAGCCGATTCATCAAAAGAGGAGGAAGTTTGCACCTGAAAGAAATGCTATTATCCAGGAAGAGGTAGATAAGCTACTACGAGCAGGTATGATTAGAGAGGTTAAGTATCCAAGATGGTTAGCCAATGTGGTTGTTGTTCAAAAGAAAAATGGAAAGTGGAGGGTATGTGTCGATTTTACAGATTTAAACAAGGCATGTCCCAAGGATCCTTTCCCATTACCCCACATTGACTCCATGGTGGATGCTACCGCGGGTCATGAGTTGTTAACTTTTATGGATGCTTCATCTGGATTTCAACAAATTCAGATGGAACCATCCGATCAAGAGGATACAGCCTTTATGACCCCAACTGGTATATACTGTTTTATTGCTATGCCATTTGGATTAAGGAATGCAGGTGCTACTTATCAAAGGCTAGTCAATATGATGTTCAAGGAGCAAATTGGACACACTATGGAAGTCTATATTGATGACATGGTGGTTAAGTCCAAGAAAGCTGAGGATCATCTTAAACACTTGGAGGAAGCATTCAATATCCTTGGTGTAAAGGCAGGTAAATTCTTAGGATATATGGTGACAAAGAGGGGCATTGAAACAAGTCCAAAGCAAATTAAGGCTATTGTGAATATCAAATCTCCTGCCAATGCTAAGGATGTGTAAAGGTTGACTGGCAGGATCGCAGCCTTGAACAGATTCATATCCAAATCCTCAGAAAAGTGCAAGGAGTTCTATGACATCCTGAGGAAGAACAAGAAATTTGAATGGACAGAGAAGCATGAAAGTGCCCTTAAAGCTCTTAAGGATTACCTATCCTCAGCCCCAGCCTTGATGAAACCAGAAAAGGGAGATGTGTTATCCTTATACTTAGCGGTATCCTCAAAAGCAGTAAGTGCGGTCCTTGTTAAGGATCACCAAGGTACACAACATCCTGTTTATTATGTAAGTAAGAGCTTATTTGATGCTGAATCCAGGTATTCACATTCAGAAAAACTTATCCTTGCATTAATTAGGGCATCTACTAAATTAAGACATTATTTTGAGACTCATGCCATTATTGTTAAAACTAATTTCCCAATTAAGAATGTTCTCAGGAAACCTGAAATGTCAGGAAGGATGGCTAAGTGGGCAGTGAAGTTGAGTGCATATGATATAAGATATGAACCAAGGACTGCCATCAAATCCCAAGCCTTAGCTGACTTTGTGGCAGATTTTAGTAGTGATTTTGCAAAAGGAGGCTGAACTAGAAGTCCAACAGCTTGAAGAAACCAAGGATCCTTGGACACTGTTCACTGATGGATCCTCCAATGTAAATGGAACAGGGCTTGGAATACTACTAAAATCTCCACAGGGGGACATAATACCCCACTCCATAGCTTGTGAATTTCAAACTACCAACAATGAGGCTGAATATGAAGCCTTGATAGCTGGTTTGCAAATTGCAAAGCATATGAGGATCAGGTATCTTGAGGTACATGTAGATTCTTTATTGATCACTAATCACTTTAATGGATCCTATGCTGTTAAAGGTGAAAAGCTAATCAAATATTTGGAGATAGTCAAAGAATTGGCACTCTCTTTTGTATCCTTTAGTTTGACACAGGTACCAAGGGAAGAGAATGCAGAAGCTGATGCATTAGCCAATCTAGGATCATCTTTGAAGATTCCTAAGGATATCAAGATCCCTATTATCCATATCCTGACCCCTGCTATCAAGGATCATGTAGCTATGGAGATAGGAGAAGATTCTGCAATCATCCCTAGTGATGATACCCAATCTCATTCAGGATCATGGATACTCCCAATCATGAGATACATACAACATGGAGAAATTCCTACAGGAGAAAACCCAAGGGCTTTCAAAATTAAGGTATCTCAATTTACAATATTAAATAATATGTTGTATAAACGATCTCTTGCAGGACCATATTTAAGATGCATTGAGGATCCTGAAATTCAAGAAGTCCTAAAGGATTTCCATGAAGGAGATTGTGGAAACCACACTGGGGGCAGGGCATTATTCTCAAGGATCCTGAGGACAGGATACTATTGGCCCACTATGAAGAAGGATGCTGTGGAGTATGCCAAGAAGTGTGATCCTTGTCATAGGCATAGTAATATCCTTCACCAACCAGCAGAGCTCTTGCATCTTATATCCTCTTCTTGGCCATTCATGAGATGGGGAATGGATATAGTTGGAAAGCTTCCTAAGGCACCTGGTGGAAAAGTATTCATGCTTGCTATGACTGATTACTTCTCTAAGTGGATAGAGGCTAAAGCCTTTGCTCAAGTCAGAGAAACGGAAGTTATATCCTTTATTAAAAGATACATTATTACTAGATTTGGTATCCCTTCTGAGATTATTTGTGATAATGGATCCCAATTTATTGGGAATAGAACCACTAACTTTTGTGACAGTTGGGGGATTAAGATGATAACATCAACACCAGTCTATCCACAAGCTAATGGTCAGGCAGAGTCATCCAACAAGATCATCATCAACAATTTGAAGAAGAAGCTTGGATCCAAGAAAGGAAAATGGGCAGAAGAACTACCTTATGTGCTTTGGGCTGATAGGACAACTCCCAAGATTGCTACAGGCCAAACTCCATTTTCTTTGATATTTGGGGCAGAATCAGTGATCCCTACAGAGATGGTGGTTCCAACTGCAAGAACAAGCATTCGTGATCCTGAAGAAAATGCTGAAAACTTGATTCAAGACTTGGATACTATAGAAGAAATCAGGGATCTAGCAAGGATAAGGATGGCCAGTTATCAACAAAGGATGGCTGGAGCTTATAACAAAAATGTCAGGCTCATGAAATTCCAAGTTGGGGATATGGTATTAAGGAAAGCATTTCAAAACACCACCAATCCTGCTGATGGAAAGCTAGCACCAAAGTGGGAAGGCCCCTATTTGATTGAAGCTGAAGCAGGAAAGGGGGCATATCGATTGCTAACAATGGAAGGTGATTTGCTACCAAGAGCTTGGAATGCTGTCCATTTGAAGAAATATTTCATGTGATCATGATCTGTGATCCTTACCAGACAAGTATCCTTGAAGGACCCCTACTGACAGATGATCCTCTTTCTGGTAACATTCCAATCTCAAACTATTTCATTCTTTTTATTCCCTTACAAGGATAAGGATCCTGCGTGCTTTATCCTCCTTTTACTTGATTCTGAGTTTTGAAGGTTCAGGTATCCTTAACTAAGGATTGAGTATCCACAGAAGTATCCGGTTATTTGGGCTTGACCCCAGTTATTTGGGCTTGACCCCAGTTATTTGGGCTAGTCCCCAGTTTGGGCCTATCCCTAGTTTCGCCAGTAGCGCACGATGATCCTGGTATAGTTCATGGCAATGGGACCAGTACCCGCTTTAGGGGCTGACAATTTCATTGTACTGGCTATATTCAGGATCCTACGTATAATGGTAGACGTACCATACGTCCGTTCCTAAGGTTTCTAACGTTTTCACGTTAGCTAAGGTTTTGGCATTTTCATGTCACTAAGTTTGGATAGTCGCCAGTGAGGGCCATACTCCAGTTTACATACGATCCTTTGGGCTTGTCCCCAGTTATCCTTTGGGCTTGTCCCCAGTTATCCTTTGGCCTTGTCCCCAGTTATCCTTTGGGCTTGTCCCCAGTTATCCTTTGGGCTTGTCCCCAGTATATTGGGCTTGTCCCCAGAATTGTTGGGCTTGTCCCCAGTTACTAACATTCATCTTATATTGGCTCAGTCCCAAGTAATATCTTATTTCAGGTTTGTGAAGATAAATGACCAAGGATTCTTGATCCTTACTTTCAATTAAGGTTTGTATCTTGGGTTATCCTAATTTAAGTGTTAAAGGATAGGATCCTAACTTGGATTCTCAGGTATGATCCTTAACTGTTTTGATTTTATTCATTATGTATTTAAGTGACACTTATCCTTTGACAACTGAACTTATGATCCTTAAACTATTTTTTATGTGATCCTTGATCATATCCTTAACTCTTAAGGGTTATTTTTTTAAAATTTTTTCCTTACTTGATAAGTTTAAACAACATGAACATCACAATAGATTGAAAAATAAAATAACAATAAGGATATCAACACAGGATATAGCCAAAAAGTTAAAGTCATTTTATTCACAAAAGCTTAAACCCTTTTAAGGTTGTCAAAATTGCCAACCCACGTTTCTACCAGCAAAACGTGGCCCGTCCACATGGGTTGGCAAAGGGTGTCCATTGTTCATAGGTCTAACAAGTGCAGGAAATTAAAGACGGCAGGATCACAATGGCTTCATCCCCCAAACAGAGGATCCCTCCACCATTTGTAATCCTACCTATTGTTCAAAGGATCATACATGACCAAACTAAAAAATGGGCTCCGGCTACGTCTAGAAATGTCCTTCATCGCCCATTCAAGCAGCCTACACCTTCGCTGCATCATCATCCCCTCCTGCTCCAGTATCCTTTGCATGACCCTTGCCACTACCACTAGCCTCAATTGCTAGAACCTCATCAGCCTCATCCTCATCCTCCAATTCAGCCAGCCTAGCCTTCCAGCCATCCACATCCCAGCTGCTCCTATCAAAGGCAGGATCCTGAGCTTCTTGAGCCATCTGTAGCTTGGTCTTGTACATCGCTATGGCAGCAGAGACTTTAGCATCCTGGGTGATGTCATGCTTCTCGTAATCAGCATTGATCAGAACCTTGGCCGTTTCAGCTTTGGCATTTTGGAGGTCCTTTTGGAGGTCAGCAATCTTCTTGTCCTGCTCCTCGACATGCCCAACGTAGTCTTCAATCTCAGCAAATTTCTGCAAAGAAGATAAAGAACAGTTCAAGAACAGGTGATCCTCAAAGAAGCTGGATACCTAAAGCAGGGACAAGGATCCTTACATCGTTGAAGTATTCAAGGAACTGGTGGCGGATCAGGGGTAGACCTTGCAGATCCTCAGCTTCATAGGCTTTTCTTTTCTTGCCACCCCTTCCTTTAACGGGTGCCTTGGGGATCGAAGCAGTTGGGCTGGCAGGAAGCTTCTTCTTGGAGGATCGTACGGTGTCAAGCTCAGTGACACTAAATTTGGAAGCAGATCTTGATGACTTTCCAGCGCCTACACACCCAAAACAGATAAGTGTCCTTATTCTATTCATATATAACTATTTATTTAAACATTTGAATATAAAAATAACAGGATACTTACTTGACATGGTGACAGAGCATGAGGATACCTCTTGAGAATCCTGGGTGTTTGTTTTGAATGATCTCGTGGCAGGATCAAGTTTTCTAAAAGCAGCAAGTCTCCCATTGGTGGCAGCTGAAGGAATAATATGCGAGAATGTGATAGCTGTACAAAAGAAACAAAAGCATATTAGTAATCATTATCAGAAATGAGCTTACTTAGTGATCCTTCTAAGGATCCTCCTATCCTACCATGGGTGCTCCATTTCCTTGGCAGATCCTTTCCATCCGGGATAGAATCCCTTCTGACGAAGAAGAACCGTCGTTTCCAGTTGGTATCATTTTTAGTAGCTTTAAATATGGGATGTTCTTCTCCGGGTTTACGCTTGAATAGATATCGGTGGGATCCAAATGTGGTAAGGTCATACATCTCGGCTTATTCTGACATTCCCAAGGCAATTCCTTCTTGCTCAATGATCCTTTCAAGGGTATACAAGACCCTCCAGATCATTGGCATAGCTTGAATATAGGAGATGCCGGTGAGGGAGAAAAAGGATTGGGTGAATTCAGGAAAGGGATACGAATATCCTATTGTGAAAGGTGTAACTGGGAAGGCTACCCAAGTTTCAGAAACATAATCGCTTAAAACGGTGGGATCAAATGGTTTGAAAATGGTGTTCGCCGGGAAACAGTAGAGAATTTTATCAATTTGTGGATCGGTGAAACAACAGCGTTCTTTTGCGGAATCTTTGATGATCCCCTGGCTCTTGAGAGGACTTTCCTTCTTATGATCCTTGGCTGGTGAGGATCTCAGCATCATCTTGATTTGAAGAAGGTGAAGAAAGATGAACAGAGGAAGAAAACGTAAAGGAAGAAAAGGAAAAGAGTTACCTGCTTGATCGTCGGATGAGAATTTAAAGGGAGTTCTCTTGAACTTAAATGTGAAATGATCCCTATCTCTAACTCCTATTTATAATGATGATTCTGCAGGATAGTCATCTCACTGACGTCATGTTCGTAACGGCTAGTCCGACTCCAACGGCTAGTTATCTGATTAATTCGTTACGGATAAGAACAAAATATAACTCATTTATTCACATAATTACTGCTTATATTTTGGGGGCTATTGTTAGGGGTAGATTTCTAAATGATCAGTGATCCTTATTTACTGTTGGGTTTAGTGATCCTCAATTCTGTCTGAAGTAGTGATCCTCAGAAGTGTTGCAGGATCAGGATCATGGATCACTATAAGGATCCTTGTACTAACGATTGTCTACTTTGAATTCGTAATTGTTTTGCAGGAGTATCAACTTGGACTTGGTCTTGGCGATATTCCTGGAGAATATTCTAAGTCTATTCCGCACGTGCTTGGCCAGAAATGGACGTTATGGAGTCGTGGAGGACTTGCACCATTTGCGGAATGTTAGTTAGAGTAGATATTTTCTATTTTTAAAGGGGTAGCGAGCTAGTTAAAAAACACTTGGTTATTTTTGGCTACACACACATTCATACAACCGCTCTCATCAGCTCTCGCTAACACATTTGGCGATTACACACATTTTCTACACAATACACTATAGTGATCCTTGTACTTAGCTCGCTATCATCCGAAGTTGTAATACATTTCTTGTTTAATTTGAGTTGGTGATCGGTAGTTTCCATCACCCGAGGTTTTTTATGCCGGAGATCATTCATTGATCAAGGGCTTTTTCCTCGTACAAATCTTCGTGTCACTTGTTCATTACACTTCATAGTGATCCTTATTGTTGTTCATCAATTCAAGCATCATACCTCACAACAGAAAGTTTGGTTACATTGTCATTGCTTGATTTTTGACCAAAACATATAACACAAAACTTTTGATAAGAATGCAATCCTTCAATATAGATTGGGAGTTTGATGTCCCCCAATGTATTCTTAGTTTCTCCACTGAATCCCACAAGTACTGAGGATCTTGGGATAATATCAGACTCTGGGATATTCATCTTCTTGAGAACATCAAGCTGAATGATGTTCACAGAGCTTCCTCCATCTATAAGGATCCTGCGAACAAAGTGGTTAGAAATAAATAATATAATTACAAGACCATCATGATGAGGATCCTAGACGTCAACACGATCATCCTCATCAAAGGTTATGACTTTATCCTGGGTGACAACGGAGGTCCGGACGGGTCTGTCTCCATTATCCATCTTGGTTTCCTTAGCATGTCTTTTTGCTGCTGAAAAGGAGGTACCACAGATATCTGATCCACCGGATATGAAATTTATGACTTGTGCATCTGTTGGAGGAGCAGGAGCCCTTTCTGGGATCCTTTCAGGATCCTGGATCCTTGATTTCTTTCGTCCCAAGAGTTCCTTCAAATGCCCCTTGCTCAACAAGTAACCAATTTCCTTTCTCAGTGCAATACACTCTTCAGTGAGATGCCCAAAATCCTCATGATATGCACACCACTTGGACTTATCCTTTGTAGCAGCTGGTTTATCACTCTTCCTTGGCCACCTAGCTTTTTCACCTAGATTCTGCATTGCAAGGATTAGTTCATTGTTATCAACAGAAAAACAGTATTCAGAAATAGGAGGATAATCCTCATCATCCTCTTCTTGTTCCACTGCATGCACATTCTGGTTATCAGATCTGATGTAGGACTTGGATTTGTTGGTCCTGAAGTAGGATCCTTGTTTATCCTGTTTTGAGGATCCTGTCACTCTATCCTGGATCCTTTTGTCATCCTCTAGGCGGATGAACCTAAGGGCCCTGGTTCTTACTTCATCAAGATTCCTGCAAGGTGTCATAACAAGATCATCATAGAATAATGAATCCCTAAGCAATCCCATTTTAAAGGCTTCTACAGCCGTAGCAATATCCAAATTAGGAATATCTAAGGATTCTTTACTAAACTTAGTGATATAATCTCTAAGTGATTCATTTTGGCCTTGTGTTACCCTATATAGATCACTAGTTAATCGTTCAAACGTTCTACTACAAGAGAATTGACTATTGAACAAATTAACTAGATTAGCAAATGAAGTAATAGAGTAAGGGGGAAGACTTGCAGCCATTTAAGAGCAGATCCTATGAGTGTGGATCCAAATCCCTTGCATAGACATGCTTCTTTTAACCTTTCAGGAATTGGATTGATCTCCATCCTCTCCCTGTACTGAGCTACATGTTCCTCTGGATCCGTTGAACCATCATACAGCTTCATAGATGGTATCTGGAATCTTTTAGGTATCTCAGCATCACACAAGGGTGGTGCAAAACGAGATATCCTATAGCTACCATCTGCAATTTCAGGAATGGGTTTAACCACTCCCGGTACACTGGATATCATATCCTTAAGCTTCTGTAGCTCTCTAGCCATAGCCTGATTAATACCTGTATCCTGCATTAAGCCATGGTTATTGTTATATGAATTATTAAAAATGTTACCTCCCACAGGATTCGTGTTTGGAATTGCGGATGTGAATCCATATTGTCGAGACTCTGGTATGATTGAAGGACCAGAGGGAGCAATGGTCTGCATTGGTATGAAGTCTCCTTGATGAACGTCCGAGCTCTGAGGCTGCATACTTCTCAAGAATCCTTGATCCTGAAGGACGTTGGATCCTTGAAGTTGAGATGATCTTTGAACCTGAAAGGATCCTGGGATCAGAGAGGATCCTGGGACCAGGGAGGATCCTTGGATCTGGGAGGATCCTTGGACCTGGGAAGATCCTTGGACCTGGGAGGATCCTTGGACCTGGGAGGATCCTTGGACCTGGGAGGATCCCTGTACTGCATGCATTCCCAAATATCCTCCTGACGTGAAGTATCCCTGATGCTGAGAAGAGGATCCTTGAGGCTGGAAGTGAGAACCAAACGCCTGACCCATAGTTTCTGTTCCATAACGCCTTCCTGGTAATTCACCCAAGTATTGCACGTCCAAAACCGCTGAGTGTTGGGAAGTTATGACTGGAGTGTCAAAGTTTAGCGATCTTGGCATCAGAGGGGAGTGATCCTCCACTGATTTCTTCTGTTTTTTGATCTCATCGATCTCCCGGAGGATCCTTTCGTTGGTTTTGTCCTGCTCTTGTGCATGATTCCTCATCTGCAAAATCAGAGCATAAAGATCATTAGTAGTAGGATTAGTTGAAACAGAAGAAGTTGGTGGTTTTTGGAAAATGGGGGTTTGTTTCTTCGCAGCATTCTCAGCATTCTTCTGGGATCCAGAAGGTGGTGGAGGCAAGGGAGGAACGCCTTGTGAAGAACTAAATGAGGGCATCAAACTTGAAGTATTCTTCGCTGAGGAAGCCATCTGCTAGGTTGTAACGAATCGAAATGAGCACGAAAATACGAATCTTTCTAGGAATGAAGCACCAATTGCCCCACGATGGGCGCCAAACTGTTTTGGTCAAAAATCAAGCAATGATAATGCAACCAAACTTTCTGTTGTGAGGTATGATGCTTGAATTGATGAACAACAATAAGGATCACTCTGATTTATACGAGTGACACGAAGATTTATACGAGGAAAAAGCCCTTGATCAATGAATGATCTCCGGCATAAAAAACCTCGGGTGATGGAAACTACCGATCACCAACTCAAATTAAACAAGAAATGTATTACAACTTCGGATGATAGCGAGCTAAGTACAAGGATCACTATAGTGTATTGTGTAAAAAAATGTGTACTCGCCAAGTAAATTAACGAGAGCTGGTGAGAGCAGTTGTGAGAGTGTGTGTATAGCCAAAAATAGCCAAGTGTTTTCTAATTAGCTCATTACCCCTTTAAAAATGGAAAATATCTACACTAACTAACATTCCGCAAATGGTGCAAGTCCTCCACGACTCCATAACGTCCACTTTTGGCCAAGCACGTGCGGAATAAACATAGAATATGCTCCAGGAATATCGCCAAGACCAAGTCCAAGTTGATACTCCTGCAAAACAATTTCGAATTCAAAGTAGACAACCGTTAGTACAAGGATCCTTATGATGATCCATGATCCTGATCCTGAAATACTTCTGAGGATCACCAATTCAAACAGAAGTAAGGATCACTAAGCCCAACAACGATTGAGGATCACTGATCATTTAGAAATCCACCCCTAACAGCTACCATCTGCAATCTCAGGAATGGGTTTAACCACTCCTGGTACACTGGATATCATATCCTTAAGCTTTTGTAGTTCCCTAGCCATAGCTTGATTGATTCCTGTATCCTGCATGGAGCCATGGTTAGTGTTATAAGAATTATTAAAAGTATTACCTCCCAGAGGATTCACGTTTGGAATTCCAGATGTGAATCCATATTGATGGGATTCCGGTATGATCGAAGGACCAGATGAAGCAATGGTCTGCATTGGTATGAAGTCTCCTTGATGAACATCCGAACTTGGAGGCTGCATACTCCTTAAGGATCCTTGAGGCTGAGAGGAGGATCCTTGAACCATGGAGGATCCCTGAACCGAGTGCATTCCCAAATATCCTCCTGAGCTGACGAAGGATCCCTGATGCTGGACAGAGGCTCCGGAAGATTGAAGGTAAGATCCTGGAGCCTGAGTCATTGTTGTTGTTCCATAACGTCTTCCTGGTAATTCACCCAAGTATTGCACGTCCGGAGCTGCTGATTGCTGGGAAGTTATGACTGGAGTGTCGAAGTTCAGCGACCTGGGCATCAATGGGGAATGATCCTCCACCGATTTCTTCTGTTTCTTGATATCACCTATCTCCCTGAGGATCATTTTGTTGGATTTATCCTGCTCTTGCATACGATCCCTCATCTGTAAAATCAGATTAAAAAGATCATTAGTAGTAGGATTAGTGGAAACAGAAGAAGTTGGTGGTTTTTGGAAAATGGGGGTTTGTCTCTTCACAGCATTATCAGCATTCTTCTGGGATCCAGAAGGTGGTGGAGACAAAGGAGGAACGCCTTGTGAAGAACTAAATGAAGGCATTAAACTTGAAGTGTTCTTCGCTGAGGAAGTCATCTGCTTGGTTGTAACGAACCGAAATGACCACGAAAATACGAATCTTCTTAGGAATGAAGCACCAATTGCCCCACAGTGGGCGCCAAACTGTTTTGGTCAAAAATCAAGCAATGATAATGCAACCAAACTTTCTGTTGTGAGGTATGATGCTTGAATCAATGAACAATGAGAAGGATCACTCAGAAATGTAATGAACAAGTGACACAAAGATTTATACGAGGAAAAAGCCCTTGATTAATGAATGATCTCCGGCATAAAAAAACCTCGGGTGATGGAAACTACCGATCACCAACTCAGATTAAACAAGAAATGTATTACAACTTTGGTTGATAGCGAGCTAATTACAAGGATCACTATAGTGTAACGTGTAAAAAAGTGTGTAATCGCCAAGTGAATTGTCAAGAGCTGGTGAGAGCAGTTGCGAGTGTGTGTGTTAAGCTAAAAATAGCCAAGTGTTTTCTATTTAGCTCGCTATCCCTTTTAAAAATGGAAAATATCTAAGCTAACAAACATTCCGCAAATGGTGCAAGTTCTCCACGACCTCCATAACATCCATTTCAGCCATGCACGTGCGGAATAAATATGGAATATGCTCCAGGAATATCGCCAAGACCACGTCCAAGCTCGTACTCCTGCAAAACAACATTATATTCAAAGCAGACAATCATTAGTATTAGGATCCTTATGATGATCCATGATCCTGATCCTGTAATACTTCTGAGGATCACTAATTCAAACAGAAGTGAGGATCACTAAACCCAACAGTAAATGAGGATCACTGATCATTGGAAAATCCTCCCCTAACAAAATTGTCAGCCACTTTTACATGGACTGGTCCCGCCACCTTGAACTATTCCGGAATAACTTGCGCTCCAGGCGGGGTGTTTAAACCCAATTCGGAATAAAGGTGAATACCTTTAAACCTGTGAAGGGATCAGGATCCCTTATCCGTGAGAGAGGGGGCCAATCCTCTAATCTTCCGAAGTATCCTGAGTGTGTATCCTGGTGCTATATCCTGAAGCATATACTGCAAAACATCTTCAAACTAAGGTGGGTGTTAGCTTGGCTAACACCCCTCCGATACTTAAGTCAGTATTGGGTTTCAAAGAATAAATCAAATCAAACATATTTAAAAGAGATAGAATTCATACCATCCTGAGTTAGAAATTAAATTCTAAAATCACTTGAAATAAAGCTTAAGGTGTATAGCATTCCAAGATCTCGGTAACATATCCCCCTCTATATTCTTGAGTCGGTATGCTCCTTTTCCTGATTCTGATTCAACCTCATATGGTCCTTCCCATTTTGGAGCCAGCTTTCCATCAACAGGATTAGTAGTATTCTGAAAAGCCTTTCTTAACACCCAATCTCCAACTTTGAACCTTCTAGTCCTTATATTCTTGTTGTATGCTCTGGATATCCTTTGTTGATATGCTGCCATTCTTAGCCGTGCTGCATCTCTTGTCTCATCAATAGTATCCAGCTCCTGACATAGGACTTCAGGATTCTGCTCAGGATTCCTGAGGTTGGATCTTGCTGTAGGTATCACCATTTCCGTCGGGATCACCGCTTCTGCTCCAAACACTAAGGAAAATGGGGACCATTTACATTTTTTACCGTCGTTCTATCAGCCCACAAAACAAAGGGTAGCTCTTCTGCCCATCTTCCTTTCTTGGCCCCTAATCTCTTCTTCAAGTTTTTGACAATTATCTTGTTTGAGGATTCAGCTTGTCCATTTGCTTGAGGATGTACCGGGGTAGACGTAATCATTTTGATTCCCCAACTCTTGCAGAAGTCAGTAGTCCTTTTACTTATAAATTGAGATCCGTTGTCACAAATTATCCCAGCTGGTACTCCAAACCTAGTCAGGATATTCCTTTTTATGAAGGATACCACTTCCTGATCTCTAACTTGAACAAATGCTTCTGCTTCAACCCACTTAGAGAAATAATCCGTCATTGCCAACATGAAAACCTTTCCTCCTGGAGCCTTTGGAAGCTTTCCCACTATATCCATACCCCACTTCATAAACGGCCAAGGGGAAACAATAGGATACAGCGGTTCAGCAGGCTGATGTAATATGTTACTATGTCTTTGACATGCATCACATCTTCGAGCATATTCTGTGGCATCTTTCCTCATCGTCGGCCAATAATATCCTGTCCCTAATATTTTTGAGAATAAGGACCTGCCCCCAGTATGGTTGCCACAATCCCCTTCATGTATATCCTGAAGTACTTCTTTGGTTTCGGGATCCTCCAAGCACCTCAGATATGGTCCTGCAAGAGATTTCTTATACAAAACATCATTTATAATAGTGAATCGTGATACCTTTATTCTAAAGGCTTTAGGATTCTCATTCTTTGGGATGTGTCCTTCCTTGAGATATCTCATGATTGGAGCTGTCCAGGACTTCGGATCCTCCTCAGGATACTCCTCATCGGGATCCTGAATACTTATTACTTCCTTATCCTGAGGATTCGTCGCAGGATATAGGATATGTAATATTGGTATCCGGGTTCCTTCTGGTATCCTGACCGATGATCCCAGATTTGCCAAGGCATCAGCTTCAGCATTATCTTCTCTTGGTACCTGTTCAAGTGTAAAAATATCGAAATATCCTGCTAATTTTTTGAGAATTTCGAGATACTCGATTAACTTCTCTCCTTTAACTGCATAGGTTCCATTAAAATGATTAGTGATTAACAAGGAGTCAACTTATACTTGCAAATTCTTGATAATCATATTTTTAGCCAACTCTAATCCTGCAATTAAAGCCTCATATTCTGCCTCATTATTAGTAGCAGGAAATTCACACCTAATAGCTTGGGGTAATATGTCCCCCTGTGGCGATTTTAGTAGTATACCTAAACCTACACCTCTTACGTTAGATGCACCATCAGTATATAATGTCCAGCATTGTAAGTTTTCTCCTAGTTGTTGTACTTCTAAATCTACTTCATTTTGAATGTCACTTCTGAAATCAGCCACAAAGTCAGCTAAAGCCTGAGACTTTATGGCATTTCTAGGCTCATATACTAAGTTATAAGCACTCAATTTTACTGACCACTTGGCCATCCTACCTGACATCTCTGGTTTCCTAAGCACGTTTTTAACAGGATAATTGGTTTTAACATGAATCCTATGTGTCTCAAAATAATGTCTAAGTTTTGTTGATGCCATAACTAATGCTAATATCAACTTTTCTAAATGAGAATATCTAGTTTCAGCATCTAGTAAACTTTTACTAACATAATAGACAGGATATTGCTGACCTTCATGGTCCTTTATAAGAACGGCACTTACAGCATTCCCTGATACAACGAGGTATAGGGATAGTGGTTCACCATTTTCAGGCTTCATCAATAGAGGTGCAGTTGAGAGATATCTCTTCAAATCCTGCAAGGCTGCTTCATGCTTTGCTTCCCATTCGAAATTCTTATTCTTCTTGAGGATATCATAAAATTCCTTGCATTTTTCCGAGGATCTTGAAATAAATATGTTCAATGCTGCTACTCGGCCTGTCAACCGTTGAACATCCTTCATATTTGAAGGTGATTTGATATCCAAGATGGCTTTGATCTGCTCCGGGCTTGCCTCTATTCCTCTTTTGGTCACCATATATCCTAGAAACTTTCCTGCCCACACTCCGAAATGGCACTTAGCAGGATTCAGCTTCATGTTATACTGATCCAGGATATCAAATGCTCCCTTAATATCCTGGAGGTGATCCTCAGCCTTTTTAGATTTCACCACCATATCATCGATGTATACCTCCATTGTGTCCCCCAGCTTATCTTTAAACATCATGTTCACCAATCTCTAGTATGTTGCACCTGCATTTTTCAAACCGAAAGGCATAGCAGTATAGCAATAAATACCTGTTGGTGTCATGAAGGCAGTATCCTCCTGGTCCGAAGGCTCCATTTGAATCTGCTGAAATCCTGAGGATGCATCCATGAAGGTTAACATCTCATGCCCGGCAGTAGCATCCACCATTGCATCAATATGGGGAAGAGGAAATGGGTCTTTAGGACAAGCCTTGTTCAAGTCCGTGTAATCTACACAGACTCTCCATTTCCCATTTTTCTTCTGTACCACGACTACATTTGCCAGCCATCTTGGAAACTCGACTTATCTGATCATTTTGGACTTCAACAATCTTTCAACTTCCTCTTGTATGATTGTATTTCGTTCAGGAGCAAACTTCCTTCTTTTTTTGTTGAACAGGCTTGAACGACCTGTCAATTCCAAGCTTGTGAGTAATAACGTCTTTGGATATACCTGTCATATCCTCATGCTTCCATGCAAATGTTGACATCCTACAATTCAGGAGCAAACTTCCTTCTTTTTTTGTATGATTGTATTGGTTCCTACGAGCACCGAGATATCAGGATTATCCTGATCCAGGATAACTTTCTTCATATCCTGCTCTGAAGCCTCCACGATATCCTGGGCCCGCATCTTTAATTGCTATGCTGGATTAGGCTTAGTTGAGGATTTCATTGAGGATGAGTAGCATTCCTTTGCCTCCTGCTGATCACTATCAACTTTGACGACCCCCCAAGGGGTAGGGATCTTGATGCATTGGTGATAAGTCGATGGCACAGCCTTCATGTCTTGGATCCATGGCATGCCTAGTATGATGTTATAGCAGGATAGGGAGTCCATCACACAGAAGCGTTGTATCGAGTTGACCCCTTCAACATATACTGGTAACTTTATCTCTCCTACGGTATTCCTAGTTTCTCCACTGAAACCAACGAGCACAGTGGACTTCGAAGTAATGTCCATCGGAGATACATTCATCCTCTTCAATGTTTCCAGCTGAATTATGTTGACAGAGCTACCATTGTCCACCAATATCCTACGTACAAAATGGTTAGCAACATATAATGTTATTACGAAAGCATCATGGTGAGGATCCTGGACAGTATCCCTGTCATCACTATCGAAAGTGATCACTTTATCGGTTGTAAGGGTAGTCATCCTAGATGGTTTGTCTCCCCTTTCAGTCTTAGCTTCCTTTGCATGTCGCTTGGCCGCAGAATACGAAGTCCCACAAATATGGGATCCTCCTGAAATAAAGTTAATTATTTTGGCATCTGCTGGGGGTGATGTTGCCCGTTCAGAATCCTTCTCAGGATCCTGCCCTTTATTCTTCTTTCTTCCCAGCAAATCCTTCAGATACCCCTTGCTTAACAGGTAACTTATTTCTTTCCTTAGAGCAATGCAATCCTCGGTCACATGTCCGAAATCTTCATGGAAGGCACACCATTTGGATTTATCCTTCCAATCAGCTTTCTGCTGATTCTTTCGAGGCCACCTAGCTTTGTCTCCTAAACCCTGCATAGCATACATTAACTCAGGTATATTAACAGAAAAGCAGTATTCAGATAATTCAGGATATTCTTCAGGATCCTCGTCTTCAACAGCATTCACTTTCTTGTTTTCATTTCTACCATATGGCTTGGAGCGATATGGTTTATACGAGGATTCTGATTTCCTGTTGGTTGATTCGTAGGTTGAGGTAGAATTCATCCTCTCTTGCATCTTTTTGTCATCTTCCAAGCGGATATATCTCAAAGCTCTGTTACGAGCTTCGTCAAGATTCCTGCAGGGATTCATTACAAGATCCTGATAAAACTGAGAATCCTTTTGTAACCCCATCTTAAAAGCCTGCACAGCTGTTGCAACATCAAGATGTGGGATATCCAAGGATTCTCGACTAAACTTGTGCACATAATCCCTCAAGGATTCCTGAGGTCCTTGAGTTATCCTGTAAAGATCACTTGCTAGTTTCTCAAAACTCCGACTGCAAGAAAACTGACTATTAAACAAATTAACCAAATGAGCAAACGAAGTAATTGAGTGAGGAGGAACATTTAACAGCCATTTTAAGGCTGATCCTGTCAAGGTAGAACCGAAACCCTTGCATAAGCATGCTACCTTGAGTTCCGGAGGGATAGGGTTAATCTCCATTCTTTCTCTATACTGGGCAATATGCTCCTCAGGATCCGTAGTCCCATCATACAGTTTCATGTTGGGGGTCTGAAATCTTTTTGGGATTTCAGCATCACAGATAGGATATGCAAAGCGGGATATCCTGTGGTTGTCTTGAGATACTTCCGGAATTGGCTGGACCACTCCAGGTACACTTGATATCATGTTCTTCAATTTCTGAAGCTCCCTAGTAAATGTTGACGTCATACCTGCATCCTGCAAAGACCCATTGTTGTTAGTAGCAAGAATATTATTATTTGACACATTACCGGTCTGAGGATTCTGGCCATATCCTGAAGCATATCCTGAGCTCCTCACAGTTGACATCCTGACCGAGGAGGGTATCTCAGGGGTATGATTCTTAGAATGGCTTGGGACGATGTTCCCCCGGTTATCCTCAGTGTAAACTGCAGAACTGA
Source organism: Helianthus tuberosus (assembly GCA_030545235.1). Lineage (NCBI taxonomy): Eukaryota > Viridiplantae > Streptophyta > Magnoliopsida > Asterales > Asteraceae > Helianthus > Helianthus tuberosus. The sequence continues at coordinate 149,013,050 of CM060358.1, forward strand.
AGCTCAAAGACCTAGGCTGTATAGGGGTGACAGTTTCTTCAGCAGGTCTACTTGGGCCGGATTTCAAGAGTTGTATTTCTCTCATCAGCATCCGATTAGTTTCCTGCTGCTGCCTCATCTATTCCTGTACACTACCAAACAAATTCAGAATTTCATCATTAGATGCCAAAACAGGACCGGATCCCTGGGTACTGGGAGCGGGGATAACATCCCGAGCTACATGACTTTCAGCTCCGTGCGATGAAGCTTGCATTCTTGGAGGAGGAGGTGGAAGCACCGAACCAATTGTTGCAGAGGTTGTAGCAGACGTGGTGGAAGAGCTCATGTTTGATCTCGAGGCCATTGAAAACAATGTAGCAAAAATTTTTGACAAAAGAAGACCGAGTAATGATTTTACTAAAGTTTTTAGCAAAAATAGCACCACTTGCCCCACGGTGGGCGCCAAATTGTTTTGGTCAAAAATTACCGAAGCAATTTAGTGATCAAATTAGTTAAGTGAGGTAGTGTGCTAGAAATATGTGTGAAAAATATTTTATCCAAGTTAATTGTAAAAACAGTTTCAGGATACGGCTCAGGATATAGAGCTGTATCTGTGATCAAACAATGAGCAAAAAAGTAAAGGTTGACACGTGATGTACGAGGAAAGCCCTTGATCAATCTAGATCGCCGGCACAAAACCTCGGGAGCTGACAATCGCAGCTGCCTTGTTCTTCTATTACTTCAAATATCAGGATACAGTGCAGGATGTGATGCGGATCAACTAGGTGTTACAATGTAATTCGAATACAAGTGTTTGTGTTTAGTGTTTGCAGTGAGCTAGAGAGCAAAAGTGTTCGAAAGTGTGTGTGAAAATTGCGTGCCTTAATCTGATCCACCCCCATCTATTTATAGTAAAAGAAATGCAACAAACTATCCTAAATAACCGGGATCCGGCGAATATTCCCCACTCGAACGTTGTAGACCTGGTCTTTCGGGTTCAACGTCTCTCACATAACAGATACGTCCGAGTCTTGAGGAGAAGAAGTCCATCTGACCGTTAGTAACCCACAGCCTCTAACCTGCACGTGGTTAATTTAGTTAACACCGGGATATCGCCCAGGATGTTAGCAATATCCTAATCCAGTATCCTGATCATAAGCAAACAACCAAAAACAGGATATTAGTAAGGATATGTACGCTCAGAAAATGACCCAAAACAACCGTGTCCATTCAACTTAATAGTTCTACAATAGCTTCGAATAGTCTTTGTTGAACTGCAAAGACAAAGAATGCAACAATAAAAACTACCAAAATCAAAAAGTGGTAAAAAAACACATAATGTGTGGGTACTTACCTGAACTTAGTGTCGAAAACTGAGTGAAATAATTGAAGTTTTGTTCCGGAAAACTTAGAGCATGGTTTTGCTAATGGTGCTGGTGACCTAGAATGAACAGGTAACTTCAATACATATAAAGGTGTCTGTAATTTGCTAAGGTGCATTTAAAATGCCATTCAGTCAATTAAAATTAACAGCATTATTAAGCTAATAAATTGCTTACTAACTAGTGTGTCACATGGTTTAAGTCACTGAAAAATGAAAGCTTTTTCCACATAAATTGGAATTGACATTGATGCGAGTACCGTTGAATCACCAAAATAGTTGTAGCAGGCTAAAGAAGCTTGTTTTGTGCTTCGATAGCACTCAAAATTCCAGGATCACAGTGACCGCAAGAAACTATAACTATTCCAGCAAATGCATCAAGATAATGCTTCCCGTTTTCATCAAACAAATATTGCATCTTCCCTTCAACTATATTGAACTACAATGATAGTGAAACAATACCATCAGTTGACCAATAACAAAGTCAACAAAAATCTTTGCAACTGAATCAAATGCAAGAACTCATATGGAGTTTCACACATAAAATTTAACCTCTCAAATCCACATAATATAGACACCTAGGTAAATTCATTCAACTATTTAAACACAAACATTTAGGCAAAAAAAAGTCGGCACTTTTAAGGATTTTCTAAAATACCATGATTGTTTTCTTAAACACATACAGGGGCGGCTCAACGGTACAAAAATAAGCTGAACCTTGGGACGATAATTTAAAGACCTATTTTTTATGGTTTGACTACGTTTGATTAATATTCAATTCTTCTGCTCCAGTCACAACTCCCTCTGCTCCTAGATCCTCAACTACCTTTGCGCTCGTTGCGGCTACGCTCGCTCAGCCGATGCGGCTGCGCTGGCTCCAAAACTTAACTACGAATAATTAGGTTTGTTTAGATTGAAAAAGAATGCTAACCGTGCTAGAGGAATTGAGTTGTCTAGTATATGGTGTACACGGTAAGAATCACAAAAGAACATGGTAAGATAGATTTGAGTGCATATGTTCATTGCAACTTATCAGAACAGTTCAGTACTTCAGTGTAACATATATAACACTCGTTAACCAAAACATGAAGAGCATGGCATAATTACTTAAATACCTCTAAACGGTATCTTGGATCTGCATTTATCTTGATGAGCATCAACTCACGTTCTACTTGTGGCTCCTTTGAGATATCTTCAACCTATTAAAATGGTCAATTTGACAGTTAAAGCTTTAAAAACCAAATATAGACGATATGATGAATCAATCAATAGTCAGAATGTAAGTCAAAACCTTTAAAACATTAACAAGCTTTAGAAGTTGTTTCATAACTTGCTCTAGCATTCTTTCAATCCCAGTTACAACTATAGTAAAAAGATCTTTGTCCTTGTTTAAACCAACAGCAAGTGACTCGATATTATACCCTCTCCTTGCAAAGACTCCTGCAATCCGGTTTATCATTCCACTTTTGTCACCAACAAACACTGAAATCGTGTGGCGCCTCACCCAGAAAAAAAATCTTTTTGATTGTTTGTCATCCATGTACTTACAGAAAAGGTTATTTTGTAAGATAAATGTGTCTTGCACTTCATGCTCATCTTCGTTAACTTCTTATGCTTCTTAAATGGACTATCATATACCACTATTCTACTAATGCAAAATAAGTATATTTGAAAGATACCAGTTATGAAAGAGCACATGCAAATAATTAAACCCAACCAAATATATCACACAACACTTATGAAGGAATTTGGCTATACCAGAGTTATGTCTAGGCCCAAAAAGTAGATAATGCATTTTAAAGGTGAACCCTGTTGAACCTGCAGCATGCGCAGAACTGTCAAATTGCTCCTGCAATGCCAATGATTGCTGAAGAGTAACCACAACATCAGCCATTGTGGGGCGCTTTTTTCTGGAGTTGTTTAAACATCTGATTTCCTAGTTAAGTGCCCGGTCATGGAGTACTCTGGATCTAGATACCCAAAAGTAGAGGTGTACAAATCGGGTTTTTTTCAAAAACCGGTTTCGGTTATTAATCAAACCGGTTTTTTTCATCCAAAATGAAAACCTGTTTTTTAATAACCGGTTTCGGTTACTAACCGGTTTTTCAAATCCAAAACAATAACTGGTGTAACCGGTTGGGATCGATTTTTAACCGGTTTTTGCTAAAAAACCGGTTTTTGCCAAAAAAACGGTTTTTAACCGTTTTTTTAAACCGGTTTCGGTTATTAACCGGTTTTTCATACCAAGAATCCTAACCGGTCTACAACCGGCGGTTCGGTTATAAAAAAAAACCGGTTAAAAAAACCGGTTTCGTTTTTTTTTTTCCCAGTTTCGGTTCTAAAACCCGTTTTTTTGTACACCTCTACCCAAAAGTGCCTTTAAGATTACAGATAGTTGAAATCACTTAATAAATCTAAACAAAAACACCTTAAAGAATACCCATACAGATTAATACCAATAAAAAGTCCAAATCGGCATGATCAATGAGCTCTGATTGTGACATCGTTAGGGCTTGGGAATCCATCTTCAAGCATCTTAGGGAAAACCTGTACAAAAAACCCAAAGAAGATCTATGGTGAAACCTTGTTCAAATCAACAAATCTTTAAAATAGATAAAAAATAACCACCGCCGTCTTCACCAGATGCGACGGCTAGGGATTCATCTTCAACCATCTGTACACCACACCGTCACAGGAAGGGGTCATGGATTTGAAATCGAATGAAAGTAACACCGGTCATGGATTTGAAATCGAATGAAAGTAACACCCTAGATCTTGTGAAATCCTCACAGATCTGTTCATGAGTCGCCGAGAGAGAGAGAGAGAGAGAAGGTTGAAGAAGTTTTGTGAGATGTGTGAGTTGTGAGAGGGAAGGGAATGGGCCAGATGTAAGATCCTTGAGTAGCAGCTTGAATCGCCTTGAAGGAAAACCCTAGATCCAGATCCAGATCTGGAATCGCAAGAGAGAGAGAGGAGCAGGGAAAAGCGGGCGATTTTGAAATGTTTTGAAATGGTGAAACCCTAATGTATCATGTGTTTTTTAATAGAAGGGTATAAGTGGAAAGTGATGTTTTTTGGTGCTTAAAAGACTTGTACATCATGCTTCAAGGGTGTTTTAAGGAAATTACAATGACTTTAAGAAGTCCTTTGGATATGCTTATTAATATAGTATATATATATATATATATATATATATATATATATATATATATATATATATATATATATATATATATATATATGTGTGTGTGTATATATATAAGTAGGGATGCATAGTATTTTTCCTTTCCAGTTGTAATTTGTAATAGATGCATACGAAAAAGAGTAAAAGTCGCAATGATCGACGTTTTTGACCAACTTGTTCGTGTGATTGTGTAAAAATGATTGTATTCAATTCTATTCTGTGATAATTAATATCTGGTAAATGTTTACAATCCAGATGGATAACGAAGTAAATCAAGAAAACCAGAATAATGAGAATAACGGAAACCAAATAGATATCAGTGCCATTCAACATATAGTGGCACAAGGAATTATAGATGCCATGCCATATATTATCAAGACTGTTAAAGAAGCAGATAAATCTGCAAATGGCAGTAAACGTCACCACACTGAACCCAGTCACAGTGTGAATAATGACAATGGACCTATTATCCAAGTTCCAATCCCTAAAAGAAGAAGAACCGCTCCATACGGTTGTTCTTTTAAAGAATTCTTGGCCTGCAAACCTATAGAATTTTCAGGAAATGAAGGCGCCATTGCTACCTTACGTTGGATAGAAAAGACAGAAGCAGTCATAAAAATAAGTAAATGCGCAGACGAAGATAAGATTATGTTTGCTTCTAATCTCTTCAAAAATGCAGCCTTAGAATGGTGGAATACTATTCTCCAGTCTAGAGGAAGTGAAAGAGTTTATAATATGGAATGGATCGACTTTAAGGAAAAAGTTGAAAGAAAATTATGTCCTCCTAATGAGAAGGAACAAATAGCCAATAAGTTCCTAAATCATAGAATGACTGGAATAGACTGCAAAGGCTACACTACCATATTCTTCGAATATGCTAGGATAGTAGCATCCTTAGCCTCACCTGAACCAGTATTAATCTCCCATCATATTTGGGGATTAATTGGTGAGATTAGACATGTAGTCAAGACAGCTAGACCACAAACCATAGAACAAGTAGTAGAATTAGCCAATACATTGACTGACGAACTGGTACGTACACAAGAAGAAAACCAGAGGAAGAACCTAGCTCAAACGCTTACACAGGAATTTCGTTTTAGTAATTCCTACCGTGGAAAGGGAACAAGTTCTTTTGCACCCTATTTTAAGAATTGCAAAAGAAAGCATTTTGGAAAATGCTCTACTTATTGCAACTTTTGCAAAATCTCTGGACATAAGGAAGAAGACTGTAGAAGGAAACCCAACAAAGGAGTATGCTTCAATTGTGGAGAAAAATGACACATTAGACCAAACTGTGTGAAACTAGCTCTAGCCAAGCCTAACAAGACTAACACGGCAGAAGCACCCAAGAAGAATGCCAGGGCCTTTGTTCTAACAGCTGAGGAAACCAAGATGATTCCGGATGTGATCGCCGATACGTTTTTAGTGAATGACATATTTGCCAAAGTATTGTTTGACTCTGGCGCGAACAAAAGTTTTATCAATACTTCTTTCTACCAATTTCTTGACCAACCCTTAGTCAAACTTCAACAAGACTGGCTGGTAGAAACGGCTAATGGAGAATCTGTTAAGATAAGTGAAATCTTACAGCAAGCAAGAATAGAAATCCTAAACCATCATTTCTTTGCTAACCTTAACCCAATGAATTTGGCTGGTTTCGATGTTGTATTAGGAATGGATTGGTTGGTAGCCAATCATGCCAATATTTTATGTGATCAAAAGTTAATACAAGTAAGTACACCAAGTGGTGAAAAGATCACAATTAAAGGAGATAAGCCAACTAGATCGACAAAATTCATCTATGTGATGAAAGCTGCAAGTTAAGAAAGGAAAGGAGGAATAGTATATATGATTTCTGTAATCATTAATACTAAAGGAAAAGAATTAAAAGATATTCCTGTAATATCTAAATTCGCAGACGTTTTTCCAGAAGAGTTACCTGGATTACCGCCTAATAGAGAGGTTGAATTTAGAATTCACCTAATACCAGGGGCGGCGCCGATTGCCAAAGCACCATATCGATTAGCACCAACAGAAATGCAGGAAAGGAAGAAGAAATTGGACGAACTTCTTAACAAAGGTTTTATTCAACCAAGTTCATCCCCTTAGGGTGCACCGGTATTGTTTGCAAAGAAGAAAGATGGATCGATGCGTATGTGCATTGACTATCGAGAATTGAACAAAGTCACGATTAAAAATTGGTACCCACTATCGAGAATCGATGATCTGTTCGATCAACTTCAAGGAGCTCGATTCTTTTCTAAGATCGATTTACGCACTGTGTATCATCAACTGAAAGTACAGGAAGAGGATATTCCAAAAACTGCTTTCAGAACGAGATACGATCATTATGAATTTACTGTCATGCCATTTGGTTTAACCAATGCCCCAGCCGCATTTATGGACATGATGAACAGGATATGTAAACCATACCTGGATAAATTCATAATTATCTTTATAGATGATATTCTCATTTACTCTAAGAGTAAAGAGGACCATGCAGCCCATCTGCATACTCTCCTCACATTGTTAAGAAAAGAAAAGCTTTATGCTAAATTCTCAAAATGTGAATTTTGGTTACAAGAAGTATAATTCCTTGGACATCTGGTTAATCATGAAGGAATTCATGTGGATACCACAAAAATCGAGGCGATTACTAAATGGAAAGTCCTTGAGTCACCAACGGAAGTACGAAGTTTTCTTGGACTGGCAGGATATTATAGACGGTTTATCCGTGATTTCTCTAGAATAGCTATTCCATTAACTAAACTGACCTGCAAATTAGTTAAGTTTGAATGGGGACCAAAACAGGAAGAAGCCTTTAAGATTCTTAAGCAGAGGTTAACCAACGCACCCATACTTGCATTACCAGAAGGAACTGAAGACTTTATAGTCTATTGTGATGCATCTAAGTTAGGATATGGATGTGTGTTGATGCAACGTCAAAAGGTTATAGCCTATGCCTCTAGAAAACATAAGAAACATGAAGAGAATTACACAACCCATGACTTAGAATTAGGAGTCATAGTTTTTGCCTTTAAGATTTGGAGACACTATTTATATGGAAATAAATTTGTTGCCTTCACCGATCATAAGAGTTTAAGGTATATTTTTGGGAAAAAAGAATTAAATATGAGACAGAGATGTTGGATGGAAATTCTTAGTGATTATGATTGTGATATCCAATATCACGCTGGAAAAGCCAACGTAGTAGTAGCTCATGCTTTAAGTCGGAAGTATCATGAAAAACCAAAGCGAGTACGTTCTCTCAGATTAAATCTACAAGTAGATTTAAATGAACAAATCAGAGAAGTACAGGAATCAGTAATCAAGGATGATACTGAAAAATTGAAAGGAATGATTAAGTAATTAGAACAAGGAACAGATGGAATTTGGAAGTTCCATAAGAAAAGAATATGGATACCTAAACAAGGAAACTTACATCATAGAATTCTAGAAGAAGCTCATAAATCTAAGTATACGATACATCCTGGAATTGATAAGATGTATCAAGATCTAAGAAAGAATTTCTGGTGGATAGGAATGAAGAAGGATATCGCTAATTATGTTGCTAAATGTCTAACTTGTTCTCAAGTTAAAGCTGAACACCAGAAACCTTCAGGTTTATTGCAGCGTTAGAAATGCCCATATGGAAATGGGAATTGATAACAATGGATTTTGTTACCAAACTACCCAAGACAAGAAGAGAAAATGATACAATCTGGGTGATTGTAGACAGATTGACTAAATCTGCTCATTTCTTACTGATGAAGGAAACTTTCAGTATGGAACTGTTAGCCAAGCTATATGTAAATGAAATAGTTTCATTACATGGAATTCCTTTATCTATCGTATCCGATAGAGATAGTTGTTTTACTTCTCATTTTTGGACAAGCTTCTAAAAAGCAATGGGAACCAAGTTGAATCTAAGCACAGCTTACCATCCACAGACGGACGGACTAAGCGAAAGGACAGTCCAAACTATGGAAGATATTCTTAGAGCTTGTGTAATTGATTTCGTAGGAAATTGGGACGATCATTTACCATTAAAAGAATTTTCCTATAATAACATCTATCATACTAGCATAAATGCTGCACCATTTGAGGCACTTTATGGACGAAAGTGCAGAACTCCAGTCTGCTAGGCAAAGATTGGAGAAAAACAATTATCTGGACCAGAAATAGTGCAGGCAACGACAAATAAGATAATTCAAGTTAAGGAAAGACTAAAAGCAGCACGAGATCGTCAAAAGAGTTATGCTGATAATAGACGAAAACCATTGGAATTTCAAGTAGGAGATAAAGTATTGTTAAAAGTTTCTCCATGGAAAGGAGTAGTCAGATTCGTTAAAGAGGGAAGCTAAGCCCGAGGTATGTTGCACCTTTTGAGATTATTAGTAGAATAAGACCTGTAGCTTATCAGCTACAGCTGCCAGAGGAAATGGTAGGTGTTGGTGCATATATCTGTCGACTTCGTCTTGTATCGAGTCTTGTAATAAAATGATAGATCAGGGCTCGAAAAACAAGGAATTTATAGATTGTGACCATTTCGCACGAAATGGGACTTGACCATTTCGTACAAAATGAGTTGCCTATATATAGTGGTCCTGTTCATTTCATTTGTAACTTTCTGATTCCGGTGCCGAAGTGCTGCCGAAGTGTCTACTCGCTGTAAAACACTGTTATATCAATCAAAAGACAATTAGAGTGTATATCAAGCTGTTTCAAAGTCGATACGTTAGTTTCCGCCTCTCGTATTGACAAGAACTCTTCTGAACGACTCATTTTGGTTGTGCAAACGATCCTACAAGTGGTATTAGAGCTTAGGAGGAGGAGTTCTTACCGAATTCAGCTTGATTTCATCAAATTTCTGACTTCTACACCTTCTTTTCAAAATTAAACAAGTTTTCACACTTAAAATGGGCTAATTTTCACATATTATAAGCGAAACACTGTTTCAACTAATCCTTGAAAGAATCAGACCTAAAATCAACCTAGAACCTGTTCAATTGGACAAAAATCTGATCGAAAGTATGACATCAGCATCATTTCGCATGGAATAAACCCTCCATTTCGCACGAAATCACTTTTGTGATCCATTTCACTTGAAACTGTGCATCGGATTCTTCATTTCGCACGAAATGGGTTTCTATTTCGTTTGAGTGTGTCATTTTGCGTGAAAGTTCCTCTTTTTCGCACGAAATCAGATTTCATTTCCCACCAGATTGCCATTTCGTTTGAAAGTTAGTCATTTCATACGAAATCATCCATTTCGTACGAAAACACCCATTTCGCATCAAAGATCCCATTTCGTTTGAAGATCTCCATTCCGTGTGAAGAGTTCCATTTCATTTGAATTGTGCTTTTTCGTTTGAAAAGCTGATTTTGTGAAACTTGTTACCAAAACATTGAAGAGGAATTTTATAACGCGTTTGCTACTGCCCCGAGTACTCCTGCTACCATTGCTCAGAGCATGAACATGGAAAATGAAACAGGAACTTTGCAAAAACCTCTGAAGTTAATGGGCATTGAGGAATATTATGGTTGGAAAGATAGATTTGAAAATTGGGTTCAAGCAAATCATTTGAGGTCTTGGGAATGTATTGAGAAGAAGTATGTTAAACCTCGTACAGATGTGGGTGTTATTAAAACTATTTCTGAGTTATCGGACAAAGAACGGGACATGACAAAGCAGAAAAAATGATGATTAGTCTACTCCAGCAAGCTGTGAAAGAAGACATCTTCATATTACTTCAACATGATAATACTTCATGTTCGATTTGGGAAGCACTTCGAATTAAGTTTGAGGGAAGTACAAAGATGATCAGAAGCAAGAAATCATTATTAAAGAAAGAATTTGATTTGTTTACTAGCTTGCCAAGTGAAACTACAAAGAAGCTGATTGAAAGATATTATCATTTAGTGCGATCAATGTCACTGTTGGATATCAACAAAGATCGAGAAGAATGGGTTGACAAATTAGCTGATGCTTTACCTCAGAAAGAATGGGGTACATATCTGATGATCTTGAAGAACACTGGAGAATATGATAAATTGACAATTTCTCAGTTCATTGAAAAGCTAGAAGGATAAGATCTTGAACAACAAAAGATTGCTAGAATGAACAATCCAAGTGGTCAACAAGACATCAAGATGTATTACAAAGGGAATATTCAGAGTGTTGAAGCAAGTCCGAAGGTCCAAACTGCTTTTAGCCCAGAAAACTCATCTGGATCAGTTAATCAAAGTCCAATCAGCAACAGTGGATTTTCTTCATACTCAAGTGTTAATCCGAATGTTTCAACCTCAAGTCATCAGTTCCAAAGCGCAAACAGCAGTAATGGTCATGTTTTACACTGCAACATCGCGTTGCATCTTCAGAATGGTCAAAATTTCTTTGAAGAAGTTGCTAAAGGTCATATGGCATTACTAGCTACAGTATTAGAGTCATATGAGGGTTTGGTTGTAGGAAGGATCGGAAATCCTATGTTGACAAAAGAGGATTACGATCAGATCGATGCTGAGGAAATGGAGCTTATGGATATTAAGTGGTGTTTAGCGAGTGTGTTAAGGAGAGCTGAGAAATTTAAGATGATTACAGGAAGAGATGACTTCCGTGATGCTAATGTTTCTACTTTAGGTTTTAATAAATCTAAAGTTACTTGTTTTCGATGTAGGGAAAAAGGACATTTCAAGAGGGAATGTACCAATCGAGAAGCAGGAGGAGCTCAGAATCCATTCGGGAATAATGATTACTATCGGAAAACCATATATCAACAAGTTGCTCAACAACCATCATCATCCAATGCTATTTAAGATGGAAAGAAGAAGAAAGCCTATTTGGTTAATCAAGATGATGAAAAAATGGCAGAAGGTTTTAGCTGGGACAAATACATTCCGGCTGATTCCAAGCTTGGAGCTTTCATTGCACAAATAATTCAAGAACCTGATTTGATGAAAGAGTGGATGGATGTGATTATCAATAATGAGAAATGTCAAGATGAAGAGTCTGTCTCGTTAGAAGAAAGCTCAGAAAAGACAACAGTCTTTGATCAATCATTAACTGATAGCAGTGATGATGAAGAAGAAATACAAATAAACAATGGAAAAACTCAATTATCTCCTGAAAGTTTTAAATTTTATTTTGCAGATAGATTGAAAAAACTAAAGGAGAAGCGAGCAGCCAAAGAACAGAAAAAGGTAAAATGCAAGAATGTTGCTCAGGAAGAGAAGTCTGAAAAGAGTGAAGAAGTTCAAGTTGCTGAGAAGATGATTGAAGCTGAGAAGATAGTTGAAACTGAAAAGATAGTCGAAGTTGAAAAGATTATCGAAGTTGAAAAAATTGTTGAAGTCATAAAACCTTGTCTAAAATGTTTGGAACCGTGCAAACATTGTGAAGAAAAAGATGAGAAGTTTAGTGAGCTTGACAAGTTGAAAGAAAAATTGTTGTTCGATGTCAAATATGTGAAAGAATCGTATGATGTGTTGAACAGAACGCTGAGTAGTCTGCAAAAGACAAATTCTGAAAGAGAAGATGCTTTAACCATGATGAATGCAGTGATGATGTCAAAGCAAAAGGTTATCAATCACTATATTGAAGAATGTGCAAAGTTGAAGCAAGAGTTGGAGACTGAAAAGATAGAAAATGAAAGAATCAGACGATTACTGCAAAGTTAATCAAGTTCTGATTATCGGATTGATAGAATTTATCCAACTGTTGCATGTTTTGAAGCTTTTCAGGACAAGAAGACGAAAGAGAAGGATACTGGTAAGAAACAAAGTGCAAATTATAACAAGTGTCTGCCTCCGATCTGGGAAGGTTATTCTCCCAGAAAACCAAATGAGGAGCAAGTCAAAAAGGCTGTCAATATAAAGTTAAAGTCTGAAACAACTGATGATTTACCAGAAAACATTGATGTCATGTTCATATCGTCTGACACTGATCATGAGTCTGAGTTAATAAAGAAAGTGGTCGATCAGGTGTTGGATAAAGATGAGGAGTCGGAGTCAAAGTCCGAATCCGAGAGTTCGAGTTCATCAGTTGACAGTCCAAAGTCGTCGGTCAAAAGGGTTTACAATAAAGAATTCCTGTTATCAAAATCTAATTTGAATGACGAACCAATCAAAGTGTCATATACTTTGAATGATTCAGACAAATTATATTCTGATGAGGAATTTCCAATAAGAGGTGTTAAATCTGAAATGATTAACAAGGTTTTCAAATTAACAGAAATTAACATTTCTGAAATAAAAGATGTAAATCTTGCTGAAAAACCTAAACCTTACACCTCAAGAGTTCAACAGAGATTAAACAAGAAAAAGGGTTACAGTTCTTGTTCAGGTAATCGAAAGAAACCAAACCATAACGGTAATTTTAAAAAGAAGGGATTGGGTTTTATTCCACCGAAAAATTATAAAATGAGAAAACTTATAAACCAAAAACTGTATTTGTTTCAGGAGCTAGTTCGGAAGAAGAAGAAAAGAGCTCATTCTGGAAGCAATCGAACAAAGAATTTCTTGCTAAGAAGCAAGAGGGAATGAAGAATGGAGCTAATCAGAGAAAGGAGACAAGAACCTGTTATAGATGTCAAGAAGTTGGTCACATTTCCTGGAATTGTCCAAAGGCAACCAACACAAAACAAGAAGTTGTTTCTAAACTGAAAGAAAAAGTTGTTGATAAAACTAAACCACCAACTGAAAAATTCAAAGTGTTTAAAAACTCAACATATGAAGTTGGTGAATGTTCAAAAAGATTTTACAAAAGAAGAGTAAATCTTGACAACAAAATGTGGGTTGTTAAGAAATCTGATGTTAAATCTGGCAATGAATCTGACTCGTCAAAGTCAGAGGAGCCACAAGTTGAGGTTAAAATTGATAATTCAGTGCCGCCGATGGGTGATGTCAATTTTCCATCATTGCGGGCTGAAAATTTAAAATCAAAAGTTGGAAAAGTTGAGATCTCGAATCAATTCTATTCTGAAAAGAAAGAATTTAATGTCAAAAAAGCTTTTAATGGAAAAGTGAAACATATTTTTGGGAAAATGGTCGAGGGTAAGGCCAAAGGGGTAAAAGATTTTTATGAAGGAAAAAGGAATGTTGAAACCCCGAGTGAAACTGAGAAGGTCACACCTAAAGCTAGTCAGGCTTGGGTGTCTGTATTTCATATGTAAAAATCCTGACTTGCCGGAACTCCCAGGTTGGTAATTGTGGAGTAGGAATCGGCATCTTTCTTGAGAAATTCACAATTGTTATATTTCAACTTACAAGTGGTATTGATAGATGAGAACATACAAGTGTATAAACAAGTGGTTGAAAAAGAGGTTTTTACCTACAAGTGGTTAATCAAGGTCATTAAGTTGAACTTGATTTAACTTTCATATATGTGAATGTAAAACAATGTGATGAAACCCCTAACCTACAAGTGGTTTGAAAATTTCAACAAAACTTATTTTCCGGAAAAACCATTTTGATTAAAACAAACTTAAGTGTTTTGAAATCTTAATGGGAAAATAGTTTGTCGTCAGGGGAAGTTCTGATTGTTTATGCCAAGTGGATGGAGATTTAATGCAATTCACAACAGTTATCACTTTACTTGTATAGTTTATTTTCAAATTTTCTCTGAAAATCCAAGATTGAAACATATTTTTGATTTTAGGGGGAGTAAAAATTTTTAGAAATTTCAAAAATTTGAAAAAAACCAAAAACATGATAAAATCTAAAAATCCAAAAACATTGAATAATTCAAAAATGAGTTTTGTTGTGAAAAAGAGGAAATGATAGTACATCAGTAGACTATCACAACATGCTAAAGAATTGGAAAGTTCAAATGTGATAAACGGTCTCACTGATGATATGCCAGTAGGTTTTTACACGCTTAGTAGATTGTGTTCGAGATATAAACCTAAATTTCAAACTTACTTATTTCGTGGGGAACATCTCTCGGATATATAGGTAACCCCTGAAATCTTGTTTGAAGGGCTTTCTATTTCTGACATACTAGGTCTTTGTGCGTGGTGATATCTGGGGTATTATACCTGGACTTCTGATTTTGCGGGAGCAATAGCCTAGTCCTCGTATAATACTTTGCATTGCTTTAATCTTAAAGCCCACCCTTAGCATAAAAATGATGAAACATTGAAAAATGATAATCATGTGCTGTTGTAAATAAAAGATTCTCTAAAGGGAACCCACCGAGAAGCGAACCATCATCTCTCTGATTTTGCGAAAGCAATAGCCTAAGCTCTCAGGGTTTCACATTAACCCTTTACAGATATCACTAGTGTACATTCACCTGTAAGACTGAATATAGGAGTCTGGATACGGGAGTATATTCTGAGGTGGAACACGCGAATAAGTTTAAGTCTCTAAAACACTAATCTCGTATCTCGAAATAGTTAAACTTTGTGTGAGAATTTAAGTGGATCCGTATACTGACAATCTAAGTGAATCGTTTAGAACTTAAAATGTTTAAAAGCTTAACGGTGTTGGTGATTTGTCTCATAAACTGATATGATCCTCTTACACAAACTCACAAAAATATTGTTTGTAAATATTTCTTTACAGCATTTCTTTAAAATCAAAAATTCCAAAAAGATTTTCAATGTGTTTTAGCATAAATTTTTTAAAAATACAAAAAGATTTTCGACAACTGATGTTGGAGAGCTGATTTTCAAAATTCTGAGTGCTAAGCATGATGAACAGTGGGTTGGGAGAGTTGATTTTGAAATGAAAATTGTTTTAAACAAATCTACCTCACAATAAGAGTGGTGTTGTTGAATAAAATCTACCAGTGGTTTCTAAATTTGTCAAATTTTAAATTTGTGAAATTTATTTCTGGGTAGAGATTTGTGCAGGTCCCCGTGTTTAAACCTGAGCTGAATGAGAGCCAGGTCATGATCTTGGAACAAGAGCTAAGTCAGATTGCGATCCCAGAACAATTTAAGGGGGAGTCTGCTAGCAAAGAGGAGTCTGTAGATGCAAGAACCAAAATCGAATCCCGATAATCAGAAAAAGAGGAGATTGAATATTAGATCAATATTCAAGGGGGAGCTTGAATGATAAAAAGCCAGGTTGAGATCCTGGAGAAGAGAAAAGATTGAAGGATGCTTTACACTGTCAGATACTTTGGGAAGAGCACGAAGACTGTAACACCTCGAAAAAATTCGTGTTCAATGATATAACGACACGTGTCATGTAAGACAAAAAGCGTTGTAAACCCGGATTTAATAAAGATGTTTTGCCAGGATTTAAAAGTCGCGTCATGTTAATTTTTACCTCTGAACGACCTCATTTATAAATCCCAAGACCCAATTATATTTTACACACATCTAACATATCTTAAATCCAGGAATTTGTTGACAATAAATGAATTTGAAGTGCATGATAGGTTCCTATGGAAATTTCTACGGTAAACCTTCTTGTTCCGCACTTTTGAAAAGGATCCAAGCAAACATAACATAATGGTAGGGTATGTAACTGTTAAAGACCCATAATAGAGGCACCAGACTGACAAAATAATGTCCCAAAGTCAAGATAAGTGGTTGCCCTTTCGAATGCATGAAAGAACAAACAGTTTTGGTTCCTGATGAAGGCTTGCGCACCGCAAGCACATGCCTTACGGTGCGCAAGCAGTGCCCAGTTTCAACAGAACCTTCTGTTTGCTTTTTAAACACGATATCTCACCTTTAAACGGTTTTCCTCATCTTTCTTGACCCCTAAACATCTAGGACACCTGTGGGAATGTTATGGTCAGTTGTAGACTTATTTGTCAACACTTTGTGTAGCCTTGATCACTATATAAGGAACTCCTAAGTGCAACACTTGATCATTCATCCCTCAAACAACCTCTGATCAATTGTGGAGCACAAAAGCACCTTCCAGGCCTTCCTAATCAACCATTAGACACTTGTAAGTTTGCTTAACCTTCTTAAATTGAGTTTAGCTTAGTTATTTAGCTAAAAGTCAAACCGTCGTAATTACGGTTTGACTTCGAGATTAATTAATAATGGCTCAGTAAAATCTCGAATTAAAAGTACCTCTAAGTAGGTAATTATGTGGGTAATAAACCCTTAAAAGGGTTCCCCCTGATTCCCACTCTAACTAGGTCAAATGTCGGGTCAAACTTACTAATAAAAAGTCAACAGGATACTTAGTTTCTAATTTATGCATGATTAGCAATGTAGAACACATACAACCTGTTTGATCATTAATATAACTTGGTAATTAGTGTAAGAACATGTCTAAACATGTTCAACCCGACAATTTCCTGTTTAGACCCGGTTCGGAACCGAAAGTCGCATAGTTTGACTTATACTTTGACTTTCAGTTCTGACCCATTATGGTATGTTTTAGAAATACCTTAGAGCTTCATTTGGACCAGCTTGCAAGCTAGTATAACCCTCTGTGATTATACACCATGGTTCATTAGTTAACCGATTAATACGCATGATTCCGTTAATTGTTCATATGTTGACCATTATGCCCTTATTACCTTAAAACGTGATTTTTGGAAATATAAAAGAGTAGAAACTTTAATTACTGATATATAAACTTGTATGCAAAGTTTGACATCAGTTTGGGGTGTAGGTTAAGAGTTATGCTCGTTAGCGTAAAATGAAAGCCTTATATTAATTAAACGGCGTAATTAGCCTATAGCCTAGTTAAGCCTACTTTTTTATATCAAAATTACTACCCACTGATGTAATATATTATTTTAGGATTTTTGAAGATTTTTAATTAATTTTAGGCTGAGCATAACTAATAGTCGTAGGCTTAATCCGGTAATTGTCGGTTTTGCCCTTACGGGCCATAAAATGAGTTTTACATAACTAAATGACTCCAAACCTTTTGCTACTGATCACATATGATAAATAAATTATTTTAAGCCTTCTGGAATAATAAAAATATCAGCTTTATGTATCGAACCCGGAAATGGCTTCTAATCGCCTTTTTAAGCGTTTTTAACGCATAGTGTGTGCTATAACTATATTAAACATACAAGGGTTGATACCTACTGATATTTGAGGAAAATTATAATATTTTAAAAGTAAGCAAAGGTTGTTAAACTCAGACTTCAGTTTCGAGCTTTTCGGCTTATGTGAAATTACCAAAATACCCCTACGGGGCATAGTTTGGTTATAATTGATAAATTTCACATATATACTTTACCCTACTGTTATAACATGGTAAAATAAGTATTTTATTCTGATTACATTAGACTTGTAACTCAGGTAAATACTTAAACTCTTTTATAACCTTTTAAATGACCAAACTACCCCTACGGGGCATAGTTTGTGTTTAAATTCGTTTCGGGCATAATAAAAGACATCGTACTGATGTCACAACATATATGAAGCATATTAACTTAGGAAACATGTAAATGGCTCATATGAATACCCGTTACGCTTATTACGTGTTCGGTTCGGTTTATGTAACTAGTTTACATAAACTAGCCTAAACGGGTCAAACCTTATCGGTTTTATCTCAAAATCCAGAATGTGTATGAAATACCCATATTAAACAAGTCTCTGAACTTGTCGGGTCTAAATCACATTCTATCCGGTCTTCGCTTAATCGTGCGTACGAACCGTGTCTTTGAAACAAACCGGTCTAAGCTTAAGCTTAACTAAAGACCCGTTAGGATTCTAATAGGTTATTATAAACCTTCGTTCCAGATTAGGAGTACCAGTAAAAGCTACTTGCGTTTGCTTATTGTGAATTATACTTTGCTCAGGTAAATACTTTTAACTTATTTTCCCTATACGGGCTTGGGTTACGGTATATAGAATACCGCTTGATCGGGCATCAAATCTTCCATCGTTGGGTGGTTAATTGAATAATTTGATCGGCTCGTTTAAACAGTCTTGTTACTTAAAGCCTTTGGGGGGTTAATGACCATGTCCCGGATATCCTTGGCATCATTTTACGAAATGGCCACGACTTAAGCGCGGGGTGTAGGCGTACACCCGTCAGTGCACAAAAGAATAATGTGGTGTGTCTATTGATCTTTAACCCGGACAAGATCCGGGCTACTGAACGCACAAGGAACATGTAATTCGTTCACAAGATTATATATTTAAATAATTCTCCCAAGTTAAATAAAAATGTTTATGCCACGTGCATCCAAATCAATTTTCAATCATTTTCCAAAATGAGTCAGTTGATTGTATTTACCAGTGTAAACTGACGTATTTTCCCAAAAAGATTAAATGCATGTACTAAGCGTAATTGGCTGGGATTTCTCCTTAGCATCAATAGAAGTCTCGCAAGCTTAAGATGCCTAAAGTCTGTTGAACTATTGTTTCCATTTTTATTTTCGATCCGTCTGTGGATAAACTTCCGAATATTGTGACATCTGATATTACAATATTAAATTCGGTTGAATTATATCTTACAATTTGCTTCCGCTGTGCATATTAAATATTGTGTTGTTTGACTATTATGTTGCCAACCACGTCACGATACTCCCCTACCGGGCCTACCAGTGACACGTGGAAGACGGGGTGTGACAGGTTGGTATCAGAGCCAACACTGAGTGAATTAAACACTAGCCTTTTGTGTTTAATCTCAGTTACACAATTGCACATATCTAAACTTTCGAGTCTAGACAAATAACTTAGGACAAATTCTACCTTGTTTGGTTTTTGTTTTGTCCTTTAATTTATATATATTGTTGTTGTTATCTCATGCTATATTGACAGGATTTAATAATGCCACCTATTTCTTCCGAAGAAGAGGGCGAGGAAAGGGGCCAATCACCGCCCCCAATGACAATGAGGCAGGACCTTCGAATGTGCGAGCTCCTTCGACCACAGAGAGTGACGATCCCCGGCAAAACCGGAGGAACCTCTTCGAGCCGGCTAGACGGTCGGTTTCGCACAGTTCAACACCTCCTGTTCATAACCCTTATGGGCCACAGCCGGAGTATGAGCCCAACAACCCTCAACCCTCCTACATACCTTTACAGCGATCTTTATCGCATAATTCTTTTGGTGACCCTACACCTGTTTTTAGGGGCCGGTTTAACTCGACAAATTTTATACAAGAACCAGTGGGTTTTAACCCATTAGGGCCAGGGGATCATTTCTCTGGCGATCACGCGGGCGATATGGACGAGGATACGGACCCCGTCGAACCTGCCAGTGGTACACCAAACCACCCGATAGAGATCTCTGACGGATCTTCTTTCCACGGATCACCCTATGTTGGTCCAGATAGCTTTCAAGCTATGTTTACCAGGCACGAATGGTACTATACACCTCCTCGCCATTCACCGCCTCAGCAGCAGCAACAGGATCCCTCTGTGGATTCACGGTTTGTGGCAGTCACGCCACCACCTCCACCGCCACCAGTTCAGCCGGCATCTCCGCAACCGCCGAGGCGTAGGAGAACCGGAGCACGGATGTCCGCGCAAGGAGGAGACTTCCATTTCAGCTCTCCTCAGCAATCAAGTGGCAGCCATTACCCGCCACATCAAGAAGATCCACAAATGGGTGGACCTTCGCACCCAGTTGCACCGCAACAACCACCGATGGGTTTTGATAACCCAATTCCGGCATACACGGGTTCCATGGCATATAACCCGTTTGAGCAGCCGGTGCACACCAACTACAACTACACCGAAGTCGACCCTTACTTGGTAGCGGCAAACTATAACACCCAAGGACCCTATGGAGACCCATTAGGAGTAGGGTACCCAACTCATGGGTACCAGATACCGGCCAGACATATCATTCGGACGCAATCGCAGCCGCCACGATTTTCTCCCCCAGAACGGGAGGAAATTCTTCAAAGGTTGGACCATGTAGAGCGAGAATTTCACAGGGAACGAAGAGAGCGACAAACTTTCTTCCAATGATTAACGAGTCTAATCAAAGGGAAGAGCAAGAAGGACCACTAAATCCTTCCAATTGTTGTTGAGCCCCTGCATGGACCAGTCTTGCTGTATAAACCCCTGCGTGGGTATGCTTGTTTGTTTTGACCCCTGCGAGGGTCTATCTTTCTGTTAACCCCTACGAGGGTATGTTATTGTTTAAATTCCCTACGTGGACTATTATGTTATTTGTGTAAGTCCCTGCGTGGACTATTATGATGTTTGTTGTTAAGCCCCTGCGTGGGTAAATCCTTGTTTAAACCCCTGCGTGGGTAAGCTTGTTATTTGAAAAGACCCGTTTAGGGCAGCGTGTAATATTTTAATAGATTAATGGAATGTAAGTTATAGATTTCATGTTTGCTTTATGTGCATAAATAATTTATACATGGAATAAATGAATTAAAATCATTCCTTTCGAAATAATCTGCCTACGTAAAATTTTTAAATAAGAATCTTAAAGAGTGAAACCTAGCCTTCGGGTCATTTTAAGGTCGGGCCAAGATGGTAAGACCTGTTTAAAAGATTCGTATCCCTGTTAACATCTGAAAACATGTTAACACTCCTGGCAGACGTGATTCATTAAAATCACACATGTCATTCTTGTTATTGGATTCTTCAAAAGATTCCTAACCCAGTTTTATGATATCTGAATCATGGGTTTAGGTCATCAATTAAGATGATCATATTTTGACCATACGTGGTAATATAGTGCCTACGGGCCCTGCTCATTTCCATATGAGCCAAAAGACAGTGGTAGAGATGACTCCCTGTCAGATAAAGGTAAGGAACTAGGTTCAAACCTTCATGCTTTGATTCTCTGAAATCATAGCTTATAATTTATAAATGTCCTTGTGACTAGGCCTATTGTGCCAGTATACCTTCATATTTTGATTCTCTGAAATCATAACTTATAAATTAAAAGTGTCCATGTGACTAGGCCTTTTGTGCCAAAAATAAAACTGTTATTGTTTTCTAATTAGGATAAATTATGATAAAAATCCTAAATAAATATGATTAATAAATTAACCAAATATGGTCTCTGTTTACCATGGTTAATGAATTACCCTAAGGGGCAATTCCATAATAAACTCCCAAATAAACTATTGTCCTTGTTTTCTGTAACAGTTCAATTAAAATGGCTAACTCAGAAGAAATTAATAGCCATCCAGTGGAGAATATCGATAATGCCCGAGTAAATTTAACGGGTGCTGAATTGAAAGCGTTGGTACATGACGCAGTTACAAAGGCATTGGAACGGCAGTACGAAGAGTATAGTGGGACTCGAAGTAGGACCCTATCTACGCCGCATGCAAAGCCTCCTTCCAAGAAGGAAGAACTGAAGAAAGATGATGATCGACACTCCTCGAACCACCACAGTGCTCCATCTCAGCAGGTTGTACTAAACCAAGGACCCCGTGACAAGGGTTGCTCTTATAAATATTTTGTTTCCTGCAAACCCCGGGATTTCACTAGGGAGAAGGGAGCCATTGACTGTATGACGTGGCTGGATGAGATGGATACGGTTGTGGATATCAGCGGATGCGCTGAGAGTGATGTGGTCAAGTTTGTGTCGCAATCATTTAAGGGTGAAGCTTTAGCTTGGTGGAGATCACTGATTCAAGCCACCGGGAAAATCCCATTGTACAATATGTCATGGGATCAATTTGTTGCCCTTATCAGGGAAAATTACTGCCCTCAGCATGAGGTGGAGAAGATAGAGTCTGATTTTCTATCATTGGTGATGACAAACCTTGACTGTCAAGCTTACCTCACGAGCTTCAACACGATGTCCCGGTTGGTTCCATATCTGGTAACCCCGGAACCAAAAAGAATAGCTCGTTTTATCGGTGGTTTAGCCCCGGAAATCAAGGCAAGCGTGAAGGCTTCTCGGCCAGCGACTTTTAGATCTGTAGCTGACATATCCCTGTCCCTCACTTTGGATGCGATCAGACAGAGATCGCTGAGGAATAAGGAGGCTGAGAAGAGGAAACGTGAAGATGATAGTTCACAGAGGTCGAACAAGAAGCACCGTGGAAACGGTGACAACAAGAAAGGACCTGAGTCAAGGAAAGATGGGCACCAGTCTGGTGAGAAGCCCAAATGCAAGATTTGCAAGAAACAGCACTATGGAAATTGCAGACTCGAGTCGAACTCTCAGACTCAGTCAAGAACCTTTGCTTGTGGTATATGCAAGTCCAAGGACCACAAAACCTTGGATTGCAAGAAGCTGAAAGACGCAACGTGTTACCGTTGCAATGAAAAGGGGCACATTAAGACCAACTGCCCTAAATACACCAAGAAGCCTGAAGAGGCCAAGAAGACTAATGCTAGAGTCTTCAGAATGGACGCAAAGGACGCGGTTCTAGACGACAATGTGATTACAGGTACTTT
The DNA here is from genome assembly GCA_030545235.1 of Helianthus tuberosus. Taxonomy (NCBI): domain Eukaryota; kingdom Viridiplantae; phylum Streptophyta; class Magnoliopsida; order Asterales; family Asteraceae; genus Helianthus; species Helianthus tuberosus. The sequence continues at coordinate 149,035,856 of CM060358.1, forward strand.
CCTTGTAAATGATGTCTATGCTAGAGTACTTTTTGATTCAGGCGCTGATAAGTCGTTTGTAGATCATAAGTTTTGCAAATTGCTGGATTTACCTGTCAAAACCTTAAGCGTAAACTATGAGGTAGAGTTAGCAGATGGCACCACAGAAACCGTCTCAACTGTGTTAGATGGATGTGTTATATCCATTAAGAACCACTCTTTTCCTCTATCTCTACTTCCATTTAAGTTAGCCGGTTTTGACATAGTTCTGGGTATGGACTGGTTATCTCATAACTAGGCCCAAATTGTCTGCAACAAGAAACAAGTGGTGATAAAGACTCCATCTGGTGAATCACTTACCATTCGGGGAGATACCAAGTATGGGCTACCTGAGCAAGTGACTATGCTCAAAGCTTCAAAGTGTTTGAAGAAGGGTTGTGTCATCTACATGGCACAAGTGATTATTGATGAGCCTAAACCGAAGATAGAAGACATCCCTGTCATTTCTGAATACCCTGATGTTTTTCCGGAAGAACTACCTGGTTTGCCACCAGATAGGTGATGTATTGCAAAATACATCTTTATTCGCGTCCGTTTTAGTCGTTAGATATTTCGTTTTTGTCCGTTTTTAGTATAGAATGTATATACTTTTGATTGTTTTGTGTTTTCCAGGTCTTAACAGCAAAAAGGAGCAGAAAAGAGTCAAATTCTGGAAAGGAGAAAGACTGGAACGGAAATCGAGAGTTTGGGAGAAGGAAACGAAGTGAAAAAGCATCCTGAAGGTCTCAGGCGGGCCGCATGGACTTATTACAATCTTCTACGCAGGCCGAATCAACTTAAGATAGGATTTCTGAATTGTGATATGCGCGCGGGCCGCGTGAACTTAAGTTCACCTCTTACGCGGGCCGCATGGAAGCTGTTTACGTGAAACCGACTTGAATCAGCGACGGTATTAGGGTTTTCTTGGTTATAAATGATCATCAATAACAACAGCCGAACAAGGACGAATTTTAGAGTTTTTGGGCGATCTTGGAGACTGATTTCAGAGGTTTTGAAGGTTCGGGTCGTGAAGAATCATCGTGAGAAACTCAGGAGCATTCGGATTGGAAGATATTCGGGTTATCTCTTCTTGTTTATCATTCGGTTTGCTTGTTCTTGATTTGTAATGATGAATTCAGATTTAAACAAGTTTATTATCGTATTCTTGAACATGTTTAGCGGCTAGATTTCTTGTTACTACCTAGACATGGTTGAATGATTGCATATGTTTTGATTATTCTTGGATTTTTTGAATGCTATGGATAGTTTATAAATTGTAAACGGTTTGTTCTATCAGTTAGATGTGTTTGCGTGCTTGATGTTGTTTAATTATTGATTATTGCTTCGCATGAATCTTGGTGACGGTCTTTATCACATAATAGAATCATGCTAGGTTTTAGATTTTAGTGACTGTCTATATCACGTAATAAATCTTGAATCTTTAGGGTTAAATCGGCCGATAAACCTTAGAAGTAATAATTGGTATTTTTATAAAATCAAGTGTTCTACTAATCGTCAATAGCTGTAAGGTGCGAGATTATTGCTAGATCTAAGTGATTAAACCGCAAGGTGGGTCCTTCTTAGGAAGTTAACCTTTTGGCTGCTGTCTAGCAAGTCTAGCTGAGAAAACAAACCTATCCTAGGTTTAGGTCTCGTAAGGGAATGAGCCTTGTAGGATACTTTTATAAACCCATTAGATTTCTTGTAAAGGAGTCTAATAACCGGTAATTTAACAACCTTTAGGGGATCTTAGCGTGCTCTTGAGAAGGGTTAGGGGTCCTTAGATTTCCCGAGAGGTGAGAATTTTAAGATCCCGGTTCCATAGCAGAAAACTTCCAATTATAATCATAACTAAAAGCAATCAGGATTCCTGTCTAGGTAGTTCCTTCATCATCCTTAAGTTCAGCCTTCGTGTGAGTTCGTGTCTAGTTCGTTTAGTTAATTTAGTTGATTTTTACTTATAATTTTAGGATATTTAGAAACCCCCCCCCCCCCCAAATCAATAAACAAATAGTTTGAGTCGTGTCAGTCTTAGTCTTTATAGAGTCTTAGCGTAATCCTTAGAGTCTCGTGGGTTCGATACTCGGACTTGCTTTAGCTTTACGACATTGATTGGTACACTTGCCGGTTGTGTGGTTTAGGGTTTAGATCGAGTCTTAGTTTATAAATTTAAAGCTTAGATGGTCTAAATTAGGGTTAATTTTAGTTGTTTTTGTTAAACCACTTTCAGCACATCAAGTTTTTGGCGCCGTTGCCGGGGACTCTTTGGCGATTGCGTTGATTACTTTGTTTGGACTTAGTTGACATAATACGTGCTATTTGTGTTCGTTGAGTCGTAGGAGTCTAAAAATTATAAAAAAATAAAAATATTTGCTTTAGTGTCTTTTCTAGATTAGTGAGTCGTTGTTAGAGTCTTCTTACTTGTTCGTATTCGGTTTTGCAGTTGATGCCCCATACGCGTTCGCAGGGACCTCCGCCGCTTCCGTTTACGATCAAGTCTTCTGTCTCGTCTTCTGCGTCTGAGGTAAGTTCTTCTAGTTCTTCTTCGGTTTCGCAGCCCACCCCCGCTTTCGATTTTACACCAAAGTCATCACCACACGTTTCCCCACCACCCTCCCGTTCTCGTACACCTAGTCCTCCACCCGTAGTTCAAATGGAGAACCGCACCGTTTACCAGCAGGCTACCACCGGTTTCACCAGTGCCACTTCACCCATCACCCTTCCCGCCATTGCAAATGATAGGTCCTGGCAGATTCCTTCTTACATCATGACGGCCATTACCAATTCTTGCCAGTTCCATGGTCGTGACGACGAGGATGCTCCCGCTCACATAAATCGCATCACTCGTCTTTGTGGCACATTTTCCATTGAGGGTGTTAATCTAGAGACCAGGTACCTTCAGGTTTTTCCATTCTCTCTCGCTGGACGCGCAGCCGTCTGGTTTGATTCTCAGCCTGCAGGCACCTTCACTACTTGGGCTGGTCTTCGCGATGCTTTCATAGCCAAATACTTCCCGCCAGCCAAGGCGTCTCGCCTTCGTGATCAGATTCACTCCTTCCGTATGGATCCTGATGAGCCATATCACTTAGCTTAGGAGCGTTTCCAGACGCTTCTTTCTCGTTGTTCGCAGCATGGTTTGTCCGACTGGGCATTAGTTGAAAAGTTTTACAATGGTCTTACTCTTGAGATTAGAGCTCGGTTCGATACTTCAGCAGGAGGGCAGCTTATGGGTAAAAAGACAGTGAATGAGTGTAACGATTTGTTTGAGAGTTTCGCCCACTCTGATATGGATTACAGCACTATCAGCAGGACTTCCATTCCTATTCATACCTCCTCGGTCGGTCGAGGGGTAAACCAAGTTAGCTTGGATCCATCGGTAGCTGCTGTAGTCGAGAGATTGAGACAAGAGATGAGGCAGGAGTTGAATGAGATTAAGAAGAAAGTGGATAGGTGTGAGGTTTGTAGGGGAGGTCACGACACACTCGACTGTCCCACACTTACGTTAGAGCAGGTTGAGTTCATAGCGGGTCAGTCTAGGGGTCAATTTAGTAACAATCATAGTTTTAACCCCAGCTGGCAGGGTAGTGGTAATAGTGGTAGTTATCGTTCTTCAGGCAATCCCCCTGGTTTCCCATCTGGTCAGTATCAAAATTGGGGGATGGGTCTTTACACGAGTAGTGGTTCGGGTCAGAGTGGTCATTATAGTGGTTCAGGAGGTCAGTTTGCGAGTGGAGGGTCGAATCAGGAGAGTCCAGGTAATGGAAAAGGTTCAGAGGGAAATTTGAGTAGGCTAGAGGAGATGTTCGCCCAGATGATGACGCAGAATCAGGCGTTTATGCAAGCTCAAGATCAGATTAATAAGAGTCACGAACTTCAGCTTAAAAATCAAAAGTCCACTCTTTTAGATCTTAAGAGAACAGTAGGGGATATAGCAAGGCAGTTGAAAGAATCTCCTTCTGGTCAGTATTCAGGTACCACTCACCCAGTTAACCATTCTGTGAAAGCAATTACTACTCGTAGTGGGATGAGTCTAGGAGAGGTAGTGAGAGAGAATGTTGAGTTAGAGAGTGATGCTGAGGTAGATGAGGAGATTGAGATGGAGGCTCCAGGCAAGGTGCACACGAGGCTAGCCCCAGCAAGTACCGCACACGCCGAGGAGTCGCCAGTAGAGAAGAAAGTGGAGAAGCAGCCGACGAAGGTTCGCCCACCACCAGTGATTGATATTTCCCGCCTTCCGTTTCCCGCTCGCGCTAGGCAACAGCTGTATGCTAGGGAGTACGAGAAATTTCTTGAGATGTTCACCCAGCTAAAGGTGAATCTTCCGTTCATAGAGGCCCTGAGATCCATGCCTAAGTACGCCAAGTTCCTTAAGGATTTTCTCAAGCGTAAGTATAGGGTAGGTGAGTGTTCTAGTACTCCATTGAATGGAGAGTGTTCTGCAGTGATCTTGAATAAACTTCCTGAGAAACTCACTGATCCAGGCATATTCACGATCCCATGTTTGTTTGGAGGTGATGTTAAAAACCACGCGTTGGTAGACCTTGGTGCTAGTATTAATTTGATGCCATATTCATTTTATGAAAAACTAGGCCTTGGTGATTTGAAGCCAACTCGCATGACCCTCTCGTTAGCCGATAAGACAGTTAAGTATCCTAGGGGGATTGTAGAGAATTTGTTAGTGAAAGTGGACAAGTTTGTCTTCCCGGCAGATTTTGTAGTGCTAGATATGGAGGCCGATGATAAAGTGCCGTTGATTTTAGGGCGCCCGTTCTTGAACACTGCTAAAGCACTTATAGATGTCTTCTTAGGCACAATCACACTTAGAGCGGGTGACGATTCGGTGGTTTTCAAGGTGAATAATGCGAGAGGGCCGAGTGAGAGAGTCGAGGCGATAGCGTCGGTGAAGGAGAGTGAGAAGAATGAGAGAGATGAGAAAGAGGTGGTGAGTGAGCCGAGTCTAGAAGAGGTGTTAAAACCCAAGTGTGGGGATCCACCTGATAGGAGAGTAGAGGAGTTGGAAGAGAGATTGATGAGGTTGGAATCCAAGGTAGAGATACTGAGCAAGGCTCAGTGTGGGGATAGGTTTAAATATGAAACATTTAGATTCAAACCACCTGATGACGAGTCGGTAGATTGTGAGAGGTATGAGAGAGTTAGGGGAGATGCAGGAAATATTAGAGATGGTAGTGCTATGGCCCATAAGAGTTGGTATGGAGGTGAGCTGCGCTTACATGATCCTCCATGAGTGCGTGAACAATTGTGACCCACTTGTAGAGTTTGTATTTTGAGTCGTCGTTCGCGTCGTGTCTTTAGTTTAGTGATTTGTGTGCTTTTGCGTCGTTTGTCGTAGTGTCATATTTGTGTCCGTTTCGTGTCTTGTCAAGTATTTTGCAGGTTGCATCACCTTCACGTGGCCGAGATCGACGTCCGAGTAGCTTGCCAGGTTTGTTGAACGCTAAAAACGACGAAATCACATACAGGGGCATTTAAGGAAATCTAAAAAAAATCACATTCTGCACATTCTGCTGTTGCTGTAAGCTGTGCTGCTGATATTTGCTGTTCAGGCGGCCCGCGTAGACAACCTTGTCTATCTTACGCGGGGCGCGCGGACTACAAAAGCACTGCCGAATGTTTAAGTTAAAGCGGCCCGCCTAAACTTGCTCATCTCACTTACGCGGGCTGCGAGCCCATTAGTGTCGACAGCGGGCTGTTAAGGCCTGACGGTTTCAGCCATTTGATCCATTATCCATATTTACCTTCATCCATTTATCATCATCATCATTCGGCTTGGGTCGTCGACGTTCAGGTATGTTTTCCTGCATTTGTTGTTGTTGTATTTGAGTCGATGGTTACCGGTTTTATTTCCATCTTAAGTGTGGGGACACGGGTTGCATATTTTTAAGGCATTAAAATGTGATTTCTCACTAAGCATTCGACCCGTTATCCGTTGCATCCACATGTTGGTCAGGTTTGGCACTTGGGTTGTTTGAGGGCGAGCAAAGTGCCGGGAGGGGGTAAGATGCGTCTAAGTCAGAAATTTTAAGTCATTTTGTGTTTCGCGTCGGTATTGCTTTGGTATTTTGCTTGTTTTTTTTTATGCAGGTTCGAATTTGTACCACCCGTACTCAATCTCCATTCGGGTGAGTTTGGAGTTGTTTATTCAAATTTCGGGCATTTATCGAGCATACCAGTTGGAGTCAAGCCGATCGCGAACGAAATGCTATACGATCGAGCTAGATTGGACGAGAGTTTTGGAGCATCCTCGCGAATTAAACCAGCTAAGTCCTTTCCGATTTGCCCTTGGTCTTTTATTTTTTTTCTTTATTTTTAGTCTTTTGAGTCGGTTTCCATCCTACATTGAGGGCAATGTAGAGTTTAAGTGTGGGGATGGGAAAATATCGTTTAGTGTCGTTAGTTTAGTGTCGTTAGTTTAGTCAGTCGAGTCATAGAAAACCGAAAAAAATAAAAATAAAAATTTCAAAAATCCAAAAAAATTAAAAAAATAGAAAATGACTTTTGAAACAAGAAGTTTGCAAAATAAAAACGGAAAATGATAGAAAAGTCGGGTTTTTGTTCGGGTTCAAATAATGATAATATGAGAATAAAATAATCGTGCTTGTGTCTAGTTTGGGATGCGTGGGTAGGCTCGGTTCGGTTTTGAGTTCCTTTGATCTTTAATATACCTAATTGTCGGTCTACTAGGGGGTTCTCATCTAGGGAGAGTGGGGAAATTGAAACCGCCAAAAATAGTATAAGGGATGCCGTTATAAGCTAAGATCGTTAGAGTTTTTGGTCATTATCTCGTTGAAAAAGAAAAAAAAATAAGTGAGCTAGAAACTAAATGAAAGTAACACAGGTCTATGTAATCCGAGTTGGGGATAGCGACTCTACAGCCGGAATGCCTCAGGGATGTGTGAAATCGAATTGCCGATTAAAAGTACCGAAACCTAAGTAATCTGTGGTTGGGGATAGCGACTCTACAGCCAGAATACCTCTTGGTTAGGGAAAGCAGCGTCTAGACTCACGAAAGAGAGAAAAAAAAAATATATATATATATATATATATAGATTTGATTTTAAACTCTCTTGATCTTGGTATAAAACAGTTAGGAAATAACCCAGTGGTTGTTCCTTTTGTCCTATAAGCTTGAGGGGGGATTAGGTGGACTTGCAATTCTTAGCGTGAGACCCTAGGTGGATTGACCGAACTTGAACTAAATTGCATGATAAGGGCTTGGAACCGAGTTGGGTTTAAGAGGATCGATATACTTGCAATCACGGCTAACACGAGTTTCGGTTTTAAAAAAAAAGAAATTAAGCTTTGTCCCGTTTGACTATTCCGACTATGATTCCGTTTACATAATTCTTTTTCGAGGACGAAAAAAGATTAAGTGTGGGGATATTTGATGTATTGCAAAATACATCTTTATTCGCGTCCGTTTTAGTCGTTAGATATTTCGTTTTTGTCCGTTTTTAGTATAGAATGTATATACTTTTGATTGTTTTGTGTTTTCCAGGTCTTAACAGCAAAAAGGAGCAGAAAAGAGTCAAATTCTGGAAAGGCGAAAGACTGGAACGGAAATCGAGAGTTTGGGAGAAGGAAACGAAGCGAAAAAGCATCCTGAAGGTCTCAGGCGGGCCGCATGGACTTATTACAATCTTCTACGCGGGCCGAATCAACTTAAGATAGGATTTCTGAATTGTGATACGCGCGCAGGCCGCGTGAACTTAAGTTCACCTCTTACGCGGGCCGCATGGAAGCTGTTTACGTGAAACCGACTTGAATCAGCGACGGTATTAGGGTTTTCTTGGTTATAAATGATCATCAACAACAACAGCCGAACAAGGACGAATTTTAGAGTTTTTGGGCGATCTTGGAGACTGATTTCAGAGGTTTTGAAGGTTTGGGTCGTGAAGAATCATCGTGAGAAACTCAGGAGCATTCGGATTGGAAGATATTCGGGTTATCTCTTCTTGTTTATCATTCGGTTTGCTTGTTCTTGATTTGTAATGATGAATTCAGATTTAAACAAGTTTATTATCGTATTCTTAAACATGTTTAGCGGCTAGATTTCTTGTTACTACCTAGACATGGTTGAATGATTGCATATGTTTTGATTATTCTTGGATTTTTGAATGCTATGGATAGTTTATAAATTGTAAACGGTTTGTTCTATCAGTTAGATGTGTTTGCGTGCTTGATGTTGTTTAATTATTGATTATTGCTTCGCATGAATCTTGGTGACGGTCTTTATGACATAATAGAATCATGCTAGGTTTTAGATTTTGGTGACTGTCTATATCACGTAATAAATCTTGAATCTTTAGGGTTAAATCGGCCGATAAACCTTAGAAGTAATAATTGGTATTTTTATAAAATCAAGTGTTCTACTAATCGTCAATAGCTGTAAGGTGCGAGATTATTGCTAGATCTAAGTGATTAAACCGCAAGGTGGGTCCTTCTTAGGAAGTTAACCTTTTGGCTGCTGTCTAGCAAGTCTTGCTGAGAAAACAAACCTATCCTAGGTTTAGGTCTCGTAAGGGAATGAGCCTTGTAGGATACTTTTATAAACCCATTAGATGTCTTGTAAAGGAGTCTAATAACCGGTAATTTAACAACCTTTAGGGGATCTTAGCGTGCTCTTGAGAAGGGTTAGGGGTCCTTAGATTTCCCGAGAGGTGAGAATTTTAAGATCCCGGTTCCATAGCAGACAACTTCCAATTATAATCATAACTAAAAGCAATCAGGATTCCTGTCTAGGTAGTTCCTTCATCATCCTTGAGTTCAGCCTTCGTGTGAGTTCGTGTCTAGTTCGTTTAGTTAATTTAGTTGATTTTTACTTATAATTTTAGGATATTTAGAAACCCCCCCCCCCCAAATCAGTAAACAAATAGTTTGAGTCATGTCAGTCTTAGTCTTTATAAAGTCTTAGCGTAATCCTTAGAGTCTCGTGGGTTCGATACTCGGACTTGCTTTAGCTTTACTACATTGATCGGTACACTTGCCGGTTGTGTGGTTTAGGGTTTAGATCGAGTCTTAGTTTATAAATTTAAAGCTTAGAGTGTCTAAATTAGGGTTAATTTTAGTTGTTTTTGTTAAACCACTTTCAGCACATCAATAGGCAAGTGGAATTCAGAATTGATATCATTCCTGGAGCGGCACCAGTTGCTAGAGCACCTTACAGGTTAGCACCAACCGAAATGAAGGAGTTGAGGACACAACTGGATGAATTGCTAGCTAAAGGTTTCGTCAAACATAGTTTATCTCCTTGGGGAGCACCTGTCCTGTTTGTTAAGAAGAAGGATGGATCGATGCGTATGTGCATCGATTATCGTGAACTTAATAAGGTCACGATAAAGAATAGATATCCTTTGCCTAGGATCGACGATTTGTTCGATCAATTGCAAGGATCAAGTTATTTCTCGAAGATTGACTTGAGGTCAGGCTACCATCAACTGAAAGTTAGAGATGAAGACGTTCACAAAACAGCATTTAGGACTCGTTATGGTCATTACGAGTTCCTAGTGATGCCTTTTGGGCTCACTAATGCACCAGCCGCGTTCATGGATCTCATGAATCGCGTTTGCAAGCCTTACTTGGATAAATTCGTCATCGTTTTCATCGACGACATTCTTATCTATTCGAAGAACCAAGCTGACCATGAGAAACACCTTCGCCGTATTCTCAAACTCCTGCATCAGGAGAAGCTCTATGCCAAATTCTCTAAATGTGAATTTTGGCTTCGAGAAGTCCAATTCCTTGGACATGTGGTGAGTGAGCGTGGTATCCAAGTGGATCCCGCTAAGGTTGAAGCAGTTATAAACTGGCAAGAGCCAAAGACGCCTACAGAGATTCGTAGCTTCCTGGGATTGGCAGGATATTACAGGCGTTTCATTGAAAATTTTTCAAGGATTGCTGCACCCCTAACTTCCTTGACCAAGAAGAAAGTAAAGTTCATTTGGGGCCCTAAGCAGCAAGAGTCCTTTGATATCCTAAAGCAAAAGTTGAGCAACGCCCCAGTACTAACATTGCCTGAAGGCACCGAAGAATTTGTGGTTTACTGCGATGCATCGCACACTGGCATGGGGTGTGTGCTTATGCAGAAAGGCAAAGTTATTGCCTATGCATCACGACAGTTAAAGGTGCACGAAAAAAATTACACCACCCACGACTTGGAGTTGGGTGCCGTTGTATTCGCACTAAAACTGTGGAGGCATTATCTTTATGGAATCAAGTGTGTGATCTATTCTGATCACAAGAGCCTCCAGCACCTGTTTAATCAGAAAGATTTAAACATGAGGCAACTCCGTTGGATGGAAACTTTAAATGATTATGATTGTGAAATCAGATACCATCCCGGCAAGGCGAATGTAGTCGCCGATGCCTTGAGTCGAAAGGAGAGGGTGAAACCCATCCGAATCAATGCCAAGCGCATGGAGATAAAGAACAGTTTGACTGAAAGGTTGTTAGCTGCACAGAAGGAAGCTGTGTTGGAAGCTAACTATCGTAATGAAAAGCTAGGGGTAACTGAGGAGCAGTTAACTCTTAGCAAGGACGGAATTCTAAGATTAAATGGACGAATATGGGTTCCAATTTATGGAGGACTTCGAGATGTCATCCTCCAAGAAGCCCATAGTTCCAAATACTCCGTTCATCCTGGAGCTGATAAGATGTACCAGGATCTAAGGGCAAATTATTGGTGGATAGGCTTGAAAAAGTTTGTAGCCACCTATGTAGCTAAATGCTTGACATGTGCGCAAGTCAAAGCCGAGCATCAAAAGCCGTCAGGCTTGCTACAACAGCCTGAACTTCCTACGTGGAAGTGGGAAATGGTAACTATGGATTTTATCACCAAGTTACCTAAGACAAGGAAAGGAAATGATACAATATGGGTTATAGTTGTTAGACTGACTAAGTCAACACATTTCTTACCCATCAAGGAGACTTATAGCTCCGACATGTTAGCCCAGTTGTACGTTGATAAGATTGTAGCCTTACATGGCATACCTGTGTCTATTATCTCTGACCGAGATACTAGATACACGTCACATTTTTGGAAGAGTTTCCAGCAATCTTTGGGCACACGTTTAAATTTCAGTACGGCTTACCACCCTCAGACTGACGGACAGAGTGAGCGTACCATCCAAACATTGGAAGACATGCTACGTGCATGTGTGATCGATTTGGGTGGTAGTTGGGATAACCACCTACCACTAATTGAGTTCTCCTACAACAATAGCTACCACACCATTATAAAGGTTGCGCCTTTTGAGACCTTATATGGTAGAAAGTGTAGAACGCCAGTTTGTTGGGCGGAAGTTGGAGATGTCCAATTATCAGGAGCAGAGATAGTCTTTGAAACGACGGACAAGATTGTCCAGATTCATGACCGTCTCAAAGCTGCCCGAGATAGGCAGAAGAGCTACGCAGATCCAAAGCGTAAAGCTTTTCACTTCGAAGTAGGTGACAAAGTTTTACTTAAAGTATCACCCTGGAATGGAGTGATGCGATTTGGTAAGAAAGGCAAGCTAAGCCCGAGATACATAGGACCTTTCGAGGTTATCAAACGTGTCGGGTCAGTTACCTATAAGTTAAACTTACCGGAAGAGCTCAGTGGAATTCACAACGTGTTCCACATCTGCAATCTGAAGAAGTGCTTCGCTGATGAATCACTGGTAATACCGCATACAGATGTGCATATAGATGAGAGCTTAAAATTTGTGGAAAAACCTTTGTCGATTGAAGATCGACAGGTAAAGAAGCTTCGAATGAAGCATGTACCTATTGTAAAGGTCAAATGGGATGCCCGTAGAGGTCCCGAATATACGTGGGAGGTTGAGTCCACGATGAAAGAAAAGTACCCTTATTTATTTCAGTAAATCTCGGGTCGAGATTTATTTTAAGGGGGTGAGGATGTAACACCTCGAAAAAATTCGTGTTCAATGATATAACGGCACGTGTCATGTAAGACAAAAAGCGTTGTAAACCCGGATTTAATAAAGATGTTTTGGCAGGATTTAAAAGTGGCGTTATGTTAATTTTTACCTCTGAACGACCTCATTTATAAATCCCAAGACCCAATTATATTTTACACACATCTAACATATCTTAAATCCAGGAATTTGTTGACAATAAATGAATTTGAAGTGCATGATAGGTTCCTATGGAAATTTCTACGGTAAACCTTCTTGTTCGGCACTTTTGAAAAGGATCCAAGCAAACATAACATAATGGTAGGGCATGTAACGGTTAAAGACCCATAATAGAAGCCCCAAACTGACAAAATAATGTCCCAAAGTCGAGATAAGTGGTTGCCCTTTCGAATGCATGAAAGAACAAACAGTTTTGGTTCCTGATGAAGGCTTGCGCACCGCAAGCACATGCCTTACGGTGCGCAAGCAGTGCCCAGTTCCAACAGAACCTTTTGTTTGCTGTTTAAACGCGATATCTCACCTTTAAACGGTTTTCCTCATCTTTCTTGACCCCTAAACAACCACTAAACATCTAGGACACCTGTGGGGAATGTTATGGTCAGTTGTAGACTTATTTGTCAACACTTTGTGGAGCCTTGATCACTATATAAGGAGCTCCTAAGTGCAACACTTGATCATTCATCCCTCAAACAACCTCTGATCAATTGTGGAGCACAAGAGCACCTTCCAGGCCTTCCTAATCAACCATTAGACACTTGTAAGTTTGCTTAACCTTCTTAAATTGAGTTTAGCTTAGTTATTTAGCTAAAAGTCAAACCGTCGTAATTACGGTTTGACTTCGAGATTAATTAATAATGGCTCAGTCAAATCTAGAATTAAAAGTACCTATAAGTAGGTAATTATGTGGGTAATAAACCCTTAAAAGGGTTCCCCCTGATTCCCACTCTAACTAGGTCAAATGTCGGGTCAAACTTACTAATAAAACGTCAACAGGATACTTAGTTTCTAATTTATGCATGATTAGCAATGTAGAACACATACAACCTGTTTGATCATTAATATAACTTGGTAATTAGTGTAAGAACATGTCTAAACATGTTCAACCCGACAATTTCCTGTTTAGACCCGGTTCGGAACCGAAAGTCGCATAGTTTGACTTATACTTTGACTTTCAGTTCTGACCCGTTATGGTATGTTTTAGAAATACCTTAGAGCTTCATTTGGACCAGGTTGCATGCTAGTATAACCCTCTGTGATTATACACCATGGTTCATTAGTTAACCGATTAATACGCATGATTCCGTTAATTGCTCATATGTTGACCATTATGCCCTTATTACCTTAAAACGTGATTTTTGGAAATGTAAAAGAGTAGAAACTTTAATTACTGATATATAAACTTGTATGCAAAGTTTGACATCATTTTGGGGTGTAGGTTAAGAGTTATGCTCGTTAGCGTAAAATGAAAGCCTTATGTTAATTAAACGACGTAATTAGCGTATAGCCTAGTTAAGCCTACTTTTTTATATCAAACTTACTACCCACTGATGTAATATATTATTTTGGGATTTTTGAAGATTTTTAATTAATTTTAGGCTGAGCATAACTAATAGTCGTAGGCTTAATCCGGTAATTGTCGGTTTTGCCCTTACGGGCCATAAAATGAGTTTTACATAACTAAATGACTCCAAACCTTTTGCTACTGATCACATATGATAAATAAATTATTTTAAGCCTTCTGGAATAATAAAAATATCAGCTTTATGTATCGAACCCGGAAATGGCTTCTAATCGCCTTTTTAAGCGTTTTTAACGCATAGTGTGTGCTATAACTATATTAAACATACAAGGGTTGATACCTACTAATATTTGAGGCAAATTATAATATTTTAATAGGAGTAAATTGCCATTTTCGCCCCTGAGGTTTGGGCACATTTGCCATTTTAGTCCAAAATGACACTTTTGTACCATTTTGCCCCCCACGTTTGTAACTTTTTCCCATATTCGTCCGAATAATGACACTTTGGTACCATTTTGCCCCCCACGTTTGTAACTTTTTGCCATTTTCGTCCAAAAATAAAGTAACTTTTTGAACCATTTGGACGAAAATGGCAAAAAGTTACAAACGTGGGGGGCAAAATGGTACCAAAGTGTCATTTTGGACTAAAATGGCAAATGTGCCCAAACCTCAGGGGCGAAAATGGCAATTAACTCTTTTAATAGTAAGCAAAGGTTGTTAAACTCAGACTTCAGTTTTGAGCTTTTCGGCTTATGTGAAATTACCAAAATACCCCTACGGGGCATAGTTTGGTTATAATTGATAAATTTCACATATATACGTTACCCTACTGTTATAACATGGTAAAATAAGTATTTTTGCTGATTACATCAGACCTGTAACTCAGGTAAATACTTAAACTCTTTTATAACCTTTTAAATGACCAAACTACCCCTACGGGGCATAGTTTGTGTTTAAATTCGTTTCGGGCATAATAAAAGACATCGTACTGATGTCACAACATATATGAAGCATATTAACTTAGGAAACCTGTAAATGGCTCATATGAATACCCGTTACGCTTATTACGCGTTCGGTTCGGTTTATGTAACTAGTTTACATAAACTAGCCTAAACGGGTCAAACCTTATCAGTTTTATCTCAAAATCCAGAATGTGTATGAAATACCCATATTAAACAAGTCTCTGAAATTTTCAGGTCTAAATCACATTCTATCCGGTCTTCGCTTAATCGTGCGTACGAACCGTGTCTTTGAAACTAACCGGTCTAGGCTTAAGCTTAACTAAAGACCCGTTAGGATTCTAATAGGTTATTATAAACCTTCGTTCCAGATTAGGAGTACCAGTAAAAGCTACTTGCGTTTGCTTATTGTGAATTATACTTTGCTCAGGTAAATACTTTTAACTTATTTTCCCTATACGGGCTTGGGTTACGGTATATAGAATACCGCTTGATCGGGCATCAAATCTTCCATCGTTGGGTGGTTAATTGAATAATTTGATCGGCTCATTTAAACAGTCTTGTTACTTAAAGCCTTTGGGGGGTTAATGACCATGTCCCGGATATCCTTGGCATCATTTTACGAAATGGCCACGACTTAAGCGCGGGGTGTAGGCGTACACCCGTCTGTGCACAAAAGAATAATGTGGTGTGTCTATTGATCTTTAACCCGGACAAGATCCGGGCTACTGAACGCACAAGGAACATGTAATTCGTTCACAAGATTATATATTTAAATAATTCTCCCAAGTTAAATAAAAATGTTTATACCACGTGCATCCAAATCAATTTTCAACCATTTTCCAAAATGAGTCAGTTGATTGTATTTACAAGTGTAAACTGACGTATTTTCCCAAAAAGATTAAATGCAGGTACTAAGCGTAATTGGCTGGGATTTCTCCTTAGCATCAATAGATGTCTCGCAAGCTTAAGATGCCTAAAGTCTGTTGAACTATTGTTTCTATTTTTATTTTCGATCCGTCTGTGGATAAACTTCCGAATATTGTGACATCTGATATTACAATATTAAATTCGGTTGAATTATATCTTACAATTTGCTTCCGCTGTGCATATTAAATATTGTGTTGTTTGACTATTATGTTGCCAACCACGTCACGATACTCCCCTACCGGGCCTACCGGTGACACGTGGAAGACGGGGTGTGACAAAGACTGATCAAGACTGATGAGTTGACATACCTTAGTTTTGTCACACTGAAGACTCGTCGACATCCAAGGGGGAGTCTGTTGGTGCATATGTCTATCGACTTCGTCTTGTATCGAGTCTTGTAATAGAATGATAGATCAGGGCTCGAAAAATGAGGAATTTATAGAGTGTGACCATTTCGCACAAAATGGAACAAGACCATTTCGCACGAAATGGACATTGTCCATTTCGCACGAAATGGGACTTGACCATTTCGTATGAAATGAGTTGCCTATATATAGTGGTCCTGTTCATTTCATTTGTAACTTTCTGATTCCGGTGCCGAAGTGTCTACTCGCTGTAAAACGTTGTTATATCAATCAAAAAGACAATTAGAGTGTATATCAAGTTGTTTCAAAGTCGATACGTTAGTTTCCGCCTCTCGTATTGACAAGAACGACTCGTTTTGGTCGTGCAAACAATCCTACAGCAGGAATACATGATGTATTTCATGTAAGTAATCTCAAAAAATGTTTAGCAGACGAATCTCTAGTAATGCCTCTTAAGGACATAGAGGTAAATGAGAAACTTAAGTTTATCGAAAAACCTATTCAGATTGAAGATAGAAAGATTAAGAATCTCAAACACGAGAGATTAGTTCTAGTTAAAGTGAAATGGAATTCTAAAAGAGGACCAGAATACACGTCGAAACTTGAATCTGAGATGCAAAGGAAATACCCACACCTGTTCCAGTAGATCTCGAGGACGAGATCCGAAACAAGGTGAGGAGGATATAACAACCCTCCTCAAAATATTTTCGGACACCCTAAATGTCCCTAAATGTACCCCGTACGTGAAAACCGGACCCATTATACATCTATACTTAGAAAAATCAACAAAAACTGAGTTTGGCAGTCTCTCGCGGGCCGCGTAAGCCTAAGCTTTGGCTTTCGCGGGGCACAACAGCCAGGTCTTTATCCAGACACGTGGCGTGCCACGTGGCATGTGACTCAGCAGACCTACCCCTTGACTCAGCCAAGCTATAAACGACACGTAGTCGCTCCCTGGCCGCAAAGGCTTAAGCCTTGGCCGTCGTGGGGCGCGACAGACCCTCGTCGGGCCTATATAAGGGGGATCGAGCTCATTTGAATCGTCGTTCATTTCCTGAATTCTCTCTTTAAATTTCTATAGAGTAGAAACTCTACCCGGGCATTGTACCCACTTTAGAAGCGAAGCTTTGCCTCGTTGTAAGTACTATAACCCTGCTATTACCCTACACGATCGATTTAGGATTCCGTAATGCATGTCGGCTCTGCCCGACTCAGTCATTGGAATTCTGTCTCGTGTGTACACCCGGTCGATTTAGAACTTCCGTAATGCATGTCGGCTCTGCCCGACTCAATCATTGGAATTCTGTCTTAGGTTGTATGGTTAATTTAAATTGGGTTATTTTACTAACACGTGTGCATTATTTGATTTAATAGATAATAACTAGGAGATTCTCAGGAAGCCTTAGTATTTTCTAAACTTGCAATGTGAGTAATCCTCTTTTTGTGAAACCTTTTGCAAATTGTTTTTACAAAACCTCAATTATTTTAAATTATATTCAACAGTAATTGAGTATTTGTATTCTACAATTATCGTCAGTATGTTGGGGTTTTGTATACAAAATTTGTTACTACACTGTGAGTAGTAACATTTCCACCAGTCATGGATTGACAGTACCGTGGGTGGTAATTAAAGTAGAAATATAAACAAAAGTAATTGCGAGATCGCCCTCAATGCTGTAAAATGATAAAACATGTTTTGATTAAATTTGGATTCACTCACCAGTATTTCTTGCTGACAAAATGTTTTAAAATGTGTTTCAGGTAACATAATATGAAAGCCCAATAAAAGCCAGCTGGAAAGCACTGAAGGCTTGGGATAGTGGCTATAAAAGTTACCTAAAATAAACAAGACATTTTGTTTTCAATAATTAGGGTTTATCCCTATTAATGTATTGTCAAAAGAACTTGGGTTTTATTCCCATGATTATTATTATAAAAGTTTGGTGTTTTACTCTGATAAAATTATTTCCTAACTACGGTCCTGATGTATTCCGCTGCCAATTAATAAACACCGATACCACCCGCTCTAAGTAGCTCGCGGCCGCCCGCTTCCGGGCAGGGGTCGGGGGTTGCGACATATAGGGCTTTACCTCAACATTAAAAAAATAGAGGTTTTTTGGCCGACATGTGATGGGCGGAAAGTTCAGGACGGGCTTTTCCCAAGAGGGATTGGCAGACCAAAGAAGGGGGTCAAGCTCGTTAGTGGAACTGTTAGTCATGACCCTAGCTTTATTGGGGAGTTGGCAGGGCTGCGGGCCTCGGGGGCGGTTGACCTCATGAAACTCTTGCCCTGCCTTAGGGACGCCCAATGTGTACTCCTTCTGCTAAGGTCATGCTTGGGGGTTGCTAAGTTACTTTTTAGGTTGCGGACTTGTCAACCCCATTTGATGGTAGATGCGGCATCTCGGTTCGTTGATGGCCTCCGGGAGGCTATAGAAGACATAGTCATGGGTGGTGGCCCCTTCTTTGGTGACCTCCAATGGCGTCTAGCATCTCTGCCAATGCGTCTAGGTGGTTTGGGAATCCTAACAGCTTGAGATGTTGGGGTTTATGCCTTCGTGGCGTCCAGAGCTCAGTCTTGGGAACTACAGGATCATATCCTTCGAAACAGTGGGGTTGTCGGGCTAGACCGTGACTATCTGCAGGCGCTCGAATGCTTAAATGTCTCTCTCTCAGACTTTGATATCGGCGGTTTCTCTAACAAGGACACCGCCCCCTCGAAGCCACAAAAAACTTTGGCGAATGCTCTGTTTAGCAAATCGCTCAAAGGCTGGGAGAAAGTTTTCATCTGTCATCTCGCCAGAAGGCGGTTAGAGTGTCTGAAGGGTCCCTATGCTCAAGATTTTTTTACCGTTATCCCGATTGAGGGGCTGAGATAATGTATGTCAGCAGTAGAATACAGAGCCATCCTTAAATACCGGCCGATGCTCCCTATGTACCCAAAAGATGAAACCTGCCTGATATGTCATAAAGCTTGTATGGATAAATACGGAGAGCGCGCAGTGCATTGTAAAGAGCTACCTGGGTTGAAATATCGGCATGACTTGGTGCAGGATGTTTTGTGGGATATCCTGAGAAGAGTTGGGATTCGGCTAAGAAAGAGGTTCCTGTGAATTTCCTTACGGACGCTATGGAAGGGAGATCTACTCTGCGACCAGCGGATCTGCTCGTCTTTGGTTGGGCTAGGGGGAAACATGCTTGTGTGGACCCCACGGGTGTTTCCCCTATGGTTGGTTTAAGGGAAAACGGGTTTGTAGTTGAACAAGCAGCAAGAAAGTCAGAATCAGAGAAAGTTGATAAGCACGCTAAAGCTTGTGTAGAGAATCAACATGTTTTTGTCCCTTTCGCTTTTGACACATTTGGCTCCCTAGCGTCAGAAGCTATCTAATTCCTGACAAGGGTACAACGGGTCATCCACAACAATTGTTCAACCCCAGGGGACAAGGGTTTGTCTTTAGTAGATTAGAGTTTGCAATTTAAAAAGGGCTGACGATACAGCTTGTTGTCCGTCTACCTTCTGTGTTGACATAACTTGAAAACTATAAATGAAAAGAATCACCCATATAACAAAAGATAAAAAATGACAAATTGAAATATCAGTGACATTTTTTGACTTTTTGTATCCAATTTCATTTGGAAGTTTCTAAATTTCAATCGATGACGGTCGCGATGCAGCGATCCATTGTTGACTTCATTTATGTCCCATTTAATTTCCATATGTAATCCCAAAAAACATGGAATAAGTTTCCATATGTTATTTCAATCTATCTTAAAAGACAAAGTGGATGGAGTTTCCACCGGCTTTGTCTCCCTACCCCTACACTTCCATAATTTTTAAATATAGTCTCTTGACTTTGGTAGTTTCTTTTTAAAACCTCAGCTTTGTTAAATCTTATTTTCACCCACTCTTAGCCTTTAAGTTTAGAAGATTTAATTTTCAACCCCTTGCCTTTGTTCGTTAACTTATAAAACTTTAATTTGTTGTGTGCTTTTTTATATACGTGTCGGTATAAATTCGAGTTGATCTACGTTTCGATGTAATTTTATTTGAAAAGGCGTCGGGTCAAATATAATATGGTTTTATGCTTACTTTTTCTGTACGTTTCGACATAAAGTTTGTTTTCATTTATAATACTTTTTCAAGCTTACTTTTTATGTACGTTTCGGCGTAAATTTTGTGTGAAAACAAGTGCCGTCAAAATTCGAGCTGGTCTATGTTTTAACGTAAAGGGTCATAATAAGTCATACATAATCATGCCGCATAGTCGGTACAATATTCGAGTTTGTCTTGGTATACTTTTTTGTATAAATTCGAGTCTGTCTACGTTTTGACGTGAATTTGGTGTACACTTTCATGCTTTATTTTCTACATTTCCTACGTATGAATTGGGTTGCATATAATACATTTGACTTGACGATATAAATTTGAGTTAGTCCGGTCGCATATAATACGCTATCATTGTACAGTAAAAGATTTACTTTACGTTTTGATCTAATTGTAATGATATATAGGTTACACTGAGTTCAATTGAATACGTTGAAATGAACGTTTTTATATGGTTAATGCATCACATAACACTAGGACTAATTTGTTCGACGTTTACGATGTACCCGCGCCGCAACGCGCGCAGGTCTTATTAGTAGTTTAATATAATAATATAATTCCATCAACTTTATTCTAATATAATATAATTCCATTACATTATATGTCTTGTATTATAAAAAAAGGTTACTGCTTACCCTGTGATATAATTTATTTAACAACTTTTCTTATTTAAACATGTGAAAGATGTCTTTATTAGTTTCAAAATTAAGTCAATGTAAACAAATTATAAACGTTATGACTTTTTATAATGTTATTAGAAAAGAAAATAACATTACTAAACTATCAAAAGGCTATTAATGTGTGTTTAATATTTTTTTATTTTATTATTATAAATATTCTTATGTGTTGATGCATATTGTGAAAACAACATCCTATATTTAGATCTTTGGATATCTTGTATTTAGTAAAACGTTAAATGTTTAGCGATTTTAACATTGTATTAGTATTTTTTTGGGCCGGACTAAACACATTAGTCTTAGTGTGTTAGTGAGTTTGGAGATGGGCTTGTCCAAGTTCGTAGCCCATGTCACCTAACCCATCTGTAGCATGAATTGTGTTGTGTATATAAACAAGGTATCTCTAGAGGTTGAGATGCCAGAGATACCTGTTGTAACACAAATGCAGCAAACATCTGTTGGTACTTTCTTACAACAGATGGAAACATCTTCACCCAACAGAAATGAAAGGGGCTATGAAGGTCAAATGGTGGGTGCAACACTTTATAAACCAAAGTTCTCACCAGAAATGAAATTCTTTTTCCATACCCTCTTGGTATGCTTGTCTGCAAAGACCACTGCTTTTAATAAGATTCCCCTAAAACCTCAGTATCTGGGGTATGCTATTTTGAGAAATTCAAATCACAAGCTATCCCTGACACTGTTTATGGATTTTGTAGTAAACATAAAGGCAAGGAACTGGCAATCCTTTCCTAATATATTCAAGGTTTTAAGCTTTTACCTTAAAAATGTTTTGAGACAAGAAAGATTTGAACAAGGTGAAGCTCTTGAAAGTAACAGTCTGTCAAATGAAACTTTTACCCACATGATGACAAAAGGTCAAGAAAATGTGGGAGAAGAAAATATTTACAAAACCAAGCAATAGATGTTACAACATCTGTTGCTGAGCCCACTGCTCCTAGTAACCATGGTGCATAACCCAACACTGTGGAACCCACACCAGACATTTCTACACAAACCATTTCCATTCCCATTCCCAAACCTAAAAGAAAAGACAAAAAGAAGGGATATCTGGAGGTTGAGATGCTAGAGATAACTGTTGTAGCACAAATGCAACAAACATCTGTTGGTACTTCCTGACAACAGATGGAAATATCTCCACCTATCCAAACTCCTCACTCATCCTCACAAATGGAGAGTGTTGTAAGGATAGGGGACCCGAATCAAGGGGAGATATTTCATTTGAATATCTCTACTAAAGCCCCTCTCCCAGCTCTACTTCTCTTTCAACACTTCCACCCACTAAAAATATCCCTTCATCCTTCCAAAAATTGCTTGATGCAATTGATACAACTGACTTGCACATACCTAGTTCCTCTCAACAACAAATCACACAGAGTACACTTCAACAAGTGACCATGGCAAGTTCATGGATCATTGTTATCGCACAAGCAGAGGAGGCAACACCTCATGTGTCTCAAGAGACACGGGTAGGTATTTCAAGTGGGGCAACTACTACAACTGTAGAGACAATAATCTCACAGTTGGACAATGGTTACATTATTAAGACCCCCTTGACAGAAACAACGGTTGAGACAATAGTCTCTTTACCATTTAGAAGTCCCCAGTACCAAGAAAAAGGGGCACCTAGTTCAAAACTAGGTATAACCACCTCAGGTGGGAATTTAGATGATCATATTAATTTAGGTGGTGGATTAAACTATCCTGAATTGACGGAGAGAGTCACCAAATTGGAAACATCTGTTGGAGAAATCAAAGACATGATGAAAAATCTTGGTACAAAACTCTAGACCTCCACCATCAAATGTAGACATTACAAAAAAAAAAATGTGGGCCAATGTTCATCCATACCTACATCTTCAAAAGCAGGCTATAGAAGAAAGATATTCCATGCAAGTAGAGTTGATACGGCAAATAGTGGATGCCGAGTACAAAGATAGTCAGGCAGAATAGCCATCAAAGACTTTATCTTTGAAAACACTGATAAAACTCTCACTCTCCCTAAATATGAAGATGATGTTAAAAAGGGGGAAGAAGATTGCATGAGAAAGCTCCCACCTCTGGTAAAAAAAAACCTAAGAAAAGACCTAACATTGACGCACTCAAAACGGCGAGACAAGAATAAATTACCAAAGAAGTGAAGAAACAAAAGAAGAGGGATACAAGAGAAGCTAACATGCAGATAACAGTGCAAGAGATTATCAAAAAGAAAGAAATCTAAGATAATCAAGGTTTTTCTATCCAAACACCCACAATCCAAACCACTGCTCTCATTGTCCAAACATCTGTTGCCATTAGAAAAGTGCCAACAGAGGTTACAACAACTTAATCACCACCACCATCACCAACTCACAAGTCCCCTAAAGAACTTCTCTAAAGAAAACTAACATCACTACCTCCACAACCACCATCTAAAACACAAACACCTCAAACCACAACCAAGAGAACTAAACTCATTGTCTAAGATGATGATGAAGAAACTCCTGATGCAATATCTATCAAAACCACAACCACCACAGTTATATCTATCACACCTCAACCATCCACTACCACAACTACAACTCTCACCATCACAACACCACTCATGAAAGCTCTTGATTCACAAGAGTTAGAAAATGTATCAAAAGAGATACAATCTTTCTAATCCACAATTGACATCAGCCAACTTATCTTTCCATCCTTCAAAAGATATCAAAAGCCTAAAAATGTACAAGAGTACTTAGAACTGAGGATCAAACAGGCTGAAAAGATGGTTAATTACAAAAGCAAAGGGAAAACTGATAAGGAGGCTCAGCAAATCATGTCTACATACAAAGGTGAATAGACCCGAAGACTTTGTAAAATATGTTAGTCAAAAGGCCTCTCAGGGACCAGTAAGAAACCCTGACCTCAAAAAGGAACTAAGGGAATACTAACTGGACTTCATCATGAAAAATAAGCCTTATAGAGCCTCAATAGCTCAATTCTCTGGTTGGTCAATATAAGCCCTTCAGGTAGAAACCCCAAGGATAGATTTGTTAAAGCTCAATCCAGATATCAAGCCCACTCCTCCCAACTGGGCTACAGGTAGAAAACCTGGTGGTCAAAAAAACAGTTGAGCTAAGAAGAATGAAGGAGGAGATGGTTGCTACAAAATATGGATCAATGCAATCCATGGCTAGGTGGGTTGAGCCAACAATCAGAGTGAGCTACAAGAAATTAGAAGCATTAAGAGCTAAATATTCCTCACTCCCCAAAAATCCTAACTATGAAGATTTGCCTATCAGTTCTCAGGTTACCACATATGAACTTCCATCTGCAAAACATGTCTCTTCAATGGTTAGAAGCCATCTCAAAAGACAAAAGGATATGTGAGCAGAAGACCTAAAAAGATGTAAAGATGTTCTTAGGAAAGAAGGGATCAAAAATGTGATAATGCATAGGCATCCTGATGCTAATCCAGCAGAACTGCTAGGACAAGTGTTGGGAATGCATGTCCCTGCACCTCTTCCAAAAATATCACTCCCAATAACTTAAATTGCCTCTAAAATTTAATAATAGTCCTCAAACAAAGCTAGCCATGAATTAACAATACTCAAGGTCTTCCAATCGAAAGGGATGTTGATGACTTACTCTCAAGAAGATTTGAAAAGTAATTGAAAGCATAAGTCAGAGTTAAGTTAAAGAGGAATAAAAATTGATCTAATACACATATGTTTTGGCATCATCTGTTCTAGGGGGAGATTATTGGACCTACAAAAGAATAGATGATATTCAAAAGGCAAAACCTGATCAACTATTCAAGAAATAAACAAAAGATTGAACTAGTCTCTCCCCAAAGATAGTGAATCTTGAACACCTAATCAGAACATCTGTTGAAGACAAAGCAAACATCTGATCAAGCCTTGAAACCATTGTTCAAGAAGAAATAACATTTGTTGAAGGCTAAAGTCTGTTGAAGCCAAAGGTCTAATGAAGAAGACCAAACATTTGTCTGGCCAAACATATGTTTGGAACCAAGGAAACATAGGATAGCTCTAACAGTGGTTTCTCAATGTAACAGTATTTGTTTTATCAGTGTTTACACTAGTTAGAACAAATGTTAAGATTTGCACAAATGTTTATAATGTCAGTTGGATCTTTTCTGTTAGGAATGTTAGATGTTACTATCAGGGTGATGTCAGCCTATCAAGAACGGAGCTATAGTACTTGGTATAAATAGATCTCACCTGTTAGAGATCTCTTTTATCACTTCACACATTCCCTTTTGTACAAATAGTTCTAGTGAGTGATCAGGCTGAGCGGGAGATTGTAGAATCATTAGTGTAAAACTTTTAAATCATTTGAATCAATGAAAAACAGTTATTGATAATATCTCTCTACTTGTAATTATATTGTTTTTATTAGTATTTGTTTACAAGTATCAAACTCAGATCCTAACAAGGTAAATGAGTTGTTGTTTATAAGATTATGTGTAATGGACTAACGCCCCTAGTGAGGTAGCAACATTTTGGACGCTAAAGGGCGTTAAACATAACTTCTAAGGGCATTAAAAGGCGTATGGGGTGGGGAAGGTTAGGTAGATGACGAGCATGAGCAAGAAGGTTCGTAGGCCCCCACCAATTGTCAGCCAATCATAATTCATTCTTTTATTTTTAAATTAAAATATTATTTAATGGGGTAGTGGTTAGTGAAACTTTGTGAAACCATTACACATTAAATGTTGGAACATATGGTGAATGGATTTTAGTGAATTTGTTATTTAATGAAATTATAATTATTAATAAACTCTTCATGTGGTGAACTAGAGACAAACTCTTTAGTAGAGTTTCTTTTATAAGACTTTATTAGATTTGGTGTATCTCTAATTAAGTCTAAAGTTATGTTAGCTTCTTCATCACCCATGAGTCTTGTATACAGACTAGGCTATGTGCCTCATTTGAAAAGAGCTAGAAAAACACAAGTAGGAAAGATATAAGAAAAATTAGAAGAGTTCTTGGAGATCTTGAAGGCGCATGTGTTAGGTACTTAAAGGGATAAGTTTTCTCTACTCAATTCCATCACCTTCGTTATAACAACCTTAAAGAAAACCGACACCCTCGAATATTTTCCGACACCCTACTATATTTTAAAATATCCCAATATGTCCCTAAAAACACCCCATACGTGAAAACGAGCCCCGGATATCTTAAATATTATTGAAAATAATTAAAAAACTGATTTTTTTTAGTTGAGGCGGGCCGCATAAACCCCACCCCAACTCTTACGCGGGCCGCGTGAACTTAAAACCTGGCACGACCCTGGGCCGCCACGTGGCCCAACACACGGCGAGTCTAGTTGATGATCCGGATGGGCTACGCTATTGACCAGCGTTGACGCGGGCCGCGTAGGTCCCGGTCTCGTGTTACGCGGGCCGCGAGAGAACCAAACTCAGCACCTATATATAGAGGCCATCGGATTTCAGTCGAGAATCGTTCAAACTTTCTTTCTTTCTCTTAAAACTGAATTATAGGAATAATACTCGGGTATTATACCCTCCTAAATAGCGAAGTTCTGCTCCGTTGTAAGTATTATAACCCCTGGATACGTATTAGATACGCTGCCCGATTGATCTAGGGTTCCATAACGGCTGTCGTGGTTCTGCCTGACGTAGTCGTTGGAATGCCGTCTCGGGGAGGGTATTACTAATGTTAAAATGGGTTATTATACTAATGCGTGTGCATTTGTGTAAATTATAGATTGTCACCAGGAAACCCTAAAGGATGATCTAATACATCAATGTGAGTTTATCCGCTTTTTGTTAACCGTTTTACAAAACCTCATTTAATTCATTATATATTAAACAGTGATTGAGTATTTGTAAGAATACAATTATCATGAGTATGTTGGGGTTTTGTATACAAAATTTGGTACCACCTGGTCAAGGAGTAACATTTCCACAAGTCGGGTCTGACAGTACCATGGATGTTAATTGTTATAACTTGGAAACAAATGTAATTGCGAGATCGCCCTCAATACTGTACAATGGTTTTTATTTAAACTTGATTAAACTTGGATTCACTCACCAGTATTTCCCACTGACAAATATTTTTAAAACGCGTTTCAGGTAACAAACTGTGAAAGCCAAATAGAAGTCAGCTGGACAGCACTGAAGGCTTGGAAAAGTGGAAATAAAGTTACCTAAAATAAAATAGATGTTTTTATTAATAAAATAGGATTTATTCCTATGAAAACGTGTGTACTACGAACTTGGGTTTTAACCCATTTGTTTAATGTTATGAAAATGTGGTATTTTACTCTGATCAATGTTTCCTAACTACGGTCCTGATGAAAATTTCCGCTGCAAAATTAGACAATACGCGATACCACTGGCTCGCGGCCGCCCGTTCCCTTGGATTTGGGATCGGGGGTTGCGACAGAAGGTGGTATCAGAGCTAAGCCACTGATTCAGCCACAGAAGTGTTCTGCTGACATCAAAACTCAATATGTTAGGAAATAAATTGTGAAAAGACGTGCATAATTGTATTTTATTGCTATGTGTTATTTGACTATTTGTTAGTTTACAGTATGAGCGACCAAGGACCATCTGACGCGTACCGTCAATTGTCTGGTTCGCCTAAAAGCAATGGCACCTCCCCTTCTCAGCCTGCCCTCTCAGGGTACTCTGCTGATACGGAAGAAGGAATCTTTGTGTTTAAGGCTCAGTTCGAGGAGTCATTTCCTCAGAAAAAGAGGGGATGGTTCAGTCGAGGGGCACACGAACGTAGAAAGCGTATGAAAAAGTTACAAGAACAGAGAGTACTAGCAGCAGCCAAAAGAGAAACCGATGCCTATGCCCAGGATATGATAAATAGGGGTACAGCCAACATTTACATGCTTGCCACCACTGCAGCTGACCCTAATCTGGAGCAAATAATAGCACCCCAACCACAACCACCAATCCCTGACCAACCTATGGAGATAGAAAACCCTGAAAACCAAGTAGAAATGCATGACTTTAATCCGGAGGAAATACCTAGGGTACCAGCACCAAACCCCCTAGACCCAAATTACGATCCCTGGTGGGATGACGTCAGGGACTATGTGCAACGCAACCCGATACATGAAGACACACCCATGCAGAACTTAGGAGCCTACCCAGGTATGGATCCCTTAGATCCCTATTACCACGATGAATACATTAGGGAGATTTTAGAAGATCCTTACCGATTCCAGGCACCTACACCCCCATATCAATAACCCGCACCCCAGATTCCGAACCCAGTCCTAGAACCTGCACCCCCAATGAGTGCAGAAAACGTACAAGAACTTAGGACATTTGGTGAGGAAATTTTAGAGAGTAGTGAACGAATGAGACAGGTGGGAGAGCGACTCGTCTGGAAGTACGACGAGCGCAATATGGATTTTTGGATGAATCCATATCCGTGAATGTGATGGTGAAGACGGTAATAATAACAATAATAATAATAACAAAATAATAAAATATGTGTGTACGGATGCCTACTATTATTTATTTCAGTTGGTATTGTAATTTTTGTTTCAGTACTGGTGTGTAATAGATGCATAGTAGATGAATAGAGTAAAGTCGCAATGATCGAAGCTTTTGACCAAAATCCGTGTCATGTGATTAACTGTAATAAATATTATTTTGTGAAATTAATACGGGGTAATTGTTTAAAATTCAGATGGCCGACGAAGGAAATCAAGGAAATCTAAATAACGATAACCAGAGTAACATTAACTTGGTTAATGAGAATCCAAGCATCAATAACAATGGAAACCAAATGGATAATAGTGCTGTACAACACATAGTGGCACAAGGAATCATAGATGCAATGCCATTTATTATTCAAACGGTTCAAGAAGCGAATAATAAAAGTAAACATAGCAGTAAGCGACCAATTGAACCAGAAAACAGCATGAACAATGGACCCGTACTTCAAGCGCCCATTCCCAAAAGAAGAAGAACCATGCCTTATGGTTGTTCTTACAAAGAATTCTGGTCCTGCAAACCAATAGAATACTCGGGCAATGAAGGACCCATTGCAGCTCTACGCTGGATAGAAAAGACTGAGGCCGTTTTAAAAATAAGCAAATGTGCTGAAGAAGACAAAATAATGTTTGCTTCTAATCTATTTAAGAACTCAGCCTTAGAATGGATATACAACATGGAATGGGAAGAATTTAAAAATATGGTAGAATTTAAAAATATGGTAGAAAGGAGATTCTGCCCTCCCAATGAAAAGGAACAGATAGCTAATAAATTTCTGAACCTTAGGGTGACCGGGGTAGATAGTAAGGGTTATACTACCACATTCTTTGAATATGCTAGAATAGTACCAACCCTTGCATCACCTGAACTAGTATTAATCTCCCGTTACATCTGGGGATTAATTGGAGAGATTAGACATGTAGTCAAGGCAGCTAGACCCCAAACTATAGAAGAAGCTGTAGAACTAGCAAACACCTTGACAGATGAATTAATCCGTACTAGAGAAGAAGACCAGAGAAGAAACCTAACCCAAAGGCTTACCCAAGAATTCCGTTCTGGGAATTACAACCGTAGGAATGTAGGTTCTACCTCTGCACCATTCTGCAAGGTCTGCAAGAAAAAGCATTCGGGAAAATGCTCCACTCTTTGCAATTTCTGCAAGATGCCAGGACACAAGGAAGAAGATTGCAGGAGGAAATCCAGTAACTGACTGTGCTTCAACTGTGGAGAAAAAGGTCATATCAAGCCGAACTGTCCGAAATTGGCTCCAGCTACGAACAACAAGAACGCTAAAAATGCTAGAGCATTTGTTCTGACTGCAGATGAAGCCAAAATGATTCCGGATGTCATAGCCGGTACGTTTTTAGTTAATGATGTTTTTGCTAAAGTATTATTTGACCCTGGTGCAAACCAAAGTTTTATTAATACTTCATTTTGCAAACTTCTAAATCAACCATTAACTAAACTCTCACAAGAATGTCGAGTCGAGATAGCAAATGGAGAAACAGTTAGGATTTCTGAAATCTTGCAGGAAGCAAGAATAGAATTTTTAAATCAAAAGTTTATGGCAAACCTTTATCCTATGGATCTGGCAGGATTTGATATTGTATTAGGAATGGATTGGTTAATAGCCAATAAAGCCAGTATTTTATGTGATCAAAAGTCAATTCAAGTAAATTCACCAAAAGGTGAAAAGATCACAATTAAAGGTGATAAGTCATCTAAGTCCACAAAATTCATCTTTGAGATGAAAACTACAAGTTATATAAGAAAAGGATCTATAATGTATTTGATTTCTATAATCACTAACACTAAAGGAAAAGAACTAAAAGACATTCCAGTAGTGTCTCAGTTTTCAGATATATTTCTAGAAGAATTACCAGGGCTACCTTCAGACAGAGAAGTCTAATTCAGAATCCATCTACTACCAGGAACAGCACCAATGGCTAAAGCACCTTACCGATTGGCACCCGTAGAAATGCAAGAATTAAAGAAATAATTAGACGAATTGCTGGAAAAAGGATTCATACAGCCAAGCTCATCGTCATGGGGAGCACCAATTTTATTCGTTAAAAAGAAGGATAGATCAATACGTATGTGCATTGACTACCGTGAATTGAACAAGGTCACGATCAAGAACAGGTACCCATTACCGAGAATCGATTATCTGTTCGATCAACTGTAAGGAGCTCGATTTTTCTCTAAAATCGATTTAAGATCAGGATATCATCAATTAAAAGTACAGGAAGAGGACATTCCTAAAACCGTATTTAGAACAAGGTATGGCCATTATGAATTTACTGTCATGCCATTTGGTTTAACCAATGCCCCAGCCGCATTTATGGACATGATGAACCGAATATGTAAGCCATATTTGGATAAATTCATAATTGTTTTTATAGTTGATATTCTTATTTACTCTAAAAGTAAAGAGGAACATGCAAAGCATTTGCACGCACTTTTAAATCTATTAAGAAAGGAAAAGCTTTACGCTAAATTTTCAAAGTGCGAGTTTTGGTTAGAGCAAGTACAGTTTCTTGGACACTTGGTTAATCATGAAGGAATTCATGTGGATCCCACAAAGATCGAGGCGATTACCAAATGGAAAACTCCTGAGTCACCAACCGAGGTTAGAAGTTTCTTAGGATTGGCCGATTATTATAGAAGATTCATTCGAGATTTTTCTAGAATAGCCATTCCTTTAACTAAGTTAACCTGTAAATCCATTAAGTTTGAATGGGGACCAAAGCAAGAAAAAGCATTTAGAATTCTTAAGCATAGATTAACCCATACACCCATACTAGCGTTACCAGAAGGAACTGAAGATTTTGTAGTATATTGTGACGCTTCCAAACTAGGTTATGGATGTGTATTGATGCAACGTCAAAAGGTTATAGCTTATGCCTCTAGACAACTTAAGAATCATGAAGAAAATTATTCAACCCATGATCTAGAGTTAGGAGCTATAATTTTTGCCCTTAAGATTTGGAGACATTACCTTTATGGTAGTAAGTTTACCATATTTACCGATCATAAAAGTTTAAGATATGTTTTCGGGCAAAAGGAGTTAAATATGAGACAAAGACGCTGGATGGAAATGCTTAGTGATTATGATTGTGATATCCAGTATCATGAAGGAAAAGCGAATGTAGTGGCAGATGCTTTAAGCCGAAAGTATCACGAAAAGCCAAAAAGGGTATGTTCTCTTAAATTAAATCTACAAGTAGATTTAAATGATCAAATTGGAAAAGCACAAAAATCAGTAATCAGGTATGATACTGAAAAACTAAAAGGTATGATTAAGGAATTAGAACAAGGAACAGATGGAATTTGGAGATTCCATAAAAAGAGAATGTGGATACCTAAATTAGGAAACCTACGTCATCGTATATTAGAAGAAGCCCATAAAACTAAGTACACAATGCATCCAGGAAATGATAAAATGTACCAGGATTTAAGAAAGAATTTCTGGTGGATATGAATGAAAAAGGATATAGCAACCTATGTTTCTAAATGTTTAACTTGTTCACAAGTTAAAGCTGAACATCAGAAACCATCAGGTTTGTTACAACAACTAGAAATGCCAGTGTGGAAATGGGAACTAATAACAATGGATTTTGTTACTAAATTACCCAAAACAAGAAAAGGTAATGATACAATCTAGGTGATTGTAGATAGGCTAATCAAGTCAGCTCATTTCCTACCAATGAAAGAAACTTTCAGTATGGAACAGTTAGCTAAATTATATGTAAACGAAATTGTTTCATTACATGGAATACCTTTATCAATTGTTTCTGATAGGGATAGCCGTTTTACCTCTCATTTTTGGTCAAGTTTCCAAAAATCCATGGGAACCAAGTTAAATCTAAGCACAGCTTATCATCCTCAAACGGACGGACAAAGCGAAAGAACAATTCAGACAATGGAAGACATGCTTAGAGCTTGTGTAATTGATTTTGGAGGTAATTGGGAAGATCACTTACCTTTAATAGAATTTTCTTATAATAACAGTTATCACACAAGTATCAATGCTGCACCATTCGAAGCACTTTATCGACGAAAGTGCCGAACCCCAGTCTGTTGGGCAGAATTTGGGGAAAAGCAACTATCTGGACCTGAGATAGTACAAGAAACAACTGACAAGATTATTCAAGTCAAGGAACGACTGAAAGCAGTGTTGGTGCATGCGTCTGTCGACTTCGTCTTGTATCGAGTCTTGTATGTTTAGATAGATCAAGACACATTTTACGAGAACATGTTCAAAAGGCTAATTTCGCTTGAAATGGTCAAAAGCCATTTCAAACGAAATCACATGATCTAATTCCGCTTGAACGGGTAATATCGCTTGAAGTGGTAATTCCGCTTGAAGTGTAATTCCGTTTGAGACATCTTCAAGTGGAATTAGAAGCCTATATATATGTGTGCATGATTCCGTTTGAGTTGAGTTGTAACTTTTCCGGTTTAAGCCACGAAGTGCTGCCGAAGTGTCGTCTCGTTTTAATTTGTTATCAAATCAATCATATGACAGTTTAAAGTGTATATCTTGCTGAATTGACCTCAATACGTCTGTTTCCGCCTTTCGTATTGAGAAAAACTCTTCTGATCGACTCGTTCGGGTCCGAAAACGATCCTACAAGTGGTATCAGAGCTCAGGAGGAAGAGTTCATACCAATTCAGCTGTAAATTCTGATTTTTCACCTTTTTCCTCGAATTTAACAAATTTTCACGGTTAAAATTAGCTAATTTTCTCACAACATGTGCGCAATAGTGTTTTAACAAAGCCTCGAAAGTTTCAGGCCTAAAATCGATCTAAAACTGGTAAAATTGGTAATTTCGTTTCAAAAACAGTTTGAGAATAATGACATCAGCAGCATTTCAAACGGAATTAGCTCTTAATTCCGCTTGAAACCGGTATTTCGTTTGAAAAGTGGGTTGATTTCGTTTGAAATTGGTATTCCATTTCAGTGATTCCGTTTGAACCAAGTGTTTCCGCTTCAAAGTCATAATTCCGTTTGAGTAATACCATTTGAACTTGCTATTCCGCATCAGATTGTAATTCCGTTTGAAATCTCAAACGAAATTAGTGATTCCGTTTGAGAGTGTTGATTTCAAATGAAATTAGGGTAATTTCGTTTCAAGGTTAATCTCGTTTGAACTGTGTAATTCAGTTTGAGAGGAATTTCGTTTGAAGAAGTAATTCCGTTTGAAACCGACTGTTTGGGAATTTTTTGAAATCCGAACATGGAAGAGGAATTTTATAACGCATTTGCTACTCCGGTCACCCCGATTACTCTTGTACAGAACACAATGTTAGAAAATGAAACGGGGACTATGCAAAAACCGCCTAAGCTCATGAACATTGAGGAGTATAAAGGTTGGGAAGGACGTTTTGAAAACTGGGTTCAAGCAAATTATTTGTATGCTTGGGAATGTGTCGAGACAAAATATGTTAGACCGACGAATGATGACGAAGAGGAGGTTGCAATTAAAGATATGAGTGCTGATGATAAAAAGAAATACAAAAATGAAAAAATGATGTTAAGTCTACTTCAACAAGCTGTGAAAGAAGATATTTTGGTTCTATTGCAATATAATGGAAGTTCTTATTCAATCTGGAAAGCTTTAAGATCGAAGTTTATGGGAAGTCAAGAGATGGTTAAAAACAAAAAGTCACTTCTGAAGAAAGAGTTTGATTTGTTTCGTGGTTTGAAAAATGAAAGCACAAAGCAAATCATTGAACGATATTGCAATTTGTTAGCAAATATGAAGAGACTGAGCATCACCAAAGAGAAAGAAGAGTTGATCGAAAAATTGGCTGATGCGTTGCCATATGAGACTTGGGGTACATATCTCATGATGTTGAGGAACAAGAAAGGGTTTAACAATCTAACACTGAGCAAGTTCATTGAAAAGATTGAGGCTCAGGAGATGGAACAAAGAAAGGTCTTAAGAATGAAAGATTTTGATGGTGAACAAGACATTGGGCTTTATTACAAAGCAGGGTTGAATGATCAAACCACCAACATGTCACCGAAGGTTGAAACTGCTTGCAATGCTAAAAGTTCATCGGGAGGTTCATCTAAAGGATCAAATAGCAAAACAAGTTTTTCATCATATCCATCTTTTGATCCGAACTTTTCAGCAACCAAGAATGGCAAAAAGCTACAATGCAACATTGTATTGAATCTTGAAAATGATCAGGATTATTCTGAAGAAGTTGCAAAAAGCCATATGTCTTTGTTGGGGACTGTGTTGGAGTCCTATGGAAGTTTAGTAGCAGGTAGGATCGGGAATCCAATGTTGACCAAAGAGGATTACGATCAGATTGATGCTGAAGAGATGAAATTGATGGATATAAAATGGTGTTTTGCAAGTGTGTTAAGACAAGCTGAGAAATTTAGGCAGATCACAGGAAGAGATGACTTCCGTGACGCTAATGTTTCTAATTTAGGTTTTGATAAATCTAAAGTTACTTGTTTTCGTTGCAGAAGAAAGGACACTTCAAGAGGGAGTGCACAAATCGAGAAGCAAGTGGAGCTCAAAATTCGTTCAACAACAATGATTACTATCGGAAATCGATTTATCATCAAGTTGCTCAACAACCACAAACTGTTCATGGCAGGAAGGAGATTAAAGAATCATCTAAGAGAGCATTTTGGTGAATCAAGAAAATTTCAGCTGGGACAAATATATTTCAGCCGACAATAAAGCATGCCTAATCAATCAAGATGATGAAAAGTTGCCAGAAGGTTTTAGCTGGACAAATTTCAATTGGGATGATTATGATCCAAATAAAACTTAAAATCACAAAGCGTTTGTTGCTCGAGCCGAAGAAGATAGTGATGATGATAGTGAGTATTATGCAAAACGAATGGCAGCTCATTTGAAAATGATGGCAGAAAGTGATAGTGAAGATGATAAAGCGAAAAAGAAAAAGGTCAAAACACCAGTCAGTGGTGATGATGAAGATGTTCCTGTGATAAGGAAAAAGATGAAAAACATTCCAGAGTTCAAAGTTGAAGAAGAAGCTAATGCACAAAAGGTTCCAGTGATATGTGAAAACTGTGAAGCAGTAAAGAAGCAGAACAGCACTTTGATTCACAACATGAACCGATTGAAAGAGTCTTATGATGTTCTGAACAAAGCCATGAATCAGTACAATCAAACGAGCAGTGAACAAGAAACAGCCATGAAAACACTACAAGGAGCTCTTATGATAAAGTAGAAAAGTGTTAACAATTACATTGAGAAGTGTGCTGTGCTAGAACAAAAACTGGAAACACAAAGAATTGAAACTGAAAGAGTTAATCGTTTGTTAAAAAGTTACTTATGTACTTCTTATGTCATTGACAGGATTTATCCAACTGTTGAAGGCATGAAGGCTTTTGAAGATGATGAAGTAACTGAAGAACAGAAGGTATCTGAAGAAAAGACTTCCAAAAAGAAGAAAGAAAAGAATAAAGATACTGAAGTGAAAGATTCTGGTAAGAAACAAGGTTTTGGTTACAACCAGTGTCCACCCCCACTTGAAAATGGATATTCACCGAGAAATCCAAATTCAGAAAGAGTCAAAAAGGCTACAAACTTACAGTGGGAGTCTGAGTCTACAGAAAATTTGCCAGAAAACATTGACGTTACCTTCACATGTTCTGACACTGATCATGAGTCCGAATTAATAAAGAAAGTGGTCGATCAGGTGTTGGATAACGATGAAACCGAAGAGTCAAAGTCGGAGTCTATGTCAGAGTCAAAGTCTGAGTCCAGCACTCCGAGTCAAACCGTCAAACAGGGCAAAAGAGTTTACAATAAAGAATTCTTGTTATCAAAATCTAATTTGAATGATGAAACATTTAAAGTGGCTTATACTTTGAATGATTCTGACAAATTATATTCTGATGAGGAATTTCCAATAAGAGGTGTTAAACTAGAAATGATAAAAAAGGTTTTCAAACTAACAGAAATTAATATTTCTGAAATAAAAGATGTAAATCTTTCTGAAAAACCCAGACCTTACACCTCAAGAGTTCAACAACGTTTAAACAAGAAAAAATGTTACAGTTCTGGTTCAGGTTTTCAAAAGAAACCAAACCATAACGGTAATTACAAAAAGAAAGGATTAGGTTTTATTCCACCAGAAAATCATAAAAATGAAAAATATGTTCGAGATTTTAAATCAAAAATGATATTTGTTTCAGGTACATCATCTGAATAAGAGAAAGAAAATTTATTCAGAAATCAGTCAAACAAAGATTTCCTTGCGAAGAAGCAAGAAGAGATGCAGACTGTTGATTAGAAGAAGGAAACTCGAACCTGTTTTAAATGTGGAAAAAGTGGTCATATTGCCATGAACTGTTCACAGGCAAAACAAATCAAACAGGGAGTTTCTAAACTGAAAGAGAAAGCGATTGAGTTTGAACCACCAATTGAGAGAACTAAACTTTTCAAAAATTCAACGTTTGAGATTGGTGAATGTTCAAACAGGTTTTACAAGAAAAGAGCAAACCTTGACAACCAGAAATGGGTTGTTAAGAAATCTGATGATAGTTCTAGCAATGATTCTGATTCGTCAAAATCAAAGGAGCTATCTTCTGGCGATGAATCTGATTTCACAAAATCAGAGGAGCCACAGGTTGAGGAAAAAGGTGAAAAATCAGTGCCGATTGTGGATGATGTGAATTTTCCACCACTTCGGGATGAAAATTTTAAGAAGAAAATCGATAAAATTGAGATTTCAAATCAATTTTTCTCTGAAAAGAAAGAATTTGATATTGAAAAAGCCTTTAACCCCACAGTTCATAACATTTTTGGTAAAATGGTTGCTGCGAAGGTTAAAGGGGTGAAGGAATTTTATGAGAAAAAATTGAAGAAACCAGGTAAGAGTGTTTCGTCCCAGGTTTGTGACTGGGATGGAACCTATTATGAACAGTAAAAATCTGGACTTGCCGGAGCTCCCAGGTTGGTAAGAGTGGAGCAAGAATCGGCATCTTTCTTGAGAAATTCACAACTGTGATATTTCGATTAACAAGTGGTAAATCAGGGACATTAAGTTGTACTTGATTTTCTACAAGTGATATTGTTGTTAAAATCGGGAAATGTTAAATTCTTACAAGTGGTATTTTGAAAAACAATGTGATGAAGCCCTAACCTACAAGAGGTTTTATGAAATCAACAAAACTAATTTTCCGGAAAAACCATTTGATTAAAACAAATTTGAGTGTTTTGAGATCACAATGGGAAAATAGTTTGTTGTGAGGGGGAGTTCTGATTGTTTATGCCAAGTGGATGGCGAATTGAAGCGATTCGATATCAGTTGTCATTTTACTTGTATAGTTTGTTCTCAAATTTCCTTTAAATGTGTTTGAATTTTAGGGGGAGTAAGATTTTCAGAAAATCCAAAAACATGATAAAATTTGAAAAGGCCAAAAAACATGATAAAATGAAAAATTGAGTTTTGTTGTCAAAGAAGAGGAAATGATAGTACATCAGTGGACGATCACAGCATGCTAAAGAAATGGAAAGTTCAAAATGTGATAAACGGTCTCACTGATGATGTGCCAGTAGGTTTTTGCACATTTAATAGATTGTGACGAGATATAAACCTAAATTCAAACTTGCTTATGTCGTGGGGAACATCTCTCGGATATATGGGTAACCCCCAAAATCTTGTTTGAAGGACCCTTCTTTCTAAGATACTAGGTCTTTATGCTTAGTGATATCTGGGGTATTATCCCGGGACTTCTGATTTTGGGGAAGCAATGGCCTAGTCCCCGGAGAATACTTTACGCTTGCTTGAAATATAGCCCACCCTCAGCATAAAAAATGATAAAACATTGCAAAATGCAAATCATGTGCTGTTGAAGAAAAGATCCTCTAAAGGAGACCCACCAAAAGTCGAAGCCGTCATCTCTCTGCTGAACGGAAGTTCTGACCTGAGCTCTCACGGTTCTTCGCAATTTAACCCCTTGCAGATATCATCTAGGTATACTCACCTGTAAGACTGAATATTGGGATCTGGATACGGGAGTATATTCTGAGGTGGGACACGCGAATAAGTTTAATTGCTTAAGACATTAATCTCGTATCTCGAAACAGTTGAACTTTGTGTGAAAATTTAAGTGGATCAGTATACTGACAATCTGAGTGAATCGTTTAGAACTTAAAATGTTTAAAGCTTAACAGTGTTGGTGATTTGTCTCAAAAACTGATATGATCCTCTTACACAAACTCACAAAAAATATTGTTTGTAGATATTTCTTTATCGCATTTCATTTTCATTCAAAAATCCAAAAAGATTTTCAGTGTGTTTTAGCATGAAAAATACAAAAAGATTTTGGACAACTGGTGTTGGAGAGCTGATTTTCAAAATTCCGAGTGCTGAACATGATGACAATCAAATTGGGAGAGTGTGTTTTTGAAAAGAAAAATGATATTTTATAAGTGGTTCATCAGAGTGCAACATTGTAAAATCATTCATTGATTAAATAATTCCTGCAAGTGGTTTATCAGAGATTATAAATGATAAATCATTTTGAGAATTGTTTTTACATGTAGTAAGAAGAATATAAATTTGTCAAATTATAAATTTGTGAAATTTATTTTTGGGTAGAGATTTGTGCAGGAAAAGTAGAGCCAGCAACAGATCTTGGGATAATCAGATAAAAGCCAGGTTTCGATCCAGAACAGGATGTGAGCCAGGTTGCGATTCTTGAACCTGTGAAAGCCAGACTACGATCCCAGCTTACTGAGAGGGGGAGTTTGAATGACAAAGAGCCAGGTTCTGATCTTGAGAGTCTGTTGGTGCTGATAAAGAGAAGAGAAGAGATTTGAGGATGCTTTACAGTGTTAGATACTTCAAAGAGTTTGAGAGGACTGATAAAGACTGAAGATGCGAAGACTCGACACTTAAGACTCGTCAACATTCGAGGGGGAGTCTGTTGGTGCATGCGTCTGTCGACTTCGTCTTGTATCAAGTCTTGTATGTTTAGATAGATCAGGACACGTTTTACGAGAACATGTTCAAAAGGCTAATTTCGCTTGAAATGGTCAAAAGCCATTTCAAAAAAAATCACATGATCTAATTCCGCTTGAATGGGTAATATCGTTTGAAGTGGTAATTCCGCTTGAAGTGTAATTCCGTTTGAGACATCTTCAAGCGGAATTAGAAGCCTATATATATGTGTGCCTGATTCCGTTTGAGTTGAGTTGTAACTTTTCCAGTTTGAGCCACGAAGTGCTGCCGAAGTGTCGTCTCGCTGTAATTTGTTATCAAATCAATCATACGACAGTTTAAAGTGTATATCTTGCTGAATTGACCTCAATACGTCTGTTTCCGCCTTTCGTATTGAGAAAAACTCTTCTGATCGACTCGTTCGGGTCCGAAAACGATCCTACAAGCAGCACGTGATCGACAAAAGAGCTATGCTGACAACAGATGAAAACCCTTGGAATTTCACGTAGGAGATAAAGTATTGTTAAAAGTCT
This sequence comes from Helianthus tuberosus, assembly GCA_030545235.1. Lineage (NCBI taxonomy): Eukaryota > Viridiplantae > Streptophyta > Magnoliopsida > Asterales > Asteraceae > Helianthus > Helianthus tuberosus. Next base: position 149,075,335 of record CM060358.1, read on the forward strand.
CTCTTTGGAAAGGAATAGTAAGATTCATCAAAAGAGGAAAGCTAAGTCACAGGTATATTGGCCCTTATGAGATTATTAGAAGAATAGGACCCGTAGCCTATCAGCTACAACTACCAGAGGAAATGCCAGAAATACATGATGTATTTCATGTATCGAATCTCAAGAAATGCTTAGCCGATGAATCACTGATGATACCTCTTAAGGATATAGAGGTAAATGAACAACTCAAGTTTGTAGAAAGACCTCTACAGATCGAAGTCAAGAAAGTCAAGAACCTCAAGCATAAGAGACTAGTTCTGGTCAAAGTAAAGTGGGACTCCAAAAGAGGACCTGAGTACACATGGGAGCTTGAATCTGAAATGCAAAGGAAATATCCGCACTTGTTCCAGTAGATCTCGAGGACGAGCTCTAAAACAAGGTGGGGAGGATATAACAACCTTAAAGAAAACCGACACCCTCGAATATTTTTCGACACCCTACTATATTTTAAAATATCCCAATATGTCCCTGAAAACACCCCATACGTGAAAACGGGCCCCGAATATCTTAAATATTATTGAAAATAATTAAAAAACTGATTTTTTTTAGTAGAGGCGGGTCGCGTAAACACCACCCCAACTCTTACGCGGGCCGCGTGAACTTAAAACCTGGCACGACCCTGGGCCGCCACGTGGCCCAACACACGGCGAGTCTAGTTGATGATCCGGATGGGCTACGCTGTTGACCAGCATTGACGCGGGCCGCGTAGGTCCCGGTCTCGTGTTACGCGGGCCGCGAGAGAACCAAACTCAGCACCTATATATAGAGGCCATCGGATTTCAGTCGAGAATCATTCAAACTTTCTTTCTTTCTCTCAAAATTGAATTATCGGAATAATACTCGGGTATTATACCCTCCTAAATAGCGAAGTTCTGCTCCGTTGTAAGTATTATAACCCCTGGATACGTATTAGATACGCTGCCCGATTGATCTAGGGTTCCGTAACGGCTGTCGTGGTTCTGCCCGACGTAGTCGTTGGAATGTCGTCTCGGGGAGGGTATTACTAATGTTAAAATGGGTTATTATACTAACGCGTATGCATTTATGTAAATTATAGATTGTCACCAGGTAACCCTAAAGGATAATCTAAGACAGCAATGTGAGTTTATCCGCTTTTTGTTAACTGTTTTACAAAACCTCATTTATTTAATTATATATTAAACAATGATTGAGTATTTGTAAGAATACAATTATCATGAGTATGTTGGGGTTTTGTATACAAAATTTGTTACCACCTGGTCAAGGAGTAACATTTCCACAAGTCGGGTCTGACAGTACCATGGATGTTAATTGTTATAACTTGGAAACAAATGTAATTGCGAGATCGCCCTCAATACTGTACAATGGTTTTTATTTAAACTTTATTAAACTGGGATTCACTCACCAGTATTTCCCACTGACAAATATTTTTAAAATGCGTTTCAGGTAACAAACTGTGAAAGCCAAATAGAAGCCAGCTGGACAGCATTGAAGGCTTGGAAAAGTGGCAATAAAGTTACCTAAAATAAAATAGATGTTTTTATTAATAAAATAGGATTTATTCCTATGAAAATGTGTGTACTACGAACTTGGGTTTTAACCCATTTGTTTAATGTTATGAAAATGTGGTATTTTACTCTGATCAATGTTTCCTAACTACGGTCCTGATGAAAATTTCCGCTGCAAAATTAGACAATACGCGATACCACTGGCTCGCGGCCGCCCGTTCCCTGGGATTTGGGATCGTGGGTTGCGACATTCGTATCTTTATTTTTCCACAAGTTTTAACACCATAACTTTATCCAATGTAAACTCGGGGGCATGGTCATTTTCGACAGTACAGAGTGTTTGGGATTTATACCCTTGGAGATAGACGTGTCGTCTTTAGTAGAGCCGCAAAATTTGTTTTAAGGGAAGCATGTTGAACATGTGCCTCAACCACAACCGTCAACATCAGTTGGTTCTTTCTTTCAAGAAGGGAGAATACACGAAGATTTGGTTGAAGACTACTCAAAGGATCGTGCAAATAGATGCAATTCATACTTTTGTTGAAGACTATGGTTTGAATTGATTTGTTTATATGTGTTAACATATGTTATTTCATTTAGATTTTTTCATGGTACGTGTACTATAATTTATCAATATGTATAAAGAGAGTATCTTTAGTATTTTTATTTATATAATTTTATTAATATTGTGACTCATGTCCAACATTAAAGGTGTAAAAAAGTGAGTGATAACTCATGCATGTGACAGTGATGTAGCATATACTTTATGGCGTCAGATTTAAAACAAAGCAAACCGGTGATAAGTGGCATGCTCCACAACCAAAAGGTTGAGAGATCAAACTCTATAGAGTTCATGTGTGGTATATTTATCTTTGAAAATCTAGGAATTGTTGTTAATAAGGTAAATGAGTTGTTATAAGGCTATGTGTTATGTGAGGCTTTATTGGGGATCTATTGGAAAGAAAAGCGGAGCCATGTAGATGTCACATAAGGAACCATCGCTCACTTTCTTCCACAACACCCCCTGTTTTGGTTCCATGCCCTAAGCGGCCGCTTCATCCAACATCGGACCCCATCGTACATAGTCTTCTTGTCCTTGCTCAAGCCCGTGATTTTCCCTAAGGCCTTGCCCCACACCCTAACGACTCCCCACCTTTAACAGTGTTCGCTACCCGGTTAATGGTGATGTAGCACTAACTACGTCCCATAACACAAGGTCTAAGAACAACCAATAATCACATTAAGAAATTCATAAAACAAAGATATTTTACAAATCTTTATTAACTTTTAGAGTAAAATCCCAAAATGGTCCCTGAGTTTAGGCCACTTTTGTTACTTCAGATCAAAAATGAAACGTAAATGTTTTGCATCTAGGTCCCTGAGGCTTCATTTTTATTGTCATTTTCATTCAAGTGGCAAACTGGGTTAGAATTTTCCGTTAACCACTCTCTTTTTTTCAGTTCATCATTTAAACGAAGGGTTTAATCGTCAATTTATGTTGTAATATATTTTAAGTAAGTGAGGAAAATGACAAAAAACGGAGAAGTTAACAGAAATTTCTAACCTAATTTGCCAATTGGAAGAAAATGGCAACAAAAATGAAACCTCAAGAGACTAGATACAAAAAGTTTTATTGGTTAAAGTGGCCTAAACTCAAAGACCATTTTGGCATTTTACCGTAACTTTTGTAAAGTAGTTCAAACTTTATAAGATGACTATCTACTATCTCTGTAAAAATCTTTCTATTGAATATCTTTTAATGTATTTACTATCTTTGTAAAGAATCTTTCTATCGAATATCTTTTAAGAATTGAGTAAATTACAAAAATCGTGCTTTATGTTGACACTCTATTGCAAACTGTATCCATTACCTTCAAAAAGTACAAAAAACATATTCGATGTTTGCAAACTCTTGCACATTATGTCGTTTGGCCCTAATTTAGTTACTTTTAATGGTTAAATATGACCAAGTGGACCCAATGTGAGAGCAAATTAGTATACAACACCTCAAGGCTTTGCCGGAAAAACCAATATCCCAAACAACCTCAAAATTAGAATAGGCATTAACCCTTAACCATAAAATCACAATCAAAACATCAAAACAACTCACCGGACAACACTTGACAAGCCAAATCACCACATGCAACCAATAATACATGAAGGCACATCAAAAAAACTGGTAAAACAACCCCCCCCCCCCAAACAAAACGACCCGAGTTACCGCACCCAAATAAGGGTTAAAACTATATAAATCAATGACTTAAACACCACATATGATGATGATTTAAATAGAGCTAAACAAGCAAAGTTCGTGCGGAAAATGGATGGTCAGAACAACACCCTCGCCGCAATATGAAGCTAAGAACAAAAAAAAACCTTATATACCCCACTAAGGGTACAAACAAAAAAGCACAAAGTACACATTAATAAAGCTTATGCTTACAAATGAAGCTGAGAACAAAAAAAAACCCTTATATACCCACTAAGGGTACAAACAAAAAAGCACAAAATACACATTAATAAAGCTTATAATAACACAAAAGCATTTGTTACAAACAACCAAAGCACCATAATGTTACTAAATAATAATAACTAGCAATAATGTCCGCGCGCATTGCGGACCGCGGTACATCGCAAACATCGAATAGATTAGTCCAAACGTTATGTGATGCGTTAGCCATATAAAAACATGCATTTCGACGTATCTGATTGAACTCAATGTAACCTATATAAACATTGCAATTGGATCAAACATAAAGTAAATCAAATATATACCGAACAATCATAACACATTATATGTGACCCGAGTCATACATAGAAAATGTAACGGATATAATGGAAAAGCTGACACGTATAATCAAAAGAGATTAGTTAGAGCTTTTGAAAAAATGGAAAAAAAATAAACCACAATTTGACTACACTCGGTTCGAAACAAAATTTACAAAACATCACCTAACTCGTTTCCTAAAAAAGTTTACGTCGAAAGATACACCAACTCAAATGTATACCGAAACGTATATAAAAATATGCACGTAAAAATGGTTTTTTAAACGAAAACGTATTATATTTGACCTGCCTCGTTTCCAGAAAAAAGTTTTTGTCGACACGTAGAGCAAATCGAATTTATACCGGTACGTACATAAAAGTATACATGTGAAAAAATAGTTTTTCTTAAGTAAAGAAGGTATAACGCTAAACTCAAAACAAATTATTAGTAAAAAACTTAATATGTTAAATTCGTTTGTAAAATTGTGCGAAGTAGCACTAATGCTAGACCACTGCCACTGAACACCAGCATCAGAAGAGCTTGTAAAAATAAAATAAATAAAAATGTAAAACATAACACCAAACAAAAAAATACGTAAAATCGTTGAACCATGCACGCCCGTTGTGGCGTGTTAATGCGAAACAATTAGACAAAAAGGTAAAACGTAGAAAAGAATAACTAAGTCGATCTACGATCCGCGCGTTGCGACGAACTTGTAACGGAGAAAAATAGACGTGTTGCGACTGGCCTATCAAACGGAAAAAAACGTTGAACCCCACACGCATGTTGTTGTGCGTTGACTCAAAAAATTTAGAACGAAACGTAAAACGAAAAAACTTGCGAAAGATGAAAAGTATGGGGAGACCAAAGTTGAAAATAAAAAAAAAAGTATTGGGGTTAAATTGATAAATTGAAAAGCTTTAGGTTAAATCTAAAAAAGCCAAAGGATTAAAATGTGAAAGATAAAACAATTGGGTTGAAAGTGAAAAATGCAAAAAAAAATTTGAAAAGCTCCCGATAAGTATGTTACAAGTATATAAAGCAAAAAAATGTTTCTAATTTATAGTTTGGAAATAATAATAATAATAATAATAATAATAACAATAATAATAATAATAATAATAATAATAATAATAAGAGAAAAATGCCAGGATAGTCCCTGTGGTTTGCCCATTTTTCACCTTTAGTCTCAAACTTTCTAAAATTACACCTATAGTCCTCAACTTTTTCAATTTCGTTCCCTAATAATCCCTGACGCGTAACTAGGTTAGTTTTTGGTGTTAGATGCGTGTGAAATGTCACGGCCCCCGGCTCGGTGTTACCCGGTTCAGAAGCCGCGGGATAGAAACTCGTGGTATTTATTATTTAATTTGGCAGCGGAAATATTTGACAGGATCTTTTAAACTGAAAATGCCCAATTATTTTTTTTCACAATTTGGGACAAACCCCCTAATTAACAATAAAGGGAATTTCACGAGGAAATCCCTTGTTTTACAAAACATGTTTATTTATTTTATTGAGCCACCTCTTCAAGCTTTTTAGTGCTACATAGCACTTTTTCTTAATTCACAGTAAGTTACCTGAAACATGTTTAAAAAAGATTTTTATCAGCGGGGAAATACTGGCGAGTCACTCAAGTTATAAAATGACACGTTAGTTATAAATTACAGCATAAGAGCGATTACAATAGCTACTATCTTATTTTTATATGGCGTCGTGTCACACCCTGGTGACGATGGTCATACCACTATTGGGTCCTTTCACCCAAGTAGTGATGATTATCACTGTTAGGTTGGTGAACCTAGCCGTGAGAAATTAGTAATGTGCACAATACCCCACTTGCCAGTGATTCAAGATAACCAAGACTTAATTCCTGTAATTATAACTTTTTGAAAATCATTTAGGTATGGTAAAACATTATTGATAAAAAGAGAATGACTCACATTGCAACTTTAATTGGACAGAACCTTTCCTACTGATTAGCCTTGTAACCTAGGTAATTAATAATGCACACGAAACTAGGTCAGTAACTTAAAACAACATTTACGATAAGCTCACGAAATCAAAACCCTCACGATGAATGACAAAGTATAGCCCGAATTCGGGCAGCACTTAAACATTCATCGGATCGGTTTCAATCGATCGGACATTGTATCGTAGTAGTGATCGAGTTATTACCCTGTTGTCATAGCAGAGCGTCGTGCCTGTGTGTGTTTTTGAACGAAACTGTGAATAACTTAACGTACGAAACGAATTTGATAGTCGTAATAACAGTGCCATGCAAGTGCCAAACCCCTTATATATATACTGAAAAAAGTCCCTGTCGCGTGGCGCGACGGCGCCCTTTTTAGGGTAGGGTAGCCTCGTGTCCACTTAGCCTAGGTGAGTCAACAGTTCGATGAAATTCGTTTCCTACAACGAGTTATGAAGATAATTATCAATTAGGGAATACCCCCCCCCCCTGAGTTTTAGGGGGCCCTGATCCTAGTTCCAACTGTTCTGAAAATTTTAGGGGTCGTGATATACTACTTGGAGGTCTCAATTAGGGTTTCCTAATGGACATTTAATAAAATAAGAAATAATAATTTTGGCGAGAGTTGTTACATCCTCCCCACCCTATTTAAAATCTCGTCCTCGAGATTTACTGGAACAAGTAGGGATATTTTCGCTTCATTTCTGATTCCAGTTCCCAAGTGTACTCCGGTCCTCTCTTTGAATCCCACTTGACTTTGACCAACACTAATCTTTTGTGCTTGAGAAATTTGACCTTTCTGTCTTCTATCTGAAGTGGTTTCTCCATAAATTTTAACTTCTCATTTACCTCTATATCTTGAAGAGGTACTACCAGGGATTCGTCAGATAAACATTTCTTCAGGTTGGATACATGAAATACGTCATGTACCCCGGCTAAATCTTCTGGTACTTGTAAGTGATAGGCAACCGGTCCTATTCACTGGATTACTGGGAATGGTCCTACATACCTTGGACTTAACTTTCCTTTCTTTCCGAACTGAACTACCCCTTTTCAAGGAGAAACTTTTAAGAGTACCTTGTCTCCAACTTGAAATTCCAGCGGCTTGCGTCGATTGTCTGCATAACTTCTCTGGCGATCTCAAGCCGTCTTCAGTCTGTCTTTTATTTGAGTTATCTTGTCTGGGGTTTCCTGCACAATCTCAGGACCTGATAATTGGCTTTCTCCTATTTCTGCCCAACAAATTGGAGTTCTGCACTTTCGCCCATACAGTGCTTCGAACGGGGCAGCTTCGATGCTTGCATGATAACTATTGTTATAGGAGAATTTGATTAAGGGTAGGTGGTTATCCCAATTCCCACCAAAATCTATTACACATGCTCTAAGCATGTCTTCCAGGGTTTGGATCGTCCTTTCACTATGTCCATTTGTTTGGGGATGGTATGCAGTACTTAAATTCAAACGTGTCCCCATTGCTTCTTGAAAACTTGTCCAGAAATGTGAAGTGAAACGACTATCTCTATCCGATACAATAGAGAGTGGAACTCCATGTAAGGATACTACTTCGTCTACGTATAACTTGGCTAATCTTTCCATGCTGAAAGTTTCCTTCATGGGTAGAAAATGAGCTGATTTGGTTAATCTATCTACAATTACCCAAATCGCGTCGTTACCTTTCCTGGTTATGGGAAACTTAGTAACAAAGTCCATTGTTATTAGTTCCCATTTCCATACAGGCATTTCTAATCGTTGGAGTAACCCTGAAGGTTTCTAGTGTTCTGCCTTAACTTGCGAACAAGTTAGACACTTAGATACATATCTGGCTATGTCCTTTTTCATTCCTATCCACCAGAAATTATTTCTTAAATCTTGGTACATCTTATTATTTCCAGGATGCATGGTATATCTAGATTTATGGGCTTCCTCTAAAATCTTATTTCTTAAATTTCCTTGCTTAGGTACCCAAATCCTTTTCTGGTGGAATCTCCAAATTCCATCAGTTCCTTGCTCCAATTCCTTTATTCTTCCTTTCATTCCTTCAGCATCATCTTTGAGTGTTGTTTCTTGAATGTTCTTCAGTTGTTCCATTAAATCTACTTGAAGATTTAATCTAAGAGCACGAACTCGCTTTTGCTTTTCATGATACTTACGACTTAGGGCATCTGCTACTACATTTGCCTTTCCTTCATGATATTGAATATCACAGTCGTAGTCACTTAGAATTTCCATCCATCTTCTTTGCCTCATGTTTAATTCTTTTTGCCCAAATATGTACCTCAAACTTTAATGATCTGTATAGACTGTAAACTTACTTCCATACAGATAGTGTCTCCAAATCTTAAGGGCAAAAATTATTGCTCCTAATTCTAAGTCATGAGTTGTATAATTTTCTTCGTGATTCTTTAATTGCCTTGAGGGATACGCAATTACCTTTTTGTGTTGCATTAGCACACATCATAATCCTAGCTTAGAAGCATCATAGTAAACTTCAAAATCCTCTGTTCCTCCTGGCAGGGCTAGAATTGGGGCGTTTGTTAATCTTTGCTTTAAAATCTTAAATGCCTCTTCTTGCTTGGGTCCCCATTCAAACTTAATTGTTTTACAGGTTAGCTTAGTTAATGGCACTGCTATCTTGGAAAAATCCTTAATGAATCGCCTATAGTATCCAGCTAATCCTAGGAAACTTCTAACTTCCATAGCCGATTGCGGGACCTTCCATTTGGTTATTGCTTCTATTTTGGAGGGATCTACGTGAATACCTTCGTGATTCACCATCTGTCCTAAAAATTGTACCTCCTGTAGCCAAAATTCACATTTCGAGAATTTGGCGTAAAGCTTTTCTTTTCTTAACAGGGTTAAGAGTGCATGTAAATGATCACAATGCTCGTCCTGACTTTTGGAATAAATAAGTATATCGTCGATGAAGATAATTACGAATTTATCCAAATATGGTTTACAGATCCTATTCATCATATCCATAAATGCTGCAGGAGCATTTGTTAGTCCAAATGGCATAACTGTAAACTCGTAGTGACCATACCTAGTTCTGAAAGCGATTTTAGGTATGTCTTCTTCTTGTACCTTTAACTGATGATATCCGGAGCGTAAATCTATCTTAGAAAAATATCTAGCTCCCTGAAGTTGATCAAAAAGGTCATCAATCCTAGGTAATGGGTATCTATTTTTAATTGTAACCTTATTCAATTCCCGATAATCGATACACATTCACATGGAACCATCTTTCTTTTTCTCAAACAACACTGGTGCTCCCCAAGGGGATGAACTAAGTTGTATAAATCCTTTACCTAGCAATTCATCTAATTGCTTTTTCAGTTCTAACATTTCGGTGGGTGCTAATCGATAGGGTGCCTTGGCTATGGGTGTAGTTCCAGGAATTAGATGAATTCTAAATTCTACTTCCTTATTCGGAGGTAATCCTGGTAGTTCTTCCGGAAATACATCCGGGTATTCTGATACTACAGGAATTTCCTTAAGTTCCTTACCCTTAGTGCTAATGATTACCGAAATCATATACACTATTCCTTGCTTTCATTCATAACTAGCAACTTTCATTACGGAAATGAACTTCATTGGCTTACGTGGCTTATCTCCTGCAACCACAATTATTTCTCCTGATGGCGTAAGAATTTCTATGGAATTCTAATCACAGAGGATTAGAGCATGGTTGGCTACTAACCAATCCATTCCTAATACGACATCGAATCCAGCTAAATTCATAGGTAACAGGTTTGCAGAAAATTTATGTCCTGAAAGTTCTATATTTCCTTTTTGCAAAACCGTATCTATGTTAACAGAATTTCCATCTGCCGTTTCTACCGAATAAATTTGCTTAAGTCTGGTTAAGGGTAACCTAAGAGCTTGGCAGAATGAAGTATTCATAAAACTTTGGTTTGCACCAGAGTCAAATAAAACTTTTGCATACACGTTGTGAACTAGGAACGTACCCGCTATTACATACGGAATCAGATCTGCTTCTTGGGTGGTCAGCTGAAAGGCTCTTGCATTCTTCTTATTAGTTTCTTCAGCAGGTTTGGCCTTGTTGTCAGCTGGTTTGACTAGTTTAGGGCAGTCTGGCCTAAAATGTCCAGCTTCTCCACAATTGAAGCAAATTGTTGATTTCTTTCTTCTGCAATCTTCTTCTTGGTGTAGCGGAATTTTACAGAAATTACAGTACCCTTTACATTTTCCAAAATGCTTTCTTTTACAGGTACTACAAAATAGAGCAGTGGAGGATTGCCCAGTTCCTCTTTTCTTGAAGTTGCCACTAGTATTACTTCCACGAAATCCTTGGGTAATCTTTTGAGATAATTCTTTCTTCCGGTTTTCTTCTCGCGTACACACCAGTCCGTCAGTCAAGGTGTTGGCCAACTCCACCGCATCGTCGATTGTGCGGGGTCTTGCAGCTTTGACGATATCCCGAATTTCGCTAATTAAACCCCAAATGTAGCGAGAAATAAGTACCGGTTCTGGCGAAGCCAGAGTTGGTACAATTCGAGCATATTCGAAAAACTTCGAAGTATACCCTCGACAGTCAACATCCACCATTCGGTGGCTCAGGAACTTATTGGCCATTTGTTCTTTTTCATATTCGGGGCAGAATTTCCTTTCCACCAATCGCTTAAATTCTTCCCAATTCATAGCGTAAGCCATGTCACTTCCTTTGGCCTGTAATACCGTATTCCACCACTCTAATGCCTCTTCCTTGAAAAGGTGAGAAGCATACATGACCTTATCTTCTTCGGCGCATTTACTTATTTTAATTACTGCCTCGGTCTTTTCCAACCAACGCAGTGCAGCAGTCGCCCCTTCATTGCCTGCAAATTCAACAGGTTTACAGGCAAGAAATTCTTTATAAGTGCAACCAGGTGTTGCAACTTTCATTTTCTTGAGTATTGGGGCTTGAATTACGTTGTCATTATTGCCACCTCCGTTAACACTGTTACTGAAATTATCGTCACGTGTGCGTTTACTGGGGTTGGCTTGTGAAGGCTCAACAGGGCTTTTAATAGCAGCGACGATTGCTGGGATAGCATTTGCTATTCCCTGGGCAACGATGTTTTCTATATCTTGCATATTAAGAAAGTGAACCTCATCGTTTTGCTCGGATTGGTTAACTTCGTTAACTGGTTCATTATCAGTGTGTTCCATCTGATAATTAACAATATATATAAGCTATTGGCACAAAATAAATAACAACCAAACGCAATAAAGCAATCACACATAATCACGTCAACACGTATAGCCAAAATTATCAACTTTGCGACTTTGATATTTTATATATATATATATATATATATATATATATATTAGTATGCATCCATACACACCAGATATATTACAAAAGTTTTATTTTAAGTTATTTTACATGATTATGTTTTTATTATTTATTATTATTTTATTATTATTAAACACATAACCACACAACCACACACCCACAGTCAGCTGGCTTTTCAGAAACGACGTTCCCTCTCGTCGTATTTCCAGGAGATCTGTTCTCCCACTTCCCGGATTCGATTCCTTGTGTTCACCAGTTCCTCGCCGTAGTGACGGAGCTCAGCCAAGTTTTCGGTACTTATAGGTGGGTTTGGTGCAGGCTCAGGGTCAAACTGGGGAAAATAGACGCTAGGGTTATTCAAGAGATTCTGAAATTGACAGTCATTTGTCCACCATTCTTCCAGCTGGACAATAACAGGTTGAGGGTTAACAATAGGATCAGGGATAGTTGGTTCTAAGTTAACGGGAAGTTGGGATTCAGCAGGGTAATTGAGGAGGTTTTCATCTGCAGGTCCGATGAGGTCACCATTTGCTAGTTTGCGATCCAGCTCCTCCCATGGTGGCATTTCCTCGGCTTGCCCTGAACTTTCCCCGATCTCCTTTCCTTTGCCTTTATCCTTTGGATCCTCAGTCTTTTTAACCTTCTGGGCAGCTGGTTTCTTCCTACGCCCACGTTTCCAGACCAAGATTCTCCTCCTCTTTTTCCGCTTTGGTTTCTCTTGCGGCTGGGCCTGGAATACGATTGGCTCTTCAATATCAGCCTGATAGCCAGTTAAAGTGCCGGTGCCGGTGGTATCCATATCAGTGCTATGGATAGTAAAGTTTCGGAGTGCCTCCGACAGTTCATTCATGCTGATAACACACATGAAGAAACACACACACAAAATTAAGTTAAAATTTTATTTATTATAAATTAAATTTTCACAGAATCACAGAATGGCAGTCAGAAAATTAAGTATTTCTAAATACTTAATTCGCTTAAATCAGTGGCTCTGATACCACATTTTTCTGTCACGGCCCCCGGCCCGGTGTTACCCGGTTTAGAAGCCGCGGGACAGAAACCCGTGGTATTTATTATTTAATTTGGCCGCGGAAATATTTGACAGGATCTTTTAAACTGAAAATGCCCAATTATTTTATTTCACAATTTGGGACAAACCCCCTAATTTACAATAAAGGGAATTTCACGAGGAAATCCCTTATTTTACAAAACATGTTTATTTATTTTATTGAGCCACCTCTTCAAGCTTTTTAGTGCTACATAGCACTTTTCCTTGATTCAGAGTAAGTCACCTGAAACATGTTTAAAAAAGATTTTTATCAGCGAGGAAATACTGGCGAGTCACTCAAGTTATAAAATGACACGTTAGTTATAAATTACAGCATAAGAGCGATTACAATGGCTACTATTTTATTTTTATCTGGCGCCGTGTCATAGCCTGGTGACGATGGTCATACCACTATTGGGTCCTTTCACCCAAGTAGTGATAATTATCACTGTTAGGTTGGTGAACCTAACCGTGAGAAATTAGTAATGTGCACAATACCCCACTTGCAAGTGATTCAAGATAACCAAGACTTAATCCCTGTAATTATAAATTTTTGAAAATCATTTGGGTATTGTAAAACATTATTGATAAAAAGAAAATGACTCACATTGCAAGTTTAATTGGATAGAACCATGCCTACTGATTAGCCTTGTAACCTAGGTAATTAAGAATGCACACGAAACTAGGTCACTAACTTAATACAACATTTACGATAAGCTCACGAAATCAAAACCCTCACGACGAATGACAAAGTATAGCCCGAATGCGGGCAGCACTTAAACATTCATCGGATCGGTTTCAATCGATCGGACATTGTATCGTAGTAGTGATCGAGTTATTACCCTGTTGTCATAGCAGAGCGTCGTGCCTGTGAGTGTTTTTGAACGAAACTGTGAATAACTTAACGTATGAAACGAATTTGATCGTCGTAACATCAGTGCCATGCAAGTGCCAAACCCCTGATATATATACTGAAAAATAGACCCTGTCGCGTGGCGCGACGGTGACGTGATGTCGCGGTCACAATCAAATTTAATCCAATTACTACTAAATAGATAGTGGTAAGTGGGTATCGAACACAGGGAGTTTGTGGAATGTATATTATCTAAGTGTATATCTAACTTGACTAAATTAATCTAATTGCAAAAGAAATAAGATTCAAGAGTTTATGTGAGTGAATTGGTTTTAGACTAAATTAAACTAAGTAAATTGCAAGAGAAAAGTTTGGTTGTAAGCAAATTAGAGACAAATGACCATCCTAGATTTCCGGTTTGTTTCGACATTCATATTATCATTCCACTAGAAAGAACTACATAGACATAGCTCATGCGTGATTACTTGCATTGATGAAAGGGAACTAAGTACTCAGATTCCTAGAACGTGAGGTTGTTACCCGATGATCAATCAACCCTTACCCAATCCTAATTCTACCCATGATATCTCGATTGCCAACGGCACCAAGAACGTATGGTTTCAAACTAGATTAACATAAGAATTAACAAGTTACTAACAAACAATCACACACCATAACAAACCAACCATAAAGATAAGGATTGCTATTCTAGAAATTAGGAAATCAAATACAAAATGTCTCAAGCAAACCTTCAATCTAGGACGATCATAAAGTGTTTAGCCACACATGGCTCGAATCAACATCATAACAAAGATATTATTGTTCATACGGATCAAAGCACACCAAACTAATGATTAGGATAATGTTTTTCTTGCCAAAAATCTCTAACTAGCCTCCAATCTCGAGTTCCAAGCAGGTGTAACCGAATGGCAATCATGAGTCTCCATAAAATATCTTGAAAACAGCATTAAATGAGGAGTTACAAGAAAACATCAGTCGGAGCCGTAACCTACGGCTCCCAGCCGTAGGTTACGGCTGGCAATGGGTCAACAAGTCAATATGGGGCCGTAACCTACGGCCACCTGCCGTAGGTTACGGCTGGCAGTGAACTTTACGGCCAACACCTCCTGTTTTACGGCATGCATTTTTGGACAAGTATGGGGGCCGTAACCTACGGCTGGGAGCCGTAGGTTACGGTGCTGAGCATGGTGATTCTTCTTGTTTCTTTATCAACACTTGATTTCTTCAACACTTTGACTCCCCAGCTTCTAGCATCCATTTGTGCCTCCTAAAACCCGTATTTTGAGCACTTTAACACCTGCATAATCAAACGTAGAGTGGTTACCAAGTTCGAGCAATTACCGGGCAAAGTATGGAATTTTATTCTATTTAAAGCACTTAAGGGTTGTCCTACGGACCACCCGTCACATCCCCACACTTACCCGTTGCTTGTCCCAAGCAACCCATTCAAAAACTATTCACGAACGCAAGTGATCAATTATGCAAACCAAGCTAAACATGCCATTCTTTTACTAACTTTCAATCATACCACAAGACACACCCCTCACACAAAATCTCTCGGTAACAAGAATTATTAGCATAATGCTAAACCGCTCAATGCGTGTGTGTGTGCGCGCGACAATAAGCTTGTATAAAAATCAAGTTTCCTCCTAACAAATATTTAACATGCTTTTGAATCAAAGGAACTTACGGGTTGTAATGGGGCTAGGTGCAAAGGTAGGAAAATGGTGGAACATATATATAAGAGCTAATTTGATTTGACCCGGTTTTTATTTTCACTACTAAGCAAACAACCATCAACTATATACAAAATTCATCAACTTTTAAACTACCAACGCAACTACATTCTTCTTTTTGTATTTTTCTCAATTTCTTCTTTTTTTTTTAACACATCAATCTCAACAATAAATACAAGAACATCAATACTACATACTAAATCTCCTAAACCGGGTCATTTCAAAAGGTAAAATTTTGTAGGATGTAGGCTTGGGTCACAACCGAACGGTTTAAGGCTCAAACGTGGCAATCTAAAGACCAAACCCCCACCCCTCACAATACCAAGCTCATATATGTAAAGTATGAGGTCCAACCCACCAATCCCGCACTCTTCACACATCTAGACGAGGCTTCCTAAAAGTCCCCTATCATTTCCAAAAGCATGCTAACTCTAGGATTTAACAAGTATTCACACACAAGTTCTATTAACACACAACACACACCGCCACTCAAACAATGAAATATCAATAACAATCATGTGTGGCTCAAATCCTCACCAAGAAAAGACTAGGAATGGGTGTCGGTGTGTCAAATGGCACAATATCAAGTTTTCAAACTTTAACAATTGTCGATTGGGTTTACAAAATTTTTAAAACTCTCAAAAATTTCCCCCATCCCCACACTTAGGATACATTGTCCCAATGTATGGCTTTGAGGGAAGGATCGCTTTTAACCGCAACATTAGCCTTTGCTAATATTCTCAAATCCCAAGGTTTTTTTTTTTAACACCACCAACTTTCACAACCCAACAACATATCAACATCAAACACCACCCTACCTCCCAAACATAAACATAACATACGAAATAAACAAATATACACAAAAATATACAAAGGAGCAAGATACCACCTGGTTAGTAATATTTCGGCTGTGGAGGCCCAAAGATTGATGTCATCATATCCTTCCACTCGCCAAAGCCAAATGCTCCACCGCTACTGCTGCTTCCTTGATCGCCACTTGGATTCGCCTGCTGGTAACTCATAGCATGTGGATCCACCCATTGAGAGTGATGCAATGGTGGGGTGGGGTATGACACACTACCATCATTTGGTGGTAATGTGGTGTAGTCCACAACGGGCGGATCTCCTTCAATTGGCTGACCCGCATGCCATTGATCATGCATGCGTCTCTGACGATCATCTAAATAGCGGTTGTTCACTTCTTCTTCATGAGCATACATATGAGCACGGTTCCATAGCTCACTCCTATCATAACTCCGCTTGATAGCTCTTTCCACACTAGCACCCATTAAAGTTTGTTGATCAAAGAGCATCTGATTCTGTTCACTCCATCCACCGAAAGTGGGAGGTCGCCTTTGTTCAATAATTTGACCCATATCTCCCGAGTGTGCCCAATAAGGATCATAAGCTTGCTGTGCATAATCAAATGCACCCCCCACATAACCAGCTTGTACTCCAGCTCCCTGAACTTGAGCATCAACCATGAAGGTATCTTCACGGTAATCCTCATCTCCACTTACCTCTTCATCGGTTACTTCGGGCTCATCAGCCTCACCCGGTCGTAACGGCCTCGCATCCACCTTCAACGCTCTCCACCTTCTCCCATCTGTTTTCAACCTATGATACCTCTCCGTTTCCGTGTAAATCCAACCTGGCCCAAGATTCTTAAGGTCGAATGGTCTAAACCTCTTGTAAGAACCTTTTTCATCACCTTTAATCGCCCCATATTTTTTTAACAACGCCGTAATCAACCGGCAATGAGGTATAATCTTTCTTTCTCCACTAATTTTACTCAACCAGATGTTATTTAACACGAGAAATCGGAAAGGGACCTTGGGAGATCCATGCATCATCATATATAAAATCGGTACTTCTTGATGTCGCACTTCCATCTTGTCACCCCGCCTTGGAACAACATTATATATGCACAATGTCAATAACAATTTTGCTTCTATTCTCAAATTGCTCCTATATAACTTCCCATGTGTTGTGCCCGGAAGGAAAAGGTAGTCAAGCATATTTTGCCATTGCGGATGCTTGTTAGGCTCGTGGTAGAGATCTTTGAGACTCGGGTGAATGTACTCAGTTGCGGATCTGTCGTCAAACTTTGCTATTTTGCGCAAAGAGTCATAACACATTTCTACTTTCACCCCATTACACCGTCCAAAGAGCCTCATCTTGCTTGGGGTCCTAAACGGGGGACATTCAAGTGAAGCCACCCATTCTTGAATCTGCTTGTCGTACATCTTCTTCACTTCCCCGTCATAACACTTCAAGGCTGCACCCCAACCCAATGCTTTAAACTTGTCCGTTATCCCGAACGGCCCGAAATCTACCTCCTTGATCTCCTTCTCACAAATAAATGCTTCACCTCGTTGTTTTAGCTTGTTCATTTGTTCATGAAACAGGTCCTCTCTCCATTCCTCAGGTTGGTCTAACAATGAACCGGTTGTCCAATCCGGCTTCGGGCCCCTTGGAGGTGCATCCTCCTCCGAGTCCGGGTCACCAACCCGGGTCAATCTCCTCCTCTTTTGTTGCGCATCATCCCCTTGAGGCGCATTAGAAGAACTTGCAATTCCTTTCCCCTTTTTCGTCACCATATCTACACATTCAAAAACCACACAAACAAATCAAGTTAGTGTTTCTACCCAATCTTCCCCACACTTGCTTCATATTATGGGTATAAGTATGCAAAAACCAAAATTTCATTCTTTCAAAAAAAAAAATTCAGCATGATGTCCCCTATAATTCAGAATTTTTGCAAAACATTTTCACCAGACATCAAACATACTCATACTCAAACATTCAATAGTTCACAAATTCTTACATCTACCATGTACAAGCAAGTGTATGTAAGCAAAAACAAAGATGGAAACTTACAAACCTCAATGTACCTAAAAGAACAACAAGAAATTGCATACCTTAGTGTTGTAGAAGATGAGAATCACAAGAACTTGAAGTTCACACAAAAAAAAACCACAAAAGCCCCAAATTTTCTGCACCCTTATGTGTAAATCCGACCCAAAAACAAATGATTCTTCGAAATATGAGTATAAAACTAGAATCCTTGTGAAATTTCACCCAAAATAGGCTCAAGAATCACTAAAATCGGGTTAGATTTGAGGGAGTAATGAAAGTTTGAAGTTATGGAGGTTAGGGTTTTCTTTAGAAGAAGAAGATGGAGAAGAATGTATGGTTGGGGAGTGAAGATCGATGTGTGGATAGGGTGAAAAGAAGTTTGTGTTTTTATTATTATTATTAATTCATTTTCGGTTTTATTTTTTTATTTTTATTTTATTTTTTATTTTTTTTTAACCGACAAGAAGGGGACCCATCATTTCACTGCGAGCCGTAACCTACGGCTCCCTGCCTTAGGTTACGGTAATACCTGGGAGTTTAAGTTTCACCGTAAAACAGGGGCTCCAAGGCGTAAGGTTCCTTTTTGTTTGATGCTAGCCGTAAGCTATGGCTATATGTCGTAGGTTACGGCTCTCGCTGGGCAACTAAGGATACACCAAAAATTTACTTTATGAATTGTTTATATATATATATATATATATATATATATATAATATGTTTTTTAAAATTTTTTAAACACATGAAAATTAACTCCCTACCCCCCGTTAAAAACCCGTGTTGTCCTCAACACTATGCTCGGGAAATCCGTAAAAATTTCCCCACACTTGTTTCAAACACCGGTTTAAACGGAACTTATTCAAACCAAAATAAACTAAACTAAATATTTACAAACACCGAACCTGGGCCTCTTTCACGTTTCTTTGTCATCCACTGGACGTAAAATGTACCCCACTTTGTCAAGCTCGAGATTGTTGATATCATTACCTTCCAAGTACGGTTTAAGCCGATGCCCGTTCACCGTTTGTTGCTTATTTGTTTGTTCATCTTGTATATCAACATCTCCAAACCTTCCTACTCTTCGGACAACGTAAGGACCCATCCACTTGCTTTTGAGTTTCCCCGCGAACATCTTCAATCTTGAATTGTACAACCACACTTTTTGACCCACTTCAAAGTTCTTTTTCCTTATCTTCGCATCATGAACTTTCTTCAGTTTGTCTTTATATGCGGATGCACACTCATAAGCTTGATCCCTTATTTCCTCAATTTCATTCAATTGTAGCTTTCTCGCCCGACCCGCTTCGTCATAATTTGCATTCACCGTTTTAATCGCCCAATATGCCCGATGTGCTAACTCCATAGGCAAATGACATCCTTTTCCGTACACCATTCGATAAGGAGTGGTATCAAGTGGAGTTTTGTAGGCCGTTCGATAAGCCCACAACGCGTCATCAAGCTTGCTTGACCAATCTTTCCGATCCGTTCTCACCGTCTTCATTAGAATTTCTTTAATTTGCCGATTAGACACTTCCACTTGACCGCTCGTTTGCGGATGGTACGGTGTAGCAACGCGGTGGTTCACATTGTATCTTTTTAACAGTTTCCCAAAATTGAAGTTCTTGAAATGTGACCCACCATCACTTATTATTACTCTAGGCACACCGAATCGAGCAAAAATATTGGATTGTACAAACTTGCATACAACAGAGTGATCGTTGGTCCTCGTAGCGATAGCTTCAATCCATTTCGACACGTAATCAACCGCAACCAATATATACAAAAACCCATTTGAGTTTGGAAAAGGACCCATGAAGTCTATTCCCCAAACATCAAATACTTCCACTACCAAAATCGGTTGTAACGGCATTTCATCCCGTTTCGAAATACTTCCCACTCTTTGACAATTGATGCAATTTCGGGCATACTCACAAGAATCCTTGAAAATTGTGGGCCAATAAAACCCACTAGATAACACCCGATAACCCGTCTTGTTTCCACTAAAATGCCCCCACATGCCGACGAATGAGCATGGGTCAAAATCTCTAAAACTTCAGTTTCGGGAACACATCTTCGTATTACTTGGTCGGGTCCAATCTTGAACAAATCCGGTTCATCCCAAATGTATTGTTTAACTTGACTCAAGAATTGTTGCCGTCTCTTCTTCGTCCAATGATTTGGAATTGCACCCTTAGCCAAATAATTCACATAATGGGCGTACCAAGGTGCAACAAAAGTAGATACGACTAACAATTGCTCGTCGGGAAACCGTTCATTAATCTCACTCGGGTCGTCAACACCTTCTAATGGGATCCGGGACAAATGATCCGCAACAACATTTTCACACCCCTTTTTGTCCCGGATCTCTAAATTGAATTCTTGCAACAGAAGCACCCAACGAATCAACCGGGGATTTGCATCCTTCTTTTCCATTAGATATCGGACCGCACTATGATCCGAATACACAATCACCTTGCTCCCCCAAATGTAAGCTCTAAACTTGTCCAAGGCATACACCACCGCTAATAATTCTTTCTCGGTTGTGGTGTAATTCAGTTGCGCCTCGGACAAAGTTTTACTTGCATAGTAGATTACCACCGGCTTCTTATCAACTCTTTGACCCAAAACCGCTCCAATGGTCGTATCACTAGCATCACACATAATTTCAAACGGCTTCGACCAATCCGGTGGTTGCAAGATAGGAGCCTTCACCAACTGTTCCTTCAACACATGAAACGCTTGCAAACATTCGTCAGTAAAATCAAAGGGAACATCTTTCAACAATAAGTTACATAAAGGTTTTGTAATTACACTAAAACCCTTAATAAACCTTCTATAAAACCCCGCATGTCCCAAAAATGATCTTACCCCCTTAACATTCTTTGGTGGGGGTAGAGATGAAATTACCCGAATTTTTGCTTTATCTACCTCCATTCCCCGGTCCGAAATCACATGCCCCAACACAATACCCTCTTGAACCATAAAATGGCTCTTTTCCCAACTTAGGACCAAGTTTGTCTCCACACACCTTTTCAAAACTTTTTCTAACTCATCAAGACAAGAGTCAAAACTTGGCCCAAAAAATGGAAAAATCATCCATAAACACTTCAAGAGACTCCCCAACCATGTCCGAAAATATACTCATCACACATCTTTGGAACGTGGCGGGGGCGTTACATAGTCCAAATGGCATTCGCCGAAAAGCAAATGTACCATATGGGCATGTAAACGTGGTTTTGTGTTGGTCATCCGGGTGAATAGCAATTTGGTTATATCCCGAGTACCCATCCAAAAAACAATAATATTTTTGACCGGAAAGTTTTTCAATGATTTGGTCAATGAAGGGTAACGGGAAATGGTCTTTGGAGGTAGCGGCGTTCAATTTCCTATAATCGATACAAACTCGCCACCCGGTTACCGGGCGGGTGGCGATTTGCTCACCTTGTTCATCTTTAATTACCTGAATGCCTGATTTTTTAGGCACTACCTGAGTCGGACTTACCCACGCACTGTCCGAAATGGGATATATGATCCCCGCATCCAACCACTTGATAACTTCTTTCTTTACCACCTCTCTCAGATTCGGGTTCCACCTTCTTTGTGTTTCACGGGTCGGCTTTGCATCCTCACTTGTAATAATTTTATGCATTACAATGGAAGGACTAATACCCTTTAAGTCGGCTATCGTCCACCCAATTGCTTCCTTGTTAGCCTTCAACACCCGTATCAACTCCTCCTCTTGAGCTACCTCCAAATTGGAAGCAATGATCACCGGTAAAGTGTCATTCTCCCCTAAAAATACATACTTCAAATGCTTCGGTAGCTCTTTCAGTTCCACGCTTGGTGGACATTCCAAGGAAGGCTTTGTACCCGAATCAATTTCCACCGGTAGAGTATCCGTTTGGTGGGTCCATGGCGGTCTTCCTTCCTTTACCGCAAAAGCCTCTTGCTCTTTCTCTTCTTTTTCCAAATCACATGCGTGCACCTGCAAAGACACACCACGAACAAAAGAACCCAAAATCTCTTCCTCGAACTCCTTTGGGTCATATTCATCTATGAAGTTTGCTACAAAACACTCATCACCATAAACATTAGTACCGTTAGTAAAAACGTTTAATCTCATCTTTCTATTACCGAATGTCATGTCGACCGTACCATATCGACAATCAATAACGGCATGTGCGGTGTTTAAAAACGGCCGACCCAAAATAACATTTTGTTGTTGAATTGGGTCCGCAGATGAGTAGTCTAGCACAAGAAAGTCCACGGGATAATAAAACTCATCAACCTTAACTATAGCATCCCGAACAATACCCCGAGGGAGTTTATGAGACAAATCGGCTAACACCACCGTTGTCTCAACCCGTTTCAAAGGACCAAAATCGTATTGGTCATATAACCCCCCCCCCCCGGTAAGATACTTACTCCGGCTCCAAGATCCAATAACGCCCTTGCAGTTTGAAAATTTCCAACTTGAATATTTATAAAAGGCGTTCCCGGATCTTGTAGCTTAGGAGGAAGATCTCCTTTCAAAACCGCGCTTACCCGCTCCGTCAAGTCAACCAGTTTAGGCACTTTTTGTTGCCTCTTTTGGGTACACAATTCTTTTAAAAACTTGGCGTAAGCGGGTACCTGTTTGATTGCTTCAAGTAAAGGAAGATTGATTTTAACCTGTTTAAAAACCTCCCACATTTCCTCTTTTTGAGGTCCCCATTTTGAAATGAAAATTTTCTTACCCGGATCTAATAAAGCCGAGGGAAATGGTACTTCACTAGATCCCTCACCCTCATTTACATTTTCTTTTTCTTTACTAACTTCGGGTTTTTCAAAATTGGGTTTTTTAGAAAAAACAATAGGTGGTTCATTTTCTTCCTCACTATCTTGACCCGTTATATCTTCAACCACCCCATCAACCAAATCCGGTGAAGGATTGGTTTTATACTCTTTCCCACTTCTCAAAACACTTACATGGTGAATGTTAACATTATTACCTCTTAAAGTACTATGAGATGGGTTTACCTTAGTGTCACTTGGTAATTGACCTTTATTTTTCTTCAATTCTGACACTTCGGTTGCAAGTTGACCCGTTTGGGTGGTCAAAGTTTGAATTGCCTTATCTCGAGCCTCATCCTTTTGTATCCGCACATCATCCATTTGATTCCTCTTTTGCATCTCCGCTTGCATGCTCTTCAACATATCCATCATCTCGTTTCCACCCGAAGACCCCCCTTGTTCTTGACCCGTTTGGTATTGCCTTTGGTACCCTTGGTTGTTCCCACTTCTATATCCACCTTGATTGTTGTAAGGTTGGCGTGAACCATAATTACCTTGGTTACCTTGGAAATTCGGGTTTGCTTGATTTGAAGGGTTCCCATAACGAAAGTTTGGGTGGTTCCTCAACCCGGGGTGGTAAGTGTTAGAATTCATGTTGTTGTAATTTCTACCACCCCCTCCTTGACCTTGAACCGCATGAACTTCTTCATATTGCCCTTCCACCAATCCTTGGCAATTTTCAGCCGCATGACCTATTTCATTACACAAAGCACAAACATCATAAATTTGATTAGTAGTTTGAACATTACCATCGTCAACTGCATGAACTTGCGATCTCGTGACAGCCGGTCATGCTCTCCTTGATGCTTGAGCTTTCCTCTTTGAGGTAATGGCCATTTGTTCCAAGAACTCCCAATCCTCATCTTCATAATTTGTGCCAAAAGTCCCATTTGTGATGGACATTAGATCTTGTGCATCCTTGGCACACAACCCTTCATGAAAGGCGTTCATCAACTCCCAAAGCTCAATCCCATGGTGTGGACAATTTTTAATCATCATGTTTAAGCGCTCGAAGGCTTCATGGAACATTTCGCCTTGTTGTTGTTGGAAACTTCTCAACCCTTTCCTAGCATCATTGGTCTTTTGGGCGGTATAAAATTCGTCTAAGAAAGTTTGTTGCATTTCCCCCCAAGTGTAAATAGATGCCAAAGGCAAAGTGTAGAACCACTTCTTTGCCTTATCTTCCAAAGAGAATTGAAATAAGACCAACTTCACATCATCGGCCGAAAAACCTTGACTCCCAAGAGTGTTGCAAATCGAGTCATAGGCCTCTAAATGAAAATAAGGCTCTTCTGTTGCTAGACCTTTGTATTTCGGCAAACTTTGTAGGGAATTAGTCCTTACTTCAAAGGTTCTTCCTTGGTTGTTATGAGGAATAACCACCGGTGAAGGATTGTGAGTAATTACCGGCCTAAAATGCGCTTCAATTCCAATCGCATGTTCCCTAAGATGCCTTCTTGGTACACCCAATCGACCTCTTGGACGAATAGGACCCATTGGTCGTGGTATATGCCCTTGTGGTGCGAATGGTTGTTGAACTTGTTGTTGAGGCATCAGTGGTTGTTGAATTGGCCTTTGAAATTGGGGTTGAACATTTGGCGGACGAACTTGTTGCAATGGTATAGGGCGTTGCATTGGTGGCCCTTGTGGCCTTGGCCTAATGTGTTGTGGTATGAGTTGTTGTTGTGGAATCCCACCAACACTTGACATTCTTTGCGTTTGACCAGGTACATAAGTCAACTCCCCTTGATCTCCACTACCCACATAAGCATAACCCTCTTCCTCATAACCCTCAAAATCTTCATATCCATCTCCTTCTATACCCCCCGATGATGGCCCAAATGGAAAAGATGAGTATTGAAAACCTGACTGGTTTGGTACTCCAAATGATGAAGTAGCATGAACAACAGTTGAGCCTTGTGGTAATGTATAGGTGGATGATGATTGACCTGAAGCTGGGAAGAAATGGGTGAGTGGTGGAATTATAGAAGCAGGGCTAAAGGTAAGGGTAGGTTCAGTTTGAGTAGTGGTAGGTAATGTAGTATTGGGTGGTGGGATATCAAATGGTGAAGTAAATTCGGTAGTAGAACTGGGCATGGTGGTATTTGGTGAAAGTTGAGTGGATGTTGGTATAAATGGTGGAGTAGGTTCACCCGTAGTGGGTGGTGGTTGTGGTGGATCCATGTATCGAATTGGTGTGATTGGTGTAGTTGGTGTTGTTGGTGAACCGCTAATTGTGTTTTCCCTTAACAAAATTCTGTTTGCTCGCAAAGTTCGTTCGATTTCCGGATCAAATGCTAATGGTGACAGCTTGTGAGAGCTCCTAGTATGCATGCACCTGTCAATACCTGCACACTAACACACCCAACGTACTCCCCGGCAACGGCGCCAAAATTTGACGTGATGTCGCGGTCACAATCAAATTTAATCCAATTACTACTAAATAGATAGTGGTAAGTGGGTATCGAACACAGGGAGTTTGTGGAATGTATGTTATCTAAGTGTATATCTAACTTGACTAAATTAATCTAATTGCAAAAGAAATAAGATTCAAGAGTTTATGTGAGTGAATTGGTTTTAGACTAAATTAAACTAAGTAAATTGCAAGAGAAAAGTTTGGTTGTAAGCAAATTAGAGACAAATGACCATCCTAGATTTCCGGTTTGTTTCGACATTCATATTATCATTCCACTAGAAAGAACTACATAGACATAGCTCATGCGTGATTACTTGCAAGGATGAAAGGGAACTAAGTACTCAGATTCCTAGAACGTGAGGTTGTTACCCGATGATCAATCAACCCTTACCCAATCCTAATTCTACCCATGATATCTCGATTGCCAACGGCACCAAGAACGTATGGTTTCAAACTAGATTAACATAAGAATTAACAAGTTACTAACAAACAATCACACACCATAACAAACCAACCATAAAGATAAGGATTGCTATTCTAGAAATTAGGAAATCAAATACAAAATGTCTCAAGCAAACCTTCAATCTAGGACGATCATAAAGTGTTTAGCCACACATGGCTCGAATCAACATCATAACAAAGATATTATTGTTCATACGGATCAAAGCACACCAAACTAATGATTAGGATAATGTTTTTCTTGCCAAAAATCTCTAACTAGCCTCCAATCTCGAGTTCCAAGCAGGTGTAACCGAATGGCAATCATGAGTCTCCATAAAATATCTTGAAAACAGCATTAAATGAGGAGTTACAAGAAAACATCAGTCGGAGCCGTAACCTACGGCTCCCAGCCGTAGGTTACGGCTGGCAATGGGTCAACAAGTCAATATGGGGCCATAACCTACGGCCACCTGCCGTAGGTTACGGCTGGCAGTGAACTTTACGGCCAACACCTCCTGTTTTACGGCATGCATTTTTGGACAAGTATGGGGGCCGTAACCTACGGCTGGGAGCCGTAGGTTACGGTGCTGAGCATGGTGATTCTTCTTGTTTCTTTATCAACACTTGATTTCTTCAACACTTTGACTCCCCAGCTTCTAGCATCCATTTGTGCCTCCTAAAACCCGTATTTTGAGCACTTTAACACCTGCATAATCAAACGTAGAGTGGTTACCAAGTTCGAGCAATTATCGGGCAAAGTATGGAATTTTATTCTATTTAAAGCACTTAAGGGTTGTCCTACGGACCACCCGTCAGACGGCGCCCTTTTTAGGGTAGGGTAGCCTCGTGTCCACTTAGCCTAGGTGAGTCAACAGTTCGACGAAATTCGTTTCCTACAACGAGTTATGAAGATAATTATCAATTAGGGGATACCCCCCCCCCCCCCGAGTTTTAAGGGGCCCTGATCCCAGTTCCAACTGTTCTGAAAATTTTAGGGGTCATGCTATACTACTTGGGGGTCTCAATTAGGGTTTCCTAATGGACATTTAATAAAATAAGAAATAATAATTTTGGCGAGAGTTGTTACATGAAATGACAAAAATACCCTTACCCACTTCATATTCCCCACCCACTTCATATTTCCCACACCACCACCACCACCATCTACCCCCACTTCACCGTAACCACCCCTACCACAACCACCACCGCCGCCATCATCACCGCTGCCTCAACCACACTCACCAGATCTGAGAGGAAGCTGAGAGATTCGCCGGAATGTTTCCGGTGAATGCATTGGAAGAAAGGTCGAGGTATAAATTTCCGGCGGTAAGTTGCCGGTGATTTCGCCGGAGAGGAGGTTGTTGTGGCGTTTAAGATGTCTTGTTGACTGAATATAATTAATATATTAACACTGCATTTACTTTTATTGAGTACAACACTTTTAATCTCGTTTGCCAATCAAAAATCCCAATTGGTTTCTGTACGTGTATGTTTCATAACCCAAAACTTTATATGGGAATTGTCCATTGAAGAAGAGTAATCAATTTTTGTTTCTTGGTCTGCATATTTGTTTGTGACAACTTGCTTTTGATGTATGTACACAAATTAGCTTAGTTTCTGTATGGGTATGCAGGGGATTGATGGAGGAGGAATTCCGGTAAGTGTGATTGAGGCAGCGGTGATGATGGCGGTGGTTGTGGTAGTGGTGGTTACGGTGAAGTGGGTGGTAGATGGTGGTGGTGGTGGTGGTGTGGAGTGGGAAAGATGAAGTGGGTGGGGAAGATGAAGTGGGTAAGGGTATTTTTGTCATTTCACACGTACCTAACACCAAAAACTAACCCAGTTATGTGTCAGGGACTATCCGGGAACAAAATTGAAAAAGTTGGGGACTATTGGTGTAATTTTAGAAAGTTAAGGACTAAAGATGAAAAATGGGCAAACCACAGGGACTATCCGGGGACTTTTCTCTAATAATAATAATAATAATTATAAAAATAATCTATCTATACTTTCTATAAAAGGAGAAATTCAAGTGACATAAGAAAAGCTGATGTGTCAGCTAGAGAGCATGTCCAACAATGCTTTTCTTATGTCATTATTACATCATAAAGCCTAATATACAAAGCCTTAAAATTCAAAGTTGGCCCGCATTCATATTCCAAAGGCCTGCCATCAAACCACTGCCTTAAGCCTCTGACGATTCAAATTTCAAAATCCTGGCTCCAAATTGAAACATCTGTTCCCAGTTCAAAATTCTGGCTCCACACTTTCACCTCTCCCTCAAATCCAGTTCCCTCAACATCTGTCCTCAACATTTTATAATCAAACATCTGTTCCCTATTCAAAATTCTTGCTCAACATTCAAAATTCAGAATTCAAACCATATATTCTAATTCTAATTCTATAAATAAGACATAATTATCTGGCTCCACATTCAAATCTCTCTCGCTGATATCTGCGAGCGTCTCTCTCTCTCTCTCTCTCTCTCTCAAATGCATATTTCTCGTGATTCAACCGCTATTCTCCGATTATACTTCTTTGTTCGAACGTTTGATGATTATGTTTACATGTTATCGTTCCGGTATCATTGTTCCAACATCGTCGTTTCAATGAAGCTTCCCATCACACATCAACCTTTCAATATCGATGTTGCAGTATAATTGTTGCAACATCGTGAAAAGTTGCATGTGCTACCTTCTTTGATGGGAGAGTTGCAACTTGAACAGACGATATGTATCTTCTATCTTGAAAAGTCAGTTGTGCTACAACAGTTGAGAAGAGACCTTTGCATTTTAGGTTTGTTTCTTATTTTTGATTAACTGTTAAGATGCATGTATATATTATTAAAATGAACTACTACATAGAAAAATAGGAATTTAATGAAATATTTATAAAGTATTACACGTTAGAGTTAACACTTGCTAAGATTTCGTAGACTCTAGCCTTTCTCCATGTGATTTCATGCTCTCTTTTTAATTTCAGGTCAGTTAGCATGTTGCAGATTTTCTGATCCTGTTCTAGAAGTTGTGTCAGAAACTCTTGTGCATTCTTCTGGAACTCTGATGGAGGAGAGTGGAGGCCTTCATCGAGCAATGCTATGTTGTTCCAGGTTTTGTTGTAATTAGTGTCGTTGATTATGTCGACTTTCCTGTTTAGTTCTTGGCCTGTTCTTTGTTCTTTGAGTGACCACATCGAGAATTGTGTTTTAATATCGCTGGTGTCTGACCAGTGGTAGAAACTGAAGTTTGCCATGTAGATTTTTTGTTGGTTTTCTGATTTGGAACTATTTTTTACAGAAAGTGATTTGTAGGACGATTTGTTGATGTTTTGAATCAAAAGTAATCATCGGTCTTTTATAGAGTTTAAAAAGCGCATCTACATGGTAAATGAAGAGTTTAATTGTAATTTTGATAATCTGCTTTTGTTCTTTGAATTTCTATATTTTGTCCCTTGGGTTTCTTGGTATTTAATTTTACAGTTTTCCCATAAAAGTTGGGGTTTTGAAAAGGTTTTTGCATTAAAAGACTGCTGTTTTGAAATATACATTAATATGTTTATATATTAAATCTACACGTTTTCATAATTACAAAGTTCAGTATATAAACTCATAGTCACTTCACATGTTTTTCATCACGTTTTCCTACGAAGATATCATACATTCAGGAAAGTCGAGTAATATAGTTTATTCAAATGGCGTCATTCACAAATGCAAAATTTGATGATTTCAAGCAGCGTTTTGTCAGGAAAATCGAGGAACAGGTGTATGAAGACAGGGCTACTCTTCAAGAGTTGAAGAGATGTTTTGATGGATTGCAAGTTAGCTTGTTCACTAGAGAGCAGGTTTCCAGAGATCTTATGCGGATGCCTTCAACTTCTGTTCGTGA
The DNA here is from genome assembly GCA_030545235.1 of Helianthus tuberosus. Taxonomy (NCBI): domain Eukaryota; kingdom Viridiplantae; phylum Streptophyta; class Magnoliopsida; order Asterales; family Asteraceae; genus Helianthus; species Helianthus tuberosus. Next base: position 149,104,984 of record CM060358.1, read on the forward strand.
GCTTTGTGTTGTCAGTAATATAGAGTGCGGTGATAGAGACGTGGAGTTCATGGCGATGCTGAAGGACATACATCGAGAGGTTCAGCAATCGATGGAGTTGAAGCTAAAGTTTCTTAATTCTTGTTGTTATTGTTAGATTTGAACTTTAATGTTGTTCAGTATGTGATGTAATTATTGGACTTTTAATGTCATGAATAAATGAATAAATTTTAAACTTATGAATCTATGTTGCGTTTTAGTTTTACTTATTTAGTGTTTGAGTTTGATTTAGATTATGTTCATGTTGACTTGTGTCTGAACATCTGTTTGGTAAGTCAACAGAAGTTTAATAGTATGAAGGGTTGGTTTGATGGTGAACAGATAATGTTGATGTTGAATTATGTCTGAACATTTGTTTGGTAAGTCAACAGAGGTTTAATAGTATCAACGGTTGGTTTGATGGTTAACAGATTATGTTGATGTTGAATTGTGTCTGAACATCTGTTTGGTAAGTCAATAGAGGTTTAATAGCATCAGGGGTTGGTTTGATGGTGAACAGATGAGTGCAAAGATAAAACAAATGTTCAGAATTTGATCATTGATAGTAGTTTTTTGAAGAATCTGTGCTCCTGCAAATTACAGAGAGTCAATATTTGGAGTTGTAAAAGGTCTGTTGTACTTAAAGTTTGGTAAAAGAGAACATCTAACGACTGTTTGATTTACCACTGTTGACTAAATGACATAAATTTTAATAGTATTAATCTTTGTTGTCGCATCTTCATTTTAATTATTTCAGTCATTCCTAAAAGTGGTTGGGCTAATAGTAGATGTTAGACTTACCACTGTTGAGTTACACTGATTGAAAACAACTGTTTTTGAAACTTATGCTTGCCTAAAAACACATCCACTGCTAAATGGTACTATCTGTTGTCATAATTTATGTTTATCCTAATGACTGTTCATTTACTATAGTGCTGACTGTCATCCATTATGACAACAGAGGTTCTGACGTGGACAGATGTTAGCTAAAAATAAAACAACTGCTGAAAGTTATCATCTGTTGTCATAACTTCTGTTTATCTAGCGACTGTTTGACTTACACTGTTTCCATAGACCAACAGAGGTTTCCAAACACATTTTGTTAGACATCTTTTAGACATCTTTTATTAAGTTTGTTAAATATGTTTTATATTTACTTATAAAACAATTGCTGAAAGCCTAAAAGTTATCATCTTTTAGACATCTTTTATTAAGTTTGTAAATGTAAATAACAAATTCAATAAGGGGTGTATGTGTAAATATTTTTCATTTGTTGAAAATATGGGAAAACGAAAACACAACCGTCATTATTTCTTTAGCATCATTACACATCAAACATCTATCATCTGACTTCTTTCAAAAATCTCTTCTTCCCAGTCATTTTATAGGGCTTCAACTTTCTTATTCTCCGTCTTCTACACTTCAATCACTGGAGGTTTTATTGTTTTTTCTTCAACAACTGGTATGTAAATTCATATTGTAATACTTTATATTGTTTAACCGATTTTAATTAAAAAAATTCAAATCCTATCTTGCTACAAATACGATTTTAAACGTTTATTGCTATACATTTAAGAAGGGTTTAGTTAGGTGTTTGAATCATTTGTTGAGAACATATTAAAATAGTTATTATTTGCAGAAAATTTTTAACTCAAACTCTGTTTCTATGATTAATTTCAGTAGATACTCTGTTAATACAAAAAAGTTAATGTTCATCTTCGAAGCCAACTTTTTAATTTCAATGTTTTAAGATCTTTACTGATTCAGGTTTTGTCATGTATACTACATTTGTCAAGTTTCTTGATAACTCAGAATCTTTGATACTGGTATGACATGTTTTTATATACATAATTTATTTTTATTGAGATATATATTTAACAATTGTTATAGTTTATATTTTCTTACACTACTTAAAAATTATATACAGGATGTACCTATAGCCTTTGCTAATCAAAAGTGGGGAGATTGTTGGCAAAAAAATAAGTTGCGAATCTATCATGAGTCTGGTAAAAAGTGGGTTGTGAGGGTCAGAATATAAAATTCAACACCAATAATAACTGACGGTTGGGACAGTGTTGTTAAAGATCTCAATTTGCCGAGGGATACTTTGTTGGTTTTCAGACCGTTAGGTGATTTTGGGCTTGAACTTTCATGTTTTGTTGATGGCATGTGTGGTGAATCTTATTTCACGTTTAATCGTTATGCAAGATTTGGTTTTACGGCATGACTATTGATCTTAACTTGAATCCTTTTGCATCTTAAATCTGTCAACGCTTATTCTCATAAGTTACATACTTCACGTATAGTATTCATTATTTTTAATTTTATGCAGGTAATCAAAGATTGTTTCATTAAACAATTTTACGTAAACAGCCCACCAAGTGGCAAATTTCAAATTTGTTATAAGGGTTCCTATTGGAATGTTGAGGTGTCTAAGGTTGATACCAACTTTGTATTTGCTAGAGGATGGCCGGAAATGTGTAACGATGTTGGAATACTGGAGGATGATTTGCTTGTGTTTAGAAGAATTGATGATGTTGTTTTTGACGTAGTTTATAGAGATGAGACTGAGATTTGCTTTTCGAAGAAACCTGAATCTGATGATGATAGTGTACTTGAGATATCGAAGGCTGATTATGTTGAGAATGTATTCAAGGTACGTATGTATTTAGTATTAGCAGTAAAGGTTTTAATTATGTTAGCATTATATTAATTATTTCATTAATGTTGACCAGTACATCTATGAGGATGAAGAAGTTGTGTCTGTAGGTGAAGGAAGAGCCGTTACTCAGGTACTTACTAAATTATTAAAATTATTTATTTTTAATTTAACACATATAAGAATTTAATGTTTTTACAACTATTAGTAATGCTGTTTACTGATGTTACATTTATCCAATAATGTATTATTTAGAAGAAGTTACGAACGAATGCCGAATGCACGTCGAAGGGACGCATGTCTTCACGATTGAATAAAACACAAGATGTAAGTTTACCATGTTAAAGATTGTTATATTACTATGGTTATTAAAGTTACTCTATTACAACAGTTTAAGAAGGAAGGTAAAGTTACTTCTGAGAGAAAGGAGACGGTCAAGAATATGACTACGGGAAATGCTGCCTTACATGTCGACACAAGTGATCATATTGGATGTTCTTCATATGCTCACAAAGTTAAGGTATCTATACTCGCCACTTAATCAGTGTATCTTATATAAACTGTTTTTTTTTTTTTGTGCATATATTCAACATTCCTTTAATTCACATGTATATGTTTACTTTTTCATCAAGGAGAAGAGAGCCGTCAACGTTCAGAAAAAGCTTATCTATAGAAATAAGATTACAAAGACTGCAAAAAAACATCCTGGACATCTTCTCAACCCTGAGTTCTTTCATTTTGATCGCAAAGGAGACTATAGGCTGGTATACCATTTTTATAACAAACTAATGATTTATGTTTATTTGTCTGACTATTATTTTTTTCTACACAATACATGTAGCGTCTTCCTGTTGAAGTTGCCAGACGAGCAGGTCTTTCTGTTGATCTTCATCCTTTGAAAGTTCAAAACATGGTTGGAGTTGTGGAGGTTTATGATGTTAAGTCGGAGTTAAATGATTTGAAGCCACGTTATGCGTTGGACGGTTGGCGAAAGTTTATGACTGAGAATAAGTTGAGGTTTGGTGATATGTTGCACTTCACATACGTGTCTTTGCAACAGAAGATCGTATTAAATTAAGTTACCTCAGTTTAACAACGACATTTAAGTATGTTCTGATATCAGATATTATAATTATGATTTTTTTGATGGTGATGTTGTATGTTTTTTTTTTTTAATTATTAACTTGATGTTTTGTTGCTATGTATAGCTAACATGATAAAACACTGTTATTAGCACTTTATGTTTTATATATAGATGATATCATGCTTCTTTTTGCTAATAGTAACTGCAATTAGTAGAAACGTGGTTTATTAATCGCAAATGTGACATTCTTCTGCATTTATGGGTTTATGAATTCAGAATAATGGATGGATGTATATGACTGTATTGGCATGATGATGTTGTGTTTCATGCTGTAAAAACCAGGGAATTGTCAGATAATAGATTGCTTTGCCCGATTAGATAATGTGTTAAATTATAGTTCTTTAAGTCATTGTTTCGTTTTCTTGAATTTTATGTAATTTTGTAAAGAAATACAATAACAAACAGTGGTTTGAACATCTGTTTGACTTTTGGTCAATAGTTAATGGAAACCCATGTTAGGTTCAACAGTGTTTTGAAGAGGAAAACAGTGTGAGAAGACAGTAGATCTGATTAAGTTAAACATCTGTTCAGACTTAAACAGATGTTTGGCCTTTAACAGATGTTTGGCCTTTTATATCAGAGGTTTGGACTTAAACAGATGTTTGACCTTAAACAGATGTTTGGTCATAAACGAATATTTCACCTTAAACAGATGTTTTGCCTTAAACAGATGTTTGGCCTTCTATATCAGATGTTTGGCCATAAACAGATGTGTGGCGTTAAACCAAACATCTGTTTAAGGTCAACATCTGTTTGACTATTGGTCAACATCTGATTGACTTTTGGTCAACATCTGTTTGAATTTTGGTCAACATCTCATTTAGTATTCAACAGAACTTTGAATAACTCAACATCTGTTTAATTTGTTGTTTCGTTTTCTTGAATTCTATGTAATTTTGTAAAGTAGTACAAAAACAAACATTTTTACAAAATCCCAAATCACACTATCATTTAAGTAATTTTGTAAAGTAGTTTTCTCTCAACATAATGGAATTGCTGTTGAATAAAGCTATTGACCATTAGCGTATATCAATTTTATAAGTCTGCACTAATTATTTTTTTACTATCTGTCAATATGGGCTATGCATGGTTTCTAAGAAACGACCCGTGTTTGCACGCGGGTCTTACCGCTAGTACTATATAATAAAAGAACCCATTTTTGGGACACTTGTCATTATATTAGGCCATGTCTTATGGATAATTATTATTTTAGTTTAATCTCTTCTAATTAATTATAGATAATCCTCCTACTAAATATTATTTAGTTTAATAATTACTTTTATATTTATCTACTTACATCAAATTCAAACTTAGTTATCTAATTTGATATTAGAGTAAATTACGATTTTGGTCCATGTGGTTATATCACTTTTACCCTGTTAGCCCAAAAAGAAACTTTTTAACATCTGAGCCCTTAACGTCTTTTTTTCTAACACTTTTGGACCCCAACGTCATTTTTTCTAACCATTTTGGACCCTAAAAGTAAATGGATTATTTAGTTTAATTATTACTTTTATAATATCTATGTCTTCAAATTCAAACTTAGTTATCTAATTTGATATTAGAGTAAATTACGATTTTGGCCCCTGTGGTTATATCATTTTTACCCTTTTAGCCCAAAAAGTAATTTTTAACGTCTGAGCTCTCAACGTCTTTTTTTCTAATCCTTTTGGACACCAACGTCATTTTTTCTAACCCTTTTAGCCCCTAAAAGTAAATGGATGGGGTTAGTGTTTGGGGCCAAAAGGATTAGAAAAAAAGACGTTGGAGGCTCAGATGTTAAAAGATTCATTTTTTGGCTAAAAGGGTAAAAGTGATATAACCACAGAGAGCAAAATTGTAATTTACTCTTGATATTAACTATATATTTGAACGTTTTGTTTAGTTTGGTATCAAATAGATTTTACGAAACTTAAAATAAATTAACTAATATTATTTATCATTTCTACATTTATAAGTTTTAAATAAATGGTTAAATTTATTGAGACTTCGTTACATTTACAAGTTTTAAATAAAGGGTTAAATTTATTGAGACTTCGTTAACAAATTTTACTACAATATAATAATCTATTTATGTCAATCTAAATATATATCTATACTATACTATATAATAAAACATTAATGTGTGACACCTATCATTCATTGTAAGCATTTATTTTATGATTTTCTCGGTTCACTTCCGAATTTATTTTATATTAATTAAATAAATAAATGAATAATGAGCTAATATTAAATTTCATCCTACTTTAAATTTTGAATACCATTCTTCTATTTTTCTAATAAAATATTATTCTAAAATTTAAATTGTTAATTTAAGATATTTTTAAATAAAACAAATTATTTATCGCAAAGTCGACAATTTTGGCTATACGTGTTGACGTGATTATGTGCGATTGCTTTATTGTGCTTGATTATTATTTATTCTATCTTGTGCCAATAATTTATACATTTATATATTGGGAATTATCAGATGGAACCCGCTGTTAATGAACCAGTTAACGAAGTTAACCAATCTGAACAAAACCATGAAGATCAATTTCTGAATAGGCAAGATATAGAGAATATCGTTGCTCAGGGAATAGCCAATGCTATTCCAGCAATCCTTGCTGCTGCTCGAAATCCAGTTGAACCTCAACCAATTATTCCCAGCAAACGTACTCGTGATGACAACTTCAGTAATAGCGTAAATGGAGGCGGCAACAATAATAATAATAATGATAATGACGGGATGCAAGCCCCATTCCTTAAAAGAACGAAAGTTGCAACGTCTGGTTGCACTTACAAGGAATTTCTTGCCTGTAAACATGTTGAGTTCGCAGGCAATGAAGGGGCAACTGCCGCGCTACGTTGGTTGGAAAAAACCGAGGCAGTAATTAAAATAAGTAAATGTGCCGAGGAGGATAAAGTCATCTATGCTTCTCACCTTTTCAAGGAAGAAGCATTAGAATGGTGGAATACGGTGTTGCAAGCCAAGGGAAGCGACCTGGCTTATGCCATGAGTTGGGAAGAATTTAACCGTCTGGTGGAAAGAAAATTCTGCCCAGAATATGAAAAAGAACAAATGGCGAACAAATTCCTGAGCCACCGAATGGTGGATGTTGATTGTCGAGGGTATACTTCGAAGTTCTTCGAATATGCTCGAATTGTGCCTACTCTGGCTTCGGTAGAACCGGTACTTATTTCTCGCTACATTTGGGGTTTAATTAGCGAGATCCGTGATATTGTCAAAGCTGCGAGACCCCGCACGATCGATGATGCGGTGGAATTAACCAACACTTTGACTGACGGACTGGTGCGTACGCGAGAAGAAAACAGAAAGAAAGAATTGGCTCAGAAAATTTCCCAAGGATTTTGTATGGGTAATAATAGCAACTTCAAGAAAAAGGGAACTGGATCATCTTCCAATCCGCCGTTCTGCAGGAACTATAAAAAGAAACATTTTGGAAAATGTAATGAAACCTGCAACTTCTGCAAAGCTCTAGGACATCATGAAGAATAGTGCAAAAAGAAAACAAAGATCTGCTACAACTGCGGCGAAGCTGACCATTTTAGACCAGAATGCCCTAAATTGGTCAAACCAGCAGATAACAAGGCCAAAACTGCTGAAGGGACTAACAAGAAGAACGCAAGAGCCTTCCAACTGACTACGCAGGAAGCCGAATTGATTCCTGACGTAATAGCCGGTACGTTCTTAGTTCACAATGTTTATGCGAAAGGATTATTCGACTCTGGTGCAAACCAAAGTTTTATAAATATTTCATTCTCCCAAGCTCTTAAGCAACCTTTAACGAAACTTAAGCAAGTTTTTACAGTAGAAACGGCAGACGGGAACTCTGTTAACATAGATACGGTTTTGCAAAAAGAAACTATAGAACTTTCAGGTCATAAATTTTCTGCAAACCTATTACCCATGAATTTAGCTGGATTCGATGTCGTATTAGGAATGGATTGGTTAGTAGCCAACCATGCTCGAATCCTTTGTGATAAGAACTCCATAGAAATTCGTGCACCCACAGGAGAAGTAATTATGATTACAGGGGATAAGCCGCGTAAACCAATGAAGTTCATTTCAGTAATGAAAGTTGCTAATTATGAACGAAAGCAAGGAATAGTGTATATGATTTCGGTAATCATTAGCACTAAGGGTAAGGAACTTAAGGAAATTCATGTAGTATCAGAATACTCGGATGTATTCCCATAAGAACTACCAGGATTACCACCAGATAGGGAGGTAGAATTTAGAATTCATTTGATTCCTGAAACTACACCCGTAGCTAAAGCACCCTACTGATTAGCACCCACTGAAATGTTAGAACTGAAAAAGCAATTAGATGAATTACTCAGTAAAGGATTCATACAACCTAGTTCATCCCCTTGGGGAGCACCAGTGTTGTTCGTAAAGAAAAAGGATGGTTTAATGCGAATGCGTATTGATTATAGGGAACTGAATAAGGTTACAATTAAGAATCGATACCCATTAACTAGGATTGATGATCTCTTTTATCAACTCCAGGGAGCTAGATATTTTTCTAAGATCGACTTGCGCTCCGGATATCATCAGTTGAAGGTACAAGAAGAAGACATACCTAAAACTGCTTTCAGAACTAGGTATGGTCACTACGAGTTTACAGTCATGCCCTTTGGACTAACAAATGCTCCGGCAGCATTTATGGATATGATGAATAGGATCTGTAAACCGTATTTGGATAAATTCGTAATTGTCTTCATCGACGACATACTTATTTATTCTAAAAGTCAGGACGAGCATTGTAAGCATCTACATGCACTCTTAACTTTGTTAAGAAAGGAAAAACTTTACGCCAAATTCTCGAAGGGTGAATTTTGGCTACAGGAGGTGCAATTTTTAGGTCACATGGTGAATCACGAAGGTATTCTCATAGATCCCTCCAAGATAGAAGTGATCACTAAATGGAAGGTCCCGCAATCAGCTATGGAAGTTAGAAGTTTTCTAGGATTAGCCGGATACTATAGACGGTTTATTAAGGATTTCTCTAAGATAGTTGTGCCATTAACTAAGCTAACCTATAAATCAGTTAAGTTTGAATGGGGACCTAGGCAAGAAGAGGCTTTTAAGATTTTAAACCAAAGGTTAACGAACGCCCCAATTCTTGCCTTACCAGAAGGGACAGAAGATTTTGAAGTTTACTGTGATGCTTCTAAACTAGGATTAGGATGTGTGCTAATGCAACGCAAGAAGGTAATTGCGTATGCCTCCAGGCAATTGAAAAAGCACGAAGAGAATTATACGACTCACGACTTAGAGTTAGGAGCCATAATTTTTTCCCTTAAGATTTGGAGACACTATCTGTATGGAAGTAAGTTTACAGTCTATACAGATCATAAGAGTTTAAGATACATATTTGGGCAAAAAGAATTGAACATGAGGCAAAGGAGATGGATGGAAATTCTAAGTGACTACGACTGTGATATTCAATATCACGAAGGAAAAACAAACGTAGTTGCAGATGCCTTAAGTCGTAAGTATCATGAAAATCAAAAGCGAGTTCGTGCTCTTAGATTAAATCTACACTTAGATTTAATGGAACAATTGAAAAACATTCAAGAAACAGCAATCAAGGATGATGCTGAAGGAATGAAAGGAAGGATAAAAGAATTGGAGCAAGGGGTTGATGGAAATTGGAGATTCCACAAGAAAAGGATTTGGGTACCTAAGCAAGGAGAATTAAGAAATAAAATTTTAGAAGAAGCCCATAAATCTAGGTATACCATGCATCCTGGTAATAATAAGATGTACCAAGATTTAAGAAATAATTTCTGGTGGATAGGAATGAAAAAGGACATAGTTAGATATGTATCTAAGTGTCTAACTTGTTCACAAGTTAAGGCAGAACACCAGAAACCTTCAGGGTTACTACAACTACCAGAAGAGCTAGCCGGGGTACATGACGTATTTCATGTATCCAACCTCAAGAAATTTCTATCTAACGAATCCCTGGTAGTACCTCTTCAAGATGTAGAGGTAAATGAAAAGTTAAAATTTGTTGAGAAGCCACTGCAAATAGAAGACAGAAAGGTCAAGTTTCTCAAACACAAAAGACTAGTACTGGTCAAAGTCAAGTGGGATTCGAAGAGAGGACCTGAGTACACTTGGGAACTGGAAACAGAGATGAAGCAAAAGTATTCCTACTTGTTCCAGTAAATCTCGAGGACGAGATTTTTATAAAGTGGGGAGGATGTAACAACTCTCATTAAAAATACTATTTCTTATTTTATTATGTCTAATAGGAAACCCTAATTGAGACCCCCAAGTAATATTGCATGACCCCTAAAATTTTCAGAACAATCGGAACTAGGATCAGGGCCCCTAAAACTCAAGGGGGTATTCCCTAATCGTTATTATCTACACAGTTTGTTGTAGAATGCGAGTTTCCTCGAATTGTGACTCACCAAGGCTATGGGAGACACGAAGCTACCCTACCCTAAAAGGGTACCCGTCGCGCCACGCGACAGGGCGGGTTTTTCAGTATAAGTAGAGGACTTTGGCACTTGCTTGGATGCGTTGGTTCGACGTAAAAATTCGTTTTGTACTTTGAGATATCACCAGTTTAATTCAAAATCACACACAAGTATGAAATTCTGCCAAGATAATAGGGTAATAACTCGATCACTGCTACGATTTAATGTCCGATCGATAAAAACCAATCCGATGGATGTTTAAATGCTGCCCATATTTGGGCTATACTTTGTCATTCGTCGTGAGGGTTTTGATCTCGTGAGTTGTCGTAAAAGTTGTATTAAGTTACTGACCTAGTTTTTCGTGTGCATTGTTAATTGAATTAGGTTAACCAGGCTAAAATCAGTAGGCTAAACGCTGCACGTCTAAATCTGCAATGTGAGTCATTCTCTTTTTATCAAATCGTTTTGCTAAAACTCTACCTGTTTTCAAAGTTATAATTACAAGGATTAAGTCTTTGTAATCTTCAATTACTGCCGGTATGTGGGGTTTTGTATACATTACTTGATACCCATCACCATTGGACAACAGGTTAGCCAATGGGTGATCTGACCATAGTCACAGATACAGTCGAGTGACAAATACCGATTTGGGGTAATTGGTTGATAGAAACAATATAATCACCCTTAATACTGTATATTATAACAATGTGTCATTTTGTGCAACTTGAATGACTCGCCAGTATTTCCCTGCTGATAAAACCTTTTTAAAACATGTTTCAGGTGATCTGCTGTGATCCAGGAAAAAGTGCCGTGTAGCACTACAAGCTTGAGGAGGTGGCTCAATAAAATAAAGAAACATGTTTTTGTAAAAACAGGGATTTCCTAGTGAAATCACCTTTATTGTAAAATATGGGTGTTATCCCCAATTTGTGAAATAAAATAAATTGGGTATTTTCAAGTTTTAAAGATCCTGTTAAAATTCCGCTGCTAACATAATAATTACCACGGGTTTCTGTCCCGCGGCTCCTGAAACGGGTAAAATCGAGCCGGGGGTCGTGACAGAACAGAACCCCGAAAATGTCTCAACAAGAAATACCATATACAACGCGCGGGCCAAAATGGGTCAAATGGAGTAAGTCGCCGAGACTCCAATGCAGATACTTTTCCACCCGTTGAATACAGTTGGGTTTTCTTTCTTCCATAGAACATCTGAAAACGACGAAAGGGTACTAGATGTTTTCTTTATCCACCCAGAGTCGAACAGGTTGTGGCATGCCTTCCCGCATGTGTTCCTTATAGACTCCACCTACAAGATGAACCAATACAAAATGCCGCTAGTTCAGATTATCGGTGTCACATCCACATACTTATCATTTTGCATTGCGCATGCGTTCATACCAACGAGAAAGAGGAAAACTTCACGTGGGAGCTACAGAGGTTGAAAGACTCATTGGATGCGCCGACCATCACGTCCTCTGATGTATTGTGGCCCTGGTGGCGCACTATTGGGACCGGGGAGTTCGCGACACCTTGTTCACGATCCCCAAAGGCACGGGTGTCGTGCATTTACGACCCGTTGCACCGATACCTACATCAGTGTATCGCCGTGACAATTGCGGGTTGACACGATAGCAGGTCCCTTCCACTGGGACTAATTCATTTACTGGTTAAAGAATTAAAAAATTAGTTAAATAATATATCCGCGTTCTAAATTCTTTTATGCATTGCTTGAACTAATTCATTTACTGGTTAAAGAATAAAAAAATGGCAAACCCCGGTTCTGGCCAAGGATCGAATATGGGACCTTAAGCTTGTGTGCACCCGTCCCTTCCACGGGGACAAGTGTCTAACCCAAGATATACACGCGTTCTTAATTCTTTTATGCATTGCCTCAACTAATTCATTTACTGGTTAAAGAACCAAAAAATGGCAAAACCCGGTTCTGGCCAAGGATCGAACCGGGGACCTTATGCTCGTGTGCACCCGTCCCTTCCACTGGGATAAGTGTCTAACCCAGGATATACCCATGCTCTAAATTCTTTTATGCATTGCTTGAACTAATTCATTTACTGGTTAAAGATTAAAAAAATGACAAAACCTGGTTCTGGCCAAGGATCGAACCCGAGATCTTAAGCTCGTGTGCACCCGTCCCTTCCACTAGGACAAGTGTCTAACCCAAGATATATCCGCGTTCTTAATTCTTTTATGCATTGTTTCAACTAATTCATTTACTGGTTAAACATTAAAAAAATTGGCAAAATCCGGTTCTAGCCAAGGATCAAACCCGAGACCTTAAGTTCTTGTGCACTTGTCCCTTCCAATGGGACAAGTGTCTAGAACCGGATTTTGCTAAAAATATACAATATTGGAAGGGACAATCCGCGTTCTTAGTTCTTTTATGCATTGCTTTAACTGTTTCTTTTATTGGTTTATTGTTTCGGACAAAAATATATTTGAGACAAAAATATACAATATTTTCAACTATGTTTCATTGTTTCGGACAAAAAATATATTTCAGATTAAGTAATTAAAGACACACAGTATACCAGCAAATATTACACAACATTATAATATCATCCAGCAATATTACACAACATTACTATAGGATCTACAGAAGCTATACATCAAAAGTATACTGTTTTTCAACTTTAATACTGAATTGTTACAAAAAAATACAACGGAAAACGGGTTTCAGATGATCGTTCTGCGACATGGCGTCTAAATCCTTGAATCTCAACGCATCTCCTTACATTATTCATCATTTCCTGAATTCCAGTTCATTAAGAAGTAACGTTGAATTTGTTGCTGCAGCTCTATACATTGATTGTCGATTACTGTAGGATCTAATCAACACGTTTTCGTCTCCAAGTTATATGCGGTAAACTTGGAGCAAAAACTTTGTTGTAATCCAACGGGTTTTAGATGATCGTTCTAATACACGTATCGTCGTCAATGTTCCAACAACAGGAGATGAATCCGGGAAGACTCAATAGCAGCAGTTGAATCATTGTTATCGTACAGTCCCCAAAACATTCTCCCCAAATGAACATTCTTGTTTAAAGAAGAATATAAGCTCAAGGAGACCATACGCGAGAAGACGGTGGCAGAAAACGATCATTATCCTGCACGGACGGTTTTTTCAATAGGTAGACGCTGCACAGACGGTTTTCTCAATAGGTAGACCAACTTTGAAACATAGAAAAACATCATATGGAGAACTTCTGCCATCGAAACAGATCTAATGGAAGAACAGCCACCGATGTCGAGAGTCTCTATGTTATTTGGACACCTATAATGCTTCATAACATCACAATCTTCTGATTATAGCAAAACAAATGAGCACAACCCAGCTCACAATCTTCTGGATAACATTTTCGTCATAATATAGAGCACAAATACTTGAAACGATTAGAATTGTATGGAAAAGGCACAAGTTCTGGTTGAACCGGTTGAGCTCGTATTGAAACGGCTTAGCTTATGCTGAGACGACTTAGGTTAGGTTGAACCGGCTTCGCCACCTTTTGCTGAAACGACTTAGGTTAGTGTCACACCCCGATATTTCTACGTATTACCGGTGGGCCCGGTGGGGAGTATCGTGACGTAGTTGATATCATCATAGACAATTTATCACAGTTTAATACACAGCGGAAGTCGAAAGATAATAACATTACAAACCGAATGAAGGTAATATCAATTATTAAAAAAATGGTTGTAAGGGATCCACAGGCGGATCAAAGTTAAAAGGAACATTGTTCAACAGATTTATAAACATCTAAGCTTGCAATACTCTTTATTGATGCTAGGAGTAGCCAGCCGATTCCGCCTAGTACCTGCACTTAGCCTTTTTGGAAAATACGTCAGTTTTCACTGGTAAATACAATTAACCGACTCATTTTAAAAATGTTTAAGAAAATTGATTTGAATGCACAAGACACATAATAATCTTTTATAACTTGGGAAAATTATTTAAAAATAAACTTGTTAAAGAATTACATGTTTATTATACGTTCAGTAGCCCGGGCTGAATACCGGGTTAAAGATTAATATACACACCACATGATATAATCCCGCGGCGAGTTATTCTCGAACAGGCGGTTATATCTTTTTATATTCGCACCGGCAGGTGTATGCCTACACCCCGTGCATTAAGTCGTGGCCATTTCAATGAATGAGTCGAGGATATCCAGGACATGGTCATTAACCCCCCAAAGGCTTAGAATAAACAAAACAGATTAAACGGGTTATCTCAATAATTTAACCTTCATACAATTAAAAATTCGATACCCGACCAAGCGGTATTTTATATACCGTACCCCAAGCCTGTATAAGGGAAAATAAGTTAAAAGTATTTACCTGAACAAATTATACAAATTTATCCCAGCCGTACAAATCAGCAAGTGCAAGTATCTTTTACTGGCCTCCTAAATCTGGAACGAAGGTTTTAATTAACTTATTAGATTCCTAACGGGTCTTACTTAAGTTTAAACTTAGACCGGTTAGTTTTAAAGAAAAGTATACGGTTCAAAACGCAAGATTTAGCGAAGACCGGATTAGAATGGGGTTTATACCCGAAAAGTATGAAGACTTGTATAATATGGGTAAACTAAACACATTCTGGATTTTGAAGTGAAAATGATAAGGTTTGACCCGTTTCGGTTAATTTATGCAAACTAGTTACATAAACCGAACCGAACGCGATAAATGCATAACGGGTAACCAAATGAGTCATGAGCATGTTTCCTAAGTTAATATGCCTTAAATATGTTGTGATATCAGTAGGATACCTTCCATTATGCCCAAAACGAGTTTAAAATCAATTTAAGCCCCGTAGGGGTATTTTGGTCATTTTACGGATTATAAAAGAGGTTAAATATTAAACTGAGGTTCTGGTTTAAAACGATCAGTAAAAATATTTAATTTAATAAGTTATATCAGTAGGGTATTGCATATATGTGAAATTTATCATTTACAACCAAACTATGCACCGTAAGGGCATTTTGGTCATTTCACATAAGCTTTAAAGGTCAAAATGGGAAATATGGGTTTAAAACTTTATCTTACTATTAAAATATAAAAATTTACTTAAAACATCAGTAGGTATTAAGTCTTATATGCCAAAAATAGTTTTAACCCATACTATGCGTTTAAAACGCCTAAAAGTCAGTTTTAAGCGATTTTCAGGTTATAATAGGAAATCTGAGTTTTTGATCAGTTTATAAAGTTCAAAAAATTTTATTTATCATATAAAATCAGTAGAAAAAAGTTTGGTATCAAAATGTTATGTAAAACTCACTTTATTAGCAAAAAGGGTATAACCGACAATTACCGAATCAAGCAAGAACCCTATGCCCTGATCAGTTTAAAAATAAATAAAAATCTTCAAAAATCCCAAAATATTATATTATATCAGTGGATAAAAGATTTGGTATGAAAATTTGGGTTTAGATAGGCTTTCTGTTAATTATCCCGTTTAATTAATAAAAAGCTTTCAAATTACGATATTGACCATAACTCCTAATTTAGACCTCAAACTGATGTCAAATTTTTAGGACATGTTTATAAATTAGTGATGAAGGTTGTTGTCCTCTCACATTTTCAAAAATCTCGTTTTAAGGTCAAAAGGGCATAATGGTCAACATCTAAGTAATTAACGGAAACATGCAAATGAATCGGATTAATTAGGAACCAAGTTGTATAACCTCAGAGGGTTATGCTAACCTATAACCTGGTCCTAATGGAACTTTGAGGCATATCTAAACTAAGCTAAATCGGGTCAGAACTGAAAGTCAAAGCAAAAGTCTACTTTTGCGACTTTCGGTTCCGAACCAAGCCTATACTCAAAATTGTCGGGTTGAACATGCTTAGACATGTTCTTACATTAATTACCAAGTTATATAAGTGTTAAAACAGGTTTCATAGCTTCTACATTGCTAATTATGAATTTATTTGCAAAATAGCTTTCTGATGACTTTTTTTAATTAAGTTTGACCCGAAAATTGACCTAGTTAGAGTGGAAATCAGGGGGTGCCCTTTTAAGGGTTCCTTACCCACATAATTACCAACTCATAGCCACTTTCAATTCGACTAATGACTGAACCACTAGTGATTAATCACTAAGTCAAAGCTGATGGAAGGTTGCTTGAAGTCTAGAGAGCTCCAGAGAGGGGTTTGAAATGATTTTGAAACGAGCAAGTTTAATGTTGCAACTCAAGTTCCTTATATAGTGATTTCAATTGCACAAGATCATTCCAACAAGGTCTACACATGTTTCCTGATCATCCCAGGTGTCCCCTATGCATGTAAATCTATTGGCTCAGTCCCTGAATTCGAAAACCATGCTCCTAAGGCGGTGGAACCGGCTGAACAGGCAACTGTCCATTTTTCTGCCCAGTTAAAGGTCTTACGGACCGTAAGCCAAGGGCCTTACAGTCCGTATCCGCTTTTTAATCTTTATCGCCCAGATCAGCCACCTTACGGTCCGTAAGGTGGTCTCTTTGCGGTCCGTAAGACTTGGTCAGAAGACAAAATTTTTGAGAATCTTTAACATTTGACCATGCAACCTATCATACTTCGAATCTCATGTCATTTTCCAGCAGAGGGGGCCATATAATCAGACTTGCATGCTCTTGGAAGTGTTGTCATGCAAATGGAGGTCTTGGAATCTTTGAAGAAGGCTTTTAAATGAAGTTTGTCGTAAATGCACATAGGATTCCACTCTTTGCAATTTGAATTATTTATCACATTAGTTAACCGGATTTGAATCTATATCAGATGTTTATAAAAAGATATTGAGGTTTGGAATTAATAAAAAGGTCACTCAAAGGTAATGATTTTAACATGTTGACACCTTTAATTCCTTCGGATATCTTTCAACGTGATCCGGGTTTATAACACGTTTACCTTCCATGACACGTGTCTTTATAATATTGGTCATGATTTTACAAGGTGTTACAGTTAGGTTGAACCAGCTTCGCTTGTACGGAAACGACTCAATTTTTGCTGAAACAGCTTAGGTTAGGTTGAACCGGCTTTGCTTGTACGGTAACGACTCAACTTATGTTGAAACGTCTTGCGCCTTGAGCCAAATGAAACGACTTGAGCTTTGTGGAAAGTTCTCAGCTGAGATCTTTCAACCGGCTCCGGAAGACAAGCCATCCACTGAACCGGCTCAACGGACAAGCCAATTGAAACGGCTCGGCTGAGAACTTTCAAATGAATGACGGCGTCTGAAACAGCTCAGATCCGTTTCAGGTTTTCTCGGACACGTGGAAATCACGGATTGGTGGGACTTGAAAGGATTTGCTTAAGCCGTTTCACAAGCATGAAACGGCTCCACGAGCCGTTTCACAAGCATGAAACGGCTCCACGAGCCGTTTCAGATGGCTATTTTTGAAAAAAATGTTTGGTCAAAGGCTATTTTGGAGATTTTCCCATACAAAAAGCTACCATTCATCTTTCATCAAATTATTATGTGTGTATAACAACAAGGAATGTAATAAACTTAGGGGTTGTTTGGCAACATCTGAATGGTTAAATGTTGAACCAGTAAGAGATCTGAACCATTAAGTGCTGAACTAGTAAGAAGTATGAACCATTAAGAGCTTGTATAATGCTTAACCGTTCAGAGGCAAATGTCTGACTAATTCAGATTAGAGGTCTTAACAATTAAGACTCTGTATAATGCTTAACCATTCAGACATCTGATCGTGAAACAAACACTCTGAACCATTAAGTGCTGAATCAGTAAGACAGTAAGAGGTCTGAATCATTAAGAGCCTCATTAAGAGGTAAATAAACAACCCTTTAGTGTTTATGAGTAAGATAAAGAAAAAACTGATAGATGTGATTTGAAACATTTTTAAAAATAAGAAACAACATATGAAAAAGTACAATTCTTAGTCAAATTACAGGTTAAAGTACGGTGCAAGAGTGTTGTGAATGATTTAAGGGGAGCCAGAGAACTACTAAAAGCCGATGACTTGGACTCAAACAAACTTTTACTCTTGATTTTACTACAAAACCTATCACTAATATTCTATGTTTTTCTTATTAAATGTTTTTTTTTCATACTTTGTAATAGGGCTGTCCAAACTGCTCGACGATCGAAGATCGCTCGACGGTCGCTCGAAAAATGCTCGTTCGATTCCCGCTCAGTTTGTAAATGAGCCGATCGGATCGGTTCGAGTCAAATTCAATCCAAACATGAGCAAAGCTCCGCTCGCTCGTCGATCGCTCGGTTTCGCTCGAATTATTTTATTAAAAATTAATATATATATATATATATATATATATATATATATATATATTATAGATTTTATAGATTAAAAACCCAAAAAAAATATAATAGCCGAAAAAATTAAAAGCCCAAATAATATTTGACCCAAGTTAATAGTTAATATTTAATATGAAATCTAACCCTAAATCTATTTCCTAAAACATATTCAGATTCAGTCGTATCATCATATTCATATCCGCCGCTCAAAACCTAAAAGTTGTTATGTAATGTGTAGAATTTAATGGTTTTGTTTAATGCTTGTGTTTATAGGTTATGTATTGCTTTTGTTTTTGTTCTTGATATTGTTGGACATGTTTTAATTAAGTTAGAATTTGGTTTTTGTTGAACGAAGCCTTATCATTCAATCGAGCGAAAACGTTCCGCTTGATTTTTTTTAGGATTTGATAAAAACCGAGCAAAACTGAGCGAAACCGAGCCGATCGATTCAAATTCAATCCGAGTATGAGCATCACTTTTGCGCTCGGTTTTGCAAATTTGATCCGCTCGGATCGGATCGGTTGCAATTCAATCCGAGCATGAGCAGACCCTCGATCGGATCGGATCGGCTCATGAACAACAAATTTTTCATATTTTATTGTTTAGGGTTTAGTAAGAAAAAACTTAATGTCTTAAAACCATCTAATATAATTATGAGTAAATTACAAGTTTTGTCCTTTATGTATGTCCCAAATTGCAGGCGCTGTCCTTTGTCTTTAAAATTGATGAGTTTTGTCCTTAATGTTTGCAAATCTTGCACGTTATGTCCTTTAGGCAAAACCCTGTTAGATTTTATTCCGACCCAACCCGATATCACTTCTTTCAAAATTCTTGGTACCATACCTCTAACAAGTTGTCTACTAGTTATTCTTACAACATCATCGATTAATTTATATTGTGTTTGACTATCACCAAGGCTTAATAAATAAGATCAATATTGAAATTAAATAACAAATATCGTCATCCTTTCATAAAATTATGTTTAAAAAAATTACAAATCAAACACATGACGTATAAAATAAAACAACTAATTAATTCAACTCATCAAACACATCACAAAACATATTCTACTTTACAAAACAAGACCAAATATATCACTTTCACAAAATCAAATCAAATCAAAAATCATATTATTATTACTCTTGGCTTACAAAACTAGCCAACTTCTTGATCATATTCACGGCTTTATCCCCATTCGGGTCAAAGATATGAAACACATGATCTTCCCCTTCAACCTCAAACATCTCTACACTCCCATTCCCCTTACTCTTCACGAGCGCTTCGTAATACGCCCACCCTCTATCTCTCAATATATCTTTTTCCGAAACGGTCACTATGACCCGCCCGCAACCCAAACTCGCCAAATCCGGAGCCCCGTTTACAAACGGGTTGATCAACGGATCATCCAACCCGTGATCCGAATCCGACGGACACACAAACTCCCACCACTTATCCACCATAGCCTTCCGCATCGGGTCGGTTTTCTCCGACCCGATCGGATCCTTCCCCCAAAAATACGGGTTGATTAAAATCATACCCCGTATTTTAAACCCGACATTCAGGTCGGGTTTTAACCCGACCCGGATGGCAAGATGGTGGGCTATGGTGGCCCCCGCGCTATCTCCCGCGAGGAAAATTCGGTCAAAGTCGACCTCATTTTTAATCCACTCTTCCAACCCGGATCCGGATTCGGATCCGGGTCCTGATCCTCTCGGAGCATGGGAGGAGACCCATTTGAGGGCGTCGTAGGAGTCGTCGAAGGCGGTCGGAAGCGGGTGCTCGGGTGCTAACCGGTAGTCGACGGATACCGCGATGGCGCGTGACTCGGATACGAGTTTGGCGACGGAGGTGTGGTACTTGGGTTCGGCGGGGGAGGCGATAACGAAAGCTCCGCCATGGAAGTAGATGATGAGAGGGAGTTTTTGGGTGGTGGTGGTGGTGAGAGGTGGACGGAATATTCTGGCGGAGACGCCGGTTTTGGGGGAGATTATGATGTCTTTTGAGATGACACCGGTTTCGGGATCGGTGGTGGGTGGGATGAGCTCGGTACCGACCAGTCTGTCGATGGTTCCGTCTTTATAGACTCGTATGTATGGTGGGACGTCGTGTAGTATCTCTCTGCTTACGGATCCCATGTTTATGTGTGATGTTAATGTGTGAAGGGTAGATGGTGTAGAAGAAGATGCAATTATGGAGTGGCTATTATATAGACACTATGGTGGCCGGTGGGGGCATATTGTTGGAATAATTTAGTTAACACTTCTTGATTGCTTTTTAGGATGTAAAACCAAAACTCATGGCAATCAAACATTGGGGTGTGAAAAACCCGAATTAATCGATAAAACGATAAAATCGAACCGAAAAATAACAAATCAAAAACTAGTGGGTTGGTTAATTGTGTTTTTGAAAACAAAAAATAGCGGGTCGGTTATGATTACCATAGTTTCGATACCCACCATAACCAAACCGAACCAACATGTAGTAAAATCGTTTTTCGGATTATGGACTTTTCACCATTTTTTATTATTTTAAGCTTTTGGTTAAACATTTGTTAGAATTTGTGAGTTATATCATATCTTTTTAGTTGATTTTCTTTAATTTATTATTTTTATTATATCTTTTTGTTTTAATATTCGGTATTAATATTATAGATTATAGTATTTTTCTAAATCTATTTAATACGATAATATATACAAAAGTGTAATAACAATTTATATCATGGTCAAAAAAAATTTGAGATATTTTTAACTAGTCATAAATTTACGATTAACCGACCCATAACCATCGTTATAACCATCAAAACCAATTAACCATAATCACCATTACCGACCGGTTATGGTTATGATTATCGATTAACCGACATCACGGTTAGGGTTATAGTTTTTTTACCAAAACCAACCCAAACCGATCCATGCACACCATTAATCAAACATAAAGAGAAGTGGTGGGTTATTTTTCACGTTACGACAACTGGATTTTAAATAATTTTTTCATTGAAATGTAGATAAAGATCATGTGTTCTCATATATTCGGAATTTTATAAAATATTATATGTGAAAAGAAAGTGAATGTCGAAAAACATAAAAACGAATATTGACAATGGTTTCATAACACTGATAGTGATAGAGATGTTACATCGGTAACGGTTCCATTAATGATGGTACCAGTACGCAAACGACGCTTAAAATAGCTTACACTACTAGCAAATGCCCTATTTCAAATACCAAAAGGAGTAAATTACAAAACTCGTCCTTTAAGTTAACACCATATTGCAAACTATGTCTTTTATCTTCAATATATACAAGAAACGTACTCGATGTTTGCAAATCCTTGCATGTTACATCCTTTAGTCCTAACACAGTTAGTTTTTATGGTTAAATTTGACTAAGTCAACCGCACATAAGAGTATTTTGGTCATTTTATCCTAAATGCTAAAATAAATAATCATAAAACAATAAATAAAACAATTTTAAAAATATATATGTATATATACTTTTAAATATATATACAGACACCACATACATAACCCCCATCACCACAACCAACCTGCCACCACTACCATCACTGATCTGCCACCTCCACCACCGATGTGTCTCATCTCTCTTCTCTCTTCACACACACTTTCTCCATCAAAACAAGGACCCCCAAATTTATTTATTGAACCTGGTCGCTGAAGGAGGGCGATGATGCTAGCCGGATTCTTGTTATCATCGTTATCTAGACACCGCTGCCGTCGAACTTGCCGAGAACGGCTTACAGCCGAAGTCGTCGTCGCTATGGTTTGTGGCAGAACTCTAGTATATGAATTAACCCTATTATCAATATCAAAATTAATTCATCACCATAAAATACGTTCCCATTCCCCTCATTAACCCCCCATCCCGACCACCGTCAATTTGTGATTTTCGAAAATCAAAATCTCAAGCTTCATCATCTCCCTTCTCGAATTTACATTTTCCAATTTCACCCCCTTCTTCAAGTACGGTCAAAGTCGGCCACAACTCCGACGGTCGGTCACGGCGGCTCAGGCGACGGTTGCTACAGCGCCACAGGTGGGGTGGGGTGGTGGTGTTGTTGTTGGTGGCAGGTGGGTGGTGGTGACGGTGGTTGTGGTTGTGACGGTGGTTGTGGTGGGGGGAGGTGGTGGGGGACGGTGGGAGTAGTGGTGGTGGTGGTATGGAAGTTAGAGAGAGAGATAGAAATGTGATAGAGAAATTATATCTGTATAGTGTATATATATATATATAGGGAGGAGTTCATGCGAGAACCACCCTTATTGCGAGAACCAATGTAAACACAACCTAAAATAGCTAAAAAAACCTAAAAATAACTAACCCCCCCCCCCCCCCAAAAAAAAAAAACCTAAACCCCCCCCCCCCCCAAGCTAAATGCTAAACACTAAAACCCCCAAAAAACCTAAAAAAAACCTAACCCCCCTCCCCCACCCCCCAAAAACCTAAACCCCCCTCCCCCCCAAGCTAAAATGCTAAAAACTAAACCCCCAAAAAACCTAAAAAATTCTAAAAAAAATCTAAATTTTTTTTTTTAATATTTTTTATGCTCAAAGCGCTACTTTTAGTGGCCAAAAAAATTTAATTTTTTTTTGCTTTTGAAAAGTAGCGATTTTTATATAAAAAATATTAAAAAAAAAATTGTGTGATTTTTAGCTATTTTTATGCATTTTTGGTTGTGTTCACATTGGTTCTCGCGGTTCTCGCAATAAGATGTGGTTCTCGCATGATCTTCTCCCTATACATACATATATATATATATGTATTATCTTCTTTTAATATAATTAATGTATTTATTATTTTTTTTATTTTTATGGTTATTTATTTTAATATTTTGGTAAATGACCAATATACCCTCATGTGGGCTCTAATTGGTCAGACTTAACCATGGAAATTAACAGAGTTAGGGTTAAAGGACATAACGTGCAAGAATTTGTAAACATAGAGTACGTTTTCTGTAAATAGTAAAGACAAATGAAACACTTTGTAATAAGTGACATACATAAAGGACAATTTTTGTAATTTACTCATACCAAAAGTGAATAAGGTTAAACACCCTAAAACGTGAACCAGCTCTTGTAAAACATATTTAATTGAGTATCAAAGGGTTTGATAGATTAGTTTTAAAACATCTTAACATAGGTAAAACGACCCAAAATTATTTTTTATTTTATCATCCTGAGAGTTCTTATAAGTTCATTTCTTCTTTTTATAATCAATTGAGGGGTATAAGAATATGAAATTATGATCAGTAAATATTAGTAAAATTTTGAGTCAACTAAATATGGGTATTTAACGCTCAAGTTGATCTAATTATTTATGCAGATAATCGTTCCTTTCCAGATCATAGTTTTTTAGTTTTCTTCAGGCCATTATATATTTAACTATAACTAGGTTTATCACCCTCGCCGCGTTGCGGCGAATTTGTTTTGTTATTTAGTATGTGTTTTTATTGTTTTAAAATCACTACGAGCGCGTTGCACACGAAACCACTAACAAGAATAAAAAGAAAATGTAAAAAACTGTAAAAAAAATAATCGAAAAAAAATCAACCAAAAAAGTTGTATGTTAATGATGTTGTTCGTATGAAACCCGTGGTCAGAGATGAGCAAATAATATTGGGTACCGGTACCAAATTTCCCGAACAGAAGGATCCTAAGTACCAATTCGGTACCGACTTTTGGCGTTTCTAGTACCGGTTCGCTACCGAATTTCCCGAACTAAAAGATTTTCAAACTCAATCCGGTACCGACTTTTGGCGTTTTCTGTATCAGCCTGGTACCGATTTTTACTTTCATGTACCGATAATGAACTGGACCGTACCGATATTTTCGCTACTAGTATTGATTGACACCAAGTTTATCCAATTTAGAAAGCAAAAAAAAATAATTATCATATGATTATAATATATTATCATAACTGTTCATTTCAGTTGTTCTTTTAATATATAGGGTTGAGCTAAATGGAAACCCTTATGTTAATATATTTAATTAGGTTTGCACCAAATAAAGGCAATAAGAATGCTAATTTATAAAGGAGAAGGAGAGTATGTAAGCCATATCTTCTACAAAATTTTTAAGAATAAAGTCGGTGGCTGTTTACACCACACCCCAACTTTCAAACCTTGTCACCATCATCCCTTTTATTTGAATTTCCACAACAACATCATAATCTTTCAAACTTAGCCAATACCACCTGTTTGCTTTGCTTTGCTTTGCTTTTCCATCATCACCTCTCACTTTTTACATAGTTACACCACCACCCCTCTACTTTTACATTTCCACAACCACTCCCTCATCTTTTACATATTTCCACCACCACCCTTCTACCTTTACAATTTTCCTTTTGTTAAACTATTTGTTTTTATGCTTTGCTCTATTACTTCATTTTTATACAAGCTTAACTTTAATGCAACTATAAGTTTGTAACCCGTACACTACTACTTCTTTTTTTGTAGATGTCATCACATTGTGTTTTACGAAATGTCTTTGGCATTGTATTTTACACTTCGTGTCTACCTTTGTGTTTTACACTTTTTTGTAATTCTCTTTTACGCATTGTGTTTTACATTTTTTTTAAATTGTCTTTTACACACTGTGTTTTACGAATAGCGTGTTGTCTTAATGTAATTTTTATAAAATACTATAATATAATTTTTATAATATAACATATTATATATTAAAAAATATAAAAAGTTTGTTCGATTATTGTCACACCCCAACCGATGACGAAAACATCAGAATGAGACGAAATAGATTGCAAGAGACTTTATAACACTATGTGACAATATAATTAAAATTCAAATTTCATAAACAAACCAATTGTCATACAAGAATTCAAGGAAAGATAACATTGTTCAACAAAACATCAAGGGATAAGCTAAATTTAGGTGTGTATCTAAGTCCACCTAATCTTTGTTCTTCATTGCATCATCATCAACTATCAACCTGCAACATGTATTAAAATATATCAACAAACATTGGCGAGCATACAAGTTTGATTACATAGCATAATATAGACTAAAAGTTACTCATATCTATAATATGCGAGTTACTAGTATACCTAGATTGTGTAACAATATGTTAAAAACCCAAGTTTCCAACGTGTTTAATTTTGCCTATCCCAAAGTATCGCGGGAGGTTAACATGTTTGACTTAATGATGTGTGTGCGGAGTGATATATATTTAAGTATATTTCTAGCCCTTTTTACACATTAGTCAAGTTTTAACTTTATAAAACCCGATATCTACTAACACCAAACACACATATGGACAAGTGCACCCATCGTGAGCGTATTATAGTGTTGGTAAGATACCGAGGTCGTCCAAGGACACAAGAGCTTTTAGTATCGGTTTATCCTCAACGTCTAATCAAATCAAAAGTTTAGAAAAAAAAGGTTTTTTCAACAAGAAAATAAAACTAACTAAAAATGCTAAAAATAAAAATAAAAATAAAACAGATAGACAAGATGAATCACTTGGATCCGACTCGTATTTAGTGTAACCTTTGATTATTTCCGCACTTTTTCACTTTTTAAGAGATTATCTTAGTAATAGTAGTAGGCCCCTCTTTTGAATGTGACGTTACCCTCAACCCAGTAGTTTGAGTCAGCAAGGATACAATCCTAAAGGGTTGGATTATTGAAAGATAATTAATTAAGTTATTAATGCATAATGTGGTAGGCCCCTCTGTTGAAGGTGACATTACCCTCGGCTAAGTAGTTTGAGTCAGCAGGGATACAATCCTAAATAGCCGGGTTAAAGTTTTAATAGTAGTTCACATATGAGGGGATCAAGAGTTCGGACCCCCGCCATCCAATACCAGTGGGTATTGAAGGAGGTCTTACTAAAGTTGACCCAGGTCCTTGCAGGATCTATACACTGAACAAGGCAAGACGCTTACCAAACCATTCCCTTAACCCCCAACCAGGTAGCCAACATATCTCCATATAGACCGTGGAGATATGAATGGTGAAAATCTTTTATTTTATATAGACAGTAAAATAATGCCAAGACACCACGGACAAATGATAAGGAAGATTCACCTTTAACATAAGAAACTAGTTATTAAAGTCATTAATACATAACCAAATAAAAAGTGCGAAAAGATTCAAAATAAAAAGTATTACACTAAACACTTGTCTTCACCAAGTGATGTAAGAGACTTAGGCAAACATGACATTTGATTGTCAAGAACTCTTACGATCAATCTTGGATCCCGAGACTACTCACACACTCTATGATGGATGATGGTGGTGGATGTGGGTTGTGATGGTGGTGGTAGGTGGGTGAAGTGTGAGAGAGGTGGTTTGCCAAGGGATGGTTTGCAAGTGAGCCAAGCACCCCTATTTATAGCCTGCACAGAAGCCCGGACAAGGCCCCGTGTCCACCCATCTTCTCTTTCTTCATTAAATGCAGTTTGTCTGCATTAGTTGACCATGCCCTCGTGTCCGCGGGACACGACTCCGTGTGCATAAGCGTATCTCTACTATCAAGGTTTGCCTAGATTCTGCGAATCTTTGCGTTGACCACGGCCCCGTGTCCTCTGGGCACGCCCCCGTGGTGGGTGATAGAAGCTTCTACAGCTTTGTCTTTTCTGCAGACACTTGGGCACGCCCCCGTGCTCAGTGAGCACGGGGCGTGTTCAGCCTTCTGTTCTCTTGTTTTTGCTTGGGGAGATGCTGTCGAGGGGTCGGGCATGCCACGTTTATTCCTTTTCTTGTATTATTGTTAGATTTGGCTGCATTTTTGCTTCTTTTGTTCATTTAAGCTCATTTAACCCTGAAAATACAAAAGGAAGACAAAAGCACACTTTTTCCAACATTAGTACTAAAAGGGGTTAGTTTTATGCCTCATTTGATGTAATTTATATGTTGCATTTTGTACACATCAAATACCCCCACACTTGAATCTTTGTTTGTCCTCAAGCAAAACTCTTTATTTTGTGGCTTACACACCCAAATGGAATGGGTAGAAGAGAAGGTTTTGGGCTTATCATAGAGTGTCGGGATTCCAAGATTCTTTATTAGGTTTTATTTTTATTTTATTTACAATCCTATTCGTCATGATTTATTTAAAACATTACATAAGAGAAATTATTTATTGGGGCATAACATGCCTCTTTAAAATTCCATTTATATACAAGTTCACATACCTCACGGGGGATCACTCAACACCCGGCCGAAGATGTATTTTTGTGAAACACTCGAGAGCGGCATGGAACTTACTTCTACCATATGCTTGCCAAGCAATCAACCCTCCTCCTTTTTAACTATAAACATTTGTAAATATCAAGAGGACTTTGGGGAAGGGTTAGGCTTGGGTTAAAGGTAGGTGGTTGGGTTAGTGGTTACTAGAAAAGGGCGAAAGGCGTAAAAAGCGTCGGTTTTCGTAAAACATTTTGTTTTTGTGACTTTTTATTTTAATGAAGCATTTATTCAAACAAGCCTTCTTTTGATGAGCTTTGTTTGTTTATTGCTAACTTTATTTTATTTTTTTTATAAGAGAAGTCACAAGAAAACCGAGCTTTGTTACTAAAATAAAGGGTTTAAAATGAAAAAGGGTTTTGGTGGGTAAAAGAGTGTTTGTTTTGGGTTAAGAAATGAAAAGGTTTAGGCTCAAAGGGGTTAACTAGGGGGATTTTGGGTAGGTGGTAAAAAAAAAAGAAAAATAATGGTGTTGAAATAAAAAGGGTTAGTCCTAATGCCTCCATCATTTAGTTACTTGGGTTTAAGTTGGTAAGGACCGGGAATGTATCGTCGTGGCAAGTTCTAGAGTTGTAAGAAACCAAGCGGCTATTCACACAAGAAACGAAAAATGAGCATTTAGTTTAAATATGTGTATTTATATGCTCAGTAAAGGATCAAAACTCACTTTTTGTGGGAATGGGTTTTTATGTGATCAAGTATATATAATCAAATTTTAACTACATTTGTCATGCCGTTTCATAATTTTCTTAAGTTTGTTCTTTTTGTCACGACGCTA
Organism: Helianthus tuberosus; assembly: GCA_030545235.1. Taxonomy (NCBI): domain Eukaryota; kingdom Viridiplantae; phylum Streptophyta; class Magnoliopsida; order Asterales; family Asteraceae; genus Helianthus; species Helianthus tuberosus. Next base: position 149,133,509 of record CM060358.1, read on the forward strand.
TCGGTTGTAAATTTGTAAAAGTATAACCTTTTTAGAACTTGTTATTCCCGAGTTTTGTGTAAGGCTTGTAATTAGGACTTGCAAAATTCAATGTTTTAGCATCCCCCCATACTTAAATTACACATTGTCCTTAATGTGTCCCAAAAATAAGTTTTTAGGTTGATTGAATGTGTAAAAGTGTGTTTAAAAACAATTTTTTATGTTACTGGGCATCTGGAGACGGGCCCGTGGTGTCCGAGCACGGCCACGTGTTCAGGTTGCCAGTAACAGAAATTAATAAAAAGAAACAGAAGCCTGGGCACGGGGGTGTGTTCAGCGAACACGCCCCGTGTCCAGTTACCTGAACTGGGCGATTTCCTGCAGATTGTTCAGCACGGGGCCGTGTTGGCTGGACACGGCCCGTGCCGAACTTGCTGTAATGAAGAAAAATTTGCGGGAGGCTCTGTTTTTGTGCATGCGGTGCTGGTTCAAGTTTCCCTCAGTATTCTCTTCCATCCCGAGTGTGTTTTATTCCTAAAAATTAAAGCTAAACTAAAAAGCATAAAAATATTAATCTAAACTAAACTAAGGATAGTTCCGCGGAATGCCTCTGTGGTGCGCCACGTTAATAAGGGTCCTTGGCTAGACCCAAAGCCAATCATATGTTTCCCAAGTGGGATGTTTTGCATCCCATGTTGCACCGTCGGAGAACATCATCCAAACTTGTGTCTATGACTTACATGTACTTGACCGGGTCATCGTCTTCTATTCTTTTACCAACTCCAAACTTCATTTCCTTGTCCCCAACCCTCAATGTTAGTGTTCCGCCATTCATGTCTACCACTGCGTGGGCAGTGGCTAAGAATGGCCTTCCCAAGATGAGTGGCACTTCAGTATCTTCCTCCATATCTAGTATGACAAAGTCGACTGGGAAGACAAATTCCCCGACTTTGACTAGTAGATTTTCAGCGACACCTTGCGGGAATTAACTGACTTGTCGGCGAGTTGTATGCTCATTTTTGTAGGGCTTGTTTTTCCTAGGCCGAGTAGGTCGAACATTGATGCGGGCATGAGGTTAATACTAGCCTCGAGGCCGGCTAGTGCGTTACGAATGGGCGATTCCCCGATTGAACAAGGGATGGTGAAGCTTCCGGGATCGATCTTCTTTTGCGAGAGTTTGTTGAGTAGTAAGGCGGAGCATTCTTCACTTAAATTAACTAATTAAAATGATTCAATTTTCCTTTTGTGAGTGAGGAAGTCCATCATAAATTTTGAATATTTAGGCATTTGTGTTAGGACGTCAACAAATGGAATATTTACATGCAATTGTTTAAGTAAATTTGCGAATTTTGAGAATTGCTCATCGGTCTTTTGGTGAATTAACCGACCGGGGTATGGTACCGGAGGATTCTTGGTGGGCTCTTGATTTGGTGGAGGAGCCGTCTCTTGTTGGGGTGTTGGTGGAGATGGTGATTGGCTAGATCGGCTCTTTTCAGTTGGAGGGAACGGAGCCTTCTCGAGACCCACGGTACGGTTTCTTAATGTGATGAGATGTACTTGCGCCTTTGGGTTGGTTTCGGTATTACTTGGTAACGCGCCTTGAGGTCTCTCGGAGAAATTTTGAGCTAGTTGATTTACTTGTTTTTCAATGTTTTGGATACTAGCTTGTTGATTTCTAAAGTTCGATTCAAGTTGTTGAAATTGATCCGAGTTTTTCTTTTCGGAGTCGGAGATGAGGCGAGATACAGTATCTTCAAGCCTCTCTCGTCCCCCTTGTTGTTGTTGAGAGAAATTTTGTGACTCGTTTCTTGGTTGTTGAAAGTTTGTTCATTGGTTTAGATTTTGTTGGTTACTACTATTGCCGGGTTCTCTCCAACCAAGGTTAGGGTGGTTACGCCATCCTTGGTTGTAGGTACCCGTTGGAGGACCTGACGGCCTAGGTCTAATATCAATGTAGTTTACCGATTCTGTTTGATTATCCATTTCTTTCATACAACTCCAATTTTCATGCGGCCCACCACACCCCTCGCAAGCCATAACCGAGGCCGTTTTTGCCACTTCTAACTTTTTGATTTTTGAAGAAAAGGCCTCGATTTGAGCTTGCAAGGAGGTGCTTTCATCAACCTTATGGGTGCCCTGGGCAATAGATTTGTTGCCTCGGGGAGTGTGCCACTAAAAATTGGTTTGAGCAATTTCCTCGATTTGATTATAAATTTCATTTGGGCGACGATTACCTAAAAGTCCCCCGAAGCTAGAGTCAAGTGTTTGTCTTGTGTGTGGCAACAATCCATTGTAGAAAGTGGAAACTTGTTGCCATACTGCAAGACCATGATGAGGACACTTTCTCAGTAGCTCATTGAACCTTTCCCAAGTTTCATATAAGGATTCCCCGTCCTCTTGTGAGTATGTATTAATTTCAGTCATTAATTTAGCCGTTTTAGCAGGAGGGAAATACTTATATAAAAACTTTTGGGCCAGTTCATCCCAGGTGTTTACTGAGCCAACTGGGAGGGTATTAAGCCAAGCCTTAGCTCGGTCTTTTAGTGAAAATGGAAACATTCAAAGGCGGATGGCGTCGTTTGATGCTCCATTGATCCGAAACGTATCACATATTTCTAGGAAGTTAGTGATATGCAAATGGGGATATTCGTCCGCAAGCCCATGGAAGGTTGCGGAGTTTTGGAGCATTTATATCAAATACGGTCGAAGTTCGAAGTTGTTGGCCTCGACATTCGGTGCATTGATAGCGGCGCCAAGATTACCCACGGTGGGTTGTAGGTAATCCATGAGGGTACGTTGATCCGCCATTGGAAGTGGGTCCCCCGAAACTTTCTCTTGGTTTTTAGCTTTAAGTCTTTTTCTGAGAAAGCGTTCGGGTTCTTCTAGAGGTTCTTTTATGTCTCTACTAGAACTGGAGCTCATACACTACGTAGAAAGTTCAGATGTGGCGCCTAGGTTCCAAGTCCTGCAATAAAAACAGAAAAGAAAGTTGGTCAGAAGGTTCACCACGGCCCCGTGCTCAGGTGAACACGGCCCGTGGTCGGAGATACATTAGTTGTTTTCCGGATCCCTATTACTGGGGAGCTCGACACGACCCCGTGCTGTACCGACACGGCCCCGTGCTCAACTCCCTGTAACTCGGAAAATAAAAATTGCCAGTAACAATACTGAGCACGGCCCTGTGTCCGACTAGGCACGGCCCGTGCTGAGCTCTGTAGAAACTGAAAATCTAAGAAAAATCCTAAAAAAAAATAAACAGAAAAATAAGAAAAAACGACTAGGCCGTTGATTCCTATAGTGAGCGTAGTATAGTGTTGGTAAGATACCGAGGTCGTCCAAGCACACAAGAGCTTTTAGTACCGGTTTATCCTCAACGTCTAATCAAATCAAAAGTTTAGAAAAAAAGATTTTTTCAACAAGAAAATAAAACTAACTAAAATTGCTGAAAATAAAAATAAAAATAAAACAGATAGACAAGATGAATCACTTGGATCCGACTCGTATTTAATGTAACCTTTGATTATTTCTGCACTTTTGCACTTTTTAAGAGATTATCTTAGTTATAGTAGTAGGCCCCTCTTTTGAAGGTGACGTTACCCTCAACCCAGTAGTTTGAGTCAGCAAGGATACAATCCTAAAGGGTTGTATTATTGAAAGATAATTAATTAAGTTATTAATGCATAATGTGGTAGGCCCCTCTTTTGAAGGTGACGTTACCCTCGGCTAAGTAGTTTGAGTCAGCAGGGATACAATCCTAAATAGCCGGGTTAAAGTTTTAATAGTAGTTCACATATGGGGGGATCAAGAGTTCGAACCCCCGCCATCCAATACCAGTGGGTATTGAAGGAGGTCCTACTAAAGTTGACCCAGGTCCTTGCAGGATCTATACACTGAACAAGGCAAGACGCTTACCAAACCATTCCCTTAACCCCCAACCAGGTAGCCAACATATCTCCATATAGACCGTGGAGATATGAATGGTGAAAATCTTTTATTTTATATAGACAGTAAAATAATGCCAAGACACCACGGACAAATGATAAGGAAGATTCACCTTTAACATAAGAAACTAGTTATTAAAGTCATTAATACATAACCAAATAAAAAGTGCGAAAAGATTCAAAATAAAAAGTATTACACTAAACACTTGTCTTCACCAAGTGATGTAAGAGACTTAGGCAAACAAGGCCTTTGATTGTCAATAACTCTTACGATCAATCTTGGATCCCGAGACTACTCACACACTCTATGATGGATGATGGATGATGGTGGTGGATGTGGGTTGTGATGGTGGTGGTGGGTGGGTGAAGTGTGAGAGAGGTGGTTTGCCAAGGGATGGTTTGCAAGTGAGCCAAGCACCCCTATTTATAGCCTGCACAGAAGCCCGGACAAGGCCCCGTGTCCATTGGGCATGGCCCCGTGTCCACCCATCTTCTCTTTCTTCATTAAATGTAGTTTGTCTGCATTAGTTGACCATGCCCCCGTGTCCGCGGGGCACGACTCCGTGTGCATAAGCGTATCTCTACTATCAAGATTTGCCTAGATTCTGCGAATCTTTGCGTTGACCACGGCCCCGTGTCCGCTGGGCACGCCCCCGTGGTGGGTGATAGAAGCTTCTACAGCTTTGTCTTTTCTGCAGACACTTGGGCACGCCTCTGTGCTCAGTGAGCACGGGGCGTGTTCAGCCTTCTGTTCTCTTGTTTTTGCTTGGGGAGATGCTGTCGAGGGGTCGGGCATGCCACGTTTATTCCTTTTCTTGTATTATTGTTAGATTTGCCTGCATTTTTGCTTCTTTTGTTCATTTAAGCTCATTTAACCCTGAAAATACAAAAGGAAGACAAAAGCACACTTTTTCCAACATTAGTACTAAAAAGGGTTAGTTTTATGCCTCATTTAATGTAATTTATATGTTGCATTTTGTACACATCACTTAACAATACCCCAAGTTTCGTGGGCGGTGCGTTAATCCTATAGCGCTATAATTGTTAATGTAGGCTAGCAAAGTTAATGATCATATATCAACACAAATAGTTTACATAGCATACAGGATTAACAAGCATCACACAAAGTTTCATGTTTCAACAATGGATAGAGTTTTTTTATAATAGTTTCAAAGTGAAGTGTAGTTTGTATAGTATACATGTTGCACTCAAAGTGATAAAAAGGTAAAAGGGATCGAGTATGCTCATGATTTTTGCAAGCTTTCCTACTTGAATCCCCGAGTGTTGTTGGTTGTTTAGTTTGGAGCACATTGTCCTTCTACACAAAGGAAAATAGATGTATGAGTTTGGGGAACAACGAAAGATTATGGATTTCGGAATTTAAATAACATGAACATAGCCATATGAAAATAATCATCCATCACATATGATGTTTAGATTATATACTTACTAACTTAACAATGTCCACTTGTTCATCATCAAGGGTTCAGTTTGTTTGAATATTACATAAGTATTATATAGAGTATATTATATCATATATGTCAAGCATGAGGTAGAAGATCAAAGTCTTCATTTAGGCACCTCAAAGTATCATTGAAATCATACATGAGGTAGGAAGAACAAGCTTCCATTTAGGTACCTCTATTGTTCATCACTTCACTTGTTATGAACAACAAGGAGGGTCATGAACTTACAAGAATAATGAAATACAACAACTAATCTATGAGAAAACATCAAGAAGCGAGTGGATTTTTATGAAAGATAGCCTAAGCTGGTCTAACAATCACACATTCATCAAGCTTCAAACTTGAACACTTCTTGTGGGTAAAACCCTAACCAAAACAGAATGTTTGTGAGGTTTTAACCTCTGATTTAACATTTCTCATCCTTGTTTATAAGCGCAACTAACCATTCAATTGATTATGAGCATTAGGACATAGGTTTGAGATAAGATTAACTCAAGTTTACTAAGTTTAACAAAGTTTTAGATGAAAACAGAAAAATCAGTCAACTTTGGAGCCTTTTTGGTGATGTTCCAGGGTCTGGTTTTCCATGGAAAACCAATGGAAACGTAGCAAAGGTCAAACCAAAGAAGTAGGATAAAGAATCGCGTGAATCAGATAAGAAATGAGTGAGTTATGCTCACTTTTATGAAGGTTGGTGTTTATGCTCGTATCTTCAAATTTGCAGCTGATTAGAGGGATTTTGAGAGTGATTAGAGTGATTTGGAAAGTGTCAAATGCTTGGAGAATGATGGGTTTTTATAGGGAAAAGTTTGGTTAGTTGGTGGTTGAGTATTTAATGTTAAAAGTTGGTTTAAAACTAAAAAAACCCAAAATCGCGCTGAAATAACGAGCTGGAAGGTTTTCTGCGCGCTGGATTCTTTGACGGGCCGAGAGTTTAAAGGATTTAATGAACGAGGTTTGTTCGATAAGGAGGCCCAGCTCAGCTGGTTCGGCGCGTGTGTGTGGAGACAGGTGACCCGGGTTCGAGTCCCGTGGTCGGCGTTTTTTGAGGTTTTATTTTCTTTTCTCCTTTTTTCTTTTGATATTCTAACACCAAACTTTCAGCAAATGCAAAAACAGTCCCTAGACTTAAATAACCAAGTTATATAGTTTTAAAAGGAAACTAATTTTTAAACTAACTAAGTTATATTATCTTTTAACCAATTAGTTTATTTAAGTAATTGATTAAGTAATTTAACTTGGTTTACTAACTAGAATATTTTCTAACTTTAAAATCTAACGGGACTAACTAGATTGTTATAAAAAAAATAAACTTTTAAATAACAAAATTAGTTAATTTAATTAATTTAAATAATTTGAATAATGACCATATTTATAACGAATAAAAATCTTTAAACGTTTATTCATTTCACAAAGCTTTCGAGTTCCGAGTATCAAGTGTCGATAAATAAAGAATCGAGAATCCTTTGAATAATATTTCGTTCAAACAAGAAATTGGTTAACAGTTGCACATAAGTCTAAAATGAATACACAAAATAGCTTCGTTTCATTATGATCAATAGTCTCGAATTACAAATGGAACAAAAGTAGATTACAAGAGAGTACAAGAGTCTAAATATGGAAGGTACAACACAGCTTGCTAAAATAAGAAAGTGCGGAAATGCGGAGCGTTACAGTCTCCCATCCTTTAGGAAATTTCATCCCGAAATTTAGGAAGAGGTAACGAAAAGATTCGGATACTTGGTCTTCATATCACTCTCGAGTTCCCAAGTGAATTCAGTGCCACGTTTTCCTTCCCATCGAATCTTGACGATAGGAATTTGACTGCGCCTCAGTTTCTTGACACCTCGGTCCATAATTTCGACGGGTTTCTCCACAAAATGCAAAGTGTCATTGATTTGGAGATCTTCGAGAGGAACTTGAAGTCCTTCTTCAGCGAGACACTTCTTTAGGTTCGAGACATGAAACATTGGATGAAGGTTGTTGAGTTCTTGAGGTAAATCGAGTCAATAATCCACCTTGCCAATCCTTTCGAGTATCTTGAAAGGACCGACATAGCGAGGGGAAAGCTTTCCCTTTTTACCAAAACGAACTACTCCTTTCCAATGAGATACTTTGAGTAGCACATGGTCACCAACGTTAAACTCCAATGGTTTGTGTCTCTTGTCAGCATAACTCTTTTGTCAACTACGAGCCTTGAGTAGATTATCACGGATTTGAAGAATCTTATCCGTTGTTTCTTGTATGATCTCAGGAGCAGTAAATTGTTTGTCACCAATCTCTTGCCAGCTTAAAGGAGATCAGCATTTGCGACCATACAATGCCTCAAAAGGAGCCATTTGAATACTAGAGTGGTAGCTATTGTTGTACGAGAATTCGATCAATGGTAAATGCACATCCCAACTACCACCAAAGTTGATGACACAAGAACTGAGCATGTCCTCTAGGGTTTGGATAGTATGTTCAGTCTGTCCATCAGTTTGAAGATGGAAGGCCGTACTGAGATTCAAATGAGAACCTATAACGGACTGAAAAGTTTGCCAGAGACGTGAAGTGAAACGACCATCACGATCGGAAATGATGTCGAGAGGAATACCATGACGGCATATGATTTCGTCAGTGTATAGTCGAGCAAGTCGTTCAACCTTGAAAGCTTCACAATTAGGAAGGAAATGAGCCGACTTGGTTAAACGATCGATGATTACCCAGATGCTATCGTGACCAGAAGGTGTACGAGGGAGTTTGGTTATAAAGTCCATAGCGATGCTATCCCATTTCCAAACGAGGATTTCAGGTTGTTCGAGTAGACAAGAAGGTCCTTGATGCTCGCTTTGACTTTTGAACAGGGGAGACACTTAGAAACATACGCAGCAATGTCTCTCTTCACACCAGGCCACCAATAGGATGTACGAAGATTCTGGTACATCTTGTCAGCACCAGGATGAATCGAGTACTTGGATTTGTGTGCCTCGTTCATGATGAGTTCACAGAGATTGTCGCGATCTGGAACCCAGATGCGATCACGACAGTATTGAAGACCATCAGATTTAGTCACAAGTTGATGTTCAGTAGCACCACGTATTTCGACGAACAAGGTTCCTTCGTTGGTTGACGCTTATTGAGCTTCACGAATGCAAGTTTGAAGATTGCTGGAAACATGAAAACAACGAATACTACTAACATGAGACTTACGACTAAGTGCATCGGCCATGACATTCGCTTTTCCAGGATGGTAGCGAATCTCACAGTCGTTAATTAATTCCACCCAACGTCGCTAATGCATATTAAGCTCTTTTTGGTTAAAGATGTGTTGTAGGCTCTTATGGTCAGTGAAAACCACACACTTTGTACCATATAGGCAGTGTCGCCAAATCTTTAACGCAAAAACAATTGCGCCAAGCTCGAGGTCATGGGTAGTGTAGTTTTTATCATGTATTTTGAGTTGACAAAAGGCGTAAGAGATGACTTTGTCTCGTTGCATGAGAACGGAACCAAGATCACGATTTAAGACATCACAATATACCACAAAGTCATCGTTCCCATCAGGAAGAGCGAGAATAGGAGCATTACAAAGCAAATCCTTGAGGGTTTGAAAAGATTCCTCTTGCTCTGGACCCCAAGCAAAATGTTTCTCTTTTTGAGTCAAGTGAGAGGAACGGCAATCTTTGAAAAGTTTGAGATGAATCGGCGGTAATAACCCGCCAATCCTAAGAAAGAACGGATTTTGGAAGGAGTTTTAGGCGCGGTCCAATTCTTCACTGCTTCAATTTTGGAAGGATCTGGATGGATTCCCTTTTCACTGACAACATGTCCAAGGAATTGGACTTCTTTGATCCAGAACTCGCATTTGGAAACCTTCGCGTAAAGACGTTCGGTACGTAAAAGTTCGAGTATAAGACGTAGGTGATGTTCATGATCGGTTTGAGATTTAGAATAAACAAGAATGTCATCAATGAAGACGATCACAAAACGATCCAAATAAGGTTTAAAAACACGATTCATGAGATCCATGAACACAGCGGGTGCGTTGGTCAGACCAAAAGGCATAACCACGAACTCGTAGTGTCCATAGCAAGTGCGAAATGCAATTTTGGGAATGTCCTCTTCGAGAACACGAAGCTGGTGATAACCAGATCGAAGATCGATCTTGGAGAAGCAAGTAGCGCCTTGAAGTTGATAAAAAACATCATCGTTACGCAGAAGAGGATAACGATTTTTGATTGTGAGTTTATTAAGCTCACGATAGTCGATTCACATGCGAAATGAGCCATCCTTCTTCTTGACGAAAAGCATAGGAGCACCCCAAGGTGAGGTACTTGGACGAATGAATCCCTTCTCGAGGAGTTCTTGGAGTTGACCAGATAATTCTTGCATTTCAGAAGGTGCAAGACGGTACGCATCTTTCGCAACAGGAGTCGAACCAGGTACGAGGTTAATACGAAAATCGACAGATTGAGGTGGAGGAGGACCAGGCAGATCTTCAGGAAAGACGTCAGGGAAGTTGCGCACCACTGGAACATCATTTATGCTCTATCCCTTGCCCTTTTCTTCCACAATGTGGGCTAAAAAGGCAAAGTACGGTTTACGTAAATACTTGTTCGCTTGTGTGCAGGACATCAATCTTAGTCCTTTTGAAGGTCGGTCTCCATAAACACACAAAGTATCACCAGACGGAAGAGGCAAACGGACACACTTCTCGTAGCAAGCGATTTTAGCATGGTTTTCATGAAGCTAATCCATGCCTACTATGATATTGAAGCTACCCAATTGAATGGGTATAAGGTCAATAGTGAAGGTATGATCGTTAAGAGTATGAAGACAATCACGAAGAACGGAATTGACTAAAACGGATTTGCCATTGGCAACTTCGACAGAGAACGACTTAGGCAGTTTAGAGCGTGTAAAATTTAACGAAGGTTTAAATTCAACGAACACAAAGCTTTGGTCCGCACCAGTATCAAATAACAATGAAGCGTAAAGGTTGTTAACAAGAAATGTACCATTAACGACTTCATTGGTCTTTGCGCACTTGGTTCGCATTGATGTTGAAAGCTCGACCTCTAGCAGGTTGTTGTTGCTCTTGGTTCAATTGTGGGCATTGAGGACGAAGATGATTGGTGTCACCGCATTTGAAGCAAGCTCTGACTGGTTTGGCGTTTTGAGGAACGGGTTGAGCTTGTTGGGCTTGTGGTTGAGGATTATTATGACAGTGAGTGGTATTGGGCCCATAACGGTTACAAATGGTCAGTGGCGACAATTGACATTGGTAGGATGGTGATAGTTACAAGTGGTACACTTGGGATGAATTCCGACATACGATTTTTGAGTGTTAACGGGAGCAACAGGGTTTGGATTAACGGGTGGTACAATCGCATTGCAAACAGGATTATGATGCTTTCGCTTCTTCCCCCTATTGCCACTTGACTGTTGGGTAATTTGGTTGGCTGGCTTAGAAGTAACAGGTTTTGCAGCTTGTTTATCGCGAATGCGGTTGTTGTTCAGGGAAGCGGCCAAACGGTAAACGGCTTCGATATTATCGAGTCTAGCTGCCTCGATGGCATCACGCATCGTAGAGGGTAAACCATTGATGTACTTCCTTATCTTGCGATCGATGGTCATAATGAGATGAGGAACGACGAAACTAAGCTGTTTGAAGCGAGTCGTATAGGTTTGGTTATCATCACCAATCTGTTTTAAAGCCCAAAATTCTTCTTCCAACTTTTGTTGCTCATGCGGCGGGCAAAATTCTTCCATCATCATTGTCTTAACTTCCTCCCAAGTTAGGGCATAAGCAACTTCGTTAGAACGAAGATTCCTTTCATTTGTCCACCATTCAAGAGCTTGGGCTTGGAATACCCCAGTCGCACTACGCGTTTTGAGCTCTTCGGGGCATTCACTGTTGATGAACATGACTTCTATGCTATCAAACCACTCAAGCATAGCGGTCACCCCATCGTTACCAGTGAATGGTTTAGGTTGCAAGACGAAAAGTGCTTGAAGTTAAACGACACGGGCTTGCGTGCTTCAACCATCGAATCGACGTAGGAGCTTGGAGTATCAGAAGCTCGAATCTCAGTGACGATCTTAGGGACGATACACGCAATTTAATTGGCCATGAATGCCATCATCTTCTTTTGAGAGCTGGTCTTTGACTTCTTAGTCCAGTTGGATAGATAAGAAGACATCTAGGATTCAATAGAATGAAAAGGGTGAGACTTAATCATAATGTTTGTTTAAGGAAAATTGTTTTCATGAAAAGAATCACATAGCATAAAGTGTCACATAGCACAAAGGGTTCAAATTGATTCACATAGCATAAAAGGTTCAAACGTCTCATATAGCATAATCATGAATTTCACATGGCATAACATGAATTTCACATAGCATAACATGGATAATGAAAGCATCGTAAATTTAGTTTGTTCACGAGGGATTATTATTTTTTTATTGCGATAAACGTGAAAAATGAGTAAAAAGTTTGAAATGAACGAACGTTCAAGTATAAAATCACATATAAATTGAGATACATAAAAGAGAGGCTCAATAAAACATTGGATTGTTTCGGGTAGAGAAACGTCGACTATTCCAAAGTGGGTCGAAAGTCCTTTCGAATTAGAGAAGTCGTGCTTTGGCCTATAGGAAAGATACTCTCGTCGAGAAGCGATTAACGGTATCTTACCCTTCCAGATACTACACGTCTCTAATCGATTGAAACAATCGGGACTTTGGCGAGATTGAAAATTGAGGAATGGGAATTAATCGACAAGGTGCGGGTTTCACCCCTAACTTGAAGATTTCGTACCCCAAATCTGGTTAGCACTCATCGGGTCAAAACATAATTTTGACACTTTGACGAGGATCCACTAGAGTTGCAGTGGAAATTACCATTAAGATGTGGATTTCACTCCTAGCTTAATGGTGTAATTTCGTGCAAAAATAGTTTAAGGTAGAATGAAAGTCGTTTACCAAATTGTGGGTTTCACGCCTATTTTGGTAAGTCGTCTCGTTTATGTTACGAGAGTCTTCAAATTATCAAAAGTGTATTCATGTTAGCCTTAGGAAAGGCATGTAAGTTTAACAAACAAGAAGTATTGCCAGGAAGCATGTAAGGTAGAATGCATAAGTTTTAAACAAAAAATAAGAGATAAAGTTCCTAAAACTATAGACTAGGGCAAAACATTCCTACTTATTCCTAATTCCCTATAGTTATGGCTCTGATACCAATCTGTCACACCCCAACCGATGGCAGAAACATCAGGATGAGACGAAATAGATTGCAAGAGACTTCATAACACTATGTGACAATATAATTAAAATTAAAATTTCATAAATAGACTAGTTGTCATACAAGAATTCAAGGAAAGATAACATTGTTTAACAAAACATCAAATGATAAGCTAAATTTAGGTGTGTATCTAAGTCCACCTAATCTTTGTTCTTCATTGCATCATCATCAACTATCAAACTGCAACATGTATTAAAATATAACAACAAAAGTTGGTGAGCATACAAGTTTGATTACATAGCATAATATAGACTAAAACTTACTCATATCCAACATGAATCATAATATGCGAGTTACTAGTATTCCTAGATTGTGTAACAATATGTTCAAACCCAAGTTTCCAATGCGTTTAATTTTGCCTATCCCAAAGTATCGCGGGAGGTTAACATGTTTGAATTAACAATACCCCAAGTTTCGTGGGCAGTGCGTTAATCCTATAGCACTATAATTGTTAAGGTAGGCTAGCAAAGTTAATGAGCATACGAGATTAACAAGCATCACACAAAGTTTCATGTTTCAACAATGGATAGAGTTAGTTTATAATAGTTTCAGAGTGAAGTGTAGTTTGTATAGTATACATGTTGCACCCAAAGTGATAAAAAGGTAAAAGGGATCGAGTATGCTCACGGTTTTTGCAATCTTTCCTACTTGAATCCCGCGAGTGATGTTGGTTGTTTAGTTTGGAGCACCTTATCCTTCTACACAAAGAAACATAGATGTATGAGTTTGGGGAATAACGGAAGATTATGGATTTTGGAATTTGAATAACATGAACATAGCCATATAAAAATAATCATCCATCACATATGATGTTTAGATGATATACTTACTAACTTGACAATGTCCACTTGTTCATCATCAAGGGTTCGGTTTGTTTAAATATTACATAAGTATTATATAGATTATACTATATCATATATGTCAAGCATGAGGTATAAGATCAAAGTCTTCATTTAGTCACCTCTAAGTATCATAGAATTCATACATGAGGTAGGAAGAACAAGCTTCCATTTAGGGACCTATATTGTTCACCACTTCACTTGTTGTTATGAACAACAAGGAGGGTCATGAACTTACAAGAATAATGAAATACAACAACTAATCTATGAGAAAACATCAAGAAGCAAGTGGATTTTTATGGAAGACAACCCAAGCTAGTCTAACAATCACACATTCATCAAGCTTCAAACTTGAACACTTCTTGTGGGTAAAACCCTAACCAAAACAGAATGTTTGTGAGGTTTTAACCTCTTATTTAACACTTCTCAGCCTTGTTTTTAAGCCCAACTAACCATTCGATTGATTATGAACATTAGGACATAGGTTTGAGATGAGATTAACTCAAGTTTACTAAGTTTAACAAAGTTTTAGATGAAAACAGAAAAATCGGTCAACTTTGGAGCCTTTTTGGTGACGTTCCAGGGCCTGGTTTTCCATGGAAAACAAATGGAAACGTAGCTAAGGTCAAACCAAAGAAGTAGGAAAAAGAATCGCGTGAATCGGATAAGAAATGAGTGAGTTATGCTCACTTTTATGAAAGTTGGTGTTTCTGCTCGAATCTTCAAATTTGTAGCTGATTAGAGGGATTTTGAGAGTGATTAGAGTAATTTGGAAAGTGTCAAATGCTTGGAGAATGATGGGTTTTTATAGGGAAGAGTTTGGGTAGTTGTTGGTTGAGTATTTAATGTTAAAAGTTGGTTTAAAACTAAAAAAAAAAAACCCAAAATCGCGCTGAAATAACGAGCTGGAAGGTTTTCTGCGCGCTGGATTCTTTGGCGGGCCGAGAGTTTAAAGGATTTGATGAACGGGGTTTGTTCGATAAGAAGGTCCAGCTCAGCTGGTTGGTCGCGTGTTTGTGGAGACAGGTGACCCAGGTTCGAGTCCCGTGGTTGGCGTTTTTTGAGGTTTTATTTTCTTTTCTCCTTTTTTTTCTTTTGATATTCTAACACCAAACTTTCAGCAAACGCAAAAACAGTCCCTGGACTTAAATAACCAAGTTATATAGTTTTAAAAGGAAACTAACTTTTAAACTAACTAAGTTATATTATCGGGTAAATTACATTTTTCGTCCTTTATGTTTGTATCGGATTGCAATGGATAGCCTTTAACTTTAATAATTACAGTCACAGTTCTTTATTTGGAAAATCAGTACATCTTTCGTCCTTTAACACTAACCTAGTTACTTTTCATGGTTAAATCTAATCATGTGCATTGCACATGAGGTTATAATTTCCTTTTACCAATATATTAACAAAATAATTAAATAAAACTAGTACATCTTCTTCTCTCTCCTTCCCTCTCACTTAATTGTCTGCGGCAATAGAAAACCAGGTGTGGGGTGCCGGTGGCTGGTGGTGGTTTATCTAGAAGTGTGAATAGTCAAGCCCCGACAGTGAAGAATAATCAAACGACATCGTCTCCTCTGTTTCTCCTTGCTTCGAATTCGACTAATCAAACGACGCAGTTTCAGGAAACCGTGAAAATGGGAATAATAATTATCCGCCGGTTGTGCGAAATCAAACACATTTGAAGCCAAATCAGAAAACGACGCCGTCTCCTCCGGTTCAATCGGTTTCAAATCAGAATAATCAAACGACGCCGTTACAGAAAACTGTCTCAAATGCTTCTTCAAATGGAACGAAATCTAGTTCGTATTTTGGTGATATGGTGAATAAATTGGTGAATTGTGACTTGTTTGATGGAGAATGGGTGAAGGATGAGTCGTATAAACCCAGTTCGTGTTTGTTGATTGATGAGCAGTTCAATTGTTTTAATAATGGTAGACCGGATAATGCATATTAGATGCTTAAACGGAAGCCTAAATCTTGCACTTTACCAAGGTGTGTTGAATTAAAAACCTTCATTATTAGATTATTAGTTAATTGCTATTAGTTAATTATGATAGTGATTTTATAAATGGTTATAGGTTGGATGGAAGCCATATGTTGCAACTGTTAAGGGGGAAACGACTAGTTTTTGTTGGCGATTCCTTAAATAGAAATATGTGGGAATCATTAGTTTGTATCTTACGGAATTCAGATAAAGATCAAGTCAAAAGTTTGGATCTGGGTTTGTAAGTTTGTTTGATCTGGGTTTCTGAAGATGGTGATGTTGATGGGGATGAGGGTGGTGACAGATTCTATTTTTGGTAGAGAGATAATATGGTGGTTGTGAAGTTGGTGTTGGTGGTTACAGAAGGTTGGAGGTTGGGTTATGGAAAACAACATTAGTAGTGAGAAAAGTGGTGGTTTTTAGCGGTGGTGGTGGCTTTAGCCGGCGTGGTGGCGGTGTTCAGTTAAAAGAGAGAGAGAGTTGTGGTGAGGGTGGTTGTTGGTGGGTGGTTTCAGATCTGGTAACGGTGGTTGTTGGTGGGTGGTGGTGGGTTTGATGCTGGTGGCTGTTGGTTTGTTTAGAGAGAGAGAGTGTGTTCAAAGTGAGAGAGAGAGAGAGAGAGAGTAAAAGAGAAAAGAGATGTTTATATTTTCTTTTATTTATACTATAAATAATTAAGTAAAAAGACTAAACTGCCCTTAAGTGAATAAATTTAACTGAAAATTTTAACCTTGTTAGTACTAAAGGACGAAAGATGTACTGAGTTATCCAAATAAAGGATTGTGACTGTAATTATTGAAGTTAAAGGCTATCCATTGCAACCTAATAAAAACATAAACGACGAAAACTATAATTTACCCTATATTATCTTTTAACGAATTAGTTTATTTAAGTAATTAATTAAGTTATTTAACTTGGTTTACTAACTAGGTTATTTTCTAACTTTAAAATCTAACGGGACTAACTAGATTATTATAAAAAAAAATAAACTTTTAAATAACAAAATTAGTTAATTTAATTAATTTAAATAATTTGAATAATGACCATATTTATAACGAATAAAAATCTTTAAACGTTTCTTCATTTCACGAAGCTTTCGAGTTTCGAGAATCCGAATCTCATAGTTCAATTAGTTTAACGAGTATCAAGTATCGATAAATAAAGAATCGAGAATCCTTTGAATAATATTCTTTCAAACGAGAAATTGGGTAACGGTTGCACATAAGTCTAATATGAATACACAAAATAGCTTTGTTTTTATTATGATCAATAGTCTCGAATTACAAACGGAACGAAAGTAGATTACAAGAGAGTACAAGAGTCTAAATATGGAAAATACAACACAGCTTGCTAAAAAAAGAAAGTGTGGAAATGCGGAGCGTTACAATTATTTCATTTATTCTACACATATATAACTAGATTTATCGATTGTATCAAGTTTTATAGGTAAATCAAACACACTTAAACTTATACGTTGTTTGTGTATTGGACCAATCCTTCTAATATTTATTTGCTAATATGAGAAATACTCGGACGTAGTAACCATATAAACAATCAATGATTGCACTTCAAATTAACATCTTTTATAATGGATGTAATTTTTATTGTTGTTTGTCGACTCTTATTCTCAATGAACAAAAATGGATTATGTATTTTGATGGAAAATGAGAATAGGTAGTTTGGGGCAATGAACAAAACTATTGGAAATGAAGAGTTGGTGAAGATTTCTAGGGTAAAGGTTAAGGTGGGAAGGGCGCTCCTACACACTACGTAAGTTCCACTAATCATGCATTGTGTTAAAATAATACTTTGCAATTGATGTTAATTCATGTTGCAACATTACACATGTGTTATATTGGTTGTTACATTGTTACATCTTTCTGTTATATTGTTATATTAATGAGGGGTTGTAACACCTCGAAAATTCACGTCCCATAATGTGTTGACACGTGTCATAAGCTTTGAACGTGTGAAAAAGGTTCTAGAGGGACTAAAGTTGACAGACAAGGAAAGTATGATAATGTAAGGGTTCAAAATGTCAACAATGGATAAATATACTTTACAATAATCCTACACGATGTTTATACCCTTAAATGAATTAATCATGGATCATACGAAGCTAATTGTGAATGAAAGTGAGAGATTTCAAAATACAGGGGTTAAATGTGTCAACATGTTTAAAGTATACCTCTGAGTGACCTTTTAGCAAACCCGTAGCATTGTAACGATTAATTATGCTCACTATAATACATGATAAAAATTTCACCAAGTTTCGTTATCGTATGAGAAAGTTATGATAAAATTCGTATACGAGGGGTTAAAAGCGTCAACGATGAAGTTTATGACTTTTCGGGAGATAACAAAGTTAAACAAGGGCTTCACAAGGATTGGTTATGTCTTGGAGTCCCTGGAAATCAATTTAGAGGGCTCATAGTGCAAAAATAAATGTCGAAACAACTTTATATGGACCAAGGACCAAAACAGCAAAATCTGAAAATTTGATTTGGATCAGAGGGGGCGTCGCGCGACGCGTAGGAACCCTAGGGGACCTACGCGTGACGCGAGGGGGCTTCTAATGCCGAAAAATGTGGCTGGTGTCTGCTATGTCCATTGTAACCGACTTACATTGCCTTTTCTCAACACCAAGGGCTGCCTAAGCTTGTTCTTAGGCACTAGGGACACTTGTTGATGATCAGGGATCAATAGTAGAGTTGTTTGTCATGATCACAAGCAATCAAACTCATTATAAAAGGCCCCTCATGTTTCTACTTTGTGATCATGCTTTCCATCTGCATTTGTGCAACTTCCTGGAGCATAAGATCAGTCCCCAAGCATCTCTAATCGTGCATTAGACCTTGGTAAGTATCCTTGACCTCCCTTAGTTGTGTTTTACTTAGTTAATTAGCTTAAAGTCAAACCGTCGTAATTAAGGTTTGACTTATCGATGAATCACTAATGGTCCAGTGATTTGTCAAATTAAAGGTAGTTATAAGTTGGTAATTATGTGGGCATTAAACCCTTAAAAGGGCACCATCTGATTCCCGCTCTAACTAGATCATTTGTCGGGTCAAAGTTTGTATTAAAAAGTCAACAGAAACTTAATTTGCAAATTAACATGTAATTAGATGTCACACCCCGACCGCGTAAAACAACAAATCGCGGCGGAAACATCGGGGCGTGTTGCAACAGAATTAATGTTTCATAACCGTGGATATCAAAAGTGTTTTGTTTTATTAAACATTGAATAATTACATCGTCTTGAAATCTAAATACACTATTTAAACATAGTCTATCATTGTTATTGAGTCACTAAGGCCTTGTCCAGTCCTATGTGAGCATGCATCTTATCAATCGATATCATTCAACAATACCTGAAACATATGTGAAAACGAGGTCAGCAAAGAAATGCTGGCGAGTACATAGGTTTTGTAGGAGTGTCGAAATCATGGCTAGTTTAGACGTTGCAATACTTTATTTAAAAACCTTGTTTTGAAAAGAGTATAATATTGCAACTTAATTAACCAACTCAAATCAAGCGGGTTATAATTTGTAAAACCTCGTAGCCATGACTCTTAACCCAAAAACATTTGTTTTAGTAAATTATTTGAAAAACAATGATAAGTTCAGGTGATATGTATAAATAAGAGAATAATGCATGATTAAATGAATAACCATGTAAAAATGAGTTTGTATAAGATAAGTTGTTTGTAAATAAATGTCTTGTGAAAAGTATGTTACTTGTATAAAATGTTCTATGTCTCAAACTGAAATGATTCAAATAACGCTACAATATGTAATACCATACAAACACTTATATATAGGAAGTACCAGCGGCGTATCCACCATGTTTGTATCATATTACACACGCATCGTTACTTAATCACTTAACCAAACCAAACCAAACAATGTAATGTTCATGCCCAAATGTAAATCATGTAATAGGTATAACCAAAATAATATCGTATATCGCTTTGAACCCAATCGTTAAAACATCATGTGAAAACCAATCGTAAATCGTTTAATTCGTTTTAGGTCGTGAAACTACTTATAAGGTCGTCTCGCTAATAACATTCAAACCTTCGTGACTTTCATCGCTTCTCGTTTTCGTCGCTTCTCGTTTTCGTATTAACAAACCTCCATAGGGTAAATTAATAATTTCAGATTCAGTCGCTACCTACCATACCCACACATAACCACGGGTGTAGTAAATAACGGGATTTGTCAGATCCTATGGTACCATAACCTAATACTGGTCGGCTTGATCATTGCTAATGAATGTCATTTGTTATGTAAACACAACCAACAAGTTTGTTCACTTTATGAAATTGTTATTAGTTTTGTATAAATCGTCTTAATCGTTTTTGAAACCATCGTTATAACATCGAAAACATTTAGCACATATGAGTCACCCCAAAACAATGGAAAACAGTAAAATAGGGGAAGAATGTACTCGCCTGGGAGTGCTTAGGAGTCTTGAACAACTACCAAGTAAGCTAGAGGAGTCCCGGAAATCAAACGGTACCTAACATAGGTAACTACATAATTAACCCGGACCTAAATCGGAAGATCGGGTAGCATTAGGGTTTGTAAACCAAACGAGTGTGGAGACTCGTGTGATATGGTTTAACAAAGCCTACATACTAAATGAAACCTAACATAACTGTCTACGACCCATTACGACCCGTTTGGGTAGCTTATGCTACTTTAACGTGTCGTGCGCGTGAAACGCGTTCGGACCGCCTAACTAGCCCTATGACAAGTGTTATATGCCTA
Source organism: Helianthus tuberosus (assembly GCA_030545235.1). Classification (NCBI taxonomy): domain Eukaryota; kingdom Viridiplantae; phylum Streptophyta; class Magnoliopsida; order Asterales; family Asteraceae; genus Helianthus; species Helianthus tuberosus. The sequence continues at coordinate 149,153,785 of CM060358.1, forward strand.
AACATATTACATAATCAGTTATGTGACAAAGGTTTAGGTTACATATGCTTAATTACCAATTATACATGAAAAGGGTATTCTGGTAATTTACTTAAGGCATATAAACTACCTATCATACAACTACTTAAACGATGTGACCATAGGGTATAACCTCGGAAGGTTATTCCCTACCTACTATGGTCACCTAATGTGTTTGGTCGGATCCTAATGATCGACCAAACTGGGTCGGGTTCGAAGGTATAGGCGATTTATTAGATCGCCTACCCTACGACCCTAGACAACGTGGTAATCAGTGGGCATAGTCCCAAGGGACTATGACCAACGTGATTACACTCACGTTGCGAAGTTCCTACGAACTTCGCATTGACCATTACTGGTCAACGCTGAAAGTCAAACAAAGTTTGACTTTCTGACTCGAAAAGCAGTAAAAATAAGGAAAAGAACGAAAGAATACTTACGAAGGGTCCAAGAATGGAAGGTTTGGATCCGAACACTCTCAGGTATGAAGTGTTAAACACGACAACTTAGAGAGCAAGTTCAGATTCAAAGGTGTGAGTTTTTGGGTGTGATGTTGGTGGGTATTTATAGGAAATGGTCCACCGTTAAGATCGTTTCTTGTAGAAGGAGGCAACGATCAAGGCCGTACACTTGTCACAATGTTGTGGTGGCTAAAATTCCATCCTTATCACATGACTAGATAATTAGGAACTTGTGGTTGTGGGTTAATCTGCTGAAAACAGGCTGTTTAAACACTGAACCTGGTCTGCAGACCCCATACGCATCGTATGGTATATATACCATACGCATCGTATGGTGCAGTTTGGCAGAATTACAGTTTTGGTCCCTGAACTGTATTTAGGCCATTTTTGACACGTTTAAGGCCCGTTAACCCCATTTCAAAGCTCTAAAATGAAGTTAAAGTATAGGGAACTTAAAACATGCTCAAAAATATCTCGGATGTCGGTTCGTTTAGCCGTACGAACGCGATGTTCGCTTAATTACGACGGAATGCGCATAAGCGCGAAAAACGATCCAAATGACGAAACGAATGGATTTTTCTTAAGGCGAACACTAAAATATAATGTAGTCATGCTTACATAAATTTTTGGATGTCCGGATGTATTCAGAACGTAAGTTATGCGCGAAAATGCAAACTTGTGCACTTTTTTGACACTTTTAGTCCCTGAATGACACAAAAGTTTATTTTAGCACACCGAACCCCTCAAAGCCTATTTCTAAGCTATGTAAAGGATATTTAAGGTGTGTTTAACTTATGGTCATGTTCCAGAAGGTCTGTTACAGTTCAAATTGGCATACTTTCGCAGTTTGTCAACTTTAGTCCCTGTAAGCGATTTAACTTTGATTTCACCACACCAAACCTTCCAAAACTTATATCTAAGTTATGTAAAGGTTATTTTAGGTATGTTAAACCTATTTCACTATTCCGGAGTGTTTGTTGCATTAAACTGGTTATATTTACGCATTAGTGTGCGTATAACCTTCCAGAAAGCGATTTAGAGTTTGAAATTGAACAGAAATTGATATGTGCAAATGATACACATATTTTTACAAATCCCAAGTATGAAATACAATATTTCATTGGTTTGGTATTTGTTTGATGGCCGTGGAGGCACAGGTGTTACAGTCTCCCCTACTTTAGGAAATTTCGTCCCGAAATTTATTTAGAGGAAACTTGTGAGAGTCTAAAACATGAAGTTGAAAAGATCGAACAACATTGGTCAGGGTTCTGAACTTCTAGTAACTTTAATAACATCATGCTTGCAATGTAAGAGGGACACTTATATACAAGTATATAAAGCGTCATTGGTGCGTCCACCGTATCTCCATTACATCGTTATCATTTTGTTATTGTTGTCGCTATCGGTTCTTACACATAATAAATCTTACTGGGTTTCTGTGCATTGAATTCCACAATTATGTAGGCCTCCATAATTACGTAGTTCCTTGTACAGTCCGCACAGTCTATTTTATAATGTGTAGTGTAAAACCAAATGAACAATCCTGTGATGAGTGTAACTAGACTGCCATAGAGTCCTTTAGACTAAATCAATAAATGATTTAAATAGACTATCCAGTAGTCTGTTTAGTTACATCACTAGATGTCATTCTTTAACCAAATTGTGAATCAATCTTTTTGACTAGACCACTAAAGGGTCTCTTATGAATCATGGAGCAGTACTATATAATCCAAGGGTCTTAACTATTACATAGAAGCCCATTAAGGATTTAAGGTAGTACCTTTTGAATATCCTGCTATGAATCTCTCATATGAAGATATGAAAGATCCTGCGAGGATTTGGATAAAGAATATCCAGAGTAGTAAAAACACCAAACATCATAGAGGAGAACACATAAACACATATCATATAACCACAAAATTGTTTAACTAGAAGTTTGTTCTGCTAACAGAGTACATGTATTTAAAGCACACTAGGAATCCATCTCGTGGATTTTATTTGGTACTTTAAACATTATCAAGAATCTAACTATAAAGATAGAAAGATCTTTAAAAGAAAGAATTCGATTTCGATTTTAAGGAACCGAAATGTTCGAATTTAGGTATATGAGGAATCCAATTAAGGACTCTGATTTGAATGATGATCATCCACAAGGATCTAATTGTGAAGATAAAAAGATCCCTTATGGATTTTAGAAGTTGAAGATGTTTTGATACCTTGCACTGGACGTGCTTATGTCAAAACATGAAGTAAAAATGCTTATGAAATTGAGATGCTAGATATGCCAAGGCGACATATGAAGCAGAATTTTGAAGGTTAAGTCAATGTATGAGGAAAATATTTTTGAAAACTATGCATGGGGTTCTTTTAAGAAAAAGGTGTTTAACGTTTTTGAAACCTTATATATAATACTTTTGAAATAAAGTAGGTGTATTAGGTAGATATATTTACAAAAATGTTTTTAAAATCATGCGAGATGAATTTTGAAATTATGTATAAGGTTTTTGAAAGACATGAATGATGCTTTTCGAAATCATGCACTTGATCAGAAAATGTATTGTGTTAGTATTGTCTTTAGACTATATGAAATATTTTGAAATTAGAAAGGTTGGTTTTGATAACATGGCCAATGTTTTTGAAATAACATAGACAATGCATCTAGAAAAATTGTTTTCAAACTATATGAAATGTTTTGAGATCATGAAGATTGTTTTGAAATACTGGTACTGTGTATGTTGAAAAATTAAAACGTAATGGGTATGAGATTTGAAAACACCCTTAGTTATCTAACCAAGGATTTAAAGGCACAGATGTGCGAAAAGCACGATTACTCATAATGTCACTTAATTTTCTGTACTTTGTTTCTTAGAGTGAAACGAGTACTTAAAATTTTCGAGGGAATCATGAGAAATCATTTGAGAGAGAGAAATCACAGGAGTAGTTTGTAAGGTACATAGTTCCTTGATGTAGGTATCATAGGAAAAGTCATACACTCCTAGCAGGAGGTTGAGCTGGTTGGTTGGGGACTGCTTTACCATTGTGAGCGACCATGGTGAAGTTCTGAGAAGCCTTTCGCTTCTTTGACTTCTTAGGGGATCGTTCATCCATGGTCTTTGATTCCTCGATTGGTTTAGTGGCTGATGGTGTTGTCGCCTGACTAGGTCCTGCCTGTCTTGGTGACTCTTGAGTGGCTTCATCCTGGAGATGATACATGGCAGTAGCTAATTCAACAGTCTTCAGGACTACTTCGCCTATTCGCTGAGCGAATTTTGGCTGCTTGCTCAGATATCTGGGCGTCATTGTGATGAAGAGACATTCTTGAAGAAAAAGAAAGGCATAGGGAGAAACAGGTGAAAGATTATTGGACAATCAGAACAGAATGATAACGCATGAAGATTGCGATCATTTGTTTGTTACCTAAGGCAAACAAATGAGACGGTGACTGATCAAAGTAAATGGGTCAAAAATAATGTATCGCGAAGACATGCTCGCCTATAAGTGAACACTCATCCCAAGAATTCCCAGGTAAGCACAACTGGTCTCGCGTCTGATGAGATGTATACGAAGTGCTTGCCTAGACAGAAAACCCAGAATACAGGCATTCACCCTTCCAGTTTGCACGTGTTCACATTATTAAAAACCCAAAACCTTGACGAGATTTTGAAAACTCAAAGGGGTTCAAAACCATATAATAGAGAGTTCAAAACCTTACAATAGAGGGTTCAAAACCTAGTAATCAATCATCCTAGAACAGATGATTAGTTTTCAAAGCGGTTTTGAAATTTATGTTCTTGTTGTGGTCGTCGCCTAAGGATAGGTGACGGTATTGTTTTATGACTAAACGCAAATAAACTCGCGTTAGGGTCCTAGAAAGGTTATAGACTAGGTCAAAGCATTACTAATAACCTAATTCCCTATAACCATTGGCTCTGATACCATCTTTTCTGTCACACCCCGACCGCGTAAAACAACAAATTGCGGCGGAAACATCGGGGCGTGTTGCAACAGAATTAATGTTTCATAACCGTGGATATCAAAAGTGTTTCGTTTTATTAAACATTGAATAATTACATCGTCTTGAAATCTAAATACACTATTTAAACATAGTCTATCATTGTTATTGAGTCACTAAGGCCTTGTCCAGTCCTATGTGAGCATGCATCTTATCAATCGATATCATTCAACAATACCTGAAACATATGTGAAAACGAGGTCAGCAAAGAAATGCTGGCGAGTACATAGGTTTTGTAGGAGTGTCGAAATCATGGCTAGTTTAGACGTTGCAATACTTTATTTAAAAACCTTGTTTTGAAAAGAGTATAATATTGCAACTTAATTAACCAACTCAAATCAAGCGGGTTATAATTTGTAAAACCTCGTAGCCATGACTCTTAACCCAAAAACATTTGTTTTAGTAAATTATTTGAAAAACAATGATAAGTTCAGGTGATATGTATAAATAAGAGAATAATGCATGATTAAATGAATAACCATGTAAAAATGAGTTTGTATAAGATAAGTTGTTTGTAAATAAATGTCTTGTGAAAAGTATGTTACTTGTATAAAATGTTCTATGTCTCAAACTGAAATGATTCAAATAACGCTACAATATGTAATACCATACAAACACTTATATATAGGAAGTACCAGCGGCGTATCCACCATGTTTGTATCATATTACACACGCATCGTTACTTAATCACTTAACCAAACCAAACCAAACAATGTAATGTTCATGCCCAAATGTAAATCATGTAATAGGTATAACCAAAATAATATCGTATATCGCTTTGAACCCAATCGTTAACCCAATCGTTAAAACATCATGTGAAAACCAATCGTAAATCGTTTAATTCGTTTTAGGTCGTGAAACTACTTATAAGGTCGTCTCGCTAATAACATTCAAACCTTCGTGACTTTCATCGCTTCTCGTTTTCGTCGCTTCTCGTTTTCGTCGCTTCTCGTTTTCGTATTAACAAACCTCCATAGGGTAAATTAATAATTTCAGATTCAGTCGCTACCTACCATACCCACACATAACCACGGGTGTAGTAAATAACGGGATTTGTCAGATCCTATGGTACCATAACCTAATACTGGTCGGCTTGATCATTGCTAATGAATGTCATTTGTTATGTAAACACAACCAACAAGTTTGTTCACTTTATGAAATTGTTATTAGTTTTGTATAAATCGTCTTAATCGTTTTTGAAACCATCGTTATAACATCGAAAACATTTAGCACATATGAGTCACCCCAAAACAATGGAAAACAGTAAAATAGGGGAAGAATGTACTCGCCTGGGAGTGCTTAGGAGTCTTGAACAACTACCAAGTAAGCTAGAGGAGTCCCGGAAATCAAACGGTACCTAACATAGGTAACTACATAATTAACCCGGACCTAAATCGGAAGATCGGGTAGCATTAGGGTTTGTAAACCAAACGAGTGTGGAGACTCGTGTGATATGGTTTAACAAAGCCTACATACTAAATGAAACCTAACATAACTGTCTACGACCCATTACGACCCGTTTGGGTAGCTTATGCTACTTTAACGTGTCGTGCGCGTGAAACGCGTTCGGACCGCCTAACTAGCCCTATGACAAGTGTTATATGCCTAAACATATTACATAATCAGTTATGTGACAAAGGTTTAGGTTACATATGCTTAATTACCAATTATACATGAAAAGGGTATTCTGGTAATTTACTTAAGGCATATAAACTACCTATCATACAACTACTTAAACGATGTGACCATAGGGTATAACCTCGGAAGGTTATTCCCTACCTACTATGGTCACCTAATGTGTTTGGTCGGATCCTAATGATCGACCAAACTGGGTCGGGTTCGAAGGTATAGGCGATTTATTAGATCGCCTACCCTACGACCCTAGACAACGTGGTAATCAGTGGGCATAGTCCCAAGGGACTATGACCAACGTGATTACACTCACGTTGCGAAGTTCCTACGAACTTCGCATTGACCATTACTGGTCAACGCTGAAAGTCAAACAAAGTTTGACTTTCTGACTCGAAAAGCAGTAAAAATAAGGAAAAGAACGAAAGAATACTTACGAAGGGTCCAAGAATGGAAGGTTTGGATCCGAACACTCTCAGGTATGAAGTGTTAAACACGACAACTTAGAGAGCAAGTTCAGATTCAAAGGTGTGAGTTTTTGGGTGTGATGTTGGTGGGTATTTATAGGAAATGGTCCACCGTTAAGATCGTTTCTTGTAGAAGGAGGCAACGATCAAGGCCGTACACTTGTCACAATGTTGTGGTGGCTAAAATTCCATCCTTATCACATGACTAGATAATTAGGAACTTGTGGTTGTGGGTTAATCTGCTGAAAACAGGCTGTTTAAACACTGAACCTGGTCTGCAGACCCCATACGCATCGTATGGTATATATAACATACGCATCGTATGGTGCAGTTTGGCAGAATTACAGTTTTGGTCCCTGAACTGTATTTAGGCCATTTTTGACACGTTTAAGGCCCGTTAACCCCATTTCAAAGCTCTAAAATGAAGTTAAAGTATAGGGAACTTAAAACATGCTCAAAAATATCTCGGATGTCGGTTCGTTTAGCCGTACGAACGCGATGTTCGCTTAATTACGACGGAATGCGCATAAGCGCGAAAAACGATCCAAATGACGAAACGAATGGATTTTTCTTAAGGCGAACACTAAAATATAATGTAGTCATGCTTACATAAATTTTTGGATGTCCGGATGTATTCAGAACGTAAGTTATGCGCGAAAATGCAAACTTGTGCACTTTTTTGACACTTTTAGTCCCTGAATGACACAAAAGTTTATTTTAGCACACCGAACCCCTCAAAGCCTATTTCTAAGCTATGTAAAGGATATTTAAGGTGTGTTTAACTTATGGTCATGTTCCAGAAGGTCTGTTACAGTTCAAATTGGCATACTTTCGCAGTTTGTCAACTTTAGTCCCTGTAAGCGATTTAACTTTGATTTCACCACACCAAACCTTCCAAAACTTATATCTAAGTTATGTAAAGGTTATTTTAGGTATGTTAAACCTATTTCACTATTCCGGAGTGTTTGTTGCATTAAACTGGTTATATTTACGCATTAGTGTGCGTATAACCTTCCAGAAAGCGATTTAGAGTTTGAAATTGAACAGAAATTGATATGTGCAAATGATACACATATTTTTACAAATCCCAAGTATGAAATACAATATTTCATTGGTTTGGTATTTGTTTGATGGCCGTGGAGGCACAGGTGTTACATTAGAAATGTAGAAGACGTGTAACCTATTTTATCCCTCATATAACTTGGTAATAAGTATAAGAACTGGTCTAAGCTTGTTTGATCCGACAATTTTCTGTTTAGACCCGGTTCGGAACCGAAAGTCGCAAAACTTTGACTTTTTCTTTGACTTCAGTTCTGAACCGATTTAGTATGATTTGGAAATGCCTTAGAGCTTCCTTAGGACCAGGTTACATGATAGTATAACCCTCTGTGGTTGGTTCGTTGATTGTCCGTTTCGTTTACACGTTTCCGTTAATCGCTTAATGTTGACCATAATGCCCTTTTGACCATAAAACGAGAATTTTGGAAATATGAGAGGACAATAATCTTTGTTACTGATTTATAAACATGTCCCTAAATTTTCACATCAGTTGGAGGTCTAGATTAGGAGTTATGCTTAATAGCGTAATTAGAACGCTTCTTATGAATTAAAAGGCGTAATTAGCATAAAGCTTATCTAAACCCAATTTTTGACATCAAACCTTTTACCCACTGATGTAATATAATATTTTGGGATTTTTGAGGATTTCTAATTATTTTTAACCTGCTCATAACCTAAGGTTATGGCCTTGATTCGGTAAATACCGATTATACCCTTTTTGTTTATAAAATGAGTTTTACATAGTATTTTGACACCAATCCAATTGCTACTGATTTTATATAATAAATGAAGTATTTTGAACTTTATAACCTGATCAAAAAACTCAGATTTCCTATATAACCCGGAAATCGCTTAAAACGGCTTTTTACGCGTATTAAACACCTAGTATGGGTTTAAAACCATTTTGGCATATAAGACTTATCACCAACTGATATAACCTGTTAAGTTAAGTTGTTTTACTGATTATTTCAGAACCAAATCTCAAAATTATAAATAATCTCTTTTAATCCTTTAAATGACCAAAATACCCCTACGGGGCTTAATTTGAGATTAAACTCGTTTTGGGCATAATGGAAGGTATCCTACTGATATCACAACATATTTAAAGCATATTGACTTAGGAAACCTGTAAATGACTCTCATGGTTACCCGTTACGCCTCTTGCGCGTTCAGTTCGGTTTATGTAACTAGTTTGCATAAATTAGCCGAAACGGGTCGAACCTTATCATTTTTATCTCAAAATCCAGAATGTGTTTAGATTACCCATATAATACAAGTCTTCAAACTTGTCGGGTCTAAATCACATTCTATTCCGGTCTTCGCTTAATCGTGCGTTTGAACCGTATCTTTCTTTAAAACTAACCGGTCTAAGTTTAGGCTTAATTAAAGACCCGTTAGGATTCTAATAGGTTATTATAAACCTTCGTTCCAGAATGGGAGACCTGGTAAAAGCTACGTGCACTTGCTTGTTGTGAATATTACTTGCAAAGGTAAATACTTTTAACTTATTTTCCCTATACGGGCTTGGGGTACGGTATATAAAATACCGCTTGGTCGGGCATTGAATCTTTAATCGAATAGAGGTTAAACCATTGATATGATCCGTTTTGAAATGTTTTGTTTGCTTAAAGCCTTTGGGGGTTAATAACCATGTCCCGGATATCCTTGGCATCATTTTACGAAATGGCCACGACCTAAGCACGAGGTGTAGGCGTACACCCGTCGGTGCCGAAATAAATAAAGTGGTGTGTCTATTGATCTTTAACCCGGTCTACGGATCGGGCTACTGAACGCATAAGGAACATGTAATTCTTTTACAAGTATTATATTCAAATAATTATCCCAAGTTATAAAAAGCTTTGTGGCACGTGCATTCAAATCAATTTTTATTAAACCTTATCAAAATGAGTCAGTTAATTGTATTTATCAGTGTAAACTGACGTATTTTCCCAAAAAGGTTAAGTGCAGGTACTACGCGAACTAGGCTGGCTTTCTCCAAGCGTCCACAATAAGTCTCGCAAGCTTGGATGTCAAAGACTGTTGAACAATGCTTCCATTTTATTTTGGTCCACCTGTGGATTACTTTCAACTATTTGTGATACTTGATATTACAATTATATTCGGTTGAAATATATCTATCTTTTGCTTCCGCTGTGCATTTAAATATTGTGTTGTTTGACTATAACGATATCAACTACGTCACGATACTCCCCTACCGGGCCCACCGGTAAAACGTGGAAATATCGGGGTGTGACAGGGGTGCTAAGTGTATAGGAAAGAAATGTGAAGGGGTGTGTTGATAATAGCTGAGGACTAATGTGAGAAGGCTGGAAACTTGGAGAGCTTAAGTGAAAGAATCTTTTGACCTGGGTAAATAAGCAAGTGTTCAGTGTTCATTATTTGGTTAACACCTCTAGATCATTCTGTTTTCTTTCATCTTGTACAATTAGGGTTTGTTCTTCGTTGTTCAGACCCTGTGTGATCTTGTTGATCTCTTGTGAAATCTTATAGTTGTTCTAGATCAAATGATTGTTATCAGTTGATCATCTTGTTTTATTGTTCTAAGATCTTACTTATTGTAAGATCTAGGGTTTTGGGGGTGTTTTCTGGTTTGGGTAATCAATAAAAGTTTTATCACCGTTTTTGTCATTATTTCTTTGTTTTGTGTTGTTGTTATACCATTTTACATGGTATAAGAGCTATTTGGGCTCTTAATTCTAGATCTGTGTTGTTCCGCTGTGAGATCTAGGGTTTGATTCTTGTTATTTGGGGTTTGTGTGTAACAACCCGACTTCCCGAAAAGTCAAAGTCAAAGTCAAGCTAAAGTCAAAGACAAGTCATGTCATTACTCAGATCTGTCATTTATTGCTTAATTGACTTGTACTCTCGAGATTTCGATTATCGCTATGGGTTGACCATTTTTAAACGACATTTTAATCTATGTTTTATAACACATTCACAACGCTTATTTTAAAACGCAATTATTGCATTTAACGCATACTATTTAAATGCATTTTATCGCATATTACATTGCATGTTTACACTAAACGCTATCACATCGCTATCACATCGCTGTCGCATCGCAATCTCAACGCAACTCGAAACGCAGGTTTACTTTTCTGCATTTTATGTGTTAAGTTAATTATTTGTGTGATTACTTGTTTAGTGTTATGTGGTTATCTCATCGCAACGCTTACTCGCAACTCGCTTAAATGCAACGCAACGCTTAACACACGAAACGAAAATCAGAAACCAACGAAACGTAACTCGGCTGGTCGAATGACCACCCGATCGAATGGACATCCGTCCGGATGACCATTTGATCGGATGGCCATCCGATCGACTGGCTATCCGACCCACTTCAGCACCGCCTTAAACCTCTCACTCACATAATAAATACCCGACTGTCACATCACTGTTCACTGATGTGACAGCTCCATTCGGCCATACGCTCCCAGGTCTCTTTCAAGGACTATTTCACTCGATCCAAGGCTATTTCGTAAGTATTTCTTCCTAAATCTTGTACTTCCATCATCACTGTACACTTCTTCATCATCTTCTCCACTGAGATCACTCATTTTCACCATGAAATCACCTGATTTGGACCCCTTAAAGGTGACATCATCTCGGTTGCTTATGCAAACGGTTGTGTGACGTCTTCTCATCAAGAATGGTTCAGATCTAAAGGATTTCTACACATTTTAACACGAATCTCAACAAAATCTAAACATTTTCAACTGATCTCATACTTTCCTTCAACTATCTTCATTTTTCACTCAAAACCGATGGCATCTGGACTCATTCAGGCTCTCTACTCACTCTCTAGTTGAGATGCCGGTCTGAAAACGCATTTCCACCGGAAAGACGACCGATTCACAGGTTGAACATGAAACTCCATCAAGAACAGTTAAGTCTACTCGAATGGGGTGATTCTCATCCGATTGACTAGGCTGAACTTAGTGTGGTTTCCGTTGTTTGACACGTCATCACGCCGTCTCTGTTAAACTTCAAAATGTTTTTAACTTAGAAAATTTTACCAGTTTTCAAAACACCATGTTGCTCAATCGAATAGCCATCCGATCGGATGACCATCCGATCGAATGACTATTCGACCAGGTGGCTTGTCCTTTATAACTTTCAACACTTAAACAATTTGCTCTAACTTCAAACTAATAGTTCCTCGATCGAATAGCCATCCGATCGAATGGCCATCCGTCCGGATGACCATCCGACCGGATGACTTGATTAAATACTACAACGAAAACTTCAAAAATTTCCAAACACTTTATAAACACCCACACTTATTCGAATGGCTATCCATTCGAATGGTCATCCGTCCGAATGACCATCCGTCCGACTCACCACTCGATACTTATCTCATCTAACACACTGTACACGCTGTTCAACGCTTACGCTTCTGTTATATGCTCAGGCTAATCTCCACGTGCTCCCTTCAATCCAAGTCTGTGTTTACTAGCTAAGCACGTATTGTGAGTATACTCGAACCCATTTTCTTTTAACGCACTTTTGGGTGTTACATGCATTCGCTATCAAAAACACAACAACACACAACACAAACACTTTTAACACTAACCGCTCCCACATGTTATACGTGATTTATGAATGCTTGTTACTATGCTTAGATAGTGTTACACGGTATCGCCTCTAGCAACGATAGTACTATAGTTTGGACTTAGCACCTGTCGTGGACGGGGGTTGCTAGGGATCACTTTACTTTACTTCACGTGTCCGCTGGACATGTGTCGCGCATACTGTACAACGCAGTCTCGTGATTAAGTGTGAACATAGTTCTGATAGTTACTTGCATTTCCCGTTACGTGATACATGTTGGTTATGCGTAAACGCTTTCGCTATACTATATGTTATGCAAACTTGTGTACTCACCTTTACACTCTGTGTATTGACTGTATTTTAACGTATGTGGCAGGTTGATTAGGATGCTTTGCTTGCTATGCTTTGGTGAATCAAGTAGGAGGTCTAGAAACACACCGAATAAGAAATCTGATATGTCGGAACAGTTTATTTGTTTTTGAAACTATTATCTGTAATGACTGTTTTTACTTTATACGTTTATGGTATGGGACATGAACGTTAAATATATCCTCATTAATAGTTGTTATGGGTTCTCTTGGACAATCTGTTTTGCTCAGTGCCACGCCCCGATGTTTCGGCCATTGGTTGGGGTGTGACATTGTGTTCTTCTCTGCTCTAAGAACAGTTTGGATCTTGGTCTTAGGAAGCGTGTCGTTGCAGATCTGGTGTGATTGAAACCCTAGTTAGAGTTTGGTGGATATTGGGAAGATCTCTTATCTTCTGGAGTTGTTACATCCTGTGTTGGTCCATGAACCCCTAGAAGGTTCCTTGGAAAACTGACCATGTGGTGTTTAGCTTTCTGATCTGTGATTTGTAACCCTAGAAGGTTACAAGTTAAGATTCGCTTGGAGGGAGTTAAACGTTGTTGTGAGATCTTTCTGCTCTCTTATTTTTTTACTGTTTCTGTTTATTGCATTGTGAGTCATAGGCATTATTGTTTCCGGGCTAGTCGGACCGACACTTGATCGAGTCTTTGTGCTGTTGTTGCATTTCTCTGTGTTGTCTCTTGATTGTTTTGTTTTTTTAGTATAGTTTCTTTGATACTAAAACTGTGCTAAGACTTGTCCATGCACCTATAGAGTGATGAACCTGGAGTCTGGCCCCTAACACAGTTTTGGATTCAGGGTTTTCTACTTAGTTGTCTTGATTTGTTGTGTTGCTGTATTTGTTGATTGTTTGTTATTTGTGTTGTTATCCATTGTGTGTAGTGATAATGGGTGATACTGGTAGTACTTCACAAACTCTTATTAGTAAACTTAATATTGGTGACCCTTTATATTTGCACCTTAGTGATTCGAGTGCTTTGACTATTATGAGTATTAAACTAAAAGGAACTGAGAATTATGTTGTTTGGTCTAGTGCTATGAAACTTGCTTTAGAAGCAAATAATAAGTTTGGATTTATAGATGGTAAATATGAGAAGTCTAAAGGTTATGATGATGTGTTGGCTAACCAATGGGATAGGTGTAATTCTGTTGTGTTAACTTGGTTGTTAAAATCTATTTCTAAGGAAGTTTTTCTTGGCCAAGTGTTTTCTAAGTTAGCCTTTGGACTGATCTAAAAGAGTCTTTTAACAAGGTTGTTGGTTCTATTGTATATGATTGGTATAAAAAGATTAATAATATTTCTCAAAATGGTAGTAGTGTTGTTGAATATTATAACAGGTTGACAACTATGTGGAAGCAGTTTGATGATGTGCTTCATCTGCCTTCATGTTCTTGTCAAGCTGCTAAAGATTACAATGATTTTACAACACTGAAAAAATTAATGAAGTTTCTCATGGGTCTTGATGATGTTTAATTATCAGCCTGTGAGAACAAATCTTTTGACAAGAGAACAATTTCCTTCACTCAAAGTGGCATTCTCTGTTATTTTTAATGAAGAGTCACATAGATTGTCTAGTAGTGGGACATACTATTGATAGATGTCCTAACCTAATTATTGCAATATGTTAGGACATACTATTGATAGATGTTTTGAGATTGTTGGTTATCCTCATGGGTTTAAGAGAAGAGTTAATAATAATCAGTCTAATAAAGCCAACTTTACTAATCATAATAATAATAATAATAATGATAATAATAATAATAATAATAATAATAATAATAATAATAATAATAATAATAATAATAAATCTAATACTGATGTTGGGTCATCTGCTTCTACTAGTGTTTTTGGTTTACCTTTTACCTCTGAGCAGATTACCAAGTTATTGAGTTTAGTTGGTGAAAAGAGTGGGTTTCATTCTCAGAATCCTAGTATGGGAGGTGAGTGTTTTAATGTTTCTAATTTTGTTAGTCGTTCTAGTTCAATCAGTTTTAGTAATAGTTATGGATGGATTGTTGATTCGGGTGCTAGTCACCACATGGTTAGAACTGATAAAAACATGATAAATGCTGTTGATGTGTCTGAGTTTGATATTAACTAAATCTGATAAGTTTGCATACCATGCAGACAAATGTGTTTTTCTTGGTTATTCATATATAAAAAAAGGATATAAACTGTGGAGTTTGGATAGTAATAAGATATTCTTTTCTAGAGATGTGAACTTTTATGAGAATGTGTATCCTTTTAAAATTAAATCATTTGATTATCAGGTTAATGTTTGTGAAAAAAAATCTAAATCATATTAATTTTTTTGAAAACTTTTTATCTGAAGTTCCTAACATACCCAATGATGAAGAGGGTACAAGTGGTGCTCATGATCCTATTAGTGATGATCAGTAGCCATTGTTACCCTCTACATCAGCCATTGATTATGATGTTGATAATGTTCAACAAACAGATCAGGTGAGCAGTAGTGGACAAGGTAACAATGGCGGGGTAGAGGACACTTTAGGATCAAATGTTGAAACCAACCAATCCGAGGGTACTCAAAATGTTAGGAGATCTTCTAGAAATGTTTCTATGCCTAAAACGTTTGATGAGTTGTTGAGGGTAAAGTAAGATATGGCATTGAGAAAGTTGTTAGTTATGCTAATTTGTCATATGATAATATGTGTTTGGTTGCTTCTTTAAACAAAACTATTGAACCTATTTCTTATGATGAGGCTATTAAAGATGATAGGTGGATAGAGGCCATGAATAATGAATTGGGAGCTCTTTATAGTAATAATACGTGGGTGTTAGTTGATATTCCTAAAGGTAGAAATCTTATAGCTTGTAAGTGGGTGTATAAAATCAAGAATAAGGTAAATGGGGAAGTAGAAAGGTATAAGGACAGATTAGTGGCCAAAGGTTTTAATCAAATGGAAGGCATTGATTTTGGTGAAACATTTTCACCAGTTGTGAAAATGGTAATTGTAACACCTCGTAAAATCACGTCCAATGATGTATTGACACGTGTAATAAACCCTAATAAAGTCCAATGTTGAATTTAAGGGACTAATTTTTCGAAAAAATCGAAAACTTTGATAATAAAAGGACTGGAAGTGTTAGCATACCTAAAATAAGTTTCCAAATAACCTCTCACAATGTTTATATTCACAAATGTGCCACTTGATGAATAAGTGTAGTCGATTGCGTAATTAATTGAAAGTTTGCGCAATAAAGGGTTAAAAGCGTCAACATGTTAATTCTTACCTCTGAGTGACCTCCTAACAAACCGGGAGCTTAATAATATTTAATTATACTCTCGGGAATGCCAAATAATGGCCATCTAAGGTTTTTATGCCTATAAGTAAAGTTACACGCAACTTTGCAAGTTAGAGGGACTAAAAGTGTCAATATGTTTAATTATACCTCTGAATGACCTTTTAGCGAACCCGAAGCATCGTGATAATTAATAATATTTACAAGAATGCCTAATATGGATTAGATGAGGCTTCAATGCTAATAAATGATGAGATGTGCAAGTTTGCGCAATAGAGGGGCCTAAAGCGTCAACTTTTGAATCTACGCCTTCCGGTGACCATCTAAGCGAACGAGAGCGTATTAATATTTAAGTATATGCTTGGGAAAGATAAATATGGGCCATGGAAGGCTTGGATGACATTAAACGGCATTCCGCGCTACTTTGCGCAATTTAAGGACTATTTGCGTCAAACTGTAAAAGTATGTCGATTCGTACGGTAACGGACCTTCCGGAAAGTGTCCATGAGTTAAACATGCCCTAATTATCATTTCTATAGCTTATATATAGGCTAAGAGGTGTTTGGTGCGCAAAAATAAACTTTTATGTCATGCAGGGACTAAAAGCGTCAAAAAGTGCACAAGTTTGCACTTTTGCGCATATCTCGCATTCTGAGCATACCCGGACACCCAAAAATTTATGTAAGCACTAAAATATTTTATTTTAGTGATCGTCTTGATAAAATTCCACTCGTCGCGTAATTTGGACTGTTTTTAGCATCCGTCCGTGTTTCGTCGTAATTCGACGCACAACGAGACCGTACGGCCATACGAACCGGCATCCGACATGTTTTTGAGCATGTTTCATGTCCCCTATGTTAAGGCATCATTGTGGAGCCTTGAAGATGGCTTAACGGACTTTAAACGTGTTAGAAATGACATTTAACATATACAGGGACTGAATCTAAAATTTAAGCAAGCTATTTCTGATCTTAACAACCCTCAAATGTTGTTTTATACCTGTAACCATCTGATTCAGAGGTCAGAAGGACTAAATATGTCTTTTTATAAGATGTACGGGTTTATAAAGGGCTGTTATATGCAGATATGCACTCACAGGGACTGATGTTGCACATTCTGGAACTAATTTCGCTGATGTGGACATGCAGGCGGGCCGCGTGAGTTTCCTGGGTTCTCTAGGCGGGCCGCGTGAGTGGATCGGATGCAGAAACAGCTGGTAACAGCCTGTTTCTTGCTGTTTTCATGTGCAATCTGATTTCTAACTCACATAAACGACTCTAGGGGCAGCCCACAGGTTTTAAAAGGTGGTTTAACACCTGTCCTAATCTGATTACATGTCCCCGACACTTGTCGCGATCATACGAAGTCCCGAAAAGTATAAATAGGTGATGAGTTCACTTGATACTTCACTTGCATTCTAAATTCTGAAGCTCTCTGATCAACCTCAGGCCTTCTAGTGATCTCTAATAGTAATTAAGACTCTTGTAAGTGTTCATAACCCTTTCGATTTCGTTTTAGCTTAGTTAATTAGCTATTAGTCAAACCGTCGTAATTTAAATTTGACTTTGCGATTAATTGAAATCCGCTCAGTCATTTCTCGAATTGAAAGTACCTACAAGTAGGTATTTATGTGGGTAACAAACCCTTAAAAGGGTATTTTCAGATTCCCACTCTAACCATGCTAATTGTCGAGTCAAAGCATACTTTAAAAAGTCAACAGAATGATTATTTGCAAGTTTAAGCATAATTAGCAATGTAGGGTACATGCAACCTGTTTGATCATTAAAATAACATGGTAATTAATGTAAGAACATGTCTCAACATGTTCAACTCGACAATTTTCAGTTTAAACCCGGATCGGACCCGAAAGTCGCATAATTTGACTTTTGCTTTGACTATCAGTTCTGATCCGTTTATGCATGTTTGAGATCTGCCTTAGAGCTTATTTTGGACCAGGTTTCATATAAGTATAACTCTCTGAGATTTTACAACTTGGTTCAATACTTATCCGATTCATATGCATGTTTCCGATTTATGCTTAAATGTTGACTATTATACCCTTTTGATTATAAAATGTGATTTTTGAAAAAGTGAAAGAGTATAAACATTTGTTACTGATTTATAAACTTGCACCTAAAATTTGATATCAGTTTGAGGTCTAGATTAAGAGTTATGCTCATTAGCGTAATTTGAAAAGCTTTATGTTACTTAAACGGCGTAATTAGCATATAACCCATTTAAACCCACTTTTTGATATCAAAATTTTTACCCACTGATGTAATATAATATTTTGGGATTTTTGAAGATTTTTATTAAATTTTTGGCTGAGCATAACATAGGTCTTTAAGTTTAATTCGGGTAATACCGATTTTGCCCTTTTTAGCCATAAAATGAGTTTTACTAATCCTTTTGACCCCAAACCTTTTTCTACTGATTTTATTTATTAAATAAAATATTTTGAGCCTTCTGGAATTATAAAAATATCAGCTTTCTTTTAAAAACCCGGAAATGGCTCCAAATCGCCTTTTTAAGCGTTTTTAACGCATAGTATGTGCTATAACCATATTAGACATATAAGGTTGATACCTACTGATGTTTTTAGTATATTTTGATATAATAACAGTAAGTAAAAGTTTTTGAACTCAGGTTTCCAGTTTTGACCTTTTAAGCCCTTGTGAAATTACCAAAATACCCCTAATGTGCATAGTTTGGTTTTAAATGATAAGTTTCACATATGGGTCATACCCTACTATTATAACATGTTAAATTAAGTGTATTTACTGTATAAATCAGACCTATAGCTCAGATTACAAATAAACTCTTTTAATAATCTTTTAAATGACCAAAATGCCCTTATGAGGCTTAATTTGAGTTTATATCCGTTTTGGGCATAATAGAAAATATCTTACTGATATTATAACATAATTAAGACATATTAAATCAGGGAACTTGCATGTGACTCTTATGGTTACCCGTAACGCCCTTTTCGCGTCCGGTTCGGTTTATGTAACTAGTTTGCATAAATTGACCGAAACGGGTCAAACATTATCAACTTTGTCTCAAAATCCAGAATGTATTTAGTATACCCATATTATACAAGTCTTCAAACTTGTCGGGTCTAAATCACATTCTATCCGGTCTTCGCTTAATCGTGCGTTTGAACCGTATCGTCCTTAAAACTAACCGGTCTAAGCTTAGGCTTAAATAAAGACCCGTTAGAAATCTAATAGGTTATTAAAAACCTTCGTTCTAGATTTAGGAGCCCAGTAAAAGCTATCTGTACTTGCTTGGTGGTATACAGCTGGGATTGAATTTATATTTAGCTCATGTAAATACTTTTAACTTATTTTCCCTATACGGGCTTGGGTTACGGTATATAGAATACCGCTTGATCGAGCATCAAATATTACATCGTTGGGTGGTTAATTGAATAATTTGATCGGCTCATTTAAACAGTCTTGTTCACTTAAAGCCTTTGGGGGGTTAATGACCATGTCCCGGATATCCTCGGCATCATCTTACGAGATGGCCACGACCTGTGCACGGGGTGTAGGCGTACACATGTCAGTGTATAACTCTATATTGTGGTGGGTCTATTGATCTTTAACCCAGACAAGATCCGAGCTACTGAACGCACAAGTAACATGTAATTCGTTCACAAGATTATATTACATAATTATCCCAAGTTATAAAATGTTTTGTGCCATGTGCATTCAAATCAATTTTCAACCCTTTTCAAAATGAGTCAGTTAAATTGTATTTACCAGTGTAAACTGACGTATTTTCCAAAAGGTTAAGTGCAGGTACTACTCGTAATTGGCTGGCTGTCTTCTAGCGTCCACAATAAGTCTCGCAAGCTTGGGATGCCTTAAAGTCTGTTGAACAATGTTTCATTACATTTTCGATCCGCCTGTGGATCCTTTACATTCCGTTTGTAATACTTGATATTACTTTATATTGGTTTGTAATATATTCATCTCTTGCTTCCGCTGTGCAATTAAATTGTGTTGTTTGACTATGATGATACCAACTACGTCACGATACTCCCCACCGGGCCCACCGGTAATACGTGGAAATATCGGGGTGTGACAGGTTGGTATTAGAGCCAACATTGAGTGAATTAAACACTAGCTTTTTGTGTTTAATCTCAATGACACGATAGCACATCCTTTGACCTTCTGAGTCTAGACTTAACATAGGAATACTCTCGTCCCTATTCGGAAGATTATTACCTTCAATTATATTTTAATATGTCGCAAAGCAAGAAGCTGTAATGGAAATTCTCCCCATTTGAAGCCTAGGAAAGGACAAGCTTCGTGTTGCGACTAGGATTAACGTACAACCAAGGAGAGGACATTCAAAACTAAAATGAAGAAGAGACTCCTTTTACTGAAGATCGTTTCCTTAAAAGTCTTTATAACGATATTTATCTTTTGGTCCCTTTGAGGACAACATCATTTCTTTTAAGTCCCTTTTAGGGCAATTCTATACCTCTTTTAAAACCATTGGGATGTTTTATCTAAATATCATTTATATCATTATATATGAATATAATATATGAAATAAATTAAAATAACATTTCTGTTATAAGATCTACAATTATAATAAAATGGAAAAATCTAAAAAGGACAAGACCTAGCCTCGTGTCATATTAAGACCGGCCAAGATGGCAGTTCCTCAATTTAGATTCAGATCCCTATTAACAGTTCAATTTAGAAATTGTTCTGCGATAAATATTAAAAGAATCTTAAGAGTGAAACCTAGCCTGAGTGTCATTATGAAGACCTGGCCAAAATGGTAAGACCTGTTTAAAAGATTCGTATCCCAGTTAACATCTGAAAACATGTTAACACTCCCGGCAGATGTGATTTGTTGGAAATCACACATGTTATTAAGGATTCTTCAAAAGATTCCTAACCCAGTTTAATGATCTCTGAATCCTGGGTTTACATCATCAATTAAGATGATCATATTTTAACCATACGTGGTAATATAGTGCCTACGGGCCTTGCTCATTTCTACATGAGCCAAAATACAGTGGTAGCTATAACTCCCTGTCAGAAAAAGGTAATGAACTAGGTTCAAACCTCAAGGCTTTGATTCTCTGAGATCCTAGCTTATAATTTATAAATGTCCTTGTGACTAGGCCTATTGTGCCAGAGTTCCTTCATGCTCTGATTCTCAGAAATCATAGCTTATAATTTAAAAATGTCCATGTGACTAGGCCTTTGTGCCACCTTAATATCCGTAATGTTTTATAACTAGGATAAATTATAATGCCTCGATTCTCAGAAATCATGACTTATAAATTAAACTTGTCTACTCGACTAGGCCATTTGTGCTATTACTAACTTATAAATTAGGATTTATGATAAAAATCCTGAATAAAATAAAAATTATTCCTTTTCTGTTAAGTATATGTATTAAAAAAGAATCTTAAAAGGTTTGACCTAGCTTGAATGTCATTGAAGACCTAGCTAAGATGGTAAAATCTGTTTAAAAGAGATTCAGATCCTTATTAACACTTGAAAACGTGTTAACACTCCCGACAACAGTGATGCGATAAAATCACGCTTGTCATCTTTATATTAGGAACTTCCAAACCCTTTATTTAGCCTATATAATCAATAGGAATCATGGCTAATAAACGTCGAGCATGATGTACACATCTAAACATCCACCTGGGGTGTATACCTACGGGCAAAGATGCATACATGAAAACGATAGTTTTATTTCATAACTTCTTGTCAAGACAATGAATTATGAAATTTTCCGATCCAAAGGAATCATTGATTATGTTTTAAAATTTCCTTAGTGACAAGGCATCTGTGCCATCGAAAAGTCCTTTGGAACAAGCCGTTGTGCTATATAAGATGTCAGTATGACATTGACAGTCGTGACTTATGTCCCCTGTCTAGTAAATATGAAGGAATATATTCCGTTTAAACGCCAAAGATGGTTTATTTAAAAACTTAGGCAAAACATAATCAAATAAATTAAATACTATCTGTTGGCCCATATGGTTTATTCGCACCATGGCTACTTAATTATCAAGTTCGACAATTCGCTATATAATTAAACCAATTTATTACTACTTGGTTTGTAGCCTTCAAAGCTTCACCATGGCTGACTCCTCTGAAACTTACAATCGTCTAGTTGATCAGAATGATGATGCAAGACTGAACTTAACAAGCACCGAGTTACAGGCTATGATAGATACAGCCGTAAACAACGCTGTGGACCGTGTGTTGAAGGATCATGAGCGAAAGTGCGATGATACCCCAAATAAATGTTGTAAAAAGGGTAAGACTGGTTCAAACTATAACCAGTCCAAACCAAAGGAGGCAAAACCCAAATGTAAAACCTGCAAGAAGAAGCATTTCGGAAAATGTTTCTATGAGCAGACCGGGGGATGTGTCATCTGCAAGGAGATGGATCACAAGACCCATGAGTGCAAGGACTTGAAGGACGCCACATGCTAGGATTGTGGCGAGAAGGGGCACATAATTAACCGCTGCCCAAAGAAGGCAACTAAAAGGAAATGCACTCTGGAGTCACAAGCTAGGCATTGTGGGATTTGTAACAAGAAAGGGCACAAGACCTTGGAGTGCCAAGACATAAAGGACGCAACCTGCTATGGTTGCAATGAAATAGGGCACATAAAGACAAATTGCCCAAATAAAACCAAGAAGCCTGGGGAGGCTAAGGAGACCAAAGCTGGGAGCTCTCAAATGGACGCTCAAGAGGCTATTCAGGATGACAATGTCACAACAGGTACTTTCTTTATCAATAACGCTCATGCTAGAGTATTATTTGATTCAGGTTCAGATAAGTCTTTCGTAGACAATAGATATTGTAAAACATTAAATCTGCCTGTTAAAAAACTCTAAGCGTTAAATATAAAGTAAAATTGGTCGATAGTACCTCAGAGACTACTTCAGCAATATTAGATGGATGTTTTATATCCATTAGGAATCATTCGTCCGATGTCCTAGTTCCGTTAAAGTATAAGGACTCAATATAGTGATAAAAATCGATTGGTTGTCTTGAAAATCAAGCCCATATTGTGTATAATAAGAAACAAGTAGTTATTAAGACTCCTTATGAGACAACCCTCATAATTACATGTATCCGTACGTTTAATTAATATTAAACAACATAAAAAAAATGGTGGAACCGGCCGTCCCCGGAATCGAACCTGGGTCTAGGCCACACCCTTTCGCGCGCCTAGCCAACCGAGCTAGGTGCCTAGTTTGTGAAATTTCTATTTTGATTGAATATAAGCACATGTACAATAACTTCCTTACTTCTTACCATAAGTCACCTACTTATCCTCCTTATGTTGACTAAGTATTAGAATCCAAGATTTTACCTCTATGTTTTGGTTACTCTTGGCTTGCTTATGTTGACTAAACACTAGAAAGGATGAAGTAGAAACCATTAAGTATATCAGTGGTTATACTAGAAAGAACATGGTAAGGTATACATCACAATCATTCGATGGTAATACCCTTGATTAGTGAGGACATTAATGAAATCCACAAGAAAGATCCTCTTATACATTGTGGGATGGTCCAAGTTTTAAGGACCTTATTAGAAAACCTATTATACGCGTCACGAAATAGGAAAAGATTGAGTAATAATTTTCCGACTTCCCCATAAGATTTATAAAACTATCGGCAGTGTGCTGCAAACCTTGGTTCATTGATGGAAATAGTGCCCTTATTCGGTTAACCTAGAATTTAAGCATAATGCACTATATATATATATATATATATTATGATTTAGCATCGGCAATAAGAGGGCACATTAAGATTTCAAAGCCTGCTTATTATGAATCCATTATGGATCCACCTCAACTACTCACGTTTTATAGATCAAGAAATAACCAGTCAAGGCCGAGATTGCCCTACGATTTGTCAAAGGTTTTATAGCTAAGTTTAAAAGGTTTAAGAATGGAGGCGTTTAGCCCTCCTGATGTATGATTAGAGGCAGCTCACATTAATAATGACACCAGATAAATCCATTATGGTGATTTTATGGCTAGGAGTTACGTTTGGTTGCAGGTACTGCTAAGTCTCTCATAAAACCATAAACTTAGCAAACTTTTAATCTTTCCGTAAGAACCCCAGATAGTAAGTGTAAGGTAAAACTTACAGGCAAAATCATAAGAACCATTTCTTCTGTTCCTGTTAGAAATCTCTAATCATGGAATTCTAGAAGTACCCTCTCTCTAGAAGAAGTGCGTCAGCATGTATAGTTGATATCTCTTTGATCTATATCGATTGCGAATACCAGATGGTATGATAAAAGCGCCACATGAGGATTGGTATATCTTAATATGTTCCATAGATTGCTTCCATGCCTGATCAGTATGGAGGTTTAATGCATGGAACCGCAAGGATATTCTAATAGTCATATGGTACTAAAGTCAACTAATGGTATTCAAGGAAGATATCCAGAATGGAATTGCCAAAGTAAATGTTCCCGATTAAGGAATTCATGGACTTGTGACATAAATGTGTCACTTATCTGACACAGAATATGACAGATGAACTGGAGCCTGAGATTTGGAAAATCTCTGTAACCTTATTGTATCTTGATTACCCTGTTTACCTCCTGAGAGGCAGGTAGAATTAAGATTTATATCCCATTTAGGGTTGTGATATTATGAAATCTCCAAGACGGCTAGTACCATCATTGGAAGAATCAAAACCCTGATTAAGTAAGTTTTAAAATAGAGGATTCATATAGCCTAACTCAATATCCTGAGGATTTGGTAGTTAATTAAGAAAGACGGTTCATTCTGCTTATGCATTGATTACCGCAACCTTGATAGGGCAACAATTAAGAATTTCCATCAGCTGCCCAGGATCGTCGATTTGTTCGACTAACTGTGAGGATTAACTATCCCTTAAGATTAGTTTTAAGTAATGGTTGGAATAACCATTTCACATTGAGATAAGCTTTTCTATAATAGTTGATGTATAAGTATCAAGGCTGCTCCTTTGGAGACCTTGCTTAGATGGAATGTTGAATACCTATTGTTAAATAGAAGATTGGTACGTCCAATCATCAGGATCTGAAAATTGCCTTGAAAACAACGAATAGGATCATACAAATCCATGATCATCTGTAAGATTGCCAGTATTGGCAGAAAATCAAAGATTAATGAAAATAGCAACCCTCCTAAGTCCTTGTTAAGGAATAAGGTTCAACAAAGATATCACTCTGGAAGGGTGTGCCAATTTGTTAATTACCAGACTAGTTAAGCTCTGAATATATAAAATCATTCGAAGGAATCGAATGTATCAAAGATCAAATAACTTATGAGCTAAAACCTATTTAAGGAGCTTGGCGGAGCTCGCAATGTATTACACCCTAAGGATTAAAGGATATGTTTCGCCAATAAGTCAAGAAGCACTATCACATAACGGTTGGCAGACTTGTGATATAATGATAAACCTGTATCGAATGCGGATCGACAGGATAAGAAACCTCAAAAAGGATACATGAACCTATTATATAGAGGTCAAATTGGGAGCTTGGAGAGACTCCAGATATGCTATAGAAGTTAAGTCCGTTATGTGACAAAAAGTACTTCCAACATTTTAGCAAATCTCGAGGTCGAGATTTCTTTTAAGGGGGTGAGGATGTAACACCTCGTAAAATCACGTCCAATGATGTATTGACACGTGTAATAAACCCTAATAAAGTCCAATGTTGAATTTAAGGGACTAATTTTTCGAAAAAATCGAAAACTTTGATAATAAAAGGACTGGAAGTGTTAGCATACCTAAATTAAGTTTCCAAATAACCTCTCACAATGTTTATATTCACAAATGTGCCACTTGATGAATAAGTGTAGTCGATTGCGTAATTAATTGAAAGTTTGCGCAATAAAGGGTTAAAAGCGTCAACATGTTAATTCTTACCTCTGAGTGACCTCCTAACAAACCGGGAGCTTAATAATATTTAATTATACTCTCGGGAATGCCAAATAATGGCCATCTAAGGTTTTTATGCCTATAAGTAAAGTTACGCGCAACTTTGCAAGTTAGAGGGACTAAAAGTGTCAATATGTTTAATTATACCTCTGAATGACCTTTTAGCGAACCCGAAGCATCGTGATAATTAATAATATTTCCAAGAATTCCTAATATGGATTAGATGAGGCTTCAATGCTAATAAATGATTAGATGTGCAAGTTTGCGCAATAGAGGGGCCTAAAGCGTCAACTTTTGAATCTACGCCTTCCGGTGACCATCTAAGCGAACGAGAGTGTATTAATATTTAAGTATATGCTTGGGAAAGATAAATATGGGCCATGGAAGGCTTGGATGACATTAAACGGCATTCCGCGCTACTTTGCGCAATTTAAGGACTATTTGCGTCAAACTGTAAAAGTATGTCGATTTGTATGGTAACGGACCTTCCGGAAAGTGTCCAAGAGTTAAACATGCCCTAATTATCATTTCTATAGCTTATATATAGGCTAAGAGATGTTTGGTGCGCAAAAATAAACTTTTATGTCATGCAGGGACTAAAAGCGTCAAAAAGTGCACAAGTTTGCACTTTTGCGCATATCTCGCATTCTGAGCATACCCGGACACCCAAAAATTTATGTAAGCACTAAAATATTTTATTTTAGTGATCGCCTTGATAAAATTCCACTCGTCGCGTAATTTGGACTGTTTTTAGCATCCGTCCGTGTTTCGTCGTAATTCGACGCACAACGAGACCGTACGGCCAAACGAACCGACATCCGACATGTTTTTGAGCATGTTTCATGTCCCCTATGTTAAGGAATCATTGTGGAGCCTTGAAGATGGCTTAACGGACTTTAAACGTGTCAGAAATGACATTTAACATATACAGGGACTGAATCTGAAATTTCAGCAAGCTGTTTCTGATCTTAACAACCCTCAAATGTTGTTTTAGACCTGTAACCATCTGATTCAGAGGTCAGAAGGACTAAATATGTCTTTTTATAAGATGTACGGGTTTATAAAGGGCTGTTATATGCAGATATGCACTCACAGGGACTGATGTTGCACATTCTGGAACTAATTTCGCTGATGTGGACATGCAGGCGGGCCGCGTGAGTGGATCAGATGCAGAAACAGCTGGTAATAGCCTGTTTCTTGCTGTTTTCATGTGCAATCTGATTTCTAACTCACATAAACGACTCTAGGGGCAGCCCACAGGTTTTAAAAGGTGGTTTAACACCTGTCCTAATCTGATTACATGTCCCCGACACTTGTCGCGATCATACGAAGTCCCGAAAAGTATAAATAGGTGATGAGTTCACTTGATACTTCACTTGCATTCTTAATTCGGAAGCTCCCTGATCAACCTCAGGCCTTCTAGTGATCTCTAATAGTAAGTAAGACTCTTGTAAGTGTTCATAACCCTTTCGATTTCGTTTTAGCTTAGTTAATTAGCTATTAGTCAAACCGTCGTAATTTAAATTTGACTTTGCGATTAATTGAAATCCGCTCAGTCATTTCTCGAATTAAAAGTACCTACAAGTAGGTATTTATGTGGGTAACAAACCCTTAAAAGGGTATTTTCAGATTCCCACTCTAACCATCTAATTGTCGAGTCAAAGCATACTTTAAAAAGTCAACAGAATGATTATTTGCAAGTTTAAGCATAATTAGCAATGTAGGGTACATGCAACCTGTTTGATCATTAAAATAACATGGTAATTAATGTAAGAACCTTTTTCTAATGATTTTGCCCTTTTTAGCCATAAAATGAGTTTTACTAATCCTTTTGACCCCAAACCTTTTTCTACTCATTTTATTTATTAAATAAAATATTTTGAGCCTTCTGGAATTATAAAAATATCAGCTTTCTTTTAAAAACCCGGAAATGGCTCCAAATCGCCTTTTTAAGCGTTTTTAACGCATGGTATGTGCTATAACCATATTAAACATATAAGGTTGATACCTACTGATGTTTTTAGTATATTTTGAGATAATAACAGTAAGTAAAAGTTTTTGAACTCAGGTTTCCAGTTTTGACCTTTTAAGCCCTTGTGAAATTACCAAAATACCCCTAAGGTGCATAGTTTGGTTTTAAATGATAAGTTTCACATATGGGTCATACCCTACTGTTATAACATGTTAAATTAAGTGTATTTACTGTATAAATCAGACCTATAGCTCAGATTACAAATAAACTCTTTTAATAATCTTTTAAATGACCAAAATGCCCTTATGAGGCTTAATTTGAGTTTATATCCGTTTTGGGCATAATAGAAAATATCTTACTGATATTATAACATAATTAAGGCATATTAAATCAGGGAACTTGCATGTGACTCTTATGGTTACCCGTAACGCCCTTTTCGCGTCCGGTTCGGTTTATGTAACTAGTTTGCATAAATTGACCGAAACGGGTCAAGCATTATCAACTTTGTCTCAAAATCCAGAATGTATTTAGTATACCCATATTATACAAGTCTTCAAACTTGTCGGGTCTAAATCACATTCTATCCGGTCTTCGCTTAATCGTGCGTTTGAACCGTATCGTCCTTAAAACTAACCGGTCTAAGCTTAGGCTTAAATAAAGACCCGTTAGAAATCTAATAGGTTATTAAAAACCTTCGTTCCAGATTTAGGAGCCCAGTAAAAGCTATCTGTACTTGCTTGGTGGTATACGGCTGGGATTGAATTTATATTTAGCTCAGGTAAATACTTTTAACTTATTTTCCCTATACGGGCTTGGGTTACGGTATATAGAATACCGCTTGATCGAGCATCAAATCTTACATCGTTGGGTGGTTAATTGAATAATTTGATCGGCTCGTTTAAACAGTCTTGTTCACTTAAAGCCTTTGGGGGGTTAATGACCATGTCCCGGATATCCTCGGCATCATCTTACGAGATGGCCACGACCTGAGCACGGGGTGTAGGCGTACACCTGTCAGTGTATAACTCTATATTGTGGTGGGTCTATTGATCTTTAACCCGGACAAGATCCGGGCTACTGAACGCACAAGTAACATGTAATTCGTTCACAAGATTATATTACATAATTATCCCAAGTTATAAAATGTTTTGTGCCACGTGCATTCAAATCAATTTTCAACCCTTTTCAAAATGAGTCAGTTAAATTGTATTTACCAGTGTAAACTGACGTATTTTCCAAAAGGTTAAGTGCAGGTACTACTCGTAATTGGCTGGCTGTCTTCTAGCGTCCACAATAAGTCTCGCAAGCTTGGGATGCCTTAAAGTCTGTTGAACAATGTTTCATTTCATTTTCGATCCGCCTGTGGATCCTTTACATTTCGTTTGTAATACTTGATATTACTTTATATTGGTTTGTAATATATTCATCTCTTGCTTCCGCTGTGCAATTAAATTGTGTTGTTCTACTATGATGATACCAACTACGTCACGATACTCCCCACCGGGCCCACCGGTAATACGTGGAAATATCGGGGTGTGACAGTAATTGTTAGAATTATGCTTGAACTTGCTGTTAATAATAACTGGCCTTTGTATCAGTTAGATATAAACAATGCTTTCTTGTAAGGAACATTGATTGAAGATGTGTTTATAACTTTACCTCATGGTTATTTTTCAAAGATAATAATAAAGAGTGTAAATTGGTCAAATCCTTGTATGGTCTTAAACAAGCCCCAAGGCAGTGGAATGAGAAATTAACCACTGTGTTAATTTCCATGGGGTTTGTTCAAAGTGCGTGTGATCATTCTCTGTTTGTCTTCTCTAATAAAGATTAATGTTCTTTTGGTCTATGTTGATGACATAGTTGTGACAGGAAATAATAAAATGAGATAGCAAAAGTTAAAAAATGTTTAAGTGACAATTTTCAAATTAAAGATCTGGGAATACTTAGGTATTTCCTGGGCATTGAAGTATTATATTCTGATAGCTGTATTTGTTTGTCACATCAAAAATATTGTCTTGAGTTGTTAAATAAGTTTGGTTATTTGGGTTGTAAACATGTTTCAACACCAATAGAACAAAGTTTTTTTGTAACTAATAAATGCGTTAAAGAACAAAAAGTTTTGGAAAACATAAATGGTTTTCAAAAGTTAATAGGAAAGTTGATTTACTTGTCCTTAACCAGACCTGATATAAGTTATGCTATTCAGTTTTTTAGTCAATATATGCATAGTCCGTGTCAATCACACATCAATATTGCGTTGAGGTTGTTGAGATACTTAAAAAAATCACCAGGAAGTGGTATCAGTTTTAAGAAGTAAGATAATATGGTTTTGTCAGGGTTTGTTGGCTCTGACTGGGCGAAGTGTCTTAAAACTAGAAGGCATGTTACAGGTTTTTGTACATTCTTAGGGGGACCACTTGTTTCTTGTAAAAGTAAGAAACAAAGTGTTACCTCTAGGTCTACGACAGAAGTTGAATATAGAGCAATGTGCTCAGCTACCTGCGAAATTATGTGGATTTTAAATGTTTTGTATGAGTTTAAATTGAGAATAGTCTACCAGTTAAGTTATTTTGTGATACTAAATATGCAATTTCTATATCTCAAAATCATGTGTTTCATGAAAGAACAAAACATTTTGAGATTGACTTACATTTTTTGAGAGAAAAAATTGCAACTGGTGTTGTTGCACCTGAAAAGGTTCATACAGATGTGCAAATTGCAGATATCTTTACAAAGGGGTTAAATGCAAGTCAACATCAATCTCTTTGTGAAGATCTTGGAATTTATAACATGTTTGCCACATGAATGAAGAGGCATGTTAAAATAATACTTTGCAATTGATGTTAATTCATGTTTCGACATTACACAGATGTTATATTGGCTGTTACATTGTTACATCTTTCTGTTATATTGTTACATTAATGAGGGGTGCTAAGTGTATATGAAAGAAAGGTGAAGGAGTATGTTGATAATAGCTGAGGACTGATGTGTGAAGGCTGGAAACTTGGAGGGCTTAAGTGAAAGAATCTTTTGACCTGGGTATTTAAGCAAGTGTTCAGTGTTCATTATTTGGTTAACACCTCTAGATCATTATGTTCTCTCTCATCTTGTACGATTAGGGTTTGTTCTTCGTTGTTCAGATCCTGTGTGATCTTGTTAATCTCTTGTGAGATCTTGTAGTTGTATTTTTCTAGATCAACTAATTGTTATCAGTTGATCATCTTGTTTGTATTGTTCTAGGATTTTACTTATTGTGAAATCTAGGGTTTTGGGTGTGTTTTCTAGTTTAGGTAATCAATAAAAGTTTTGTCATCGTTGTTGTCGCTATTTCTTTGTTCTGTGCTGTTGTCATACCATTTTACACACCGCCACCTCACTTTTACCCTTAATTACCCAAAAACCCCTTAATCACTGTCAGTAATCCACTTAAATATCCTAAAACCAGTTTTCTATTTAAAACAAACTAGTATTGGGACCCGGATGTTGAATCGGGACTGTAATTAACCACCACCTACACCCTTCTCATCGTTGTCTTTGTTGTCACCCACCCTGACCTACACTGCTACCCCATCCACCTCGCCCCGCCACTGCCCCCTATCTCCCAAACCATCTTTGCCCACCACCCCACCCACCATCCATCACCTGTGCCATGCCTGTTGGCTCTGCAACCGTTGGCGCCATAGTCAATTCCTCCATCGTTGCCCTATCCCCACCGTCACCAACTTCTTCTCATTCTCCCCTCAAAACCCATTTTACCCACCACCATTCTCCTTCAATCTTCAGCTTATTTCTTTTGTTGTTTTACTTGATTTATTTTCTATATCTACAGTTCTTTAATCTACAAATTCAAAGTTGTGTTTATATTAATTTGGTTTCCATAGAACCTCAATATGGGGTTCCAAAAATACTAATTAAAGCCAAGAATACAGTATCTCAAAGCTTGGATTCAGTTCATATACCCACCAATCAAAACTTTTGTAATCAAGAGATTTGTGGGTTTGATTCATACAAAGGTGTAAGGAGATAGAAGATTAAAGAAGAAGATAGTCAAAGAGAGAGAAGACTGGAATGTTAGATGGTGAATATATAATATGTTTGATGCAATAAGTACTTATACACTAAGCTTAAAGGTTTACAAAAAGTTAAATAGTAATTTTACCTCACATAGAAATTTTGATGAATAATATATATGAAATTATAAAATGATGAATGATTAGGTATCAAGATTGAGGCCCCACTGAAAGTCCCCATCTCCATCTCCCTCCTCTTCCCTAATCGATGAGTACTACCCCATTATGGGCATCCCCATAGCGCATTACATCCTTCTCACCCTTATAACTAATACAGAATGTTAACATTTATAAAGTATTCATAATGGATCCCCTATATATTTGTGAGTGGGTTACGTATATTATAAGGAATGGCTATGAGTGGTTGTGAATGGAAGAGAAAGAAAATGTTATTGTTCATCTGTAAATATATGAGAAACACTTTTCACCCATATACTTTTTATAATATTTTTGAAAATGGTTGTGAGAGGAGGAGATAGAAAAAGTAATGATAATAGTATAAAAATATTATTTAACTGAAAATAGGAGCGAAAAAGAATGATTTTTATGTGTAATTATAGGAATGGGGATATGGATCCCCTAAGGGTTCCATTGTGCCATATCATCAACAAGTAGGTGCCACGTAGGATAAGGGGCTCTATTGCATTTTCTCAAACAACACCCATGGTATGGGTTAAAGCCTCCGAATCCCCCCCCCCCCACCATAAAAGGCGCTATTGATAGAGATTTTACTGAGATGGTATGGACAATGATGCCCGGTACCCTGCAAGCTAAAGGATTAAATGTGAATGCGTTATATCTCCCTTTCCAAAATCTATAATCTATAATTGGTATTTAGGTGTTAATTGTATCACATATGTGAAGTATATGTACAAATATACTTTTATCTCTAAACACCTTTTCTATACTTAGGGTGAAGGGAGTGGTTAGACACTTAAAAGTGGCAAACTTTAAAATCAACCAATGAGAGGGTGCCATGTCAACACGTCTAAAGAGTTTAAACTTTGGTGAAAAGTGTTGGCATTGGTTAAACACTTGAAAGTGGTAAACTTTTTTTTTTCATTTAAAAAAAATATATATATGTCTTAAAGTCAAACATACACACACACATAAACATAACAGTCTTGTCCCTCTCCCTCTTTGTCGATCGGTGTGGCTTTGCCAACTTCTTTAGTTTGCCGCGCGGGAAAAAGCCATGGCGGTGGTGTTGCCGCTCGGCAATCGGCTTTGCCGATGCCTTTGCCGCCCCACTCCCTTCACCCTTAGAACCTAATAAGTACTATTATAGTACTATTATACCAAAACCTCATAAATGCATCACTCAGTTTTCAAACATCTTGTTTGACTTTTGTATGAATCATTAACTGGTATGCATCATATTCAAAACCAAAATAGTGCCCGTTAAATTGTAGGGTGATAATTAAATTAAGGGGTTAGCTAAATGCACCCCCATTTTTACCATTCATACCACCTTTCCAAAAATATTAGTTTAAACTTTGTTAAATTGCACCCTTTTAAAGTTTCTTGTTTTTATTTTAAAAATCAAATTCATTCACGTAACTATACTTTTATAATATATACTATTACTCGATTTATTTATGTGTTATGTTCCTTATTTTCTATTTTAAAAATCAGCTTACTTAATAATCTTCTAAATTCATTTACTAACTATACTTTTATAATATATATTAATACTCAACTAATTTATGTATTATAATTTTATCAGAGGCTATTCCAAATAAAAGAGATGCAAATTTACGTAGATTTATTTTTAAATAAATAATATTAGCTGACTAATCTTTTATATTTGACATGCTAACAACAATAAATTAATTTCATCTCATATGGATGTATCATGCTATAACATCAACACCATCGAATAAGGAAAATAAAAATTCATGTAAAAAGTGAAGTCACAGCTAACGTAAGTTTTTTTAGAACAACAATGACATTAGAAGGGCAAAAGCCCACCAGCTAGATGCTGGAAACAAATACAGGAAAAAAAGTGAAACTAACTCACTTGGTAGAGACTCTTATCTTTTAGTTTGAGATCTTGGGTTTAACCCTAAACAAAGGTCATTTATTTGTAAATATAGAAGTTTGGGAGATTAACATTAGCCATTCATAAAAAATACAAGAAAAGGACAGAACGGGACAAGAAAATGAAAAAACAAACAAATTCAATCTCATCCTAACGTAAGTTTATTGTATTTAAGATTGATACTTCATTTTTCAACATTTATGTACCCGTTTTACAGAATAAATAAAAATAATATGTCGTATAGAGGCAGATCGATGGGCAATACACAACCTCAATCAATATTAAGAAAAACTTAGTTTTACAAACTTATTTTATTTGGATTGTAAAAGACAGCGTATAAATTGATTTTGTCCCAATTAAAGACAATATATTGTAATGAAATCACAGTCTCATCTACTCATAAGTATGGTGAAATTACAAAACATAAAATAAAGGATAAAAATGACAAAAAACAAACAAAAACGTTTAACTTGTATTAATGTAAAATATAAGGGAAGAGGGTACGTTCAGTAAAAAGGGGGTGCATTTAGCATCACACTTAAATTAAACAAAGTATACCATTTTTCAATTATAGGGTGATGTTGAGATCTACTTGCCGATGTCGATAAACCACAAGAAAAAGCAACCTGCTAGTGGGTAGGGTTGTCAACTAGGCTAAGGTGCTGTTTGTTTTTGCAGACATAAACTGTCTGCAAGCTGATTTCATCTGTTTTCATGTCTGCAACTGAAGATGTGGTCTGAAGCTCTTCAAGCTGAAAATATAAGACTGTTTGTTTTTATAAATTGATACTGTCTCCATAAACAATCATCATACACTTTGTGGTGGTGGCAGACGGAGGCGGTTGTGGTGGTGGTTGAGGGGGCGAAAGGAGAGGGAGCGGTGGTGGGTGAAGGGGCGGTGGTGGTGGTGGCAGACGGAGGCGGTTGTGGGTGAAGGGGAAGAAAAAAAAAGGCGGTGGTGGTGGTGGCAGACGGAGGCGGTGGCGGTGGTGGGTGAAGGGGCGGTGGTGGTGGTGGCAGACGGAGGTGGTGGTGGTGGCAGACGGAGGCGGTGGTGGGTGAAGGGGCGGTGAAGGGGTTGTGGTTGTGTGAAGATGTTTGAAGCAAGAGTTCATAGCTTTTTTTTTAAGATGATATAAGCCATTTTCAGATCTGTTTAAAAAAAAAAAACAAACAGTCTTCAAGGGAAACGTCTGCGCGCCTGCAGACAACAGTTCCCTTGAAGATGTTTGAAGAAAAAACAAACACCCCCTAAATGTCATTCTATAATCTGTGCCCTCAATCTTATAAAAGCCCATGGAAATGAAAAAGATTTTATATCAACTAACATGATAACCATCAAGATGTCTCTTAATCCTATAAACCCTCTTACACCCAACAATGTTAGTTTGAGGCGTGCCATGCACTTAAATCCAAGTATGGTTAGAATGTAGAGCACCAATCTCTTTACGCATGACAACACAACATATCAGGCTTGGTATTATCAGCCATAATTTATGTGCATGCAGAAACTTGGAAGGATCTAGTGTTGTGTTGATACAAATGGATACATATCCATAAATTCATTCCTAGTTGTCAAAATCATTAGGTAGATCAAGATACCAGTAGGTATGTTTGAGTTTTTAGGTTCAAGTAGCCACACACAATCTTAATTCTTAAGTATCATATCATATCATATTTCCAACTAAGATTCTTGTCATTGTTGAACTTAACCGAAACAAAACTTGATACGTTTGT
Organism: Helianthus tuberosus; assembly: GCA_030545235.1. NCBI lineage: Eukaryota > Viridiplantae > Streptophyta > Magnoliopsida > Asterales > Asteraceae > Helianthus > Helianthus tuberosus. The sequence goes on from CM060358.1 coordinate 149,189,406, forward strand.
AAAATTTGATATGAACCCTTACACTTCATAGCCCACAAAACTAAAATGTTGAATGAAGTTTACTCACCAAGATGGATTGTTAATGCTTTGAAACAAAAGGTGTAAGGTTTATAAATTATAATGGATTAGAATATGATATGGAGATGAAACTTGCAATATTTTGAAGTTGATATAACCGACTTATATATGGCAAGCCAATCCAGATCTTTTAGAAGTTTTCAATCTCCCATGATTAGCCCCTCTAGTTCGAATATTGAGCTTTGGCCTTAAGAGTCACCCTGGCAATATAAACTCATTTGGATGTTTTGGGTTATTTTAAAAATGAGATCATGGATCAGGATGATTATGAAATAATTAAGGATGGGTTGTACGATATCTATTTATAATAATTCGTGGGATAGGATGGGTATTATGCTGCGTAAATGGGTAACTCTAAAAATAGCATCACAGTCAGATTCTTCATCCTGTTGGAGTGTTCGTAGACGTTGACATCAAAAAAAAAAAATTCAAAAATTAAAAAGATCAAAAAAATAAAAATAAAAAACTAAAAAGTTCTAAAAAGTTTAAAATAAATCAAAAAATTAAAAAATCCAAAAAAATAAAAAAAAATAAAAAAATAAAATACCAAATAAATTTTAAAAATTCAGAAAATAAAAAAACAAAAACATTTTAAATAAATGTAAAAAAATCAAAAAAAAAAAGGAAAAAGGTAAAAAATTGAAAAAAAAAAACAAAAACTTAAAAAAGTATAAATCCCAAAAAAATTAAAAAATCAGAAGAATAAAAAAGAACTAGATTTTTTTAAAGAAATGTAAAAGATTTAAAAAATAAAAAATAATAAATAAAAAACGAAAGAAAAAAGTAAAAAATTAAAAAATATCCAAAATATAAAAAAACTAAAAACCCAAAAAAAAATTGCAGAAAAATACAAAAAATCAGGAAAGTAAAAAAAACCAAAAAACGCAACCGTACAACCAAACGAACCGACATCCATGACATTTTTTAGCATAATTCAAGTTAAATATATTTTAACTTCCTTATGGAGCTTAAAAGTGGGCTTAACGGGTGTTAGAAGTGGCAAAAGGCTACAAAACAAGTTAAGGGACCAAAGCTGTCAAAAATGAAACTTTTGCCTTCCTACAGCCTTTACGGTCCTCAAACCTGGACCCTTGCGGTCCGTAAACAGTCCCCAGCAATAGCAGAACCTTCCAAACAGCTTCCTAGCTGTTGCAACTTGTTTTCTTTCCATTGTTTTGCAATATTGTGGGCAATTCATGTGTTCTCCAAGGCTTGCAAGCTGGTCCACACACTTGGCATGATCTTGTTCTTCCTTGGAGGCCACACAAAACACTTGTCAAGATCTTGTAGCTCCATGATTAGCATAAATACCCATCCATTTCATTCATTAAACTTGCTCAATTCTTTTCTTCTTCCTCATCTGCTCTAATTGGAGGCCGCCGCCACATTGTTGGAGGCTTCCTAATTGAGTTTTTTTCATCCTCAAACACAAGTGAGTGTTCTTACTAGTCTTGTTTATTTATTTTTAGCTATTTCAAGCTAAAAGTCAATCAGTTTTTGACTTTCGGCTTTGACCATGAATTGGTCAAGACAAGGTTCAGTTGAACTTTGCAACGTGATCGTAATCACGATGGTTATAATCCCTAGCGATTATACCTACTGATTACCACGTTTATTAGTCGTAGTGACGAGTCAAAGTTTCAGTCAAAATGCATGTTTATGTGCATTTTACGACGGAACTATTTTCGGGTATCAAAACACTTTGTTTTGATACCGAATCAGTTTTCTAACTTAGTTAAACTTGTTTTGACATGTTCAACTCGTCACTTCTAGTTTAGTGCTTATTTAGGGTCGTAAGTCAAGCGGTCTTGACCACTGCTTAGACTTTCGAACTCGACCCGTTTGGTCGATCATTAGGATCTAACCAAGCACATTTTGTGACCATAGTTATATAGGGAATAACCTACTGAGGTTATACCTTATGGTCACTTTGTTTGTTTAGTTATTTGTTAAGTCGTTTATATGCCCTTTAAAAATGACCAAAATGCCCTTTTTGTGCATAAAATCACTTTAAGCATATGTAATCAAACTTTTGGCATCTTAACTGATATAATAACATTTCTAAACATGTTTGGGCATATAGGACTTATCATATGACATATATGACCATCCGACCATACTTTTACGCAAACGACACGTTAAAGTAGCGTAAACTACCTTAACGAGTCGTAACGGGCCAAGAGCACTTAGGATCACTTTCTAATCAAAATGTTAGGTTCATTAAATCAAGCCATATGAGTTCCAATACTCATTTGATTTATAGAACTTCATTCTATCCTATCCTCCGGTTTAGGACCCGACTTATTAACATAGTTATCGATACTAGGTGCCACTTGATTCCTTGATTCCCCGAGCTTTGTTAGTTTACTTTATTCAAGGATAGTTTGCAATCCCAAGTGAGTACATAGTCCCCTATTTTAATGCTTTCAAATATTTTGGGGTGAAACACTTGTGCCTATTGTTACTTTCATGCTTTCATGACATATACTTGCTATGTTCATCTAGTACACATATCGTACATGATTTCAATTATGTTTGCTATGTATGTTGACTTAGCATGCTAGCACATTGATTTCAATGATACTTTTGCGGCATATGTTGACTTAGCATATGAGTACATTGATTTACATTACATTTTGCGGCATATGTTGACTTAGCATACGAGCACATTGATTTACATGACATTTTTCTTCGTATGTTGACTTAGCATGCCTAGCACATTGATTTCAAGGACCCATTTTGCTTCATATGTTGACTTAGCATATCTAGCACCTTGATTTCATGAACACTCTACTTAGTATGTTGACTTAACATACTTAGTACATGGTTTACAAAGACATTTTACATGACATGCTTACATTCATTATGACATTTGGTATGTTGAACGAGACAAGATACATTCATTAACATTATCCCGCCAACCGGTAGTATGTATGGTTTACCATAGGTTTGATAACCTCATTCCCGCTTCCGAATTTGTTTGGAAGTATCCATTTGGGGAATGACAAAATCTGATGAACATCTGATAAACCTTTGTCTTTATAAGGGTTTATCCGACATATGAGAAGGCTTGAATGTATTCGCCAACAAACCTGATAAAAGTTATAACAATAAAAGCAATGGTTTTCAAAACATAACTTTTGACATAAACTTTTGTTTATTTAAAGACATTGTTTTGTACATAATATTTGGTTACACAAGATATTTGGTTATACATGACATTACTACATGTGGTTTGAGTAAAGACTCTTTACTTGCCATACAAGACATTGGTTACTACATGACATTTTTATACAAGACACGACATATTTGAAACAAGACATGATATTTTATTTCAAGACATGACATATTTTACACAATTCATTTTCATTTGGTTACTTATTTAACCATACATTATTTCTTTTAAATCATTTGATTTTCACATTGATTTTCATATGATTTAGAAAAGAAAACATTTTTACAAAGGTTCATGGCTACTTTTTAGTTAAACAATTGTTTTAACAAATCAAAGCCATGAATCCTCAACAACAAAACCTATGTTACTCACATACATTTTTTTTTTGCTGACGTACCTATTTTCACATGTGTTTCAGGTACTTATGTTTGACTTTGAGCATGTTTCACATAGGGTGGACTTGAGCCTTAGTGACTTTAAAACCTACAAGACAATTGTTGTGTATTAATTGTATTCTCCAAAACAAAATTATTAACGCAATAAAACAAAACTTTATGAGTCATGTGTTATGAAACAATTTGTAACGTGACTCCCCAATGCTTTCCGTCGCGTGTTGTTATATTACGCGATTGGGGTGTTACAGATTGCTCTAATCAGAAAAATAAAAAAAATAAAAAATAAAAAATCAGAAACATAAAAAAAGTTAAAAAAATCAAAATATCTAAAGAAATTATTTTTTATTTTTCTTAATTTTTTTATTTTTTATGGATTTTTAACATTTTTAATTTGTTTTATTTTTGGCTTTTTTAATTTTTAATTTTTTTTTATTTTTTTACAGTTTTTTTAAATTTTTTAGTTTTTTTCTGATTTTTTTTATTTTTCTGCATTTTTTTATTGTTTTTGAGATTTTTACTTTTTTTTAATTTTTAATTTTTTTGGCTTTTATTTAATTTTTTTACTTTTTTCTTATTTTTTATTTTATTAACATTTTTTTTATTTTTTACTTTTTTATTATTTTTTTGTTTTTTATTTTTCTGAATTTTTTTATTTTCCTGATTTTTTTTGTTTTTATAGTTTTTATTTATAATTTTTCATTTTTTTTGTTTTTATTAATTTTCTATGGTTTATTTTTTGTCTGTCATCATCGAAAGTCGAACCAATATTTACCCAAACTCATTTTAACCTTTATTAACCCATCTTTACCCAGACAATCCTAATCTATACTCATCCTGACTTTTTTTTAAAGAACTCATCCTAACCCAAATCTATCCTAACCTATACCCATTCTAACTTATGACCAAAACCTGTCTAACTCATCACTTTTGCCACCCCTACTTAAGAGTTAAGTTCACATTTATAATTTCAAGCTCTTTTAACATTTTAGTAGAATATTTAACAAAACTATTTTAGACATATGTCACATATCAAATATTTCAAATATTATATCTAATCTAAATATTAATAAAAGACTACAAATAATGCCACATGGCATTCTCTCCTTTAACCTTATAAATTTTATTTATATTTATTTTAATATTAATAACCAATATATAATATCACTTATCTTTATCTTTATTTTAATATTAATAAATTCAATCTATACTATATAATAAAAGAAACCAACTTTGGGACACGTGTCACTCATTGAAGAAGGCTATATTTTAATTTACTGCATTTTCATACTTATCTTATATCAATTAATTAAATAATAAATAATCAATTAATATTAAATCTTATCTTACTTTGAATGTCGGATATAATCATTTTATTTAATCTAATAATATATTATCTTCAAATTTAAATTATGAATTAAAGATTTTTTAAATGATAGCACAAACCAATAATCTTAAACTTAAAAAACAATAATACGCTGATATAAAAAATTTAAAGTACAAACAAAATATACAAAATAACTTATTAGACATCAGATCAAACTTTAAAAAACACTAATTAGGAAGAGAAGCTTGTAATATAATTCTGTTTTAGATTTTTCAAATTGGGGTTCTAATCAATTCGGATTAAATTTAACCAAGTTTATGACTTGATTCGAATTAAACCGAACCAAATTTATGCTTTTTTAAACGAATCCAATAGCATATTATTTACTATACAAAATTACATTTATTTACCCCGTGTAATACATGGTGTTTTTAAAGATATATTTTTTTTTATTATTTAGTATATATTCGCCCCACTGGTTTATAAAGATATAACTTTTTTTATTATTTAGTTTATAAAATTACATTTATCCAAACCGTGTAATATACAAGGTTACAAAATTACATTTATTTAACACGTGTAATACACAGTTTTTTAAAAATATAACTTTTTTTATTATGTAGTATATATAATTAGATTTATTCAACCCGTACAATACACGGGTTTTTATTATTTTGTATATAAAATTACATTTATTCAGTACAATACATGGGGTTCTTAGAGATATAATTTCTTTATTATTTAATATATAAAATTACATTTGTTCAACTCGTGTAATAAACGAGATTTTTAAAGAATAATTGTTTTAATTTAGTATATAAAATTACATTTATTCAACCCGTGTAATACACGGGGTTCTAACCTAGTTAATAATATTATAAATAACTAAATCTAATATCTAATAAATTATTAATATCTCTTAAACTAATATGAAAATAATTAATTCATAAATATTAAACGAATAAAAGAATAATAAATAATTTTTCTCTTTTTTCATTTCTAACCCAAAACTTTTACTCTTTTGCAATTTAGGCCCTTTGTTTTTTACTTTTAACCTAAAGTTGTTCATCTTTTGCAATTTAACCCCAACTCTTTTTATTTTTCAATTATGGTCCGTCATACTTTTCATCATTCCCAAGTTTTCGTTTCGTTCTAAATTTTGCGAGTTAACACACCGCAACGTGCGTGTAGTGTTCAACATTTTTCGTGTATTTTTTCCTGTTTGGCCCGTCGCAACACATCAATATTTCTCCGTTTGACACGATTGTCGCAATGCGCGAGTCCTGGATTGACTTAGTTATTTTTTCTATGTTTTACGTTTCGGTTTAACTTCTCTGCAATGAGCGTTCGTGATTCAAATATTTTATGTCTGCTTTTCGCTCGCCTTTATTTTTCAAAATCCAATACAACGAAAACGTGAATTTGGAGTTGTAATAATTTAATTAATACAAATGTGCGTGGTGGTATTAGGCCCATTAATTAGTAGCTAGTCAGTCAAATGAGCCAACAAATTCTTTGTATTATAGTAGCTAGCCAGTCAAAGGAGCCAACAAATTCCTTGTATTATATATATCGTTGTCTGATTCATTTGTAATTATCATAGATATATACCACCAAAAGTTATATTGTTGAAATCAAACTCTAATATGGATTAAATTTTTCTTTTGGTAAAATTATAATGAAAGTGGGAGTTTTTATACAATTCCTTGGATTTTGATAATTAACATTACGATTTGGTTTCAACAATAATATATTCAAGGTAAAGGTTCATGTTCATCAAATCGAAGTAGGTCACAGTTATTCGTAGTCTCTCGATGGTTCCGTCTTTGTAAACTCATAGCGGAATGTTCGTGTAGTATATTTTTCCTTACGGTAACAACATGGAACTTGAAATCGGTCTTGTGGGTAGGGATGTTCAAAAAAATCCGGATCCGAAACCAAATCCGAAATTTCGGATATCCGAAAACTGGATTATCCGAATTTCCGGATTCGGATGTGGATTTCTAAAATTTTCGGATAATCGCATTATCCATTATCCGAAAACTAATAAATTTTTTTAAATATATATATAGTATATTTTTTTTTGAAAAGTAAATATACATAGTAAATGAGCATTATTTTTAGTTTTAAATATACATAGTGTATTCACTGTATTGTCGTTTAAATTGAAAACGGCATCAAAGGCATTGAGGTAAATTCACCCAAACCTCACCCTAATCATCCCCAATCTTCCCACCAAAGCAACACTTCACTTCACTCCAAACCAAAACCTCTTGCTTTTGTCGTCCCTGTTGATCTTTGATCACCTGCGATTCACCGATCATGTAGCAGCTAGCATCGATTGTTGATAATTAGCATGTAACAAGTAAGACTTTGATAATTAGCATGTAACAAGTAAGACTTTGTTAATTTTGAAATGTGTTTGATTTGTAAAATTTAACTTGTACTTGTAGCCAGTATAAGGGTTCAAGCAACGGTACGTTGGCTCATCATCCACATTAGGCTCTTGCTCTGGTTTCTAGGCAATGCAAATGTGGACATAACATGGGTAGGGACGATGATCAAATAGATTAGGTTAAATTATAGTGGGTTTTTATATATATTATTGATGCATAACTAGAAGGTTCCATGGGTTTTTTTATTGATCATTTTTTGGGAGTCATAGTTAGATCCACATACCTAACTCTATTTATAAAGGATACACGGTGAAGATGTAATTATGTTGGCAGTTTCATTTACCTTAGTTGATTATGTGTTTAAAAGTCATAGCAACTGATCTGTAACTGTATCATTAGCAGTATCAATGCACTTGATGATGTACATTAGTAGTATCAATGCAGTTCAATCAGTTGATTAGCTGCAATTGATTAAAGTGCGGTTGATAACAGTTCAATCTAGTTGTTGTAGTTTTGAAGTCATAGTTAGGATTAAATCTAGTTGGTTGCAATTGATAATAGTTCAATGCAGCTGTTGTAGTTTATAAGTCATAGTTAGGATTGAATTTGGTTGTAATTGATTGAATTAAAGTTAATAACAGTTCAATGCAGTTGTTACAGTTGTACAATATTGAATTTGGAGGATTACATTAGCATAGTTATTAACAGTTCAATGCAGTTGTTGTACAAGTTAATCATGTACATTAGTAGTTGTCTTAGGGGGCGTTTGGTCGACGGAATGTTTTGGAATTGGAATTGGAATTTGTGTAGGAATTAGAATTTGAGGGAATTGGATTTGGAATTTAAACATTCCAATTGGAATTGGAAAATTGTTGGAATTGGAATCTCAATTCCATTTTTGTTGTGTTTGGTTGTCAAATGAATTGGAATCCATCATCGCGTCACCCACAACTCCCGGTTCGGATCGAAACGGTACGGGTCAAAACGGTTCGCATCGAATCGGTTCGTGTCGAAATTGAGTCGGGCCAATTTTCCTTTTTTTCCTGAGAGAACGGGCTAGATTGTCAATATGATTGTGAGCATGATTTTCATTTCTTAAATCGTAGTGCTGAACGTTTATTGGGTGTTAGACTTGATTGTCAAAAGTCAAAACAGCTCAATAACCTTTTGAATATTCGATTCTCGTCGCGACTAAATGGTACGGGGCGAAACGGCTTGGGTTGAAACGGTTTGATTCGAAACGGCACGGGTCAAACGGTTCGTGTAGAAACGGTTCGCGTCGAAACGGTACGGGTCGAAACGGTTCGCGTCAAAACGGTTCGATTCGAAACGGTACGTGTCGGAACGGTTCGTGTCGGAATGATTCACGTCGAAATGGTTCGTGTTCGTGTTCGTGTCGAAACGGTTCGTGTCGAAACAGTACGGGTCGAAACGGTTCGGATCGAAACCGGTACGGGTCGAAACGGTCGAAGATTCCAATGAAAATGTTTTAAATCCTTCACATATAGGAAGGATTTTGAATTCCTTCACATAAAGGAATTTAAAGGAATTCATGCTAATTCCAATTCAAATTCCATTGTCAACCAAACACATGAAGATTGGAATTGAGATTCCAATTCCATCAAATTCTGTGAACCAAACATATTAAGAGATGGAATTCAGATTTCAATTCCCTTAAATTCCATTGAATTCCTGCGAACCAAACGCCCCCTTAGGTTTACCATAATTAGGATTATATTATGATTAGTTATCATAGCAGTTGTGTAAGGTTAATCATGATTAGTTAGGATTATATGTAGCAGTGGAACCTTCAATGCAGTTGTGTTAGAAATCATAGGTTAGGATTAAGTTACTTAATAACAGTTAATTAATCATGTACATTAGGTTCAATGCGGTTGTGTTAGTCATGTACATTTGTGTGATAGTTAATAACAGTTAATCATGTACATTTGTTCAGGAGTCATTACTTAGAACAGTAATTAATTAGTTTGATTAGTTGAAATTGTAGTTGATTATTAGCACTTGATCATTAGTGTGCATGAACTCGTTGATTATTTAGTTGATTAGGGTGGTTAGTTAAAAATTTTGAATTTGGAGAGAATATTTGAAGTTTACAAGCAAGGACTCATATTACAAATAAAAAATAGGGGTATTTTGGTCTTTTCACCCTAATTTAAACGGCTAATTAACAGCAGCGACTCAATTGTTGAAATTGAGAAATGTTAAGGACTTGATTGTTCAAATTAGAAAAGAAGAGGCTCAACATGCAATCTGATATCAATCACATGGACTTATATTGTAGTTTACTCATTATCAAAAGGAGGTTGTAATATATAAACTCAATTTCATGCAGGGCCGTCTCCGAAAGAAAAAAAAAATTTGGCCATGTGCGAGATAAAAATTTGGGCCCTATTCACAAAAACCTTTCCAAAAAATTCCTGCACCGATGGAAATTTCATGGTTCAACTTAGTGGTGGTGGATACATAGAAGCCCCAATCAATAATGCATGGAACAACGTCAACACAGCATTCGAAATGGGTGAATGAAGAGATATGAAATTCGAGTTAAAGACTCTAATATACGAAATTTATAAAACTGTAAATTAATAATTATTGTATTAATTATATTTGATCTTAAATGATTTTAATATATCATAAGACTGATTAAATAAAGAGTAAATTACGCTTTTGGCCCCTGTGGTTATATCACTTTTACCCTTTTAGGCCAAAAAGAAATTTTTTAACATCTGAGCCACCAACGTCTTTTTTTAACCCTTTTGGCCCCTAACGTCATTTTTTCTAACCCTTTTGGCCACTAAAAGTAAACGGATGAGGTTAGTGTTAGGGGCCAAAAGGGTAAGATTCCTTTTGGAACTAAAAGGGTAAAAGTGATATAACCACAAGGGCTAAAATCGTAATTTACTCTTAAATAAATCTCGCTATATGCCGAATATATTAAATAAATATTAAATAATAATTTACATGTATAGGGTGGGTTATTGTACTAACGGAGTTTTATATAAGAAGTATAAAAAGTGTTTTAGACCATCAGATCTAGAGTTTAACGGTTGAGATAAAAAAATGACAAATTTGTAAATTTTTGTTTTATTTTTTATTTATTTTATATAACATAAGTCTATAACGCTTGTGAGATCAAAGTGTGACACTGTCTATCTTGATGCCTTGCTTAACTTGTGTCATTTTTTCATTAAATGTATGTTTAAATAGAAATGACACAATCATAAAATATGTATGTAAGGTTGTATAACATAACACTAAATGCCTAAATATGTTAATATATAACATAAGGGTGTGGATCAAATAGTAAGTTTCTTTTGGCTAGAAATGATATGAAGCAATATGATTAGGACATGTGGCAAAATTTAAAATAAAGAGGAATGGTATTTTAGTCAATCTTATCATTTTCTTCTTCGTTCTTCTTCCCAGTAACATCAAAACCCACCATTTTCAAAACCCACCATCTTCAACCATTTCTTCATTTTCTATCTCAATAATTACTACATTATAGTGCGATTTTCGTCACCAATCAATGATTCAAACACCCGATCAACGTGTTCTTCAGCTTTTTTTTTTAAGAAAACCCAGTTTAATTTCATTCAAAATCTCGTTTTTCCCGTGATTTTGAAGATAATCACTCGAACCGTTCGATTCGCTCGCTGATTAGTGTTTCTACCATTCAAGTTTCGTCAATCGTTGAAGAAATCGGCTTCGGTCCATGTAAGAAATTCTTTAATTTCATTTTTACGATCTTGGCGGGGGTCCGGAGGCAGCGCCCTTGGTAGCAGGGTCCAAGGGGCAGAGCCCTGGCTAGGATCGAGCTGTAATTCGTAGACAATTCAGACAACTGCTTTAATAAAAATGCATCAGAAAATTTAATTTTCCAGAAATTGGCTAATTTCGAAGACAGTAATTCGTAGACAATTCAGACACTTTTTGATTTGCTACTCTCTGGTTCAGATAATTCATAAACAGTTCACAGACAGTTTTATGTGTCCATTGCGTTTTAGAAATAAGAGAGTTTTATGTGTTTTCTGACAATTGCGTTTTAGAAAAAACACATTTTTAAGTGTTTTTAGTCATTCGCGTTTTAGGTAAACACATTTTTGAAGTGTTTTTAATCATTGCGTTTTAGGTAAAACACATTTTTAGGTGTTTTCAGTCCATTGCGTTTTAGAGAGAACACTTTCTTTTATTTTTTTAGGCCATTGCGTTTTAGAAATGAGACATTTTTAAGTGTTTTCTGGCCATTGCGTTTTATAAATAAGACATTTTTTTGTGTTTCCAGTGCATTGCGTTTTAGGTAAAACACATTTTTATGTGCTTTCAATCCATTGCGTTTTAGAAAACAGACATTTTAAGTGTTTTCTGGCCATTGCGTTTTAGAAATAAGACATTTGTTTGTGTTTTTTGTGCATTGCGTTTTAGATAAAAACACATTTTAATGTGTTTTCAGTCCATTGCGTTTTAGAAAGTATACTTTCTTTTGTGTTTTTAGGCTATTGCGTTTTAGAAATAAGACATTTTTTTTTGTGTTTTCTGGCTATTGCGTTTTACAAATAAGACATTTCTTTGTGATTTTAGTGCATTGCGTTTTACAAAAATGTAATTTTTTAAGTTTTTTTTCATTGCGTTTTACGCAACTGAGTTTTTTCTATTGCGTTTTACGCAACTGAGTTTTCAAAAAAAAATTTCGAAAATATAGCAATAGTATACTCGTTTTAAAGATAAAAAAATGCTCTTTTTTTGGTGCAATTTTTATAAAAAAATAATGTCGTATGAAAGAGTTATTAACGTTTAAAAAATGGGGGGAATTGGAGGAGGGAGAAACTATTGCATTGACTAGAATGCCCCTAAACAAACCCACGCGCCTCTTTTTTTCCCTTCATTTTCACTCATTTAATCTTAGCCCTTGATTAAATAAATAGATAATCAAGATTACTTCTTAGGCTTCAGTGGCGGACCTAGAAATTATTTGTTAGGGGTGCGGATGAGGTGTTCAACCGTATTTTCAAGGGGTGCGATCAGATTTTTTGCCTAAAATATACACTAATTTTTTTTCAAGGGGTGCGGCCGCCCACCTTGGCCAAAGGGTAGGTCCGCCTCTGCTAGGCTTCCTACCCAAATAAACTTTCTATTATATCCTAACCCTTATAAATCCTACTAATTAATGAAATTAACATATACAAAGTAGGATGGTGGATCTAAACATACAAAGCGTGGAACATGCTGAAAGAGATGGTTTTCTGACCAACATTAGAAGACAAAACAACTAGAATAGTAGAGAGGCGTTGAATGTAATAGTTGACCTTGAGATAAAAACGGCTATTCAGATCCAAAAATAGTCGATATCTATTCATATATAATAGAGTTAAATGCCATTTTAGTCCCTATGGTTTTAGTCATTTTGTCAGTTTAATCTAAAGGTTTCATTTTTAACCTGTGGATCCAAAAATGTTTCACCGTTGCCATTTTAGTCCACTGGATTAACTTCATCCATTTATTCTGTTAACAAGAAGGGCAATTCGGTCATTTTATATGTAATTCTGTTAACTAGAAAGGCAATTCGACCATACAAAATGATCGAATCGCCCTTCTCGTTAACAGAAATAATGGATGAAGTTAACCCAGTGGACTAAAATGGAAACAGTGAAACCTTTTTGGACCCACATGTTAAAAATGAAACCTTTAGACTAAACTGACAAAATGACCCAAACCACAGGGACTAAAATGGCATTTAACTCTATATAATAAATTAAAAATTAATTACTAATATTTATTTATTTAACATATGACATGATTAAACACACAAAAAAGAGTTAAATGCCATTTTAGTCCCTGTGGTTTGGACCATTTTGCCAGTTTACTCTAAAGGTTTCATTTTTAACCTATGGGTCCAAAAAGGTTTCACCGTTGCCATTTTAGTCCACTGGGTTAACTCCACCCATTTTTTTGTTAACGAGAAGACCAATTCGGCCATTTCATATGGCTGAATTGCCCTTTTAGTTAACAGAATTACATACAAAATTACCGAATTGGCCTTCTCGTTAACAGAAAAAATGGATAAAGTTAACCCAGTGGACTAAAACGGCAACTGTGAAACCTTTTTGGACCCACATGTTAAAAATGAAACCTTTGAACTAAACTGGTAAAATGGCCCAAACCACAGGGACTAAAATGGCATTTAACTCCAAAAAAAATATACAATTTGACTTTATTACACTTGGCCCACACTCTATAGGCTATATACGGACTGTTACATAATGTATTATTTAAGGGTGTACTTATCTACACACCATTTTGCCTATTTACACACCAAAAAAGGTGTTTTTTGTCCTTATATGCGCACCCCGCAGTGTCGAACTGTGACCAAAACGTGGCGTTTTGGTCCGGTTAACCAGACAAAGACTGACGGGTGTCTGATGGGTCTGTTGACCGGACCAAAACGCCGAACTTTGGCCGCGTTTTGGTCCTATCAACCAGACAAAAGACTGACACCCGGTCTGGTTGACAGGACCAAAACGCGGCCAAAGCTCGGCGTTTTGGTCCGGTCAACAGACCCGTCAGACATCCGTCAGTCTTTGTCTGGTTAACCGGACCAAAACGCCACGTTTTGGCCACAGTTCAACACTGCAAGGTGTGCATATAAGGACAAAAAACACCTTTTAAGGGTGACTATCTACACACTTGGTGTGTAGATAGTTTGGCCCTTATTTAGTCACTATATAAGTAATATGCAATGCTTGTATATTGTTCATCTAGTTTTCAGTAGGTGAAGGGTATGGTTTTAAATTTTGTGCAAGTAGTTATAACATATGTGTATAAAGGGTCATACCCCAGACTTGACAAAATAATTCATAATAAATATTAGACTGCTTGCGTACAGATGGCAGGGTGTAGCCAATCAGCTTGTGCCAGACCCCATCTAGATAATTTCACGATGTCCCATCGTGCAGGGAACAAGAAGTACATCAGGACAGTGACGTGGAACCATTTAGGTTGCATCGTTCACTACTCCATGTTCTTCACTCACAACTGATGACAGATTCGACAACAAGGACAACCGCCAAGCCACGTAGCTCCACTCAAAGAGAGCCTCTGTATTCTGCAAATACTAACGGTCGTGTGAAAGGAGACAAAGAGGATATTCTTTGTTTTAGACGTCCGACCCAAGGCTCATCAGCACATCTCCTTCTCCACACTCTTCAGCAATAAATACGAGCCTTCAACCATAGGTTTAAGGATCGGCTCTCTCACTTTCTTGCTCTTAACACACACTCGTTTTATCTTCTTAGACGATACTTGTTCTCACGCCGGATGGTGGTTACAAGGAGAACCCCCAACCTCTCACAGTGCTTTATTTTGCAGATAACAATCAGATTATCATCGAGGGAAGATTAAGGATTTACCTCTATTTGACAAGACCATTCCCACAAGTCTAAATCAACGGATTTAGACTTTGTCTTTCTTCATTGGCACCCACCGATTTTTTTCTTACTACCCATCATCCTTTTCTTTCCAATCTGTTCATCCTCATGGCTGATCAGGGAACTTCGTTCCTACACTTCGGTTAGAGCTCTCAGCATACTTCGGGTCCGGATGACGCGCACGTCCAAACCTCACATGCTGACGGGTACACCAAAGGAAACGTCACTGAAGGTGGGGTTACACATGTGCACGGTAGTGCTGTGCGAGCCGCCCAGTAACACAACATGTTAGCTCCTCTTCCCAAATCGCTTCACTACTACAGTAAGGAGAGACTCCCGCCTCCTAGTTCATGAAATCTCAAGCTACGCTGAATGCAGTATATGCACAACTGTGCGCGCAAGCACCGACTACCACATAACAGATCCCACAGGTATAACCAAGCCCGAGATTCCTGGATTACACCTCCCCACCACGTGAGTGTGCGCGTATAGGGGGTGACTAGCACCAACATGATGAATCTTACTATGATGTTAGTACTACACGCGATACAAGGGCCAACACCGGGAGGCGTGATGAGGGGCAGCACGAGCATACGCACAGAAGAACTCTCATCCAAGATTGCCTTAGTCCCCGCTGTATCACCCACGATGAATGGGATACGTATATGGGGGAGTCTAGCCTAAAGTACAAATAAGGAGACATGTCAAACTATGAAGTAGGTGTTCCTTAAGCACTATCTCACACTTGTGGATTGCCGTTAAAAAACTATGAATGAGGTCATCTGTTTAGTTATCGGTTTCACAAACTTACTTATTCAAATTATCTGTAGAGTTGTGCAAGTTTTGTGTGTAATCGCTAAATGTTGTGCGTAATTATAGCGTGAAACTATATTCATATATATACCTATTATCCTAAAAGGCATCTCATATTTTGATGGCTTCATACAGTTCTTAAAAACGTGTCTTATAAAATAACCCACACCCACTTATGTATATTGACACTAATGGATTTAGCCTTAGGGGTTAGGGTCTCTTAAAAAAATCCTGATGTCTGTTGGCAGGCCAAAAAAAGGATAGCCCTAAACCCCTTATTGCATTTAGTGGAGTTACTTTATTGTTTGTTTTATTTTATGATATGTTACCAATCAAGAATTCCATACCATAAACACTTTTATGACAAAAATCATAATGATCATACCTCATTCAACATGTGGTCGTAGAAGTGTTATCCTTTCTTATCCTTAGTCGGTGTAAAACTTGACATCATACCAACATGTCACACCCCAAAAATATCAGAGCTGGCGTGACTGGACCGGTATCTTTATTGCACAGCGGAAGTAAATAAGCTAAGACTTCTAGAAAATTGAACGCCCACTAAGTACTCGACTCCACATGGTTCTCCTATTCCAACCGTGCCATAATTTTTTGATATGCAACCTGAGAAAGAAACATGCGAAAAAGTCAACATAAAGTTGAGCGAGTTCATAGTTTTTTTTGGAAAAGATTTAAAACAAATCTTTTTGATAACCGGTTTGTGAAGTATTATTGAGAAAACGAATTTAAAAATCATTTTCTTGTCAAGTTATATGGAAACTTTGTATTTGTAACGCATTATGTTCGTAAAACCATATATTTGTAAACTCCTGTATTTGTAAAGTTTGTATAACCGCCAATGCCCACCCTGACTTTGACTTCATGCCCGCATAATCCTATGCTTTGAATTTGTATAAAACATGGTATGTAATTTGTAAAACCCCGGTATGAAAGCAACAAGGAAAAACATATTACCAATGGTTTGCAAGGCCAATGGTATGTGTGAAATGATGCAGGAAAACTCAAACCTAGCAAATTTGTCTCTGGGATGAAGACATAGTCACCACATGGGCCACCCTGGTCCGCATGGGTGTGGGCTCGCTACACCCAAATAGATCTATCACTCATGTCCCTCGGTCCTACAATGAGGATTAATGGCCTTAAGTGTTGTACCCACCACTCACATGATCTAAGTGTACCCTTCCTTAGCTAACCATACCAATTGTAATTGTATGTAATCATTTTGTAACATGTACCCACTGGGAGTCCCGTTTCTCAAATGCAGACCAACCCAGTCCCATTATTACAACTAGACGATCCCATCCCTAGTCATGAAAATCATTCACATTTCGATAATACGCTTTTGTTTTGTAAAAACCGGTATATTTAGTATGATCCATGTGACAACTGTGTTCTGTAATCGATGTACGATGTAAAACAATGATGAATATTAATAAAACAATGTGCTTTGGTGTTACTATATGTGTTGTGGTGTTATTATGTGTGTATTTGTGTTTGGTGATTTTTCAATTCGATTCGATTCCGATTACAAGCTTTAAATCGCGTTCTTGAAGGTTATACGCAAACGGGTGCGTAAACGCAGTCAGTATAACGCGAAAAACACTCCAGAATAGTGACATAGGCTTAACATACCTTAAATAACCTCCACATAACTTAGAAATAAGTTTTGAATGGTTTGGTGTGTTGAAATCAACTTTGTTCGATCGCAGGGACTATTTGTGTCAAACTGTGAAACTATGCCGATTTGTATAGTAACGAACATTCCGTAACTTGACCATAAGTTAAACATACCCTAAGTAACCTTTACATAGCTTAGAAATAGGCTTTGAGGGGTTCGGTGTGCTAAAATAAACTTTATGCTCATTCAGGGACTAAAAGCGTCAAAAAGTGCATAAGTTTGCATTTTCGCGCATATCTTACGTTCTGAATATATCCGAACCTCCAAAAATTTATGTAAGCATTAAAATATTTTATTTTAGTGTTTGGCATAAGAAAATTCCATTCGTCGCTTAATTTGGATCGTTTTTGCGTTCGTTACGACTTCCGTCGTAATTAACCGAACAACGCAACCGTACGGCCAAACGAACCGACATCCAAGATAATTTTGAGCATGTTTCATGTTCCCTATGCTTTAACATCCTTGTGAAGCTTAAAAATGGGCTTGACGGGTGTTAGAAGTGCCAAAACACGACCATATGCGCACAAGGACCAAAACTGCCAAAACTGAAACTTGCTGGTCTGCAGGGTCCTTACGGACCGTAAGGGGAGGACCATACGGTCCGTAAGCATGTCCCAGTTCATCAGAAACATCTTTCCAGCCTGTTTCCAGCTGTGTTGCACCCAAAACCCAATTCCACATGTTATTTCCTGATAATGGGGGGCCATTTTGATGCACATGGGGTTGTAAACAAGTGTAGGGATGAGATTGAAGCACGATTTTCCATAAACGATCTTAACGGTTCAAGGAAATCTATAAATACCCCCATGATCACAACTCCAAAACCCACAATTTGAAATCTGATTGATGCTCTCTAAGTGGAAGTATATGCTTCCTACCTGAGAGAAAATCGGAATCAAATCTTGCGGGGACCTTCTGTAAGTATTCTTTCGTTCTTTTCATTCGTTTTAGCGTTAAAGTCAAACTGCGTTTGACTTTCTGCATTGACCAGTTTATGGTCAATGTGAAGTTCGTTTGAACTTCATAACGTGAGTGTAATCACGATGGTTATAGTCCCTAGTGACTATACCTACTGATTACCACGTTATCTAGGCTCAGTGACGAGTCGTAGTTTCGGCCAAAATACGTATTCTTACGTATTTTGTAACCAAACTACTCTTAGGTATCAAAACCGTTTGTTTTGATACCAAACTTGCTTTCTAACTTAGTTAAGCATGTTTTAACATGCTTAGCTCGTCACTTTTTAGATTAGTGCTTGTGTAGAGTCGTAAGTCAAGCGGACTAAACACCCGCTTAGACTTTCGAACACGACCCGTTTGGTCGATCATAGGAACCGACCAAACATGTTTAGTGACCATAGAAGCATAGGGAATAACCTTCTGAGGTTATACCTTATGGTCACCTAGTTTAGGTAGTTGTATGATAAGTAGTTTGTATGCCTTAGGTAAATTACCAAAATACCCTTTTCATGTATAATTAGTAATTAAGCTTATGTAACCTAAACTTTTGTCACATAACTGATTATACAACATGACTAAACATGTATTGGCATATAATACTTGTCATAGGACTAGTTAGACGTCTCGAAGGCGCTTTGCGCGAACGACGCGTTAAAGTAGCATAATCTACCTTAATGGGTCGCGATGGGTCGAAAGCACTTAGGTTAGGTTTCATTTAGGATGTAGGCCTTGTTAAACCGTATCACATGAGTTCCAACACTCATTTGGTTTACAAGACCTCATTCCGTCCGATCTTCCGATTTAGGCGTCTATTGTTTGACTAGTGATTCAATTACTAGGTGCTGCTTGATTTCTCTGGTTTACTCGAGTTTGTTGAAGTACTATTGATTGAGGATACCTTGCACTACATGTGAGTACATAGTTCCCCTATTTTACTATTTTCAATTGTTTTGGGGTGATTCATATGTACAAAATGTTTTCAAGGTTTAAACGATGATTTCAAAAACGAATAGAATGATTTATACTAAACTAATAACGATTTCGATAATGTGAACGAACTTGTTGGTTGTAGTTACATAACGAATGACATTCATTAATTTTGTCCGAACCGACCAGTATTAGGTTATGGTACCATAGGATCCGACAAATCCCGTTATTGCACTATACCCATGGTTATGTGTGGGTGTTGTGGGTAACGACTGAATCTGTAATTATTAACTTACCCTTTGGGGGTTTGTTAATACGAGAAGCGAGGAACGAGGTAGTCGAGTCATGAAGGTTTGAATGTTATTAACGAGACGACCATATATAAGTTTTCACAATTAAAACGAGGATGATTTAAACGATTTAAATGAGTAAACGATTTGGAAACGAATTGGAAACGATTTGGAAACGAATTGGAAACGATTTGGAAACGATTTGGAAACGATGTTTAACGATTTGGGTAAACGATTGGTTTTTGGCTAGTGTTTAGATAACGGGACGGGTGTAATGTGGTGAAAACATGGTAGACACGCCGCTGGTACTTCTTATATATAAATGTTTTCAACATATTATATACCGTGGCGTTATTTAGTTCACTTGGGTAAACGATATTGAAACGATGGCACTCAACGATGTTTTCGAAGTAATATACGAGTTTTATTAATGAGTTTATACGAGATGTTTACAAGATGGTTTTCTAAAACAAGAAGCTTTTGGGTTAAGAATCATGGCTACGAGATTTTATAAATTATAACCATCTTGATTTGAGTTGGTTAATCATGTTGCAATATTATACACTTTTCTAAACAAGGTTTTCGAGGTATTGCAATATATTTAAACAAGCCATGATTCCGATACGCTTATAAAACCTATGTACTCGCCAGCATTTCTTTGATGACTTTGTTTTTACATATGTTTCAGGTGTTGTTGCTTGATTGACGTTCTAGGATGCATGTGTCACATAGGATCTGGACGAGGCCTTAGTGACATAAAACAATGATAGTCGATATAAAACTTGTTTGTTATGTGTTAAGACAATGTTAATGTTTAATATTATCAATAAAACGAAACACTTTTTGTATCCATGGTTATGAAACGATAATTCTGTTACAACACTCCCCGACGTTTCCGCCACGCTTTGTTGTTTTACGTGGTCGGGGTGTGACAATCCATTCGTAAACCATTTGAGTTCCTCGAAATCCATTCGTAATATGATTTAGAAATATGAGTTTTCGTTCGTTCAAAAACTTTGTATGTTCTTGCAATACGTGCTTTGTCTAAAATATGCAGTCTTTGTTAGTCGAAAACTTTTTATGTTTCTACAAAACGTGATGCTCGATTTTCATCTCATTTTTGGAAGGCCATGCAATCTGCTTTGGGAACCCAACTGAATCTAAGCACTGCTTATCATCCCCAAACAGATGGCCAATCTGAGAGAATGATTCAAACTTTGGAGGATATGCTTAGAGCATGCGTGATAGACTTTGGTGGTAATTGGGATTCTCATCTACCACTGATCGAGTTCTCTTACAACAATAGTTATCATGCTAGTATTAATATGGCACCATTCGAAGCTCTCTACGGTCAAAAATGCCGTTCACCTGGCTGTTGGAATGAGACTGGTGAAGCTCAGCTTACTGGACCTGAGCTCATTCTGGAAACAACATACAAAATCAAGAAAATCCGCGATAATCTGGTGACAGCTCAAAACCGTCAAAAGAGATATGCGGATTTGCGACGCAAGCCCTTAGAATTTCAAATCGGAGACCGTGTCCTACTCAAGGTGTCACCTTGGAAGGGAGTGGTGAGATTTGGAAAGAAAGGAAAACTTGCACCTCGATATGTGGGACCATTTAAGATTGTGGAAAGAATTGGAAAGGTTGCCTATCGACTAGAGCTACCTCCAGAGCTTGGAAATATTCATCCAACTTTTCACGTGTCCAATCTGCGAAAGTGTTTAGCTGACGCTGATCTACACATTCCTCTCGACGAGATTCGAATCGACGAAACAATGCACTTGGTCGAGAAACCCGTGGAGATCGTGGACCGTGCTTTCAAACAGTTGAAGAACTAACGGATTCATTTGGTTAAAGTTCGTTAGGAATCCAAACGTGGCCCAGAGTTTACTTGGGAAAGTGAGGACCAGTTGAAGGCGAAATATCCGCATTTGTTTTCACAAGCTTCCTCTAGTTAAAATTTCAGGACGAAATTTCCTGAAGTAGGGGAGACTGTGACAACTGTGTTCTGTAATCGATGTACGATGTAAAACAATGATGACTATTAATAAAACAATGTGCTTTGGTGTTACTATATGTGTTGTGGTGTTATTATGTGTGTATTTGTGTTTGGTGATTTTTCAATTCGATTCGATTCCGATTACAAGCTTTAAATCGCGTTCTGGAAGGTTATACGCAAACTGGTGCGTAAACGCAGTCAGTATAACGCGACAAACACTCCAGAATAGTGACATAGGCTTAACATACCTTAAATAACCTCAACATAACTTAGAAATAAGTTTTGAATGGTTTGGTGTGTTGAAATCAACTTTGTTCGATCGCAGGGACAATTTGTGTCAAACTGCGAAACTATGCCGATTTGTATAGTAACGAACATTCCGGAACTTGACCATAAGTTAAACATACCCTAAGTAACCTTTACATAGCTTAGAAATAGGCTTTGAGGGGTTCAGTGTGCTAAAATAAACTTTATGCTCATTCAGGGACTAAAAGCGTCAAAAAGTGCATAAGTTTGGATTTTCGCGCATATCTTACGTTCTGAATACATCCGGACCTCCAAAAATTTATGTAAGCATTAAAATATTTTATTTTAGTGTTTGGCATAAGAAAATTCCATTCGTCGCTTAATTTGGATCGTTTTTGCGTTCGTTACGACTTCCGTCGTAATTAACCGAACAACGCAACCGTACGGCCAAACGAACCGACATCCAAGATAATTTTGAGCATGTTTCATGTTCCCTATGCTTTAACATCCTTGTGAAGCTTAAAAATGGGCTTGAAGGGTGTTAGAAGTGCCAAAACACGACCATACGCGCACAGGGACCAAAACTGCCAAAACTGAAAATTGCTGGTCTGCAGGGTCCTTACGGACCGTAAGGGGAGGACCATATGGTCCGTAAGCATGTCCCAGTTCATCAGAAACTTCTTTCCAGCCTGTTTCCAGCTGTGTTGCACCCAAAACCCAATTCCACATGTTATTTCCTGATAATGGGGGGCCATTTTGATGCACATGGGGTTGTAAACAAGTGTAGGGATGAGATTGAAGCACGATTTTCGATAAACGATCTTAACTGTTCAAGGAAATCTATAAATACCCCCATGATCACAACTCCAAAACCCACAATTTGAAATCTGATTTATGCTCTCTAAGTGGAAGTATATGCTTCCTACCTGAGAGAAAATCGGAATCAAATCTTGCGGGGACCTTCTGTAAGTATTCTTTCGTTCTTTTCATTCGTTTTAGCGTTAAAGTCAAACTGCATTTGACTTTCTGCATTGACCAGTTTATGGTCAATGTGAAGTTCGTTTGAACTTCATAACGTGAGCGTAATCACGATGGTTATAGTCCCTAGTGACTATACCTACTGATTACCACGTTATCTAGGCTCAGTGACGAGTCGTAGTTTCGGCCAAAATACGTATTCTTACGTATTTTGTAACCAAACTACTCTTAGGTATCAAAACCGTTTGTTTTGATACCAAACTTGCTTTCTAACTTAGTTAAGCATGTTTTAACATGCTTAGCTCGTCACTTTTTAGATTAGTGCTTGTGTAGAGTCGTAAGTCAAGCGGACTAAACACCCGCTTAGACTTTCGAACACGACCCATTTGGTCGATCATAGGATCCGACCAAACATGTTTAGTGACCATAGAAGCATAGGGAATAACCTTCTGAGGTTATTCCTTATGGTCACCTAGTTTAGGTAGTTGTATGATAAGTAGTTTATATGCCTTAGGTAAATTACCAAAATACCCTTTTCATGTATAATTAGTAATTAAGCTTATGTAACCTAAACTTTTGTCACATAACCGATTATACAACATGATTAAACATGTATTGGCATATAATACTTGTCATAGGACTAGTTAGACGCCTCGAACGCGCTTTGCGCGAACGACGCGTTAAAGTAGCATAAGCTACCTTAATGGGTCGCGATGGGTCGAAAGCACTTAGGTTAGGTTTCATTTAGGATGTAGGCCTTGTTAAACCATATCACATGAGTTCCAACACTAATTTGGTTTACAAGACCTCATTCCGTCCGATCTTCCGATTTAGGCGTCTATTGTTTGACTAGTGATTCAATTACTAGGTGTTGCTTGATTTCTCTGGTTTACTCGAGTTTGTTGAAGTACTATTGATTGAGGATACCTTGCACTACATGTGAGTACATAGTTCCCCTATTTTACTATTTTTAATTGTTTTGGGGTGATTCATATGTACAAAATGTTTTCAAGGTTTAAACGATGATTTCAAAAACGAATAGAACGATTTATACTAAACTAATAACGATTTCGATAATGTGAACGAACTTGTTGGTTGTAGTTACATAACGAATGACGTTCATTAATTTTGGCCGAACCGACCAGTATTAGGTTATGGTACCATAGGATCCGACAAATCCCGTTATTGCACTATACCCATGGTTATGTGTGGGTGTTGTGGGTAACGACTGAATCTGTAATTGTTAACTTACCCTTTGGGGGTTTGTTAATACGAGAAGCGAGGAACGAGGTAGTCGAGTCATGAAGGTTTGAATGTTATTAACGAGACGACCATATATAAGTTTTCACAATTAAAACGAGGATGATTTAAATGATTTAAACGAGTAAACGATTTGGAAACGAGTTGGAAACGATTTGGAAACGAATTGGAAACGATTTGGAAACGATTTGGAAACGATGTTAAACGATTTGGGTAAACGATTGGTTTTTGGCTAGTGTTTAGATAACGGGACGGGTGTAATGTGGTGAAAACATGGTAGACACGCCGCTGGTACTTCTAATATATAAGTGTTTTCAATATATTACATACCGTGGCGTTATTTAGTTCACTTGGGTAAACGATATTGAAACGATGTCACTCAATGATGTTTTCGAAGTAATATACGAGTTTTATTAACGAGTTTATACGAGATGTTTTACAAGATGGTTTTCTAAAACAAGAAGCTTTTGGGTTAAGAATCATGGCTACGAGATTTTATAAATTATAACCATCTTGATTTGAGTTGGTTAATCATGTTGCAATATTATACACTTTTCTAAACAAGGTTTTCGAGGTATTGCAATATATGTAAACAAGCCATGATTCCGATACTCTTATAAAACCTATGTACTCGCCAGCATTTCTTTGCTGACTTTGTTTTTACATATGTTCAGGTGTTGTTGCTTGATTGACGTTCTAGGATGCATGTGTCACATAGGATCTGGACGAGGCCTTAGTGACATAAAACAATGATAGTCGATATAAAACTTGTTTGTTATGTGTTAAGACAATGTTAATGTTTAATATTATCAATAAAACGAAACACTTTTTGTATCCATGGTTATGAAACGATAATTCTTTTACAACACTCCCCGACGTTTCCACCATGCTTTGTTGTTTTACGTGGTCGGGGTGTGACAATCCATTCGTAAACCATTTGAGTTCCTCGAAATCCATTCGTAATATGATTTAGAAATATGAGTTTTCGTTCGTTCAAAAACTTTGTATGTTCTTGCAATACGTGCTTTGTCTAAAATATGCAGTCTTTGTTAGTCGAAAACTTTGTATGTTTCTACAAAACGTGCATGTCTTTCCACCCCGAAAACATTTATAAAAATGTTAAACCATAAAAAAAGGTGGGGTTATGAACTCTCCTGGATTTCCATGTGCAAGGCTAGCTATATACGACTTCGTGATGTCGTTTTCAAGGCATGACTCGCTAGCGTGCATTCTACAATATTCCTAACACGAAATAACTTATAAGTTTCTAATTAAACGCAGTAACTAAACTACGTGTCATCGAGCTCTACCGAATCGTTAATCGAACGATTCAACGGTAAGTTGTGAAGTAATTGGAAACGATTAGGTCATATTTGATAAGTATCGTTTATCGACCCGAGAAGTCGTTGGGTATGTAACAAATATTTGTAAGAAAATAACATATAACAAACTCGTACGTTGAAATGTATGTTATATAATGTGACGTTTTGGCGTTTTGTAATAAATATAAAAGTTATATTTATTTTATAAAGATTTATCGAGTCAATGCATGTTTCAAATAAATATAAAACTATATTTATTTCTATAAAAGAATTGGTGTTGTCTGATATTCGAAATAAATATATAAACTATATTTATTTTTATAAAAAGAAGTCATGTTGTTTATTATTCGAAAATAAATATATAAACTATATTTATTTTTATAAATGAGTTGTCGGAATTTCAAATTTTAGAATATAATAACTATATTTATTTGTTGTAAATAATTTTGAAAATGAATTCTTTCGAAAGTTGTAAAGTGTCGTCGTAAGAAATTCTATATTTGTATTTGCTTTTATAAAATATTATTTGAATCCGATAGTTTTATTTTATGATAAAACGCGTCGTATATTACGGATTTTCTCGAAAAACGGGCAGAGTTTCCTCTGTTTTTGGACGGCCCCGACAACTAAAGTGTCGTTATTTTATCAAAATTCAATCAATTGCAACAATGTATAGGTATGTAATCAATTTATATAAACACGACAATAAGTAATTCCAAGTAAATCTTTAACTAAAAATATACTAAATTGTTCGGTTCAAGAGCTCGTATTTCACGTGATCCATAAATAACGAAATTATTAAACGCGTTGATAATTTTACCAAGTCTTCGTGTCGAACCGTCGGAAATGGTTGACTGAGTTGACCGAACCCATTCTACTCGAAGTTTATCCGAGTCGTTTGACCGAACCGGAGCTGAACCGAACTTTGACTGTTGACTGAGCCGTTGACCCGAACAATGAGCGGACCCGAACCCGCTAACTTGTTGACTTGGTTTGACCAGTCAACCCAACGTGTTGACTGGGTTTAACAGAACCAAAACTGACCCGAAATCATCCAAACCCAAAAGTGGTACTTGAAATAATAACCACCTCCGTCCCTGCCGCGTCGTTGGCCCGTCGCCGCCGTCGACCTGTCATCACCGTTCCGACCATCACATTCACAAAATCTTTGGAAGGAAAAACAAAAAAAAAATGAAAGAAATTATCGAAGAGGGGTTTTACCGGTGAAGTTAACCAGACCGATACACAGTCCGCCGCCATGAGCAGCGTCTCCGGTCACGCTCTTTCTCGACTTTCTGGTTGCCGCCACTGATGTTGCAGAACCACCCCCGCCACCGCCTCTTCTGCCGCCTCCATGAGCGGCGGCGCTGTTCCACCGCCATGACTCTCTCTCTCTCTCTCCGTGCTCTCTGTTTGTTTCGTCTTCACACCAGCCACCGCTCATCGCCACCACCCAACGATGGTGGTGGTGGTCCGATTAGATAGATCGAATCAAGGGGGTGTTCGGTGTGTGTGGGTGTTGAACGAAGAAGTATAGAGGGTGTCGGAGGTGTGAGGTCGGAGAACAAGCGCCACCGGAGCGCCGTCGCGGCTCCGTCGTGGCCGGTCACCGGTGAGAGAGAGAGAGAACGAACTGGGTGTGTGTGTGTTTAAGGGAAGGGATAGTTCCTTTATGTGTGAGTTGTCTGTGTATTAATAGAGTGAGGGAAAAATGGAAGGTTTTCATTGTCTTTTATTTTTATGTATTTAAATTACATTCAGGTCATATGTTTTATCCTTAGAGTTAAGATCTTTTGTAGAGATTAGTATAGATTTGCATAGATTTTGTAAGATCTTGTAGAGATCTTATAAAGATTTTGATAAGATTTTGATGAGATCTTATAAGATCTTGGTAAGATTTTTAAGGAAGATATCTAATATATTATGTGCAGGTTTAGGCTTGTGGGTTTTGGGCTTGGGCCTAGGGCCCACAAGCCCATCTCATGTGTAAGTGGCCTGTAATTCCTACGAGACCCGTTATCAAAACCCAAAATTATCGGAACGTCATAATATAAAATTTTAGTTTTGAAAATATGTAGAATAATACCGGTAGTCATTGTCGTCGCGTTCGTTTGTTGCCTACGATAGTAACCGCGAAAAAAAATCGCGGCGTTGCTGTTTTTAACCGTTTTTCGATCCGTTTTCAACTACGGATAATAAAAATTAAAAACGAAGCTAAATGGATCAAAATATATTAATATTGAGACAAAATTCGAGTCCGGTGCTTCCGTTTCGTCGTTGTTTGTCGGTGCGTTACTGTTTCTGCGTTCTTCGTTCATGTTTGCGTTTGTGTCGCACGGAAGCCCAAATAAATTCACAAAATTAATATTCATAAATATAAAATATTCGTAGAAAATATTTATTTGTCGGCGTTGTCAGTATTCTGTTCGGTTTCAATTCGTTGTCGCTTAATATTCAGCAGATTTTTCCGTAAACCACCGTTCACGCCCTGTAAAGCTGGTTAGCCGTTTCTAGGCACTCCAAAGGCCTAATTAAGTCAATCTTCGTCTTAATCACTATTTATTATCGCGTTAATCGCCTGTTAATCACGTAATTAAGGGCCGTAAATCACCGGTTGTCACATTCTCCTCCTGTTAATGAAATTTCGTCCTCGAAATTTAGACTACGTTAACTCCTTAGAGTTACGTTGTGTGTAGGTAAAT
Source organism: Helianthus tuberosus (assembly GCA_030545235.1). Lineage (NCBI taxonomy): Eukaryota > Viridiplantae > Streptophyta > Magnoliopsida > Asterales > Asteraceae > Helianthus > Helianthus tuberosus. The sequence continues at coordinate 149,217,417 of CM060358.1, forward strand.
ATGAATAGTATCAAAGTGGATGACCACAAAATCGAATAAAGACTTATTCGAATCATGTGAATTCAAGGATATTCCTCAACAATAAGAACCCAACGGTCTAAAAGAAATGTGTCTCAGTAATTGATGTCAAAGGAAACGAGACGTACTGATACAGTCACCAGTGCGACTAAGTTAACAAGGATCCAACAATGAACAGGAACTTCGACCAATCGAATTCCATATGAACGTTTACAACATGTAAATGAATTCTAGAAGCAATAACATCCACTGGATGAACTTAGAATCAACAATCTCAAATATAATAGTTTGTATGAAACGCACGATCGTGATCAGCACAAGCTGCAAGTTATACCGACGCCACAAGGTGTCGTAATGAATGAAACAATTCAAATATAGCGGTGATCGAACAAGTATCACCTGTGTTTTGCATGAAACGCTCGATCTTGATTAGCCCAAGCTACAAGTTTATACTGACACCATAAGGTGTCGTAGTGATTTAAATAATTTAATAATAGCGGTGATCAAACAAATTCACCGTATTTGAAGTCAATTGAAAGCGCAATGAAGTAAATATGAAAATTTGTTTCTAACCACATCATAGAATTTTTCAATTGAAAATGGAACATCAATGAAATAATGTTTTCGATCGAAGACGAAAAAGCAATGAATATCGCAAAACATTCGATCGATGTTGAAGGGACCGTTAGGAGGTACACCGGAATATGAAATGAATTTTGTGTACCCTTGTCTTATCACACGATTGTGTTAAGACTGTTGTAATGTGATAAATCAAAGCGGATTTAATCTAAATCAATAAATAAATAATTAAATCCTTGCATGAGATATGTAAACGAGTTTAGCGCAAGCTTCAAATAAGTGAAAATACCACCACAAGGTGTCGAAATCAACAAAAAAATTAATGGAGTCGAATGCCAAACAAGTTTACTTCGACTCGGAACAAATGAAACACTTGTTAAAACGAATTTGAATATGATGCTCCCAATACATCATATGATGCTCTGAATTGAATATGTGTAATGGACAAGTTCAAACAATTGAACTTGGTTTTAGCGCAATCCGACAATAAATATATATGTATCAAGAAGGAAATTTCAACATGGTTACGACGAAAAACCATGTATGTAACTTGAAAAGAAAAGAAGTTTCAAGAAAGTGTGTTGACTTGATAACAAAGAAGCCAACAATTACAATAATGCAGGTCATTCGAATCACAAATTAATAATTAAATTTAACGAAATAATATTTGAACTTTGATGTAACGCTTATTCGAAACGAAACCACATGCGTAACAAACGATGCATGCGTAACATATAAACTTTCAAGAAATGATGCAATGAGTGTTCTCTATAATGAAAGAAATGATCGTGATATAATGACCATTAGGAGGAGTAGAGATGTGAAAATCTACTCATTAGATGCAAAAGTCGGAATTTCTATAAAAGAAATTTAAGGACTTTACCTGGGGTTTCATGTGATGACAGGTTTTTAGGTGACATTACCATGTAATGTCGAACGTAGCGTACTCGTCGTTAATTAGGTAGGGGGGGGGGGTGCGGAGACAATCGTCTTCTCCCTAGCGTGATTCGTTTCATTGCAGGATCGCGTGACAAGTTGTCGTTTCCTGATCGATAGCTTTCGTGCTAACAGGATTAGCATCATCGCTGAATGCTCCACAGTGTCTTCTGGTGACTTCACCTCGAAAGTCGTATGTGACGTACTTCAACCACCGTTGATGTATAGCTTAAGTTTCACGTATACCTTTGCACTAGCGTTTTGTTCCGCATAGAACGTGATGTACTCCGACATCCGTTGACGTAAAATCTAAGTTCCATGTATTCTCGTGCACTAACGTTTCGTTATGCGTAGGCTGCCTGCTCGAGAAGTTAAAATATCATAGACAATTTGGATAATAGTGTGTGCCCGAGTTAATATTCGCGCTTCCTACGTGATGACCCTTAATGAACTTCAACATAAGTTTCCGAAGGTCCTAAATGCATGTTTCCTAAACTCTCAGAGTTTTGCTTACTGTATGTAATCGTTTCGTGTATCGTGTATCAAATGTAACTCTTGTGCTTGTTTAAAATCAAAATAGTTGACTCTTTGTTCTTGGCAACGGTTGGAACCCATATTCGAGTACTAGGCGTTCTGTATGTATTCAAAGTAATAATAGTCTAAGTTCCCAGAGGAAAGTGAGGTTAGAGCCTAGGTATCTCTATAGAAACCTAATTCGCTGTAACCTATAGCTCTGATACCAATCTGTCACACCCCGAAAATATCAGAGCTAGCGTGACTGGACCGGTATCTTCATTGCACAGCAGAAGCAAATAAGCTAAGACTTCTAGAAAATTGAACGCCCACTAAGTACTCGACTCCACATGGTTCTCCTATTCCAACCGTGCCATAATTTTTGAAATGCAACCTGAGAAAGAAACATGCGAAAAAGTCAACATAAAGTTGAGCGAGTTCATAGTTTGTTTTGGAAAAGATTTAAAACAAATCTTTTTGATAATCGGTTTGTGAAGTGTTATTGAGAAAACGAATTTAAAAATCATTTTCTTGTCAAGTTATATGGAAACTTTGTATTTGTAACGCATTATGTTCGTAAAACCATATATTTGTAAACTCCTGTATTTGTAAAGTTTGTATAACCGTCAATGCCTATCCTGACTTTGACTTCACGCCCGCATAATCCTATGCTTTGAATTTGTATAAAACATGGTATGTAATTTGTAAAACCCCGGTATGAAAGCAACAAGGAAAAACAGATCACCAATGGTTTGCTGATACGTGGTTGAAAACCGGTGTTTGTTATTGCATAACTTGATGTTTTTACATAAGTTTTAATTTCGGATAGCCTACTTTTAATCAAATTTGTGCTTTGCAGGTTTGATGAAGTTTAAGGAGCTTTTCGGGAGCTTTACGAGTCACCGGGTCGATAGCCGGAGCACCGAGACACGTTACGGATCAACCGGGAGTGCGAGAAGTGAAAAATGGAAAGTTGTTATTGAAGAGAAGAGGCCGTCGCCGACGGGCTAGAGGCCGTCCCGGACGGGCTCTAGAAACACCCGTCGGCCAGAAACACCCGTATCCAGCAATACAAGCCGTCGGATGAAAAGCTGTTTTCTAGAGGGCGTAGGCGACGGGTATAACCCCGTCGGCGACGGGCTCCCATTTGTTCAATCGCGAATTTTGTTTTTTTCTTGATCTTTTGACGAGTTTAAACAGTTCTTGAGCCATTAACTCGGGGGTTACACTTGCTTTTGAGTTGAAAACTTGTTCTTGGAGCCTCATATCATCAACATTGATCTCTATTCCATCACTACTTACAACATCAACCGAATCATCATCCAAGATCATCACCATCTCACCAATCGAATCCACACACAAACCACATACTCTTTGTGGTTCGACCCCTTGCTACCACTAGCTATTTGTTAAGGGTAATTAGGGCTTATAAATATTATCTTTGACCGGAGCGCGACAATCCGATCAAATTTTGGCGCCGTTGCCGGGGAGTGCGTGCGCTTTGTATTTGGATTATTGTTTGAATTTACGTGATTATCTGTTTAAGTTGCATAGTTTCTTTTCTTGCACTTTGTCTTTTTCCTTGTTACGCGGGTGTGTTACTTGTGCAGGTTATAGGTAGTGTATGCATACGCGAAACTCCGGGAGGACTTCACCGTTAGTCTACGAACCGGAAATCGAAAGAGTAGCAAGAAGAAATCTAGCAAGCCGGTTGGAAGCAACTCTTGCTTCTAATCAAACCAATCAAACACCACAATCCACACCGACCATTGAAACCGATTCAATGGCAAACCAAAACTCCAATCACCCAAACCTCAACCAAAATCAATTCCAATCCCGAGGAACCTTTCACCCCGTCCAAAATGTTCAACCTATGCCTCAAGAGCGACCGGGTGGTAATAATAACAATGGACCACCCACACCACCTTTCCAAAACCAAAATCCAAACAACACCCAAGGAACACCCCAACAACAAAACCTTCATCGACACAATTCCTTACCCCTCAACCTTGATGACCGGAATGTCAATTCCGACCATCGAGGTAATCGAGAACGTGGCAATCCCGCGAACGAAGACCCATTTTTCAACATAGACGATTTGAGGAACGCCATCCCCGATGACGAACCGTATAGTGTTCCCGGTTATCAATCGCCGGAGCATGTGAGTGTTCATATGGAAAATTCTGATGACGGGGGCTATTATGATGACCGGGTTAATGATAACGAAGATTGAGGGTATGTGAATCAAGGCAATATCTACAATGCAAGAGGGTTTGAAGATGAGGAGTTTGGCAATCAAAACCCCAATTATGTGGGGAATGATGACTATGGGTATGGGAATAGAAGAAATGACGGTTATGAGAACAACCGCTAACCACGAAATAACAATCAACGAAACCGAAATGATGGGTTTTACAACAACAACAATAACAACAATGGTAACCCTAATCGGATTCCTCGTTTCGTGGGAGGTGGTAATCAAATGGGTAACCTAGGTGGAAACCGAAGAGATGATCGAAGAGGTGATAGGGGAGGTGATAGAAAGGATAATCGAAGACCGGTCGATCAAGAAGTAAACGGTCCGCATCGTCGTCAACAACCTCCACGGGGAGTGAATGACCGTTTTCGACCGGTAGTTACCGACAATGATTCTCCAATAGTGTGTGAAAGGAGAATGTTCGACTGCAAGCCCCACTACATCAATATACTTCCCCATTTTAATGGGAGGTCGAATGATGAGCCGTACACGCATTTGGCGGAGTTTTCCTCCATTTGTAACACTATCGGGGGGCACAACTTCGCATTAGAGGAGGTCAAACTTCGCTTGTTCCAATTTTCATTGAAAGAAAAGGCAAAGCAATGGTTTCTCACACTTCCGGTGAATAGCATCCGGACATGGGGTGAGATGCAACAAGCCTTTCTTGATGAATACTATTCGATGGCGAAGACCGATGACGCTCGTGATGAAATTAGGTGTTTTCGCCAACTATCGGGTGAGCCGTTGCATGAAGCATTCACAAGATACAAGGAGTTGATGAGAAAGTGCCCACACCATCAAATAGAGAAGTGGGAGTTAGTCAAGTGTTTTGTACGGGGTCTAGACGACAATACATGGAACCGCCTTGAGTCAACAAGCAACGGGACTCTATTGAGTAACCATAAAGATGACGATTGGGAATTTCTTGAGCGGATGAGCAAACGGTCAAAGTCAAAGGAGTCAGTCGATCGAGCCAAAAAGCATCCCACTTCAAGGTCTTGGCCCGACCAGGATGCGAATTCTAAGGATCGGATTGAAACGTTAGAACGGGAGATAACTCGCATGAAGAAGAAGGAGGTTAATGCGGTACAGTTTGCTGTTTGTGAAGATTGTGGGGAGATTGGTCATCGGACCGATCAATGTCAAACGGGACCTGGTGACTACACTGAAGAGGTAAATCAAGTGTTCGGTGATAGAAAGAACAATGATATGAATTCGAACACTTATCATCCCGGATTGAGAAACCATCCTAACTTCCGATATGGGAATGCCGCGAATCAAATGAACCCGAACTTCCAACTGGGTAATCAAAGCGGGTCATCATATCAAAATTGCCAAGGAGGTAACCAAGGAGGGTACCAACGTAATTACAATCAAGGGTACCAAGGTCGGGACAACAATTACCAAGGTGGGTACCAAAGGAATTACAACAATCAAGGCGGTAATGGAAGCGGGTCGAACAATCAAACCGGTGGTGATGACTTGGGTGCCAAAATGGATGCTTTGTTAAATATGCAAAAAGAATCTCACAATGACATTAAGGAGATAAAGAAGATAAACGAGATTCGGGACAAAGCACATGAGGCATTGGCAAAGCAAGTGGGCCAACTCGCAGAGGAGATGGCTCAAATGAGGGGAAGCATGGGAAAGCTTCCAAGTGACACTACAGTGAACCCGAAGCATCAAGGTTCTAGAACAAGCAACGTGAGGAATGCACGCGTTAGCGCGGTAAGTATTCTTTTAAATGATGAAGTTTGTAGTGTTGAAAGCATTCCACCACCACAATTCGTTGATGGTGTAGTGGAAAATATAAATGATAAGCCGGAAATTGAAAATGAACAAGAAACGACTTCACAAAGTAAAATTGAAAATGTAACTAAAAAATCTTTTTGTGAAAATTGTTTAAATCAACTTAACCCGATTAATGCATCAAAATTTGAAGAATGGTGCCCACCAAAGGACGAGAGGTGGGAAAATTTTAAACAAGCAAAAATTAATTTACCGTTACTCGATGACATTAAAAAGGTTCCGGCTCATGTGGAATGCTTAAAGGAGTTAAGCATCGAAAAACGGCACAACAAATTACCCGAACCGGTTGATTTGATATCTCATGTGAGTGCTGTTTTATCGAGCGCCCTTCCCCAAAAAGCTCAAGATCTGGGAGATCCTCTTATTCCAATTCAAATTGGAACATTTAAAATTGAGAGGGCGCTCCTAGATCTTGGAGCTTGTGTGAGCATCTTGCCCGGGAGTTTGTATGACCAATATGATTTTGGTCCATTGAAAAAGTTTGATACTCCCGTAGTATTGGCCGATCAGACTCCCACGCATCCAAGGGGGATGGTGGAGGATGTGATTGTTAAAGTGGATGATTGCTACTATCCAGTTGACTTTTTGGTAGTAGACTATGTTGGGTGAGTTGAGGACACCCAACCGATAGTCATACTGGGTAGACCATTCCTGGCAACTGCTAATGCCATAATAAATTGTGCCACGGGAACGGTAAGCGTGAAGTTTGGGGACCGGGAATTAAATTTAAATGTTTTTCCAAAATTTACTAACCCACTCGGTGAGGATATGTGTTCCAAGAAGGACATGAATCCAAACAAAAAGGTATGTGCTATGGTTGGTAGGTTTGGAGAAACAAAGAAGAAGACGGTCAAGAAGAAGAAGGCGAAAAAGTCACCTCTAGAAAAGAAGAAGGAAGAGGAGGTGAGGAAGTTTGGACCGTTTGGCAACAAATGGTATGAATCACCGGTGGGTGAGTTCGAGGAGTTTGTAGGCGGCAAGCATGCCATTCGACCACCATGAGGTGGTAAGTTAATTGTTGTTGTATACATTTTATAGTTAGTTTTAGTTTTTCTCCGTAGTTTTGTTGTTGTTGTTGTATAATTTGTTATTTCGTTTTAGTAGATAAATGAACGTTGTGGATGTGTTCCCTATATAACCCTCACGAGACATACTCGTCCTCCTGAGCTATCGGGAGGTTTAAAGGGCTTGCGTGCATATGCTAAATGCCGCTGTGATTCCTACGAAAGTGAGTTAGGATTGTTATTGTTGTAAATTATCTTTTCCACAAAAATCAAGGTAATTTAACGCATGATTTGGTAACACTTTTATAAAAATGGTAGAACTAACTACCTAACAAATTTCAATGGTTATGAGAAGCATGCTTCTACACAAGGGTTAGAATTTGTAGGTACAACATGTTCGTGGGACAACCGTTTTTATGAAGAGAAGAAGAAGATATGAGCATCAAGCGACAAAAATCAGGTGCATGCGTTTCCTTTTTACCTTGATTCTTAGTTTAGTAATAAGTGGATTGTATTTTGTATTTTATCTTTCCGGGATGAAATTTTGGGAAGGGTAGTCGTGTCACATCCCTTGTGCGTTTTAAAACTCTAGTTCTTACACATTGAGGACAATGTTTACCTCAAGTGTGGGGATGGGGGAGTAGTAAAAGTTTTCGATTTTGACCCGTTCATTTAAATACTACACATTGAGGATAATGTTTACCTCAAGTGTGGGGATGGGGGAAAATTTCAAAACTTTCTTGTTTCAAAAGCGATCTTAAAAGCATAAGTAACCAAGTCATGGTCAAGTTCAAATTAATAAGCATAACGGGTATTTAGCGGGTGGTTATTTGGGAATAATTCGCCTAAGGAACTAGCATTTGATGCATATCACATATCATACCCTTATACGTGAGGTCTTGAGCCACTTTTATATCATAGATTTACATTTACATGTTTCTTTGTTGAGTGGACCATTAGTCGCGTATTGTAGAACTTGCAACTTTTGATACGTTTGAGACCATAGACCGGATACAAGCACGAGAATGATAAAGGCATTAGGTAAACCTTTTCCTTTTACACCATTTTTATACCCTTACCCAAAATTATCCCCTAGTAGCCAATCTTGAGCCTAAACCCTTCGTTTGACTACCCTTTAACCAATAACCTTAAAACCTTTTTCTTTTAAACCCGTGTGATGGAAATTCGATTATAGAAGTAAAGTTTGTGTAGTTGTATTTGTTTATTTGTATATATATATATATATATATATATATATATATATATATATAAGAGAAAAATCAGAAAATGTATGAAAAAGATAGAAAGTTGTTGAGAAAAGAACAAAAATATATGTTCTTAGTTTGAGAAATAAAAGGCTAAAATTGTTGCCTTGTAGTTGATGTTTATAGTTTAGTTTTGTTTAGAGTAGTCTTTTGTAATAAAATCGAATTTTCATCACCTTAGCCACTTTAAAATATCCCATTTCCTACCTTTAGCCCAGCCCCGTTACAACCCTTACAAAGACCTTATGACTTGTGCTTAGTGTTTTGGTCAAAAATTACCGAAGCAATTAAGTGATCAAATTAGTTAAGTGAGGTAGTGTGCTAGAAATATATGTGAAAAATATATTTTACCAAGTTGATTGTAAAAACAGTTTGAGGATACGGCTCAGGATATAGAGCTGTATCTGTGATCAAACAATGAGCAAAAAAGTAAAGGTTGACACGTGATGTACGAGGAAAGCCCTTGATCAATCTAGATCGCCGGCATAAAACCTTGGGAGCTGACAATCGCAGCTGGCTTGTTCTTCTATTACTTCAAATATCAGGATACAGTGCAGGATGTGATGCGGATCAACTAGGTGTTACAATGTAATTCAAATACAAGTGTTTGTGTAGAGTGTTTGCAGTGAGCTAGAGAGCAAAAGTGTTCGATAGTGTGTGTGTAAGTTGCGTGCCTTAATTTGATCCGCCCCCATATATTTATAGTAAAAGAAATGCAACAAACTATCCTAAATAACCGGGATCTGGCGAATATTCCCCACTCGAACGTTGTAGACCTGGTCTTTCGGGTTCAACGTCTCTCACATAACAGATACGCCTGAGTCTTGAGGAGAAGAAGTCCATCTGACCGTTAGTAACCCACAGCATCTAACCTGCACGTGGTTAATTCAGTTAACCCAAGGATATCGCCCAGGATGTTAGCAATATCCTAATCCAGTATCCTGATCACAAGCAAAAAACCAAAAGCAGGATATTAGTCAGGATATGTATGCTCAGAAAATGACCCATAACAATTGTCCCCAAATATATCTGTTGGTATACCAATCCAACAGATATATTTTAAAATTCTATCTCGTAGATCAAGGCAATTAAAACGAAACGATGGTTGAGGTGACGTTGTGCCGTTTCCAATGCAATATTTACTCTTTACCCCCTATATTCAGCCTATAATTAGCTGAGATATTTCTCATTATTATCATTACTCTTCAAGCGATTTTCAGGTAACTATTCTTTTCTTCATCCTCTGTTCCCTTTCCAGAGTTTCTTTTAGTTTGCTTTAATACTCTCCATGGCATCACGGACAAGATCTCGTTCGGATGAACCAGTCCCAACCCTCGTGAGTCAAAACCTCATACGAGAACCAGAAAAAGAAATCCGCTGCTTCAATAATGCCGATATCGCTGCCCTCAAGAATTCCGGCGCCTTTCCTGTTGGAACAGTCATTCGTCTTTTTGATCGGGAGATCCGATCAGACGTGTCATCAGACGAGTGGGTCTGTTTTTTCGCAATACGTGCTTTGTATGTTCTTGCAATACTGCTGCTTCAAAAACTTTGTATGTTCTTGCAATACGTGCTTTGTCTAAAATATGCAGTCTTTGTTAGTCGAAAACTTTGTATGTTTCTACAAAACGTGCATGTCTTTCCGCCCCGAAAACATTTATAAAAATGTTAAACCATAAAAAAAAGGTGGGGTTATGAACTCACCTGGATTTCCATGTGCAAGGCTAGCTATATAAGACTTCGTGATGTCGTTTTCAAGGCGTGACTCGCTAGCGTGCATTCTACAATATTCCTAACACGGAATAACTTATAAGTTTCTAATTAAATGCAGTAACTAAACTACGTGTCATCGAGCTCTACCGAATCGTTAATCGAACGATTCAACGGTAAGTTGTGAAGTAATTGGAAACGATTAGGTCATATTTGATACGTATCGTTTATCGACCCGAGAAGTCGTTGGGTATGTAACAAATATTTGTAAGAAAATAACATATAACAAACTCGTACGTTGAAATGTATGTTATATAATGTGACGTTTAGGCGTTTTGTAATAAATATAAAAGTTATATTTATTTTATAAAGATTTATCGAGTCGATGCATGTTTCAAATAAATATAAAACTATATTTATTTCTATAAAAGAATTGGTGTTGTCTGATATTCGAAATAAATATATAAACTATATTTATTTTTATAAAAAGAAGTCATGTTGTTTATTATTCAAAAATAAATATATAAACTATATTTATTTTTATAAATGAGTTGTCGGAATTTCAAATTTTAGAATATAATAACTATATTTATTTGTTGTAAATAATTTTGAAAATCAATTCTTTCGAAAGTTGTAAAGTGTCGTCGTAAGAAATTCTATATTTGTATTTGCTTTTATAAAATATTATTTGAATCCGATAGTTTTATTTTATGATAAAACGCGTCGTATATTACGGATTTTCTCAAAAAAACAGGCAGAGTTTCCTCTGTTTTTGGACGGCCCCGACAACTAAAGTGTCGTTATTTTATCAAAATTCAATCAATTGCAACAATGTATACGTATGTAATCAATTTATATAAACACGACAATAAGTAATTCCAAGTAAATCTTTAACTAAAAATTTACTAAATTGTTCGGTTCGAGAGCTCGTATTTCACGTGATCCATAAATAACGAAATTATTAAACGCGTTGATAATTTTACCAAGTCTTCCTGTCGAACCGTCGGAAATGGTTGACTGAGTTGACCGAACCCATTCTACTCAAAGTTTATCCGGGCCGTTTGACCGAACCGGAGTCGAACCGAAGCTGTTGACCAAACTTTGACTGTTGACTGAGCCGTTGACCCGAACAGTGAGCGGACCCGAACCCGCTGACTTGTTGACTTGGTTTGACCAGTCAACCCAACGTGTTGACTGGGTTTGACCGAACCAAAACTGACCCGAAATCATCCAAACCCAAAAGTGGTACTTGAAATAATAACCACCTCCGTCCCTGCCGCGTCGTCGGCCTGTCGCCGCCGTCGACCTGTCATCACCGTTCCGACCATCACCTTCACAAAATCTTCGGAAGGAAAAACAAAAAAAAATGAAAGAAATTATCGGAGAGGGGTTTTACCGGTGAAGTTAACCGGACCGATACACAGTCCGCCGCCATGAGCAGCGTCTCCGGTCACGCTCTTTTTTGACTCTCTGGTTGCCGCCACTGATGTTGCAGAACCACCCCCGCCGCCGCCTCTTCTGCCACCGCCGTGAGCGGCGCTGTTCCACCCCACGACTCTCTCTCTCTCTCCGTGCTCTCTGTTTGTTTCGTCTTCACACCAGCCGCCGCTCATCACCACCACCCAACGATGGTGGTGGTGGTCCGATTAGATAGATCGAATCAAGGGGGTGTTCGGTGTGTGTAGGTGTTGAACGAAGAAGCATAGAGGGTGTCGGAGGTGTGAGGCCGGAGAATAAACCGCGGCTCTGCCGTGGCCGGTCACCGGTGAGAGAGAGAGAACGAACTGGGTGTGTGTGTGTGTGTTTAAGGGAAGGGATAATTCCTTTATGTGTGAGTTGTCTGTGTATTAATAGAGTGAGGGAAAAATGGAAGGTTTTCATTGTCTTTTATGTATTTAAATTACATTCAGGTCATATGTTTTATCCTTAGAGTTAAGATCTTTTGTAGAGATTAGTATAGATTTGCAGAGATTTTGTAAGGTCTTGTAGAGATCTTATAAAGATTTTGTTGAGATCTTATAAGATCTTGGTAAGATTTTTAAGGAAGATATCTAATATATTATGTGCAGGTTTAGGCTTGTGGGTTTTGGGCTTGGGCCCAGGGCCCACAAGCCCATCTCATGTGTAAGTGGCCCGTAATTCCTACGAGACCCGTTATCAAAACCCAAAATTGTCGGAACATCATAATATAAAATTTTAGTTTTGAAAAAATGTAGAATAATACCGGTAGTCATTGTCGTCGCGTTCGTTTGTTGCCTACGATAGTAATCGCGAAAAAAAAAATCGCGCCGTTGCTGTTTTAAACCGTTTTTCGATTCGTTTTCAACTACGGATAATAAAAATTAAAAACGAAGCTAAATATATCAAAATATATTAATATTGAGACGAAATTCGAGTCTGGTGCATCCGTTTCGTCGTTGTTTGTCGGTGTGTTACTGTTTCTGCGTTCTTCGTTCACGTTTGCGTTTGTGTCGCACGGAAGCCCAAATAAATTCACAAAATTAATATTTATAAATATAAAATATTCGTAGAAAATCCGTATTTGTCGGCGTTGTCAGTATTTTGTTCGGTTTCAATTCGTTGTCGCTTAATATTCAGCAGATTTTTCCATAAACCACCGTTCACGCCCTGTAAAGCTGGTTAGCCGTTTCTAGGCACTCCAAAGGCCTAATTAAGTCAATCTTCGTCTCAATCACTATTTATTATCGCGTTAATCTCTTGTTAATCACTTAATTAAGGGCCGTAAATCACCGGTTGTCACACAACATTCAAAAACGAACAACACAAATGCAACTAATGAAAAATATAATTAATTCTAGGAAAAAAAGTGATGGTGTAAGAATAATTGTCAGGGGCAGATTTACACCCAGCTTGGGGGTTCCTAGGAACCTATTCAGTTCGTAATTTATAGTGTTAAATTATAAATAAAATTTTAAAGGAACCCTTTAATATTTTGTAAGGAACTTTATAACCAAATCTATATATGGTCTACTGGAAAGTATGCGCGCTTGTTATACATGAGGTAGATATGATGTTTAATTCAGTAACTTTGTTTTTGAGCCTAGAAGTTTCAACGAAATGATGCTTGTTTGTGTATGTTTCGGTTCATGATCATTGATTACTAACTTTGTGATCTTTTGAAACTTGAGGACTGTTCATTACACTATTTATTGTTTTCTGCATACTTAAACGAGAAAGACAGAAACTTGGTTACGACTATTGCTCATGTAATCATGTTTCAACAAATATGATTCAAATGCTGAAAATTAGTCAACACCAACTTCTTTAGTACAACAAAGTAGTGTTATGAGTTCACCCCTCTTAAAAAATAGAAACTAAGCCACATCGATGATATTCCAACAGTATGGACTAAGATCTCATCATCTAAGCTTTTTTGATAATGTGTACAAATATATGCTTAGATATAATGCATCAATATACACCTACATCCGTTTATGTATACATAAGTTCATTTATACACATACACCGTGATCACGCATTTTAAACTTGTACATCCGTGAATATTTTACAGCCGTAAATCATGCCTATTCGAGTTTAGTCAATCGCCCAAATCAAAGAACTTACCAAAACTCGAATGCGTGTATAAATAGAGATACCCCTTGTCTTCGAAAGGTGCACAAAAACCACAATCCTTTTCACCCTTTTAATCACCTTCTGTTACTAAATACGCCATTGCGGCCACAACTCTCCGTTGAAATCACCTGCAGTTTAAACCGGTTATTTTTCCTTTATAAAATTTACTGAATATAATAATTATACATAGCAACATATGTAATTGCATACTCGAAAAATTATATGATAAATAAATAAAAAAGATTAGATGTCCCATATGCTTTTTTAGTCGTAAAGACCATGTTTTTTTTCTCATTATTGTATCATATTTTTATTATGTGATGGACCTCACCAAACCCGAACCGTCGAACCGACCCGAATTTTTTTTATGTTCGGACATATGAAATTGGAACATTTAAAAAAGTGAACCCCTTGGAAAAAAAATTCTTGGATCCGCCACTGATAACTGTGTTTGTACAAATCATGAATTTATGCTAATCTCGACATGAAATTCTTGCAATGCATAGGAATAAGGTTAGTAATATAAGATCAACCATCAACCTTTCAATGACCAATTAAAATAAATTTCCGAGATCAAGAAAACTGACAACTTGGTTTTGAGAGGAACAAAACGTTTGTTAGTCACTATATTTAAGAAGACAAGAAAACAACTTGTTCCAGGACTGAATGAAATATTTACATACATAGAGCTTATCAGTCAACTATGTCAAGATATCGAGTTTCACTTTAGCTTCGTCCACCACAATATGGATGCTATCACTCGTGGTTTTGGAACTTCACGTAGTACCCGAGTTTTTAATAATTATGTTTAGAATTATAACCCAAGTAGATATGTAATAAGGACTTAAAATGGATTATGCTTAAAAACCCAAAATAATTATGTTTAGAATTGTAACCCAAGTAGATATGTTATAAGGACTTTGTTGATGCAACAAATAAGAGACCAAGGATAGTAACTGGGCTGGTTAGGCAAAAGGGTTGAAGGGTTCAACTTTGCCTAACGCAGGTCGTGGGGTCCCCCCACATTTGCAAGACGTGGAAGGAGGTTCACTAGTTTATTTTTATTGTTTGCTGAAGATCCTCCTCTGAAGTGTGTTCAGATTCGGATGAGGGAGCAAACAGAATGTGTGTGTTGGATGTGAAAGGGAGTAGCTCGCATGAAGCAAGTACTCTTGGCGAATGACCAGAGTTTTAAGGAAACAGGACTGGCCAGGAATGTCACTTGAAGTAAATGAAGTGTCAAATATATAGGAGAAGACATCTCCCAAAGAAGAATGCTTTTGACTAGTGACCTTGCTTGCAGTGAGGGGCTTGCCCTTTCGGGGGTTGAAGCCTTTTGACCCCTGGGTAATAGCGTGTGCTCTACAGACCTGCGTTGCTTTTGCGACTGGTGGGTTGGTGAAGCAATCCCGGGATGTGACTGGTTGCTGTTTCCGTATTGCTTTTCCCCACCTCACAACTTTTTAACCTTCGAACCATTTAACCTTTCGAGCGTATATGTACTTAAGTCATTTTATTTTATCTTAGGTTACCCTCGTCATCAGCCCCCCAAGTCAGAGGTTTTTGTGGAATGAGCTCAAAGACTTCTGACTTTTGTACATGTATTTTATTGCCTGAAAGTTTCAAGGGTTTAATGCTTGAAGGCTTGAAGGGTTGTAGGCAGTTAATATTTGAATTTTAAATAACTGACAACCGATTTGATTGATGTGTGGCAGTTCATAGGGTGGCGGTTTTTGCAGGAGTTACTGTTTGCAATTATCACCCCTATTTTAGGTTATTTTCTTTTATATTTACATTTTTTCATTCACTTTCCACATAGTTCCATCAAGTTCCTTCCTGCAATTTCTTTCCTCTTCTCCAAGGTTAGTTTCGGTTTCCTTTGTATTTCCTTACATTCTTCATAATTTCTTGCAAAAATGGGTGCTCGTAAGGATTTAGCAAAATCCATTTCCCGATTAACACAAGAAGAGGTAGAATCATTTTGTGTGGAATATGGTATTGATGAAAAGTTTAATCCAACTGCTCCTGCTTGTGATGTTCCTGTTGATAAACCGACCCCTGGTTCGATTGCTCTTTATTGCATTCACTTTGAGTTTTCGAATCTTCGTTATCCCTTTTCTTTCTTTGTTTTGAATCTGTTAGAATATTATCGGGTTTCCTTTGGGCAAGTTCATCCGAAGGGCATGGCTAGGGTTTTACATTTTGAGGTTTTGTGCCGGGCCCTTGGATATGATCCCTCATTGTTGCTTTTTCGCCGGTTTTGTCGTTTGGCCAAAAATGGCGATTGGTTCACCTTTGAAACATCCAAGGTTGATTCTTGCCTTATTTCGTCTATGGTTACAACACTTGGGACTTGGAAGGATCGCTTTTTCTGGGTTTCCGATTCTATTGTCCCATTCAAGATGGTGTGGAGGCACCCAGATGCCGTTCTCAATGATCCGGAGCTGATGCGGGCCCAAGTGTGGAGGAGCGGGCCATCTTGTATTTGGAGGCCCAAGATCGCGTAACAAAAGGGGCTTCACTAAAATGGCTCTAACTTGGGCTACGGAGGTCCGTTTTGGGCGTGCGACCAGGCGAAACGAACGTGAGAAAAAGCTCCATCTTGCTGCAAACGCCTATGGCGGTTTGGGTCATCGTCCGGGCCGAAAAACACTTATTTCTATTAGTTATTTGCATTTTTATGTTTTTTGGACTATTTTGGGCATTTTGTTTTAGGCCGTGTGTTTGGCCCGTTATCTTTTTTAGGCCCATTTCGAATTTCTGTTCTTATTTATATGTCCCTTTAGTAATGGAAACAATCAGACTTGAATTTTGAGAAAACTGAATTTTCACTTCAAATTCCGTGGCCTTTGGGTTGCAATTTGGGGGTTGGGGAAGAACTACACGGGTATTCGTAGAATCAACGTGTTTGATCTTCATTATCACACTATCCACTACATCAGGAGCCCTCTGAATCTGAGTTGAATGATGTTTTTCTTAAAGCCATCCGGGAATGCCCTTCGAGGGTTCGTCCCTTCCCTGAACATTTGCTAGTTCTTTTAGGGGTTAGTAAAATTTGGGGAAATCCCGATCGGGATCCGGTTCTAATGAGAAGTGGCATGGGTATGCGTTTTTCTTTTTTACCCTCTTTGCATTTTTCTAGACTTATGTCTTATGTGTTTTTGTTTTTTATCATTTGCAGTCATGTCTGCCCTGGATTTCATTAAAAGTGACGACACTTCTGATGTTGTGTTTGGGGATGTTCCATCTGTTCCTGGTGAAAATGTTGTGGTTAGGACTGTTGAGCAAAGGTTTGAGGGCTCGGGTTATATTAGCACTTCCAATGTCAAAGGTTTCTCTAAATCCCATGCTCCCAAGTCTTCAACCCGTCGATCTTCCCGCCGTTTGTTGAAGGCTGGTCCTCAATCCACTTCTACTGAACCAGTGGATTTGAGTGATGATATTGAAGCTTCGGAAGATCAAGGTGTTGAGGCGGGTGCTGAAAAGGAGAAGGAATTGGTTGTTTACGGTAAGAAGGTTTCAGGCAAAAAGGTTGTTGCAACCCCTGTTCAGGGTTCTTCAAGCTGGGATGTTGATGGGTTGGATCCGGAAGTGGTTTATATACCTAGTTGGTCGGTGAAAAATGATGACAACTTTAAGGATGCTGCTGTTTGTGAAGATGCTCTGAGTCACATTGCTCCTCCTTCAGTTCACAATACTATTGCTGGGATGGATGATGACTTGATGTTGTCCCGTATGATTTTGAGCACCTGCAACCTTGCTGCTATGCTTCCTCAAGGGATTGCTCGTTATCGTAAGAGGATGCAGGAATATGAATAATTTTCTAAGAAGAAGGATAAAATGATCTTCCATGGCTGCGATGAAAAAGGAGATAGCTTGTTTTGCTGAGAAGGAAGAGGCATGGGACAAAAAGGTTAGTGAGATGACTAGGGTGCATGAGATTGAAATGAGTAACTTGAAGAAGTGCTTTGAGGCTGATCGATTGAAGCTTAAAGCTGATAGGGAAGCCCTATTTGTTCAGCAGCGGGTTTTTGATGAGGAAAAGGAAGGGTTGAAGGCTTCGGTTGCTCGATCCACCATTGATAATCAGTGGTTAATTGAGCAGGGTTTTCATCAGGTTGTTACTTACCTTCTTCACACCAAGGAGTTTAACTCTGCCCTTGGTGAAGTTTATACTAAGTTGCTCAACCTGGGGAAACACCAAGGCCTCATCGCTGGTAATAAGCTTCATGAATCCGGCCATCCATTGGAGAAGTCTCCCCTGTTTCGTCCCGAGGCTTCCGATGTTTTCAAAGGCTCCGTTGAGCAAATGGAGAAGCTGACCTATCCTTACATCCATCAAGTTTCTGCTTGTTTTGGTAAGCCTCTTGCTGTGTTGCAGGATTTGAAGCCAGAGGGCCTTAATGAAAAAGTCTGTGCTGAAATCTTGGGCTCCCTTTCAAGGAAGAGGTCCTACTCGGGAGATAGTGATGACACCTTTTCGGCAGAACAAGGTGCTCTAAAGGATGCAAGCTTGGAGGCTTCAGTAGTAGGTGATGATGGAGGTGCAAAGACTAAGAAGTCCAAAAAGGCAAAGAAGGTCAAGGGTGAAGGTTCTGGGGTTTCCAAGTCCTCTGCTGATGCTTAATTCGTAGCTTTCTTAGCACCCAAAAACAATTTGTGGTTTGTAATGTTAACTTGAACAATATTAGGTTTCCAGGAACCCTTAAGGTTCCTGTTGGTTGTGTTTTAGGCCTGTATGGCCGTTTGAACAATAGCTAAACTTGCAAGTCACTAGGACTTGCCTTGACTCGTGTTTGAAAGTCTTTCAGGGCTTTCTTTGATATGGTATGATGTTTAACTATTTTCTTTGTGTTATGTTTTTATACTAATGCCTGTTTTGTTAAGGCAGTTTGGTTGGCTTTAACCTTTCAAGCTTTTTGGCTATTCGTAGGTAGGTTGAAGCCTTTGAGGTTTCGAGTTGTCACGTAGGTGGCTTGAAGCCTTGAAGGTTTTTAGCTTTGTGACTTGATTTGGTTTGTATTTTCGTTTGAGGTGTAATGTTCTTTAGATTATTTTTGTTTTCTTGTAACTTTGTCTTTGTCGAGTTTGTGTTGCCTTTATGTTTTTTATACCTTAAAGGGTTCAGTGCTGCAGTCACTTAGCCTTGGTATTTTTAACAAGAAGACATAGCATCTATCCTATTTATTTTCTCGTTTTTGTTTCATTTTGTAAGCTTGTTTGTTGATTATTTTTTGTGAAGCTTAAGGAACATTTGGTGTAGGTTGTTCAAACCCGTCTATGAGACAATTTTTCTTTTACTTAATAAGTCTCATGGATTTGTATTGATTTAGGAACTCACCCCTTATATAGGTTCATTCAACCCTTGAACCTATTGAGCGATGTGGCCTGGGAGCTCATCCCCTTACATGGCCCTTGCCATGGAGTTTTTTGCTAGGTTCTCAACCTGATCTTAGGATAGAAAGACAAGTTTGATAAAACAACTTCATTCATTCAAGCAATACTTGCTTTTTACAAAAGGTATTCATAGTGCTGTTCGAAATACATTTTGATACAAACCAAACTTTCCTGTCTAAACGTGAAACCTTTTCAGGGTTTTGCCATTCCAATGCCTTGGAAGCCTCTTGCCTTCTGAATCTGCTAGCTTGTAGGATCCACCCTTGTGTGCTTCGAGGATGGTATATGGACCCTCCCATTTTAGGCCAAGCTTTCCTTGATTTTCTTTTTTGCTAGCTTCATTGTTTCTGAGGACCAGGTCCCCTGGCTTGAATCTTTCGTTCTTGACTCTCTTGTTGTAGTAGGCTTCCATTTGTTGCTTGTATTTGGCTTCTTGGATTGCAGCTTGATCTCGTGCTTCCTCTAGGAGTTGTAAATTCAACATGGTCTCTTTTTGGTTTGTTTCGGGATCCATGTTGACGATTCGCTGGGTTACAACTACTATTTCAGCGGGGATCACAGCCTCGGATCCAAATACTAAGCTATAGGGTGTTTTCTTATGGCTTGTTTTTTCGGTTGTTCTGATTGCCCATAGAACACTAGGCAATTCTTCAAGCCAGTTGCTTTCGTATCTTCCCAATCTTGTCTTGATACCTTCCACTATGCTTCGATTTGCCCTTTCAACCTGACCATTTGATTGCGGGTAAGCCACTGAGCTGAAAACCTGGTTGATTCTGTATTCTTTGCACCAAACGCTGAAAGACTTCTCAGCAAATTGCTTCCTGTTGTCGGTGACAATTACTCCCTGCAATCCATAACGACAAATAATGTTTTCCCAAACAAAGTCGATGACCTGTTTTCCTGTGATCTTTGCAAGTGGTTTAACCTTGGGCCACTTGGTGAAATAATCTATTGCCACCAGCAAGAATTTTACTCCTCCTTTGCTTGGGGGGAATGGTCCAACAATGTCCATTCCCCATTTATGGAATGGCCATGCCGAGGTTATTGGGACAAGGTCATGCTTGGGATTTTTTGGGATCGGTGCATGAATCTGGCAAGCATCACATTTCTTCAATTGCTCAGTGGTATCACGATGCATTGAAGGCCAGAAATATCCGAGGTTCATGAGTTTTGCAACCACCGACCTAGCTCCAAAATGAGCTCCGCATATGCCTTCGTGAATCTCTTTGATCAAATACTTACTTTGCTCAGGACCAACACATCTTAGCAAGGGGGCAAGGTAACCCTTTTTGTAAAGGGTTTCTCCTTGTAGTACATACTTCCTTGCCTTGATTTTAACCCTTTCAGCTTCTACTTGATCGTTGGGTAGTTCACCATTTTTAAGGAACTTTTTGATGGGAGTCATCCAGTTTGGATCTTCCTCGGTGACTACGTCTTGAACTTCCTATTCATCAATCGATGGAGCCTTCAACACTTCTACCAACACCTTCTTGGTGAGGTGGGCAAAAGTGAGAGATGCTAGCTTACTTAAGGCATCAGCCTTTTTGTTTTGGGATCTGGGAATCTGCTTAATGTGGCATGCTTGAAAGGTTTTCATCAGCTCCTTGGATTTTTCTTTGTATTTTTTCATGCTTGGTTCTTTGGCAACATAGCTATCGTTTACTTGGCTAGAGACTAGTAACGAATATTTGAATACTTCAAGCTTCTGGACCTTCATCTCTTTGGCCAGCCTTAAACCGGCGATTAGTGCCTCGTATTCAGCCTCGTTATTGGTGGTCTGAAAATCAAAACGGAGAGCATATGTGAATTCCAACCCTTCTGGGTTGATCAAAATTAGTCCAGCCCCTGACCCTTCAACGCTTGAAGCCCCATCGGTAAAAAGCTTCCAGGCTTCAGGGTTGGGGGGTTCAGTGGTGGTAGTGTTCACTTCAGTGATTGTTTGGTTTGGGACTTCTACAATGAAATCAGCCAAGACTTGGGCTTTGATAGCTTTTCGCGGGACGTAGGTGATGTTATGTTCACCTAGTTCTACTGCCCATTTGGCCAACCTTCCCGAATTCTCTGGTTTTTCAAGCACACTCTTAATAGGTTGGTCGGTGACCACTTGTATAGGGTGTGCTTGGAAATACCTTCGAAGCCTTCTAGCTGTTTGAACTAGGGCTAGGGACAGTTTTTAAGAGGAGGGTATTTAGTTTCAGCCAATTTTAGAGTCTTGCTGAAGAAATAAACGGGTACCTGAGCTTTGTCCCGTTCGATGGTGAGGACTGCACTTATGGCCTCTTCAGCAATTGATAAATAGACTGAAATTAACTCCCCTGTTTCAGGAGCTGCGATGTCTGGTAAGGAAGCAAGATGTTGTTTCATCTGGTTGAAGGCTTCTTCAGCCTCATCAGTCCATTTGAAGTTCTTCTTATCAGAGAAATTCTTGAGCATTTTGTAGAAGGGCAGAGATCTTTCCGCCAACTTGGAGATAAAACGCTTCAAGGCCGCAAGCTTCCCGTTTAAGCTTTCAACCTCCTTCTTGGTTTTTGGTGGTTTGGTTTTGAGAACATCTTTCACCTTGTTTGGGTTAGCCTTGATGCTTTGTTGCCCAACAATGTGACCCAAGAATTTTCCTTCTTCAAACCCAAATGAGCATTTTTCAGGGTTGAGCTTCATGTTAACCTTTCTGAGATTCCTGAAAGTTTCTTGAATGTCGTCGAGCATTTGATACTCCGTCTTGCTTTTGATTACCAAGTCATCGATGTATGCCTCCATGTTTCTACCAATTTGGCTTGTAAAGGCTTTGTCTACTAGACGTTGGTAGGTTGCTCCAGCGTTCTTGAGTCCAAAAGGCATCTTTCGGTAAAAAAAGTTTCCCTTATTAGTGTGGAACACTGTTTTCTCTTCATCTTCTTCTTTCATGAGTATTTGGTGATACCCTTTGTAGGCATCAAGAAAGCATTTGAAAGGGTAACCGGTGAGTGAATCAACCTTGAGGTCAATTTCCGGTAGTGGGTAGCAATCCTTAGTACAAGCCTTGTTAAGATCTTTGAAATCTATGCACATTCTCCAAGAGTTGTCTGGTTTCTTGACCATAACCGGGTTTGCAACCCAGGATTGGTACTTGACTTCTCGGAGAATGCCAGCTGATACGAGCTTTTCGACTTATTGGCAAGCAGCCAGGCTTCTCTCAGGAACTAAACTTCTTTTCTTTTGGACCACAGGCTTGACATCCGGTGGTATTCTTAACTCATGTTCAGCAATGTTCCGAGGGATCCCTGTCATATCCTTTGGACACCAAGCGAAGACATCGTTGTAATGTGTTAGCAACTTTTCTAGATATGAGAGGGTTTCTTGCGAAAGGCTTGGATTGACCCTTATTCTCTGTTCAGGGTACTTAGGATTTATGATTAGCCTTTGCTTGTCTTCCTCATTTCTGGAACTTTCACCCTCAACCAGGTATGCTTCTTGAGAGGGTTGAAGGGTTGCTATCCCCCTCTCGGTGGGAAATTTGACTGTGCCATGGCCAACAGACACGGCCATGTAGAATGCACACTGCCCTGGTCTTCCAATGATCACATCATAGTTTGAGGGTATGTTGATAACCACAAAGGTGAGTGGTTGGATTTGTTAGGATCGGAGGCTCTCACGATTGTGTTTGTTTGTGAGATTTGAACAAATCAAATAGATATGAACAGTTTTAAGTGCAGCGGAAATGAATAACAAACTTTGTAAACACAATCAAAGGAAAATATAGTTTGATAAACAATTGCTTTTCATAGAGTCGAAAGATTACATCAAAAGCAAAAGGTTACAATGCAAGCTTACAGACTAAACTCCCCCTCAGCCTGATACTCCAGAGTTGGTTGCACAAGATGAAAGGATTGAATTGAGGAGAAGAACTCTCTCAAAACGAATCAAATATAACAGTACAGAGTACTGTCATATTTATAGGCAAACCAAACTACTGATGTACCTCAGCTGACGTCACCAAGATAGTGACATCTAACAGCCTAACAACCTGTAAACACTGTTCTATACAACTACTGATGTCTAACAACTGATTGATAATAAGTTACAAAACAAGTCTAACACAGTTCACGTTCCACTGTTGTAGCCTAAGCACTGACTGTTTGAATCATCAGTGCTTTCTTCAAAAGGTGATCAGTCTTTGAATGAGCAGTGCTTGGGTCTTCAGCAGTACTTAAGAGACGGCAGTAGATAAAGCTCAGTGTTTGCCTTTTAGCAGTCTTTAGTTGTTCCATCAGTGTTTGGTTCATCAGTTGTTCTTCAGAGCAGTACTTAGAGTGTATCAGCAGATATATAACCACTGTCAAGGGGAGAGCTTAGTGTAAACGTCTGCTTATTGTGAATCCACTGTTTGAACTGGTTTTGGCTTTACATTATCTGTTCCTCTGGTAGGGTTCAATCCCAACAATCTCCCCCTGGAACAGATAATGCCAAAACCTGTCATTATTCTGGATCTTTATTACTCATCAAAAGTTCCCTTGCTTTTCTTTTGAAATCTTCTTCAAATTCTTTGGAACTTATGTCATCTTCATCCCTGCACAGTGAAAGTTCAAGGAGATCCTGCAAATCTTGAACACTAAGGCCTAGTGCGTCTTTCCTTGATATGTACTTCACATCTCCATTGGATCTGACAATAGTCAATACATGGGTCTTTTGGTCAGACATCCACTTTAGTACTTTCGAACCCAATGGATTTCTTGGGAGAGATTTATTTGAGGATGAGTTGGGAGATGTTGGCCTTGTGAAAACTTGCAGACTTTCAGACATTCTTTTGAAAGCCATTTCAATGACATTGTTTGCTGCAGCTATATCTTCTGCAGTTTCTCTTTCAATCAGCTCCTGCCTTTCAATGTCTGTCATGTCTGTTGAAGTGTTTGGTGAAGCAGGTTTGGTTAATATCCTTTTAAAAAAGTTTTGAAGTTTTTCTGAGCTTTCTTCTTTTAGACCCATTTTCATGATGGATTCTGTGAAGTACTCAACTTCCTTTTCTTTAACCTCTTCACTGGTCAACTGTTCTTTTTCTTCTTGGTTTGTCACAAAAGTAGACCGGAACAGTGTTTTGAGGTTTTCTATCTGCTGTTCAAGTTTCATTCTTTGTTCATGCTTCTTTGAAGTGCTTGAAACAATTATCTTTCTTTTCTTTAGCCTTTCATAGGCTTCATCAGTCTGCTGTTTTGACCACTTTGATATGGCTTCAGGAGTGTCCATTTTTGCATCCACCAGCTCCCTTTTCTTTCTCTTATACTCAGTAGTTAGGTCAGCAATGAGCTTTTTGTATTTTCTCCAGTTTGGAGCATTCTTCTTCTTTGTAGGATCATTCTTGATTTTCTCAATCCTTTCTGCCTCATGCTTTAGAGCGACTATTGGCCATTCTTCGAACTGTTGTTCTTTAGCAGGATAGAACTTCTCTTTCATGATGTAGGCTAGATATTGTTTTCTTAACTTTTTCTTTTGATCAGCCTTTTCTTTGTTTAGGTCTTGTGCAAACTCTTCTATCTGCTTTACTTTTGTGAAGTAGAACTCCAGTCTTTTAGCAATGCCATCTTCGCTTAAACGTTCACGTTCACTCTCAACTTTAGCTCTTAGTTTAGCTTGCCTTGCCTTGATTTTGAGGTAATCATCCATATCATCTGGTGGCATGTAGCCTATGAGTGAGGAGAATCTTCTTTTTGAAGGATCTTCTTCTGTATAGAATTGCCTCATCTCATTTTTGATAGCTTCAAGTTCCAGTGGATGTTGTGCAGCATTAGGATCATGTATACCCTCATCGGCAGAGATTGGCTTTCTTTTTCTGTTGAAGAGCTTTGGTTGTGATGTAGGGAAGGTGAGAGCAGTGGTGGATGATTGACTAACAACTGTTGAAACAACTGGTGTTTCAACTGCTGTTGTCATTACACATGCTGATATGTCAGCAGATGTCTTCTGCTTTTGAGCAGGGGATGACGGTGGTGAGGTAGTTTTTGATGATGGTGATGGTGGTGGTGAATCATCATCTGATATGAGGTTCCTTCTCCTTTTTAATGAAGAAGGGGCAGATGATGTTTTGGGTGGATCAGTGGTTTGAATGGTGGAGAGTGTCTGACAAACAACTGTTGAAACAACTGGTGCTTCAACCGCTGCTGTCATTACAACAGATGTTTTAACATCTGTAGTCTTCTGTTTTATGACAGGAGGCAGTGGTGATGGTGTGATTGTAGATGATGGTGGTAGAGCAGTAGTTGTAGTGGTGTGTGGTAGAGTGGTGTGTGTTGAAGATGTGTGTGTTGATGACATGGCAGCTGTTTGGCTACTGACAGCAGTTTTTGTAACTACTGGTGTATCAGCTGTTTGACTAACAGGTTTTGAGACCTGCTTTTCTTTTTCTTTTTCTTTTTCAGGCTCAATATAAAGACCATGTTCTATTCCCATCTTATTCATTTTTCTCAACATCTTGATATTCTCCCCTTTTTTGGCATTATCTGAAGGGGGTTATCAAGAAATGATAGGGAAGAAGGAACTTTTCCAGAGGAGCTTTGAATGCTAGCCTTTATAGCCTTGATATCCGCTTGAGTGTCTTTAAACCTTGATTCCACCATGTTGGTCAGCATTTGTACATGAATAGCATGCTTTTGATCAGCCATATGTTGCTGTTTTTCAAGCATGGGTTGAAAGATATTCCAGAGCTCATTTGCAGCAATTGCTTGTGGTGGAGCAGATGCTTGAGTTGGAACAGATGATTGTGGTGGGGCAGCAGTAGATAGTGCTTTTTGAGCTTTTAAAATCTCTTGCACCATCTCCTTTATTTCAGCAACTGAGGTTTCCAGTTTTTCAACTCTTCCCGTCAATTCCTGATATCTTGAATCATCACCCATTTTACTGGGATCATCTGAATCCCCACCAGCAGTGGTTATATCAATGTGTGACTTAGGAACAGAGTCCCAAAAATCACCCATTGATGCCCCTTGTTCTTGGTACTGGGGACTTCTTTCTTCAGCACTTGATAATCCTTTGATGTTACTAGTGGTCAAAATAGGCTCACTAGTGGTTATCGATGGTGCTATAGAAGAAATTGCCTTCAAGGGAGTCTTACTTATGAAACAACTGTCCAACTGAAGATCTATTGATCCATCAGTTGTAGTTGCTGCTCCACTTGAACTATTGACAAGAGTTACTTGTAACTCCTGCAGTGTAACCTCCTCAACTGTTGCTGGGATAGCAGAGGTATAAGCATCCGACCCAGTCACTTGTGGGGGTATACTCTCAGTGATAGGTGATAGAGAGGAACTGGTTTGTGTCTGTGCAATATCAACTGCATGCAACAGGGGTATTATTGATTGTGGCATTATGATTGGTGAGGGTATGGGTGTTGAAAGAGACATGTCCTTGGGATCAGGACTGTGGAAGATAGATCCGAGTGGATCCAGAGCTTCATAATTTGGTGTCCCTGTGATTACATGATGTATGTAAAATGCAACATATAAATTACATCAAACGAGGCATAAAACTAACCCTTTTTAAGTACTAATATTGGAAAAAGAGTGTTTTTGTATTCCTTTTGTATTTTCAGGATTAAATGAGCTCAAAAACGCAAAAGAAGTAAAAAGACAGCTAAATCCAACATAAATACAAGAAAAGGAATATTAGTGGACTGCCCGACCCCTCAACGGCACCTTCCAAAGCAAAGAAGAGAAATCAGAAGACTGAACACGCCCCGTGCTCAGCCAGCACGGGGCCGTGCCCAAGAAGCAGCAGAAAAGACAAACCTATAGAAGCTTCTATTGCCCACCACGGGCCGTGCTCAGCGGACACGGGGGCGTGTCGAAAGTACAGCAGGCGCATTTATTGTAATTGCGAATTACAATTAATGAGGAGAGAGATTGTCAGACGGACACGGGGCCGTGCCCAGCTCTCTGTTCAGCCTATAAATAGGAGTGCTTGGATTCATTTCATCTCATCCCTTGGCACACCACCTCTCTCACACTTCATCCACCACCCACCACCATCACAACACCATCATCCATTGTCCATCGTAGAGTGTGTGAGTCGTCTCGGGATCCAAGATTGATCGTAAGAGTTCTTGACAATCAAGGCCATGTTTGCCTAAGTCTCTTACATCACTTGGTGAAGACAAAGTGTCTAGTATAATACTTTTTATTTCTAATCTTTTGCACTTTTTATTTGGTTTTGTATTAATGACTTTAATAACTAGTTACTTATGTTGAAGGTGATCTTTCCTTATCGTTTGTCCGTGGTGTCTTGGCATTATTTTACTGTCTATATAAAATAAAGGATTTTCACCATTCATATCTCCACGGTCTATATGGAGATATGTTGGCTACCTGGTCGGGGGTTAAGGGAACGGTTTGGTAAAGGTCTTGCCATTGTTCAGCGTTTAGAGGTCCTACAATGGACCTGGGTCAAATTTAGTAGGACCTCCTTCAATACTTCACGGTATTGGATGGCGGGGGTCCAAACTCTTTGATCCCCTCATAAGTTAACTACGATTAATACTATAACCCGGCTATTTAGGACTGTATCCCTGCTGACTCAGACTACTTAGCCGAGGGTAACGTCACCGCCAAAAGCGGGGCCTACCACAATACTGCATTAATAACTTAATTCATTATCTTCCAATAATCCACCCTTTTAGGATTGTATCCCTGCTGACTCAAACTACTGGGGTGAGGGTAACGTCACCTTCAAAAGAGGGGCCTACTACAATAACTAAGATAATCTCTTAATTATGTGCAAAAGTGCGGAAATAATCAAAGGTTATACTAGATACGAGTCGGAACCAAGTGATTCATCTTGTCTATTTGTTTTTTCTTTTATTTTTATTTTCAGCATTTTAGTTAGTTTTTATTTTTCTTAGTTTAAAACATTTTTCTAAACTTTTATTTTGGTTAGACGTTGAGGATAAACCGGTACTAAAAGCTCTTGTGTCGTTGGACGACCTCGGTATCTTACCAACGCTATACTACACTCAACGATGGGTGCACTTGCCCATATGTGTGTTTAGTGTTAGTGAAATATCGTGTTTTATAAATTTAAAACTTGGCTAAAATAAGTGTTAAAAAGGGCTTAAAATATACACCTAATATATATAACACTTCACACGCATCATTACAACCTGATCCTTTTGTGAGGATGCAGGAGGAGTTTTAGGCATAGGTTGAGATCTTTCTTCCAACTGCTGTGAGGAAGTAGCAGCAGTGGTTTGTGGTGACATCTGTGTTGTCACAGGCAGTTGCTCTGGGATCTCATCTTCCAGAGTTACCTTTTTCTTGGGTTTGGTGGGCTTTTTGGAAGATTTTCTTTTAGTCTTTTTAGTGATGTCAGGTGTGGGTTTCAAAGCAGTGGTAGTGCTGCCATGATCATCTGGAGCAGTGGGCTCAGCAGCTGATACCTGAGGAGCAGTTGTAACTGCTAAAATCTGCTCAGGTACCCCTGCTTTTGTTTTTATTGGTGCCATCATTCTGGAAAATGTTTCTTTTGTTAAACCTTTTATTTGAAAATAGGCACCTTGTTTAAGCAAATTTTCAGTTTCTTTTTCAAATTTTTGTTTGAAATAATGGCTTAAAAATATTGGAAACAGCAAAAATGCTTTACTTTCAACGTTTTTCACCATGTCATTGAAGATCTCCTGGGAATAATTGTAGTTTTTATTATTCAAAATAGCGTAACCCAGGCATTGAATTTTTAATGGTATTTCGTTGAATGCTGTTGTTTTATTTGAAACACAACTCAAAAGTGTGTGAAACAAAAATCTGGGTGCAGATGGGAAATAACCCTTTTGTAGGGTATCTACCTTTGATTGTTCTGCATAACCCCTCTTCAGAAAATCAGCTTTTAACTCGTTTTTGTCAAAAGAAGTTTTACCATTCTGATCATCGAGTTTGAAGACTTCTGATATTGACTGTGGTGTGATTTTGAACGCCTTACCCTGTATCGAGGAGTTAATGGCCACTACTTTTCCATCTTGTTTTTCAAGATTAGCATTTTTCCAAAACTCTCTCTGGGTTTGCAAGTAAATGGGAGCATCTACTGTCAACAAAGTTTTGTACTTTGATGCAGATAGTGTATCAATGATGGAGTCGAAGGTGTGGTTATCGGTAGGTTTTGCGAGGAGACCCACGTAGTTATGAGGTGATTTGTATGGGATTTCAATGGTTTCTTCGGTTGTTTGAGCGACCTCTTTTGAAGATGATGGTGATTTTGGTTTGGATTTTGATTTTGATTTTGACTTCGTCATTTTGATGAAGAAGAATCGGAGAGTGTTTTGGGAAGAAAGGTTGGAAACTGCTTTGAGAAGAGAACTTTTGGAATTCAATTCGACAGTGTAAAACCCTGTTTGGGGTTTTGATCAGGGTTTTATTTAGGGAAAAAATGATCGCTGATGTGGCAGCGGTTATTATGATCCGAGGGCTAAAAACTGACCACGTGTCAAACACTGATGAAATGGATGAAGGGTGGAGAACAGTTGTTTTAAAAGCCACTGATGAATCAAGTATCAGTGGTTACAACGGTAAAAACAGTGGATGATTTTTACTATCATTGGATAGCATATCAGTGGATAGGACACTGATTTTGAGCATCAGTGCTTGCCAAGCAAAATGAAGAATCAGAGGTTGACTTTCAGCAGTGGATAGTATTTAGTGATCAGATGTTGGAACAACACAGTGGTTAGGGTAAATGGTACAGATCTGAAGGACAAGTATTCCAGCAACAGTTTTAAGAATTTTCATTCAAGGTTTTGCCAAATGTCAATTTTGAATGACAGTGGTTTAGTACCCCGGATGATGAAAACTTTTTGCTAAGACAACTCATTTTCGTTTAACATTCAATTAAAACATGAGTGCCCCAGAATTTAAGCACAGTTAGCAATCAACTTTTGATAAAAGTTTAGGAACAAACCTGAGTATGACATGATCCTGACATATATACCATTTCCTTTTGACCTATTTAAGAGGATAATAATACCAACAAAAATAAGGTACCACATCCTGACAGGAACTGAAACTATTGCCAACAAAAACAAGCAAAAGTTCCAAATATATTATTCCAAAAAAAAATGAACAATATATCCTGGTTATTCGAGAAAATCCTTTGAAAGAAAAATGGTTAAAGGATTTTCTGAGAACAGTATCAAAAAGGATCTGGTGAAATTTTCAAAAGAAAACATAATCATAACATTCTCAAGTTTATAAAAATGGTTAGTGGTAGGAAATTTTGACTGTATTTTGACCACTGTAAGGAACCATTTTATTTGTCAGTTGATTGCAAACATGGTCCTCTTTGAAGTTCATTCACCGAGATCAAAACCTTTACCTGAACAGATGAATGCACATAGTTGCTTAATGACCATTATTACCCTAAACTATGACTCATAAGTGTTTTTATGTTTATACTCTTTTCTTTTGACTTGAAAAGTTTTGAGATAAACACACTTCTGAGTTTTTGTGAATTTTCTTCTTCCCTTTTTACCCTTTCCAAACATAAGTATTGAAATACTTACTGAGGGGTATTTATTGAAGGAATACCTGTTCCAAAATCATTTTGCAGTAATGTTTTGAGAGATTTGGTCATTTCTGCACATGCTTATGCCAACCTCCTCATTACCTATGATCTGGACATTTTTGACTCCTGATTTTCTTAATGTATTTTAACATAGTTGATTTTTTCCTTTTGAGGATCTCAACCTGTTTTCAACACATAAGCTCTGAATGACTAAAGTTTTACTTTCCCTCTTTTTATGTTAGCAAAACACCAATGTTTTTATGAACATAGGTTTTGTTAATCTGAGGTTCATACTCTAGCATTCAAAAGGGTGACAACACAATTTTCATAACAACAATTGAAATCAATTTGAAAATATGAAATAATCTCATAATTTAACAGATATGCTTTCAGATCTAGAAACTATGAGTGTCTTGTGCATGAAATCACTTGTTGTGTGAAATTTGTGTGTCATATGACATCTTGGTTGATTTACAGAGTTTTTGATTAACCACTTTGAACATGATTTATTCGATACTCTGTTTTTCAACTAAATACAACCAACCTTAGTATCAATGAGTTTTGAGCCGAACTGTTATGTTAAATTGATTGTTAGATCGAATTTGACTGTCCAGGCTCTGATACCAATTGTTAGGATCAGAGGCTCTCACGATTGTGTTTGTTTGTGAGATTTGAACAAATCAAATAGATATGAACAGTTTTAAGTGTAGCGGAAATGAATAACAAACTTTGTAAACACAATCAAAGGAAAATATAGTTTGATAAACAATTGCTTTTCATAGAGTCGAAAGATTACATCATAAGCAAAAGGTTACAATGCAAGCTTACAGACTAAACTCCCCCTCAGCCTGATACTTGATGTATGTAAAATGCAACATATAAATTACATCAAACGAGGCATAAAACTAACCCTTTTTAAGTACTAATATTGGAAAAAGAGTGTTTTTGTCTTCCTTTTGTATTTTCAGGATTAAATGAGCTCAAAAACGCAAAAGAAGCAAAAAGACAGCTAAATCCAACATAAATACAAGAAAAGGAATATTAGGGACTGCCCGACCCCTCAACGGCACCTTCCAAAGCAAAGAAGAGAAATCAGAAGACTAAACACGCCCCGTGCTCAGCCAGCACGGGGCCGTGCCCAAGAAGCAGCAGAAAAGACAAACCTATAGAAGCTTCTATTGCCCACCACGGGCCGTGCTCAGCGGACACGGGGGCGTGTCGAAAGTACAGCAGGCGCATTTATTGTAATTGCGAATTACAATTAATGAGGAGAGAGATTGTCAGACGGACACGGGGCCGTGCCCAGCGGACACGGGGCCGTGCCCAGCTCTCTGTTCAGCCTATAAATAGGAGTGCTTGGATTCATTTCATCTCATCCCTTGGCACACCACCTCTCTCACACTTCATCCACCACCCACCACCATCACAACACCATCATCCATTGTCCATCGTAGAGTGTGTGAGTCGTCTCGGGATCCAAGATTGATCGTAAGAGTTCTTGACAATCAAGGCCATGTTTGCCTAAGTCTCTTACATCACTTGGTGAAGACAAAGTGTCTAGTATAATACTTTTTATTTCTAATCTTTTGCACTTTTTATTTGGTTTTGTATTAATGACTTTAATAACTAGTTACTTATGTTGAAAGTGATCTTTCCTTATCGTTTGTCCGTGGTGTCTTGGCATTATTTTACTGTCTATATAAAATAAAGGATTTTCACCATTCATATCTCCACGGTCTATATGGAGATATGTTGGCTACCTGGTCGGGGGTTAAGGGAACGGTTTGGTAAAGGTCTTGCCATTGTTCAGCGTTTAGAGGTCCTGCAATGGACCTGGGTCAAATTTAGTAGGACATCCTTCAATACTTCACGGTATTGGATGGCGGGGGTCCAAACTCTTTGATCCCCTCATAAGTTAACTACTATTAATACTATAACCCGGCTATTTAGGACTGTATCCCTGCTGACTCAGACTACTTAGCCGAGGGTAACGTCACCGCCAAAAGCGGGGCCTACCACAATACTGCATTAATAACTTAATTCATTATCTTCCAATAATCCACCCTTTTAGGATTGTATCCCTGCTGACTCAAACTACTGGGGTGAGGGTAACGTCACCTTCAAAAGAGGGGCCTACTACAATAACTAAGATAATCTCTTAATTATGTGCAAAAGTGCGGAAATAATCAAAGGTTATACCAGATACGAGTCGGAACCAAGTGATTCATCTTGTCTATCTGTTTTTATTTTATTTTTATTTTCAGCATTTTAGTTAGTTTTTAATTTTCTTACTTTAAAACATTTTTCTAAACTTTTATTTTGGTTAGACGTTGAGGATAAACCGGTACTAAAAGCTCTTGTGTCCTTGGACGACCTCGGTATCTTACCAACGCTATACTACACTCAACGATGGGTGCACTTGCCCATATGTGTGTTTAGTGTTAGTGAAATATCGTGTTTTATAAATTTAAAACTTGGCTAAAATAAGTGTTAAAAAGGGCTTAAAATATACACCTAATATATAACACTTCACACGCATCAAGTTTTTGGCGCCGCTGCCGGGGACACAAGGATTTTAAGAAAGTTAGGAATCAACAGCCTAATCATTTTTTTTTCTTTTTATTTTTTTAGGATTTTCTTAGTTTTTCAGCTTCTGCAGAGCTCAGCACGGGCCGTGCCCGCTGAACACGCCCCCGTGCTCAATCATTGGAACTGGCAATCCTGTTTTACATCAGACAGTACGCTGAACACGGGGCCGTGCCCACTCAACACGCCCCCGTGCCCAAGTTTCAGTTACTGAAAACAGAACCGTTAGATCCCGGCGGTTGGTAATTTCTGACATAAACATGAGTGATAGTAATTATTTTTACTTTCGGCACTCTTATGGTACGTGGTGTCAATTATGTGGTGGCGAACATGAAGAAGTAAAATGCTACTTCCTAAATTATAGGCCCCACTACATGGACCCACCAACTTCTCACAACCTTAAGAGGGGCGAAAGTAAAAATAAGCACTATTTCTCCCTCGAATGCGCCCGGCCAGATATTCTAGGAGAAATACTCCTTGACGAGTTATTTCAACTAGAAGAGCTAATTCTGAAATGGTTAGAAGAGCTTGGGAAGGATTTTATTAATCCACCCCAAGACGATACCCATGAAGAAATGTTGGAACCGTATTCCGACAATCTCGTTGCTCCCGAAAATACCTTCGTACCTAGCAAAGACTTGGACGATAGTCGTCCCTGTGTCGATTGTGCCGTGAAGGACTCCCCATCGACTTCGTTCGGTGCATACATAGACCTGAGCGATTCGGCATACACCTTCTTTAACAAGAGCCCGGGAAAGGGTTGGACTTGTCCACCTAGAATGAAAATAGGAATTACCCTCACCGACAACCTCTTGCGTTCTCGCCTTAGTCTAGGGCAATTAAGGTATCTTAGGCACTTTGAGGTTGTTCCAACCATTAAGGAACCACCCGATTTCGACGAAATCCTTAGAAGAAGCAAAACTCCATAAAACAGCCTCCAGACACGGGGCCGTGTCCAGGTCAACACGCCCCCGTGCTCATCAAAGAGATTCTCTGCTGATTTGGTCAGAATACGGACAAAATGTGTCAGGAATTCCTCTGCACACGGGGCCGTGTCCAGTCAACACGGGGCCGTGTCCATTCAACACGGGGCCGTGTCCAGTGCACTGTCGTTTTCTTTAAATGCAGCCTGAATCCTGCTCATTTTTGACCACTTCAAAAGACAGAGATTCCTGGGATTTTCACTCATACCATCCTATGTAAGTGCTAAAAGAAGGTTCCCAAAGACCCTCTTGTCCCTTCCACTTTTACTCATTTCCTCCTCTTTGAAAAATTTTCAAAATTTCCTCCATGGAAGCTTGGAAATCTCTTGATTCCAACCCTCTATGTGAAGTTTGTAAGATTATTTGCTAAGGATTCTTGTTTAAAGTTAGTTGTATAACTTTATTTTAAATTATCTAAGCCTAAAAACTAGCTAAAAAAAATCATGAGAATAATTTAAAACTCCAAGACTCCCTAGCATAAAATCCTGCAGACAAATGAACACGGGGCCGTGCTCAGTGAGCACGGGGCCGTGTCCGAGGATCTGTTTTGTAAAAATTTAGCTTTCTTCGGTTCCCTTCGCAGAAAATGGCAAGCAGAACAAGCGGATCATCTTCAAGAAGTAACCGACAAGGGAGGAGATCTTCAGCAGCAGAAGACTCTCTTGTAAACTATGTTTACGCTCTAAGAGAGGCTATTGACGAAATGACAGGAGTGGAGGAAGCATTGGTCGACCGTATCAACCATCTTACAGTGGGGCTGGAGGGCTGTCTCCATGAAGTAAACCTCTTGCACCAGAGGTTGAACCTTCTCGCCTCCCCGCCTTTGGTACCTTTAATAACCCAAAGGGCGTGGAACATGGTACCCGAAGTTGTCATTCCAGCCGAATGGTACTCCATGCACCAAGAACCTCCGCGAAGAGTGGTGCAAGGATTCCCGGTGAATGTTCCCCCTCAACCACCAGCTGCGGAGGAAAATGAAGGCGCATTCTTCCTTCCTAGGGAAATCGAAGAATGGCTTTAAATAACATTTAAGGAAGAAATCATTCGGCTAAAAGTCCTACTATATCGGGAAACTATTCTCGAAATTTTCCTAAAATAAGTAGAACTTCTTATGATAACCTCGTGCACCTGCTGACCTATTTAGTTAAGTTTTAATTTTATCTTAATTTAGGACTATGTAAGTTCTCTCTATGATGAAATGAAATGATGGTTTTAAGGTTTGGATGGTTTGTAATGAATAAAACACACTCATGGTGGTAAAGGATGAAAAGGGGAACGAGAAAAATGAACCCATGCACAAGAACAAGGCAACCCGACAATTTCAGAAGGTTCAACACGGGCCGTGACCAACCAACACGGCCCCGTGCTGAGCACCCTGCAGAAAACGCCCAGTTCAGGTAACTGGACACGGGCCGTGTTCACCCAACACGCCCCCGTGTCCAGGCTTTTGTTTCTCTTGTTTTAATTCTGTTACTGGCACTTGAACACAGGGCCGTGCCCGGACAACACGGGGCCGTGTTCAGTGCCCAGTAACACAAATTTTTGCTTTTTAAACACTATTTTACACATCTAATCAACCTAAAAATTTATTTTTGGGACACATTGAGGACAATGTGTAATTTAAGTGTGGGGGGGATGCTAAAACCTTGAATTTTGCAAGTCCTAAATACAAGCCTTACACAAAACTCTATTGGAACCGCTAATCACCCCAAATTTTTTTCAAAAATTTCATTTTTTACTTGTCTAGGTTTAACTCGGAAAATTCAAGTTCTCAAAAAGGTTATATTTTTACAAATTTACAACCGATAGCGTAGTGATAAAAAGAACCAACATAAGAAAATTATGAAAAAGCATAGCAAACTTATTTAAAATTTGATTATATATACTTGATCACATAAATACCCATTCCCACAAAAGTGAGTTTTGAGCCTTTATTGAGCACACAATTACATATCATTTGACTAAATGCTCAGTTTTCGTTTCTTGTGTGAATAGCCGCTTGGTTCTTACGACTCTAGAACTTGCCATGACAATACATTCCCGGTCCTTATCAACTTAAACCCGAGTAAGTAAATGATGGAGGCATTAAGACTAACCCTTTTTATTTCTACACCATTATTTTTCTTTTTCTTTTACCACCTACCCAAAAATCCCCCTAGTCAGCCCCTTTGAGCCTAAACCTTTTCGTTTCATCACCCAAACAAAAACCCTTTTACCCACCAAATCCTTTTTCATTTTTAACCCTTTATTTTAGTAACAAGTTCGGTTCTTCGTAAAAAAAAAAAAAAAAAAAAAATTTGTGTGATAATGATGAAGCAAAAAGAAAATAAACAAAC
Source organism: Helianthus tuberosus (assembly GCA_030545235.1). Taxonomy (NCBI): domain Eukaryota; kingdom Viridiplantae; phylum Streptophyta; class Magnoliopsida; order Asterales; family Asteraceae; genus Helianthus; species Helianthus tuberosus. Next base: position 149,253,912 of record CM060358.1, read on the forward strand.
AAGTTAATCAAAAATAACTTAGTTTGAATAAAAGCTTCATCAAAATAAAAAGTTGAAAAAAAATACGAAAACCGACACTTGTTACGCTTTTAGCCCTTTTTTTTTCTACTAACCACTAACCTAACCACCTACCTTTAACCCTAGCCTAACCCTTAACCCACAAAGTCCTCTTGATATCTACAAAGGTACAAAAGTTAAAAAAGGAGGAGGATTGATTTCTTGGCAAGCCTATGGTAGGAATAAGTTCCATGCCGCTCTCGAGTGATTCACTAAAAATACACCTTCGGCCGAGTGTGAGTGATTTCCCCGTGAGGTATGTGAACTTGTATATAAATAGAATTTTAAAAAGGCATGTTATGCCCAAATAAGTAATTTCTTTTATGAAAAGTTCTAAATAAATCATTACAAATAGGAGTGTAAATAAATAAAAATAAAACCCAAAAAGAACTTGGAAATCCCGACACTCTACGACAAGCCCAAAACCTTCTCTTCTACCTATTCCATTTGGGAGTGTAAGCCACATATTAAAGAGTTTTGCTTGAGGACAAGCAAAAGTTCAAGTGTGGGGGTATTTGATGTATGTAAAATGCAACATATAAATTACATCAAACGAGGCATAAAACTAACCCTTTTTAAGTACTAATATTGGAAAAAGAGTGTTTTTGTCTTCCTTTTGTATTTTCAGGATTAAATGAGCTCAAAAACGCAAAAGAAGCAAAAAGACAGCTAAATCCAACATAAATACAAGAAAAGGAATATTAGTGGACTGCCCGACCCCTCAACGGCACCTTCCAAAGCAAAGAAGAGAAATCAGAAGACTGAACACGCCCCGTGCTCAGCCAGCACGGGGCCGTGCCCAAGAAGCAGCAGAAAAGACAAACCTATAGAAGCTTCTATTGCCCACCACGGGCCGTGCTCAGCGGACACGGGGGCGTGTCGAAAGTACAGCAGGCGCATTTATTGTAATTGCGAATTACAATTAATGAGGAGAGAGATTGTCAGACGGACACGGGGCCGTGCCCAGCGGACACGGGGCCGTGCCCAACTCTCTGTTCAGCCTATAAATAGGAGTGCTTGGATTCATTTCATCTCATCCCTTGGCACACCACCTCTCTCACACTTCATCCACCACCCACCACCATCACAACACCATCATCCACCACCATCATCCATTGTCCATCGTAGAGTGTGTGAGTCGTCTCGGGATCCAAGATTGATCGTAAGAGTTCTTGACAATCAAGGCCATGTTTGCCTAAGTCTCTTACATCACTTGGTGAAGACAAAGTGTCTAGTATAATACTTTTTATTTCTAATCTTTTGCACTTTTTATTTGGTTTTGTATTAATGACTTTAATAACTAGTTACTTATGTTGAAGGTGATCTTTCCTTATCGTTTGTCCGTGGTGTCTTGGCATTATTTTACTGTCTATATAAAATAAAGGATTTTCACCATTCATATCTCCACGGTCTATATGGAGATATGTTGGCTACCTGGTCGGGGGTTAAGGGAACAGTTTGGTAAAGGTCTTGCCATTGTTCAGCGTTTAGAGGTCCTGCAATGGAACTGGGTCAAATTTAGTAGGACCTCCTTCAATACTTCACGGTATTGGATGGCAGGGGTCCAAACTCTTTGATCCCCTCATAAGTTAACTACTATTAATACTATAACCCGGCTATTTAGGACTGTATCCCTGCTGACTCAGACTACTTAGCCGAGGGTAACGTCACCGCCAAAAGCGGGGCCTACCACAATACTGCATTAATAACTTAATTCATTATCTTCCAATAATCCACCCTTTTAGGATTGTATCCCTGCTGACTCAAACTACTGGGGTGAGGGTAACGTCACCTTCAAAAGAGGGGCCTACTACAATAACTAAGATAATCTCTTAATTATGTGCAAAAGTGCGGAAATAATCAAAGGTTATACCAGATACGAGTCGGAACCAAGTGATTCATCTTGTCTATCTGTTTTTATTTTATTTTTATTTTCAGCATTTTAGTTAGTTTTTAATTTTCTTAGTTTAAAACATTTTTCTAAACTTTTATTTTGGTTAGACGTTGAGGATAAACCGGTACTAAAAGCTCTTGTGTCCTTGGACGACCTCGGTATCTTACCAACGCTATACTACACTCAACGATGGGTGCACTTGCCCATATGTGTGTTTAGTGTTAGTGAAATATCGTGTTTTATAAATTTAAAACTTGGCTAAAATAAGTGTTAAAAAGGGCTTAAAATATACACCTAATATATATAACACTTCACACGCATCAATACTCCAGAGTTGGTTGCACAAGATAAAAGGATTGAATTGAGGAGAAGAACTCTCTCAAAACGAATCAAATATAACAGTACAGAGTACTGTCATATTGATAGGCAAACCAAACTACTGATGTACCTCAGCTGACGTCACCAAGATAGTGACATCTAACAGCCTAACAACCTGTAAACACTGTTCTATACAACTACTGATGTCTAACAACTGATTGATAATAAATTACAAAACAAGTCTAACACAGTTCACGTTCCACTGTTGTAGCCTAAGCACTGACTGTTTGAATCATCAGTGCTTTCTTCAAAAGGTGATCAGTCTTTGAATGAGCAGTGCTTGGGTCTTCAGCAGTACTTAAGAGACAGCAGTAGATAAAGCTCAGTGTTTGCCTTTTAGCAGTCTTTAGTTGTTCCATCAGTGTTTGGTTCATCAGTTGTTCTTCAGAGCAGTACTTAGAGTGTATCAGCAGATAGATAACCACTGTCAAGGGGAGAGCTTAGTGTAAACGTCTGCTTATTGTCAATCCACTATTTGAACTGGTTTTGGCTTTACATTATCTGTTCCTCTGGTAGGGTTCAATCCCAACAGGATTCTTTCCTTCTGACCTTCACTGAAACGAACATTAAGTGTCAGTTGCCCTAAAGGCTAGAGGGGTATATCGGCAATACCTTTTATGGAAGTCCCCGAGGGTTGAAGCCTTGAACGTTCTTCATTGCTTAAGCGGTTGAAGAATTTCTCAAACATGATTTCAGTGGCTGCCCCAGTGTCTATGTATGCTTTACTAGTTTGCAACGTTCCCACAGTGGCTTCTACCATAAGAGGGCTTGAAAGAGGGTCCCTCTCCGTTGGGGGGAAGAAAACACACTGAAGCTCCCAAGCTTCCAACCGCTGTCTTTTGTGAGGAAAACTTCCATCAAAATCCACCATGTTGACTTCCTTGCCCTTTCCTTCAGCCATTTTGTCCCGTACCCCCTTCACCAAATGAGCGAGTTCTCCGGACTTAACAGCTTCTTCAATTCTTTTCTTGAGCTGGAAGCAATCATTGGTGTGGTGACCTTTTTCTTCATGAAACTCACAAAACTGTGTGGAGTTCTCATTTTTTCTGCTTTTGGGGAGAGGCCTAGGAGGCCTGAAGTTCTGTTTAACTTCTTCTGTGGAAAGGATTTCTTGAGGAGTCTTTGTGAGGGGTGTGAAACTCATGCCTTTCTCCCTGGTTGGAGGGTTCCGCCCTTCAGGCCTTCGATGGTCTGAACCCTTTTGACGTCTGTCATAGGAGTTAAAGTTCCCTCTTTTTCTGGCAGGGCTGTTACTCCGCCAACTAGACCCTCTTTTCCTTTGCTCTTTAATATCTACTACCTCCTCTCCTCGGATGTGGGCTTCTGCCCTTTCGAGAGCTTCTTCCAATGTTTTGGGCGGAGATTTGTTGAAATCTCTTGTGAGATATTTTGAGGTGATAGCGTTCATGAACCCTGCTACCCTCATTTTCTCATCTGCCCCTACATATGTGAGACCTTCCTTCTTGTATCGTTCAATGAACTCATGAAGACTTTCATCATCACGTTGTTTTATCTGAAAGATGACAGTTGCATCTTTGACATATCGCCTTTGTTGGGAGAAGTTGGCCAAAAAACCCTTGCTGAGGTCGTCGAAGCTTCGAATGCTTCGAGCAGGTAAATCATTGAAGCAAATCCTGGCTGATCCGACAAGAGTTTGTATGAATATTAGACAACATTCAGCATTTAACCACTTCTCAATCCTTGCTGCACCAATGAAGATCTGAAGATGGTCCTCTGGGTCCTCAGTCCCATCGTACGTTCTGATGTGAGGAGGCATCTTGATCTTTGCTTGAAAATCATAATCAGCTATTTGCTGTGAAAAGCATGAAAGGTTGTTTGGCTTATACGGTTTGGCCAAGTCTTCTTCAGCCCTTGCACCCACGTTATTGCCGTTGTCGTTGCTTCCCTGAGTGGCTAGCACTTGATTAATAAAGTGCTGCCACGGGAAGCTGGCTATCATCTGGGCCATCATTGGGGGCATGAGGTTGAAGCCTTGAAGGCTTCCGGGTGAAACTGAGCAGCTTACTCCAAGGGGGGTGCTCATAACAGCACTTCGTGCCAAAGGGAGCACGGACAGAGCTTGTTCCCATGAAGTTGTTGTAGGGACCGGAAGGCTTGTTATTGGGGACTGTAGGAGCTGGTCGAGGGTTAGCTCATGCCCCAAAGGAGCACCACTTGTAATTGGTTGGGAAGAGAAGATGGGGTGCACTGTGGGATTCGTCATTGTGGATAGATATGGATGAGGGTTTGGAGGATTACTGGGACCAGCCTCATTCCTAGTTGTAAAAGGAGGGATAGGAGGTCTGGGAGATAACGTCGGTTCCGGCTCATCATAGTCTAGATGAATCCTTACTCCCTTTTCTCTTTCTCTACTCACATGTTGGTTGAGGAGAGACCTCAATTCAAGGAAATTGTTGGCAACCCCCTCAGGGGTAAGTTCAACACATGCTGGGGCGTCAGAGACACCGATATTGGGAGAAGGAACTCCGGATCTGGACGGAGTTGGTGTGTTGAAGGTGAGGAAGTCGGGTGTGCTTCCCGGAGTTGAGAAAGAAGTTGGTATAGCCACATGAGCTTGGCTACTACCCGGGGTTGAGGTGTTTGGAACCTGATTTACTTCACCCGGGGATCCACTTTCAGACATGGTGATTTTAAGTGAAGAGAGCTACACTACTAGGTCTTTTTTGAGGAGAAATAGCGGCGTAGCCCCACGGTGGGCGCCAACTTGTTGATGCAACAAATAAGAGACCACGGATAGTAGCTGGGCTGGTTAGGCAAAAGGGGTTGAAGGGTTCAACTTTACCTAACGCAGGTCGTGGGGTCCCCCCACGTTTGCAAGACGTGGAAGGAGGTTCACTAGTTTATTTTTATTGTTTGCTGAAGATCCTCCTCTGAAGTGTATTCAGATTCGGATGAGGGAGCAAACAGAATGTGTGTGTTGGATGTGAAAGGGAGTAGCTCGCATGAAGCAAGTACTCTTGGCGAATGACCAGAGTTTTAAGGAAACAGGACTGGCCAGGAATGTCACTTGAAGTAAATGAAGTGTCAAATATATAGGAGAAGACATCTCCCAAAGAAGAATGCTTTTGACTAGTGACCTTGCTTGCAGTGAGGGGCTTGCCCTTTCGGGGGTTAAAGCCTTTTGACCCCTGGGTAATAGCGTGTACTCTGCAGACCTGCGTTGCTTTTGCGGCTGGTGGGTTGGTGAAGCAATCCCGGGATGTGACTGGTTACTGTTTCCGTATTGCTTTTCCCCACCTCACAGCTTTTTAACCTTTGAACCATTTAACCTTTCGAGCGTATATGTACTTAAGTCATTTTATTTGATCTTAGGCTACCCCCGTCATCAGACTTAAAATGGATTATGCTTAAAAACCCAATTGAAGGGATTGATGTTGGCAAGGCCCAAAGGGCATAACGGTAATTGTCTTGTGAAAACCCTATCGTGGGAAGGAGGTTAGGATCAGCCTCCTCACCTTGCAACCTTCATCCCAACGTTAGAGAAAGAGAGAACTAGGTTGTTCTAGCACTGTGTTCTCTTGTGAAAGTGAAGGAAACAAACACAAGTTCATTTTCGCACCAACTCCAAGCATTATCGGTGAGTGCCGGAGCTATTGTAAGTCGTTCTTGAAGATTTGAAGCTCGGGTTGGGATTTATGTTGTGGTTTTCACAAAAAGAAGGTAAGAATCACGTAATAGTTTAAATGATATTAATGTATGGATCTTGGAATGATGTTATGCATTGATTCTAACACATTTCTAGCATAAATTCAGGATCATGATGTTGAACAAGTCTGGTTCTGAAAACAGCCGCCAGTGACATGATTTTAGGGTTCGAGGTACTTTTCTCTCAGCCTTTTCATATATGATTGATGATACGAAATGTGGCACATTATGCAAGAATAGCCCTAGTTTTCGCATTCCATGGTTCTTGATCAGCCTAGATTAGCCTATAACCTTAAAGTATGCAAGTTGTCTAAAAACTCCCGTAAACACGACTTTTGGACCATAATCTTAGAGTGTTTTTAGCTGAATTTTGGGTGAGTCGTGACAATCCTTGACGTGCGTGGGTGAGTATATATTTTTTAGTTATTTTTAGCTCTTTTTACTTGCCGATTTCAAGTTTTAAATTTATAAAACACGATATTCCACTATCACTCTACACACACGCTTATGGCAAGTATACCCATCGCGGACGTAGTATAGTGACGGCAAGATACCGAGGTCGTCCAAGGACACAAGAGCTTTTAGTACCGGCTTATCGTTGGTGTGTGCGAACTGTAATATGATTTTTATTGATATTTTAAGCACATTTTACGCATCAGTCAAGTTTTAAATTTATAAAACACGATATTCTACTAACACTAAACATACACTTGGGCAAGTGCACCCATCGTGAGCGTAGTATAACGTTAGTAAGATACCGAGGTCGTCCAAGGACACAAGAGCTTCTAGTACCGGTTTATCCTCAACGTTTAATCAATCTAATTTTTTTTTAGAAATGTTTTGAAATATGAAAATAAAAACTAAAAATGCAAAAATAAATAAAATAAAATAAATTAAAATAAAATAAAAACAAATAGACAAGATAGAATCACTTGGATCCGACTCGTCTTTAATGTATCATTTGATAATTTTCGCACTTTTGGACTTTTTAAGAGATTATCTTAGTTATAGTAGTAGGCCCCTATTTTGAAGGTGATGTTACCCTCAACCCAGTGGTTTAAGTCAGCAGGGATACAATCCCAAAGGATCGGAATATTGATAGACAATTAAGTTAGTTATTAATGCGAAAAGTGGTAGGCCCCTCTTTTGAAGGTGACGTTACCCTCGGCTAAGTGGTTTGAGTCAGCAAGGATACAATCCCAAGAAGCCGTTTTAAAGTATTAATAGTAGTTTACATATGAGGGGTTCAAGCTATTCGCACCCCCGCCATCCAATAACAGTGGGTATTGAAGGAGGTCCTAGTAAGCTTGAACCAGGTCCTTGCAGGATCTATACACTGAACAAGGCAAGAACCTTACCAAACCATTCACCTAACCCCTGACTAGGTAGTCAACATGCCTTTATATAGACCGTAAAGACATTAATGTTGCAATCTTTTACTTTATATAGACAGTAAAGTAACTTCAAGACACCACGGAAAAATGATAAGAAAATTTCACCTTCAACATAAGAAACTAGTTATTAAAGTCACTAATACAAACCCAAATAAAAAGTGCCGAAAGATTAAAAATCAAAAGTGATACATAAATGATTTGTCTTCACCAAGTGATGTAAGAGGCTTAACCAAACATGGCCTTTGATTGGCAAGAACCCTTACAATTAATCTTGGATCCCGAGACTACTACACAGTCTAAAGATGGATGATGGATGATGGTGGTGGGTGTTGGTGGTGTAGTGGTGGTGAAGTGGTGGTAAAGTGGGAGAGTAGTGGTTTGCCAAAGGATGCCTTTGAAGTGAACCAAACACCCCTATTTATAGCCTGCACAGAACTCTGGCCACGGCCCCGTATCCAGCGGGCACGCCCCCATGGCCAGTCTTTTCTCTTCCTTCATTAATTGCAAGTGTCAGCGGAGGGCCCCACACGGCCCCGTGTCTCCTGGGCACGGTCCCGTGGTCAACTTCGTATCTGTACTATCAAGATTTGGCAAGATTCTGCGTATCTTTGCGTTGACCACACCCCGTGCTGAGCTGGGCACGCCCCCGTGGTGGGCGTGGAAGCTTCTACAGGTTTGTCTTTTGTGCAGGTCCCTGACCACGCCCCGTGTTCAACTGGGCACAACCCCGTGGCCAGTCTTCTGATTCCTTGTTTTTACTTTAGGAATGCTGTCAAGGGGTCGGGCATGTCACGTTTATTCATTTTCTTTGTATTTATGTTGGTTTTGGCTGCTTATTTGCTCCTTTTGTTCGTTTAAGCTCATTTGGTCCTGTAATTTCAAAAGGAAGACAAAAACACGCTATTTCCAACATTAGTACTAAAAAATGGTTAGTTTTATGCCCCATTTGATGTAATTTATATGTTACATTTTGCACACATCAAATACCCTCACACTTGAATCTTTGCTTGTCCTCAAGCAAAACTCTTTAATATGCGGCTTACACACCCAAATGGAAGAGGTAGAGGAGAAGTTTTGGGCTTATCTTGAGTGTCGGGAATCCAAGATCTTTATTGAGTTTTATTTTTATTTTATTTACAATCATATTCGTCATGATTTATTTAGAACATTTTATAAAAGAAATTACTTATTTGGGCATGACTTGCCTCTTTAAAATTCTATTTATATACATCTTCAACACTCGGCCGAAGATGTATTTTTGTGAAACACTCGAGACCGACATGGAACTTACTTCTACCATATGCTTGCCAAGCGATCAATCCTCCTCCTTTTTAACTATAAACCTTTGTAAATATCAAGAGGACTTGGGGAAGGGTTAGGCTTGGGCTAAGGGTAGGTGGTTTTTGGTTAGTGGTTAGTAAAAATGGCGAAAATCGTAAAAAGCGTCGGTCGTCGTAAAACGTTTTTTTTTTTTACTTTTATTCAAACTAAACATATTCAAACAAGATTTCTTTGAGGAACTTGTTTGTTTATTGCAAGACTTTTTTTTAATACGTCACAGTATAACCGAGCTTTTTACTAAAACAAAGGGGTTGAAAAGAAAAAGGTTTTGGTGGGTAAAGGGTGTTTGTTTTGTGTGTTTTGAAATGAAAAAGTTTAGGCTCAAAGGGGTTAACTAGGGGAATTTTGGGTAGGTAATAAAAAAAATGAAAATTAATGGTGTTGAAAGGAAAATGAGTTTGTCCTAATGCCTCTATCATTTACTTACTTAGGTTCAAGTTGGTAAGGACCGGGAATGTATCGTCGTGGCAAATTCTAGAGTCGTAAGAACCAAGAGGCTATTCACACAAGAAACGAAAAATGAGCATTTAGTTTAAAGATATATGATTGTATGCTCAATAAAGGATCAAAACTCACTTGTTGTGTGAATGGGTTTATAATGTGATCAAGTATATATAATCAAATTTTAATTAGATTTGTCATGCCTTTTCATAATTTTCTTATTTGGTTCTTTTTTATCACGACGCTATCGGTTGTAAATTTGTAAAAATATAACCTTTTTAGAACTTGTTGTTCCCGAATTAAACCAAGACAAGTAAAAAAATGAAAATTTTTGAAAAAATTTGGGGTGATTAGCGGTTCCAATAGAGTTTTGTGTAAGGCTTGTTATTAGGACTTGCAAGATTCAAGGTTTTAGCATCCCCCCACACTTAAATTACACATTGTCCTCAATGTGTCCAAAAAATAAGTTTTTAGGTTGAATGAATGCGTAAAAATGTGTCGAAAAACAAATTTTTATGATACTGGGTGTCTGGCCACGACCCCATGTAGTCCGGGCACGGCCCCGTGGTCAGATCGCCAGTACCAAAATTAAACAGAAGGCTGGCCAAGGGGCGTGTTCAGCGAGCACGGCCCATGGCCAGTTACCTGAACTGAGCAATTTTCTGCACAGCCTAGGCACGGGGTGTGTTGGGCTGAGCACGACCCCGTGCTGAACTTGCTGTAATGTTGGAAAAGTTGTCGGGAGGCTCTGTTTTTGTAAGACCCCGAAAACGGGTTTGGTAATCAAACCACGTTAATACTAAAAAACGGGTAAAGTAGTGGTAAAATTAACCCGAAAAATATTAGGATTTATATAATTAAACCTAATATTTAATAAAAAGGGAAAAGAAAGCTTTTGAGAAAATAAAGTTTATAGAAGCCCGAGTTAACGGGACTTAAAATAAACTTAGTCATAAATTCCCCGAACCCACTAATTTAACTAGGAATGTTTAACCTAGTTAATGAGTGGAAAAATTGTTAGAAATTAAGTGGATTGTGGCCTACTTAATAAACTAACCAAACGAGAGGGGCCAAAGTAGATAAACTTGAAAGTTTATTTAATAAAAAGAATCAAACAAAACACACACACATCGTGTGTGTTCTGGATCGAGCAGGGGAAGCTCCCAGGAGCTTCAAAACCCTAGTTCTTGCTAAACCATCAAATTTAAGGGCCAAATGAAGTCTAAATTCACAATTGAACGTGAATAAATGATCACCCAAGCTAGGGGATCATAAGGTATGTCAAATTTTGATGATTTGTGAAGTTGTGAAATTTGAATAATCATCATAATCGCGAATTATGAATGAATTATTGAAGCTATGATTGAATTAGTAATGTATACTTGCTTAGGAACAAAACCCTAAGTGAAAATTATACATATGATGCTAAGAATTGAATGATTTGATGATTTACCACACTAGGATAAGTGGGTTTTAATCATATGAGGAATATGATGATATAATTATGATTTGAATCATCGTATCTGATAGTAATCAAGAAATACTTGAAAAAATTGTGTGTTTGAGTATATAATCATACTTGCTATAAAATGAGTTTAGTATGATATAATAAAAATTGATGATATTTTCATGTTCAATGATGTTTAATATTATTGCGTATTAATTCGGCAAATTATGATTTCAAGAACTTGGTTAATAAGTGATTAAAACGGTAACATAAGAATGATGCTTACCGGATAATTGATCAAGTAATTAAATGAGTAGTTAAGCTATCTCGTGAAATTATTTATGTTAATAGGCAATTGACTTTAAAAAGTCAAACTGCCCAATGATATGATCGAATGATAATTTCGACATAAGAATCGTAGGATGGAATAGTCGTAAACGATTATGACTAATCTAACCATCTTTCAAATTTCAATGATAGTTTGACGCTTAACAAGCTATGTCACACCCCAACCGATGGCGGAAACATCGGGGTGAGGCACTGAGCGAAACAGATTGTCCAAGAGAAATCCATAACAACTAAATTACCGGATAATTAACATTATGTCCCATACCATAACTTATCAAGTAAAACAATTATTACAGACATAGATGTCTCAAGGCAAATCATTGTTCCGACAACTCAAAATATAAATTGTTTTTGTTTCTAGACTCTCCTACTCGATTCCATGAAAGCAAGCAACATCCTAGCATCTCAAATACCTGTCACATACGTTAAAATAGAGGTCAATACACATAGTGTAAAGGTGAGCATACAAGTTTAATAGTATAATAGATAGCGAAAACGTTTTACGCATAACCAGCATGTAACATGTAGCAAAGTGAAGCTAGTAGGTTATCGAGAATGAAATATGCACAGACGTGACTACGAATTGAAGAATGCGCAACACATGTCACCACTGTGACACGTGAAGAAAAGCCCTTAACAACCCCTGTCCACGGCAAGTGATGAGTCCAAACTATAGTACTATCGTTGCTAAGGTGCCAGGCAACAATCATTGTGTAAACATAACATACAAGCATTCATCGAATAACACGTATAACATGCAATAACGGTCAGCGTATAAAAGTGTTTGTGTTGTGTGTCGATTGTGATTTGAATAAGTAACGTATGTAACACCCAAAAGTGCATAAAGCAAAAAGGGTTCAAGTATACTCACAGATAGCGTTTAATAAATAAACACCGTCTTGGATTGAAGGGAGTGCTGGAAAGTTAGCCTGATTACAGAATGATAACATAAGCAATGAATGACGCGTTAAACAGTGATGAGTGACTGAGTGATGAATGGTCATCCGATCGGATGACAATCCGAATGGATGGTCATTCGATCGGATGACAATCTGGTCGGTTGGTCATCCGGTCGGATTGCCACTCGTTTGGGATGGATGTGTTTGTGTATGATGACTTTGAAGTTTTTGTTGTAGCATTTTAAAATCAGAAAAGTATCTCTACCTTTCAGGTCGTTTGATCGAACGGTCATCCGATCGGTTGGTCGGTCGATCGGATGGCGATCCATCCAGCGAGACATTTCCTTAGAGAACAAGTTCACAGCAGGATGGTTATTCGATCGGATAGTCTTCCAATCAGATGGCATTCCGTTAGAAATCGATGTTCTTTGAAAATTAGTAAAAATGTTTAAGTGTTGAAGGTCTTGGGTCATCCGATTGGATCGTTGTTCGATCAGATGGCAATCCGATTGGACAGTAATCCGTTTGATGACTTGATCGTTTGAAATCTTGAAAATTTGTTAAGTTTTGAAAAGTTTGCGGTTTGACCGAGACGGTATGACAACGTGTTAGACAACGGAAACCCCACCAAGTCCAAGTCATCTGATCAGATGGGAAATCACCCCGTTCGACCAGTTAACTGTTCTTGACAGATTTTCATGTTCAACCCACTAAGTCAGTTATCTCGTTGATAGAAATCAGATCTCAGACCGATACTTCACTAGGAGATGAGAGGAAGGCCTGAATGAGTTCCGATTCTATCGGTTTTGAGTGCATTGAGTGTAAAAGAGTTTAAAGAAAGTTATGAAAACATCTTTCAATCATTGTAATCTTTGAAAACGTTTAGATCTAGATGAAATCAGTGTTAAATCATGTTGAAATCCTTTAGATCTGAGTTGTTCTTGGTGGAATGAGGTCAAATCTTGAAGTTCATAAGAACCCCATGATGACATCACCCTAGAACACCTCAAGTCGGGCAGATTTCATGGTTAAAAGTGAAGATTCATAGGTGAAAATGATGAAGAAGTGTGTGTAGATGATGGATGTACAAGATTTGAGGATGGAACTTACGAGAATCGCGAGAAATCGAAGGAGAAAGGCCTGAGAAGTTGAAAAGTCGCACCAGAGCTGTCACATCACAGTTTGTGATGTGACAGGTGCTATTTATAGGTGTCTAAAAGAGGAAAGGTGGTGCACAAGTGACGGATCGGATGGCAACCCAATCGGATGGCCATCCGATCGGATGGTCATCCGTTCGGATGACCATTCGATCGAATGTTCATTAGATCGATGGCTGCCGCGAGTTGGTTTTCGTGTTTTCGTTTCGCGTGTTGAGTGTTGCGATTCGGTTAGGCGAGTGTCGATTAGGCGATGCGATTAATAACAGTCACACAAATAATATAACTAACATACAACATCATAAGTAAACTTGCATTTCAAGTTTGCGATGAGATTGCGTTGCGATAGAGTTGAGATTGCGTTTCGATTATTCACCATAAAGATATAGCAAACATGCACAAGTAAAACATACGTAGCACACACACGTAAAACAATATACAGAACCTATAATTAAAGCTGCGAATGCGATTGCGATGCGATTAGCGATAAGCGATAAATGGATTAGCGATTAACATGCAATTAAACCTTGATTGTTATAGATACTCCACATAATAAAACTACAGTAACAAATTAAAATATTCGATTACAAGTCAAGAAGCACAATCAATAATTAAGCAAGGAGTGACAGATCGCAATTAGCAATCTTTTCTTCCTTTGACTTTGACTTGTACTTTGACTTTGGAAACGCGAGGTGTTACAGCCTCCCCTAGTTTAGGGAATTTTGTCCCGAAATTAGGCCATAGACGTAACAAACAACTGTGGATACTTCGCCTTCATGTCACTTTCGAGTTCCCAGGTGAACTCTGCGCCGCGTTTGCCTTCCCAGCTGTGACAACCGGAGATTTTCGGCTCCTAATTACGTGATTAACAGTTGATTACGCGATGATAAATAGTGTTTACGACGCAAATTAAATTAACCAGGCCTTGGAGTGCCTAGGAACGCTTATCCGACTCTACAGTACGCATATGAAGATTCGCATAGAATCTGCGGAACATCAAATGACAACGGACTGAAACCGTACGAAATAATGACGACGCCGACAAATATGGATGTTACACGAGTATTTATGGAGTATGGGTCACGATATCAGATCTCGTAGGAAATACGGGCCACTTACACGTGAGATGGACTTATGGGCCCTGGGCCCAAGCCCAAAACCCACAAGCCTAAACCTGTACATAATATATCAGATCTTTTCCTCAAAATCTTATTGAGATCTACACAATCTTTACAAAATCTTACAAAAGATTTACTCAATTAATAGAAATCTTGATTCAAAGGATAACATATATGACCTGCATATAAAATAAATACACAAAAGAAACTTGAACCCTCAAATCTCTATTTAAATGACCCTCATTGTCTGCATACCACACAACTATACCCACAAAAAAAAATCAAGCTCACATACTCTCTTTCTCTCACTTGAATATATGTGCAGACACACACTCGATTTCTCTCACCCTCTCACCCCCATGTTCATCTTCCATTTTTTTAGATTGAAGATTCTGTTGTCGATAATGATGCTGATTTTCAGCTGTTGAAGATGACGATGTGCTTAGTATGATGATGTCAGGTGATGGCCGACGGTGATGGCCGACGGTGGCAGCCGGCGTCGGAGACACCAGCAGTGGTGGTGGCTATTTCAGTTCAAGTTTCAGAGTTGGTTCGGGGCTCAGTTTCGGTTCGGTCAACATGAGGTTTTGGTTCGGCTCGAGTCATAGATCGGTTCAGGTCAGCTTACGGGTCAACTCAGCGAGTCAACTCGGTCAGCATGTTCGGCATATCGACACGCGAAGATTTGGTAAAGATTTTACGGCGTGAATTATTTCGTTATTTTGTAGTGATAACGAGCTCGAACCGATTTAACTATAATTTACATTTGATATATATATTTGACAAAATTACATATAGTTGAATCTTGATTGAATATTGTTGACTCTTGATAAATAACGACAACTGGTGTTGTCGGGGGCGTCCAAAAACAGAGGAAACTCTGCCCGTTTTTCGAGAAAAACCGTAAAATAAAACGAGTTTTATTATAAAGCAAAATGTGCTTTTGAGTGACTTTTATAAAACGAGATACAAATATAGAGTTCTTTTGACAACAACTTACTACTCACGAAAACGACGAGTCGAAAATTACTTACAACAAATAAATATAGTTATTATATTTATTTTTAGACTTCGAAAATTCGACGAATTCTTTTATTAAAGTAAATGTAATTTACTTCAAACGTCAAACAAAAACGACGATTCTTTTATAAAATAGATATAACTTATCTATTTATTTCGAACATCGGACAACATGAATTTGTTTTTACAAAATAAATATAGTTTGTATATTTATTTCAAGTATTAAACAATACGAATGCTTTTACAAAAATAAATATAGAGTATATATTTATTTCAACATCGAACGACTTGATGATACTTCTATAAAATAAATATAACTTTTTATAGTTATATCAAACGCCTAAACGGCATATGATATATAATACGAGTTTATTATATATTCCTTTCATAAAACATTTGTTACATACACAAACGACTTCTCGGGGCGACAAAGGATAACTTAATCATTTTTATTAAGTTAACAACTTATCATCAACGATTCGGTAGAGCTCGGTAACACGTAGATTCGTTACCGCATTAATTAGAAACTTATAAGATATTCCGTGTTAGGAATATTGTAGAATGCACGCTAGCAAGTCAAGTCTTGGAAAACGACATCACGAAGTCGTAATTAGCTAGCTTTGCACAAGGCTATTCAGGTGAGTTCATAACCCCACATTTTATGGTTTTACATTTTTATAAATGTTTTTGGGGTGGAAAGACATGCACTTTATGCAAAGCATACAAGAATTACATACGTATAAACCATTTTACAAGCAAGTTGTAACTGACACAAATGGTTTACGAAAAGCTTATGTTTTATACCGGTTTTTCAGACAAGCGTATTTTTCGAAATGTGCATTCATACGAATTCTAGTTTTCTAAACGACGGGGAAATACAAATACAAGAGTTTACAAATGTTACAATGTTTATAAATGATATGATACAAAAACAAGAAGCACTCTTGGTGAGAACGAGTACCAAGTATGACGCGTTTTAAGGAGTCAGAACGAGTACTCCGATAAGGAATCAGAACGAGTATTCCGCCAGGGAGTCAGAACGAGTACTCCGATAAGGAATCAGAACGAGTATTCCGCCAGGGAGTCAGAACGAGTATTCCGCCAGGGAGTCAGAACGAGTACTCCGATAAGGAATCAGAACGAGTATTCCGCCAGGGAGTCAGAACGAGTACTCCGATAAGGAATCAGAACGAGTATTCCGCCAAGGACTCAGAACGAGTACTCCGATAAGGAATCAGAATGAGTATTCCGACAAGGAGTCAGAACGAGTACTCCGACAGGGAGTCACAACAAGTACTCCCCATGTACGTGGTGTACACAAAAATACTTGATTTATAAATGATACATACAAAAAAAGACTTGATTTAAACAAGATACATGCAGAAAGACTTGATTTATACAAGAAAACATGATACATACAAGAATACTTGATTTATAACTTGAAGTACGTGGGGTACTTAAGAAAAAGTTGATTTATTACTTGAAGTACGTGGGGTACTCAAGAAAACGGGAATTATACTTGAGTACGTGGGGTACTCAAGAAAAACTTAAATTATACATGAGTACGTGGGGTACACATGAAAACTTGTTTTATATATGAAAATGATTTTAAATTCGTTTTCACAACAATACTTCAAAAACCGGTTATTCAAAAGATTTATTTCAAATCTTTTACAAACAAACTATGAACTCGCTCAACTTTATGTTAATTTTTCGCATGTTTCTTTCTCAGGTTGTGTTTCTAAGACAAGGCACGGTTGGAATAGGAGAACCATGAAGAGTCGAGTACTTAGTGGGCGTTCAATTTCTAAAAGACTTAGCTTATTTGCTTCCGCTGTGCAATAAAGATACCAGTCCAGTCACGCCAATGCTCTGATATTTCGGGGTGTGACAAATTGGTATCAGAGCTATAGGTTACAGCGAATAGGGTTCTCTGTAGAGATACCTAGGCTCTAACCTCATATTTCTCTGGGGACTTAGATTATTAAAACGTTGAATACATACAGAACGCATAGTACTCGAATATGGTCTCCAACCGTGGCCGAAAAACAAAAAGTCAAGATTTTGTTTTCAAACATACGCTAAAGTGGTGTTTTACACACGGTACACAAAACAATCGCATACAGTACATAAAACCCTGAGAGTTTAGGAAACATGCATTTAAGACCTTCGGAAGCTCATGTAGGAGTTCATTAAAGGTCATCACGTAGGTACCACGTTTATTAACTCGGACAAACGCCATTTTTATGTCATCTATGCTATTTTATTTAGCCGAGCAGGTAACCTACGCAAAACGAAGCAAGGGCGTGCAAAAGTACACGTGAAACTTAAGCTATACATCAACGGAGGTTGAAGTACGTCACATACGACTTTCGAGGAAGCGGCAGTTGGCACGCGGTCCTGCAAACGACACGAGTCATGCTAAGAAGAAGACGTATGTCTCCGTATTCCCCCTGACTTATTAACGACGAATACGCTATGTTTGACATTCCATGGTAATGTCACCTAACAACTGGTTATCACATGCAACCCCAGGTAAAGTCCTTAAATTTCTTTTATTGAAATTTCGACTTTCACATTTACTGAGTAGATTTTCGTATCTCTACTCCTCATAATGGTCAATATAGCGGATATTCATTTGCTTCGTTTCTTAAAAATTCATATGTTACGCATGCATTGTTTGATACGCATGTGGTTTTGTTTCGAATAAAGCGTTTCATTAAAGTTCAAATATTATTTCGCTTGTGATTCAAATGACCCGCATTATTGAAATTGTTGGCTTCTTTGTTCTCAAGTCAACACGTTTTCTTAAAAATTCTTTTCTTTTTCAAGATACATGGCATTTCTTTGTGGCCATTCCGAAAGTTTTCTTGTCGATACATGTATTTATTGTCGGCTTGCGCCGAAACCAAATTCAATTGTTTGAACTTGTTCATTACACATATTCAATTCAAGACACCATATGATGTATTGAAAGCATCATATTCGAATTCGTTTTAACAAGCGTTTCATTGTTCCGAGTTGTGGTAGATTTGTTTGGTCTACGACTCCATTAAGTCATTTTATGATTTCGACACCTTGTAGTGTCAGTACAAACTTGTAGCTTGGGCTAATTTATGCAAAACACAGGTGATACTTGTTCGATCACCGCTATATTTGAATTGTTTCATTCACTACGACACCTTGTGGCGTCGGTAGAACTTGCAGCTTGGGCTGATCATGATCGAGCGTTTCATGCAAACTATTACATTTGAGCTTGTTGAAATCTAAATTCATTTATTGGATGCAATCATTTCTAGAATTCATTTGTATCTTGTGATACGTCCTTGAATTCATATCATTCGAATAAGCCTTGATTCGATTTCATGATCGTTCACTTTGGCACTATTCGTATTTTCTACGCATAACGTAACTCTAAGGAGTTAACGTAGTCTAAATTTCGAGGACGAAATTTTATTAACAGGGGGAGAATGTGACAACCGGAGATTTTCGGCTCCTAATTACGTGATTAACAGTTGATTACGCGATGATAAATAGTGTTTACGACGCAAATTAAATTAACCAGGCCTTGGAGTGCCTAGGAACGCTTATCCGACTCTACAGTACGCATATGAAGATTCGCATAGAATCTGCGGAACATCAAATGACAACGGACTGAAACCATACGAAATACTGACGACGCCGACAAATATGGATGTTACACGAATATTTTATACTTATGGAGTATGGGTCGCGATATCAGATCTCGTAGGAAATACGGGCCACTTACACGTGAGATGGACTTGTGGGCCCTGGGCCCAAGCCCAAAACCCACAAGCCTAAACCTGTACATAATATATCAGATCTTTTCCTCAAAATCTTATTGAGATCTACACAATCTTTACAAAATCTTACAAAAGATTTACTCAATTAATAGAAATCTTGATTCAAAGGATAAAATATATGACTTGCATATAAAATAAATACACAAAAGAAACTTGAACCCTCAAATCTCTATTTAAATGACCCTCATTGTCTGCATACCACACAACTATACCCACAAAAAAAAATCAAGCTCACATACTCTCTTTCTCTCACTTGAATATATGTGCAGACACACACTCGATCTCTCTCACCCTCTCGAAATTGGTCCGACAGCCGCAAGGAGGAGAGGAGGAGGCACCGGTTACGACTGTCCTCCGGTCAAAAGAGCGACGCCGGTCGTCTTCTCCGGCTGCACAACTTCACACGAGACGCCCCCCTTCCTCGTTAGATGAAACGGATCACCACCACCGTCTGGTGGTGGTGGTGTGCGGCGGCGCAACAGAGAGAAAGAGAGAGAGCGCACCGAGAAGAGAGAGAGACTGAGAGGCGAGAGAGAGAGAGGGAGGACCGACGGTCGAAGACTCGGACCGCCAGTCAGTCCCTTTGACCGGTGGTCGACATCAAAAGTCCGGCGAGAGAGGCGGAGTTAGGCGGCGGTGACTGTGGTCCGACGGGTTCACGGTAAACCCCCATGTTCATCTTCCATTTTTTTAGATTGAAGATTCTGTTGTCGATAATGATGCTGATTTTCAGCTGTTGAAGATGACGATGTGCTTAGTATGATGATGTCAGGTGATGGCCGACGGTGGCAGCCGGCGTCGGAGACACCAGCAGCGGTGGTGGCTGTGGTGGTGACTATTTCAGTTCAAGTTTCAGAGTTGGTTCGGGGCTCAGTTTCGGTTCGGTCAACATGAGGTTTTGGTTCGGCTCGATTCATAGATCGGTTCAGGTCAGCTTACGGGTCAACTCAACGAGTCAACTCGGTCAACCTGGTTGACTCAGTCAACTCGGTCAGCATGTTCGGCATATCGACACGCGAAGATTTGGTAAAGATTTTACGGTGTGAATTATTTCGTTATTTTGTAGTGATAACGAGCTCGAACCGATTTAACTATAATTTACATTTGATATATATATTTGACAAAATTACATATAGTTGAATCTTGATTGAATATTGTTGAATCTTGATAAATAACGACAACTGGTGTTGTCGGGGGCGTCCAAAAACAGAGGAAACTCTGCCCGTTTTTCGAGAAAAACCGTAAAATAATACGAGTTTTATTATAAAGCAAAATGTGCTTTTGAGTGACTTTTATAAAACAAGATACAAATATAGAGTTCTTTCGAAAACAACTTACTACTCACGAAAACGACGAGTCGAAAATTACTTACAACAAATAATTATAGTTATTATATTTATTTTTAGACTTCGAAAATTCGACGAATTCTTTTATTAAAGTAAATGTAATTTACTTCAAACGTCAAACAAAAACGACGATTCTTTTATAAAATAGATATAACTTATCTATTTATTTCGAACATCGTACAACATGAATTCGTTTTTACAAAATAAATATAGTTTGTATATTTATTTCAAGTATTAAACAATACGAATGCTTTTACAAAAATAAATATAGAGTATATATTTATTTCAACATCGAACGACTTGATGATACTTCTATAAAATAAATATAACTTTTTATAGTTATATCAAACGCCTAAACGGCATACGATATATAATACGAGTTTATTATATATTCCTTTCATAAAACGTTTGTTACATACACAAACGACTTCTCGGGGCGACAAAGGATAACTTAATCATTTTTATTAAGTTAACAACTTATCGTCAACGATTCGGTAGAGCTCGGTAACACGTAGATTCGTTACCGCATTAATTAGAAACTTATAAGATATTCCGTGTTAGGAATATTGTAGAATGCACGCTAGCAAGTCAAGTCTTGGAAAACGACATCACGAAGTCGTAATTAGCTAGCTTTGCACAAGGCTATTCAGGTGAGTTCATAACCCCACATTTTATGGTTTTACATTTTTATAAATGTTTTTGGGGTGGAAAGACATGCACTTTATGCAAAGCATACAAGAATTACATACTTATAAACCATTTTACAAGCAAGTTGTAACTGACACAAATGGTTTACGAAAAGCTTATGTTTTATACCGGTTTTTCAGACAAGCGTATTTTTCGAAATGTGCATTCATACGAATTCTAGTTTTCTAAACTACGGGGAAATACAAATACAAGAGTTTACAAATGTTACAATGTTTATAAATGATATGATACAAAAACAAGAAGCACTCTTGGGGAGAACGAGTACCAAGTATGATGCGTTTTAATGAGTCAGAACGAGTACTCCGATAAGGAATCAGAACGAGTATTCCGCCAGGGAGTCAGAACGAGTACTCCGATAAGGAATCAGAACGAGTATTCCGCCAGGGAGTCAGAACGAGTACTCCGATAAGGAATCAGAACGAGTATTCCGCCAGGGAGTCAGAACGAGTACTCCGATAAGGAATCAGAACGAGTATTCCGCCAAGGAGTCAGAACGAGTACTCCGATAAGGAATCAGAACGAGTATTCCGACAAGGAGTCAGAACGAGTACTCCGACAGGGAGTCACAACAAGTACTCCCCATGTACGTGGTGTACACAAAAATACTTGATTTATACATGATACATACAAAAAAAACTTGATTTAAACAAGATACATGCATAAAGACTTGATTTATACAAGAAAACATGATACATACAAGAATACTTGATTTATAACTTGAAGTACGTGGGGTACTCAATAAAAAGTTGATTTATAACTTGAAGTGCGTGGGGTACTCAAGAAAACGGGAATTATACTTGAGTACGTGGGGTACTCAAGAAAAACTTAAATTATACATGAGTACGTGGGGTACACATGAAAACTTGTTTTATATATGAAAATGATTTTAAATTCGTTTTCACAACAATACTTCAAAAACCGGTTATTCAAAAGATTTATTTCAAATCTTTTACAAACAAACTATGAACTCGCTCAACTTTATGTTGATTTTTCGCATGTTTCTTTCTCAGGTTGTGTTTCTAAGACAAGGCACGGTTGGAATAGGAGAACCATGAAGAGTCGAATACTTAGTGGGCGTTCAATTTCTAAAAGACTTAGCTTATTTGCTTCCGCTGTGCAATAAAGATACCAGTCCAGTCACGCCAATGCTCTGATATTTCGGGGTGTAACAGATTGGTATCAGAGCTATAGGTTACAGCGAATAGGGTTCTCTGTAGAGATACCTAGGCTCTAACCTCATATTTCTCTGGGGACTTAGATTATTAAAACGTTGAATACATACAGAACGCATAGTACTCGAATATGGTCTCCAACCGTGGCCGAAAAACAAAAAGTCAAGATTTTGTTTTCAAACATACGCTAAAGTGGTGTTTTACACACGGTACACAAAACAGTCGCATACAGTACATAAAACCTGAGAGTTTAGGAAACATGCATTTAAGACCTTCGGAAGCTCATGTAGGAGTTCATTAAAGGTCATAACGTAGGTACCACGTTTATTAACTCGGACAAACGCCATTTTTATGTCATCTATGCTATTTTATTTAGCCGAGCAGGTAACCTACGCAAAACGAAGCAAGTGCGTGCAAAAGTACACGTGAAACTTAAGCTATACATCAACGGAGGTTGAAGTACGTCACATACGACTTTCGAGGAAGCGGCAGTTGGCACGCGGTCCTGCAAACGACACGAGTCATGCTAAGAAGAAGACGTATGTCTCCGCATTCCCCCTGACTTATTAACGACGAATACGCTATGTTTGACATTCCATGGTAATGTCACCTAACAACTGGTTATCACATGCAACCCCAGGTAAAGTCCTTAAATTTCTTTTATTGAAATTTCGACTTTCACATTTACTGAGTAGATTTTCGTATCTCTACTCCTCATAATGGTCATTGTGTCACGATCATTTCTTCCAATATAGCGGATATTCATTTGTTTCGTTTCTTAAAAATTCATATGTTACGCATGCATTGTTTGATACGCATGTGGTTTTGTTTCGAATAAAGCGTTTCATTAAAGTTCAAATATTATTTCGCTTGTGATTCAAATGACCCGCATTATTGAAATTGTTGGCTTCTTTGTTCTCAAGTCAACACGTTTTCTTAAAAATTCTTTTCTTTTTCAAGATACATGGCATTTCTTTGTGGCCATGCCGAAAGTTTTCTTGTCGATACATGTATTTATTGTCGGCTTGCGCCGAAACCAAATTCAATTGTTTGAACTTGTTCATTACACATATTCAATTCAAGACACCATATGATGTATTGAAAGCATCATATTCGAATTCGTTTTAACAAGCGTTTCATTGTTCCGAGTTGTGGTAGATTTGTTTGGTCTACGACTCCATTAAGTCGTTTGTTGATTTTGACACCTTGTAGTGTCAGTACAAACTTGTAGCTTGGGCTAATTTATGCAAAACACAGGTGATACTTGTTCGATCACCGCTATATTTGAATTGTTTCATTCACTACGACACCTTGTGGCGTCGGTAGAACTTGCAGCTTGGGCTGATCATGATCGAGCGTTTCATGCAAACTATTACATTTGAGCTTGTTGAAATCTAAATTCATTTATTGGATGCAATCATTTCTAGAATTCATTTGTATCTTGTGATACGTCCTTGAATTCACATCATTCAAATAAGCCTTGATTGGATTTCATGATCGTTCACTTTGGCACTATTCGTATTTTCTACGCATAACGTAACTCTAAGGAGTTAACGTAGTCTAAATTTCGAGGACGAAATTTTATTAACAGGGGGAGAATGTGACAACCGGAGATTTTCGGCTCCTAATTACGTGATTAACAGTTGATTACGCGATGATGAATAGTGTTTACGATGCAAATTAAATTAACCAGGCCTTGGAGTGCCTAGGAACGCTTATCCGACTCTACAGTACGCATATGAAGATTCGCATAGAATCTGCGGAACATCAAATGACAACGGACTGAAACCGTATGAAATACTGACGACGCCGACAAATATGGATGTTACACGAATATTTTATGCTTATGGAGTATGGGTCGCGATATCAGATCTCGTAGGAAATACGGGCCACTTACACGTGAGATGGACTTGTGGGCCCTGGGCCCAAGCCCAAAACCCACAACCCTAAACTTGTACATAATATATCAGATCTTTTCCTCAAAATCTTTTTGAGATCTACACAATCTTACAAAAGATTTACTCAATTAATAGAAATCTTGATTTAAAGGATAACATATATGACCTGCATATAAAATAAATACACAAAAGAAACTTGAACCCTCAAATCTCTATTTAAATGACCCTCATTGTCTGCATACCACACAACTATACCCACAAAAAAAAAAAATCAAGCTCACATACTCTCTTTCTCTCACTTGAATATATGTGCAGACACACACTCGATCTCTCTCACCCTCTCGAAATTGGTCCGACAGCCGCAAGGAGGAGAGGAGGAGGCACCGGTTACGACTGTCCTCCGGTCAAAAGAGCGACGCCGGTCCTCTTCTCCGGCTGCACAACTTCACACGAGACACCCCCCTTCCTCGTTAGATGAAACGGATCACCACCACCGTCTGGTGGTGGTGTGCGGCGGCGCAACAGAGAGAAAGAGAGAGATAGCACCGAGAAGAGAGAGAGACTAAGAGGCGAGGGAGAGAGGGAGGACCGACGGTCGAAGACTCGGACCGCCGGTCAGTCCCTTTGACCGGTGGTCGACATCAAAAGTCCTGCGAGAGAGGCAGAGTTAGGCGGCGGTGACTGTGGTCCGACGGGTTCACGGTAAACCCCCATGTTCATCTTCCATTTTTTTTAGATTGAAGATTCTGTTGTCGATAATGATGCTGATTTTCAGCTGTTGAAGATGACGATGTGCTTAGGATGATGATGTTAGGTGATGGCCGACGGTGGCAGCCGGCGTCGGAGACACCAGCAGCGGTGGTGGCTGTGGTGGTGACTATTTCAGTTCAAGTTTCAGAGTTGGTTCGGGGCTCAGTTTCGGTTCGGTCAACATGAGGTTTTGGTTCGGCTCGAGTCATAGATCGGTTCAGGTCAGCTTACGGGTCAACTCAACGAGTCAACTCGGTCAACCTGGTTGACTCAATCAACTCGATCAGCATGTTCGGCATATCGACACGCGAAGATTTGGCAGAAAGTGAGCAGATTTAGTCAAACGGTCAACGACAACCCAGATACTGTCGTGACCTGATGGCATGCGCGGGAGTTTCGTTATGAAGTCCATAGCTATACTCTCCCATTTCCACATAGGGATCTCAGGTTGGACAAGTAAGCTAGAGGGTCTTTGTTGTTCGGCCTTGACTTTCAAACAAGTCAGGCACTTCGAAACATAGCTAGCGATATCTTTCTTCATGCCCGGCCACCAGTACTTGTAGGGAAGGTCCTGGTACATCTTATCGGCGCCAGGATGAATAGAATATCGAGACTTGTGGGCTTCGTCCAGCAGAATTTGTCGTAAGTTAGTACGCTTAGGTATCCAGATTCGGTCTAGATAATGGAATATACCATTCGATTTATTCACTAACTGCTCGCAATTATTAATAATCCTTTCCTTCTTCTAGGTGCGTTCGGTAAAACAAGCATGTTGAGTGTCGTGGATGAGGGCTTCGACATTGTACTGGGCTGGGTATTACGAACGCTATGCAAATAGCTTCGTCTACTTAGAGCATTGGCAACGACATTTGCTTTGCCAGGATGATAGCGAATCTCACAGTCGTAATCATTAAGAAGTTCAACCCATCGGCGTTAGCGCATATTCAGTTCCCTTTGGTTGAGGATGTGTTGCAGGCTCTTATAGTCTGTGAAGACCGTACACTTGGTACCGTAGAGCTAGTGTTGCCAAATCTTCAACGCAAAAACAACTGCACCAAGCTCGAGATCGTGGGTTGTATAGTTCTTCTCGTAGATCTTGAGCTAACGAGACGCGTAGGCGATAACCTTGTCTTGTTGCATGAGAACATAACCGAGACCAAGGTTCGAGGCATCACAATAGATAACGAAGTCATCGTTTCCATTGGGTAGAGCGAGGATAGGAGCATTGCAAAGCATATGCTTATGAGTTTGAAAGGTAGTCTCTTGTTCGGTTCCCCAAACAAAAGGCTTGTCTTTATGTGTCAAAGAAGTAAGCGGAACAGCGATTTTAGTGAAGTCAGAGATGAATCGATGGTAATAGCCCGCCAATCCGAGGAACGAACGAACATCAGATGGTGATTTTGGAGTAACCCAACTCTTAACAGCTTTGATCTTCACGGGGTCGACGTGTATACCTTGACTATTGACGATGTGACCGAGGAATTGAACCTCCTCTAGCCAAAATTCGCACTTGGAGAACTTGGCGTAGAGTCGATTCCCTTAGAGTAGTTCGAGAACCAAACGTAGATGCTACGCGTGTTTGGTTTTCGACTTCAAATAGATAAGGATGTCGTCAATGAATACTATGATAAAGCGGTCAAGAAATGGTTTACACACGCGATTCATCAAGTCCATGAAAACCGCGGGTGCGTTGGTTAAACCAAAGGGCATTACGATGAATTCATAATGGCCGTATCGGGTTTAGAAAGCGGTTTCGGTATATCTTCCTCCTGAATTCGCAACTGTTGATAGCCTGAGCGTAAATCAATCTTCGTGAAACATGTAGCACCTTGTAATTGGTCAAATAAATCATCGATTCGGGGCAGGGGATAGCGATTCTTGATAGTCAGCTTATTCAACTCCCTGTAGTCGATGCACATCCGGAACGACCCGTCCTTCTTTTTGACGAAAAGGACTGGCGCGCCCCAAGGAGAGGTGCTAGGGCGAATGAAGCCTTTGTCAAGTAATTCCTGGAGTTGACTCGAGAGTTCACGCATTTCGGATGGAGCGAGGCGATACGGAGATTTAGCAACAGGATTGGCTCCAAGAATGAGGTCGATACGAAAATCAATATCACGACTCGGGGGTAAACTAGGTAAATCATCAGGAAAGACTTTAGAAAAATCACGAACCACAGGCACCTTATCCATTGCCTTAACTTCCTTTTTCTCCGCTACTACAACGTGTGCCAAGAAAGCTTGGTATTCCTTGCGGAGATACTTGCTAGCCTGAACACACGACATAAGTTAGAGTTTCTTCGATGCGACTTCACCATAAACACAAAGTTGGTCACCATTAGCGAGCGAGAAACGAATCATTTTATCGAATCAAACGACTTCAGCATGATTTTCACGAAGAAAATCCATGCCTACTATGATATCGAAACTACCAAGCTGCATCGGGATAAGATCGATAGGAAAGATGTTATTGTTGAGTTCAAGAGTACAATCACGTAGAACAGAACGGACAGTAACGGTTCTTCCAGTGGCAACTTCCACGTCGAACGTCGTAGGGAGATGGGCGTGCTTACGATTATGGAGCTTTTCGAATTCTAATGACACAAAACAGTTATCGGCTCCAGTATCAAATAAACACGAAGCATATATACCATTTACGAGGAACATACCATTAACCACATTGTTATCTGCTTGAGCTTGGCGGGCGTTGATGTTAAAAGCACGTCCGCGGGCTGCTGGTTGCTGCTGCTGCTGAGGCTACTGCTATTGATGATGAGGCTGCTGCTGTGGCTCTTGCTTCACCACTCTGTTGGGGCACATGTTTGCGAAGTGGTTGGGATCACCATATGCAAAGCAAGCTCTAGCGTGAACAGCGGGTGCAAGAGCTGCTGGTTGGCCTTGAGGAGCAGGAAGAAGAGCTTGTGGTGCAGGAGCTCGACCTTGAGTTGGAGCTGGAGCTTGGCGTGGACCAGTACGACAGTTGGCAGTAAAATGGCCATACAGGTTGAAATGAACACAAAATCGGTATGCAATCCCCATAGGATGATGATAGGTACAGGTAGGGCAGAGCGGGTGAGGACTAGTATATGCACGCTTGGCTGGCGGTGCATTGGTCACCGGTGCCGCTACTTGGCGGTTCTGAGGTTGCGGTTGAGCGGGGACAGCTTGGAGTGGAGTGGCGGCTATGACAGCACAATTCTTGCTACTGTTGTTGTTGTTCTTTCTCTTGCGGCGGGAGGACTTGGAAGCTTGCAGTGCGGCAGTTTCAGCGGTGGGAGCGGCGGTAGCTTGGTGGAGACTCTTGGCGGCTTTATCGAAGTAACCAGCCCGAACTCGGTTGTCATTAATCTCGGCAGCAAGTAGGAAGGTTTCCTCAATGGTTGTCGTCTTCGCAGCTTGCACGAAATCAGCAACACAATCCGGTAGAGCACAGATGTATTTCTTGATGGTTATCTCGGGGGTAGTAACTTGGCCCGGACAGATTATGCTCAGCTGCTTGAAGCGGGCAGTTAAACCAGCGTTGTTGCCACCCTCTTGTTTGATGTGCCAGAACTTGTCCTCCAACTTTTGAAGCTCATAGGGAGGGCAGAACTCCTTCATCATGATGTCCTTCAACTCATCCCACGTAAGCCCATAAGCTGCATCATTCCCTCGCTTGTTTCTTTCGGTAGTCCACCAGTCCAGAGCCCTGGACTTCAAAACGCCGGTGGCGTTAACAGTGCTAAGGTTTTCAGGACAGCCGCTTTGGCGTTGGGTGACCTCGATTGAATCGAACCATTGAAACATGGCAGTAGGCCCGTCTTCTCCGGTGAATTCTTTGGGTCCGCATGCTTTAAACTGCTTGAAGCTAAAAGTAGCTTTTTGAGTATCAGTCCTATACTCTTCGGAGGACTTGCTAGCGGTTTCATTCAGTTCACTGACAATTTGCAGTATGACTTTCCCCATTTGTTTTGCGACCAGAGAGGCGATACGCTTGTCCTTAAAGTTTCTTCGGATGGCGCGAGAGGTATGTGATCCAAATGACGACATTGTCTGCAACAGACATCGCCATAGGACTCAAACACTATATAATCGAATCTCACCTCACACGCACTACTACTAATAAAGCTCAGGAACACATCAAGCACGTAATCACATAGGCACATAATCACATAGGCATGAAAACACATAAGCACATAGGCACGTAGAACACAGAGGCATGTAATCAACTATATTTTGCATGTATTCACCTACATATATTGCACGTATTCACTTATAATTCAAGGTTCGCGCGTTTGAGAGTAGCGATTGAGAGTATCGAGTACACATCAAGTAGCATAGCTAGCGATTTGTTAACGTTTTGAGGTAGATGTGCAGTGCGAGTTGTGTGTGCGATCAAAGCAAAAAGCGTATAAATCACCAAAAATCGAAACACATAAACAGATAAAATCACAAAAACACATAAAATTTCACATAAAAACGATAAATTATAATAAATCACAGAGTCAGCGGCTGCGAAATCCAGAATCGAAACACATAAAATCGAGAAGGGATTGTCTGGGTGTGAGCCATTGACTGCCCAAAGTGATTCGACTATTCTCAAGAACTTCGAGTACATGCTTTGGCCTAATAGACGGTGCTCTCTCACCGGCATACTGTGAATGGCACGCATCCTTTCGGTTATTTGCATCACTCGAGTTGTTGGAATCCATCAAAACTTTGGTGAGAGTTTTGTAAAAATTCACTATGAGGAGTAGGACGTGTCGTTAAGGTGCGGGTCTCACCCCTAACTTAACAACTTGGCCGAGACAATCCTTTTAGGAGGTAGAGGGGGAGATTTCGGTTGAGGTATGGATTTCACTCCTGACCTAACACAGATTCTCGTGTTTATAGTAAAAATCGCGCGTCGAACAAGCGATCTGATCGAGAGTTTGCGATTTTCACACCTAGTCTCGATCTAATCACTCGTTCATTTTTTAAAATAGCGTGCGGTGTTAGCCTTAGGAAAGGCTAAGTGGTAGTGGTTAGTGAATTCGAGCGAGAAATAGCAAGTAAGCTCGTACAAAACCCGTGCAGTGTTAGCCTTAGGAAAGGCTAAGTGGTAGTGTTAGACAATGGAAACCCCACCAAGTCCAAGTCGTCTGATCGGATGGGAAATCACCCCGTTCGACCAGTTAACTGTTCTTGACGGTTTTTCATGTTCAACCCGCTAAGTCGGTTATCTCATTGATAGAAATCAGATCTCAGACCGACACTTCACTAGGAGATGAAAAGAAGGCCTAAATGAGTTCCGGTTCTATCGGTTTTGAGTGCATTGAGTGTAAAAGAGTTTAAAGAAAGTTATGAAAACATCTTTCAATCTTTGTAATCTTTGAAAACGTTTAGATCTAGATGAAATCAGTGTTAAATCATGTTGAAATCCTTTAGATCTGAGTTGTTCTTGGTGGAATGAGGTTAAATCTTGAAGTTCATAAGAACCCCATGATGACATCACCCTAGAACACCTCAAGTCGGGCAGATTTCATGGTTAAAAGTGAGGATTCAAAGGTGAAAATGATGAAGAAGTCTGTGTAGATGATGGATGTACAAGATTTGAGGAAGAAACTTACGAGAATCGCGAGAAATCGAAGGAGAAAGGCCTGAGAAGTTGAAGAGTCGCACCAAAGCTGTCACATCAATGTTTTTGATGTGACAGGTGCTATTTATAGGTGTCTAAAAGAGGAAAGGTGGTGTACAAGTGATGGATCGGATGGCAACCCGATCGAATGGTCATTCGATTGATGGCTACCGCGAGTTGGTTTTCGTGTTTTCGTTTCGCACGTTGAGCGTTGCGATGCGTTTAGGCGAGTGTCGATTCGGCGATATGATTAATAACAGTCACACAAATAATATAACTAACATACAACATCATAAGTAAACTTGCGTTTCCAGTTTGTGATGAGATTGTGTTGCGATAGAGTTGCGATTGCGTTTCGATTATTCACCACAAAATATAGCAAACATGCACAAGTAACACATAAGTAGCACACGCACATAAAACAATATATAGAACCTATAATTAAAGATGCGATTGCGATGCGATTAGTGATAAGCGATAAATGGATTAGCGATTAACATGCGATTAAACCTTGATTGTTATAGATACTCCATATAATACAACTAAAGTAACAAATTAAAATATTGGATTACAAGTCAAGAAGCACAATCAATAATTAAGCAAGGAGTGACAGATCGCAATTAGCAATCTTTTCTTCCTTTGACTTTGACTTGTACTTTAACTTTGGAAACGCGGGGTGTTACAAGCTAGTTGGTAGCTTGGGAATAAAGCGGGTCAAACAAATCAAGAAAGAAGGAAAAAGCATAATTAGGATGCAAGGTAAGTAAAGCTTACACCCTATTTATTTAATACCTATTGGTTTTATAGGTTATGAATAATATAAAGTCTTGTTTGAATTATGATGTTCCGACACGACATGTGTGGTTTGGAACAAAAGACTATATTGATAAACCATGTTTAATGGTTAAAAAGAGTTAATACGATTATTCAGTCATGAAATGACTAATAGATAGCGAGTTTTAAATGATTACCTTATAAGGTAAACCAATACAAATAATAAGGGTAAAACAGTAATTCGGTCACTCATTGACGATAATCGTTAGTTTTTGAAAGACACTTTATGCCGTAAGACATAAAGGGGTCAAAAGAATTAAGAAATGGTTTATAAGTAAAATGACTGTACGTGTAAACCGGAGCAAGTCATGTAGACAAGTTGATAATAAATACCATCTCGCAAAGATAAACGGTCACTTAGACCAAACGGGTCAAAAGGTGAAAATATCACCCTTTGACGATATCGACTAATGACTTTGTCGAGTGTATGATTACAGGAATAAATATCGAATGGATATTTGCATTACTAATACTTAGCGATTATTAAGCAAAGCATTAAAACAGGTCAATATATTGATCCGAATCAGGTATGCATAATGGTTCAACTCATCATTTTGAACTTGAGGTTCTATAAGAGTTAGACAAAGTCAAAAGGAACATTTGGTTATCTTTTAGTTAAACCGAATAATTTAAATTATAAACATAGTGTTTTTAGAAACGTAATGGTTTCTAAACAAGATTATAGTGAAAAGTCGGATTTTTGGTCAAACAAGTACTTAAAAGTCCTTCGTCGTAAAAGAAGGACCAAAATTAACCAAAACACCCTTGTAAGCTAAATCGAGCAAACAACCCTTAAAGGTTGTTTGGAAACGAGTTTTATGATCAAGTAAATACTTAGAATAAGTATAAAAATCGAAAGGTGCAAATCTATGGTCAAATGACTCTATATGAGTCTTTGCCGTAAAATGATAATCCGAGGGGTAAAACTCGGAATACATAAAGCACCACATAAAATCCGGTACAAATATAGTTGTGGAGGAAGATTAATTGATAAGAAATGTGGTAATATAATGCTAGAAACGAATGAAAGCGATTCGTGCCAAAATATGCTTAAAATCCCTTAACGGGTCAAAATAAGCATATGAATGAAAACGGGTTTAAAATACTTATGAAACCCGTGATTTGAACCTAATATGATAGAAAATATCAAAAATATAAGGTTCATGAGAAATTGGAGTCAAACAAACATGTTTGTTTGATAAATACATGAACGAGTCAAATTTTGGTAAAAAGATAATAAGCCGAAGGCTTAAAAGTCTCAAATTTATTCAATCCGGATGTCGGATTTAAACTCCATGTGATGGAGAATTGAATTACGATCACGTAGGAAGAAACGTGACGTAAATCGGATAAAAAATGAGCAAGTTATGCTCGTTTCCGTAAAATTTGGTTATGCTGGGAATATGCAGCAACACCTGGGAAACATTATGTCGAAACAAGGGCCTCGCGGCACTCGACGGCCAAAGCCTTTGTGGTTGCGGCACACGACAGCCTTCGCGGCACGCGACAAGCAAACCAAATCCCCTCGCGGCATGGACGGGTACTAAATTCAGCCGAAGATGCTGTATTGTTTGTCTTTGCATTTCGAACTCGTTTAAACTCGTTTTAAACGTCATATGACTAAAACATTTCATGTTTTATGAAATGTAGGTATTATGTAAAGTACCGGAGGATGATCAAGCTCAATGAGGAACCGAACACAATCAAGAATCAAGCTTCCGCAAAAAGTTTCGTCGTCACTTTTAAACGGCGAATTTATACATGTTATGTTAAAATGTTTTAAAGTTTAAAATGTTTTAACAAACTCGTATTTTTAAGTGTATGTTTAACTATAACTACACTATTATAGTCGGAATTTATATGATAATTTTATAAAATGGATTAAGGGTCTTACATTTTTCGTGCATGGGGTGTGGTTTTAACGTTTCCTTGGTAACCTCCATCTTTTCGAGTGTAGCTAAACCATTATAACATCATCCAAACACCATTCAATAATTTAGACCATCATTCATTAAGAGTGCGAAATACATAGTTCCTAAAAATTAAAATTACAAACTAGAAATTAAGATAGATATGTAGGTCCTAGAATTCAAGAAATTTAAACCATGAAGAAGTTCTATCCTAGATGTTTTCATGACAAGAACAAAAAAAACCTGAAAGATGATTTTTCGGTTGAATAAGGCTCTTAGAACTTCTACCCGGAGGGTGCTCCTTAAACATCATTGAGCCATTCCTCTATCTCCCGAGGGAGAAGGAAGACAGGCTCATGGTCCACAACCTCTTGTGGGGGCGGGGTGCGACATCCACCGGAACCTCGTGTAATGCGTCTAGAGGAGGCTCCAGAGGAATGTCATCCCATCCAGTTTGATTGACAACTTCTTGCGCCAAGTTCCAATCTTCTTGTGGGAAGATTGGTTCCATAGGTGGCATTGCAAGAATGTTCAACCTTTGGTGGCAAAAGGTTGATTTCTTGAAAGCTACTCTCCAGCCCCACCGTCAAATATTTGATACGGTCAATGAGAACCTCTTCCACGGATGTCATTTCATCAAGTGCTTCCCTTAGTGCACACACGTATCGGACAAGGATAGCTTCTATCGACGGCCTTCTCCCCCTTCGACTGTTTCTTGAGTGAGCTGAAGATTTTCCACTGTTTTGGCTTGACATTCTAAGAAAACAAGACGAAAATTTCAAGGATATGAAACTGACACTCTTGCCACGGCCCCGTGGTCAAATTTATGCAAGTTTTTTGAATCAAGGAATGTTATTGCTTTAAATTATTTTTCTGCATTTTGAAACATTTCTGAACATAAATAACTTAAAACAGTGTTGTAAAACTTATTTTTAATAAGATTCCTTGGTTGAAAACCTTGCAAATAGTACATTAAAGCTTGAAGTCATGAATTTTTCAAGCTTTAATGGAGGTTGAAGCGTTTTGGAGAAGAAGATAAGTGACAAAAGTGGCAAAGACAAGATGGTTGTTGAGAAACCTTCTTTGGAATATACCTTTTAAGGTATGTGTAAAGATCCCAGCAAATCTTGGTCTTTGGAATGGGTCCAAATGTGTAGGAATCATGCTAACTCGACAGCACGCTGACCACGGCCCCGTGTCGGCTGGACACGGCCCCATGGTCAGACAAGACTCTGACACATTTTTTCCGTATTCTGAGCACGGAGCGTGTTGGCCTGGACACGACCCCGTGGTCAATTTTTAGGTGCGCACGGGGCGTGTTGACCTGGGCACGGCCTCGTTGCTAGAGTTTTTATGAAGGGGGCTCTTATTTTAAGGTTTTTATTCGGATCGGGCAGTTCCTTACTGGAGGGAACAACACCGAAGTGCCTAAGGTACCTTAATTGCTCTTGATTTAAATATGAATGCAAGAGGTTATCGGAAAGGGTAAAACCAAAACTAAATACCGGTGGGCGAACCCAACCTTTATTCCCCTTATCCGGGCTCTTGTTAAAGAAGGTATATGTCGAATCGCTCTGGTCTATGAGTGCATCAGTGGGGACCGATGGAGAGTCCTTCACGGCACAATCAACACAGGGACGACTATCGCTCATGTTTTCACAAGAGGTAGAGGTGCTTTCGGTATCGTCGATGTTGGTAGAATCCGAATGTGACCTCAACAATTCTCCTTGATTGTTGTCTTGTGATGAATAACTTGTTTTCATCTCAAGCTCTAATTCTTTAAATTTTAGGAGAATTATTTCTTCGAGTCGACATAATTCTTCGGAAGTTATGTCGTCTGAAAGAGATGGTTGAGGGCATTCGGGCGAGAGATAGTGATCATTTTTACTTTCGCCCATCTTAAGGTTATTATAGGAAAACGATGGGTCTAAATAGTGGGGAGTGCAATTTAGAAAGAAACACTCTAAATCTTTATAGAATCCACCACACATTTGACACCACTCACCGTAAGAGGAGCGAAAGTAAAAATAATCAATATCACTCATATTTTTGTCAAAAATTACCAACCGTCGGGATCTTACAGTTCTATTTTCAGCAACTGGAGGTTGGACATGGGGGCGTGTTCAGTGGGCACGACCCTGTGGTCAGCTACTGTCTGACTTAAAACAGGATTGCCAGTAACAATGATTGGACACGGCCCCGTGTCTGGCTGAGCACGCCCCGTGCTAAAGTCTGCAGAAACTAAAAAACTAAGAAAAATTCCTAAAAAAATAGTAAAATAAGTAAAAATAATTAGGCCGTTGATTTTAAACTTTCTTAAAATCCTTGTGTCCCTGGTAACGACGCCAAAAACTTGATGTGTGCGAAGCGTAATATGATTTTTATTGATATTTTAAGCTCATTTTACGCATTAGTCAAGTTTTAAATTTATAAAACATGATATTCTACTAACACTAAACACACACTTGGGAAAGTGCACCCATCGTGAGCATAGTATAGCGTTGGTAAGATACCGAGGTCGTCCAAGGACACAAGAGCTTCTAGTACCAGTTTATCCTCAACGTCTAATCAATCTAATTTTTTTTAGAAAAGTTTTGAAATATGAAAATAAAAACTAAAAATGAAAAAATAAATAAAATAAAAACAAATAGACAAGATAGAATCACTTGGATCCGACTCGTCTTTAATGTATCCTTTGATGATTTTCGCACTTTCGGACTTTTTAAGAGATTATCTTAGTTATAGTAGTAGGCCCCTCTTTTGAAGGTGACGTTACCCTCAACCCAGTGGTTTGAGTCAGCAGGGATACAATCCCAATGGGTCAGAATATTGAAAGACAATTAAGTTAGTTATTAATGCGAAAAGTGGTAGGCCCCTCTTTTGAAGGTGACGTTACCCTCGGCTAAGTCGTTTGAGTCAGCAAGGATACAATCCCAAGAAGCCGGTTTAAAGTATTAATTGTAGTTTACATATGAGGGGTTCAAGCTATTCGCACCCCCGCCATCCAATACCAGTGGGTATTGAAGGAGGTCCTAGTACGCTTGAACCAGGTCCTTGCAGGATCTATACACTGAACAAGGCAAGAACCTTACCAAACCATTCCCCTAACCCCCTGACCAGGTAGTCAACATGCCTTTATATAGACCGTAAAGACATGAATGATGAAATCTTTTACTTAATATAGATAGTAAAGTAACTTCAAGACACCACGGAAAAATGATAAGAAAAATTCACCTTCAACATAAGAAACTAGTTATTAAAGTCATTAATACAAACCCAAATAAAAAGTGCCAAAAGATTAAAAATCAAAAGTAATACATAAAAGATTTGTCTTCACCAAGTGATATAAGAGGCTTAACCAAACATGGCCTTTAATTGGCAAGAACCCTTACAATCAATCTTCGATCCTGAGACTACTACACACTCTAAAGATGGATTGTTGGATCTGAGTTTGTTTTTGATTGTATTTTCGTTTGAAATTAAGATGAAAATGAAAGAGTTGTACAGCGGAATTAAGATGAAAACAAACTTTGCATACAATCAAACGAGAGTAATACTTTAATCAAACATCTTTACACAATGAATCGAAAGATTGAATTTGTTTCAACAACGATTACAATGATTGATGAGTGAATGCAAACTCCCCCTCAGCCAGAGCTCAGTAGTTTGTTCGTGCAAAGAAGACGATGTTGCGAAAGAGCTAATAGAACAGTACATAGTACTGAACTATTTATAGGCACTTGCAAACCACTGAGCATCTTTAGCTGACGTCACCATGAAAGTGACATCTAACCTCCTAACAAACTCTAACCTCTGATCTATACAAACACTGATGTACTAACTACTGCTATTACATTTCTTTACATAAAAGACACTTAAACAGCTGCTGCATCCTTCCACTGCTGTGAACCCAGCAGTGCTTGTCCGGATCAGCAGTACTTGACTCAAGGCAGTAGATTGAATCAGCAGAGCTTTGGTCTTCCATCAGTCTTTGACATTGGTCAGTAGATGCAAAGAAGCAGATGTAGGTCAGCATTTAGTAAGATCAGCAGATAGGAGGTCAGCAGATATGAAACCACTTTCAAGGGGAGAGATTTGTATGAACCAACTGTAATCGTCTGCTTATTCTGGATCCACTGCTCTGATCAAGTTTTGGCTTTAATTATCTGTTCCTCTGATAGAGTTCAATCCCAACAATCTCCCCCTGGAACAGATAATGCCAAAACTCTTCATTATTTGTGGAAATCTTTATTGCCACATCAACAGTTCCCTTATCTGGCCTTTAAATTGTAATTCAAAGTCTAGGGCATCTGTATCTTCATCATCCCTGCTAAGTGGAAGATCAAGGAGATCCTGCAAATCTTCAAGACTCAGGCCAAGAGCTTGTTCCCTTGATATTTTCTTCACTTCTCCACCAGACCTGAGCAAAGTCAATACGCAGGTCTGTTTGTCAGTTTCCCACTTTTGTATTTTTGAGCCTGGTGGGTTTCTTGGGAGATGTTTATTTGCAGAAGTATTTGGTGAGGCTGGCCTGTTCATGACTGACTGAGCAGCACTTGCAGATTGTTCCAATTCAAGATCTTCTTTTATCATTACTTTCGTGCCTGCTTTTACAATGGCATCTCCAGCTAAAAGATCTTGAATTGTTTCCATACTAAACTGGTTTTTGCTCCTTCTTTTGTAGATGGCAGCACCAGCTGGAGCAGTGGTTCTTTTGACTTGCAGCTTTGGTGGTCTTTTAGAAACCTCTGCTTTAGAATAGTCAGGCTTTTGAGGAACATTTGGGTCTTTCTTTCTTAGTTCCTCCAACCTTTTGTAGGTTGCCCTGACTCTATCTTCTCCCCACTTTGTCACTGAATTCTTTGGCCCATAATCAGTTGCAATCAGCTCCTCTTTCATTCTCTTCAACTCTAACATCTTCTCAGCTTCAAAATGTTTAAACTTTTCAGGAGGAGTCTGCTTGACCTTATTTTTAATCATTTCTTGAATCCTGGCTGCTTCTTTTTCAAGCTCAGGAATGGTCTAGTTTTTGTACATGTGTTTCTCCCCCTTGTATTTCTTGTAGGTCATAATGTTCTCAATGTAGTCTTTTCTCAAGGACTCATCTGCCCTTTCTGAAATTTTCTGACATACATTTTTTGCAAATCGCTCCATAGCATTGACCTGTGAGAGTAAAAGCTGATAGTTTTGTTGAAATTCTCTATCAGATTTCCCTTTTCTGTTTTTGATTGCAATATCCTCTGCTTGTTTGGCCTTAAGTTTCAAGTATTCTTCAATATTGTTAGGCCTGGGATATCCTGCAATTGATGGCAAACTCCTTTTGACTGGGTCATCCTCATAATAAAAGGATTTGATTTCTTCCCTAACTGCAATGAGTTCTAGAGGAAATGAGACACCAGCAGGAGGTAGTGATTGTATAAATTAAGCTGAAGAGAGAGGTATGGGTTTTGGAATAGTGACAATTGACAGGGATTTTGAAGATGGTGGTGGTGAAGTGTCATCATCTTTGAGAATTAGCCTTCTCCTCTTTGTTTGAGGAGGGGCTGATGATGTTTTGAATGGAGCAGTGGTGGTGGATGTAGTAGCACTGGTTTGTGATTGACTAACAGTTGTTGAAACAACTGGTGTTTCAACCACTGTTGTCATTACAGCAGATGTTGTAACAACCACTGTCTTCTGCTTTTTGGCAGGAGGTGATTTTGCTTTTGGTGGTAATGGTGGTAAAGCAGTGGATTTGGTGTATTTTGAAGTGGTGTGTGTTGAAGTGAGGACAGATGTTGAAACTACTGAGGTACCAGCAGTGGTTGATACAGCAGGAGTTACAACAGCTGTTTGGGTGGAGGTTTGATGCTGATGGCTTTTGGATGGTGGTTTTGGAATATGCTTTGGAATTCTAGATGAGGTGGACTTAGGTTTCCTTTTTGTCTTAGGATTTTTAGTATCCTTTGAACCAGAACAACCCTGCTCATACAGCTCCATGAAAGCTCTTTTCTCCTCATTCCACCTTGAAACATCCTTTGCCATTCTATCTCTTTTTACACTTGCTACTCCTTCATCAAGTGCTTCTTGAGTGGCATCAACCTTTTTACTACCATCTGGCACAGGAATTTTTCTGGTCATAGCATCCTTTTCAGGTTCAATGTAGAGACCATCATCTATTCCTTTCTTCTTCCACTCCCGAATTTTCTCCCCCTTTTTGGCATTATCGTCTGGGAGTTGATCGATGAAAAGTACTGTTGGAGGAGCAGTGCCATTGGTTTGCAGGATCTGAGTTTTGAGAGCCTTTAAATCAGCCTGAGTGTTTTTGAACTTTGACTCCATTGCATTTCTCAGCTGTTGGACATGTTTCTCATGTTGCTGATCTGCTAATTGTGCTTGTTGATGGAGAAAAGGTTGAAACAAGTTCCAGAGCTCATTTGTAGCAGGTACCCTTTGTGGAGCAGGTGCTTGAGATGAAACAGCGGTTGATTGTGCTTTTTGTACTTGTAACACCTGTTGTAGCATAGCTTTGAGTTCTGCAACAGAGTTATCAAGTTTTCCAATACGATCCGTCAAATCCTGATATTTTAAATCATCACCCAATTTAATGGGATCATCTGATTTCCCACTAGCAGTGGTTTTATCAGTGGTTGAGGTAGGGAGTGTGCTCCAAACATCTACCACTGATGCCCCTTTTTCTTGGTACTGGTGTCTTCTTCCTTCAACACTTGACAACCTTTTGATGTTGCCAGTAGGATAAATAAATCCACTGGTGGTTGGCAGAGGTGCTATAAAAGGAATTGCCTCCAAGGAAGTCTTATTGATGTAACCACTGTCCAACTGTAAACCAATGGGTTCAACAGTTGTAGTGGCTGCTTTACTTGGACTACCACCAAGAGTTACTTGTAACTCAAGGGGTCTAACCTCCTCAGGTTGTGTTGGTGGGTTAGCAAAGATTGATACATCAGACCCAGTCAGTTGTTGAGGTAAATTCTCATTGATAGGTGATTGAGAAGGACTGGTTAATGCCTGGTTCAAATCAATTGCATCCAACAGCAGTTTAGTTGGTGTGGGAATTGTGGATGTAAAGGGTGGTGTAGAAGATGGATTTGCCCCGGGTATTGAGCTGTGGATGATGGAAACAAGTGTTTCCAGAGCATCATGATGTGGAGGCCCTATTTGTACAACCTGTTCTTTTTGTGAAGAAGTAGGAGGAGTTTTGGTTATGGGTTGAGATATTTGTTCCAACTGCTGTGAGGAAGTAGCAGCAGTGGTTGCTTGTGACTTTTGTGTTGTCACTGGCAGAAGCTCTGGTATCTCATCCTCCAGAGATGCCTTTTTGATGGTTTTGGGTGGTTTTTGTTTTTTTCTTTTTGTTGGCTGTTTGGTGATTTTAGGTGTGGGTTTCAAAAAAGTTGTGCTGCTGCTTTGATCACCTTGAGCAGTGGGCTCAGTAGCAGATACCTGAGGAGCAGTTGTAACTGCTAAAATCTGCTCAGGCACCTCTGCTTGTGTTTTGCAAGGTGCTAACATTCTTGAAAAAGTTTCAGTTGTTAAACTGTTTATTTGAGTAGAATCACCTTGGTTTATTGTAACTAAATCATCCTTACTGAATTTCTTTGTAAAATAGTAACTTAGAAACCTTGGAAACAGTAAGAATGATTTTGTTTCAACATTATTAACCAAATCTTTAAAAATTTCCTGAGAATAGTTAAAATTTTCTCCTTGAAGAATTGCATATCCCAGATTTTGAATCTTTAAAGGGATTTCATTGAAAGAAGTGGTTTTGTTTGAAACACATAGTAGGAGGGTATGAAATAAAAATCTGGTTGCAGACGGAAAATAACCTTTTTCTAAGGTAATTTTCTTCATCATTGTGGCTTCATACCCTCTCTCAATGAAGTCAGTTTGTAACTCGTTTTTAGTGAAAGAAATTTTACCTTCCTGATCACCGAGTTGAAAGACCTCTGAAATGGATTGTGGCGTGATTTGGACAGCTTTACCCTTTATAGAAGAGTTTATGGTGGTTGCAGTGTCTCCTTGTTTTTTAAGGGTTGCATTCTTCCAGAACTCCCTTTGGGTTGCCAAATAGATTGGTGCATCGGCGGTGAACAAAGTTTTGTACTTTGATTTTGCCATGGTGTCAATGATGGAATCGAAAACCTTTGTGGTTCCTGGTTTTGTGAGAAGACCCAGGAGATTGTGAGATGGTTTATGTGGAATTTCAGTGGAGATTGCCTTTTGAGAGGCTGTTTTCGAAGATGATTTGGAGGAGGGTTTTGAAGATGACTTCGATTTTGTCATTTTGAAGATGAATGATCGAAGAAATTTGTGAGAGATGAGGAGAAAAACTGCTTTGAGAAGAGAATTTTTAAGAATTCAATTCGACAGTAAAACCCTGTTTTGGTGGTGAATGAGGGATTTTATAGGGAAGAAAATGAATGATGAGATGGCAGCCGTTACAAAAAGTCTGACCAATATGTACTGCCCACGTGACAACCCCTGGTGAAAGTGAAGGACAGTACTTTTGTGAAAGTGACTGATGAAGGCAGTGGTATGAAAGCAGTGGATGATTTTCACTATCAGTGGATAGCATATCAGTGGATAAAACACTGCTTTTGAACAACAGAGTTTATCAAAGGAATGAGAGAGCAGGGGTTGACTTTCAGCAGTGGACAGACTTTTGAAGTAGAGCAGACTTTTGAACAATCAGTGGTTAATGGCAGACTTTTAAGGATTTTAATGAAAAATATCATTTTAGCTATTTTTAAGGATGGAGTTTTGATTTTCTGAAAACATTTTGTTGCTTTTATTCATAGAAAAACAAGATGTTGCTTGTTATTCCATGTTCAGCATCCCAATTCTAGAGACCAAACTTTCAAAAGTGGCTGTATCAAGTGCTTTTGTGAGCACATCTGCCAGCTGATCTTTAGTTGGGACATGATGCAGAGAAATCAAACCTTTTTCATAGCAATCCCTCACATAGTGATGTCTGATGTCGATGTGTTTGGTGGTTGAATGGGAAACTGGATTTTTGATGATATTTTCTGCTGCCTGACTGTCCAACATGAGAGGTGTCTTTAAGGCAGTGATACCAAAATCCAGCAACTGATTTTGAAGCCACAGGAGTTGGGCTGTACAGCTCGCAGCAGCAATGTATTCAGCTTCAGCAGTGGATGTTGAAACAGCTGCTTGCTTTTTGCTTTGCCATGAGACTAAGCAATCACCTAGAAACTGGCACCATCCTGATGTGGACTTCCTTGTAGTGTTGCATCCAGCAAAGTCACTGTCTGAGAAACCTGAAAGCTTGATGTTCCCATTAGCTGGATACCAGAGACCAAGTGTGGGAGCACCTTTTATGTATCTGAAGATCCTTTTTACAGCAATGAGATTTGATTTTCTGGGAGCTGATTGACTTCTTGCACAGACACATGTTGCAAACACGATGTCTGGTCTAGATGCAGTTAGGTACAGTAAAGACCCAATCATGCTTCTATAAAGTGTTTGGTCAATCAGCTCATCCTTTTCATCAGACATGACCAGCTTATTTGTTGCCATGGGTGTGCTGCATGGTTTACAATCATTCATATCAAATTTGGTTAAAAGTTCTTTAGCATATTTGCTTTGATGAATGAAAGTTCCATTTTGCATTTGCTGTACTTGGAGACCAAGAAAGCATTGCAGCTCACCCATTGCACTCATTTCAAACTCAGCTGTCATGAGTTCTCTAAATTCTTCACACATTGAGTTACATGTGCTACCAAAAATAATGTCATCCACATAAATCTGGACAATCATTAAATCCTTCCCTCTCCATTTTAAAAACAGTGTTTTATCAATGGTACCTCTTTTGAAACCATTTGAGAGTAGGAAGTTGGAAAGAGTTTCATACCAGGCCCTTGGTGCTTGTTTCAAGCCATACAAGGCTTTGTTTAGCCTGTAGACATGATCTGGATAAAATGGATCCTCAAAACCTGGAGGTTGACAAACATACACCTCTTCTTGAATTGTACCATAAAGGAAAGCACTTTTGATATCCATTTGAAACACCTTCATATTGTGGTTGACAGCAAAGGCCAGGAACAGTCTAATTGCTTCTAATCTTGCAACAGGGGCAAATGTTTCATCATAATCAATCCCCTCTTCCTGTCTGTAACCTTGAACCAGAAGCTTGACTTTATTCTTGACAACAATACCCCTTTCATCAGTTTTGTTCTTAAAGACCCACTTTGTGCCAATGG
Source organism: Helianthus tuberosus (assembly GCA_030545235.1). NCBI lineage: Eukaryota > Viridiplantae > Streptophyta > Magnoliopsida > Asterales > Asteraceae > Helianthus > Helianthus tuberosus. The sequence goes on from CM060358.1 coordinate 149,297,326, forward strand.
GACTAACCTCGTCTGGCAGTGGTACAAGCTCCCATACTTGTTGTCTTTTAAACTGTTGGAGCTCCTCTTGCATGGCTTCTACCAAGCTGTTGTCTTTCAGTGCCTCTTGGTACTTGACTGGCTGATGGAGTGATAGAAAACCAGCAAAAAGACAAATGTTTTGGGTTTGGCTTCTTGTGAGCACCCCTTCATTTATGTTGCCAATGATTTGATCAGGTGGATGAGATCTCAAGAAGATTAAATCTCCTTGGTATGGTATGATGGCATTTGTTGGTGAAGGCTGCAAATGTGTATCATCTGAGCTAACCACTGCTGGGGACTTTGATGATCTAGCAGTGACTTCAAAAGGTGGTGGAATAGGAGGTAATGAAGTGGACAACTGCTGACTTTTATCCACTGTTTGAGGACTTTTGTCAGCAGTGTTTTAGGATGTGGAAGCAGTGGTTGATGGGCTACTTTGGTCAACAACTGTTGAGGTAGCAGTGGTTGAGCTTTGATAACTGTTTTGAACAGCTGGTGCTTTTCCCTTTGTGGCAGACCTTTGAGGGATGATGATTTCATACCCATAGTCTGGTGTGGTATCCTCTGATGGACCTGCACTGTTAGTCTTGACAGCAGTATTTTCAAAAGTAAATTTTTCAAGATCAAACAGATCTGCAGGGTTTGCTGGGATTTTCATTGATGAAAGTTCATTGAATTTTACATTCAAAGTCTCCTCCACTGCCTTGGTCCGTGTATTGAACACTTTGTAGGCCTTGGCAGTGGTTGAGTATCCCAAATGATAACCACAATCAATTTTGGCTGTAAATTTTGAAATGGAATCTTTTAAGTTCAAAATGAAACATGGGCAGCCAAACACCTTGAAATATGAGATCAGTGGTTTGATTTTATACAGAATTTCATAAGCAGTCTTTTTGTGCCTAGGGTTTATTAAAACTCTGTTCTGGACATAGCAAGCAGTGTTTACTGCCTCTGCCCAGAAAGTTAGTGGCAAACCTGAATCTGCAAGCATGGTTCTGGCAGCCTCAATCAGAGTTCTGTTCTTCCTTTCCACTACCCCATTCTGCTCTGGTGTTCTAGGGATGTTGTACTGCCTTATAATCCCTTTCTTCACACAGAAGGCATCCAACTCCTTATTTTTAAATTCTGTGCCATTGTCACTCCTAAAGCTTTTCACTGGAAGGTCAAATTGCTTTTCAACCTGTGTCACAAAGTCTTGCAAGATGCCTGCAGCCTCATCTTTAGAATGTAAAAAGAAAGTCCATGTAAACCTAGAAAAGTCATCAACAATAACCAAACAATATCTTTTCTTTTTGAGGCTCATGACTTTTACTGGGCCAAACAAATCCATGTGTAGCATTTGCAAACACTGGGTTGTTTTGGACTCTTCAATGGACTTGTAAGAACTTTTATGCTATTTTCCTTTTAAGCAGGAAATGCAATGTTCAGGGCATGAAAACAATTTTTGTGGTAGGCCTCTCACCAAACCATTTTTTTGAAATTTCTGTGATTGTCTTAAGATTTGTGTGCCCCAGCCTTCTGTGCCAAAGTTCTGTCTCTTTGTTAGAGGCAGCTGAGAACAGACAGGCATCAGCTCTGGGACACTCTTTTGACATGTCAACAACATAAACATTGCCACTTCTTTGAGCAACAAGTTTCGTTTGACCAGTTTTGATTATTGCTTCAATCTTTTTGACCATTTCTGGTCCAACAATCCTACAACAATCTGTTGTGAAGAATGACCCAAACCCTTTGTCACTCATTTGTGATACACTCAGAAGGTTGAATTTTAGATTGTCTATCAGATTGACATTTTCAAATTTTACATTTCTAGATTGTACTGTACCAGACCCCATAACTTTCCCTTTACTATTATTCCCAAAGGATATATCACCCCCTCCATGGATTTTAAAGTCTTTGAGGAGGGCTTTACATCCTGTCATGTGCCTGGAGCCTCCACTATCTACATACCAAAGACTATCAAAGCATGCAGAAGCTCCCTGCACATGAAGTAAACGGATTAGTTCATTAAGGTCTCCAAAGCCAACAAGGCTTTGGATGGGGTCTCAACAGTGTCTGGGATGGATGCAGAGTGATGGACAGTGGTTAGGTCAGGGGTTTGGACTGCTTTAGGACAGTGTTTCTCTAACCACTGTTGTGGGTCCTGACCAATCATCTGCTGGTAACCAAAAGGATGCCTGTTCACTTTGGGTTTAGAGGGCCTTTTGTAGGCCTCATAAACGTGTGGAATCCTTTGGTAAGACTGTTTTTCTCTGCCTTTTCTGAACTGATTGGCAGGGGGTGCATCAGTAACCTGAACATCTCTTTTGACAGATGTTTGGTTCAGCTGTTTTGTAACAGCTGTTTGAACTGGCACAAACAGTGGTTGTTTCTTGGTGAATTTAACAGATGTTGATGATGATGATGGACTCAAGGATGTTTTAGCAATGTACTCATTCTTTTTCACATCAAAGTTTTTGAGATACACACATGCTTGAGTTTTGTGGTTTGTTTTACCACAGACAATGCAACCTTCAGCTGAAACAATGACACTTGTTCTGTTTAAATCATAAGCTTTTAAGTGGAAACAATCTTTTGTTAGATGATTCCTTTTCTCACAGAATTCACAAAACAAGTTATCAATTTTTTTCTTTCTTCTTTCTCTTTTCGGACTCCTTTGCAGCAGAGGTTTTAACCATTGCTGGGATGTCCTTGAGAGGTATGACTTTAGCTTTTGGAGCCTTGACACCATCAGTTGATGTAAAGTCCATTGGCTTGAAATTTTCAAGAATGTCACACTCATCAGACCATTTTGGTTTGAACTGGTATTCTTCAAGCTCCTCAAAAGTAGAGGATCCCATTGGTCTGTCAAGTGTGATTTTGTTACCAAGTTTGTCAGTGATTTTCACTTCTTGGCCATTCTTGTTTGTGGGGATGAACTCAGTGGTTACATCAGTGGTTTGATCAGATTTTTCAAAAGCAGTGTTTTCATCATCATGTTTTCTATAGCCAACCCCAAATTTCACATTGCTTTTTCTCTGTTTTTCAAGCATAACCTCATATCCTTTGCAGGATTCCACCCATCTTTCACAAGTAATCCGGGTGGATTCCAACTCCTTTTTGCAAACTTGGTATTTTTCTACCATAGTTTGAAGTTGGGTTTTGGTTATGCTTTGCTCTTCTTTTAGACAGCTGATCTCTTTTTCCTTTTCAGTCAATTTGTTTTTAAGTTCTTTTAAAGACTTTTCAAATTTAACCTCATCAGTCAAGATTTTATCCCGAAGGTTTTCATTCACCTCTTTAATGTTAGCAAAAACACTTATGCAATTGTCAGAACACAGTTTTTCAAGAACTTGAGGAGATACCTTGGCAGCTGCCATCATTGCACAATCACATTGATGATCTTCTTCATCATCAGCTTTCACCTTCTTTTCACCAGCCTTTTCTTCTTTCTCTTCTTCTTTGTCCTTTACGGACCATGGATCTGTCATTGGTTCAATCAGGGTACCTGAACTTTCTCCCAACAGTAGTTCACCAGCCACAGCACTAACCACTGCTTCAGTCACCACTTCCACTGTTTCAAAGCTCTGCTGTTCTTCCTCAGTTTCAACCCCCTCCTATATTGACTCTAATGCCATTAAACAAAACTCATCATGAGAAGAATCATTAGAAGCATAGAGTGCAAAATTTTCATCACTAAGATCTTCAGGCATACTGCTCCAGTCAACAAACCCTTGAGTGAAAAAACTTTGTTGATCTGGTTGTGCTGCTGCTGGAGCAGTGGTTTGAGGTGCAACAGGTTGCACTTGTACCTGTGGAGCAGGGGTTTGAACATATTGGATTTATGGAACAGTAGTTTGGACATAGTGTACTGGCACATGGGCAGCAGCATAGTGAGCAGTGTTCACTTGAGCTGCTGGGGTATACTGGGCATAGTGCACAGTGCTTTGGTTTTGAGGTCTAGGATTTGAGCTAGGATGAGTAATTATGGGACCAGTAGTTTGACTCCTACATTCCCTAGCGAAATGTCCCAACCTATTACACTTGTAGCACTTGATTTTCGATTTATCCAACCCAACCCTTAGATTCCCATGCAACCCTGGGAATTTTTGCCCTGTTCTTTTGTAAAATTTGCTAGTTCTAACACTTAGCAAGGCTAGTTGGTGCAGGATGTCCATTTCCTCTAAATCAGTGGGATCGAAATGTTGTAAATCATTGAGTTCAAAGCTTAGATTATCTGACATCTGGTTTTCGTTTGCAGTGAATGCATAACTTGCAGGGTGAGGATCAGGGTCGTTGAAATTTGCACCAGCAGTTATGTCAATGAAGTGATCATAACCCTGATCCTTACCACTGCTCCCAGATTCTTCTTGACCCAGAAGAGCAGTATTACCGAAAGTGTAATCATCGGTAACTTTTCCTGACTCTTGTAACCTCCTTTTCTGGTTCAACTCCCTTTCGTAGGTCAGGAGTCGACCGTGGAGTTGGGTCAAGGTCAGATCCTTGAATTCAGGTGAGTTTCGGGTGACAAAAGCTATGGTGTCCCATTTTTCTGGCAGTGACCTGAGGAACCTGCTATTTTGAGTTGAGTTTGTAAAAGTGGTGTTAACAAGCCTCAGTTCACTGATGAGACAACTGAAACGCTCAAATTGTTGCGTTAGTGATTCACCTTTAACGTAGCAAAATGTTTCATACTGTTGGTTCAGGATTTCCCTGTTGTTTTCTATGACTTCTTCAGTCCCCCCAAACTATTCCTTAAGTGCGTCCCATAATTCTTTGGCACTGTTACAGTGTAACAGTCCAGCATATATCTCATTGGGCAGTGCTGATGCTATGATGCTAAAAGCTTTGGCATCTAGTTCGATCTTTTGAAAGTCGGTTTCGGTATAATTTTCAACTGGTTTTGGAACGAACTTTTTAGCATCTTCAGCGCTTGGCACTGAAGGAACATGGGGACCATAAATGACAGACCTCCAACAACCTGTGCTTTGTTGAGCAAGGATGTGACCCATCCTTCTCTGCCAGATGTTGTACTCATTTCTTTTTAGCATAGGTGGTTTATAAAGTGAGCCGATGTTGTTTTTATCATCCTGAGATTGTGACGTCATTCTTGTTGTTTTACAGACACTGAGAAATCAACCTTAATGGTGATTAATCCTTGCTCTGTTTTTCAACGGACGAACAAACGATCAGTATCAACTGTTATGAGCTGAACTATTTACATCAAAATGATTGTTAAATCAAATTTGACTGTCCAAGCTCTGATACCAATTGTTGGATCTGAGTTTGTTTTTTATTGTATTTTCGTTTGAAATTAAGATGAAAATGAAAGAGTTGCGCAGCGGAATTAAGATGAAAACAAACTTTGCATACAATCAAACGAGAGTAATACTTTAATTAAACATCTTTACACAATGAATCGAAAGATTGAATTTGTTTCAACAACGATTACAATGATTGATGAGTGAATGCAAACTCCCCCTCAGCCAGAGCTCAGTAGTTTGTTCGTGCAAAGAAGACGATGTTGCGAAAGAGCTAATAGAACAGTACAAAGTACTGAACTATTTATAGGCACTTGCAAACCACTGAGCATCTTTAGCTGACGTCACCATGAAAGTGACATCTAACCTCCTAACAAACTCTAACCTCTGATCTATACAAACACTGATGTACTAACTACTGCTATTACATTTCTTTACATAAAAGACACTTAAACAGCTGTTGCATCCTTCCACTGCTGTGAACCAAGCAGTGCTTGTCCGGATCAGCAGTGCTTGACTCAAGGCAGTAGATTGAATCAGCAGAGCTTTGGTCTTCCATCAGTCTTTGACATTGGTCAGTAGATGCAAAGCAGCAGATGTAGGTCAGCATTTAGTAAGATCAGCAGATAGGAGGTCAGCAGATATGAAACCACTTTCAAGGGGAGAGATTTGTATGAACCAACTGTAATCGTCTGCTTATTCTGGATCCACTGCTCTGATCTAGTTTTGGCTTTAATTATCTGTTCCTCTGATAGAGTTCAATCCCAACATGGATTATGGATGATGGTGGTGGGTGTTGGTGGTGTAGTGGTGGTGGAGTGGTGGCAACGTGGAAGAGTAGTGGTTTGCCAAGGGATGCCTTTGAAATGAACCAAGCACCCCTATTTATAGCCTGCACAGAACTCTGGCCATGGCCCCGTATCCAGTGGACACGCCCCCGTGGCCAGCCTTTTCTCTTCCTTCATTAATTGCAAGTGTCAGCAGAGGGCCCACACGTCTCCTGGACACGGCCCCGTGGTCAACTTCGTATCTGTACTATCAAGATTTGGCAAGATTCTGTGTATATTTGCATTGACCATGCCCCTTGCTAAGCTGGGCACGCCCCCGTGGTGGGCATGGAAGCTTCTACAGGTTTGTCTTTTGTGCAGGTCCCTGACCACGCCTCGTGTTCAGCTGGACAAGACCCCGTGACCAGTCTTCTGATTCCTTGTTTTTACTTTGGGGATGCTGTCGAGGGGTCAGGCTTGTCACGTTTATTCCTTTTCTTTGTATTTATGTTGGTTTTGGCTGCTTATTTGCTCCTTTTGTTTGTTTAAGCTCATTTGGTTCTGTAAATTTAAAAGGAAGACAAAAACACGCTTTTTCCAACATTAGTACTAAAAAGGGTTAGTTTTATTCCTTATTTGATGTAATTTATATTTTACATTTTGCACACATCATCGTCAACGTCTAATCGAACCAACTTTTGAGAAAAGATTTTTAAACTAATAAAAAGATAAAAACAGAAAATAAAAATAAAATAAAAATGATAGACAAGAAAGAATCACTTGGATCCAACTTATCTTTCATGTACCCTTTTGATGGTTTCCGCACTTTGGTCATTTTAAGAGATTATATTAGTTATAGTAGTAGGCCCCTCTTCCAAGGCGACGTTACCCTCAACCTAGTGGTTTGAGTCAGCAAGGATACAATCCCAAGCGGTTGGATTATTGAAAGATAATTAAGTAAGTTATTAATGCAAAATGTGGTGGACCCCCCTTCCGAGGCGGCGATCACCCTCAACCCGTTGGTCTGAGTCAGCAGGGATATAGTCCTCGCAGGGTTGGTTTAATGTTTTAATAAAAGTTTAAGAATAAGGGATTCAAGCTTTTTTCACCTCTCCCATGGTGGGTAATGCCCGCTCCGACTCGTGAGGTGTTACTGGGCTTGAACCAGGTTCTCGCAGGATCTATACACTAAACGAGACATAGAATTACCCAAACGACCCTTCTAACCCCCTTCCAGGCAATTAAAATGCTTTATATAGACCGTAAATACATGAATATGTTGAATCAACGGACATATGAAGAATGATTGAGTAAATTCACCTTCAATATAAAAAAAAACTATTATTAACGTCATTAATACATACCCAAATAAAAAGGAGCCAAAGATTAGAAATCATAAAAGAAATACATAAAAGAAAAGTCTTCACCAAGTGATGTAAGAATTTAGCCAAGCATGGCCTTTGTTTGACAAAGATTCTTACGATCAATCTTGGATCCCGAGACTACACATACTCTAAAGATGGAAAAAATGGTTGTTGGTGTTGTAGTGGTAGTGGAGTGGTGGCAAGTGAGAGAGAAGTGGTTTGCCAAGGGATGAGTTGAAGTGGAACCAAGCATCCCTATTTATAGCTGAAAACAGAACATCCAGCACGGCCCGTGCCCGCATGGCATGGCCCCGTGGTCATCAGTCTCTCTCTTCTACATTAACTACAATGTCAGACTTGTACTAACACGGCCCCGTGTGTCAACAGCACGGCCCGTGGCCAAAGTTCTTGTTGTACTTCTCCAGATTATGGAAATCTAAGAGTTGACCATGCCCCGTGTTGGCTTAGCACGGCCCCGTGTTGAGCTTGAATTTTGTCTTTTGTAATTTTTTATTTCTACTACAGCAAATTCCCAACGGGCACGACCCGTGCTAGGTGAGCACGGCCCCGTGCCAAAGCTTCTGTCTTTGTTATTTCTTGTTAGTATCTGAGGCTATCGTGATTGTGTTTGTTTGAGATTAATGAAGAAATGGATAAAAATAAGCAATATCAAATGTAGCGGAAATGGAAACAAACTTTACAACACAATCAGAGAGAAATAGTTTTCAGTAAACATATGCTCTTCATTAAGTCAAATGATTACAAAACATAATGATTACAAGACATGCTTACATACTAAAACTCCTCCTCAGCATGAGCTCAATGGTTGATCGTACAAGATGACTGGATTGAAAGAGAAAACTCCTTGAATAGAACAGTACAAACTGTTCTATTTATAGTACAGACCAAACCACTGAGAATCAAAGCTAACGTCACCATGAAAGTGACATCTAACAGCCTAACAAACTCTAAGGACTGTTACATACAACCACTGATAACAGAACTACTGATTACATAAACACTGCTTCTATAAACTACTGTTTAACTTTCCACTGATGTAGTATAAGCACTGATGTTGAGCATCAGTGCTTTCTTCAAAGTTGATCAGTCCTTGAATGGGCAGTGCTTTAATCTTCAATAGTACTTAGGAGACATCAGTAGATAGAGCTTCAATTCTTTAATCTTCATCAGTGCTTGGCCTATCAGCGGTTGAGATGATCAGTGTTTGGAGACTATCAGTTGTTAGAGCCACTGTCAAGGGGAAAGTCTTTGCATAAGCACTGCTTATTGTGAATCCACTGATCTGATCCAGTTTTGGCTTTTATCATATGTTCCTTTGGTAGGGTTCAATCCCAACAATCTCCCCCTGGAACAGATGATGCCAAAACTCTTCATTATTCTTGGATTTTTATTGCCTCATCAAATATTCCCTAACTTGGACTTTGAATTGTAATTCAAAGTCCATGGAACTTGTATCATCCTCATCCCTGCACAGTGGAAGCTCAAGGAGATCCTGTAGATCTTCAACACCCAGGCCAAGTGCTTGTTCCCTTAATATATGCTTCACCTCACCATTTGATTTGAGCAGAGTCAATACGTAGGCTTGTTTATCAGATTTCTAATTTAGTATTTTTGAATCCAATGGGTTTCTTGGGAGAGTTTTTATTGTTGATGAGTTTGGAGATGGAGGCTTGGTAATAACACTTTGAGAAGTGTTTGCAGCTTTTGCCAATTCAGGATTTTCTGCTATCATTTGCTGAAGGACCATTTTTATAATGTAATCCCCTTGTGCTTTATCTGCTTCAGTTTCTGCATCCATCTGCTTTTGTTTCCTTCTTTGGTAAAGGATGGCAGCAGGTGGAGCAGTGGATTTCCTGATTTGTAACTTTTGTGGTTTAGCTGGAACCACTGCTTCAGGATAAATAGGCTTTTGAGGAACATTTGGATCTTTCTTTCTCAATACTTCCAACCTTTTGTAGGTATCTATCACTTTTTCTTCTTTCCACCTGCTAACCTGATTCCTTGACCCATAATCAGCAGCAATAAGCTCTTCTTTCATACTCTTCAGCTTTAAAGCCCTTTCTGGTACATTTTTCTTGTACTTTGACCAAACAGGAGGAGTATGTTTTACTTTGTCTTTGTTCATCTTTTGCACTCTTTCTAACTCCTCTTTAAGCTCACTAATGGTCCATTCTTTATATTGAGCTCTTTCTGCCTTGTATTTCTTGAAAGCCATGATGTGATCAATGTAATCTTTTCTCAGGCTTTCATCATCTCTTTCTGATAGTTTCTGACAAAGATCTTTTGAAAACTGCTCCAAAGTTCTGACTTGAGTGAGAAGGTATTGAAAGTATCTTTGAATCTCTTTGTCAGATTTTCCCTCTGTATTTCTTTTAGAGATATCCTCTGCTTGTTGAGCCTTTAACTTCAAATATTCTTCTATGTTATTTGGCCTAGGATAACCTTGAAGAGATGGCAGATTCCTTTTTGCAGGGTCATCTTCAGAGTAGAAGGATTTTATCTCCTCTCTAACTGCTGGAAGGTCTAATGGATACTGGACTCTTGTAGGAGTAATGGCAGTATTTGGATTAAGAGCTTGTACTGAAGAGAGTGGAACAAGGTCTGGAATGGTAACAAGGGTCAGTGGTTGTGAAGATGTTGGAGGTGGTGAAGAATCATCATCCAGTATTATCATTCTCCTTTTGGGTTTTGGAGAGGTTAATGGTGGATTTGTGGGTTGAGTGGTAGTGATTGAAGTGGTAGGTGGCTGACTAACAGCTGTTGAAACAACTGGTGTTTCAACCATTGTTGTCATTACAACTGATGATGTGTCATCAGCTGTCTTCTGCTTTTTGGCAGGTGGTGTTTGTGATGTGGCAGTTGTTGGGATAACATCTGTTGAAACCACTGAAGTACCAATAGCTGTTGATACAACAGGTGTTTTAACATCTGTTGGTTTGAAGGTTTGATGAGAGGAATTTTTGGGGATTTGGGGAGTTTGTTCGATGGTTTTGGAAGGTGTGGATTTGGGTTGCCTTACTTTTCTAGTAGGCTGTCTTGTTTTTGGCTTAAGAACATCTTCCTCTTCCTTAGGCTCAGAAGTACCATGCTCTTCTCTTTCCATCATAACTTTCTTCTCCTGCTCAAACCTTTTAGATCCCTTTGTTTCCCTATCCCTTTTTTTGCTTTGCTTTTTCATCAGCAAGTGCATTTTGGTTACATCAACCTTTTTTGAACCATCTGGCCTAGGGATTTCTACAGATGATTTAGACAAACGATCTGGTTCAATGTATAGGCCATCTTCATATCCCTTATTCTTTTTCTCCCCCTTTTTGGCATCATTAGGAGGATTGTCAACAAAAATGATTGAAGGAGGAGCAGTGCCAGTGGTTTGTAGTAAATGGGCCTTAATTGCCTTGATGTCTGCTTGTGTATCCTTAAACCTAGCTTCCATCAAATTTCTGATCTTTTGAATTTGAACTTCGTGTTGTTGATTAGCATATTCTCTTTGTTTGTGAAGCAGAGGTTGAAATAGTTTCCAAAGCTCAGTGGGAGTAGGAGCAGATGCTGCAGATGGTGTAGCAGTGGGTGTTGCCTTTTGTGCTTGTAACAACTGTTGCAACATAGTTTTAATTTCTACAACAGATGTGTAAATCTTGTCAACCCTCTCTGTCAATTCTCTGTATTTTAAACCATCACCCAACTTAATGGGATCATCTGATTTCCCACTGGCGGTGGTTGTATCAGCAGTTGACTTAGGGAAAGTTTCCCAAAAGTCATTCACTGATGCCCCTTGTTCTTGGTACTGGGGTCTTCTTTCTTCAAACGAGGTTACCATTCTAAGCGCACCAGTGAATATTGGATATCCACCAGTGGGCATTATGGTTCCCAAAGAAGAAATTGCCTTCAAGGAAGTCTTATTGATGAAACTACTGTCCAAGTGTAAACCAGTAGGTTCAACACTTGTAGTAGCTGCTTCACTTGAGCTACTGACAGGAAGTACTTGTACTTCCTGCAGTGTAACATCCTCAGTTGTTGGTGGGTTAGCAATGATAGGGAGCTCAGACTCAGTCACTTGTTGAGGCTTATTCTCAGTTATATGTGGTTGAGAAGAACTGATTTCTGTCTGAGCTATATCAAGTGCATCAAACAAGGGTAATATTTGTGGTGGAATTTGGGTAGTGAGTGTGGGTGTAGAAAGAGAATTTGCCCCGGGAGCTGGGCTGTGGATGATGGAATCAAGTGATTCCAGAGCATCATAATGTGGTGTCCCTGTTGATACAAGCTGATCTTTTTGAGAAGAAGCAGGAGGAGTTTGAGGCTTAGGTTGAGATCTTTCATCCAACTGCTGTGAGGAAGTAGCAGCAGTGGTTATAGGTGACTTTTGTGTTGTCACAGGTATAATCTCTAGGATCTCATCTTCCAGAGTTACCTTTTTTGTGGGTTTAGGGGGCTTTTGTGATTTTTTCTGTTTTGGTCTTTTGGTGGTTTTAGGTGTGGGTTTCACAGCAGTGGTTTTGCTGCTGTGATCACCTTGAGTAGTGGGCTCAACAGCAGGGACCTGAGGAGTAGTTGTTGCTGTTAAATTCTACTCAGGCTCCTCTATTTGTGTTTTGGAAGGTTTTGACAGCCTAGTAAAAGTTTCATAAGAAAGGCTGTTTATTTGACAAGGATTTCCTTGGATTAGCTCATGTGCATTATCCTTGGAAAATTTATTTTGAAAATAAAAACTTAGAAACCTTGGAAACAAGAGAAATGGTTTCTTATTATCTTTAATATTATTAATATTCTTAACCATGTCATTGAAAATTTCCTGGGAGTAGTTAAAATTTTCTTCATTCAAAATTGCATAACCCAGATATTGAATTTTCAATGGTATCTCATTGAAAGCAGTTGTTTTATTTGGCACACACATGAGGAGGGTATGGAATAAAAACCTCATGGCAGGAGGAAAACTGCCTTTTTGTAAGGTGTCCTTTTTCATTTCCTCTTCATACCCTCTCTCAAGAAAATCAGTTTGATACTCTGTTTTTGGAAAAGAGTTTTTACCTTGAATATCATTGAGTTCAAAGACCTCTGATAGAGTTTGAGGTGTGATGGTAACAGCAATACCCCGGATTGAAGAATTTATTGCTAAGGGCTTTTTATCCTTAACATCAAGTTTAGCATTTTTCCAGAATTCTCGTTGAGTTTCCAGGAAGATAGGAGCATTACAAGTCAACAAAGTTTTGTACTTTGTGGTTGAAAGAACATCAATGGCGGAGTTGAAGGTTGTGTTGTCACTTGGTTTTGCAAGTATGCATAGGTAGTTATGAGGAGTTTTGTATGGAAGAGCCATGGCAATTTGAGTGTGACTGCGAGAGGAAGAAGACGATGAAGGATTTGAGAGAAATGGATGGTAACTATTTTGAGAAAGGAATTTTGAATTCGATTTGACAGTGAAAAACCTGTTTGGGGTTTTGATCAGGGTTTGATAAAGTGGAAAAGTGAATGCTGACGTGGCAGCGGTTACAAATGATACGTCGGATAAGTACTGTCCACGTGCCAACCGCTGATGAGTAATGGAAGACAGTTGTTTAGGAAACCACTGATGGATCAAGTATCAGTGGTTTGTAGTGGAAAAATGAATACAGTGGCTGACTTTTAACTATTAGTGTATAGCCATCAGTGGGTTAAAACACTGATTTTGAACAACAGTGATTAACAAAGAAATGAGGAAACAGTGGTTGACTTTCAGCAGTGGACAATAATCATCAGAACAGATGTTTGAACCAAAACAGTGGTTATGGCAGACTTTTAAGGATTAATGAAAATTTTCATTTTTAGCTATTTTTAAGGATGGAATTTTGATTTTCTGAAAACATTTTAATGCTTTTATTCATAGAAAAACAGGATTTTGCCTGTTATTCCATGTTCAGCATGCCAATCCTGGAGATCAAGCTTTCAAAGGTGGATGTGTTTAATGTTTTTGTGAGCATATCTGCCAGCTAATCTTTAGTTGGAACATGGTGCAAAGAAATCAAACCTTTTTCATAGCAATCACTCACAAAGTGATGTCTGATATCAATGTTCTTGGTGGTTGAATGAGATATTGAACTTTTGATGATATATTTCAGCTACCTGACTTTCCTGCATAAAAGAAGTCTTTTGAGAAATTATACCAAAATCCAATAACATATTTTGGGTAACAAACAGTTGGACTTTTCAGCTTACAGCAGCATCATAATAATCTTCAATCAGTGGTTGTAAAAACATCTGCTGCTTGTGCTTAGTCAAAAACACTAGACCTTTTTTCTAGAAATTGACATCCTCCTGTTGTAAGTTTCCACACTCTTGGAGTTGTAATTTTCTGAATAATGTGAATCTTGACAATCATGCTCTCAATATATGCTATGTTCTTTGAAGACCCACTTTTTGCCAAATAGATTCTCATCCTTTGGCTGTGGTACAAGATTTTCAAGCTTGTTGTCATTGAACTGCTGAAGCTCCTCTTACATGACATCTACCCAACTTTCTGTCTTTTAATGCATCATAGCACATGACTAGTTGATGAACTGGTATAATGCCAGCAAGGGAACAAGTGTTTTAGGATTGTCTTTTTGAAAGAATCCCTTTTCATTGATATTGTCAAGTGTTTGGTGAAATGGATGAGTTGTAAAAGACTGATGTTTTAAAAGGTGAAGCTGCAGATGTGAATCATCTGAGCTAACATCTGTTGGTGACTTTAATGATCCAAGATCTGTTTGAAATGAAGGTGAAAGGATTTTAAAGATGGGTTTGGCACACTGATGATCTTTATCCATTTTTGATGGATTTTTATCAACAGTGGTTAGGGGTGAAGTAGTGGTAGAGGTTTAGAAAGCAACTTTGATCAAACACTGTTTATTCATCAGTGGATGAGCTTTCACAGTTGTTTTGAACAACTACTGCTCTGATGAAAGACATGATTTTGACTTGTGATATCACAACATCATATCCAGCATTTGTTAATGGTGATTGTTAGTTACCTGCAGAAACAAATTCTTGACAAAAGCATTTTAGATGCAAATTTCTCAGAATTAGCATAGCAACAGGGTTTACAGGTATTTTAATTCAGAAAATTTATAGGTTTTGTATTCAGGGTTTTACCACACGTCAATTTCATGTTTTAAGCATTCTATAGATTTTGACAGTGGTTGAGTATCTCAGATGATTACCACATCTTACTTTGACCACACATTTTATGTTTTAATCTTTTGAGAAATTAGAATAAAACATGTGCAGCCAAATATTTGAAGCTTGTTAACAATCATCCTTTATTACTGATTTAGACATAAGTTTATGAATGAAATGATTCAGACTCTAACACCATCTCCTTTTGATCCATTATCAAGGAATATATTACCCTAGGAAAAAATAAAAAGGGTTTTACATCCTGACAGGCATTTAGATTTTTACCATCTAAAACAAGTAAAAATGCAAAATATATCATTTTTTTAAGAAAAATGAAGAATGATATATCCTGTTTTATTCAAGAAACCTTTACCAAAAAAATCAAATAAAGACTTTCTGATAACAACATCAATTGGATTTGGTGTATTTTCAAAGTCAATGTAACTTTTAATTAGGTCAGAATCATTTCATTGTCAACTTTAGGAAGATGGTCAGTGGTTTGAAATAGATTTCATAACCACTGTTTGATACCATTTCCTTGTTAAATGATTGTGATAGTGAGGTAGCCTGTTCACACTGGTTTTGAAAGTCCTTTGTGAACTTTTTGTACCATGTGAAGAATTTTCTGAAAATTTGGGCAATGCCACTTTTTAGATAATTATCCAATGATACCTTTGTTACCTGAAACTTCCCTGATACAGTGATTGTACATGGTAGTTTGATGACCTATGTTTGACCAAGGATGTATGTTTATTTTTGGTTTTTCTTTTTGTAGGACCCACCTGTGAACTTTTAAGTGTTTTTAGTTTTATACTCTTTTCTTTTGATTTCAAAAGTTTTGAGATAAACACACTTTTGAGTTTTTATACTTTTTCTTCTTTCCCTTTTTGCCCTTTCCATAAAGAAGTGTTGAAACTTTCACTAGAAGGTTTTCAAGGAAATAATACTCAATCCAAAACCATTTTCAGCAATGTTTTGAGAGATTTAGACATTTTTGCACATGCTTATGTCAAATTTCACATTACTCATGATCTGGTTTTCCAAACATCAAGCATATAACCTTTGTAGGATTTCACCCCTTTTCTCACAAGAGATTTTGGTTAATTTCAAACTCTTTACAACACTGATATTTCACTATCAGAGTTTTGAGTTGATCCATGGTTATATCTGATGCAAATTTTTTGAGACTACTGATTTTTCATCTTAATTTTTAAACAATTTTGTTTTAAACTTTTGAAGGTTTTCAAAATTGTTGTTCACATATATGATTTTGTTCCTAAGGTTTTGTTCATCTCCCATATGTTACCAAGGGCATAAATGCCATTTTTCTGAACATAAGTCTTTAATGACATGAGATAAACCCTTAGCAGCAATCAATCATGGAACCAATCATAGTTTTCATCACAAACACTCATAAATCTATGAAAGACTATATCCAATCCGAGATTATTAAATTTTACCAACTTTAACAATCATCGGTAGTTTATATCAGATTATCAGTGTTACGTGAATCCTATGCAGTAGATGACATCTTGGTTGTTTTACAAAAGTTTTTCGTATAACCAACTTTAAACGTGATTATCTTTTACTTTTGTTTTTCAAAAAATACGACCAACCTTAGTATCAATAAATTTTGAGCTGAACTTTTATGTCAAATTGATTGTTAGATCGAATTTGATTATCCTTGCTCTGATACCAATTGTTAGGATCTGAGGCTATCATGATTGTGTTTGTTTGAGATTAATGAAGAAATGGATGAAAATAAGAAATATCAAATGCAGCGGAAATGGAAACAAACTTTACAACACAATCAGAGAGAAATAGTTTTCAGTAAACATATGCCCTTCATTAAGTCGAATGATTACAAAACATAATGATTACAAGACATGCTTACATACTAAAACTCCCCCTCAGCATGAGATCAATGGTTGATCATACAAGATGACTGGATTGAAGGAGAAAACTCCTTGAATAGAACAGTACAAACTGTTATATTTATAGTACATACCAAACCACTGAGAATCAAAGCTGACGTCACCATGAAAGTGACATCTAACAGCCTAACAAACTCTAAGGACTGTTACATACAACCACTGATAACAGAACTACTGATTACATAAACACTGCTTCTATAAACTACTGTTTTACTTTCCACTGATGTAGTCTAAGCACTGATGTTGAGCATCAGTGCTTTCTTCAAAGTTTATCAGTCCTTGAATGGGCAGTGCTTTAATCTTCAACAGTACTTAGGAGACATCAGTAGATAGAGCTTCAATTCTTTAATCTTCATCAGTGCTTGGCCTATCAGCGGTTGAGATGATCAGTGTTTGGAGACTATCAGTTGTTAGAGCCACTGTCAAGGGGAAAGTCTTTGCATAAGCACTGCTTATTGTGAATCCACTGATCTGATCCAGTTTTGGCTTTTATCATCTGTTCCTTTGGTAGGGTTCAATCCCAACATTTCTTGGGTTTGGATGTGGACGGGGGCTCAGCAAGTTGGTCAATCCTTCCTTATAGCATTTTATGTTGGTTTTTGCTGGCTTTTTGCTTCTTTTCTTCTTTTAAGCTCATTTACCCCTGTTTATTCAAAAGGAACAAAAACGTAAGCTTTTTCCAACATTAGTACTAGAAAAGGGTTGATTTTAGGCTTCATTTGATGTAATTTATATGTTGCATTTTGGACACATCAATCCTCCCAAAATATGTTTGATCCCATTAATCTGTACACCAGACACAGTCGGATCAAGAATGGTTCGATCAAGCAGGAAAACATCTTATACATATTAATTTTAATGGAATTCATGTGAAAGATCGTGGTCCAACCTCAAGCTAGACATCCATCACCGAAATGTGTACCAAATGAAAGTAATATATTTGACAAGACACCAAATCAGAGCAGATCTCATCAGCATGTTTGAATAATAGAACTCTCCCGGATCTTACTGTTCAGGACACAAAAGAGCAGGGACGCAGCTATTAAGGGGCTGGGGGCGTCTGACCCCCCGAACATTTCGTTTAGTAGTGTAATATATGTGGTTTTGTATAGAAATTTTTTGGAAGTTTTCGACCCCCTGGTTCTATAGAAATTTTTAGGTATATACATTTTCAACCCCACCTGGTCGGAAATCTCAAGCTTCGCCACTGCAAAAGAGTACTTTGTTGCATGAAAAAAATACAGCAAGGTCTGACGAATAATGGCCCTATGCATTTGACAAAAAAAAGGTGACCAACGAACAAAATCAGCTAGCCGTCTACTATATTGATATTGTAACACCCATAAATTTTTGTCCAATTGTGAGGCGACACATGTCCCAAATTTCCATCTAAGGAAAGGGAATTTATTGTTCAACTATATAACAATACATATCCAATCCTCCAATTTATCCCGACTATGTGGAAGGAGGAAAGAATTACGTTCTACGTTCATTGAAACGTGTTTCGTATCTCCGACTAATCCCGGTTCTGGGAAGGAGAGAAACTATTATCGTGCGTTAACTAAAACGCATCTCGGATCTCCGACTAATCCCAACTATGAGGAAAGAGAGGGACTATAATTGCCAAATGGCAAAAAGAATCAAAGTCCAAGGGCTAGAGATGTAAAAATCACAAAATGCATTTCCTAGCAACCCTTTACGGACCGTAAGCTCTTTTGGCTTACGGACCGTAAGCGGTGTGAATCATTTGTGTGCTACGGTCCTTACGGACCGTAAGCGGTCGACCCTTACGGTCTCTAAGGGAGCTCGCTGGCAGTTTATGCTTATTCTCCAAGGCTTAACCTCCTAGCTTGACACTTACTCATTTTGCCACCTTCTCCTCTGGTTCTAACACATTACTAAGCACTTGTAATCATCTTAGAACACCTCCTAACACATGGCAACATCCTATGAACCATGTTTAACAATAAATAGCTCATGAATTCAAGCCTTTAACTTGCTCATTCCTTCAATTCATTCTCTATTTTCTCTTGTTGGAGTGTTTCCTGATTCAAGGAAGCCTCCTACTGAGTTCAAACTTCTCCTAGAACACAAGTAAGTGTTCATTCATTGTCTATTTTATTTTATAGGCTAGTTATTCGCCAAAAGTCAAACAGTTTGACTTTCTGTTTGACTTTCGGTTATGACCATTATGGTCAAGCCAATGTTTGATCCAAACATGGCTACGTGATCGTAATAATTTCTAATAATTTCCAAAAGAGAATTTGTTGCATGGGAAAATGTCACACCCCGACCGCGTAAAACAACAAACCGCGGAGGAAACGTCGGGGAGTCAAGTAACAGAATCATTGTTTCATAACACATGGAACTTAAAGTTTGGTTTTATTTATCGAAATGTTTACATTGTCTTGGAATTTACAGAAACATAACATGAGTTAAACTGTCTTTCATAGTTTTAAGTCACTAAGGCCCAAGTCCGCCTAAGTGTGTCACGAACATCATCATGCAATAGCTCCTGAAACACATATGAAAATAGGTACGTCAGCATAAAAATGCCTGTGAGATACATAGGTTTTGTTGTTTGAGGATTCATGACTTGTAAGTTAAAATAAATGTTTAATGAAAAGTAGTCATGAACCTTGTAAAATGTTTTCTTTTATAGAATCATCGAAAAATCAATAGGAAAATCAGATGATATAAAAGAATAATGTACGGTTAAGTAAATAACCAATGAACTAAATTTATATAAAACGTGTCATTTGTAAAACAGTGTCTTGTGAACAATATGCCATGTCTTTGTATAAATGTATCATGTCTTTGTTCCTGTCGAAGTGGTTTAAATAACGCTACGATATGTAATATCATAAAAGCACTTATATATAGGAAGTAACAGCGGCGTATCCACCATACTTTTATCATATTACACACACCTCGTTATTTAAATCACTTACCAATAACCACCAAATGTCTTGTCAAACCAATGTCAAATGTTCATGTATAACAATGTCTGATGTCTCAATGTCATGTGTAAACCAAGTCTTGCATAGCAAATGTCAAGTAACAAACAATGTGTTGTATGGTGAATAAAAAGTCTTTACTCAAACCACATGTATATGTCAATGTATAACCAAATGTCGTGTGTAATCAAAATGTCATGTACAAAACATTGTCTTTGAATAAACTCAAGGTTTAAATCAGAAGTTAAGTTTTGTAAAACCAATGCTTTATTTGATATAAACATTTTGGTGGTTTATTAACGAATATATTCAAGCCTTGTCGTTTGTCAGATTACCCTTATAAAGACAAAGGTTTATCAATGTCCATCGGATTCTGTCATTCCCCAGATGGATACTTCCAAACAAACTAGGAAGCGGTAATAAGGTAATTAATGTTCATCAATTTCTTTCATTCCCCAGATGGATACTTCCAAACAAACCAAGAAGCGGGAATGAGGTATCAGACCTATGGTAAAACATACATACTACCAGTTGGCATAATAATGTTAATGAATGTATCTAATCACGTTTAACATGCCAAATGTCATAAACAATATAAGCATGTCATGTAAATACCATGTACTAAGTATGCTAAGTAAACATACAAAGTAGAAATGTTCATGAAATCAAGGTGCTAGATATGCTAAATCAACATATTAAGCAAAATGGATCCTTGAAATCAATATGCTAAGCATGCTCAGTCAACATACATAGCAAAAAGGCAATTGAAATCATGTACTATATGTGTACTTGTCGAACATAGCACGTATATGTCATGAAAAGCTTGAAAATATGAAAGTAACAAGTAGGCACATGTGTATCACCCAAAAATGTTTGAAAGCGGTAAAAGAGGGGACTATGTACTCACTTGATATTGCAAGGTATCCTTGATTATGTGAACTAACAAGCTCGGGCAATCAAGGAAACATGTGGCACCTAGTATCGGATCACTAATGTTAATAAATCGACACCTAAATCGGGATATCGGGTAGAATGAGGTCTCGTAAACCAAATGAGTGTTAGAACTCATATGACATGGTTTAACAGAGCCTACATTCTGAATCAAAACCTATCCTAAGTGCTTATGACCCGTTATGACCCGTTAAGTTAGTCTACGCTACTTTAACGCGTTATTTGCGCAAAAGCGCAAACGAATAGCCTAACTAGTCCTATGACAAGTATTTATATGCCCTAACATGTTTAATAACATTGAATAATCAGTTTGAGTGTCAAAAATTAAGTTACATATGCTTAAATTCAAATTATGCATGAAAAGGGCATTTTGGTCATTTTCCTAAGGCATATAAACTACCTATCATAACAACTAATTAAACTAAGTGACCATAAGGTATAACCTCGGAAGGTTATTCCCTATACAACTATGGTCACAAATATGTTTGGTCGGATCCTAATGATCGACCAAACGGGTCGGGTTCGAAAGTCTAAGCGGTTGTCAAGACCTCTTGACTTACGACCCTATATAAGCACTAAGCTAAAAGTGACGAGTTAAACATGTTAAACCATGTTTAACTAGGTTAGAAAACTGATTTGATATCAAAACATGTTTTGATACCCGAAAATAGTTTCATCGCAAAATGCACATAATCGTGCATTTTGACCGAAACTTTGACTCGTCACTTCGACTAATCAACGTGGTAATCAGTAGGTATAGTCACAAGGGACTATAACCATCATGATTACGCTCACGTTGAAAGTTCAAACGAACTTTGACTTAACCAAATCATGGTCAAAGCTGAAAGTCAAACACTGTTTAACTTTCTTGCTTGAAATACATAACCAAGCATTAAAGAACACTTACAAGAGTCCAAGTTTGGAAAATAGAACTAAGAATGCTCAGGTAGGTGGCCTTCAACTATGTGATTGCCTCCACTTAGAGCAGATTAGAGAAGAAAATGAGATGAGCAAGTTGAAGTGAATGAAAGGCCTTGTTATTTATAGGAAATCAAGTGCCATTGGATGATTTCCATGTGTAATTGAGTTGTTCAAGGCTTGATCTTCACCATACACTTGTCATACACTGATTTGGGGACTTGATAAACACACAAACCAGCCCACAAGATGCAAAAACAGGGATTAAATCAGGTTGCAACAGCTGGGTTTGCATATTCTAGATTTTGTTTTGTTGGCAAGTGCTTACGGACCGTAAGAAATACCCCATATGGTTCGTATGGGACCTGCAGACCAGCACTTTTTGCATTTTGGCAGTTTTAGTCCCTGAGCTTGTTTTGTCGTGTTTCAGCACTTCTAACACCTGTCAAGACCATTTTCAAGCTCTATAATGAAGTTAAAGTATATTTAGCTTGAATTATGCTAAAAAAAAGTCACGGATGTCGGTTCGTTTGGCCGTACAATTGCGGTTTTCGGTTAATTACGACGAAATCGTAAAGAACGCGTAAATGACCCAAATTGCGAAACGAATAGCATTTTTGCATTCCTATCACTAAAATACAATATTCTAGTGATTACAAAAATTTTTGGATGTCCGGATATGGTCAGAACGCAAGATATGCACGTAAATGCATACTTTCGCAGTTTTGACGCTTTTAGTCCCTGTGATTAAATAAGCTTATTTTCGCATATCGAACCCCTCAAAACTTATTTCTAAGCTTTGTAAAGGATATTTAGGGTATTTTTAGCTTATGATCATGTTCTGGAGTGTACGTTGCTATACGAATAGGCCGACTTTTACAGTTTGTCGTGAATAACCCCTACGATCGAATAAACTTGTTTTTGACACACCAAACCCTTCAAAACTTATTTCTAAGTTATGTAAAGGTTATTTAAGGTATGTTAAGCATATATCACTATTCCGGAGTGTTTTTCACGTTAAACTGATTATGTTTACGTAACAGTCTGCGTATAACTTTCCAGAAAGTGATTAAGAGCTCGAAATTGAACAAGAATTGATATGTGCAAAAGTCACATGTATTTGTACAAATCCCAATAATGAAACACAAGATTTCATTGGATTCGTAATTTTATGATGTTCGTAGTGGCACAGATGTCACAGTCTCTCCTACTTAAGAAAATTTCGCCCCGAAATTTTTTCGTAGGAGTCTGTCTGTATAGTTGTGCTAAACAATTGTCTTGCATGGAATCTAAGGTTTTATCTATTTGCATAGAGTAAGCCATCAAGGATCTCCACGTATGGAATAACTTTATCATTCCCTAGTGGATGCTTCCTTAGATAATGCAGGAAGTGGGAACGGGCTGTTATACCTATGATGCTCATCCCCTAAAGGATACTCCCTTGATTAAAGCAGGAAGTGGGAATGAGAGATTTGATTAATGATAAAACCAAATTAACCAACAGTTCTGTGAATATCCTTTAAGATTCTAACTATTAAGATAGAAAGATCTTGTAAGGATTTTGCCCTTTGTTTCAGTGTATTGCAAAGCATTCTTAGAAATCCAATCACGGATTCAAAAGAAGTATTTTAAGTGCCCCTTTTGAATCTAACTATTAAGGAAGATTCTACAAGGACTTGTATTTCATTTTCCCCTGTGGATATTCTTTAGAAGTGAAAATGAATGGATACCATTTTCTCCAATGGATTCTTCGTCAGAAGTGAAAATGAAAGATGAATAGGTTATTCATTTCCAAGGGATATTTCTTCAAAAGCGGAAATGAACGGATAATTCATTTTCTCCAATGGATACTTTTATCAGAAACGAAAATGAAGGAATGTATAAGCTGTTCATTTCTCAATGGTTATTTCTTCAGAAGCGAAAATGAACAGATAATTCATTTTCCTCAATGGATACTTCATCAGAAGTAGAAATGAAGAATTGTTGAATAAATTATTCATTTCCCCGATGGATGATTCATTTTCCTCAGTGGGTAGTTCGTCAGAAGTGGAAATGAAAGAATTGTCGCAAAGATTATTCATTTCCCCGAAGGATATTTCTTTAGAAGCGAAAATGTGACAACTCGAGATTCCAAGTCCTTCAATTACGTATCTCTTGTGTCAAAATCCTGTTTTGATAATTTATTTAGGTTATGTCATGTGTAACAGTTTGAAATATTGATCCTAATGAATATTTAATTGTGCATTGTGAATGTAAATGCATTGGTGATTGTTTAATAAAAACCTTTTATGATAAAACCACTGCCCGACGAAAAATAGACATGTGGGCTCGACGAAGAATGGGCTCGACGAAAAATGGTTATTCGTCGAGATGGGTTTTTCGTCGGGAGTGTTACTTGCCGTGATGGGCTTTGGCCCAAATGAAACCCAAACATACTGATATTCCTATTTAAACATAAATCTGCCTAACCCTAAACCCTTCCCCTCAATTATGAATGTCGGCAGTGCGAGACATCCCTCTCGAAGCCTTTCTTGCACTCTTGTGACTATCTCGTCGATCGGTTAGCACTTCACCACACATAATGTTATGTAATGTTTGTTTTGTGGATGATTGTTTGTGATGCATTAGGATTTCGTCTGTGTCATCGTGCAGTTAGAATGGATGAATGATTTTGGTGTTAGTTCATGTTGTAGTTAGTGGTTAGAAAACCCTATGGTTGATGATTGCTTATACGTAATTCGTAATTCTGTGTTGTGTCCAACTGATGAATTGTTTGCTATATCACGGTGATCGCATGTTAAGTTAATGGCTAGGGTTGCATAGTAACCGATTGTAAACTGTTATGCTTAGAGTGCAAGGTTAATGCGTGATGATTAACTGATACATTTGGTATGAGTGGTGATTCTTAACTAGAATGCATGATTATTGATTAATATGTGGTTAGATCTGTTGAGTATTGATGAACTTGATAGCATACGTTATGAATGAATGAAAGGAGCTGTAACTGTTAGGGGTTGTGACGAAAAACTAGGTTTTTCATCAATTTGGTTCTCGACGAAACATTGGGATCTTTCGTCACCCACTCTCTCGACGAAAGACCATCTTTCGCCATGGGTGTTTCGCCAGAGAGACTTTCCATGAAAGACCAGTCTTTCGTGGAGAGTGCTGTAAATGAGAACAGACTGTGATGATTTCAAAACTCTATCTGTTACATGCTAACGATGTTAACTAGGAATGAGCAGCATGATCCAACTCGTGTAACTAGACAATACAGTTGTTATTGGTTATTATGTGATATGCATGCTAACAATTGTACAGTAACTCTGTGATGAATGCAATCTGTATAAGATATGTGACTTGGGTGATTATGAGACTGATAAGTATTGTTAACTACGGTAGGGTTGGTTGATTAACTGGAATGGGTAACTTGATAAATACCGAGCAAACCTAAGGTGAGTTCACTGTTTTTTTCAAGCATGCATCCTGGGGAGGGATCTCGGGTAACGTTCCAGGGAGGAATGTCGGGTATTGGGTTTGACTGGAATGTTAAACCTGGGATGTTGGTTATTACACTTATTTCTATCATTAAGTCCCATCATATACCGATTGGTTGCCGGGGAGGCAACGGGGTTATTAGTTAATAGCGCTATTAGGTTTGTCACCCTCACACCGTACCAGGGAGGACGGCTGTGAACTAATTACCTTAACCACTTGACCAATGTATGATAGAGAATTGGGGTTTGGGCAAATAATCTGGAGCCATCTGCGGTAATCGAGTTAATAACAACATCTAATCTCTGAAATGTTTTATACTCATATCTGGTAACTAAAACGTGTTAACAAACTTGGAACTCACCAGCGTCATCTGACACACTTGTCTGCATGCTTGCAGGTCGTTAGATTCTTGGTTATGGACTTGCTATCTGGGAGTGCTGGAGTGGTCATGGTTCGAGACACTTGGATACTTGTTTCGTTGGTTTTGAACACTTGTTTTGAAACAGTTGATTAACAATTTACATTATGCTTCCGCTGAACGTTTACTTTGGTTTTAACTTATGACTTGGAATTATATTATGAAATAAATGGAATGTTTTGCTTAAATATCTATTATAGTTCAATGTGATTGGTGGCTTGGATCCTGGTACGTCACATGTCCCGCGGTGTTTCCGCATGTGATACTTTGGGGTGTGACAGTTTGGTATCAGAGCCACTGGTTATAGTGAACTAGGTTTTAAATCGTTTTTATAAAACCAGACTATAACCGAACAGCTTCAAAATCAACCATGACACTCAGCTCCAGATTGCAAGGTTCGTATCTCGTTTACTTGTTGCATAGCATATCTAGTATACATTCACGTATGATGTTGCATGTGATTGCACACTTAGCATTACAGACTGAATTCATGTGTATTTTCCTAGGTTATGTGGTATTTTGTGGTTGATAGAGTCACTGTGTGACAACCCTCAATTTACATGTATTCCGTACAATTTATTTAATAATAATTTAAGTGCTTGGTGACTGTGTTGAAATATTTAACTGCTCTCTGATTACTGAACTATACTTACATGAGCATGTTAACATACTGGTAGTATACAGAAAAGTCACTAAATGGTCCGGTATATTTTCCTATGTGTTAGGAATTTATTTCGTTACAAAAATATATAAATAAGACACTTTACGGTACAATTAAACACTTTAACGGAACAGTATCCGACCGAACAACCGGACATTACCCGGGACACTAAATTTTTGTCAATAACATTATTTCACTAATTATGGCTAGTCATGATCCCCGTATGCCATAACATCCACTAAAAATAAACCAACTAACTTATGTCACCACATTACTTACATCTAACTATTACTTGCATTTAGTTACATTTTTACCTTATACCCCCCCCCCCCCTTGTCCGATTTTTTTTGTCCATGTGGACCCACCATATCACCAACTCAATATTTACACCATGCTTCTTAGATTGCATCCTAATATTTTAGTAGATTAGTTGCACCAATATATGGAGAATTATTACAAGTATGGCACCAATCTCACAACATATCTTTACATAGATTCACATCCATTTCACTCTCTCTCCCTCTTGTCTCGGCTGCCCAAACCGAAAACACCATCACCACCTTTAAACATCATCATCTTCTTCATTTTACACATTCCATTCAAAGCTTAGAAGGATCAATGGAGGTTATATCTTGAAGGACCAACAAAGGAGCTTGTTCTAGTCTTTTTCACCATCATTTTCTCATCACCTTGCATTAGATTCATCCCTAGCTATAAGCTAGTAGTAAGTCTCATTTTAACTTGTTTCATCTTGTTCAAAATTATAATTTGTAGTATGATGTGCTGTTGTTTAAATCACTAAAAGAACAAAAGACTAGAAGATGTTAAACAAAATTAAAGAATATGAAAGTTACATAAAAGTTTACTTATGTATGAATCATGAAGCGGAATCTTGTTGGTTTGAGGGTTGGTTAAATCATACTTGATGTTTGATTGTTGGTTTCTTGTTAAATCCATTGTTCGGACACTCGTTGATGCGATTTAGTAATGGTTAAACTTAAAAATAACATGCTGAGTTACTTTTCCAGCCGCCTTCAACAGGCTGTAAACGGACTTTAAAAACTCGAAAAACGGAATTTCAAAATCCTAAATCGTGTCATTTCGAAAAACGAAGAAAATGGCACTGGAATCGTATTTTTTTGAAGTCGTTTACTATTTTAAAAATCTGTTTTCGTGACAGCAGCTAAGGCTGATATTTACTGCAGAAAATTGGGCTGTGCGTTTTCGATCACAACTTAAAACCTGAACCGAACCAGCCCCTGAAACTTTTATCAAAGATGGTTACTGATGTATTTGTGGAATTTTGACCAACGGACTTACGAGGAATTTTAGACGAATTATTCCGTAAACTGTGATCAGAACAAATCTGATCACAGTTCGGTATACGAATTTTTATAAAATATTGGTAGTGAACCGGACCCCGATATTTTTACACAATAAAATATGGAACGTTTAAGGCATCCTGTAAAAATTTGGGAATTTTTGGAATAATTTAACTATTTTATTTAAATGTCCGAAAACAGCCGGTTTTGTATATTAATGCTGAATTGATGTAAGTTGTGACTTGCGTGTCTAAATGTCGAGTATGCTATCGGTGAATGATCTAACATGTTATGTGTGTTACGTGCAATATAGTATGTTTGTTTATGAGTGGGGAATGGATGGGAAGTTCATATGGGCATAAATCGTTAAAGTGTGTACCTGTTATGTGGACGAAGTAATGTGCAAATAAACCATACGTAGGATACGTGTTATGCATGAGAAACTGATTGTTATCCGTACCTTATTAGGACGTGATTGACCGAACTTGACTGTTAACTATATTTGAGAACCTAACCGAGCAAACCGAGGTGAGTTCACACTTTTTCTAAGGCATGGGATTCCCAGGGGTTTGGGAATGGGATTGAATAACTACTTATACTGTCATTACTATTAAACTACTTTTTACTGTCCTCGGAATGAAGGGCACGTACGTAAAACCTACGTACACTCATACTTACTACTGTCCTCAGATTGAAGGGCACGTACGTAAAACCTACGTACACGATCATAAGACCATCAACTCTATCACTTTAAGTCCCTCAATTATCGACTTAATCGCCGAGGCCTATGGCGAGCGGGTCATTAGTTAATAGCGCTATTAGGTTTAACAAACCTCACACCGTGCCAGTCGGACGGGCGTGTACTAATGGACTATGGGCAAAGGGTCAATGTTGATAGACATTGACTTAGGGCACCTCTTATATTTTCGTAGCAGTCTATACGCGTGGTCTAGTAACACATGGGAAACCCCCACTAATCTTTGCAAACATGTCAGAAAGACCGCGATGCAAACTTATACGATACATGGTTTACAAAACGAACATATGATTTACGAAACGAATGCTATAACAAAACAACCAAACGTGAACTCACTCAACTTTGTTGTTGACTCGTTGTTACATGCCTTACAGGTCGCTAAACATTTGGAGCTTGCACGAGGAAGAAGTCGTTGTGGTGTGCGGACGGTTATGTCCAGTATTTAGGGTTTAAAACATTATGAACTTATTAAATCTATGTGTTGGACTTTAAACTTATGAACTGCGAACTTATGTTTTGAACTTTACGTTTATGCTTCCGCTGTCTAAATTAAAAACTTGGTTAACTAGCTTTTGGTCACCAATCGTATTATGGTTGTCTTTATTTACTTAAGTTCGTTGTTCAGTATGATTGGTGGCTCGATCCTGGTCATGTCACGCCTCCAAGCGGTGGAACTCCGCATGGTGGATTTTGGGGGTGTGACACACTGTGTGATATCTCATTTGACTTTCGTGGTTTACGTTTTGTGGTGCCTTGTGTCTTGCTACTCGGATTTGAGGACCTTTTTAGCATAAGTTAAGAGGAGCTGAGATAAACATGCAAATCGCATTGTTATTATGGGTGCACACATAATAATAATGTGGGGTGCATGTGAGTCCCAGTGAGCCTTAACGAGTGTGAAAGGGGTTCCAGTCTATTGTTTGATGTAAACTTAGTAGTCTGAAGAAGACTTCGTGAGCTTTGACTCTTACCTTATCTCGACCCCTAACCTTTTTCCATTTTCTCATATAGAATCATGAGCGGATGACGTGATGTCGTGGTCACAATCAAATTTAATCCAAATACTACTAATAGATAGCGGTAAGTGGGTATCGAACACAGGGAGTTTGTGGAATATGTGTTATTTGAAGGTTTATCTAAAATAACTAAATTAAACTAAATTGCAAGAAATGTAAATTCATAATTTGGTTGGTTGATTGAGTTTTAAAAACTAAAAGTACTATTCTAATTGCAAAATGAAAGTGTTGGTTGTAAACAGATTAGAGACAAATGACCATCCTAGACTTCCAGTTTCAATTGAAATTCATGTTTTAATTAAACTAGAAAGAACCACATAGACATGGCTCATGTGAAGTTACGTGTTCGTGATGAAAGGGAACTAAGTACTCGGATTCCTAGAATGAGAGGTTGTTACCCGATGACCAATTAATCAACACCCAATCCTAATCCCTCCCATGATATCTCGATTGCCAACGACACCAATAACGTATGGTTTAAGTTATGATCAAAGCATCAATTAACTATTTACGAACAAATATCAACACACCATAATAAACAAACGAAAGATGCAAGTCTATTATTCTATAAATCAAAATCAAACATGAAATGTCTCAAGCAAACCTTCAGTCCAGGATGATCACAAAGTGTTTAGCCACTCATGGCCCGAACAAACATCATCAACAATGTTTCAATGTTTAAAAACAAATCCCACATAAAAGCAATTGTTCCCGATTGTCCTCAAGCTCCAAGCAACACCAAAATTCATCTCCAATCAGTGATAACTGAAAATACAAATCATAAGTCTCATAAAAACATCATAAAATGGCCCATTAATGCGTAAGTTACAACTTGGAATCAGTCGGCGCCGTAAGCTACGGTGCCCGCCGTAGCTTACGGTGGTCAGCAGTCTTTGGAAAGTTAACAGGGTGCCGAAAGCTACGCCAGGTGCCGTAGCTTAAGGCACTTATCATTTCTTTACGGCAATGAGAAACTGCCTTACGGAAGTGGACTTTTGAAGGGGGTTGGGCCGTAACCTACGGTCAGAGCCGTAGGTTACGGCGCTGACTTGGGTCCTTCTTCCTTGTTTTCTTGTTACTTCTCATAAAGTCCAAACTCATTTCCGCCGCTTGCAACTTCCATCCAATCATCATAAAATCCTTCTTTTATGCTCCAATAGACCTGCAAACCAATTACATCGTAGTTACCCAATTCCAAGCAATTTAACCATGTAAAGTATGAGATGTGTGTATATTTTGACTGTTTAAAGGTTGTCCTATGGACCACCCGTCACATCCCCACACTTACCCGTTGCTTGTCCCAAGCAACCCATCCAAAAACCATTTCATAACCACAAGCGATCAACCATGTAAACCAAGCTAAAATATACCGTCCTTTTACTAACCTTTTATCATACCACAAGACACACCCCTCGCAATAGCTCTTGGTGACAAGAAATATTAGCATATAATGCTAAACCACTCAACGCATGTGTATGTTTTTCAGACAATAAGCTTGTATAAAAATCAAGTCTCCTCCTATCAAATACCTAGCATGCTTATGAATCAAAAGGACTTACGGGTTGTAACGGGGCTATGTGTAAAGGTAGGAAAATGGTGGGATATATATGCAAGTAGCTAATTGATTTGACCCGGTTTTTATTTCTACTACTAAACAAAGAAAACATCAAATATATACCCAACTTCATCCACTTCCTCAACTACTATTGCAACTAAATACTTCTTTTTGTATTTTTCTCATATTTTTCTCATTTTTTTTTAAGATAAGACATAAAAGATCAACAAGATATACAAGAACATCAATACTACATACTAAACCTCCTAAACCGGGTCATCTCAAAAGGTAAAGTTTTGTAGGAAGTAGGTTTGGGTCACAACCGAATGGTATAAGGCTCAAACATGGCTTCTAAAGACCAAACCCCCACCCATCACAATACCAAGCTCATATATGTGACGTATGAAGTCCAATCCCCAATTCCCACACTCTCACACATCTAGACGAGGCTACCTAAAAGTCCCCTATCATTTTCACAAGCATGCTAACTCTAGGATTCAACAAGAATTCGTACACAAGTTCTATTAACACAAAACACACACCGCCACTCAAAACAAAGAAAGCATCATTAATAATCATATGTGGCTTAAACTCTCACCAAGAAAGGACTAGAAAAGGGTGTCGGTGTGTCAAGTGGAACAATATCAAGTGTTCAAATTTTGACAATTTTCGCTTGATTTCACAAATTTTTAAAATTCCCAAAAATTTCCCCCCATCCCCACACTTGGGATACATTGTCCCAATGTATGGTTTTGAGGGAAAGATCGCTTTTAACCAAAACATTAGCTTTCTCTAATACTCTCAAATCCCAAATTTCTTTTTGTATTTTTTTATGAAAATTAAAACACATCACCACTAGCACATCCCATAAATCACATAAAACATTCAAACACCACCCGACCTCCCAACCATACACATAAGACATGAAAAATATACAAAAATATACAAGGGAGCGAAACACGACCTGATCAATAGTACTTTGGCTGTGGAGGTCCAAAAATGGAAGTCATCATGTCATTCCATTCGCCAAACCCAAATGCTCCGCTACTGCTGCTGCTTCCTTGATCACCCCCTTGACTCGCCTGCTGATGACCCATGGTGTGTGGATCCACCCATTGAGAATGGTGCAATGGTGGGGTAGGATACGACACACTACCATCATATGGCGGCAATGTAGTATAATCCACAACTGGCGGGTCCGCTCGAGTGGTTGGCCCGCATGCCACTGATCATGCAATCGTCTCTGGCGGTCGTCTAGGTAGCGATTATTCACTTCTTGATGGTGGGTATACATATGAGCACGATTCCATTGCTCATTTCTAACATAGCTCTGCTTAAGAGCTCTCTCCATACTAGCCCCCATAAAAGTCTGTTGATCGAAGAGCATTTGATTGGGTTCAGTCCAATCACCAAACTTGGGTGGTCGCCTCTGCTCAATAATCTGGCCCATATTCCCCGTGGGAGCCCAATAAGGATCATAGGGCTGTTGTGCATAATACCCACATACCCCGACTGTGCTTCTGCTCCATAAACACCACTTGGGCCAGTGCCCCCCATCGGAACATCAACCGTGAATGTGTCCTCACGGTAGTCGTCATCTCCACTAACCTCTTCATTAATCGTTTCGGGCTCATCGGCCTCGCCCGGTCTTAATGGCCTCGCATCCACTTTCAAAACTCTCCACCGTCTCCCATCGGTCTTCAACTTATGGTACCTTTCTGACTCCTTGTACTCCTATCCTGGTCCCAAATTATTTATGTCGAATGGCTTAAACCTCTTGTACGAGCCTTTTTCCTCAGCTTCAATCGCCCCATATTTCTTCAACAATGTCGTGATCAATCGGCAATGGGGTACAATTTTCCTCTCGCCACTATTTCGACTGAGCCAAATGTTGTTCAACACTAAGAACCGAAAGGGAACCATGGGCGAACCGCGCATTAACATGTATAGAATCGGCACCTCTTGAAATCTAACCTCCATCTTATCACCCCGCCGCGGGATGACATTGTGTGTACACAACACCAACAATAACTTCGCTTCCATTCTCAAGTTTTTTCTAAACAGTTTCCCGTGGGTAGTACTGGGAAGAAAAAGGTAATCTAACATGTGTTGCCATTGAGGGTGTTTGTCGGGCTCGTGGTAAAGATCTTTAAGGCTTGGATAAATGTACTCATTCGAAGATTTACTATCAAACTTTGCAATGCGGCGCAATGAGTCGTATGACATCTCAACCTTCACCCCGTTACTCCATCCGATAAGCTTCATCTTACTTGGGGCCTTAAACGGGGGACATTCAAGTGTAGCCATCCACTCTTGAATTCGAACATCATACATTTTCTTCACTTCATTATCATAGCACTTTAAAGCCGCCTCCCAACCCAATGCCTTAAACTTAGCCGTTATCCCAAACGGCCCAAAATCAACTTCCCGGATCTCCTTCTTACAAATAAAAGCCTCACTCCTTTGTTTCAACTTATTCATTTTCTCGTGAAACAAGTCATCTCACCATTCGTCGGGTTGATCTAGTACTGAACCGGATGTCCAATCCGGTTTTGGACCCCTTGGAGGCGCATCCTCCTCCGAGTCCGGGTCACCAACCCGCGTCAACCTCCTCCTCTTTGGTTGTTCTTCCCTTGAGGTTGACTAGATGAACTTGCTCCCGCTTTATCGTTTGTTCTCACCATATCCTACACATTCACAAACCACACACAACAATTCATGTAAGTTCAACTTCACAAGCTTCCCCACACTTGCTTTATATTATGGGTATAAATGTACAAAAACCAAAGATTCATCCTTTCAAACAAAAATTCGGCATGATGTCTCTACAAATCAGAATTTTTCCAAAAATTTTCACTAAACATCAAATACATTTATACCCAAACATTCAATGGTTCAACAAAATCCTATTGAAGACCTCGTTTTGAAATAAAGTTTTTCTTACCCGGATCTAATAAAGCCGAGGGAAATGGTACTTGACTAGATCCCCCTTCCTCATTTTTATTTTCTACTTCTTTATTATTTTCGGGTTTTTTCAAAATTGGGTTTTTTAGAAGAATTGTTAGGTGTTTCATTTTCTTCCTCATTCTCTTGACCCGTTATGTCCTCAACCACCCCATCAACCAAATCCGGTGAAGGATTGGTTTTGTACTCTTTCCCACTTCTCAAAACACTTACATGATGAATATTAACATTTTTACCTCTAGAAGAATTATGAGACGGGTTTACCTTAGTGTCGCTTGGTAATTGACCTTTACCTTTTTTCAAGTCCGCCACTTCGGTTGCGTGTTGACCCATTTGGGTGGTCAAAGTTTGAATTGCTTTGTCACGGGCCTCATCCTTTTGCATGCACGCGTCATCAATTTGATATCTCTTTTGCATCTCCACTTGCATGTTCTTTAACATTTCCATCATCTCGTTTCCACCCGAAGACCCCCTTGCTTTTGACCCGTTTGATGTTGTCTTTGGTACCCTTGATTGTTTCCACTTCGATATCCACCTTGATTATTGTAAGGTTGACGTGAACCAAAGTTACCTTGACTTCCTTGAAAATTTAGGTTGGCTTAATTAGAGGGATTCCCGTATCGAAAATTTGGGTGATTTCTTAGACCGGGGTGGTAAGTGTTAGAATTCATGTTGTAATTTATACCACCCCCTCCTTGCCCTTGCAAAGCATTAACCTCTTCATATTGCCCTTCACCTCCTTGGAAATTTTCAGCCTCATGCCCTATCTCATTAAAAATAGCACAAACATCATAAATTTGGTTAGAAGTTTGCACATTACCATCGTCTACCGCGTTCACTTGAGTTCGGGTAATGGCCGGTCATGCTCTCCTTGATGCTTGAGCTTTTCTTTTTTATGTGATTACCATTTGCTCCAAAAATTCCCAATCGTCATGCTTGTAGTTTGTACCAAAAGTGCCATTGGTAATAGACATTAAATCTCAAGCATCTTCGGCACTTAACCCCTCATGGAAAGCATTCATCAATTCCCATAACTCTATCCCATGATGAGGGTAATTCTTTATCATCATGTTAAAACGTTCAAAGGCCTCATGGAACATTTCACCTTTTTGTTGTTGAAAACTTCTCAACCCTTTTCTAGCATCATTGGTCTTTTGAGCGGTGTAAAATTCATCTAAGAAAATTTGTTGCATCTCCGCCCACGTATAGATAGATGTTGAAGGTAGAGTGTAAAACCACTTCTTCGCCTTGTCCTCCAAAGAAAATTGGAATAGTACCAATTTGACATCATCGGCTGAAAATCCTTGACTCCCAAGAGTGTTGCGAATCGAGTCATAAGCTTCCAAATGAAAATAAGGCTCCTCCATTGCTAGACCCTTATATTTTGGCAAGCTTTGTAATGAATTGGTTCTCACTTCAAATGTCCTCCCTTGATCATTGTGAGGAATGACTACCGGTGAAGGATTATGAGTGATTACCGGTCTAAAATGTGCTTCAATGCCTCTTGCATGTTCTCGAAGATGTCTTCTTGATACACCCAACCTAGCTCTTGGACGAATAGGACCCATTGGCCTTTGCATAGGCCGTTGAGGTGCAAATGGTTATTGAAATTGATTTTGTGGCATCAGTAGGTGTTGAATTGGCCTTTGGAATTGGGGTTGTGCATTTTGTGGATGAACTTATTGCAATGGTGTAGGACGTTGCAATTGTGACCCTTGTGGCCTTGGCCGAATATGTTGTGGTAAACTAGAAAAATAACAAACCTAAAAAGGATCAAAAATAACACACGTTGCGCACTACTCCCCGGCAACGGCGCCAAAATTTGACGTGATGTCATGGTCACAATCAAATTTAATCCAAATACTACTAATAGATAGCGGTAAGTGGGTATCGAACACAGGGAGTTTGTGGAATATGTGTTATTTGAAGGTTTATCTAAAATAACTAAATTAAACTAAATTGCAAGAAATGTAAATTCATAATTTGGTTGGTTTATTGAGTTTTAAAAACTAAAAGTACTATTCTAATTGCAAAATGAAAGTGTTGGTTGTAAACAGATTAGAGACAAATGACCATCCTAGACTTCCGGTTTCAATTGACATTCATGTTTTAATTAAACTAGAAAGAACCACATAGACATGGCTCATGTGAAGTTACGTGTTCGTGATGAAAGGGAACTAAGTACTCGGATTCCTAGAATGCGAGGGTGTTACCCGATGACCAATTAATCAACACCCAATCCTAATCCCTCCCATGATATCTCGATTCCTAATGGCACCAAGAACGTATGGTTTAAGTTATGATCAAAGCATCAATTAACTATTTACGAACAAATATCTACACACCATAATAAACAAACGAAAGATGCAAGTCTATTATTCTAGAAATCAAAATCAAACATGAAATGCCTCAAGCAAACCTTCAATCCAGGATGATCACAAAGTGTTTAGCCACTCATGGCTCGAACAAACATCATCAACAACGTTTCAATGTTGAAAAACAAATCCCACATAAAACCAATTGTTCCCGATTGTCTTCAAGCTCCAAGCAACACCAAAATTCGTCTCCAATCAGTGATAACCAAAAATACCAATCATAAGTCTCATAAAAACATCATAAAATGGCTCATTAATGCGTAAGTTACAACTTGGAATCAGTCGGCCCTGAAAGCTACGGTGCCCGCCGTAGCTTACGGCGGTCAGCAGTCTTTGGAAAGTCAACAGGGTGCCGTAAGCTACGCTTAGCTTACGGCACTTATCATTTCTTTACGGCAATGAGAAACTGCCTTACGGCAGTGGACTTTTTTAAGGGGGTTGGGCCGTAACCTACGGTCAAAGCCGTAGGTTATGGCGCTGACTTGGGTCCTTATTCCTTGTTTTCTTGTTACTTCTCATAAAGTCCAAACTTGTTTCCGCCGCTTGCAACTTCCATCCAATCATCATAAAATCCTTCTTTTATGCTCCAATAGACCTGCAAACCAATTACATCGTAGTTACCCAAATCCAAGCAATTTAACCATGTAAAGTATGAGATGCGTGTATATTTAGAATGTTTAAGGGTTGTCCTATGGACCACCCGTCAGCGGACGAGGCCATGGACGTGGTCACATTGCGATGACTCAGGCCGAGCTGACAAACCTGATAAACACCCATGTGGTTGAGGCCTTGGCAGCCTACCAAGCTGGTACGAAATGTGCCAAATACTCTTTATCCTTGTGTCGCGTACACAACTCTTACCCTTGTGTTGAATTTTCTTTCGTTCATTAGGTCAGCAAGCGAACCAGAATCAAAACCATCCGCTTGCTTGCACTTTCAAGACGTTTATGGATTGTAAGCCACAGACATTCAGTGGGACTGAAGGGGCTGTGGGGTTATTACGTTGGTTTGAGAAGGCTGAGTTAGTGTTCGCTATATGCAACTGTCCCGAGGGGGACCGAGTGAAGTATGCTACAGGCACCTTAGAGGATGGTGCCTTAACTCGGTAGAATGCCCAGGTGCAGATGTTGGGCATTGAAATGGCTAAAGCAACGACTTGGGATGATTTCAAGGAGTTGATGCGGGAGGAGTACTGTCCTCGTGACGAAATTCAGAAACTTGAGAACGAGTACTACAACCTGAAGATAGAGGGGTCTAAAATTGAAGCATTCACAAAGAGGTCACATGAGCTAGCAAACATGTGCCCTAACTTGTCTCGACCCCCACCTCGAAGAATTCAGTTATACATCAAAGGCCTGGCACCGTCAGTAAAGAGTTTGGTCACTGCTGCAAACCTCAACAATCTGCCTCAGATCATCCGTTTAGCACATAAGATTACCGACCAAGAGGTCGAGCGTGGTTCTCTACCGCCACGTGTTTCTGCTACTACCCCTACTGCTACAGCTACCATACCTACTAGTGATAACAAGCAAAAATGGAACGATGCTGACAAAGAAACCAGTGCCAGTCAATCTCAGAAAAGGCCTGACAACAGCAATAATCGTAGTTTCAGTCAGTCATCGTCAGTTAACCAAGGCCA
Organism: Helianthus tuberosus; assembly: GCA_030545235.1. Taxonomy (NCBI): domain Eukaryota; kingdom Viridiplantae; phylum Streptophyta; class Magnoliopsida; order Asterales; family Asteraceae; genus Helianthus; species Helianthus tuberosus. The sequence continues at coordinate 149,334,832 of CM060358.1, forward strand.
GGGCAGCAATCAGAGTCAAGGCACCTACGTTGGTAAGAAGCCAAAGTGCAATAAGTGTGGTTATCATAATCATAGACCGTGTGTCCGGGCTTGCCATAGGTGCGAAAAGGTGGGCCATGTGGCAAAAGACTGTAGAGCTCCGTATCCGAAGCAGCAGCAGCAGCAGCAAAACCAGCAGCATCATCAGCAGTAAAGGCAGCAGCCCCATCAGAACCAAGGCTTTAGGAAGGGGTGTTTCCAGTGTGGGGACGAGGGTCACATTAAACGGGATTGCCCTCAGCTGAATTAGAACGCCAATGATAAGAACAACCGTCAGAACAACAACAACAATGCTGGGAACAACAATAACGGAAACAATGGGGGCAACGGTGCTCGTGGAAGGGTATTTACAATTGGGGCTGGTGATGCTAGGAACAACGGCAATGTCGTGACTGGTACGTTTTCTGTGAACAACCTCTTTGCTTCTGTATTATTTGATTCCGAAGCCGATTGGAGTTATGTGTCCCTAGAGTTCAGTCAGCGATTAGGGTTAGCTCCAACACCTCTAGAAGCTAAGCATGTAGTAGAATTAGCCGATGGTAAAACAATTGAAGCCTCACACATTCTTATGGGATGTAAATTAGATCTTGTGGGTCAAGTGTTTGATATTGACCTCCTTCCTGTTACCCTCGGTAGTTTTGATGTAGTGGTTGGTATGGATTGGTTGTCTAAGCACCAAGCTGAAATTCTCTGTAAAGAGAAGATTGTACGTATTCCTCTCCCCAGTGGAGAATTTCTATCGGTTCAAGGGCATCGCAGTGGTGCAATGGTTTGTATCATCTCAGCTATGCAAGCGCAGATATGTCTACGAAAGGGGCATCCTGCTATTTTAGCACTTATTACTGATACTCCGTCAGAAGAAAGAAAGATCAAAGACCTGCCAGTTGTTCGTGAATTTCCTGATGTATTTCCTGAGGAACTACCTGGTTTACCTCCTCACCGGCAAGTGGAATTTCAGATTGATCTTGCACCAGGAGCGGCTCCAATTGCTCGTGCTCCTTATCGTTTAGCACCTGGAGAGTTGCAGGAGTTGTCTAATCAACTGCAAGAGTTATTGGACAGGGGCTTTATTCGACCCAGTTCTTTGCCTTGGGGAGCCCCAGTTTTGTTTGTAAAGAAGAAAGATGGGTCCTTTCGTATGTGTATTGATTATCGGGAGATAAACAAGGTGACTGTCAAGAACCGCTATCCTTTGCCACGCATCGACGACTTGTTTGGTCAGTTGCAAGGGTTAAGTTTTTACTCGAAGATCAATTTAAGATCGGGCTATCATCAGATGAGAGTCCGAGAGGAGGATGTTCCTAAAACGGCTTTTCGAACGCAGTATGGGCACTATGAGTTCTTAGTTATGCCGTTTGGGTTGATGAACACACTAGCGGTCTTCATGGACCTCATGAACCATGTATGCAAACCATATCTCGATGACTTCGTTATCGTGTTTATCGACGACATTCTGATCTATTCAAAGAACAAGGAAGATCACAAGCGACACTTGCGTCTTATCTTGGAGCTCCTGAGGAAGGAGCAACTCTACGCAAAGTATTCTAAGTGTGACTTCTGGATACGAGAGGTGCACTTCCTTGGCCACATTGTGAATGAATCAGGAATACACGTAGATCCTGCCAAGATCGGTGCTATCCGAAGTTGGGCGGCACCGAAAACTCCATCAGAGGTGCGACAATTTCTTGGTCTCGCTGGATACTATCGCAGATTTATTAAAGACTTTTCAAAGATCGCACAACATCTTACCTCGTTAACACAGAAAGGTGTGGTATACTCGTGGGGAACGAAACAAGAAGATGCTTTCCAGTTGCTGAAACAAAAGCTCTGCATCGCGCCGATCTTATCTTTACCTGAAGGCACAGAAGATTTTGTGGTATAATGTGATGCTTCCATTCAGGGTCTCGGTTGCGTGTTGATGCAACGCGAGAAGGTGATAGCCTACGCCTCACGACAGTTGAAGGTTCACGAGACACACAACTTAGAGTTGGGAGCCATGGTGTTTGCGCTCAAAATTTGGAGGCATTACCTGTACGGTACTAAATGCACTATTTATACCGACCACAGAAGCCTTCATCATATCTTTGACCAGAAGGTATTGAATATGCGGCAGCGTCGCTGGGTAGAACTCTTAAACGATTACGATTGTGCCATCAAGTATCACCCGGGTAAGGCTAACGTTGTAGCTGATGCCCTCAGTCGAAAGGAATCGAAACCAAAACGTGTTTGCGCCTTGCAGCTCACCATCCATTATAATTTGCCTGAGCAGATCCATTCTGCACAAACCGAAGCGTTGAAAGAGGAAAACATTGAAGCAGAGTACTTAAGGGGCATGGAAAAGCGCTGGTAGAGAGATCTGATGGTATTCTCTATTGCATGGAACGAATATGGATTCAGTTGTTTGGAAATCTTAGAGAACTTGTGATGGACGAAGTGCACAAGTCTCGATACTCTGTTCACCCGGGGTCGGATAAGATGTATCAGGACCTCAAAGTCATGTATTGGTGGCCGAAGATGAAAGCTCACATCGTGACTTATGTTAGTAAATGCTTGACGTGTTCAAAGGTCAAGGTGGAATACAAGAAACCGTCTGGATTGCTCCAGCAACCAGAAATACCATGTGGAAATGGGAGTAGATAGCAATGGATTTTGTCACTGGGCTACCTAGAACTCAAAGCGGGAACGATACCATTTGGGTGATCTTAGATCGTCTCACGAAGTCAGCACATTTTCTAGCAATCAAGGAAACGGATAAGTTCTCACAACTAGCGGCTGTCTATCTGAAGGAAGTGGTTTCTAGAAACGGAGTGCTGACCTCTATTATCTCTGATCGTAACCCGCATTTTATTTCATATTTGTGGCAGTCGATGCATAAATCGTTCGGCTCGCGTCTCGACATGAGCACTGCTTATCACCCGCAGATGGATGGTCAAAGTGAGCGAACCATCCAAACACTTGAAGACATGTTGCGTGCGTATGTGATTGATTTTGGCAAGGGTTGGGAGAAACACTTACCTTTGATATAGTTTTCTTATAACAATAGCTACCATACCAGTATCCGGGCAACTCCATTCGAAGCATTGTACGGACGAAAATGTCGTTCACCTCTTTGTTGGGCTGAGGTGGGTGACAGCCAGATCACAGGCCCGGAGCTTGTATTCGAAACTTCATAAAAGATTGTTCAGATCAGGAATCGTATGGCAGCATCGCGCGATCATCAGAAAAGCTACACTGACAAGCGTAGGAAACCTTGGATGTTCGTAGTCGGTGATCGTGTTATGTTGAAGGTCTCACCCTGGAAGGGTGTGGTGCATTTTGGAAAACGCGGCAAGCTTAACCCTCGTTATGTTGGGCCATTTAAAATTCTGGAGCGAATTGGTAAAGTGGCCTACAAGTTAGAGTTACCTGCTAAGTTGGGTAACGTCCATGTTGTCTTCCATGTCTCCCAGCTAAAGAAATGTTTGTCCGATGAGACACTTATGGTATCGCTTCAAGAGCTGAAAATCGACGACAAGTTGCAGTTTGTCGAAGAACCAATAGATATTATGGACCAGGAGGTCAAGGTCCGTAAGCATAGTCGAATTCCGATCGTGAGGGTTCGTTGTAAGTCAAGATGGGGACCGGAGATCACATGGGAATGCGAGGATCAGATGAAGCTCAAGTACCCTCACTTATTCCCAGCTGAAAAATCTAAAACTGATGCAACTAGTGAATTTCGGGATGAAATTCCCATTCAAGTTGGGGATGATGTGGCACCTAGGGAAAATCCACAGTCATCCTGATCTAGCACTGTACCGTGCTGCTTTGGATTGCTTATCAAATTTCGGGACGAAATTTCTTTCAAGTTGGGGATGATGTGACAACCCGAGATTCCAAGTCCTTCAATTACGTATCTCTTGTGTCGAAATCCTGTTTTGATAATTTATTTAGGTTATGTCATGTGTAACAGTTTGAAAGATTAATCCTAATGAATATTTAATTGTGCATTGTGAATGTAAATGCATTGGTGATTGTTTAATAAAAATCTTTTATGACAAAACCACTGCCCGATGAAAAATAGACATGTGGGCTCGACGAAAAATGGTTATTCGTCGAGATGGGTTTTTTCGTCGGGAGTGCTACTCGCCGTGATGGGCTTTGGCCCAAATGAAACCCAAACATACTGATCTTCCTATTTAAACGTAAACCTGCCTAACCCTAAACCCTTCCCCTCAATTATGAACGTCGGCAGCGCGAGTCATCCCTCTCGAAGCCTTTCTTGAACTCTTGTGACTATCTCGTCGATCGGTTAGCACTTCACCACACATAATGTTATGTAATGTTTGTTTTGTGGATGTTTGTTTGTGATGCATTAGGATTTCGTCTGTGTCATCATGCAGTTAGAATGGATGAATGATTTTGGTGTTAGTTCATGTTGTAGCTAGTGGTTAGAAAACCCTACGGTTGATGATTGCTTATATGTAATTCGTAATTCTATGTTGTGTCCAACTGATGAATTGTTTGCAATATCACGGTGATCGCATGTTAAGTTAATGGCTAGGGTTGCATAGTAACCGATTGTAAACTGTTATGCTTAGAGTGCAAGGTTGATGCGTGATGATTAACTGATACGTTTGGTATGAGTGGTGATTCTTAACTAGAATGCATGATTGTCGATTAATCTGTGGTTAGATATGTTGAGTATTGATGAACTTGAAAGCATACGTTACGGATGAATGAAAGGAACTGTAACTATTAGGGGTTGTGATGAAAAACTAGGTTTTTCGTTAATTTGGTTCTCGACGGAACATTGGGATCTTTCGTCACCCACTCTCTCGACGAAAGACCATCTTTCGTCATGGGTGTTTCGCCAGAGAGACTTTCCACGAAAGACCAGTCTTTCATGGAGAGTGCTGTAAATGAGAACAGACTGTGATGATTTCAAAACTCTATCTGTTACATGCTAACGATGTTAACTAGGAATGAGCAGCATGATCCAACTCGTGTGACTAGACAATACAGATGTTATTGGTTATTACGTGATATGCATGCTAACAATTGTACATTAACTCTGTGATGAATGCAATCTATATAAGATATGTGACTTGGGTGATTATGAGACTGATAAGTATTGTTAACTATGGTAGGGTTGGTTGATTAACCAGAACGGGTAACTTGATAAATACCGAGCAAACCTAAGGTGAGTTCACTGCCTTTTTCAAGCATGCATCCCGAGGAGGGATATCGGGTAACGTTCCTGGGAGGAATGTCGGGTATTGGGTTTGACTGGAATGTTAAACCTGGGATGTTGGTTATTACACTCATTTCTATCATTAAGTCCCATCATATACCGATTGGTTGCCGGGGAGGCAACGGGGTTATTAGTTAATAGCGCTATTCGGTTTGGCACCCTCACACCGTACCGGGGAGGACGGTCGTGAACTAATTACCTTAACCACTTGACCAATGTATGATAGAGCATTGGGGTTTGGGCAAATAATGTGGAGCCATCTGCGGTAATCGAGTTAATAACAACATCTAATCTCTGAAATGTTTTATACTCATATCTGGAAACTAAAACGTGTTAACAAACTTTGAACTCACCAGCGTCGTCTGACACACTTGTCTGCATGCTTGCAGGTCGTTAGATTCTTGGTTATGGACTTGCTATCCGGGAGTGCTGGAGTGGTCATGGGTCGAGACACTTGGATACTTGTTTCATTGGTTTTGAACACTTGTTTTGAAACAGTTGATTAACAATTTACGTTATGCTTCCGCTGAACGTTTACTTTGGTTTTAACTTATGACTTGGAATTATATTATAAAATAAATGGAATGTTTTGCTTAAATATCTATTATAGTTCAATGTGATTGGTGGCTTGGATCCTGGTACATCACATGTCCCGCAGTGTTTCCGCATGTGGTACTTTGGAGGTGTGACAGAAAATGAATGGATAATTCATTTTCCTCAGTGGATACTTCGTCAGAAGTGGAAATGAAGGATTATTGTATAGAATATTCATTTCCCCGATGGATATTTCTTCAGAAGCGAAAATGAATGGATAATTCATTTTCCTCAGTGGATACTTCATCAGAAGTGGAAATGAAGGATTATTGTAAAGAATATTCATTTCCCCAATGGATATTTCTTCAGAAGCGAAAATGAATGGATAATTCATTTTCCTCAGTGGATACTTCGTCAGAAGTGGAAATGAAAGAATCGATACAGGATTATTCATTCCCCCAGTGGATATTTCTTTAGAAGCAAAAATGAATGAACAATTCATTTTCCTCAGTGGATATTTCTTCAGAAGCGAAAATGAACGGATAGTTTATTTTCCTCAGTGGATACTTCGTCAGAAACGAAAATGAATGGATAATTCATTTTTCTTCAGTGGATACTTCATCAGAAAAGAAAATGAACACGGTTCACAAATGGATTATTCATTTCCTAGTGGATATCTCTTTCAGAAGTGAAAAATGAGTAGCTAGTTCATTTTTCCTCAGTGGGTACTTCATCAGAAACGGAAATGAATATAGTTAACTTTTGTTTCTTGTTTAATGTTGACATATGACAAAACTTGCTGTGGTTTCTTTGCACTGAATTCCATAATTATGTATGCATCCATAATTACTTAATTCTTTGCACAGTCCGCACAGTTTATTTTATAATGTGTAGGGGATAGAATCAAACGAACAACCTTGTGATAACTTTGATTAGACCACCATAGGGTCTCTTTAACTAGATTAACACATAAACACATCACATAGTCTCATAATTGTCAACTTGGTTATCAACTTGTTATCAGCTTGTTATTAGCTTGTTATCAATCTTGTTATCACTTGTTATTAACTTGTTGTCGATTTGTACACACGCATTTAAAGTACACCAGGAATCCAATCAATGGACTTCAATTAGTACTTTAAACATTCTTAAGAATCTATCTATAAAGATAGGATGATCTTATAAGGTTTCGGTTTTGTCCTTATTGAATCGTAACATGCGTATTAAAGCACACAAAGAATCCAGTTAAGGACTTTGATGTTGTGCTTTAAACATCCACAAGAATCTAACTATGAAGATAGTAAGATCCAATAAGGATTTGGAATTCGTGTAGTGAGAAATCGTTTCGAAACCTTATACTTTGTTTCTTAGAAGAAACGAGTACTTAGGATTTTCATGGAGATCGCGAGCGATCTGAAAAATGGAAGAATTACGAGAGTAGTTTGTCTTCAAGGAACACGGTTCCTTGGTGTCGGTATCGTAGGGGTATGTCATTCATACATGTAACCACATTTGTTTTCGTACATAGAAAACTGAATAAAATCTTGTTTATAAACCAAACTAATCGTTTCAAAGTCTTGGATAACAAAAGAAATAAAGCATAAAGTTCAATTGTTATTAAGCAGCATCGTCTTCCAGTTAGTTGAATGCTCATCCACGTGCTGGATTTGCATTAACAAGCTTTGGGCAATTATATCTGAAATGGCCCATCTCGCCACAGTTGTAGCAAGAACCAGGTGGAAAACGAGCTTGAGCAGGGTTGTTATCAACTTGATTTTGTGTAGTCGCAGCTTGGCAAACCCTAGCTGTATGACCAACAAGTCCACAATTTAGGCATTTACGGCAATGTACATTAGCATGATGATGAAGGTTACATTGGTTGCATAGAGGTGCAGTTCCATTGTATGGCTTTTTAGCAGGGGGTTGAGCTGGTTGTTTAGGGACATCTTGATTGTTTTGAGCAATCATGGCGAAGTTTTGGGAAGACTTACGCTTCTTTGACTTCTTGGAGGACTCAGTTTGCTTATCCTTTGGTTTTGTCTCATCTGTTGGTTTCTTGTCACTTTTTCGCAAAAGTTTACCCTTCCTGATTTAAGATTCAGTCAAGGTAGCGGATAGCTCAATGGCCTACCTAACTGTGGTAGGGTTGCTACCAGTAACAATGTCCTGAACTGGGTCAGGGAAGCCATCAATGTACTTTTCAATTGCCTTATCCAAAGGCGTAACCATGGCAGGACACAAAAGACTTAACTCCTCATAGCGGTCAGTGTAGGCTCGATGTTCACCGCTATCTTGTTTAAGATCGTCGAATTCCCTTTCCAGTGCCCTGAGTTCATGACGAGGACAGAATTCCTTCATCATTAGAGCTCGAAGCTCTTCCCAGGTTTGAGCCAATGCCACATCGGCACCCCTGTCTCTCATCACACCATTCCACCATGTTAATGCTCATTTCTTAAAAACACTAGATGCGAATTCAACCTTTCACTCATTTAGACACTGAACATGTCGGAATGTGCTTTTTAGACTCTCGAACCATTGTATGTCACACCCCAACCGATGGCGGAATCATCGGGGCACGGCACTGAGTGAAACAGATTGTCCAGGAGAATCCATAACAACTATTAATTATAATATATTAAAGGTTCATGTCCCATACCATAAACATATAAAATAAAAACAGTTATTACAGACGATGTTCTCAAAGACAAATATCCATTCCGATAACTCAGATTTTTATTTAGTTTGTTTCTAGACTCTCCTAGCTTGATTCCATAGCAGCAAACAAGCAAAAGCATCCTAAACACCTGTCACATATGTCAAAATAGAGGTCAATACACATAGTGTAAAGGTAAGCATACAAGTTTAATAGTATAATAGATAGCAAACTCGTTTTACGCATAACCAGCATGTAATATGTAGCAGAGTGAAGCATGTAGGTTATCGACAATGAAATATGCACAGACGTGACTGCGAGTGGTAGAATGCGCAACACATATCACCACTGTGACATGTGAAGAAAAAGCCCTTAACAACCCCTGTCCACGACAGGTGCTGAGTCCAAACTATAGTACTATCGTTGCTAAGGTGTTAGGCAACAATCACTGTGTAAACATAACATACAAGCATTCATCGAGTAACACGTATAACATGCGGTAAACGTCAGCATACAAAAGTGTTGTGTTGTGTGTCTATTGTGATTTGAATAAGTAATGTATGGAACACCCAAAAGTGCGTAAAGCAAAAAGGGTTCGAGTATACTCACATATTGTGTTTAGTAAATAAACACTCTCTTGGATTGAAGGGAGCGCTGGAAAGTTAGCCTGATTACAGAACGATAAAAAAAGCGATGAACGGCGCGTTAAACGGTGATGAGTGACTGAGTGACGAATGGCCATCCGATCGGATGATAATCCGAATGGATGGTCATTCGATGGAATGACAATCCGTTCGGATGGTGTGACACCCGGCTTTTCAGGCCGTACCGTACAATTGTAACACATGTTGTGAATAGGTAACAGGGCTATATTTGGCTGGTTAGGATGTTTATATGTGAAATTTAATGTGTTAGTAAAATTAAACTTTGATGAAAATTATGTTGGCAAAGGTAAGATAAACGTTTATCGTGTAACGATTAAAATGCGAAACGAACGTCGGTGACCACCCGATAAGTGTTAAAATCCTTAAAATAATCTGTTATGATTAGAATAATAATTTTAATCATATCCGTGTGGAAAAATAATTTAAAACGCTAAGAAACTCTATTTTTCGAGTTTGAGCGCGTACTGCGCGATACTGCGCGAATTAAATAAAATACTGTCAACGCAGCCAGTCAAGGCAACTGGTAATTATTTCAGTAATAATTTTGAGTCATTATTTTTATAGAATGATAAAAATAATTTAAAACGCACTAAAACGGGATTAAAACGCTAGATAAAATACTCGGTATCAAGTAAAATACCTGTTTTTAACCTAAATTTACATATATATATATGTATGTATAGAAATTTTATGTGTGTATATAGGAGAGAGAGAGTGTGTTGGCGGCCAAGGGAGGTGCCACCTCTTCTTGGAATTGTTATTTTATTCCATGTGGATTCTTGTGTAATGTGTGTAATCATTTGATCTTTTTAAACACACTTCATCTTACTTCAATCAAGATCAAACAAGCCCTCTCTCTTCCCTCTTGAACCTCACGGCTGAACACCCCTTCACACATACACATTCAAAAATTTTCAATCTTTCCATGAAGAATCAAGAGCTTTCCAAGATGATTTCAAGCTAAAGAGGGTGTTTGGAAGTGATTTCAAGCAAGAACAACCATCATATCATCATCTATTCTCAAAAACCCATCTAAAAATCTTGAAGGTATAAACTTGTTTTTAAATCATGTTCTTGATTCATAGTGATGATGGAGATGTTAGATGGTTTCTCTTGAACTTGGAATAAATCACAAAACTTGTATTTTAACAAAGAATGAGAGTTAAATCAAAGAAAAGTGAGTGTGTATATGTATGTATATATGGCTGAAAGTTTATGAGTGTGTGTGTGTATCTTGTTGTGTTTTGATCTTGACAAATGATTCTTACATGATTTGATTTTAAAAGATGGTTACATGCATGTGTTGTAAAAGTGTCATAAAAGAGTGTTCTAAAAAAGGTTCCATGATTTGAAATAGATATTTTAAAAAGTAGAGCTTTGGAAGTTTATACATGTATGTATATGTGTGTATGTCGTATATGTAGTATATATATGTAAATGCATACACAAAGTTTTGTCATGTGTAAATAAAAGAAGGAATGTTTGCATTTATGTGAAAATGATTTGACGATGATGAGATGAATATGTTTTGATTTAGAAGAACATGACATAAATATGGTCTTGGTTGCATTTAAGGTCATGTTGGATGAAGATGTTAAGATATGGTTATACTAGAGGCACTAACTAGATCATGCATGTAGATAAATGTTTGTAAAAAGGTGATTTGAGTATGATTTAATAAAAAATCAGTTTTGGACAGATTATAAACACTAAAATAAAGATATTTTAAAGTTTTTAGTGACATATAACTTTGTCATAATGTTTGTTAGCTTTGCATGTTGTACTCGGTGCATTAAAGGTTGTAAAATACGTGAAATCGCATGATTTATGTGACTTAAATAAAACTGCACTAATCTGATTATAACCACTATTTAAATCAGTAAATAACATGTATTATATTAAAATATCAAATCGTTTCGAGTTGGGATGGTTATAGTAACGTTTAATGCAAAACTATGCGTTAAAACGGTCAAAGATCGGCTTTTCGTATGATTTTTGTAAAACTGATTTTCATCAGTAAATAAACTGATGTTTTTAGTTTAAAAACAAATATTTTAACTAATTTTAAGTTTACTTGGTGTTTGGTTGGTCATACGTGACTTCCGACGCCCGAAAACGTTACCGAATCGCTAAAATACGCATTTTTCAACACGCACAAGTATGGGTAAAATTTTGGGCAAATCTTATGAGTTAAAATGTGTTATGTGATTTAAACATGGGAATGTGAAAATATGTTAAGTTTTTAACATGATATTAGAAATCTAGCTTACGCATGTATGCTTGTACGTTTTGTGCGGTAGAAACGGTGAAAATCGCGTTAAATGTGTAACTTGTTTGTCGAGCATAAAATTTGGTACTTATGAGATGTTTTATGTATAATTTCTTTAAAAATTACAAAATAGATAAGTTAACAAGGTTTCGCGTATCTCGGTGTTAAATTATATGAACGATTATGTATATATATTACGACGCGCAAACCGTAGATACATAACGTACGAACGGGAGAGTTAACGGATTTACACAATAATGGTCACCAATAAAATCGTTCAAGTCGCAAAATCATATATATATATATATATATATATGGACTCATATATATTAACGTGCCAACATAATAAAAAATAATAACTTTTCGAGATAAACTCAAAGTTATGTGATAATTCTAAGAAACAGAGAAACTTAGTATTTTTGTGTTATATATATATATATATATAGTGATTTAGAATCTTTCCTATATTAGGACGTGTAGAAAATCAATCTCTAGGATTGCGCTATTAAAATACGCACCCAAAGGTGAGTGTCACTAAACCCCTCTTTTTACTGCTTTGTATATATTTTGGTGGTAGAACACGACAATAAAAGGGTTTAAGAATGTTTTTGAAATAAAACATACTTTTTAATATAAAATATATATTTTCGAAATTTGATAAGTCATACGTTTCGAAGTAAAACGTTTTTTATGAATGAATATTGGAAATTGGGAAAATACGGTATTTCCTAAGCGAAACATGACCGTACAGTTGGGGACGAATTCCGGGGATATATATTGTACGTGAGGCAGACATCATATTACTCTACAAGAGGACCCTGCGCCCATGATGTCGTTTAATCATTTAAGTAATGTACGCGAGGAATTGTTGGTAGATCTATCGGGTTGACAACCCTGTCGTGACCGGTCGCCCCGTGTCAAGTCAAACGACGAATTAATATTCTGATTATTGTCTAGCTTTGATTATCCCTACATGGTTAATATATAGTTCGTATCGTCTAGCTAACATACAAGTCCAAAAATTGACGCAATAATTTAATATACAAAACATGGGTAGTAACAATATTGTCGAGTTCATGAAACTGCGACGGAAGGCCCATGAATTTTATTAAGGAAGTAAAACGGACTTTCAAAATTATATGAATGTTTTCAAATAAACACCTAAACAGAAAGTTTTCCTTGGAATAAAATTGTTTGTAAGTGAATATGTGAACTCACCTTCCTTTGTGTTGACACTTGATTTTAACATGTTCTACAGGTACTTGAGTTCGGCTTCGGGAATCATGGCGTATCTTGTGTTTGAATGATGCATGTTGTTGTTTGAAAATGTTGGACAACTTTTAAACTTTCCGGGACGTATGTAATAAGATCCGTGAGGATCAAAGACAACTTAACTATGTAGTCATGTCGTAAAACGTAACGTTTAAATAACTTATGTTTAAAATAAATTAAAATGTCCAACAATTAAATGCATCGATTGACAAAATATAAATGGGCACCAACTTCCGTCACCACTACGTTTTATATTCCGCTACGACGTTTTTGGGGTGTGATAGAAGTTGGTATCAGAGCCATTGGTTGTTAGCGAACTAGATGTTTTCGAAGGAAAACACTAGACTTCAACCGGAGAATTTTGAAATATAAGTCCAAAATTCTCGAAGCCAAGAATTTTAAATAAACATAGAAAAATTGTATCATGTATGAAAACCCTTATGTGTTTATGTGTATACGTGATTTCCTGTTTATTTTAGGCCTTAAGTGTTACTATTCATGTTGATCACACACTTACTTGTACGGTTACATATATGTCACAGATGTCGCACGAGCACGAGGTCATCGAGATCAACGACTCAGGTTGTGAGCCAGATTTCGAGACTTCACCCAGATCCATTCTACCAGAGACACCTATCACTATCCCATAGATGGTTGGTATGGCTGAGTTTGCTTCATCATTCCATGTCGACCCTACTGCTTTCGCTAGCCAGGTAGACCCCCGATATGCTTTCACAAGCAACGGGTGGATTGATGAAAACGATGACGCTCCTCTCTCAATTCACGAGACGGGACAATCATCTGGCATAGTACCAGTTATCGATGACGTGATCAGAGATGTCCCTGTTATTGGAGGACCTTTTAGTATTGCACCAGCAGTGGATGCCACTATCATCACAGCTCAACCATTAGAGCCGTCTGTTGCTCCACCTGCTACTGTGATCGAGTCTATCGCTGAGGTACCTCCACTTGTTTTGTCAGAGTCATCTTTACCTGTCTTTGAGTCACGCGCATCTACTACGCCTCTGTTAGTATATTATCGCCACGGGAAGAGAGTTAGGCCTGCTAGAGAGGTTGCTTCTACATCACAAGTTGAGACTGCATCTGCTTCTAAGAAGCAGAAAGGAGTTTGGGTGGATCGATGTTGCCATTGTGACCGACAGTTTGCTGCCATGCATGAAGAATTGGAAACGGCTAAGGGTAAACTGAAGGACCTCGAAGGGCAAACGGATTGGTACGATGAGTTGAAGGATTTGGATAACAGCGCGATGGATCAGGTGCATTGGAGGATAGTGGATCTGGAGGAGTTGGTTAGGAAGATGCTAGATTTCATAGGAATGAAGCGTTAGATGTTGTTTTTGTTTGTATGTGGTTGTTTGTTTTTGGTTGTTGTGACTGGATACTCTTTTGGTGCTTTTAGTTTTGTGACACTCTAGGTTTTCCCGAGCAAATATATTGTATTAAAATTATGTGTATATGCGTTATTAAATGTTAGTACGTGTTATCTCGATGATTTATGTGTTATTAATTGTATATTATATACATATGTGTGTTATATGAGTGGGCCGAGACCCCAAAGGACCCGACTCGAAGATACTCGGGCCGGTTGGGCCATACAACCTAGAAGCCCACCCGGACACCCCCTAACCCACTCGATATATATATGACCAACCCTCACAACTTACACCATTTTGCAACATCACTCTCTTACATCCTCTCACACACTCTCCCTCATCTTTCTCTCACTAAAACCCTAAAACCCTAAGGTTCTAACATCAAACTCACCTCCTCTCCTCTCCCTCTCTCGGATCAAACCGGCTACAACAAAGGGAGCTCTCGGATCATCTCGGATCATCTCGGTTCAAGCTCATTGTCATCACTCGGAAGCTAGAGTGTCAAATCCTCCATACCCTCACACTCTTGACTACTAACCGGTTAGTTGTTTCTTTGCAAATAGATGAAAACATTAGATAAAGGTGCTTGCTTGATGACAAAATGCGTGATGGGTGTTTACTTGTTTGAGTGAATGATGATGTGCAACTTGTTTATGAATTTAACTATGCTTCTCGTTGATTAAAAGATATAAACCGAGAGACATTGATATGGATAGCTTATTGTGTTCATGACTAGATAATGCATGTTAGATGGTGTGAGACAAATGTTGCCTTGGTGATGATATGCAAGTTGACGTACTTGTCCCTGTTTTGGGTGAAAGGTATGCTAGAATTAGGATTTGAGTATTCATGAAGGATGAATGATGAAAACCCTAAAAGGATGAACAAGTTTGAATGATAATATGATGATTTTGTGTTAAATATGCATGAATGTATGAAGAACAGTTTGAAGATCATAAAAATATTTGAAATATGCCTTGTTTGATCTGATTTAGTGGGATATCAGACAATAAAACATGTTAGTGGAGATAGTACACAATTTACATGAAATTGCAATCTCATTGGTCAGTACATCAGAGGTTCTAGAAGGTTTCTTGTGCACGTTTCCAAGGTTGCGACTCGAAATCTCCGGTTGCGACTCGCAACCAAACCATGACAACTCAAGACCACCGGTTGCGACTCGAAACCGCCCGGTTGCGACTCGAAACCGCCCGGTTGCGACTCGCAACCAAAACGTGACAAGTCGAGACTACACCGGTTGCGACTCGCAACCAAGACGTGACAAGCCGCAACCTCCGGTTGCGACTCGCAACTGTGTGTTCTCGAGTCAAGACCACCTGGTCTCGACTGGGCTGTTAGTTATTGGGCCCAGAGTGTATTAGCTGTGCATGCTTGTTACTGTTTAAGTGGGCTACGTGTTAACTGTTAACTGTTGCTGTAATTATATGTTAAGCATGCTATGTGTTAGTTATGTGTAGATTATACGTGAATACTTGTACCCCAACTTGACCTATATTGGTAACCATGCTAGGACGTGGTGACCAACGTGATCAACCGGGTAATTAATCTACCGAGCAACCCAAGGTGAGTTCACAACCTAAAGCATGTATTCCCGGTGGTTTGGGAAACGGAACTAAAACAACACTATCCCCTTATAAGGGATACAACTTACTTTTCTTCCCTTGTTATTGGGAACCTTTTAGTTAATTACTGTTTATACGGATTGCAACAAACGGCACTAAACGAAACTCTATCACTTAAAGTCCCTACTACTTAATACCGATTAGTCGCCGGGGCCAGGCGAACGGGTTATTAGTTGATAGCGCTATTTAGGTCTTACCAACCTCACACCGTGCCAAGGTATGGGATCGGTCGTGAACTAATGTACTCAGGCATCCGCCAATGATGATAGAACATTGACATCGGGGCACTCTCTTGCGGATACGCAACGGTCACCTAGTGTTCGGTATTGGAAAAACAGTTTAGTTGCTAACTTTTGGGGTAGCTCCCCATGGCATGTATAAACGGATAAATTAACTGGTGAAACAAGTTTTTGGTAATTAAAACTGGACAACTAGTGAACTCACTCAGCATTATTGTTGACCCCTTACTGCATGCTTTGCAGGTAACCAGTGACTCAGGAGCTTGCAGCTTGGGAAGTGTAGTGGTCGCCTAAACCCGCATGTTGGGTTCTAAATAATTTGAACTATGAACTTTGTTTAAACTATTTTATCCATGCTTCCGCTACTTACTTAACTGTTATTTGAACCTAAACATTTGAACTTTAACTATGGTGCTTACTAACCATTAGGGTTGGTGATCATCCTTACTATTATCCAATGCTCAGTATAATTGGTGGCTGGATCCTGGTCGGTCACGCCCTCAAGCGGACGGTACTCCGCAGGTGGAATTTGGGGGTGTGACAGATTGGTATCAGAGCCATTGGTTATAGTGAACTTGGTTTTAAAAAGGGAAGTCTTTTTGAGAAAAACCAGACTATAACCCGTGACTCGTGACGACACTACACTCCAAGGGCAAGACTCGACATACTAGACCTCGTAGCTCGGACTTGTGTTTACTTGCTGGTTTACCTTATATTGACTGCTCTATTATACATACTAGTGTGCCTGATTAGATAGATACACCTCCCTCTTCTATCTTATTCTCGCTACGTTACGACATCACACTCATACTGTGTTTTCTGGTTATGAAGACAATGAGTGGACGCGGAAGAGGAAGCGTTAACATGACTCAGGCTCAATTCGCTAACTTGCTCAACACGGTGGCTGCAGCTTTCGCAGCTCACCCTGGAGGTAAACTCGTTGCTAAAGGATGTTTAGATCCTACCCCCACATCGTCTTTTCACCTCTAAAACCTATTCGCTCCATTTCTCACAACAGGTCAGCCTGCGCCTGCGCAACCACGTGTGTGTACTTTCAAAACCTTCATGGATGGAAAGCCTCTCCCTTTCAACGGCACTGAGGGTGCCATAGGCCTTCTGCATTGGATTGAAAAGGCCGAAGCTGTCTTTGCTGTCTGCGAGTGTCCCCCTGCTAACTGGGTTAAGTACGCAACTGGTACGCTTGAAGGAAACGCGCTTTCATGGTGGAAGGCACAGATTCAGATGCTTGGTCTGGAAACTGCTAATGCTACTGCATGGGAAGATTTCAAGGACATGATCAAAGAGGAGTACTGTCACAGGGATGACATCCACAAACTCGAGAACGAGTACTATGCGCTCAAGATGGTTGGGTCAGAGATTGAGACCTACACCAAGCAGTCCAACGACTATGCTGCACTTTGCCCAAACATGTCCCAACCTATGTATCGAAGGGTCGAATTGTACATCAAAGGCTTGGTCCCAGAAATACGGAGCCATGTGACCTCGGCCAACCTCAATACCATACAGCCTGTGGTTCGTCTTGCTCACAAACTCACCAATCAGGCTGTGGAAGAGGGCAAGCTGCCTCAGAGGATTGGTGCTACTGCTGGAACTTCTGGCGATAACAAGCGAAAGTGGGATGGAAGTCAGGGAAAGGATGCTAACCCCACTCAGGCCCCAGTTCAACAGAGGAAGACTGAAAGCAACAAGGGCCCTCAGCAACAGGGTGGCTATCGAGGAAACCACCCTAAGTGTAACAAATGTAACCGACATCACAGTGGGCCATGTGGAAAGGGTCAGTGTCAGCGATGCAACAAGATGGGGCATGAAGCCAAAGACTGCCGAAGCCAATTCCCAGCTAGGCAGAATCAGCAACAACCACAGCAACAGCAGCAACAAGGAAACAACCGTGGATGCTTCAAGTGTGGAGCAATGGGGCACATGCGAAAGGATTGCCCTGAACTGAATCAGAACAACAACAATCAGGGTGCTGGGAACAATAACAACAATGCTGGAAATGGTGCTAGAGGAAAAGCTTTTGTGATTGGAGCTGGGGAAGCAAGGAATGACCCCAACGTTGTAGCGGGTAAGTTCCTACTTAATGATCGTTATGTTTCCATGCTATTTGATTCCGGAGCAGATGCTAGTTATGTATCCCTACGTGTTAGTAAGAAACTTAAGCTCACTCTTACGCCGCTGAGCTCTAAGCACACCGTTGAAATAGCTAATGGTAGAAACCTCGAGGCCTCACACATAATTCGTAACTGCAAATTAGAGTTGTCTGGTCAGACCTTCTGTATTGATCTTTTCCCCATCGTTCTTGGAAGCTTCGACGTCATTATTGGCATGGATTGGTTATCCAAACATCGAGCTGAAATCCTCTGCCAGGAGAAAGCTATTCGTATTCCCCGTCCCCCTGGCAAACCTCTTATAGTTCAAGGCGACAAGAGCGGAGAAGTCACAGGCATCATTTCATTCTTAAAGGCCCAGAAGTATCTACGAAAGGGGCACACCGCTATCTTAGCACTCATTACCGACACACAGAAAAGGGAAAATAGGATTGAAGATTTTCCAGTGGTACGCGACTATCCCGAGGTATTCCCGGAGGAACTACCTGGACTCCCTCCTCACCGTCAGGTCGAATTTCAAATCGAGCTAGCTCCCAGAGCAGCGCCTATAGCTCGTGCACCTTATCGATTAGCCCCCGCGGAGCTCAAGGAGCTTTCTACTCAGCTGCAAGAACTTTTGGACAAAGGTTTTATCCGTCCTAGTTCATCACCCTGGGGAGCCCCAGTGCTCTTCGTCAAAAAGAAAGATGGCTCATTCCGAATGTGCATTGACTACCGCGAACTTAACAAGGTTACCATCAAGAATCGTTATCCACTTCCCCGTATCGACGACCTGTTCGACCAGCTGCAAGGGTCGAGCTATTATTCCAAGATCGATCTGCGATCGGGTTATCACCAGCTGAGAGTCCGCGATGAGGACATCTCTAAGACCGCTTTCAGAACCCGTTATGGTCACTACGAATTCCTTGTTATGCCTTTCGGTATGACCAACGCACCTGCAATCTTCATGGATCTCATGAACCGTGTATGCAAACCCTACCTCGATAAGTTCGTAATCGTATTCATCGACGACATCCTAATCTACTCGAAGAGCCAAGAGGAGCATGAACAACACCTACGTCTTATTCTCGAACTCCTTCGCAATGAGCAACTATACGCCAAATTCTCGAAATGTGATTTCTGGCTTAGAGAAGTCCATTTCCTTGGACACATCGTCAATCAGGAAGGGATTCATGTTGACCCTGCTAAGATTGAGTCCATTAAGAATTGGCCTGTGCCCAAGACTCCGACCGAAGTTCGCCAATTCTTGGGATTGGCGGGATACTATCGAAGATTTATCAAGGGATTCTCTAAGATCGCTCAACCACTTACGACACTCACTCAGAAGGGTGTTGCTTACAAATGGAGTGGAGCTCAGGAATCTGCCTTCCAGGAACTAAAGAGGAACCTTTGTAGTGCTCCTATTCTTTCCTTACCTGAAGGTACCGACGACTTTGTCGTTTACTGCGACGCTTCTATTCAAGGACTTGGCTGCGTATTGATGCAACGCGAGAAAGTTATCGCTTACGCCTCGCGACAACTCAAGGTTCACGAACGGAACTATACGACGCATGACTTAGAATTTGGAGCTGTGGTCTTCGCGCTTAAGCTTTGGAGACACTACTTGTACGGCACCAAGTGCACGATTTACACTGATCACAAGAGTCTCCAGCACATAATGGGACAAAAGGAGTTGAATATGCGGCAACGCCGGTGGGTCGAACTCCTAAATGACTACGAGTGTGCAATCAAATATCACCCAGGCAAGGCTAATGTGGTAGCCGATGCCCTCAGCAGAAAGGAGACCAAACCCAAGCGTGTTCGTGCCTTACAGCTCACTATCCACTCGAACCTCCCTAATCAAATTCGGGATGCTCAGGTTGAAGCATTGAAAGCCGAGAACATCAGGGCCGAGTCCCTACGAGGATCGAGACAACGAATGGAACAAAAAGAAGACGGCGCCTACTACGTAGCCGGACGCATATGGGTTCCGCTTTATGGGAATTTACGTGACCTAGTGATGGATGAAGCCCACAAGTCCCGTTACTCAGTACATCCGGGATCAGATAAGATGTACCACGACTTGAGGGCTACCTATTGGTGGCCTGGCATGAAAGCCCACGTAGCAACGTATGTCAGAAAATGTTTAACCTGCGCAAGAGTCAAGGCTGAGTATCAGAAACCATCAGGCCTACTCCAACAGCCAGAGATCCCGCAATGGAAATGGGAGCAGATTTCCATGGATTTTGTTACTAGCCTGCCTAGGTCTCAGCGCGGAAATGACACCATTTGGGTAATAGTGGATCGCTTAACTAAGTCTGCACACTTCTTGGCCATAAAAGAAACAGACAAGTTTTCTACCCTAGCAGAGGTATACTTAAAAGAAGTGGTCTCGAAGCACGGAGTGCCTACCTCTATTATTTCTGATCGAGACGCGCGTTTTACTTCTGAGTTGTGGCAAGCCATGCACAAATCTTTTGGCTCACGTTTAGACATGAGCACCGCGTATCACCCGCAAACGGATGGGCAGTCTGAACGCACCATCCAAACCCTCGAAGACATGCTCAGGGCATGTGTGATCGATTTTGGCAAGAATTGGGAGAAGCACCTACCGTTAGTAGAATTCTCCTACAACAACAGCTACCACACCAGCATTCAGGCAGCACCCTTTGAGGCATTGTACGGCCGTAAATGCCGATCGCCTCTCTGCTGGGCTGAGGTTGGTGACAGCCAGATCACAGGCCCGGAACATGTAGTCGACACCACAGAAAAGATTGCCCAGATTAGGCAACGCATGGCGGCAGCTCGTGACCGTCAAAAGTACTACGCCGATAAAGATAGGAAACCACAAGAGTTCCAGGTTGGTGAACGGGCTCTACTTAAGGTCTCACCCTGGAAGGGTGTGGTTCGTTTTGGAAAACGGGGCAAGCTTAATCCAAGATATGTCGGACCCTTTGAAGTTACCGAAAAGATCGGCACGGCCGCTTACAGATTGAATATGCCCGAAGAACTGAGTGCTGTGCACAACGTCTTCCACGTGTCTAATCTGAAGAAGTGCCTGTCAGATGAAACACTCGTCATTCCTTACAAGGAACTTACTATTGACGAACAGCAACACTTTACTGAGGAACCGGTTGAGATCACGGATCGTGAGATCAAAACCCTCAAACGTAGCCAGATACCCCTTGTGCGAGTTCGTTGGAACTCACGCCGTGGCCCAGAGTTTACCTGGGAGCGGGAAGACCAGATGAAGCGCAAGTATCCCCAGCTGTTCCCAAATGAAACCCCCAGCACTGAAGCTACAACTGAATTTCGGGACGAAATTCCAAACTAACGGGGGGATGGTGTGACACCCCGTTGAAACGCTCTCACTTTTACTAGCTTGTCAGTGGCTGCTTTAACTTTCGGGACGAAAGTTCTTAAAACTTGGGGATAATGTGACACTCTAGGTTTTCCCGAGCAAATATATTGTATTAACATTATGTGTATATGCGTTATTAAATGTTAGTACGTGTTATCTCGATGATTTATGTGTTATTAATTGTATATTATATACATATGTGTGTTATATGAGTGGGCCGAGACCCCAAAGGACCCGACTCGAAGATACTCGGGCCGGTTGGGCCATACAACCTAGAAGCCCACCCGGACACCCCCTAACCCACTCGATATATATATGACCAACCCTCACAACTTACACCATTTTGCAACATCACTCTCTTACATCCTCTCACACACTCTCCCTCATCTTTCTCTCACTAAAACCCTAAAACCCTAAGGTTCTAACATCAAACTCACCTCCTCTCCTCTCCCTCTCTCGGATCAAACCGGCTACAACAAAGGGAGCTCTCGGATCATCTCGGATCATCTCGGTTCAAGCTCATTGTCATCACTCGGAAGCTAGAGTGTCAAATCCTCCATACCCTCACACTCTTGACTACTAACAGGTTAGTTGTTTCTTTGCAAATAGATGAAAACATTAGATAAAGGTGCTTGCTTGATGACAAAATGCGTGATGGGTGTTTACTTGTTTGAGTGAATGATGATGTGCAACTTGTTTATGAATTTAACTATGCTTCTCGTTGATTAAAAGATATAAACCGAGAGACATTGATATGGATAGCTTATTGTGTTCATGACTAGATAATGCATGTTAGATGGTGTGAGACAAATGTTGCCTTGGTGATGATATGCAAGTTGACGTACTTGTCCCTGTTTTGGGTGAAAGGTATGCTAGAATTAGGATTTGAGTATTCATGAAGGATGAATGATGAAAACCCTAAAAGGATGAACAAGTTTGAATGATAATATGATGATTTTGTGTTAAATATGCATGAATGTATGAAGAACAGTTTGAAGATCATAAAAATATTTGAAATATGCCTTGTTTGATCTGATTTAGTGGGATATCAGACAATAAAACATGTTAGTGGAGATAGTACACAATTTACATGAAATTGCAATCTCATTGGTCAGTACATCAGAGGTTCTAGAAGGTTTCTTGTGCACGTTTCCAAGGTTGCGACTCGAAATCTCCGGTTGCGACTCGCAACCAAACCATGACAACTCAAGACCACCGGTTGCGACTCGAAACCGCCCGGTTGCGACTCGAAACCGCCCGGTTGCGACTCGCAACCAAAACGTGACAAGTCGAGACTACACCGGTTGCGACTCGCAACCAAGACGTGACAAGCCGCAACCTCCGGTTGCGACTCGCAACTGTGTGTTCTCGAGTCAAGACCACCTGGTCTCGACTGGGCTGTTAGTTATTGGGCCCAGAGTGTATTAGCTGTGCATGCTTGTTACTGTTTAAGTGGGCTACGTGTTAACTGTTAACTGTTGCTGTAATTATATGTTAAGCATGCTATGTGTTAGTTATGTGTAGATTATACGTGAATACTTGTACCCCAACTTGACCTATATTGGTAACCATGCTAGGACGTGGTGACCAACGTGATCAACCGGGTAATTAATCTACCGAGCAACCCAAGGTGAGTTCACAACCTAAAGCATGTATTCCCGGTGGTTTGGGAAACGGAACTAAAACAACACTATCCCCTTATAAGGGATACAACTTACTTTTCTTCCCTTGTTATTGGGAACCTTTTAGTTAATTACTGTTTATACGGATTGCAACAAACGGCACTAAACGAAACTCTATCACTTAAAGTCCCTACTACTTAATACCGATTAGTCGCCGGGGCCAGGCGAACGGGTTATTAGTTGATAGCGCTATTTAGGTCTTACCAACCTCACACCGTGCCAAGGTATGGGATCGGTCGTGAACTAATGTACTCAGGCATCCGCCAATGATGATAGAACATTGACATCGGGGCACTCTCTTGCGGATACGCAACGGTCACCTAGTGTTCGGTATTGGAAAAACAGTTTAGTTGCTAACTTTTGGGGTAGCTCCCCATGGCATGTATAAACGGATAAATTAACTGGTGAAACAAGTTTTTGGTAATTAAAACTGGACAACTAGTGAACTCACTCAGCATTATTGTTGACCCCTTACTGCATGCTTTGCAGGTAACCAGTGACTCAGGAGCTTGCAGCTTGGGAAGTGTAGTGGTCGCCTAAACCCGCATGTTGGGTTCTAAATAATTTGAACTATGAACTTTGTTTAAACTATTTTATCCATGCTTCCGCTACTTACTTAACTGTTATTTGAACCTAAACATTTGAACTTTAACTATGGTGCTTACTAACCATTAGGGTTGGTGATCATCCTTACTATTATCCAATGCTCAGTATAATTGGTGGCTGGATCCTGGTCGGTCACGCCCTCAAGCGGACGGTACTCCGCAGGTGGAATTTGGGGGTGTGACAAGTTTTGGGGGCCTACGTGCCGATTATATTTTTGTGATATTAGGTAGAAATTTTGTGAAAACTTGTTATGGGTGTCGATGTAGACATGCCAAGGATAGTTGTGTTGTACTGAAAACAGGTTATTAATTTCTATGATAATATCAGATGATTAACTTTTGGTTTAAAAAATTTTCTCATTAATATGTGGATATTACACATGCGCTATGTTTGGTCCACTAATATTTAATGATTGAATTATTTTTATTTTGGTTATCACCTCATGTGATTATTATTGTTGTAAATAATAGAAACGACGAAAATGCCGCCAAAAGCGAGACAGGATACTGGACTACCTGCCACACCAGAGGAGTTGGCACGACACATAACCCAACACGTTAATACTGCCTTGGAACAGCGTGATGCTAACCAAATTGATGGTCAGAAATGTGAATGCGGTACTCCCGGGCAGGATCTTGGTGGGACACAGATTGGAAACCCTTCCGGTAAAATAATGATCGGAAAGGTTTGGTTGTTCATCTGTTATGATCTCATTGGAACGTATTCCTGATTTCCATTAACTGTATGAACAGTCCACCGGAGCGTACACAAAACAATCCAGGGTTGTAACCCAAGATCATTTACTGGTGTCCTATGCAATGATGTGACATCGATATGCGTGATATCGGGCTGTCAAAATGAGTTGGTTATCCAAGTGTTTCAGCGATCTGAACCTATAATTGGAGAGTCGAAGAAGCGCAAACCCGAGAGCTCCAAGAAGACTCCAGAAGTTGAGAGTAGAAAGAAACGCAACTTGGAGAAAGCAAGTGTAGCTAACCCTAAAGAGTCAAGAAAGGGTAAGGACGGTGATGGACAAGAGAAGTGCGCCAGATGTAGCCAAACCGGACATGTGACCTCCCAGTGTTACGCTAAGAATACATTGGATGGAGTTGCGCTTGAAGGATGCTTCGCATGTGGTGAACAAGGACACTACAAGAGGGAATGCCCGAAATCGAAAGGACAGGACGTTAAGAGCAATTCCATTGGGGCAAGTATCGGGAAGGCAAATGAGAGTCCTGCTACTATTACCGGTATGTTTCGAATAAAAAACCAAACTATATTCATACTTATAATACCAAAGCTGACTTGAGTTTTGTTCAAAAAACTATGAACCACTTTTTTTGTGTTCACCTACAAGTAAGCTAAGTATAAAGTACCCGATAGAACTAATAGTTGGTAAATTGATAGAAACTAGCGAGGTCGTACGCGGTTATAGTATTTAGTTAGGCGATTGTAGGTTTAGAGATTGGTTTATTTTCAGTGGAATTGAGAAGCTTTGACAAAGATGCAAGAATGAATTCACTTTCTGAGGATGAGGTGGGGACAATCGCTCAAAGAAGCTAGTTGGAATATCTCATCCTTATGACGGTAGAAAGGCGGAAGTTGTTCGCGAAGTTGACCGAGTTGAGTGTTGAAAGTCGAGAGTTGTTAGTGTTGTAAGGATGTTTGAGTTATTGCGAAAGGGCTATCCTGCGTTTTTAGTGAATGTGATGAATGCGGAAACCGATGTAGGAACGTCGGAGAGATTTCTATCAATCGCAACTATCCAGAAGTCTTCCTAAAAAGACTTATCTGGATCTCCCCTGCGAGATGGATCGAATTTCGAATCGATCTGACTCACGGTGCTGCGCCCAATTGCACAATCTTCTTATAGATTAAGCACCGCTTTAAATGATAGAAATGATGAGATAGTTTCAAGAGCTTTTGGACAAGGGTTTCGTTTGATCGAGCTTTTCGCATTAAGATGCATCTGCTTTGTTGGGAGAGAGAAGGATGGATTCTTCAAGATATGTGAGGATTTCAGAAAGCCGAGCAAGTTGATCATCAAGAATCGGTACCTTATAACCGAAGATTTGACAATTTGTTCAATCCAGCTACCGGGACTCAACTACTACACGAGGATCGATCTACGACTGGGGTATTATCAGTTGAAGGTTGCTACAAAGAAATTTCGAGGATTGCTTTTCAAACGTGATGTGGCCATTACGAGATATTAGTCATGACCTTTGATTTAATTAATGCACCATTTATATTCATAAATCTCAAGAATAGGGTATGGAAACCCTAATCGGGTAAATTTGTGATAATAGTCATCGACGACATGCTTGTCTATACACGAACCCAAGAGAATTATAAGTAACGTTTGAAGTTAACAATGGAATTGGAAGGGATGATGAAAGTATGCTATTAGATCAGCTTGATATTGGAAAGCATGTATGATGGATTTAGAAGGAAGTTAAGATAACTCACGTCCCCTTGGCAGAGTATCTTACAACAATAATTAAACACGCTAGTATTTAGGATGCTCAGTAGAGGCTCTGCATGGATGGAAGCATTGATCGTCACTTCGTGGAGCTAACGTGACAAAGGACAATTAACCAAACCTTAGTTTATCTAGGAAACCAGCGACAAGATTTGCCTAGATTGAGGGAATGTTAAAGGTCGCCAATTGATCAACAGAAGAATTATATGGACAATTGAAGGAGTTATATTGAAAGAGATGCTGTTAGGTCTAGCAGAGGAAAGAAAAGCTGAGCCGCAATGACTTGATTCTTTCGAGAGCCCATCTTGAGTTGGATCAGTCGCATATGGGCTCAAGCTACCATCAGAATTGAGTGGAGTACATAAGGTACTATTTAGATGCATTTGAAGAAGTGTATAATGGATAATACACTAATTTTGCGCTTTATAGAGATTATTTGGGAGATAAACGGAGGTTTATCGAAATATCGTAGAAGCAGTGCGTATAGCCAGAAGAGTTATGTTGCTAACCGGAGAGGCGGTTTCAGCATTTTAGTAGAATCTGCGATGTATAGGTCGTGTAACCAGTGGATACCTGAAATGAATGCAAGAAAGAGAGAAAACGAGTTTATGAGATTTGATTCTTTCGAGAGCCCATCTCGAGTTGAATTAATCGTGTGTGAACTCGGGCTACTTTAGGTTTAGAGTAAAGTATATTTAAATATACGTATGATAAACCCAAAATGGTGGAACTTTGACTTGAATCTTCTTGATTAAGAGCTTGTGAATGTTGGACTCTAGAGAGGGTGGAGAGTGTTGAGACGTGAGTTTAGGAATCGAGGATGTATGTAATATAAGTCTACGAAGATTCTTTATAAGAATCCCAGTTTCTCACGGAAACTATAAGACTATATTCATTATACCCGTTTTTGTTATTCTTGCTTAGTGCAAAAACAAAACCTGTAGAGTAAAAATTTCGGGGACAAAATTTCCTAAACAGGGGGAGAGTGTGACACCCGGCTTTTCAGGCCGTACCGTACAATTGTAACACATGTTGTGAATAGGTAACAGGGCCATATTTGGCTGGTTAGGATGTTTATATGTGAAATTTAATGTGTTGGTAAAATTAAACTTTGATGAAAATTATGTTGGCAACGGTAAGATAAACGCTTATCGCGTAACAATTAAAATGCGAAACGAACGTCGGTGACCACCCGATAAGTGTTATAATCCTAAAAATAATCTGTTATGATTAGAATAATAATTTTAATCATATCCGTGTGGAAAAATAATTTAAAACGCTAAGAAACTCTATTTTTCGAGTTTGAGCACGTACTTCGCGATACTGCGCGAATTAAATAAAATACTGTCAACGCAGCCAGTCAAGGCAACTGGTAATTATTTCAGTAATAATTTTCAATGATTATTTTTATAGAATGATAAAAATAATTTAAAACGCACTAAAACGGGATTAAAACGCTAGATAAAATACCCGGTATCCAGTAAAATACCTGTTTTTAACCTAAATTTACATATATATATATATATGTATGTATAGAAATTTTGTGTGTGTATATAGGAGAGAGAGAGAGTATTGGCGGCCAAGGGAGGTGCCACCTCTTCTTGGAATTGTGATTTTATGCCATGTGAATTCTTGTGTAATGTGTGTAATCATTTGATCTTTTTAAACACACTTCATCTTACTTCAATCAAGATCAAACAAGCCCTCACTCTTCCCTCTTGAACCTCACGGCCGAACACCCCTTCACACATACACATTCAAAAAATTTCAATCTTTCCATGAAGAATCAAGAGATTTCCAAGAGTGAGTGTGTATATGTATGTATATATGGCCGAAAGTTTATGAGTATGTGTGTATCTTGTTGTGTTTTGATCTTGACAAATGATTCTTACATGATTTGATTTTAAAAGATGGTTACATGCATGTGTTGTAAAAGTGTCATAAAAGAGTGTTCTCAAAAAGGTTCCATGATTTGAAATAGATATGTTAAAAAGTAGAGTTTTGGAAGTTTATACATGTATGTATATGTGTGTATGTCGTATATGTATGTATATATATGTAAATGCATACACAAAGTTTTGTCATCTGTAAATAAGAGAAGGAATGTTTGCATTTATGTGAAAATGATTTAATGATGATGAGATGAATATCTTTTGATTTAGAATAACATGACATAAATATGGTCTTTGATGCATTTAAGGTCATGTTGGATGAAGATGTTAAGATATGGTTATACTAGAGGCACTAACTAGATCATGCATGTAGATAAATGTTTGTAAAAAGGTGATTTGAGTATGATTTAATAAAAAATCAGTTTTGGACAGACTATAAACACTAAAATAAAGTTATTTTAAAGTTTTTAGTGACATATAACTTTGTCATAATGTTTGTTAGCTTTGCATGTTGTACTCGGTGCATTAAAGGATGTAAAATACGTGAAATCGCATTATTTATGTGACTTAAATAAAAACTACACTAATCTGATTATAACCACTATTTAAATTAGTAAATAACATGTATTATGTTAAAATATCACATCGTTTCGAGTTGGGATGGTTATAGTAACGTTTAACGCAAAACTATGCGTTAAAACGGTCAAAGATCGGCTTTTCGTATATTTTTGTAAAACTGATTTTGATCAGTAAATAAACTGATGTTTTTAGTTTAAAAACAAATATTTTAACTAATTTTAAGTTTACTTGGTGTTTGGTTGGTCATACGTGACTTCCGACGCCCGAAAACGTTACCGAATCGCTAAAATACGCATTTTTCAACACGCACAAGTATGGGTAAAATTTTGGGCAAATCTTATGAGTTAAAATGTGTTATGTGATTTAAACATGGGAATGTGAAAATATGTTAAGTTTTTTACATGATATTAGAAATCTAGCTTACGCATGTATGCTTGTACGTTTTGTGCGGTAGAAACGGTGAAAATCGCGTTAAATGTGTAACTTGTTTGTCGAGCATAAAATTTGGTACTTATGAGATGTTTTAAGTATAATTGCTTTAAAAATGACAAAATAGATAAGTTAACAAGGTTTCGCGTATCTCGGTGTTAAATTATATGAACGATTATGTATATATATTACGACGCGCAAACCGTAGATACATTGCGTACGAACGGGAGAATTAACGGATTTACACAATAATGGTCACCAATAAAATCGTTCAAGTCGCAAAATCATAAATATATATATATATATGGACTCATATATATTAACGTGCCAACATAATAAAAAAAATAACTTTTCGAGATAATCTCAAAGTTATGTGATAATTCTAAGAAACAGAGAAACTTAGTATTTTTGTGTTATATATATATATATATTGATTCAGAATCTTTCCTATATTAGGACGTGTAGAAAATCAATCTCAAGGATTGCGCTATTAAAATATGCACCCAAAGGTGAGTGTCACTAAACCCTTCTTTTTACTGCTTTGTATATATTTTGGTGGTAGAACACGACAATAAAAGGGTTTAAGAATGTTTTTGAAATAAAACATACTTTTTAATATAAAATATATATTTTTGAAATTTTATAAGTCATACGTTTCGAAGTAAAACATTTTTGATGAATGAATATTGGAAATTGGGAAAATACGGTATTTCCTAAGCGAAACATGACCGTACAGTTGGGGACGAATTCCGGACTGGGTCTCAAATGATGGAGTGTCAGGGGGATTCGTACAACGTCGTGTATTAAATTGTCATATTAGTAGGATATATATATATATATATATATATTGTACGTGAGGCAGACATCATATTACTCTACAAGAGGACCCTGCGCCCATGATGTCGTTTAATCATTTAAGTAATGTACGCGAGGAATTGTTGGTAGATCTATCGGGTTGACAACCCCGTCGTGACTGGTCACCCCGTGTCAAGTCAAACGACGAATTAATATTCTGATTATTGTCTAGCTTTGATTATCCCTACATGGTTAATATATAGTTCGTATCGTCTAGCTAACATACGAGTCCGAAAATTGACGCAATAATTTAATATACAAAACATGGGTAGTAACAATATTGTCGGGTTCATGAAACTGCGACGGAAGGCGCATGGATTTTATTAAGGAAGTAAAACGGACTTTCAAAATTATATGAATGTTTCCAAATAAACACATAAACAGAAAGTTTTCCTTGGAATAAAATTGTTTGTAACTGAATATGTGAACTCACCTTCCTTTGTGTTAACACTTGATTTTAACGTGTTCTACAGGTACTTGAGTTCGGCTTCGGGAATCATGGCGTATCTTGTGTTTGAATGATGCATGTTGTTGTTTGAAAATGTTGGACAACTTTTAAACTTTCTGGGACGTATGTAATAGGATCCGTGAGGATCAAAGACAACTTAACTATGTAGTCATGTCGTAAAACGTAACGTTTAAATAACTTATCTTTAAAATAAATTAAAATGTCCAACAATTAAATGCATCGATCGACAAGATATAAATGGGCACCAACTTCCGTCACCACTACGTTTTATATTCCGCTGCGACATTTTTGGGGTGTGACAGATGGTCATCCGGTCGGATGGCCATTCGGTGGGATTGGCATTCGTTTGGGAAGGATGTGTTTGTGTATGATGGCTTTGAAGTTTTCATTGTAGCATTTTAAAATCAGAGAAGTATCTCTACCTTTCAGGTCGTTCGATCGAACGGTCTTCCGATCGGATGGCCGTTCGCACAGATGGCGATCCGTTCTAGCGAGATATTCTCATGAGAACAAGTTCACAGCAGGATTGGTCAATCGATCGGATGGTCATCCGATAGGATGACAATCTGTCAGAAAATGATGATCCTTGAAAATTATGAAAATGTTTAGTGTTGAAGATCATATGTCATCCTATCGGATTGTCATTCGATCGGATGGCAATCCAATCGGACGGCAGTCCGTTTGGTCACTTGGTCATTTTGAAACTTGGAAAATTCGTTAAGTTTGATCGAGACGGTATGACAACATGTTAAACAACGGGAACTCCGTCAAGTCCGAGTCATCCGATCGAAGTGGGAACCACCCCAGCCTGATCAGTTAACTGTTTGTGACGGTTGTTCATGTTCAACCTGGAATCGGTTGTCTCTTTGATAGGAATCAGATCTCAGACCGATACTTCACTAGAACGAGTAGAAGGCCTGAACGAGCTCTAATTCTATCGGTTTTGAGTGCATGAGTGTAAAAGAGTTGAAGGAAAGTTATGAAAACACCTTTCAATCCTTCTAATCTTGAAAATGCTTAGATTTGTGCAAAATTAGTGTTTAAACATGTTGAAATCTCTTAGATCTTGGAATGAGGTCAAATCTTGAAGTTCATAAGAACCCCATGATGACATCATCCTAGAACACCTCAAACCAGTTGATTTCATGGTGAAAGGTGAAGATTCAAAGGTGAAAATGATGAAGAAGCGCGTGTAGATCATAGAAGTATAATATTTGTGTTGAAAACTTACAAGAATCACGAGAAATCGAGAGAAAATGGCCTGAGAAGTTGAAGGGTCGCATCAGAGCTGTCACATCACTGTTTGTGATGTGACAGGTGCTATTTATAGGTGTCCAAAAGAGGAAAAGCGGTGCAGGTGTCAGATCAGATGGCAACCCGATCGGATGGCCATCCGATCAGATGGCCATCCGATCGGATGGTCATCCGTTCGGATGACCATTCGATCGAAGGGTTGCCGTGAGTGGGATTTCGATGTTTTGCTTCGTGCGTTGAGCGATGTGATGCGTTTAAGCGAGTGTCGATTAAGCGATGCAATAGATTTAATAATAGTCACACAAATAATATAACTAACATACAACAACATAAGTAAACTTGCGTTTCCAGTTCGCGATAGGATTTGCGTTGCGATTGTGTTTCGATTAATCACCATAAACATAAAGTAAACATGCACAAGTAACACATAAGCAGCATACACACGTAAAACAATATACAGAACCTATAATTCAAGTTGTGAATGCGATTGCGATTGCGATTGCGATGCGATTAGCGATAAATAGATTAGCGATTAACATCGATTAACTGCGATTAGTATAGATACTCCACATAATACAAGTAAAGTAAACTAATTAAAAGATTCGATTACAAGTCAATAAGCACAATCAATAACTAAGCAAGGAGTGACAGATCGCAATTAGCAATCTTTTCTTCCTTTGACTTTGACTTTGGAAAAGCGGGGTGTTACAGCCTCCCCTAGTTTAGGGAATTTCGTCCCGAAATTAAGGCGCAGGCGTAACAAACAACTGTGGATACTTCGCCTTCATGTCACTCTCGAGTTCCAGGTGAACTCTGCTCCACGTTTGCCTTCCCAGCAAACCTTCACAATGGGAATGCGTGAGCGCCTGAGCTTCTTGGTTTCTTGATCCATGATCTCGACAGGCTTCTCCACGAAGTGTAATGTTTCGTCCACCTGTAGATCCTCAAGTGGCACTTGTAAATCCTGCTCGGTCGGGCACTTTCTGAGGTTCGAAACGTGGAAAGTCGGGTGGACGTTGCTAAGTTCCTCCGGTAGTTCGAGTCTGTAGGCCACTTTTCCGATCATTTCTAGAATCTTATAGGGTCTAACATATCGAGGCGCGAGCTTTCCTTTCTTGTCGAATCTGATCACACCCTTCCAAGGTGAAACCTTTAGGAGTACGTGATCGCCAACTTCAAATTCAAGGGGCTTGCGACGTCTATCGGCATAACTTTTCTGATGACTCTGAGCTTTCAGCAGATTGTCTTGAATTTGGAGGATTTTCTCAGTCGTATCTTGCAACAGCTCAGGACTGGTAATTTACGCGTCTCCGATCTCATGCCACATAATCGGAGATCGACATTTTCTTCCGTATAGTGCCTCAAACGGTGCCATTTGAATACTAGAATGATAACTGTTATTGTATGAGAATTCGACCAAAGGTAAGTGCGCGTCCCAATTACCACCGAAATCTATGACACACGAGCGAAGCATGTCTTCAAGGGTACGAATCGTTCTTTCAGTCTGACCGTCGGTTTGGGGTTGGAAAGCGGTACTTAGATTGAGAGTAGTACCGAGAGCAGATTAAAACGTTTCCCAAAGACGCAAGGTAAACCGACCATCACAGTCAGAGATGATATCACGAGGTGTCCCGTGTCGACAAATGATCTCGTCGATGTAGATTCGGGCTAATAATTCTACCTTGTAGTCTTCCCGTATTGGCAGAAGTGAGCAGATTTAGTCAAACGGTCAACGATAACCCAGATGCTGTCGTGACCTGATGCCGTGCGCGGGAGTTTCATTATGAAGTCCATAGCTATACTCTCCCATTTCCACATAGGGATCTCAGGTTGGACGAGTAAGCCAGAGGGTCTTTGTTGTTCAGCCTTGACTTTCGAACAAGTCAGGCACTTCGAAACATAGATAGCGATATCTTTCTTCATGCCCGGCCACCAGTACTTGTAGCGAAGGTCTTGGTACATCTTATCGGCACCGGGATGAATAGAATATCGAGACTTGTGGGCTTCGTCCAGCAGAATTTGTCATAAGTTAGTGTGCTTGGGAATCCAAATTCGGTCTAGATAATGGAATATCCCATTCGATTTATTCACTAACTGTTCGCTATTATTGATGATCCTTTCCTTCTTCAAGGTGCGTTCGGTAAAACAAGCATGTTGGGCATCACGGATAAGAGTTTCAAGATGGTGTTGGGCGTGATCATTACAAACGCTATGTGATGTGTGTAAAATGCAACATATAAATTACATCAAATGAGGCATAAAACTAACCCTTTTTTAGTACTAATGTTGGAAAAAGTGTGCTTTTGTCTTCCTTTTGTATTTTCAGGATTAAATGAGCATAAATGAACAAAAGAAGCAAATATGCAGCAAAATCTAACATAATTACAAGAAAAGGGATAAACGTGGCATGCCCGACCCCTCGACAGCATCTTCCCAAGCAAAAACAAGTAAACAGAAGACTGACCACGGCCCCGTGCCCAGCGGACACTGGGCGTGTTCAGGTGTCTGTAGAAAGGACAAAGCTATAGAAGCTTCTATTTCCCAACACGAAGGCGTACCCAGCTCAACACGGCTATGATCAACGCTAAGATTCGCATAATCCAAGCAAATCTTGATAGTACAGATACGCTTCTGCACACGGGGTCGTGCCCAACTGACACGGTGTCACACCCCAACCACGTAGAACATACAAAACGTGGCGTAAACATCGAGGAGTGTTGTAACAGAATTAATTGTTTCAAATCCATGGCAATTGAAGTTTCGCTTTATTAATCAAACATGAAAGTTTACATTGTTTTAAACAAGAACCAAAGAGTACATAACATAAAGTAACTAGTTCTTGTCTCGTTTTAAGTCACTAAGGCACAGGTCCGCCTAAGTATGTCTTGATAAGTCCTATGCATCATCTCCTGAAAACACATGTGAAAATAGGTACGTCAGCATAAAAATGCCTGTGAGATACATAGGTTTTGTGAAAACAGAATTCACGACTTATGTTTGAGAAAATGTTTAGTCATGAACCTTGTGATTTGCTTTGTCTTGTAAATCATTTGAAAAACGATAAGATCAGA
The DNA here is from genome assembly GCA_030545235.1 of Helianthus tuberosus. NCBI lineage: Eukaryota > Viridiplantae > Streptophyta > Magnoliopsida > Asterales > Asteraceae > Helianthus > Helianthus tuberosus. Next base: position 149,369,558 of record CM060358.1, read on the forward strand.
TGATATGTATAAATAAGAGAATAATGTATGGTTAAATGAATAACCATGAAAAATGAGTTTGTATAAGATAAGTTGTTTGTAAATCAATGTCTTGTGAAAAGTATGTTATTTGTTTACAATGTTATATGTCTCAAATTGAAATGATTCAAATAACGCCACAATATGTGATACCATACAAACACTAATATATAGGAAGTACCAGCGGCGTATCCACCATGCTTGTATCATATTACACACGCCTCGTTACTTAAATCACTTACTCCAACCAAACCACCAAGATGTAATGTTTAACGATTGTAGAAATGTTTATGTATAGTCAAATGTCTATTGTCAAATGTAAATCATGTCAACAGATACAAATGGTTCACACGGTTCAACAGTTACAAACGGTTCATATAATCAAGGGGTTACTACGGTTCACATAGTCAAATAGTTACAACGGTTCAAAATGTAGTATAATGTGTTCATATGCTGGATGAGCATATGCAACAGAAATGCAATGTAAAACAATGTACTAAGTATGCACACAATGGACATACATAGCATGAAATGTAATGTAGAACGATGTACTAAGTACACACACAATGGGCATACATAGCATGTAATGTAAAACGATGTACTAAGTACGCACACAATGGGCATACATAGCATGAAATGTAATGAAATCATGTAGTATAATGTACTAACGAACATAGCAGGTATATGATGTGAAAGCATGGAAAGCATGAAAGTAACAAGTAGGCACATGTGTTTCACCCCAAAACAGTTTGGAAAACAGTAAAAGAGGGGTCTATGTACTCACTTGAGATTGCTTAGTAGTCCTTGAGTAATAACCAAACAATGCTAGGGATCACGGATATCAAACGACACCTAATATAGGTAACTATGTTAATAACCCGGACCTAAAACGGAGGATCGGATAGAATGAGGGTTCGTAAACCAAACGAGTATGGAGACTCGTGTAATATGGTTTAACAAAGCCTACATACTAAATGAAACCTAACATAAGTGCTTTCGACCCATCGCGACCCATTAAGGTAGCTTATGCTGCTTTAACGCGTCGTGCGCGCAAAAGCGCACTCGAGTCGTCTAACTAGCCCTATGACAAGTGTTATATGCCTAAACATGTTATATAATCAGTTATGTGACAAAAGTTTAGGTTACATATGCTTAATTACCAATTATACATGAAAAGGGTATTCTGGTAATTTACCTAAGGCATATAAACTACCTATCATACAACTACTCAAACGATGTGACCATAGGGTATAACCTTGGAAGGTTATTCCCTACCTACTATGGTCACCTAATGTATTTGGTCGGATCCTAATGATCGACCAAATGGGTCGGGTTCGAAGGAATAAGCGATTTATCAGATCGCTTACCCTTACGACCCTAGACAACGTGGTAATCAGTAGGCATAGTCAAAAGGGACTATAACCATCGTGATTACAATCACGTTGCGAAGTTCAAACGAACTTCGCATTGACCATAAACTGGTCAACGCAGAAAGTCAAACAAAGTTTGACTCTCGGACTCGAAAAGCAATAAAAGAACGAAGGAATACTTACGAAGGGTCCCCGAATGCTAATCTAGATCAAAATAGCTCAGGTATGAAACAAAGGTTTCAACTTAGAGCACATTAGATCAGATTCTTGTGAGGAATGAGTGAACATAAGGTGGGTATTTATAGTTTTCAGTTCACCGTTAGGATCGTTTCTTGGAAAAGGGGGCACGATCTAAGCCGTACACTTGTTGGAAAGTTGTGGTAGGTTAATTGGCCACCCACCATAAGGAATTGACATGTGGAAATGGAATTGGGAGTGCTAAACAGCTGCTAACAGCTGTTAGATACATTTAACCTGGTCTGGGAGGCTGACGCGGCCCGCGTCAGGATACACACAAAACTTAGGCGGGCCGCCTGGCCTTGTCTGATCAGAAATAAGTTTGAAAAATGACAGTTTCAGTCCCTGTTGGTGTTTAAGGCTCATTGCGACCCGTTTAAGGCCCGTTAAGCCAACGTTAAGGCCCTAAAATGATGCCTAAACATTGTGGACATGAAACATGCTCAAAAATATGTCGGATGTTGGTTCGTTTGGTCGTACGAACGCGATGTTCGCTTAATTACGACGGAATGCGCACAAGCGCGAAAAACGATCCAAAATGCGTGACGAATGGATTCTTCTTATTCCAAACACTAAAATAAAATATTTTAGTGCTTACATAAATTTTTGGATGTCCGGATGTATTCAGAACGTAAGTTATGCGCGAAAGTGCAAACTTGTGCACTTTTTGACGCTTTTAGTCCCTTAATGACCCAAAAGTTTATTTTAGCACACCGAACCCCTCAAAGCCTATTTCTAAGCTATATAAAGGATATTTAAGGTGTGTTTAACTTATGGGCATGTTCCGGAAAGTCTGTTACAGTTCAAATTGGCATACTTTCGCAGTTTGTCAACTTTAGTCCCTGTAAGCGATTTAACTTGATTTTGCTATACCAAAGCCTTCAAAACTTATTTCTAAGTTATGTAAAGTTTATTTATGGTATGTTAAGCCTATTTCACTATTCTGGAGTGTTTGTTGCATTAAACTGGTTATATTTACGCATCAGTGCGCGTATAACCTTCCAGAAAGCGATTTAGAGCTTGAAATCGAACAAGAAATTGATATGTGCAAAAGATACACATATTTATACAGATCCCAAGTATGAAATACAATATTTCATTGGCTTGGTATTTGTTTGATGGTCGAAGTGACCCAGGTGTCACAGTCTTCCCTACTTTAGGAAATTTCGTCCCGAAATTTATTCGTAGGAGTCTATTTGTGACTTTGTGTCAAAACCCACCAGAGATATGTAAGGCACAATCTTGTCATTTCCTTAATGGACATTCTTCCGAAACGTAAAATGTACTTACAGAGTCATTTTCAACGGGTGCTTCATCAGAAATGGAAACGAAAAGGAGAAACAAACGGATATTCATTTCCTCAACGGACAAATCTTCAGAAACGAAAATGAACAAACGGAGTCATTTTCAACGGTTGCTTCCTCAGGTACGGAAATGAAGGATTTAACAACGGATATTCATTTCCTCATCGGATAATCTTCAGAAACGAAAATGAACTAACGGAGTCATTTTCAACGGTTGTTTTCCTCAGAACGGAAATGAAGGATTAAACAATCGGATATTCATTTCCCTAGACGGATACTCTTCAGAACGAAAATGAACAAACGGAGGCATTTTCCTCAACGGGTATTCTTCAGAATTGGAAATGAAGGATAAACGGATATTCATTTCCTCAACGGACAAATCTTCATAAACGAAAATGAACAAACGGAGTCATTTTCAACGGTTGTTTCCTCAGGTACGGAAATGAAGGATTTAACAACAGATATTCATTTCCTCAACGGATAATCTTCAGAAACGAAAATGAACTAACGGAGTCATTTTCAACGGCTGTTTTCCTCAGAACGGAAATGAAGGATTAAACAATCGGATATTCATTTCCCTCGACGGATACTCTTCAGAACGAAAATGAACAAACGGAGGCATTTTCCTCAACGGGTATTCTTCAAAATTGGAAATGAAGGATAAACGGATATTCATTTCCTCAACGGATATTCTTCAGAAGTGAAAAATGAATAGCTAGTTCATTTTTCCTCAACGGATGCTTCATCAGAATTGGAAATGAATAGGGTTAACTCTAGATACATGATAGAACTTGCTGTGATTTCTGTGCACTAAATCCCATAATTATGTATGCATCCATAATTACATAATTCCTTGCACAGTCTGCACAGTTCGTTTTGGTAATGTTGTGAGGAAGGATATCAAACTTGTGATGACGGTGACTAGACTACCATAGGGTCCTTTTAATTAGATCAACAGAGGATCTTCTTAATTAGGCCACCAAGGAGTCCTTTCAGCTATATCATCCAGTTTAACTAGACCTCTCAAAGGGTCTAATTATGAAGCAGTACTTTATAATCCAAGGGACTTATCTACAACATAGAAGTCCATTAAGGATTTTAGATAGTGCTTTTTGGGTATCCTATTATGAATCTCTTGTACGAGGATATGTAAGATTCTACGAGGATTTGGATAACATAATCTGGATCACACGACACATAAAAGGGAACACATAAGCACATAACCACATAATTGTTTAATTGTTATTATCTTGTTATTGATTGCTATTATCTTGGCGCCTCGTGCTTCGTTTCTCTTGGAAGAAACGGGTACTTAGGATTTTCGTGGAAAACGCAAGAGATCATACAATGGAAGAAATTTTGGGGGTAGTCTGTTCTTCAAGTAATACGGTTCCTTGATTGTTGGTATTGTAAAGGATATGTTTATACATGCAATCACATAAATATATTAAAATGTAAAAAGATTTATTTATAAATAACGATAACAACTGTTTCTTGGACCTTGACAACAAAAGAAAATAATACATAAGACGTGATTATTTCTAAACGATGTTGTCTTCTAGTCAGTCAGATGCTCATCCCTGTGCTGGATTTGCATTAGCAAGCTTTGGGCAATTTCTTCGGAAATGACCCATCTCGCCACAGTTGTAGCAAGACCCCGGTGGAAAGCGAGCTTGAGCAGGATTGTTGCCAGCTTGATTTGGTGCAGCTGCGGTTGGGCAAACCCTCGCTGTATGACCTATAAGTCCGCAAACTTGGCATGTGCGGCACTTCACACCAGCATGATGATGTAGGCCACATTGGTTGCACAAGGGTGCAGTTCCATCGTATGGCTTCCTAGCAGGGGGTTGAGCTGGTTGGTTGGGGACGGCTTGATCATTGTGAGTAACCATGGCGAAGTTCTGAGAAGCCTTCCGCTTCTTTGACCTCTTAGGGGATCCAGTCTGTTCATCCATGGTCTTTGATTCCTCGATTGGGTTCGATTCCTCGACCGGTTTCTTGTCACCTTTTCGGAAAAGTTTACCTTTCCTGATCTTTGATTCAGTCAAGGTTGCAGATAGCTCAATGGCCTGTCTAACTGTAGTAGGGTTGCTACCAGTCACAATGTCTTGTATTGAGTCAGGGAGGCCATCAATGTACTTTTCGATTGCCTTATCCAAAGGCGTGACCATGTTTGGGCATAACAGACTTAACTCCTCATAACGGTCCGTGTAGGCTCGATGTTCACCGCTGTCTTGCTCAAGATTGTCGAATTCCCTTTCCAAGGCCCTGATCTCGTGACGAGGACAGAATTCCTTCATCATAAGGGCCCTAAGTTCAGCCCATGTCTGTGCTAGAGCAACTTCTGCACCACGATCTCTCATAACCCCGTTCCACCACGTAAGGGCCCTCTTCTAGAACACACTCGAAGAAAACTCGACCTTGCGATTGTCAGGACACTGCACGTGGCAGAAAGTATTCTCAATGCTCTCGAACCATTGAAGAAGCCCAGTCGCTCCCTCAGAACCACTAAACTTGAGTGGTTTAGCCGAGTTAAAACTCTTGAAATTGCATGGACCATTTTTGTTGTTGTTGGCTTGGTTCCATTGAGCAAAGAGGTTTGGGAATTGAGCAGCCATTTGCTGCGCAATGATTTCTGCCAGTTCGGCAGTCGCTATCTGGTTTTCGCGTCGAGGAGGCATTCTAAAAGAGGAAACATGAAATGAAACGAGTGAGAGAATTAGACGAAAAGAATGAGATGAAACAAATCTGATGAAAGCAAGGATAGTGGTCATTACAAAGCAAACAACAACACAAAGGCTGAATCAAAGCAAATAGATCCTCATAGTGTATCGCGAAGACATGCTCGCCTATAAGTGGACACTCACCCCAAGAGTTCCCAGGTAAGAGTGACTGGTCCAATTATGTGGATTTGTACGAACACTCTAGCCTTAGACAGAAAACTCAGGGTACAGGCATTCACTCTTCCAGTTTGCACATGTTCACACTATTTAGGACCCAAAACTTTGACGAGGTTTTTGAAAACTCAAAGGGGTTCAAAACCTTATAACAGAGGGTTCGAAACCTTACAATAGAGGGTTCAAAACCTAGTAATCAATCATCCTAGAAAAGATGATTAGTTTTCAAAGCGGTTTTGAAATTTATGTTCTTGTTGTGGTCGTCACCTAAGAATAAGTGACGGTATTGTTTTATGACTAAACGCAAGTAAACTCGCGTTAGGATCCTAGGAAGGTTATAGACTAGGTCAAAGCATTACTAATAACCTAATTCCCTATAACCATTGGCTCTGATACCATCTTTTCTGTCACACCCCGACCACGTAGAACATACAAAACGTGGCGGAAACATCGATGAGTGTTGTAACAGAATTAATTGTTTCAAATCCATGGCAATTGAAGTTTCGTTTTATTAATCAAACATGAAAGTTTACATTTTTTTAAACAAGAACCAAAGAGTACATAACATAAAGTAACTAGTTCTTGTCTCGTTTTAAGTCACTAAGGCACAGGTCCGCCTAAGTATGTCTTGATAAGTCCTATGCATCATCTCCTGAAAACACATGTGAAAATAGGTACGTCAGCATAAAAATGCCTGTGAGATACATAGGTTTTGTGAAAACAGAATTCACGACTTATGTTTGAGAAAATGTTTAGTCATGAACCTTTTGATTTGCTTTGTCTTGTAAATCATTTGAAAAACGATAAGATCAGATGATATGTATAAATAAGAGAATAATGTATGGTTAAATGAATAACCATGAAAAATGAGTTTGTATAAGATAAGTTGTTTGTAAATCAATGTCTTGTGAAAAGTATGTTATTTGTTTACAATGTTATATGTCTCAAATTGAAATGATTCAAATAACGCCATAATATGTGATACCATACAAACACTCATATATAGGAAGTACCAGCGGCGTATCCACCATGCTTGTATCATATTACACACGCCTCGTTACTTAAATCACTTACTCCAACCAAACCACCAAGATGTAATGTTTAACGATTGTAGAAATGTTTATGTATAGTTAAATGTCTATTGTCAAATGTAAATCATGTCAACAGATACAAATGGTTCACACGGTTCAACAGTTACAAACGGTTCATATAATCAAAGGGTTACTACGGTTCACATAGTCAAATAGTTACAACGGTTCAAAATGTAGTATAATGTGTTCATATGCTGGATGAGCATATGCAACAGAAATGCAATGTAAAACAATGTACTAAGTATGCACACAATGGACATACATAACATGAAATGTAATGTAGAACGATGTACTAAGTACACACACAATGGGCATACATAGCATGTAATGTAAAACGATGTACTAAGTACGCACACAATGGGCATACATAGCATGAAATGTAATGAAATCATGTACTATAATGTACTAACGAACATAGCAGGTATATGATGTGAAAGCATGGAAAGCATGAAAGTAACAAGTAGGCACATGTGTTTCACCCCAAAACAGTTTGGAAAACAGTAAAAGAGGGGTCTATGTACACACTTGAGATTGCTTAGTAGTCCTTGAGTAAAAAACAAACAATGCTAGAGATCACGGATATCAAACGACACCTAATATAGGTAACTATGTTAATAACCCGGACCTAAAACGGAGGATCGGATAGAATGAGGGTTCATAAACCAAACGAGTATGGAGACTCGTGTAATATGGTTTAACAAAGCCTACATACTAAATGAAACCTAACATAAGTGCTTTCGACCCATCGCGACCCATTAAGGTAGCTTATGCTGCTTTAACACGTCGTGCGCGCAAAAGCGCACTCGAGTCGTCTAACTAGCCCTATGACAAGTGTTATATGCCTAAACATGTTATATAATCAGTTATGTGACAAAAGTTTAGGTTACATATGCTTAATTACCAATTATACATGAAAAGGGTATTCTGGTAATTTACCTAAGGCATATAAACTACCTATCATACAACTACTCAAACGATGTGACCATAGGGTATAACCTCGGAAGGTTATTCCCTACCTACTATGGTCACCTAATGTATTTGGTCGGATCCTAAAGATCGACCAAATGGGTCGGGTTCGAAGGTATAAGCGATTTATCAGATCGCTTACCCTTACGACCCTAGACAACGTGGTAATCAGTAGGCATAGTCACAAGGGACTATAACCATCGTGATTACAATCACGTTGCGAAGTTCAAACGAACTTCGCATTGACCATAAACAGGTCAACGCAGAAAGTCAAACAAATTTTGACTCTCGGACTCGAAAAGCAATAAAAGAACGAAGGAATACTTACGAAGGGTCCCCGAATGCTAATCTAGATCAAAATAGCTCAGGTATGAAACAAAGGTTTCAACTTTTAGAGCACATTAGATCAGTTTCTTGTGAGGAATGAGTGAACATAAGGTGGGTATTTATAGTTTTCAGTTCACCGTTAGGATCGTTTCTTGGAAAAGGGGGCACGATCTAAGCCGTACACTTGTTGGAAAGTTGTGGTAGGTTAATTGGCCACCCACCATAAGGAATTGACATGTGGAAATGGAATTGGGAGTGCTAAACAGCTGCTAACAGCTGTTAGATACATTTAACCTGGTCTGGGAGGCTGACGCGGCCCGCGTCAAGATACACACAAAACTTAGGCGGGCCGCCTGGCCTTGTCTGATCAGAAATAAGTTTGAAAAATGACAGTTTCAGTCCCTGTTGGTGTTTAAGGCTCATTTCGACCCGTTTTAGTCTCGTTAAGCCAACGTTAAGGCCCTAAAATGATGCCTAAACATTGTGGACATGAAACATGCTCAAAAATATGTCGGATGTTGGTTCGTTTGGTCGTACGAACGCGATGTTCGCTTAATTACGACGGAATGCGTACAAGCGCGAAAAACGATCCAAAATGCGTGACGAATGGATTCTTCTTATGCCAAACACTAAAATAAAATATTTTAGTGCTTACATAAATTTTTGGATGTCCGGATGTATTCAGAACGTAACTTATGCGCGAAAGTGCAAACTTGTGCACTTTTTGACGCTTTTAGTCCCTTAATGACCCAAAAGTTTATTTTAGCACACCGAACCCCTCAAAGCCTATTTCTAAGCTATATAAAGGATATTTAAGGTGTGTTTAACTTATGGTCATGTTCCGGAAAGTCTGTTACAGTTCAAATTGGCATACTTTCGCAGTTTGTCAACTTTAGTCCCTGTAAGCGATTTAACTTGATTTTGCCATACCAAAGCCTTCAAAACTTATTTCTAAGTTATGTAAAGAATATTTAAGGTATGTTAAGCCTATTTCACTATTCCGGAGTGTTTGTTGCGTTAAACTGGTTATATTTACGCATCAGTGCGCGTATAACCTTCCAGAAAGCGATTTAGAGCTTGAAATCGAACAAGAAATTGATATGTGCAAAAGATACACATATTTATACAGATCCCAAGTATGAAATACAATATTTCATTGGCTTGGTATTTGTTTGATGGTCGAAGTGACCCAGGTGTCACACACGGGGGTTTGTGGAGCTAATGCAGACAAATTGCAATTAATGAAGAAAGAGAAAGTGGTTGGACACGGGAACGTGTCTGGGCTTCTGTGCAGGCTATAAATAGAGGTGCTTGGTTCACTTCAAAGGCATCCCTTGACAAACCACCTCTCTCCCACTTCACCCACACTCCACCACCATCACAACCCACATCCACCACTATCATCCATCATCCACCTTAGAGTGTGTGTAGTAGTCTCGGGATCCAAGATTGATAGTAAGAGTTCTTGACAATCAAAGGCCATGTTTGCCTAAGTCTCTTACATCACTTGGTGAAGACAAGCATTTAGTGTAATACTTTTGTTTTTTAATCTTTTCGCACTTTTTATTTGGTTTTGTATTAATGACTTTAATAACTAGTTTCTTATGTTGACGGTGAAACTTCCTTATCATTTGTACGTGGTGTCTTGGCATTATTTTACTGTCTATATAAAATAAAAGATTTACACCATTCATATCTCTACGGTCTATATAGAGATATGTTGGCTACCTGGTCGGGGGTTAAAGGAATGTTCTGGTAAGGTTCTTGCCTTGTTCAGTGTATAGATCCTGCAAGGAACTGGGTCAAGCTTACTAGGACCTCCTTCAATACCCACTGGTATTGGATGGCTGGGGTGCGAATGGCTTGATCCCCTCATATGTAAACTACTATTAATACATTAACCCGGCTACTTGGGATTGTATCCCTGCTGACTCAAACCACTTAGCCGAGGGTAACGTCACCTTCAAAAGAGGGGCCTACCACATTACGCATTAATAACTTAATTAATTATCTTTCAATAATCCAACCCTTTAGCATTGTATCCTCGCTGACTCAAACTACTGGGTTGAGGGTAACGTCACCTTCAAAAGAGGGGCCTACTACTATAACTAAGATAATCTCTTAAAAAGTGCAAAAGTGCGGAAATCATCAAAGGTTACACTAAAGGCTAGTCGGATCCAAGTGATTCATCTTGTCTATATGTTTTTATTTTATTTTTATTTTCAGCATTTTTAGTTTTTATTTTCATGTTTAAAACTTTTTCTCAAACTTTTGATTTGATTAGACGTTGAGGATAAACCGGTACTAAAAGCTCTTGTGTCCTTGGACGACCTCGGTATCTTACCAACGCTATACTACGCTCACGATGGGTGCACTTGCCCATATGTGTGTTTAGTGTTAGTAAAATATCGTGTTTTATAAATTTAAAACTTGACTAAAGTGTTAAAAAGGGCTTAAAATATAACTAAAAATATATTCACACTGACACACATCACTATGCAAATAGCTTCGTCTGCTGAGAGCGTCGGCAACGACATTTGCTTTGCCAGGATGATAACGAATCTCACAGTCGTAATCATTGAGAAGTTTAACCCATCGGCGTTGGCGCATATTCAATTCCTTTTGGTTTAAGATGTGTTGTAGGCTCTTATGGTCTGTGAAAACCGTACACTTGGTACCATACAGGTAGTGTCGCCAAATCTTCAACGCAAAAACAACTGCACTAAGCTCGAGATCATGGGTTGTATAGTTCTTCTCGTGGATGTTGAGCTGACGAGACGCGTAGGCGATAACCTTGTCCCGTTGCATGAGAACACAACCGAGACCAAGGTTCGAGGCATCGCAATAAACAATGAAGTCAACGTTTCCATCGGGTAAAGCGAGAACGGGAGCTTTGCAGAGCATATACTTGAGAGTTTGAAAAGCAGTCTCTTGTTCGGTTCCCCAAATAAAAGGTTTGTCTTTATGCGTCAAAGAAGTAAGCGGGATGGCGATTTTCGAGAAATCAGCGATGAATCGACGGTAATAGCCTGCTAATCCGAGGAATGAGCGAACTTCGGATGGAGATTTTGGAGTAACCCAACCCTTAACAGCTTCGATCTTCGCAGGGTCGACGTGTATACCTTGACTATTGATGATGTGACCGAGGATTTGAACCTCCTCTAGCCAAAATTCACACTTGGAGAACTTGCCATAAAGTCAATTCCATACCATTAATTCGAGAACCAAACGTAGATGTTACGTGTGTTTGGTTTTTTACTTCGAATAGATAAGGATGTCGTCGATGAATACGATGACGAAACGGTCAAGGAATGGTTTGTACACGTGATTCATCAAATCCATGAAAACGGCGGGTGCGTTGGTTAAACCAAAGGGCATTACGATGAATTCATAATGGCCATATCGAGTTCTGAAAGCGGTTTTCAGTATATCTTCCTCCTGAATGCATAACTGGTGATAGCCTGAGCATAAATCAATCTTCGAGAAGCACGTTGCACCTTGCAATTGGTCAAACAAATCATCGATTCGGGGCAGGGGATAGCGATTCTTGATAGTTAGCTTATTCAACTCCCTATAGTCGATGCACATCTGGAACGATCCGTCCTTCTTTTTGACAAAAAGAACTGGTGTGCCCCAAGGAGAGGTGCTAGGGCAAATGAAGCCTTTGTCAAGTAGTTCCTGGAGTTGACTCGAGAGTTCACGCATTTCAGATGGAGCGAGGCGATAAGGAGATTTAGCAACAGGGTTAGCTCCCAGAATGAGGTCAATACGAAAATCAATATCACGACTCGGGGGGTAAACCAGGTAAATCATCAGGAAACACTTTAGGAAAATCACGAACCACTGGCATCTTATTCATTGCCTTAACTTCCTTTTTCTCCGCTACTACAATGTGTGCCAAGAAAGCTTTGTATTCCTTGCGGAGATACTTGCTAGCCTGGACACACGACATAAGTTGGAGTTTCTTCGATGCGACTTCACCATAGACACAAAGTTGATCACCCTTAGCGAGCGAGAAACGAATCATTTTATCGAAGCAAACGACTTCAGCACGATTTTCATGAAGAAAATCAATGCCTACTATGATGTCGAAACTACCGAGCTGCATCGGTATAAGATCGATAGGGAAGACGTGATTTTTGAGTTCAAGTGTACAATCACGTAGAACAGAATTAACAGCGACGGTTCTTCCAGTGGCAACTTCAACATCGAATGTCGAGGGGAGATGGGTGCGCTTATGATTAAGGAGCTTTTCGAATTCTAACGACATAAAACAGTTATCGGCTCCAGTATCAAATAAACACGAAGCGTATATACCATTTACGAGGAACGTACCATTAACCACATTGTTATCTGCTTGAGCTTGGTGGGCATTGATGTTGAAAGTACGTCCGCGGGCTGCTGGCTGCTGCTGCTGCTGAGGCTGCTGCTGTTGATGTTGTTACGGCTACTGCTGTGGCTCTTGCTTTACCACTCTGTTGGGGCACATGTTTTCAAAGTGGTTGGGATCACCACATGCAAAGCAGGCTCTTGCGAGCCCCCGCAGCTGCGTGTTGGCCCTAGGGAGCAGGAAGGAGAGCTTGTGGGGCAGGAGCTTGACCTTGAGCTTGAGCTGGGGCTTGGCATGGACCAGTATGGCAGTTGGTAGTAAAGTGACCGTACATGTTGCAGTGGACACAAAATCGGCATGCAATCCCCACGGGATGATGATAGGTACAGGTAGGGCAGAGCGGGTGAGGACCAGTATATGCACGCTTGGCCAGCGGTGCATTGGTCACCGGGGCCGCTAATTGGCGGTTCTAGGGTTGCGGTTGAGCAGAGATGGCATTCAAAGGTATGGCAGCTATACCTGCTTCGTTCTTGCTACTGTTGTTGTTGTTGTTGTTCTTTCTCTTGCGGTGGGAGGACTTTGAAGCTTGCGGAGCGGCGGCGGTTTCAACAATGGGTGCAGCGGTAACTTGGTGAAGACTATTGGAGGCTTTATTAAAGTAACCAGCCCTAACTCGCTTGTCGTTAATCTCGGCAACGAGCAGGAAGGTTTCCTCAATAGTTGCTGTCTTCGTGGCTTGCACGAAATCAGCAACACAGTCCGGTAAAGCACGGATGTATTTCTTGATGGTTATCTCGGGGGTAGTAACTTGGCCTGGACAGATTATGCTCAGCTGCTTAAAGCGGGCAGTTAAACCAGCGTTGTCGCCACCCTCTTGTTTGATGTGCCAGAACTCGTCCTCAAGCTTCTGAAGCTCGTGGGGAGGGCAGAACTCCTTCATCATGATGTCCTTCAACTCATTCCACGTAAGCCCATAGGCTGCATCATTCCCACGCTTGTTTCTTTCGGCAATCCAGTAGTCCAGAGCCCTGGACTGGAAAACGCCAGTGGCGTTAATAGTGCGTAGGTTTTCAAGACAGCCGCTTTGGCACAGGGTGACTTCAATTGAATCGAACCATTGAAACATGGCAGTAGGTCCATCTTCTCCGGTGAATTCTTTGGGACCGCAAGCTTTAAATTGCTTGAAGCTAAAAGTAGACATAGGAGAATCAGTCCTGGATTCTTCAGAGGACTTGCTAGAGTTTTCATTCAGCTCGCTGATAATTTGCGGAATGACCTTAGCCATCTGCTTTGCGACGAGAGCAGCGATGCATTTGTCCTCATGGTTTCATCGAGCGGAGCGAGCGGTATGCGATCCAAATGACGACATTGTCTCCAACACACATCGTCACAGGACTCAGACACTATATGACCGAATCTCACCTCACAACATACCTAATACTACTAAAGCTCAGTAACACGTCTACACATAAGCATGTAATTAAATAGGGCATGTTTTACACTATATTTTGCACGTATTCGCCTACATATATTGCACGTATTCACCTATCCTTCACAGCTGCGGAGTGCGAATAGCAAGATTGCGAGTAACATAGCATGCGATTTGTCAATGTATTGAGATGTATGTGCAGAGCAAGTTGTGTGTGTTGATCAAAGAAAAAGAGAGAAGCGTATACAATATCAAAAATCGAAACATATAAACATATAAAACCGCATAAAACACATAAAAACTCCTCGTAAAAGCGACAATTTACAGAGTTAGCGGCGGTGAAATCCAGAATCGAAACACATAAAATCGAGGATGGATTGTCTCGGCTGATAGACATCGACTGCCCAAAGTGATTCGACTATTCTCAAGGACTCCGAGTGCACACTTGGGCTTTCTGGACTGTGCTCTCGCCTCGATTTGGGCGAACGACACGCATCCTTCCAGTTACAGTGTGGCTCAAGTCGTTGGAGTCCGTCGAGACTTTGGTGAGAGTTTTGTGAAAACCATAATAGAGAGCGGAATTAGTCATCAAGGTTTGGGTTTCACCCCAGACTTAACGACTTCATTCCTATTTGTGTGATAGATTCACGAGATAGAGAGGAAAATTTGCGTTGAAGTATGGATTTCACTCCTGATTCAATGCAAATTCTTGTGTTTATAGTAAAATGCGCATTGAACAAGCAATCTAATCGAGAGTTTGCGGTTTTCACACCTAGTCTCGGTCTAATCACTCGTTCATTTTTGAAAATAGCGTGCGATTTGCAGTGTTCATGCGAGAATAAGTTCGAGAAAGCGTGACATATATAGGCTCGTGCAGAACCCCTGCCAGGTTCACACAAGGCGGTCTTTTTGGTACTTAGACTATACACTAGGTCGTTTCTAAGACATCGACCCGGACTAGGTAGAGTCTTTCCTAATTCCCTATAGTTATGGCTCTGATACCAATCTGTCACACCCCAACCGATGGCGGAATCATCGGGGCGCGGCACTGAGCGAAACAGATTGTCCATGAGAATCTATAACAACTATTAATTATAATATATTAAAGGTTCATGCCCCATACCATAAACATATAAAATAAAAACATTTATTACAGACGATGTTCTCAAAGACAAATATCCATTCCGACAACTCAGATTTTTATTTAGTTTGTTTCTAGACTCTCCTAGCTTGATTCCATAGCAGCTAAAAAGCAAAAGCATCCTAAACACCTGTCACATACGTTAATATAGAGGTCAATACACATAGTGTAAAGTTGAGCATACAAGTTTAATAGTATAATAGATAGCGAAATCATTTTACGCTTAACCAGCATGTAACATGTAGCATAGTGAAGCATGTAGGTTATCGACAATGAAATATGCACAGACGTGAGTCTGAGTTGTAGAATGCGCAACACATATCACCACTGTGACATGTGATGAAAAAGCCCTTAACAACCCCTGTCCACGATAGGTGCTGAGTCCAAACTATAGTATTATCGTTACTAAGGTGTCAGGCAACAATCACTGTGTAAACATAACATACAAGCATTCATCGAGTAACACGTATAACATGCGGTAAAGGTTAGCGTATAAAAGTGTTTCGTTGTGTGTCGATTGTGATTTGAATAAGTAACGTATGTAACACCCAAAAGTGCGTAAAGCAAAAAGGGTTCGAGTATACTCATAGATTGTGTTTAGTAAATAAACACTCTCTTGGATTGAAGGGAGCGCTGGAAAGTTAGCATGATTACAGAACGATAACATAAGCGATGAACGGCGCGTTAAACGGTGATGAGTGACTAAGTGATGAATGGTCATCCGATCAGATGACAATCCGAATGGATGGTCATTCGATCGAATGACAATCCGTTCGGATGGTCATCCGGTCGGATGGCCATTCGGTTGGATTGGCATCCGGTCGGATGGCCATTCGGTTGGATTGGCATTCGTTTGGGAAGGATGTGTTTGTGTATGATGGCTTTGAAGTTTTCATTGTAGCATTTTAAAATCAGAGAAGTATCTCTACCTTTCAGGTCGTTCGATCGAACGGTCGTCCGATTGGATGGCCGGTCGCTCGGATGGCGATCCGTTCTAGCGAGATATTCTCATGAGAACAAGTTCACAACAGGATCGGTCATTCGATCGGATGGTCATTCGATCGGATGACAATCCATCAGAAACTGATGATCCTTGAAAATTATGAAAATGTTAAGTGTTGAAGACCATATGTCATCCGATCGGATTGGCGTTCGATCAGATGCCAATCCAATCGGACGGCAGTCCGTTTGGTGACTTAGTCATTTTGAAACTTGGAAAATTTGTTAAGTTTGATCGAGACGGTATGACAACGTGTTAAACAACGGGAACTTCGTCAAGTCCGAGTCATCCGATCGAAGTGGGAACCACCCCAGCCTGATCAGTTAACTGTATGTGACGGTTGTTCATGTTTTACCCGGAATCGGTTGTCTCTTTGATAGGAATCAGATCTCAGACTGACACTTCACTAGAACGAGTAGAAGGCCTGAACGAGCTCCGATTCTATCGGTTTTGAGTGCATGAGTGTAAAAGAATTGAAAGAAAGTTATGAAAACACCTTTCAATCCTTCTAATCTTGAAAATGGTTAGATTTGTGCGAAATCAGTGTTTAAACATGTTGAGATCTCTTAGATATGAGTTGTTCTTGGTGGAATGAGGTCAAATCTTGAAGTTCATAAGAACCCCATGATGACATCATCCTAGAACACCTCAAACCAGCTGATTTCATGGTGAAAGATGAAGATTCAAAGGTTAAAATGATGAAGAAGCGTGTGTAGATCATAGAAGTACAAGATTTGAGTTGAAAACTTACAAGAATCACGAGAAATCGAGAGAAAATGGCCTGAGAAGTTGAAGGGTCGCACCAGAGCGGTCACATCACTGTTTGTGATGTGACAGGTGCTATTTATAGGTGTCCAAAAGAGGAAAGGCGGTGCAGGTGTCAGATCGGATGGCAACCCGATCGAATGGTCAATCGATCGAAGGGTTGCCGTGAGTGGGATTTCGATGTTTCGCTTCGTGCATTGAGCGATGCGATGCGTTTAAGCAAGTGTCG
This sequence comes from Helianthus tuberosus, assembly GCA_030545235.1. Lineage (NCBI taxonomy): Eukaryota > Viridiplantae > Streptophyta > Magnoliopsida > Asterales > Asteraceae > Helianthus > Helianthus tuberosus. The sequence continues at coordinate 149,386,662 of CM060358.1, forward strand.
ATTAAGCGATGCGATAGATTTAATAATAGTCACATAAATAATATAACTAACATACAACAACATAAGTAAACTTGCGATGGGATTTGCGTTGCGATAGAGTTGCGATTGCATTTTGATTAATCACCATAAACATAAAGTAAACATGCACAAGTAACACATAAGCAGCACACACACGTAAAACAATATTCAGAACCTATAATTCAAGTTGTGAATGCGATTGCGATGCGATTAGCGATAAATAGATTAGCGATTAACATCGATTAACCGTGATTGGTATAGATATTCCACATAATACAACTAAAGTAAACAAATTAAAAGATTCGATTACAAGTCAAGAAGCACAGTCAATAACTAAGCAAGGAGTGACAGATCGCAATTAGCAATCTTTTCTTCCTTTGACTTTGACTTTGACTTTGGAAAAGCGGGGTGTTACATTGTAGGAGCGCAGTTTCTCATTGAGACCCAGAAAATTTTAGAGGTTTAGCCGAATTGAACGCTTTGTAGCTACACTGAGAATTCTTATTGTTGTTTGCTTGGTTTATCTGAGTAATAAGGTTCGGAATCACAGCAGCAATCTGCTGAGCGACTAGGGCTGCGAGTGCAGCATCCTGGGTTTGATCGCGTCTAGGAGGCATTTTCTAAAAAGAACAATGAAACATAAGAAACGAGTGAGATTGACATTTGAATAAACCAAACAGGTATTCAAGATGTCAACGAAACATAAGGAAGGCGATCATTTGTTCGTTACCTCAAACAAACAAACAAACAAACGACACCCAGTGGCTAATCAAAGTAAATAGGTCTTTATAATGTATCGCGAAGACATGCTTTAGCCTATAAGTGGACACTCATCCCAAGAGTTCCTAGGTAAGAGTGACTGGTCCGATTATGTGGATTTGTACGAACACTCTAGCCTTAGACAGAAAACTCGGGATACAGGCACCCACCCTTCCAGATTGCACGTGTTCACATTAATAAGACCCAAACTTTGACGAGATTTTGAAAACTTTGAAGGTTCAAAACCTTATAATAAATCATCTAAGAAACGATGATTGGTTTTCAAAACGGATTTGTAATTTGTATTCTTGTTGTGGTTGTCACCTAAAGATAGGCAACGGTATTGTTTTAAGACTAAATACAAGATAACTTGTGTTAGGGTCCTAGGAAGGTTATACTCTAGGTCAAAGCATTCCTAATAACCTAATTCCCTATAACCATGAGCTCTGATACCAACTCTTCTGTCACACCCCGATCGCGTAAAACAACAAACCGCGGCGGAAATGTCGGGGAGTCGAGTAACAGAATCATTGTTTCATAACACATAGAACTTAAAGTTTGGTTTTTGGTGCGTGTGTAGCGTTATATATTTTTTATGTATATTTTAATCCATTTTTAACACTTTAGTCAAGTTTTAAATTTATAAAACACGATATTCTACTAACACTAAACACACATATGGGCAAGTGCACCCATCGTGAGCGTAGTATAGCGTTGGTAAGATACCGAGGTCGTCCAAGGACACAAAAGCTTTTAATTCCGGTTTATCCTCAACTTCTAATCAAATCAAAAGTTAAGAAAAAAGTTTTAAACATGAAAATAAAAAAAAACTAGAAATGCTGAAAAATAAAATAAAAATAAAAATAAAACAGATAGACAAGATGAATCACTTGGATCAGACTCGCCTTTAGTGTAACCTTTGATGATTTCCGCACTTTTGCACTTTTTAAGAGATTATCTTTGTTATAGTAGTAGGCCCCTCTTTTGAAGGTAATGTTACCCTCAACCCAGTAGTTTGAGTCAGCAAGGATACAATCCTAAAGGGTTGGAATATTGAAAGATAATTAATTAAGTTATTAATGCGTAATGTGGTAGGCCTCTCTTTTGAAGGTGACGTTACCCTCGGCTAAGTAGTTTGAATCAGCAGGGATACAATCCTAAGTAGACGGGTTAATGTATTAATAGTAGCTTACATATGAAGGGATCAAGCCATTCGCACCCCCGCCATCCAATACCAGTGGGTATTGAAGGAGGTCCTAGTAAACTTGACTCAGGTCCTTGCAGGATCAATACACTGAACAAGGCAAGAACCTTACCAAACCATTCCCTTAACCCCCGACCAGGTAGCCAACATATCTCTATATAGACCGTAGAGATATGAATGGTGTAAATATTTTATTTTATATAGACAATAAAATAACGCCAATACACCACGGACAAATGATAAGGAAGTTTCACCTTCAACATAAGAAACTAGTTACTAAAGTCATTAATACAAAACCAATTTAAAAGTGTGAAAAGACTAAAAACAAAAGTATTACACTAAATGCTTGTCTTCACCAAGTGATCTAAGAGACTTAGGAAAACATGGTCTTTGATTGTCAAGAACTCTTACTATCAATCTTGGATCCCGAGACTACTACACACACTCTAAGTTGGATGATGGATGATGGTGGTGGATGTGGGTGTTCTGATGGTGGTAGAGTGTGGGTAAAGTGTGAGAGAGGTGGTTTTCCAAGGGATGCTTTTGAAGTGAACCAAGCACCTCTATTTATAGCCTGCACAAAAGCCCAGACACGGCCCCGTATCCGCTGGACATGGCCCCGTGTCCATCCACTTTCTCTTTCTTCATTAATTGTAATTTGTCTGCATTAGCTCCACACGCCCCCGTGTCCGCTGGGCACGGCCCCGTGTGCAGAAGCGTATCTGTACTATCAAGATTTTCTTGGATTCTGCAACTCTTAGCGTTGACCATGGTCGTGTTAAGCTGGGCACGCCCCCTTGTTGGGAAATAGAAGCTTCTATAGCTTTGTCATTTCTGCAGACACCTGAGCACGCCCCCGTGTCCGTTGGGCATGGGGCGTGTTCAGCCTTCTGTTTGCTTGTTTTTGCTTGGGAAGATGTTGTCGAGGGGTCGGGCATGCCACGTTTGTTCCTTTTCTTGTAATTATGTTAGATTTTGCTGCATATTTGCTTCTTTTGTTCATTTATGCTCATTTAATCATGTAAATACAAAAGGAAGACAAAAGCACACTTTTTCCAACATTAGTACTAAAAAGGGTTAGTTTTATGCCTCATTTTATGTAATTTATATGTTGCATTTTACACACATCAAATACCCCCACACTTAAATATTTGCTTGTCCTCAAGCAAAACTCTTTATAATGTGGCTTACACTCCCAAATGGAATGGGTAGAAGAGAAGTTTTGGGCTTGTCTTGAGTGTCGGGAATCCAAGATCTTTATTAGGCTTTATTTTTATGTTATTTACAATCCTATTCGTTATGATTTATTTTGAACGTTTCATTAGAGAAATTACTTATTTGGGCATAACATGCCTTTTTAAAATTCCATTTATATACAAGTTCACATACCTCACGGGAGATCACTCAACACTCGGCTGAAGATGTATTTTTGTGAAACACTCGAGACCGGCATGGAACTTACTTCTACCATATGCTTGCCAAGCAATCAATCCTCCTCATTTTTAACTATACACCTTTGTAAATATCAAGAGGACTTGGGGAAGGGTTAGGCTTGGGTTTAAGGTAGGTGGTTTTGGGTTAGTGGTTAGTAGAAAGGGCTAAAAGCGTAAAAAGCGTCGTTCGTCGTAAAACTTTTTGTTTTTGTGACTTTTATTCAAACGAAGCATTTTCAAACAAAGTTTCTTTTGAGGAACTTGTTTGTTTATTGCTATACTTCTTTTTTTTTTTTTTTTTTTGATAAGGGATGTCACACGAAAAACCGAGCTTTTTACTAAAATAAAGGGTTAAAAATAAAAAAAGGTTTTGGTGGGTGTTTGTTTTGTGGGTTTAGAAACGAAAAGGTTTAGGCTCAAAGGGGTTAACAAGGGGGATTTTGGGTAGGTGGTTAAAAAAAAACAATGGTGTTGAAAAGAAAAAAGGGATAGTTCTAATGCCTCCATCATTTACTTACTTGGGTTTAAGTTGGTAAGGACCGGGAATGTATCGTCATGGCAAGTTCTAGAGTCGTAAGAAACCAAGTGGCTATTCAGACAAGAAATGAAAGATGAGCATTTAATCTAAAGATGTGTATTTGTGTGCTCAATAAAGGCTCAAAACTCACTTTTTGTGGGAATGGGTTTATTATGTGATCAAGTATATATAATCAAATTTTAACTAGATTTATCATGCCGTTTCATAATTTCCTTATGTTGGTTCTTTTTATCACGACGCTATCGGTTGTAAATTTGTAAAAATATAACCTTTTTAGAACTTGTTATTCCCAAATTAAACCAAGAAAAGTAAAAAAAAATAAAAAGTTTTTGAAAAAATTTGGGTTGATTAGCGGTTCCAATAGAGTTTTGTGAAAGGCTTGTTATTAGGACTTGCAAAATTCAAGGTTTTAGCATCCCCCCCCCCCCCACTTAAATTACACATTGTCCTCAATGTGTCTCAAAAATAAGTTTTTAGGTTGATTGAATGTCTAAAAAGGTGTTTAAAAACAAGGTTTTGTTGTTACTGGGCATCTAGACACGGTCTCGTGTCGGATGAGCACGGCCCCGTGGTCAGACTGCCAGTAACGAAAACTTACAGATGGTGGGCACGGGGGCGTGTCTGGTGAACACGACCCCGTGTTGGGCAGAAATCTGCAGAAATTAAACAAACATCAGGTTCTGGGCGGTGGACACGAGGGCGTGCCGGCTGGGCACGACCCTGAGTGGACAATCTGCAATTATTGAAAACAGGTTTCGGCTTTCGGTTCTGCTTTCCCGGCTTTAGTAGCACTAATATCCAGTGCTTTAAGCCTCGTAGGTACCTGTTTTACTTATAAATACCACACCAAAAATAACCAACATCCTAAATTACCATAAGTTCACCATTCACATCACAAACTAAAAAAAATGCAGAAAATTAAAAGTGTTAAGAAAAGTAAATTGTTCAACAAGTGGCACGCAGGCCATGAAATTGTTCGTGAGAGATAAGGGTTAACCTGTTAGATCTTCAACCGTGTGATACCACCTCCAACTCCTCCAGCTCAATCCATGTCTTCATCCTCGTCATCATCCCCTCCTTGGCCCGCTATATACTCCTGGATGTTGCCGATGTCATCCTATATGTCGGAGATGTTTCTTTCTATAACTCCGACCCGGGTGTATGTGTTGCTGGCCATGTTGTAGGTGTTCCGGGTACACATGAGATTTTCCTGTAATAAATCATGTAAACTTTGAAAGTTAGGAAAACCACCTCCTTGAGAGGAGGATTGGCCCGGATCACCCTGAGGCTGGTAGTGGTACTGGGGAGGAGGATGGATATATGGAGCGTGGAGGACGAGAGCTGCTTGAGGGTTCCACACATGCCCTTGAACAATCTGAAATCTAACCATCCCGTCATCCGCTTCATTGACTAAGTTCATGGAGCGACATATGATGAGGTCCACCTTTCCCGACCATGGGCCCTTTTGAAAGGACCTCGGCATCCATGGCACAAAGTGTTTGAAAAGGCGGTAAATCCACCCTCCAAAAAGGATAGGAGTCGGGGGAGTGGCAAGTTGGTTTAAGTGCATGTTGCGAAGTAGCAGGTATGGAACATTGAGGTTGATATTGTTGTGAATGCAATGGAGGACTAGTAGATCGCGCAACCCTACAACAACACCGCTGTCATGCCTCTTGCAAAGAGAGTAGCTGAGGACCTTGTGGATGTAGCGGTAGAGAGGGTCCCTCAACATTGTGCTTTTGGTTCGGCTCGGGTTGTAGTGTCCCTCCCCAACCTGAGCCCATGCAGCTTGGCGTTGATCTTCTGGAATTTCGCGGAGGCCACCAGTGTTCTCTTCCTCACTAGCATCCTCTTCCGAATATAACCCGATGATTGCCCCAAATTGTGCAATTGAAATTGAGTACACAACCCCTGCATAACGGAATTCTACCCACTCATTGTCAAACGGCTCCGCTCTTGTTTTGAAAGAAAACGTGCTATAAAATTCCATGTTGTATTCGTGCACGGAGTGAAGCCGAGTGTAAAGAGCTGCTCGTAGTGGGCCGGTAACAAGGTTGTTGAAGCGGTCTATTTGGCCTACTGCTTCTAGAGTATCCAAGCAAACTTGTCAGGGATTCTCTTCGGGCCTAGTCTTGAGCCTCTCATACCGCGCTTGAGCAGCCAGCTCACTTGCGTTGAATCTGGTAAATCTCTTGGCCATCTGAAAGAAAACACCAAACAATTAGCACGAAACAGTAAAATTTCTGAAGAAAACTGAAAACAGTCAGCTGAACACGACCCCGTGTTCAGCGGATACCCCCCATGTTCGCTGAAAAATAGCTGGACAGGCCCCCGTGCTCGCCGAGCACGACCCTGTGCTCAGGCGTCTGTTTCCCAAAAACTTGATTTTTCGACCCGGTTTCGAGAACTTGAAAATTTTTGGTCCAATAGGGGCGGTTTTCCCCGAAAATGAAACCCCAAGTGTCGTTTTATCCCAAAACAAACCATTTACCCCTTACAATTTCATCTTTTTCGGTTCAAAAACAAGGGTTTGAGGTTTTTGTGAGAAATCGGGCAAATCTTCAAACAATACAAGTTGATTTACTTCCTATAACATGCATCTATACTAATACTAACAGATCTAAGCAAAAATTTGAGGTTTGATTCGGTTCAAGTTGAAGAACCCTAGATTTTTCCCCAAATTTTTGATGTTAAACTACATGCAAGTGATTAATCTAACTAATTAAAGTGATAGAATCATACCTTGACGTTGTTAGAAGTCGGGGGAACGTTGAAATCTGCAGAAAATTTCGCCGGAACCAGAGAGTTCTTGGGGAAACGGGGCGTGTTGAAATGAGAAAATGAAAGAAAAAGGGGTTTTATCCCCGAAGGTTGCGCGAACACGGCCCCGTTGGCAGGCAATTTAAATTTTTTTTAAGTGCTCGTGTGAGTGCCCTGTTTCCCGAAGCTTGGTCTAGAAATCTTACCGATTTAGATGCTCTCCCGATGTTCGTAACTTACAAGATATGATGTTGATGTTTGAACCTTTGTTTCATTCTTCGGTCGCTTGTAGCGAGATTTCTTCCTCCTCATCCTCAATAAATCCTTGATAAAGCTTTAGCCATTGGCCATTGACTTTGAATGGGATTCCATTCCGATATTTAATTTCAATTGCACCGTGTGGAAAAATGTGGGTGATGGAAAAAGGTCCTGACCACCTAGACTTTAATTTACCAGGGAATAATCGAAGTCGTGAATTAAACAATAGAACTTGATCTCCTACCCAAAATTCATTAGGTTTAATGTGTTTATCATGCGGATTTTTCATTCTTTCCTTGAAAATTTCAGAGTTAGAGTATGCGTGATTCCTTAATTCGTCTAATTCATTTAATTGACAAAATCAATTTTTACCGGCAATTTCTAAGTCTAAGTTTACGTTTTTAATTACCCAGTAGGCTTTGTGTGCTATTTCTACCGGCAAATGACAACTTTTTCCACAGACAAGCTTATATGGGGTTGTTCCTATTGTTGTTTTATATGCAGTTTGAAAAGCCCATAAAGCGTCATCTAATTTATCAGCCCACTCTTTTTTATTTAACCCTACGGTTTTTTCAAGTATTCTTTTTAAACCTCGATTAGTCACTTCGGCTTGTCCGTTTGTTTGAGGGTGATATGCTGTTGAGACCCGGTGATAAACCCATACCTTGTTAAAAAAAATTCAAGTTGATGATTACAAAAATGGGTGCCTCTATCACTTATTAATGTTTTTGGAGTTACAAAACGAGAGAATAAGAGTTTCAGAAATCTTACCACAACCCTTCCATCATTTGTTGGAAGTGCTTCGGCCTCGGCCCATTTAGACAAGTAATCTACCGCCACAAGTATATATTTGTTTCCTTTTGACGGTGGGAAAGGTCCCATAAAGTCGAGTCCCCACACATCAAAAATTTCACAAATAAGAATGCCATTTTGTGGCATTTCGTTTTTGGAAGAAATATTACCTGATCTTTGGCAAGCGTCACATGTCTTGATAAGACTTTGGGCGTCCTTGTAAATGGTTGGCCAATAAAATCCTGAATCAAATTCCTTTCGTGTGGTACTAGCGGCACCATGATGTCCTCCGTATGGACCTTCATGACAATGGCGGAGAATTCTTCTTGCTTCACTACCATGTACGAATCGACGGATGAGTTGGTAGGCACACATTTTGAAAAGATAAGGATCTTCCCAAAAATAATGCTTTACATCGGCAAAGAATTTTTTTGATGATGTGACCATCCTTTTGCGACTATACCGCTAGCTAAGTAGTTAGCATAGTTGGTGTACCATGGCTCTTCTCGGAATTCCACCATTTCTAGGGACTCCGTTGGGAATTTTTCATTGATGAGCTCGTCCCTAGTTGCCTCCAAAGTTGGATCTTCCAAGCATGAAAGATGATCTGCCGCGGTGTTTTCTGCTCCTCTTTTATCTTTTATTTCAATGTCGAATTCTTGGAGGAGTAGAATCCACCGAATCATACGTGGTTTAGCATCCTGTTTCTTAAAGAGATATCGAATGGCTGCATGGTCTGTATAAACTATCATTTTAGAAAGAACAATATCAGAACGAAATTTATCAAAAGCAAATACCACAACTAGTAATTCTTTTTCTGTTGTTGTGTAATTTTCTTGTGCATCATTAAGTGTTTTACTAGCGTAATAAATCGGGTGAAAATGCTTATCTTTTCTTTGTCCCAAGACGGCTCCAACTGCAAAGTCACTTGCATCACACATGATTTTGAAGGGTAATTTCCAATCAGGTGCTATCATGATAGGTGCATTGACTAGCATTTCTTTTAGTGTTAGAAATGCTTGGTTGCAATCCTTGTCAAAGATGAAGGGAGCATCTTTTTCAAGTAATTTTGTTAGAGGTCTTGAGACTTTTGAAAAGTTTTTGATAAATCGCCTATAAAATCTGGCATGCCCATGGAAACTTCTGATAGCTCTAACGGAGGATGGGGTGGTAATCAAGAAATAGTGTCTATTTTTGCTCGATCAACCTCCATTCATTCGCTTGAGATTTTATGACCGAGTACTATTCCCTCCATTACCATGAAATGGCATTTTTCCCAGTTAAGGGCGAGGTTAGTTTCCTCACATCGGGATAGCATTCGTTCACGGTTATCGAGGCATTGATGACTTCGTTTTTAACCACTTCTTGGACGTTTGGATTTACTCTATGTTGTGGTTGTATTACCGATTTATAGTCATCATTCATTAAGATTTTGTGCGTGCACATGGAAGGACTTATTCCTTTAATATCTACAAGCTTCCAAGCGATCGCGTTTTTGTGTTTTTACAAAAGTGTGATTAATTTTTCTTTTTCTAAACTAGTTAATTTTGACGAAATAATTACAGGTAATTTACCATCTTTGTCAAGAAAAGCATATTCCAAACCTTTTGGAAGTTCTTTGAGCTCAAGAGGTGGGTCTTTAGGAGACTCCTTATTTGGTTGCTCATTTCGGTCAAAAACCACAAAGGTTTGTTCTATTGCGACCTCTTCTTCAACAAAGTGGTCAATTTCTTCTCTTGTATCGGGTGGTTCATCTTCATCTTCATCTTCAATTAGGGGGTCATTATTGCCGAATGGATATTTCATTAAACGCTCAAGATTGACACTTTTTTTTTAATGCCCCTAATTGAATGGGTAGATTTTTATACTTCCAATTTTTCAAAGCTTCGTGGGTCTTCACAAAAGGTTGTCCCAACACTAGTGGAGCGTCATCAAGGATGACGAAGTAGGGTGGGATTACCAATTGATTGGACTGGACCAACACATCCTCAACTATCCCTATCGATTTTATTGTTTTCCGATTAGATAGAAAAATGGGTATTTGAAGTGGAGAAAAATCTCCAATACTTAATTTTTCGAAAATGTAGTTTGGCATTATATTAACACAAAGATCTTTATCCATTGTAATATTACTAATAAAGGAATTTTGAAAAAAACATGGAACCGGTGTAATGTTAATTTCAAATGGATCTTCTTCTATTAGCGTAGTTTGATCATTTGTTAACTTAATGCTTACCATTTCGTCAATTTTAGTGTTAGGGTTTAACTCTTTTAAAAACTTAGCATGAGTGGGTACTAAACAATGATTTTCGAAAGAAGGTGACAAGAGATTAATTTCTTTAAAATTAGACTCTTCTTGAAGTTTCACGTTGTCGGACTCACCTTTTTTGTTGTTTAACTCATGTGTCGGTTTTTCACTTACTTGTTCTTCCATTTTTACCTCTTCAACTATCTCTTCTTTATTACAAGTTAATTATTCCCTTGCGCGGGATTCCTCTTCCCTTGCGCGGGATTCTTTTATATAGCGCTCGATAGTGTTAAGGTGTTCTATTATCTTATCGGCTATGGGTGTGATAGAATAAGGCTCTTCAAAGCTTGAATTCGGAAGTTCGATCCTTGGTTCCTCATGATACTCATATGAGGTAGATGGTTCACACCAGTGTTCCTCATTGTAAGTATATGATGGATAAGGGTCGTAACTTTGTTCTTCATAATACTCATATGAGGTGGGTTGTTCATGCCATGGTTCCTGTAGGTCCCCTTAATGTATGGATCTTTAACAGAATTGTCTTTCCAATCAAGAGTGCGGAATCCTCTTGATCAGAATAAGCAGAAAACGTGTAGGAACAGCAAGACACTTTCAATCCGGGTTTTCTATTGATTATCAATCAAACTGAATTACAATCAATTAAAACCCTAACTCTCTGAATTTCGTCCAAACCCTAAAGCTCTCACGAAATTCCTCTCACAAAACGTTTTGGCTGATTAACCTAAACCCTAAAGCCTAACCTTGTTTATATAACACAAGGTTGCAACATTAGGCTGGGTTTGCTACATGGGCTAGGCCCAAATCATCCCCCATAACCTAATGTGGGTTTTGTTTAGCCCAAACTCTATTAACTCACTAATACAAAGCTAAACCCGCTAACTGTTTATCGTTTAACTAATTACAAGATATCCAAAGACCAAATCTAAGCTGTTGTCACCAATATGCACCAACAAACTCCCCCTTGACAATAGCTTCATAAAATAACTTTGTCTTCAGTCATCTTGCAATCTTCATGTAATCTTGCACTGTCTTTGGTCTTTGGATAGCTTCAGCTTCAATAGCTCTGTCAGCAACAGAGACTCCCCCTAAGCTGATGCATCCAATCACCAAATCTTCAAAAACTTTAGCGTTTGAGTAAAACTCCAGTTTAGCATTTGTATAGGAATCTTCAAACTCTTCAACGTGTTTGCAATGTAGAAAGGAGGTTCTACCATGCATCCAATCAAACTCTCATCTCTTCACAGCAACTTCTCAGCAACACAGCAACTTCTCAGCAACACAACAACTTCTCAGCAACACACTGCTTCAATCTGTTTACTATAAAACAAACATCTCAAGAAACCATAAGAATTTTTCAACACAGTTAAATAAATTATTATTCTTCAAGAGATAGTTAAACTGTATCACAGATTAAGCATTTTCAATTTATCACCAACACGCAAAACTTTTTAATCACACACTCTATAACCCGCATGATTTAAAATTTTGAACTCACTTTCTAACACCGTCTCCCCCTATCAGTAACAATTCCTCCAAGAATAACAGTTTTCCGTACTTTAAGAATTTTAAACAGAAAAAGACACTATTTTAGATTTTTATATTTTCTGAAAGCAAGTAAATAACAAAAGTAATAAACACTCTATTTTTGTGAGAATCACTGGTAAGAAGATCATATCAGCACAATCAAACTGTTTCACACTATTAGATAATTCTTTATTTAATTTTTCCGTGAAAAGCAGTCCAAGACGATTACCAGTATGTTTGTCCTCTTAAACAAAATGCATGAACATTTCAAGTTCCATTACCGTATGATACGTTAAGGTAATTTTATTACTGAAATACTAGTGTGTCCCACTTCCGGATATACCCCCGCGATCAAGGTATGCACAAAGATTCATCGTAGTAGGTGAGTATACTGAATTCATCCGTTTTATTTTTCAACGTTTAGATAATTGGTGAACAGGTCAGTACTTCCGTACAGCAGAGAGACCAAAATATCTAACGAGGGCTAAGACAGATACCATTTTTGGTACGAATTATGCATTTTGCATTTTTTGAATGACTCTCTATGAGAGCTTCTTCATTTTCAAGGTTTTGGCATTTTTAGCTCTTTTAAGATATCCTGGGTGTGTCTAGGTCAGCATGTATCTGGATGCAGCAGAAGGACACCCCTGATATCCCCAGATGAAAAATCAGTATAAAGACCCAAAACTTCAGATTTTGGCAATCTATAAACGCAAGATTTAAGGTCATTAAACCATACACCACTGATGTGTTCCCCACTCATATTCAGTTCATTTAGGTTTATATCACATTGGTAAGTTGATTATTTCATGCTTTTTGCCTACTGGTACATCATATGATGAAGCTGCTATCACACTTAAGCAATTTAATTTATTTTTAGTGTGACAGTCTAACTTGCTGATGTACTATCATTTCTCCTTTTTCACACAGTGATAACTCATTTTTGATTTTCTATTTTTTTTATGTTTTTTATTTTTCAATGTTTTTGTATTTTTTATTTTTAAGAAAAGCAGTAAACTATTTACAAAATTCTTATGAAAAACCAGTTATTCAGGATTCCTCATCCCGTTGAGTTCGACTAAATGTTCAAAGCGAGCCCTGTCAAAAGCTTTAGTATAAAGATCTGCCAGGTTATCTAGTGTGTCGACTCGATGTAATTCAATTAGTCTCTTTTCAGCACAATCCCGTATAAAATGATGACGTATGTCAATATGTTTTGTGCGACTGTGTTTCACGGGATTATTAGTTATAGAAATTGTGGCATTATTGACTATCATAATAGGAGTACGAGTGAAATCCAAACCGTAATCGCGCATCTGCTGTTGTATCCAGAGAACCTGAGAGCAGCAGCTACCCGCAGCAATATATTCAGCTTCACACGTAGATGTAGACACACAGGATTGCTTCTTGCATTGCCAAGACACGATCCTGCCTCCTAAGAACTGACAACCACCTGTTGTAGACTTTCTGTTCAACTTGCATCCTCCAAAGTCTGAGTCAGTGTAAGCAACAAAATTCATTCACTATCAGCTGGATACCACAACCCAAGTTTAGGTTTCCCCTTCAAGTAACGAAGAATACGCTTCACCGCCTTCATGTGTGACTCCTTAGGATTAGCCTGATATCTGGCACACAAGCATACTGCAAACATAATGTCAGGTCTTGAAGCAGTCAAGTACATTAGAGAACCAATCATTGCCCTGTATTGAGTAGGATCAACGTCTTCAGTACTTTCATGATCTGGGCCAAGATTGTGATTTTCGCAAATGGGCGTGTTGAAAGTAGAGCAATCATTCATTTTGAACCGACTCAAAATGTCATACACATACTTTGTTTGATGAATAAACATCCCATCCTCCTTCTGTTCAACTTGTAATCCCAGAAAGTAAGACAGCTCACCCATAGCGCTTATTTCGAACTTGCTCTTCATCACCTGCTCGAACTCTTTACACATGCTTTCATCTGATGACCCAAAGATGATGTCATCCACGTACACCTGTACTAGCAGAAAATCTTCCTTCTTCCTCTTGATGAACAGTGTACTGTCAATCTGACCTCTTTCAAAACCATTCTTGATCAGATGTGTAGACAGTGTCTCGTACCACGCCCTGGGAGCTTGATGTAACCCATACAAAGCCTTATCAAGTTTGTACACTCGATCTGGATAATCTGGATCAACGAACCCATCTGGTTGTGAGACATACACCACTTCTTGGACTTTCCCGTAAAGAAATGCACTCTTCACGTCTAGTTGGTAAACTTTAAAGCCCTTGAATGTTGCGAAGGCTAAAAACAAACGAATTGCCTCCAACCTTGCCACTAGTGCAAACACCTCATTGTAATCAATCCCTTCTTGCTGATTGAAACCTTTTACTACCAATCGAGCCTTGTTTCGCGTCACTATCCCTCTGTCATCCTTCTTGCACTTAAACACCCATTTAGTGCCAATTTCACTTTCACCTTTTGGAAGGTCAACTAACTCCCAAACCTTCAACTTAGCAAACTGTGCCAATTCCTCTTGCATAGCCTCAACCCATGAATTGTCTTTAAGAGCCATATGAATGTTCTTCGGCTCCTCTTGGGAAATAAAACAGCTATACAAGCACTCGTTCACAATCCCAGTCTTCTCAATCGACACAAATAAACCAGAATTCGCTGCTATGCTTCTTCTCGTCTGAACACCTGTAGTAGGATCTCCAAGTATCATGTCAACTGGATGATCTCTATTTGCTCGTGTAGTAGCAACAGTATCCACTTCTAAGTTATCACCCAGGTTTGATCTAATCTCCCCCTGAATGTTCTGATCTGCAAATGGATTAATGAAATCCTCCCCCTCAATGGGTTCAGAGTCACTATCGCTTGAATCAGGATCAGCAGCACCTTTGGAAGTTTCCGGAGCATCTGTCATATCAACATTCGATCTAGGCATGAACTCGCCTTCATCGTCTCCACCAATCATTGTTTGAATCAACTGAGAATCATCTGCATTTGGAAACTCAGGAATATTAAATGATTTAAAAGTGCTTTCATAATCATATAATATAGCAGGACCACTCGTTGATTGTTGAGGTTTGTAAGTAGTAATTTCAACATTGTAAACAACCTCAATTTTACCAGTTTTTAGATTAAAAACCCTTTTATTCGGTGTGCCAGGCACATAACCTAGAAAGTAGCCATCGTCAGCCACCTCACCGAATTTTTGTTTATCTTTATTTCGCACAATGGTGCAGGGTAATCCAAATGGTTCAAAGCCTTCTAAGTTTGGTTTCTTGTTAAACATCAATTCATGACAAGTTTTATTAAAACGTTTAACAGTCAAAACTTTGTTTAGGACGTAGCAAGCTGTATTCACAGCTTCTCCCCAGAAAAGAACTGGTAGCTTTGAATCTGAAAGCATCGTCTTAGCGGCTTCAATCAACGTCCTGTTTTTCCTCACAGCGACTCCATTCTGTTGAGGCGTATAAGGAGCGGAATATTGATGTTCAATTCCCTTGCGAAGACAGTAGAGATCCAGAATTCGATTCTTGAACTTCGTGCCATTATCACTCCTTATCCTCTTTATCCTAGCATCATGGACGTTTTCCAATTTTGTAAAAAGATCTATCAGCCTCTCCGCCGTCTCATCTTTTGTACCTAAAAAGAAAACCCATGAATAACGTGAGTAATCATCTGTGACAACTAAACAATAGTACTTTCCACCTATGCTCCTTACGTTCACTGGACCGAATAAATCCATGTGAAGTAATTCATAAGGGGCATCTATGGAATTTACTGTTTTCGATTTATGAGGTTTCTTGTGTTGTTTTCCCTTTTGACATGGAAGACATTTATCTTCCACGTGAAACCTCTGCATTGGAACCCCTTTCACTAGCTCATTTTTAACAAGGTAATTCATTTTTCGATAATGGATATGGGCCATGCGTCTGTGCCACAACATCGATTCAGCTTCAGATGCTTTTGATAGTAAACACGCCACCACAGCCGTTGGATCCTTAGCACCCATGTCCATGACATAAGTGTCATTTCTCCTTGGCGCTCGCATCACTATCCAATCGTCCGGAATCTTCAAACCTGGTTTCAACACTAATGCTTCATTCTTGGTAAAATGGACCGAGTGACCCTTGTCGCAGACTTGTGACACGCTCATCAGATTGTGTTTAAGCTGCTCCACATAGTTCACTTTGTCCAGTGTGATCTTCCCATTGGTCACTTTTCCTCGTCCTGTAATTCTACCTCCTTTAGCACCCGCAAAATTCACTTTTCCACCATCATAATCTTCAAATTCAGTCAACAATCTCGCATCCCCCGTCATGTGCCTGGAGCAGCCACTATCAACATACCATAAGTTGATAATCCTCCTTAGCAGCTCCTGCACACACCAACCAAGAAATTAGTTAGATTGGGGGACCCAAGCCTTAATGGTCTTGGGTCGTCCAAATTCACCAACTACTGGAAAATCCATCCAATATCCATTACTCCTAACTGGAGTCTTGGATCTCAGACCTGTTGATGGAATTTGATTTTGATTTCCACTAGGTCTTTGGTCCTGAGGGTTCCTATACGTATTTGGACTATTTCACCTTTGGAAATTTTGATTTGGGTATCTTGAATTTTGATTCCAAGAAGCATTATTGTTGTAATTTCTAAAGCCATTGTTATAAAAAGTTCGACCACCATTATTTTGGTATCGATTTTGATATTGACCTTGACTTCTGAAATTATTAGCATTATAATTGTTCACTCTTGGTGAACTGCTTCTAGGTCTGTCAAATCTGCCTGGTGGAGATCTAGGCTGAAATCTTGGTTGATTTCTTTGAAAACGAGGAACTTGTGGAGTTCCTTTTTCAGCCTTATCTTCACCAACAGCAACATTTTATGGTTGCTTAGGAGCAGATTTCTTTGGAGAATTTGCAACTTTCTCCTGTTTATCACCACTATTCTCTGGTGACTTCTCTCTCTTCCTCTCACTCACTTGTGCTTCACTCCTTTTGTTAGGACAGCAGCTAGCTACATGTCCCTTGGTGTGACATTTGAAGCACGATCTCTTTTTCGAAGACTTCTTTTCTGAAGCCTTAGAACTAGATTCGGGTTTTTCTTCTGATGATGCCTTAGAAGGATTTGGTTCAGTTTGCTTAGTTTCAGAATTTTCTATGTTCTTGTTTTTAGCAAACTCTATATTAGATTCATTTTCAATAACAGCTGTTTCGTTTTTCATGTCACTTCCTTGAACAAAATTAACCTTTTTAACAAAAGTTGGATTGTTATTTTTAGGATGTGATGTATTCTTTTTCAAAACAAGTTTGCTGTTATTATCCTTCTTAGAATCAGCATTCTCAAAAACATTTCCTTGACGTGACGTGGAACTACTTGGTGATGTTGACCCAAAGTCCATGAGCTCATCTTCATCAGGCAAGAAAGAATAGTCATGACTAACAGGAGGTGGAACTTCATTGAAACCATGAAATCCCACACTGGTTTTGTCATTACTTTTCTTCAAGCCACCCATCATATGTTTCATAACAAAAGTAGAGTCCCTGAATTGACCTAATTTCTTTTCAAGTTCAACAATTTTGAGTTGTGCATCTGACAACTCTTTGCATTTTTCAGAAATCTCTTTTGTTTTCTCTGCCATCATTTCATGAGCTAAGTCTATGACTTGAAGTTTTTCGTTTAGTTTGCAGGTTAATGAGTCAATTTTACTTTCATAACCTTTTATCTTCTTCAAGTATGACGATTCGTTTCTTGTAGCAAAAAAGTTTGCTTCTTTTATGTTAGACATCTCGCTCACCAGACTTTGGTTTTGTGTTGACAACCTGTCAACCTCACCCTGTAGTTCACGACATTTTAAACACACAGATTTAGACTTTACCTCTCCTGTTTGTTTGTCAAGATTGGCCATTAGAGCCGCAAGCTGAGCTTCCATTCTTTTTATACTTAGCATCCTTTTCTTCAGCTTCCCGTTCCTGGTCAGACTTTTGCTTTTCCTCTTCAGCAACTCTTGTCTGATCAAACTTCTTTTCTTCAGCTTTATTCTCTATCTTCACCTCAGCCTCAGCATCCACTTTTGCTTCAGCATCTCCCACAGTAGCTTCACTATCATCAACTGGAGTTATCTCTGCCATGAATGCCTGTGTGACATTGTCATCATTTTCCAAGTGAACACTTCAGTCATATGAACCTTCTCTAGCAGTAGAGATCAGCGCTCTTGAGTTAGAGTTGTTTGATGCATGCCTATTGTTTGAACTCTGACTCAAATTCTCCTGCTTTTGTTTTTGACATTCCCTAGCAAAATGCCCATAACTTTGACAGTTGAAGCATCTCACTTTGGTCTTATCAAAACCAACAGTCTTTCCTATAAACTTCCTTCCCGTTCGGTTCATAAACCACTTCACTCGTCTAGTAATCATGGCCATTTGCCACTGCAAATCCATATCTTCAAGATCATCAGGGTCAATCTGATTGTAATCTTCTTCTAAAGTGGCAGGATCAGATATCTTTCCCTGAATGTAGTTCTCATAAGAAGCAACAAATGAAGCAAGTAGAGCCAGATGCTCTTCAGCAGACTTCACACTCATTGGCTTCGACTTAACACCACTACTCTGCTTAGAACCTGATGTTCTCTTGGCTCCTGATGATCCTCCTGAAGCAGCTACAAAACACACATCACCATCTTCATTCAATGTGACCTGCTCATTCTCACACGAAAGAAACGCAGTAGCAGAGTCGCTAGAAGCGTTGTGAGATGAAGAAGATGTAAGCCCATTGTAAATCGCTGGATCATGAACCTGATCATATCCAGTGTCTTTCTTCTTCATACTGAGCTCATAGGCTCTCAGCTTGCCAACTACTTCTTCAAGCTCTTTTGTCTCATAATATGCTTCTCCCTTGATCATGAGAGTGTAAATATCCCACTTGGTAGGTAAGGCATCGAGCAGCTTGTCATTCTTTTCAACGTCAGTATAGCACTCTATCTCATAATTATCCATTTCCGACATCAGATGGTAGTATCGAGTGATGATGTCCTCAAGTGACTCATGTTTCATGAACTTGAAAACAGCAAACTGCTTCTTCAGTAGATCAACTTTGTTTTTCTTAACATCTTCATTTCCAGCATATCTTTTCTCCAATGCATCCCACATATCCTTTGAGTTTGTGTACTTCTTGAAAGTATGCTTGATGCTATCAGGTAAAGACATTTTGATTGCAGCCAAAGCTCTCTTTTCAGCCTCATACATCTTCTTATCAGCATCTTCCATGTTCACATAGGCAGTTCTACGTGGTCTGCCCTCAAAGTCATGTGTAGGGTTTGTGTACCCATCTTCAATGCATATCCACATGCGAGTATCCTGATATTCAATAAAGGATTGAAAACGATCCTTCCATGTCAAATAGTTCTCCACCTTCATCATCTTTGGTGGTTTGTTGGTAGTGCCAACCTCATGCTCCATCTTCAACAGCTCATTCAAAGTAGACATGTTCGACATCTTAAACGTTGAAGACTGAGAAAACCGTACAAAATATCTCCGAAAACAGTGGTTACCAAATTACACCGTTAGAATCGTCTCGAAAAGACAAATCCAATGATATATAATGTCGAAAACCGAATTCGGGATTTTCCAGAGTCTGTTTTTTTTTTTTTTTTACCCTAAAAATCAAAGGAATTCAACGGTTCAAACGGTTCTGTCTAACGAGCTACGGATCAATTTCTATTTGCAAAACTGTGAAATTTTATCGACGCTTGCCAAACAGAATTCCACCACTTAATTTCACTCTTAAATTCGCTGGTTAATCACTTAATTTCGCAGGTCTGTTATGCTGAATCAATTTCGCTGGTTACTTGTTCAAATTCGCTGGTATATTACTTGTTCAAATTCGCTGGTCTGTTTCGCGATTACGACGACTGGTAAAGTCGCCGAAAACCGTAATAATTTCGCTGAGGAAAATTATACGGTTACCAAAGTCGCCTTTGGATTTAATTTCGCCGATAAGTATGCTGATTAAATTCGCAGATCAGTCAATTTCGCCAGTACAGTCAATTTCGCCACCCAGTAACTTTGGAAACTTAATCTTTTCGAAAATTCTGATTATTTTCCTGATTCTCCTAACAACTTCCTGCAAAATTAAAACAGCAAATCAGCAAAGTTTTGACGAAATTTTTATGAACTTAATGAAGAACACGAAGAACAGTCTTCGAATCTTCAAGTTTCTCAGCCAAAATTCTTCAAAACAATCAACCAAAAACAGTCCTGCAAACCCTAAAACCTGCAAAAACAGCTAACAAACAATGCAGAAGATCAAAACAGCCAAAAAAATTCGAAAAATTATATCAAAAATTTCAAAACCCTAATTTTCAGATTTCAAGGATTTTCGAAAAACTTCCTGTTTCTGCAGAACACAATTCTGAACCGAGCCTTCAAGAGCCTAATGCTCTGATACCAATTGTAGGTCCCCTTAATGTATAGATCTTTAACAAAATTGTCTTTCCAATCAAGAGTGCGGAATCCTCTTGATCAGAATAAGCAGAAAACGTGTCAGAACAGCAAGACACTTTCAATCCGGGTTTTCTATTGATTATCAATCAAACTGAATTACAATCAATTAAAACCCTAACTCTCTGAATTTCGTCCAAACCCTAAAGCTCTCACGAAATTCGTCTCACAAAACGTTTTGGCTGATTAACCTAAACCCTAAAGCCTAACCTTGTTTATATAACACAAGGTTGCAACATTAGGCTGGGTTTGCTACATGGGCTAGGCCCAAATCATCCCCCATAACCTAATGTGGGTTTTGTTTAGCCCAAACTCTATTAACTCACTAATACAAAGCTAAACCCGCTAACTGTTTAACGTTTAACTAATTACAAGATATCCAAAGACCAAATCTAAGCTGTTGTCACCAATATGCACCAACAGTTCCTCATAGTAAGCATATGAAGATGGATCCTCATATCTTGGTTCCTCAAAGTATGAGAATGAAGGCTCATACCTTGGTTCATCAAAATATGAGTATGAGGGAGAAGGTTCATACCTTGGGTCTTCATAGGATGTATATGAAGTGTACGGCTCGTACCTAGGCTCCTCATAGTGGTTGTATGAAGTGGATGGTTGAAAAAGATCACAATATTGTACCGAATGAGGGTTACCACAAATGGTGCAATAGTCTTCCCTATAATCATCCTCCTCATAGTGGTGGTTGTAATCTCCTGAGTATTGATCCATAAGAATCACTCAACAAACCACAACAGAGTCTCGGGACCAGAAAACAAAAATAAAAACAGAAACAGAGGCTGGACATGGCCCCGTGTTCAGATTCTGTATCTGGGCGTTTTAATAAAAGTGACTGGTTTTGTGCAGCACGGGGGCGTGTTCAGTGAGCACGACCCCGTGTTCAGACTCTGTATCTGGGAGTTTGTAAAAAAATGTGCAGCACGGCCCGGTGTTCACTGAACACGACGCCGTGTTAAGTCTACTGTAAATGCAAACACTAACTAAAATGCAGAAAAATGCGCGCGGTTTTAAAAGGTTTTGAAAAACTGATTAGGCCGTTGATTTTAAGCTTTCTTAAAATCCTTGTGTCCCCGGCAACGGCGCCAAAAACTTGGTGCGTGTGTAGCGTTATATATTTTTTATGTATATTTTAAGCCCTTTTTAACACTTTAGTCAAGTTTTAAATTTATAAAACACGATATTCTACTAACACTAAACACACATATGGGCAAGTGCACCTATCGTGAGCGTAGTATAGCGTTGGTAAGATACCGAGGTCGTCCAAGGACACAAGAGCTTTTAATAGTGGTTTATCCTCAACATCTAATCAAATCAAAAGTTTAGAAAAAAGTTTTAAACATGAAAATAAAAAAAAACTAGAAATGCTGAAAAATAAAATAAAAATAAAATAGATAGACAAGATGAATCACTTGGATCCGACTCACCTTTAGTGTAACCTTTGATGATTTCCCCACTTTTGCACTTTTTAAGAGATTATCTTAATTATAGTAGTAGCCATCTCTTATGAAGGTGACGGTACCCTCAACCCAGTAGTTTGAGTCAGCAAGGATTCAATCCCAAAGGGTCGGAATATTGAAAGATAATTAATTAAGTTATTAATGCGTAATGTGGTAGGCCCCTCTTTTGAAGGTGACGTTACCCTCGGCTAAGTGGTTTGAGTCAGCAGGGATACAATCCTTAGTAGTCGGGTTAATGTATTAATAGTAGCTTACATATGAGGGGATCAAGCCATTCGCACCCCCGCCATCCGATACCAGTGGGTATTGAAGGAGGTCCTAGTAAGCTTGACCCAGGTCCTTGCAGGATCTATACACTGAACAAGGCAAGAACCTTACTGTCACACCCCCAAAATCCACGCGGAGTATCACCGCTTGGAGGCGTGACTGACCAGGATCAAGCCACCAATCATATTGAACATTGTAAGTAATAAATAAAATTCAATCCCACAATACGAAAGGTGTTCAAAACAAAACATAGTTAAGTGTTTAGCGGAAGCATAAATGTGAAAACCCAACATAAGTATTAAGTTCGAAATGTTATAACATTTTTAACATGGCACCCACTGTCCATGTCCCACAACGACCGCGCCTCCCAGTGCAAGCTCCATGAGTACCTATCGACCTGCAAGGCATGTAACTACGAGTCAACAACAAAGTTGAGCGAGTTCACAGTTGATTGGTCAGTTATTGAGTTCGTTTCAGAAATCGTAAGTTCGTTTCATTACCATGCGTTACCCAGTATCCTTGTTTCCCAAACCTTTACGACATTTAGTGGGGGCTTCCCATGTTGTATGCTACTAGACTAGTTGTATCTATAGGTGTCCTTCCCAATCCGAGGACAGTGGTAAGTATGAGATTACGTAGGTTTTACATAAGTGCCCTTCCCAATCCGAGGACAGTGGTACGTAGGTTTTACGTAGGTTTTAACACTGGTGTCCTTCCCAAACCGAGGACATTAGTATGTAGGTTTTAAGTAGGTTTTAGCACAAGCGTCCTTCCCTATCCGAGGATGGTGGTAAGTAGTCTAGTAGTGATGTAAGTACGAGTAGTCATTCAATCCCATTCCCAACCCACCGGGAATCCCATGCCTTGGAAAGAGTGTGAACTCACCTTGGTTTGCTCGGTATGCTAAACTATGTGCTCACAAGTAATCAATCAAGTCCTATAGTATGCACGTATACTCAATCAGTTCAAGTTCGTAAAGATTCACATGCAAATCCATGTCACAAAGTGTGTTTGGCAGTTAATATCATGCATCATATAGACAATTAATCACATTCATGCGATTCATGCTCCACATAAATGTCCTCCACGGTTTATTCTAACATGGTTATCCAATAACACACTTAACAGAGTTAGCAAGCTTAACTGGATTAACATATATAACAAAGATACATATTTAACAGAGTTAACATCTAACAGAACTAATAAACTAACTGAGTTTGCTGAACTAACAGAGTTAATTAACTAACAAAGTTAACAAGCCATTAGAGTTACACACTTAATAGAGTTACATAGTTTAACAGAGTTAATAAGGTTAACAGAGTTATAAACTTAACCAAGTTAATAACTAGCAGAGTAATTAAACTAACAAGGTCTGTGACTAACAGAGTTAATAACTAACAGGATTAATAAACTAGCAGGTTACTGTGCCAGAATACACACGAAATCATATGCGACGAAATCACTTTTGGACGAAAACCCTAGGCGATGAAATCCAAGGGTTTTCGTCGAGTTGTTGAATGGCAAAAACACTAAAGTGTTTTCGTCTGGTTCCCTTCATCACAACAGTTACGCAACATCTCAGAATCTCAGTACTCATCTAACAGTTACATCTCCTACATTATATAGTCAATCAATCGTTACTCAATATTAGCAAATTGTTATGATCATTCAGTAGTCAATATATGCATGCAATAGAACCCTAATCTGCTAATTATCTAACATCCTACCATCATAACAATATCATCATTACAGGCATAGCACAAATAATCATAACATCAGATTATCATTATCAGAATCCCTAATCATACACTTCAATTAAATCCCCAAACAACATTACATATCAGTCGATCATCTTACATGCACTTCATCCAACACACATAACCGTTTGCAGATAATAAATAATAATCATTCAATATACGTAACAACAATCTGATCACCGAGATGATACTAACCCGTTATGACAAGAGGCTAGCAACGGTTCCTAGAGAGCTAGAGATTGCCTCCCGTCGGGTTCAAAGGGTAGAGAGAAAGAATGTGAGAGGTGGTTAGGGTTTTTGCCGAATACTATTCTCGCGTAAAGGTTATAAACAAAACTAAAATAGTTCGTCACTGGGCCAAAGCCCATTCTTGTTTTCGCCGGCCTGCTCTTGACGAAAACACTAAAGTGTTTTCGTCCAAGAGTGTTTTCATGGGTGGGGTGTTTTCGGCTAGGGTTCCATTTTGTTGTTATTAAGCGTATTACTAATACAAAACATATATTATATAAGCACTTATAATGCACCCCAAATATATAAAACACACTTTGCAAATAAGTACAAGGTTAAGTCAAATAGAGACCTTGAAAACTCGGGTTGTCACATTATCCCCAACTTGAAAGAAATTTCGTCCCGAAATTTAGCACGTAGTTACTGAGGAAGCTAGTTGTCTTGTTGTGTTTTTTCTTGGTTTTCCTGGGGTGTCACATCATCCCCCCGTTGGTTTGGAATTTCGTCCCGAAATTATGCAGTAGCTTCAGCCTCAGTAGTGGTTGCACTGTTTCCGAACAACTGGGGATATTTGAGTTTCATTTGATCTTCTCGTTCCCAGGTAAACTCTGGGCCACGACGGGAGTTCCAACGAACTCGAACAAGAGGTATTCTGGTGTGCTTGAGAACCTTAACGTCTCGGTCAGTAATCTCTACTGGTTCCTCGACGAATCGCAGCTGATCGTCGACAGTGAGCTCCTTCAAAGGAACTATGAGGGTCTCATCTGACAGACACTTCTTCAGATTCGACACGTGAAAAACGTTGTGAACTGCACTGAGTTCTGCGGGTAGGTTTAGTTTGTAGGCCACTTTGCCTATCTTCTCAATGATTTCGAACGGTCCGACATAACGTGGATTGAGTTTGCCCCTTTTTCCAAAATGAACCACACCCTTCCAGGGTGAGACTTTAAGTAGAACCCGGTCCCCGACCTGAAATTCTAGAGGTTTCCTACGCTTATCAACGTAGCTTTTCTGACAGTCCCGAGCTGCCGCCATGCGTTGTCGTATCTGGGCAATCCTTTCTGTAGTATCAACTACGAGTTCTGGGCCTGTGATTTGGCTGTCGCCAACTTCTGCCCAACAAAGAGGTGATCGGCACTTACGCCCGTACAGTGCCTCAAACGGAGCGGCTTGAATGCTAGTGTGGTAACTGTTGTTATACGAAAACTCCACCAAAGGGAGGTGTTTTTCCCATCCGTTGCCGAAATCGATTACACATGCACGAAGCATGTCTTCTAGGGTTTGGATGGCGCATTCAGACTGCCCATCCGTTTGCGGGTGATAAGCTGTGCTCATGTCTAATCGAGAGCCAAAAGATTTATGCATTGCTTGCCACAGTTCAGAAGTAAAACGTGCATCACGCTCGGAAATAATAGAGGTTGGCACCCCGTGCCTCGAGACAACTTCCTTAAGGTAAACATCTGCTAAGGTGGAGAACTTATCCGTTTCCTTGATAGCCAGAAAGTGTGCATACTTTGTGAGTCGATCCACGATCACCCAAATTGTATCATTCCCCCGTTGAGATCTAGGCAGGCCAGTAACGAAATCCATGGAAATTTGCTCCCATTTCCATTGTGGTATTTCTGGTTGTTGGAGGAGGCCCGATGGTTTCTGATATTCAGTCTTGACTCTCGCACAAGTCAAACATTTGCTAACGTAAGTTGCTATGTGCGCTTTCATGCTAGGCCACCAATACGTAGTTCTGAGATCGTGGTACATCTTATCCGAACCAGGATGTACCGAGTAACGAGACTTATGTGCTTCATCCATTACAAGTTCTCGTAAATTGCCATAGAGTGGGACCCAGATGCGTCCTGTCACGTAGAAGGCGACGTCTTCCTTTTGTTCTAACCGCTGCCTTGAGCCGCGTAAGGCTTCAGCCCTGACATTTTCTGGTTTCAAAGCTTCTACCTGAGCATCTCGTATCTGGGAAAGAAGACTAGATTGGATGGTGAGTTGTAAAGCACGTACGCGTTTAGGTGTAGTATCCTTTCGACTAAGGGCGTCGGCCACAACATTGGCTTTGCCCGGGTGGTACTTGATGGCACATTCGTAATCATTCAATAGCTCGACCCATCGACGTTGTCGCATGTTTAATTCCTTCTGTTTGAAGATATGCTCGAGACTCCTGTGATCGGTGTAAATGGTGCACTTGGTACCGTACAGGTAATGTCTCCATATCTTAAGCGCGAAAACAACAGCTCCCAGCTACAAATCATGTGTAGTGTAATTCCTTTCGTGAATCTTAAGTTGGCGCGAGGCGTAAGCAATGACTTTATCCCGTTGCATCAATACACAACCAAGACCCTGAATTGACGCGTTACAATAAACCACAAAATCGTCTGTGCCCTCTAGCAATGAAAGAATAGGTGCGCTACAAAGTCTATCCTTTAAGTGCTGAAATGTTGATTCCCGTGCATTACCCCAACGATAGATAACGCCTTTCTGAGTTAGTGAGGTGAGGGGTTGTGCAATCTTGGAGAAGTCTTTGATAAACCTTCTGTAGTAGCCCGGCAAACCCAAAAATTGGCGGATTTCTGTTGGTGTACGGGGTGCAGGCCAGTTCTTGATCGAGTCTACCTTGGATGGATCAACATGAATCCCATCCTTGTTTACCACATGGCCTAGGAAATGGACTTCACGAAGCCAGAAGTCGCATTTTGAAAACTTAGCATAAAGTTGCTATGTTCAAAGCAGTTCCAAAATAATCCGCAGATGCTGCTCGTGTTCCTCCTGACTCTTAGAATAGATCAGGATGTCGTCGATGAAAACAATAACAAACTTATCTAGGTAAGGTTTGCACACTCTGTTCATAAGATCCATGAAGACTGCCGGTGCGTTCGTCAATTCGAAAGGCATGACCAGAAACTCGTAATGGCCGTAACAAGTTCTGAATATTGTCTTAGAGATATCCTCGTCTCGGACTCTCAGTTGATGGTAACCCGATCTCAGATCAATCTTGGAGTAGTAGCTCGACCCTTGCAGCTGGTCGAATAAGTCATCAATGCGCGGGAGAGGATAACGATTCTTTATGGTCACCTTGTTGAGCTCACGGTAGTCAATGCACATCCTGAAGGTACCGTCTTTCTTCTTCACAAATAACACCGGAGCTCCCCAGGGCGAAGAGCTAGGACGTATGAATCCCTTGTTCAAGAGCTCTTGTAGTTGCTTGGATAGTTCTTCTATTTCGGTTTGAGCTAAGCGATAAGGTGCTCGAGCTATGGGTGCTGCTCCAGGAGCTAGCTCGATTTGAAATTCGACCTGGCGATGAGGCGGTAGACCAGGTAAATCCTCAGGAAACACTTGAGGGAAGTCGCGTACAACTGGAATATCTTCTATCTTCTTCTCTTTCGTTGATGCGTCAGTAACGAGGGCTAAAATAGCAGTGTGACCCTTTCGCAAACACTTCTGGGCCTTGAGGAAGGAAATGATGCCCACCACAGCACCACTCTTGTTGCCTTGAATTTCGAGAGGGTCTTTACCAGAACGGGGAATACGAACAATCTTTTCCTTGCACAGGATCTCTGCTTGCTGTTGGGATAACCAATCCATCCCAATGACGATGTCGAAACTACCCAGAACTATAGGAATGAGATCGATAGAGAAGGTCTGACCAGCTAAGGCGAGATTACAACCCTTAACTATGTGTGTGGCTTCTAAACTTTTACCGTTTGCTAACTCTACGACATGCTTGGTGTTTAAAGGAGTTGGTGTGCGTTTAAGCATTTGACTAACTTTTAGAGACACATAACTGGTATCGGCACCTGAATCAAATAAAACAGTAACGTAAAAGTCGTCGAGAAGGAACTTACCCATCACTACGTTAGGATCGTTCCTTGCGTCACCCTGACCCAGCACGAACACTCGATCCCTGGCACCGTTGCCATCATTGTTTCCCCCATTGTTGCCCCCATTATTGTTCCCGTTTCCTTGGTTGTTGTTCTGATTCTGATTATGATTTAACTGCGGGCAGTGTCTCTTGAAGTGACCTTCAGCGCCACACTGAAAGCATCCCCTGTTGCCCTGTTACTGTTGCTGATTCTGCGGTGCTTGCTGTTGCTACTGACGATTCTGATTTGCAGGCCGTGAGCTTCTGCAATCCTTGGCTTCATGACCCATCTTGAGACACCTCTGACAATGTCCCTTGTTGCACTGACCACTGTGGTGCCGGTTGCATTTTTTGCACTTTGGGTGGTTTCCTCGATATCCACCATGCCCTTGACTACCAGAAGATTGCTGACCAGGACTCTGGTAGTCATCAATCTTTCGCTGCTGCGCCTGGGACTGAACTGTACTGGAGGCTCCATCCCATTTTCGTTTATTGTCACTGGGAATAGCAGAAGTAGTAGTAGCAGTAGCACCTATACGCTTAGGCAGCTTGTTCTGTTCCACTGCCTGGTCTGTGAGACGATGAGCAAGACGAGTAACATCCTGGATGGTAGCAAGGTTAGCAGAAGTCACATGGCTTTGAATCTCTGGTACTAAGCCTTTGAGGTACAGCTCGATACGCTTGATGGGAGGATCCACCATAGTTGGACACAAGATTGCCAGCTCGTTTGATCTTTTCGTGTATGCCTCTATCTCTGACCCCGTCATCTTCAGGTTAAAGAACTCCACTTCCAGCTTGTGGATGTCATCACGATTACAGTATTCCCGCTTGATCAGCTCCTTGAAGTCGTTCCATGGGGTGGCATTAGCAGCAACTATCCCCAGCATTTGAACCTGAGCGTTCCACCACGTGAGCGCTATGCCCTCGAGAGTACCAGTAGCATACTTCATCCTACGAGCCTCAGGGCATTCACACATCTCAAAAACAGACTCGAGCTTCTCGAACCAGTGGAGGAGGCCTACAGCTCCTTCAGTGCCGTTGAAAGTAGTAGGTCGGCAATCCATAAAGGTTTTGAAAGTACACATAGGAGGTTGAGCGTGTTGACCTGTCGTGTGTGTAAGAATAAACAAAATTAAGCACGAGTGTTGGTTTACGAGAGTAGGATCTAAAGATCCTAGAGTAAGTTGTGGTGGCAGGTTATACCTCCTGCCTGGGCAGCTGCGAGTGCTGCAGCAACTTGTTCGTTGATCAAAGCCGTCAACTGGGCTTGAGTTAGGTTAACGCGTCCACTCATGTTCTTCATATCAAAGGAAACATAGGTGAGAAAGGTTCGCGAAAGTGCGATGACAGAAGAGAGTAAGCACACATGTGTTTTCAAACAATAGTTGTTATGTTCATCTAAGCATACCATAAGCAAAGTTCTATGTAACTAGCAAGTAGGCAATATAAACATAAACCATATCACCTATAGTGTTGAGCCTTACACGTGGAGCGAAGCGTCGTTGTGGATCGTTGAGCACTGTACAGGTTATAGTCTGGTTTTAACAAAATCTTTTTCCCTTATTAAAACCAAGTTCACTATAACCAATGGCTCTGATACCAATCTGTCACACCCCCAAAATCCACACGCGGAGTATCACCGCTTGGAGGCGTGAGTGACCAGGATCAAGCCACCAATCATATTGAACATTGTAAGTAATAAATAAAATTCAATCCCACAATACGAAAGGTGTTCAAAACAAAACATAGTTAAGTGTTTAGCGGAAGCATAAATGTGAAAACCCAACATAAGTATTAAGTTCGAAATGTTATAACGTTTTTAACATAAGTACATGTCGACCTGCAAGGCATGTAACAACGAGTCAACAACAAAGTTGAGCGAGTTCACAGTTGATTGGTCAGTTATTGAGTTCGTTTCAGAAATCGTAAGTTCGTTTCATAACCATGCGTTACCCAGTATCCTTGTTTCCCAAACCTTTACGACATTTAGTGGGGGCTTCCCATGTTGTATGCTACTAGACTAGTTGTATCTATAGGTGTCCTTCCCAATCCGAGGACAGTGGTAAGTATGAGATTACGTAGGTTTTACGTAAGTGCCCTTCCCAATCCGAGGACAGTGGTATGTAGGTTTTACGTAGGTTTTAACACTGGTGTCCTTCCCAAACCGAGGACATTAGTACGTAGGTTTTACGTAGGTTTTAGCACAAGCGTCCTTCCCTATCCGAGGATGGTGGTAAGTAGTCTAGTAGTGATGTAAGTACGAGTAGTCATTCAATCCCATTCCCAACCCATCGGGAATCCCATGCCTTGGAAAGAGTGTGAACTCACCTTGGTTTGCTCGGTATGCTAAACTATGTGCTCACAAGTAATCAATCAAGTCCTATAGTATGCACGTATACTCAATCAGTTCAAGTTCGTAAAGATTCACATGCAAATCCATGTCACAAAGTGTGTTTAGCAGTTAATATCATGCATCACATAGAGAATTAATCACATTCATGCGATTCATGCTCCACATAAATGTCCTCCACAGTTTATTCTAACATGGTTATCCAATAACACACTTAACAGAGTTAGCAAGCTTAACTGGATTAACATATATAACAGAGATACATATTTAACAGAGTTAACATCTAACAGAACTAATAAACTAACTGAGTTTGCTGAACTAACAGAGTTAATTAACTAACAAAGTTAACAAACCATTAGAGTTACACACTTAACAGAGTTACATAGTTTAACAGAGTTAATAAGGTTAACAGAGTTATAAACTTAACCAAGTTAATAACTAGCAGAGTAATTAAACTAACAAGGTCTGTGACTAACAGAGTTAATAACTAACAGGATTAATAAACTAGCAGGTTACTGTGCCAGAATACACATGAAATCATATGCGACGAAATCACTTTTGGATGAAAACCCTAGGCGACGAAATCCAAGGGTTTTCGTCGAGTTGTTGAATGGCGAAAACACTAAAGTGTTTTCGTCTGGTTCCCTTCATCACAACAGTTACGCAACATCTCAGAATCTCAGTACTCATCTAACAGTTACATCTCCTACATTATACAGTCAATCAATCGTTACTCAATATTAGCAAATTGTTATGATCATTCAGTAGTCAACATATGCATGCAATAGAACCCTAATCTGCTAATTATCTAACATCCTACCATCATAACAAGATCATCATTACAGGCATAGCACAAATAATCATAACATCAGATTATCATTATCAGAATCCCCAATCATACACTTCAATTAAATCCCCAAACAACATCACATATCAGTCGATCATCTTACATGCACTTCATCCAACACACATAACCGTTTGCAGATAATAAATAACAATCATCTAATATATGTAACAACAATCTGATCACCGAGATGATACTAACCCGTTATGACAAGAGGCTAGCAACGGTTCCAAGAGAGCTAGAGATTGCCTGCCGTCGGGTTCAAAGGGTAGAGAGAAAGAATGTGAGAGGTGGTTAGGGTTTTTGCCGAATACTGTTCTCGCGTAAAGGTTATAAACAAAACTAAAATAGTTCGTCACTGGGCCAAAGCCCATTCTTGTTTTCGCCGGCCTGCTCTTGACGAAAACACTAAAGTGTTTTCGTCCAAGAGTGTTTTCATGGGTAGGGTGTTTTCGGCTAGGGTTCCATTTTGTTGTTATTAAGCATATTACTAATACAAAACATATATTATATAAACACTTATAATGCACCCCAAATATATAAAACACACTTTGCAAATAAGTACAAGGTTAAGTCAAATAGAGACCTTGAAAACTCGGGTTGTCACACTTACCATACTAAACCTTTCCCTTAACCCCCGACCAGGTAGCCAACATTTCTCTATATAGATCGTAGAGATATGAATGGTGTAAATCTTTTATTTTATATAGACAGTAAAATAACGCCAAGACACCACGGACAAATGATAAAAAAGTTTCACCTTCAACATAAGAAACTAGTTATTAAATTCATTAATACAAAACCAATTAAAAAGTGTGAAAAGATTAAAAAACAAAAGTATTACACTAAATGCTTGTCTTCACCAAGTGATGTAAGAGACTTAGGCAAACATGGCCTTTGATTGTCAAGAACTCTAACTATCAATCTTGGATCCCGAGACTACTACACACACTCTAAGATGGATGATGGTGGTGGATGTGGGTGTTGTGATGGTGGTGGAGTGTGGGTGAAGTGTGAGAGAGGTGGTTTACCAAGGGATGCTTTTGAAGTGAACCAAGCACCTCTATTTATAGCCTGCACAGAAGCCCGGACACGGCCCGTGTCCATCCACTTTCTCTTTCTTCATTAATTACGATTTGTTTGCATTAGCTCCACACGCCCCCGTGTCCGCTGGGCACGACCTCGTTTGCAGAAGCGTATCTGTACTATCAAGATTTGCTTGGATTCTGCGAATCTTAGTGTTGACCACGGCCGTGTTGAGCTGGGCATGCCCCCGTGTTGGGAAATAGAAGCTTCTATAGCTTTGTCTTTTCTGCAGACACCTGAGCACGCCCCCATGTCCGCTGGGCACGGGGCGTGTTCATCCTTCTGTTTGCTTGTTTTTGCTTGTGAAGATGCTTTCGAGGGGTCGGGCATGCCACGTTTGTTCCTTTTCTTGTAATTATGTTAGATTTTGCTGCATATTTGCTTCTTTTGTTCATTTATGCTCATTTAATCCTGAAAATACAAAAGGAAGACAAAGGCACACTTTTTCTAACATTAGTACTAAAAAAGGGTTAGTTTTGTGCCTCATTTGATGTAATTTATATGTTGCATTTTACACACATCAGTTTTATTTATTGAAATGTTTACATTGTTTTGGAATTTACAGAAACATAACATGAGTAAAACTGTCTTTCATAGTTTTAAGTCACTAAGGCCCAAGTCCGCCTAAGTGTGTCACGAACATCATCATGCAATAGCTCCTGAAACACATATGAAAATAGGTACGTCAGCATAAAAATGCCTGTGAGATACATAGGTTTTGTTGTTTGAGGATTCATGACTTGTAAGTTAAAATAAATGTTTAACGAAAAGTAGTCATGAACCTTGTAAAATGTTTTCTTTTATAGAATCATCGAAAAATCAATAGGAAAATCAGACAATATAAAAGAATAATGTACGGTTAAGAAAATAACCAATGAACTGAATTTGTATAAAACGTGTCATTTGTAAAACAGTGTCTTGTGAACAATATGTCATGTCTTTGTATAAATGTATCATGTCTTTGTTCCTGTTAAAGTGGTTGAAATAACGCTACGATATGTAATATCATAAAAGCACTTATATATAGGAAGTACCAGCGGCGTATCCATCATGTTTTTATCATATTACACACGCCTCGTTATTTAAATCACTTACCAATAACCACCAAATGTCTTGTCAAACCAATGTCAAATGTTCATGTATAATAATGTCTAATGTATCAATGTCATGTGTAAACCACGTCTTGCATAGCAAATGTTAAGTAAAAAACAATGTCTTGTATGGTGAATAAAAAGTCTTGACTCAAACCACATGTATATGTCAATGTATAACCAAATGTCGTGTGTAATCAAAATGTCATGTACAAAACAATGTCTTTGAATAAAGTTAAGTTTTGTAAAACCAATGCTTTATTTGATATAAACATTTTTGTGGTTTGTTAACGAATACATTCAAGCCTTGTCGTTTGTCAGATAACCCTTATAAAGATAAAGGTTTATCAATGTCCATCGGATTCTGTCATTCCCCAGATGGATACTTCCAAACAAACTAGGAAGCGGGAATAAGGTAATTAATGTTCATCGTTTCTGTCATTCCCCAAATGGATACTTCCAAACAAACTAGGAAGCGGGAATGAGGTATCAGACCTATGGTAAAACATACATACTACCGGTCGGCATAATAATGTTAATGAATGTGTCTAATCATGTTTAACATGCCAACTGTCATAAACAATATAAGCATGTCATGTAAATACCATGTACTAAGTATGCTAAGTAAACATACAAAGTAGAAATGTTCATGAAATCAAGATGCTAGATATGCTAAATCAACATATTAAGCAAAATGGATCCTTGAAATCAATGTGCTAAGCATGCTCAGTCAGCATACATAGCAAAAAGGCAATTGAAATCATGTACTATATGTGTACTAGTCGAACACAGCATGTATATGTCATGAAAAGCTTGAAAATATGAAAGTAATGATGCGTGTGAAGTGTGTGTATAAGTTTAAGTATATTTTAAGCCCTTTTACACTTTCTTTAGCCAAGTTTTAAATTTATAAAACACGATATTTACTAACACTAAACACACATATGGGCAAGTGCACCCATCGTGAGCGTAGTATAGTGTTGGCAAGATACCGAGGTCGTCCAAGGACACAAGAGCTTTTAGTACCGATTTATCCTCAACGTCTAATCAAATCAAAAGTTTAGAAAAAACGTTTTAAACTAAGAAAATAAAAACTAACTAAAATGCTGAAAAATAAAAAAAAAGAAAAACAGATAGACAAGATGAATCACTTGGCTCCGACTCGTGTTTAGTGTAACCTTTGATTATTTCCGCACTTTTGCACTATTTAAGAGATTATCTTAGTTATTGTAGTAGGCCCCTCTTTTGAAGGCGACGTTACCCTCAACCCAGTAGTTTGAGTCAGCAAGGATACAATCCTAAAGGGTCGGATTATTGAAAGATAATTAATTAAGTTATTAATGCATATTGTGGTAGGCCCCTCTTTTGAAGGCGACGTTACCCTCGGCTAAGTAGTCTGAGTCAGCAGGGATACAGTCCTAAGTAGCCGGGTTAAAGTTTTAATAGTAGTTTAACTTATGAGGGGATCAAAGAGTTTGGACCCCCGCCATCCAATACCGTTAAGTATTGAAGGAGGTCCTACTAAATTTGACCCAGGTCCTTTGCAGGATCTATACACTGAACAATGGCAAGACTCTTACCAAACCGTTCCCTTAACCCCCGACCAGGTAGCCAACATACCTCCATATAGACCGTGGAGATATGAATGGTGAAAATCTTTTATTTTATATAGACAGTAAAATAATGCCAAGACACCACGGACAAACGATAAGGAAGAATCACCTTCAACATAAGAAACTAGTTATTAAAGTCATTAATACATAACCAATTAAAAAGTGCGAAAAGATTAAAAATAAAAAGTATTACACTAGACACTTTGTCTTCACCAAGTGATGTAAGAGACTTAGGCAAACATGGCCTTGATTGTCAAGAACTCTTACGATCAATCTTGGATCCCGAGACGACTCACACACTCTATGATGGACAATGGATGATGGTGGTGTATGATGGTGTTATGGTGGTGGTGGGTGGTGGGTGAAGTGTGAGAGAGGTGGTGTGCCAAGGGATGGTTTGAGCTTGAGCCAAGCACTCCTATTTATAGGCTGAACAGAAGCTCGGGCACGGCCCCGTGTCCAGTGGGCACGGCCCCGTGTCCACATCCTTCTCTGTCTTCATTAATTGCGCTTGTCTTTATTAGTTGACCACGGCCCCGTGTCCGCTGGGCACGACCACGTGTGCAGAAGCATATCTGTACTATCAAGATTTGCCTGGATTCTGCGAATCTTATAGTTGACCACGGCCCCGTGTCCGCTGAGCACGACCCCGTGGTGGGCGATGGAAGCTTCTACAACTTTGTCTTTTATGCTGACACTTGGGCACGCCGCCGTGCTCACTGAGCACGGGGCATGTTCAGCCTTCTGTTCTCTTGTTTTGCTTGGGAAGATGCTTTCAGGGAGGTCGGGCATGCCACGTTTGTTCCTTTTCTTGTATTTATGTTAGATTTAGCTGCCTTTTTGCTTCTTTTGTTAATTTGAGCTCATTTAATCCTAAAAATGCAATAGAAAGACAAAAACACACTTTTTCCAACATTAGTACTAAAAAGGGTTAGTTTTATGCCACAATTGATGTAATTTATATGTTGCATTTTGCTCACATCAGTAACAAGTAGGCACATGTGTATCACCCCAAAATGTTTGAAAGCGGTAAAAGAGGGGACTATGTACTCACTTGATATTGCAAGGTATCCTTGATTATGTGAACTAACAAGCTCGGGCAATCAAGGAAACATGTGGCACCTAGTATCGGATGTTAATAAATCGACACCTAAATTGGGAGATCAGGTAGAATGCGGTCTCGTAAACCAAATGAGTGTTAGAACTCATATGACATGGTTTAACAAAGCCTACATTCTGAATCGAAACCTATCCTAAGTGTTTATGACCCGTTATGACCCGTTAAGGTAGTCTACGCTACTTTAACGCGTCGTTTGCGCAAAAGCGCAAACGAATAGCCTAACTAGTCCTATGACAAGTATTTATATGCCCTAACATGTTTAATAACATTGCATAATAAGTTTAAGTGTCAAAAATTAAGTTACATATGCTTAAATTCAAATTGTGCATGAAAAGGGCATTTTGGTCATTTTCCTAAGGCATATAAACTACCTATCACAACAACTAATTAAACTAAGTGACCATAAGGTATAACCTCGGAAGGTTATTCCCTATACAACTATGGTCACAAATATGTTTGGTCGGATCCTAATGATCGACCAAATGGGTCGGGTTCAAAAGTCTAAGCGGTTGTCAAGATCGCTTGACTTACGACCCTATATAAGCTCTAAGCTAAAAGTGACGAGTTAAACATGTTAAAACATGTTTAACTAGGTTAGAAAACTGATTTGATATCAAAAACAAAGTGTTTTGATACACGAAAATAGTTTCGTCACAAAATGCACATAATCGTGCATTTTGACCGAAACTTTGACTCGTCACTTAGACTAATCAACGTGGTAATCAGTAGGTATAGTCATAAGGGACTATAACCATCATGATTACGCTCACGTTGCAAAGTTCAAACGAACTTTGTCTTGACCAAATCATGGTCAAAGCTGAAAGTCAAACACTGTTTGACTTTCTTGCTTGAAATACATAACCAAGCATGAAAGAACACTTACAAGAGTCCAAGCTTGGAAAATAGAACTAAGAATGCTTAGGTAGGTGGCCTTCAACTAGGTGATTGTCTCCACTTAGAGCAGATAAGAGAAGAAAATGAGCAAGTTGAAGTGAATGAAAAGCCTTGCTATTTATACAAGTTCCATTGGATGATTTCCATGTGTAATTGAGTTGTTCAAGGCTTGATCTTTACCATACACTTGTCATACACTGATTTGGGGACTTGATAAACACACAAACCAGCCCACAAGATGCAAAAACAGGGATTAAATCAGGTTGCAACAGCTGGTTTTGTAAATTCTGGATTATGTTGTGCTGGCAAGTGCTTGCGGACCGTAAGCAATACCCCATACGGTCCGTATGGGACCTGCAGACCAGCACTTTTTGCATTTTGGCAGTTTTAGTCCCTGAGCTTGTTTTGTCGCGTTTCGGCACTTCTAACACCCGTCAAGCCCATTTTCAGGCTCTATAATGAAGTTAAAGTATATTTAACTTGAATTATGCTAAAAAATGTCACGGATGTCGGTTCGTTTGGCCGTACGATTGCGGTTTTCGGTTAATTACGACGAAATCGAAAAGAACGCGTAAACGACCCAAATTACGAAACGAATGCCATTTTTGCATTCCTATCACTAAAATACAATATTCTAGTGATTACAAAAATTTTTGGATGTCCGGATATGGTCAGAACGCAAGATATGCACGTAAATGCATACTTTCGCAGTTTTGACGCTTTTAGTCCCTGTGATCAAATAAGCGTATTTTCGCATACCAAACCACTCAAAACTTATTTCTAAGCTTTGTAAAGGATATTTAGGGTATGTTTAGCTTATGATCATGTTCCGGAGTGTACGTTGCTATACGAATAGGCAGACTTTTGCAGTTTGTCGCAAATAGCCCCTACGATCGAATAAACTTGTTTTTGACACACCAAACCCTTCAAAACTTATTTCTAAGTTATGTAAAGGTTATTTAAGGTATGTTAAGCATATATCACTATTCCGGAGTGTTTTTCGCGTTAAACTGATTATGTTTACGTAACAGTCTGCGTATAACTTTCCAGAAAGTGATTAAGAGCTCGAAATTGAACAAGAATTGATATGTGCAAAAGTCACATGTATTTGTACAAATCCCAAGAATGAAACACAAGATTTCATTGGATTCGTATTTGTATGATGGTCGTAGAGGCACATATGTCATAGAAAATGCCTCAAAAGTAACTTGACAAACAATAATTTCCAAGATCTCCACAATCACTTGACCTTTGATACCTGCTAAGGTCTGATGGATTATGGCACTATCCATTAGACAAAAAAAATGAGACCAATGAACAAAATCAGCTAGTTATTTACTGTGTTGACTTTGAAAACTCATGATAAAAAAGAATTTAATGCACCAAAGTCATGCCTTAAATGGTATTTAAGCCTCTCTTTTTACAGTCACTCCCAACTAATCACTCACTATTAGCATTGATTACTACGTCTCCGGTAGAAACTTATTTTTACATCGGATTCTGGTCACATGAACTGATCGGGTTCTAAATGTGACGACAGTTGTATGTTTTGTTGGATAAACTTGACTCTGAAGTTTAAGCCATCCAACCTACACTTTCATCTTAATTCTCGTGTATCCACATGGATTTTGGTAGCAACAATGCCATATAAGTGTTAATTCACTGCGAGAGTAAGAAAATATATGTATATGTGACATCACTTATAAATTTAATTCATAATAAAATGCTAAAAAGAGGTGACAATTCCTTTCAAAAACTAAACACAACATGAACAAACATGTTTTGGGTCGGATAATGTGACTCGTTTATTAAAGTAGATGACATGTTTGATAAGTCTGTTGACTAGTTAACCCGTTTAACGGGTTTTTTAAAATAATATTTAAATTTTATACATGACAAGTATTAAAAGTTAAATATTTTAATATTTACTTCTTCGCTTTCAACCAATTTATTTTATTAGTTATAACTACCATTCTCCAATCATTTTCATTTGTTTAGCTAAATATATGAACCCAAGTTTGTTAATTGGTAATGGGAGATAAAAAAAACAAAAACAATCAAAAGAACGTCAATCCTAGGTCACCATGTATTGCACATATTCTCCATGAGGCCTATGGCCCAAACCCTATTTTGCGTGTTTAGGTGGTGTAAAATTAGCGAGTGTGTGTCGTCGTTCTAAAATAAAAGGCTTTACACGTATTTATAAGTGAACATAAAATGAGTTGACCTAAACCACAACACGATTTTAAGTGGATCCAATAGGACACAACACATATAATATTTGGGTTGGGTTAGGGTTAGGGTTGAAAAATACAACCCGCCATCCACCAACCCGATATGTAGGGGTGTTCAAAACTATCCGTATCCGAAAATCTGATCCGAAATATCCGATATCCGAATCCGAAATATCCGAAAAATCGGATATCCGAATTTTTCGGATTCAGATAGTGATTTTCAAAATTTTCGGATATTTCGGATATCCGAAATATTAATTTTCATTTTTTTCGGATATCCGAATATCCGAAGTATCCGAAAATATCCGAAATATCCGAAAAATATTCGAAAACTTATATTCGGATATCCGAAACTATCCAAAATATCCGTTTCCGAATATGAAAAAATTAAAAAATTAAAAATTAAATAAAAAGTAGGATTTTCGGATATCCGATTCACTATCCGAAATTTCGGATACGGATTCTGATAGTGAAATGTGGTATCCGAAAATTTAGGATATCCGGTTTTGAACACCCCTACCGATATGAGGGTGATTCTAATGACACCCAACTTTTTCTATTTACACAAAGTGATGTGATATTTATAAATTTACATTTGTGTTTTTCTTTTATAAGTTCTGATATGCAATGTTATATTAAAAAAACGAATACGGTTTTGTGATGTGCTTATTTTTATCTACGTTTTGATATAAATTTTATAAAAAACAGAATAAAAAATTTTATAATGACTTATAAAACGTTATTTGATACGGACCCGTTTTTTATTAAATTTATATCAAAACTTAGATAAAAATAAGCACATCGCAAAACAATATTCGTTTTTTTATAAAACTTATATTTCAGAACTTGTAAAAGAAAAACACAAATTTAAATTTATTAATGTTACATTTATATGCTAAAGGGTTGTTTCGATTATTGAGTTTGCAGCCATGGTGAAATTGACGATGATGAGATCTCTGTATCGTTCGATCTCACGGAGATCTATAGGTTTCACCGCCACCGCCGCCGTAAACAGCAGCCATCAATCTCTCCGCCGTGGAACCCACCAATTTCTCCACTCTCCGTCATGGACGCTTTCTAGTAACTTACTTTTGCATCATCCTTTTTATTATTTATACATCTATCTTTATTAAGCTCGAAAAAATACATTGATCTGTGTAATTTGTACTTTATCATGATATCATATGATTTTAGGCTAATATATACTATTTCAGTAGAGAATCCTGTTTGATTTTAAGTAAATTGTTGATGTTTAAATGAAAGTATAAACTTGAAGAATTAAAATTGATCTGTGTAATTCGTTCGTATTCGATTAGGATATATTTGAAATACGATTTCGGTAAAGAATGAGAATTGTTTGATTATAAGTTAATGTTGATGTTTAAATGAAGGTATGAACTTGAAAAATTGACAATGGTCTGTGTAATTTGTGCTTTATTGTGATATCATATGATGTTAGGGCTAATGATCTTGCTTAGGATTTTTGATATACCATTTTCATAGAGAATCGTGTTTGAGTTTGAGTAATTTGTTGATGTTTGAATGAATTTGTCAGTACAATTGGTCAGCTGACGACGGACACATTAGAATTTATGCCGGTAATTTTCTCTAGATATCATGGTTTTAAAAAACGGCTGAGGCGTGCGCCTCAAGGCGAAACGCCCAAAAAACAACTCTGAGGCGCGCCTCAGGGGGTTTCTAGTGTACATGCGCCTCAAAGAAGCTGAGGCGCTAAAAAGGCTGCGCCTCAGGGTTTCTGATAATTGTTTTTGATGTTTTTGACTTTTTATGTCAATTTCAAGCAATTTATGTCTTTTTTATGTGTGTTTTTGATGATTTTGATGAATTTGATGATGAATTTAGTTAGTATTATTATTTTATAAGATATACAATTTTATATTTATTTTTTTAATTCCGCCTCGGTTCGCCTCGAGGCTTACGCCTCGTGAGGCGAAGGGAAAACGCCTTGAAACTCGTTTCCGTTTTTTTAAACCTTGCTAGATATGTACAATAACTAAGGAAATTACATGAAATTCTATTGATTATGTTATTGATATATATATATAGGGGAGGGTTTAAATGAGAACGCTAAATATCGCGAGAACCGTGAGAACAAATGAAAAAACCACGAGAACTTGGTAAAAAACAATTCAAATTCAAAATTTCTTTTTACACTTATCATTATTATTCAAATACAATGTTAGAAATTAAATTTACACGTTTAAATTTACCCGAATTCGTAAATAAAGAAAATTTACACATGTGTAAGTTTGCCATTTACACATGTGTAAATCTGTTATGTTTACACATGTGTTAAAAAACTAAAAAGAGTGATTTTGAAAGAAGAAATGAATTATTTGATGTTGTAAATTCTTTTCTTGATGTTGTATCTTAATTACAATGAGGTTTGTATTAAAAAAATTGGTTTTGATTGGTTTTTTCATTCGTTCTCATGGTTCTCGCAATATTTAGCGTTCTCAAGATAACCCTCCCCTATATATATATAAGATCAACTTATTAATGTTTATGTTTTTTCTAATTTCTGTGCAAATCATTTTGTTTACTACAATTTAGCTAGAATCTGATTATTCATACCATACCTGTGCATAGATCTTAACATCACTTTTCAATAAACGGATAACTGATTCTGATATTTTTGATGTATAGAAAGTCGTTTGCCGTTTGCAATGGGAATTGGAAGCACGCGTTGTTTCAGTGATGGCTTGACACACTTACCAGACATAAAAGACGGTGATATTAAACTTGCTTTTA
Source organism: Helianthus tuberosus (assembly GCA_030545235.1). Lineage (NCBI taxonomy): Eukaryota > Viridiplantae > Streptophyta > Magnoliopsida > Asterales > Asteraceae > Helianthus > Helianthus tuberosus. The sequence goes on from CM060358.1 coordinate 149,428,305, forward strand.
AGGAGCTTATGGCTGTAAACTGGGATGAGTTACCCGAGACGGTGGTTAATAAGACCAAACGAGCATTGTCTAAAAACACTGAAGATAAGGCTAGCCAGGAAGTGTTAGCCAACCTTTTACGGGCTGCAGAGGCGGTTGAAGAGTTCAGTGGGTTTCTTGTGACTTTGAAAATGGAAATTGACGACAGTGTTGGAATGAGCGGCGAGGTGACTTTAAAAACATTTAGTGAATGGTTGTGTGTAACCTTTTTTTTTGCATTTTTATTGTCTAAATGGTTAAAGTATTTTGCAGAATGTTCATCCGTTGTCTGATGAAGTTGCTAATGCGTTAAGTGTAGCGTTTGGACGCTACTATGCGTATTTGGACTCTTTTGGACCAGATGAAGGGTATTTGAGGAAAAAGGTTGAGAATGAGCTGGGAATGAAACTGATACATCTGAAAATGAGATGCAGTGGTCTAGGTGGCGATTGGGGAAAGGTATAGTCTCTCACTCTCTCTCTCCTCTCTCTCTCTCACACACACACACACAAACACACTCCCTTGGTGGTGGAAGTTAATGTTGTTTTGTACCTAATATATGATGGGCCTTCTTTCCTTAGACATTATGTGTAGCAGACAACCTAGAATCTATGGACATGTAGTAGTGGTATTTTTTTATTGTATTTTATTTCTCTTTTTGGAGATATTGAGGTAGCTGCATTTGCATAATTGAAATTAGATGTGGCAATATTAGTTCATTTACTTATAAACTGGTCAATTTGGGTTTTTTGGTTTTGATTCATCTTTAGTGAGTGAAAATGAATACCTTCTTGGAGATGTTTTCATAGCTGGGTCTACTAATGAGAGAAAATGCCAAAAAAAGACATATGCACCTTTGTAACTGAGTAGCCACAGTCTGTTATAATCATCTTAACATGCAGTATCCCAAATGCCGAGATTAACAGTGCTGTCTCCGACATCAACATTGGCACTGATAATCCTACACACAAGGAAATAAAACTTGTATGAATTTGTAATTTACCAATATGAAACGAAATCAAAAGAGAGATCATACGGTGGGAAAGGTGTTGCTGGTTGTAGGAGATGAGTCAGATAAGACAAATTCGCTAAACGAGAAACGTGTCAAATAAGTTGAAAATCACCTAAAGTGTATAGTTTATGTGTACAACCTCCTAAATCATTATTTAAAAAAATGTCATAATATAGTCGTCGTAATAATATAGTTACTGTAAATGTAATTAATACAGTAGTTTCATATGGAAGACATAAAATAAAAAAACCATAAAAAGTGTCTTGTGAGTAAACACAACCCACACTGACCTGTTTCAACCCATACAAAAACAACTCATTCTTTTAAAACCTGTTTTGACCCGTTACATAATCTGTCTTGACCCTCCCATTTTGCCAACTCTATTTGAAACCACGAATTGTTCTTTCTCTTGTTATGTAGTGAATATTTGTTTATGCATATTTAGGCTAATCTTGGTAACTACTTAGTTACACACTATTTTGTTTCCTAATTGCAGGTGACTGTTCTTGGAACGTCTGGACTTTCTGGTTCATATATTGAGCACCGGGCATAAATCTGAGGGATTGATGCATAATGGCATGTTTGTTGTCTTCAGAAACTATGTTCATACAGGTTATGTTTCTATTTGTTTTAACCAAGGTTGGATATTGGTCTCTGCATTTCAACGGAATAATAACAGAGGGTGTTGTTAGAATCTATCCAAGTTATCTTCTAATGCAACTTGATCCAACAACTGCTCTATGCTTACAAGATACCAAACTTGAGTCATCATGTAGGTTCTCTAAGCCGTTGAGCTGTGATGGGTGAAATCGGGTTGTAGTTTTTCGGGTAATAAGTCGGTGAATCTGGGTCATAGTTTTTCTTTGACATGTCAAATGGGTAATAAACTTAGAAAACTTATCTATGAGAAAAATGGGTTGAATGGATCAAAAGCCGTTTAGAGCATACTCAAAATGCATAAAAGACCTTGGTGAAATGGTAAGCATTGATTCCCCTTTAGTAGAGGTCTAGGTTTGAATATTGGTTCCATTGGTTTCATGTCATAACCTCATAAAGGTCACATGCCGAGCACAAGCTGTAATTTATCCGATCTCATTGGTTAGCAGGGCATTGGCGTGGCCATGAGCTTTTCAGTAATAGGTTTTCACTTTTCACTGTTAGAAAACATGATAAATAGTTTATTTGAAATATATTAATAAATACCTTTATAATATGATTTTGAATAAATAGCTTTAAGTTAATAGAATTGAAATATATATTTAGACTTGATTACATTATAAAAAGCATCTAAACGACCGGGAAACCGATTAAGGCTTGCAGGTTTACCTCATTATTTGCGATTACGCCGGAAAAGAACATGCTACTTCTGATCTAAGCCGCAAATCCCCGGTTGCCATCTTCCCTCTCTCTCCAAAAGCATGGCCTAACGACCATGCTTCGCACGCGTAAGAATACATGGCCTAACGACCACATGCCAGTCAGCTTGTCTGGCATTATTCCCCCTATTAATCTTCCAGTGGTTCCAAAACTTAATACTAGTTTTTTTGCACAATAATGTACCAAGATTTAGATATTTATACCCCATATAATATCATTCGTTTATCTCATATTATTACTTGATCTACTTTGCACACTTCTTTTTTAACGCAAAGTTTGGAACAAGACCACTGGAGTATCATCATGTCACCAGCAGAATCACCTGATCATATTCATTTCCACTAAACAATAATGCCTACGAGCTAATTCCGGAGGAAAAGCAATAAATCTGAGAAAAACTCTCTTGTGGGAATCGAACACGGGACCTAATGGTCCTTAAGTCTTATCCTACCTCAAGATGTCGGTCACTGATAGGAACTTGAACTTGATAGAAATTGCATACTTAATAATATATTGTAATTGTGAAGGGGGGTTAGTGTAATTACTATTTCTATAAATAAGGCATTAGTCATTATAGAAAGTAGGAAGATAAATTTTTTTTTTGAACGGCAAAGGTTACATAATCCCTACTTATAAATTACACCAATTTTACCCCATGACAGGAATTGAACCTTGGTCTCTCTCCAAGAAGCACAAAGCCTCTACCACCCCCACCAAAGTGGTGATGGCAAGTAGGAAGAGAATTAGTTAGTTGTTAAGGCTCGTTGCCATATGCGTGAGAAGGGCATATCCCTGGGACCACTTGTGGTTGTTATCTTTTTCTTGTAGATCCTTTTGGATCATCTTCATCATTTCCATCATTGTTATATGTTTTAAGCTTCGATTAGTATCAATTCCTATCATTGGTCCCACCTGCCGGATCAGTCACTAGGCACACAACTATTGCATCAGTAATAAATTAGTAATACCAATGTTTTGAAAACTGATCTATTATCTGACTGGTCAAACTATGCTTTGTTAGCCGGATTGGTTGAAGCGGATTGAAAATTCGAATGACATCATAATAAAGTTGAAAATTTTACAAGTGTTATATACTTCATAAAGAATTAAAAAATGACTGAATGATACTGTTCATTCAGTTTTGAAGCCAAACGGTTATTTTTTAAAATTTAAACCTAGCCGCTATGGCTTAGCCAACCAAGCCAATGAGAGCCGGCCACGGAGGACCTAGCGCCAAACGGTTATTTTTTAAAATTTAAACCTAGCCGCTATGGCCTAGCCAACCCAGCCAATGAGAGCCGGCCACGGAGGACCGCTAGGCATGCCCAACGCCCGGGTTGAAACTCCCGCCCAAGGGGCCACGCCGTAACCCAAACCCACCCGGGGTGGTGACTTTGGCATTTGTACCCAAACCCAAGCCAAACGGTTATTTTTTAAAATCTAAACCTAGCCGCTATGGCCTAGCCAACCAAGCCAATGAGAGCCGGCCACGGAGGACCTAGCGCCAAACGGTTATTTTTTAAAATTTAAACCTAGCCGCTATGGCCTAGCCAACCCAGCCAATGAGAGCCGGCCACGGAGGACCGCTAGGCATGCCTAACGCCCGGGCTGAAACTCCCGCCCAAGGGGCCACGCCGAAACCCAAACCCACCCGGGGTGGTGACTTGGGCATTTGTACCCAAACCACGGCCCAACCCTCATCACATAATAAATAAAGAATTAAAAAATGACTGAATGATACTGTTCATTCAGTTTTGATTTTATCATATATTATCATTCAGTTTTGATTTTATCATATATTAATAATAATAATTAATTATATCTAAAATAATAAAAATCGGTAAATTGTTTTCGTATAAGTAAAAACAAACTAATAAGGATTTCTTTTTGAGCATAAAGTATCTAGTTTAGCTACGAGAAATACTGTCAAATACATCAACGGCATTGACCTATGAAAGACCAATCATTATGTGGAAATGTGAGATCCAAAGTTTAATCTTAGACCACCCGTAGGGGGCGTGGTTTTTAAAATAAATTGAAAAAAAACGCCTCAAAACGTCCCCTCCCCCACTACACCGGGCGTTATCCGGCGTTTTTTTTGGAAAAATTTGTTGTTGGCGTTTTATTTAAAACGCTGAATTTGGTTTGTGGTCTCTGACAATCACTTTTGTCCACCAATCACTTTTGAGCTACTCACATGGTCTCTAACAACTTTTGAAAATGGTTTGGAGCAGTGTGTATTTCGTGTTTTTTTTTTTTTGCATTAAAAATAATATGGGCGTTATTGGAATAATGTCTCACTACACCATTTTTGCAATAATGCCCCATGCTGACTGGGATGACACGTGTCGAATAATGCCCCATGGTGGGGGCATTGTTTTGTTCCACCACTACACATGGTCTTATAACATAAAAAACAGGTCAAACCCCTAAACCAAGCAACCGATTTAACCGTCGTTTGCTAATAAACGACGGAACCAAACGATGATAATCCAATCCATGTTCAATAATACAAGATCAATAGTCACAAGTCTTGCTCAACTAGTGTACAAAAATATTTTTCGAAAAAGTTTTTATGGGGTGTTTGGGATTGCTTATTTAACTCAAAAATGATTTTTTAGCAAAAAGATTTATTGACTTGTAACTTATCTAAAAGTAGTTTTAAAAAAAAAAACTGTTTAGGTTAGCTTATGAGGTGAGAAAAGTCAATAAGTTGTAAAAAAGTGTTTGAACGATCTTAAATGGTGGGACAATGTAATATTTCATGAAAAGTTAAAAGGAGTTTCAAAAGCCAAGGTTTCCTAAATTTTCAAAATGACTTTTCCACCTTATACAAAAAGTTGTTTCAAAAAGTCCTTTTCACTTATCCAAACATTATTTTGACTACTTGGCATTTTTAGAAAGTCAATAAGTCAGTAAGTTGTTTCAAAAAGCTAAGCCAAACAACCATAAGCTATAAACTAATTTAGAGCTAATGTTAGGGTTATAGTTCTAGGGGAAAGTTCTTATACAAATAATCTTAACATACAAAACATACAAATTGAAGGAAAACTCAAAAAGACGATGTGGCATTTTTGTAATTATCAATAACTATCAAAGTTACTCTACAAATATACATAAAAAACCTAAAAAAAAACTAAACCCCCCCCCCCCCCCCCCACACACACACACACCCCCCAAAAACCTAAAAAATGTCACACCCTGACTTTTGCGGAAGCGTGATTATTGGTGTGACTTCTTAATACCATTGCATACGATCATAACAACACTATATGATAAAACCAGTAGATGTACATCCATTAATTTAAGTTTAAAAGTAGTACAACATAATTGTCTGAAATGTCGATACCAAATTCAAGTTACAAACGATAACATGTTTTAAGGAGTTCAAAAAGACTCAACAAAAGATTTTAAAACAAACCCGAGTTTAGGACCACGTATCTCGTCCAGGATTAAGATACGTCTCCTAAGCCCTAATGACTTGGATGACATCTTTATTCACAAAGCAGCTTAAAAACTCCAACGCCCGCCAGATCCATTTACTAATTCCCTGAAATACATGTAGTTTGAAAATTCAACAAAAGTTGAGCGAGTTCATGTGTAAGTGAGTATGTATAAACCTTTGTAAGGTGTCTGTATGTATGAAAATCCCTGGTATGTAGCAATTAAGGAAAAAGAGATCACCATTGGGTTGCAAAGCCAATGATATGTGTGAAGTGATGCAGGAAGACTCAAACCTAGCAGATTTTGGCATCGGGCACTTAGTCACCTCATGGTCCACTCAGCGGACTCAGGAGTGGGGCTCGCTACACCCGAATAGATCTATCACTAATGTCCCTCGGTCCTACAACGAGGATTAATGGCCTTAAGTTCCACCTACCCACTCACATGATCTAAGTAGTATACCCTCCTTAAGCTAACCATACCATGTATAAAAGTGTCTGTAATTATTGTAACATGTATTTCACCCCAGAAGTATAAAGCTGAAAACAGTTAAGAGAAAAGGGGGACATGAACTAACAATATTGCGTCTTCAGTATGTGTAACCCAAGTCTCCTCAGCCAACACGACTACCTACAGTGTACTAACGTCTATTAGACGAACGGGTCGTGCCTTTGCTTAGTATGAAGGTTTTTGAGTTACGTCTCTTGTGTTCCCAAAATTATTCCGAGTTATAATCATTAGCTAATGTTTGGATTAATTGCTAAAAAATATTTCATATTCCTACTTCTCAAGTATTTTAACTTCGTATTTTCCTTCACAAGGCTGGGGGTATCTCATACATGTATTTTCGTATTTTGTATTTGTATATCTTGCCAAGTAATGGCGTCGTATTCAGGTGTGTTATTCCAAATAAATATATTCCCAATATATATTTCCAAAACACTTATAGTTTTAAGTCCCACTTTAGAAAATATATAGTAACTTATTTTGTCCTAAAAATAATGTAACTAGTTCGCAAATCGAACAAGTATTCACACACGCGTTTTAGTATAAAATATATACTCTAAATATATATATTCATCCGCTTTTATTTGCGAAAACCCACCTCCGTCACTTTGAAATATTGTAACAAAACTTATGGCGAAGTTTACTTCCGAAAAACAAAGTTAAACGCATTTGTAAACACTTGTTAGTAAATAATTTTCTAAGTCTTGGGATTTTTAAAAATTTCGCCAGAGTTTCCTTTGTAAACGGAGGTGCCCATGCTATATAGCATATCATTTTCTTTAACATATAACACGTTAGATCGTTCTCAAATAACCAACCCGACATTTAGACATATAAAATACTACTTATACCATTTCAGTTTTATTATACAAAACTGGGCTGTTTTCGGGAATTTTAATAAAATAGTTATCTTATTCCAAAAATTCCCAAATTTTTACAGAATGTTTTACACGATCCAAATTTTATTGTGTAAAAATATCGGGGTCCAGTTCATTACCAATATTTTATAAGAATTTATTTACCGAACTGCAATCAGATTTGTCACTTTCTGACTGCAGTCTACGAAATAATTCATCTAAAATTTATCATAAGTCCGATTGACGAAATTCCAGTGGGAGAATTACTACGACATTAGCGGTCATCAACAGTTCAGTTTTCATGAGTTGATTCAACATAGATTTCAAGTTATGACTAAAAACATATCACCCGTTTACTGCAGTAAAAACTCAGTTTTAGCTGCTGTTACAAAACGGGTCTTTAAAAATAGTAAACGACCTCAAAAAAATATGATTCCAGCGCCATTTGCTTCGTTTTTCGAAAATACATAATTTAGGCTTCAGAAAATCAGTTTTTCGATTTATTATGATCCGTTTACAGCCTGTTGAAGTTGGCTGAAAATGTTATTCAACAAGCTGTTTCTAGCTTAAATATTACTAAAACGCACACATACGATCACCATACTTCCTAATAACGATTAACAACAGTTCATAAGTCATTTGCAGCAGATTATTGTTTATTTAACTCAGATTTATCATGTATCATCACCTCTCATTTCATGATCTTCATGTAAACTTTATGTCTCAACTTTTATGTTTATGTTTTTAGTGTTCTTGTATTTCATATGATCCCATCATAAATAATCTTTCAACTACTCAAAATAGACATGAACAAGCGTAAACCGAGACTTACTACTAGCACAAGGCTAGGGTAGAATCTAGTGAAGAAGATGATGAGAAAAGATGATGAAAAAGCTAGAACAAAGCCCTTTTTGAAGCTGTATCAACCTTTAAGCTTGAATGAGACTTGGATAATGGAGGATGATGGTGGTTTAAGGGTGGTGATGGGGGCGGTTGTGGGTGACCGAGAAAGAGGGAGAGAGAGTGAAGTGAGTAGTGTGAATTTGAAGAGATATGAAATGATTTCATATCTAGGAAGTCATTCTTATAAAGATCATCACAATATCTTGGCCAATTATACAAGCAAGATCTTAATAAAATATTGAAATGAGATATGTAGGTGATTTGGGTGGGTCCTCTTGTGACCGTAAGAGGGGCATAGGGGGGGGGGGTTAATTGTAACATTTGAAGATAAGTAGGTTCATTTTAGATTTCAAGATCTTCATAAATCCTACTAAATCTAGGAAGATCTCATGGAATCAAGAAGAGATCTAGGTGAATCAAGATAAGAAATCTTGTAAGATTGAGAAATCTTGTGTGGGGTCCCATACATGGGCCGTATATATACATGGGGGGGGGGGTAGATTGTAAATTTTGATGATAGTTGGTAATTACAAGTTACAATCCAAGTATACACTTACATGTATTAGTTACTTGATATATAGGGGATGTTATGGTGTACGGGGATCACGACTAGCCAAGAAATATTAAAACAATGTATTTGACAGAAATTTGGTGTCCCGGGTAATGTCCGGTTGTTCGGTTAAGTACCGTTCCGTTAAAGTGTTTAATTATACCGTAATGTGTCTTTTATATATATTTTCGTAACACAATTTATTCCCGGCACTTAGGAAAGCATACATGGTCATTCTACCATATTTATGCACTTTACTAGCATAATACAATGCTGAATTTTAATAATAAATGCAGAATTCCGCATTTATAGTGTGTTTTAGGCACTTCCCGGCACTATAACTATCACCTAGTGACGCAGTTTTATGGTCCTCACCTCCCTACACTCCGTACTAGTGTAGTACCTTGTCCCTGGCTCATACTGGCCATAATAACATTGTCTGCCTATGTGCTGGTATTGTCAGCATGTTTCTGAATCAACCGCTCAGTGTGCTAAATGTGCATCAAGTTTGTCACTAATGTTTGTATGAAATAAATGAAGCGACAGTATGAAATGTGATACGTATGAACATGTGTAACAGAAAACAGAAAGCAGTTTAATCAACAGTTGTAATTAAGCACAGTCATTAAGCATAAATCAATATTAATTAAACGTACGGATGCATGCAAATTTGACAGTTGTCACAAAAAAAACCTAACCCCCATCCCCCAAAAACCTAAAAAAAAACCTAACCCCCCCCCCCATCCCCCAAAAAACCTAAACCCCACACCCCCCAAAAACCTAACACCCCCCCCCCCCCTCAAGCTAAAATGCTAAAAACTAAACCCCCAAAAAACCTAAAAAAATCTAAAAAAATTAAAAGAAACACACAAATTATTTTATTTTATTTTTTTAACATTTTTTATTAAAAAATCGCTACTTTTAGTAGCAGCAAAAAAAATAATAAATAAATAATTTTTTTTTGCTAACAAAATGTAGCGATTTTTTTATAAAAAATATTAAAAAAAATTGTGTTTTTTAGGTATTTTTGGTTGAGTTCACATTTGTATAGTAACTTTGATAATTGGTGGTAATTACAAAAATGTCACATTGTCTTTTTGAGTTTTCCTTCAATTTGTATGTTTAGTATGTTAAGATTATTTGTATTTGATCTTTTTGCTATAGTTCTAATCCCTTAATTTATAATTCATAATTTTTGGGCCACACAATGATTTGGGCCTTCAGGTTAACAAAAATTAAAAATAAAAAACATATTCCTTTTTAACACAAACTCCACAGCTAAAGAAGTAGAAACGCAGCAAAAGTGTAGGGGATAAGGGAACTTCCTGCGATATTCATTTCCGGCGGTTTTCTCAACTCCGGTAAGTCCTTTATTCTCCCTTCTTCCCTCAAGTTTCCGTACAATTTGTCCGTTTGGATTAGCTTCTTTTGTTGTGTTGAAATCCGGATGAATTTGTACCTTCGAACTTCATTTACAAACCAGATATTGTCAATCAATTAAGTTTCAGTGATATGTTTTGGGGGAATTGGAACAGGTCATAACATTCCAGGTGAATTACAAGTCTGTTAAATTGGGAAATTTTGTTAGGGTACATGTTTTAACACTAAGCATTGATTTAAAATTACCTTCCGGATAGCTAAAACATGACTATTTTTTATTAATTTCTTTAATTAATTCAATTTATCAGGCTAAAATGAAGATTTTCTGTTAAAAAATAGATGAAAAATGATATACTGTCTTTTTTTTCTTGAATGTATGGGTCGGTTTTACCCTCCAATCAAATTAGGGCCGGCAAATTGTGTGTTATCGGGTTTAACAGTTCTTTGACGACGCGAATAACATAAGTATTAAACATGAATACAACTTGTTTAACTACTTTATATCTCATGTCCATAACATAGTTGTATGTTTTATATACCAAGGAGAAGAAATGATTGATTGTAGCCTCTTAATTCTATTTATTTTTAAAAAAGTAAAAAACAAAGTAGTGTGATTTTTCAGTAAACAGGTTTAATCGTGTCTTGTACACAGATATATCTATTGTCAAATCACAAATTATGGTTTGGTCTAGGGGTGTTCACGATCTGGTTCGGCCTCTATTGCCACAAACCTTGGGCCAAAACGCTAACAACATTTTAAGGAACGACAAACCGAACTGAATGGGTGGTTTGATCTGCCGGACCAGCCTGGTTTGGCGGTTTAAAGGTTTGATTTTTGCGGTTTCTTTTCTTTCAAAATCATTGGTTTTATATAAAAATAAATTATAAAGATGTTCATGATTACAATACATATACTTGTCGTCAGCCAGTTCCAAGTTTCACTTCGGACCGAACCATTAAACCACCAAGCCATGAAAACCGAACCATCCGGATCTCAAACAGCCAACTTCCTCTAAAGACACTTTGGTTTGGATTTTCGGTTTATGAGAAGATACAACCAAAACCGACCCATCTGTTTTTTGTTTTGCTCTATTATTATTTGCGATTTGGTTAATACGGTTCAGGCTCATTTTTCAGGGCATATGGACATGAGCAACACACACAACAACACTTTGTGGTTCTTCAAGCACAAAGGTTTCGACGACAAAAACATTCACGAAATCTTCAAAAAATGCAAGCGCCTCGAAGGTGTCCGAAAAGAAAACTTATCCGAAAACTGGGACTACTTAAAAAAAATCGGCATCCACGAAAGAAAACTCCCATCAATCGTCACCAAATGCCCACGAATCATGACTCTTGATTTGAACGAAAAACTGATCCCCATGGTACAATGTCTAACAACATTATCCACAAAACAACACGAAGTTGCTTCAGCTATAACAAAATTCCCGCACATTTTAACACACAGCGTGGAAGAAAAACTCTGCCCGCTTCTCGGGTTCTTCGAGTCACTCGGTGTGTCAGGAACTCAGCTCGGTAAACTTCTTCTATATAACCCAAGAATTATTAGCTACAGTATTGACTCAAAGCTTTCTGGGGTGGTTGACTTTCTTGCGGGTATCGGGTTGACCAAAGAAGGGTTGATCGGTAAAATCTTTGTTAAAAACCCGTCGATCATGGGTTACAATGTTGAGAAAAGGTTACGCCCGACAACCGAGTTTTTACTTTCGTTAGGTGTAACTAAACCGGATCTTCAACATGTGGCGATTAACTTTCCGGAAGTTTTGTGTAGAGACGTTGACAAGGTGTTGAAACCGAATTTTGAGTACCTTAAGACACGCGGGTTTGATTCGCAACAGATAGCGACTATAGTGGCCCGTTATCCGCCTATTTTGATTAAGAGTGTTAAGAACTCGTTAGAGCCGAGGATTAGGTTTTTGGTAGAGGTAATGGGTCGACGAATCGAGGAGGCTGCGAGTTATCCGGAGTTTTTTCAGCATGGGTTGAAGAAACGGGTTGAACGGCGGGAAAAGCTTTTGAAGCAGAGGAACATCTCTTGCAGTTTGAGTGAAATGTTGGATTGTAATAATAAGAAGTTTGTTTCTAGGTTTGATTTGGTTGAGAAATTTGTGTAAGGAGTTTTCTAAGTTACCTTTTATGTGTTTTGGATGTAAAATAGTTGTATGCAGTTTTTTAAACTGGTATTCATATTTTTTGTTTGGTTGACCTGAAATTAGGGAAGTAAACGAAGAGAGTCGCTAGTAAGCCCACTCGAGATTGACTTGTTAAAAGCTCGAATTAAACCAAATTTAAACAAGCTTGAGTTTAATAAAGTTCATATGATAAAGAAGCTGGAGTCTAGACTTCATAACCTAAATATTGTTTATATATTTATTGATAAAAATAATTGAATAATATATATAATGTTGAGCACTGGAATTTAAAATATATATAAATTAATTATAAATATGTATAAATAAATAGTTATTAATACACGAGTAAACCCAAGCAAGGCTTATGCTTTAGGTATAATTATAAAATTTGCTCATTTACACCTCTACTTGAAATATTTCATTGTTTATTTGTATAAGAAAACCAAAAAATATATATATGCTTTTTTTAACGGCTAATTTCATTAACACAACTAGCAAGAAGCTAACAAAACGGGCTACAAACGAAGGAGAAAGAAGAAAATTACACCAATTATGCCAAACAACATGATTAAAAGGGGATCAATGGACTTGATTTCCTCCATTGTTGATTAGCTTCCTTGGAAGAGAACACCGCTTCATTCCTAGTTTTTCAATACACATCATGTCATTAAAACTATACCGTGAATAACTTTCTTTAGGCGACGATCCATCCGACAACTCTTATAAACTGAAATCTAAGTCTCTAGTCGAAAAGGGGCGTATGTCAGAGTGACGTGACACCAATTGGATACTGTATGCCAAACCCGATTAGCGAAGTAGCAAGACACGAGGAGGTGGTCACTTGTTTCTTCTTCTTCACCACACAACTTAGGTGGTGTTTGTTTTTCTAAAAAAGATCTGATCAGTCTCTTCTGTCTGCGCCGCGCAGACCACGTGTAGACATTGCCATATACAAACTGTTTGTTTTTCCGAAGACGTTTCGTTAACGTCTGCGCGAGCTCTTCTTGGTGCAGACTTGGCCCAACCACTTCTAAGATTGATGAAACACAGGTTAACACCAGGGCTAATATGTGGGGTTATTTCTTCTGTGGGTTCAATCTCCTTTCTTACTCGTAGAAATGACCTGGACCCTGCAAAACAGCAACACCGTTAGTCTCGTTAAGAGGGGAATGTGGATGTTTCCCTCTTAACCAGGCTCCAGCGTGAGAATAAGTACTGTTCTGAGGAAGAATAAACAGTGTGTGTGAAGTGTGAGAGTATAGAGGGCGAGATGATTCAACCTGGATGATGAAGGGTCCTATTTATAGCCGGAGGGTGAAGGAGGGAGGAGCAGTACTGCCAGTTGTGGTTGCGCGCCAGCTGTCCGACCAAGGGGAATATCCTTTTGGTCTCCTCTGCCATGGTCAATGTAGTGGTACACGTGGCGCACTTACATTTGCCTATTGTGGAGACGTCGTACTGGTATTGTCTGACTGCTCCTTGATTCGTCGCAGGCCTACCTGGCGCTTGATGACTGGTGACACGTGTTGTCCTTTTTGTCGGATGGAGCATCTTTGGTGCCACCGTGATGTTTTCCAGAAGCTTCTGGATGATCTTGCTGATGTCAGCGCCACATAGGATGGGAAAGTGGTGTGGTCCTTGCCATGTGGGCAAGGAATTAGGACCATACATCTTCAAAGATGTTCTAAGGGTTGCAGGGGGTGAAAACCACCACTGTCCACCACCGTCCACCACCCACCACCGTCCATAAATACCACCACCGCCCACCACCATCATCTACCACCACCGTCCACCACTACCACCCACCGTCCACCACCCACCACCACCACCACCACCACCGTTTGCCGCCCACCGATAACGACATTCTTTCCATATGGAGTCTCCTATCGAACGCTTCCACCACCGGACTCCAGTTCCCAATTCTGTTCATATTGGCTTCAATAATTAAACCCATGTATGAACATGGCAAGGAACCCGTCTTGCACCCAATCAGATTTGCAAAAGACAACACTTACTCATTATTTCTATTATAATTCATATCTAAACTTTATAAAAATAAACAATTATATATATATATATATATATTGATTTCGATGGACGATGAATAGTAACTTTATTTTTATAATAATATATAGTTTTTTTATTATTTTATTATTTAATATATTATAATAGTTCTTTATTATACTTACTTTTAATAACATGTTTTTCTTGTTTTTAAACATCTGTTTACTTTATCTTTTTTATAATTGTTTTTTTTTTCTTTTTTTTAACATATATTCATTTATCGATTAATCTGATACTTTTTTAATAAGTTACGTTTATAACTTTTTTCTAAAAACTTAAGTACTTAGTTGTGCTTGATTTCTTTCCCTGACATTCTGTTATAAGTTTTGTTAAAACGAGGTTATACTCAAAATAAAGTATTTATTTGGTATTATAAAACGGTACGATGATAAACTAAATCGTTCTAATGATTTTACTTTCTAAACAATATGCTTTATTTTCAAATCACGTTTGTTTTACATTATCATTTGCTCGGTTTCGCCGCAACGTGCGATATAAAAAAACTAGTTTTTTTGAACAACCATGCATTCCCTTAACTGTAAACAAGTTCAATAAAACAATACTCCCATTCTATCTCCATTTCGTTGCAATAATGGTGACATTCAATCAAATCAGTTAAACATCTATCTTGCCAAAAATTTAATCAAGAACATGAATACCTTCTCAAAATCCCTGCTTAATTTCAAGATTTAAGGTTTAGGAGCGCTAATCTTTACTAATCATTAAACGGATTTTCAAAGAACATGAACCACAAGGCAGCACAATCGATGCCATGTCAGCAGTATTATGCACTTGTAAGGAAATCTTGTCTCCTTTCATCAATAATTCAAACCCCATCTCTCCCAATTCCGAAGAGTCGAGTGAGAAGTAATCACCACACCGGCACTGATAAAAAAGCTCCACCACATCACCGCCAGTTTCCACCATCAGATCATCTACCACGATTTCATCTGCAACGGCATCATCATCTTGTCTTGACATCCGAAGCTCCGTGTCATATAATGCCCGTGATTTTACGTTTCCTAGGATTTCCCAAGCCGTTTGGATTTCCAGAAATTTTGATTCAGAATTTGTGGTCTCGGATGTTTTCTGTAGCTTATCTGGATGGGAAATGAGGAGAGCGGTTTTGTAGCTTGTACGGATTTCTTCTTGGGTTGCGTCTTCTTTTACGTTCAGAACGTTGTAATGAGTTCGACGGATTGGATTGCCGGCTAATTGCATGATCAAGATTCTTCAAAAGCTTCTTCCTGCAAGTACATGAATAAATATGAGCACATAACCTCCATAGCATGTAAAAAGAACTGTTCTAAAGCATAGACTTCACATTCCAACCACATGTTTGGTTTATTTAGAAACTAATAGTTAAAACTGCATGCGATTTGAAGTCCATTCGACCCTTTGTAACCCTATTTAACGAGAGCCTGAATTCGCCAATTCCAACCTCTACCCGCTAAACTCTCGTTTATTTATCGAGCCCAAGCTCGAGCCTGGCATGCGAAGCTCGACAGGCTCGTCGAACCTTGGTGTAATACTAGATTTTATTAATATTTAATAACATTTACCCCTTATGTAATGTGGTTTGGTAAACGAGCCGAGCCGAGCTTATTTAAACTTGTTTACGAGCCGAGCTCGAGCCCGAGCTTCACTTATCGGGCTTGCGAGCCTAAATGAATCTATTATTTATATTATTATTTAATATATTAATAACTAGATAATAAACGAGTCGAGCCGGAGCTTAGCTCGAGCTTGAGAACCCACCAACGAGCCGAGCTCGAGCTCTCATAAGTTAATCAAGCTCGAGCCTGGTCGAGCTCGGGCTCGGCTCAGCTCGTTTGCACCCCTAGTCGTGACCGAACTTACCAACGCACATGCACACCTCACTGTTGGTTAAAAAAGAGTGAGGCGCTCTAGGTCTCAACAGCCAAGGTGCGTGCATCACGTACGTGAGGCGTTGCTCTCTATACAACCAAATAAACCATATTTACAAATTACAACCACAAGTTGTGTCTCTCATTTGTTTTACATAAAGGTGGCAAAATGGGTTGGTTGTTGGGTCAGGATGGGTATATTAGAAAAAAAGGTCAGAGGATGGAATAGGGTCAGGATGAGTTTGGGTTAGGATATTGGCTAAAAATAAAAATAATATTAATAATAATAATAATAAAAATAAAAATATGAAAAAAAAGAAAAAAAAATAATAAATAACTAAGATAAGAATTTAAAAAAAAAATAAGAAATTAAAAAAATAAAAAGAAGAATTAGTCGAACACCATTTATGTTGTACACAATTCTTTCTAATATCATAAATATTTAGCAATCTAGCATACTTCTCCCTTAAATTTTAGTTCCTGTTTGTTTTAATCAAACCACACAAACTGATAATGTGCATCCTTTTTCACTGTGCAGATCATAGTTGTCAAAGGCGTAACGCAGACTCAAGGCGTAAAGAGTGCCCCGAATACAGTTCGAATACCTAGGGAAGCTATGACTGCAACTGTAGTGATGACCTTTTGTATATGAGAGATCATGTACCAGCGCAAGCCCGAAGGGCTTTCGACAACATAGATGCAGATATTAACATACAAATCAAACACAAGAATAATAAACAAAACCAGTCTGCTGGATCAGTCTTGTGTGTGCATGATATATTCACCCAATCAAACCTTTTCATGATTCAACAGCTCTCTAACAAACAGCAAAATTTAATCACAAAAAAA
This sequence comes from Helianthus tuberosus, assembly GCA_030545235.1. Taxonomy (NCBI): domain Eukaryota; kingdom Viridiplantae; phylum Streptophyta; class Magnoliopsida; order Asterales; family Asteraceae; genus Helianthus; species Helianthus tuberosus. Next base: position 149,445,287 of record CM060358.1, read on the forward strand.
CTCAACCTAAACAAATGCAAAACAATCAGCAACTTAAACAGCACTAAAACATAATAAAATTAACTAAATAACTAGCACAATTGTGGTGATAAAAAAAACTAGCACATATTTTACAATTAACAACCAACTATAATCGCTGAACAAATCAACGAAACCAAAACAAAACTGTAACTTGTCACCAAAAAAAAAAACTAATTTCAAACAAACCGAGTAATTTGTGTGGTGAATGCAGAGCAGATTAAGTTAAACAAACAACATGAATTCGATTAAACTGTATGAAATTGTTGTGTACAACAAGTTAAATATGGAAATTGATGAAAAAAATCACATGATTTTGGTGATTTGAGTGTTTGTAGTTGTTAGAACCGTTGAAACCCTAGGTCCTACATATGAATATTATAATTATGTGAGCTCAGTTGAATGTTTTATGATCTAGCAGGGCAGGAGAAGGTATTGGAATCCTAATTGATGGTGTAATATTTAATTACTTAAAGTCCATATGAACCCTTTTTCTTTCGGCTGGCTGTTTGTTTTGCGAGTAGATGTCTGAATTATTCGTAGATTCGGACATTTGCATGGTTAAGCATTATACTGAGTCTGAATTGTTAAGAACTCTTATCTTAATTGATCAGACATTTGTCTCTGAATGGTTAAGCATTATACTTGTTCTTAATTTAGTGGTTCAGCATTTAATTTAATGGTTCAGACCTCTGTCTTGTCTTCTGTTACTTTGATGATCTGTTGCTAAACTAAGTGTAACAAACCCCCAAATCCAGTATCAACATAACTTTCAATGATTAACATTATTATACAGATTTCTCATAAGCAAACACAGAGTAATACAAAATTTCCAACATAATAACAAAGGGTTTCAATTCACCTTAAAAAGAATTAAGTTCACCACAATTTAATTATAAGATAACTAGAATAGAAAATTGCCTGTTCGAATTGGAAGATGAATCAGTGGGAGCAACCGCCGTCTGGTAACGATTTATGTGGGGTTTTATATGCTTCATCAGTAGCCCACCATATTTACATACTATAAATTTGCAATGGATTGAGTAGTTGTACGCAATACTTTAAGGAGGTTTTCAAAAGGTTTTCATCTTTTGCGGTTTAACCTTACAAAAATTTTACCTTGAACTTTGGTTCGCTATACTTTTCATATTTCGTAAAACTTTTGTTCTACGCTTCGTTCTAAATTTTGCAAGTTAACAGCACAACGTACGTGTCTGGTTCAACGTTTTTACGTTTCGTTTTACGCTTCATTCTAAATTTACGAGTTAAAACAACACAACGTGCGTGTATGGTTCAATGCTTTTACGTCATCTATTTTTTTCTTGTTTGACAGGTTCGTCGCAATGCGCGTGTACTAAGTCAACTTAATTATTATTTTCTATGTTTTACATTACGGTCTAATTTTTTCAAATTAACACGCCGCAACTTCAATGTCGTTGGTTGCTGACAATGGTGTGACATTGATACCATTTGACACAGTTTACACCCCTAGCGCAACTTAATACTAGTTACGATAAATTGTCATGTAAAACCCCCGGTATTCATTGACAATCAGCCACAAAAAAATTCCAATAATAATAACAAAAAAGTATTTAGATGCCTATGGATACAACAAATAAGCTTAGGGGTTGTTTCTTTAGCTCTTAATGGTTCAAACATCTTACTGGTGCAGTACTTATTGGTTTAGACTGTTTGTTTCGCGAGCAAATGTTTGAATCTCTGAATGGTTAAGCATTATATTGAGTATGCATGGCTAAGACCTCTTATCTGAATTGGTCAAACATTTGACTTTAAACGGTTAAGCATTATATTGGCTCTTAATGGTTTAGATCTGTTAAACCAAAAATGAGAAACAATGGTTCAGTTAACTAGACTAGTTAGAGAAAAAAAATTGTTTTGTGCACCTCTACCTCTATGGCACCCCACCGATCTAGAGCTAGGATCACTTGCCCTAACGATGAGTCCAAGACATGACAAAACCAGTAAACATTATCATATACCAGAGTGAATGGTTTGTGACAACTGGCACCAAACTGGTAATTTCCGTACACTTTAATTATTGCTTAATGACTGCAATTATGTGCTTAATTGTCAGCAATGTCTGATTACATACTAAACAAGTGAATTCATGCATGTTGTATACTACAAAATATTGCTTTATGCATAAACGAGAGCGTTGCGTCAGAAATAAAAGTCAACAGAACTGCAGAAAGCAGTCAGACATTAGAATTGAGGCCTAGGTGTAGGTCCAACAACAAGAACACATTAAAACCCAAGAGTACATACAAGGGTTTAATATATATACTCTCCGGAAGCAAAAATAAACACTAAAAAGCACCCGAAACGCACTTTAAGTGCAGAATTTTATATAATTCAGCAATAATTCAGCTTTTAGCACGCGAATATTATGCAGAAAATATAATTTATCAGTCAAAATACTTCCCCAAGTGTTGGGAATTGAAAGGGTACAAGAAGGTACCTAAAAGACACTAAAAAGTGTAATTTAGCACTTTAACGAATCGGTATCTAACCGAACAACCGGACATTACCCGGAACACCAAAATAATGCTAGAAGCATTGTTTTTATTTTTCTAAGCTAGTTAGGGTCCCCGAACACCCTAACACCCTTTGTATTAAATAACACACTTAAGCTACTAACTAGAACCTTTAGATTTCAACCAAATCACTAACTAATAGTTGGAAATGTTACACTTACCCCCCCCCCCCTATGGTTGGACGGTTGGGAGACCAAAATCCCACATGGGATTTCTTTGTTATATTTTATTGGGTCCTGTCTTGTACAAAGAGGACATATTACACAATGTATGAAAGGATTAAATGGGTTATAAGAATGCATGGAAGGTTAAGCTCATTTCTCACACCTAGTAAACACACATACCTCTCTCCCTCCTCCCTCCTTCCTTACGGCCGAAACCAAGCACCCCCTTCACCACCACTTTCATCCAATTCCAATCCATTCCATGGTGTACTCAAGGTGGTAGAAGATAGATTGAGAAGTGTGGAGCTTGCGGATCATCAAGGACCTTCTTCGTTTGCCTTTATCCAACCACTTTGTCATCTTCAAGTTCTAGTATTCTTCCCTAGCTTGAAGCTAGTGGTAAGGCCCTCTTGAGCTTATTTACTTCATATTTAGAATGGTTAAAAGTTGAAGTATGATGAAAATAATAAGAACACTAAAAGACATGCAAATGAAAATTGAAATATAAGTGATATATGGTGGATAAAGAGAAACTAGTTGTGTAAATCTTGTAAATCTTGTATGGTTGTTATTATTTGATATTGTTGTTAGTAGAAACAAGATGGATCATCATCTATACATATTAGTCCATGTTTGAGTACATGAACTAGTAGTATATTAGTATTAAAGTTATGAAAGATGATGAAACTTTCCATCCATGAAACATGAACTTGGGTGAATATAATTTTTCTTGTAAAATGAAGTTGTAAACATGTAGATCTAAAGATCTACAAGTTGTTTTTCGGAAGAACCAAGCAAAATATTAGTTTTGTTAAAACCCGGATCTTATCCGAACTAAAAGCATTTTTAGTAAATAAGCAAGTGTGTAAACACTTGTGTATCAAGGAAGTTCAACAAAGAAATATTTTTGTGAATCTTGACTAGAAGTTGTGAAACTTCATATTCTTTAAAAATAAAGTTTTTAAGAAGCTAAACTTATTTTTAAAGGTAACAAGACTTACTAAATGTGCTAGTAAGTTACTACATATTTTTACAAACTTTCAAGTTCATAAGTTGTGATATATGCTTGTTTTGACAAGTTTGATAAATAAAGATTGTATTGCTGAGATTGTTGTTGATTTAAAAGAAAATAAACACATGTTTTGAAAATATGGGAAACCTCCATTTTTAGGGGAAACTCTGTCAAAATTTTTATAAATTTTGACACTTAGAAAAATATAAGTTTTTGAGAAACTTATTCCCTAAAAATGTATTTAAGAGTATTACCAAGGTTTCCCTAATTTTTGGTGATAAGAAATAAGGATTTCTTCAAGAATAAAAATGGATATAAGTATGTATATTTTTGAGAGAAAAATATATACTATTTGATCACCAACTTTTGTGCTAAGTGTATATAGTATGTGTTATACGTGCTAGTGTATTAAGACTTAAAAATACACTAAATACTCATGAGGAGTATAAACATAAAAATACACATACAACATACAAGGTACATAATTCGGGTGCAAAGTGCAAAACACGATATACTTATATTAATTTTAGAGAAAATAATATAAGTAAGATACTTAGTTAAAAATATAAAATATTTTTAACACAAGAATACATGCACAAAAGAGAGTGACTGTACTTGTGCGACGCAAGTCTAGTGACTAACGTTAAGAAAACGCGTATAGGTTACGACGTTAATTAAGCAAATCCGGTGAAGTTTACGACGCAAGGAACGCAAAGTTGTGAGTTCATGCTCCCCCTTTTCTTTAACTGTTTTCAGTTTTTATAACTTCGGGGGGTGAAATACATGTACAAATGTACAATATTTATAATTGGTATGATATAAATATAAGAAGCACACTTGGTGAGAACGAGAATCAAGTGTGATGAAATATAAATACAAGAAGTACACTTGGTGAGAACGAGAACCAAGTGTGACGAAATATAAGAATACAAGAAGTACACTTGGTGAGAACGAGAACCAAGTGTGACGAAATAATAGAATATGAGAAACGCACTTGGTGAGGACGAGAACCAAGTAGGATGCGTTATGAGAAATGATAACAAGAAGCGCGCTTGGTGAGGACGAGAACCAAGTAGGATGCGTTATTAGAAATAGTGTCACGAATAGGGTACAGAAGCACCATTAATCAACAATATACCTAGACCGCAGAACAAAAGGTTAGATCTAACGGGTGCCGGGCAGCCACACTCTCGGTGAGGGCGAGAATCGAGTAGTGCTTTTGTGTCTCAGAATATACCAATTAAATGCCTAAGGTTTGGTGACTTCCTATGTCGTGTCACATGTTAATGGCTTTGCAACCCATTAACAATCCTGATACTTACAGGAATACTTTTATTTACATAAAATTCATACCATACTAAAAATTGATGAATACCTGAGTACGTGGGGTACTCAAGAAAAAAATTGAATTATACATGAGTACGTGGTGTACACATGAATACTTGATTTATATATGAAAACTTGATTTATACATGACTTAAACTATGTTTTCATACAAAGTATACAAACGTGAAATACAAAACTGCATGAATTCACACCAACATTATGTTGACGTTTTTCCAAAACTCACATGTATTTCAGGTAACTAGGATGGATGTGCGCGCGGTCTCGCTTATGCTTGTGGATGTCGCTTATGTTTGTCTTTAAATAAAGTTGTAAACTTTTAAGACAATGTTTTAAGCTGTCTATGTTTTCAAATTATGGTATTTGAAGTATTTTTACGAGCATGTAGCATGTTTACCTTTCGTATGCAATGAGAACCTTTCATGATCACACCTCGTGCTTCCGCCGCAGAAAGGGGTGTGATATGGTTGGTCTTAGTATAGTGTTTCACCAGGTTCAAGCATTTTCATTTGTGTCAAACTCGATTAAGCAAGTTTGACACAAATCGATTCTGAAAAGCTTAAGGTGAGATCAAACTTGGAACACTTCCGGAAGCATCAACTCATTAACAACTAGGGTTGTCTTTTTTAACCGAATCCCGAAACCCAAACCGAAACCGAAGTCACTCGAACCCGAAGTAGACAAAACCCGAAGAACTAGTAACCGAATAACTGTAAACACGAACCCGAATATAGTTCTATGGATTGGTTAACGGGTTGAATAAAGGGTAAACGGTTTAACCCGAAAAACCCAAAATAACTTTAAAACAATTAGCATATTTTCTACATATAGTCATATCTTTTAAAAGGAACTAATAATCCTTTCCTATTCCATGATGCAACCAATCATATCTTCTAAAAATTTTAAATTACTAATTCCATCCATATCTCCAATTTTTAAAAGTTTATAATCATAACATATATCTTCAATTCAATACATAATGTATGGAGTTAAACATGTTACAATTAATAATTTGTTTCTAATTAAAAGACAGGATGCATTTTACAATTTATAATCTGTATTAAATTACTATAGAAGAGTTGTTTTATAAAATTGCTTTTGTAGTATTCGCTAATAACTAATATTGATATTTTAAATTTTAGAAGGTTGTATTTATTTGTTAACCTAGTTCATTTTCTAACCCAAAACCCGATCTAACCCAACCCGTTCTAACCCAAACCATTTAACCCGAACACCGAAGAAACCGAACCTAGAAAGGTTTGGTTATCGGGTTAAATATTTAGTTTTGAAAACCCGAACCGAAAAACCCGAAACCCGATTAAAAAACCCAATGAAGACCCCTATTAACAACCATACTTACATATAAAATAATGAGTAAATTACAAGTTTTGTCCTTTATGTATGTCCCAAATTGCAGGCGCTGTCCTTTGTCTTTAAAATTGATGAGTTTTGTCCTTAATGTTTGCAAATCTTGCACGTTATGTCCTTTAGGCCAAACCCAGTTAGATTTTTTGGTTAAAACTGATCATGTGCAAGGCATGTGAGGGCATTTTTGTAATTTCGTTTTTTAGAGAAATTTGTGTAATTAACATAAAATTAATACCCCACCATCTTCAAAAGTTCAGACCCACCACTTGCCACCACCTGCCGCCACCACCTCCCACCCTCACCTGCCGCCGACCACCCACTATCTCCACCATCGCCTGACCCACTATCACACTCCACCGTCTCCATCATCACCATCAACATCCACCCCTCGATCCACCATCACCAAAAACCAAAAACATCTCCAAACAAAAAATCCCCAAATCTGAACATCTAGCCCTGCGAAATCATCTGAACAAAAAAAAAACCCAGATCATCTGAACAAACAAAAAATCCCCAAATCTCAAATAAATAAACTCTTTTATCATCAATCTCACAAGTTTTGAAGCTGGTCCAGGATCAAGCCGACATCAAAATTAAACCTAATTTACCATTAGTTCTCATATCTGAAACATCTGTCCAAATCTGATTGGTAGAGGCGGCGGCGGTGGTGGAGATGGTGATACAAAGCTGCAAATCTCTAAACAAAATAATCCCAGCGGCTGTGGAAGGGGATGGCGGCGGTGGTGGGGAGTGGTGGCAACGGCTGTGGAGGTGAAGGGGACGGCGGTGGTGGTGGTGGAGCGGCTGTAACAACATACTGGTAGAGGCGACGGTGGTGGAGATGGTAGAGGCGGCGGTGGTGGAGATGGTGATACAAAGCTGCAACATACTGGTAGAGGCGGCGGTGGTGCAACATACTGGAGGTGGAGCGGCTGTGGAGGTGGCTGTGGTTTGTAGTGAGAGAGGATAGAGAGAGAGAGAGATGAGTGTCTGAATGTTGATGGTGTGGGGACAAAGTGAGTGGTTGTTTATAAGGTAAAGTCTTTACTACTCTATTGTAGCTTTATGACATGTTTTACCACAAGTCCTACCCGCGCGCAAGGGGGGGGGGGTGCAAAAATGAGTTTCTGAGCTGGAATTTGGTTGAACTCATGCGTGCCCACACCTGCGGATGCGAATGCAGCTCCGAAAAACCCGGGCCCGCGTGAGGCAGTTTTTTATACGCACTCAGCTTCGGTTTTTTTGCAAGTGCCTCAGACCATTTTTTGCGCGCCTTTTGCTGCGCCTCAGACCTTTTTTGCCGCGCCTCAGGACGCTTTTTTCAAAAAAAACCCTTTTTTGCGCCTAGGCTGCCACCAGGCGCTATAGGTGCGCCTTGCTGCGCCCGGGCGCCTAGGCGCGCGCTTTTTGCGCTTTTGACAACATAGGGTGGGTATGTATTTTATATATATTTTTTATTTTAAATATCTTTTTTATTTTAAATATCTTTTTTATACTTACCCAATAGTCCCTAAAGATAACTTCTTTTACACAATAGTCCCTATAATGGTGAAAAGACAAATGTACCCTCACATGCCTTGCACATGATCAGTTTTAACCAAAAAATTTAACTGGGTTTGGCCTAAAGGACATAACGTGCAAGATTTGCAAACATTAAGGACAAAACTCATCAATTTTAAAGACAAAGGACAGCGCCTGCAATTTGGGACATACATAAAGGACAAAACTTGTAATTTACTCTAAAATAATACTTAGAAAAATACGCTATAGTTAAAGATTATTTTAACATAGAGGAGGGTTTAAATGAGAACGCTAAATATTGCGAGAACCGTGAGAGCAAATGAAAAAAATCACGAGAACTTGGTAAAAAACAATTCAAATTCAAAATTTGTTCTACACTTATTATTATTATTCGAATAGAAGATTAGAAATTAAAATTACAAGTATTCGTAAATAAAGAAAATTTACACATTGTAAGTTTGTCATTTACACGTGTAAATTTGTTGTATTTATACATTTGTAACTAACTTATTAAGAGTGATTTTGAAAGAAAAGATAGATTATTTAAAGAGAAAATTTCGTATTTAGAGTGATTTTCTAAGGAGAGATGAATTATTTAAAGAGTAAATTCTTTTTTTAACGTTACATTTTAGATTGATTTTCTCATCCGTTCTCAATATAACTCTCCCCTTTTAACATAAGTATCATAAACACATTTTGTATGCCTCTTTACATACCGACAGCTAGCTTTGGATATAGAGCGCGAAGCGAGTCGAGCTCTGAGTTCTGTTACATTAAACAAATTACCAATTGGTTAAAATTATGTTCCTAAATTACACACCACCAAATTACAATTACACACCACCAAACCAAAAGACAGAAATGTAAGCAAACTTTTTAATGGTACAAAAGTCATCAAACATAAAACTATCAACGGCTGTCAAATTATAATCCAAAACACCTTAAATCCCCAATTCTTAACCCATAAAACCTTTCAAATTACACTCAAAGAGCAACACCCTTTCGCATTGCCCCATCATACTTTTCCCTTTCGACTCCAGTTGTTTTCACTTTTAAAAGCACTGGCGCGATCCACAAACACACATTACTTTAAAAACATCCAAGTAAACATGCTCATGGTTACCAAAACTGCATTGAATAAGGGTAGAGGGAGATACAAATACAGTCTACAGATACATATATGAACGCAGATGCAAGCATTCAAGATGGTGTTGTTCATATTAGTCTTCTTTAAATTTGATGCCTGAATGCATTCAAGAACTTATAACACCAGAGACCCAAGGAACGACCATTGGTGCGTTCGGATGATTTCTTCTGTAATTTTCTGAATATGTATCCTTAAAAGTCACTTTCGGCTCTTCTGCCTGCACGCAAAATGGGAAATTATTGAGAGTTTTGAGTCGCTTCATTCATCATAAGAAAAAGTCGGCTTTTAGGTTCTTCTTAGAGGGTTTAGGATCAAATACAAAGGCTCCTAAAAATAAGAAGTGTACAAAGGCTCATAAAAATAAACCCACTACACCAAAAAAAAAAACTAAACACCCACCACCACCCAAAAACCTAAACACCCCCCCCCCCCCCCCCCCCCCGCCAAAAAAAAATAAAAAAATTGGGGTGACGAAAAGTAGCGATTTTTTTAGCATTCAGTTGTGGGGTATTTTTTTTTTGGGGGGGGGGGGGGGGGGTGTTAGGTGTTTAGGTTTTGGGTGGTGGTGTAGTGGGTTTAGGTTTTAGGTTCTTGGACACTTGTCAGTCTATAATGCCTTCTTACACTTCTTATTTTTAGGAGCCTTTGTAGAATAACTTAACCCCTTCTTATAGTGGTGCCAACTTTTAACATATTGGTGTAGATGTTGGTCAATTCAGGATTCTTTATTCATGCTAGTGGGCAAAAATGGAATTTTTAACTTAACATGAAACGGTTTAAATGGGTTAAAAGTCGCCCAAAGTATATTTAAAGCATTTTGTTGGTTTGGGTTTTAGGAAAAATTCAAAATTATGATGTTTCAAAAGATCAAGTGCCCTCTTATAATTGTACATATAAATTGGTAGTTCTTAATTTAGGTCAACAAGATTTCCATGTTTTGTTTTATATCGAAAGGTATGTTACATATGTAACTAATCTTCAAACAATTTTCTTGAAAAAACTATGCATTTGCAAATTTCAAGGGATAGAGGGAGTATTTAGACACAGTTAGATGTGACATATTTCAAGGGATTATCTTTAATATCATTTGGGTCAAACGGGTAAAATATTAAAAGGAAACAGGTCGAAAATTGTCCAACTTGCATTATTAGTGCATCAAAACTCATTGTCCGAAACCGTTTTGTTCAAAAACCTAAATTATAATTGGAATAATATAATGTTCATAAACATATTTGAACTAAAAAAGGACATTAGTTTATCTGTTCAACCCATTTTGTTTCACCTCGTACCAAAAACTACTCATTTTAACACATTACCCAACTAATATTTGACTCAGTTAAAAAAAATAAAAAAGACAACAAATAATGAAAAACTTACATATTTAAGCCAGCATTCTTCAAGTTTATGTTGGTATATATCAGGGGAATGACACCCTTCTTCAGCAGGGCAATAAACCCAAATATTACATTTCATTTCATCCGGTCTTGCATTTTTAGCTTGATTTAAACACGCCTGACAACATTCATACGCACTTTCTTTATGATGAGTTAGACCCCATTTGACCGCATGACCACCGTAATCAGTATGAAGTTCCGCATTACATTCGGGAGGTAGCCGTCTTCCAGCAAGGATGTCATCTAAAAGGTCAAAGCCAAAGTCAATGTGATTATACGATTGCCTGAAGAATTCTAAAAAGAGAATATAGAAGATGTAATTACCGAAATCATCTTCACCCTCGGGTTTGTCGTCATGTACATTGTTGATTACATTAACGGGTATCCAAAGGCCGATATCGTTTGATAGCTCGGCCCAATTGAACTCCAAGGCTTTTGCAAGCAAACCTATAAACATGTACACATGTTATGTTTGATTTTTCAGCATCAAAGTTGACAAGAATAGAATTTTGCAGAAAATATTAACGGGGTGCTTGGATTTGCGTTTGGTGATTATTGCAATTTGCATTCACCCTAATCGCTATTTAATGTTTGGATGAAAAAATTCTGCTTTAATTTGACCATCAATTTTAAATAATCAGTTTCATACTAGCTATGGCAAAATTATTATCAAAGGGTAAGATAAAAATCTAAAATAATATAATTTCCCATTCTTTCAACTCAGTTTTAGAGACGTCTACTCATGCTGAGCGGCTCGCAAGCTGCTCGAGAACAAACTCAAAACGAGCCGAGCCTTATCAAGCCCGAGCCTGGCATGTGAAGCTCGTTGAGCCTTAGTGTAATATTAGTTTTTATTAATATTTAATAACATTTACCCCTTATTTCACGTTGCCTGGTAAACGAGCCGAGCCGAGCTTATTTAAACTTGTTTACGAGCCAAGCCCGAACCTAAAAATATGCTTGTTTAGTAAACGAGCCCGAGCTTCACTTATCGAGCTCGCGAACCTAAACGAGTCTATTATTTACATTATTTTTATTTAATATATTAATTAACAGATGATAAAAAATCCAAGCTCGAGCTTGAGAAACTACCAACGAGCCGAGCTCGAGCTCTCATAAGTTAATCGAGCTCGAGCCTGGTAGGGCTCGACTTGGCTCGTTTGCACCCCTCCTCATGTCTCTTTTAATCACGAGAATTTTTTTTGGTCATTTTATAATTTCTTAAATAATCAGAATCTGTTAAAACACTGATTGTCTAATTATCTTGCAGCTGATTATGATTATTCAAAATAACATAATCACAGTCAAAATAATATGTGAATAGGTATAAAAGATTGTAAGTAAGACCTGCTTCCGCTGGTAGGATTGATGAATTAGAAGCCTTCCCACGAGTAACTCTTTTGGCTTCCTTTAGTTTTTGCCTCCGCCACCTTTCAACTGCTTCTGTGCAACAAAAAAAAATTAAAATAATTAGATGTTTGCGTGTTTGACGAGTTTTAATTATTCATTGAACTACTATATGAAATAACCAAAAAGGATATTTTGTGAACAGAAGAGATAAGTTTATTTTGTTAAATAAAATTAGTCTCTCAAAAAGAAAGTGTATACGGGTCATTTTGTTACAGGTCGTACGAACTAATCATCTAAAGCTGACACTTGGATGATCAAAAGCAAAATACGTTTATCCACGCGTTAAAGACTATTACAATTCAAGTTGCAATAATCAAATAATCAGTTTCGAAAACCAAATCCAAACACCCGATAATTGGAGCAAGAATGACCATTGATAAGCAATTATAATCACATGAAAGTTGATTCTATTTCTGTTTTCTGAAGTCTAACGAGAATAGTGTGTTTTTCCTTTTTTTCGATCTACATTTAAAGCAAAATAATGACTAGTAGAAAATAGTCAAATACAGTTTATTATTGTGCACTTTTTAAGATTACACCCCCTATGTCCAGCAAGGATTACGCGGTCTCACCACCATTTTGAAAAATGTTTTACTATTAAATAATGACGAATTTAGGAAAGTTGTGTGGAGCAAACTAATATCATCCAGTCAACGTGAATTCGTGAAGGTAATAAGCCAAATGCAGAAATAAATAAAAAACTTTTTTCCAAGTATCCTCACAAAACAAAGAAGAACTTGTATATTTCATGTGACATTAGATATCACATGCAACTTGAGTTTTAGAAAGCCCAATGATATTTCAGCACTGCTAATCATTAAAACAAAAGTTTATAGAATCATAACTGAATAGAGATTATAGATTTATAGATAATGGTGCTATGGTGTTTTCCTATCATTAGTTTTGTGTAATTATAGATAATGGTGCTATGATGTTTTCCTATCATTAGTTTTGCTAAGTTCGAAAAAATATGTAAAATGATCATTATATTTGCCGAGTTAAGTTCACGTAAAAATAAAATAAACGTACGAAACGTACGCTTGGTTTTAAAAAGCGAGAGGCACACAAAAGCGACGAGGTCTAAAATTGTGGCGCGAAGCGCAAAAGCGGTGGGCTTTTCGTACCCGAAGCGCAAGATGTTTATATAATTTTTTTTATATATCCCATACGTTTTTAGCTTCCTTTAATCAAAATATAGCTATAAGTAAGGCTTTTATACCATTTTAATTACATGTACAAGTCAAAAAACCCAAAGTACAACAGTTTTATGCAGTAAAACGCCTAAGGTACATGAGGCGCGCGCCTCAGGCCAAAAAGCCCACAAAAAAACATCAAAAAAGGCGCTTTTTTGGCGCTTCCTGTAATTACACAAGGCGAGAAGCAAAAAAGCCCAAGACCCTGCGCCTTGCGCCTAGGGCGCGCTTTTTAAAACCAAGAACGTACGAATTGAAAGAAAAGTCAAAAAAGTGGTGGTGTCATTTTGGTAATTATCAGCAACTTCAAAATTACTCTAGTAGAGTAATTTTGAGCTTCTGTAGAGTAATTTTGTAAATGTTCATGTAGAGTAATTTTGGTCATGTAGGGTAATTATCAAAACTGTAGAGTAATTTTGTAAATGTTCATGTAGAGTAATTTTGGTCGTGTAGGGTAATTATCAAAATTGTAGGGTAATTATCAAAATTACACTAACCCCCCCCCCCCCCCCAAACTAAAAGCTAAAAACTAAACCATAAAGCTAAACCCCATAACTAAATGCTAACAAAATTACTCTACAAGACATTTTCCAAAATTACTCTACAGAAGTCAAAATTACTCTGCTAGAGTAATTTGATAATTACCCTACATTTCCCAAAATTACTCTACAGATGCTCAAAATTACTCTACAAGACACTTTTTGCTTTTTCCCCAGTAATTTAGAAGTCGCTGATAATTACCAAAATGACACCGCCACTTTTTGATTTTTCCCTCAATGCGTACGTTTCGTACGTTAATATTATTTTTATTTGATCCTTTACCTATATTTGCCTACATTTTGTACTAATAAGTTTCGAACAAAAAAGATATTACTTACATAAATGCTATTCTCTTAATCATATGATTACATTATTTTTTTAATTTTATTTTAATCACATTAACTAACATAAATAGTTAACTTAAGACAAGAATCAAGAAAACAACAATTTGACTAAGAGAAGACTAATCACTACAATCGTTATCAAATAATTATGTTAGGTAAGTAAGTATGTTGATTATACTTCGACAAATAATACTGCGATATGACTTATTCTATTAATAAACTTCTATCCATGGATACAACTCTTTTATAACTCCCAACATGTAGGACATTTTGTTTGATGAAAAGCAAACCAATTAATGCTTTAAATATCCCTAGGTAATGGCAAAATCAAGCATCATCAAATTTCTATAACGATGTGCGTAAATAGGTAAAATGTGCTAAAAAAGTTACCAAATTGAAACATTGCAAACTTGCAATGTAATGGAAATACTTGCAAATATCATGGTATTAAGGAAGCTAGATTTATAACATACTCAGATTCCAAGTATAAGCTAATCAATTAAATATATTCGGTTTATGCCACAAAATAACATAAAATGACCTATACACACACTTAGATATCAATATTCAAGCTTTTCTCTATTTTCTATGCTAATCACATCTTTCGAAAACTAATTAAAATTCGACATAGGATACTAGCTAGGGTATAGATATATATACAAAAATATATAAGATAAACAACATCACATGTGAAGTTACTGAATATAAACTTACCATGCTGTAAAGTTGTATTGGCACTACTATTCAATCCCCTCAGTAGCTCTATGATCTCGTTACTCAATTTCTGTTTCAATGGTTGAGGCAATTCAACCATGTCTTCTCGTCTATCAAGTTTTTGTTTAATATTTTTGACCTTTAACCAATCAAACAAAAAAATTTCACAAACTCAATCAACTCACTTATCACACGTCAATCAGTAAAAAAATCGATAATCAAGAAAGAGTCAAATCTTACGATTTCAATGAGCTTTCTAGGTTCAGATTGTTTTCGTATCCGCATTGATTCTTCCATTTTTTTAATCTGGTCCGGAGTGTAGGTAACAGCTGTACATCAAAACACATATGAAAATCAATTACTAATCACTTGTAAAATGTTTGATTAAACTACAACCAACAAGTCCCGAAAGCAGCAAAAAAGCATATTAATTACAAAAAAACAAATGAACCAAATGAACAAAAACCAAAGTACGCATTTCATCTACACTTTAAATTTCGTGAGCAGCGAACAATGTACAAGAAACCCAATTGAGACTCTTGGTTTTTAAAGGCGCGCTTCACTAGTTCACCGAGGAAAACGCGTCAGGGGCAAAAAGACGCGCCTCATGCAGTTCTACGTCAAAATTAGGGTTCGTAGGAGGTTTATATGTAGAAACAAATGAGAAAACCACAAAAAAAAAAACATTTACTTGATAATAAAAATTTATACGTAAAAAAGAGGAGAAACCGTCCCATCCCACCCTCCCAGACCCTATCAATAGCTGTGCTACGAGTATGACATTTTAACAGGTAGTTTCAGGTTGTAAATAAAGTAGGGCTGGCAAATCGTGTCTTATCGGGTTTAACAGGTCTCTGACGACACGTATAACACGAGTATTAAACATGAATACAACTCGTTTAACTACTTTATATCCCATGTCCATAACACAGTTTTATGTACCAAAAAGAAGAAATGGATCCTAACCTCATAATTTTATTTATTTTAAAAAAGTAAAAAATCATGTTTTGTACTTTTTGTTTAAGCAGGTCTAATCGTGTCTTAGACCATGCGTAGTGGGGCGTTTTTTTTTTTTAAAAATTGCCCAATCACGCCCAATAACGCCCCTTCCCCACTACACATGGGCGTTATTGGGCGTTATCTTGCAAAAAAAGCTCCTTGGCGTGGTTTGAAAAACGCTGAATGGGGAAAAGGTTGGCCAATCACATTAGAGATTCCATTTGCTTGGCCAATAAGATTTTTAGGTGTTTTTTTTAATTTTATTTTACTACAAAACATATTGCCCAATAATGCCCCATCCCCACTACACCCATTTTAGAAAACGCCCAATAATGCCCCATTGCTGACTGGGCTGCCACATGGCGCAAAACGCCCAAGGGTGAATATTTTCCCACTACGCATGGTCTTATACAGATATCTATTGCCAGCTCTAAAATAAAGCTTATTTTGCCTCGGCTTTCGGGACCAAAACGCCCCAAAAGACTCGCCCTTTTTAACACCCAGTCTGCATATCATCACATAACAAACCAACCCAACAAACATTATCACCAACTTTAACCTATACAAACAAAAGGGCTCCACCCCCCCCCCCCCCCCCCCCCCCCCAAAAAAAAAAAAAGAAAAGAAAAAAAAAAAGCCTCATCCATTTCAAAAAGCCACATTAGGGTTCATCTAAACTCAACCCAAATCATGAATAAAACTAACAAACAATATAAAACAAATAAAAGCAATTACCACTGCGTGAGTGTTGATAGGAGTAGGAGTAAAGCGAAGTATAAAGATTCTGAAAAACATAAAGGGCAACCACAATATTAATCGAACAAATGATAACTGTAGTTCTTTTATACCAACAACATTTGGGCACCCCTCTTCTTCCATTGTTTGAATAACTCTGATCTAATTCAGGCCTCACCATCTTCTTCTTCTTCCAACTTCTTCTTCTTCTTCTTGTTGTTGTTCAAGTGTGTCTTCATTCCATCATCAATAACCCCCTTATTTAAATAGATTTCTGTAAGTATATTTTGGGTTTCTCTCTCTGCACGGCAGTGTGTGTGGCGGATCAATCAAGGAAAGAAATTGGTTGCTGAATTAGGGAAGTGGTGAATGGGTTTTGGTCGGGTCGATTTGGGTGTGAATGTGTTGAATGTTGATGATCTGCACGAGATGAAAATGAATTTGGTTGGAAAGGGAAAAGGGGGATATGTGAGTTAACTTATTTTGGGGGTAAAGGCTATAAATTTTTCTAGGACTATCCTCTATTTTATATTAAAAACATCTTTTGAGGAGATTTATTTGCCATTTAGATTCAAAATAATTATTTTCTTGTAGGGGTTTTCTAATTGCACACTACCTGTCTATTCGGACAATTTTTCAATTCAATACGTATCGTATAGGCCTCTACAATGTGTACTGAAATAAAGTAAAGAGTAAACTGCAATTTTACCCCCTGGTGTTGTATGTGATTGACACTCTTACCCCCTCCCAGGAAAATTTTGCTGTCTTACCCCTCAACTATTGAAAAACGCTGTAATATTACTCCCCGGTGTTAAAATCTGTTTAAAGTCAACTTCACTTATTAACAGTTATTATAGTCTTTTCCACTTGTTTTTGATAGCTTTCTCAACACAACACCCTATATAATAACTTTCATTTCCACCTTACCCCCAAGTATTCCCCCAATACCACATCTTCTCTCTGGCGACATCTCAAGCGAACACACCACCGGCGACATCTCAGGCGATCACACCACCGACGACAGCTCATAGAAATGTCGATTGGGACGACGATAAGAGAAATTGCCACGTGTCAGGTATAATCGAACAAGGGTTTACTATTCATTTTGATTTTGATATGAATGATTGAAACAGGGGAATCACAGTGTTTGATATGAATGATTGAAACAGGGGAATCACAGTGTTTGATATGAAACAGGGGGTAATTACACGATATAAATGATTTTCTCATATCAAAATTCTACAAAGACTTTATTATGTTTTTAGTTTAACAATCTTGAGAAGTCCATAATTAAAAAAAAAAAAGTTGTGAATCAGATTGTGAAAAGGGGGGTAAAAAATCCAGCTACTAACAAGGTCAGTTTGAACATATACACCATTGGAATAGATCTCTACCATGAGACGTGTACATCCATTATAAGAAAATGTTAATAATTAGTTAGCCATGCTTTTTAAATGCAATATATAATTTTAAGCGCATCTCCATCTCCATATCCTAAACTTTATATTTGAGTGGTTGGGAGGTTGTTTTAGAAGAAGTAAAATCTACTTCAAATATAAAGGGAAATTATTTTTTAATGTATTTAAATTTGTTCACTTGATTCATTGTTTATATCCCCATCATTCACAGTGAATCTTTAATTCACAGTGAGAATTAGGATTAGGTTAGATGATCTTTATGCTTGTGCTAAATCACAGTGAATCTTTAATTCTTTCAAGCTAATAGATGATAACAGTGGATTCGTTTCTGCAGGCTTTGACTTTGCCTGGTCAAACAATTTAGGCGGGAATGGTTTCGTTTTCTGCAGGGGGTAAGGAAGCAAAGAAATATTTAACACCGTGGGGTAATACGTTTTCTTACAACAAAGCATAGGGGGTAACAAGAAAGAATAATATAGTTATTTAACACTGACGGGTAATACGTTTTCTTACAACAAAGCATATGGGGTAATAAGAAAGGGTAATATAGTCATTTCACATCCCATTTAACAGAACTGTTAAGTTTTTTAACACCGGGGGGGTAATATTGCAGCGTTTTTCAATAGTTGAGGGGCAAGACAACAAAATTTTCCTGGGAGGGGGTAAGAGTGCCAATCACATATAACCCCAGGGGGTAAAATTGCAGTTTACTCTAAAGTAAAAGACATGGCAGACTGACAGATGCAGGTTATGTCTGGCGGCGGGCTTGATACGCATCGTATAGGCCTATACGATGCGTATCAAGGCGCTGATTTTTTGAAGTTTATTATTTGGTGTCTTGTGTCAAATGCGAACCCGAGAAACGAAAGGGATTTCGAGCAGTTGGTTGATGACATGATAGATAAAGATCTTGACACGATCATATCCATTTTCAAGTATTAGACTAGATAGTCCAAGATGAAATATATTAAAACCATTCAAGCCCACCAGTCTACAATGTGAGATTTAAGCGGCATGTTAAAACGAACATAATCCCAGATTGTCTAAAGAATCGCTTTTATGATGTGTTATGTGATAACAACTACCAAGGGGATATTCAGATCTCTATTCGGTCATCTTTCCGAGCTTTTACACACGAATATGTGGTTCCCAATTTGTGGAACATAATCCCAGATTGTCTAAAGAAGCGCTTTTATCATGTGTCATATGGTAACAACTACCAAGGGGATATTCAGATCTCTATTCGGTCATCTTTTCGAGCTTTTACACACGAATATGTGGTTCTAAATTTTTAAAATATTATGTCAGTGGGAATGTTTTAAAAATCAGATGCAACTTTATGGCACGCTTACCTTAATCACATCTTCCATGGAGTCACAGATCCGACAATAAGGCCCACGGATCTTCAAGCCCACCAGTCTACAATGTGTTATGGTGAGATTCTTCAAGTTTGCACAGTGGGAGAAAAGACCAGCACCCTTGTCATTCCGTATTTTCTCCTTTTCTAATTCTCGAAAAATCTCGTAACGTATTCTCTGTTTCTCTAAATCGTCTGTAAAATTATGTTTCTCTAATATGACACATGATAAAAGCGCTTCTCTAGACAATCTGGGATTATGTTCCTTTTTATGACACATGATTAAAGCGCTTCTCTAGACAACAGGTGCAACTTTACGGCACGCTTACCTTAATCACATCTTCCATGGAGTAACAGATCCGACAATAGGGCCCACGGATCTTATGCCCACCCGAGACCGACCTCTGGATCACAAGTGTTGAATGATCGAGAGAAACTTTTTCGAGCTAACTGTCGATATCTCATCCTTCTTATCTTGCTATTAAACGAGGTATAATAGCTTATAAAATATGTTTAATTTTTGAAGGTTCTTTATATGCTTCTTTCCTGATGCATGTCTGTGTCGAACAGTTTCTCTATCGCTAATTTCTCCACTCACCGTGAAATCGAACAGTTTCTTCATAGATTTCGTCCGGTTTCAAAGTCGGTTGAGGATTACGAGTGTTCTAGACTCGTTCAAGGCATGCTTGTTTGTGCGATTTACAGAAATAAGGATGCATTCCACGGTAAACGATGCAGCTGATGAAACCAGAGTTGTTATCTCGGTTGTTCAGTACTTCCGAGACGATTCAAGTGAGTCCTATGAAGCAAGTGTCTGTCTATTCAATTGAGAGGAATCATTGCATTACATTCCCGTTGAAAACAAGTGGTTGTAATGATGGGACCCTTGATTTGAAACGCCTAATGTGAAACACACGAATATGTTGTTTCAACGGATTATTGGACTTCTTGTTCCATATGCAGCTGATGAAACCGAAGCTGTTATCTCGGTTGTTGAGTATTTCTGAGACAATTCAAATGATGAAACCGGAGCTGTTATCTCGGTTGTTCAGTACTTCCGAGACATTTGTTGGTCTTCAAACATCTAGGAAACATTTAAGGGGTATTTTTGAGAAATTCATAGTTTAATATGCATCGTATAGGCCTATACGATGCGTATTAATCGAGGAAATTACTGAAATACCCCTGTTTTTCTGATAAATTCAGGGGTATTTTTGAGAAAATTCAAAGTTTAATACACATCGTATAGGCCTATACGATGCGTATTAAGCCGATATATGATACAATATAGGCCTATACGATCGTATTTGGCATAATTTGAAATTTAGTTTTATCGTGTTTTCCTCGGTTCGACGCGTATACTTGTCGTTTTTTTACGAACTTTCGCATATTTTGTCATTTTATGATGTATACCTTTAACATACGTCGTTTCGGTTGCGTGCGATTATCGTATTCTATGATTATATACAGTTTTGTTTGAAATCCACTTGTATTGTATAGTGCCGTGTTATATGTATACGCATGTGGAAATATCATTAGTCGCGTATTTTGACGTATTTTTGCCTATTTTGACGTATTCTAACATATTGTTGCGTATTTTATAGTATTTTGACGTGTTTGAGCGTATTCTAACGTATTTTAGCTTATTTTAATCTATTTTAGGTTATTTTTACGTATTTCGTCGTATTTTAACATACTTCGACGTATTTTAGCGTATTCTATCGTAATATGACGTATATTAACATATTGTAGCATATTTTCATGTATTTTAGTGTATTTTATAGTATTTTAGAGTTTTTTTTCGAATTTTAGCGTATGTTGAAGGATAATGCAAACAAGTTCTCCACAGTTTATTATTCAAATCTCTATTCGGTCATCTTTCCAAACTACAACACACGATAAGTTTAAACTTTATAGTGTGTGATTTGACCAGGAAAGGATTAGAGGTGATTTCTACTTTTAATAAGCTGTCACAGTTGTCAAATTCGTTGCGTGCATTCATATTGTTGAGACAACAACAAATAATGAACGGATTGTTGGACTTCTTGTTCCAAATGCAACTGTAGGATCCGTACTTAAAGGTCTCTCTAAAATATGCAACCGAGACCGCCTTGTTAATTTTAATGATGCAATGAAGATTGAATGTGTAAACCGCAACCGTTTTTTTCTACGGAAACGGTGGCTATGCGAAATATAAATCGCAATCGTTTGTGACTATGGGAAACACAAGTTTTCTCTTCGAGCTTGATGGATGTCCGTTTTCTCAACGTTTCTCCTTACATTACTAATCTGGAATTGGAGAACCGCTGTGTATTTTCTTGCTGATTATTGAAAATATTTGTTGAAATCGAAGAAAATAGTAAAAAAGATGAAATGAGGCGTGTTAAAGCAAAAGCAATACTTACAATTAACCAACATACATTGATTGTGGATTTAACTTGCAACATACATCAAAGATTCATGCAACAGAGACCGCCTTGTTAATTTTAATGAAGCAATGAAGATTGAATGTGCAAACCGCAACCGTTTTTTTACTATGGGAACGGTGGCTATGGGAAATACAAACCGCAATCGATTGTGACTATGGGAAACACAAGTTTTCTTTATGAGCTTGATGGATATCCATTATCTCAACGCTTCTCCTTACATTACTGATCTGGAATTGGAGAACCGTTGTGTATTTGCTTACTGATCTGGAATTGGAGAACCGTTGTGTATCTGAATCAGGTTCTCAAACAAACACTACTAAAGATGAGTTAGTATTGAACCAAGAATATGAAGATCACGGTGCAGACACGTGGGAAGAAAGTCATTGGACTGTCGTAGATGAAGTCAAATGTGATCAAACTTGGACATCAGACGTAAATCTTGAAGCAAATATGTGGTTCCCAATTTGTGGAACATAATCCCAGATTTTCTAGAGAAGCACTTTTATCATGTGTCATATGGTAACAAGAGTATGCTGTTCCAAGATCAATTCCAATTGCAGTTTTTTCAACTCTCCTAGCCATTTTCAAACAAGTGGTTCTAATTATGGGACCCTTGATTTGAAACACATAATGTGCGTTGATTGGATTGTAGATATTTGTTGCGTGCATTCATATTGTTGAGACAACAACAGATAATGAACGAATTGTTGGACTTCTTGTTCCAAATGCAGCTGATGAAACCAGAGCTGTTATCTCGGTTGTTCAGTACTTTCGTGATAAATACAATGTTCATCTTCGTTATCCTTTTCTTTCTAAAATTCAAGCTGGCACGGATGCTAAACGTACTGTTATTACATCCGAGACATATCAAGTGAGTCCTATGAAGTAAGTGCATGTCTATTCAATTGAGAGGAATCATTGCATTACATCCCCGTTGAAAAACAGAATCGATAAATTCAGGGAAAATGGGGTAGAAAGATGATAATCCTACAGTGGAGGATCTCATTCTACATCTTAGATAAATTCAGGGGGTATTCTCAAATAATGTTTCCTAGATGTTTGAAGACCAACAAATGTCCAAAGTGCTGCTTCTTCGTTCACGTGACGGAAAGCTACCGCGTGACAGAAAGCTACCTTGTAAAATTAAAAAAGTAAATTGATGTGTGTAAAATGCAACATATAAATTACATTAATTGAGGCATAAAACTAACCCTTTTTTAGTACTAATGTTGGAAAAAGTGTGCTTTTGTCTTCCTTTTGTATTTTCAGGACTAAATGAGCTTAATTGAACAAAAGGAACAAATATGCAGCCAAATCTAACTTAAATACAAGAAAAGGAATAAACGTGGCATGCCCGACCCCTCGACAGCATCTTCCCAAGCAAAAACAGGAGAATAGAAGGCTGACCACGGCCCCGTGCCCAGCGGACATGGGGGCGTGGCCAGTTGTCTGCAGAAAGGACAAAGCTACAGAAGATTCTATTCCCGACACGGGGGCGTGCCCAGCTCAACACGGGTCGTGGTCAACACTAAGATTCACAGAATCCAAGCAAATCTTGATAGTACAGATACGCTTCTGCACACGGGGCCGTGCCCAGCGGACACGGGGGCGTGTGGAGCTAATGCAGACAAAGTGCAATTAATGAAGAAAGAGAAAGTGGATGAACACGGGGCCGTGTCCGGGCTTCTGTGCAGGCTATAAATAGGGGTGCTTGGTTCACTTCAAAGGCATCCCTTGGCAAACCACCTCTCTCCCACTTCACCCACACTCCACCACCACTACAACCCACATCCACCACCATCATCCATCATCCATCTTAGAGTGTGTATAGTAGTCTCGGGATCCAAGATTGATAGTAAGAGTTCTTGACAATCAAAGGCCATGTTTGCCTAAGTCTCTTACATCACTTGGTGAAGACAAGCATTTAGTGTAATACCTTTGATTTTTAATCTTTTCGCACTTTTTATTTGGTTTTGTATTAATGACTTTAATAACTAGTTTCTTATGTTGAAGGTGAAACTTCCTTATCATTTTTCTGTGGTGTCTTGGCGTTATTTTACTGTCTATATAAAATAAAAGATTTTCACCATTCATATCTCTACGGTCTATATAGAGATATGTTGGCTACCTGGTCAGGGGTTAAGGGAATGGTTTGGTAAGGTTCTTGCCTTGTTCAGTGTATAGATCCTGCAAGGACCTGGGTCAAGCTTGCTAGGACCTCCTTCAATACCCAATGGTATTGGATGGCGGGGGTGTGAATGGCTTGATCCCCTCATATGTAAACTACTATTAATACATTAACCCGGCTACTTGGGATTGTATCCATGCTGACTCAAACCACTTAGTCGAGGGTAACGTCACCTTCAAAAGAGGGGCCTACCACATTACGCATTAATAACTTAATTAATTATCTTTCAATATTCCAACCCCTTAGGATTGTATCCTTGCTGACTCAAACTACTGGGTTGAGGGTAACGTCAACTTCAAAAGAGGGGCCTACTACTATAACTAAGATAATCTCTTAAAAAGTGCAAAAGTGCGTAAATCATCAAAGGTTACACTAAAGGCGAGTCGGATCCAAGTGATTCATCTTGTCTATCTGTTTTTATTTTATTTTATCTTTTAGCATTTTTTAGTTTTTATTTTCATGTTTAAAACCTTTTTCTAAAATTTTGATTTGATTAGACGTTGAGGATAAACCGGTACTAAAAGCTCTTGTGTCCTTGGACGACCTCGGTATCTTACCAACACTATACAGCGTTCACGATGGGTGCACTTGCCAATATGTGTGTTTAGTGTTAGTAGAATATCGTGTTTTATAAATTTAAAACTTGACTAAAGTGTTAAAAAGGGCTTAAAATATTAATAAAAATATATCACGCTACACACGCATCAAGTTTTTGGCGCCGTTGCCGGGGACACAAGGATTTTAAGAAACTTAGGAATCAATGGCCTAATCGTTTTTCTTATTTTTCTATTTTTTAGGATTTTTCTTAAATTTTTAGCATATGCAGACTGCTGCACGGGGCCGTGCCTGGTCAGACACGGGCCATGCCCATCATCGTTACTGGCAGTTTTTACTTTCCGAGTTACAGAGAACTGAGCACGGGGCCGTGTTGGTGCAGCACGGGGCCGTGTCGAACTCTCCTGTAACAGGGATCCGGAAAACAATCACTGTAACTCTGACACGGGGCCGTGTTCAGCCGAACACGGGGCCGTGGTGAAACTTCTGACCAACAATCTTTTTGTTTTCATCGCAGGACTTGGAACCCAGGCGCCGCATCTGAACTTCCTACGCATTGCATGAGCTCCAGTTCCAGTAAAGGCATAAAATAACCTCTAGACGAACCCGAACGCTTTCTAAGAAAAAGACTTAAAGCTAAAAACCAAGAGAAAGTTTCGGGGACCCACTTCCAATGGCGGATCAACGTACCCTAATGGATTACCTACGACCCACAGTAGGTAATCTCGGCAACGCTATCAATGTACCGAATGTCGATGCCAACAACTTCGAACTTCGGCCGCATTTGATCCTAATGCTCCAAAACTCCGCAACGGATCAACGGAGCATCAAATGACGCCATCCGCCTCCGAATGTTCCCATTTTCGCTAAAAGACCGAGCTAAGGCTTGGCTTAACACCCTCCCAGTTGGATCGGTAAACACCTGGGATGAACTAGCCCAAAAGTTTTTGGATAAGTATTTCCCTCTTTCTAAAACAGCTAAATTAATGACTAAAATTAATACATACTCACAAGAGAACGGAGAATCCTTATATGAAACTTGGGAAAGGTTCAAGGAGCTACTAAGAAAATGTCCTCATCATGGTCTTGCGGTATGGCAACAAGTATCCACTTTCTATAATGGGTTGTTGCCACACACAAGACAAACACTTGACTCTAGCTCCGGGGGACTTCTAGGTAATCGTTGCCCAAATGAAATTTATAAACAAATTGAGGAAATTGCTCAAAACAATTTTCAGTGGCACACTCCCCGAGGCACAAAATCTATTGCCCCGGGCGCTCATAAGGTTGACGAAAGCACTTCTTTACAAGCCCAAATCGAGGCCCTCTCTTCGAAAATCAAAAAGTTAGAAATGGAAAAAACGACTTCAGTCATGGCTTGTGAAGGGTGTGGTGGACCACATGAAAATTGGAGTTGTATGAAAGAAATGGATAATCAAACAGAAATGGTAAACTACATTGATAATAGGCCTAGACCGTCAGGTCCTCCAACGGGTACCTACAACCAAGGATGGCGTAACCACCCTAACCTTGGTTGGAGAGAACCCGACAATAGTAGTAACCAACAAAATCAAAACCAACGAACACACTTTCAACAACCAAGAAATGAGTCACAAAATTTCTCTCAACAACAACAAGGGGGACGAGAGAGGCTTGAAGATACTGTCTCACGCCTCATCTCCGACACCGAAAAGAAAAACTCGGATCGATTTCAACAAATGGAATCGAACTTTAGAAATCAACATGCTAGTATTCAAAACAATGAAAAACGATTAAATCAACTACCTCAAAATTTCTCCGAGAGACCACAAGGTGCGTTACCAAGCAATACCGAAACAAACCCAAAGGCACAAGTACATCTCACCACATTGAGAAACCGTACAGTAGGTCCCGAGGAGGCCCCGCTACCTCCAACTGAAAAGAGTCCGTCTACCCAAACCCCAATTTCACCGGTGCCCCAAAAAGAGACGACTCCTCCACCCAATCAAGAGCCTACCAAGAATACTCCGGTACCTTACCCCGGTCGGTTACTTCGCCTAAAGACCGATGAGCAATTCACAAAATTCGTAAATTTACTAAAACAATTGCACATCAATCTTCCATTTGTAGAAGTCCTCACTCAAATGCCTAAATACTCAAAATTTATGAAAGACTTGCTCACTCACAAAAGGAAAATTGAAACACTGCAGCTAGTTAATTTAAGTGAAGAATGCTCCGTCGTACTACTTAACAAACTCCCACAAAAGAAAATCGACCCCGGAAGTTTCACCATCCCTTGTTCCATTGGGGGATCACCCATCCGCAATGCGCTAGCCGATCTTGGGGCTAGCGTTAATCTTATGCCCGCATCAATGTTTGACCGAATCGGACAAGGTAAAACAAGCCCCACAAAGATGAGCATACAACTTGCCGATAGGTCTATCAAATATTCACAAGGTGTCGCCGAAAATCTATTGGTGAAAGTCGGAGACTTTGTCTTCCCGGCCGACTTTGTCATACTAGACATGGAGGAGGATACCGAAGTACCACTCATTCTAGGAAGACCATTCCTAGCCACCGCCCACGCAATGGTCGACATGAATGGTGGGACATTAACATTGAGGGTTGGGGACAATGAGATGGAGTTTAGGGTTGGGAAGAGAGTAGAAGTCGACGACCCGGTCAACTACATGAAAGTCATAAACTCAAGCTTGGATGATGCTCTCCGACGGTGCAACATGGGATGCAAAACATCCCACTTGGGTATCATATGACTGACTTTGGGTCTAGCCAAGGACCCTTATAAACGTGGCGCACCACGGAGGCATTCCGCGGAACTATCCTTAGTTTTAGTTTAGATTAACTTTTATGTTTTCTAGTTTAGTTTTACTTTTTAGGAATAAAACACACTCGGAATGGTGGAGGTTACTGAGTGAAACTTGAACCCACACCCCATGCACAAAAACAGAGCCACTCGATAATTTTTCTTCATTACAGCAAGTTCAGCATGAGGCCGTGCTCAGCCCAACACGCCCCGTGCTCAAGGTTCTGCAGAAAACGCCCAGTTCAGGTAACTGGACACGGGGCCGTGTTCACTGAACACGCCCCCGTGCCCAGCCTTCTGTAAACTATGATACTGGCAATCTGAACACGGGCCCGTGCCCAGACGCCAGTAATATAAATTTTTGCTTTTAAACACTTTTTTACGCATTCAATCAACCTAAACATTTCTTTTTGGGACACATTGAGGACAATGTGTAATTTAAGTGTGGGGGGGGGGGGGGATGCTAAAACCTTGAATCTTTCAAGTCCTAATAACAAGCCTTACACAAAACTCTATTAGAACCGCTAATCACCCCAATTTTTTTTCAAAAACTTTTCATTTTTTTACTTGTCTTGGTTTAATTTGGGAATAACAAATTCTAAAAAAGTTATATTTTTACAAATTTACAACCGATAGTGTCGTGATAAAAAGAACCAACATAAGAAAATTATGAAACGGCATGACAAATCTAGTTAAAATTTGATTATATATACTTGATCACATTATAAACCCATTCACAAAAAAAGTGAGTTTTGAGCCTTTATTAAGCATTCAAATATACATCTTTAAATTAAATGCTCATTTTTTGTTTCTTGTGTGAATAGCCGTTTGGTTTCTTACGACTCTAGAACTTGCATGACAATACATTCCCGGTCCTTACGAACTTAAATCCAAGTAAGTAAATGATGGAGGCATTAGGACTAACCTTTTTTCTTTTCAACACCATTATTTTTCACTTTTTTATCACCTACCCAAAATCCCCCTAGTTACCCCTTTGAGCCTAAACCTTTTCGTTTCTAAACCCACAAAACAAACACCCTTTACCCACCAAAACCCTTTTTATTTTTAAACCCTCTATTTTAGTAAAAGGCTCGGTCTTCATGTGACATTCATCAAAAAAAAAAAAAGTGAAGTCTAGCAATAAACAAACAAGTTCCTCAAAGAAACTTTGTTTGAAAATGTTTTATTTGAATAAAAGTCACAAAAACAAAAAGTTTTACGACGACCGACGTTTTTTACGCTTTTAGCCCTTTCTACTAACCACTAACCCAAAACCACCTACCTTTAACCCAAGCCTAACCCTTCCCCAAGTCCTCTTGATATTTACAAAGGTTTATAGTTAAAAAGGAAGAGGATTGATTACTTGGCAAACATATGGTAGAAGTAATTTCCATGCCGGTCTCGAGTGTTTCACAAAAATACATCTTCGGCCGAGTGTTGAGTGATCTCCCGTGAGGTCTGTAAACTTGTATATAAATGAAATTTTAAAGAGGCATGTGATGTGTGCAAAATGCAACATATAAATTACATCAAACAAGGCATAAAACTAACCATTTTTAAGTACTAATATTGGAAAAAGAGTGTTTTTGTCTTCCTTTTGTATTTTCAGGATTAAATGAGCTCAAAAACACAAAAGAAGCAAAAAGACAGCTAAATCCAACATAAATACAAGGAAAGGAACATTAGTGGACTGCCCGACCCCTCAACGGCACCTTCCAAAGCAAAATAGAGAAGACAGAAGGCTGAACACGCCCCGTGCTCAGCCAGCACGGGGCCGTGCCCAAGAAGCAGCAGAAAAGACAAATCTATAGAAGCTTCTATTGCCCATCACGGGGCCGTGCCCAGCGGACACGGGGGCGTGTCGAAAGTACAGCAGGCACATTTATTGTAATTGCGAATTACAATTAATGAGGAGAGAGAGTGTCAGATAGACACGGGGCCGTGTCCAGCGGACATGGGGCCGTGTCCAGCTCTCTGTTCAGCCTATAAATAGGAGTGCTTGGATTCATTTCATCTCATCCCTTGGCACACCACCTCTCTCACACTTCATCCACCACCCACCACCATCACAACACCATCATCCACCACCATCATCCATTGTCCATCGTAGAGTGTGTGAGTCGTCTCGGGATCCAAGATTGATCATAAGAGTTCTTGACAATCAAGGCCATGTTTGCCTAAGTCTCTTACATCACTTGGTGAAGACAAAGTGTCTAGTATAATACTTTTTATTTCTAATCTTTTGCACTTTTTATTTGGTTTTGTATTAATGACTTTAATAACTAGTTACTTATGTTGAAGGTGATCTTTCCTTATCGTTTGTCCGTGGTGTCTTGGCATTATTTTACTGTCTATATAAAATAAAGGATTTTCACCATTCATATCTCCACGGTCTATATGGAGGTATGTTGGCTACCTGGTCGGGGGTTAAGGGAACGGTTTGGTAAAGGTCTTGCCATTGTTCAGCGTTTAGAGGTCCTGCAATGGACCTGGGTCAAATTTAGTAGGACCTCCTTCAATGCTTCACGGTATTGGATGGCGGGGGTCCAAACTCTTTGATCCCCTCATAAGTTAACTGCTATTAATACTATAACCCGGCTATTTAGGACTGTATCCCTGCTGACTCAGACTACTTAGCC
The DNA here is from genome assembly GCA_030545235.1 of Helianthus tuberosus. Lineage (NCBI taxonomy): Eukaryota > Viridiplantae > Streptophyta > Magnoliopsida > Asterales > Asteraceae > Helianthus > Helianthus tuberosus. Next base: position 149,475,134 of record CM060358.1, read on the forward strand.
GAGGGTAACGTCACCGCCAAAAGCGGGGCCTACCACAATACTGCATTAATAACTTAATTCATTATCTTCCAATAATCCACCCTTTTAGGATTGTATCCTTGCTGACTCAAACTACTGGGGTGAGGGTAACGTCACCTTCAAAAGAGGGGCCTACTACAATAACTAAGATAATCTCTTAATTATGTGCAAAAGTGCGGAAATAATCAAAGGTTATACTAGATACGAGTCGGAACCAAGTGATTCATCTTGTCTATCTGTTTTTATTTTATTTTTATTTTCAGCATTCTAGTTAGTTTTTATTTTTCTTAGTTTAAAACATTTTCTAAAACTTTTTATTTTGATTAGACGTTGAGGATAAACCGGTACTAAAAGCTCTTGTGTTCTTGGACGACCTCGGTATCTTACCAACGCTATACTACACTCAACGATGGGTGCACTTGCCCATATGTGTGTTTAGTGTTAGTGGAATATCGTGTTTTATAAATTTAAAACTTGGCTAAAATAAGTGTTAAAAAGGGCTTAAAATGTACACCTAATATATATAACACTTTATCGCACATCAAGTTTTTGGCGCCGTGTTCGCGCTGCAGACGGGATAAAACCCCTTTTTCAAAACAGTTTCTTCATTCCACACGCCCCGTTTCCCCACAAAAGCTCTGGTTCCAGGCGATTTTTCGCGAAATTTCGACGTCTCTTACCGATCTAACAACGTCAAGGTATGATTCTATCACTCTTAGTAGTTAGATTAGTTACTTGCATGTAGTTAAAACACCACAAATTTGGGGAAAAATCTAGGGTTCTTGATGTTCATCCGGATCGAACCTAAAATTTTTGCCTAAATCTGTTTGCATTTAGTTAGATTAGTGATTAAAGAAAGTAAATACACTTAGATTGTTCATAGATTCACCCGATTTCTTACAAAAACCCCAAACCCTTGTTCTTGAACCGAAAAAGATAAAATTGATAGGGTAAATGGGATATTTTGGGAAAAACGGTGTTTAGGGTTTCATTTTCGGGGGAAACCGCACCTATTGGACCAAAAATTTTCAAGTTTTCGAAACCGGGTCGAAAAATGAAGTTTTTGAGTAACAGACCTCTGGACACGGGGCCGTGTCCGCTGGGCACGGGGTCGTGTCCAGCCCGCTGTTTGCAGTTTTGTCCGAAAACATTTCTGTTTCATGCTAACTTTTGGTGTATTCTTTCAGATGGCAAAGTTCACAAGGTTCAATGCAAGTGAGCTTGATGCAAGGGAAAGGTATGAGGTTCTTCAAACAAGACCCGAAGAGTACCCCAGGAGAGCTTGCACGGACCTGTTAACCTTGGTAAACCAGCTGAACCGATTCAACAACATCGTTACGGGACCACTAGCTGTTGCATTAAACACTAGGCTTCGGTCGGTGCATCAATGCACCATGGATTTCTACAGTACCTTCAACTTCAATTCAAGGTGTGACCCATTCGACAATGAAGGGGTTGTATTTCGGTGTGGAGGGACAATGTACTCGATCTCCATGGCACAGTTTGGAGCCGTAATAGGGCTATACCAAGAAGAGGAATCGGGAAATGAAGAGAATACCGGGGGATTACGAGACTTGGAGGGAAATGAAAGACAAGCCGCATGGGATCAAATCGGTGAAGGAATCTACGACCCTCGCAGCACCAAGAGTACAAAGCTAAGGGATCCGCTCTATCGCTACATTCACAGGATCCTCACCTACTCTCTAAACCAACGTCATGACAGTAGCGGTGTTGTAGGGTTGAAAGATTTGGTTGTCCTCCACTGTATCCACAACCAAAAGCCTCTCGATGTTCCATATCTCCTGTTACGAAACATGCATCTCAACTGCCTTGCTCGAGCTCCAACGCCTATCTTCTTCGGAGGATGGGTGTACCGTCTTTTCAAGCATTACACGCAAATTCCAAGAGCCTTTGAAAGAAGCCCATGGTCGGGACGAGTTGATTACCACATTTTCCGAGCCATGAACTTACTTTATGAGGCGAAAGACGGAACAGTGAGTTTCCAAAGAACGCAAGGCTATGCATGGAACCCACATGAGGCCCTAGTTCTTCACGCACCACCTCCCCACCACCAGTATCCACCCCATGGTGATCCGGGTCAATCCTCCTCACAAGGAGGCGGTTTTCCTAATTTTCAAAGCTTACATGATCTTATGCAGGAAAACCTCATGTGTACCAGGAACGCCTACAACCTCGCCAACAATACTTACCACCGGGTCGGAGCTATTGAACGCAACATCAACGATATACAAGACGATATCGGCAGCATCCGGGAGTACATGGCGGGGCATGGGGATGGAGGTGATGGTAGCGATGAAGATATGGAGTAGAGGGTTTGGAGGAGCAGGAGCGGGTTGATGGCGAGCCCATAGGTTTAAGTCCCTTTATCTATCGAACAATTGGTGGCCTGCGTGCCAGAAGTTGAACAATTTACTTTCCTTGCAACACTTTTATTTTCCGTTTTATTTTTCTTTTACTTTATGCTTGGAACAATTAACTATGGTAAATTAGGATGTTTGTGTTGTTTGGTGTGGTTTTAAGTGATGAAACAGGTACAAACCAAGGCTTGGGGTGCTAAACCTCAGCACTTATAGGGCCAGGATGGAAAAACCGGAGGAAGAAACCTGTTTTTCAGGCTTTCAGACTGTCCACACGGGGACGTGTCCAGCCAACACGCCCCCGTGCTCACCTCCCAGACCTGCTGTTTGGCTTCTGTCCTGCAGATTTTTATCAGACACGTGGCCGTGTCCAGTGGACACGGGGCCGTGTTCAGTGCCCAGTAACACAAATGTTTGCTTTTTAAACACTATTTTACACATCTAATCAACCTAAAAATTTATTTTTGGGACACATTGAGGACAATGTGTAATTTAAGTGTGGGGGGAATGCTAAAACCTTGAATTTTGCAAGTCCTAAATACAAGCCTTACACAAAACTCTATTGGAACCGCTAATCACCCCAAATTTTTTCAAAAATTTCATTTTTTTTACTTGTCTAGGTTTAACTCGGGAAATTCAAGTTCTAAAAAAGGTTATATTTTTACAAATTTACAACCGATAGCGTAGTGATAAAAAGAACCAACATAAGAAAATTATGAAAAGGCATGACAAACTTAGTTAAAATTTGATTATATATACTTGATCACATAAAAACCCATTCCCACAAAAGTGAGTTTTGAGCCTTTATTGAGCATACAATTACATATCATTAGACTAAATGCTCATTTTTCGTTTCTTGTGTGAATAGCCGCTTGGTTCTTACGACTCTAGAACTTGCCATGACGATACATTCCCGGTCCTTATCAACTTAAACCCGAGTAAGTAAATGATGGAGGCATTAGGACTAACCCTTTTTATTTCTACACCATTATTTTTCTTTTTCTTTTACCACCTACCCAAAAATCCCCTAGTTAACCCCTTTGAGCCTAAACCTTTTCATTTCATCACCCAAACCAAAAACCCTTTTACCCACCAAAACCTTTTTCATTTTTAACCCTTTGTTTTAGTAACAAGTTCGGTTTTCGTATAAAAAAAAATTGTGTGTTATTGATGAAGCAAAAAGAAAATAAACAAACAAAGTGATCAAAAATAACTTTGTTTGAATAAAAGCTTCATTAAAATAAAAAGTTACAAAAATAAAAAGTCTTACGAAAACCGACACTTGTTACGCCTTTTCGCCCTTTTTCTACTAACCACTTTCCCAACCACCTACCTTTAACCCTAGCCTAACCCTTAACCCACGAAGTCCTCTTGATATTTACAACGGTATAAAAGTTAAAAAGGAGGAGGATTGATTGCTTGGCAAGCCTATGGTAGGAATAAGTTCCATGCCGCTCTCGAGTGATTCACTAAAAATACACCTTCGGCCGAGTGTGAGTGATTTCTCCCGTGAGGTATGTGAACTTGTATATAAATGGGATTTTAAAAAGGCATGTTATGCCCAAATAAGTAATTTCTCCTATGAAACGTTCTAAATAAATCATTACGAATAGGAGTGTAAATAAATAAAAATAAACCCAAAAAGATCTTGGATATCCCGACACTCTACGACAAGCCCAAAACCTTCTCTTCTACCTATTCCATTTGGGAGTGTAAGCCACATATTAAAGAGCTTTGCTTGAGGACAAGCAAAAGTTCAAGTGTGGGGGTATTTGATGTGTGCAAAATGCAACATATAAATTACATCAAACAAGGCATAAAACTAACCCTTTTTAAGTACTAATATTGGAAAAAGAGTGTTTTTGTCTTCCTTTTGTATTTTCAGGATTAAATGAGCTCAAAAACACAAAAGAAGCAAAAAGACAGCTAAATCCAACATAAATACAAGGAAAGGAACATTAGTGGACTGCCCGACCCCTCAACGGCACCTTCCAAAGAAAAATAGAGAAGACAGAAGGCTGAACACGCCCCGTGCTCAGCCAGCACGGGGCCGTGCCCAAGAAGCAGCAGAAAAGACAAATCTATAGAAGCTTCTATTGCCCATCACGGGGCCGTGCCCAGCGGACACGGGGGCGTGTCGAAAGTACAGCAGGCGCATTTATTGTAATTGCGAATTACAATTAATGAGGAGAGAGAGTGTCAGACAGACACGGGGCCGTGTCCAGCGGACACGGGGCCGTGTCCAGCTCTCTGTTCAGCCTATAAATAGGAGTGCTTGGATTCATTTCATCTCATCCCTTGGCACACCACCTCTCTCACACTTCATCCACCACCCACCACCATCACAACACCATCATCCACCACCATCATCCATTGTCCATCGTAGAGTGTGTGAGTCGTCTCGGGATCCAAGATTGATCGTAAGAGTTCTTGACAATCAAGGCCATGTTTGCCTAAGTCTCTTACATCACTTGGTGAAGACAAAGTGTCTAGTATAATACTTTTTATTTCTAATCTTTTGCACTTTTTATTTGGTTTTGTATTAATGACTTTAATAACTAGTTACTTATGTTGAAGGTGATCTTTCCTTATCGTTTGTCTGTGGTGTCTTGGCATTATTTTACTGTCTATATAAAATAAAGGATTTTCACCATTCATATCTCCACGGTCTATATGGAGGTATGTTGGCTACCTGGTCGGGGGTTAAGGGAACGGTTTGGTAAAGGTCTTGCCATTGTTCAGCGTTTAGAGGTCCTGCAATGGACCTGGGTCAAATTTAGTAGGACCTCCTTCAATGCTTCACGGTATTGGATGGCGGGGGTCCAAACTCTTTGATCCCCTCATAAGTTAACTACTATTAATACTATAACCCGGCTATTTAGGACTGTATCCCTGCTGACTCAGACTACTTAGCCGAGGGTAACGTCACCGCCAAAAGCGGGGCCTACCACAATACTGCATTAATAACTTAATTCATTATCTTCCAATAATCCACCCTTTTAGGATTGTATCCTTGCTGACTCAAACTACTGGGGTGAGGGTAACGTCACCTTCAAAAGAGGGGCCTACTACAATAACTAAGATAATCTCTTAATTATGTGCAAAAGTGCGGAAATAATCAAAGGTTATACTAGATACGAGTCGGAACCAAGTGATTCATCTTGTCTATCTGTTTTTATTTTATTTTTATTTTCAGCATTCTAGTTAGTTTTTATTTTTCTTAGTTTAAAACATTTTCTAAAACTTTTTATTTTGATTAGACGTTGAGGATAAACCGGTACTAAAAGCTCTTGTGTCCTTGGACGACCTCGGTATCTTACCAACGCTATACTACACTCAACGATGGGTGCACTTGCCCATATGTGTGTTTAGTGTTAGTGGAATATCGTGTTTTATAAATTTAAAACTTGGCTAAAATAAGTGTTAAAAAGGGCTTAAAATATACACCTAATATATATAACACTTTATCGCACATCAGCATGTTATGCCCAAATAAGTCATTTCTCTTATGAAACGTTCTAAATAAATCATAACGAATAGGATTGTAAATAATATAAAAATAAAGCCTAATAAAGATCTTGGATTCCCGACACTCAAGACAAGCCCAAAACTTCTCTTCTACCCATTCCATTTGGGTGTGTAAGCCACATTATAAAGAGTTTTGCTTGAGGACAAGCAAAGATTCAAGTGTGGGGGTATTTGATGTGTGTAAAATGCAACATATAAATTACATCAATTGAGGCATAAAACTAACCTTTTTTTAGTACTAATGTTGGAAAAAGTGTGCTTTTGTCTTCCTTTTGTATTTTCAGGACTAAATGAGCTTAATTGAACAAAAGGAACAAATATGCAGCCAAATCTAACATAAATACAAGAAAAGGAATAAACGTGGCATGCCCGACCCCTCGACAGCATCTACCCAAGCAAAAACAGGAGAACAGAAGGCTGACCACGACCCCGTACCCAGCGGACACGGGGGCGTGGCCAGTTGCCTGCAGAAAGGACAAAGCTATAGAAGCTTCTATTCCCGACACGAGGGCGTGCCCAGCTTAACACGGGTCGTGGTCAACGCTAAGATTCGCAGAATCCAAGCAAATCTTGATAGTACAGATACGCTTCTGCACACGGGGCCGTGCCCATCGGACACGGGGGCATGTGGAGCTAATGCAGACAAAGTGCAATTAACGAAGAAAGAGAAAGTGGATGAACACGGGGCCGTGTCCGGGCTTCTGTGCAAGCTATAAGTAGGGGTGCTTTGTTCACTTCAAAGACATCCCTTGGCAAACCACCTCTCTCCCACTTCACCCACACTCCACCACCACTACAACCCACATCCACCACCATCATCCATCATCCATCTTAGAGTGTGTGTAGTAGTCTCGGGATCCAAGATTGATAGTAAGATTTCTTGACAATCAAAGGCCATGTTTGCCCAAGTCTCTTACATCAGTTGGTGAAGACAAGCATTTAGTGTAATACTTTTGATTTTTAATCTTTTCGCACTTTTTATTTGGTTTTGCATTAATGACTTTAATAACTAGTTTCTTATGTTGAAGGTGAAACTTCCTTTTCATTTGTCCGTGGTGTCTTGGCATTATTTTACTGTCTATATAAAATAAAAGATTTTCACCATTCATATCTCTACGGTCTATATAGAGATATGTTGGCTACCTGGTCGGGGGTTAAGGGAACGGTTTGGTAAGGTTCTTGCCTTGTTCAGTGTATAGATCCTGCAAGGACCCGGGTCAAGCTTACTAGGACCTCCTTCAATACCCATTGGTATTGGATGGTGGGGGTGCGAATGGCTTGATCCCCTCATATGTAAACTACTATTAATACATTAACCCGGCTACTTGGGATTGTATCCCTGCTGAGTCAAACCACTTAGCCGAGGGTAACGTCACCTTCAAAAGAGGGGCCTACCACATTACGCATTAATAACTTAATTAATTATCTTTCAATATTCCAACCCCTTAGGATTGTATCCTTGCTGACTCAAACTACTGGGTTGAGGGTAACGTCACCTTTAAAAGAGGGGCCTACTACTATAACTAAGGTAATCTCTTAAAAAGTGCAAAAGTGCGGAAATCATCAAAGGTTACACTAAAGGCGAGTCGGATCCAAGTGATTCATCTTGTCTATCTGTTTTTATTTTATTTTATCTTTCAGCATTTTTTAGTTTTTATTTTCGTGTTTTAAACCTTTTCTAAAATTTTGATTTGATTAGACGTTGAGGATAAACCAGTACTAAAAGCTCTTGTGTCCTTGGACGACCTCAGTATCTTACCAACGCTATACAACGCTCACGATGGGTGCACTTGCCCATATGTGTGTTTAGTGTTAGTAGAATATCGTGTTTTATAAATTTAAAACTTGACTAAAGTGTTAAAAAGGGGGCTTAAAATATTAATAAAAATATATCACGCTACACACGCATCATAAATCGACACCCTCAAACTACTGGGTTGAGGGTAACGTCACCTTCAAAAGAGGGGCCTACTACTATAACTAAGGTAATCTCTTAAAAAGTGCAAAAGTGCGTAAATCATCAAAGGTTACACTAAAGGCGAGTCGGATCCAAGTGATTCATCTTGTCTATCTGTTTTTATTTTATTTTATCTTTCAGCATTTTTTAGTTTTTATTTTCATGTTTAAAACCTTTTTCTAAAATTTTAATTTGATTAGACGTTGAGGATAAACCGGTACTAAAAGCTCTTGTGTCCTTGGACGACCTCGGTATCTTACCAACGCTATACAACGCTCACGATGGGTGCACTTGCCCATATGTGTGTTTAGTGTTAGTAGAATATCGTGTTTTATAAATTTAAAACTTGACTAAAGTGTTAAAAAGGGCTTAAAATATTAATAAAAATATATCACGCTACACACGCATCATAAATCGACACTCTCAATACGTATCGTATAAATATTACTTTTTGGTAGGGGACATTGACAGCTTTTGACTGACCTAGAAGTTTGAACTAACCTCAATACGCATCGTATATGCCTATACGATGTGTATTGAGGGTGTCAATTTAATCCCCCAACGTGTGCAAATAATACGACCCTTCTTGTATCCGGACATCACAATTTGAACTTGAGATCGTGGTCCAATGAACAAAATACCTCCCTTCTCATGTGAAAACGCAGGTACGACTTTTGTTTGGGCTGTTTTCAAGGGATGTCAGGGTGAAGGGATGAATCGACACTTTAATCTCGGGTTCGAACCAGACGGGGGCCGAGGGTTTACGGATTCCATCTGGCCCGCGTATGAAGGGGCACAGTCTCATGGTGGTTTAGGAGTCGACCTTGGACATAGCACCGAGCAGGATGGGTTTACAGGTGGGATTCGTTGACGTTAAAAAAAACGCAGTTAAAATGGATTGTTAGCTTACAAACGATTTTTCATTTTACTCTTTTTTTTTTCATTTTCCTTTGTACCTTTAAATAAGATTAATTAGGTATAATACATACATAGGTGAGGAGTTAGTTACAAAGTAAAAAACTCCTAAAATTATAAGAAGTCTATGTATGCATTGTGTTTTAAATTTTAGACATGATGTTTTATATTTTTTTTCGTCCCTGTGTTTTTGGGGTTAACCACTTGAGTCTATAATCAAAATGTTTAATGCCCTGAGTGTGACACCTGTGCCTCTACGACCATCATAGGAATACAAAACCAATGAAATATTGTGTTTCATACTTGGAATTTGTATAAATATGTGTATCATTTGCACATATCAATTCTTGTTCGATTTCGAGCCTTAAATCACTTTCTGGAAGATTATATGCGAACTGATGCGTAAATGTAATCAGTTTAATGCCACAAACACTCCAGAATAATGATATAGGCTTAACATACCTTAAATAACCTTTACATAACCTAGAAATAAGTTTTGGAGGGTTTGGTGTGTCGAAAACAAGTTTATTCGATCGTAGGGGCTAATTTCGACAAACTGCGAAACTATGCCAATTTGTATAGTAACGAATATTCCGAAACTTGATCATAAGCTAAACATACCCTAAATATCCTTTACATAGCTTATAAATAGGATTTGAGGGGTTCGGTATGCGAAAATAAACTTATTGGTAAATCAGGGACTAAAAGCGTCAAAAAGTGCATAAGTTTGCATTTACGAGCATATCTTACGTTCTGAACATATTCGGACATCCAAAAATTTTTGTAATCATTAAAATATTTTTATTTTAGTGATTGGAATGCAAAAATACCATTCGTCGCTTAATTTGGATCGTTTCCGCGTCTGTTCGAGTTTTCGTCGTAATTAGCCGAACAACGCAACCGTACGACCAAACAAACCGACATCCAAGATTTTTTTGAGCATATTTTAAGTCCCCTATGTTTTAACTTCATTATAGAGCCTTGAAATGGGGTTAACGAGGCTTAAACGCGTCGAAAATGCATCAAAAACCAAGTTTCAGGCTTGAAGGGACTAAAACTGACAATCTAACAAACTTGTCTAGGAGGGGCGCGTAAGAATGTGTGTATGTCTATGCGGCCCGTGACAAACTGCCAGACAGAAACATTGAATTTGGACATTTGAGCTGGTTTTAATGGTTTTGATCCTTGTTTTGCAATACCATTTGATGGTTTTTGAGTTCCCCATGTATTGTAAACAATGGGTAACACTTGGATGGCTAGGATTAAAGCACAAATTTCGGGAAACGATCCTAACGGTTCTTGGAATTCTATAAATACCCACCATTTTTCATTCATTCAACTCACACATTTGCTCTAATCTGCTCTAAGTTGAAGCCTTAGCTTCATACCTGAGTATTTTATATCAAATATTCCTTGCTTGGACATTTTGTGAGTATTCTTTCATGCTTTTATTGTTTATTAAGCATGAAAGTCAAACAGTGTTTGACTTTCTACTTTAACCAGTCTTTGGTCAACACGAAGTTTGTATGAACTTTGCAACGTGAGCGTAATCACGATGGTTATAGTCCCTTGTGACTATACCTATTGATTATGCAATATATTTGAACATGCTAGGGCATATAATACTTGTCATAGGACTAGTTAGGCGTCTCGAACGCACATTCACGCGAACGACACATTAACGTAGCGTAAGCTACCTTAATGGGTCGTAACGGGTCGTAAGCACTTATGATAGGTTCCGATTTAGAATGTAGGTTTTGTTAAACCATATCACATGAGTTCTAATACTCATTTGGTTTACGAGACCTCATTCTACCCAATCTTCCGATTTAGGTGCCGGTTGTTTAACTAGCAATCCGATTACTAGGTACCACTTGATTCCTTGATTTCCGAGCTTTCTTAGGACACTAAATTGAGGATACTTACAATCTCAAGTGAGTACATAGTTCCCCTATTTTACGGTTTTCAATTGTTTTGGGGTGATACATATGTGCCGATACGCTACTTTCATGATTTGGACTATATGATTTCACATGCATACTTCTATCTTTTGACGAATTAAACTATTGTCCATAGCTTAAACACCGATTTTCAAAGTTTGTACGACTATTTGTTTGTTCATATGTTTATTTATACATTCATTAACAATGATCAAGCCGATTGGTAGTACGATATAGCGCTATAGGACTAGACACCCCATTCCTGTTGTATGGAATGTCAGAAACCAAATTTTAACCAAATAGAATTTGCCTTTGTGGTATTTCTATAGTCTCTAAAGTGTAGTTTGATGCACTAAGGTTTGAATGTATTGCTAAATCGCGATTTATGGTATATTTCGATATACTACCAACGTGATACTGTTTTGCTAAAGAATAATTTGATATGCTATTGTTTACTAAAGTATAATTTGATATACTACCAAACCACGATTTAGGTATGTTCCGACATACTACCAACGTGATATTATTTACTAAAGTATAGTTGATATACTACCGACTTTGTTATTTCATGAACTAAAGTATATTTTAATATACTACCAAAGCATAGTTGATGTGCTATTTTCAAACCAAAACATAGTTGATATGTTATTTACTGAACCAAAGTATAATTTAATATACTACCGATGCTTGCATTCTTAAACCGAAGTATACTTATGATATACTACCAAGTCTATTATTTCATAAACCAAAGTATATTTTGTTATACTATCTATTTAACTATTTCATAACTAAAGTATATTTAGATATACTACTCATCCGCTTATTTCAAAACCAAAGTATATATTCGTATGTACTGTAAACATTTTACCAAAACGACGCATTTTAGAAACAAAACTTTTACAAGGATTCATGGCATTTTTTGAAAACATAAAATCTTTTCTTGTGTTATCCAAAGCCATGAATCTAATACACAAAACCTATGTTACTCACAGGCATTTTTATGCTGACGTACCTATCGTCACATATGTTTCAGGTGCTGCTATGTGATGATTGTTGATGCATGCCACACATAGGATGGACTTGTGCCTTAGCGACTTTAAAACTTGAGAAACAATTATTTATATTTATCTGATTTGTATTAAAACAATGAGTTCAATAACTCAATAAAACGAAACTTTCTAATCCATGGTTGTGAAACAATGATTCTGTTACGACACTCCCCGATGTTTCCTCCGCGGTTTGTTGTTTTACGCGGTCGGGGTGTGACAGAAAAGTTGGTATCAGAGCCAATGGTTATAGGGAATTAGGTTATTAGTAATGCTTTGACCTAGATTGTAACCTTCCTAGGACCCTAACGCGAGTTTACTTGCGTTTAGTCTTAAAACAATACCGTTGCCTATCTTTAGGTGACAACCACAACAAGAACACGAAATACGAATCCAACTTGAAAACTAATTATCTCTTCTTAGATGATTTATTATAAGGTTTTGAACCTTCAAAATTTTAAAAATCTCGTCAATGTTTGGGTCTAAATAATGTGAACACGTGCAATCTTGAAGGGTGGATGACTGTACCTCGAGTTTTCTGTCTAAGTCTAGAGTGTTCGTACAAATCCACATAATCGGACCAGTCACTCTTACCTGGGAACTCTTGGGTTGAGTGTCCACTTATAGGCTAAAGCATGTCTTCGCGATACATTAGTATGACCCATTTACTTTGATTAGTCACAAGTGTCATTTGTTTGTTTTAGGTAACGAACAAATGATCACAATCTTCATGCTTTGTCGACATTCTTTTAAGCATTCAATTCTTACTATCCGATAACATCCCACTCGTTTCCTTTCCATGTTTCTTTGCTCTTTTAGAATATGCCTCCTCGACGTGATTCACAACCTCAAAATAACACCGAACTCGCAACTATTATCACTCAGCAAATCGCTGCTGTACTCCCAAACCTGATAACCCAAGTAAACCTAGCAAACAACAACAACAATGCTCCATGCAACTATAAGACATTCAATTCAGCTAAGCCACTCACATTTACTGGGTCTGAAGCGGCCACTGGACTCCTGCAATGGTTTGAGAGTCTCAAAAGCACGTTTCGTCATGTGCGATGCCCAAACGAGCGAAATGTTGAATTTGCTTCGAGCGTATTTCAAAAAAGAGCACTTACATGGTGGAACGGTGTGATGAGGGATAGGGGTGCCGATGTGGCATTAGCACAAACTTCGGAAGAGCTTTGAGCTCTAATGATGAAGGAGTTCTGTCCTTGTCATGAACTCAGGGCGTTGGAACGAGAATTTGACGATCTTAAGCAAGATAGTGGTGAACATCGAGCCTACACTGACCGTTATGAGGAACTGAGCCTGTTATGTCCTACAATGGTTACGCCTTTGGATAAGGCGATCGAAAAGTACATTGATGGTCTCCCTGACCTAGTTCAGGATATCGTTACTGGTAGCAACCCTACTACTATCAGACAAGCCATTGAACTATGTGCTACCCTGACTGAATCTCAGATCAGGAAAGGTAAGCTTTTCCGAAAGGGTGACCCGAAACTATCTGACGAGTCTACACAAGATAAACCAAAGGATAAACAGACTTAGTCCTCCAAAAAGTCGAAGAAGCGTAAGGCTTCACAAAACTTCGCTGTAGTTACTCAGAACAATCAGGTTACACCAAACTAGCCAGCACAACCTCGTACTAGGAAAAACGATGTTGGTACCGCACCTTTGTGCAACAAATGCAACCGTCATCATTTGGAACAAGCACAGTGTCACAAATGTACCCACTGTGGGCGATTGGGACATTTGGTCAATACATGCCGTTATGCTAACCAAAACCAAGCTGCTGCAAATCCTGCTGCTGCTCAAGCACAATTTCCACCTGGATCGTGCTATAACTGTGGTGATCTTACTCACTACCGGAACAATTGCCCAAGACTTGTTAACGCAAATCCAGCGCGTGGACGAGTGTTTAACATAAACGAGGCAAACACAAACGACAATGCAGCAGTGAACAATTAGACTTTTTGTATTTTCCTTGTTGTTATCTTAGATGCTTGAAACAATTCAGTTGTATATAAATAAAATTGTTGTTTCACTTTTATTTCCAAAACTAATACGATTGTGTGTATGGTGACATACCCCTACGATACCGACATCAAGGAACCATGGTCCTTACAAAACAAACTACTCGTGTGATTCTTTCGTTTTATGATCACTAGTGATCTCCCCGAAAATCCTAAGTACTCGTTTCTTTTAAGAAACAAAGTTACAAGGTACAAGTTACAAATTCTTAAACAGATACTTGAAATACCATTTCAAATCTTTGATTTGATATCTAAAGGTACTTTCATGAGTCCTTAACTGGATTTCCTTGTGTGCTTTAATACGAAAGATACGATACGACAGAAACAAAGCCAAATCCTTATAAGATCTTCCTATCTTCATAGTTAGATTCTTGTGGATATTCAAAGTACCAATTAAAGTCAGTGATTGGATTTCTGGTGTACTTTAAATGCATTAATTCAAGTTAATGAACGAGCTAATAACTATGTTAACGAAGATGCGATTATGTGGTTATGTGTTTATGTGTAACTCTAAATCTTGCTATCTAAGTCCTAGTAGAATCTTCCATATTTTCATATGTTAGATTCTCAGAAGGATACTCAAAGTACTATCTTAAATTCCTTAAGGGGCCTTTCTATGCAAATAGTAAGAACCTTGGATTCCAAAGTGCAAATTTCAAAACGATTATTTGACTCAAAGTTACAAAGATCCTTTAGTGGTCTATTTAAAGAGATCGTACGATGGTCTAGTTAAGGAGATCATGTGTTGATCTAGTTAAAAAGATCGTTCATTGATCTAGTTAAAAAGATCCTTTGGTGGTCTAGTCAAGTCATTTCATGTTTGTTCGATTGATTTTACCCTACACATTATGAAATGAACTGTGCGGACTATGCAAGGAATCACGTAATCATGGATGCATACATAATTATGGAATTTAGTGCATAGAAAACACAACAAGTTTTGTCATGTGTTAAGACCTATAGTGATAAGAACAACGAGACGAGAACAATGTAAAAAGGGCATGGTGGATACGCCGCTGGTACTTCCTATATATAAGTGTTCCTTATTACATTGCGAACGTAGCGTTATTTAAGTCCTGGACCTTGACCAATGTTATTTTATCTTACAATCTCCGACTCTGATTTCGAGCACACATAAGTTTCCTATAATAGTCTTCATAGGAAACAGTCTTCTATCCATTGTTCAAAAACTTCATGCTTTGTTACTACAAGGACATCACTTGGACAATTAACAAATTCGCTAAAAAAATCTAAACGTGGCCTAGAGTTTTACTTAGGGTACGAAGGATTCATTCGAAAGCGAAACAATCACAGATGTCTTCACAGGTTTCCTCTAAAATTAAATTTCGGGACGAAATTTCCTAAAGTAGGGGAGACTGTGACACCTGTGCCTCTATGACCATCATACGAATACAAAACCAATGAAATATTGTGTTTCATAGTTGGTATTTGTATAAATATGTGTATCATTTGCACATATCAATTCTTGTTCGATTTCGAGCTTTAAATCGCTTTCTGGAAGCTTATACGCGAACTGATGCGTAAATGTAATCAGTTTAATGAAAAAAACACTCAGTAATAGTGACATAGGCTTAACATACCTTAAATAACCTTTACATAACCTAGAAATAAGTTTTGGAGGGTTTGGTGTGTCGAAAACAAGTTTATTCGATCGCAGGGGCTAATTTCGACAAACTGCGAAACTATGTCGATTTGTATAGTAACGAACATTCCGGAACTTGATCATAATCTAAACATACCCTAAATATCCTTTACATAGCTTAGAAATAGGCTTTGAGGGGTTCGGTATGTGAAAATAAACTTATTGGTCAATCAGGGACTAAAAGCGTCAAAAAGTGTATAAGTTTGCATTTAAACGCATATCTTACGTTCTGAACATATCCGGACATCCAAAAATTTTTGTAATCATTAAAATATTTTATTTTAGTGATTTCAATGCAAAAATACCATTCGACGCTTAATTTGGATCGCTTCCGCGCCTGTTCGAGTTTTCGTTGTAATTAACCGAACAACACAACTGTACGACCAAACAAACCGACATCCGAGATGTTTTTGAGCATATTTTAAGTCCCCTATGTTTTAACTTCATTATAGAGCCTTGAAATGGGTTTAATGGGGCTTAAACGCGTCGAAAATGCATCAAAAACCAAGTTTCAGGCTTGCAGGGACTAAAACTGACAATCTACCAAACTTGTCTAGGAGGGGCGCGTAAGAATGTGTGTGTGTCTACGCAGCCCGCGACAAACTGTCAGACAGAAACTTTGAATTTGGACATTTGAGCTCGTTTTGATCATTGTTTTGCAATACCATTTGATGGTTTTTGAGTTCCCCATGTATTGTAAACAATGGGTAACACTTAGATGGCTAGGATTAAAGCACAAATTTCGGGAAACGATCCTAACGGTTCTTGGAATTCTATAAATACCCACCATTTTTCATTCATTCACACATTTGCTCAAATATGCTCTAAGTTGAAGCCTTAGCTTCATACCTGAGTATTTTATATCAAATATTCCTTGCTTGGACCTTTTGTGAGTATTCTTTTATGCTTTTATTGTTTTTTAAGCATGAAAGTCAAACAGTGTTTGACTTTCTGCTTTGACCAGTCTTTGGTCAACACGAAGTTCGTATGAACTTTGCAACGTGAGCGTAATCACGATGGTTATAGTCCCTTGTGACTATACCTACAGATTATGCAATATATTTAAACATGCTAGGGCATATAATACTTGTCATAGGACTAGTTAGGCGTCTCGAATGCGCATTCGCGCGAACGACACGTTAACGTAGCGTAAGCTACCTTAATGGGTCGTAAGCACTTAAGATAGGTTCCGATTTAGAATGTAGGTTTTGTTAAGCCATATCCCATGAGTTCCAATACTCATTTGGTTTACGAGACCACATTCTACCCAATCTTCCGATTTAGGTGCCGGTTGTTTAACTAGCAATCCAATTACTAGGTACCACTTGATTCCTTGATTTCCGAGCTTTCTTAGGACACTAAATCGAGGATGCTTACAATCTCAAGTGAGTACATAGTTCCCCTATTTTTACAGTTTTCAATTGTTTTGGGGTGATACATATGTGCCGATACGCTACTTTCATGATTTCGACTATATGATTTCACATGCATACTTCTATCTTTTGACGAATTAAACTATTGTCCATAGCTTAAACACCGATTTTCAAAGTTTGTACGACTATTTGTTTGTTCATATGTTTATTTATACATTCATTAACAATGATCAAGCCGATTGGTAGTACGATATAGCGCTATAGGACTAGACACCCCATTCCTGTTGTATGGAATGTCAGAAACCAAATTTTAACCAAATAGAATTTGCCTTTGTGGTATTTCTATAGTCTCTAAAGTGTAGTTTGATGCACTAAGGTTTGAATGTATTGCTAAATCGCGATTTATGGTATATTTCGATATACTACCAACGTGATACTGTTTTGCTAAAGAATAATTTGATATGCTATTGTTTACTAAAGTATAATTTGATATACTACCAAACCACGATTTAGGTATGTTCCGACATACTACCAACGTGATATTATTTACTAAAGTATAGTTGATATACTACCGACTTTGTTATTTCATGAACTAAAGTATATTTTAATATACTACCAAAGCATAGTTGATGTGCTATTTTCAAACCAAAACATAGTTGATATGTTATTTACTGAACCAAAGTATAATTTTATATACTACCGATGCTTGCATTCTTAAACCGAAGTATACTTATGATATACTACCAAATCTATTATTTCAGAAACCAAAGTATATTTTGTTATACTATCTATTTAACTATTTCATAACTAAAGTATATTTAGATATACTACTCATCCGCTTATTTCAAAACCAAAGTACATTTTCGTATGTACTATAAACATTTTACCAAAACGACGCATTTTAGAAACAAAACTTTTACAAGGATTCATGGCTATTTTTGAAAACATAAAATCTTTTCATGTGTTATCCAAAGCCATGAATCTAATACACAAAACCTATGTTACTCACATACATTTTTATGCTGACGTACCTATTTTCACATATGTTTCAGGTGCTGCTATGTGATGATTGTTGATGCATGCCACACATAGGATGGACTTGTGCCTTAGCGACTTTAAAACTTGAGAGACAATTATTTATATTTATCTGATTTGTATTAAAACAATGAGTTCAATAATTCAATAAAACGAAACTTTCTAATCCATGGTTGTGAAACAATGATTCTGTTTTGACACTCCCTGACGTTTCCGCCGCGGTTTGTTGTTTTACGCGGTCGGGGTGTGACACTGAGTCCCTACAGCCACTTTTATATCCCTTTGAGACCTAATTTTTAAAATCATCCGCCAAGTTTGTTAGCTACAAGGGCAATTTAGTCATTTATACAAAAAGTACAACTCTTATATGCACAAGAATATATGGAACAATTCTTTGATGCATAAAGATTTTAATATTATACATAAAAACAAGCCTTCCATGGTTCACACATTACCAAAACACAAGTATCACCATATTAAAGGTGGTGAGCTTGGATGGTTTCAACACTTATCTAGGTTACTTGGAACCTTTATAACAGAAAGTTTAGGAGGTGTTTGGGCCTCTAAACTCATGGGAATCAACCATACTCAAGCCCCATAACCATGGGTTTGGTTAGAAGCAATGTAGGTGTAAGATTACCACATGCATAAAAAGTTTATAGAAAGTTTATGTAAAAGTTTAACAAAACAGAAAGTTTCGACCTCAAAATGGTGATGTTCCACCTTAGTTTACCATGGTAAACTTATGGAAACATTTCTAGAGGTGTTCCATATGAGTTTGAAGCAAGAATTTATGAAGAAGATAAAGAAAAGTGAGTTTGAAGCTCACTTATAAACTTGATATTATATTGCCCAAACCTGCAAAAGATCAGATCTTGAGAGTGTTTTGAATGAGTTTAGAGTGTTGGAAAAGTGAAATGAAGGTATAGGAGGCTTGGTTATATAGTGTTTGAGTAGGGTTTGAGTTTTAATGAGGTTTGAAGGTGATTGGGGAAGAAAGGAGGTGGAAAAGATGGAATCTGGATTTGGTCAATTAACATTATGCGGATTATGCTTCTACGCGTCGCGCGGCGGGCAAAGGGTAACGTGCCCGCGCGACGCAGCGTGTTAGTTTCCCAGCTGAAGTTTGATTTCTTACACTTTAGCCCCTGAACTTTTAAAGGTTTGTTATTTTGTGTTAAAAGTTTATATTTTTGGGGTATTCAAGTATAGAACGTGTATGTATGCATGTGTTACATATTGTGCGTGTATGAGTGATAACATGTGCATGATAAGTCTCGGTTTTGCGTATAAACACGTATCTGAACGATTGATTGCATAAATACAAGTATGATTGATATAAATACGAATTTTCCATTATGATTGAAGTCTCAGATTACAAGGTTGGAAACGAAATACGAATACAAGTTTCTAAAAATAGACATGCGAATACAACTTTATAAATATGGAAAATACAGAAATGCGAAGCACTACACATCATACATAATTTAATACAATATAAGTTGCAACAACATAGTACCTTCTTCCAATGTGTGATAAACCATTCGATTGTTCTTTCGAATTCGATCATTGTATCCCAGCATCAAACCTTTGAATACGCCAAAAAATATTTTACCTACACTTTAATTCCATTCTTAGATCAACATGGTTAGCACCATTAACATAATATTTAAGCTATATGAAGGGTATTTAGGGTATGTGTAACTTATATCTAAGCTATATGAAGGGTATGTGTAACTTATATCTTTGTCTCAGAATGTATGTTACGTTAAATTGATTATATTTAAATATCGGTTAACGAAATACTTTCGAAAGAAATAGAAAAGTTTTTGAAAGCTCGAAATTTTCGCGAGGGTTACACAAACAATGAACAACAGAAATAGCGACAAAAACGGTGACAAAATCTTATTAACCCAACCCAAAGAATTCCCCCCCCCCCCAAGAACCCTAGATCTTACAAACTGTAAGATCTTAGATACAAAGGACAAAGACAAGCAGATGATCATCAACAAGATGATCACCAATACCACAATACATTGATCTCTCTATCACACAGATGAGAGATCGTAACAACTATAACAAAACCCCAACTTACAACTAAGAGAGAAAGTGTAAACGAAACAAGTGAGAGAATAAACAAATTATCAGACAACAATGCTTTTATACAAGCCCTAAAATAATTTACATCCAAACCCTTCAACAACCAGCCAAGATGATCGCAGTCCTCTTAATGTTCCACACAACCCCCTCAGCTTAACAACTTGTACAACCTGATCCAAAACTATAAAACCAATAATATAACACAATAAATTGTTTTATGGGACCATATGAATGAATAACAATATGCATAGACTGTTAACATCCCCCATTCATCCATATGTCCTAAACATATCAATTAACCCCAATTTTTCACAAAGTATTCCATGCTGAACAACACTTAGACCCTTAGTGAAAACATCTGCTAGTTGACTATCTGAGTCAATCTTTGGAAGACTGATAATACCATCAGCCACCTTTTCTCTTAAAAAATGTAAGTCCAACTCAAAGTGTTTTGTCCTCTCATGAAAATAGGGTTTGTTGTTATAGACATAGCAGCTTTACTATCACAATATAACTCAATTGGTAAGGGACATTCAACATTCAATTTTGTTTACAATTTTTTAGCCACATTAGATCACAAGTAGCAGAACACATAGCCATGTACTCAGCTTGTGCAGTTGACCTAGAAACAATACTTTGTTTCTTGCTTTTCCAAGAACAATACTTTGTTTCTTGCTTTTCCAAGAAACAAGGCAATTACCCAGGAAGACATAGAAACCAGTAACAGACATCCGAGTGGACAAGCATTTTGCCCAATCAGAGTCTGCAAACCCACACAATTTTAGATTTTCACTTTTCTTGAAACTCAGTCCTTTACCAGGACTTTGTTTCAAGTACCTTAACAACCTCAAAGCTAAGTTCAAATGTATTTCTTTAGGACTATGCATAAATTGACTTAAAAACTGAACAACATAGCTAATATCAGGTCTAGTTAAAGACAAGTAGATTAACTTTCCAATTAGTTTTTGAAAACTAGTGACATTTTTTTAATAACTGTTGATTTTTATCAACTTTTGATGTAACCAAGTAACTTTATTCTATAGGAGTACTAACAGGTTTACAACCTAAGTACCCAAACTCACTTAACAACTCTAAGCAATATTTTCTTTGACTTAAACAAACACTATTTTTATTATACAAGACCTCAATACCTAAAAAGTATTTTAACACATTCAAATCTTTGATTTTAAAACTATCACTCAACACTTCTTTAACTCTTTTAACATCATCTTTTGAACTTCCATTTATAACAGTGTCATCAACATAGACTAACAAGAAAATAACCACACTTTCTTTAGATAAAATAAACAATGAGTGATCACATTTACTTTCAACAAAACCAATATTAATCAACACAATAGTTAGTTTTCATTCAATTTTCTATGTGCCTGTTTAAGGCCATACAAAGACTTAACTAATTTACACACCTTAGTTTCATCTTTAGAGTAATAACCCTGAGGCAACTTCATATAAACATCCTCAGAGATAGTACCATACAAGAAGGCATTATCTACATCAAGTTGGTACAAAGGCCAATCATTTTGAACATCCAAAGTTATTATGCACCTAACAGTTACCATTTTAACAACAGGTGAGAAGGTCTCTCCAAAATCTAGACCTTCTCTTTGGTTAAAGCCTTTTGCAACCAACCTGGCTTCAATCCTTCTAACTTCACCATTAGATTTATACTTAACTCTAAACTCCCACTTACAACCTATAGCCTTTCTATCAGACGGAAGATCAGTTAAGACCCAAGTGTCATTTCTGAACAAAGCTTCCATCTCTTTGTTCATAGCTTCAACCCACCTAGGATCCCTAACAGCCTCTTCATAACTATTTGGTTCAACAATTTAGTTTAAAGTAGTAACAAAACACAAATTATCCACAGACAAACAAGAGTAACTAACAACTCTCTCTATATCATATTTAACTTTGCTATTCATAACAAAATTTTCAAATCTCTTTGGTAAAACTACATTTCTACCAGACCTTCTAAGTGTTGAATTTGTTCCCTAAGATGGGTCGGTCTTAATGTCACACCCCGAAATTATCAGAGCTGGCATGACTGGACTGGTATCTTCATTGCACAGCGGAAGCAAATAAAGCTAAAACTTCTAGAAAACGAACGCCCACTAAGTACTCGAATCTCCAATGGTTTTCCTATTCCAACCGTGCCTTAACTTTGAATTGCAACCTGAGAAAGAAACATGCGAAAAATCAACATAAAGTTGAGCGAGTTCATAGTTTGTTTTGGAAAAGATTTAAAATAAATCTTTTTGAATAACCGGTTTGTGAAATATTCCTGAGAAAACGAATTTAAAAATCATTTTCTTGTCAAGTTATATGGAAACTTAGTATTTGTAACGCATTATGTTCGTAGAACCATGTATTTGTAGACTCTTGTATTTGTAAAGTTTGTATAACCGTCAATGCCCACCCTGACTTTGACTTCAAGCCCGCATAATCCTATGCTTTGAATTTGTATAAAACATGATATGTAATTTGTAAAACCCCGGTATGAAAGCAACAAGGAAAAACAGATCCATTAATGGTTTGCAAGGCCATTAATATGTGTGACGTGATGCAGGAAAGCTCAAACCTAGCAGACTTTGCACCGGGCTTCCGGCTGTAAGACATAGTCAACCCATGGGCCAAACCCTGGTCCAACATGGGCGGGGCTCGCTACACCCAAATAGATCTATCACTCATGTCCCTCGGTCCTACAAAGAGGATTGATGGCCTTAAGTGTTATACCCACCACTCACATGATCTAGGTGTACCCTTCCTTAGCTAACCATACCAATTAGTAATGTTTGTAAACAGTTGTAACATGTACTTCACCCCCGAAGTTATAAAACTGAAAACAGTTAAGAGAAAAGGGGGACATGAACTCACTGAGTTGTCTCGTTTTCCGTACGCAGACCAACCCAGTCTTATTGTTGTTATAACTAGGACGATTGTTGTTATAACTAGGACGATCCCGTCCCTACTCATGAAAATCATGCACGTTTCGAAAATATGCATTTGTTTTGTAAAACCAGTATATTTAGTATAAATCATTCGTAAACCATTTGAGTTCTTTGTAATTCCATTCGTAACATGGTTTAAAAATGTGAGTTTTCGTTTATCGATAAATTGTTTATTTTTGCAAAACTTGCATGTCTTTCCACCCCGAAAACATTTATAAAATGTAAAACCGTGAAAAGGTGGGGTTATGAACTCACCTGAATTGCCTTGTGCAAAGCTAGCTAATTACGACTTCGTGATATCGTTTCCAAGACGAGACTCGCTAGCGTGCATTCTACAATATTCCTAACACGGAATATCTTATAAGTTTCTAAATAAACGCAGTAACTAAACTACGTGTCATCGAGCTCTACTGAATCGTTAACCGAACGATTCAACGGTAAGTTGATAACTTAATAGCAACGATTAAGTTATACTCGTTAAGTTTCGCCTAATGTCGGTAATAGTTTACTAAGTCTTTAAAAAAAACACTTAGTCCTCGTGAGATTTAGAATATATAAATATTTATATATAAAAATATATAAATATTTCGGTAGAATCTCGTTAGTCGTCTTGAGAAGTCGTTGTGTATGTAATACACATTTATACGAAAATAACTTGTAACAAACTCGTAAGCGATATACATGATATATAGTGTGCCGTTTAGGCGTTTGAAATAAATATAAAAGATATATTTATTTTACAAAAGTATCATCGAGTTGTTTGTGTTTAAAAATAAATATATAATTATATTTATTTTTATAAATGAATACGAGTCGCTTGATGTTTGAAATAAACATAAAACCGTATTTATTTTTATAGAAGAATTCGTTATGTCTGATACTTGAAATAAATATATAAACCATACATATTTTGTGAAACGAAGCCATCTTGTTTGGTATTCGGAATAAATATATAAATTATATTTATTTTTATAAAGGAATTGTCGAGGTTTCAGAATTTAGAATAAATATAATAATTATATTTATTTGTTGTGAATAGTTTCCGAATCGTTGCTTTCGAAAGTCGTAAAGTGCTGTCGTTCGAAATAAATATGAACTATTTATTTTCACAAAGAAAAGAAGTCGGGTTATTTGATGTTAAAACAAATATACATATAATTTATTTATTTTATAAGAAAAATTCGTATTGTTGTATATTCGAAATAAATATAGAAACTATATTTATTTTATAAAAATAATCCGTGTTATCGTAGTTTCTTGTACGTTATAAAGTGTCGTCGAAAGTAAAATTACATTTGTGTATGTATTCATTTGACAGTTTCGTTTTATAAGAAGTCTCGTTTTATTTTACGGATTTTCTCGAAAAACGGGCAGAGTTTCCTCTGTTTTTGGACGCCCCGACAACACAAGTCGTCGTTATTTTATCAAAATTCAACCAAGATTCAAACAATATATCGGATTCGCCAATTATTTCATAATACGTAAACTATAATCATGTCGATTCGAGCTCGTTTTCACGTAATTATGTAAATTATAAAAATAACATGATTAATTATCGCGCAAAGACTTTACCAAAAATTTCGTGTCGAAAAGCTGAGTTGACCGAGTCAACTGAGTTGACCAGTTGAGTTGACCGAGTCAACTCACTGTGTTGACCAGATTGACCGAGTTGACTCGGTTCGACCGAGTCAACCGAATTGAACCGAAATCTGACCCGAACACCGAATTCTGTACCGAACCCGAACCGCATTGCTGTTAACCATCTTTGACCTCCCTTGACCAGGTTTGACCAGACCCGAACCCGTTGACCGGTTCTGACCGGTACCGAAGCTAAAACCACGAGACCCGAAATGTAACAAGACCCGAACCATTATTAACCAGATCTGATCCGAACCATCATCAGCATCAACAAAATCATCATCGTCGTTGTGAAGCTTGACGGATCGAGACAAGGACCGCCGGAATAATGTCGGAATCCGTCGGATAATTGTACCGACCGCTGGTCAGAGTTAAGGACCACCGGTTCTAGACGCGACCGCCGCTCACCACCACTACCGGTTCTCTCTCTCTCCTCTCCTCCCTTCTGTCTCTCTCTCTCTCTCTCTCTGTTTGTAGCCGCCGCACCACCACCGGACGGTGGTGGTGGTGCTCCGATCTGTCAGTCGAGAAAGAAAAGGGGGGGTTGTTGTTTGTCGTCCGGTTACTCGATGCCGGAAAAGAAGGGGAGCCGGCAACCGGCTCCGGTCACCAAAACCGAGAGGAAGGAAGGGGGTACACCACTGAACCACCGCCGGAAAACCATCTCCACCGCCGCGAACCATCACCGGCTCCGCCGGTCTCACCGGCCGGAGTCCGGCCATATATTATCAGAGAGAGAGAGAGAGACCAAGTGTGATGTGTGTGTTGTTTTGAATGTCTGCTTGTTCAAAATGAAGGAAAAACAAGGGGTAGTCCCCTTATATACTAAGGTCAGGTGAAATGGGCTTTGGGCTTGGGCCCAAGGCCCACAAGCCCAAAGTTGCGTGTTATGTGTAGCCCGATAATTCCTACGAGCCCGTTAACGCACCCGATTAGCGTAAAAATATCGTAAATAAATTTCTTAGAAGCAATTTATGAAAAATAGCGTCAGTAGTCGCGTTGGGCGCGTTCGTTTGTCGATTACGGTAATAATCGCGAATAATTACATCGTTGCCGTCTTTAATCCGTTTTTCGATCCGTTTTCAACTGCGATAGTTAATATTTTATTACGCAGTTAAATATAGCGTAAAATGTAAGTTCTGAAGGTGACAGGCGTCTCCGTCGCTTCCGTTTCGTTGCCGATGTGTTTCCTGCTATCGCGCTTTTAGTTCACGTTTGCGTTTGTGTCGCACGGAAGCCCAATAAATTCACAAAATTAATTTCATACATTTAGAATATTCATAGAAAATCCTTATTTTTCGGCGTTGTCAGTATTTTGTACGGTATCAGTTAGTTGCCGTTTAACGTTTCACAGGTTTTCTGTAAACCACGGTTCGCGCACTGTAAAGTCGGATAGACGTTCCTAGGCACTCCAAAGGCCTAATTAAGTTAATTTGCGTCTTAAACACTATTTATTATCATCCTAATATTTGTTAATCACGTAATTAGGTGCCGTAAATCACCGGTTGTCACACTTAACACTTGAAGTACATGTCTCCTCTGCCCTGCCAGATCCACCTCTACTACCACTCTCACTTCTAGACTCAACATGTTGATTATCAACATTTCTAGTAGTGGTAGATGTAGAGGGGAATGAATGTTGATCATCACAAGTAACCTTAAGAGATCCAGTATTCCCCTCTTCATTATTGGGAATGACATAAACAATGGGTGTTGACACTTCAATACTATCAAAAAATTTAAAAGATTTACATTTTTAAAACTAATATCTTCTTGATTATTCAACTCCTGGGATTTCAAAGGAAATACAGTTTCATAAAATTTCACATCTCAAGAATAAAATTCTCTTTTATT
Organism: Helianthus tuberosus; assembly: GCA_030545235.1. Lineage (NCBI taxonomy): Eukaryota > Viridiplantae > Streptophyta > Magnoliopsida > Asterales > Asteraceae > Helianthus > Helianthus tuberosus. The sequence goes on from CM060358.1 coordinate 149,501,593, forward strand.
ATCCAAACTCCACAATTTATAACTTTTCTTAACATTTGAATAACCAATCAAGACACACTTTTCAGCATTAAAAGAAAATTTGTCAGACTCATTTAAAACAGTACTAAAACACAAACACCCAAAGTTCCTTAGGTGAGTAAAAGAGGGTGATGTGTGTAAAATGCAACATATAAATTACATCAAATAAGGCATAAAACTAACCTTTTTTTTAGTACTAATGTTGGAAAAAGTGTACTTTTGTCTTCCTTTCGTATTTTCAGGGTTAAATGAGCTTAAATGAACAAAAGAAGCAAAAATGCAGCCAAATCTAACAATAATACAAGAAAAGGAATAAATGTGGCATGCCCGACCCCTTGACAACATCTTCCCAAGCAAAAACAAGACATCAGAAGGCTGAAAAAGCCCCGTGCTCATCGGACACGGGGGCGTGCCCTAGTGTCTGCAGGAAAGACAAAGTTATAGAAGCTTCTATTTCCCAACACGGGGGCGTGCCCAGTGGACACGGGGCCGTGGTCAACGCTAAGATTCGTAGAATCCAAGCAAATCTTAATAGTACAGATACGATTCTTCACACGGGGCCGTGTCCAGCGGACACGAGGGCGTAGTCAACTAATGCAGACAAACTGCAATTAATGAAGAAAGAGAAAGTGGATGGACACAGGGCCGTGCCCACTGGACACGGAGCCGTGTCCAGGCTTCTGTGCAGGCTATAAATAGAGGTGTTTTGTTCATTTCAAAGGCATCCTTTGACAAACCACCTCTCTCACACTTCACCCTCCCTCCACCACCATCACAATCCACATCCACCACCATCATCCATCATAGAGTATGTGTAGTAGTCTCGGGATCCAAGATTGGGAGTAAGTGTTCTTGACAATCAAAGGCCATGTTTGCCTAAGTCTCTTACATCACTTGGTGAAGACAAGCATTTAGTGTAATACTTTTGTTTTTTTATCTTTTTGAACTTTTTATTTAGTTTTGTATTAATGACTTTAATAACTAGTTTCTTATGTTGAAGGTGAAACTTCCTTATCATTTGTTCGTGGTGTCTTGGCGTTATTTTACTGTCTATATCAAATAAAAGATTTACACCATTCATATCTCCACGGGCTATATGGAGATATGTTGGCTACCTGGTCGGGGGTTAAGGGAATGGTTTGGTAAGGTTCTTGCCTTGTTCAGTGTATAGATCCTGCAAGGACCTGGGTCAAGCTTACTAGGACCTCCTTCAATACCCACTGGTTGTCACACCCCTTTCTAAGGCGGAAGCACGAGGTGTGATCCTGAAAGGTTCTCATTGCATACAAATGGTAAACATACTACATGCTCGTAAAATAACTCCAAATGCCATTAAAATTACATAACTAAAAATGTAACATAGGTTAAGGGTTTACATCACAAGACAACATATTGTCTGAAAAGTTTATAACTTTATTTAAAGACGAACATAAAGATTTTGATTCTTATATCCCACGCAAGATGGAATATAGTAACCAAATCCCACAAAAACAGGCATCGAAGTCTTGACATGACATGACTAAAACAAAAGCGACATCTTGGAGCAAGAGTAAAACCGCGCGCACATCCACTTTAGTTACCTGAAATACATGGGAGTTTTGGAAAAATCGTCAACATAATGTTGGTGTGAATTCATGCAGTTTTTGTATTGAATGTTTATATACTTGAATGAAAACATGGTATGTAATTTGTATGAAATAAGTATTTATGCAAATGTAAGGAATACGAGATCGCTAATGGTTAGCTATGCCATTAACATATGTCACGACATAGGAAGCCACCAAACCTAGGCATTTTTGTCGAGATCGACTGAGACACAAAAGCACTCATTGGTGGAAGTAGGCCAAGAGTGGGGTTGCCTGAAACCCATTAGATCTAACCCTTTTGTTCCGCGGTCTAAATGTATACGTTGACTAATGGTGCTTATGGTACCCTATTCGTCACGTGATCTATGTGTCATTCCTTAGTTTTTGAAATCAACATACCATAACACATGTATTTTCCCCAAGTTTAGAAAACAAGTAAAAGTTTAAAAGTGGGGACATGAACTCACAAATTTGCGTTTCCTGCGTCGTAGACTTCACCGGTAGCGTCGTGACCTATACGTGTTCTATTAATGTTAGCCACTAGACTTGTATTACACAAGTACAAGTCACCATCTTTTGTTTATGTATATACTCTTTGTTGTTAAAAATAATTTATATTTTTAACTATGTATGTTACTTATATTATTTTCCCAAAAAATAAATATAAGTATTTTGTGAAATAATATTTTCAATATTATTCTTGTACAGGTATACTTAGGAAAGTATACTTTGTATTTTATGTATATACTTATGTATTTTGTATTTTCACCAAAAATCAATACTTTGATTTTTATTACTTTCCGGAATTATATTTCTTAAAAATAAAATGTTTTTAAGACTTGTATGAAATATATATATTTTGTCATGTTATAATATATATATGATTATTCTTGATATTCACCCGATTTTTATATAAGTTCCAATACTTGGTATAGGTTATATATTTTTGTCCAAAAATATATTTTTAAGTTCATAACTTGTCCAAGTTAAATAATATGTTAAGAAATATATTTTCATAAATATATTTTCTTGTATTTGCCCATGTATTTCCTTGTGAGAAATTTTGTATACTTGTATACAGATGTATTCTCATGTATTTGTATGTGTATTTTGTACTCATACTCCTTGGGAATATTTAGTGTATTTTCAAGTTCTTAATACACTACTACGTATAATACACATAATATACACTTAGCACAAAATTTGGTGATCACTAAATATAAATATTTTCCCTAAAAATATGCATACTTAATATTAATTTTAACTTGAAGAAATCATCATTTCTTAACTTGGAATTTACACAAAAATTAGGGAAACCTTGGTAAATATTTTTAGGTGAATTTTTAGGGAATAAGTTTCACCAAAACTTATATTTTTCTAAGTGTCAAAATTTTATAAAAATTTTGACATAGTTTCTCCTAAAAATGGAGGTTTCCCATGTTTTCAAAACATGTGTTTATTTTCTTTTCAACATCAAAACAATTTTCAACAACAATCATCACCAACATATACTAATTTCTTCATATGAAACATCATGGTGAACTTGATTCTTGTTAAAAACGTGTAGTCTTTTAGATCTACACTTACATATTATGATTTTTCCAAAAATAAGTGTTCTTGTGGTTTTTAAACAAACTTTTGTAAGACTTTATTTTATTAACCAACTTATTTATGAGTTTAATGGTTTCAAAGTTTGTAAATCATGTTCTAAAAACCACTTTTATGTTTATTAGAAAGATTATTATGTTTAACATCATGTTTCATCATGGATCTTTCAAGATCCATGCTTAATAACTTTAGATCTTTCAAAAACAAGCTTTTTGTTAAACTTTTAACAACCCTTCCATGAGTTTTAGTTTCAAAAATTAGTTCTACACACACTTTATTACTTCAAAGTTACAAGATTATACATAGAAATTCTTATTTCAAGTTCACATCATGCTTCATATGTTCATCTTCAAGTTTAACCATGGATCCTTCAAGATCCATGCTTAAACTTGGTAGATCCAAGCTTTAACATACTTGATCTAATCATAACCACAAGATATAACATCAACAACATCAATACATACACTAAAATTCCATGTAATCACTTATTTTCTTCATGAATATGTTAGATCTTTTCATTTTTAACATTAGAAGTTAAGTTGTTTAGATGGTGAAACTTGTACATAACATAAACATGACTTAAATTAGTGATCAAGAAGCTTACTACTAGCTCTAATGGCTAGGGAAGTGGCACAAAAAATGAAGGTGATGCACAAGGAAGAAATCAAGAGGTTAAAAGCTCCACAAGGTGGTCCTTCAAGTTCTAGCACCATACGCCTTCTTAAATGGCCTCCATACACCACTAGATCACCTTGGATTGAATGATTGAAGCTTGAAAATGGTGGGTGTATGTGTGTGGGCTTGAGCCGAGAGTAAGGGAGGGAGGAGGGAAGAAGATGGAGTGGTTTATGTGTTAATGGACATTACTTACTTCCTTATGGGTTTTATAAGAAAATTTCCAACACAAAGATCTTTATTTAGATTCTATGTAAACTAGTTGGGAGACATGGTTAAAAAGAGGTAAATATAGTTATGTGGGGCCATAGGGCAGGTTACAACATGAGGGGGGCGGGGTAAAGTGTCAATTTTTTGGAAGTGGAGGGTTTAAAGTGTAAACGGTAAGGTTTAAGTATGTTTAAGTGTGTTTAGGGGTTATTAAGATTTTTAAGGTGTTCTAGCATCAATACTAGTTTAATATTATAAAAAAATTACTTCTTGTCAAATTTTGATGTCCCAGTTATTGTCCGGTTGTTCGGTTTGTTATGGTTCGTTAAAGTGCTGAATTGCACAGTTTCACTAAGTATGAAGCAGTTTTTATGGCAGTTTTAATTCCCAACACTTTGTAAGTTATTTTGGGCATTAAAACATAAATTCTACATGATATTAATGTGCTTAAAAGCTGATTATAGCTGAATTGTTTCTGAATTATGCTGATTTCAGCATTTTAGATAAGTTTCGGGTGCTTTTTAGTGCATAGTTTAGGTTCCGGAAAGTTTATATGTTAACCCTTGTATCCACACTTGGGTTTTAATGTATTTTAGATGTTGGACCTACTCCTAGGCCCTAATTCTATTGCCTGACTGTTTTCTGAAAAACTGCTGACACAGTGTGTCTTACCGGTGAGTTTACTAGTCTTTCTGATGCAACGCTTAAAGAAATGCATAAAGCAATATTTGAAGTATAAAACATGCATAAATTCATATGTATAGCATGTAATCAGACAATGTTATCATTTAAGCACATAATTGCAGATATTAAATAATAATTAAACTGTACAGAAATTACCGGTTTTGTGCCAGTTGTCACAGTCTCCCCCCGTTAAAAGAATTTTGTCCCGAAATTCAGGCTGAGTTATCTCCCGCAGGAATTTTCAAGAACAAATGGGGGTACTTGGCTTTGAACCGATCTTCACGTTCCCACGTGTACTCGGGTCCGTGCCTAGAGTTCCAACGTACTTTGACAAGCTTAACACTACTCCTCCGAGTCTTGTTGACCTTCCAGTCTGTAACCTCAACAGGTTCTTCAGTAAAGTGGAGGGTGTCGTCGATATGCGCCTCATGCGCAGGGATGATCACTGCTTCTTGGGTTGGACTCTTCTTGAGGTTGGACACATGAAACGTATCCTGTACTCCGTTAAGTTCTTCCGGTAATTCCAACTTGTACGCCACGACACCAATTCTTTCCAAGATCTTGAATGGTCTAATGTATCGTGGATTTAGCTTTCCACGTTTTCCGAACCTTGCTACACCTTTCCAAGGTGAGACCTTCAACAGGACCTTGTCTCCCACCTCGTACTCTAAGGGTTTTCGTCTTCGATCATCGTAGTTCTTTTGTCGATCTCGAGCCGCCTTAATGCGCTCTCGGATCTGAATGATCTTATCGGTTGTCTCTTGAACAAGTTCAGGACCAACCATACGTTTGACTCCAGCGTCTGCCCAACATAATGGCGAGCGACACTTACGGCCATACAGAGCTTCGAACGGTGCGGCTTTGATACTCATATGGTAGCTGTTATTATAGGAAAAATCAACTAAAGGTAGGTGAGTATCCCAGCTGCCGCCTAGGTCCATAACACATGCGCGAAGCATATCTTCCAGCGTTTGTATGGTCCGTTCACTCTGGCCGTCTGTTTGCGGATGGAAGGCCGTGCTTAGATCTAGTTGAGATCCAAAGGCTTCCTAGAAGGATTGCCAGATCCTTGAGAAAAAACGTCCATCTCTATCTGAAATAATCGAGATAGGCACTCCATGACGTGCCACGATTTCCTTCATGTACAGCTCAACAAGCTTTCCAGTGCTATCATTCTCTCAGATCGGTAGGAAATGCGCAGACTTCGTTAACCGGTCGACTATCACCCATATCATATCATGCCCTCTAGGGGTCCTGGGTAATTTTGTTATGAAGTCCATCGAGATTTGCTCCCACTTCCACATGGGTATCTTTGGTTGTTGCGGTAGTCCGGACGGTTTCTGATATTCGGCCTTAACCTTGGCACATGTTAGGCACTTTCCAACGTAGACAGCAACATCGCTTTTAAGCCTTGGCCACCAGTAGCATTCTTTCAAGTCTTGATACATCTTGTCCGATCCTGGGTGGGTCGAGTATCTTGACTTGTGGGCTTCATCAAAGATGACTTCTCGAATACCGCCATAGTGCGGAACCCAAATACGCCCCATAAAGTATAAGGTTCCCTCTTCGTTTGGCACCAACTTCTTCTCCATTCCTCGGAGATATTCGGCTCTACGATTCTCCCTCTTAAGGGCTTCTTGTTGTGCGTCATGAATGCGTGCAGTGAGGTTCGTCCGAATAGTCATTTCCAATGCTCGAGCTCTTAGGGTCTTAACCCTTTCTTTTCAACTTAACGCGTCTGCTACAACGTTAGCCTTTCCAGGATGGTACTTAATCTCACAGTCATAGTCGTTTAGCAACTCAACCCACCGTCGCTGACACATATTTAATTCCTTCTGATCAAATATGTGCTGTACACTTTTATGATCTGTGAAGATTGTACATCGAGTACCATATAAATAATGTCGCCAGATCTTCAAGGCGAATACCACCGCGCCTAGCTCCAGGTCATCAACGAGAGACTAGTCCTCAACAGGGATGGCAGCAAAAGGAACAGCATGGATGGGAATAGGTTCATCGAGTTGTCCACCATCTGGATGTCCTACGATCTGCTGGCCAAGATGAAGTAAAGGTAAGGCTAAGACGTCATCGGGATCATCATCTTCGGTTATCATCTCAGGGTCGGCCTCGAAGTCGGACGTGAAAATCTCCGGAGGTGAATCAATCTCGTCGTCGGAGGCATCAGTCATCGGGTCACGTTCCTCGGATGCTGCTTTCAGGCAAAGACATGTGTACCTGTAATATTTTATTCTTAGTATATGTATATATTAATTATTACTTAATATACAAATAATTATACACATTGTTGCAAGTAATTCTTAGTCAAAGACAAGTGCTACTCCAGTGCACTCTAAGTCTCGTAGTGTCCTTACTTGACTCTTTGAAAACAGTTTTAGGTAGTGGATGTCGCGGAAAGTTTTATGCAATGAAAAATTTTGAAAAATTATTTTCGTGAGAGGATCCTAAAGATTGTAGTCTAGACTCGAGAAGGAATCCTGGTTCACTACAATCGCAGCTCTGATACCAATCTGTCACACCCCTTTCTAAGGCGGAAGCACGAGGTGTGATCCTGAAAGGTTCTCATTGCATACGAATGGTAAACATACTACATGCTCGTAAAATAACTCCAAATCCCATTAACATTACATAACTAAAAACGTAACATAGGTTAAGTGTTTACATCACAAGACATCATATTGTCTGAAAAGTTTACAACTTTATTTAAAGACGAACATAAAGGTTTTGATTCTTATATCCCATGCAAGATGGAATATAGTAACCAAATCCCACAAAAACAGGCATCAGAGTCTTGACATGACATGACTAAAACAAAAGCGACATCTTGGAGCAAGGGTAAAACCGCGCGCACATCCACTTTAGTTACCTGAAATACATGTGAGTTTTGGAAAAATCGTCAACATAATGTTGGTGTGAATTCATGCAGTTTTTGTATTGAATGTTTATATACTTGAATGAAAACATGGTATGTAATTTGTATGAAATAAGTATTTCTGCAAATGTAAGGAATACGAGATCACTAATGGTTAGCTATGCCATTAACATATGTCACGACATAGGAAGCCACCAAACCTAGGCATTTTTGTCGAGATCGACTGAGACACAAAAGCACTCATTGGTAGAAGTAGGCCAAGAGTGGGGTTGCCTGAAACCCATTAGATCTAACCCTTTGGTTCCGCGGTCTAAATGTATACGATGACTAATGGTGCTTATCGTACCCTATTCGTCACGTGATCTATGTGTCATTCCTTAGTTTTTGAAATCAACATACCATAACACATGTATTTTCCCCAAGTTTAAAAGTGGGGACATGAACTCATAACTTTGCGTTTCCTGCGTCGTAGACTTCACCGGTAGCGTCGTGACCTATACGTGTTCTATTAATGTTAGCCACTAGACTTGTATTACACAAGTACAAGTCACCATATTTTGTTTATGTATATATACTCTTTGTTTTTAAAAATAATTTATATTTTTAACTATGTATGTTACTTATATTATTTTCCCAAAAAATAAATATAAGTATTTTGTGAAATAATATTTTCAATATTATTCTTGTACAGGTATACTTAGGAAAGTATACTTTGTATTTTATGTATATACTTGTGTATTTTGTATTTTTCACTAAAAATCAATACTTTGATTTTTATTACTTTCCGGAATTATATTTCTTAAAAATAAAATATTTTTAAGACTTGTATGAAATATATATATTTTGTCATGTTATAATATATATATGGTTATTCTTGATATTCACCCGATTTTTATATAAGTTCCAATACTTGGTATAGGTTATATATTTTTGTCCAAAAATATATTTTTAAGTTCATAACTTGTCCAAGTTAAATAATATGTTAAGAAATATATTTTCATAAATATATTTTCTTGTATTTGCCCATGTATGTCCTTGTGAGAAATTTTGTATACTTGTATACTGATGTATTCTCATGTATTTGTATGTGTATTTTGTACTCATACTCCTTGGGAGTATTTAGTGTATTTTCAAGTTCTTAATACACTACTACATATAATACACATAATATACACTTAGCACAAAATTTGGTGATCACTAAATATATATATTTTCCCTAAAAATATACATACTTAATATTAATTTTAACTTGAAGAAATCATCATTTCTTAACTTGGAATTTACACAAAAATTAGGGAAACCTTGGTAAATATTTTTAGGTGAATTTTTAAGGAATAAGTTTCACCAAAACTTATATTTTTCTAAGTGTCAAAATTTTATAAAAATTTTGACATAGTTTCTCCTAAAAATGGAGGTTTCCCATGTTTTCAAAACATGTGTTTATTTTCTTTTCAACATCAAAACAATTTTCAACAACAATCATCACCAACATATACTAATTTCTTCATAGGAAACATCATGGTGAACTTGATTTTTGTTAAAAACGTGTAGTCTTTTAGATCTACACTTACATATTATGATTTTTCCAAAAATAAGTGTTCTTGTGGTTTTTAAACAAACTTTTGTAAGACTTTATTTTATTAACCAACTTATTTATGAGTTTAATGGTTTCAAAGTTTGTAAATCATGTTCTAAAAACCACTTTTATGTTTATTAGAAAGATCATTATGTTTAACATCATGTTTCACCATGGATCTTTCAAGATCCATGCTTAATAACTTTAGATCTTTCAGAAACAAGCTTTATGTTAAACTTTTAACAACCCTTCCATGAGTTTTAGTTTCAAAAATTAGTTCTACACACACTTTATTACTTCAAAGTTACAAGATTATACATAGAAATTCTTATTTCAAGTTCACATCATGCTTTATATGTTCATCTTCAAGTTTAACCATGGATCCTTCAAGATCCATGCTTAAACTTGGTAGATCCAAGCTTTAACATACTTGATCTAATCATAACCACAAGATATAACATCAACAACATCAATACATACACGAAAATTCCATGTAATCACTTATTTTCTTCATGAATATGTTAGCTCTTTTCATTTTTAACATTAGAAGTTAAGTTGTTTAGATGGTGAAACTTGTACATAACATAAACATGACTTAAATTAGTGATCAAGAAGCTTAATACTAGCTCTAATGGCTAGAGAAGTGGCACAAAAATGAAGGTGATGCACAAGTAAGAAATCAAGAGGTTAAAAGCTCCACAAGGTGGTCCTTCAAGTTCTAGCACCATACACCTTCCTAAATGGCCTCCATACACCACTAGATCACCTTGGATTGAATGATTGAAGCTTGGAAATGGTGGGTGTATGTGTGTGGGTTTGAGCCAAGAGCAAGAGAGGGAGGATGGAAGAAGATGGAGTGGTTTATGTGTTAATGGACATTATTTACTTCCTTATGGTTTTTATAAGAAAATTTCCAACACAAAGATCTTTATTTAGATTCTATGTAAACTAGTTGGGAGACATGGTTAAAAAAAAGGTAAATATAGTTATGTGGGGCCATAGGGCCGGTTACAACATGAGGGGGGTAAAGTGTAAATTTTTAGGAAGTGGAGGGTTTAAAGTGTAAACGGTAAGGTTTAAGTATGTTTAAGTGTGTTTAGGGGTTTTTATGATTTTTACGGTGTTATAGCATCAATACTAGTTTAATATCATAAAAACATTACTTCTAGTCAAATTTTGATGTCCCAGTTATTGTCCGGTTGTTCGGTTCGTTATGGTTCGTTAAAGTGCTGAATTGCGCAGTTTCACTAAGTATGAAGCAGTTTTTATGGCAGTTTTAATTCTCGACACTTTGTAAGTTATTTTGGGCATTAAAACATAAATTCTACATGATATTAATGTGCTTAAAAGCTGATTATAGTTGAATTGTTTCTGAATTATGCTGATTTCAGCATTTTAGATAAGTTTCGGGTGCTTTTTAGTGCATAGTTTAGGTTCCGGAAAGTTTAGATGTTAACCCTTGTATCCACACTTGGGTTTTAATGTATTTTAGATGTTGGACCTAATCCTAGGCCCTAATTCTATTTCCTGATTGTTTTCTGCAAAACTGCTGACACAGTGTGTCTTACCGGTGAGCTTACTAGTCTTTCTGACGCAACGCTTAAAGAAATGCATAAAGCAATATTTGAAGTATAAAACGTGCATGAATTCATATGTATAGCATGTAATCAGACAATGTTGACATTTAAGCACATAATTGCAGATATTAAATAATAATTAAACTGTACGGAAATTACCAGTTTTGTGCCAGTTGTCACAGTCTCCCCCCATTAAAAGAATTTCGTCCCGAAATTCAGGCTGAGTTATCTCAGGCAGGAGTTTTCTCGAACAAATGGGGGTACTTGGCTTTGAACCGACCTTCACGTTCCCACGTGTACTCGGGTCCGTGCCTAGAGTTCCAATGTAACACCCCGTGTTTTCACGAGTGAAAGTCAAAGTCAAGGTCAAAGTCAACGACCGATTTCGCGCGACTTGACTCGTAGAAATGTTTTTATTTTATTTATATTATGTGGAGTAAGTGTCGTTCATTACAATAATAGAATCGTGTTTACCGTATTCCAATCGACCTACGACTGTGAATGATAGGAAGTATCCATGTGATAAAGTTAATCAAGCTATGCTAATCAAATCGACATCGAATCGTAACTCGAACTGTGTATTTTACTTGTTGTTTATACGTGTGTGTGTGCCTTACGTGTTACCTGTGCATGTTTATTTTATTTTATGATATGTTGTGATAATTAAACGAACTCAATCGAACTCGAAGTCTAACTCGAACGTAAACGAACCCGAACCCGAATTCCGAGTCGAGCCATATAAGAAGTAGTTGGGACTGAAAGTAATTTGACTAGGAAACCCTATCGAATCGCTCGCAAATCGAAACCGAAGCAACATCGCGCCGAACACACCAAAGCAGGCGGCATCCGCACGGATGGTCCATCCGCACGGATGGCCAGTCCGCACGGATTGCCAGTCCGCACGGATTGCCAGTCCACACGGATGACCAGTCCGCGCGGATAGCCTACCCGGGTACGTGCCATGCGCACGGCTCACCCCTTTCCCTTTTTGGCATCCTATAAATACACGGGTCACTCTCCAACTTTTCCACTTTTGGCAAGTGACGACCGAACCGCACGCATTCTTCACTTTTTCTTAGATTTCTCTCAATCCAGGTAAGATCTTGCACTAATTCTTGTACATCTTTGATCACTACACAATTCTACACATTTCCATCTTTCAAATCTTCACTTTTAACCATGAAATCATCCGGATTTGGGGTATTCTCGAGTGACGTCATCATGAAGTTCTTATGAACTTCAAGCTTGACCTCATACCACCAAGAATATCTCAGATCTGAACGATTTCCATAAGATTTCACAAGAACTTCTCCTAGATCTAAACTTTTCTAAGGATAAAAGAGTTGAAAGAAATAAACCTAAGTTCTCTCCTTCTTTTCCCTTAGAATCAGTACGAATCTGATCGGTTCTAGTCTCTACTCGATAATAGTGATGCACTAGTTCCAGATCTAGAATCCTACCCACAGACAACTGATTTCGGGGCCAACCGGAATGACCGTTCTGAGTCGCCGACAGGCCGAGTTAGGGTGGTTCCTGACCGGTCTAGTCACGCGGGTGAGAATACAATTCCAAGTGGTTGCCACGTAATCAGAACGTCTCGATAAACGACAACAGAAACCAAGAGTAGACGAACGGAACAATCAGACCAGAGACTGTCCGCACGGACCAGTTGTCCGCACGGACAAGTTGTGCACACGGATTACCATCCGCACGCACAGGTCATCCGGACGGGTTGCCACCCGGACGAGCTACCCTTGGGACCCACTTTCCAAACAAGGTTTGAGTATCGACGAATGAAAAATCCGGACGGATGACCTCTGAAAGGATTACTCTTCGGATCATGAGATACTAAGGCCTTCAACTAAAATTCAAACAATGATCATCCGCACGGCCAAGTCGTGCGCACGGACAGACTATCTGGACGGATGGTCCCTGCCCGCGTGCACAGACTGTCCGCACGGATCACCACTGCCCGCACGGACTACCATACGCACGGATTGTCGTCCGCGCGACCGGCTTGAATGGTAGAAACACTTATGTGATTTCTAAATGCTACAACGAAAACTCCAAAGCACAAGCCATCATACACAAACACATCTCACACTTAGGAAGAAACAATCCACTTGAACGTTTATCCACACAAACAACTTGACCGTACGGATAAGTCATCCGCACGCACAACTAATCCGCACGGGTTACCACCCGCACGGACAGTCGTACGCACGGATAGCTTATCCGGATGGATCACCATCCGCACGCATCACCATCCGCACGGATGGGTCATGCGCACGGATGACTCCCTCTCACGGATAGCTGATCCGCACGATCAGCCATCCTAACCACTCTCACTTTGTACTGTTTTCTGCGCCACTTATCGTTACGTTATCAAATCTATTCAGGCTAACCGTACTCGCTGTAAAGCGCTCCCTTCAATCCACAATCGCTGTGAGTATACTCGAACCCTTTTTGCTTTAGCACTTTTGGGTGTTACATACGTTACGACTATTCAAACTACAACTATCACACTACTCAAGCTATTTTAACGCTAAACCATTTACGCATGTTATACGTGGCTTATGAATGCTTGTTTTTTATCTTTACACATGGAACGCTGTCTACCTGCCTTAACAACGATAGTACTATAGTTTGGACTCAGCACCCGTTCACACGGGGGTTGTTAAGGATCTTTTACTTGCATGGATTACGGTGGTAATCATGTATTGCGAACTGCCTCGGGCAGTCAACCCGCAGTCATTGGTATCGATGGATCTATGTCGATAACTAACGTGCTTCATTTCACTATGTGTACGTGCTGGTTATGCGTAAACGAATTCGAACTCTATATGCTAATATCAAACTTGTACGCTCACCTTTACAATTTATGTATTGACTTTATTTTAACGTATGTGACAGGTGCCTAGGTTGTTTATATGCTTCTCGGGCTGTGATGAACTTGAAGCTAGGAACTGGAGTCTAGAAACCAACGAATAAACTAGTGATGTTAAATCTGAGTTGTCGGAACAGAATACTTGTTTTGATGTTATCTGTAATAACTTGTTTGACTATTTAAGATACGGTATGGGACGTATTGCTTTAATTAAATGGTAATGATAGTTGTTATGGAAACTTCTGGACAATCTGTTTCGCTCAGTGCCGCGCCCCGATGATTCCGCCATCGGTTGGGGTGTGGCAGATTGGTATCAGAGCCATAACTATAGGGAATTAGGCAAGACTCGACCTAGTCCGGGTCGAAGTCTTAGAGACCTAGTCTATAGTTAAGAACCAACAGACCAACTCATGCGTATGCGTAAACTCGCCACTATCACTCACTCTTTTCTATCACTGCACTCGAATTTTCAAGCTGTGAACAGGTAATGAGGCCGAGAATAGGTGTGAAAACCGCAAACTCTCGACTAAAGTTACCTAATCAGCTTGCGTTTTAGCTACAAACGAGGAGAATCATACCAAATCAGGAGTGAAATCCATATTTTGATGAATAATCTCCTCAATTTTTACCAAAAATGAGGACGGAAGTTGCAAGATAGGGGTGAAACCCTAACCTTGACGACTCGTCCCGCTTTTATACAAAAAAACTCTCACCAAAGTTCGATGGACTCCAACGATCTAAGGACACAATATAACCAATAGGAATTGCGCCAACGCCCAAGAATCGAGGCAGAGGCATAGTCCTGGAGGTAATTGTGCAGGATCCTTGCGAATAGTCGAGCCACTTTGGTTAGTCGAAGTCTATTAGCCACAGACAATCTACCTTCGATTTACCGACCTTTATGAAAATTTTTTTATGCATTTTCTGTTATTTGTTAACGTTTTGAGGTACTATTGGTTTCGATCCACCACTATTGCTTCTGCTAAGACATAAAACCCACACAACTCATCGCTAGCGAATCGACAATAGAGGCAGTCAGAATGCTTTGTATGCTCGTAGGTACTTTTAGTGATTAGGCTATGTGAATTTTGCTATTATGCTTATCTGTTTAGGAATATTGTGATTATGTGCTCTATGTGTCTATGTGATTTTGTGCGACTCTGTGATTTTGTGACTATATACGTTTACATGGTACGTGTTACTGAGCTTTAGTAGTAGTAGACGTGTGAGGTGAGATTCGAATACATGTGTTGAGTTCCATGGCGATGTCTATTGCAGACAATGTCGTCTGGATCCCGCCATCCACTCTCTCGTCAAGAAAAGAAGGACAGACGTCTTGCTTCCATCGTCGCGAAAGCTGTAGCGAAGGCAGTAAGCGATGCCTATGAGAATGCCAGCAAATCATCCGAGGAATCAAGGACTGAAGGTCCTAGAGCTGTCGCAAGACCATTCAGTTTCAAACAATTCAAGTCATGTGGGCCGAAAGAATTCACAGGCGAAGGAGGTCCTACTGCTCTATTCCACTGCTTTGACTCTATCGAGGTTACTTTGCGACAAAGTGGTTGCCCTGATGACCTTCGAACTCTGAACGCTACCGGCGTCTTTCAGTCCCGTGCTTTGGACTGGTGGACGGCCGAGAGGAACAAGAGAGGGAATGATGCAGCTTACGGTTTGTCGTGGGACGAGCTCAAGGAAGTCATGCTAGAGGAATTCTGCCCTCCTCACGAGCGTCAAAAGCTTGAAGATGAATTTTGGCACATACAACAGAAGGATGGAGACAATGCTGGTCTCACTGCTCGCTTCAAACAGCTTAGCATTATCTGTCCTGACCAGGTCAAGACCCCTGATATGACCATCAAGAAGTACATCCGAGCTTTGCCCGACTGCGTTGCTGATTTCGTGCAAGCGGCTAAGACTACCACGATCGAGGAAACCTATCTGCTGGCCGCTGAAATCAATGATAAAAGGGTTAAGGCTGGGGTGTGGGATAAGACCTCCAAGCATCTGCATCAAGCCACTACTGCTGCACCAGCTACCGAAACCACCTCGTCAAGCAACAAGAGAAAGAACAGCTCCGCCAACAAGAACTGTGCGATTACTGCTGCACCGATCCAAGCTGTACCCGCCCAACAGCGTCAAGTACCGGCGCCTGTGGCCAATGCACCGCCTGCAAAGCGTGCATATACTGGGCCACACCCGCTCTGCCCTACTTGCACCTATCATCACCCGACAGCTATTCAATGCCGTTTCTGTGCTCACTGCAATGTGTACGGCCACTTTACTGCCAACTGTCGTATCCGTCAAGCTCCTGCCAATCAAGCTCTGCTCGCTGCCCCACAGGGTCAACAAGCTCCTCCGGCACCCGCAGTCAAAGCCTGAGCATGCTTCACGTGTGGCAACCCGAACCATTTCGCCAACATGTGCCCGAACAGGGTAGTGAAACAAGAACCACAACAGCAGCCGCCACAGCAGCAGCAACAGCAGCAGCAGCAACAACAGGTAGCACGCGCCAGAACTTTCAATCTCAATGTGCGTCAAGCCCAGGCCGACAACAACGTGGTCAATGGTACGTTCCTTGTGAATGGTATTTATGCTTCATGTTTGTTTGATACTGGAGCCGATAATTGCTTTGTGTCACTTGAATTTGAGAAACTCCTTAGTCGTAAACGTTCCAGACTCTCCTCTGCATTCGATGTTGAAGTCGCTACCGGAAGAACCGTCGCTGTAAACTCTGTTATTCGTGATTGCACTCTCGAGCTCAACAATCACATCTTCTCAATCGATCTCATTCCAATGCAGCTAGGAAGCTTTGATGTCATAGTAGGCATGGACTTTCTTCGCGAAAACCATGCCGAAGTGGTGTGCTTCGATAAAATGATTCGTTTTTCGCTCACGAACGGTGATTCGTTGTGTGTTTATGGTGATACTACTTCGAAGGGTCTCAAGCTTATGTCATGCCTACAAGCTAGCAAGTATCTCCGCAAGGAATACAGGGCTTTCTTGGCTAATGTCGTAGCAGCGGAGAAGGAAAAGAAAGAGAAGAAGGAAGTAAAAGATGTTCCTGTGGTTCGAGAATTTCCAAGTGTTTTTCCAGAGGATCTTCCCGGACTACCTCCTAAGCGCGATATTGATTTTCGCATTGATCTTATTCCTGGAGCTAATCCTATCGCCAGAGCTCCTTATCGACTCGCGCCGTCCGAAATGCGCGAACTCTCAACCCAACTCCAGGAATTGCTTGAAAAAGGCTTCATTCGCCCGAGCACCTCTCCTTGGGGCGCACCAGTCCTTTTCGTCAAAAAGAAGGACGGGTCGTTCCGGATGTGCATCGACTACCGGGAATTGAATAAGTTGACTATCAAGAACCGCTATCCTCTGCCTCGAATCGACGATTTGTTTGACCAACTACAAGGCGCTACGTGTTTCTCGAAGATCGATCTACGTTCAGGATACCATCAGCTGCGTATACAAGAGGAGGATATACCCAAAACCGCGTTTCGCACTCGTTACGGTCATTACGAATTCGTTGTCATGCCTTTTGGCCTAACAAACGCACCAGCAGTTTTCATGGATCTGATGAATCGAGTGTGTAAACCATATCTCGACCGTTTCATCATCGTGTTCATCGACGATGTCCTGATCTATTCCAAAACGAGAGCCGAACACGCGCAACATCTACGTTTGGTTCTCGAGTTACTCCAGGGGAACCAACTCTACGCCAAATTCTCCAAGTGCGAGTTTTGGTTGGGGGAGGTTCAGTTTCTGGGTCACATCGTAAATAGTCAGGGTATTCACGTCGATCCTGCGAAGATTGAAGCTGTTAAGAGCTGGGTTACGCCTAAGAACCCGACTGAAGTCCGCTCCTTTCTCGGGCTAGCGGGCTATTATCGACGATTTATCGAAGGATTCTCGAAGATTGCTGTACCACTTACCTCTCTCACTCATAAGGATCAGCCTTTTGTCTGGGGAACCAAACAAGAGTCTGCCTTTCGAACCCTCAAACACATGCTTTGCAATGCTCCTGTTCTCACACTACCCGACGGAAACGATAATTTCATTGTCTACTGTGATGCTTCTAACCTTGGTCTCGGTTGTGTCCTAATGCAACGAGACAAGGTCGTAGCTTACACATCTCGTCAGCTCAAAATCCACGAGAAGAACTATACAACCCACGATCTCGAGCTAGGCGCAGTTGTTTTTGCATTAAAGATTTGGCGACACTACCTGTATGGTACAAGGTGTACGATCTTCACCGATCACAAGAGCCTACAACACATCTTTAATCAGAAGGAGCTAAATATGCGTCAACGCCGATGGGTAGAACTTCTCAACGACTACGACTATGAGATTCGCTATCACCCAGGCAAAGCAAATGTTGTTGCCGACGTACTTAGCAGACGGAGCTATCTGCTTAGCACCCGTAATGTTCAAGCCCAGCACAACCTCGAAGCTCTCATTCGCGACGCCCAGCATGCATGTTTCAACGAGCGCACTTTGAAGAAGGAAAGAATCTACCACGATGGAGCCCAACTTGTGAGCAAATCAAAAGGGATATTCCACTTCTTAGATCGAATTTGGATTCCCAAGCAAACCAACCTGCGACAGATCATCATGGATGAAGACCACAAATCCCGTTATTCCATCCATCCCGGTGCTGACAAAATGTACCATGATCTTCGCTATAGGTACTGGTGGCCGGGTATGAAACGGGATATCGCACTCTACGTCGGAAAATGCCTAACCTGTGCTAGAATCAAGGCTGAACATCAAAGACCCTCTGGCTTGCTCGAACAACCACCAATTCCCATGTGGAAGTAGGAGAGTATAGCTATGGATTTCGTAACCAAGCTTCCAACCACGTCATCAGGTCACGACAGCATTTGTGTTGTTATTGACCGTTTGACTAAATCAGCTCACTTTCTGCCAATACGAGAAGACTACAAGGTAGAACGATTAGCCCGAATCTACACCGACGAGATCATTTGTCGACATGGGACGCCTCGTGACATCATCTCTGATCGTGACGCTCGGTTCACTTCACGCTTGTGGGAAACATTTCAAACGGCACTCGGTACAACGCTTAATCTAAGTACTGCGTTCCACCCACAAACCGACGGTCAGACTGAAAGAACGATTCGTACTCTTGAAGACATGCTCCGTTCATGTGTTCTAGATTTTGGTGGTAATTGGGATAGACACCTTCCGTTAGTCGAATTCTCGTATAACAACAGCTACCAGGCTAGCATCCAGATGGCACCCTTCGAGGCTTTGTACGGAAGAAGATGTCGATCGCCTATTGTGTGGCACGAGATCGGTCACTCGCAACTAACCGGTCCGGAGCTGCTACAAGAAACGACAGACAAAATTTTCCAAATTCGGGACAACCTAGCGAAAGCTCGGGATCGACAGAAAGTTTACCGGGAATATGGCGTTGGTGACTACGTACTCCTAAAGGTATCACCTTGGAAGGGTGTAGTCCGATTCAGCAAGAAGGGGAAACTCGCGCCTCGATATGTTGGACCTTTTAAGATTCTGGAAAGGATCGGAAAAGTCGCCTACAGACTCGAATTACCGGAGGAACTTAGCAATGTTCATCCGACTTTCCACGTGTCAAACCTCCGAAAGTGCATCGCCGACCACGACTTACATGTTCCTCTAGATGATCTGCAAGTGAACGAAACATTACACTTCGTGGAAAAGCCTGTCGAAATCATGGATCGCCAAACCAAAGAACTCAGGCGCTCACGCATTCCTATTGTGAAAGTCCGATGGGAAGGCAAACGAGGCGCGGAGTTCACTTGGGAACTCGAAAGCGACATGAAGGCAAAGTATCCACAGTTGTTTAATGAATGAGTAATGTCCGGTTAAGAAAGGCAAGGTGGCATACTTGTAAATAAGGAGAGTCTCCTTATATCCTTGGCCTATAAATAGAACCCTTAGGGTTAGCTTTAGAAACTTTTACCATTTTTGAGAGTTTGGAGCTTGGTGCTTAGAGAGAGAAAGTAGAGAAAGAAAGTGGCAAAGTGATTCTAGTGTTTTGTACGATGTTTTCAGCAATCAATGGAATCACGATTGTAGTAAATTCTAGTGTGTTTGATCTGAGCAATCGATCACCTGCTCAGATACCACTTGTAGTATCGGCTTTGACTCCGTTACGATCGTGTTTAGTCAAGCACGTACACGGATTCCGCACGTCGAACGTGTTGTTACGCAATCGAATCGGAGATAAATCCGGACCTACAATAATCAGAGTTCTCACAAACAGCTTCGAAATTAAGATTTGAAACTTTGAAGGCTTTTAGATCAGATAATTTCGTACATCATATCCAAAAATCAGCAATTTTAACCGTAAAATCCCGATTAATTCGACGATTTTCTATGGTTCGAACGAAGGACTCTCACATGTGATCCACGGTTAGTTACGGCTTCCAGCTTAATTTCGGGACGAAATTCCCTAAACAAAGGGAGGCTGTAACACCCCGTGTTTTCACGAGTGAAAGTCAAAGTCAAGTTCAAAGTCAACGACCGATTTCGCGCGACTTGACTCGTAGAAATGTTTTTATTTTATTTATATTATGTGGAGTAAGTGTCGTTCATTACAATAATCGAATCGTGTTTACCGTATTCCAATCGACCTACGACTGTGAATGATAGGAAGTATCCATGTGATAAAGTTAATCAAGCTATGCTAATCAAATCGACATCGAATCGTAACTCGAACTGTGTATTTTACTTGTTGTTTATACGTGTGTGTGTGCCTTACGTGTTACCTGTGCATGTTTATTTTATTTTATTTTATGATATGTTGTGATAATCAAACGAACTCAATCGAACTCGAAGTCTAACTCGAACGTAAACGAACCCGAACCCGAATTCCGAGTCGAGCCATATAAGAAGTAGTTGGGACTGAAAGTAATTTGACTAGGAAACCCTATCGAATCGCTCGCAAATTGAAACCGAAGCAACATCGCGCCGAACACACCAAAGCAGGCGGCATCCGCACGGATGGTCAATCCGCACGGATGGCCAATCCGCACGGATTGCCAGTCCGCACGGATGACCAGTCCGCGCGGATAGCCTACCCGGGTACGTGCCATGCGCACGGCTTACCCCTTTCCCTTTTTGGCATCCTATAAATACACGGGTCACTCTCCAACTTTTCCACTTTTGGCAAGTGACGACCGAACCGCACGCATTCTTCACTTTTTCTCAGATTTCTCTCAATCCAGGTAAGATCTTGCACTAATTCTTGTACATCTTTGATCACTACACAATTCTACACATTTCCATCTTTCAAATCTTCACTTTTAACCATGAAATCATCCGGATTTGGGGTATTCTCGAGTGACGTCATCATGAACTTCTTATGAACTTCAAGCTTGACCTCATACCACCAAGAATATCTCAGATCTGAACGATTTCCATAAGATTTCACAAGAACTTCTCCTAGATCTAAACTTTTCTAAGGATAAAAGAGTTGAAAGAAATAAACCTAAGTTCTCTCCTTCTTTTCCCTTAGAATCGGTACGAATCTGATCGGTTCTAGTCTCTACTCGATAATAGTGATGCACTAGTTCCAGATCTAGAATCCTACCCACAGACAACTGATTTCGGGGCCAACCGGAATGACCGTTCTGAGTCGTCGACAGGCCGAGTTAGGGTGGTTCCTGACCGGTCTAGTCACGCGGGTGAGAATACAATTCCAAGTGGTTGCCACGTAATCAGAACGTCTCGATAAACGACAACAGAAACCAAGAGTAGACGAACGGAACAATCAGACCAGAGACTGTCCGCACGGACCAGGTGTCCGCACGGACAAGCTGTCCGCACGGACAAGTTGTGCGCACGGATTACCATCCGCACGCACAGGTCATCTGGACGGGTTGCCACCCGGACGAGCTACCCTTGGGACCCACTTTCCAAACAAGGTTTGAGTATCGACGAATGAACAATCCGGACGGACGACCTCTGAAAGGATTACTCTTCGGATCATGAGATACTAAGGCCTTCAACTAAAATTCAAACAATGATCATCCGCACGTCCAAGTCGTGCGCACGGACAGACTATCCGGACGGATGGTCCCTGCCCGCGCGCACAGACTGTCCGCACGGATCACCACTGCCCGCACGGACTACCATACGCACGGATTGTCGTCCGCGCGACCGGCTTGAAAGGTAGAAACACTTATGTGATTTCTAAATGCTACAACGAAAACTCCAAAGCACAAGCCATCATACACAAACACGTCTCACACTTAGGAAGAAACAATCCACTTGAACGTTTATCCACTCAAACAACTTGACCGTACGGATAAGTCATCCGCACGCACAACTAATCCGCACGGGTTACCACCCGCACGGACAGTCGTACGCTCGGATAGCTTATCCGGATGGATCACCATCCGCACGCATCACCATCCGCACGGATGGGTCATGCGCACGGATGACTCCCTCTCACGGATAGCTGATCCGCACGATCAGCCATCCTAACCACTCTCACTTTGTACTGTTTTACGCGCCACTTATCGTTACGTTATCAAATCTATTCAGGCTAACCGTACTCGCTGTAAAGCGCTCCCTTCAATCCACAATCGCTGTGAGTATACTCGAACCCTTTTTGCTTTAGCACTTTTGGGTGTTACATACGTTACGACTATTCAAACTACAACTATCACACTACTCAAGCTATTTTAACGCTAAACCATTTACGCATGTTATACGTGGCTTATGAATGCTTGTTTGTTATGTTTACACATGGAACGCTGTCTACCTGCCTTAGCAACGATAGTACTATAGTTTGGACTCAGCACCCGTTCACACGGGGGTTGTTAAGGATCTTTTACTTGCATGGATTACGGTGGTAATCATGTATTGCGAACTGCCTCGGGCAGTCAACCCGCAGTCATTGGTATCGATGGATCTATGTCGATAACTAACGTGCTTCATTTCACTATGTGTACGTGCTGGTTATGCGTAAACGAATTCGAACTCTATATGCTAATATCAAACTTGTACGTTCACCTTTACATTTTATGTATTGACTTTATTTTAACGTATGTGACAGGTGCCTAGGTTGTTTATATGCTTCTCGGGCTGTGATGAACTTGAAGCTAGGAACTGGAGTCTAGAAACCAACGAATAAACTAGTGATGTTAAATCTGAGTTGTCGGAACAGAATACTTGTTTTGATGTTATCTGTAATAACTTGTTTGACTATTTAAGATACGGTATGGGACGTATTGCTTTAATTAAATGGTAATGATAGTTGTTATGGAAACTTCTGGACAATCTGTTTCGCTCAGTGCCGCGCCCCGATGATTCCGCCATCGGTTGGGGTGTGACATCCAACGTACTTTGACAAGCTTAACACTACTCCTCCGAGTCTTGTTGACCTTCCAGTCTGTAACCTCAATAGGTTCTTCAGTAAAGTGGAGGGTGTCGTCGATATGCACCTCATGCGCAGGGATGATCACTGCTTCTTAGGTTGGACTCTTCTTGAGGTTGGACACATGAAACGTATCATGTACTCCGTTAAGTTCTTCCAGTAATTCCAACTTGTATGCCACGACACCAATTCTTTCCAAGATCTTGAATGGTCCAATGTATCGTGGATTCAGCTTTCCACGTTTTCCGAACCTTGCTATACCTTTCCAAGGTGAGACCTTCAACAGGACCTTGTCTCCCACCTCGAATTCTAAGGGTTTCCGTCTTCGATCAGTGTAGCTCTTTTGTCGATCTCGAGCCGCCTTAATGCGCTCTCGGATCTGAATGATCTTGTCGGTTGTCTCTTGAACAAGTTCAGGACCAACCATACGTTTGTCTCCAGCGTCTGCCCAACATAATGGCGAGCGGAATTTGCGGCCATACAGAGCTTCGAACGGTGCGGCTTTTATACTCGTATGGTAGCTGTTATTATAGGAAAACTCAACTAAAGGTAGGTGAGTATCCCAGCTGCCGCCTAGGTCCATAACACATGCGCGAAGCATATCTTCCAGCGTTTGTATGGTCCGTTCGCTCTGGCCTTCTGTTTGCGGATGGAAGGCCGTGCTTAGATCTAGTTGAGATCCAAAGGCTTCCTGGAAGGATTGCCAGATCCTTGAGACAAAACGTCCATCTCTATCTGAAATAACCGAGATATGCACTCCATGACGTGCCATGATTTCCTTCAGGTACAGCTCAGCAAGCTTTCCAGTGCTATCCTTTTCTCGGATCGGTAGGAAATGCGCAGACTTCATTAACCGGTCGACTATCACCCATATCATATCATGCCCTCTAGGGGTCCTAGATAATTTTCTTATGAATCCCATCGAGATTTGCTCCCACTTCCACATTGGTATCTCTGGTTGTTACAGTAGTCCGGACGGTTTCTGATATTCGGCCTTAACCTTGGCACAAGTTAGGCACTTTCCAACGTAGACAGCAACATCGCTTTTAAGCCTTGGCCACCAGTAGTATTCTTTCAAGTCTTGATACATCTTGTCCGATCCTGGGTGGATCGAGTATCTCGACTTGTGGGCTTCATCAAAGATGACTTCTCGAATACCACCATAGTGCGGAACCCAAATACGCCTCATAAAGTATAAGGTTCCCTCTTCGTTTGGCACCAACTTCTTCTCCATTCCTCGGAGATATTCGGCTCTACGATTCTCCCTCTTAAGGGCTTCTTGTTGTGCGTCATGAATGCGTGCAGTGAGGTTCGTCCGAATAGTCATTTCCAATGCTCGAACTCTTAGGGTCTTAACCCTTTCTTTTCGACTTAACGCATCTGCTACAACGTTAGCCTTTCCAGGATGGTACTTAATCTCACAGTCAGAGCCGTTTAGCAACTCAACCCACCGTCCCTGACGCATATTTAATTCCTTCTGATCAAATATGTGCTGTAGACTTTTATGATCTGTGAAGATTGTACATCGAGTACCATATAAATAATGTCGCCAGATCTTCAAGGCGAATACCACCGCGCCTAGCTCTAGGTCATCAACGAGAGACAAGTCCTCAACAGGGATGGCAACAAAATGAACAGCATGGATGGGAATAGGTTCATCGAGATGTCCACCATATGGATGTCCTACGATCTGCTGGCCAAGAAGAGGTAAAGGTAAGGCTAAGACGTCATCGGGTGTTGAGTTAAAAACGAGGAGGATTGATTGCTTGGCAAGCATATGGTAGAAGTAATTCCATGCCGGTCTCGAGTGTTTCACAAAAATACATCTTCGGCCGAGTGTTGAGTGATCTCCCGTGAGGTATGTGAACTTGTATATAAATGGAATTTAAAAGAGGCATGTTATGCCCAAATAAGTAATTTCTCTTATGTAATGTTCTAAATAAATCATAACGAATAGGATTATAAATAACATAAAAATAAAACCTAATAAAGATATTGGAATCCTGAAGCTTAAGACAAGCCCAAAACATCTCTTCTACCCATTCCATTTGGGTGTGTAAGCCACATTGTAAAGAGTTTTGCTTGAGGACAAGCAAAGATTCAATCGTGGGAGTATTTGATGTGTGTAAAATGCAACATATAAATTACACAAATGAGGTATAAAACTAACCTTTTTTTAGTACTAATGTTGGAAAAAGTGTGCTTTTGTCTTCCTTTTGTATTTTCAGGGTTAAATGAGCTTAAATGAATAAAAGAAGCAAAAATGCAGCCAAATCTAACAATAATACAAGAAAAGGAATAAACATGGCATCCCCGACCCCTCGACAGCATCTTCCCAAGCAAAAACAAGACATCAGAAGGCTGAACACGCCCCGTGCTCATCTGACACGGGGGCGTGCCCTAGTGTCTACAGAAAAGACAAAGTTGTAGAAGCTTCTATTTCCCAACACGGGGGCGTGCCCAGCGGACACGTGGCCGTGGTCAATGAAAGATTCACAGGATCCAAGCAAATCTTGATAGTACAGATACGCTTCTGCACACGGGGCCGTGCCCAGCAGACACGGGGGCGTGGTCAACTAATGCAGACAAACTGCAATTTAGTGTAATACTTTTGTTTTTTTTTAATCTTTTCGCACTTTTTATTTGGTTTTGTATTAATGACTTTAATAACTAGTTTCTTATGTTGAAGGTGAAACTTCCTTATCATTTGTCCGTGGTGTCTTAGCGTTATTTTACTGTCTATATAAAATAAAAGATTTATACCATTCATATCTCCACGGTCTATATGGAGATATGTTGGCTACCTGGTCGGGGGTTAAGGGAATGGTTTGGTAAGGTTCTTGCCTTGTTCAGTGTATAGATCCTGCAAGGACCTGGGTCAAGATTACTAGGACCTCCTTCAATACCCACAGGTATTGGATGGCGGGGGTGCGAATGGCTTGATCCCCTCATATGTAAACTACTATTAATACATTAACCCGGCTACTTGGGATTGTATCCCTGCTGACTCAAACAACTTAGCCAAGGGTAACGTCACCTTCAAAAGAGGGGCCTACCACATTACGCATTAATAACTTAATTAATTATCTTCCAATAATCCAACCATGTAGGATTGTATCCTTGCTGACTCAAACTACTGGGTTGAGGGTAACATCACCTTCAAAAGAGGGGCCTACTACTATAACTAAGATAATCTCTTAAAAAGTGCAAAAGTGCGAAAAGCATCAAAGGTTACACTAGAGGCTAGTCGGAACCAAGTGATTCATCTTGCCTATCTGTTTTCATTTTTTATTTTCAGCATTTTTAGTTAGTGTTTATTTTCTTGTTTAAAACCTTTTTCTAAATTTTTGATTTGATTAGACGTTGAGGATAAACCGGTACTAAAAGCTCTTGTGTCCTTGGACGACCTCGGTATCTTACCAACGCTATACTACGCTCACGATGGATGCACTTGCCCATATGTGTGTTTAGTGTTAGTAAAATATCGTGTTTTATAAATTTAAAACTTGACTAAAGTGTTAAAAAATGGCTTAAAATATACATTAAAAACTATATAACACCGCACACATCAAGTTTTTGGCTCCGTTGCCGGGGACACAAGGATTTTAAGAAAGTTAGGAATCAACAGCCTAATCGCTTTTCTTATTTTTCTGTTTTTTTTAGGATTTTTCATAGATTTTCAGTTTCCGCAGAGCTCAGCACGGGCCGTGCCTGGTCGGACACGGGTCGTGCCCAGCATTGTTACTGGCAGTTTTTATTTTCCGAGTTACAGAGAGCTGAACACGGGGCTGTGTCGGTGCAGCACAGAGCCGTCTCGAAGCTCCCCAGTAACAAGGATATGGAAAACAATTACTGTATCTCCGACCACGGGCCGTGTTCATCTAAGCACGGGGTCGTGGTGAAACTTCTGACCAACGTTCTTTTTGTTTTTATTGCAGGACTTGGAACCAAGGAGCCACATCTGAACTTTCTAAGCAGTGTATGAGCTCCAGTTCCAGTAGAGACATAAAAGAACCTCTAGACGAACCCGAACGCTTTCTAAGAAAAAGACTTAAAGCTAAAAACCAAGAGAAAGTTTCGGGGGACCTACTTCCAATGGCGGATCAACGTACCCTCATGGATTACCTACGGCCCACCGAAGGTAATCTTGGCGCCGCTATCAATGCACTGAATGTCGAAGCCAACAACTTCGAACTTCGGCCGCACTTGATACAAATGCTCCAAAACTCCGCAACCTTCCATGGGCTTGCGGACGAAGATCCCCATTTACATATTACCAACTTCTTGGAAATATGTGATACTTTTCGGATCAATGGAGCATCAAATGACGCCATCCGCCTCCGAATGGTTTCATTTTCACTAAAGGAGCGAGCTAAGGCTTGGCTCAATACCCTCCCAGTTGGTTCGGTAAACACCTGGGATGAACTAGCCCAAAAGTTTCTATATAAGTATTTCCCTCCGCTAAAACGGCTAAATTAATGACTGAAATTAATACATATTCACAAGATGATGGGGAATCCTTATATGAAACTTGGGAAAGGTTCAAGGAGCTATTAAGAAAGTGTCCCTATCATGGTCTTGCGGTATGGCAACAAGTATCCACGTTTTACAATGGGTTGCTGCCACACACAAGACAAACACTTGACTCTAGCTCCAGGGGACTTTTAGGTAATCGTCGCCCTAATGAAATCTATAATTAAATTGAGGAAATTGCTCAAACCAATTTTCAGTGGCACACTCCCTGAGGCACAAAATCTATTGCCCCAGGCGCCCATAAGGTTGACGAAAGCACCTCTTTGCAAGACCAAATCGAGGCCCTTTCTTCAAAAATAAAAAAGTTAGAAATGGCAAAAACGACCTCGGTTATGGCTTGTGAGGGGTGTGGTGAACCTCATGAAAATTGGAGTTGTATGAAGGAAATGGATAATAAAAAAGAAACGGTTAACTACGTTGATAATAGACCTAGGCCGTCGGGTCCTCCAATGGGTACCTACAACCAAGGATGGCGTAACCACCCTAACCTTGGTTGGAGAGAGCCCAGCAATAGTAGTAACCAACACAATCTAAAACAACGGTCAAACTTTCAACAACGAAGAAACGAGTCACAAAATTTCTCTCAACAACAACAAGGGGGACGAGAGAGGCTTGAGGATACCGTCTCTCGCCTCATCTCCGACACCGAAAAGAAAAACTCGGATCGATTTCAACAATTGGAATCGAACTTTAGAAATCAACAGGCTAGCATCCAAAATATTGAAAAACAAATAAACCAACTAGCTCAAAATTTCTCCGAGAGACTTCAAGGCGCGTTACCAAGCAATACCAAAACCAACCCAAAGGCGCAAGTGCATCTCATCACGTTGAGAAACTGTACCGTAGGTCCCGAGGAGGCTCCGCTACCTCCAACCGAAAAGAGCCGATCTAGCCAAACCACAACTACACCAACGCCCCAACAAGAGACGGTTCTTGCACCAAACCAAGAGCCCACCAAGAATCCTCCGGTACCGTACCCCGATCGGTTGCTTCGCCAAAAGACCGATGAGCAATTCACAAAATTCGTAAATTTATTAAAACAATTGCATGTTAATATTCCATTTGTCGAAGTCCTAACTCAAATGCCTAAATATTCAAAATTTATGAGGGACTTCCTCACTCACAAAAGGAAAATCGAATCATTGCAATTAGTTAATTTAAGTGAAGAATGCTCCGCCTTGCTACTCAACAAACTCCCGCAAAAGAAGATCGATCCCGGAAGCTTTACCATCCCTTGTTCAATTGGAGAATCACCCATACGAAATGCACTAGCCGATCTTGGGGCTAGCATTAACCTCATGCCCGCATCAATGTTCGACCGACTCGGCCTAGGAAAAACGAGCCCTACAAAAATGAGCATACAACTCGCCGATAGGTCCATTAAATATCCACAAGGTGTCGCCGAAAATCTATTGGTCAAAGTCGGGGAATTTGTCTTCCCGACCGACTTTGTCATATTAGATATGGAGGAGGATACTGAAGTGCCACTCATATTAGGAAGACCATTCTTGGCCACAGCTCATGCAATGGTGGACATGAATGGTGGAACACTAACATTGAGGGTTGGGGGGAAGGAGATGACGTTTGGGGTTGGGAAAAGAGTAGAAGATGACGACCCGGTCAATTACATGAAAGTCATAGACTCAAGCTTGGATGATGCTCTCCGACGGTACAACATGGGATGCAATCCATCCCACTTGGGTAACATATGACTGGCTTTGGGTATAGCCAAGGACCCTCATAAACGTGGCGCACCACGGAGGCATTCCGCGGAACTATCCATAGTTTAGTTTAGATTAACCTTTATGTTTTCTAGTTTAGTTTTTAATTTTCAGGAATAAAACACACTTGGATGGTGAAGGATACTAAGGGAGACTTGAACCAACACCCCATGCACAAAAACAGAGCCTCCCGAACATTTTTCTTCATTACAGCAAGTCCAGCACGGGCCGTGCCCAGCCAACACGGCCCCGTGCTCAAGGGTCTGCAGAAAAACGCCCAGTTCAGGTAACTGGTCACGGGGCGTGTTAGTTGAACACGCCTCTGTACCCAGCCTTCTGTTACATTTTGTTACTTTCTGTTACTGGCAGTCTGAACACGGGGCCGTGCCCGGTCACCACGGCCCGTGTCCAAATGCCCAGTAACTTAAATTTTTGCTTTTAACACACCTTTTTACACATTCAATCAACCTAAAAACTTATTTTTGAGACACACTGAGGACAATGTGTAATTTAAGTGTGGGGGGGGGGGGGGATGCTAAAACCTTAAATATTGCAAGTCCTAATTACAAGCCTTACACAAAACTCTATTGGAACCGCTAAACACCCCGAATTTTTTCAAAAACTTTTCATATTTTTACTTGTCTTGGTTTAAATTGGGAATAACAAGTTCTAAAAAGGTTATATTTTTACAAATTTACAACCGATAGTGTCGTGATAAAAAGAACCAACATAAGAAAATTATGAAACGACATGACACATCTAGTTAAAATTTGATTATATATACTTGATTACATTAAAAACCCATTCCCACAAAAAGTGAGTTTTAAGCCTTTAGTTGAGCATACAAATACACATCTTTAAACTAAATGCTCACCTTTCGTTTCCTGTGTGAATAGCCGCTTGGTTTCTTACGACTCTAGAACTTGCCATGACAATACATTCCCGATCCTTACCAACTTAAACCCAAGTAAGTAAATGATGGAGGCATTAGGACTAACCCTTTTTATTTCAACACCATTATTTTTCTTTTTTTTACCACCTACCCAAAATCCCCCTAGTTAACCCCTTTGAGCCTAAACCTTTTCATTTCTAAACCCAAAACAAACACCCTTTACCCACCAAAACCCTTTTTCATTTTAAACCCTTTATTTTAGTAAAAATAACGGTTTTCTTGTGACTTCCTTATCAAAAAAAAAATGATGATGAAGTTAGCAATAAACAAACAAGTTCATCAAAAGAAACTTTGTTTGAAAAATGCTTCATTGGAATAAAAAGTCACAAAAACAAAATGTTTTACAAAAGCCGATGCTTTTTACGCCTTTCGCCCTTTTCTACTAACCACTAACCCAAACCACATACCTTTAACCCAAACCTAACCCTTCCCCAAAGTCCTCTTGATATTTACAACGGTTTATAGTTAAAAAGGAGGAGGATTGATTGCTTGGCAAGTATATGGTAGAAGTAAGTTCCATGCCGGTCTCGAGTGTTTCACAAAAATACATCTTCGGTCGAGTGTTGAGTGATCTCTCGTGAGGTATGTGAACTTGTATATAAATGGAATTTTAAAGAGGCATGTTATGCCCAAATAAGTAATTTCTCTTATGTAATGTTCTAAATAAATCATAACGAATAGGATTGTAAATAACATAAAAATAAAACCTAATAAAGATCTTGGAATCCTGACACTCAAGACAAGCCCAAAACTTCTCTTCTACCCATTCCATTTGGGTGTGTAAGCCACATTGTAAAGAGTTTTGCTTGAGGACAAGCAAAGATTCAAGTGTGGGGGTATTTGATGTGTGTAAAATGCAACATATAAATTACATCAAATGAGGTATAAAACTAACCTTTTTTTAGTACTAATGTTGGAAAAAGTGTGCTTTTGTCTTCCTTTTGTATTTTCAGGGTTAAATGAGCTTAAATGAACAAAAAAAGCAAAAATGTAGGCAAATCTAACAATAATACAAGAAAAGGAATAAACGTGGCATCCCCGACCCCTCGACAGCATCTTCCCAAGCAAAAACAAGACATCAGAAGGCTGAACACGCCCCGTGCTCATCGGACACGGGGGCGTGCCCTAGTGTCTGTAGAAAAGACAAAGTTGTAGAAGCTTCTATTTCCCAACACGGGGGCGTGCCCAGCGGACACGGGGCCGTGGTCAACGCTAAGATTCACAGAATCCAAGCAAATCTTGATAGTACAGATACGCTTCTGCACATGGGGCCGTGCCCAGCGGACACAGGGGCGTGGTAAACTAATGCAGACAAACTGCAATTAATGAAGAAAGAGAAAGTGGATGGACACGGGGTCGTGCCCACTGGACACGGGGCCGTGTCCGGGCTTCTGAGCAGGCTATAAATAGAGGTGCTTGGTTCATTTCAAAGGCATCCCTTGACAAACCACCTCTCTCACACTTCACCCACCCTCCACCACCATCACAACCCACATCCACCACCATCATCCATCATCCATCATAGAGTGTGTGTAGTAGTCTCGGGATCCAAGATTGATAGTAAGAGTTCTTGACAATCAAAGACCATGTTTGCCTAAGTCTCTTACATCACTTGGTGAAGACAAGCATTTAGTGTAATACTTTTGTTTTTTTTTTAATCTTTTCGCACTTTTTATTTGGTTTTGTATTAATGACTTTAATAACTAGTTTCTTATGTTGAAGGTGAAACTTCCTTATCATTTGTCCGTGGTGTCTTGGCGTTATTTTACTGTCTATATAAAATAAAAGATTTACACCATTCATATCTCCACGGTCTATATGGAGATATGTTGGCTACCTGGTCGGGGGTTAAGGGAATGGTTTGGTAAGGTTCTTCCCTTGTTCAGTGTATAGATCCTGCAAGGACCTGGGTCAAGCTTATTAGGACCTCCTTCAATACCCACTGGTATTGGATGGCGGGGGTGCGAATGGCTTGATCCCCTCATATGTAAACTACTATTAATACATTAACCCGGCTACTTGGGATTGTATCCCTGCTGACTCAAACCACTTAGCCGAGGGTAACGTCACCTTCAAAAGAGGGCCTACCACATTACGCATTAATAACTTAACGAATTATCTTCCAATAATCCAACCCTTTAGGATTGTATCCTTGCTGACTCAAACTACTGGGTTGAGGGTAACGTCACTTTCAAAAGAGGGGCCTATTACTATAACTAAGATAATCTTTTAAAAAGTGCAAAAGTGCGGAAAGCATCAAAGGTTACACTAAAGGCGAGTCGGATCCAAGTGATTCATCTTGTCTATCTGTTTTTATTTTTTATTTTCAGCATTTTTAGTTAGTGTTTATTTTCTTGTTTAAAACATTTTTCTAAATTTTTTATTTGATTTGATTGGGCGTTGAGGATAAACCGGTACTAAAAGCTCTTGTGTCCTTGGACGACCTCGGTATCTTACCAACGCTATACTACGCTCACGATGGGTGCACTTGCCCATATGTGTGTTTAGTGTTAGTAAAATATCGTGTTTTATAAATTTAAAACTTGACTAAAGTGTTAAAAAAAGGGCTTAAAATATACATTAAAAACTATATAACACCGCACACATCAGAGGGTTTGAATCCAAACATCAACTCATAAGGACTGTTACAATATTTATTGAAAATTATAAAAAGTTAAAAACAATATATTATGATGTCTATGTATACGGATAATAAAAGAAAAACAATATTCAAGTTAAAACTAAAAAAAATCTATGGATAAAGAAATGAGTGTTACGAATATTTAGAAACTAAATAATTTGTAAACATAATATTTCCAAAAAAACATTAAAAAATAATAGTTTTGTCTTTATCATCTTCTTGAGTTATAGGAATACCTGCAATATTGATTAATTAACTTTAACATATGAGCTGAAGATGTAGAATGATAATGTCATAATCCATGATGGTCTACCAAAATTTAAAGCCCTTCAAATTCTTATAATTAAAATAATAGAGAAATAATTAAAAATGAGAGAGTGAGAGAGAGAGAGAGAGTTAAAAGATGAGAAAATTAAGGGATTTTAATTAAAGATACTTGGCTAATGTCATCTTACCCTTTTAAGCTAAAAATGATCAAGGCCAAGATTAGTTCACTTAGTTCACTCTCAAAAAGTTGTTCACTCTTAACCTAATCCTATATATATATATATATATATATATATATATATATATATATAGGGTTAGGATTTAGAGAAAACGGTGGAAAGTATGAGAACTGTGAGAACGCTTATGGATCGCCGATCAAAACAATCTACGGACTCGATTGGCACGGTGGTGTTTTCGTAAATAACATCAACTTTATTATGTGGATGCGTTTCATTAAGGGTAAAAAAGTCTTTTGAGTTCTCCACACAAAACGCCATCTCATGAAATAAAACGCCAAACAAAATATCACACACTGTTCTACCTAAAAACGCCATTAGATATAAAACGCCAAACTTAATTATAATAAAATCCCGCCTAAAAAACGGCCAAAAAAATCCTATATATACAACATCTCAGACCTTCAATTAAAAACACACACAAAACCCCAAACGCCATATTTAATATATACCATTCGTCTTAGAAACGCCAAAAAACTCAAACATCAAATATCTTCTAAACCAAAACGTTTATTTGAAATTCAGTTTGGTTGTCTGTAAGGTTTCACTTAATGTAATGGACAAAAATCCTTAAGTGAGGATATTGTCAATTTCATTGAGTAAAATCTTATTGACTTTATCCTCAACTTCCATCCAATTTATAACGCCAAAACATACAAAAACATTATTGAGGTTTGTTGTCAATAAAGTTTAGCTATGTAGGGTGGACAACATTGTCAGTTATCTTTCTTAACCGAGGATTAACAATGTTGTCCATCTCATACAGCAAAACATTATTGATTTTAGCATGATCAAATTTTGAGGTTTAAGATGCTTTTATTTAGTGGCGTTCTTTTTATCGGTAAAACGCCAAAATTAAAAAATCAAACATCGTTCATTGGAAAATTCAAGATTGTTGGCTGAAGGGTGTAAACTCAATAACATTTTGTTGCATGGGATGGACAAAACTTCAAGAAAAAGATGATGATGTCAGACTTTGTGCTTCCAAATAGCCACAAAAAAACTACTTGAAAAACAAAAAAAAAAACAAAATAAATCATACGAAAGTCAAACCAGCCAGTTAAGATGATTCAAAAAAGAAGAAAGAGACTGGTGACAGTGAAGATTTGGAAGATCAATTGTTTATATATTTTTTTTTTAATTTTCTTTTTCAGTTGATTGTTATATAATAAAAACGCCATATATAACAAAAACGCCAAACAACCAAATGCTTGTTAAAACCACACTTGAAAATGTAACTAGAAACAGTAAAAATGAAGAGACGGAAAATTTATTATATTAGAATCTAAAACGCCAAACTTAAAAGACATGACATGTTACAGACTTCAGAGTTAAAAGCTTATAAAAAACAATAATTACAAACAGTAACTGAAATGACGAATAGTTTATTATAATAATGCACCGCCTAACCTACGCCGCCAAAAGAAACCCTATAAAATAATACCTCTCAGCAACTTCCATTTAATCAAACCAAAAAAACAAACACCAATACTACTAAATACCACTCACTGTAAAACGCCAAAAAATAAAAAAAATCAAAGATAGCTAATATGCTTTCTTGGATATCCAGTATTGTTCTTCCTGAAGATTCACTAAATAGATTGTTAGGTGAGGGGAGTAACTCAGTAAGATTTTGCTGCATGAGATGGACAAATCTTCAAGAAAAAGATACTGATGACAATTGAATGTCATTTTGTGTTCTTTGTTCTTGAATAAGGCTTGGATGAGGAGAAGAGATCAATGACGCTGAAGAGGGGAATGATTATCAAGATGAAGATCAAGATGAAGAAAAAGCGAAAAACCAACCCACACGTTATAGATCTATGTGCCCCAACATCCACAAAAAGCCACTTCAACAGACGAGCAGGCAAAATAATCAAACCGATGGGTTTGTTAACTTTTACATAAAACACCATATATTTGGTGACAGTTCTTGTACTATTAAAGAAGAGAGAGACTGATGACAGTGAAGATTGTGAAGAGAGATCCGATTAGTATTTTTAATTTATTTTCTTCGCTTCTATTTTTTTTCCCTGTGGTTGTAATATAATTTTACAATTTTAAAACGCCAAGATACCACAAACGCCAAAATGTATATAAAAATAATAGAACAATGGGCGATCTTGTTTAAAACGCCTTGAAAAACGCCATTCATATAGATTTCCTGACCCCCTGGGGTTCCAATGGCATACGATTTGAAAAAAGGCCATAAATGCCAAAATGTTAATACAATGAAACCATTAAACGCCATTAAGTATTGAATTTGGTTAACGGCAAAAATCTTAAACCCCAAAAATAAAACAATATTGTGAAAAGCGAAACTGGAAAAGCAGAAGATAAAATGACAAAAAAGCCCATACACCCTAATTATATCGCGCGCCACGTGTTGGGACAGGATGCGTTCTCACCGTTCTCACACTTTTGAGCGTTTTCTCCTGATCCCGTATATATATATATATATATATATAGGGGTCAGGATTTAGAGAAAACGGTGGAAAGTGTGAGAACGGTGAGAACGCTTATGGATCGTCCGATCAAAACAATCTATGGACTAGATTGGTGCGGTGGCGCCTTTTTAAATAACACGAATTCTATTAAGTGGACGCGCTTCATTAAGGGTAAAAAGGTCTTTACACTTCTATACCAAAAACGCCAAACTAATGAATAAAACGCCATTACGGACCAAAACACATCCCTATATAAACAAAAACATCCCAGACATAAAAACACCCCCCCCCCAGAACCTGAAACGCCATATTTTCTACTATATACCATTCATATTAGAAACTCCAAAATCCCCAAAACATCAAACACACCTACTCAAAAAACGCCATATTTTACTATATACCAATCATCTTAGAAAACGCCAAAACACTCAAACATCAAAGATTCCAAAAAATCGACGTTTCTTTCAGATACACTATTTCCTCAGTAAAACGCCAAAAATGACAAATATCGTTTCTTGTATATTCAATATTGTTCTACGCCAAGTTACGGAGAATGCATTCTTCCCTGAGGTGCTGTGACTCAAATAACATTTTGCTTCATGAGATGGACAAATCATAAACAAAAAGATGCTGGGGTCAGACTTATGTCATTTTTTGTGTTTTGTTATTGATGAATATTATAATGGCATGAAAAGACGAATGACACTGATGAGTTGTTTGAAGATATATATTCAAAGAAAAAACTTATGTCATTTTGTCTTTCCAAACGGCCACAAAAACACAAGCATGACAAAGCCAAACAGCCAGTGAACATGTTTCCAAGAAGAAAGAGACTGATGACAGTGGAGATTTGGAAGATGAATTGTTTCTATTTTTATTTTTTTAATTTTCTTTTTCTGTTGTTTGTTATGTATTTTTCAACTTAGAATAAAAAAATACATTATATTAATAAAACGCCAAACAGTCATAAATGCAGTAAAACGCCAAAAACTCACAAGCTATAATAAAAGTAATTTGTAAAAGTATTATTAAAAGCTAAAAATGAAAAAAAAGGTCAAAAACTACTTAAAGCCATTAAAAAGGCCAAACTTGGGAGATGGAAAGTCTATGACCCTAAAAACTCATTAAAAGTAGAACAAAAACAGTAAAAATACACAGTAACTGAAAATACGACTACTTTATTAATATCATTTATTATAAATAAAATCCCGCCTAAACTACACGCAAAAAACATCCTATAAGAGAGACGTCTCTGCACAATCAACTTATCACAAACCAAAAAGAACGCCATATTTCCTAGAAACCATTCGCTTTAAAAACACCAAAAAATAGTTAAAAAAGCCACAGATGCGGAGCCTTGTTTCTTCTATATTGAGTATTGTTCTGAATGAAGTTTCACTGAATGCATTCTTCTCTGAGGTGGGTATCTCTATAATCTTTTGCTGAATGAGATGGATAAATATTCAAGAAAAAGAGACTGATGACACTGATATGTCATCATGTCACTTTGTTCTTGATGGATATATTGATGGCATGAAGGGATCAATACATTAGAGCAGGCGTTGGTCTTCAACATGTCATCAAACAAGTATATAACAAACAACAATAAAGGATGCCACAAAAATAAGCATCTTCTAAAGACGGGCGTTATGTAGGAAAATAAGGATCTACATAAGGTATTCAAAAACAGGTTCAAAACGCCAAAAAGGTTAAAGAGGCCGATGACAGTGAAGATTTGGAGGAGAAATTAGATTATAATTTTTAATTTTTTTTTCATTTTCAATTGTTTGTTATCTAATTCTCTGTTGTTTATTATCTATTTCTCTACTAATAAAAAAATGAGTATAAAACGCCAAAAACTACAAACACCAAAACGCCTGATAGTGTGAAAACTGTGAGAACGGATGCTAGCAAAGCACGATGTTGCTATATAAAACGCCAAAAAATGCCAAACAAAGTATTACTGGAAAACTCAACACTAACTGACAGATGAAATTGAACGAAACAGTAATTGCTAAACAGTAAAATGAAGAGACGATAACATTATTGCCAACTATTTATTATATTAAAAGCCACTACATGTAAAATTGAATTTATTTATCTTTTCAAAAAGCCATAATTGCCTGTCACATTATAGGCCTGTATCCTACATGGCACAACAATTGAAATAACAAACATTAAAAAAATTACTGATGTTTTTTTACATTATAGGCCTGCATCCTGATCTAAAAACAATAAAAACGCCAAAACATACTTAAAACGCCAAAATATTTACTATGATCCTGATCTAAAAACAATAAAAACGTCGTGTATTTATTAAACTCCAAAAAATGGAAAGGTGATGTGACTCGCGTTTAAAAAAAGAAATATGAAAGGACAAAAAAGACCCTCTGCCCTTCTCTATGTCGCGTGACACGTGTTGGGCCAGGATGCGTTCTCACCGTTCTCACACTTTTGAGTGTTTTCTCCTGATCCCGTTTCTATATATATATATATATATATAGGATTAGGTTCAAGAGTGAACACTAGTGTAGCTTGCGAACTGAGTGAACTAATCCTGGCCATACACGTG
Organism: Helianthus tuberosus; assembly: GCA_030545235.1. Classification (NCBI taxonomy): domain Eukaryota; kingdom Viridiplantae; phylum Streptophyta; class Magnoliopsida; order Asterales; family Asteraceae; genus Helianthus; species Helianthus tuberosus. The sequence goes on from CM060358.1 coordinate 149,540,055, forward strand.
TGTAGATTAATGACCAGGATTTGATGTTGAAATACACTAGTGTATTTTATGATTTGATGATGAGATCTTGGCCATACACGTGTGTAGATCAATGGCTAGGATTTGTTCACTCAGTTCGCAAATACACTAGTGTTCACTCTAGAACCCCACCCTATATATATAGGGGAGTGTTATCTTGAGAACGCTAAATATTGCGAGAACCATGAGAACGAATGGAAAAACCAATCAAAACTAATTTTTTTGATACAAACCTTATTGTAATTAAGATACAACATTAAAAAAAGAATTTACAACATCAAATCCTTCATTTCTGCTTTCAAAATCACTCTTTTTAGATTTTTTACACATGTGTAAATATAACAGATTTACACATGTGTAAATGGCAAACTTACACATGTGTAAATTTTCTTTATTTACAAATTCACGTAAATTTAAATGTGTAAATTAAATTTCTAACATTGTATTCGAATAATAATGATAAGTGTAGAAAAAAAATTGAATTTGAATTGTTTTTTACCAAGTTCTCGCGGGTTTTTCATTTTTTCTCACGGTTCTCACAATATTTAGCGTTCTCATTTAAACCTTCCCCTATATATATATATATATATATATATATATATATATATATATAACAAGGGTATTTTGGACATTTAACAACATTTAAGAGAAAATTTCCAATGACTTTAAAAATTTGGATTCATAAAGTTACAAAATGAGAATTTGGGTAGTGTTAAACCTTTTGATATTGAACTCAAATGGTTAAAACCACTAAAACACATTCAAAAAGTAATATTCTCAACATCTATTATCTATTATATGTAATAAATAAGGGGGGTGGGGGTGGTCACTAGTGATAGAATTCCATCACTCACAATATCCAATCATGTTCCGCCATGTCAGCAACTATTTTTCCATCACTCACAACCTTTTTTAGTGGCGGTGGTCATCACTCACCACCACGCCCAACAATTTCCCCCCAACCAAAAATTACCCTCACAAAAAAAACCATCACGCCGTTAAAAAAATTAAGAAATCGGGAAACTGTGATTGTATCACTCGTTGTTGTAATGGTGGCGGTGGGAATTTGTGATTTTCCACGCGTTGAAAATGGTATCACGCGTTGAACTTCTTGCCACCCCCAGTGGCCTAAGTAAGGTTTGGGACATGTGTCGTGTTGGGGTGCAACTTCAACAAGTTTTGGGCGGGAAAATGAATGGGTGCTTTTTTTATATGGGCAAAGCGCGGTGCTCCGTATTTTCTAATGACTGTTCTAAAAAAAACCCTAATTCTCTTATCCTTCCATCTCCTATGCTACACTCCAGCCCAGGCCCGGTGATAAGTGTGGGCAAGTAGGGCAATGGACCCAGGCCCAAAGACTTTGAGGGCCCAAAGTTTTTAAAAATATCATATATACTATATGTTTTTGTTATTGGGCCTAAACTGTTAACCTAATTATAACAATCAGCCTTCATCTGTGAATCTGTGATTGACGTATATACATAATGAGCGGGAATCCGGAATAGAATACGAAGCGACGACAGAGGTTTAACAGGCAGCGCACACACAAAGCAATCAGAAATCTGAAATCGGTTCACTGTTCAGCAGCGCAGCGGCCACGAAATCAGTGATTCGGAATCGCGTTACAGGTTAGTTCCTTGTTCAGCAGCAACGATTTTGTTTATTGTCAAAAACAGGCCCACGAAATCAGTGATTTCTTGTCTATTTGTGTCAAAAACAGGCCCACGAAATCAGTGATTTATTGTCTAGTTTATGGTTGTAAATTGTTCAAGTGTGATTAGAAGTAATCGCTTTGTGCTCAAGTGTGATTCGGGTTGTAATCGCTTTGTGTTCATGTGTGATTCGGGTCGTAATTTACCAATAGGGTTAGGATCGTTCGGTATTGTTAAATGTTGATTGTTGAAAATTGAAACTTTGAAGTTTGAACTTTTATATTTTTTTTTCTTTTCAGAAATATGCCTCCTAAATACAAACATTTGTCCGGTTGTCAAAAACGTAAAAGAAGGAAAATAGAGGGAAAAAAAAGAAGGTCTCAAGAAGGGGCAATACGCAAGTTCTTTAAAAAAGAACCACAAAGTTCTAATGTTGAGAAAGACGAAGTTAATGATAATGTGAATGCTAATGTGGATAAGAATGATTTTGATGCTAATATGGATGAAGATGATGTTGATGCTAATGTGGATAAAGATGATGTTGATGCTAATGTTTATGAAGACGAGGTTGATGCTAATGTAGATGAAGACGAGGTTGATGCTAATGTAGATGAAGATGAGGATGAGGTTGATGCTAATGTAGATGAAGACGATGTTGACGCTAATGTAGATGAAGACGATGTTGATGCTAATGTGGATGCTAATGTTAATCCTAATATTGATATTTTTTATCCTAGAAATTGGGATGGACTTAATCATAACATGATCAATGATTTGGTTAAGAAAGGTCCAAAACGAGATTTAAATATGAATAAGGGTCCCGTTGATAAACATGGAAGACGATTTTCTACAAGCATGTATACTAGAATTCTACCGAATAGAGAAACTTGTGATAGAGAATGGCTAGTGTATTCGAAAGAGCTTGATAAGCTATTTTGTTTTTGTTGTAAAATTTTAGACAAGGGCATCCGAAAGGCACGTTGGATGGTAAAGGTTTTTCAGATTGGAAACATGCTACTAGACTTAAAAATCATGAAGTTAGCGTTGAACATTTGAAGAATATGAAACAATGGTTTGAAATGCGTCAAATGTTGGATTGCAACACAACAATTGACAAAGTAGCGTATGAGCAATTTAAGAAAGAAAGAGATTATTGGAAAAAGGTCATTTTAAGGATCATTCAACTTGTGAAATTTCTTGCTAAACATGGTTTAGCATTTCGCGGATCAAATGAGAAGTTATATCAAAAGGGTAATGGAATTTTTTTGGGATTGATTGAGATGTTGGAAGAGTTTGACCCGATTATGAAAGAACATGTGTTTCGTATCATGAATGATGAAACCCACATACATTATCTTGGACACAATATCCAAAACGAGTTAATAGTATTGTTAGCCGATAAAGTTAAAGCAGAAATCATCAAGAAAATAAAGCAAGCAAATTACTATTCCATCATACTTGATTGCACACCCGACACAAGTCATCAAGAGCAAATGTCCATAATTGTGAGGTATGTTAATGATACCACCATTGAGGAATCTTTTTTAGGTTTTTTAATTGTTGATGATACCACTGGTAAAGGACTTTTTGATGTTACCGTTAAGGAATTAAAGTCTCTTGGTCTTGATATCAATGATATGCGAGGTCAAGGCTATGATAATGGAGCAAACATGAAAGGGAAACATAATGGAGTTCAAAAGAGATTCTTAATTGAAAATCCTAGAGCTTTATATGTTGCTTGTGGTTGTCATAGTCTTAATCTTGCATTGTGTGACATGGCTAACACGTGCACTAAGTCTAGAGATTTTTTTGGAATCATACAACGGTTTTATACCATCTTTGCCAATTCTACAAAAAGGTGGCAAATTTTGAAAGAGAATGTTAAAGGATTGACTCTTAAGTCTTTGTCTGCCACTCGTTGGGAAAGTCGTGTAGATAGTGTTAAGCCTCTTCGAACACAACTTGTAGATGTAAGAAAAGCTTTGCTTAGAGTTAGGTTTACTGACAATGATGCTAAAATTCAAAGCGATGCTAAATCACTAGCAGAAAAAGAACTTGGTGAATTTGATTTTTTGGTAGCAACCGTCATTTGGTATGAAATATTAACAACGGTGAACATGGTAAGCAAAAAGTTACAATCGAAGGATATGGTTCTTGATGTTGCCATTGATGAAGTGGGCAAGTTGATTAAACATTTCAAGAATTATAGAGAAGTAGGGTTCTATAAGGCGATTAATGAAGCTAAAGAAATTGCAAATGAAATGGGTGTTGATACGGTATTCCCTAAAAAACGTCTAATATTTAGGAAACAACAATTTGATGAGACTTGAACTGTACAAGAAGTTTTATTTTCACCCGAGGAGGATTTTAGAGTCAATTACTTTTTATGTATCGTGGACCAAGCGATTGCTTCTCTTGAAACAAGATTCGAACAATACCAACAATATGAAAAAATATTTGGCTTTTTGTTTCCTAAAAAGTTGAGGGAATTTACTGAAAAAGATCTCAAGTCTCGTTGTTATGGTCTTCAAGATGCATTGAAGTTTAAAGACGAATCCGATGTTGATGCTGATGAACTTTATGAGGAGTTGAAATTGTTTGAGACATTTTTACCTAGTGACATTGTTTGCCCTTTTGATGCTTTCAATAGTTTAAAGAAGATTGGTTTTTTTCCTAATGCATTAATTGCATATAGAGTGTTGTTGACCATTCCGGTAACAGTAGCATCGGCAGAAAGAAGCTTCTCAAAGTTGAAGTTGTTGAAGACTTACTTACGATCGAGTATGTCCCAAGAAAGACTCAATGGCTTAGCAATGATATCTATTGAAAACGACATATTAGAGACTATGGATTACGAAGACTTGATCGAAAGCTTTGCTTTCAGAAACGCTAACGCTAGGAGAGCCGCACGATTCGCTTAAGTAGGTAAATTTAGATCATTTTGGTACAATACTTTTATTTTGATGATTGTTTTAACAACTAGTGTCATATTATAGTTTTTTTATATATGATTATTGTGTTCAAATTATATGGGCCCGATTTATTTTTAGTGACTCTAGGCCCAAAACGTTTCGAGATTTCTCGGAGAAGCACTGCTCTAGCCATTTCTCCCCTTCATTCATCTTGACAACATCATGGTTTCTCTCCATTGATTCATCGCCACAAGTTATACGATGCTGCATCGGTGCAAGATCATACAGGTTAGTCGCCTTCATCTGCGTATCATCTTAACAACATCGTAGTTTTTTAAATTTTTACTTTTTTGACCTAAAAGTTGAAACTTTTCTTTAGAGTGAAGATTAGGAACATAGAAGATGACTTGGAACCTTGAAGACGACGAAACCTAAATTCATGTGATAATCGGTCGTCTTTTTCGGTTATATCACATGAATTTAGGTTAATCCAAGTGTGAATAAAAAATAGTCTGGCATTTCATCAAGCAACTTGTATGCATAACTCAAAAACTATATAGAAAATGTAAAATATGACTCCGTGCAGCCCGATAATCACAACATTAGTCAAGAAATTATGGTGAATCAAAGAAATCATGATAGATCACACTTGTTTTTTGAAGAACTGCAGCACCCATTTGTAATTGTGCTTAATTTTTCTGTATATGCAGGATGCTCCTGATTGACAATCAAACATGTAGGAAATCAAAATAAGAAAATCAAACTTACACCCAATTACACGTCCAACTGGTTATGGGAATTTGAATTGAATATCGGATTAAACATCAAATTAAAATAGGAATTGATGATGTGGATTTGAATTAATAAGGGTCGTTTCTATTGATGAATTAAACGTCGACATTCAAAACCTACCCATTGAACCTTTGATTAAGGTTGATGGACTGAGTGGTTGATCGTCTGAACATTCATGTCGCGGAAGGCATGGAATAAATTCCTGGCCCCTAAAAAGTTTCACCCATGTATACATGCGCACTTAAGTAATATATTTTTTTTCGTTTAGTTAAACTACTATTAAGAACCCTTTTAGGGACAATCACAATTGTTTGTATCAAGTTTTGATTTCTTTTATTTATTGTTAATCAGATGTTTTTTTCAGTGGGGGCAATTTAATATAGTTCTTTAAATGGACAGTGTCGATTATTATAGCCTCAAGTGCTCTCAGCTGGTGTGCTTTGGACCAGACCTGATTCGAACCGATGGAGCCATATAGAGGCAAGGCTGGGTTTCTATTGAACAACATGAGTCTCACTCTCATGGTGAAAAGGTTTCTAGGCTTTTTCTATGTGTGACTTTAGAAGCTTCTTCCTTTGGATTGCTGATTTTGTGTGGTTGTTTAAGTAGGAACCGCAGTTAAGATTAATGCCTATTATTTTTCACATAACAAGAATATAAAGTAACAGCATTAAATAGCAAATAGGAAGGTCCAGGGATGGGTTAAAATTATACTTTTCAGTTCAGGTAGGATTAGGTTGACTAGAGACACCTTATATTTTATTTTTTATGTTTAATTTTTTTTTATATTTATGATAACAAGAATATAGCACTAGCGCGATTTTATAAACTTATCATGTGTTGAAAACACTTTAGGTGAATTTTGACTTGTTTTCTTTTTAGTTAGAATTATATTTTTATTTCCATTTTCCCAATATAAACAACTGTTAGAGAAATAACATACCATGAATCAACCAATTCATTAGCAAATGGGTCAAAATAACATTACCCGAATTGACCCGTAGAGTGATATAACAAAGAGTTATATCTACTCACAAGAATGTATAGAAGAAAGCTACGAAAATGTGTCTAAGAAGGTAACTCAATTTTTTTATTTTGTCAATTTTCATGATTCTATATTTTTCATATAAATTTTACAACTATAACTAAATGATGCAGTATTCATGTACACTTACATAAAAGGTGCAAAATGGAAATAAAAACCAGCTTACATGTTCGAACATTGATTGAACGATAAACAGCTAAAACGCCTAAATAATGGCACATTTATGCTTACTATTTATTAGGACCACATAGTATTTCATTTCTGAATATTTGTCCTGTATTTCGTTGAGGTGCTCATTGGCCAACATAATAAATAGGAGGGATCAAGTAAGGGTTCCAAACTGACAAGCATGTAAAGGCTCTTGCATCAATAATCTAGATACCAACTTTACTAAAATAGATGCATAGGAAACCAGCCGACTAAAGACTTCGTTTGGAACAAAGTGGCAACAACAATGGCCTTATTAGTCGCCTGGAAAGCAGGGGATGGGAGGATCACGACATCAACATAATTGTAGAAAAGAGGTATGAATTTACAGTCAACGGAATGCAAAGTATGCGACACACGGGATGAAACAGCAAACCACGTGTTACTTCATTGCACGGTCGCGGATTTAGTTTGGCAGCAACTTTGTAGGAGGCCTATAATACCCCCAGACTTTGGATATGACTCGGTCCGAGACCTACTGCAGAATATAAATGGTTTGGGGATGGCAATTGAAAGGAGAAAAGTGATTCATACAATCTTCATACAAACATTGTGGAGATTATTGTAGAATCAGAATAGAAAAGTTTTTGAAGAAAGATGCCCATCAGTGTATACAATTGTGGAAGGGATAAGGGAGGCTTCTTTTGAATGGGTCATGAACAGGTCAAGACTACCACAAGTAACTTGGATTGTATTGTGTTTTATTGCATGTATCTGTAATAAAAATTTGTTGTAATTATGATGGATGTAATACTGTAGGCATTCATAGCATCTTGCTATGGTAATGTGTTCGGGGATGAAATGAAATGAAATGTTTCTGTTTACTGTCCAAAAATCTTTTTACTAGCCTTGCAATATGGTTTTATAATTTTTGATTGTCATGCCGTATATGTTTGTTTTCCTATCATAATTTGGTCCTTTTGAGTTATTGAAGGGGGAATTAGCTTTAGTGTAGATTATGTGCTTTAATGCTTACAACTTGGTTCTAATATATGTTTACTTTGCCTACTTGAGATCTCAGTTTCTTTTAATGGGTACTTGAAATCCTAAATACATTATATGAGGTTTAATGGAAACTTTAATGTTGGTTTGGGTATGTTAGTTGTCAATAGTTATAGGACTTAGTTGCAATTAACAACCGTTCACACCATGTTTATAGCAACCGTTCACACCATATCATGTAATTATTTATTGTTTTTTAGTCCCTCACTCTCCCTATAAGTAGAGGGGTTATCAGAGCTAAAGGGAGAGTGAGGTTTTCATACCATTCCCATTTACATGGTATCAGAGCTAAAGGTCTCTTAGCTCACGAGCATCTTTTCGGGTGACCATTTTCGGCTAAATTTCCGGTCACCACCAGTCTCGGTTTAGAAGGTTCATAGTATGCTCTGTGGTTGCAGCTTAGTTTGATCTTCCACATCAGAAACGGATCTTCTTTTTCATACCATTTCCGGTCATCTCTATTTTTTCTGTTCTCGGGTACTATTCATCGCAGGTTACTGTTCACCCGATCCAAATATGTTCAGATCTGATCTGCCAAGTTTCAGATCCAGGGGTTACTGTTCATCGCGAGTACTGTTCATCGGGGGGTTACTGTTCATCGCCTACTGTTCATCAGGGTTACTGTTCATCCGGTACCGTATTTTTCAGCTTCGTCGGAATTTGTTTCCAATCATTTCCGTGCAGTCGGTGTTCCGATCTGAGCAACCTTTTTTGTTTCTGCCTCGTTTTGCGTGCTCGTATTCCGGTTCAGTTTTTCGACTTTCTGGTTTTTCTGTTTGAATATATTGTTGCAATGGAAGATAAGAGAAATCACAGTATTAGATGCACTAAGGAGGATTATGATTGGCTTCAACGGTTACTTGCCTTCGGGTCACAAAGTCCGCATACCAACTCGGTATTCCCAGGTACGTTTTCTGGCTTTGACCTATCCTGAATTATTGATTCTGGAGCCACTCATCACATGACTGCGAATCAAGAAATTCTCACTAGCCTTCATAAAACCTCTCACCCACCGGTTAAACTTGCAGATGGTTCCTCGTGCCCCGTACGCGGCATTGGATCCATTCACAACCCAGAAAACCTAAAATTGTCTTCTATTCTTCTTGTTCCTAACTTCCCTACCAGCCTTTTATCTGTCAGCCAAATTACTAAACAAAATAATTGTTCCGTTACTTTTTATCCTACTCATTGTACCCTCAATGAACTGGGTACCAACCGAGTCATCGGTACTGGTCTTGAATCAGGTGGTCTCTAACGGATGTCCTCATTGTCTCATCCCAAAGCAAACATCTGTGAGTCTAGTATCTTTGAAACTCATTGTCGGTTAGGTCATCCCTCTGTAGCCGTCCTAAGGCAAATGAGACCTGGCATCTCTATTCCCGATAACTTCCATTGTGAGTCATGTCAGCTTGGTAAGCATACTCGACGTCCTTACCCCCCAAAAGTGTCAAGCCGAACCATTTCCATTTTTGAACTTGTACACTCTGACGTATGGGGTCCATGTCCAGTTAAGACTCCATTGGGCTTTCAATATAGTGAAATCAACTCAATCTTTCATGAATTCCATGCATATGTCAAAACCCAGTTCAAAACATCCATCCAAACCTTACGCACCGATAATGTTAAAGAATATATGTCCACCGATTTCTCTACATATCTCAAATCACAAGGTATTATTCATGAGACTTCTTGCGCATAAACATCTCAACAGAATGGTGTTGCTGAACGCAAGAACCGCCATCTGTTGGATGTTACTCGCACACTCATGATTCATTTTCATGTTCCTCGTCACTTTTGGGGTGATGTTGTTCTTACTGCGGCTTATCTAATTAATCGTATGCCATCGTCTGTTCTTCATGGTCAAACCCCGTTCTCTGTTTTATTTCCTAGAGGAACTCCGTTTCCTCTTGAGCCCCAAACTTTTGGATGTGTAGCTTATGTCCATGATCATCGTCCCGGAGTCCCTAAAATCGACCCTCGAGCCATTCGTTGTGTCTTTGTTGGTTACTCGCGTGTCCAGAAAGGTTATCGGTGTTATAGTCCTTCCCTTCGCCGATACTTTACCAGTGCTGACGCCACTTTTGATCCGTTGCGTCCTTTCTATCCAGAAGCTACCATTCCAGTTTCTGATCTGTTTCCTGACCCTGATATACCTGAGTCTCACATCGTCCCCATCTTTCCTGTAACTCCTGTTCCATCTGTCCCTCAGGTCTCAGACACCACAAACCAGGGTCCTACTACTGAGGGCCTACCAACCGATCCCCCGCCAATACTCTTTACATATGCTCGGCGAGGAAAGGATCACACGTCCGCAACCATTGATCCCCAACCTACCCATACCTCTGGTACATCCTCCGTTCAACCTGCCATGACTGAACCAGATACATCCTTGCCAGTTCCTACCCATACTACCTCGGATATCCCTTCGGACACACCTGCTTATGACCCTCCAGGTGCCCCATATCCCGATATACCTATTGCCTTTCGCAAGGAACATAGACACTCCACTCGTTATCCCATCCAGGATTATGTTGCCTACACTCATCTCTCTACAGAGTCTCATGCCTTTACCACTTCCCTGGATTCCTACCCGATTCCCAAAAATGTGATGACCGCTCTGGCTCACCCAGGATGGCGACAAGCCATGGAAGACGAGATTGGGGCTTTAAAAGCCAATCAGACTTGGGATCTAGAATCACTACCTCCTGGTAAGCGTGTTGTTGGTTGTCGTTGGGTCTTCATAGTTAAACTTAATCCTGACGGAACTCTACATCGTCTGAAAGCTCGTCTGGTAGCTAAAGGTTACTCTCAGGCTTATGGTATTGATTATGACGAGACTTTTTCCCCAGTTGCCAAAATGCCATCTGTGCGTATTTGTATTGCTCTTGCTGCCATTCATCATTGGCCGCTCTACCAGCTTGATGTCAAGAACGCCTTTCTCAATGGTGTTCTTGAGGAGGAGGTTTATATGGAGCAGCCACCAGGGTTCATTGTTCAGGAGGAGGCCTCAAAAGTATACAGACTACGTCGGTCCCTATATGGTCTTAAACAGTCTCCAAGGGCATGGTTTGGTCGTTTCTCTAATGTTTTGGGAGAATTTGGAATGGTTCGTAGTACATATGATCACTCTGTATTCTTCAGACATCATCAGGGACGAAGGATCATCTTAGTTGTTTATGTGGATGATATCATAATCACAGGGGACGATGAAGAAGGAATTACCAAGCTCAAACAATTTCTTCATTCTCAGTTTCAGATTAGTGACTTAGGTCGGCTACGATACTTCCTTGGCATAGAAGTATCACGTTCTCCACAGGGAATACTTCTCTGTCAACGAAAGTATGTTCTTGATATGCTAACTGAGTATGGCTTGCTGGGTTGCAAACCTGTTGACATCCTATGCTTTCTACAAGGAAGCTCCTTCCAGAGGACAGAAGCCCAATGAAAGATCCTGAGCGATACAGACGATTGGTCGGAAAACTCAACTACTTAACTGTCACCCGACCAGATATCTCCTTTGCCGTCAGTGTCCTAAGTCAGTTCATGGCTACTCCGTATACGGGACACTGGGATGCTGCTCTTCGTGTTTTAAGGTATCTCAAAACCACACCAGGTCTAGGGATCTTATATTCTGATCAGGGTCATTGCCGAGTGGGTGCTTTCACAGAAGATGGAGATGGGCGTATATCTGGATTTTCAGACGCAGACTGGGCAGGTTGTCCTATTTCTCGTCGATCCACCACTGGGTATTGTGTTTTTGTTGGTGGAAATCTTGTGTCCTGGAAGAGTAAGAAGCAACATACCGTATCCAGATCAAGTGCCGAATCAGAGTACAGAGCTATGGCAGATGTTGATATGGGTTCGTCGTCTCCTCAGAGAACTTGGAGTTATCTCTGATGACTTGATGCGATTATACTGTGATAATCAATCAGCTATACATATAGCCAAAAATCAAGTATTCCATGAGAGAACTAAACACATTGAGGTTGATTGTCACCTAATCAGAGATCGGATAGTCGGCACTCAAAAGGATCCTCCATCCATCAAGCCAATTCATGTTAAAACAGAATTCCAAGTAGCGGATATCTTCACAAAACCACTCCGAAAGACTCAAATAGACTTCATATGTAACAAGTTGGGCATGATTAACATCTATGCCCCAACTTGAGGAAGAGTGTTACTAGTCAATAGTTATAGGACTTTGTTGATACATGATTGTGGACGCGACTCGGCTCGGCATGTATTGTGACGCGTTCCTCTGTCGTGTACAAGATCAAGAATATCGATCCAAGAGATTAAGAGACTTGAACTTGGGCTTTGAGATAATCAAACCTGCAATACAGGAACAAGTCTTGGGCTGCTTAGACTGTTTGGCGAAACAAAGTTTGGGCCCAAGCCCAATGTTGGCGAAACAGGAATCATGTCGACGAAACAGCTCAGTTTCGTCGACCTTGAATGTGATTCATTGACTGCCTCTTGTTTCGTCAAATGTTTATGTGTTTCGCCGAGTCTTAGTTTGATTCGTCATGTACTGTGTGTCTGTGTATATAAATAGAAGGTTATCCTTCTGTTTCTTCAAGTAGAGAACACAGAAGACACAAGTGAGAGCACACACACACACGAGAGAACTTTGAGAGTTTATAGAATACATCTGTAAACATTGAGCTTGTAACTGATCTTTTCATAGTATTAATACAGAGGTGTTAATCGGTGAATCTTGCGTGTCGTGTATTTACGTGTTCGATCTCGGTTTGCTTTCCCGGTTGGATTCCGCACAACCGGGTTGGTTTGTACACAAGGATTAGGCGACTAGATCCTCCCCTAGCCGGACCTACAAGTGGTATCAGAGCCTTGGCTCTTCTCCTTGTTAAAACCGAGGTGTTTTCGGGGTGTTCTTCGGGTTTTAAAGTTCATATTTTCTGGAAAACATCTTAAAATCGGATCAAATCTTGTTGTTTTGCTGATTGTTTTTATCAAAACCATGTTATTACACATGTTTGCATGATACTTGTTGGTTTTTATTAAACTTTTAGCCGAAATATTGTGTTTGAAAGGTCATCGGTTTTTTCCAGAAATTCATAGAGTTCATCTTCATTCAAAGTGTTCTTGGTGTTTGAACTTTTTGATCTTAAAAGATAACTTATCAACTTGTTTGTTTTTGAAAATTGTGAAACTAATTAAAATATTATAATTTCCTATCAAGTTGGTAAGATAATCATATGGTTGGTGAATTGGAAAGAGTGAGCCGAAAGATGAGTTGAAAAGGAAGTCTGTTTTGTGTCAGACTTATATAGAAAGTCAACATATTTAATCACACAAGATTATAATTCACTCGCACAAGATTTGGAAGCCCAAAAGCTGTTTCGTCATTGGGCCTGGACTGTTTCGATTAACTGGGCTGGGCTGTTTCGTCATTTAGGAGCCCAAAACGAGAAATTCAGTTTCGTCAAATATATAACAGTCTGTTTCGTCAACATACAAAACACATCAGTTTCGTCCCATCCATATCCTATTGTGTTTCATCGCATAACATCAAGCAAAATCTGTTTCGTTAATTTGCACGCCCAAAAGTGTTTCGTCAATTATAAAACCCATCTTGTCAAACCTGTTTCGTAAAGCCCAATACACCCAAATCTAGGTGTGTTTTAATATAAACTTTATAAAAGCCAAAAAGATTTTCTTTCTATTTTATTTTCGATCGTACGATGTTGGAGCTCGAGTCTTCGTTACCTGAAACCTGAACGAAAACCAAAACGACTATATCTTCATAAACGGTCGAAATTTGCAAGTTTTGAAAGTTAAAAACTGAAATTTACAAATTTATTAAACTTTCAAACTGTCGGACGGTAGTTGATTGAGATATGGTCATACGTGTGTTGTTTGTTATGCTAACTATATTCCAAGCAGTTGTTCTCATTACGCGTTTAGATTTCTTGCATGTGCAGATTCTAAAGGCAAGGAGAACATGGTCGATGACAAGCCTCGGAATGAAGACACAACGTGAAGGCACTCAAATGATGAAGATGATCGAGTTGTCGCTGACCATCATCAACACCACAAGGATCTCAAGTTATAAAGATCAAGACATTCACGAGCATAACTCAAAGGGGAGCTTATGTTAAGGGGGAGTTTGTCAACACACTTCCTACATGAAACGGGGAGTTTGTTGATACACTCTCTGCTTTCAAGACGTGAAGACTTTGAAGATCCTCCGACATAGAAGACATGAAAGGCGAATCTCGCGAGTAGCGTCCAAGGGGGAGTTTGTTGATACATGATTGTGGACGCGACTCGGCTCGGCATGTATTGTGACGCGTTCCTCCGTCATGTACAAGATCAAGAATATCGAGCCAAGAGATTAAGAGACTTGAACTTGGGCTTTGAGATAATCAAACCTGCAATACAGGAACAAGTCTTGGGCTGCTTAGACTGTTTGGCGAAACAAAGTTTGGGCCCAAGCCCAATGTTGGCGAAACAGGAATCATGTCGACGAAACAGCTCAGTTTCGTCGACCTTGAATGTGATTCGTTGACTGCCTCTTGTTTCGTCAAATGTTTATGTGTTTCGCCGAGTCTTAGTTTGATTCGTCATGTACTGTGTGTCTGTGTATATAAATAGAAGGTTATCCTTCTGTTTCTTCAAGTAGAGAACACAGAAGACACAAGTGAGAGCACACACACACACGAGAGAACTTTGAGAGTTTATAGAATACATCTGTAAACATTGAGCTTGTAACTGATCTTTTCATAGTATTAATACAGAGGTGTTAATCGGTGAATCTTGCGTGTCGTGTATTTACGTGTTCGATCTCGGTTTGCTTTCCCGGTTGGATTCCGCACAACCGGGTTGGTTTGTACACAAGGATTAGGCGACTAGATCCTCCCCTAGCCGGACCTACAGACTTAGTTGCAATTAACAACCGTTCACACCATGTTTATAGCAACCGTTCACACCATATCATGTAATTATTTATTGTTTTTTAGTCCCTCACTCTCCCTATAAGTAGAGGGGTTATTTACTCTTGTAAATACACATTCAATCAATACAAGTTCGGTTTTCATACCATTCCCATTTACAGGGTAGGTCTTCCATTGTTTTGGATGGTACTTCTGCCTTCACTTCGAAGCATTTCATCCGGGAATGGCACATGTGTACTTTCGCCTTCACTTCGAAAACTGTGTGAAGAACCATAAACACTACTAGAGGGTAAGTGAGTGCTTGAGGTTTTAAATATTGTAGATTGCAACTTTTTCATCATGAATTACCATATTGATGTGTACAGCATGTATGGTAGACTCATGGAATGAGTGGAGAACACTACTATTTCAAGTAATTTTATGTATTATTGTAGATGACATGGTTCCTACCCACTGAAAAAAAAATCCGGCACGAAAACAATTACAAAACAAGATAACGTTTGAAAACATGTCTAATTTAATGACAAAATTCGATTAACATAAGTTAATTTTTCCTACTCGGGAAGTTGCCGGGTTATAACCTAGTTAATTTTTCCTACTCGGGAAGTTGCCGGGTTATAACCTAGTTAATTTTTCCAGCCAAGTTCAAAGAAATCCAATCCCAGATCAAATAAAAAGGCAACAAACTTTAATAGATAGAAACATAATATACATAAGTCACACTAAAGATCTTTCAACATAAAAATAGAAAGTACAAAGTTGGTTCACTTGAGATCTTATTATCATAACTTAAAGAATTCACCAATTCTCTACCACCTCACTACAGGTCTGAGTTACATTTCCGTTTCCGAGGCTGTTTCCGAGCAACTTGGACATCCTTTCATAAACAATTCCTGCATTATCGAGTATTACATATCAGTTGTGTTACATTTGTGTAGGTCCGGCTAGGGGAGGATCTAGTCGCCTAATCCTTGTGTACAAACCAACCCGGTTGTGCGGAATCCAACCGAGATAGAACACGCAAATAATCAACACACAAGACTCAACGATTAACACCACTTGTATTAAACGTATGAAAGGTCCAGTTACAGCTCAATGTTTACAAATCAATCTTGCAAACTCTCTCTAACAGTGTGTGTGTGTGTTTTCTACTCTAAGTGTTCTCTACTTGTGCTCTCTGTGAAATGAACACAACACACGGGTATTTATACCCAAACCAGCAGGTCTGGTCGAAGGATCAGATAAGATGATCGAAGGATCATCTATCGACCAGAATCAGCTCGAATGATCAACATGTACCACGAAAGATGTGATCTTTCGTGGTCCATCCATCGAAGGTCATCTTTCGAGCTTATCATCGAAGGATCCATGCAGTCCTTCGATGGCACATCCTTCGACCCAGCAGCTTGCAAACATAATGTTGACTGTTTGGCCAAGTCAAACCGGAGGATGGTTGACTTGGTCAAACTTACAGACTAACAAAGTCATCGTTCAGTAACAAGACAAAATACAGACAAAGTACAGACACAAGTGCACCAACAAACTCCCCCTTGGCTGTAGCTTTGTCTGGCTTATCAACAATCAGCTGTTGCTTTGTCTCGATCTTCGATCTTGTAGAGTTTTTAACGTCTCTTCACGTCTTCAATGTCGGAGGATCTTTAAAGTCTTCACGTCTTGAAAGCAGAAAGTGTACCAACAAACTCCCCGTTTCATGTAGGAAGTGCGTTGACAAACTCCCCCTTAACATAAGCTCCCCCTTGAGTTATGCTTGTGAAAGACTTGATCTTTATGAAGTGAGATCCTTGTGGCGTTGATGATGGTCAGCGGCAACTCGATCATTTTCATCACTTGAGTGCCTTCACGTCGTGTCTTCATTCCGAAGCTTGTCATCGACCATGTTCTCCTTGCCTTTAGAATCTGCACATGCAAGAAATCTAAACGCGTAATGAGAACAACCGCTTGGAATATAGTAAACATAAACAAACGACACACATGTGACCATTGTTTAAACAAACACCGTCCGACAGTTTGAAAGTTTAAAGTATTTTATCAATTTCAATTTCAACTTTCAACACTTGCAAATTTCGACCGTTTATGAAGATTAAGTCGTTTTCGGTTTTCGTTCAGGTTTCAGGTAACGAAGACTCGAGCTCCAACATCGTACGATCGAAAATAAAATAGAAATAAAATCTTTTTGGCTTTTATAAGGTTTATATTCAAACACACATAAAATCTTTTTGGAATTTTTGAATATTTCAAATGTAAAGACTGAAAGCAGTAAATAAATATTTACAGACATTCTTTTTGTGAGTTTCGAGGGTAAGAGAATCATATCAGTGTACGGTCATGTCAAAACACTCTCTTTGTTCAATTAGTTAACATTAAGATAAGCATCCTATAACAATTATCGGTATTGTTGTCCACTTAAGCTCAACTTATCAGATGTAATCATGGCGAGGGGATACGTTAAGGTATAATTTATACTTACCGACCGGTGTTCATCCACATCACGACACATTCCCGTATCAAGGTATGCACGAGGGTTCATCTTACCGGTGAGTATACCGATTATCATCTGTTTGACCGTATATGATGTGAGATTCTCACTTATTTTGATTTGAAAACAAGCCCTTTGTGATAGAATCACTTATTGAAGAGGAACTTGATTTTCAATGCATGAGGGCACAGGAGCAAGTCCGTGAACAGGTCAGTACTTTCGTACAGCAGAGAGACGAACTTGACACCCGGAAAGAATTTGTGATATTTTATCACTTATTTGTTTGGACATGTGATTGTTGATCACTTATTGAGGTCGAATGCAGTATGTACACGTATGTATAGTATCATGGAAGATTTAGACTTGCGTCCCCGTTATTTTTCGGTAAAAGATACAACCATGATACCCAGATGATAAGCAGCATAAAGACCGAATATTTCAGAACCTCGGCAATCTCTCAAACGAAATTTCGGTACTAAGACCATATGCCAATGAATGGTTCCCACCCAGTCTTCAGTCGATTTAAGTTTATATCACCCTGCACACTTTAAAATGATTGTGAGCCTACCGATACATCTTATATAGAGCTGCTTATCGCTTTCCATTTAAGGTTTAAAGAGGTTTGGACAGACCACTGATGTACTATCATTTTCTCTTTTGCTCGCCAGGAAACTCATTTTTGTTTTTCTATTGTTTTTGTGTTTTTGAAATTTTTCGATGTTTTTGGATTTTCAAATTTTGGATTTACTCCCCCTAAAAACAATAAACCAAGACAAATTTAAAACACAAAGGTATTTACAAAAATGATTTTCCGATGTTGGTTTTACTCTTGCTTGACCTTAATGCCGTTTACCAATAATAAATAGTCAAATCTTGATTTGTCAAATGCTTTGGTAAAAAGGTCGGCACGTTGGTCATCGGTGTGGACGTAAGCAACATCGATTAGCCTTTTCTCAAAGCAATCACGTATGAAGTGATACTTAATGTCGATGTGCTTAGTCTTTGAATGCTGCACAGGATTTTTAGTGATCTGTAATGCAGCAGAATTATCAACGTAAATAGGAGTAGTTAGGAATTCAAAACCGTAGTCACGCATTTGCTGTTGTATCCACAGGACTTGGGAGCAACAACTTGAGGCAGCAATGTATTCAGCTTCGCATGTTGATGTAGCGACGCACGTCTGCTTCTTGCACTGCCATGTGACTAGACGATTTCCCAAAAACTGACATCCAGCCGTTGTGGATTTGCCGTCGATTTTGCATCCGCCAAAATCAGAATCACTGAATGCGATCAAGTCAAAGTTATTATCCCTAGGGTACCACAGACCGGTGTCAGGGCAACCCTTCAAATAACGAAAAATCCTTTTTACAGCTGCAAGATGTGAGGCCTTCGGGTTCACTTGATATCTGGCAAGCAGGCACGTTGGGTACATTATATCTGGTCTTGATGCTGTGAGGTACATAAGAGATCCTATCATCGCGCGGTAGTATGAGGGGCTAACATCTTGACCCTTCAAGTCTGGAGTAATTCCGTGATTTTGTGGCAATGGGGTACCAATGGGCGTTGCATCAGACATCTGGAACCGGCTCAAGATGTCACCAACATATTTAGTCTGATGGATGAATATCCCAGACTCTGTTTGTTGTACTTGTAGGCCCAAAAAGAAGGTCATTTCCCCCATAGCACTCATCTCGAATTTATCCTGCATAACACGCTCGAAATCCCTACACAAAACATCATTAGTAGAACCAAAAATAATATCATCAACGTATACCTGTACCAGTAGAAGATCTCCATCTTGTTCTTTGATGAAAAGAGTGCAGTCGATAAGACCTCTGCGAAAACCGTTCTCCAGCAGATAATTAGATAAGGTTGCGTACCAAGCTCGCGGTGCTTGATGTAGACCATATAGAGCTTTGTTGAGCAACCAAACCCGATCGGGATGGATAGGATCTTCAAAACCTGGAGGCTGTTCGACGTACACCTCTTCTTCCACCACACCATGTAAGAATGCACTTTTCACGTCCATCTGGTATACCTTGAAACCTTTGAATGAGGCATAAGCCAGAAAAATCCGAATTGCTTCTAGACGTGCAACAGGTGCATATACTTCGTTGTAGTCGATCCCTTCAATCTGACGAAAACCTTGAACGACTAGCCTTGCTTTGTTTCGAATAACGATTCCACGGTCATCCTTTTTGCATTTAAACACCCAACGGGTACCAATCTTCTTATAACCAGCAGGTTTCTCTACGAGTTTCCAGACACCAAGCTTCTGGAATTGTTGCAGCTCTTCCTGCATTGCTTCAACCCATGAGTTATCTTTCAAAGCTTCTTTCCAAGTTCTTGGCTCTTCCTGTGAGACATAACACGCGAAAGACCAATCATTTTGTTGACCAGATTCTCTAATATCTGCATACAAGCCTGCATTGTTGTTGTTACGCAACATGTTTCTTGTTTGAACGCCACTCTGTACATTTCCGATGATGTTTTGTTGAGGATGGGTATTGTGAATCCTTGTTTCTGGATTAGCTTGAACTGGAATATTTGTACCCAGATTGTTGAGATTGAGATCAACAATCAATTCAAGGCCCGGAATTGACGAAGAGGATGATGCAGTAGCTTCAGCTGTTCTAGGGACATCCACTGGAGGAGTACCCTCTGAAATACCATGAACTGCTGTTGGAGCTTCTTGATCTGCATCTAGAAATTCATCATCCTCTGAAGATTCGTTCAATTCGGAAGCATCATGAAAATCCTCATTGTCGAGAGCATTATTGTTCACCGAAGATGGTTCTTGATTGACAATAATGGGACGAACCAACGGTGAATCTGTTGCATTGTCACTCTCGTAAAACATCCTTACCGCAGCATTTTCTTCAACTGCTTCAACATTGATCGAATTGAAAAAGTCATCGTACTCAAACATCCAAGGCTGACCAGGATTTCTGACTGGTAAAGTGTGCCTTTGTACTCTGACTTCAGACCATTCCTCGACCCTTTTAGTCTCTAGATTCCAGACTCTTAAGTTCGGGGTGGAATACCCAAGAAAGTATCCCTCAATTGCTCTTGCCCCAAACTTTCCATTAGGATCGATTATTGTGCATGGAGCTCCAAACGGTTCAAGATAAGACAAGTCTGGTTTCCGTTTGTTGATAAGCTCAAAGCAGGTCTTGTTGTGCCTTTTGACTGTAAGGACTCGGTTCAACGTATAGCATGCAGAAGACACAGCTTCAGTCTAGAATGGAATGGGTAGCTGCGACTCTACCAACATAGTCCTAGCAGTCTCGATCAATGTGCGGTTCTTACGTTCAGCGACGCCATTCTGTTGAGGAGTATAAGCTGCACTAAATTCGTGAAGAATACCTTTTGAAGTGCAAAACTCCGCCATGGCATGATTTTTTAATTCAGTACCATTGTCGCTACGTATCCGTCTAACCTTCAAGTTGTAAAGATTCTCAATCTGAATGATCAAGTTTTTGATAATACCGAAGGTTTCACTCTTGTGTGCCATGAACGCCACCCAAGAAAATCTTGAATAATCATCAGTAATCACGAGGCAATATTGATCATTCCTAATGCTTTTGTGCTTGACAGGACCGAACAAATCCATGTGCAAACGTTCAAGAGGAACAGCCACCGTGTTGACTTTCTTTGTAGGGTGTCGCTTCTTCGTTTGTTTTCCTTTCTGGCACGAAACACAGACGTCTTGAAGATGAAAATTTTTAAGAGGAACACCATTCACCAATTCATTTGATACCAAATGATTCATTTTGCGTAAGTGAATGTGACCCATTCGTCTGTGCCAAGAGATTGTGTCTTTTTCTGTGGCTTTGGAAACGAAACAAGTTGCTTGTGCAGACGTTGTGATAGCTTGGCTCATATCAAGGACATACAAATCATTTATCCTCGGAGCCGATAAGAGAATCCATTCTTTTGGAATTTTGAAGCCGGGTTTCAGTACATAACATCCATTAGCATCAAAGTGTACTGAGAACTGCTTATCACAAATTTGAGAAACACTAAGAAGATTGTGATCAAGTTGTTGCACAAAGTTGATCTTATCAAAGCTAACAACCCCGTTGGAAATCATTCCTTCACCCGTTATATATCCGCCCTTATCTCCAGCAAAAGCAACATAACCTCCTCTAATAGATTTGACGTCGTAGAGAAGCTTCATGTCGCCTGTCATGTGCCTGGATGCCCCACTATCAACAATCCAATGACTACTGATAGTTCCTCCTGGAACACCCTGCACATGAACTCACATAATTAGTTGGAGATGGGGACCCAAGCCATTGTGGTCTTGGGTCTTCCATTTTCATCAACAACAATTACTTCTATTCTTTGATGATTGGAAAATTGTGATGGTCCCCCTGATTCAGTAACCATTTTTGGTTTCCAAGTCTGTTTTGTTATACCAGTGTTATTCTTTAAAAACTTAACTTCATGATTGTCTGAAGTTTTTAAATTGTTTGGTTTGACAGAAACAGATTGTTTTTGAGCCACATCGGTTTTAATTGCTTTTTCAATTTTCTTGACCTGTTGACGTTTCTGTTTCTTTTCCCTTTCTCTTATGAGTCGAGGATCTTGTTTTACAGAAACAGATCGCTTGCGGTCAGTTGGGCCACGGGGATCATCAACTATGCCTTTTTGTTTATGAAGATACGGGCAATTTCGAACAATATGCCCGATTGTTCCACATTCAAAACATGATCTTCGTTCAACAAACCCCGAAGTATCATGTGGTCGTCTTGCCGATGATGAACTTTGTGATCCCGAGGTACTAGGTTTTGAACAACTTGGGTCATTCCTTTTCATCACAGTTGCTTTTTGGACAAAATCTAAATTAGATTGATTTTCAAACTTTGCAATTTTGTCCGTTCCCTTAGATTTCACAAAGTTCACATTCTTCTTCTTCTTCTGATTCGGCTTCTTTTGATCTTGAGCCGGTGTCTTACCTTTGGGTTTGGTATGATTTTGCTGTTTTTCCACTGTTGGTAATTTCTTATTCCCAAATTGTTTTCTAACTTCAGCCTTTGGGATAGGAGGACACTGTGTGACTGTAACATGTGGTCCTGTCTTTCCCAAAAACTTACTTGTAGAATTTTCAAAGACTTTACTGATTAAAGATTGATTAACATTTTTAATAGGAAAATCTTTGTCTGAATAGATTTTATCATCACCAACAAGAGTGTACAGCAAATCCACACTCTCCGACTCTTTTGCAGATGTGGACTCGGTTGGAACAGTCTTAGCAGGTTTTGTGGGAGGATCACATAGGATATGATTCTCAAGAGGTATGTCCTCTTCTTTGATTACTGCATCAGACTTTTCCGAATCAGTATCATCAGACTCATCATCAGAAGAATCAACATCCTCAACCACCACTGGAGGATCCTGATTCTGTTCAGCAGTTACAAATGTATCTGCTGACACATCTGAATCTGACGATACTTCTTTCTTGTATCCGAGCCCTGCTGCAAATTCCTCAACGTCCAAAGGAACGGATGGCTCAAAGTGAGTCCTATACTCCTCATCAGGCAAAGCATCAAAATTGTTTCTCACGGGTGGTGGACATTTCTTGTAACCTATGCATGTGACATCCTTTTTCTCTTTCTGAACATCAATGATGTGATCCAACACATAGCTAGAACTCAAATAACTGTCTAACTTGAGTCGGATCGCCTCACTTTCTGTTTTAACACAAGCCATTTCTTTTTGCATCACCTCAAGACGAGTGATATACAAATTAATGTCAGTTTGTTTTCTGGAAACCATTTTTGTCAGTTCTGTTTTATCTTTCTTTAATGTTTCAATCATCCTTTTAAATTCCTTTTCATGGTTTTCATAAAACATGTTGGCTTCAGTGCACTTTGAAAGATCCACTGTTAATTTCTGATTGTGAATGAATGTCACATCATATTTCTCTTGCAAAGCCTCGTGTTTGCTTTGCAATTCACACCACCTATCATTCACAGAAACATGTTTGTCTTGCAATTCAAACAAACTAGCTTGTAAAGCATCGTGTTTGCCTTGCAACTCAGACATGTTTGCTTCCATCTCAGCATATCTAACATGCAAACTATCACAGTTATTACAGCTAACAGAAGTGGGTTCGTCGACACATACCTGACTTGATGAACTGTCGACATTCGCCATAAAGGCTGAATGGAGAGAAGACGAAGAATAAGCAGCTTGATCCACCAAAATAGATCTTCTTTGAATTCCTGCTGCAGCTTCCTCCAAAAGTTCATCAATGTCTGCATTAACTGATGCAGTTGATGTGTCATCTTCCTGATCATTGCCTGAAGCAGAGGACTCTTCATCTGAACTTCCACTGTACCCGGAGCTGTCTTCATCTTCAGAAGATTCAACACCATTGGTGGAAGATTCTCCACCACTGGTGTGTTTAAGATCATTAACCACTTCAGCAAAACAAGCTGTTCCATCAGGTGCATCATTTCCCAACTGGATTGACCAATCACAACCTTCATCTACCTGAACCACAAGTGCCTGGTTGGCATTAGATGGTCCTGCTTGATTCTGGTTATTGACAGGCACCAGTGTTCGTTCGTTGTTCCTTCCTTGGTTCTGATTTGCCCTGTTGCCTTGACCTCGGAAAGGATTCTGGTTCCCATGCTGAGATGGCCTTGTACATTCACGCTTGAAATGACCACGTTCACCACAGTTGAAGCATTTAACAGCCTGTTTATCAAACCCATACTTGGTGTCTTTCTTGCTTTCCAAGCTGGTTCGGCCTGTTCTTTCCATGAAATCCTTTGCTCGCCTAACAGCACTGGCAAAGGCCCACTTAATATCCATCATTTCCATCTCCTCTTTATCAATCTGCTGATAGTCTTCTTGAGTCAGATTAATATTACCAATCTGTCCTTCCACTAATCCACAGTATGCGCTCACCACAGTGTTTAGCAGCTCCATATGTTCCTTTGCTACTTCCACACTGACTTTAGAAAAGCTTGAGGTGTCGAGCCGTACTGTATTTGGCTTTGATTGCTGACCAGCAGATGATGTGCTTCCATAACAAGCTTGCTGTTGAGGAGGAAGCGGATTCCCATACATATCTGTTGTTGGTAAAGGATTTCCGAACATATCAGTTGGTCTGAAAGGTCGTTGCTGTTGTGGTGCTGATTGAGGGACTGGTTCCAGCAGATTTCCATACATGTCTGTCTTTGGAGGCACAGGAACTTGGATAGTATTGCCATACATATCTGTGCTAGTCACAAAAGCTGTTTGAATTGGAGCATGCGAAGAAGGTTTTGTAGAGGTGCTAGAGGTTCCAAAATACATTTCAGGATTTTGAGGCACGGGAATTCTTTTTGCCTTCAGAGTTTCTTCCTGATTCTTGTTTTCTAGAATTTGAACAAAGTCGTTGAAGCTCGTTGTAGCTAAAGTACCATTGTACTTCATGATTTCCAAGAATGTATTCCACTGAGGTGGCAATGCATCTGCAAACCTTTTCACAATCTCTACAGGAGTTGTAACAACCCCGAAATTTGTCAATTCAGTCAGCAAGTGATTAAATCGACTTGTCAAATCACCCAACGACTCATTCTCCATACAAGTAAAACCATCAAACTCTTTCTTTAGCAGTTCTTTCCTCAGTTGACGTGTCGCTTCATTTCCCACGCCCCTTGTCTTCAACGCGTCCCACAACCTTTTTGTAGTCTTATAACTGACGAACTGATGATAGATATCTTTACTTAAGGCCTGAGTGAGAATGGCGTATGCCTTCTTTTCTAGATCATAGACTTTCTTCTGATCTTCCGTGAGATCTGCAAACGTAGCAGCAGATGATGCGGCAACCTCTATTGTTTGATCGAAATCTGTGATGAACCGCAACCACAATTCTGTATTTTGACCAAGAACGTATGTATGAAATCTATCAATCCATCCTGGATATTCATATAAGTGCATCAACTTTGGAGGTCTATTCAAACTTCCAGTTTCGCTTTCGCTTAAAAGAATGCTTTGAACACTTGGAACTTGATTTGATACAAATGCCCATTGACCGGTAGAAATTGCATTAGCTTGTGAAGATACCGGTGCGGAAGATGACGGAGTACCAAAATACATATCTGTATTTACCAAAGTATTCCACCTTGGATTCATTTTTAATCAGCCGAAGGATACCTGTCGAAAGACTTGAAAAACACAAACTGTCAAACACAAACAGACTAATGATCGAAAGATCAACACCTGTTCGAAGGATCAACAGGGTTCGAAAGATCTCTGTTGAATTTCGAACAATGTTTTTCGAAAGATTCTCCAACCGAAGGATCCTTATCTTTCGAAAAAGTACTGTACACCGAAAGATGACTTCGAAAGACTCCCCAATCGAAGGATCCTAGTCTTTCGAAAATGAGCAGAAGACCGACAGATGTATGTTTCGAAAATATTCCTTGGAACGAAAGATAAGTTTCACACTTCGAAGGATGCTCGAAGGATGACTATCTGTCGAACCTCCTTTGGTCGAAAGATGATCTTTCGACTTCGAAGGATATCTTTCGAACTTGCTCTGACACAGTTGACAATGGTGACAGGTAGGTGAAAAGTTGACGGGTTGGTGAAAACTTTCGGCAGAAAGTATGTTCAGACCATATCTTCTGAACATGCAGGTTTCACCAAACAGGTAATGTCCAATATTTTAATCAAAATACAACTTCCAACACACAAACACTTAGTAATTCAAAATTTTAAGATCAAAAGTGTAGTTTTAGGAAGAACACTATGAATATAGCAAGAACACTACCCAGAAAAAAAACAAGAATTTCGGTGAACCGAAACTTTCCAAACACACAATTTTGCTAAAATGTTTAACAAAAACCAACAACTAACATGTAAGCATGAAGAATAACAAGGTTTTTAACAAAACATCAAGCAAAAACAACAAGATTTTCAGAAAATAGTGAACTTTTTAAACCCGAAAAACAGTCCGAAAACTCTCGGTTTTAACAAGGAGAAGAGCCAAGGCTCTGATACCACTTGTAGGTCCGGCTAGGGGAGGATCTAGTCGCCTAATCCTTGTGTACAAACCAACCCGGTTGTGCGGAATCCAACCGAGATAGCAAACCGAGATAGAACACGCAAATAATCAACACACAAGACTCAACGATTAACACCACTTGTATTAAACGTATGAAAGGTCCAGTTACAGCTCAATGTTTACAAATCAATCTTGCAAACTCTCTCTAACAGTGTGTGTGTGTGTTTTCTACTCTAAGTGTTCTCTACTTGTGCTCTCTGTGAAATGAACACAACACACGGGTATTTATACCCAAACCAGCAGGTCTGGTCGAAGGATCAGATAAGATGATCGAAGGATCATCTATCGACCAGAATCAGCTCGAATGATCAACATGTACCACGAAAGATGTGATCTTTCGTGGTCCATCCATCGAAGGTCATCTTTCGAGCTTATCATCGAAGGATCCATGCAGTCCTTCGATGGCACATCCTTCGACCCAGCAGCTTGCAAACATAATGTTGACTGTTTGGCCAAGTCAAACCGGAGGATGGTTGACTTGGTCAAACTTACAGACTAACAAAGTCATCGTTCAGTAACAAGACAAAATACAGACAAAGTACAGACACAAGTGCACCAACAATTTGTTTATTTGTTAATACACTGGATGGGATTACCTCTCGACAATTGGGGCAGTGGACGCTTCCAACACAACGCAATTGCTCATCTATATAGAAGACTTTAATCATCCAACACTTGCCATCGACCTTCCGTGCTAGAAGCTCCTTAGCCTCGGCTGCATCATGCATCCCTGGTAAATCCCTGTATCCATTGAAGTGGCGTTAGCCAAATTGTTAGTGTTTTTTACTTCCATTGTACCATTAGTATCGGGACAGTCCAGATTCTTAACGGGAGATACAAATAAGTTTAAAACGAAAACAGTGTCAACTACTTGAGAAACAAAACCCTTATCAACTCTGGCTGAATATATATACAGCCACACACACATTTTTCTGGTTAGGTTTTTAGCATCAAAACACTTATATTAATTATGATGTGTCCAATAAACTGTTTAAGTAGGTCAAATAGATCAATTACAAATTTTGAGAAACAAAATCTAGTTGAAATACCTTATTAGCTGGATCTCATACTTTTTGGTCAAAACTTCATAAGTATTGATTTCCTTTAACCTGTGACAAGTAAAAAGTATGATTCAGAAACGGTTTTCACAAACTTAAAAACTAAAATACGTCATGGATTGAGTAAATACGCATAGTCTTGTGTAGTATATGTTTGCACCAATTCCTCTACTGAATTTTGGTTCCCTTCGACCCGTGCGTCGAGAAGCCTATATTCCACCAATAGTATTTCAGAAGGTAAAAGATAGGATCTTTTAACCTCAACAAACACAGTGAAACAACGTCCATCTTTTACTTCGTCCTTGCTCACCTAATTTGCAAAACTAATCAAAAATCGAATTGGGTAAAAAAGTTGAGAGTTGCAAAATTTTCTTCTTACAGGAAGTGTGTTCAACCAGAATAGTTCATCTTCCTCTGGAGTTTCGAAACAAAACTTTGAATCTTCAGGTGAATCATCAGGTGTGTCCGTAGCATCCTCATCTTCACCAAACGATGGGCGGATTGTTGACAGTGGGTAATATTCAATAAGCCCGTAATAGCGTAAAAAATCCTTTAAACAAAGAAATTGATTTATATAAGCAACTCACTTGGTCAAAAATTACCCAAACTACATTCCTAATGCAAAAAAAGTTACATTTATTTTAATATTTCTGGTTCCGGTTGGCATTGATCCTTGGACCGTTTTTGAGTTAATTGTTTTAGGAATATATACACACACACACATAAGTATTTCAGATTAGCAGATTCGAACATGTAACCGTATTTATAAAAACAAAATTTGAAACCAGATGAATGTAACTTTCAGATCAACCCAACTACCCAGCCCGACTGGTCAGGTTTGCAAGCTTTAATTAGTATACATCAAATGTCGTATAGAACAAACCAGAAGATCACTAAGGAGAATACAATGTGGGCTGACTTTCTCTAGGCTCGCAAATACAAGTTTGGCAGCTTCTTCAGGAGATGGTTGTTTTTCCGGCCACATGCTCGACAGTTCTTTGTACCTTCAATTTAGTTTTTGTTTACTTGAGTAAGGTTGTTAAGATAGTTTCCATTAAAACTAGTTTTATTTCTTTTTCCTCAAGGTACACAGGTTTCTTTCTTTATCTTTATCTTTTTTTTTCTGCGCACCTCTTGGTTAAGAAAAGAAGTTTCTGGATAATATGGCATAAGAAATTGAGTAGTAGTTGTTAAACATTTACCAACTGGCTTGAAATCCTTCAGATGAATGTACAGATAAGGCCATGCCTTCTGGAACCTGTAAATGAAGCATGCATGCATGTAACGTAAAATGATTATGTAAATGAATATGAATTATTAGGGTTGAAATTTGCATGAGAGTGAAGGTCTACCTTATGCTCCTTTTTGAACCTACGGATGTCAGTCTCAAGATGGGCCGTTTCATCACGAGTGGTGGTGAATGATTCCATGTAACAAATCCTAATCAAGATCAACAAAAGTTTAACGAATTGATTGGAATCAGATTGACTAAGCGAATGGAGCGATTGACTGACGACTGTAATCTGTAGAATGGATTCAAGAGCGACTGGAACCAACCCAACACCGAATCGCTGAAAGGCCTCCAAACCCTAACTTTTCATGCAGGCTACTAATATTCGGCAGGGTTTTCTTTATTATTATATGAACCCTATTAAATAGAAAAGGGGTCCGGTGGGCTTTTCTTTATTATTATTAGAGATTAGAGAAAAGTGTTCGGATAGTCTCTGTGTTTTGTTCATTTTTTATCTTTAGTCCATATCTTTCTAAAATTACATCTATAATCCCTAACTTTTTCAATTTCATTCCCGGATAGTCCCTGACGCTTAACTGGGTTAGTTTTTGGTGTTAGGTGCGTGTGAAATGACAAAAATACCCTTACCCACTTCATCTTCCCCACTCCACACCACCACCACCATCTACCCCCCCCCCCCCACTTCATCGTAACCACCACTACCGCCGCCATCATCATCGCTGCCTCAACCACACTCACCGGAGTTCATCAATCCCTTGCACACGCTTCGGTGTATGAGCCACAATCTCACAAGTCATGAAGCCCATAGGCCATACCTTAAATCCATTTCTAAAATAGCAAAACCACATAAACATGCCATTGTGATTGATAAAGAAAACAAAATTTCTATCTGCATGTACACGTCAATCTCATTATTGTTTTATTTTTCAAAAAGGCCTGAATTAGATAACTTATTCATTTCGTTTAGAGTAAAATGCACGGATAGTCCCTGTGGTTTATCAAAATACCACTTTTAGTCTCATACTTTTGAAAATTACACTCATGCTCCCTGTGGTTTGCTCGATTGTTACTCGGATAGTCCCTAGAGTGGATGGAGGTCAGTTTTCTCTCTTAAGTGAAAGTAAAATGACTAAAATACCTTATCATTAAAATAAATAAACTTAAATACAAAAAGAAATATAGTTAAAGTTTAATATATTAAATGGGACCCACTTTATTATTTAAAACATAAACACTCCACCTTATCTTCAACCTCTGCTTCCACCCACCTCCACACACAACCTGCTTTATCTTCCTCTTCCACCACCACCACGGCACCACCACCACCACCATCACCACCACTCCACCTTCAACCAAAACTCACAATTCAACCAAAATTTAGGGTGCATTGAAAACTTAACTTTCTGTAAACAAAATGTAAGATTAAATATTTATTTATTTATATTTAATCTAGTAGCCATCATTATCATTTGTATAATACGGATCAAAATATATTAAAAACTATAATAAATTAGTTGGTAATTGTTGATGGGCCAGATTACCCTAATTAACTAATTGGGTTTCCCCTTGGGTGTATATAAGGAGATTACTAGAGATGGATTAGGGTTAGACATTCATAACATCAACACTAAAATCGCCCCTCCTCTCTATCCATTACTACGAGTTCTTCAACCCTAAAGAACTCGGTACTACCATCAAGAAGATACACCCCAAAGGGGAACCAGACCAATCTGACGAACATGGCGTCTACTTCCCTCTCTGGTCTGGTGACTGGCTAATCAGGTATACACGTCTTATTTTATTGTTCATGATTGAATTTACATCATTAGGGTTTATGTTTTACCCATGTTTTTATGATATAATCAACATGTGGTATCAGAGCAGATGTTGATTATATCAATTCAATCATGTGATTCAATTATAAAATTTGTTTTGATGGGATATACGAAATTCAATTAAGAATGTTTTTTCTAGAAATTCAATTTGCGATTAATCAATTGGATATAATAACATTGAAATACATGAAGCCATTAATTAAGAATGTGTTGAAAATCCATTGACTATGCATTAGAATTCGTAATCCCAGAAAGGTGCTGATCATGATGATAATGGTTATATTTTAATATATAAAACTTGGAAAATAATTTAAATATTCCAATACTTTTATTATGATATAATCAGAATGATATAAATCTCTATGTTGTCTTACAACTATTTCTATCATTCTTATATCAATATATTTCTTACGTGATATATGTTACAATATAACTCTTGATTTTAATTGATTTTATTAATTCAATGATGATTTCGAGACCATAAATTGGTTAATTACCTTCGGATAACTTAGATTTTGATTATATTTCCTAAAATTGTGTATCTTCGTCTCCAAGTTTTGAATAAAAATTATTTTAATTTTTACTCGAATAATTAACTTGGATAGATACACATGAGATATTTCGAAATTATGATCAAAATCCCTTAAAATTAGATGATTCAACCTTATCACACTTCCAGCTGTTTACAGGAGTTTCGAGATAAATTTTGACGAGCCGAGACCAAGATCTCGACTCGAGACCACAAGGTCTTGACTCGAAATCATAAGTGTTCTCAAATCTTTATAACTCGAGACAACGTTTTCGACTCGAGACCATAAGGTTTCGACTCGAGACCACTAAGGTTTCGACTAAGGACTTCAATCTTCACAACTCGAGACCATGGTTGGGACTCGAGACCTCATCAAGGAGTCGAGATCTCATAAAACACAGCAGTCGAGACCATGATTACGACTCGAGACACTGAGGTTGTGACTCGAGACCTTAATGAGTCGAGACCTCATAATGTTGCAAGATGTTTTGAGACTTGACTCGAGATCTCACTCGAGACCTCATAACTGAGTCGAGATCTCACTCGAAACCTCATAATTTTAGGCTGTTTAATGCGAACTAAGATTTTGCTATTAAATAATTGGTTTTGTAATTAGATAATTAATCAGAATCAAAATAAAGTTTCACAAAACCAAAATGGTTTTACTTGGGTGAACTTCTGATGTATCACTTCTGGCCAAAGCTGATTTGATACATCTATTTATTGCTCAAGTATTATAAAAGCCATGTTGAGTATGCCTTACAAACATGAATGTCTTAATTTCTGGTCAAAGCTGATTTAATTCATTCATGTATAGCATTCTTAACAAGTGCATAACTAAAGTGATTGTCTCATCTCTGGCCAAAGCTGATTTGTCACGATTACTTTGCACACATGCTTAAATGATTACACTTCTGGCCAAAGCTGATTTGTCTTCGTTTAAGTAGAACTTTAAATAAGTCTATTATTTTGATGTTAGTAATAGACATATCACAATCTCTTCACATAATGATCCTTATATTAATGATCCTTCATTAATTTTTATGATTATTTCGTCTGCCTTATTTTTAGTACCCATAATTTTACTCACTGAAATTTTCTTCTATAAATCAATATCTCATCCACTCTAATTCTTAAACCTAAAATGTTTTGCTTTACTTAAAGTTTCTACAAGATTAGCTCTTGAATTAAATCCTTGATTATCTCTTAAGACACGATAATCCTATTGCTCTCTTCTGATAAGGATACTACAGAAGAAAAATAGAGCATGATGAATAGGACAAATCGAACATGATGTCTCTTATGATAATCAAGATCTCTCTAACATAAATGCTATCACTAAAAGGTTAGATTAAGTTTTTCCTAAAACTAATCTATTATCTGGGGAATAATTACAAGAATTCCTAAGATGCATGCCTTCATTTAAAACTCTAAACTATAACATTAAGTGGTATATGTGAATACATAATAATGTACAATACCATGACCCATAAAGTTAAGGGTTTACGCATGGAAATAAGTACATTTTCCAGTACATTACATACTAAGTTTTTCGCTTGTACAATTTGATGCCTTATAAATCAACTATAACACTTAAAAGTACCAAAGTATAATGAGTGTGTTGATAAGCAACATATGTACAAAGAAATAAATGTCTGAAGCTGGAAAATAAGTTGTTACTCACCTTACAATCACTTAAAACTTTAGAAGAGGATTGTTCTCAGGTCAATAGACAAATTACAAGTAAAAATTCCAACTTTAAGGTTTTTCAAGGGAAAATCTCACTGCATAATTGTGCCATTAGACTAGGCATAAGCAACGAGACTATCCATTATTCAGAAGAACGGTTGGATAAGTTAATTAGGTAGTCACTTACTAATGATATTTAAGTCTGCTAATTTTAATATTCCAATTAACACATGATTAGTTGACTCTAGTTCCATACGTTTCCTTACCAGAACTCAACAAATAACTAACTTGAGAGTTAGTGGTAAAATTAAATATTAACGCTATAAGAACCATAATAAGCAATCTTCTAACAAAGCTATTTGATACCTTACAAATTCTGAATATTAATCATAATATAGTATCATAATTAAGCTATGATATGAAGGTTGTGAGGTTTGCATAACCAACATGAAGTCACACTTACCTTAAACTCTCATTTTATTTGTTCTAAATATCTAGATAGAAACATTACTAAGATGAAACTAGATAATACCTTACATTTTCACAACTTTTGTCATCATGCAAATGAGAATTTGACAAAAGTAAAATGAGACTTATAAATTTCATCCATTATAACCAAAATTCATGAGAAATCATGACATGGTTAATGAGGATGATTTTTCTAAGTGATTTTAAATCATGACGTTACAGCCCTAAATATTACTTGGCTTAAGGAATAAGTATGGGTCCATCATAAGTCATTCATTGACATTCGTGGAACTTATTCCCAATGGAATATTCAGACATAATTCATTTATCATTTAAAAGACTATAAACTTGTATCTAAATTTTTTCGTATATGGCTCACGGTCTTAGAAGAAATCTATTCATATATATATATATGTGTGTGTGTGTGCTTAATAAGATTTCTATTAGATATGTCCCTGAGTTTTCTTATAACATTTGGACACTAAAGAAATCAAATAAAGTCTAACGTATATGTGATAGGTTCCCACGTCACGTAGCTCTCTGAAACTTCTCTTGTAGCATTCTAGAGATATTAAAGATCAGTGGGAGCATTAAGTGTCTTAATAATAACTTGCAATAGTTGCAAGAGGTGGGGGAGTGAAAATTTTACATTACCTAAATTTACCTCTTGTACAAGACACTGCTCCATCTTGACATTGTTCTATCATAACTTGTCTCCTTAAAATCTAATGCTACTCTTACAAAAGTTTCATTGTTGCTTAATTGTGGGCACACTTAGATTTCTTACATAAACTAACATAATCCTCAACAAGAGAAATCACAACGACTAACGTCATTAACTTGTTTCTCTACTAGAATTTGTTGGTCGTTAAATATTGACCCTAAGCATGCAGAGTTCCTAAAGATTTCTAAGGTCAGTGGGGGCAGTCAAAGTCCTTATCATGACTTGCAAGGAATACAAGAGGCGGGGGGAAGAGTGTCATTAAATTTCACTCCGAATTTAACTCCGATTACACCTCTTGTACACCATACTGCACCAACTCTTACAAACTTAGAATACTGAAAAAGATAGCAACCTAACCAAGAGCTAATCCATAAAACTGAAACTTCTAACAAACCCAATAATCAACTCAGGAGGTCATCTAGGTTTAAAAGCCTACTAACTTTGATGATTACATAACCTCCCTAACTGAAGTTGAAATGGATTTTGGAAAAGTTTACTGATCCTATCTCTTCTAATTAAGCCATTAGCGTCAATTAATCTTCTAATAGAATAAAACTATTTTTATGTGTTCGTATAACGTTTGGGATTTGATTGAATTACCTAAGAGTGTTCATAACTAAACCAAATCCTAATATAAGCGTTAAGACACAAAGAAGCATGATTGATTGTCAAAGGTTATACTTAGGAAGAGATAAATTATCAAAGATTTCTTTAAGGATCATCATTGTTCTAGTAGCTTATAATAGTTTAAAGCTACATTAGATGAACATTAAAAAAAAATTTCCCTAACAAATGGCTGACATATTTTCATGTTCATAAAACAACCTGAAAGTTCCAAACTGAAGGTTAAAGAACATTTTATTTGTAAGCCAATAAAATCCATGTATGGGTTAATGCAAACATAATAATGTGATGAATCTTAACTTAATTATTTTCATCAGGAATTAAGTGGATTAATGTACCTACCTCAAGATGAGTGGGAGCAACTAAATTAAACTTGTCTACATAGATGATATTCTTTTGACAGGTATATGTTACACAAGTCAAAGCATTGTTAACACAAACTTTGATATAATAGATCTCAGAGATATCTCTTAAGTGATAGATATCATAACATACTGAGATATACCCAATGAGACATTAGTTCCGTCCCATAAGTTTAACATTAATTAGGTCCTTACATATGTAACAAACATTAATGCTCTCATTTAGAGGATAATAGGATAAACAAGATTATTTACTTACGCTTCATTAATTAGAAGCCTTATGTAAGTTCAAGTTTATACTCGTTTAGATATTGCTCACATTGCAACACACCAGATATGTCTAGATAAACGCAAAGCATCTAATAGAGTATTACAATATCTTTAAAGGAAACGAGAGGCTATAATTTAAAGAAGAAGTGAGAACTCAAACCGGTTGATTACTTTAACTTTGTAATATTCAAAGATGACAAAAATGTAATTTTGGGTATATCTTTATGTCAGCAGACAAAACCTATCTCATGGAGGAGTCATAATGTACTGATATCAACAACCTAAGTTATAATGATATAATATAGTCACTAAATGTTGTTGGAAATTTATCAGTGGACTCATAAGTTTATTAACTCATTATAATTAATATATTGAAGACTTATTGTGATAAAGTCAGCTACCATGTCTTCTTGAACAGTAACAGTTCGAGAGGTGCTGCGTTAAATTTCGATACACAATTAATTATTCGTTTATGAACGAATTGAGGAAACTAAATATTTGTATCGAATACATTTGTGATATGCTTAAGGATCCTATAACTGAAGGTCTATTACCGATTAGTCTTATTAAAAGAGCTCATAAAAGGGACGGGTTTTATTTGATGACCATGTACAACTGCATATCGTACTGTGAATGACTAATTATTAATTAATTTTCCTCATCAGTTTGATTTTGTATGTCTCTAACATATGTTCTGCCGGTGTAATGACATATAGACAACTATAAATACAAATCAAACGTTAAAGGGTTTACTTATTTTGATCATAACTATTAGGTTTTAAATTAAGGCTATAGTATGACTAATGGGGGTCCTGAGTCGCATAATGATTCAACGGCTGTATTTCTCTGCTATAGTACTTGTTTAAGGCTAAAATGAGTATTAACTTCTGACCAGACTTATCTAATACTCATGATAATTGATTATTCGGCTAAGTGGGAGAAATGTAAGATTATATATTTATTTATTTATATTTAATCTAGTAGCCATCATTATCATTTATATAATACGGATCAAAATATATTAAAACCTATAATAAATTAGTTGGTAATTGTTGATGGGCCAGATTACCCTAATTAACTAATTGGGTTTCCCCTTGGGTGTATATAAGGAGATTACTAGAGAGGGATTAGGGTTAGACATTCATAACATCAACACTAAAATCGCCCCTCCTCTCTCTCCATTACTACGAGTTCTTCAACCCTAAAGAACTCGGTACTACCATCAAGAAGATACACCCTAAAGGGGAACC
The DNA here is from genome assembly GCA_030545235.1 of Helianthus tuberosus. Taxonomy (NCBI): domain Eukaryota; kingdom Viridiplantae; phylum Streptophyta; class Magnoliopsida; order Asterales; family Asteraceae; genus Helianthus; species Helianthus tuberosus. Next base: position 149,576,225 of record CM060358.1, read on the forward strand.
AGACCAATCTGACGAACATGACGTCTACTTCCCTCTCTGGTGTGGTGACTGGCTAATCAGGTACACACGTCTTATTTTATTGTTCATGATTGAATTTACATCATTAGGGTTTATGTTTTACCCATGTTTTTATGATATAATCAACACAAAATTCACAATTTTTAACCAATCCCTCTAACACAAGTATCCCAAAACTAGGCTTATATGTTTTAGAGATTCGCATATGTCAGGAAAAAAAAACACACAGTTTCATCCTTCAAACCCTTTCAAAACCCCCTTTTCTCTTCTTTTCTGTTCTTATTTCTAGAGCAAGAAAGTATCCTAGAGAGAGAGAGAGAAGCTATGGCAGAGGATTCACCCGCCGGTTCCAGTTCACCGGGACTTTCGTTGGAGGAAGAGCTGAGCATCATAAGCGCCACCATATCTGCAGTCGAACATCAAATCGCAGTAGGCGATATATTTTGTTTAGTTTCTTGAAGGTAACTGCCACATCGTTTACATATTATACATAAAATGTGTATATGTATCTATATATTTCGAAATGATGAAGTGTTTCTGTATAAAATCGCAGCAGGCGATACATTTTGTATAGTTTCTCTAAGTGTTATGTGTTTGAATTTAGGGTGTGGGTGGAGGTGGGTGATGATGGTGGAAGCAGGAGGTTGAAGATGAAGTGTTTATGTTTTAAATAAAGTAGGTCCATTTAATTTATTGAACTTTAAGTATATTTCTTTTTATATTTAAGTTATTTATCTTAATGATAAGGGTATTTTTGTCATTTTACTTCTACTTAACAGAGAAAACTAACTTTCATCCACTCTAGGGACTATCTGAGTACCAACCGAGCAAACCATAGGGAGCATGAGTGTAATTTTCAAAAGGTAGGGACTAAATGTGTTATTTTGACAAACCACGTGGACTATCCGTGAATTTTATTCTTTCGTTTACTTATGAAACTAGCAGTTTCAAATGATACATATCAATAAAAGACAAGCACAGATGCTTATGTATATTAATATTATATACTAAAAATTACATAGAAGAACCCTAAATATGGTTGTGCTATTTGAAAATTAACACAAATATAAATCCAGAACATGTATATACTCCTCCATTCCAGAATCAAAAGTCTACTACCCGAATACCTAATTTTATGACTGATAACTTATCAAAAGTAGCCTTCAGCATAGTTTGAATGTTGACAATAACTCGTAGAACCACTGAAAGAAGAAAAAGTGAAACATTAAAGACGAAGAGGAACTCATTCTAACCTTTAACCGGTGATGATGGCGGCAGTGGTGGTTGTGGCGGGGATGGTTGTGGCAGTGGTGGTTACGGTGAAGGGGGGGGGTAGATGGTGGTGGTGGTTGAATGTGGAGATGGTGGTGGTGGTGTGGAGTGGGGAAGATGAAGTGAGTAGTGGGTCTCATATAAATTGTAAAATATCAATTATATTTCTTTTAACTTTTTAGTTATTAATTAGACAATAAGGGTAGTTTTGTTATTTCACACGCACCTAACACAAAAAACTAACCCCCATCCACGCCAAGGATTATCCGGGAACGATATTAAAAAACTTGGGGACTATAGGTGTAATTTTAGAAAGTTAGGGACTAAAGGTGAAAAATAGGCAAACCATAGGTACTATCCAAGCATTTTACTCTTATTATTATTATTATTATTATTATTATTATTATTATTATTATTATTATTATTATTATTATTATTATTATTATTATTATTGAAACCAAATGCACCTTCACAAGCGTTATATGGCTCAAGAAACAATTAATAATCACACTAGCCAAATGGTTCAAGAAGTAACAAAGTCCTATTAATCCAAATTCAATCAACTAATCATAATTGTTTAACAACAAGGAATATCAATACATAAAATATACTATAACAACTTTGGAAATAAACACTAATTAAAAAGGACAAAACATAAAATAAATTATTAAATTACTAAATTATCCTGCACCATACACCCCCTGTTTTCGAAGAAACTCGTCCTCGAGTTTTGACTCTATACCAAAGTCGCCTAGGGCAAAAGAAACATCAACCCGATTTCTTTTTATTATCATCATCACGGCCCCTTTAAACAGCTTAACTTTATGGGTTAACTCGCCTCGCTTATAACTTGTACCACCCGGGTCGAACGGAATAATAGACGGCTGACCACCTTTGTTATCCTCATATGTTAGACAGGCGGCCCAATAAAAATATTTGAATCTTCCTTTTTAATCAGTGGATCTTCATTTCCAGCATCGTATTTGTATAATCAAAACTAGGTCCATTAGCGTTAACCTTGTTTCCATCGATTATTATTATACAAACCCACAACCAACTTAGACTTCGCGTGCAATGACTCCACGTAGACCTCAATTTGAAGGATATTAACCTTGTGAATATAAGGGTCTATCTTTTGCAAAATAATATTATATTCCCTAAGTAGCTTGCTCCTTATTTAACTTAATTAAATATTAACTAGCTTTAAAATTCATTATTTAACTTTAGATCAATATTAAAATTCATTATCTGATAATCGGAGGGGCCTTGTCCAAGTTTGGGCCCAAAAAACGCGTTCTAATTGGAATTATGGACACTTTTGTGTTTTTTCGGTGTTTTATGTTTTTTTTGGGCTTGTGTTTGGCATATGGCCTTTTGTGGCCCATTTCGATTTTATATTTTGCTCTTTTAATTCTAAAAGTGTGACAACTGCAAATTTGCATGCATCCGTACAATTAATTAGACAATAATTAATGATTAATGACTGTGCTGATTTACAATTTATGACTTGAATTGCTTTCTGATTGCTGCCATATACATACGTGTGCATCACATATTGCTTAATGTTATATCATTACTGCATAAGGACTTTATTGACTTAGACGATGCATGAAACACAGTTAGCACAGTTATCAGACAAATCAGAAAAATGATGACAGAGTTCAGCAGGTAGACAGACTTTGTATTGAGACACAGAATGAGCCAGAAACCAAGTCTTACACTAGTAAAGTGTGTGGGAAAGTAAGGATCATAAAACTGCCTTCCTAGTGATAGTTTAAGTGCCGGAAAGTGCCTAAAAACTCTCATACACTGCAGAATTCAGCAAATTCAGCAATTTAACAACTTAATATCATGCATAATTATGGTTAAATGGCCCAGAATAGTTCCCTAAGTGTCGGGAATCGAAACAGTCACAAAAAGTAACATAAAACACACTAAACTGCAAAATTTAGCACTTTAACGAACCGGTAACCAACCGAACAACCGGACATTACCCGAAACACTAAATTTACACTAAAAGCACTGTTTTAATGTTTCCAAGCTAGTTATGATACCTGAACATCATAACACCACCTAAAAATATCTAATAACTGAAACACGTAACCGATACTTGGAATTGAACTAGATTGTAACTAAAGGTAAAAACCTACACCTAGACCCCCCCCCCCCCAACTAGTTCATGACCCATACTTAGCCCCACTCCTTGATTTTCTTTCAACTTAATATAAGATTGTGTCTCACTTTTATAAACATAAAATCCTTGAAGATCTTGATATGTTGAAGATTATATATAAAGACCTTTAGTTCATTCACCATTCACCAACATCTTATTCCTCCTTTCCCTTCATCATACTCACGGCCAAGCACCCCTACACCATCATCCTCATCCTCTTCATATTCCATTCTTCACTAAATCCATGCATACTCAAGGGTGTAAGGAGCTAAGTTAGGAAGCTTGGAGCTTTCAGTAGTTGAAGGACCTTCACCGTTTGCTTTTATCCACTTCATTTCTACACTTGATCATCCCTAGCCTTGAGCTAGTAGTAAGATCTTCTACTCTTCATTTTACATCTATTTTAAGTGGTTAAAAGATGATACAAGATGATTATCATAAAGAACACTAAGAAACAAGAAGGTGGAACATGAACATAAGCTTGAAATTATAAGAAAACTTAAAGGAATCATGTTGTTTAGTGTTGTTGTGATACTTAATGAATGATTACTTGTGTAAATGATGTTGATCATCATATGATCTTGCTAGATCATGATTAAAAACATAATCTAGCAAGATGAGAGGATGAACATGATAGAAGTAAATGGATCATCCTCATGAGAAGCATGAACTTGAAATAATACATGGTTTTCTTGTATAATAATAATCAAAGCAAGATATAATACTTGTAGATCTAAAAATTTCATGGATGATTTCTAAGGAAACCAAGTAAAAATGTAAGTTTTACTAAATCTTGGTTCTTACATAAACAAACCTTATTTTTGGTGGATAAACAAGTGTAGAAACACTTGTGTAACAAGAAGAATTCATAAGGAAACCTTTTTAGAAAATGTGACAAGAAGTTGTAAGCATCTAACTTCTTTAAAAATGAAGTTTTCAAAAAACTAATCACACTTTAAAGGGGTAACTAAACTTACTAAACACACTACCAAGTTACTACAAATTTTCATAAACTTTCAAGTTCATTAAGTAGTAGAAAATGCATGATTTTGGCAAAATTGGTAAGTAAAGGTTGTTTAGTGTAGATTGTAGATTGTAGATTGTAGATTGATTGTGATGATTTTTACAAAAGAAAATGATATGCTTGAAAGCATGGGAACCTCCATTTTTAGGGGAAACTATGGCAAAATTTTCTAAAAATCTAAACACTTAGAAAAATATTTATAAACATGCACTTACAAGTGTATTTTTCAACAATAAATTGTTACATAAACTTTGCCATAATTTTTGCTACAAAAGTTATAGTTATTGGAGGTTGGTTTTTATAAATAAAAGTGGCTAAATATATATTTTGAATATATACATTGAAGACACACATGTGTGATTATTTGTATACTTTGTGTAATAGTTATATTATTTTAGGACTTGAAATAATATAACTCACAAATAAATCAAGGATTATCATCCAAAATATTACCAAAATCCCAAGGAATAAGTATATAAGTTACACACAAAATATTGACGAAACCGAACAAGAAATGTAACTTACAAAATATTCCGGAACTTAATTCGCAAGTATATTTTGGTAAATAATATTTTGGACACAAGGAAACGAAAGTATGATTTTTATGATTATCACAAGAGTATATCATATTTTGTCAAGGAAAAAATATATTATTTTTGGAAAGTAAAAATATATTTTCTTGGAATTTTTAGAAGATATATAATTTTTGGGAAATATATATATTTTCTTGAGTACACTTGAAATACATTATTTTTGGATAAAAATAAGTTTATATATATATTTTCTAAGTTAGACTTGAAAATATATTATTTTGGAACTACAAATATTTTTGCCAAAAGAAAAATTATAAATAGTTTTTCTAAGTAATATTTCTTAAATATATATGTTTTGGAAATATATATATTGGTGGACTTTTATTAAAAATAATATTCCGGAAAGTTTAATATAAATGTAAGTATATGAGTACTTAATGGATACAATAAAATACGTATTCTTATACGTATAATTACACACTGGAATACGACCACAAAACATGGAAAAAATACACATGTATAAGATACCCCATCCTTGGGAAGGAAATACAAGTATAAATACTTCGGAAGTATTAAGTTACCATGATATGGGTTAACAATTATTCCAAAATTTAATAAATATAATTTAAGTTAAAATATTAATTATTTTAACGAATAATTATATAACTTGGAGTAATGATGAAGACACTTGGAAACGTAACTCAAAGGCACTAATTAATACTAAGTCAAGGCACGACCCGCTCGTCTAATAAGACCATAGTACATTGTAGGTAGTCGTGTACACCAAAGGAAACTTTGAGTTACAGGCGGATTCGAAGAACGCAAAACTGTGAGTTCATGTCCCCATTTTCTTTTAACTGTTTTCAGTTTTATAACTTCGGGGGTGAAATACATGTTACAACTGTTTACAAACGTTTTATACATGGTATGGTTAGCTAAGGAAGGGTAGTACTTGATCATGTGAGTGGTGGGTACAACACTTAAGGCCATTAATCCTCGTTGTAGGACCGAGGGACATGAGAGATAGATCTATTCGGGTGTAGCGAGCCCCACCGTGTGCTCGCTGAATGAGCCATGTGGTGATTATGTCTTATTGACAAAATCTGCTAGGTTTGAGTTTTCCTGCATCACGTCACAAATATTAATGTATTAGCTACACATTAATTGATCTGTTTTTCCTTGTTGCTTTCATACCAGGTTTTCAAGTACATACAAACATACTTACAAATGCTTCAAAGGTTTATTCGCAAACACACACATGAACTCGCTCAACTTTTGTTGATATTTTCAAATTACATGTATTTTCATGAAATTAAGTATGGATCTGGCGGGCGTTGGAGTTTCAAGTCATGTTGAGAATAAAAGATGTCATCCGTGTCTTAGGGTTTGGTTAGTGTGTCTTAACCTGGACGGGACACATCTTTCAAAACCTGGTTTTAACTAAAGTCTTTTGATGAGTCCTTATGGAACTCTAAACAACTTATATGGTTTGTAACTCGGATTTTAAGTCTATGTTTCAAGACAATGATGATGTAATGTTTTAAAACTTAATCAATGGATGAACATCTTAGATTTATCATATAGTTGTTTGTTATGGTTGAATACAATGATATTAAGCAAGTCACACCAAATCACGCTTCCGCAAAAGTCAGGGTGTGACAAAAAGGCTTTTCACTTCAAATTCTTTTCCCTTTGGGTTGAATTTTGGGGTTGGGGAAGATCATCACGGGTATTCGTAGAATCAACGTGATTTGTTCGTCGTTATCATTTCATATGCTACATCAGAAATTGAACAAGGAGAAGACCTACTAGAGAGGAGGAACTACAAAGAACACTAGAGAGCAACTCCAAACTTCAGGGATTGCTCCAAGTGAGAGATTTAGAGTGAATTGAGAAGGTGTGAGTTGAATGAACAACTTGATCACCTATTGATAATGCTCAAGAGGTCACCAAATCAAGCCAAGTGTCCACCTAGGTGTTAAGGACATGCTTAGTATCCTTCCAGGTGTTGAATTGAGGTGATAAGTGGCAATAATCGCGAGATTAGTGGCACATGGCAACAATGGCAGGTTAACTGCCAAACTGTTGTCACTAAGCACCTCTTACAGACCGTAAGAGGTAGGTTACGGTCCGTAAGGGGTGTTTAAACCGCCTTACTGGTTTTGAACCCCTTACGGTCCGTAAGGGACCTCCAGAGATGGAAATTTGGCATTTTTTGTCATTTTAGTCCTTGCACTAGTTTCCTTTCCCCATTTTGACACATTCGGTCCCTCTCCTTCCTAATAGTTGGGATAAACTTGGAGATTCGGAACATGTGTCGATTAATATATATTTAGTGTGGGTCTCTCTCCTTCCACATAGTCGGGATTAGTTGGAGATTCGGGACACGTGTTGTCACATAGTTGGACGAAAATTTTCGGGGTGGTACAATGTCACACCCAGACCCGCAGCGGAATAGGTTACCGAGGCATGATCTGATTGTTCATAGCTTATGACAAAGTATTAAAGGTTGAATATTATTAATAATAAATTTGTCAAAATACAACTACTTCAAATAACAATTGAAATACAAACATGACACAACAATATCTGTATTATTCTCTATGGCATTATCCCTAAGTGTCATTATCCATTTTCCAACCTGTTCACCTGTATCATGTGGAAAACTAATTTTTGGGCCAACAAAAGTTGGTGAGCAAATCAAAAGTTTTTAAGTAAAATGGTTTTTGATTATATGTTTGAAAAAAATAAATAGTTAACGTCACGTAAATCAATGGTAATTAAGTGAATAATTGCACACAACAAATAACCAAATGAACCACACGAATAACCAACCATGAATATGTAAACTGGTGTAAATGTATTAAATGGTGAATATGAGACTCAAGCCCACCAAGGAGCGGATCTAAATGTGGTGGCGATAATAGACTACAACCCTTGGCTGTGGGGAATCTAGTCAGCTGATGGATCCATCTGAATACTAAATTTCACACATGAACTTGCACATACTAAACCTGCATAAATAATAAACGAAACACAACAACACATAATTACACCTTGTACTTTGCATGTATTTGAATAATGAACTTGAAATGTTGAAAATGCACATAATACACCCCAAAATGGTTAAATGATAAAAAGGGCAATTAGGAATGATCTACTCATTGGTTGAATCCTTGGGATTCCTTGAAATAAGCGCACAAATACAAAAGAGGAAAACTTCAAATGATGCGAATTATCCTAAAATACGAAATACGAGGCACAAAATATCACATAACGAAAAACAACTAAATTCGTATTAATTATTTATGTTTATTTATTTGCGTGGTACATCTTGTGTCACCATGGTATGGTATCCTAGATCCAAAAGACCCGGGTGAGATCCGAAGATCGTCGGCTCTTGGAGGGTTAGGTGTTGTCCCGACATTATACCATTATTCGCAAACGGTAATATGAGATAATAAGGAGCAGGCTACTTAGGGAATTCAAAACCAATTATAAGATAATATTATTTTGCAAAAGATAGACCCTTATATTCACAAGGTTAATATCCTTCAAATTCAGGTCTACGTGGAGTCATTCCATGCAAAGTCTAAGGGGCTGTTTGGCAACTTCTAAACCATTAAGTGCTGAACCATTAAGAAGTCTGAACCATTAAGTGCTGAACCAGTAAGATGTTTGAACCATTAAGAGCCAATATAATGTTTAACCGTTCAAAGGAAAATGTCTGACCAATTCAGATTAGAGGTCTTAACCATTCAGACTTAGTATAATGCTTAACCATTCAGAGGTAAATGTCTGAACCATTCAGACATTTGCTTGCAAAACAAACAGCCTGAACCATTAAGTGTTGAACCAGTAAGAGGCCTTAGCCATTAAGAGGCTCATTAAGAGGTAAACAAACAGCCCTTAAGTTGGTTGTGGGTTTGGATAATAATAATAAATGGAAACAAGGTTTACGCTAATGGACCTAGTTTTGATTATACAAATGTGATGCTGGAAATGAAGATCAATTGATTAAAAAGAAGAGCCCACCAGACCCCTTTTTAGGAATGGCAATGGGCCGGGCTTGGGCCGGGTATTGGTAATTCCAAGCCCGTACCCGGTTGTAATTCTTTGTCCCATACCCGGTCCATTACCAGTCGGGTATTTGTCGGGTAATTACCCATCGGGTATCGGGTATACCCGTTAATTTCATAAAAATACCCGTTGGGGAAAATGTGCAATTTTTACTTTGATGTTTATATAATTTACTATTTTAATGACTATAACAAATGAAAGTATGATTAATAACTTACATATCATATTCAGACCACATATACCAAACTAAATCAAAACCATTACTTAGTTAAGTAATTGTATGAGTACCAGCTAATTGCATAAACATCTACATAATAAAGGGTGATAGCTTCCATATCCAATATACATGCTCAAAAATAATGTAGGACCGTGTTTCGGGACCGAAACCGTGATTAGTGTGAGATTAATTCAAGACGGGAGAGATTAGAGATGGATAAACACAACTTCTTTGTATTAATCGGTAGTATAACATTACAAATCGGCCCGATTACAAGATAACCGAACTAATACCAAAGGAGTATACATCCGGGGAGAGAACAAGTGGTGATCTCTCCCCCAAACCACACAAACTCACTGAGAACTCTCACAATGAGCTCCCCTCTATCTCACTCTCTAGTTTGCAAATGAACAAGGGGTTGGTATTTATACCCACACCCACTTGTCTAGCAAACACACACGGTCAAACACATAACCCTCTCGTTTGACCACTTCAAACGAGAGGGTCAATACACATTCGTTTGACCGTTTCACTAACTATTACATATTCAGCATAAAATAAATCTAATCTATTCGACAAGCATCGGACACAAAATCTGCATCAACAAATTCCCCCTTGTCCGTTGCTGTTGAATGCTGAAAATGCAAATGCAATCGATCTTCAGTCAAGTATTTATCTTCTCTGTGTTAACAAATTCCCCCTTGACCGATGATCCAGGTAAGTAGTATCTTGACGCTCCTTAAAGTACGCGTATCCGTGTTGGGTGTTGTGCAATTTCCTTAATTGACCGATCTTCCACTGATCTTCCAATACTCCAACCGGCATTTGATAAGGGTTCCAATCTTTAAGAACTGCATCAAGTCTTGATCTGTCATAAGACCTTTATTTCATTCAAGCATACTACATTGGTAGAGATTTCTGGTGAACTGTCTTCTGTAAACCGTCTTTGTGGAAACGACCAAATAATGCACTTTAATCTTCAGCATCAACACTCAGGAAAGTCAGCTAGACCAAGTGTATCCCTTGCAAGCTCAACCAAACAGCACGCTTAGTTGAACTACATCCAGATCTCATTGTCTCGCCTTTGTGAAGTTGACCAAGTAAAGAACTACAGATCTACAGCATTAGTACTCAGGATGTCAGCTTGACCAAGTACATCGTTTGCAAACTCAACGAATTGAGTTACCCCCAGATCCCTGTAAAATCCCAAAGAAACATCAAACCCAAAACCGAATCCTACAGGTCTTCAGCCTTGAACTATCAGCTTTCATAAAGATTCCCCTAGGTCTTTAGTGAACAGCGCTTTGAAACTGCTGTCGACTTTAGATACCTGTATGTTTCCGTGCAAAACTCTTCACGCTGGCTGGAGAATTAATTAAAATCCTCAAATATGTGTCTGTGCAAAACATTCCACGCAAAACCTTTAGTGTCACCAGAAAATCACAAACTCTACCACCTGTGATTGCGTTTAGAAATTTACCGAAGAAATTCAACATATGAAATTTTTTATCCCCCATTTCTTTGGTAAGATCTCTAAACCTTAACAGATTGTCTCCACTTCAAAGAAACTGTCATCAATTTCACAGAACAAATTCTCTCCACTAAGTAGAATTTATCTTCAAATGTTCACCAATTCCCTCCACTGAGCGGAACTGTCGTCAATCTTCACTGAATGTTCTCGGTTGTTCAAAAAATCACAAAAACGACTTTCTTCTTTGCATATTCTAGTTGAATAAGAACGTCCCCTAGTACCCCGTAGGATCCGACTTGTATCCCTCCAAAGACTTTGTGAACTCGTTAGGACCGGTATTGACATTCTAGGTTCATTCAATCGTTACCAAATGCGAGAATATGACAATAAACAAAATGCTTTCTTCTTTGCATATTCTAGTTGATAAATAAAATCGCCTAGCACCCCGTAGGATCCGACTTGTATCCCTCCAAAGACTTTGTGAACTCGTTAGGACCGGTATTGACATTCCAGGTTCATACGTTCGTTTTCAAATGCGAGAATATGACAATAAACAAAATGCTTTCGAACATTTACGAATAAATGATAACAATGATAAACATTGACATGCGGAAGTGAACATACCGTTTTTGGTTTTTGGCCTATAGTAGTCAAGTCACCAAAATTTGACGTTTGCATCGGTAACCGTGACTACCCCACATTAAAAAAAAATCATCATCTGTTTTCATCATGCTAAAGTGATCCCGCGCGCTCCCGAACCCGTACAAATTTTGACGTTGAAATTTAGAAGTGCGGTTCAAATCAACTTTGCGAACTCCCGACCCCACTTTGCAAACCATGTAAAATAATTGGCCCAAATATAATCTTGAACTCATGATCCAAAACTAAACCACACTTTAGGATTAAACACCTGAAACCCAAATATCCTTGGCCCAAATAGGAGTTATCACAATGCTATCCCAGCCCACTTAGAACAATGGCCATCCTTATAAGAGTGGGCTCAATTTTCCACCCAACAATCAAAACCCTTACAAAAAAAAGAATCCAGCCGACAAAGACATGATCTGTCTTCCTCTTCTTCTCTTTCTGCGATACAACATCCAAAACCCCATCTTCAATACACAACCTCCAAATCCCCCAAATCACATAAACAGCCGCTAATATCATCTCCATCCATCTGTATTTCTCTTCTTCGATACCTAGCTGATCTAAACACCCTTTACTGTGGCCGTACAAACAACCGTCAATTGCATACATTTCAACAAGCAATCGATTCATGGAGGAAACCCCCATTGTGATTCCACCTTCTCCGACGACAAATCAACCTGAGATTCTTAGAAGTGCCTCGATGTGGTTGAACCAACAAGATACATTCACATATTGTGGTGATGGAGGTTTTGTGAAAGCCGCTAACTACTCACTGCATCATCAACACACTGAAACCTTTCACTTTGTCACCACCCTTACCGCCTCCGTCACCGCCGCATCGCCACTGTATCACCACCGCCCTGGTTTTTCACCGAAGGTTTCTCGCCAGGGGTTCTTTCGGGGGGGGGGGGGGGTCGTCAGGAGTGATTAGCTGGGTTTTTCATCGATTTGAGTTTTTCGTGGGGGGGGGGGGGGGTTCGTCAGTAGGGTTATTTAAAAGAGGGGGTTTTTCGTCGATCCTGATATGAAGAAACCCTAAAGTTTCTTAACAGCCGCCACACCCCCTTCAAGAACACAGTTAACTGTTCGTTTCCAGATCTGACAAAAATCACTTCAAAAGTGATATTTGATGATGAAAACTTGATTATTTTGGCGTAAAACATAAAACCTAACCCACTGGTTTGTTCCGTTTCAGCTCACATCTGCATATACGGTCCAGATATGGGTTTTTCTCATTTTCACCCAACTTTACATCTTGAACAAAAATCACTAAAATCACATATCTAGAGCACATGTGATTTAGCAAACGGTTAGATATACTAAATCGGGTATCATGGCTCTGATACCAATTGTAGGACCGTGTTTCGGGACCGAAACCATGATTAGTGAGAGATTAGTTCAAGACGGGAGAGATTAGAGATGGATAAACAAAACTTCTTTGTATTAATCGGTAGTATAAAATTACAAGTCGGCCCGATTACAAGCTAACCGAACTAATACCAAAAGAGTATACATCCGGGGAGAGACCAAGTGGTGATCTCTCCCCCACACAATAGAACTCACTGTGAACTCTCAAATGAGCTCACCCACAATCTCTAACTCTCTCTGGTGCAAATGAAAGACAAGGGGTGGTATTTATAGTCACACCCACTTCACTTGCACACACACACGGTCAAACCCATAACCCTCTCGTTTGACCACTTCAAACGAGCGGGTCAATACACATTTGTTTGACCGTTTCACTAACTATTATATAATCAGCATAAAATACATCTAATCTATTCGACAAGCATCGAACACAAAATCTGCATCAACAAATAAGTTATTTGTTCATTAAACACCTGCCAAATACATATCCACATATGACTATAAAGAATGTAATAAGTACATGTACTAAATTTATATATATGGAAATATGTAATATGATACTTTCGGGTATTACTCGGGTAAATGAGCCGGGTATCGGGCGGGTATCACTAAGGGGCTGTTTGGTAGCCTCTTAATGACCATTTAGATGCTACCTCTTAATGGTTTAAAACATCTGAATGAATAAGATGTAACCTCAAGTCTGAATGGTTAAGAGGTAACCTCTGAATGGTAACTCATCACATGTCACATTCTTCTACCTTCTCATGGTAAAATTCTTAATGGTTCCATTAAGAGGTAGCCTCTAAATCTCATACCCGTACCCATACCCGATTTTTTTTTCTTTTTTAAGCCCGTACCCGGCCCATACCATTGGGTTTCGGGTATACCCGGCCAATATGTTTCGGGTTTCGAATATACCCGTCGGGCTTCCCTACCCCTTTTCTATTTATAGGGTTCGTGAATATTAGTACCCTCCATGAAAAGTTAGGGTTTGGAGGCCTTTCATCGAATCGGTGTTGGGTTGGTTCCAGTCGCTCTTGGATCCATTCTACAGATTACAGTCGTCAGTCAAATCGCTCCATTCGGTTACTCAATCTGATTCCAATAGATTCGTTAAACTTTTGTTAATTTTCCTAATTTACAGTACCACTTCTTTCACCAGTTAAACCTTGATTAGGATTTGTTAATTTGCTAATCGATTTGTTACATGGAATCATTCACCCCCACTCGTGATGAAACGGCCCATCTTGAGACTGACATCCGTAGGTTCAAAAAGGAGCATAAGGTAGACCTTCAAATTTCAACCCTAATTCATATTCATTTAGATAATCATTTTACATTACATGCATGCATGCATGCTTCATTTACAGGTTCCAGAAGGCCTGGCCTCTTATGTAGATTCATCTGAAGAATATCAAGCCTGTTGGTAAATTTTTAACAACTACTACTCAATTTCTTATGCGATTTTATCCAGAAACTTCTTTTCTTAACCAAGAGAAAAAATAAAGAAGAAGAAAGAAACCTGTGTACCTTGAGGAAAAAAAAAACTAGTTTTTAACGAAAACTATGTTAACAACCTTACTCACGTAAACAAAAACTAAATTGAAGGTACGAAGAACTGTCGAGCATGTGGCCGGAAAAACAACCATCTCCTGAAGAAGCTGCCAAACTTGTATTTGAGGCCCTAAAGATAGTCCACCACCAATATGTTTTCGTTTCTGATCTTGAGGTTTCTTCTATACAACATTTCATGTATACTATAGCTTGCAAATCTGAAAGTTACATTCATCTGGTTTCAAATTTTGTTTTTATAAATACGGTTACACGTTCGAATCTGCTAATCTGAAATAGTTATGTGTGTGTATATATATATTCCTAAAACAATTAACTCAAAAACGGTCCAAGGATCAATGCCAACCGGAACCAGAAATATTAAAATAAATGTAACTTTTTTGCATTAGGAATGTAGTTTGGGTGATTTTTGACCAAGTGAGTTTCTAATATAAATCAATTTCTTTGTTTAAAGGGTTTTTTACGCTATTACGGGCTGTCTGCTTATGACCCAGCGCCACCACGCCCGTCGTTTGTTTATGGCCCAGTGCCACCACCCCCGTTGTGTGGTGAAGCTTCATCGGTTGAAGAGGACGAAACTATGGAGTCCTCGTGTGATAAAGCTAATTCCCTGTTGAAAACACTTCCTCCTTGGACGTATGCGGAGCATGGTCCAAGATTCACGATGGAAACACTTCCTGTAGATGAAGCTCATGTAACACTTACGTTCGTGTAACATTCACACGCTTTTTAAACCCGATTGCTTATTGTTTTTTTTTCAAATCAGGTGTTTCAAGAAGAAGCAACAGATCTCACTGTCTTTGTTGCGGTTAAGGAATTCGGTCTTTTACCCACGAAGATGCTACGCATAATAAGTCAGTATAAGGAAGCACTAGCCAGCCGGGACGAGGATCAGGCACAGAAACTGCTGAATAAACTTAATGACGGAGAATATCAGTATTTACTTTGTTCATCTCATATTTTATAGTTTTTAAATTCATGAAAATCTTTTCTGAATCATACTTCTACTTGTTGTCACAGGATAGTGACGACGGCCAATGGTGTGAGACGTCTGACCAAAAAGTACCAAATCAAGCTAAGGTATTTCAAATAGAATTTGTTTATCATATTTGTGTGTTCTTGCTGCTAAGAGCATTCAACAGTAGGAAATTGAGAGAGAATATGAAAATTTAATAGGTAATTGTTCTGCATTTTACCTCCAAATAACCATCTTCTAAAAATCAGCCAAACTATGGATCAAATATATTCCATTTTTAGTAACATACTATAAGTTGTAGCCATCATTTGCTTAGATGTTGTATGTGTGAGATATACATATATTTGAATGTTTAAACAAAGGATGTTTAGGAAAGCAAACCAGTCATCTTAATGAGTGTTTGGAATAATTTTTTACTACTTGGTTGATTTTACACTAGCATCAAACTAAAACAATTAAAAGAGGTCTTAAACTAAGACAATGTTATTGTTGTTTACCTTACCGGAGCTCGATAGCACTTGTGTCTTTTGGAAAATGGAAACCCGAATATACATAGAACATCAAGTATGATTAACATCAAGTCACCAACGATGAAACATAGAACATAAGCAGAAAACCTGAACAATGTTTACCTTCTTTTCTCTTGCTAAACCTTGTATCTACTTGCTTCGGTTCTGATATTCATGAACTTACACACACACACAGAGCTGGAGTTGATAGGTATGCACGCGTAGACTTGGAAAATATATAAAGCGCATCACGGGGTTTTTCTCAAGTAGTTGACACTGTTTTATTTTTAAACTTGTTTGCCTCACCTGTTAAAAACCCGGACGGTTCCAAATGCTATTAGTACAATGGAAGAAAAAAAAACAACAATTTGGCTAAAGCCATTCTAATTGAAACAGGGGAATAAATGTGCTGGATATTGAAACCGAGACTAAAGAAAATCTCAAAATGATGGTCGATGGCAAGCGTTTGAATATTGCAGTCTACGATTTTGATGACAGCTGCAAGGGTTGGGTTGGAGACGTTTACTGCGATGGCATCTTTTTACTGGTAATCATGTTTGTTGGCTGTGCTAACTAACCAGTGTAACATGACTAATTTGTAAAATTGGCGGATCTTGCAGGATTACTGTCGAGATGAAAGAGTCTATATGACTAAACGTCCGAGTTAGGGAAGGTGATTGCGCTAAAAACACATAAATTTTCTTTGCTCTAAAAACACTTTATTGGTTTGATATCAGTGGGAGAAAGATGCCCTAATGAAGAGTTGGATTCTCAAGGTAAGTTATAAGTAGGATAATAAGATCTCAAGTGAACCAAGGATTTTGTGCTTTGTATTTATATAATTGTTATGTTATATGTTGAGAAATCTTTAGTGTGACTTATATATTACGTCTTTTCTTCTTTGATCATTCTAAGTTTGTTGCTTTTTTATTTGACCTGGGGTTGCATTGACTGGTCCTACAAATCTAAACACCAAAACACTGGCTATAGGTTCTGTTCACAATCAACCCACATGTAGACCTACAGTGTAGCAAGTGTTTTAAAGCTCGATTCTTGCTTTTTGTTCGTACACGACCACGGTAAAGCTTCAATGCCAAGTACCAAGTCTTGTTGTGACTGAACAAACGAAGTACATAAACAGAAAAAGGAAAGAGTAATATCTTAAAATGGTCTCGATTTTAGTATTTCTTCTGTTTTTTTTAAACGTCAAATTTGGATCACTGGAGTATGAAAGGGTATTTTATTCAACTTACGAGTTGTTTAATAAAAAAAAAGATAAATGTTTCCGCTGCAATTTACTAAAACCATGTACCTACCGATTAGTCGCACGCCGAAGGTGTCGAAAATACAAGGTGTGACAGGTTGGTATCAGAGCCACAAGTTTTAGCGAATTAGATACTTAGTAGTATCTAGGCTTTAACCAGAAAATGTTAGGGACTAGAATGGACTAGAATGAGTAAGACACTGACGCTTGATTATACTTAAGTATTATTAATAATGAGACCAAGCGGGAGTCAATCTAAAGTTTCTCAAAAAAAAGTGATACATGTGTTGAGCTTTGTATGATGGAAGTACCATATGGTTGTTGGGAGTATTATGACGTGCAGGGGCGGAGACAGCTTGTTAGCAGCCGTAGCACGGGCTACGGCTCAAAGTCGTGTTCGCAGTGTTTCGCAGTGTTAATTTTTTGTTTTTTTTCGATTTTATATAAAGGATACCCCTAAAAAAATACGAGGATACCCCTATAAAGGATTTTATATGAATACACCGTAATTTTTTATTTTTTTTTTATACCCCTGGTGTTAAAGTCTAACTCCGCCACTGATGACGTGTATCATAGATTGCTTTCATACCTGGCCAATATGAAGGTTAATGAATGGCACCGTTATGATCTCGCAAACATCATATTGTACAACCCAGCATATAATAGGCAAATTTTTTTTTCGGCAATGAGATAAGAATGCAGTTGGACTCCAGAATCATGCGAGTGATACTTTTATAGCCACTCTTGTTATGGGAGTGTATTCCCTACTAGCTCGTGTTTTGTTTAATACTAGATCCTTCGTTTTAAGGAGTCGGATACCAACAGTTAGTATGTAGACATAAATTGAAATTTAGAGAGCTATGAGGAATGCCCGAATGAAAAGTCTTATAGATGCCGTATTAGGATACATGAACGGAGGTAGCCAAAATGTTCATGTAGGGTAAATTGACATTTACACTTGATCAACATAATTGTGAACTTACACACACGCACACATACACACATATATATATTTATATAGTGTGAGGTTCATCAAGGAACATTAACAAAGTGAGAAACCGAGAAACAGTCTTAAAAATTTAACTTAACATGTTAAAAATCAATTGTCTTTAAATTTTTTTCGGCATTTTTCCTTTTAAATACTTGTAGAGGCATTTTTAATAAAAGAAATCAAAACTAAAAATATATAAAAAAAACAGTTAAAAAAAGGCTTAAGATTTTTATTTTTACAAAAATGATTTTTTCATTGAAATAGTTTCTACCCATTTTTATATGGAAAGGCGCTGATTTTTTTTTATAAAAAAATTGATTTTTAACATGTTAAGTTTATTTATAAGATATATTTTTTAACTGTTTTTAAACACTTTTTTTATGTTTTTTTAGTTTTTGATTTTTTTATTAAAAATATTTCTACATGTATTTATAAGAAAAACTTCGAAGGAATTTTAGAAAAGGTTTATTTTTAACATGTTAAGTTGAATTTTTAAGAGTGTTTCCCGGTTCTCCACTTTTTTAGTGTTCCCTTATGAACCATCCACTATGTATGTATGTATGTATATATATATATATATATACACACACACATACATATATAGGGGGGTTCATGGGGGAACAATAAAAAAGTAGAGAATCGGGAAACACTCTTAAAAATTCAACTTAACATAGCGCTTTTCCTTATAAATACATGTAGAACATTTTTAATTAAAAACTAAAAAACATAAAAAAAGTGTTTAAAAAATATATCTTATAAAATTAACATAACATGTTAAAAATCAATTTTTTAATTTTTTTCAGCGTTTTTCCTTATAAAAATGGGTAGAAACTATTCCAATAAAAAATTGAAGGTCCGTTTGCGGATCGCCAGACAACTACGAGATCTTGTTTCGAACACCGTAACGAGTGCGGAATCCACGTTACGATACAAACCGAGCGAGAGATAAACACAACACAAAGATATAACTTTTAACGGTTGTATATTGAATTAACAGAGTTTCGTTACAGAATGATATTACAATGAAACACACAAATGAAACTCTCAGTTCTCTCTATTCTGTTATGTGTTCTCTACTTGTTTATATAGGCAACCAGTCACAGCTTCGACGAAACTCAAAGGGTGTCCCGGCTAAACATCAACATCGACGAAACTTGAAGAGTTTCGTCGATATATATGACGAAACCTGGGTGGTGTCCATGATGAAACTTCAAAGTCGACGAAACTCACCAAGTTTCGTCGACATACATTGTGATCTTAAAGGTTTTGGCCCAAGTGAAGTTGATTGGCCCAATCCAGTTAAATCAACGGAATGCACAGGATAATTTCAATAAATACATGCATTTCCTTCTATATGACATCATCATGACATCATCATGGTGATGTGTTAGCGGGAAATAGTTCGCGGCTCTCCGTGCTTCGCGTGTCGAACTCTGGGGCGCACGACGGAGGAATGTCGCTACGTCGGGCTTGAGCCGAACCTAACCGAGTCAAACCGAACCGAGTCGATCCGAACCGAGTCGCGTCCACATAATATGTATCATCAAACTCCCCCTTGGATGCTACTCGTGATGGTTCGTTCTTCACATTGTCAGATCTTTAAAAGTCTTCACGTGTCATAATCAGGGAGTGTATCAACAAACTCCCCATTTCATTTAGGAAGTGTGTTAACAAACTCCCCCTTAACATAAGCTCTCCCTTGAGTTATGCTCGTGAATCTTTTGATCTTCAATACTTTAGATCCTTGTGGTGTTGAAGAGTGGTCAACTGCAACCCGATCATCTTGATCTTCTGATTGCATCAACGTCGTGTCTTCACTTTACGGCTTGTCATCTGACACGTTCTCTTCGCCTTTAGCTGATTCTGATGTCGCATCTTGTAACACCCTGGAAATATAAAACTTTATATTAGAATTATAAAGTTTAAATAAACAAGAATTTATTAACTAGGAAAATTATAACCTAGTTAACTACAATGTCTAGAAATAACTTGAAATAGGGTTAACATAACCAAACTATATATTGAACAAAAGTGGAGGGGCCTAAGTTGTAAAGATTGAAACTATATTATTATTTTTAATAAAAACAAAACCAAACACCCCATTTTTGGGATGTCTGGTCGTACAGAAGAAGCCAGGGGCGATTCCCCACTCTCAAAACCCTAAACATCACTAAACTCTCAAATTGAAGGCTCAATCCAAGCTGAAATCGAAATTAGAGCATAGATTATTGATCTTCGTCACAAGAGGATTACAAGGTATGTAAAATTTGATGAAAACTCTCAACTTGAAATTCTCATGAAATTGGGAAATCTGAAAATTTATGTTGCATGTTTGCTATTTGGGTAGAATAGGGTTGATATAGTGTCTAGGAGTAAAACCTAGAAAATAACATGTGAAATCATGGCTAATTCCTGGAAATCTCATGAACACATTGAAGGTGATTCATGGGTTTTGTGTGAAACTTGTAAACACTAGGGTTTAGAATGATTATTCTAGTGTAATACGGGTCATAGAAAGGGATTTCTGATATGTTGATGTTAAAATATGTGTATATAGTCTAATTGAAGTTAATTAGGGTGATAAACTCAAGTCATGAGCTTGGTTTTGATCATGTAGAAATCTGACCCGCTAGGTGTTTGATGAAACGCCTAAATGAGGGTTAAAATGTTAAAAGTTGAGTAAAAACGCAGATTTGATCATTTTAGAGAATTATGCGTTAAAGCTTGTGAAACAGTTCTAAACTTATTGTGAATTGAACTCTTTAGGCAAAGAGTCCGGAACGTCAAGCGGACAAGCCAGAGGTGATACTCGCTTGAAAGGTGTGCTTTAAAGGTACGTAACCACGGTTTTGTTACATTATATTTGTTATGTATTTTACTAATAGACTTGAATTTAGAATAGAGTATGAATTTGGATGTCTTGTTGAAGTGACGAAGATCACTAGATAAGTAAATGGGTTAGATGTTAATTAGAACAAGTTTGGTATGTGTAAAATGGTGGTTCCCATTAAATAACCAAACGGGACAAATAATGGTCGAATTTTGTATTGTCGAAGTGATTGAAATATCACTCATTTAAATTGAGTCATAAAGGCGTAATCCATGGAATGGACGTGATACGCTAAGATTGCCAAGCCCGGAAGTGGGTAATTATGGTTAGAAACCAATGTCGATGAATTACGCAAGTATGTAACTTGACCCGTTACATGAAACAAATTGTTGTAAATTTTGCTAAGTCTTATTGTAGGATAAATATAGTGTTGATTGTAACAACCATGATCGTTACTTAAATTAATAGTCTAAGAGTGATAATGATTCATTTGGTAGTCATCATATTGGAGGATTCCATAAGATGAGCCAAACGGGTCATTTAGTTGTGTGAATTATTGTTCTAGCGTTTTAGAGAGTTAAAAAGGTGAAGACAATCACGAAAGCATTAAGCCATGAGATTGGTAAAGAAATGCGAGTGATAATGAACCCCGGATGTTGGGTATAAAGTGTCATAAGTTTACTAGCTAAATGGTAGTAAATTGCGTGATGTTGAAATGGGTCGAATAAATGTATAATGACATATAGTCTTTCTGTCCGTAAGTTAAACTTTTGGTATGACTACCATAATAGGCACGTTGGTAATGAATTTACAGACGTATTGGAAAAAGAATCACTAAAAACGGCCTTACGGATTATAAGTTATGACAATTTTAAGTTGGGACTTGAATAAACATTGAGCTGGAAATATACAGCATCAACTGAAACAACATTCTGTGAAAACAAGGGCTAGGCGTGACGCGTAGGGCCTTGGCGTCACGCGGCGCCCCTTGTTCCGGAAAATTTTATTTTTCTTGATTGTTTGACCCATGGAACTTGTTTATATTCATTCTAACTTTATCAAAACTTACATTTGTTGTGGTTTTGATTTTAGGTGATGTTGGAATCTAACCGGAAGATGATCGAGCTAGCTTTGAAGAACCGAATACAAATTACAAGCTTCCGCAATATTTTAACCCTTAATAGACTCTGTTTATGGGATGTAAACAAATTGTTAAACAACTTTTGAATGTTTTAACTTACTCATTAGTTGACTAAGCTTTTGTTACTTTTAAACTTTGTTTATGGAATCTATGTTAATTAGGCATATTTTATCTATAAATGGTATAAACTATTATCAAATTCAAGTAAAATTAGACGGGTGTTACAAGTTGGTAATCAGAGCTCAAGGTTGTTAACAAAGTGTTCGGTTCAAGCTTAATCGATCGTCCGGTAAGAATTAATTGCTTTAGTAGACTTACTAGAATACTAGAAAAAGGAAATGATTGATATGCACAGGAAGTGCGTGTTTACACACTCAAACCCGGAAAAGTGCACTAAGCATAAATGGTTTAAGCAAGTGGTGAACTTGACTATATCAAAATGAATGACGCATATGTCATAAATGAAATGTTTAACAAGTAGTGTAAACATTTCAATTTCAAGATGACGGAAAGATGGGAGGAGTGTATGAATACGCTCGAACCCGGGAAAATACACTAAGTAAAAAAGGTAAGGCAAGATATATACTTGACCAAACCCAAAAAGAATAACACATTATTTATGATTAAGTGAGAGTGATATAAATTTGCGTACAATAAGATGGAAATGAATTAAATAATTATTGATAAATCATGATGGATGTTTCAGTTAAAGAAATGTCTGGAGTAACCGGAGATGATTCGACATCTCAATTGACTGAACAAATGAAAGCTAAGATTTCCGAGGAGGTCGGAAAAGCTCTAGAAAATAGTCTATCACAGTATATTGATAGATTACAAACCACAATTGTGCCGGTGGTGAACGATATGATGGCTGGATTGAAAGACAGCATACTACAAGAAATAGAAGAAAGGAGGGTGTTGGATATGAATCCAAGATCCGTAAGGAAGTCCAAGTCTAATAAAGTTCCCAAGAGGGGAGTTACAAAAAGTGTGTTACATCAGTGTAAATTTTGTGGAAAATTTCACAAGGGCACATGTGGTAAGCCAAGACATAAAAAGTCTAAATGTCCAGAAAGGCTTGGAACCAAGGACACAACCGACACAAGGTCTGATGCCCAGAAATCAAGGACAAAGTTGTTTTATATAACAGCCACGGAGGCTAAAGCTGAATCTGATGTCGTTTCAGGTATACTCTTGTAAATTAAATTTCAGCATGAATTTTTAATTATTACGAGTGCAAATAAATCGTTTGTTTTATATCGATTTATTTGACATTCTACATTAGTGTTAACGAAATTACCAAGGCTTTGAAAAATAGAAAGAGGTAATAATAAAAGTTCTATTGTTTATAAGAGGTGCTGAAACTGTACGTTGAGCATCGAGGTAAAAATAATCATGATAAATATTGCCATTGGGAAGGAGTGCGCGTACACTCGAACCCGAGAACGTAATGAAAGATAAGCGTCATAATAGGGAGGAGTGTAATAACACCCGAACCCTGGGAGTTTACAATAGTAATAGATGACAAGGACATGGTTATAGACTAAGCCAAACCAAATGAAACAGATAGAAACATCGTTTATGTCAACAAACGATGTGGATAAATTCCATACAACGATATGAAACAATAACATGAAATGAGTTAATTTTGTTATTGAACAATGGGTTAAAGTCAGGAATCAAGAGATTAAGATTGGATAAGAATACCCTCGAAAAAGAAACTAAATGGACAATATGTATCATTTGTTGCTGTAAATAATGAAATACCAATAAATTTGGATTTAAAAGTTCAGGTATGGGTAGATACCCAAGTAACATGTTATTAATAAATTCCTCCTGAGGAAGAACGAAAATCACATTGATGAGGGTGAATATGTAAAAGAATTAGTAAGACAAACATTATGAAAGCGTTGGAATAAGAACGAGTAAACCCCAAAAGTCGTATAACCATAACAGTGGTTTTACCAAATAAAACTCAAGAAATGGGCTTTTGAAATATTAGTAAAAGAAACAGACCTAAGGGTCGCTAACAACAGAAAGGTGGTGTTACGATCAAATAAGCAAAATACTTAATAATAAAAGTAAAAGGAATACGCTAACACTATTGAATAAATCAAAACGAAGTCTTAATACATGCCGGAATGGCTGCTTTGATAGTGACTTCGGTAAAATACCCGATAGATGGGTAGGAATACGGATCTATACGTAAACCAAGAGACCACGCAGATTAAAGGATTAAAAGACGATAAAATTTCACAAAACAGAAATATCGATAGTTAAGTTCGACTATTGCAATGCTGGACGGATCGAATAAAGTATAATACCTAATATTCCGAGTAAGCGCGAAACGAATAATGAAGTGTGAAATATTACTGAACCTATGTGATAGGTTGTAAAAGAATATGGAAATGGAAACGAAAACTAATAAAACCGGAGTGTTAAAACCATTAAGATGAAGAACCCAGGTAACTGGTTGAGAGGAAATAGAGGCATAAACCAAATAACGGTGTGAGTAAAATAAACTGACGCAAAGGACACATAAGAAGTCATAGAGTCGGAAAGATAATCCGAAAGAAAATGAATGTACCTTAGACTGTTGGATCGTTGTTGGTGACCCTAAAGTCAGTTAAAGCAGTTCATCTTCAAATTCGAGGGCGGAATCAACGTAAACGAAGTCAATAACAGCTTGTATCCTTTTAACTTTCTTTCTATTACTGATTGTGAGCTTTTATAATGTATTCTGATGAAAATTCGACAGCACCTTCGCTCACACACACATACATGACCGCTTCAAATGAACAACACACAACCTTATTTATAGGCACACTAGGTTTCGCTTGAAAGTGTCAAGCTATGGGGTTTCACTTGAGATTGGATTCAAGCGAAACTGTATGATGTTGATGATGAGGTTTCGCTTGAATCTGCCATGTCACACTTTCAAGCGAAAACCCTTCCTCAAACATGAACTAAACCTAAATTCGACCCTGTTGTGTGTTCATTCAACCTATCTAGACAAAAGACTTGTAAAAGACAAAGTTAACAGACACTAAGTGCACCAACAGACTCCCCCTTGGATGTTGACGAAGTCTTTGGCTTCAATTCTTTGTCTTTATCATTCTCCAATCATTGTAAAGCTCTCTTCAATCTTTATCTTTAAACTTTAATCTTTAATCTCCCCTTTGACTGTTGATCCGGAATTCTGACTCCCCCCTTTCACATACTCCCCCTCTCAATAAGCTAGGGCTCAAATTCTGGTTCAAACTTTGATGATTTGTTGCCATGGGGATTATGAAATCTACAACCTGTAAAATCTCTACCCAAATATAAGATATATGATAATAACAATTTCAATCCAAATTTACCATTTAACCTTCAGTGTTAGAAATCCACTTAAGTATTCAGGTTCAAATTAATGACCCTGATTACTCAATTAATCTACCAAGTCCAATTTAATGACCTTGGTTGATCTGAGACAAATCACACTGACATTTTGAAAACACATAAGTTCAAACATTTCTGAAAATTACAAGTTTCAAATTAATGAACTTGCTATAACTTTCCAATTTCACAAACTTATCAAGATTAGCTCACGACTCATCATCCAGTCCAGAAACCTCCTGCATCTGCTTTCATCTTTCAGCATTCGAATCCGAAGATCAACTCTCCACTTTGGTTTGTCAAAAATAAAACAGAAATGTAAAATCTTTTTGAATTTTAATAAAGCTTCTAAACTAGGAATGAAATACAGAACTAAAATGCAGTAAACGAAAGTAAACTATTTACAAACAAATTTTTGGTGAGCGTGTTAGGGAATCATATCAGCTATTCGACAAGACACAAGTACCGTTAAGCTTCAATTTCATACTCAGAATTAAACAATTCACGTAGATTGTCGATATACTGATCCACTTAAATTCTCACACAAATTTTAATCTGTTCAGGATACGGATTTAGTGTTTTAAAGACTTAAACTTATACGTGTGTCCCACCTCTTGAATATACTCCCGTATCCAGATCCCAATATTCAGTCTTACAGGCAGTTATAACACAAATGATATCTGTAAGGGTTAATAAATTATGAAGAATCATGAGAGCTCAGGTCAGAACTACCGTTCAACAGAGAGATCATGACTCAACTTTTGGGTGTGTCCCCTTTAGAGGATCTTTTTTTACAACAGCATTGCTAAGCAATTTTATTGTCTTATCATATATGCTGAGGGTGATGCTATGTTTCAAGCATTGCGAAAAGTATTATTCGCGGACTAGGTCAGAACTTCCATTCAGCAGAAGTCCCGGAATAATACCCCAGATATCACTGAGTATAAAAACCTAGTATATCAGAAAAAGGTATCTTTCAAACGAGATTTCAAGGGTTACCTATATATCCAAGTAGTGTTCCCCACGAAATAAGCAAGTAAAGATTTAGGTTTATATCCCGAACAAACCTACTAAATGTGTAAAAACCTATCGACACATCATCAGCGAGACTGTTTAACCTTTTAAACATTACATTTCTTTAGCATACCGTGACTGTCAAGCCGATGTACTATCATTTTCCCTTTTTACACAAACTCTTTTCAGATTTTCTATTGTTTTTGGATTTTGAAAATATCTCATATTTTTGTATTTTTGTCATTTTTTATTGTTTTTGTATTTTCTGAAATATTACCCTACACCTCCCCCTAAATACCAAAATAGGTAAAAAATCGACAAACCATTGCAGATTGTTTCTCAACATCATCTACAATGTCTCTTTCATCAACGCCAATTATCTCCTCCAACACCGATAAAAGCTTCATACCATTCAGTTTTAGCAAATACTGAAAACGTGTTTTGTCAAATGCTTTGGTATGTAAATCAGCTTTTTGATCGTCAGTGTGGATTTTCTCAATACGTATCAACTTCTTCTCGAAACAATCGCGAATGAAGTGATGACGAATTTCAATATGTTTGGTTTTAGCGTTATGAACAGGATTTTTCGTAATGTTAATCGTTGCCTCATTATCAACAAAGATAGGGGTGTTCAGAAATTGCAAACCGTAGTCGCGCATCTGTTGCTGGATCCACAAGATCTGTGAGCAGCAACTGCTAGCAGATACATACTCCGCTTCACATGTGGATAAAGCCACAGAGGTTTGCTTTTTGCATTGCCAAGTGATCAATCGTGATCCAAAGAATTGACACCCTGCTGTTGTTGATTTAGCATTAACTTTGCAGCATCCAAAATCGGAATCAGAATACCCTTCGAGGGTGAAATCGCCTTCTCTTGGATACCACAACCCCAATGATGGAGTTCCTTTCAGGTAGTGCAATATCTTTTTCACAATAATCATGTGCGATGCTCTCGGGTTAGATTGAAATCTTGATGCGAGGCAGGTTGGGTACATGATATCGGGTCTTGAAGCTGTCAAATACATCAGCGAACCGATCATGGAACGATACATCGTTTCATCTACCTTCTCTCCGGTGAGATCAGGGTTTATCCCATGATTCGTTGCTAACGGGGTGGCTGCTGGAGTAGAACCTGACATCCCGAATTTCTCCAAGATATCATGAACATACTTCGTTTGATGTATGAAAATTCCTTTGGGTAGTTGATCAACCTACAGTCCCAAAAAGAATTTCATCTCACCCATTGATGACATTTCGAATTTCTGCTTCATAACACGTTCAAAATCTTTGCATAGATCCTCATTTGTTGACCCAAATATAATATCATCCACATAAATCTGAACAATCAGAAGATGTCTGTCGACCTCTTTGGTGAAGAGAGTGGCATCCACTTTTCCACGAATAAAACTGTTGGCTAGCAGGTGTTGAGACAATGTCTCGTACCAAGCTCTCGGGGCCTGGTGTAAACCATACAGCGCTTTGTCTAGCAAGTAGACCTTGTCTTTGTGGTGTGGATCGGTAAAGCCCGGTGGCTGACCGACATATACCTCCTCTTTTACCTTCCCGTAGAGAAAAGCCGATTTTACATCTAACTGATATACTTTGAAGTTTTTCCAAGACGCAAATGCTAGAAAGATTCTGATCGCTTCTAGTCGAGCTACAGGAGCATACACTTCAGTGAAATCTACACCCTCCTGCTGACAGAAACCCTGGATAACGAGTCGAGCTTTGTTACGAACCACAACTCCTCTATCGTCTCTCTTGCACTTGAACACCCACTTGGTGTTAATCTTCATCTGACCATCTGGCAAATCCACTAACTTCCACACTCCCAACTTTTCGAATTGGCTCAGTTCCTCCTGCATTGCATTGACCCATGAATCTTCAGTAAGCGCCTCTTTGTAAGTTCTTGGTTCAACCTGCGAGATAAAACAACTCAATGAGAATTCAGTTTGCAAAGGAGCAACTTTTGTATAAAAACATGTAAGCCCTTTATCAATCTGTCTTCGAGTGCGGACGCCTGTCTGCAGTTCTCCAATGATCAATTCCTCTGGATGATATGAAAGAGTTCGTGGCATTACTTCGCCTGAAACATCTACATCACCTTCCAGATTAGTAACATTCTGATTTGCACCTTGTTCACTGAATGGGTTTGTTTGACTTGATATCTGAATTTACTCCCCCTCAGAATCTTAATCACCACGATCAAATAAAGGCATGTTCTCAGATTCTTGATTATCATTCTGTGTCGTCTGATTGTCTTGAGCAACTTCATCCTGTTGGACATCATCATGTTCACCAGCATTGCTTGGTCCTGCTTCATCATCATTTAAAGCTTGTCGAGGTCTTCTTGAATACTCTGCTGGAAACCTTTCCTGCGATTCTTCATATGCTCTCAAAATATCCAACTCATCAAAGAAATCCTCTTCTTCTTCCTTTTCTTCTTCCATGTCAAACGAATCCCACAATTTATCGTAATTAAAACACCATGAGTCACCGGGGTTTTAAGGTGGCATTGTATAACCTTGACATTCAACATTAGGAGCTTCAATAATCCGCTTCAGACTTGGAACGAAGACACGTCGTAACGGACTTGCATAACCTATGAATATCCCTTCAATACTCTTTGGACCAAACTTTCCAAAAGGCTCTAGAACAGTACAGGGTGACCCGAACGGTTCGAGATACTTCAGATTCGGTTTGCGGTTATTGATCAACTCAAAGCATGTTTTGTTGAATTTCTTGACAGTGAGAACCCGGTTGAGCGTATAGCATGCGGCGGAAACTGCTTCTGCCCAAAAATTTATCGGTAGCTTTGAATCAGCAAGCATTGTTCTAGCCGTTTCGATTAGCGTCCTGTTTTTACGTTCTGCAACTCCATTTTGCTGCGGAGTGTACGTAGCACTAAACTCATGCAATATACCTCTTTCATCACAATATTCTTCCATCTTGTTGTTCTTGAACTCAGTACCATTATCACTTCTGATTCTTCTAATACGCCTTTGGTACAGATTTTCAATCTTTCTGAACAACGCCATTAAACTATCGAACGTTTCATCTTTCGACTTCAAGAATGATACCCACGAAAATCTGGAATAATCATCAGTAACCACAAGACAGTAGAGATCCCCTGTAATACTTTTGACGTTTACCGGACCAAACAGATCCATATGTAGTCTCTCTAACGGTCTGGAAACTGAATTTACTTGCTTTTTAGGGTGTGACTTTTTCTTTTGCTTGCCTTTGATGCAAGTGATGCACTCCCCTTCCAGATGAAAACCTTTGATATTAACTCCAAGAACTAAATCATTGTACACCAAGTGATTCATTTTTCTAAGATGTATATGCCCCATCTTCCGGTGCCACAACTTCGATTCTTTCTCTGTTGCTCTGGAAACAAAACAATGTGCCGGACCTGTTGTTGTAGTCGCTACACTCATGTCCAACACATATAAATCATTCACACTAGGTGCCCTCATGATAATCCATTCTTCAGGGATAACAAATCCTGGTTTCAAGATCAAACATTCTTTGTCTGTGAAGTGAGTGGTATACATATTGTCACAAATATGCGAGATACTCAGCAGATTATTCTCCAGCTCAGTAATGTAGTTAACTCTTTCAAACGTAACAATCCCATTGGATAATGTTCCTTCACCAATAATTCGACCACCTTCATGACCAGCAAATCCCACATAACCACCATTGATATTTCTAACGTCATACAATAATGCAGTCTTCCCTGTCATATGTCGAGACGCTCCGCTATCCATAATCCAGCTTGAAATAGCTCTCGGAAGATCCTGCACATATCACAAACAATTCAATAAAGATGCCGATTCCTGCTTCACAATTACCAACTTGGAAGCTCCGGCAAGTCCAAATTCTTTAGTGAGATTTTGATGCTACCCAAGCCTCTTTTGACTCGGGTAACTTGACTTTAATGTGAGTTTTAGCAGTGTAAAGTGGTGGAAAATTTTTATCATTCATTTTCAAACTTTCATCTTATCCAACCTCAACCTTTTTATATAAGAAAAACTCATATATTTTAAGTTGACCGGTTGGTTGATTTTTCTTTTGAACATTCTTCTTCTCAGATGGAGTAGAAGATTGTTTCTCCAACATTTCATAATAATCCAAAGGAACATTCATCTTAACCGGTGTGAGAGAAGATGATTGTTTTTCTGACTCTGAAACCTTTGGTTTATCAACAACTTTTGGCTTCCAAGTTTGTTGAGAAGATGCAACCCGTTTATAAAATTTGTCATTTTTGGTTACCAAGTTCTTAACAGGTTCAATTTTGACTTTTGTTTTCTCATTTTTCAAAACTTTCTCAACAACCATTGGTGCTTTGCCTTTTGAATCAACCTTCTTCTGTCGATTCTCAACAACTTCAGTCTTAGGCTTGGAGTTGGTGCAATTTCTTGCAATGTGACCAACTTTGTTGCATCTAAAACATGTACGAGTATCAACTACCCGAATTGTGCCTTCAGACTGAGGTTGTAAGGCCCTCTTTTCAAAAAATTCTTCATTTGATTTAAAAAAGATTTCATTTTCCTCATCAGAAAGTGAACTTGAACTGTTCACAAACACCTTCTTTTCGGCAAACCTTTTGTTTTGAAAACTCCTTTTCTGATAACTCTTACCACCCTGATATCCACCCAACTAATTGTTTCGATTGTTGTTATAAAAACGTGGTGGAACAACAGGATTTTTGTAGTAAGCTTTATCTTTCTCAAAATTCATTTGTCTCTTTGTTTGACTCAAACTGTTCACTTCTGACATCTCAACTTCAACCAATTTGAAAACATTTGTTAACTTGTTCACATTAACATTCTCAATGGGAAACTCAGAATCCGAATACAACTTATCAGATCCAGCCATCTTGTACATCACAAGACCCGGTTCATCACTTAAGTTGTTTTTGGATTTTGGTTTCTGAATGTACTTGTCTAAGAAACATTCATCATCTTCAGCTGAATCAGACAACAAAACACTTTCAGCTGTGCTTTTAACTATCTCAGTTTGAACACTATCATCAGATGATGATGAAGAAAATGTCACATCAATCGAATCAGGAAGTTTTACTTCATTTTCTTCTTCAATTTCAGCCAATCCAGATTGTTTTTTCGAGTAATTATCAAGAACTGGTGGTGGAACTTGATGAAAACCCACCCCGGTTCCATCAGAGTACACATCTTCGCCTGCTTTGTCTTTCCCGATGGGTTTGGGAATAATGTGTTGCAAAACAAAGCTTGCGGAGTTGTAACTCTTAAGCTTCAACTGGATTCGCTCATTTTCAATTTCAGCTTCTTGAACTTTAAGTTTCAATTTAGCGATTTCATCCAGTTGTTGATTGATTAATTCTTCTTTTAATCTCAAAACACATTGCAATTGACAATTTTCTTTGTATGTTTTACCATTTCTGTCATCATTATCTTTAACCGTGCTTTTAAGCTTCTCAAATTTTTCAGTGATCTGACGATTTTCAAGAACTAACTTCTCATTTTCTTTCCTAACCCTTTCCTGATCAATTTTATCAGTTTCAATTTTGTTAGTTAATTCTTTTAATCGTTCAGTTGAAGCTTTCACCGATTTATCACGATCAAGAATCTGATCCTCAACACGTTTGACTTTAGCAGTCAGATCCTCAATCTTCTTACCTTTGAGATAAGTGTTTGTACTACAAACCTTGCATTCTTTGATGCAATTTTTGCAGTCAACATCACCACTGACCTTCTTACCTGACTCAGTCGTTGACGCTTTTGAATTGACTTGGCTTTTAGACTCAGAATCGGATTTAGAATCTACCTCAAGTGCCTTAGCAGCCAGCACCATGTCAGCCATCTTTTCCATGTTTTCAGCATTCAACTCCTGTGTCGTATCAACGATCCCAGTGTTAATCTTCTTTGACTTCTCTATCTCTTCTTTCTCCTTCTTCTCTTTCTCTTCATCTTCTCCGCTTCCCCACCATTTCTTCTGCCAATAATCATCTTCAATTTTATATTATTGAATTATGGTTTCCACATCAAGAGTGTTATGATCCACAGCAATGTTTCCATAGGGGTCAAGATAACACTCCCTGTCTGGATC
The DNA here is from genome assembly GCA_030545235.1 of Helianthus tuberosus. NCBI lineage: Eukaryota > Viridiplantae > Streptophyta > Magnoliopsida > Asterales > Asteraceae > Helianthus > Helianthus tuberosus. Next base: position 149,608,797 of record CM060358.1, read on the forward strand.
CCATCTATTTGCTCTTTTTGCCTCAGAAAAAATACCAGATAATCTGATCAATTTGTTTGTGGCCAACATTCTTCTGTAATTATCCTTCTGTTCTTCAGTTCTGTTATCTTTCCAAGGTTTAGGTTCAGAATTTGCCATGAATGCATATCCAACCGCATCCTCCTAAGGTAACAACTCGCTCCAGTCGAAACCTTCATCGTCGTGAATCACCGCAAGAGCTCTAGATTTTTCTTTATTATCTTCAATCTGCTTCATTCTTGGTGGCTCCGATTTATTCTGATGATAAATCGTTTTCTTGTAGTAATCTTCTCTAAACGGGTTTTCAGATTCATCAGCATACGCGTTTCTGCATTCACGCTTAAAGTGACCTTTCTGTTTGCATTTGAAGCACGTCACCTTAGTCTTATCAAAGCCCAACTTGGTAGATGGTCCACCAATTGACTTCCTCCCTGTTATCTCCATGAAACGTTGTGCTCTACGAACTGCACTGGCCATACACCACCTTATGTCGATCAGCTCCATCTCCTCAGGATCAATCTGATCATAGTCTTCTTTTGTCAAATTGGTGTTGCCTATCTTCCCTGCTACAAGACTTTCATAAGATTCTAGCACAGATGCTAAGAAAACCATCTGTTGTTTGGCAGACTCCTCGCTAAAGTTCTGAGCGTTCTTTAAATCTACAGCGATGTTGCATTGAAATAAATTCTTTGCATCAGACTGGTTTGAATTTGATGAAGACCCACTGTGATATCCACTGTGATAACTACTGCTTTGACTTTCTTTGCTTGTTGTGGAGACATTCTCAACAGAAAACGCAGTCTTGGGAGATGTGTTCTTTGGCATCATGCTCTTTGGATAATACAAATCCAAATTCTGCTGATAAGACGAATGATTGACTTTGTGTGTCTTCTTTAATTCCAACTCGTGACTTTCTAATCTCTCAATCAACAAATCCACCTTAAGATCTGCAGGCTTGATCGTATTCTTCAGCATCAATGCATAGTATTGCCAATCCATTTCATCCGGTAGTGAGTCAAACAGCTTATCAACTAGCTCTTCTTCAGTACAGCGAATATCATGTCTCGCCAGTTCCAGTTTCAGATGCCCAAACCTCTCTATCATTTTACAAACTGATTCATTCCTTAAACACCCAAACAAATCAAACTCTTTTCTAAGTAGTTTCGTTTTGTTTTTCACAATTTCTTTACTTCCTATACATTTGTTTTTCAATTTGTTCCAGAGATCTGTAGCACTAGAGTATTCGATCAAAGATATGATATCTTCTTTGACAGACTGAAACAGCAACGCAATACATTTTTTGCTCAGCAACAAACGATTCTATTTCATCAGGTGTCGTTAAAGTTTCACCATTTTTGCCTCCATTATCATAACCATTTTTTAGACTCTTCCAGCTGAGAAAAGCAAAAGCTCTCAACCAATCTTCAAACTTCTTTGCCCACCGACTGTATTCTTCTATAGCCATCAGCTTCGGGGGTTTGTTGTAAGTTCCAAAAGCACTTTCAACCTCCAATGCATCCGATAACTTTTTCTTTGGATTCGGCGTGTTCTCATTGATGTTACTCGAAAAAGTATCATTTCTACCGTCTCCAGCAAATGCATACATATCATAAAATGGATTGAAATCATCCATCTTGAACTTACCTGAAAAACAATCAGCAAAGCACTTAGAAATTTTAAGTTTTGAAAAATATCAATTTCAAGCGAAAGCTATTCAAGCGAAACAGCTTAGTCTGAAGCGAAACCCCCTATTTCGCTTGAACTTTCAAGCGAAATGGCTTAATATGATAAGACCAGTTCAAGCGAGATGCAAGTGACCTAGTTCGCTTGAACTTGTCAAGCGAAAAGCCTAAACAGGTTCTAGACAGTTCAAGCGAAAAGCAATAATCCTAGTTCGCTTGAACTTTTCAAGCGAAAGGGTCTGATTTTTCAAGCGAAAACCTTAACTTTTAAGCGATATGGGTTCCTTTCAAGCGAAACTACGAAGGACACTTTCAAGCGAAAGGCTGTTTTAGTCCATTTTTTACCAGTTTTAATCCAAATTTTAATCTGATTCTTTGTAGGCTTTGTTAAAACTATGTTTTACACAACATATGAAAAAATCAGGCTATTTCAACCGTTAGAACTCGTTCAAATCAGAAAAATATGAAAAGAAGTGAGTAGAAAGTAGAAAATCCGGTAGAATCAAGCTGCTATGGTATAAACTCCTTGTCCTGAGCTCTGATACCACTTGTTGGATCGTTGTTGGTGACCCTAAAGTCAGTTAAAGCAGTTCATCTTCAAATACGAGGGCGGAATCAATGTAAACGAAGTCAATAACAGCTTGTATCCTTTTAACTTTCTTTCTATTACTGATTGTGAGCTTTTACAATGTATTCTGATGAAAATTCAACAGCACCTTCGCTCACACACACATACATGACCGCTTCAAATGAACAACACACAACCCTATTTATAGGCACACTAGGTTTCGCTTGAAAGTGTCAAGCTATGGGGTTTCGCTTGAGATTGGATTCAAGCGAAACTGTATGATGTTGATGATGAGGTTTCGCTTGAATCTGCCATGTCACACTTTCAAGCGAAAACCCTTCCTCAAACATGAACTAAACCTAAATTCGACCCTGTTGTGTGTTCATTCAACCTATCTAGACAAAAGACTTGTAAAAGACAAAGTTAACAGACACTAAGTGCACCAACATAGACTACGGTCAAGGTCAAACGAATAGAAGATGATCCATGGGATCACCATAACCTCCAAATTATAAACAATGTAAAGGCCTACGGGAACAAAATGACCATAGGGTCGCAAATACAAATGGAACATACTGGGGGGGGTCTCACCCTAAAAAGGTGAAGACCTAATAGAATAGTCTACAAGGCTAAGTAAAGGAACCTACGGGTCGATAATATAAAGCGTGGAGAACCAATTATGATTTCTCGCGTAAAAAGATAATCCCGAATAATAATCATTGTCGTCAATTCCTTGATATGATTAATCGACATGGGTTACAGAGAAAAACATTAAACTAAAATTCAATTTTGGTAACAACGATGTTCTAACACCTATGAATACCGAGAGAGAAATTAGAAAATGGTTAGTACTAAAAGAATATAGGTCAAACGCCGAAAGTTGTAAGATGATGCATTCGGAGGAAAGATTCTTAAGAATGAAAAGTCGATGTAAAACTAAACATGGCGTGATGTAATCACGGACACAAAAGTAATAGAGAATGTAATCACGTTATAGTGTGAATGACTAGATATGAAATTATAAGCACGCAAAGGGCCGATGGCGGCAATATTGCATACCCGAATGGCAAGGTATGAGGTAAAATGGTGACCAATTAGCTTAGGCAATAAAACAAGTTGTAGCCTAAATAACACTGTGACCTATGCAGAGCGCTTGTCAATATAAGACTAGCATCAAGTAAGTATGCTGACGGATTCGGTAACTGAATGGTCAAAGGACAACCCAATCTAAAAGGCGACAAAGGATAGGAAATAGGTGATATAGTTATGCTAAAAGTCTTCCCCAAGGAAAGGTGTTATCCGATTCAAAAAAAAGAGGGAAACTAAGCCCAAGGTTTATTGGGCCATTCAGAATCACTGAACGGGTTGGTAAGGTAGCATATCGTCTTGAACTACCCGAGGAGTTGTGTGGAATTCATAGCACATTCCACGTGTCACATCTCCGAAAATGTTTAGCAGATGAAACCGCTCGTATCCACTACGATGACATCGAGGTGGATAACAGCCTCAACTATGCAGTAAAGCCACTTGCAACTTTAGACCGTAAAGAGAAGAGTTTGAGGAACAAAGTAGTTAACCAAGTGAAGGTTAAATGGGGACACATGAAGGGTGTGGATACCACATGAGAATCCGAAGAAGAAATGCAACGGCTCTACCCTATATTATTTGGTACGTAATACGGTTTCGGGGACGAAACCCTTTTTAAGGGGGTGGACTTGTAACACCCCGGAAATATAAAACTTTATATTAGAATTATAAAGTTTAAATAAATAAGAATTAATTAACTAGGAAAATTATAACCTAGTTAACTACAATGTCTAGAAATAACTTGAAATAGGGTTAACATAACCAAACTATATATTGAACAAAAGTGGAGGGGCCTAAGTTGTAAAGATTGAAACTATATTATTATTTTTAATAAAAACAAAACCAAACACCCCATTTTTGGGATGTCTGGTCGTACAGAAGAAGCCAGGGGCGATTCCCCACTCTCAAAACCCTAAACATCACTAAACTCTCAAATTAAAGGCTCAATCCAAGCTGAAATCGAAATTAGAGCATAGATTATTGATCCTCATCACAAGAGGATTACAAGGTATGCAAAATTTGATGAAAACTCTCAACTTGAAATTCTCATGAAATTGGGAAATCTGAAAATTTATGTTGCATGTTTGTTATTTGGGTAGAATAGGGTTGATATAGTGTCTAGGAGTAAAACCTAGACAATAACATGTGAAATCATGGCTAATTCCTGGAAATCTCATGAACACATTGAAGGTGATTCATGGGTTTTGTGGGAAACTAGTAAACACTAGGGTTTAGAATGATTATTCTAGTGTAATACGGGTCATAGAAAGGGATTTCTGATATGATGATGTTAAAATATGTGTATATAGTCTAATTGAAGTTAATTAGGGTGACAAACTCAAGTCATGAGCTTGGTTTTGATCATGTAGAAATCTGACCCGCTAGGTGTTTGATGAAACGCCTAAATGAGGGTTAAAATGTTAAAAGTTGAGTAAAAACGCAGATTTGATCATTTTAGAGAATTATGCGTTAAAGCTTGTGAAAGAGTTCTAAACTTATTGTGAATTGAACTCTTTAGGCAAAGAGTCCGGAACGTCAAGCGGACAAGCCGGAGGTGATACTCGCTTGAAAGGTGTGCTTTAAAGGTACGTAACCACGGTTTTGTTACGTTATATTTGTTATGTATTTTACTAATAGACTTGAATTTAGAATAGAGTATGAATTTGGATGTCTAGTTGAAGTGACGAAGATCACTAGATAAGTAAATGGGTTAGATGTTAATTAGAACAAGTTTGGTATGTGTAAAATGGTGGTTCCCATTAAATAACCAAACGGGACAAAGAATGGTCGAATTTTGTATTGTCGAAGTGATTGAAATATCACTCATTTAAATTGAGTCATAAAGGCGTAATCCATGGAATGGACGTGATACGCTAAGATTGCCAAGCCCGGAAGTGGGTAATTATGGTTAGAAACCAATGTCGATGAATTACGCAAGTATGTAACTTGTCCCGTTACATGAAACAAATTGTTGTAAATTTTGCTAAGTCTTATTGTAGGATAAATATAGTGTTGATTGTAACAACCATGATCGTTACTTAAATTAATAGTCTAAGAGTGATAATGATTCATTTGGTAGTCATCATATTGGAGGATTCCATAAGATGAGCCAAACGGGTCATTTAGTTGTGTGAATTATTGTTCTAGTGTTTTAGAGAGTTAAAAAGGTGAAGACAATCACGAAAGCATTAAGCCATGAGATTGGTAAAGAAATGCGAGTGATAATGAACCCCGGATGTTAGGTATAAAGTGTCATAAGTTTACTAGCTAAATGGTAGTAAATTGCGTGATGTTGAAATGGGTCGAATAAATGTATAATGACATATAGTCTTTATGTCCGTAAGTTAAACTTTTGGTATGACTACCATAATAGGCACGTTGGTAATGAATTTACAGACGTATTGGAAAAAGAATCACTAAAAACGGCCTTACGGATTATAAGTTATGAAAATTTTAAGTTGGGACTTGAATAAACATTGAGCTGGAAATATACAGCATCAACTGAAACAACATTCTATGAAAACAAGGGCTAGGCGTAACGCGTAGGGCCTTGGCGTCACGCGGCGCCCCTTGTTCCGGAAAATTTTATTTTTCTTGATTGTTTGACCCATGGAACTTGTTTATATTCATTCTAACTTTATCAAAACTTACATTTGTTGTGGTTTTGATTTTAGGTGATGTTGGAATCTAAGCGGAAGATGATCGAGCTAGCTTTGAAGAACCGAACACAAATTACAAGCTTCCGCAATATTTTAACCCTTAATAGACTCTGTTTATGGGATGTAAACAAATTGTTAAACAACTTTTGAATGTTTTAACTTAGTCATTAGTTGACTAAGCTTTTGTTACTTTTAAACTTTGTTTATGGAATCTATGTTAATTAGGCATATTTTATCTATAAATGGTATAAACTATTATCAAATTCAAGTAAAATTAGACGGGTGTTACACATCTGCACATACAAGAAAGCTAAACATGTAATGAGAACAACCGTTTGGAATATAGACAAATTAAACGACACATATGAGATCAAATCTCAATCAAACACCGACCGACAACAGTTTGAAAGTTTAGAAAATGTTCAGTTTTAATACTTTAACTTTCATAAACTTGTTAACTTCGAATGTTTATGAAGATGCAATTGTTTTCCGGCTTACGATCAGGATTTTGGGTAGGATAGACTCGAGTTCCAACATCGGTCAATCAAAAATAAACTAGAAGCAAAATCTTTTTGGCTTTTGCAAAGTTTATATTAAAACACACCTAAAATCTTTTTGGAATTTTTCATTTTTCAAATGTAAAGACGGAAAGCAATAAGTAAATATATACAAAGATGCAGAAACTGACAGCATTAAATAAATATTTACAGACATTTTTTTGCGAGTTTCGAGGGTAAGAGAATCATATCAGTGTACAATCACGCCAAAACGCTCTTGTTGTTCAATTAGTTGACGTCTAAATAAGCATCCTATAACAATTATCGGTATTGTTATCCACATAAGCTCAACTTATCAGATGTAATCGCGGCGAGGGGATACGTTAAGGTATGATTTATACTTACCGACTGGTGTTCATCCACATACGACACATTCCCGTATCAAGGTATGCACGAGAGTTCATCTTACCGGTGAGTATACCGTTTATCATCTGTTTGATCGTATAAAAATGTGAGAAACTCACTTATTTTGATTGAAAACAAGACCTATGTGATAGAATCACTTATTGATGAGGAACTTGATTTTCATATGCATGAGGGCACAGGAGCAAGTTCGTGAACAGGTCAGTACATCGTACAGCAGAGAGACGAACTTTACTCCCGGATAAATGTGATATTTTATCACTTATTTGTTTGGACATGTGATTGTTGATCACTTATTGAGGTCGAGTGCAATATGTACATGTATGTATAGTATCATGGAAGATCTAGACTTCGTCTCCGTTATTTTTCGGTAAAAGATACAACCATGATACCCAGATGATAAGCAACATAAAGACCGAATATCTCAGAATCTCGGCAATCTCTCAAATGAAATTTCGGTACTAAGACCATATGCCAATGAATGGTTCCCACCTGGTCTTCAGTCGATTAAGGTTTATATCGCCCTGCACACTTTAAAATGATTGTGAGCCTACCGCTACATCTTATATAGAGCTGCTTATCATTTTTCATTTTAAGTTCAGTTCGAAGAGGTTTCGACAGACCACTGATTTACTATCATTTTCTCTTTTGCTCGCCAGGAAACTCATTTTTGTTTTTCTATTGTTTTTGCTTTTTGAAATTTTTCGATGTTTTTGAATTTTCAAATTTTGGATTTACTCCCCCTAAAATCAACAAACTATGATAAATTTAAAAACTCAAAGATATTTACAAAAACGATTTCCCGATGTTGGTTTACTCATGTTTTACCTCAATGCCGTTTACCAAAATTAATTTTAATCAGAAATGATTTATCGAATTTTGGAAAAAAAAATGAGTTGGCACGTCGGTAAGCGGTGCGGACCATGACAACATTGACGAGTTTCATAGTGAAACAATCACGTGTGAGGTGATATTTGAGATCAACGTGTCAGGCCAAAGAGTGCTGTACGAGATGATAATAATTCGTAAAGCAGCTTAAATATCGACAAGTATAGGAGAGATTAGAAATTCAAAACCGTATCTTGCAACTGCTTCGTGCATTGCAATGAATCTGAGTACTCTCCCAAACTGGATATCCACCAGGTGTGGACTTCAAAGTCGATTTTGTAGCTACCGAAAAATCTCTTCACAGCAACAAGATCATAAACCTCTGGGTCCGGCTGGTCTTCCACATTGTACCAGCGAAGGTCTTTGTCTTTCTCTTGAGAAGTAGTGTGCGGTGTTTGTTCAACAAACACATTTTCTTCAATCACACCGCGAAGAAATGTACACTGCACGTTCATCTTGTTGATTTTGAACATCAGACGTGCTGCAGGTGCGTATATTTTGATTGAATCTATCCCGGGGACCCGATCAAAGCCTTTAACAATCAAACTTTGGAATGATTTTCATTTTTTCGAAGCTTTCAATCTCTTTCATCAGACATTCTTTCACCATCATGTTCTTCATTTCTTTTTCTTCTCTCCATCAAAGGCAACAACTCCTAGATGTAATGATGTTTCAGAGCCTTATGTCGCCTATCTTTTGCATGGACGCCCCACTATCAACAATCCTAAGACTATCAACAGTTCCTCCTGGAACATCCTGCACACTCATTCAGAGATTAGTTGGAGATGGGGACCCAAGCCTTCATAGACTTGGGTCATCCGTCATCATCGAGGATTGTGACTTCGATTTCCTAATGATTCGGAATAGATTGAGCTCCCCCTGGAACATTTACCGTTTTTGGTTTCCAAATTTGTTTCTATTTTTCGTGTTTAACATCCGGTTTAACAGATTTTGTTTGGACAACCTTTGGTTTTAACACCTTTTCAACTTTTTTTCGTTGTTTCCTTTTCTGTTTCACTTCTCATTGTCTAACAAGATGAGGGTCCTGTTTTGGTGAAACAGATCTTTTATGGTAACTGTTACCACGGGGGACATCAACTTTTTCTTTTCCCTTGGTGAGATATGGACAGTTCTTGACAATGTGTCCATACTCACAACATTCAAAACATGATCTCCGCTCAACAAACCTCGGAGTATCATAACTGTAAGAGCTTGATGATGAACTTCTTGATCTTGAGGTACTTGGTCCTACATCACAACCGTTTGTGTGTTGTGTGTAATTGTTTTGACTGTTTCTTTTCAAAATTTTAACTTGTTTAACAAAATCCGTGTTGGATTTGTTTTCGAAAGATTCAATTTTATCAGTCCCTCTGGATTTCACGAAGTTCATCTTCTGAACCTTTTTCTTGTAACGAGCTCCCTTTGTTTCCACCCTCGGTTGTGAAACCTTAGGCTTTTGAACTCGTTGTTCCTTTTGATTACCTTTCAAAGCGATAGGTTGTTGCTTTGTCGGTGATTTTTGATTTCCAAATTTTCTTCTAACTTCAGCTTTTGGAATAGGATCACACTGAGTTACAGAAACTCTCGGGACCCCTTTTTGTATCTTCAAACACTTTGTCAATCAAAGATTGATTGACGTTTTTCATGGGAAAATCTTTGTTTGAATAAATTTTACCATCACTGACCAAAGTGTATAACACGTTATCACTTTTAACGGTAGACACTTGTAACACCCGTCTTGTTTTTATAAGAATACAATATAAACTAGACATTTTTAAACCGAAATCTTCGATTTATATTTCGTGTTGTGTGTAATTGGACTATTGAAGGATCAATACGAGATTGGTAAAATATGAAGCTAGAAAGCTAAACAGACGGAATGTATTTAAGAACGGGACGCGATGTAGTCATTTAAATATAAACCTTTAGATTATATTTAAAGTCACCAACTACTAATAATGCGAATGTATGTGGTGGCTGCAAGTTGTAGAATATCACAAAACATTTCTATGGAAGCAAGGCGATGAAGATCGACTCACATAATAGATTGTACGGGAGTGTGTAGTTATGTAGCTTTGATAAATGTATGACATGTTTTTTTTATTTAAAAGAAAATGAAGAATGTATTTATTGTAAAGACTATTTCAGAAGTCTATTGATGCGTGTGAAGTGTTACTTATATTAGGTGTATATTTTAAGCCATTTTTAACACTTATTTTAGCCAAGTTTTAAATTTATAAAACACGATATTTCACTAACACTAAACACACATATGGGCAAGTGCACCCATCGTTGAGTGTAGTATAGCGTTGGTAAGATACCGAGGTCGTCCAAGGACACAAGAGCTTTTAGTACCGGTTTATCCTCAACGTCTAATTAAAATAAAAGTTTAGAAAAATGTTTTAAGCTAAGAAAAATAAAAACTAACTAAAATGCTGAACATAAAAATAAAATAAAAACAGATAGACAAGATGAATCACTTGGTTCCGACTCGTATCTAGTATAACCTTTGATTATTTCCGCACTTTTGCACATAATTAAGAGATTATCTTAGTTATTGTAGTAGGCCCCTCTTTTGAAGGTGACGTTACCCTCACCCCAGTAGTTTGAGTCAGCAAGGATACAATCCTAAAAGGGTGGATTATTGGAAGATAATGAATTAAGTTATTAATGCAGTATTGTGGTAGGCCCCGCTTTTGGCGGTGACGTTACCCTCGGCTAAGTAGTCTGAGTCAGCAGGGATACAGTCCTAAATAGCCGGGTTATAGTATTAATAGTAGTTAACTTATGAGGGGATCAAAGAGTTTGGACCCCCGCCATCCAATACCGTGAAGTATTGAAGGAGGTCCTACTAAATTTGACCCAGGTCCATTGCAGGACCTCTAAACGCTGAACAATGGCAAGACCTTTACCAAACCGTTCCCTTAACCCCCGACCAGGTAGCCAACATACCTCCATATAGACCGTGGAGATATGAATGGTGAAAATCCTTTATTTTATATAGACAGTAAAATAATGCCAAGACACCACGGACAAACGATAAGGAAAGATCACCTTCAACATAAGTAACTAGTTATTAAAGTCATTAATACAAAACCAAATAAAAAGTGCAAAAGATTAGAAATAAAAAGTATTATACTAGACACTTTGTCTTCACCAAGTGATGTAAGAGACTTAGGCAAACATGGCCTTGATTGTCAAGAACTCTTACGATCAATCTTGGATCCCGAGACGACTCACACACTCTACGATGGACAATGGATGATGGTGGTGGATGATGGTGTTGTGATGGTGGTGGGTGGTGGATGAAGTGTGAGAGAGGTGGTGTGCCAAGGGATGAGTTGAAATGAATCCAAGCACTCCTATTTATAGGCTGAACAGAGAGCTGGGCACGGCCCCGTGTCCGCTGGGCACGGCCCCGTGCCTGTCTGACACTCTCTCTCCTCATTAATTGTAATTCGCATTTACAATAAATGCGCCTGCTGTACTTTCGACACGCCCCCGTGTCCGCTGGGCACGGCCCGTGGTGGGCAATAGAAGCTTCTATAGGTTTGTCTTTTCTGCTGCTTCTTGGGCACGGCCCCGTGCTGGCTGAGCACGGGGCGTGTTCAGCCTTCTGTCTTCTCTATTTTGCTTTGGAAGGTGCCGTTGAGGGGTCGGGCAGTCCACTAATGTTCCTTTCCTTGTATTTATGTTGGAATTAGCTGTCTTTTTGCTTCTTTTGTGTTTTTGAGCTCATTTAATCCTGAAAATACAAAAGGAAGACAAAAACACTCTTTTTCCAATATTAGTACTTAAAAAGGGTTAGTTTTATGCCTTAATTGATGTAATTTATATGTTGCATTTTACACACATCAAATACCCCCACACTTGAACTTTTGCTTGTCCTCAAGCAAAACTCTTTAATATGTGGCTTACACTCCCAAATGGAATAGGTAGAAGAGAAGGTTTTGGGCTTGTCGTAGAGTGTCGGGATGTCCAAGATCTTTTTGGGTTTTATTTTTATTTATTTACAATCCTATTCGTAATGATTTATTTAGAACTTTTCATAGGAGAAATTACTTATTTGGGCATAACATGCCTTTTTAAAATTCCATTTATATACAAGTTCACATACTTCACGGGAGAAATCACTCACACTCGGCCGAAGGTGTATTTTTAGTGAATCACTCGAGAGTGGCATGGAACTTACTCCTACCATAAGCTTGCCAAGCAATCAATCCTCCCCCTTTTTAACTTTTATACCTTTGTAAATATCAAGAGGACTTTGTGGGTTAAGGGTTAGGCTTGGGTTAAAGGTAGGTGGTTGGGATAGTGGTTAGTGGTTAGTAGAAAAAGGGCGAAAAACGTAACAAGTGTCGGTTTTCGTAGGACTTTCTATTTTTTTCAACTTTTTATTTTGATGAAGCTTTTATTCAAACAAAGTTATTTAATGAACTTGTTTGTTTATTTTCTTTTTGCTTCATCATCAACACATTTTTTTTTGTCATACGAAAAACCGAACTTGTTACTAAAACAAAGGGTTAAAAATGAAAAAGTTTTGGTGGGTAAAAGGGTTTTTTTGTTTGGGTGATGAAATGAAAAGGTTTAGGCTCAAAGGGGCTAACTAGGGGGATTTTTTTTTGGATAGGTGGTAAAAGAAAAAGAAAAAGAAAAATAATGGTGTAGAAATAAAAAGGGTTAGTCATAATGCCTCCATCATTTACTTACTCGGGTTTAAGTTGATAAGGACCGGGAATGTATCGTCATGGCAAGTTCTAGAGTCGTAAGAACCAAGCGGCTATTCACACAAGAAACGAAAGATGAGCATTTAGTCTAAAGATGTAAATTTGTATGCTCAATAAAGGCTCAAAACTCACTTTTGTGGGAATGGGTTTTTATGTGATCAAGTATATATAATCAAATTTTAACTAAGTTTGCCATGCCTTTTCATAATTTTCTTATGTTGGTTCTTTTTATCACTACGCTATCGGTTGTAAATTTGTAAAAATATAACATTTTTGAGAACTTGAATTTCCCGAATTAACCTAGACAAGTAAAAAAATTGAAATTTTTGAAAAAATTTTGGGGTGATTAGCGGTTCCAATAGAGTTTTGTGTAAGGCTTGTATTTAGGACTTGCAAAATTCAAGGTTTTAGCATCCCCCCCCCCCCACTTAAATTACACATTGTCCTCAATGTGTCCCAAAAATAAATTTTTAGGTTGATTAGATGTGTAAACTAGTGTAAAAAGCAAAAATTTTCTGTTACTGGGCGCTGAACACGGCCCCGTGTTGTCCGGGCACGGCCCCGTGTTCAAGTGCCAGTAACAAAATTGAAATAAGAGATATAGAAGTCTGGACACGGGGGCGTGTTGGGTGAACACGGCCCGTGTCCAGTTACCTGAACTGGGCGTTTTTCTGCAGGTGGTTCAGCACGGGGCCGTGTTGGTTGGGCACGGCCCGTGTTGAACCTTCTGGACTGGAGAGAATTGTCGGGTTGCCTTGTTCTTGTGCAGGAATTCATTTTTCTCGTTCCCCTTTTCATCCTTTACCACCATGAGTGTGTTTTATTTCTGAAAATTAAAACTAACTAGAAAACATAAAAATTAATCTAAATTAAACTAAGGATAGTTCCGTGGAATGCCTCCATGGTGCGCCACGTTTATAAGGGTCCTTGGCTAGACCCAAAGCCTGGTCATATGTTACCCAAGTGGGATGTATTGCATCCCATGTTACACCGTCGGAGAGCGTCATCCAAGCTTGAGTCTATGACCTTCATGTAGTTGACCGGATCTTCTTCCTCTACTCGCTTTCCACATTCAAATTTCACTTCCTCATCCCCAAGCTTCAATGTTAGAGTTCCGTCATTCATATCCACCAATGCTTGGGCGGTGGCTAGAAATGGCCTCCCGAGGATGAGAGGGACATCGGTGTCTTCTTCCATGTCTAGGATGACAAAGTCGGTTGGAAAGACGAATTTGTCAACCTTGACTAGCAGATTTTCGGCGACACCTTGTGGGAATTTGACGGACCTGTCGGCGAGTTGTATGCTCATCTTTGTAGGGCTTGTTGTTCCTAGGCCGAGTCGCTTGAACATTGATGTGGGCATGAGGTTGATGCAAGCCCCAAGATCGGCTAAAGCATTTCGGACGGGGGACTTCCCAATCGAGCAAGGGATTGTGAAGCTCCCGGGGTCGATTTTCTTTTGTGGAAGTTTGTTGAGTACTAAAGCTGAGCATTCTTCCCCTAAGTTAACTAATTGCAATGATTCAATTTTCCTTTTGTGAGTGATGTTGGTGCACTACATCTGTCGACTTCGTCTTGTATCGAGTCTTAGACTAGTTAGAATAGATCAGGGCTCGTAGAATGAGAAAATGTGATAGAGTTAGTAAGATTTCGCTTGAACATTTGAATGTTGAAGGGATTTCGCTTGAAGCTTCTCAAGCGAAATCAACATGATAAGATTTCGCTTGAGATATGCTGAAGCGAAATCCTGATGTCTATATATAGAAGGTCAAGGTCAAGCGAAATCATAAGTATCAATTCTGAATTTCCATACCGAGGTGCTGCCGGTGTGAGAACTGATTGTATTCGTGATCGATTATCAATATAATCAGTGTTAAAGTGAAGATTAAGCTGTTTACACGTCAAATACTTGTTTTCCGCACCTGTATTTGATGGAATTCCTCTGAACCGACTCGTTTAGGTCGCGAACCCGATCCTTACAATTGGTATCAGAGCTTAGGAGGAGGAGTTCTGCAAAATTCAGCCGAAATCGATCAAAATTTCTTACTTCTACACCTTCTTTTATTAGTTCAGAAATATTTCACGGTCAAAATTGATTAAATTTCTCACGGATTGTTTAAAAGTACTAGATAACAAACCCTTGAAAGTTTCACAGCAAAATTCGACCTAAAAGTGATCAAAATCGACATTTGAATGGAGTTTGCTTGAACAGTTCAGTATTAGTGGACGATTTCGCTTGAAACTTCAAGCGAAACTTGACATTTCGCTTCAAACAGATTTCGTTTTCGCTTCAAGATTTTCGCTTCAAGGTGTTCGCTTCAGGATTTTTCATTCAGGATCGCTTCAAGAATTTCGCTTGAAGGGTACCGCTTGAAAGATACTATTTCGCTTGAAAGAATCTGTTATTGAAACATGGATAACGATTTCCACAACGCTTTTGCAACATCGCCTAGTTCATCTTCCATTGCTCAGAACATGAATTCAGAAAATGAAACGGGGACAACTCAGAAACCCCCGAAGCTAATGGGAATTGAAGAATACTATGGATGGAAAGATAGATTCGAGAACTGGGTGCAAGCAAATCATCTAAGATCATGGGAATGTATTCTGACAAAGTATACTCCACCACAAACCGAAATGCAGACTGAAAAACAGCTTTCAGATTTTAGTAAAGAAGAACGGGAAATATACCGAGCTGAAAATATGATGATCAGTTTACTTCAACAGGCCATCAAAGAAGACATCTTCATACTACTTCAACATGACAAAACATCACAATCAATATGGGATGCTCTAAAAATTAAGGTTGAAGGCAGTACGAGTATGATTAAAAGCAAGAAGGCATTGCTTAAGAAGGAATTTGATTTGTTCACAAGTTTGCCCGGAGAAGATACAAAGAAACTCATTGAACGATATTGTCACTTAGTGAGAACAATGTCAATGATGAGCATTAAAAAGGAAAATGATGAATGGGTTGATAAACTTGCTGATGCATTACCTCAGAAAGAGTGGGGAACTTATTTGATGATACTGAAGAATACTGGAGTTTATGATAGATTGTCAATCTCTCAGTTCATTGAAAAGATTGAAAGTCAGGATTTGGAACAGCAGAAGATTGCAAGGATGAATAATCCAAGTGGTCAACAAGATGTAAAGATGTATTACAAGGGTAGTGTTCCGACTTCAGAAGCTGAGAGAAGTCCGAAAATTCAGACTGCTTATAGTGTTGGAGATTCTACAGAAAAGACTGATCAAAACTCAAACAAAAGCAACAGTGGATTCTCATCTTATCCAAGTGTCAATCCAAAGACTACATCAGAAAGCTTTCAGTCTCAAAGCACAAAGATGGGAAATGGTTGTGTGATTCAATGCAACATAGCTCTAAATCTTCCAGAAGGTCAAAGTTTTTCTGAAGACATTGCAAAAGATCATATGGCATTACTTGGTTCCGTGCTTATCTCATATGAAGGTTTAGTGGCTGGTAGAATTGGAAATCCTATGCTTACTAAAGAAGATTACGACCAAATAGATGCTGAAGAGATGGAACTAATGGATATCAAATGGTGTCTTGCAAGTGTTCTTAGACGTGCTGAAAAGTTCAAGACAATTACTGGGAGAAATGATTTTCTTGATGCTTGTGTTTCTACTTTAGGTTTTGATAAATCTAAAGTTACTTGTTTCAGGTGCAGAGAAAAAGGTCATTTTAAGCGGGAGTGCAAGAACAGAGAAGTTAGTGGTGCTCAAAATCCATTTGGAAAAGATGACTACTACCGGAAAGCCATTTATCAGCAAGTTGGTCAGACACAAGAATTACAGACGGCTCATGGTAGAAAGATTGAAGATTCAAAGAAAGGATGTTTGGTAGATTTCAACTGGAGCAACTACATTTCTTCTAATAGCACAGCATGTATAGTGGATCAAAATGATGAACAACTACCTGAAGGATTCAGCTGGGATATGTTTGTTGATGAAAAAGGGGATTTCAAAGCTTTCATTGCAAAGATTGTTAGAGAACCAGACTTGTTTGCAAACTGGATGAGATCAATTGGTGAAACAGTGAAAGATCAATCGATTACATCTGAAGAAAGTTTAGAAAGTGCTGATTCTGAGTCATTAACTACAGATGAGAGTGTACAAAATGATGATACTTCAGAAAAGGAAGTTGCATTTGATCAAACACCATCTGATTCTGGTGTATCAGAAGATGATTCTGACAAATTTGTAGAGTTTGATAAAACACCGATTGAAAATAGCAGTGATGATGAAGAAGAGAAACATATTAATAGTGCTAAAAAACATCTTTCTCCTGAAAGTTTTCATTTTTATTTTGCAGATCGTATGGAGAAACTGAAGAAGAAACAAGCTGCTAAAGAACAACAACAGAATGAGGAAGTTAAAGTAGTTGTTGAAGAAAAGGTGACTGAAGCTGAGAAGGTAACTGATGAAGAAAAAGTGATTGAAGTGGTAAAAACAATTGAGGTTGAAAAGATAGTTGAAGTTGAAAAGCCTTGCAAGAAGTGTTTGGAAGTCTGTAAAAGTTGTGAAGAAAAAGATGTGATTCTTTTTTATAGAGAAAAACTGATAGAAAAGTTACTATCTGATATCAGCTATGTGAAAGAGTCGTATAGCGTGTTGAACAGAACTGTGACAGGTCTTCAAACAACAAACTCTGAAAGAGAAAAAGCTTTAATGATGACAAATTCTACGTTGATGGCAAAGCAAAAGGCAATTAATCATTACATCGAAGAAAATGCTAATCTAAAGCAAGAGTTGGAGAAAGAAAAGATTGAGAATGAAAGAATCAGAAGGTTATTACTGAGTTATTCTTGTTCTGATTACGTTATTGATCGAGTTTATCCTACTGTTGCAGGTTTTGAAGCATTTCAGGATGAAAAGACAAAGAATGAGACTGGTAAGAAATCGACTGTTAAATATAACAAGTGTCCGCCTCCTATCTGGGAAGGGTATTCTCCTAGAAAACCAAATGAGGAGCAAGTCGAAAAAGCAGTCAATATAAAGTTAAAATCCGAGACAACTGACGTTTTACCAGATAACATTGATATCACGTTTACCTCGTCTGATACTGATCATAAGTCTGAGTTAATCAAAAAGGTGGTCGATCAGGTGTTGGATACTGAGGAGGTGTCTGAGTCAAAGTTTGAGTCTGGGGGTTCAAGTTCGTCAGTCAACAGTTCAAAGTTGTCGGAAAAACGGTCTTACAGTAAAGAATTTTTGTTATCAAAGGCAAATTTGGATGATGAAACATTTGAAGTTGCATATACTTTAAATGATTCGGACAAATTATACTCTGACAAAGAGTTTCCGATTAGAAGTGTTCGTTTTGACATGATTAAAAAGGTTTTCAAAATGACAGAAATTAATTTTTCTGAAATTAAGGATCTAAAATCTATTGAAAAACCTAAAAAATACACTTCTAGAGTTCAACAAAGGTTAAACAAGAAAAAAGAAAAAAAGAATTACAATTCTGATTCTAGTTTTCAAAAGAAAACAAATCAAAATTGTAGTTACAAAAAGAAAGATCTTGGTTTTACTCCACCTGAAAATCGTAAAAATGAAAAATATGTTAGAGATTTTAAATCAAAAATGACATATGTTGCAGGAAAAAGCTATGAAGAGGAGTCAAATAGCTTATCTTTGAAAAAATCAAATCAAGAGTTCCTTGCTGAAAGGAAAAGGACAGCAACTGGAGTTTTTCAAACCAGAGACACAAGAATTTGTTTTCAATGCCAAGTTGTTGGACACATTGCTCACAATTGTCCAAACAAAGTCAACAAAAAACAGGGAGTCTCTGAAAAACTTAAAGAAAAAGTGGTTGAAAAGAATGATTCACCAACTACAAACGTCAAAATTGTTGAAAATTCAAAGAATGAAGTTGGTGAAAATTCTAAAAAATTGTACAAAAAGAGTGCAAAAGACAATCAAAAATGGATTGTTAAAAAATCAGGTGAAAAATCTGACGATGATTCTGATTCCACAAAATCAGAGGAGTCACAAGATGAGATCAAAGATTTGATGAATGATGTTGATATTAAATCATTGAGTGTGGAAGAGATTAAACAAATGGTTGATAAAGTTGAAAGCTCAGATTTTGATATTGAAAAAACATTCAATGAAAATGTTAAGAAAATTTTCAAGAAAATGCTTGATGGGAAATTAAAGGGGGTTAAAGATTTTTATGCAACTAAAAAGGCAACTTACAACCCTACTGCTCAGGAATTGGAAGCCACCAAGTCAAATAAGACTTGGGTGGAAGTTTGCTTTCCTTAAAGTCTTAGGACTTGCCGGAGATCCCAAGTTTATATCGTGGATCAGGAATCGGCATTTTTCTAATGTTTGAAGTTTTTGGTTGAAAGTTTTTGTTAGTGTTTGGATGTTTACAGGATGTATGACTACGCCGGAGCTTCCAGGTTGGTAAGTGCGAAGCAGGAATCGGCATTCTGATTGGTAAAATGGTGATGTAGACGTAACATTCCTACATGTGGTAATTCTTACATTTGGTATAAGTAGGTGCATACATGAAAAAGGTTAATCAAGGTCATTAAGTTGAACTTGATTGGACCATACTTACAATTGGTATTTTGAAAGACAATGTGATGAACCATACTCCGAATCTACAAATGATTATATCATAAAAACTTATTTTCCGGAAAAATCATTTTGATTAAAACAAACTTAAGTGTTTTGAAATCTAAATGAGAAAATAGTTTTGTGATAGGGGGAGTTCTGATTGTTTATGCCGAGTGAATGGCGATTTGATGCGATTCGATATTAGTTGTCAAGTTTATTGTACAGTTTATTTTCAAATTTCCTAAAATGTGTTTGCATTTTAGGGGGAGTAAAAATTTTCAGAAAATCCAAAAACATTTGAAAATTTGAAAAAGACAAAAACATGATAAAATTCAAAAATGAGTTTTTGTTGCATATAGAGGAAATGATAGTACATCAGTGGACTATCACAACATGCTAAAGAAATGAAAAGTAAAAATGTAATAAACAATCTTACTGCGGATATGTCAGTAGGTTTTTGCACATTTAGTACATTGTGATGAGATATAAATCTAAATTTCAAACTTGCTTGTTCTGTGGGTTAACACAAACTTGGATATATAGGTAACCCCTGAAATCTTGTTTGAAAGGTCCCTTATTCTGAGATACTAGGTCTTTATGCTCAGTGATATCTGGGGTATTATCCCGGGACTTCTGCTGAAAGAAATTTCTGACCTAGTCCCCGGATAATGCTTTCTGCAAATGCTTGAAACATAGCATCGCCCTCAGCAAGCTGATGAAACAATAAAATTGATAGTCGCTGCTGTTGTAATGCAAAAGATCCTCTAAAGGGGACACACCGAAAGTCGAAGCCGTCATCTCTCTGCGTATACGGGAGTATCGACCTGAGCTCTCACGGCCCTCGTACTATAATTTATTCCCCTGACAGATATCATCTGTGGTATACTCACCTGTAAGACTGAATATTGGGATCTGGATACGGGAGTATATTCAAGTAGTGGGAAACACGGATAAGTTTAAGTTGCTTAAAACATTAACAACGTATCTCGGATCAATTGAACTTTGTGTGAAAATTTAAGTGGACAAACATACTGACAATCTAGGTAAATTGTTTAGAACTTAATATGAAATGAAGCTTAACGGTGTTAGTGATCTGTCTCAGAAACTGATATGATCTTCTTGCACAAACTCACAAAAATATTGTTTGTAAATATTTCTTTATTGCATTCCTTTACAATCAAAAATTACAAAAAGATTTTAGTGTGTTTTAGCATAAAATTTTGAAAAATTCAAAAAGATTTTCGACAACTGGTATTGGAAAGCTGATTGTCAAAATTTCAAGTGCTAAACATGATGACTTGGTTGTGAGGGGGAGTGAATTTTAAAATGTAAAAAAGGTTTGTTAAAATCCTACAATTGGTATTTTTTTAAAAAAAACCTACATTTGGTTCATCATTGGTTTGTGATATGAGAGAAAATTATCTGATTATATCAGATTGTTGGTACATTTAAATTGATAAATTTAGAAAATTTATTTCTGGGTTAAGATTGTTACAGGTGAGCCAGGTTAATTCATTCAAAGTTTACAAAAGTCAGACTCTGATCATGAATCTAAAGTTTGCTAGCTGCTGATGCTGATGAACTTAAGGAATCAAGAGATCTGATCAAGAGAATTAGATAAAAGCCAGGCAATGATCTTGTAAACAACATTTGAGTCAGACATTGATCCTAAAGCAGATGTTGCTGAAGAACAAATGAATACCAGCAAATCGTGAAGGGGAGTCTGATAGAGCCAGGAGATTCTAGAGAAGAAGATAGAGAGAGAAAAGCCCAAAGACTGATCAAGAATGAAGATGTGAAGACACAGCATTGGTGTGACTCGATAATCGACTCGTCAACATCTGAGGGGGAGTCTGTTGGTGCACTACATCTGTCGACTTCGTCTTGTATCGAGTCTTAGACTAGTTAGAATAGATCAGGGCTCGTAGAATGAGAAAATGTGATAGAGTTAGTAAGATTTCGCTTGAACATTTGAATGTTGAAGGGATTTCGCTTGAAGCTTCTCAAGCGAAATCAACATGATAAGATTTCGCTTGAGATATGCTGAAGCGAAATCCTGATGTCTATATATAGAAGGTCAAGGTCAAGCGAAATCATAAGTATCAATTCTGAATTTCCATACCGAGGTGCTGCCGGTGTGAGAACTGATTGTATTCGTGATCGATTATCAATATAATCAGTGTTAAAGTGAAGATTAAGCTGTTTACACGTCAAATACTTGTTTTCCGCACCTGTATTTGATGGAATTCCTCTGAACCGACTCGTTTAGGTCGCGAACCCGATCCTTACAAGTGAGGAAATCCCTCATGAATTTTGCATATTTAGGCATTTGGGTTAGGACCTCAATAAAAGGAATATTAACATGCAATTGTTTTAGCAAACTTTCGAACTTTGCGAATTGCTCATCGGTCTTTTGACGATTTAACCTACCGGGGTATGGAATTGGAGGAGTCTTGGTGGGCTCTTGAGTTGGTAGAGAAGCCTTTTCTGGCGCAGGAGGAGTCACAGGCTGGCTAGAATGGCTTCTTTCATTTGGCGGTAACGGAGCATCCTCGGGACCCACGGTTCGATTTCTTAATGTGATGAGGTGTACTTGTGCCTTCGGGTTGGTTTTGGTATTACTAGGTAACGCGCCTTGTGGTCTCTCGGAGAAATTTTGAGCTAGTTGATTTAATTGTTTTTCAACGTTTTGAATGCTAGCTTGTTGATTTCGAAAATTCGATTCCAATTGTTGAAATCGATCCGAGTTTTTCTTTTCAGTGTCAGAGATGAGGCGAGATACAGTATCTTCAAGCCTTTCTCTTCCACCTTGTTGTTGAGAGAAATTTTGTGGTTGTTGAAAATTAGTTCGTTGGTTTTGTTGGTTACTACTATTGCCGGGATCTCTCCAACCAAGATTTGGGTGGTTACGCCATCCTTGGTTGTAGTTACCCGTTGGAGGATCCGACGGCCTAGGTCTATTATCAATGTAGTTTACCGTTTCCGCTTGTTCATCTAATTCTTTCATACAACTCCAATTTTCATGTGACCCACCACACCCTTCACAAGCCATAACCGAGGCCGTTTTTGTCATTTCTAGTTTTTTTGATTTTTGAAGAGAGGGCCTCGATTTGGGCTTGTAAAGAGGTGCTTTCATCAACCTTATGGGCGCCCGGGGCAATAGATTTATTACCTCGGGGAGTGTGCCATTGAAAATTGGTTTGAGCAATTTCCTCAATTTGATTATATATTTCATTTGGGCGACGATTACCTAAAAGTCCCTCGGAGCTTGAATCAAGCGTTTGTCTAGTGTGTGGCAACAATCCATTATAGAAAGTGGATACTTGTTGCCATACCGCTAGACCGTGGTGAGGACACTTTCTTAGAAGCTCCTTGAACCTTTCCCAAGTTTCATATAAGGATTCCCCATCCTCTTGTGAGTATGTATTAATTTCAGTCATTAATTTAGCCGTTTTAGCAGGAGGGAAATACTTATATAGAAACTTTTGGGCTAGTTCATCCCAGGTGTTTACCGATCCAACTGGGAGGGTGTTAAGCCAAGCCTTAGCTCGGTCTTTTAGTGAAAATGGAAACATTCGAAGGCGGATGGCGTCATTTGATGCTCCATTGATTCGAAAGGTATCACATATTTCTAAGAAGTTAGTAATATGTAGATGGGGATCCTCGTCCGCAAGCCCGTGGAAGGTTGCGGAGTTTTGGAGCATTTGTATCAAATGCGGCCGAAGTTCGAAGTTATTGGCTTCGACATTCGGTGCATTGATAGCGGCGCCGAGATTGCCTATGGTGGGCCTTAGGTAATCCATGAGGGTACGTTGGTCCGCCATTGGAAGTGGGTCCCCCGAGACTTTCTCTTGATTTTTGGCTTTAAGTCTTTTTCTGAGAAAGCGTTCGGGTTCTTCAAGAGGTTCTTTTATGTCTCTACTAGAACTGGAGCTCATGCACTACGTAGGAGGTTCAGATGTGGCGCCTAGGTTCCAAGTCCTGCAATAAAAACAGAAAAGAACGTTGGTCAGAATATTCACCACGGCCCCGTGCTCAGCGAACACGGCCCGTGGTCAGAAGTACAGTGATCGTTTTCTGGATCCCTGTTACTGGGAGTTGGACACGACCCCGTGTTGCACCGACACGACCCCGTGTTCAGCTCTCTGTAACTCAGAAAATAAAAACTGCCAGTGATGGTGTTGGGCACGGCCCGTGTCTGACCGGGCACGGCCCGTGCTGAGATCTGCAGAAACTGAAAAACTAAGAAAAATCCTAAAAAAATAAAAAGAAAAAGAAAAAATGATTAGGCCGTTGATTCCTAACTTTCTTAAAATCCTTGTGTGTCCCCGGCAACGGCGCCAAAAACTTGATGCGTGTGAAGTGTTACTTATATTAGGTGTATATTTTAAGCCCTTTTTAATACTTATTTTAGCCAAGTTTTAAATTTATAAAACACGATATTTCACTAACACTAAACACACATATGGGCAAGTGCACCCATCGTTGAGTGTAGTATAGCGTTGGTAAGATACCGAGGTCGTCCAAGGACACAAGAGCTTTTAGTACCGGTTTATCCTCAACGTCTAATCAAAATAAAAGTTTAGAAAAATGTTTTAAGCTAAGAAAAATAAAAACTAACTAAAATGCTGAAAATAAAAATAAAATAAAAACAGATAGACAAGATGAATCACTTGGTTCCGACTCGTATCTAGTATAACCTTTGATTATTTCCGCATTTTTGCACATAATTAAGAGATTATCTTAGTTATTGTAGTAGGCCCCTCTTTTGAAGGTGACGTTACCCTCACCCCAGTAGTTTGAGTCAGCAAGGATACAATCCTAAAAGGGTGGATTATTGGAAGATAATGAATTAAGTTATTAATGCAGTATTGTGGTAGGCCCCGCTTTTGGCGGTGACGTTACCCTCGGCTAAGTAGTCTGATTCAGCAGGGATACAGTCCTAAATAGTCGGGTTATAGTATTAATAGTAGTTAACTTATGAGGGGATCAAAGAGTTTGGACCCCCGCCATCCAATACCGTGAAGTATTGAAGGAGGTCCTACTAAATTTGACCCAGGTCCATTGCAGGACCTCTAAACGCTGAACAATGGCAAGACCTTTACCAAACCGTTCCCTTAACCCCCGACCAGGTAGCCAACATACCTCCATATAGACCGTGGAGATATGAATGATGAAAATCCTTTATTTTATATAGACAGTAAAATAATGCCAAGACACCACGGACAAACGATAAGGAAAGATCACCTTCAACATAAGTAACTAGTTATTAAAGTCATTAATACAAAACCAAATAAAAAGTGCAAAAGATTAGAAATAAAAAGTATTATACTAGACACTTTGTCTTCACCAAGTGATGTAAGAGACTTAGGCAAACATGGCCTTGATTGTCAAGAACTCTTACGATCAATCTTGGATCCCGAGACGACTCACACACTCTACGATGGACAATGGATGATGGTGGTGGATGATGGTGTTGTGATGGTGGTGGGTGGTGGATGAAGTGTGAGAGAGGTGGTGTGCCAAGGGATGAGTTGAAATGAATCCAAGCACTCCTATTTATAGGCTGAACAGATAGCTGGGCACGGCCCCGTGTCCGCTGGGCACGGCCCCGTGCCTGTCTGACACTCTCTCTCCTCATTAATTGTAATTCGCAATTACAATAAATGCGCCTGCTGTACTTTCGACACGCCCCCGTGTCCGCTGGGCACGGCCCGTGGTGGGCAATAGAAGCTTCTATAGGTTTGTCTTTTCTGCTGCTTCTTGGGCACGGCCCCGTGCTGGCTGAGCACGGGGCGTGTTCAGCCTTCTGTCTTCTCTATTTTGCTTTGGAATGTGCCGTTGAGGGGTCGGGCAGTCCACTAATGTTCCTTTCCTTGTATTTATGTTGGAATTAGCTGTCTTTTTGCTTCTTTTGTGTTTTTGAGCTCATTTAATCCTGAAAATACAAAAGGAAGACAAAAACACTCTTTTTCCAATATTAGTACTTAAAAAGGGTTAGTTTTATGCCTTAATTGATGTAATTTATATGTTGCATTTTACACACATCATCTATTCAACATGTTAGAATGATTAAATCAAAAGAAATTTTATAGTTCGTATTTCCGTCGCGACTTGTTCGGGTAAAACATGTTAGGGTGTAATATTGAATCACTAGGATGTAAGTAAAGAGGATCTCCTATATCAAGTTTGCTAATAAGAGTAGCAGAAGTACCGGCAACATCACCCATATTGACACAATATCAACAATCAAACAACCAACAAGAAAAAGTGTAACACACACCCTAAGGCGAAGCTGTGTCCGGGGCCAGATTCCAGGTTCGTCACTTAAGGTGCCTGGATAGGTCTTTACACAGGAGCCAACAACTAACTAGACAAGAAAACTAATAAGAAATAAACACAACATAAATAGCACCAAGAACAAACAACAAACCGATCCTCACTACCCCAGCATCAACAACAACTAATCTCAATAGAAATAAAGATACAAAACAACAAAACAAAATTAAAAACAAGAACAATCTTACAGAAACGTTTAACTCCTTCCTTTAAGCAGATCTGATTAATAACCTTCTAGGGTTATAGAATCAGATCAGATGACAATACTTCAATAAAAACCCAGTTAGTTTGCTTTGTAGCCATCTAGAGTTACAAAGACTAACACAGGCCTTCAAGATCCAAAATCAAGCACAACTCTAGTACACAGGTTCTCAAGATGAGAAAACCATAAAATCACGCATAACAAGATCAGATATCACAGCGGAAGACTTGGATCAATAGCTAATAGCTCTGATACCATGTAGAGTTTTATGAATCAAACAATGAACAACAGAAATAGAGACAAAACGGTGACAAAAGCTTATTAACCTAGCCCAAAGAATTCCCCCCCCCCCCCCCCAAGAACCCTAGATCTTTCAAACTGTAAGATCTCAATGATACAAAGACAAGCAGATGATCACCAATACTATACTACAATGATCTCTCTATCACACTGATGAGATATCATAACAACTATAACAAAACCCTAACTAACAACTAAAAGAGAAAGTGTAAATGAAAGAAGTGAGAGAATAAGCAAATTCTCAGACAACAAGGCTTTTATACAAGCCATAAAATAATTTACATCCAAGCCCTTCAACAACCAGCCAAGATGATCGCAATCCTCTCAATGTTCCATATAACCTCCTCAGCTTAACAACTTGTACAACCTGATCCAAAACTATAAAATCAATAATATAACACATTAAAATGTTGTATGGGACCATATGAATGAACAATAATACGCATAGACTTTTAACAATATTAAACGAGCCCGCACTCCCATGTCACCTAACCCTATTAATCGGCAACATTATTATCTCGATCGACAAGTTAATCCAATACCTTAAAACTCGTTGATAACACTAAAATTACCAAACATTATCGTGTTCAAGGTGTTCATGTATAAAAGGCAACTAAACGTTTCACAAATCCGAATAGATTGAAACCATAATCATCCTTTTTCTCCCTATGACCCTATCATTCGAACAAAATCAAGAATCCCCAAAAACATGCATAATCGATTTTATGGTAGCACAATTTAGGGTTTAAAAAAGAAGTGTTATTGGCTATGGTTGTTTGTGCAATCTAGCAATGTATGGTTTTCTAAAAATTCTCTTGTGGTTCTCAACTATACATACAACTAGCAATATTAGTTTTTGTTAAAAGTGTCATAAACTATAAAAATTGTATCACATTTATGTGATTCTATTTGTTTTAAATATGTATGGTGTGTCCTTAATTAGATTCAAACCATACATAAAATATTGCATCCAATAATACGTAGTGGCGGGGCTTGAATGGAAGATCAGTGGGGGCCGAACTCTCAAAATCGGGGCCGAACTCTCAAAATCTAAATCGGTGAGGGTTATACTCTTAAAATCCAATATTTGACACTACGATCTTTTTCTTTTCAAAATTTTTCGGTAAAACCAATAATATGAGCAAAAAATCTGTTGGGGCCGGGGCACCCCGGGCGACATTGAAGCTACGCCCCTGAATATACGGGGGTGGTGACATTAATCAACAAAAAAAACTATGTTATTCAAAAAACAATTCTAGATGCGTTCACCTAACCAAAACTAGCTAGGTATGCCACTAGTGCACCGGCACACAACCACTAATGGTATTATACATCATTTTTTTAACGGTAAAACATATTATAAAACCAAGAGGCTAACAAGTTGCTAAACCCTGAAAAAAATACAATCCCCGTATTACAATCGAAAATGCATCATACCCATGGTCATACCAAGTAACACAACAACACCGCCATCAAATGATTTCGAAAGAATCCAATCAACCGCCCAATTCTTAGACCTGTTTTGGATCTATAAGAAACCTAAAGTCATTATATCTTCCATGATTTTAGCTAGGGATTGCCTTTGTAGATTAAAGATTACCTCGTTCCGAGCCTTCCAAATATACCAAACCGAGACCAAAATAATGGCATGGACCAATTTACATTTTGTTGGTTGATTGGAGCCATCTTATGAAGGTTCAGAAGATCCTTGAAAGAGAAGGCAAAAATAGGTGGAATATTGCACGTGAGACTTACTTTCTGCTAAATGAGGTGTGGAGCCCAACACGACATAAAGAGATGCTCAACCAAATCATTCGATTTGCTACAAAACGCACAAGCGAGGGAGTCCACATGAATGGTTATCGTTAGAAGAGCCACTTGGTAGGGATTCTTCTCATTTATGCGTCCTACGTAAAAATATTGACCTTTTTAAGTACTCAACTACACCATAGGAATTTATAATATTCAACCTAATGACTCGTCAACGATAAAACTCTTTAACATGATGATTTGAGAATGCGCCAGTTGCATCGTCACCCAACCTCTATTTGTCTTCCACCATCGATAACATAACTGACCCGGTAAGTTAATTTTTATAGGAATATCGAGAAAACCAATATTGGTACCAATGTTGTTCGGATGATAGTTGTTCGATTCGTCATGGTAAAAAAAAAAAAAAGAAACAAAAAATCAATTAAGTGAAAATTGTGATCATTTTTACACATAACGTCCATCAATTAATAAAAGGGAAATATCACAGAATAGTAACCAAGTTTTAAAAGTGTTCTATGAAGTGAGTTGGGTGGGTGGTGGGTCCCACAAAAAAATTAAATATTAATTATATTCTTTAACTTTTTAGTTATTAATTTAATAGTAAGGGTATTTAGGTCATTTCACACACACTTAACTAATAAAACTAACCCCATCCGTTTCAGGGACTATCCAAGAACCAGGGGCGGATTTAGACATGATTTACGGGTTCCCAGGAACCCAGTCGATTTGGAAAAAAACGTTTTTTTGTAGTGTAAACCTTGTATGATTTGGAAAAAAAACGTTTTTTTTGTAGTGTAAACCTTGTATGATTTGGAAAAAGGAACCCAGTGAAAAAACTGGCTGGATCCGCCACTGCCAAGAACGAATGTACAAAATTTAGGGACTATAGCTGTAATTTTAGAAATGCAGGGACTATATGTGAAAACGTAGCAAACCACATAGACTATCCGCGTACTTTTCTCTTTCTTAACTTTTCTTATTAGTTTTAGAAAGTTGCTATATTTTTTCCGCTCGCTTATTTTACGAAGGATTTCGTTTCCGTCATATTTTGACGGTCCTAAAATTTAGTCGTTTTCTCTGTTTGTTTTTAGTAGTGTGCCATTCATATGTTGCTTACAAGCTATATAGAGCGTTTTCTACCAAGCAGTTTAGTAAACTATGAATTCATACATAACGTCCAAAAACAATCATAAAGACATTATGATGGACAAGATTGTCTCTCCACGCCCCTCTCTTTAAAAATGCCTTTGGATATCCGTCCAACGCAAAATTGTGTTTTATCTGATCACATTCATTAGAAGTGTAATGATGGGGTGCTGTGAATTTTCTGATAACGGTTTCTCATGGTAAAAAGAATATGCACTTTAAAACATACTTAAGAAGATCAACCAGTAGAAGGTTGCCACGTGTCACCAAAATCAACATATTACTTGGGATCTATACGAATTACCGAGCCATATTTGGAAGGAAAAAAAAACAAATTAGTAATCTAGCTGTCGACTTTCATTAATAAAGTTGAGCTTGGGGAATCATCTTTTAAGCAAAGTTGTTGGCAAGAAGGGATTTGTGAAGGGTTAGGTTTGGTACATAAGTGAAGTAAGATTTATTACACTATTTAATTTCATATAGTTGATGAATGGTGATGATGTGAGCATTGGAGGGACCATGTGCATGAGCTGGTTATATTGCTACTTCGAACCATTCAATCTTAGATTGGGAGTGACATGCTTAGAACCAAATCGGGTTATGTTAGGTTATCTTAAGCCTAAGTGCCTAACCCTCGTAATTTTACATTTAGTTGATTGATACATTTTACTAATTGTTTAATATTTAGGATGTTTATCGTCTACAATATGTTTGGTTGGTTTTGATGGAATGTTATGGCCGTAAATACCTACAATATGTTTGGTTGGTTTTGATGGAATGTTATGGTCGTAAGTACAGTTAAAAACGGCAAGCCAAATGGTTCGTTGGCCGTGCTAGCCTGCTAAAGCGTTCAAAACAGTATGGTTTGGCCCTTTTAAATTTCTTTTCCAATATCGTCGAGTTCAGTTTATTTTCTAATACCTAAATGGTTTATAAATAGTAGGCATATAAATAACTGCTGAACTTAGAAAAATATATAAGAAGTTTTGAATCGGCTTATACAACCGGTTTCAAGACATAAACAATCAGCAAAATTGTTGATCCTAGTATTTTAAACCAACAAACCAACTTAACATGTGCTTATCAATGATCACCTATATTTTATTACCAAAGGAACTGTAGCGTAGGAGTATTAGGGTGTATACTATTTCTAGTCTAATGGTGGACGCTAATGTAATTTAAAGGGTGTTTGAGTTGGTTTTTTAAAACTATGTTTTTGGTATACCATCTTTTTTTTTTCGGGGAATTGGCATGTAATAATCCTAACTAGATGCCATTGGCCAGTGCCATTCTCACCTTTGAATATTCTCTATGTCAGTCCCACATTTCACCTATTTTTCCTCCACCGGTCCTCAGTTAAAAAACTTGATGGAGTTAAGTTTTTTTTCTGAATTACAAGCTGAAGTTCTAGGGCTTTTGATCAGAACAATGATACGAGTCGAATGATGTAAAACTTACCTTGAAATTGTGCTTCAAAAGATGAAAACGGTGTTTCAATTCGGGTGTTTAAACTTCCAGTTAACAAAAATCAAGTCGTTTGGAGCACCATTTCGAGGTAAGTTTTACATCAATAGGCTCGTATTCTCGTTCTGATCAAAAGCCCTAATACGTCAGTTTGTAATCCGGAAAAAAAAACTTTTTTTTAACTGAGGACCGGTGGAGGAAAAATAGGTGAAAGGTGGGACTGACATGTGGAATATTCAAAGGTGAGACTGACAATGACCAATGACGTCTAATTGAGATTATTACAGGTCAATTCCCCTTTTTTCCCAGTTATTTTTCATGAAACTACAGATTTATTGTTTTTTTTTTTTTTTTTTTTTTTGTAAAGTTATTAAGGTTCATCATTGTTTAGTTAGTCTATGAATATTTTAATTTGATTTTGAATTTTTGGGTTCAAAATTGTTTGAATATAATCATTAGTGTTTGAGCCATTTGAATTTCTTTGGTGTTTGCATTACCACCACGGGATAACCTACATCACTTGGAAAGCCAACCCTTTATTTAACACCTTGGTATCACTGGCCATTAGCAGTAAATTGGCGGGGTCTTACGAGTTTTCTGGTATGAGAATTCAAAAAATCCATAATCTAAAGAAGAAAAAAAACTGATATGAAGTCTTATTCAGGTATTCGAATAGGATCTATCCAAATCCGAATTCTTATTCAGATATTTGGATTGGTTTTGGATTTTAGATTTAAAAAATTGGATTATTCGGATACCCGAGTAAATTGATTAGAGTAATTAATATGAATTATGTGGAGACTCTGTTTTGAAGTTCAAACTTTGTATTTGTGTTTTAAGACAAAATGTCCAAAGAATTTGGTTCCATGGTTAATTATCTTGCCCTCCTTAGTGGAGACGCAAGTTCGATTCTCGCTTCGGCCATTTTCGATGGACATCTAGGTGAAGGGACAAATTGGAGCTTTAATTCCGCGTTTGAACCTAATGCAGGGGGGGTCAGATTCCATCTGGTTCCCACGCATCAGGGGAAACTGTCTCATGACGGTTGAGCAATCAACCTTGAACATAGCCCCGAACAAAGTGAGTTTACATGTGAGATTCTTTGTCGCTTAAAAAAAGTAAAATATAAGGAACCAAAAATTAATGAAAAACTTTAAAAAAAATGGAAAAAATGTTATTATGTTTAATTTGGATTATTCGGATATTCGTTGGGATTATCCGAATCCTATCCGAATTGAATTGGGATAGATTTGGATTGGATGGGAGGGAAAGGATCAAATAGGAAGTATGTTTTGGGTAGGAAGGATAGGAAGCAATAGGAGGAGGACACGTGGCAAAGAATAAAAATCAAAAGGAAGGGCAATTTTGTCAACCAAAATTTAATCTCAAATAACCCTAGATTTAAAAAAATACCCAGTATATCTTTATCGTTCATCCCACCCCCACACCATCACCACCACCACCACTCCACCACCCATCGCCACCGTTACCGCCACCACTCCATCGCCCACCTCCACCACAACTGTCACCCCATTCCCCACATGGTCACCGTCCACAAATCACAACCGAACCCTTGCCCAAGATCTCTCAATCTCATTTCAAACTTGACACATCCACCTGCAAAAGAAATTAACAGATCTGCATCGCTGGAGTTTGCTCCTGATGCGTCGTTCATCGTCACCGACACCATGGCTGGAGCATCGATGAATCGATTGCGTTTTACGTTAGTCGTTGAATGAATTGCGTTTTATTGAAATCGTTGCGTCGTTCATCGTCACCGACACCATGGCTGGAGCATCGACGAATCGATTGCGTTTTACGTTAGTCGTTGAATGAATTGCGTTTTATTGAAATCGTTAAATGGGTTGCGTTTTTCAGAAGTCATTGAAACAAAAGAATCGTTGAATGAATTGCGTTTTATGAATTGCGTTGTATTCTGTATTCATTTAACCAAAAGAATCAGAGGTTAGTTTGACTTGGTGCATAAGTTTTTATGATTGAGTTTTACAACTGAAATAATTATTCAAATTTCTAAATTTAGTCAAAAGTCAAATGTGCTATTTTATGTTGGATAAAATACATTTTTATATGTTTTTTGTCAATTGCGTTTTAGAAAAACACATTTTAAAGTGTTTTTAATCCATTGCGTTTTATGTAAAACACATTTTTATGTGTTTTTAGTCCATTGCGTTTTAGAAAAAACACTTTCTTTTGTATTTTTAGTCCATTGTGTTTTATGTAAAACACATTTTTATGTGTTTTTAGTCCATTGCGTTTTAGAAAAATGTCATTTTTTAGGTTTTTTTACCATTGCGTTTTACGTAACTGTGGGTTTTTCTATTGCGTTTTACGCAACTGGGTTTTCGAAAAAAAAAATTTGAAAATATAGCAATAGTATACTCGTTTTATAGATAAAAAAACGTTCGTTTTTTTGGTGCAATTTTTATAAAAAAAAATAATGTCGTATGAAAGAGTTATTAACGTTTAAAAAATGGGGGGAATTGGAGGAGAGAGAAACTATTGGCTTGGATTGACTAGAATGACCCTAAACAAACTCACGTGCCTCTTTTCTTCCCTTCAATTTCCATCATTTAATCTTAGCCCTTGATTAACTAAATGGATGGTCAAGATCACTTCCTAGCCTTCCTAGCCAAATAAACTTCCTATTGTATCTCCACCCTTGGATGGGAATAGTTCCAACACGGACAGGATCAAATTTCGGATATGTTTCTAAAATTTTCAAATTTTCAAATCTGTCGTTGAACACCCATATTTTTTTAACGGAAACACCCATATCTTCGGGTAATGGTTTCTCACAGTTAGCTAAAAAAAGATCCACATGTAAACATACTACAGACGATCAACCAATAGAAGGTTGACACATATCACCAAAAAAAATCATCATATAACTTGGGACCTAAACGAATTAATGAGCCATTTTAGACATCGACTTTTATACGAAGTTGGGGGCAAATGTGATGTTACGGTTAGGTTGGTACATAAATTAAGAAAGATTTATTACAC
This sequence comes from Helianthus tuberosus, assembly GCA_030545235.1. Taxonomy (NCBI): domain Eukaryota; kingdom Viridiplantae; phylum Streptophyta; class Magnoliopsida; order Asterales; family Asteraceae; genus Helianthus; species Helianthus tuberosus. The sequence continues at coordinate 149,642,181 of CM060358.1, forward strand.
AATTTAATATCATATGGTTGCTGGTGATGTTAGCATTGGATGGACCATGTCCATAAGTTGGTTATGTTACTACTTTGAACCATTCAACCTTATAGATTGGGATTGACCTGCTTAGAACCAAATCGGATCATGTTAGGTTAGGTTAAGCCTAATCCTAAGAATTTTAAATTTAGTTGATTGATACATTTTACTAATAGTTTAATATATTTATATTAATAGTCTAAGGGAGTGTTTATTGCATGTTGATAAGGTAGATAAATTCAGGCCATGTGTAATGGGACATTATATGGGTGTGAATGGGCTTGATAACGCCTCTAACACCACTTCTTTAGGAGTTATAGGGGTATGAAGAGAGACGAGCATTTCTAGTATAACGCCAGATGAAGAGAAACAAAGAGAAAAGTAATGATTGAAAAAACATTAAGGGACGTTAACCATTACACATTTTTTTAAAAGGTGACTTATGATGCTGATGCGGCAAGTAATGCCCAAATAAGGCATTAACCATTACAGATAGTGTTTATTGTTTCCAACATGTTTTTGTAGGTTTTGATGGAATTTCACAGCCATAACTATGGTTAAAGACTTAAAGACAACGGCAAATCAAACAATTGGTTGGTCGTGTTGGCCTTTCGGCTCGCTAAACCATCCAAACCAATGCGGTTTGGCCCATCTTAAATTTCTTTCCCCGCATCATCTCTTTTTTATATGTATTTTTCAATACATATTAAATGTTTTATAAATAGTAAGCACATATAAAACTACTGAACTAAAAAAAAAGAATATAAGAATTATTGTATCGGTCAATTTCAGAATATAAACTATCAACTAAACTATTAAGCTAAGTTTTACAAACCAACTTAACATACGCTTATCAATATTTTAGTACCAAAGAATTTTAGTCAAGGTATCAAGGTGTATAGTATTTCTAGTTTAATAGTGGACGTTAATGTAAATATAGAAGTACGTTTAAAGAATCTCCTTTTTTATAACTATGTTTTTTTAACGGCAAATTTCTTTTATTTATGTCGTCTGTGAGACTTGAACCCAAGAATTCTCACTTCTAAAATGTTTAAAGGTTTTGCCTTTGCCAATCAATGGCGAAGCTTGAGATTTCAGACCGGGAAGGGGGGGGGGGGGGGGGGTGGAAGCCACCGAACTTAAAAATTTCTATAAAACTTGGAGGTCGAAAACATATATATCTAAAAATTTATATACGAAAACTACATACTCTCCACTACTGAACGAAAAGTTCGGGGGGTCGGCCGCCCCCTCCCGCCCCTTAAAAGCTTCGCCCATATTACCAATGGACCACCACCCCATTGGTATAACTATGTTTTAGTACTTGAATTTTCTTATGTATCCGCGTGAAGAGACGTCTATTTTATTGTATTTGGGTGGACATATAGAAACACGCTTATGTCATTATGGATCTTACAGGCTTATCCCCTCTTGTTGGAATCAAGGATAATAAGTTTGTTGCAGGTCATATTGCGATGAAGGCGGAATCAGACAAAATTGTTAAGCATTAGAAAGTTTGTTTAAAGAATCAACACGTGTTTATCACTTTTTGCTTTTAATACTTTTGTTTTCCTAGCACGGAGGCTATGGAATTTCTAAACAATTTTCAACGGGTCATGCATGCTAATCATTCGACCTTTACGACCCAAAACTAATCATTCGACCTTTACGACCCAAAACTGTTTTTGGTAACATTGGTTTTGCTATTCCAAATAATACTTTAGCACAGCTTGTTTTCGTTTACCTGCCACTTTATTGTCGCTATAATAAAATTTCCAATTAAAAAACAAAGTTTCTTTTTTCTTTCATGAAACTACAAAAGTCATAGTTTATTTTATTTTTTTTAACGGCAAATTTCTTTTTAAATCTTATGGTTTATGAGACTTGAACCAAGACCTCTCCCCCGTGTTTAAAAAGAAAAGTCATAGTTTATTAAATACTATTTTTCTTAAAATGCACACGCTATACAAAACATCCAATCATCATCACCCCAACAAGATAAACACCAAAAAAAACCCAAAAAAATCATCAACTCTTCACGCCTCAAAATCTTCTTCCTCCTCCCCCTCTCCCCAAACTCCCACTTACCAACTTTTCAAACCCACTTCAAATTGACCTCTAATTCTCTCTCCAAACATCAATCAAAGGGTGAAAATGTGGGGATTTGGGGGCAGATTCTACTGGGGGAATTTGAAGAAACAAGAAAAAGATCGAACAAACAAAGGGATTGTGGTTGTTTTCGCATGGATGTCGAGTCAAGATAAGCATTTGAACAACTATATTGATCTTTATTCATCTTTTGGTTGGGATTCTCTTGTTTGCCATAGCCAATTTCTTAATCTGTATGTCTTCTTTAACCACCCTCAATTTATAAACCCTTAATTGTTTTTCTGAATTTAATTGGAACTGTTTTCAGAAGAAATATCGGTTGAAAATGGTTTCAATTTGCATGATGAATCTCAGAATCTTAGCTGTTGTTGAGAATTTGATAATTATTATGATTGATTCTACATGATAATCGAATCTCCAAATTACCCTTTTCTCATTAAGGTAGGTGGGGGAGGTTATATTGGCTTAAAAATGGAGATATATGTTGCAATAATTATGGGATGGAATCAATATATGGGTAGATGGAATAATATTTTGGGAAGAAGTTAATTAGGTCATGTTAGCTTAAAAGTTACTAATATGGGAAGAAGTTATTACACTTTTCTTTTGGGTAGATATTGCGTATGGTACATCGGAAACCTAGGGTTGGTAATTCTTATAGTTATTATGTATTGCCTTGATGTAGGTTTAAAATTTGTAGATTAGGTTACCATCATGGTTTTAAAAAATGCTTGAGGCGAAACGGCCAAAAAACGAGTCTGAGGCGCGCCTCATGGGGTTTTTATTGTATATGCGCCTCAGAGGGGCTGAGGCGCAGAAGGATGCGCCTCAGGGGATTTTGATAGTTTCTTATGATGTTTTTGACTTTTTGTGTCAATTTTCAAGCATTTCATGTCTTTTTTATGTGTGTTTTTAATGATTTTGATGAATCTGATGATGAAATTAGTTAGTATTTTTATTTTTATAATATATGTATAATTTTTAAATTTATTTATTAATACCGCCTCGTGAGGCGAAAGGAAAATGCCTCGAAACTCGTTTCTGTTCTTTTAAACCTTGGTTACCATAATATTGGGGTAATTTTATTTTAGCTAAAAAATTGATGAAGTTTGGGAAGAATCAAGAAATCGAATCGGTTTTTATTTGGGTGGATGGAGTATTATTTTACTTTGGATTGTACATGTTGCATTTACCTCATATTAGATTAAAAGGATTTTGAAGTGCTACTAATGTGCTATTATTATTGGAAGAAGTTATTGCACTTTCGCTTTTCGGTATGTGGAGAGTAAGATGATACAGTACGGGTTAAAAATTATGGTCGGTATTTGTTTTAGTTATTGTTTATTGGCTTGATGTAGGTTAGGCTACAATAACATTGGGAGATGTAGGTCATTTTAGCTCAAAAATTGATAAATGTTGCAATAATCATACATTCATATGAGAAGAATCAATAAATGAAATCAGTTTTCATTTGGGTAGATGGAATACACTTTTGCTTGTATTACTTTGGATTGTACATGACACAAGTAGGTCATTTCAGCATAGTTGTCGATAGCGAATAGCGACAAGGCACCTATAGGCTACGTAGCGAATAGCGACAGCTATTTCATAGATAGCGATTACACTAGAAAAAGAATTTTGAAAATTTTTATATGTATATTACATCAAAATACCCTTGTATATATGCTATTTTACATGTATATTTAACAAAAACCTATAAATCCAGCTATTTTATAGCTATATCTAATTGATATTAACATCACAAAAAAAAAAAAAAAAAAACCCTAACTGTCGCTAAGTTCGCTATTGATCGCTAAGACCCATATAGCGACACTTGGTCGCATGGCTACATAGCGCGCTATAGCGGTCGCTATAGCCGCTATTAACAACTATGCATTTCAGCTTTAAAAGAAGTGCTGTTATAGTGTTATTTATATGGTAATAAGTTATTTATATATATATATTTTAATGACTATAATGGATTGATGGTGAGTATTTGATAACAATGATCGAGAGAGGCATATAGTTGGTGTGGAAATCGGCCAATGGTTTAAACATTAAGGATTGTTGTATCTCCATGTTTGATTGTGTCTTGATGAATATTTCTTTGTTGTAAACTACTCAAATCCATCTAATGAGAGTCGCGGTCTAGTCAACAAGTCAAACAAAACATTTTTGTATACACTAATGAAACTTCTGTAACAATTCACACATAAACATCTCGAAGAAAATATAATATCGTATTGAAATGTTGTCTGGTAATTTGACATCAAGTTTTTTACAGGTTCTTCCCTGACAAGGCAACAACTTTGGCACTGGACATTCTAAATGAACTTGTTAAGGTTAGTTTTACTCATTTTATATGGCGTTTATTCGTTAATTATTAATAGGTTTAATACTAATTTCTGTATCTTATAATGAAGGAGCTAAAAAAAAGACCTTGCCCCGTTGTGTTTGCGTCTTTTTCTGGTGGTCCCAAAGCTTGCATGTACAAAGCTTTGCAGGTAAATAATACATCTTCCATGTGCGCATCGCGTGTCGTTTTGTTAGTGGTCAATTACCACACAAACAAACTTTACCTGAAAAAAAGAATGTGGTTAAAACCTATTTGGAAATTGATCATTTTGGTATAGATAATGGGTTTCATGTATTCCTAATTGTTATTTACTTGGCATCTTTTTGGCATAGATAATGGACTCCAAGTATGAATCTCATGGAAATCTGGTACTAATCTTCAACCTTTATTATGTTATTTTCTTATTTCATTAGTTTTATAACAAGTTTATTTTAGAGGTGGGAAAATGGGTGAGTTGGGTAAGTAGTCAAAAAGGGTCTTTTTAGTACGAGTCAAAAACGGGTCAGGTTAGGTTGACCCACAAACACTTTTTGTCGGGTTTCTACAAATATTTAATGTGTTAACTTATGAATACAAAAATAACTTCTTTTCAGTAATCGTCTATATTTTCAAATAAAAGTGTTTTATGAGGTTGTACACTCAAAATAGACTTTAAACTCATCTGACCCGATCTCCTTGTAACTATCTTTTTGGGTTTGGCCCGTTTGAGATAAACCACAACCCAAATTGACTCTTCCGTAAGTAGGGCTGCAAACGAACCAAACGAACACGAAGAAGACCTAGTTCGTGTTCGTTTGTTAAGGAAATATATGTGATCACGAACTGTTCATGAACACTTACCGAACGAGATTTCCTGGTTCGTGTCTGTTTGTTAATTTTAGGTAACGAACGCAAATGAATGTTCATGAACACAAATAAACACAAACAAGCATTATGTTCATACTTTTTAAATATTTTATTTGTCGGAATTTCGAAGTATTCAAACAAAATAAAAAAGTTGAAAACACTAGTGATGTATCGAACACAAACAAACAAAAACGATCATGTTACCGAACATTCACGAATATAAATGAACGGGCGACGCATCTGTTCATGTTCATTAACTAAACAAACGAAATTTCTTGTTCATGTTCGTTCATTTATTAAACAAACGAACGGTTCACGAGTTGTTCGCTGAACGTTCAGTTCATTTGCATCCCTATCTGTTAGTAAAGGGGTTGAAATTGCCACCTCTATGTCTTAGATTTCACGTTGTTTGTTATTCTATGATGAAGGATGAATACCGACTTGTTAGAGACTGTCTTTCGGGACACATATTCGATTCATCTCCCATCGATTTCACAAGTGATTTGGGCACCCGATTTGTACTTGACCCGAGCGTTCTTAAACTGTCCCATCCTCCCAAAATCGCAACGTTAATAGCAAACGGTATCTCATCTAGCCTTGATGCTCTATTCCTTACTAGATTTGAGTCACAACGCGCGGAATACTGGCAGACGTTGTACGCATCCGTTGTAAGTTTCCATTGCTTCATAGTGTCTTTAAGAAAGAGTAAATTGTCATTTTAGTCCCTGTAGTTTGGCCATAAATGCCACTTTAGTCTAAATAGTTTTTTTTCTCATCTGTTGTGTCCTTGAGGTTTCCAATTTTTGGTCATTTTCGTCCAACCCCCTAACTTCTTAAATAAATCTCCGCTAAGTCGGGTATTTTTGTTACTTCACATTTATCTTTTTTTTTTTTTTTTTTTTTTGCCTTTTACGTAACTGAGATTTTTTAATGGAGTTAGGCGGTTGGACGGAAATGACCAAAAACTGAAACCTTAGGGACACAGATGAGAAAAAAAACTTGGACTAAAGTGACATTTCTAGCCAAACCACAGGGACTAAATTGGCAGTTTACTCGTTGTATTTCGTTCTAATCTTCTCTTTTTTTTTCTTTCAACTTTTTCTATATTCAAATAATGCAGGGCATGGGAGCACCCTATTTAATAATTTGCTCAGAAAATGACAATCTTGCCCCTTATCAAATCATATGCAACTTCGCTCAACGATTAGAAAGTCTTGGCGGGGATGTTAAATTGGTAAAATGGACTAGCTCCCCTCATGTAGGTATGCTCGTTTACGTTTCATTTGAAAAGCGATAGTTCGCCTATGTGAACTTACGCCAACAACTAGGGCTGCAAACGAACAAGAACAAGATCTTGTCTGTGTTCGTTTGTTAAGGAATATATGTGTTCACGAAATGTTCATAAACGTGATTTTCGGTTCGTGTTCGTTTGTTATTTTTAGGTAATGAACGCAAAAGAACGTTCATGAACACAAATGAAAACAAACAAACAAAAACAAGCGTTCTTGAACAAAATATATATTACACTGATACTGATTAACTATTTTATCTGTCGGAAATTTGAAGTATTTAAATAAAACAGAAATATTAAAAACACTAATCAACTGTCGAATACAAACAAACGTAAACCGAACATGTTACCGAACGTTCACAAACATAAATAAACGAACACGACCTTTGTTCATGTAACCCGAACACAACGCATCTAACCAATTTATCTAGGCATGTCAAAACGGGGGTTGATAGATAACAACTAATAATCAAGTTGGTAACATGTTAATTGGGTTGGTGGGTTGTAATAAATGTGTTAAACGGGTTGGTGGGTCGATCTGTTTAATCAAACGGGTTAAACAAGTCAACCTGAACACAACACTTTATTTAAAAAAAAGTCAACCTAAACACGATCCAAAATTTGATTATTTTTGTATCATGCAGGTCATTATCGCCTTCATCCAGACGAGTACAAATCTGCTGTGACCGAGCTTCTAACAAAGGCTGTACATGTTTACTCAACAAGGACTCTACGGATTAGTGGGTCCGACAACCAGGCGTCAGAACCGTTAAATCATCTAAGGGAAGCGGTTTCTAGTTCTAACCAATACCAAAGCTTCCATAGAATCACTCTTGATTTAAACGACCACTTTGTGGTCCCCGGCTCAGTCGAGTACCATGAAGGTCAAGACGTGGGGTCCGTTCACGACGCATCTAAAGAACGCTTCATCCCACGGTCAACCCCACCGAAAGTCAACGCTCATGGGATTCTTGGTCAAATCCTGTTTGATGTTTGTGTCCCCAAGAATGTTGAAGATTGGGACTTAAAGTCTTCTTCTTCTTCGTCTTCCTCGTACACGTTTGCTTCGGGTCGGAGACCTTCGCATTTCAATCCGATGAAATGCATCCGAAGATCGAGATTGTAATGTAAATTTTGATGTTTAATAAAGGTGGAGAGGGGGTTTGAATAATATGAAATGTACATAACATATATGTAAGTTGTTGACTTTCTTTATGCTAATAATATGGAAGTTTTGATGACTACTTTACTTCTTTTCACGTTGTTCTTCGTTCCAAAACTTTTTACAGGTATTCGAATGTCTTTATTTACGAATTTTCCTGTGGGTCGGGTCATCACACAAGTTTTAAGTTTAAGCACTGTTTTCAAGGCTGCATCAAGGCTGCATTGGCGGAACCATAAATTTTTCACAGGATGGTCATAGTACAAACTTTATTAAGTTGGTTAAGAATCATCCAATATTTTTTTTATCAATCGATATATAAAAAAGGTCCCGTCTATTCACACCCCCTTGGCTTTTTGGACACCCATCAGACTCTTATGTACTGCGCTTTGGTCAAAGCGCAGCATATGGGTAGGTGATGTGTTATTTTGGTTGTTGTTTGGGTGTATTTGGTTGTGGTGTTTTTTTTTTCTTCTGAAAAGTTATAGATTTTAGTTTTTTTAAATATATATTTAAAAAGTTGTTAAAGAAATAGATCTATCTATTTTTATATTATTTGGACTCTGTTATCGATTATGTTGACAAACTTTATGTTTTCCTTTTCAAGAAAACTTATTCTAACATACGCAATTCGCTAAACAAAACAAATAAATAATTTACTTGGGTATATTTTAATCTAATATACACACACCGACAACACTGTATGAAGTTAACAACAATAACAGATTTAGTTCTAGTTTTGAAGGAATGGTGATACTTAGCAAAATCTAAACCAAAACCGAAGTAATGATAGTTATTCCCATTTTGGTCACGGTTTAGTTTTCGGTTATGTGTATGATGGTATGTTATGTTTTTTTCTTAAAGACAAGAAAAAACTTTGTTTGAGTGTCTATGCTTTGTGTTTAAGTCCTGGCTTATATAGCTTGAATTAGAAATTCACAATTTATAAAAGTTCATTTTTATTAAATTACACAAACGTGTTAATTAAAACATCATATAATATGTTGCGAAAGAAACATTCGAGTAATTCCGCAAGCGTAGTATTGGTTGACGTAGTACAGGAATGCCAAGGTTATTCTACCCGGCGAGCAAAGGGATCGTTGATTTAGTACAGGAACACCAAGGTTACCCCTACAGGGCAAACGTGTTAATTAAAACATCGTATAATATGTTGCGAAAGAAACATTCGAAAAGATTACAAACATTCCAAACAAACATCGTATAAATAAAAGATCAACTGCATAAATATATAATCAGTTTGTACATACAAAACAAAAGTACAACTGTGTCACACCCCAACCGATGGCGAAAACATCGAAGTGAGACGAAAACGAGATTGTTCATTGCAACATAACACTAAAAGCGACAATAATTTAAATAAACTGATTTCATTTCATAACAACTTTGTCAACTTACAATACATGGAAATTCAAATAACAACATGGTTCAAATACAACAAGACGACAAACAAAAATACAACATTGTCCAAAAATTGATACAACAGTATAATCTAAAGATTTCTAAGTGTATATTGAAAGCATCTTCGCTACGCCCATTTTAATATCATCATCATCATCCTGCAATATGTTAAAAATACATGGTTCAATACAAAGGTATTGGCGAGTATACAAGTTTTATACATAGCATAAGTATAAAAGTTTTAAACAAATCCACATGGCAAACTAAGTTATCAAGATTAACATTAAACTGGCATGTGAATATTCAAGTCAACCCAAAGTTTAACGCAAAGTTTAAAGATTTAACATGACCTCACGTTCACGGGCGGTGCGTTACTCCTATAGCGCTATACATGTTAAGGGTAGGCTTGTACGAAGTTAATGACAAGTTTATCACAAAACGAACAAACCCAGATTAACAAATCAAGTATAACGTATGCACGCATGTATTGGATTGTTTGTGCATTTGGAATAAGTCTAAGTGTAACTGTGTAGGTTTAATAGTAAACATATTGCACCCAAAATGTAAAACGGAAAAATGGTGTTCGAGTATACTCACGGTTTTGTTAAATCTTCTTTAGTAATTCCGCGAGCGTAGTATTGGTTGACATAGTACAGGAATGCCAAGGCTATTCTACCCGGCGAGCAAAGGGATCGTTGATTTAGTATTGTTTGTCGTCTTGTTGTATTTGAACCATCTTGTTATTTGAATTTCCATGTATTGTAAGTTGACAAAGTTGTTATGAAATGAAATCAGTTTATTTAAATTATTGTCGCTTTTAGTGTTATGTTGCAATGAGCAATCTCGTTTTCGTCTCACTTCGATGTTTTCGCCATCGGTTGGGGTGTGAATAATTTAAATAAACTGATTTCATTTCATAACAACTTTGTCAACTTACAATACATGGAAATTCAAATAACAACATGGTTCAAATACAACAAGACGACAAACAAAAATACAACATTGTCCAAAAATTGATACAACATCATAATCTAAAGATTTCTAAGTGTATATTGAAAGCATCTTCGCTACGCCCATTTTAATATCATCATCATCATCATCATCATCCTGCAATATGTTAAAAATACATGGTTCAATACAAAGGTATTGGCGAGTATACAAGTTTTATACATAGCATAAGTATAAAAGTTTTAAACAAATCCACATGGCAAACTAAGTTATCAAGATTAACATTAAACTGGCATGTGAATATTCAAGTTAACCCAAAGTTTAACGCAAAGTTTAAAGATTTAACATGACCTCACGTTCACGGGCGGTGCGTTACTCCTATAGCGCTATACATGTTAAGGGTAGGCTTGTACGAAGTTAATGACAAGTTTATCACAAAACGAACAAACCTAGATTAACGAATCAAGTATAACGTATGCATGCATGTATTGGATTGTTTGTGCATTTGGAATAAGTCTAAGTGTAACTGTGTAGGTTTAATAGTAAACATATTGCACCCAAAGTGTAAAACGGAAAAATGGTGTTCGAGTATACTCACGGTTTTGTTAAATCTTCTTTAGAAATTCCGCGAGCGTAGTATTGGTTGACGTAGTACAGGAATGCCAAGGCTATTCTACCCGGCGAGCAAAGGGATCGTTGATTTAGTACAGGAACACCAAGGTTACCCTACAGGGCAAATGAAGGAGTGAGTTGGAGTTGGAGGATTATGTTACAGATTTAAAGTACTTAGTATAATATGAAAGCATATGCAAACAGAAAATACATTCTGTTCGTGCTCTTGTCCCGACACTGAGTTTCTATGATTTTACGGGTCCTAGTTTGCCCGACAGAATCAACGACAAGGAACGCGGAAAAACTGAATAACGAGAAAACCAAAATACGAACTGTTCAAACGAGTGACTGTTGGCCACGCCAGGCTATTCTAGCAAATGGGATCACTCTGTCGCGCGAAAGGGACTGTTTGGTAAGACGAGTTTCATTTGAACGTTTTAACTAAGATTGTCTACGGATAATTTTCTATTCACGAAAATGTTAATTTCCGTGTACGTCAGTTAAGAAAAATTCCACCACTTTCTTAGTCCCAATCACAGACACTTTTCGCAGTCGCAATCACAGACACCTCTTTCTTAGTCGCAAGCACACTCGAGATCTTGAGATTTCGAGTGATTATCACCAGTCGCAACCTCTTGATTTCGAGTGAACACCACCAGTCGGAATCTCAATCGCAACCTCAAGTAGCAACCTCAGTAGCAACCTCAGTAGCAATCTCAGTAGCAACCTCTTGAAAGCTTCTAGAAACTCGAAACCTGCAACACAAGCTGTTAGATATAATGTCAAAATCCCGAGAAATCAGGACTTTAACATTCAAAGATTTCGAGAAATCTTCTAAATATCTCCACCAAATCTCCGTGATTCTCTCAAACAGTTTCTTGTGAATTCTCAAACCAAAATAGCTTTGATTCCTTGAATTTTTGATGAACTGATGAAGAACAAATGATGAACAGATAATCAATAGGACTCGAAATCTCCCAAATAAGCTTCAACAGTACTCGCAAACAAGTACCAGGATAGTAGACACCAACAATTTTCAACCAAAACTTCAAAATCAACCCTGAATCAACAACTTTCCAGCAGTTTTTTTCTTGAATCCTAGAATCAATCTCAAACCGACAATAAGAGCAAATGCTCTGATACCAATTGAAGGTCCCTATCCCTTGGATCGTTACAATATTGATAATCAATCAAGGGTGTGGAATACCCTTGACAGATCGATGAACACAGAAATAAGAATATAGGATGAAGAACATGAAACCAATTCACAAACTGATCTTCTGTGATTATCAAACAGAATGTTTACAACCACTTAGGATCACAAGAACTCACAGCCTTTCTCTGTGTTTTCTGTAACTCTCTCAATCTCTAGCACTTCTGCAAAAACGTCTAACCTCAACCCTAAAGCTTAAATCTGTTTATGTACTTACAGCCAAGCCATTCGAATTGGGCTAGGCCCACATACAATTAAATCCAAAATCGGACTAGACATAATGGACTAAGACATTAATTCGGCTGACCCATTCACACGATATACATGTCTTTCACCAACTCGAAATCTTAGACTTTATATCCAAGCCTTGTAAAATATCCATAGACCATGCCAAAGCTGTTATCACAAAACATGCACCAACACATCCTCGACACGGAAGGGGAAGCTTCAGACTTGTCTGACGATGAAGACTTATTGAACAATCAAAATGATTTGTTCTCTAATGATCCTATTCCGGACGAGTATGTTGTGAACGATTCAGTGGAGGAACCTGTAATTGGACAGTCAGAACCAGGAGCAACTGAGAACCTGACAAATCTACCACCAACAGGAACTGTTCCAGAAACTGTTATTCATGCGAGTGTCCAAAGGGATCATCCTATTGAGAATGTGATTGGACCTGTAGGAGCTAGAGTTTTGACCAGAAGTCAGATGGGAATCATCAACACATGTTTGTACTCGTGCTTCATCTCTCAAATTGAGCCTAAAACAATCTCTATCGCCCTTCAAGAACCTAGCTGGGTAGATGCACTGCAGGATGAGTGGAACCAGTTCGAAAAGGTGCAAGTATGGAAGTTGGTTTGATTTCCTGCTGGAAAGAAATCACTCGGAACTCGATGGGTTTATCGAAATAAACGGGATGATAGTGGAGTGATTGTACGGAAAAAAACAAGACTGGTAGTGCAAGGGTTCAGACAGATTGAAGTCCTTGACTACGATGAAGTATATGCTCCTGTGGCTAGGTTGGAAACAATTCAAATCTTTCTGGCCCATGCATCGTTTAAGGGGTTCAAGGTCTATCAGATGGATGTCAAGACGACGTTTCTGTATAGAAAAGTGAAAGAAGAGATCTCTGTATCACAGCCGCCCGGTTTTGTTGATCCACAGTATCCAGCACACAAATATAAGCTTGAAAAAGCATTGTATAGGTTGCATCAGGCTCCCTGTGTATGGTACGCTACTCTGACAGAGCACCTGCTTGCAAATGGATACACTCGTGGAATCATCGATCAGACTCTATTTATTCGTATGGTGGGCGAAGACCAAATCTTGGTGAAAATCTATGTGGACAACATCATCTTTGGATCCACTAGTGATGCACTGTGCAAGGAGTTCGGAGAAGTCATGAAGAAGCAGTTTGAAATGAGTGCACTGGGTGATATGTTGTAAAATCCACATATTTGTCCCGTATAAATTGTATAGTTTGAGTTTAGTTTTCATTTATTCTTTTTAGTTTTTAGTGTTGTATTATATTATTTTGTGTTTTGGTAGGTTCTGGTGCAAATGGAGCGAAAATGAGTAATAAAGAAATATCCAGCTAGTTGAGTAGAGTAGATTGCCAGGGACCGAATAAAAATTGCAGTCATTTCCCATGATTGGGCCGAGCCTGCTATCTCTATGTTATCTATTAAAGACGGCTATATATTAATGTTATAAAAAAGATAAAGGCGGCTATGGAGTCCCAACTACATGTTCATATTCATAATAGGCAGAATACGTTGAAGATTAATATTTATATGTTGGCAGCTATTATTATTGGAAAATGATATACATCATCTCCCGGGACAATATAAAAGGCTGCTAGTATACTTAGGCTAGACGATGTGGGCTTCGTCCCACCCCTATCGTGGCCTGGCGCCGCTTTGATGTGCTACAAGTAGTTCAATAAAAATCAACTAAATTAACCTAATTATAGACTCAAAGTAATAACCTAGACTCTCTAAACTCGACTAAACTACTCACCGACAAGTGAACCAGTCGACTCTAGTAAAGAAAAGCAAGTCCGGATGTCGAACCCACGAGACTCTATAAACTACGCTAAAGACTTTATTTGGACTGACACTGACACGACTTAAATATTTTTGTGTTTTGAGGGGAGGGGGGTTACTAAAAATCCTAGAATTAAAATTAAAGTAGAACTAGACTACGAGACGAATAAGAACTAAGGTTTGATTCAATAGAGATTAACGACTACCTAGGCTTGAATCCAGTTTAACTAGGAATGGATTTCTAACGGTACTACTATGGTATGGAACCGGGATCTTAATGTACTAAACCCTAAGAAATCTCTACTAGGACCTCCTGACCCTTCTCAGGAAGAAACCTAAGAGATACTATAAGGCTGTTATGAACACCGGTTGTTAGACATCCTCTCAGTCCTCTAACATCTCTAAAAGTGCCCTAATACAACAATCTACCTCTCAGCGCGAAAGTCTAAGGTAACTCTAGATTCTAACTTGGTTTAATAGACACATGTATGATTAGGGAACTAAGACCGACTTCTCTCAAAACCTATCTTAGCTATATATCATACCGAGACCTATTAACAAACTCGAGCCTCTCAGCGACAAGTTAAGCAGAATACCTAGTTCTAATTGTATTTTAATTACTGTTTCTAAGGCTATCGGCTGATTTACCCAAAGATTACCCGAACCCGCAAAGATACGAACAATCAACACAAATTCATTATGTGAAAGACATCCACCAAAATTTATGTGAAATAGCAAATAATCAACAATCAAATCTAAATACGCATATGCACCAAATTAGAGGTTCTAAAATTCTTTACTTTCAAAGATTAATCCATACACATCAATAGAAAATCGTTAAAAATCCAAACTTCATTAAACTTTCATCTAACCCAGGTAGTAACAAGGGTTTAAGCTAGAAAACATAGTATCTAAAATCAAAACACGAGTATCAAAACAAGAATTCATCATCAAAGTATTGAAAACAAGAAAATAATGAAAACCGGGAGATAACACCCGAATGATCTTCTTTCCTATGCTCCAAGCTTCAACCAGATGATTCTTGTATGCCAAAACGCTCCGAATATCGTGAAATCTGTTCTTGAAATTGCCTTGGGGTTCTGTAATCCGTAACTAGGGTTTGTGGAATGATTTATGGTTAATTTATATGAAACCCTTGATCATTAACGAAGAATAGCTGTCAACATGGCCCCTCGCGTCCTGCGACAGGTATATATCCTCCTTGTCGCGTAGCGCGACAACATGATATGTCAGAAATTATTATTATAATGCTAGCGGGGCGCGACAGTGTAAAGGGGTCCTTGTGGCGCGACGCGAGGGCCCAATTTCCACAGAATGTTCCGTTTCTTGATCAGCTTCAACACCCCATGTGACAACTTGAGATTTCAAGGTCATTCCTTTACGCATTACTTGTTTTACAATTCTGTTTTTGTAATTTATTTTGCGTTGTGACATGTGGGTGATTAGTAAATGATTAATGTATTAGGGTGTTTGGTGGGTTAATAAAACTTAGGAACTGTTTAAGGTTTAGACATAACACATTCATCCTCATACTTGATGAAGTATAGGACCTTCGTCACGAACTCTCCTCGACGAAGATAGTCCTTCGTCATCGCTACACTTGACGAACTTGATTGATGAAGTCTAGTACTTCGCCACTACCTTACCCGATGAAGTTTGATACTTCGCCAAGAAGGCCTTCGGCCCAAGTCCATTGGTGGCCCAGTAAGGTTCCAATGTTATTTTATGCGTAACCGTTCGTAACCTGCAAAAGCCAAGACGGCAAACCCTAAGCTCTCACTCACCTCTCCTCTCTTTCTTTGAACCCGACGGAAACTCCCCTGGTCCCGAGTTCCTTTCGATTTCATATTGTTTACGGTTAGTATGTGACTCCCATCGTCCTATCTAGTCCTTTGTTATACTTGGTTGTGTAATTTCATGATGTGTTACTTGACTGTATCATGGCATGATGATGATTGTTAAGATTGTATGATTATAGGAATTGTGATAAACACTTGATGATAACCTACTGTTAAGAATATTAAAGAAGCATAATCAAGGATTAGTCGTATGATTGTTTGGGAACATATGTAAATACCGCATGATAATAGTAATACAAATTCTAATGCATTGATGAATTGTTGATGATGGTGATTGGATCGATTATTGTTCTTAATGGCATGATTAGAGGGTTTGATCCAATGTAGACTGTAATCAAGGTGATAATTACTAACAAATGAGTTGGTTAATATTTAGGGTTCATATGAACCAAGGAATTGAACATATTTGATCTATTTTGAGGGTCGAATAATCATGATTGCTATCATTAAGCGTTGGAAACATGATTAGGGTTAATGATTGGTGATGATTGATGTTCTACGCATTAAGGAAATCTTGAAACTGTTAGGGCAGCGACGAAGGTTGTTCCCCCATGAAATATCCATGTCGACGAAGTTTAATCCTTCGTCGACAAGCCTGTGACGAACAACCCAGGGACTTCGTCGCAATCACTCTTGACGAAGATTGGTTCTTCTCCAAGAGAGGTTCTTTGCCGAACATTGAGTCTTCGCCGTAGAACATTTCACGAAGCATGGGCTCTTCGTGGAGATGCTGTTAGCAAACAAACAGAACTGTTGTAACAATTTATACAGCTTATGACTTGTATGAAATTTGAATGATTACTATCTGTTATGTGATGATCTTTGATATGAATACACACTGTGGTTATACGTGAACAACATAAATATAAACTAATTACGAGTACAATGAACACTATAGGCTTTTACTGATTAAGTGTGAACAAGTAACTAGTCATATCGAGCAAACCAAGGAGAGTTCACTTCTCTCAAATACAAGCATGCATCCGGTGGGGACAATCAAACAGGCAAACAAGTAAACGGATTTTAATAAACCCACATCCTTGTAGGGGACGTGAGGCAGTTTTCATAAACCCTCATCCTTGTAGGGGATGTGAGGCGGATTTCACAAACCCATATCCTTGCAGGGCATATGAAATAATTTTCAGTAAATGTTGATGTTGGATAATACACTCACTTTCTATTACTTAAGTCCCATCATACTATTGGGTTAGTTGCTTGTAGGGCAACGGGGTTATTAGTTGATAGCGCTATTAGGTTTGGCACCCTCACAACGTACCTGGATAGGACGGGCGTGAACTAATAACTTTAAAAATCATGACCAATGTTTGATAGAGCATTGGAGAAGGGCAAAAAGGGCCGTCTGCGGTATCGAGTTATTATCAACATAACATATCATAAGTCACTACTTGGTAACAAACGGTTAATCAAACCGTGAACTCACCAGCGTTGTCTGATACACTTTTCTGCATGCTTGCAGGACTTTAGGTACACTGTCATGGAACTTGCTGTCTGAGAAGCTGGAGTGGTCATGGGTCGTGATGTTTGGAGACGTTTCTCACTGATGCATTGTTTTGAACATTTTCCATTAAACTCATTGAACAATTTGTTATGCTTCCGCTGAACCTGTTTAATTTCCTACTCTGGTGTTTGAATTATACTATTTCGTTTAATGGAAAGTTTATTTTATTTATGGTTCAATATGATTAGTGGCTAGATCCTGGTACGTCACACGCCTCGCGGGAGTTTCCGCTTGTGGTATTTTTGGGGTGTGACAGTTTGGTATCAGAGCCACTGGTTATAGTGAACTAGGTTTTAAAACGTTTTCATAAAACCAGACTATAACCAAACAGTATCGAAAACGGCCATGACACTCAGCTCCAGATCACAAGGTTCGTCCTCTGTTTACTTTAAGCATTACTTACCTAGTAGACACACACTCACGACTTGCATGAAACTACATACCATGATGTGATTACCTGTGTTACATGCTCTAAAGGTGCTTGATAGTTTAACACTACCCTTCGAGTTATGTGATTCCTAGTTTTGCAATATCCTTCATTTTATTATTTGAGTGTGGGGAACCTTTTAGCGCGAGTTAAGAGGCACTAGGATGAGCATGCAAATTGCCTTATTATTATGGGTACACACATAATAATAATGTGAGGTGCTTGTGAATCCCGGTGAGGCTTAATAAGTGTGAAAGGGGTTCTGTTCCACTATTCGTATAATGTTAGAGTTACTCAAATCCATGGAAGTCATAGTGATGATTGACTTCGACTCAACTACGATCCTTATCTTTTCCACTCTTCTTATTTAGAATCATGAGCGGACGTGGCGGACGTAACGGTGGACGTGGAGGTGGCCGCGGCGATGGACGTGGCAACATCAACATAACTCAAGCAGAGTTGTCTGACTTGATCAACACACGCGTGGGTGAGGCTTTGGCAGCTCAGCAAGCTGGTACGATATATACCAGCCAAAGCATAGTCTTCGGTCATTCATTCGATTCTTATTTGTGCGTACTTTCTTTTGTTTTAGGTCTACCTGTGAACCAAAACCAAAACAATTCACCCGTGTGCACATTCAATACGTTCATGGATTGCAAGCCTCAAACTTTCAGTGGAGCTGAAGTTCCTGTGGGATTGCTCCATTGGTTCGAGAAAGCCGAATCCGTTTTTGCTATGTGTAACTGTCCAGCTGGGGACAGGGTGAAGTTTGCTTCTGGCACCTTGGAGGACGGTGCTTTGACTTGGTGGAATACTCAGGTGCAGATGTCGGGCATTGAGATGGCAAACGCCACTACTTGGGATGATTTTAAGGAACTGATGAGAGAGGAGTACTGTCCTCGTGATAAATTGCAAAAGTTGGAAAACGAGTACTACAACTTGAAAATGGAGGGGTCGGAGATCGAGGTTTATACGAAACGCTCTCACGAGCTGGCAAACATGTGTCCTAACCTATCCCGACCACCACCCCGCATGATCGAGCTCTACATTAAGGGATTGGCACCACCAGTTAAGGGGTTAGTCACTGCAGCGAACCTCGACAACCTACCACGGATCATCAGACTGGCTCACAAGATCACTGATCAAGAGGTGGAGCATGGTTCGCTGCCACCACGTGTTGCTGCTACCAATGCTACTACTGCTACCCCCACCACCGACAACAAGCGTAAGTGGAATGACGCAGATAAGGCGACCAACTCGAATCAGTCGCAAAAGAATCCTGACAACAACAACACCCGCAACTTCAGTCAATCCTCTTCTGTCAAGCAGAATCAGAACAGCCAAACTTCGGGTTCTTATGCAGGGAAACAACCGAAGTGCAACAAGTGCGGTTTTCACCACTACAGCTCATGTAACCGAGCGTGTCAAAGGTGTGACAAGGTGGGTCACATGGTGAAAGACTGTAGAGCTCCGCACCCCAAGTAACAACAACAACAGCCCCAACAACAGCAGCAAAGGCAGCAACCCCAGCAGAATCGGGGTAATCAGAGGGGATGTTATCAGTGTGGCAGTGAAGGGCACTTCAAGAAGGATTGCCCACAATTGAATCAGAACGCCAACAATAACAATGGGGGTAATCGCCAGAACAACAACAACACAGGGAACAACAACAATGGGAAT
Organism: Helianthus tuberosus; assembly: GCA_030545235.1. Lineage (NCBI taxonomy): Eukaryota > Viridiplantae > Streptophyta > Magnoliopsida > Asterales > Asteraceae > Helianthus > Helianthus tuberosus. The sequence goes on from CM060358.1 coordinate 149,661,712, forward strand.
AATGGTGGGAATGACGCTCACGGGAGAGCGTTTACAATTGGAGTAGGTGACGCAAGGAACGACGACAATGTCGTGACTGGTACGTTCTCTATAAATGGTATTTTCGCTACTGTATTATTCGACTCTGGTGCCGACTGGAGTTATGTGTCTTTGGGGTTCAGTCGTCAGTTAGGGTTGACTCCTACGCCTCTTGTAAACAAACACGTAGTAGAATTAGCTGATGGCAAATCGATTGAAGCTTCACATATCCTTTTTGGTTGTAAACTCGATCTTCTGGGTTAAGTGTTCGACATTGACCTTCTCCCCATCACTCTTTGTAGCTTTGATATAGTTGTTGGTATTGATTGGTTGTCAAGACACCGAGCCGGAATACTTTGCAAGGAGAAAATCGTGCGTGTACCTCACCCTAGTGGGGAATCGTTGTCTGTCCAGGGTCATCGAAGTGGTTCAATCGTCAGCCTCATTTCATCTATGAAAACCCAGAAGTGCTTACGTAAGGGCTACCTTGCTATTTTAGCACTTATTACTGACACTTCATCTGAAGAAAAGAAAATCGAAGATCTACCTGTTGTTCGTGAATTTCCTGATGTATTCCCTGAAGAACTTCCTGGTTTACCTCCACACCGTCAAGTGGAGTTTCAGATCGACCTTACACCAGGAGCAGCCCTGATTGTGCGTGCTCCTTATTGTCTTTCACCTAGAGAGTTGCAAGAGTTGTCTAACCAACTTCAAGAACTGTTGGATAGAGGCTTCATCTGACCTAGTTCTTCGCCTTGGGGAGCCCCGGTTTTGTTTGTAAAGAAGAAGGACGGATCCTTTCGCATGTGTATAGATTATCACGAACTCAACAAAGTGAAAGTCAAGAATCGATATCCTTTACCCCGCATTGACGACCTGTTCGACCAGTTACAAGGGTCGAGCTTCTACTCGAAGATTGATCGGGCTATCATCAGATGAGAGTCCGAGAGGAGGATGTTCCAAAAATAGCTTTTCGCACGCGGTATGGCCATTACGAGTTTCTGGCCACGCCATTCGGGTTAACCAACACACCAACGGTATTCATGACCTCATGAACCACGTATGTAAACCATACCTTGACGACTTTGTTATAGTGTTCATCGATGACATTCTGATCTATTCTAAGAGCAAGGAGGACCACGAACGGCACCTGCGTCTTATCTTGGAGCTCCTGAGGAAGGAGCAGCTTTACACGAAATTTTCTAAGTGTGACTTCTGGATTCGAGAAGTACACTTCCTCGGCCACATCATTAACGAAATGAGGATACACGTGGATCCTGCTAAGATTGACTCTATCAGAAATTGGGCAGCACCAAAGAACCCTTCGGAGTTGCGACAATTCCTTGGTCTCGCTGGGTACTATCGAAGATTCATTGAGGGTTTTTCAAAGATCGCTCAACCTCTCACTGCTCTGACACAGAAAGGTGCAGTGTATTCCTGGGGGACGAAGCAAGAAGACGCCTTCCAGCTTCTGAAGCAAAAACTCTGCAGTGCACCGATTCTGTCCTTACCTGAGGGTACTGAAGATTTTGTGGTAACTGTGACGCCTCTATTCAGGGTCTCGGTTGCATGCTGATGCAACGCAAGAAGGTTATAGCTTACGCCTCTCGACAGTTGAAGGTCCATGAAAAGAATTACACAACTCACGACTTAGAGTTGGGGGCCGTGGTGTTTGCGCTCAAAATCTGGAGGCATTACTTGTACGGTACCAAATGCACTATTTATACCGACCACAAGAGCGTTCAACACATATTTGATCAGAATGAGTTGAATATGCGACAGCGTCGCTGGGTAGAACTCTTAAACAACTATGACTGTGCAATCAAGTATCATCCAGGTAAGGCTAACGTTGTAGCTGATGCCCTTAGTCGAAAGGAAACGAAACCCAAACGTGTCCGCGTCTTACAGCTCACCATCCATTCTAACTTACCTGACCAGATCCGTTCGGCACAAATTGAGGCACTGAAATAAGAAAACCTTAAAGCTGAGTACTTGCGAGGCATGGAGAAATGACTCGTAGAGAGATCTGACAGTATTTACTATTTCATGGAACGAATATGGATTCCTTTGTTTGGAAATCTTAGAGAGCTTGTGATGGACGAAGCGCACAAGTCTCGATACTCTGTTCATCCGGGTTCAGATAAGATGTATCAGGACCTCAAAGTCCTGTACTGGTGGCCGAAGATGAAAGCCCACATTGCGACGTATGTGGGTAAATGTTTGACCTGTGCGAAAGTCAAGGTGGAATACCAAAAACCCTCTAGTCTGCTTCAGCAACCGGAGATACCTATGTGGAAATGGGAGCAAATTGCTATGGATTTCGTCACTGGTTTGCCAAGAACTCAAAATGGAAATGATACCATCTGGGTGATCGTTGACCGTCTCACGAAATCGGCGCACTTCCTCGCAGTCAAAGAAACTGACAAGCTCTCGCAGCTAGCTGGTAACTATCTAAAGGAAGTAGTTTACAGGCACGGGGTGCCAACCTCCATTATCTCTGATTGTGATCCACGTTTTTTATCCGATTTGTGGCAAGCGATGCACAAATCATTTGGCTCACGTCTTTACATGAGTACTGCCTATCACCCTCAAATGGATGGTCAGAGTGAGAGAACCAACCAGACATTAGAAGATATACTGCGGGCATGTGTTATCGATTTTGATAAAGGTTGGGAGAGACACTTGCCCTTGGTGGAGTTTTCTTACAATAACAGTTACCATACCAATATCCAGGAAGCTCCGTTCGAGGCTTTATACGGACGGAAATGTCGATCTCGTCTCTATTGGGATGAAGTGGGTGACAGCCAAATCACGGGTCCGGAGCTTGTGTTAGAAACTTCTGAGAAGATTGTGCAAATCAGAAATCGTATGGCGGCAGCACGAGATCGACAAAAAAGCTACGCTGACAAGCGTAGGAAACCCTTGGAGTTCGCTGTAGGCGATCGTGTTATGTTGAAAGTCTCACCTTAGAAGGGTGTGGTACGCTTTGGGAAACGCGGCAATCTTAATCCACGTTATGTCGGACCCTTCAAGATTTTGGAATGAGTTGGTAAAGTGGTGTACAAGCTCGAGTTACCTGCTGAGTTGGGTAATGTCCATGATGTCTTCCATGTTTCGCAATTAAAGAAGTGTTTGTCCGATGAGAAACTTGTGGTACCGTTGCAAGAACTGAAAATCGATGACAAGTTGCAGTTTACCAAAGAACCTATCGAAATTATGGATCGGGAGGTCAAGGTCCGTAAGCATAGCCAAATTCCGATCGTGAGAGTCCGTTGGGACTCAAGACGTGGACCGGAGTTCACGTGGGAACGCGAAGATCAAATGAAACTCAAGTTTCCTCACCTTTTCCCTGCTGACCAATCTAATTCTGGTGCCACTGGTGAATTTCGGGATGAAATTCCCTTTCAAGTTGGGGATGATGTGGCACCCGAGGAAAATCCACAGTCATCCTGGTCTAACACCTTGCCGCTTTTAGGATTACTTATCAAATTTCGGGATGAAATTTCTTTCAAGTTGGGGATGATGTGACAACTTGAGATTTCAAGGTCTTTCCTTTACGCATTACTTGTTTTACAATTCTGTTTTCGTAATTTGTTTTGCATTGTGACATGTGGGTGATTAGTAAATGATTAATGTATTATGGTGTTTGGTTGGTTAATAAAACTCAGGAACTGTTTAAGGTTGAGACATAACACATTCATCCTCATACTTGACGAAGTATAGGACCTTTGTCACGAACTCTCCTCGACGAAGATAGTCCTTCGTCATCGCTACACTTGACGAACTTGATTGACGAAGTCTAGTACTTCGCCACTACCTTACCCGACGAAGTTTGATACTTCGCCAAGAAGGCCTTCGGCCTAAGTCCATTGGTGGCCCAGTAAGGTTCCAATGTTATTTTATGTGTAACCGTTCATAACCTGCAAAAGCCAAGACGACAAACCCTAAGCTCTCACTCACCTCTCCTCTCTTTCTTTGAACCCGACGGCAAACTCCCCTGGTCCCGAGTTCCTTTTGATTTCATATTGTTTACGGTTAGTATGTGACTCCCATCGTCCTATCTAGTCCTTTGTTATACTTGGTTGTGTTGTTTCATGATGTGTTACTTGACTATATCTTGGCATGATGATGATTGTTAAGATTGTATGATTATAGGAATTGAGATAAACACTTGATGATAACCTACGGTTAAGAATATTAAAGAAGCATAATCAAGGATTAGTCGTATGATTGTTTGGGAACATATGTAAATACCGCACGACAATAGTAATACGAATTCTAATGCATTGATGAATTGTTGATGATGGTGATTGGATCGATTATTGTTCTTAATGGCATGATTAGAGGGTTTGATCCAATGTAGACTGTAATCAAGGTGATAATTTCTAACAAATGACTTGGTTAATATTTAGGGTTCATATGAACCAAGGAATTGAACTGATTTGATCTATTTTTGAGGGACGAATAATCATGATTGCTATCATTAAGCGTTGGAAACATGATTAGGGTTAATGATTGGTGATGATTGATGTTCTACGCATTAAGGAAATCTTGAAACTGTTAGGGCAGCGACGAAGGTTGTTCCCCCATGAAGTATCCATGTCGACGAAGTTTAATCCTTCGTCGACAAGCCTGTGACGAACAACCCAGGGACTTCGTCGCAATCATTCTTGATGAAGATTGGTTCTTCGCCAAGAGAGGTTCTTCGCCGAACATTGATTCTTCGCCGTAGAACATTCCACGAAGCATGGGCTCTTCGTGGAGACGCTGTTAGCAAATAAATAGAACTGTTGTAATAATTTATACAGCTTATGACTTGTATGAAATTTGAATGATTACTATCTGTTATGTGATGATCTTTGATATGAATACACATTGTGGTTATACGTGAACAACATGAATATAAACTGATTACGAGTACAATGAACACTATAGGCTTTGACTGATTAAGTGTGAACAAGTAACTAGTCATACCGAGCAAACCAAGGTGAGTTCACTTCTCTCAAATACAAGCTTGCGTCCAGTGGGGACAATCAAACAGGCAAACAAATAAACGGATTTTCATAAACCCACATCCTTGTAGGGGATGTGAGGCGGATTTCACAAACCCATATCCTTGCAGGGGATATGAAACAGTTTTCAGTAAATGTTAATGTTAATGTTGGATAATACACTCACATTCTATCATTTAAGTCCCATCATACTACCGGGTTAGTTGCTTGTAGGGCGACGGGGTTATTAGTTGATAGCGCTACTAGGTTTGGCACCCTCACAACGTACCTGGATAGGACGGGCGTGAACTAATAACTTTAAAAATCATGACCAATGTTTAATAGAGCATTGGAGAAGGGCAAAAAGGGCCGTCTGCGGTATCGAGTTATTATCAACATAACATATCATAAGTCACTACTTGGTAACAAACGGTTAATCTGTGAACTCACCAGCTGGTGTGGTCGTGGGTCGTGACGTTTGGAGTCGCTTTTCATTGATGCATTGTTTTGAACATTTTCAATTAAACTCATTGAACAATTTGTTATGCTTCCGCTGAACATGTTTAATTTCCTACTCTGGTGTTTGAATTATACTATTTCGTTTAATGGAAAGTTTATTTTATTTATGGTTCAATATGATTAGTGGCTAGATCCTGGTACGTCACACGCCTCGCGGGAGTTTCCGCTTGTGGTATTTTTGGGGTGTGACACCCCAAACATCCAGAAATTATTCTAACTTCTTTTAAACTCGCTTCCCAGCCTTTAACACTTCGTTTTTCGACGTTTTTAACACCAACGACCTGGAAACACAAGATTCGATCAAAGTAACGAAATTCTAAATAATATATAAACTAATGAATACGAAAATTGTACAAACTCTGCATGATAAATGGATGTATTTTACAATACATCAAATATCCCCACACTTACTCTTTTTTCGTCCTCGAAAAAGAATCTATGCAACAGAATCAGAGATGAATAAATACTCGGGCCAAAACTTATTTATAATTGATAAAATTATTGCTTGCGTTAGCCGCGATTGCAAATATGCTTGTCCCTTTTAAACCCAACCCGATTCTAAGCCCCTTATCATGCAATTTTGTTGTTCAAGTGCAGTTAGTCTACCTAGGGTTTCACGCTAGAAGTTACGGTCCACCTAATCCCGCCTCAAGCTTATAGAACAAAAGGAACTGTCACTGGACCAATTCCTAACCGTTTATATCAAAAACAAGAGAATTTAAAATCAATTTTTTTCATTCTCATCGTTTTTCTTTCATTCATTTTTTTCTTCTTTTGAGCTTAGACGTTGCTTTTACCTAACCCAGAGGTAGTCCGGCTGTAGAGTCGTTATCCCCAATTGGGATTACATAGGCTTCGGTAATTTTTATTGCAATTTCGATTTCACGCATCCTAGAGGCATTCCGGGTCGAAGTCACTATCCCCAACCAAGATCACATGGGCCTGCGCTACTTTCATTCAGTTTCTAGCTCATTTTTTCTATTTCTTTCCTTTTTCTTTTTCATGATTAAAAATTCTAACGGTTTTGACTTATAACGACATTCTTTATATCCTTATTGGCGGTTTCAATTTCCCATTTTTCCCAGATGAAAACCCACTAGTAGACCGATAATTAAGGTAATATTAAATCAAAGGGACCTAAAACCAAACCGGACCTATTCACATATCCTAAACTAGACACAAACCCGACTTAATTTAATCTCATATTATTATTATTTGAAACCGAGCAAAAACTCATCTTTTCTATCATTTTCCGTATTAACTTTCAACCTTCTTTATTCAAAAGATAAATTTTTTTTATTTTTCAATTTTTTTGGTTTTTTTTTAATTTTATGATTTTTTTGTATTTTTCATATTTTTATGACTCGATTACTAATACTATTTACATGTACCCCATCCCCACACTTAAGGGTTGCATTGTCCCTAATGCAAGAATAGAAATACGACTCAACTAACTACCTAAAAATAAAAACTAAAATGAAATAAATAAATAAAAGAATATAAGGGAAACGACTTAGCTGAATATATGAGACTGTCAAAGTGCCAGTCGTTTCCACATAAACCCTCCAATTTGAACGCGCTCATTAAACAACTCCTAATCTCGGACACGCGAACGAAAGCGGCAACTAACATCAACCTATCAAACAACATCAACAAACTACCAAAATATCATAATATATATCATCATAAGTATCAGTTTCAAACACAAACCAAACCCACCATCCCAACCAACCTGTTCAATGTATTCAAAGTATAAGTACAAGCCAAAATATGAGGATAAAAAACAGCATAAAAAAACAAAAGATATCAAATAAGCTCATGCTGCGTCCTCATCATCCCCACACTAATCACCACCATGCTCACTTGCACTCTCCTCACTATTACTCTCCCGTCCACCTGTTCCAGAACCACCCTCTCCAAACACATGAAACGGGGGAGTCGGATCAAACCTCTCTCCAGCACCAACCGGGCCACCCTGATCACCCGGCTGGAAGAAGTCTGGTATCCCTATGCTGAACCTGCTCATGATAAACCTGAGAGCCTCCTCCTGTCTCTCCTGCCCAGTCTGAATCATATGCTCAAGTCTGTCGAATCTCTGCTCCACGTAGCCAGATAACGACTGCAAAGTGAGCGGTTCAGGTGGCGATTGCCTACGCGGATACTGCGGCACTGGCATCTTGTGCCGCTGCGGTGGACGCTGGTGGTGAGTAGGATCAATCTGCATCATGACATCCTCAGCTGGATGTCCCTCGGGCGGCTGTACTGCGGACCCTGCCTAATCGGCTCCCAACCGTAAGGCTCAGTATACGAAACAATCCCTGCCTACTACAGCTCCCTCTAACCAAAAATCACCGTCTTCGACCCTTCATGTAAAAACCTAGGGTTATATTTATCAAGCGCCCCCAAATTCAATGCAAGACGAGTGATATAGGGACCCATATCCAACGCAGGTCGGTGACCTCCTCCACGCCCCCTGCTAAACGAATCAGCCAACACTGTCGCTAAATTCATCTCTCGGTTCTCCACCCGACACATCAGAATAAACAACTCGATCCAGTTCGCTTCATTCTCACCCGATTTCCGCCCCACCAAAGTAGTCGATAGTATTTTCAAAACATACCGATATATAGGATTACGAACCGAAGTAATCAGGTTCGTCACTGCAAACGGGTGGTCGGAAATCATCCTCCAAAAACGGTGTAGCTCTGCCGCTCCAACACTGTGCTCTCTATCAGTAGTGTATGCTCCTCTCAAACTAGTAACAAAATCGGGATGCTTAACCTCTTCCTCCTTATAGAAACCCGAAACAACCGCAAACCTAGCCATGTTCATCTCAAACACTTGCCTCCCCAGACTAAGCGACACATCTTTATCATCATCAAATTTCCCCTCTTTATGTTTCCACGTACTGTGGAACTCCAACACTAACTCCTCATACTGCTCTAGCGCACAATCCATCATCATTCTCAATTTCGGACCCAAGAGGTCCAACACCTCCTGTCTAGAGCCTATGTCATCTAACCATCCCCAGTCGATGAACCTATGCTGAAATAGATATGTATCCTGATGACTGTCGTCAGAGTCATGCAAAAACCTAATTAAACTACACATATAGCGTAAGTAGGGTATCGTATCCACGAGGAATTTGTGGTTAGCGTTAAAGAAATTAATTAAAACTAAATTATCTAAATTGGGGGTTTGTTTGTAGATTTAAAAGAAAACACAATTTGTCACGAAAAGTGTTATCAATATTAAGAAGAAGTAACCTCCACCCGGAATCCTGAATACCCGTTTTAATATAAAAATCTGTTTTATGATTCAAAACACCACATAGACATGGCCTCGGAATTAATGAATTTGATTAGTTAATAGGGATAGTTTTTAAGATTCACTATGCAACCTAATAACTCGTTTGATTGTATCAATTACCCACCAATTTACCAACCCGCTAACAACGCAAGAAAGTTGCCAATACGCTTAATAAACCACAAGTAATTCAAACACAAGAAACGTTTACCAATATTCCAACACAAGTGGTCAAGCTGTACCAGTTTACAAGAATCAGAAAAACAAATAATTATGTCAAACCGCGTAAACGTTCATCCAGGTAGAAGTCACGAGGAGTTTAGCCGCGCATGGTGGTCTTCACGGCACCGGTTGTCATCCCGAATCGTTCCGACTTCATTGCTTGGCTTGAGATATGAAGAGAATGATGATGAAATTCGTCCTTGATGTTATATGTTGACGGCTGCGAATTATGAATCCCAAAAATTGCCGTCGAATCAAGCCCAAGCCCACATGTGCGTCTCCCCCTTTGCTAAGATGTCAGCCCCAATATATTAGAATAATATTCTTGACCAAAACCCTTCTTCACGTATGTGGGCCTCAAAAGAAAATAATGATGACGTGTTGTTGATGTCTCCTCCCTGCTCAAGTCCACATGACTTCTTTTTTCTATCTTCAATCCTTTAATAGCACCCAATATTTTTATTTGTCCATTGAATCTCGAATACACCTACAAAAATGAAACATATGCACTTTAGTTTCTTTTAATTCCACTAACCACACAATAATTATCCAAGTTATTTTACTCCTACATATACGAAATATAAATATCATTTAAGTTAACATTATGTAATTTCATCATAACTTATTATTAACATATCTTTCAATTTCTAATTTGATTGTGTTAACTCATTTCCATCTTACTATCGAAACCAACTAAAAATCATATATTTTTTACAACTATCGATGCATTTGTATTACAATTAATGTTCAATAACGTGTATCTAAAATGCACCGATCATATCCTTCAACTTATCATATTTCTTCCATTCACGTGTATCTAATTCAAACTGTAGTATCAGATGGTCGACTCTATTAACTTTGCACATAGGAATCCATTCAGTACAAGTTCTATAAATGATTTTTCACAACCTCAGATCCTTAGCACCTATTTGTAAAATTGGAGTATCCTGCGATATCTGATCCGGACCCCTCTTCCGGGCCCTACCACCACCTCCTGAACTGCTACCCGCAGCTGCCATGTCTGCAAAACAAGTATTTAACAAGACAAAACAGGTTATCGGAAGTGTCATTTCAGAAACCCAGTCGGCTTTTCAGAAAGGGAAGTTCATTCTGGACGGTCCTCTGATCATTAATGAGGTTCTTACTTGGATTAAGAACAAAAAGAAGAAAGCGGCTCTTTTCAAAATTGACTTCGAAAAGGCCTTCGATAATGTTAATTGGGGATTTTTGGACAGCATTCTCCTCCAAATGGGTTTCCCTCCTCGTTGGCGTAATTGGGTTCAAGGCATTCTCCACTCTGCCAAGTCCTCCGTTCTTGTTAACGGTTCCCCCACATTCCAATTTAGTTGCGAGAAGGGGCTCAGACAGGGAGATCCTCTCTCTCCTTTTCTGTTCCTAACGGTCATGGAGGCTCTTTCGTGCATGCTATTCAAGGCGAATTCAGCTGGTTTCATTAAGGGGATCGTCACTCCTGGTGATGGTCCGGTCATATCTCATCTTCTATATGCCGACGACTCTATCATCATCGGCGATTGGTCTTCTGGGGAAGTTAAAAACATGCTTCGTGTGCTCCGTTGTTTTTTTATTAGCGCCGGTCTTAAAATTAATTTAGAGAAGTCCAATCTCTACGGGATTGGGGTCAGTTGGGAGGAAGTGAAAGCGGTGGCTAAGGATGTGGGATGCAAACCGGCTGCCCCTCCTTTCATCTATCTCGGTGTAACAGTGGGCGCCAACATGAACCGTATTTGTCATTGGTCTCCGGTCTACGAGGTGTTTCAGAACCGTCTTTCGGTCTGGAAGGCTCGTAGCCTATCTTTCGGAGGGCGCGTCACATTGATTAAATCAGTTCTAGAAAGCCTCCCTTCGTACTATTTCTCCATTTTCAAAGCGCCCAAAAAGGTAATTGCTGATTTGGAACGGATGATAAAAAGTTTCCTTTGGGGAGGTTCGCCAGAAGTTAGGAAATTGCACTGGGTGGCATGGGAACGGGTCGCCAAACACAAAGCACTAGGAGGTCTTGGTATCAGCAGATTACAAGACATCAACGTCGCCTTATTGTCTAAATGGGGCTGGAGATACAAATCGGACCCGGGCGGCTTTTGGAGAAGGATTATCGTTTCGTTCCATTCGAGCAAGGTTGGATGGGAATGCTTCCAGTTCAAAAAATCTCTTAGTGGGACCTGGAGTAATATTGTCAAAGTTTTGTCTAACACGTCGGTCGACGGTACTCCGATTCGTCACTGTTTTAAAGGAGTTATCGGTAAAGGAGATAATATCGCGTTCTGGCTCGATCCCTGGATCTCTAATGAGCCACTCAGATCCCTATTCCCTGATCTGTTCAAGATGGAAGCAAATAAAAAGTGTCTCGTTCATGACAGGGTTTGCGGTACTGGGCAAGATCGGTCTTTAATCTGGGAATGGAAGTCCCTTTTTCCAGCTAATCTTTCACCTGTTCTCACTCAGCTCATCTCTCTTCTTTCGGAAGTAAGCCTCTCTTCCGAAGAAGACAAGTGGATCTGGACCGCCGGAGATGATGGGGAGTTCTCGGTCAGAAGTGTTCGGAAATTCTTAGGCCCTAAGCCGCCTCCCAGTAACCTCTTTGTTTTGGATTGGTGTAGATGGGTCCCTCTCAAGGTAAATTTTTTCGCTTGGCGATGCGAGCAAGAAAGAATCCCGACGCGTTCTGCTCTCCTTTCCAGGAATATTAACATTAACAACGTTATGTGTCCCTTGTGCAATTTTGCTGAAGAGTCTGCTGAGCACCTTTTCATCAGTTGTTGGGTGGCCGCAAACATATGGCAGCAGCTTTCTCTTTGGTGCAAGGTCCCTCAATTCTTTGCTTTCTCGCTCCGGGATCTTTTCGAACTACACAACGGTCTCGGCATTCCTGAAAGTAGACGGGATTTGGTTCAAGGGTTGGTGCTTATCGGCTGCTGGTGCATCTGGAAGGCGAGGAATGACCGGATTTTTAACTCGATCCCGTTCAAGGTAGAGAAAATCTTTTCGGATATCAAGGTGTTAGGTTTTCTGTGGTACTCCTCTAGATCTAAAAATAAAGACGTGACTTGGGATAGTTGGTGTAAAGTTGTAAATATGTAATCTCTGTTTGTGTTTGTTTTCGGGCCGGCCTGTTTTGGGTCGGTGTTCCCTGTTTAATGAAGTTAACCTTTCAAAAAAAAAACAAGACAAAACAGGCAGATAATCAGTAATCACAAACTATTTTTGGTATGTTTAATTTTCTTTTTATTTTTTTTTTGAATTTTTGAAATTAAATTTTTTTTTTGAATTTTTAAAATTTTTTTCTAAAAATTAGAATAGCCGTATAGCATTTCATTCGCGGCTTAATTCTGAAAATAAAGTTGAACTAAAACAAACAGGTTACCTTTTACAATTGCTAAGTAATAATTAAACTCGCCCGAATGGAAATTGAGTACGTGCGAGCCTAATTAACTTGTACATGCAAGTAAACCCAAAAACGACTAAACTAGACTCGAACTAGACTAAAACGGCCTAAAAAGACTCTAACTTGGACTCAATGTACACTACCCCCTCTCGGCACCTTAATTGTCTGCAATTAAACTATAGTGCCTATAAAAACGACATTGAAGTCCAACCTTGCTTAAAATCAGCCGTGTATGAGTTTAAAATAAACTTTAGCGTTTGAAAAAGTCCGCCTAATTAAAGGAGAGTTTTCCTTTGCAAAAATTATGTTTTAATATGCAAGATTTGAACTTTAGGCGCCAATGTGCTCCATACCAATCTACATTTAGTAATTCATCATTCAATCCCAACCCGACAACCATTCGCACCTATGTATGACACTAACATAAGCCAAGACTTGAACTTCACATTATGTTTATCACATGACAAGTTAACAAGCTCGAAACCAAGTGTCGTTGCTCCCAAACCAAACCGTCCGCACCCAATAATGACATTAACTCAGCCAAAACAAATCGCAATCAATAAGCCAAACAGCAACCACCCGCACCCATACAATGACACTAAAACAATCCAACTGGACCTGACTTGAAACTGACTTGACTCAATACGGAATCAAAGTGACTCGACCTAAACAACGCAAGGGACCACAAGACTTAAACAAACTAAAATGTACAAAGACACAAAACAACCCATGTAAGAATATAAGCAGAAATACAAACCTGATTCGCTGATTTTGCACAAGAAAATTTGAATATTTTATGATGATGGTGAGTCCCCAAATCGAACGTTTCAGCGGATGAAAGGGGTAAATCAACAGTGGGTTTGGTTTGTAACTGAATTCCGAGCACGTGGGTACCAAAATGGTGAAGGATGGTGGCTTATCGGTGGAGGAATGGAGGTTTAAGGGTGGGTTTCGGCTGGGTTACGTCGGATTAGGGCTTTGAGTGGAATGAGGAAGACAATCACTGGGTAAAGGTTTTAATCGATGAAACATAACGTCGCGTTGCGCGACGATGAAATGGATTATCTCTCGCGTGCCGCTAGGGATAGGTTCAGATAGAAGGTTCAACTTAAGCCGTCGCGTTGAACGACGGATAAGAGAAAGTACGGTAGCGTAGCGAGACAAGGGGGTTCATCTGCTGTGTTTGGACTGTAGGGTGGCGTAGCGCGACAAAGAAGGGGTTTTGTGGTGGAGCAGCGCGATACCCTGTTTTTAATAGAAGGTTTCATGAAATTTCAAGTTTAATGCCTTAGAAAATTTTCTAACTTTTAACCAACCTTCCCAAAACCATCCCAATTTTTTCTAAGTGTTGGGACTTACCTGGAATGCCGTTTTCTTCGCAAATTCAGTTCCTCGTTGGTTGTAATTCCTGCAAAATACTCAAACACACAAACAAAGACACGACACACTACGACAAACAACCGTTAGCTAATAAAAATGCAAAAAAAAATACAAATGGTACATACTCTACAAACGAAGCCTTTCTCAACTCACGGTGAAGGTGGGTGGGTCCTCTAGAGGAATTTCTTCCTCCTCGGTGGTATCAATAGGACCTCCCAAGTAGTGTTTCAATCGATGACCATTTACCTTCTATGAACCTTTATCAACTTCGTCATATAATTCGACGGTACCATATGGAAACACCTCTTTTACCACATACGGTCCGGTCCATCTCGATTTCAACTTTCCGGTTATCAATTTCAATCTCGAGTTAAACAAAAGAACTTTATCACCTGCCTTAAACTCCTTCAACCGTCGCAACCCCCTATCATGCAACGCCTTAGTCTTTTTGTAACAACTCTCGGTAAAACCAATACCCTTATAAATTATTCCGACACCCTGTTATATGTTAAAATACCCTTATATATCTTATATTACATCCCGTATGTGAAAACCGAGCCCTAGTTATGTTATAAGTATATAAAATAAATAAAATTCTGAAAGTATAAGCTGAGGCGGGCCGCGAACGACCTCACCTCAAACTAACGCGGGCCGTATTAGGACCAGGGTTGACTTCGCTGACTTCTTTAGTCAAAGCGGGCCGCGTAAGGATTAAGATAAGCTCACGCGGGCCGCGAGAGACCTGTACACGCGATTGCACCAGAAGCCGACACGTGTCGACATCGTGGCGTACCTACTTAACGACTCAGCTAAGCTAGTCCGTTGACCAGCTTTGACGCGGGCCGCGTAAGCCCTGCTTGTCTTTCACGCGGGCCGCGACAGAACCCAATTACACAACTATAAATAGCATGCATCAGATTTCAGTTTCCGTCGCTCACGTTCTTTTCTCAATCTCGAATTCTGAATAGTTGAAGTAATATTTTGGGTATTATACCCCTAATTAGCGAGGTTCTGCTCCATTGTAAGTATTATAACCCCGGTTTCATAATAGTTACGCTGCCCGATTGATTTAGGGTTCCGTAACAACTGTCGTGGTTCTGCCCGACGTAGTTGTTGGAATGCCGTCTCGGGGAGGGTATTATTAATAATTTCAAAGGGTTATGGTACTAATCAATGTACATTTGTATAAATTTTAGATTATAGCCAGGAAATCCTTACGAAAAGCCTAAGACAGCAATGTGAGTTTATCCTCTTTTTGTTAATGTTTTTGGTACTGTTTTACCAAACCTTAAATGTTTTACTATGAAATTAAGCGGTGATTGAGTCTTTGTAGTTCTTCAATTACTGCCGGTATTATGGGATTTTGTATACAAAATTTACTACGAGTAGTAGTAAGTCTGAATGACAGTGCATTACCATTGGACAACGAGTTAGCCAATGGGTAATTTGACCATAGCCATAGATCCGGTCGAGTGGCAAATACTGAATGAGTAATTGTGTAGAAATAAACAATGTGATCGCTCTCAATACTGTTTTAATTGATAAAATGTTTCTTGATTAAACTGGGATTCACTCACCAGTATTTCCGACTGACAAATGTTTTTAAAACACGTTACAGGTAACACAATGTGAACAGCCAATTAGTGAAAAGCCAGCTGGAGAGCACTGAAGGCTTGGGAAAAATGTGGCTATAAAAGTTACCTAATACACGATGTTTTAAATTAAATAAAATAGGGTTTATCCCTATAATGTATTGTAATAAAGAAACTTGGGTTTTGCTCATGTTATTATTAATATAAAAGAAGGTGGTTTTACTCTGATAAACATTTCCTAACTACGGTCCTGATGTAAATTCCGCTGCGAGACTAATTAAAACTGATACCACCAAACTCTGAGCTCACGTCCGCCCGTTCCCGGGGAACAGGGATCGGGGGTTGTGACAGAAGGTGGTATCAGAGCCTAGCCACTGGTCTGAGCCAAAGAAGTGTTCTGCTGACACTTAAATTTTGAATTAATGTTAGGAAATAAAATAAGGAAATATATGCATAACTGTAATTATGTGTTATGTGTTATTTGACTATCTGTTAGTTTTCAGTATGAGTGATCAAGGGCCATCAGATGTGAATCGTCAGTTAGCTGATTCACCTAGGAGTGAAGGTACATCATCACAGCCTGCCCTCTCGGGGTATGTTGCTGATCAGGAAGACGGAATATTTGCTTTTAGAGCTCAATCTGAAGAACCATTTCCTACTAAGAAACGAGGATGGTTCAGTAAAGATGCTTTTGCTCGTAGAAAAAGAATGAGGAAATTGCAACAGCAAAGGGCTTTAGCAGCTATTAAGAGAGAGACAGATGCCCAAACTCAAGAAATACTTAATAGAAGCCTAGCTAATTTCCATATCTTAGCTACGACTGCTGCTGACCCAGGTCTGGAACAATTAGTAGCCCCACAACCACAAAACCCAGAACAGCCCATGGAAATAGAAAATCAGGAAAACCAAGAAGAGATGTACAACTTTAACCCAGAAGAAATTCCTAGAGTGCCTGCACCAAACCCCATAGACCCGAATTATGACCCCTGGTGGGACGACAATAGAGACTTTGTGCAACGTTACCCTATCCAGGATTATCCACCCATACAGAACATAGAAGCTTACCCAGATATGGACCCTTTAGATCCCTATTATCAAAATGACTATATTAGGGAAATATTAGAGGATCCTTACCAATTTCAGGAAATGTCACCCCCATATCAGGAACCCGTACCCCAGATTCCAAACCCAGTCCGAGAACCTGCACCCCCAATGAGTGCAGAAAACGTGCAAGAACTTAGGACTTTCGGGGAAGAGATCTTAGAAAGTAGTGAGAGGATGCGCCAGGTGGGAGAGCGTCTCGTATGGAAATACGATGAGCGCAATATGGATTTCTGGATAAATCCATATCCATGAATGTTAGAATGGAGAAAGCAGTAGTAATAATAATATAATAAAATAAAATAAGATATGTGTGTACGGATGCATATTATTATTTTATTTCTGTTGGTATTGTAATTTCATTTCTGTACTAGTGTGTATTAGACGTATAAGTATATGAAAAGAGTAAAGTAGCAATGATCTACGCTTTTGGCAAAACTGCGTGTCATGTGATTAATTATATTAAGATATTATTTGTGAGATTAATATTGGATAAATGTTTAAAATTCAGATGGCCGATGAAGGAATTCAAGAAAATCTGAATAACAATAACCAGAGTAACATTAACGTGGTTGATGATAATCTGAATAATGGGAACTCGAACAACAATAACAATGGGAACCAGATGGATAATAGTGCTATCCAACACATTGTAGCCCAAGGAATAATAGATGCAATGCCATTTATACTTCAAACTGTTAAGGATGCGGATAATAAAAGTAGGCATAGCAGTAAGCGACCACTTGAACCAGAAAACAGTGTGAACAATGGACCTGTACTTCAAATGCCTATTCCTAAAAGAAGAAGAACCGTGCCTAACGGTTGTTCTTATAAAGAATTCTGGTCTTGTAAACCAATAGAATTCTCGGGCAACGAAGGGGCCATTGCAACCTTACGCTGGATAGAAAAGACGGAGGCAGTCTTAAGGATAAGTAAGTGTGCTGAAGAAGATAAGATATTGTTTGCTTCTAATCTGTTTAAGAATGCAGCATTAGAATGGTGGAACACTATCCTCCAGACAAGAGAAAGTGATCAAACCTATAATATGGAATGGGAAGAATTTAAAAACAAGGTAGAAAGGAAATTCTGCCCACCCAATGAGAAAGAACAGATAGCAAACAAATTCCTAAACCTTAGGATGACTGGTGTAGATAGCAAAGGGTATACAAAGCTATTTTTCGAATATGCTAGGATAGTGCCAACTCTTGCTTCACCAGAACCAGTGTTAATTTCCCGTTATATTTGGGGATTAATTGGAGAGATAAGACATGTAGTCAAGGCAGCTAGACCACAAACCATAGAAGAAGCTGTAGAATTAGCCAATACCTTGACTGATGAGTTAGTCCGTACCCGAGAAGAGGATCAAAAGAGGAACCTAACCCAGAAATTAACTCAAGAATTTCGTTCTGGAAATTCTAATCGTGGGAGAAATGTAGGATCTACCTCTGCACCCTATTGTAAGTATTGCAAAAGAAAGCATTCAGGAAGATGCTCTATATATTGTAACTTTTGCAAAATGTCGGGACACAAGGAAGAAAACTGCAGGAAGAAAGCTAACAGCAGGGTATGTTACAATTGCGGAGAACAAGGTCATATCAAACTGAACTGCCCAAAATTAGCTCCAGCTACAGATAACAAGAATACCAAAAATGCTAGAGCATTTGTTCTAACTGCAGATGAAGCCAGAATGATTCCAGATGTCATAGCTGGTACGTTTTTAGTTAATGATGTCTTTGCTAAAGTATTATTTGACTCTGGTGCAAACCAAAGTTTTATTAATACATCGTTTTGCAAATTTCTAAATCAGTCATTAACTAAACTACCACAAGAATGTGTAGTAGAGACAGCTAATGGAGAAACCATTAGAATTTCTGAAATCTTGCAGGGAGCAAGCATAGAAATTTTAAATCAGAAATTTATTGCAAATCTTTATCCCATGAATCTGGTAGGATTTGATGTTGTTCTAGGAATGGATTGGTTAATAGCCAATAAAGCTAGTATTTTATGTGATCAAAAGTTAATCCAAATAAATTCACCAAAAGGTAAAAAGATCACAATTAAAGGAGATAAGTTCTCTAGATCTACAAAATTCATATCTGTGATGAAAACTGCAAGTTGTATGAGAAAAGGTTCTATAGTGTATTTGATTTCCATAATCACTAACACTAAAGGAAAAGAACTACAAGATATTCCAATAGTATCTCAGTTTTCCGATGTATTTCCAGAAGAATTACCAGGACTACCTCCAGACAGAGAAGTTGAATTCAGAATTCACTTATTACCAGGAACATCACCAATTGCCAAAGCACCTTATCGTTTGGCACCTGCAGAAATGCAAGAATTGAAGAAACAACTAGATGAATTATTAGAAAAAGGATTCATACAGCCAAGTTCATCACCATGGGGAGCGCCGATATTGTTTGTTAAAAAGAAGGACGGATCAATGCGTATGTGCATTGATTACCGTGAATTAAACAAGGTCACGATTAAGAATCGGTACCCATTACCGAGAATCGATGATTTGTTTGATCAATTGCAAGGAGCTCGATTTTTCTCTAAGATCGATTTAAGGTCAGGATATCATCAATTAAAGGTACAGGAAGAGGACATTCCTAAAACCGCATTTAGAACAAGGTATGGTCATTATGAATTTACTGTCATGCCATTTGGTTTAACCAATGCCCCAGCTGCATTTATGGACATGATGAACCGAATATGTAAGCCATATTTGGATAAATTCATAATTGTATTCATAGATGATAAATTCATAATTGTATTCATATTTGGATAAATTCATAATTGTATTCATAGATGATATTCTACACTATCGAGGCAGAACTTGGCTATTTTAGTGGGTATAATGCCCGGGTATAACTTCTACACTATAGAAATTGAGAGAGAATTGTGTGTGATGAACGATTTATGAACTGAGCCTCTCGTCTCTATTTATAGGGCTGATCACAGACCCTGTTGTGACCCGCGATGGAAACAAAAGAGGGCTTCGCGGCCCGCGAGGCCAACTAGGGTAGGCCCTAGGGTTGCTGATTCGGCCACTAGTCTTGACACGCTGCTGACACGTGGCGGCACCAGATGCCGGCCTGATGCTGAACTGTCGCGGCCCGCGTAAGCCTTCACTGGCTACGTCGCGGCCAGCAAGCGAGTATAAAATTGATTAATATTTATTTTTTTATAAAAATAAAGGTATTTAGGGCCATTTTATGTATACGGGGTGTATTTTAAGATCTTTAGGGATGTTCTAAATATTTTAGGAGTGTCGGAAATATTTTAGGAGGGTTGTTATATCCTGGGTATAACTCTTGAAAAATAAATAATGTATTCGTATTAAGTTCAGTAACCCAATTTAACTATATCCCTACGTCACGAGACAGAACCCCAACGTGCTTGGTCGGGCAGAGCCTTGACATACGTTGGTGGGTCCTAAATCAATCGGACAGGGTATTGACTTAGTGATCAGGGGTTAAAACTCTTAAAACGGGGCATGGCTTTATTATTAATATAAATAAAAATAAACAGTATAGAATTTTAGAGAGAGAGAAAAAATTGGCGACATGTAGAGAGAAGGCAAAGTAACTTGAAAGTTTGGTTGTGAATGCCTATTTATTTAAAATTTCCAAATTCCTTGGAGTGTCCTCAAGTTGGTCGGGCAGAGCCTTGACATACGTTGGTGGGTCCTAAATCAATCGGACAGGGTATTGACTTAGTGATCAGGGGTTAAAACTCTTAAAACGGGGCATGGCTTTATTATTAATATAAATAAAAATAAACAGTATAGAATTTTAGAGAGAGAGAAAAAATTGGCGACATGTAGAGAGAAGGCAAAGTAACTTGAAAGTTTGGTTGTGAATGCCTATTTATTTAAAATTTCCAAATTCCTTGGAGTGTCCTCAAGCCTACACGTACACCATGTATTCAATGCATTCATATACCTAAAATTTCTCATTTAATGAAAACATACACCTAGCATTTCTTATTTAATGCAAAGTTTAATTGTTTTATTATTTTATTTAAATGTACGTACACTTTAATTTAATTTTGATTATTATTTAATTAATTTATATATTATAATTAGTTTAGCTGCTTCATTTATTTGGCGCTTATAACTTCTAAAATATAACATTTTATAAAACAATGAATATGTCATTAGAACGAGAATAATCTTATCTACATTTTGAACCAAGTTTCATTAAAAATGGAGTAGGTTCAAATATAATGTATTTTTTTATAAATTTAATTATTAAACGGTTCCTAGGCCCGTCTAAGTACTTCATATTTCTACCAGTCAACTTACCCGTAATCTACTCGTATAATAACCTTATTTAAAATTTAAAATTTTGAGAATGTTACATCATCCCCACCTTGTTTTAAATCTCGTCCTCGAGATTTGGGCTACGATATCTTCTTGGGGACACATATTGGGAACTCAAAATTCGTTAAACGGCATAAAAATCATGATAGACATATTAAAATTTTATGTTTACAGAATAACACATAAGATATAAATTACGGTTTTCAATGCCCATAATGCTCGGTGTTCTAATTCCACCGGAAGGTGGCATGCTTTGCCATACACAATCATGAAGGGCGTGGTCCCTAACGGCGTTTTGTAAGCGGTGCGGAATGCCCACAATGCATCGTCGAGCTTTTCCGACCAATCCTTTCTACTTTTTCCTATCGTTTTTTTCTAGAATTCTCTTCACCCGTCAGTTTGCATTCTCTACTTGTCCACTAGTTTCCGGGTGGTATGCGGTAGAAAGACGGTGAGTGACACCGTATCGTGCAAGAGCCTTTTCCATGACGGAATTGCAAAAATGCGTACCACGGTCACTTATAATAGCTTTAGGAACTCCGAAGCGTGTGAATAACTTCTTTAGAAATCTCACCACCACTCGGGCATCATTAGTAGGCAAAGCTTGAGCTTCCACCCACTTTGAGACATAGTCAATGGCCACGAGGATGTACCTATTCCCACTCGATGAGGGGAAAGGTCCCATGAAATCAATACCCCAAACGTCAAAGACTTCAAGAACTTGGATGGGATTTTGGGGCATTTCATCCTTGGATGAGATGTTGCCGGTACGTTGGCAACGGTCAGACATCTTAACGAATTCTATGGCATCTCGAACTACCGTTGGCCAATAAAAGCCACTATCAAAAACCTTTTGTGCAGTGACATTCGGCCCGTGATGGCCTCCCATTAAACCCTCATGCACATGTTTAAGGATATCCATTCCATCCTCTTACGAAACACACCTCCTAAGCACTCGATCACCACCTATCCTAATAAGGTACGGGTCATCCCAAATGTATTTCCTAGCATCCCTAAGAAACTTTTTCTTTTGTTGGTAGGACATACCCTTCACAATGTCACCATTTGCTAAGTAATTTGCAAAATCCGAAAACCATGGCAACCCCTCTACTTCGGCTCTAACAAAATCTATGGTTTCATGAGGAAAAGTGTCTCCTATTGAATCCTCACGAACCTCCACTCTCTTAGGATCCTCTAAGCGTGACAAATGGTCGGCGGCTACGTTCTCCGCTCCCTTTTTATCCCTAATTTCAATGTCGAACTCGGAGAGCAAAAGAATCCATCTAATGAGGCGTGGCTTGGCGTCTTTCTTTTGGAAAAGAAAGCGCAACGCGGCGTGGTCGGTGAAAACGGTGGTTTTAGAAAGCACAAGATATGAGCGAAACTTATCAAATGCAAACACTACGGCTAAGAGGTCTTTTTCCGTGGTGGTATAGTTCTCTTGAGCATCATTTAAAGTTTTGCTCGCGTAGTAGATTGGATGGAAATGTTTCTCGATTCTTTGACCCAATACCGCACCTACGGCATAATCACTCGCATCGCACCTGAGCTCGAAAGGCAAGCTCCAATTGGGCGAAACAAGGATAGGGGCACTAATGAGTTTCTCCCTAAAAAACTCAAAGGTTTTCATGCACTCTTCGTCAAAGACGAAAGGTACATCCTTCTCTAGAAGTCGGGTCATGGGGCGCGTAATCTTAGAAAAATCCTTAATGAAACGCCTATAGAAGCCCGCATGCCCAAGGAAGCAACGAACGGACTTGACACTAGTGGGTGGAGGCAACCTACTTATGGTATCTATCTTGGCCTTATCCACCTCTATTCCCTCTCTAGACACTTTGTGACCTAAGACTATCCCCTCCGTCACCATAAAGTGACATTTCTCCCAATTTAGCATAAGGTTTGTCTCTATACATCTCTTAAGCATACTATCAAGATTAAGAAGACACTGATCGAAAGTGGTACCATAAACCGAGAAGTCATCCATGAAGACCTCCATAGAAGTTTCAAGCATGTCTTGGAATATAGCAACCATGTATCTTTGGAATGTAGCCGGAACCCGAAAGGCATGCAGCGATACGCATAACTGTCGTAAGGGCATGTGAATGTCATTTTATCTTGATCCCCCAGTGCGATTGGGATCTGAAAATAACCCGAAAATCCATCGAGAAAACAGTAGAACTATTGACCCGCTAAACGCTCCAATATTTGGTCAATGAATGGCAAGGGGAATGGTCTTTCCGGGTGGCGTCATTCAACTTACGGTAGTCAATGCACACAGCCCAACCGATAACGGTACGAGAAGGGATTAATTCGTTCTTTTCATTCATAATCACCATCATCCCTCCCTTCTTTGGCACAACTTAGGTCGGACTAACCCACGGTGAGTCAGAAATAGGGTATATCACCCCGGCATCTAACAACTTAAGCACTTCCTTCTTAACAACCTCTTGCATGTTCGGATTTAGGCGCCGTTGAGGTTGCACCATCGGCTTATAATCATCTTCCATGAGTATCCGGTGGGTACAATATGCGGGGCTTATGCCCATGATATCCGAAAGTCGCCATGCAATGGCATCCTTATTCTTTCTCAACACCCCTAACAACCTACCCTTTTCCCCCTCCTCTAACTTAGACGAAATAATGACGGGAAAATCTGAACCCTCACCAAGGAAAGCATACTCTAAATGGGATGGGAGAGCCTTAAGCTCTAATGGGGCGGGTTTCTGACGTGTGCGTATATATACATAATTTTGCAATGAAATTACACACGAATCGGTTTTAAATTTATAAAAGTGATTATTACTTTTACATCAAAACACACACGAAAGAGGCAAGTGTACCCCGTCATATATGTAGTAAAGTATCGGTAAGAACCAAGTATCGATCCAAGAAAATGGGCGGAGAAATAATACTAGACCTTTGTCACTAAACTACCGGTAAAAACATAAGTTTTGTGGTTTTTAAAATAACTAAAGTAAGCGTAAGCAAAAACATATAAAAACATAATAGATAGTAGATAAATAGCCTTGCTTAATACACAACCACAGCATGTCAACTAAGTCGGTTTTGGCACTTAGAAGCATTCGGTCAATTTTCCATTTTAAGACAATTAGTATCCCTTTCGGGAATCCTAACATGACAATCATTCGGAAAACTAAAACGATAAACACACTTTAACCACCTAAAATTGTTCTTTAACGTGCAATTGATAAATGTCTATGAAAATCTCTTAAAAATAAGTTAGTCATCCGTTAGGAGTTTTCTAACCGCACTTAAACAAGGAAAGCGACACCGATAAACACAATGCAACCACCAACTGTCAAGCATAAACTAGATTAAATCACAACCGAGTTCATTTTACAAATCTTGCACAATAATTCACCAAGATAGCAATTTTGGCCTAAACTACTAACTAAGCTAATAAATCATGGCAAGAATTTATAACGACACCATTTAACCCGTTAAGGCTACGTGACGGCAAGCTCTCTTGATTAACAATAATTACATTTTATTAAATCACTAACCATTTCTAGTATCATGATGCATACATTTAAACCAAGCTAAACTAGTTAACCAAGTTCAAAGTTTACTAATACAAGATTAATTAAGCTTCATTTTTCAACTATCTTAACTAACCAAGCATCAATCATCCAACATAATTACTTATAATCAAGAAATCAATATCAATAACAAGGTTGCAAACTAATCATCAAAGATTAACATAGAAAATACTTCAAAATGTCATTACAAACAAATCTTAACACACTAATGGCTATAATCAAGCAAGGGATTGTTGTGTTTTTGCCCAAAGGCTACAATAATACATAAACAATAATCTGAATGCTTGAAAGATTAACAAAAACATGGAAAGATTAGAAAACCAAACCATAAACAAGCACTAGACTAAGGATCCGGATAGTAATGGAGCTAAACGGCACAATGTGGCTTGAATCCGGGTCAAAAGCATAGCCTCCGGAGCCTGTAAAATCGCCTGTGAAGCTCCCAAAATTCCAGAATAATGAACAGAATGTTTCTGTTCTGTTTTTATATTTTTTCGATGTTGCACGGTCGTTCTTCCTGCGGCACGACCGTGCACTTTAAGCAATTATTGGGTATGGCACACCATACTGCATGACGTCATCAGATCGTTGACCAGATTCGATATCGCACGACCGTTCTTCATATGGCACGGTCGTTCGTCACCGGGCTCTTGTTGCACGACTGGTCGCACTGATCGTTCAGTTCCGAGGTTTAGCTTGATCATCGGATCCGCACGGTCATTCGTCAGATGGCACGTCCGTTCGTCACTGGGCTGGCCCTTGTGTACCTTGCACGCCTAGTCGCACCCTCATTCTTTTCCGGGTTGATCAACATTTTTCGGAGATGCACGGTCGTGCATTAGGTCGCAAGACCGTTCCACACGCCCAGGTCAGTTTTTCTAACAGAAGGTTCGCAGCTTCGTCGTTTTGTCCGGAAAGTCATCGTTTTCGCTATCATCTTGTCTGGTATGCAGTTTTAGGCCTGTAAACAAAAGTGTAGATGATTAAGCATCCGAATGACGGTTTTACGGCCGAAAACGCATAAAATAGGGGTAAAACGGGGGACTAAAATATGTGTAAATTAGCTAATATCAGTTTCTCAACGAGTTTACTCTCAATCTCACTCTTCACTTCACTCAACTCTAACACTTTGGGGACCCAATCGGTCTCGTCCCCTTCCTCACTCTCACTCACAATTTCCTCTACTTTCTCAACGACCTCCTCTACCTTACCCTCTACTAGATCAGCTCCACTAATATAGTCAAAGCAATGGTCGACACATAATAGAAAAGACTCTATGAAATAGACCGAATGACAAGGACTACTAAGATCGTCAGAACCACTAGGGTATTCCATGGAACGTGCTATCTCGAAAGTGGCACTCTCCTCACCGACTTGGAGTGTAATCTTACCGTCGAAGACATCAATGATAGCCTTGGCGGTGCACAAGAATGGACGTCCTAGAATGATAGGAACTTTCTCATCGGCTTCCATATCAAGAACGACAAAGTCTACGGGAAAGACGAATTTGTCCACTTTAACTAAAAGGTTTTCGATTATGCCATGTGGATACTTCACTGATCTATCGGCTAAGGACAAAGACATGCGTGTAGGGGATAACTCTCCTAGGCCTAACCTCTCGTACATGGAATATGACATGAGGTTTATACTTGCTCCTAAATCGGCTAAGACCCTACACTCGGTATCACTCCCAAACAAGCATGGGATGGTGAAAAGGCCCGGATCCGTCAATTTTTCCGGGACCTTGTTCAAGACTACGGCTGAACACCCTCCACTAAGGGGAATGTTAGAAACCTCTCCTAACCTATCCTTTCGCTTTAGAAGGTCCTTTAAAATTTTTACGTATTTAGGCATAGATTGAAGGGCTTCTATGAATGAAAGGTTGATCCTAAGTTTCTTAAAGATCTCTAATAATTTCCCGTATTCTTTAGAGCAAGTTTGGTTTCTAAGACGGGACGGGTATGGAGCTCGGGAAAGATCAACAGTGGGTGATGGAACGATTTGTGTGGGTCACTTCTCTATACTACTCTTACCTTGAGGGCCCCCGGTGTGTGCGGTACTTGCTGGGATTAACCTAGGTTGCATTTTACTAGGAGCCTCCATTTCAATCTCTTCATCTACGGGCTCCTCATCTTCTACCTCTATACTCTCAGGTCTCGCTACCTCTCCTAACACCCTACCACTACGGGCCGAAATTGCCTTCAATATGCCAGATGAGTTCGGTTTTGTATTTCCCGTAAATTGACCGGGAGGTCGTTCTTGCAATTGGCATGTAATGTCCCTGACTTGCCTTTGAAGGTCTAATAAATTAGAATGGTTATTCTTGAGGAATGTGGCATGTTCTTCTAAGGTAAGTTGGGTGGCCCAGTCCTTAACTACTAACTGGGTAAGAAGGTCCTCTATCCTAGATAGACTACCATTTAATCCCTCATTCCTAGGTTGAACCTCTTGGTTTGACCCCTCACCTCTAAACTGCCCCCTGAACCTGAAGTAGCAAACTGACCTGATTGACCCGAACCCCCACTAGAATAGAAACCCTGCCCTCTACTTTGATATTAGCCTGATGGGAACCCAGGGGGATTACCGAATGAGCGGTAATTGTTACTACGGCAGTTAGAGTTACTATTATTAAACGAGTTACTCAGACCCCTATTTTGACCTGTGATGTACTATACCTATTCTAGGGTAACTGTTGGACAGTCAACGGTATCATGACCACCCCTACAAACTTCGCACCTATCGACCTTTTTCTTAATTTCTAACAACTCTTTGGTGATATAATCAAGGTGAGATGCTACTTTGAATCCGAGACAACTTGGTTTACTCCTCGGGTGGATGAGGAAGTAGTAATAGGAATGGAATTTATGCTGGTAGCACTATGATCTATATCAGCATGAGCAAAGCTCTCAAAGAGATCATTGCAGTCGGCCACATATTTCTTTCCCATGAGATGGCCTCCTGCAGATGTGTCGAATCGGGCCTTACACTTGGGGGTGAGACCATTGTAAATTTTTTCTACTAAAGCCCAATCAGAAAGCCCATGTTGGGAACAACGTGAGAGTAAAGTTTGGAACCTCTCCCAAGCTAAGTGATAAGGTTCGTCAGGCTCCATTCGGAATGAAAGGATCTGATCTCGAAGGCGAGATGCCTTCGCAGGTGGGAAATACTTAGCTAAGAAGGCATCCCTAAGTCCAGCCTAAGTAGTAAAGGTACCGGCCGGCTGCGAATCAAGCCATGTGGCTGCGCGACCAGCAAGCGAAAATGGGAAGACTTGGAGATAACAGGCATCAAGATTAACACCTTCGATACCGAAGGTGCTGCAAAGACGGGTGAGACGGTTGATATGGGCGGGCGCATCCTCATCATCACGACCGTGAAACTGACAAGAGTTGTTAATGGCGGTCATGATGTATGAGGGAATTTTCCAGGACTTGTCATTTGTGATTTCGGGGATGGTGATGGGTGAGTTTGCGGTGAAACCCGTGGTGGAACGTTGGTGGACAGTTTGGTTATGGGCCATTTGTAAGACTGGTGGTGGACTAGGTGTACGGGACGGGACGGTGGTAGGGTGTTGTGGGGTGACGACTTCGGGGTGAAGTCAAAGGTTGGTGGTTTAGATTGGGATGTAGAGTCAGAAGGGGTTGAAGTTGAGGATTTTCTAACCTGTGAACTAGATGTGGAGAAGGAAGACTTGTTGATCGGCGGCTTCACTGGTCCTTGAGAATGTGTATGGGGCAATAACTGCAAAGCCATGAACAAACAAGTAAGACGACTCCAACAAAAGACTCTAACAATAAAAAGTCATTAAAATTACTTAGACTCCTACGACTCAAAGACACACAAAAAGCACGTATAGATATCAGATGAAATCCAAACAAAGTAATTAACGCAATTGCCAAGAGTCTCCGGCAACGACGCCAAAAACTTGATGTTCTATAAGTAGTTCAATAAAAATCAACTAAATTGACCTAATTATAGACTCAAAGTAATAACCTAGACTCTCTAAACTCAACTAAACTACTCACCGGCAAGTGAACCGGTCGACTCTAGTAAAGAAAAGCAAGTCCGGATGTCGAACCCACGAGACTCTATAAACTACGCTAAAGACTTTATTTGGGCTGACACTGACACGACTTAACTATTTTTGTGTTTTGAGGGGGGTTACTAAATATCCTAGAATTAAAATTAAAGTAGAACTAGACTACGACACGAATAAGAACTAAGGTTTGATTCAATAGAGATTAACGACTACCTAGGCTTGAATCCAGTTAAACTAGGAATAGATTTCTAACGGTACTACTATGGTATGGAACCGGGATCTTAGTATATTAAACCCTAAGAAATCTCTACTAAGACCTCCCGACCCTTCTCAGGAAGAAATCTGTGAGACTCTATAAGGCTGTTATGAACATCGGTTGTTAGACTTCCTCTCAGTCCTCTAACGTCTCTAAAAGTGCCCTAATACGACAATCTACCTCTTAGCACGAAAGTCTAAGGCAACTCTAGATTCTAACTTGGTTTAATAGACACAGGTGTGATTAGGGAACTAAGACCGACTTCTCTTAAAACCTATCCTAGCTATATATCATACCGAGACCTACTAACAAACTCGAGCCTCTCAGCGACAAGTTAAGGAGAATACCTAGTTCTAATTGTATTTTAATTACTGTTTCTAGGGCTATCGGCCAATTTACCTAAAGATTACCCGAACCCGCAAAGATACGAACAATCAACACAAATTCATTATGTGAAAGTCATCCACCAAAATTTATGTGAAACAACAAATAATCAACAATCAAATCTAAATACGCATATGCACCAAATTAGAGGTTCTAAAATTCTTTACTTTCAAAGATTAATCCATACACATCAATAGAAAACCGTTAAAAATCCAAACTTCATTAAACTTTCATCTGACCTAGGTAGTAACAAGGGTTTTAGCCAGAAAACATAGTATCTAAAATCAAAACACGAGTTTCAAAACAAGAATTCATCATCAAAGTATTGAAAACTAGAAAATAATGAAAACCGGGAGATAAAACCCGAATGATCTTCTTTCCTATGCTCAAAGCTTCAACCGGACGATTCTTGTACGCCAAAATGCTCCGAATATCGTGAAATCTGCTCTTGAAATCGCCTTGGGGTTCTCTAATTCGTAACTAGGGTTTGTGGAATGATTTATGATTAATTTATATGAAACCCTTGATCATTAACGAAGAATAGTTGTCAACATGGCCCGTCGCGTCGCGCGACGGGTATATATCCTCCTTGTCGCACAGCGCAACAACTTGATATGTCAGAAATTATTATTATAATGCCAGCAGGGCGCGACAGTGTAAAGGTTTCTTGTGGCGCGACGCGAGGGCCCAATTTCCACAGAATGTTCCGTTTCTTGATCAGCTTCAACACCCCAAACATCCCGAAAGTATTCTAACTTCTTTTAAACTCGTTTCCCAGCCTTTAACACTTCGTTTTTCGACGTTTTTAACACCAACGACCTGGAAACACAAGATTCGATCAAAGTAACGAAATTCTAAATAAAATCTAAACTAATGAATATGAAAAATGTACAAACTCTGCACGATAAATGGATGTATTTTGCAATACATCACGCTTCTTGTCACGACCCCCGACCCACCCTGGACGGAATCGGGTGCCGTGAACAGTCCAGCGGTACCGGTGATTATTTTGAAAACATTGCAGCGGAAATTTTATCAGGACCGTGAGTTAGGAAAAATATCAGAGTTTAGAAAACACCAGATTTTATTTAATAAATGGGATAAACCCATGTTTTATAATGGTAGCTTTAATAAAGATAAATTTTATTACATAAAACAATATTTCTTATTTGGATTTAATTAATAAATAAGCCACTTCTTGATGCCTTTCAGTGCCGTATCCATCTACTACTCCAATCTACTGTAATTACCTGAAACGCGTTTTAAAAAGGTTTTGTCAACGGGAAATACTGAGTGAATCATTCAGTTTTACTAAAACGACTCGTTTGTTATAATTTACAGTATTAAGAGAGATTACAATGTTTCTGATATCAAACCAACTACCCACAGTACTTGTCACTCGAACATCCATCGGAAGCCTCTTTGCCCGATGGTGTCTGTGACTATGGTCATATCATTCATTGGCTAACTCGTTGTCCAATAGTGACGGTTATCAAGTAATGTATACAAAACCCCACATACCGGCTGTAACTTGGGTGATTACATAAACTTAATCACTGTAATTATAACTTTTGAAAATAAACATGATTTCAAAAGTAATTTGATAAAAAGAGAATGACTCACATTATAAACATGCAGATTCATACGGGCAAAGTTTAGTCTATAGATAAGCCTTGATATATTGCAGATTTATACAGGCAGAGCTTAGCCTATTGATTTAGCCTTGTAACCTAGTGCACACGAACTAGGTAAATAACTAATACAGCTTTTACGATTACTCACGAGATTAAAACCCTCACAACGAATGACAAAGTGCAATCACTTAAACATCCATCGGATTCACAACGAAGGACAGAGTATTCCCCGAGTTCGGGTGGCACTCAACATCCTGTCGGAATCACAACGAATGACAAAGGATCACCCTAATGTGGGCAGCACTTAAACATC
This sequence comes from Helianthus tuberosus, assembly GCA_030545235.1. NCBI lineage: Eukaryota > Viridiplantae > Streptophyta > Magnoliopsida > Asterales > Asteraceae > Helianthus > Helianthus tuberosus. The sequence continues at coordinate 149,692,757 of CM060358.1, forward strand.
CATCGGATAGTTTCCATCGATCGGACATTGAATCGTAGCAGCGATTGAGTTAATACCCTGTATCGTAGCAGCATCCCCCTACTAATTAGTGATTTGAGACTTATTTCGACAATAATTCGACGTACAGAGTGAATTTGATCGTCGCTCAAATGTCAGAATTCAAGTGCCAAGGCCTGCTATTTATACACGAATTTGGGCTAGCTTACGGACCGTAACAATTAATCCTTACGGTCCGTAAGGGACACGAATTACTTATAGGCTTGCCACGCGTGGGACTAGGCCTGATGAGTCGACGAAACGATTAAATTCGATTTTTATAATAAGTTATAAGGATAATCGTTGAGTAGGGAATACCCCCCTGAGTTTTAGGGGCCCTGATCCTGATTCTGATTGTTCTGATATTTTTAGGGTTTGTGTAGAATCACTTGGGTGTCTTAATTAGGGTTTCTTCTTGGATAACATAATAAAATAAATAGAACTTTTAATGAGGGTTGTTATATCAGAGGTCCGGGTTTATATTTACAGAACGTTTTTAGGACATTTTTGTGTGAGTCGTTACATTCTCCCTACCTTAATAAAAATCTCGTCCTCGAGATTTACTGAAGTAAGTAGGAATACTTTTTCTTTATCTCAGATTCCAGTTCCCAAGTGTATTTGGGTTATGATATTTCTTTTAGACTTATGTTACATTTTAGTTAATAAAATTAATATATAGGGTAGATGACACAAAATTTAAAAGATCGAATTTTGTGAATACAAGTTGTATCTTAAGTAGGATTCAATGGTTCAACTGAATTAGTTCAAGAAATCGATGACAAACGAAATGAGATGAAATGATATAATTTCCAAGATAACTAGGTTCAAGCCAAAAGATATATGATCAAATGAATGGGAAGGACTTTTAAAATCAATGAAATTCTTTGTCAAAAGGAAGCTTACTTTGATTAGCAACTGAGGAAGATTTAGAATTGACAGATTTCAAATGAAATAAAAGCATGAAAAATGATTTGTCAAATATTTATGATATGAGAAAATCAAAGTGTTGAGATGAGTGAATTGCAAAGATACACCAAAAGACAATAGAGTTAGTGTATCATTGTTTAGAGTTTCACGTTGTTTTAATTTGTGAAACAATGTGATAGTATACTATTAGTAACCATATTTTTCACACTATATCCTAGAGATCGAAATATAATAATAACAAGTTGTTTTGGCATGACCAATTATTATATTATATTTGTAAAGTAAATATATATTATTTGTGTTTCTGTTTAAACCGTATTTTACATATCAAATATAAATACTATGTAATATATATTATTTGTTACGCATTGTTACTATATGTAAATGGTAACCACTTTTAAATAAATATTATTTTTAGTATTTTACTATACCATGTAAAATAACTTATATTTTCTATGTAATATATATTACAAAATACCGCAATGAAGTTTATTACAAAATATTTTAGTATTATTATTTTGTAAAAGAAATCACTATTAATTATAACGTTAAATGAGAATTGTAAATAAAGGTGTAAAATATTTAGTGTACAAAAGTACTTGTAAATTAATTTGTAAATATATAACACTTAATGGATTAATTCTATGTGATTACTTATTTTCATTTTGAAACCATATAACGTTGTGAATGTTGTAAATAAGTGAAAATGAAGACTATTCTTATATATTACAATATTCCCTTAACCCAATGTAGTTGATGACTATCATATTATTCTTTATGATCATTTTCTTTACAAAACAGGTGATAGACAATTTATTCGTCCCTCTAATTCTTGTATTGTTTTATGAAAATATATCTTCTTCTTATAATACAAAGTAAAATATAATTAAAATTTATTAAATAAATATAATGACTTAATTTATATATTTAACTAGTCATTATCATGGTTGGATATTGGTTAGTGCTGCCTTGTTTAAGCATAGGTGGCCAGTCCATGCATAACTAAGGCTAGACTATCCAATACCTGCTTCTGATAATAACCCTAGTATTTAAAAATAATATTAACACTACTATTATTAATATATTATTATTAATAATAAAATTATCAATAATAAATAACTAAACAATAACTTTTAAATAAGAGTATACCTCAAACATATATATAAAATATAATTTCTTTACCGCAATGGTTTAAAATATAGTAATACTATATTTGTAATTTAGGTAATTTTCATATATAATCAATTAAATTTATAATGTGTTTCAATCAACGATGATAGAACAATAAATTTTACGAAAGGCTCGATTGATATTGTAATAATTATTAAGAGATATACCGAAATATGAATTTGGGTATCATTATCTGAGCACATGATTGTTTTAAGATTGCTTGTATAGAATAAATCAATAAAGTGAATTTAATACAAATAATTAAATAATTAAATCCGAGATTAGCGCAATCTTCAGATTTTGTGAAAAGGTCACCACAAAGTGATTGATCAAAGAAATGATTTAGTGAAGTCGAGGATCACACAAGCATGTTATAATTCAAGAGAATTGAAATGCTTGTTAGGATTATTTCGAATATGAGGGTTTTAATTCATCATATGGAACCTTGAATTGAATATGTAGTACGAGCAAGTTCAAACAATTGAACTTGGTTTAAACAAAATGAGTTTTAATAAGTTCGGACATGGTCACAACAAAACTATGTAAAGAAATTTGAGTTTTTCAAGAAATTCATTGACTCGATATCAAAGAGTGATTGTTTTGTAATAATGTGGTTTACAGTACCAAAATCAAGTATAGCGAAATGATATTTGAGTTTGAATAAAACGACAAATTAGAATGAAGTCCTCCAGTGGAATTCAGAAATTAAACGAACCACATGCACAACAAACGGTGCATGTGTAACGTGTGGATTTACCAAGAAATGAAATGAATCAATATTCGCTACTAGGAAATAAATCCTCCTGGTATGATGATCATTAGGGAAAGTAGAAACACGAAAGTTAATTTATTATATGCAAAAGTCAAAATTTCAACGAAAGAAGTATAGGAACTTCTATCCGGAATTTCGTGTGATAACTGTTGTTAAGTGACATTATCAGGGAATGTTGAAAAAATGAAATAAGGAATTTGCAAAAGTATGTGACTCCTTTTTGCAGTGATAATAATTATGACTCTGATTAGACGGTGCACGGATGTTTATGAAATCCTGTTCTAGCGTACCTTAGAGATATTCATTTTGTAGGATCATGTGGCAAAGTGCCTCTTTTTGATTAGTAGTTCTTCTTACTGACGGAATTTTAACATTGGTGTCATCGTGCCCAATTTATATTTTCAAAATGTATTGCCTCGAAAGTTGTGTGTAATATACTTCAACTTCTGTGGATTTATAATTTAAATTTTCATGTGTTTTCTTGTACCTTATCACAACTTTACATGCTTTTTACTTGCGTTAATAGTTTATGGTAACGCGTTAGAAATTCTTTACACTTTCGATGGTATTAATGGGTTTCTATTGTTATTATTGTCGCTCAAGTTACTAGACAGATAATCAGATGAAATAATTGTTTGATATCGGAAAAGAGATTCCTGAATAAGAAATCTAGACACAGATACTGGTGCTTTATTCTTAATTGACTTTTGGAATTCCTTATAGATATACATATCTATATAATCACATATTTCACATGCTGAAATAAACATACCATCTATTAGGTCAATGTTTTTAACAATTTCATATTTTCAGAAACCAGTCAGATATCAGATCATGATACTATTTTAGGGAAATCTTGTCACTTGCTGACATATTATATACCTTCTTACCCGGTTCTCGCCGGAGAGGTAACTTCAGTATATCCGGACAAACTGGAGAGTCTGCTACATCATACCCAGTCTTGCCGGAGAAAATTTTCCATTTCCCATAATTAGTATCTTTTCAAAAAGTGCATATCTTATTAGGGCTTTTATTCAGAATTAAGGAAATTTGTATTTCCATAACATATCTTATTATTATATTAATCACTAGACAATTCCTGTGACAGTGTCAATTTACTATTGATTATTCTTTCAACTAGTGACTCAGGTCATATTACTGTTGATCATTCTTTCAACTAGTGATTCTATTCAGAACACTGTTGATCATTCTTTCAACTAATGATTCTATTCATAACACTGTTGATCATTCTTTCAACTAGTGCTTTCGGTCATGTCACTGTTGATCATTCTTTCAACTAGTGATTCTGGACTTAGTTGTCTTGTGATATTTACTTTATCAAATATATTACTTATGGCACACCAAAATCCATCCTATTTATTTACACAAGTACTTAGCTTATCGTGAAGCTAATACTAAGGCATCTTTTCTTAAGTTCAAGTCTAATTGCTATCATGTGTGCTACCAGTTAACAGCAAGCTCCTAACTCTTTTATTTAAGTTTAAGTATTGTTATCACAACACTTATAGGCTTAAAGCAGTGGCTCTTTGAGTTGGCTCTGATACCACCTTCTGTCACGACCCCCGACCCACCCTGGACGGAATCGGGTGCCGTGAACAGTCCAGCGGTACCGGTGATTATTTTGAAAACGTTGCAGCGGAAATTTTATTAGGACCGTGAGTTAGGAAAAATATCAGAGTTTAGAAAACACCAGATTTTATTTAATAAATGGGATAAACCCATGTTTTATAATGGTAGCTTTAATAAAGATAAATTTTATTACATAAAACAATATTTCTTATTTGGATTTAATTAATAAATAAGCCACTTCTTGATGCCTTTCAGTGCCGTATCCATCTACTACTCCAATCTACTGTAATTACCTGAAACGCATTTTAAAAAGGTTTTGTCAGCGGGAAATACTGAGTGAATCATTCAGTTTTACTAAAACGACTCGTTTGTTATAATTTACAGTATTAAGAGAGATTACAATGTTTCTGATATCAAACCAACTACCCACAGTACTTGTCACTCGAACATCCATCGGAAGCCTCTTTGCCCGATGGTGTCTGTGACTATGGTCATATCATTCATTGGCTAACTCGTTGTCCAATAGTGACGGTTATCAAGTAATGTATACAAAACCCCACATACCGGCTGTAACTTGGGTGATTACATAAACTTAATCACTGTAATTATAACTTTTGAAAATAAACATGATTTCAAAAGTAATTTGATAAAAAGAGAATGACTCACATTATAAACATTCAGATTCATACGGGCAAAGTTTAGTCTTCAAATAAGCCTTGATATATTGCAGATTTATACAGGCAGAGCTTAGCCTATTGATTTAGCCTTGTAACCTAGTGCACACGAACTAGGTAAATAACTAATACAGCTTTTACGATTACTCACGAGATTAAAACCCTCACAACGAATGACAAAGTGCAATCACTTAAACATCCATCGGATTCACAAAGAAGGACAGAGTATTCCCCGAGTTCGGGTGGCACTCAACATCCTGTCGGAATCACAACGAATGACAAAGGATCACCCTAATGTGGGCAGCACTTAAACATCCATCGGATAGTTTCCATCGATCGAACATTGAATCGTAGCAGCGATTGAGTTAATACCCTGTAACGTAGCAGCATCCCCCTACTAATTAGTGATTTGAGACTTATTTCGACAATAATTCGACGTACAGAGTGAATTTGATCGTCGCTCAAATGTCAGAATTCAAGTGCCAAGGCCTGCTATTTATACACGAATTTGGGCTATCTTACGGACCGTAACAATTAATCCTTACGGTCCGTAAGGGACACGAATTACTTATAGGCTTGCCACGCGTGGGACTAGGCCTGATGAGTCGACGAAACGATTAAATTCGATTTTTATAATAAGTTATAAGGATAATCGTTGAGTAGGGAATACCCCCCCTGAGTTTTAGGGGCCCTGATCCTGATTCTGATTGTTCTGATATTTTTAGGGTTTGTGTAGAATCACTTGGGTGTCTTAATTAGGGTTTCTTCTTGGATAACATAATAAAATAAATAGAACTTTTAATGAGGGTTGTTATATCAGAGGTCCGGGTTTATATTTACAGAACGTTTTTAGGACATTTTTGTGTGAGTCGTTACACTTCTCCCCCCATTTCTTCCCCCACCGGCTGTGTCCTCCCCGGCTTCTCCCGGACGTTCAAGCTAGACCACTACATGACAAAACCCCCTCACACACACATATATACATACAACATATACATATATTTTAGGCACATCCCCTATTTCCATACCTCCATTCTCTTTGCCCATCCTCACACCCAATCTATGTGGTGCCTACGTGGTGGATCATCCTCCAAGGGAGTACCATCACCATACCGCATAGCCTTATTATGGGGGTTGAGTTCTATGCCAAGGGGATAAAGTAGCGAAAATAATGCAAATCATGACAATGGGACGTGCAAACATCAAAAGTCCACAAGATTGCGCAGAATATGGGATTGTGGGCATGTGTACATGATATTATACATTATCTAAATCTGGACATTAATATGGGACGCCACTTTTTGAATTATGTACACATCAGCCATATATACAATCATACATAATATTACTTGTATGAAAAAGAAGCCATAGACTCACGTAGCCAAGTATTGGACGAAATTCATTTGGGCTTGGCAGGCTCACTACGGGCCGTGAAAGGCCTTCATGTCGGCAGAATATGAAATCGATGTTAGGTGCTTGTGAACATAATTTTATACAATGTGACGATCATATAATAAAGGCTGCATCTACCCTAATCGATATTATATTGTTAGGATCTGAGTTTGACTTGATTGTGTTGTGTTAATTAAGTTGGTAAATGGAAGAAGATAAATCAGAGAACAATTGCAGCGGAAATGACAGTAAAACTTTTTAACACAATCAAGGAAAGATAGTTTTCATCATACATGCTTTCATTAGTCGAAAGATTGAACAAATTACAAAATATTAACTTATGCATGCATGAACACTAAACTCCCCCTCAGCCTGATCTCACTAGTTGTTCGTACAAGATGAGTGTGTGCAAATGAGCTAAATAGAACAGTACAGACACTGTCTATTTATAGTACAAATCCTAACTACTGAGCATCTTGGCTGACGTCACCTAGACAGTGACATCTAACTATCATAACAACCTCTAAACACTGATCTATACAAACACTCTAACATTGAAATACTGATAAGCTAAACACTGATGCTTCTATCTGCTGTTGATGCTTAAACACTGATGATGTTGAGCAGTATTTTCCTTTAAGGTTGATCAGGCCTTTGATTCAGCAGTCCTTTGACAAACAACAGTACTTTGATATCAGCAGTTGATAGGTCTTCATCAGTCTTTTCATCATCAGGGCTTTGGTATAACGGTCTTTGTGCATAACAGTCTTTAGGATCATCAGTTGTTAGATGACACTGCCATTGGAGGGAATTAGGTTCAAACACTGCTTATTGTGGATCAACTGTTGAGAACCAGTTTTGGCTTTCTGTATCATCTGTTCTTTAAGGAATGATCGCATGGGCCAACATATATATATATATATATATATCATAATATAACTTGATTCCCGTATATTTGGGGAGACGCAAGATCAGCCGTACAAAAAAACTTGGGACGAAAGGTATCAGTGGACTCTTCAAGGACGAGTTTGAAGATTATTTTGCAAGGAAATCAAGCTACAGAATCGTCGGGATTGAGCGGGAAGCTTGGAGGGTAAGGGATTACCGGGTTTTGTTACTCGATTTATTTAATTCTCTATTTTTTCTTGTTTAGTATCGATGAATTCTTGTTTGAAACTTTGTTTATCTATTTTTAAGAGTATGTTTCTTGGCTAGATCTGTTATACTACCTAGATTGGATGATAGGTTATGCAAAGTTTTGATTTTCATGATGGATAATTAGTTATTTATGGATTGTTTGCGAAAGTAGTCGACTCAATTATTGTTTAGATGTATATGCATCCTTAAAAGTGTTTGAATATCGTTGTTGCTTTGTATGATTCTTGGTGACGGTCTATATCACATAATAGATTCATACTAGGTTATAGATTTTGGTGAGTGTCTATAGCGCGGAATAAATTTATAATATTTAGGGTAATTGCGCAATATACCTTAGAAGTAATATTCGGCAATCAAATAAATTTAAGTGTTCTACTAATCTCAGTAGTTGTGAGGTGCGAGGTTATTGTTAGGTCTAAGTTGTGACAACTCGTATTTCCGAACCTATCTTTGTACTTTGTAGTAACGTGTGTGTACGATATGTGATTTTATGAAAGTGAATGATTATATGAATGTTATGTTGATACGTGCTTTGTGTAATGTATGTATGTATGTATATAAACGGCCCAAACGCACAACACCCACCCGATCGCACAAGCCCATTCGGGCCACACCTTTGCATCCGAGACCAAAGGGCAGCCCAAGATTGGGTTCGGCCCATTACACTTGTGTCGCATAACACATGAGGGGAATGCAGACTCCTCATTCGCTTGCTAAACACAACACACACACAAACCCTAGCTTTCTCTCATCCTCTCTCTCAAACTCGACGGCAAACACTCCCTCACCATCGAAGATCATAGTGCTCGGACCATTCTTTTATTCGGATCATTCTCGTTTACCCCTCTTAACCGGTTAGTGTCTTGTTATTAGTTGATGTTATGTTATGTGATTATACATGTCTCATGTGATGATTTGTAAACTTTAATATTGGTGTCCTTAAAAATCGGTTCACATGTGTAAGATGAAATCGAGATGTGTATTAGTAACCGGATGTGTATGATGATATTAATCGACTATCATGTCTTGTTTTCGGATTAGGTTGCATGATGAATGATGATGTTTATAATCTGTTGTATCTTCATGTAATCGGAATCAAATGATATGAAGTGATAAGTGATTGTTATGCTTGAAACATGATTAGGGTTGCCTATTAGATATTGACACCACTGATTCGAATGATTCGATGATTGTTGTTCTTGAGTTGATTACAATTAGGTTGGTATGAATATGCATGATTGCTAAATTGAATGTTGTTTGATCCGTTTTGAAACTGCCAAACTTGTTAGCAAAGAATACGGAAATTATGGACTGCAAATATGGATGTTTGTTACACATTCATGGTCTCGGCAAAGGGTTGCGAGTCGAGACCCCACTGTCTAGACTCGAGACCACAGCACCCTCACACAAGCAGCATAACTCGAGACCACGGTTGCGGGTCTGGTTGCGACTCGAGACCGTCTAGTCTCGACTAGTACATGCATGACTCGAGACCTCCACAGTTGCGACTCGAGAACTCGTAGGCTATAACTCGAGACCGCACAGTCTCGACTCGAGATCTCTAGTCTCGACTCGAGACCACGTACACATGCTCACTGATTTGGACTTGCACACTGTTACGGGCTTAGGTGATTGGGATGTACTGTTGGGCTTTGTTTGCTACATGATTTCTACTGTTGAACTAGCACTGTTGTTGAACTGCCATGCTAGACGTGTATGCCATGATCGTTACTTGTGTACAATACGTGTAGAACATACGTGCACTACGTGAATATGAACCTGACTTGAATGGTAACTATGTTAGGACGTGGTTGACCACTTATAGCTTGACCGACTTTCTGTGTATCTGCCGAGCAAACCAAGGTGAGTTCACACTAGCCAAGGCATGGGATTCCCAGGGGGTTGGGAATGGGATTGAATAACTACTCGTACAACTATTACTATTAAACAAATTATTACTGTCCTCGGTTGAAGGGCACGTACGTAAAACCTACGTACAGTTATACTTACTACTGTCCTCGGAATGAAGGGCACGTACGTAAAGCCTACGTACACGATCTTAAGACCATCACCTCTATCAAAGGAAGTCCCTCAATTATCGACTTAATCACCGAGGCCTAGGGCGAGCGAGTCATTAGTTAATAGCGCTATTAGGTTTAACAAACCTCACACCGTGCCAGTCGGACGGGCGTGTACTAATGGACTATGGGCAAAGGGTCAATGCTGATAGACATTGACTTAGGGCACCTCTTACATTTTCGTAGCAGTCGATACGCGTGGTCTTGTAACACATGGGAAGCCCCCACTAATCATCGCACATATGCCTGGACTGGCCGCGATAAGGATTAATACGATACATGGTTTACAAAACGAACATACGATTTACGAAAAGAATACTTTAACCAAACAACCAACTGTGAACTCGCTCAACTTTGTTGTTGATTCGTTGCTACATGCCTTGCAGGTCATTAGGTACCCATGGAGCTTGCACAGGGAGGAACAGTCGTTGTGGGACATGGCGATGTGTGCCATGCTTTAATCATTACTTTATTTCATATTTACTACTTACTATGGGTTTTACAAATTATGCTTCCGCTAAACACTTAACTATGCTTTGGTTTGAACACCTTTCATATTGGTTGGTTGAATTATGTTTACTTACATGCTTGTTCAATATGATTGGTGGCTTGATCTTGGTCAGTCACGCCTCCAAGCGGTGATACTCCGCGTGTGGATTTTGGAGGTGTGACATAAGTCATTAAATTGCTAGGTAGGAGCTTCGTGAGGAGTCTGAACTAGTTTACCTTTTGACCGTTGTCTAACAAGTCTAATCAAGAACCCGAGTCTACCCTAGGTTTAGGTCGTCTAACAAGTGGTTTGCTCTTTTAAACAGAGTTTTTCTTTTTGGACATTTTTGAACAATCCTTGTAATGATTTTAAACAACACTTTGAAATTTTTAAAAACAACATATTAATGTTTTTATTGATAAGATTGGAAATTTTTGTTTCTGATATTTTTAAAAACAAATAGAATCAGATGTAATTCATCAGAATGTTTCAGTTCTAGATGAAAAGGTGAATCTTGGTACGATTGTGTTGATGTTTTTCTTTTAAACTAAGTTTGAATGTGTTTAATGATTTCTGTATCTTTTAGATTCTATGAAGAAGTGACCGGAAGAATATGGGTACTAAAAGTGCAGCTAGACCGCCTCCAAATCCATAATCCATCTATGTTACATATTGTTAAGTTTTTTGAGGTATACTATCGAAGTTGCTTAAAAATCGAGAATGATTTTTGCTATGGTATTCATATTGTCCGGTTCTAAATCAATGTGTATAACACGAAGGGGATCTTTTTGTTCCTTTCAAAGTAATTGTATCAATTGAATAATAATAATAGTACTATAATACCGCTCGGTTAAAGGCCTTAATGTTTCAGAATAACATAGCATTAAGACTGTTACTCTCATGTAATCTAGAAGTATTATATTCCTTTGAATCCTCGTACATGATTTTCTTTATCTTTTTATAACTATTTTACTGAAGTAGTTACCAATTTCAGATGAGAATCGCTGCTGTTATTTTTCATGAATATGCTCATGGAGACAGATTTGTGTGAATATACTGATGAAATTTTTGGATTGTTGATAGAATAATCATTTAATCTCTTTATTTGCAGTGAATTACAATAACAATTGCATCATGAAGTTCATGCTTTTCGCATCGCCTGCTTGGATAATTGAAGAAGAATGGAGAGATCGGTGGGATGGGATACGTGACCTGGCAAGGATAAAGATAAGTGGGATGAGCCATTAAGGAATTACAAGCAAGTGGAAATAGAAGTCAAAAGATACTGAAGAATCACAATCACTATAAGGGGCTGTTTGTTTGTGTCTGAATGGTTCATTAAGAGGCAAACCTCTGAATCGGACATACATACATGTGTTTGGTTCATCAAAACACCACATTTGAATGGAACCATTCAGATCTGAATGGTTCAACACTTTTTTAGATCTGAATGAAACTTTGGACGCGTATGCCCTTGCCCTAGCTCACCTCTCTTCAGTTCTTCTCCACAGCAGCTCCTCCACAGCCTCTCCTCCTCCACAGCCGCTCCTCCTCCTCCGCCGCCTCCTCCTCCACAGCCGCTCCTCCACACCGAAGCCTCCACAGCCGGCTCCTCCACACCGCCTCTTCCACGGTCGGCCTCCTCCACATCGCCTCCTCCACAGCGCCTATTCCCACCGTTCCGCCGTCGCAGACGGTGCTAGCACCGCCGCTGCACCTTCATGACCACAGGTTCTTCTTGATGCTAATTTGATGTGCCTTGAGTTTGTTCTGGTTTATTGTTGTTTATTTGGGTTGTTGATTCTTGATTTTATGCTTTTGTTTACTGTGTTTCATTGGTGAGTGTATTTGTACAGAGTTATTTGTCGTCAATAACTATGAGATTGCTGCTACAATTCTTGTCTCTTTTATTGTGTTGACTTTGGAAGATTGTAATATGTATTGAGAGTTATGTTGATGAATTTTTGGTGTTGCTACAGTTGGTATTTAGTTTTGTTCAGAGGGGTAAAAATGTCATTTTACACAGTCATTCAGAGATGCAACCAAACAGCACTTTACTGATTCAGTACTTATTGGTTCAGATTCTCTTACCCATTCAGACCTCTTATTCAATCAGCACTTATTGGTTCAGATGTTGCCAAACAGCCCCTAAGTTTCTTAGTTCAACACTTTATTTTTTTACAAGATTTTTTATAAATGATTTCCGAGAGTTAATTGAATCATTAAATCTATATTATGAGTTCAAGTGTTATTCAATTACTACGCATTTGAATCTTAGTGATATAGGGTTACAAATCCGTATTTTTGTTCGTCGAAATGTCAGTTGATTGTTATTTAACAAATGTTTCCTTTTTTATAATCTATTTTTAACTAAATCTTAAAAAAATGTATAGTCATTCATCGTTTGATAAAATTTAGTATTTAAATTTTCTAAAACCAACCGTGTTCCCACATGGATTTTACTACAAGTATTTAATAATGTATCCCCTGTTAATGTTAATAAAACAGTTAACAAAAGTTTGTATGTTAATAATGTTTTGGTGTGTCTATTTAACACTTGTTATTTTATTTTTATTTTTTTGAAATTTTTTTTTAAACTGCAAACTCAGAGTCAAAACGTACCTGTAGACAACTGGTGACGGTGAAGCATGAAAGTGTTGGTGACCGGCGCTTCCGGTTACTTAGGCGGCAGACTCTGCGACGCCCTCCTCCGTCACGGCCACTCCGTCCGGGCGTTCGTCCGTCGCACCAGTGACCTCTCCTCCCTTCCTCCTCCCTCCGACGACGGAACCCTAGAACTTGCCTACGGTGACGTCACGGACTATCCCTCACTCCTCGGCGCTTGCTCCGGCTGCCACGTGGTCTTTCACGCCGCTGCGTTAGTCGAACCGTGGCTTCCAGATCCTTCTAAATTTACTTCTGTAAGCTTAGGAATTTTAAAAGTTGAAAAAATTGTGTTTAATATTGTTATGAATTGTTTTGGTTGTGATGATTAGGTTAATATTGGAGGTTTGAAGAACGTGATTCGAGCGTGTAAGGAGACGGATTCGGTTGAGAAGATTGTTTATACGTCGTCGTTTTTCGCCTTGGGATCAACTGATGGATATACCGCTGATGAGAGTCAGGTAATCAATTATTCTTCCTTTTTTTGTTTATGTTTATTTGTTGTATTTTTTGATTTTTGTGAGTTTAGCTTGATGCGTTTTACACTAGTTTTGTTATGGTTATTGTTCTTCTGATTTGTGGAAAAGAAGAGGTGAATGATTAAATAGCATGGAATAGATTTATTGATTTAAGAATTAAGATCAATTGTTTCAGATTCTTATTACCTTTTACACTGGTTTTATATGTCGTTTACGCCCCGCTTGCGGTATGCGCATATGTGTGGGCCATCGGGGGGAAAAAGTGAGAGTGCACTCATTTTAACGTTATTTTACTAATTTCGTGAAAATAACGGTAAAAAGAGAGGGACCGTTAATCATGCATCATATGGTGGCGTAGACAAGGGGGTACATGCACTAATCGGCTTTTGTCCCAATTGCTGAGTGTTATGTGTCTTATGTCTAAGGCTTGATGCAAAACTATTATCGAGTCGGGGTCTCACTGGAAGCAGCCTCTCTATTCCTACAGGGTAGAGGTAAGGCTGTCTACATCTTACCCTTCTCAGACCCTACCTTAGCTTTGCTATTGGTGGGATTTACTGAGTATGATGATGACTGGTTTTATATGTCGTTTATGTTCCTCCGGTTTTTAAAATTTTATTAGTTAAGAAGGGGTGAATGATCAGAAACATTCACAATTGCTAATTGTCATTTCTTTTGTATGTACTTCCCTTTCAAAGTTCAACTCTGTATCACTGTTTAGCGTCTATTAATTTGTGGAATTTAGATTACTTGAATCTAATCTATAGGGTTTTACTTCTATAACTTGAGGTTGAATATCGTTGTATATGGTGATAGGTGCATTCAGCCAAATTCTTCTGTACTGAATACGAGAAATCAAAGGCCGTTGCTGATAAAATTGCTCTAGAAGCTGCAAAGGAAGGCGTACCGATAGTAGCTGTTTATCCCGGAGTTATATATGGACCTGGTAAAGTCACTGCTGGGAATGTAGTGGCCCGAATGGTAATTTCCAAAAACCTTGCACGTTCTTTCATTTTTATTAATCGTATACAACTTATTAAATATTTTATTTGTCGGAATTTTGAAGTATTAAATAAAATATAAAAACTAAAAACAGTAATGAATTATCGAACAGAAATGAACAAGTTACCGAATGTTCACGAACATAAATGAACAAACGCGGCCTTTGTACATGTTCGTTCATTTAACTAAACGAACGGAATTTCTTGTTCATGTTCATTTATTTATTAAACGAACGAACACGAACGAACTTTCTGCCGAAGGGTTCACAAACTGTTCGCTGAACGTTCAATTCGTTTACAGCCCCCAATTAGGAGCCCCCAATTAGGATCCCTCAAACGTAGTACCACATGAAAATGAATCATAAACCCATAACTAAGTGCAATATTGTGCATTTTTTTGATCCATATCCAACTAGATGTTTGTTTTTATGGATAGAGAATTAAGTATTAAAGATCCGATTTTTTTTTTAATTTCTGATCAGATTGTTGAACGGTTTAACGGACGGTTGCCTGGCTACATAGGTTATGGAAACGATAAGTTTTCTTTCAGTCATGTAGATGATGTGGTAGATGGTCACATTGCAGCTTTGGACAAAGGTCAACCAGGTCAAAGATATCTTCTTACGGGTGAAAATGCATCCTTCGTGCAAGTTTTCGATATAGCAGCTGCTATCACCAACACAAAAACACCTCGGTTTAACATTCCTATGTTCGTGATCGAGATTTATGGCTGGTTATCCGTGCTATTCGCCAGAATAACTGGAAAACTTCCACTTATTAGCCCTCCGGTACTTCCATTTTCCATTTTCATGTTTATTTTACGATATCTTTGACGTGAAACCTAACAAATACAGCGTAAATTGACCGTTTCGTATTATATGAAACAGGCTGTGACCTGTCTTAAACACCAATGGGCTTATTCTTGTGATAAGGCGAAAAGAGAACTGGACTACAAGCCTCGAAGCTTAACCGAGGGTCTAGAAGAGGTTCTTCCTTGGTTGAAGAACTCGGGGGCTATTAAATACTAACAACAAAAATACAGGCAGTCATTTTGTTACTTGTAATACAAGTATATAACACTTACTACATTTGCTCAAATTAGGGAGGTGAATTTCTTACATGATACGAAATATACAGGTTTCTTTTAACATAAATGACTAAACGGGTCAAGTTTGGCTTGATGGGTATTTATGTCGTAATTAAACTTGTTATTTTATGTCAGGACTAAAAATATAAAAAGTTTTTAGTTGTTTAGTTTGTCCAATTGTTTTATACAAATTTGTGCGTTCCTTAGTTTTATTAATTTTTAGGCAAGGGGGGTGTGGCTCACGCCACCCCGCCAACTCATCAAAAATAGCGCCCCACCCCACCCTGAGCCCACCATTGAAGGGGCGCTAAAGCCCTCTCGCCAACCTAGTAACGGGAAAATAGCGGCAGCATGTCGGACCCATTCCTTTTCCACCAATCAGATTTCCTTCTTTTTTTGATTTCCTTTTTCTTTTTTTATATTGTTTAAAAGGGGATTTATTGCAAGGATGTTAAAGAAGGGGCTTTAAAGTCCCCATATGAGGTGGCGTCTACGTGGCGCTGATGTGGCGTGATAAAGCCCCTAGGAGCTTTATACCACACCCTACAGCCTTAGGGGGTGTTTGGTGTTATGTTTTCAAAATAGATTATGTGTTTTCAAAATAGATTATGTGTTTTCAAAATAGATTTTGCGTTTTCAAAACTGTGTTTTGAAAAAGCATGTAGGTACATGCTTCTCCCAAACTGCGTTTTGGAGGTAGATAATTACTTTTTCATCCAAACACTTTTTTAGATTATTTATGTTTCACAAACGTAATAATCAAATAATCACTTCAAAACGTAATCCCAAACACACTCTTAGAGTATTAAATATGAAAAAAAAAAAAAAACAGGTTAAGTAGAATGTTTCCTGTCAGATTGTGAATACGAAAGTCGTGTTTGAGTTCGTGTCGCTTGACCTGTCTACGCAACCGGATTAATACCCATAACTTTTTTTTTGAACAACGAAGTTTTCTTCCATAAATCCTATACTAAATCACACCTCCTAAGAATTGAACCTTGATCCCCACAAAAAGTAATTCCTCTTTACCATTAGACCAAAGCCTAAATAGCAAATTAATACCCGTAACTAATTTATGCGTGATCTAATTTCGAACAAAGGTTTTTTTTTCTTTTGTGAAGATGTTGTTTAGTCGACTTTACAAGGGAGGGTTTCGATATTTCTTTTAAATTATTGTGTGACAGGAAACTATGAAAATCAATGATTTACATCAATTCTGTATAATTCATAACAAATTTTCTAAAACTAAAATAAAAATAGACTGATTGAGTGGACGTACATTTTTATAAGGTAATCACTATTTGTTATAAACTAAAATTAGGTTTATGATATATAAAAGAATTAAATGCCATTTTATTCCCTGTGGTTTGGGTCATTTTGACACTTTAGTCTAAAGGTTTCATTTTTCGCCCGTGGGTCCAAAAATGTTTCACCATTGCCATTTTAGTCTACTGTGTTAACTTCATCCACTTTTTCTGTTAACGAGAATGGCAATTCGGTCATTTTATATGTAATTCTGTTAACTAGAAGGGCAATTCGGCCATATAAAATAACCGAATTGCCCTTCTCGTTAACAGAAAAAATGGATGAAGTTAACCCAGTGGACTAAAATGGCAACAACGAAACTTTTTTGGACCCACAGGCGAAAAACGAAACATTTGGACTAAACTATCAAAATGGCCCAAACTACAAGGACTAAAATGACATTTAACTCTATATAAAATCAGACATTTTTGGCTCAACCCAATACTTATGGGCTTTAGGGTTTACAATTGTGTTTATCTGTATATTGTATATTGTAATGTTAGAATAGAATTATTGTAATATTGAATAGAATGAAGATATAATTCAGTTTATCTCTATATCTCTTTGGTTTTTCTCACATTATTAGCACTTTAGCTCTAGATTGTATCGGTTTCTGATTGAGATTTGACTATGTTTCAAACACTCACTCAAAGCATCACTGAGATTTGACTATGTTTCAAACACGCACTCGAAGCATCACAGTTGTTTTGCCTTATCTCTATTTCTATTTAGTTTTTCTCACATTATCATCACTTTAGCTCTAGATTGTATCGGTTTTTTGATTGAGATTTGACTATGTTTCAAAAACGCACTCGAACCATTGTAGGAATTTCTTCATGTCAAGAAAGTCATGGCCTTTCTCAGGAGAAACGCTAGCAAGTTTCCATCCCTGCCGCTGAATTTTTTGTTCTCGAGCGATGCAGCTGCCACCGGTTACAATTACTTCTCGTTTTATACCACAATATCATCGATTTATTGATTCATCGGCAACAACAGGAAGAAATATTCTGAATTTCTTTGCTTGTTCCGAATTTCATTGTATTCAGAAGTACTGTTCAGATGATCTGATCCGAGGTTTCAAAGCTTCTAGATCTTACGAGTTCCAAATTTTCTAGTATTCCGGGTTACCTGGGGTACCAGATTATTAGCTAAGTTTAGAAGTTTGTGTAGTTCGGAAACTTGAAGTCGGTTTCGGATTATTGAAAAGTTCCAGGGTACTTATGTTGTCCGGATTAAGTGAGGATGAGGAGCAAAAAAAAGGCATGAAAATGTCAAAATTCCATTTTTTGTAAATGATAAATTTTGATAAGTTTGATAAGTAGAGTGTTTGGGAAAATTTTGTTGATGAAATTTTTTCCGAGAATTTTGTGTTCGGTAATGGCGGTCCATGGTTATTTACAAGATTCTCGGTGTTGGAGTGTGGCTCTTACTAGAGATTCATGTAACAAGTTGGGACTATTATCGAGCATTAGAGGTGAAGATAATAAAATTTGGTTGGACTTTGAAAGTTTACAAAGAAAAGGGGGAGTAAAAAAAATTCCTATTTTTTTGTAAATCTAAAGCTTGTGCGTGAAAAGGCTCGTGTGTGATGGAGTTTTGTCAAGTGTGTTTGTGTTTTTAATCAAGTATTGTTGGGATTGAACCCTACAAATGAACAGTTGATTAAAGCCAAAACTGGATCAGATCAGTGGATTCAGAATAAGCAGATGTTTGTATTCAATCTTTCCCCTTGGAAGTGGCCCTAACAACTGATGACCTCTATCTACTGTCCGTCTACAACAATTGCTGATCATTCAACATCTGATGAAGTTCTAAAGACTGTTGAAGGCAAGCACTGATGCTCAATCTACTGTCATGTTTCAAGTACTGCTGATGAAGACAAAGCATTGCTAGGAGTATAACAGTAGAATGGAAAGCAGTAGTTTAGTCTATCCTTTGTTTGTATTGTAATAAGTAGTTTGTAATAGCAGTAGTTATATTAGATCAGTAGTTACAGGTTGTTAGGAGGTTAGATGTCACTTTCATGGTGACGTCAGCAAAGATGTCACAGTGGTTTGCTTCGTACTATAAATAGAACAGTACCCTGTACTGTTCTATTAGCTCTTTCATCACAAGTCATTATATACGAACAAACTGTGTGAGCTCAGGCTGAGGGGGAGATTGTAATACATGCATGCATTTGTAATTGAAGATTGAAATAAATTTAATCATTCGGTTCAATGATAAACATGTGTGTTGAAAGCATTTCTTCCATTTGATTGTGTGTGAAAGTTTGTTTCCATTTTAATTCCGCTGCAATTGTTCTTGTTCATTGCAATTATTGTCAAACAAAACATAATCATAAGAAACTCAGATCCTAACAATTGGTATCAGAGCTAGGACAGTCAAATTTGATCTAACAATCATTTTGACGTAAAAGTTCAGCTCACAATCGTTGATACTTATAATTGTTCATTTTGTTGAAAAACAGAGTAAGGTTTAATCACGAGCAAAGTTGATTAATCAGTACCTGTAAAACAACCAGGATGAAGTCACAATCACAAGATGTTAATAATAGCATCGGTTCACTCTTTAAACCACCCATGTTGAAGCGAAATGAGTACAACATCTGGCAGAGAAGGATGGGTCACATCCAAACTCAACAGAATACCGGATGTTGGAAGTCGGTTATCTTTGGACCACATGTTCCAATGGTGCCGAGTGCTGAGGATCCAAAGAAGTTCGAACCTAAGAAAGTTGAGAACTATACTGATCTGGATTTTCAGAAATTTGAACTGGATGCTAAGGCATTTAGCATCGTTGCTTCTGCATTACCCAATGAAATTTATGTTGGACTGTTACACTGTAACAGTGCCAAAGAATTATGGGATGCAATTAAGGAACAATTTGGGGGGACTAAAGAAGTGATTGAAAATAATAGGGAAATTCTGAATCAGCAGTATGAAACCTTTTGTCACGTTAAGGGTGAAACATTAACACAACAGTTTGAGCGATTCAGTTGTCTCATTAGTGAGCTAAGACTTGTTAATGTTGAATTTGCTAAATCAACACAAAATAGCAGGTTTCTTAGATCACTTCCTGAAAAATGGGGCACAATTGCTTTTGTGACCAGAAATTCTGTTGAGTTTAAAGATCTGACCCTGACCCAACTTCATGGTAGACTCCTGACCTATGAAAGGGAGTTAAACCAGAAAAAGTAGTTGCAAGAGTCTGGCAAAGTTGCAGATGACTACTCATTTGGCAACACAGCTCTTCTGGGTCAGGAAGAGTCTGGCAGTAGTAAAGATCAGAGTTATGATCATTTTATTGACATAACTGCTGGTGGAAACTTCAACTCTGATCCTCACTCATCCAGTTATGCTTTCACAGCAAATGGAGAAAGCCAGAACTCTGACAATCTATGCTTTGAACTCAATGACCTTCAGCATTTTGATCTAACTGACTTAGAAGAAATGGACATTTTGCATCAACTTGCACTGCTGAGTATTAGAACCAGCAAGTTTTACAAAAGGACATAGAGAAAATTTCCAGGGTTACATGGGAACCTAAAGGTGGGGCTGGATAAGTCAAAGATTAAATGCTATAAGTGTAATAGGTTAGGTCATTTTGCAAGGGAATGCAGGAGTCAAACAAATGGACCAATTATTACACATCCTAGCTCAAACCCTAGTCCAAGACCACAAAATAACCAAAGCACTGTGCAGTATTCCCATTATACCCCTGTTGCCCATGTAAACACTGCCCATTATGCACATCCTGCAACCCCTGTTCCTGTGCATTATGTCCAAACCACTGTCCCACAAATTCAGTATGTCCAAGCTCCTGTTCCTCAGGTTCAAGTGCAACTAGTTGCACCTCAACAAGCTGCACCAGCAGTGGTTCAACCAGATCAGCAAAGCTTTTTCACTCAAGGCTTTGTTGACTGGAGCAGCTTACTTGGTGAGCTAGGTGATGAAAATTTTGCACTCTATGTTACTAATGATGCTTCTAATGATGAATACTGTTTTATGGCATTAGAGTCAATACCAGAAGGGCTGGAAACTGAAGAAGGACAGTCAAGTGCTGAAACAGTGGATGAAATTGCTGAAGCAGTGGTTACTGCTGTTGCTGGTGAAATACTGTTGGGAGAAAGTTCAGAACCCCTGTTGGAACCACTGTCTGACCCCTGGTCTGAAGAAGAAGAAAAAAGACATGGTGAAAAGGAAGAGAAGGTGGCTGATGAGAAAGAGCATGTTTGTGATTGTGCCATGATGGCTGCAGCTAAGGTATTATCTCAGGTTCTTAAAAACCTTTGTTCAGACCAATGCATCATAGCATTTGCTAACATTAAAGAGGTGAATGAAAACCTTAGGGATAGAGTGTTAAATGATGAAGTTCAATTTGAAAAGTCTTTAAAAGAACTGAAAATCAAATTGACTGAAAAGGATAATGAAATCTGCAGTCTCAAACAAGAGCAAAGCATAACCAAGGACCAACTCCAAACAATGATAGAAAAATATCAAAGTTGCAAAAAGGAGTTGGAAGCCACCCAAATCACTTGTGAAAAATGGGTGGAATCCTTTAAAGGTTATGAAATTATGCTTGAAAAACAGCTTGAAAGCAATGTAAAATTTGGCATAGGGTTTAGAAAAATGATCAAGTTGAAAACACTGATGCAAATCAAGCTGGTTCTGTTGAAATCATACCCACAAACAAGGATGGCCAAGAAATTAAAATCACTGAAAAACTTGGTAACAAAATCACATTGGAAAGATCTGTGGGGTCCTCAACTTTTGAGGAAATTGAGAAATACCAATTTAAACCCACATGGTCTGATGAGTGTGACATTCTTGAAAACTTCAAACCCATGGACTTCACAACTATAGATGGTGTAAAAGCTCCAAAGGCCAAGGTCATTCCTCTTAAAGATATCCCAACAGTGGTTCAAAACTTTGTTACAAAAGAGTCTGAAAAGAGGAAGAAAAGAGAAAAGATTAAAAACTTGTTTTGTGACTTTTATGAAAAGAAAAATCACTTGACCAAAGATTGTTTTCATTTAAAAACCTATGATCTTAACAAAACAAGTACCATTGTGCCTACAAAGAGCTGCACCATCTTTGGTAAATCAAACCATTCTACTCAGCAGTGTGTGTACTTGAAATCCTTTGAGGTTAAAAAGGAATAGTACATCTCAAAAACACCAATGAGTGCATCAAAACCATCTGTCAAGAACCAACCACTATTTGTGCCAGTTCAAACAGCTGTTACAAAGCAGCTGAACCAAACCTCTGTTAAAAAAGATGTTCAGGTGACTGATGCACCCCCTGCTAACCAATACCGAAGAGGTAAAGGTCAACCACCATACCCAAGGGTCCCACATGTTTATGAGGCTAAAAAAAGGCCTTCTAAACCAAGAGTGAATAGACATCCCTTTAGGTACCAACAGCTGATAGGGCAAGACCCCCAACAGTGGTTAGAGAAAAACAGTTCCAAAACTGTCAATACCCTTGAGCTAACCACTATCCATCCACCTGAACTTAACACAGACACTGTTGAGACCCCATCCAAAGCCTTATTGGCTTTGGAGACCCTAATGAACTAACCTTTTACTTGATTTGCATGGAGCTTCTGCATGCTTAGATAGTCTTTGGTATGTAGATAGTGGAGGCTCCAGGAACATGCCTGGAGGTAGAGCCCTACTCAAAGATTTCAAAACTCATGGAGGGGGTGATATATCCTTTGGTAATAATAGTAAAGGGAAGGTGATGGGGTCTGGTACAGTTCAGTCTGGTAATGTTAAGTTTGAAAATGTCAATCTAATAGACAATCTAAAATTCAACCTTCTTAGTATCTCACAAATGAGTGATAAGGGTTATGGCTCATTCTTCACTAAGGATTGTTGTAGGATTGTTGGACCAGAAATGGTTAAAAAGATTGAAGAAATAATAAAAAATGGAAAAACCCAACTTGTTGCTCAAAGGAGTGGCAATGTCTATGTAGTTGATCTGTCAAAAGAGAGCCCCACGACAGATGCTTGTCTGTTCTCAGCTGCCTCTAACAAAGAGACAGAATTATGGCACAGGAGATTGGGGCACACAAATCTCAAGACAATCACTGCATTGTCAAAACAGGGTTTAGTAAGTGGTCTTCCTCAAAAACTATTCACCTATCCTGGGCATTGTGTGTCTTGCTGAAGAAACACTAGATAAATGGTCGGAACCGAGATATCTAGGGGGTTTGAATCCGCATAAAAAGGTTAGTTTCCTCTCGATTGATTCAGGTGCAACAGATCTTCTTCTCCGAGAACTCTGCAAAAAAGAGCACCGTTAGCCTCACTAAGGGGAGAAGAGGGTTCTCCCCTTGACCCGACTCCGGTGTGAGAATAAGTGTGGGTAATGAAGAAGAAGAAGTATTTGAGAAGTGTGTGTAACTTAACTTCATACCTGGGTTTTTTCTCATATTTATAGCCGGGAGTCGTTTTAGGCGGGAAAACCCGTTAGTGAAAAGTTGACGGAAGATGCTAACCCCGTAAGCGGTTACATTTCCTTCCGTTAAGTTCTTTCATCCGACGTGAGAGCACACGGATCGTGGTTTAGATCGAAGGCTAGGGATTTGCCACGTGTAAAGTGATCAAGTGGAGATTGCTCTCCAATTACATGCTTCCGTCGTGAATTCAGGGACGTATGAGATTGTGACACCTGTGTCACTATGACCATCAAACAAATACCAAACCAATGAAATATTGTATTTCATACTTTGGACTTGTATAAATATGTGTATCTTTTGCACATATCAACTCTTGTTCGATTTCAAGTTCTAAATCGCTTTCTGGAAGGTTATACGCGCACTGATGCGTAAATATAACCAGTTTAATCCAAAGAACACTCCGTAATAGTGAAATAGGCTTAACATACCTTAAATAACCTCTACATAACTTAGAAATAAGTTTTGGAAGGTTTGGTATGCCGAAATCAAGTTATATCGCTTACAGGGACTAAAGTTGACAAACTGCGAAAGTATGCCAATTTGAACTGTAACAGACATTCCGGAACATGACCATAAGTTAAAAATACCATAAATATCCTTTACATAGCTTAGAAATAGGCTTTGAGGTGTTTGGTATGCTAAAATAAACTTTTGGGTCATTCAGGGACTAAAAGTGTCAAAAAGTGCACAAGTTTGCATTTTTGCGCATAACTTACGTTCTGAATACATCCGGACATCCAAAAATTTATGTAAGCACTAAAACATTTTATTTTAGTGTTTGGCATGAGAAAAATCCATTCGTCGCGCAATTTGGATCGTTTTTCGCGCTTATGCGCGTTCCGTCGTAATTAAGCGAACATCGCGATCGTATGGCCAAACGAACCAACATCCTAGATATTTTTGAGCATGTTTTGAGTTCCCTATACTTTAACTTCATTTTAGAGCCTTGAAATGAGGTTAACGGGGTTCAAACGCATCGAAAATAGCTTAAACGGGCTGCAGGGACCATTTCTGCCACTTTTGAAACTTTGCTGATACTGGTGGGCAGTGGCGTAGCGCGAGCACCTTATGCCTTGGCAGTGGCGCTACGCGACTGCCTAACCTGGACAGAAACATTGTATTTGGTCCATTTTCACTTTCGCACATGGTTTTGGCAATACCGTGGGCTCAAATGGTTTTGTAAAACCACTATCTTGAGGTGTATGGCCAAGATCAAATCACGGTTAACGAGGAACGATCTTAACGGCTCTACGAATCCTATAAATACCCCACCCCATTTGCTTCAAAACCCACTAGAATCTTGATTTGAGAAGCTCTAAGTTGAAACCATTGTTTCATACATGAGCTACTTGGATAGAGGTTAGCATTCGGGGACCCTTCGTAAGTATTCTTTCGTTCTTTTATTGCTTTTCGAGTCTGAAAGTCAAACTTTGTTTGACTTTCTGCGTTGACCAGTTTATGGTCAATGCGAAGTTCGTTTGAACTTCGCAACGTGAGTGTAATCACGTTGGTTATAGTCCTTTGGGACTATGCCTACTGATTACCACGTTGTCTAGGGTCGTAGGGTAAGCGATCTAATAAAT
This sequence comes from Helianthus tuberosus, assembly GCA_030545235.1. Classification (NCBI taxonomy): domain Eukaryota; kingdom Viridiplantae; phylum Streptophyta; class Magnoliopsida; order Asterales; family Asteraceae; genus Helianthus; species Helianthus tuberosus. Next base: position 149,717,628 of record CM060358.1, read on the forward strand.
CGCTTATACCTTCGAACCCGACCCATTTGGTCGATCATTAGGATCCGACCAAACACAATAGGTGACCATAGTATATAGGGAATAACCTTCCGAGGTTATACCTTATGGTCGCTTCGTTTAAGTAGTTGTATGATAGGTAGTTTATATGCCTTAGGTAAATTACCAGAATACCCTTTTCTTGTATAATTGGTAATTAAGCATATGTAACCTAAACTTTTGTCACATAACTGATTATGTAACATGTTTAGGCATATAACACTTGTCATATGAATAGTTAGACGGTCCGAACGCGTTTCACGCGCACGACGCGTTAAAGTAGCATAAGCTACCTTAATGGGTCGCGATGGGTCGAAAGCACTTAGGTTAGGTTTCATTTAGTATGTAGGCTTTGTTAAACCATATGACACGAGTCTCCACACTCGTTTGGTTTTCGAACCCTCATTCTATCCAATCATCCGATTTAGGTCCGGTTATTAACATAGTTACCTATATTAGGTGCCGTTTGATATCCGCGATCTCTAGCATTGTTTGGTTGTTACTCAAGGACTACTAAGCAATCTCAAGTGAGTATATAGACCCCTCTTTTACTGTTTTCCAAACTATTTTGGGGTGAAACACATGTGCCTACTTGTTACTTTCATGCTTTCCTGTTTTCACATCATATACTTCCTACGTTCATTAGTACATTATAGTACATGATTTCATTACATTTTATGCTATGTATGTCCATTGTGTGCATACTTAGTACATGGTTCTACATTACATTTCTGCTATGTATGTTAACTGATAGCATGCTAGCACATTGATTTACATGACTTTTCTGCTTTGTATACTTAGTACATTTCTTATTCATCATATGCTTACATTTTGGTATGACATTTGGTTTGTTTAAACTATACTATACATTCATTAACACCGATCATGCCGCTCGGTAGTAGGTAGTGGTACCATAGGACTTGACAAATCCCATTCCTGAAATCTCGGGTTTGTTTGGATGTAAGGAATGACCGAATCCGAATACATATTCTTTTGATAACCCATTTTTACATGGTTATCCGACTGTCGCAAGGCTTGGATGTATGAATTTTCACAATACCGCATAAATGTCTATATCAGTATAGCATGCATTTACTACACAAAACATAACTTTGATTTAAACCAAGTTTTACTTCAACACTTTGTTTTGTGCATTTCACTTATGGTTTAGTTGATGCATTTCACTAGCCATACATATCATTTTGGTTACACATTACATGATTTACATTTGACACATAAACATTTTTAACATTGGTTATACGTTGCATGATTTATATCTTGACATAAACATTTTGGTATATTATTCAATACATTTGACAATTGGTTTAAACATAGACATCTTACATTGTTGGTTTGGTTTGAGTAAGTGATTTAAGTAACGAAGCGTGTGTAATATGATACAAGCATGGTGGATACGCCGCTGGTACTTCCTATATATAAGTGTTTGTATGGTATTACATATCGTAGCGTTATTTGAATCATTTCAATTTTTGACATATAACATTTTATACAAATAACACACGTTTCACAATACATTGTTTTACAAACAACTTATCTTATACAAACTCATATTACATGGTTATTCATTTAACCTTACATTTATTTATACATATCATCTGATCTTATCGTTTTTCAAATGATTTACAAAACAAAGCAAATTACAAGGTTCATGACTAAACATTTTCTCAAACATAAGTCATGAATTCTGTTTTCACAAAACCTATGTATCTCACAGGCATTTTTATGCTGACGTACCTATTTTCACATGTGTTTTTCAGGAGATGATGCATAGGACTTATCAAGACATACTTAGGCGGACCTGTGCTTTAGTGACTTAAAACGAGACAAGAACTAGTTAATTTTTGTTATGTACTCTTTATTTATTGTTTAAAAGACAATGTAACTCGCTTGTTTGATGAATAAAACGAAACTTTAATTTCCATGGTTGTGAAACATTAATTCTGTTACAACACTCCCCGACGTTTCCGCCACGTTTGGTTGTCCTACGTGGTCGGGGTGTGACAGAGATGGTGACACGTGTCCAGACGGTTATAACAGTCTTGGTGGTGCCTGATTGTATTTCTTCTAGAAGATTACTGCTGTAATCTGGTGTGGCACTTTTATTGTGTGGAAACAGTTGAGAGAATGAATCCCAAGTCTGGGTAAATAATATCCAAGTTTGGATACTTACGCGGAAGTTTTTATAGTATTTTCATCCTTTGCTAACGGGAGAAGACGCAAGGATTTATGATTTCCTTTGGGCGCGCGATTATAGATTGCTGACTGTTTCTTCCTTTTGTAAGACCAGTGCGCGGCCGCGCAAGGTTAAAAGGCTAAAAGGCAAAGTTGTGGTATGGCCTCAAGTACTTATTATGAGGTTTTTGGGACCTTACCCCTTCAAGTCCCCCAAGTCTAGTGTTGTACATATGCAAATAAGTGGAGCACTGGACTTATAAGAGGGAAATGTTTTTGGGCGCGAAAAACTAAGAATCTTCTATGAGAAGATTTAATTTTGTTAAAGAGGGAGAAAAATGTGACTTTTGTAATCATGCCGTGACGTGTAATGACGTCTGTTGGCAGTAAAAGTTGGTATTTTTCGAGAGTTTGTCCTCTTATATTGGGATGTGTAATGGCGCTTTTGTCAGACTTCATTTATGAGGACATGACGCTTACTCCTGTAGCACCGTTTGGAAAAGACACTTGACAGGTAATTATGCCCTTCCTATTCCCGGAGTTATGTGCCTCTATATATATATATATGTGGGTGTTACTTTCCTTGTCTTTGTTTGTGTATGAAGATGGGGATTAGCCGTTCCTCTCGTACTCGACGCCTTTTGGATGTTTTGAACATGTTTGAGGCTGCTGAAGGTCTTTTGCTTCTTGCTAACTCACCATCGCCGACGATTACCGGAACCGGTAAGCTGACGTCTTCTGTTTATCCTCTCTCAGGGGTTAGTTCTGATCCTCGCCTATCGGAGATTAAGGAAGAAGCTGTTGTGTTGTCTGTTGAAGCTTTGATGGCTCGTTTCCCAACTCTTCAACCTAGTCGGTGTGAGTTGGTGTACCGTCGTCACCGGAAACGTCAGGTTGGTGATGCTCCGGTTGTTGATGAAGATGCTATGGTTGAATAGGGTAGGTTCTGGGAACCGTGTATTCTTCCCCTTTTGTTGATGTTTTTTGTTGTAAATCTGAACAATTTCTTTTTTGAAGATCATTGCCATGATCTTGTTAAGTGTTTGTGTTACACTTTTGATGATATGTATATTGTGATATACTACTACTCCCGTAGGGTTTGTTTCTTGCATGTTTGGTTTACAATATGTTGCATGTGTTTAATTGCTTTTGGATAGGTAGGGCGAATGAGAAATGGTATTGTGCTCATGTGTGAACGTTTGTCCAAAAGGCGTGATAGCTTGCCTGGTTTAGACTGTTCATGAGGTGTACAATATTTGACCATATTGTTTTCGCGTGAACCAAAGAAATTACATGCAATTTGTAATAAACATTGGTACAAGTAAAGATGATGTTTGTATTGATAAGAGCGCAAGGCTTGTAATACAAGGGATAATAAAGAAATACATTGCCTGTATGTTCTTTCGCTTTTGGAGACTGGTTTATATGTAACACCTGCGCAACTGTTGCGCGTTCCAGGTGCGTGGGACTAGTGTCCCATCAAGTCTTTTTAAAGTGTACGCTCCTTTGCCTAAGACTTCGTTGATAATGTATGGTCCTTCCCATTTTGGCGCTAATTTTCCCAGTTTTTCAGCGTTTGAAGCTTCATTGTCGCGCAAGACGAAGTCACCGGGGACAAAGGTACATACGCGGACGCGCGCGTTGTAATATTTTTCGAGTTTGGATTTGTACCTTGCTTCTGTTATGGCGGCGTTCTCGCGCCTTTCTTCAATAAGGTCTAAATCCATTCTTCGCTCTTGTTCATTGTTCTGTTTTTCCATGGCTATCATGCGCGGTGATGGTAGGCCGATCTCGGCTGGGATGACGGCCTCAGACCCATAGACTAGACTGAACGGAGTTTCTCCCGTGCTGGTCTTTGGCATTGTTCGATGTGCCCATAAGATGCTGGGAAGTTCGTCAACCCATCCCCTGCGCGCTGTGCCTAGTCGTGCTTTGATGCCGTCGACGATCTGCTTGTTGACGCTTTCAACTTGGCTGTTTGCTTGTGGGTGCGCCACAGAGGCAAAGTTGTGCTCAATCTTCATTTCTTTGAACCATTTCTGAAGATCTTCTGAGGCAAAGTTTGTGCCATTGTCGGAAATGATGCGCAATGGTAACCCGAATCTACAAATGATATGTTCCCATATAAATTTACGAATTACCATTGCTGTTGTCGAAGCTAGCGCTTTGGCTTCGACCCATTTTGTGAAATAGTCGACTGCTACAATGATGAACTTTACCGCGCCTGGCGCGTAGGGGAATGGACCCACGAGATCGATGCCCCACTGTTGAAAAGGCCAGGCGGAGGTGACGGGTATGAGTGGGTTCTTTGGCCGGAGTGTTTTTGGCGCATGGCGTTGGCAGGCTGCGCATCTCCTCAATAAGTCAACTGCGTCCACATGCATTCCCGGCCAGTAGTATCCGGCGTTCATAATCTTTGCCACGACCATGCGCGGTCCTGCGTGTATTCCGCATAATCCCTCGTGGATTTCTCTGACCAGGTATTGGGCATCTGTTTTATCAACACAGCGTAATAATGGTCCCATAAATGACTTCCGGTACAGGACGCCATCCGCTATTTCATAATTTATTGCTTTGTGTTGGATTTTTCGAGCTTCTGCCTTTCCTTCCGGAAGTTTTCCGTGTTGGAGGTACAAGATAATTGGGGAAATCCAGGATGGATTTCCCATTTCTATGACGTTCACTTGTTTGAGATGATGGAAGGGTTGGACAGTACCTCTATGCGTACTTCCTTTGCTAGGTGCTTGAAGCTGGTAGCGGCTAACTTACTTAGCGCATCTGTGTGCTTGTTCTCGCTTCTGTTTATGTGGTTAACTTTGAACATTTGGAATTGGCTGATTAGCATCCGCGCTTGTTCAAGGTATAATGCCATAGCTTCTCCTTTTGCATCATAGTGGCCATTAACTTGCTCAGCCACCAGTTTTGAATCGACGTTAGCTTCAAGATTTCTTGCCCCCATTTTTAGTGCTAAACGGAGACCTGCCAAAAACGCTTCGTATTCTGCTTCGTTGTTGGTGCTTTGGAAGTCTAAGCGTATGGCATATGTGAGTTCGTGATTGTCTGGGCTGACTAGTCGGAGACCTGCCCCTGCTCCGTCGTCATTGGAAGCACCATCTGTGTGTAAGGTCCAGACTCTATCGTCGAAAACGGGTATAGGGTTCTGGATTGCTTCGCACTCTTGAACTTTATCGATGGGAACTTCGGTGGCAAAATCTGCTAGAACTTGCCCTTTGATTGCTGGTCTTGGCCTGTAGAAGATATTGTATCCTCCCAGCTCAATGGCCCATTTAGCCAACCTTCCCGCTACGTCGGGTTTGGATAAGATTTGGCCCAAATGATAATTGGTGAGAACTGTGATGACGTGGCCCGAAAAATATCTGCGTAGGCGCCGTGATGCGTGTACTAGTGCGAGGACTAGCTTTTCTATCATCGAGTAACGAGTTTCTGGGCCGGTGAGCATTTTGCTTATATAGTAGGTTGGAGTCTGAATGTTTTCGCGTTCTACCATCAATACAGCACCAACCGCTACTTCCGCAGCAGATAGATATAAAATCAGTGGTTCTTTTTCTTTTGGCGCGGTCAGCGTTGGCTGCTGGATTAAACATTCTTTCATTTGCTTGAATGCTGCTTCTGCTTCAGATGTCCATTGAAAGTCAGTTTTCTTTGCGCAGTTTCGTAGCGTGCTGATGAATGGATAAGACTTTGCTGCGTGATTAGCCAAGAATCTGTTCAAGGCTGCTAAACGCCCGGCGAGCCTTTGCATTTCTTTAACTGTTGCAGGTGATGGCATTAGCTGGATGGCCTGCACTTTTTCTGGATTAACTTTAAAACCGTCTCTTGTGACTATAAAACCCAAAAATTTTCCTTCTTCCATGCCGAAGGAGCATTTTGTCGGGTTAAGTTTTAAGTTCACGTTGCGCAAAGAGTCGAACGTGCGCTGAATATTGTTGAGCATTGTGTCTTCCTCATGGCTCATGATGACGAGGTCATCCATGTATACTTCGACAGTCTTGCCAATATCCCCGCTGAAAACTGTGTCCATTAAGCGTTGGTAAGTTGCGCCTGCGTTGCGCAGGCCGAAAGGCATTTTGGTGTAGCAGAAGATGCCTTTATCTGTGCGGAATGCGGTTTTGTCTTCGTCTTCTTCCTTCATCTGGACCTGATGATAACCCTTATAACAGTCGAGAAAGCACTTCCATCTGAATGATGCTAGGGAGTTGACTTTCTTGTCTATCTCCGGAAGCGCGTAGCAATCTTTTGGGCATGCTTTATTCAGGTCTTTGAAGTCGACGCACATTCTCCATCCGCCACTATGTTTTTGTACCATTACTGGATTGGCAACCCATGTATGGTATTTTACTTCGCGCAAGATTCCCGCATTGAGTAGCTCTGTTACTTGCTCATCCATAGCTTTTGCTTTTTCTTCGCTAAAACTGCGCCTTCCCTGAGCAACAGGTTCTGCTGTTGGCTTGATATTCAAGCAATGTTGCGCTATGTCGCGTGGCACCCCAGTCATGTCTGCTGGGCACCATGCAAATATATCTTTGTTGTTGGTCAACAATTCTTTTAGTTGTATTCGTGTTGCTGATGAAATGGCATGTCCTAATAGGATGGTCTGCTCTGGGTATTCGTTGTTCCGGACCCATTTCTCCGGTTCGTTTGATGCCGAAGGTTTGACTACTTTTGCCGGTGGCTCATCGTCTGCGTACATGACTTCTTTGCTCGAGTATAGAATTGCAACTTCGGTTTCCGTTGGAAATCCGCATGCAGCATGTGGAATAGAAGTGATTATGCTAAATTCTCTTTGTGACCTTCTTCCGAGCAAGACATCATGGCGTGATGTTGCCGGCATGACCATGAAATTGACTGTGACTGTTCGTGAATGCTCACCATCCGATAAAGTCACAGGGAAAGCTATTTGCCCCAATGGGAATACAGCTTCATTGCAGAATCCGGTGAGGGGAAAATCGACCGGTTCTAGACGTGCTTTATCTTCTGGGTCCAGCTGTTTGAAGCATTGCTCGTATATGATGTCCATCGAGCTTCCCGGATCTATAAACATATAGTCCGTCCGGTAATGTCCGAAGATGCCAGTAATAATCACTGGTCGTTCTTCCAGAGGGCCCCCAGGAACAACAGGAAACACAACTTGATGTTCCCTCCAATGTTGATCATGGTTTCGTTTATTTGCCCTTCGTGACGGACCTCCTTGAACCATGTTTATTTGTTTAGTTTTCTGATAGCTGCTATTTCTGGATTGTATTTCAATGGTACGACTAGATTGGATGTCCCCCCGACATGGTGTTGGTGGGTCCAATACTGTAGCGTTGATTTCTTCTCCAGATCTGATGTTCGGGAACTCAGATCTGGTGATTTGCATAACGATTGCGTTTAGAGCAGCTTGGCATCTGTTGAACAAATTTTCTGGGGATCTTTCTATGATTAGATCTGAGAAATTCTCCCTATCTGAATGACCGTTGTTTCTGTTTTTTCCCATGATTTCGTTAATCTGAGTGTTTTGGGTTGTAAAACCTTTGAATTCAGATCGGGGATCTGATAGGTGGGATAATGAATTCTCTGCCATGTGCAGAACAGAGGATGAAAATAACTGAATCGAAACGAGATAAAAACTAGAAAAAAAGAGGAATCGGTGGGCGCCAATGAAGAAACACTAGATAAATGGTCGGAACCGAGATATCTAGGGGGTTTGAATCCGCATAAAAAGGTTAGTTTCCTCTCGATTGATTCAGGTGCAACAGATCTTCTTCTCCGAGAACTCTGCAAAAAAGAGCACCGTTAGCCTCGCCAAGGGGAGAAGAGGGTTCTCCCCTTGACCCGACTCCGGTGTGAGAATAAGTGTGAGTAATGAAGAAGAAGAAGTATTTAAGAAGTGTGTGTAACTTAACTTCATACCTGGGTTTTTTCTCATATTTATAGCCGGGAGTCGTTTTAGGCGGGAAAACCCGTTAGTGAAAAGTTGACGGAAGATGCTAACCCCGTAAGCGGTTACATTTCCTTCCGTTAAGTTCTTTGATCCGACGTGAGAGCACACGGATCGTGGTTTAGATCGAAGGCTGGGGATTTGCCACGTGTAAAGTGATCAAGTGGAGATTGCTCTCCAATTACATGCTTCCGTCGTGAATTCAGGGACGTATGAGATGGTGACACGTGTCCAGACGGTTATAACCGTCTTGGTGGTGCCTGATTGTATTTCTTCTAGAAGATTACTGCTGTAATCTGGTGAGGCACTTTTATTGTGTGGAAACAGTTGAGAGAATGAATCCCAAGTCTGGGTAAATAATATCCAAGTTTGGATACTTACGCGGAAGTTTTTATAGTATTTTCATCCTTTGCTAACGGGAGAAGACGCAAGGATTTATGATTTCCTTTGGGCGTGCGATTATAGATTGCTGACTGTTTCTTCCTTTTGTAAGACCAGTGCGCGGCCGCGCAAGGTTAAAAGGCTAAAAGGCAAAGTTGTGGTATGGCCTTAATGTGCTAAAAGTGGTCTAATTAAACTAACTAATTCTAACCCTAAATTAGACACTCTAAGTTTTAAATTTATAAAAACAGACCCTCTAAAACCTAGACCACACCACCGGCAAGTGTACCGGTCAATGCAGTATAGCCTAAGTAAGTCCGAGTATCGAACCCACGAGACTCTCTAATTACGCTAATTAGACTCTATCTAGACCTAGACTGACACGGACTCTAACTGTTGGTTGGGGGGGTTACTGAAAAACTAAAGAAACCTATATTAAACTGCTAATTTAAACTAGGGCTAGACTAAAGACGAAAAAAAAGGCGAAGACGATTCTTATATGAGAACACGACCACCTAGACAAGAATCCTGAATTGTTTTTAAGAGATTACCGATTAAGTTAAATGCACGAGTTATGGAACCGGGATCTTATAATACTAAACCTATTAAGAACCATCGAGGCCCCTCGACCCTTCTCAAGGAGAAACCTGTGGGGCTACCTAGGCCGTTAATCCTACCGGTTATTAGACGCCTTCCCAGTTGTCTAATTATTGTGTAAGTACCCTAATGTTGACATATTCTTTCCCAATCCTAGATCTAGGGTAATTTGAAGTAATTAATTTGACTTGATAGACTAATAAGACCGACAGGTAAACCAAGACATAACCTTTCCCAAGGCCTATCTAAAGCAATTCGCCGGGTAAGACCTACCAATAGCCCCTCACTTCCCAGGTATTAGGACTAGTAGAACACTAAGACTCAGCAAATTATTACCAATTACTTCTAGGGGTTATCGCGCAATTCTCCCTAAAGAGTTAAGGTTTTCTAACGTGATATAGACACTCACCGAAATCCTAAACCCTAATATGACTCTATGTTGTGATATAGACCGTCACTAAGAATCATATGAAGCAAATAATAACAATAAACCGAATCAAAGCACGCATACACATCAAACCATTAAATCAAACCTCTTACTAAACACAATCACCCATAACAATCATGCAAATAACGAAAAAGGTAAAAACATTAATCAATCCATTCAACTAAGTCTAGGTGGCATAAAAGTTTAGCCAAGCATGTCAAATAACGAAAACAAGTCAACTAAGTTCAAACAAGAATTCATGACAAAGAATAAAAGAAACTAGAAAATAAAAGAACCCGTAAATTCTTTGACTTCCAAGCTTCCCTCTTTCAATCCCAATGATTCTCTAGCCTTCAATCCTTGCCAAAAAGTATTCGAAATTTCGTCCCTTTAAGTTGTGCGTCCCTGATCTCTGATGTCGACTGTTTGCGTCCCCTTTTCTGCCGTATCTGATCAGCCGTGTATATATCTCAAAATATGGCAGCCATCCAATGTAAAAATAATGCTTTCTGTTCGATAGTTGGGCTCAAAATAATAGCCCAAAAAGAAAACAAAACAATTCCATACCCTACTCCAAATATTTTCGAAATGCATGGCATGAGATATCCATTAGTTGGCAGCCCACTATTTTTTTTGTCAAAACAAAATGCACGTGCTCGTCTCCAGACTTCTTCAAATATATAGACATCTCACATACCCATGATTCCTTATGTATGCATATGTCATTAAAAGAATGTATACAATTTATTAATGGCCAGAAATCCACTTCATTCATGTATAATGCTGGGCTGATGATGTCTTGGCGGCCCATTTTAGGTAACATAGAGATAGCGGGCTTGGCTCAATCACAAGAAATGACTGCAATTTTTATTCGGTCTCTGGCATTCTACTCTGCCCAACTGGCTGGTCATTTAATTGTTACTCTTTTTCGCTCCATTTGCACCAGGACCTGGCAAAACACAAAATAATATAATATACTACTAATAACTAAATAAAACAAATAGAAACTATACAATAATTATACAATCTACACGGGACAAATATGTGTATTTTACCTCACATCAGGCCTTAAGTACTTATTATGAGGTTCTTGGGACCTTACCCCTTCACTTGCTTAAAAGGAAAACAACATAAAAGCTCATTTAAGTCCATTGAAGAGTCCAAAACAACCAAGTGTTTGCAAATGCTGCACATGGATTTGTTTGTCCCAGTTAAAGTCATGAGTCTTAAAAAGAAAAGATATTGCTTGGTTATTGTAGATGACTTTTCTAGGTTCACATGGACTTATTTCTTACATTCCAAAGATAAGACTGCAGGCATTCTGCAAGACTTTGTTAAACAGGTTGAAAAGCAGTTTGACATGCCAGTAAAAGTCTTCAGGAGTGACAATGGCATAGAGTTCAGAAATAGGGAGTTGGATGAGTTTTGTGTGTCAAAAGGAATTGTAAGGTAGTACAACATTCCAAGGACACCAGAGCAAAATGGGGTTGTTGAAAGAAAGAACAGGACATTGATTGAGGCTGCCAGAACCATGCTTGCAGATTCAGGTTTGCCATTAACTTTCTGGGTAGAGGCAGTAAACACTGCTTGCTATGTCCAGAACAGAGTTTTAATCAACCCCATGCATTAAAAGACTGCCTATGAACTGCTGTATAAAATCAAACCACTGATCTCATACTTTAAAGTATTTGGCTACCCATGCTTTTATTTGAACTTAAAAGACTCTATTTCAAAATTTGCAGCAAAAGTTGTCACACCCTGACTTTTGCGAAAGCGTGATTATGGTGTGACTTTCTTAATACCATAACAATCAATCATAACAACACTATATGATAAAACCATTAGATGTCCATCCATAAATTAAGTTTGAAAATATCACCACATAATTGTCTGAAACATAGACTCCCAATTTAAATTACAAACCACAACATGTTTTAAAGAGTTCACGAAGACTCAACAAAAGACCTTAAATAAAACCGAGTTTAGAACCATGTATCTCGTCCAGGATTAAGATACATCTCCTAAACCCTAATGACTTCGGATGACATCTTTTTATTCATGACGCAGCTTGGAACATGCAAACACCCGCCATATCCACTTAATTCCCTGAAATACATGTAATTTGAAAACATCAATAAAACTTGAGCGAGTTCATGTGTTTGTCTGTGTATATGAGTAACCTTTAAAGTATGTCTGTATGTATGTAAATCCTGGTATGAGAGCAATAAGGAAAAACAGATCACCAATGGTTTGCAAAGCAAATGGTATGTGCGAAGTGATGCAGGAAAACTCAAGCCTAGCGGATTTTGCCACGGCTTCAGTATGTGGACATAGTCACCACATGGGCCACCCTGGTTCTCATGGGTGTGGGCTCGCTACACCCAAATAGATCTATCACTCATGTCCCTCGGTCCTACGACGAGGATTAATGGCCTTAAGTGTTGTACCCACCACTCACATGATCAAGTAGTAACCTTCTTTAGCTAACCATACCATGTATAAAACGTTTGTAAACAATTGTAACATGTATTTCACCCCTGAAGTTATAAAACTGAAAACAATTAAAAGAAAAGGGGGACATGAACTCACTGTCTTGCGTCTTCGATAAGCGTAACTCAAGTTCCTTCAGCAAACACGACTACCTACAATGTACTAAGGTCTATTAGACGAACGGGCCGTGCCTTGTCTTAGTATTAATATTTTTGAGTTACGTTTCTGATATCATTCCAATTTATATAATTATTGCCAAAATATTTAATATTTCAACTTAAATTATATTTATAAATCTTGGAATAATTGTTAAACAATATTTTCGTAATAATACTTCTCAAGTATTTATACTTGTATTTCCTTCCCAAGGATGAGGGTATCTCATACATGTGTATTCGTATTCCGGCGTGTATTTATACGTGCGAGAATACGTATTTTCTTGTAATTGTTAAGTATTTTTATACTTAATTTTGTGTTAAACTTTCTGGAATATTACTTTTTAATAAAAGTCCACTAATATATATATTTCCTAAAATATATATATTTAATAATTATTACTTAGAAAAATTATAATTTTTCCTTTTAGCAAGAATATTTGTAGTTCCAAAATAATATATTTTCAAGTCTAACTTTAGAAAATATATATAAACTTATTTTTATCCAAAAATAATGTATTTCAAGTTTATCCAAGAAAATATATATTTTTCTCAAAAATAGTGTATTTTCTAGTAATTCCAAGAAAACATATATATTTTTAATCATAAAAAATTATACATTTCCTTCTTGTCAAAATACGATTTAACTTTGTGATAGTCATAAAAATCATATTTTCATTTCTTGTGTCCAAAATATTATTTACCAAAAATATATTTATAAATGTATTTTCCGGAATATTTTGTAAGTTACATTCTTTCGTTCGGTTTCCCAATATTATGTGTGTAACTTATATATTTATTCCTTGAGATTTTTGGTATTATTTTGGATTGTAATTTCTTGGTAATTTGTTAAGTTATATTATTTCAAGTCCTAAATAATATAACTAATACACAATATACAAATAATCACACACATGTGTCTTTATTGTATATATATATATATATATATTCTAAATATATATCTAGCCATTTTTATTTATAAAAATCCAACCTTCAATATTTGTATTTTTGTAACAAAAATTATGGCAATGTTTATATGGAAACTCATGGTTAAAATATACATGTAAATATTTGTTTGAAAATATTTTTCTAAGTGTTTATATTTTTAGAAAATTTTGCCATAGTTTCCCCTAAAAATGGAGGTTCCCATGCTTTCAAAGCATATCATTTTCTTTTAAAATCATCACAAACAATTAACAACTCAATCAACACTTACCAAGTGCTAAAATTAAGTAATTTACACAACAACATAAACTTGAACTTTTATAAAAATTTGTAGTAACTTACTAGTGAGTTTGGTAAGCTTAGTTACCCTTTAAAGTGTGATTATTTATTTGTAAATCCCTTTCTTACAAGATTTAGTCTTTTACAACTTACAAGATGATTTTTCTAAAAATCATTCCTTTGAATTTTTCTTGTTAACAATGTATTTTTATACTTGTTTCACCACTAAAAACATGGTTAGTTTCTTTAAAATTCATGATTATGTAAATCTTGTGATTTAACTTAGTTTCTTGAGGAAACTAGTTTTGAAATCATCCAAGTTTATGACTAGTAACATGTTACATATTTCATCATTCACAAAATCATTTTTATTTTCAAGTTCATGAGAAACATAAAGTATGATCATCTTGGTCTTTCACAAGATCATCACCTCAACTTGCTAGATCATGTGTTCAATCTCAATCTAGTAAGTTTCATATGATGTCTAACATCATAAACACAAATAATCAATCATCAAGAAGCAAAACAATACTAAACAATATGTATTCTTATGGTTTTGAGCTTTATGTTAGAGATTATCATCTTGTTCATTAGTGTTCTTTATGATTAACAACATACATCATCTTTTAACCAACTAAATAAGAAGTAAATTCAAGTTACAAGAGGCTTACTACTAGCACAAGGGCTAGGGATGAACTCAAGAAGATGAAGGTGATGAATGTGATGGATAGAAGCAAATGGAAGAGGTCCTTCAATCTCCAATGCCACCAAGCCTCCTTATCTTGCTTCTAACACCTTGTGATCTCTTGAGAATGGATGAATGTGAGATGAAGATGATGGTGGTGTGGCCCCTTGTTCTCGGCCAAGAATGGAGGAGAGGGAGAGAGGATTTTGTGTGTGTTTTAGTGTGTGTGAGATATGAGCTTATGATCACAAGGTTATTACTTATAACCATCTTAAGTGTTTACCCATTGTGTAATATGTTTCATAAGTACAATTCAAGATCTATTAGGATATCTAAACAAATCAAATGAAATCAAGGGTGGGCCACACCCTTGTAACCGTCCACACAAGGGGGGGGGGGGGTCTTGGTTGGGATGAAATGGATAGTTAGAGATTCTAGTTAGATTTTAAGTATACGTTAAGTGTTTTAGTTAATAGATATTTTGTATGATGTGTTATGCTATTCGGGGATCATAACTAGCTTGGAAACATTAAAACAATGCTTCTAGTGTAATTTTGGTGTTTCGGGTAGTGTCCGGTTGTTCGGTTAGATACCGGTTCGTTAAAGTGCTAAACTATACCGTTTAGTGTTCTTTATGTTACCTTTTGTGACACTTTTAATTCCCGACACTTAGGAAAGCATTCAGGACCATTTAGTCATATTTTTGCATGTTACTAGCTTGTTAAAATGCTGATTTTTGTTGAATTATGCTGAATTCAGCACTTTGGGTGAGTTTTAGGCACTTTCCGGCACTTAAACTATCACTTAGGAATGCAGTTTTGTGGTCCTTACTTCCTACACTCTACACTGGTGTAGTACTTGGTTTCTGGCTTATACTGGGTCTCAAAACACTGTCTGTCTATGTGCTGAGTTCTGTCAGCATTTTTCTGAGTTATCCGCTAACTTTGCTAACTGTGCTTTGTGCATCATTTGTGTCAATATGGTTTGCATGTAATAATGATATGACATTATGAAATATGTGATGCACATGTAAGTAGGATGCAATATCAGAAAGTAGTTAATTGTAATTTAGCACAGTCATTAGGCATTAATCAAGATTAATTAATTGTACGGATATCTGGATTTTTGACGGTTGTCACAACAACTTCTTCTCAAAACTTCTAATTGACCTCCGTTCTCCTATAGTCGTAACACAACTTCTCATCCAATCCAACTCCTATAGCCAAAACACAACTTATTTTTCAATTTCCCAATTTTAGTGGTTTCCTAGTATTTTCTTCGCGATCCTCCTATTTCACCTTCATCCTTAAATTTCTCCAAAATGTCGTCCAGCCAAATTCCAGGGCACCAATTGGAGCTCATAGGAAAACAATGGGGAAACACTTGAAGAAGCAACTTTGGAAAATGAGTGTTGCCAACACTGGGTGTTGCTAAAACTCGTCTGGATCTTGTTCTTGCGAACATGAGACCTTAAGCATGAAGAATGATATGTGCACCATGCACACGTAACAGATAACACGACATTAAGTGTGAGGAATAATACGTGCATCATGCACGTATCCATGCACCCATAACAAATAACACGACATTAAGTATGATTTCCTTGTTATTGTCAGTGGTAGTAATTGATAGTTAATTGATGATGATAGTAGTGGTTTAGCACCAGTGTTAATAGTTTAGTAGTTATTTGTTTGTAATATATATTTAACATGTATGTTGAATATTTTAAGTTATTGTATTATATAAATCATAAGTTTAAAAAAGCTTATTTAAATATAATTATATTATTTAAAAACCTTATTATACTAAATAAAATTTTATTTTATAAAAAGACTTATTTTATTTACATAATTTTAAAAGCCTTATTGTATTAAATAAAATTTTATTAAGTTTAAAAAAACATATTTAAATAAAATTATAATATTTAAAAAAACATATTTATATAAAATCATATTAATTATATTAATTGAATTTTAAACTAATAAAAAATATTCATATACACCCATATAAGGTTTACTCCGAGCATAACTATCCAATTTCAGCTTTCAGTGCGAGGTTGTCACCTATATGACACGTATAGCCAAATATGAGATGTATAGGTGAGGGTAGAGGTGTGTAATAACCGAACCGTTAACCGAAACCGAACCGAATTAACCGAAAGTCGGTTATCGGTTATATTTTTACCATCGGTTAATCAAAATTAACCGCCGAACCAAACCATTTATATTTTCATATATTTCTAGCTTCTATACATCCGTTTCATATATTTCATGTTTTATACTTTCATATCATGTATTTATACATCCATTTCATTTATTTATACGTCCATTACATGTATTTATACCTCCATTTCATGTATTTATACCTTCATTACATGTATTTATCAACAAAAAAATTAGCTCTTGTTTGATTTGGTTATTAACCGAACCAAACTGAAAACCGATAAATTAACTAAACTGATTAACCGATAACAAAACCGTACACACCCTAGGTGAGGGAGGGGTTGAAATAAAATTGGAGAGTGTCTAAACATCAAACCCTTTTATCTTCTCCAATAAAAAAAACCATTAATCATATAAACAAAACATTATTAGGCGTTTAATTTCAGTTCCCGTAAATAAAAGTAAAAATACAAAATTAGTCCTCTAAAACTAAAACCCTCTATAAAACCCCCAACGTTCCATTTCAAACCCATTCAAATTCCAACGGTCGACTCTGACATAAACCCTAATCAAAAACCTCCGTCGTCACCAAACCCTCCTCCCTCTGCAACAAAACAATGGTGGTCTCAAAACAAAACTATGAAGATCTCCGCAAGCAACGCTTGGAGGAGAACAAGCGAAGGATGGAAGAGCTTCATCTTCCTCTGCTCACCAAAGCTCTCAAAACCGCTCACTCTCCCAAGCCCTCACCGGTTATCTTTTAATCTATTTCTCTGTTTCAAAATATTTAAGTGATTTTTTGAATCGATTATTGCAGACGTTAGCTTATATTTTAGTGATTTTTTTTGTATTAACAACAAGTAATTTATCTAAACTTATGCAAATTTATCATAGAATCTAAACAAATAGATATCATGAAATATGATTATTGCAGACATTAGGTTAAATTTTAGTGTGTTTTTTTTTTTTTTTTTTTTTTTTTTTGTATTTCGGTTTGCTTTAGGTTTTGTCATATGATATATTGATTTATTAACAACTAGTAATATAAAGTTTATGTAAATTTATCGTAGAATTTAAAAAAAAATAGATCTGATGAAATGTGTGTTTCGATCAATTGTTGCACGTGTTAGGTTACATTTTGGTATTTTTTTTTCGTAGATGAATGATGTCATGTTGTGCAGGGTTGATGAAGAGTATGAAATCTGGAGGAATATACGATTAGATTTTGGTTGACAATCTTATTGTAGAAACTAAATAAATAGGTTTTTAATGAAATAGATATTTGTGTATAGTGTTTCAGGACTGTAATTTTGTTTGAAATAATGAACTACATTTGCTTATTCGTGACGCTGTGTTGTGTGTAACAATGGCAGATGAAGCGTACACAACCGCGTGCAGTTGGGACAGAAATGGTAATGGTGAGGAGATCAGGCCGCGTCGCAAATTTGCCTGCACCTGTTTACAAGGAAATTGTATGTTTCCTTTTCTTATTAAACTCCTATTTGATTGCTGGTTTAAACCGACTATTGATACGCTGAATGGCAGACCCTTTTGGGCATTTTATATGGTTTTTACTTTTTAGTTGTGTTTGGAAAACCACACAAAACTCATTGATTTTTTTGGTGTTTTTTTTTGTAGACCCTTTATGAGCGAGTCGAATTACCAAAAGGGTAAGTTCCTTCAAACCTTATGAATTATGTATTCAATAGAATAGATACATTATTGAGCACATAACTAAAACATGTAAATTAGAATTTTAAAAAGTAACTAATTTGGTTTTTAGAAATCTAATGTTGGATTTATTTGGGGGAGGAAGAGATTATTTTGTTGGAAAAACAATGATCAGATTTTAGTTTTTTACAATATATCTCGTCCGCAAAAGAAAGTATAGGTTAGAATTTGAATAAGTAACTAAATTGATGTCTAAAAATCTAATGTAGGATTATTTTGGGAGGAAGGTATTAGTTTTATTAGATAAACAATTTAGGTTTTACACAATATATATTTGCAGTAAGAGAAAGTATAGCTATCGACGAAGTGACTTGGCGAACCGCATATATGCATCTGATGAAGAGAGGGCATATGCTACAACAAAAGCCGAAGAACTTGAAGCAAATCTCGAAGGCGATCATCCTTCTTTTGTTAAGCCCATGCTTCCATCACATGTTACCGGTGGCTTTTGGCTGGTTAGTTTACTTTAATATTCATAAACAACACTTATACACCCGTAATCATTAATAAATGTAACATGGGTAATAATATTTCGGTTGACTAATGTTTATTGACATGATTACAACAGGGTCTCCCAGGGTATTTTTGCAGGAACCACTTACCACAGAACGACGGAACAGTTACTTTAATTGACGAAGAAGGTGAAGAGTTTCCAACAGTTTATCTTGCCCACAAGATCGGTCTTAGTGGCGGATGGAGGGGGTTCTCTCTTAGTCATGAATTGGTGGATGGTGATGCACTCGTTTTCCAACTAATCGAGCCCACCGTCTTTAAGGTTTGATTATCGTAACCAACCAAAGAGATTCTAAGTTATCTTAAATTATCACTTAGATATTGTTAGTTTGTTATTAAAGATCATTCTTCCGCTTTTTGTTACAGGTGTATATTATAAGGTGCAGTGGTTATAAAGAGGGCGAAAACGATGCTTCTGATGCTTGAGTTTAAGCGCAAATTGATCGAATTATTAACATAATTATTAGGTAATCCTCAAAACTTTATATACTTTGTTTTATCTTGGATTTGCATTTCAGTAACCGAATAATAAACCAAATAGCAATATGTTTGACTTTGACCTTTTATATAGAAGCTTACTTCATCTGCATGTCATGTTTGACTTTGACCTTTTATATAGAAGCTTACTTCCTCTTCATGTCATAATTGCACATGCATTTCCATGTGGGTGGGGGTGCTACATAGAGAGCCATGCATACAGGCTGTTAAGTATTTACACATATATAACTTTCTTGTTTGGGATTTATTGCTCATTGTTGAAGTTATTAATTACTGTTTTAAGCATCAACATGTTTCTTTGATAAACATATATATAACTTGCTTGCCATAGGCTTCATTGTTTATGTATAAGTGGTATAACGTGTTGATTAGAAACTGATCTAAACGGGTCAAAATGGTAAGTTATTATTGGGAATTTTCTAGTCGAAGCGGGTAAAATGGTATACTGTTAGGTACTTATTTTTATTTTATATGTTTGGTCCGTTAGCAATATAATATAACCCAAATTTGATATAACCGGAATTAGATTGTCTTTTTACATTTTTAGCTACTTATTTTAGTTTTACGTGTTTGATTCGTTAAAGTTATGTACAACCCAAATTTTATATAACCGGCATCAGATTGTCTTTTTACATGTTTCTTTTTAGCTACGTATTTTTAGTTTTACGAGTTTGATTCGTTAAAATTTTGTATAACGAGAATTAGATTGTCTTTCTATTCTTGTTAAAATTTTCAAACGTCGATTAACTTATCTCAAATACTAACATAATTTGTGTCTCTCTTTTTATTATTTAGGTTATCAGTATTAACTAGGTGCAGGATCAAATTCAGCACAATTTTTGTAGCTATCCAATCCGGTGCTGTTTTGACTTCTTCTCTTCTTATCAAAGTCTATGAAGTATAAAATTATTATATCTATGACATTTTGTAATCACTATTTATGAACAACAAACAGTGGCTTGTGCATTATGCATTGAATATACACTGTTTTGTAGTTTGATTGGTTCAAGTATGGAAAATTTGATGATTGTCCGAAAATCATGGCAAATGTGGTTGAAAATGGCTTAGATTGAAGTATAATTATTTGGAGTGGTTGAGAATGTGTATGATTGGATTTGTGGTGACAGGCTGGTGCAAGAAGACTTTGTCTGGTTTATAAAAATAAACAAAGATAGATCCACCAAATTGACTGAATTTGTTTTGATTGAGTAACAAAAAAACTTAAATTAAAAGGTTATACAAATATTAAAGATTTTTATTATTTGAAAACACAAACATATTCTAATCAGTAAGGTTCAAAGCTACTTGATAAATATTTCTTATGGGATGTCAAAAATTAACACAAAAACATATACTAATCAGTAATCAATATTTAATTAATATGTTGTGTTTTTTTAACTTATAGAGTATTTAGACCATGTGTAGTGGTAATGCCCCTACCTTTGGGCGTTTTGCGCCATTTGGCAACCCGGTCAGCAATAGGGCATTATGGACCGTTTTTCTAATAGGGCATTATGGCGCACCATTATGGCGCACCATTTGGCAGCCCGGTCAGCAATAGGGCATTATGGCGCACCATTTGGCAGCCCGGTCAGCAATAGGGCATTATGGACCGTTTTTCTAAAATAGGTGTAGTGGGGATGTGGGCATTGTGAGGCATTATGTTAAAAAGGAGTGTAAATAAAATTAAATAAAAAAAACATCAAAAATACTTTATTGGACAAACCCATAAACCTACATGTGATTGGCCAAATCCATTCCCTCTTCGGTGTTGATTTAGCTTGTGGCCAAATTTTGTAAAACAACGCCCTTGGGGGCGGAGAACTTGGCGTTGATGGGCGTTTTAGGAGAAAAAACGCCCTAAAACTTTACCTCTACGAGTGATCTTAGTGGTGAATACAAGTAAAATACGTGCGTGTATCCCCTAAATTCAACAATGAATGCATTATACAAACACGGTGACATTTTTTAGTAATCATTAGTGCAAATAATGCATATCATAATAATGTGTTATTGCTTATACTTGTGTATATTATTAAATTTTTATCATTCTCGTTTAATCGGTTATTGCTTGATTCTTCTCTTTCGATATGTTATTTAGTGGTTCTTCTGTATACAACATAAGAACCACTAAATAAGTAATAACTAAAGAAATTATAAAAGATATGATTTGAGATTTCTCTTTTACGTCCTTCGCACTCCATAATTGTCGTTTCATAATATTTTTTTTCGGTTTATAAGTATTTATCGTTTCATAATATTTTTTTCGGTTTATAAATATTTAGAAAAAGTTTTGCTAAATATACTTCTCCTATCTATATAACAACACTTTTGATGAATAATCAATAGTTAAATATTTAATTAAATTTGCTTTTGTCATGGGCAAAAGCAAATGTATAAAGTGGTGAGTTGTGAGATAAGAACATAAGATAAAAGAGTTTCCAATGAATGGATAAAGAGTTCCAAATGAATGATATGTAGACTTAAATATCAATTGAAAAATGGGTCTATAAACAATAAATGATAATGTGTAACATGCAAACTAAAGTCGGAACTCGCGGCGATGATTACGACACAAATAACAATTGGGCTGCCCCACTCATACACTCTAAATTTTTATTTCAAGTCCTTTGGTTTTAAGCATTTCAAGTATTTGCCCTCTACATTCCAAATTCAACATTTCAACACCTATTAATATGTAACCTCTTTGTACCATGTACCGTCTCATACGCGGGTTTGGGTCTAACCGGGTTTGACTTGATAAAACTGACCCCCCCCTACAAAAACGAGGACGACCTCTTTGAAGTTCATCCGTCTCTTTCTCTCGTACATTGATCTTAGAGTAAGGTACAATTTCAGTCCCTGGGGTTTACACCCAATCTCAGGTTCGGTCCTCATTTGAAAAAATTAAACAGTCCAGTCCCTGACGTTTTCAATTGCTCACAATCAAGCCCTTCCCACTAACCGGCCATTTATAAATCAGTGAAAAGACTAAAATACCCTCATAACTTTACTTACAATTACAGTCCTTGAACGTATAAATGACATAATTCCTTCCATATTCAAAACAAATTCTAATCTTGCAACTAAGCACCGATTAAGCTGAATTAATCTGCAACATGAAGGTATTAACAACAACTACAAAACCTCGTAACAACACATGTAACCAGATTTGAACTTCAAATGGGTTTAACTTTTTGAAATTCAAATGGGTTTCACTACTAGAACTAGAATGTTGTTTTGATCTTTTTAACATCTGTTTTGACATGTTCATCCAACAGAAACAGGTTATCTAAAACTAAACAAACAAGTTTTCAAACCAAAACATACAATAACCATTCAACACAGGTTATCTAAACTTTTGTTTTGACATGTTCATTCAAAAGAAGCAGCCCTTAGTGTCAATACATGTTCATCCCTGTTTTTAAGTCAGAATATGCATGTTCATTATAGAAAGTCAGAAGATGCATAACTTTCCTAAATCATGCAAATCCCTAATCAAGTTAAGGCCTTGATTATCACAGCCCTTAGTATAAGTCTTGTTGTGCAAACTAAATACATGTTCATCCCTGTTTTATTTATAAGTAAGTCCCAATATGCATAACTCTCCTAAATCCTACAAATCCCTTATCAATCCTAAATCTTACAATTCCCTGATCAAGTTAAGGCCTTGATTATCACAAACATGGCTGAATATGCATGTTGTCATGTACAATAAAAACCTACAACACCTACATTACAACAATATCTCTGTTGTGCATAACTACAATATCAATCAAAATCAGTAACAGAACCTGCATTCACAATACCAATGAAGAATCACTAACAGAACATGCATTCACAATATCCATCAAGAATCACTAACAGAACCTACATTCACTTACTGGTTTAAATGCAGTCAAAAGTTAAATATTAAAATTGTAGTTACTAGTTTCAAATCATTTAAAAGTTACATATTAATCACATGATTTTATAATAGGTTGAGCATGATCGTTAACAACTAAAACCTAAAAAATGATCAAACTAAAAAACCCATTATCACAGTTAAACGTAGTTTCTAAGTATGCATCATAAATAGGGGGCTTTGGTCTCCCTTAAAAACCCACACTTCAGTACCGCACAAGCTTGATCCTGATTCTGACACGGCCCATGTTCATCAACACTTCGATAGTAGCACTCCCCACACCCTGAACAACCACTCGGACTTGGATCCTTACCAGACGATTCCAACATTGGACCCTTGAACCAGCTGCAAGTTCAAAGATTAATATTTTCATTGAACTGTATCAACTTGAAACTTGATTGTTAAGTGAAATTCAGGAAATGTCGTACCTGTTACTTCCTCTGATCGCAAAATCACAGCGTACGACAACATGCTGTGCTTGATCGGGCTTGAAAGCAGGTGTCTTGTGGGTGATCGGAGCCTGTAATTTGGAGTCGGTGGTGTTTGGGGGAATGGGGGATTGAATGATAGCTTATAAGAGAAGATGGAGGAGTGATATGGTTGACATTGGGATCAGTTTTGGTGATTTTACAACTCTACCCTTGTCAACGTTAAAGTCTCTGACGATTAACTAATGGTGACTTACAATATGGGCTTGATTGTGAGCAATTAAAAACGTCAGTGACTGGACTGTTGATTTTTTTTTCAAATGAGGACTCAGTGGCGAAGCTTGAAGTTTTCGCCGGGGGGGGGGGGGGTCGAAAGCATATATACCCAAAAATTTCTCTAGAACCGGGGGGTCAAAAACGTATATACCAAAAAATTTCTATACGAAAACTACATGTACAACACTACAGAGCGAAAAGTACGGGGGGTCGGCCGCCCCTCCCGGCCCCTTAAATGCTACACCCCAGTGAGGGCTGAACCTGAGATTGAGTGTAAACCTCAGGGACTGAAATTGTACTTTACTCTTGATCTTATCAAATGTAAATAACCGATATCACACTGACTTGATCGTTAGATGATGGTTCCTAATATTTTGCACTCAGATGGGTTTTCTAGATTTGCCACGATAAGAGAGATATAATCATAGTAAGTTATCATGCAATAACTTAAAATAAATGGCCAACTTTGAGAAAACTGGGAGATGTTACCACAACAACACGTGAATTGTACGTAAGCATATCTTAGTTTATTAAAATACGCGACGTAGCATTCACATGTAGACATCATGACATGACACACCCTACACTCCCCTATGTACATGGTCTTGTTTCATCGAACCAACTATGTGGTAATAATACACCATCATTAGTTATTACTTATGCTATCAAATTTCTTACGAAAAAAAATTAGCTTATTAGATTCACTCGGTCCAACTCAGATAAGGTATACCTAACCATTCATTTTTTTCTGAATTCAGATACGAGTAATATCAATTTAAAGCAAAGCGTCACCTTCAATATCTTTTAATTAAATTCTTAAAATCTTTTGATTAAATCACCTTATTTGAACATTTGCAACCGGGGTTCACACGCCCCTCTCTTCTCCACCGTTACAACTGTCGATAAAACTCTTTACAAAGCCGCAACAAATCCCACTAAGGGTGCTAGAGGCATAATCCAAAGTACCCAAGTGAAACCAACCAATGAGAGACAACCACCTCGCTTATAACAAAATCCATAGAAAGATACCAAAATTGGTTGAGACATCTATAGAGAAGTATCCAAATGACACCAACCATAGAAGAACAACCACCTCATCGCCACCTCCAAATTCACAATCGCTTTTACCCACACTCACAGTCGGTGTCCACTACCCGAACCGGCTGCAATGCATTCGAAGTAGCCGAGGAAATTGCATGGGGTGCCCGAGGGTGCAAAATACCTCACCAACTGTCCATGCCTAACGAAAACTCTCTCCTCCATATCAACGTCAACGTCATCAAAGATTTCATCAACTATGCCAAAAAAAAAAAAAGATAAAAAAAACAATAAAAAAAAACAACTCACAAAGCAATGACAGCTCAGCACGACCCCAAGCCGGCTTTTCGAACGGTGCATTCGCACATGATGAGAAAATCACCCAAATAAATTAAAAATAAATTAAAAAAAAAAACGAAATCAACATACGAACCCATTTGCATCCTCTCTTCTCTCTCGCGGAATTTTTGCTGCGAATCCGATTTATTTTTCTCTCATTTTTCTCCCAATTTTTTTTTTTCTTTTTGTCGGCAACAATCAATCCATTAGAGTTTCGTCATCTACAAGAAATCTCTGTAAGTCTTTTTTTTCAACTTTTTTTCACACACATTTCATTCGATTTCTTGATTTTCGTATTTGATTACATACATTCATCGCTAATCAGGTTTTCGTGCATCAAAACGATGTCGTTTTCCTGTTTACTCGACTCAATTTTTTTCTGAAGCTTTTTCACACATATTTGATTACCTACATTCATCGTTAATCAGGTTTTCGTAGATCAAAACGATGTCGTTTCGGTGTTTGATTCACTGAAATTTGTTAAACAATTTTTTTTTTCTGAAGCTATTTTACACATTTGATTCGTTCATCAGGTTACCGTGCATCAAAACGATGTCGTTTTCATGTTTAATTCACTAAATTTGTTAATATTAATATTTTTTTAAAGCTATTTCACACACATTTGATTCGATTTGTTGGTTTTCCTATTTGATTATTCACATTCTTCGTTAATCATGTTTTTGTGCATCAAAACGATGTAGTTTCCGTGTGTAATTTACTCCATTTGTTAACAATATTTTTTGAAGCTATCAATTTGTTTTTTTTTTTTTTTTTTTTCTGTTTTATTATCTGCATTCTTCGTTATTCAGGTTATCGTGCATCAAAAAGATGTCGTTTTCGTGTTCATTTCACTCAGTTTGTTAACAATATTTTTTAAAAGATATTTCACATACTTTTGACTCGATTTGTTGTTTTCCTATTTGATTATTCAAATTCTTCGATAATCAGGTTTTCGTGCATCAAAACGATGTTATATGATGTTTGTTTGTTGCGTGTTTTTTAGGTTTTTATTGAAAATGTTATGAAGGTTGAACTTATAGATCTATAAATCTGGATTTACGAAGGGACCGAGGAAATGTCGTCGAATAAAGGCGAGCATCAGACGGTCCCGTTATCGGTGTTGTTGAAGCGTGAATTGGCCAGTGAGAAGGTCGAGCGGCCGGAGATTGTTAGCGGTCAGGCGAATCAGTCGAAGAAAGGGGAAGATTTCACGTTGATTAAGAGCGAATGCCAACGCGTGTTGGGAGATGGTGTTACTACGTATTCTGTGTTTGGGGTATGATTTTTGGTGTTTTTTTACAATTTGAATTTGGAATATGTTATTAATGAGTTTCATTTTGCAGGTACTTGATGGCCATAATGGGGCTGCAGCAGCTATATATACCAAAGAGAATCTTTTGAATAATGTTTTGAGTGCTATTCCTCCGGACCTGAACCGCGAAGAATGGATTGCGGCTTTGCCTAGGGCTTTGGTGGCCGGATTTGTGAAAACGGATAAGGATTTTCAAGAGAAAGGTACTGGATTCTGGTTAGATCACATGAATCAGTTTGATAAATACGGTGGTTCCTGATAGCTTGTTGTCGTGATTGCAGGTCAACTGTCGGGAACAACAGTCACCTTTGTAATTATTGAAGGATTCATAGTTACTGTGGCATCAGTTGGTGATTCCCGCTGTATACTTGAATCTGCAGATGGGAGCCTATATTATCTATCAGCAGATCACAGATTTGAGGACAATGAAGAAGAGTGAGTACTGAGTATATAGATGCAAGTTATAACGTTCTTCTGTGTATTTATGCCTTTATGATATGTTATTTTTTTAAAGACGTGTGATGTGTGTACCTTAAGCACATTATGATTGTTGTTTTTTTTAATTTGGCAGGACGGAGCGTGTCACTGCAAGTGGTGGTGAGGTGGGTCGGCTGAATACTGGTGGAGGTACTCAGGTGTGTTATAATAAAATTATGGTATTTTATATCAAAATATGTAGAACAAATGTCTCCATTACTATCTTCAACTAAAAAAGTATCACCCGAGATGAAATTCCTAATGTCCTTGACGCCATAAAACGATCAACATTAGTCTAACCATCTTGACTACCCGAATTCTGAATGTTTTTATCCATATCATTTATATTTATACTAGTATCTTTACTTTCACTAGGATTTTTAATTGGACCGTTGATTTACTTCAGAGTTGAACACTTGAACAATAATCTTTTCAATATTTTCATAGAATTATATTGCTCCATAATTGCATGAACATAAAATAGATGAGTAGCCATTTGACGAAAAATTGTTTATATGAATTTATATATGTTTCTTATCATAAATCATAAATAAGCATATAAATACAATAACTAATATTATTAACTAATAAGGAGTGCGAGTATTGAAAAAAATAATTCGTTCTCTCTATGAACCTATGAACAATTTTTTCGTAAAATCTTATCTAATAACTAATGATAAGCTAAGTTTCCATTACAATATGTACACAGAACAATATGGACTATATACAAGATGGGTAGAAAGAGGTGTGATACCTGTCTAGATCTACAGAAAGTACAAGATTTAAAAGAATATCCAATTCCTAAGGATCCATAGAATTAATTGTGGATCCAACACAAAAATAGGAGGATATAAGTTGTTTAGGCTTTGAGTTCATTTGAATTTTTCTATATCTATATAACTATATATCTATCTAAAATATATGCTTGTTAGATTCGGCTCAATCCTCTTAGTAAAATGTTGGGTCAAGTTTTATGTTTTTTCGTGCACCCTAATCTCACGATGTCTAATATCCTTATTAATCATTGGTCATTGGTTAACCTATGAACAACATAAAACCAGAAGTATATCGTCATTAAACATGTGTCCAAAAGTGAGTCATGTAATTAATGAACTTTTTAGCAATTCAGACAAATGAGCAGTTGTCAAGCAATTACAGAAAGAAAAGGCGCCTAATAAAATAGCATAATAAAACCGTAATATTCTTAATCATAACAGTGGTTAACTAAAAGTAATACCACATTTAAGAATTACACACGTTATAAATCTTTGGAATTGTTTGTTCATTTATTAGTTTATCTACTTTCACATTATGTGTAGAATCAAGTTTTTACTCCTGTGCTTATGTTTTGGCAGATCGGTCCTTTGAGATGTTGGCCAGGTGGCTTGTGTCTTTCAAGATCAATCGGAGATCTAGATGTTGGAGAGTTCATAGTTCCTGTCCCTTATGTTAAGCAAGTAAAGGTCAGTTACGACTTACGCGTGTTCATGCCCTATATGGCTATAAAATTATGTGGAATATATACTACATGTTTCAAGCCAACACTATCAAAAAATAACTCTATATTGAATCCTGCACTTATTAATGCTTTAATGGCTATTATAGTATTATATTCGTGTTGTGTTCAAACGGGTCTGGTTGGGTTGACCCAGAAATTTTGGGTCCTTTTTTTAAAGATCTAATAAATAGTTAATGCCAATGTTTTGAAAACCGGAGCGGACCGGTTCACCCTATCAAACCGGTTTGAGTAGAACCGGCCATTGGACCGGGAACCGGTGGTCGGACCAGAAAATTGGGTCGAACACTCGAACCTGATTTTGAATTTTTAGTTTCACTCTATTTATTTTTATAATATTTACGGCATAACCTGGTATTTACATCCGATCTGACCGGTTCAACTGGCCCGACCAGTTGACCAGTAAGGAGACTAGTTTGATGCCCTGTCCGGTCCTGAAACATTGGTTAATGCATTATATGAACAAAAAGAGTATTATTACAGTTATAATATGAGCTTATAAAACAATTAATGAAGTTCTATGCATTATAACTACACTTTGGATGAGTTTATAAACCCATATGAGTTTTTGACGCATTCCCTTTTTAGCTTTAGATTATTATTCAATCTTTTAGATGAAATATAATCCATACCGACCCATTCACAATTGTAATGTCAGCTGTCCTCTGCGGGCGGACGGCTTATTATTGCAAGTGATGGTGTGTGGGATGCTTTATCTGCAGAAGCGGCTCTAGAGTGCAGTCGTGGACTGCCACCAGATGCAGCAGCCGGACAAATTGTTAAAGTAAGGAAATATGTAACTTTTAATTAATACATCACATTATCACCTTCCCTATAAACATCAAGTTTTAATCTTTTAATTCTATTTACAGGAAGCTGTACTACCGAAAGGATTAAGAGATGATACAACGTGCATGGTGGTTGATATTCTACCTGCAGAAAAGATAAATCCCCCTGTGCCACAACCGAAGAAGAAGGGAGTATTTAAAGTCAAAGCCATGTTTAGAAAAAAGAGTACCGAGTCAACGTCTCAAATTGAAGAATATCTTGTTCCAGATGTGGTGGAGGAACTCGTGGAAGAAGGATCTGCTATGCTTTCTGAAAGGTTTGTAGCATAAAAGATCTCGAATTTCACTTTGGTACTTCAAATTAGGGGTGAGCAGAAAACCAAAAACTCGAAGCGAAAAAAAAATGAACCGTACATAAAACTGAAAAAACCGAACCGAGCTGAATAACCTAAAAAATCATTTTTTTTAATGTTTGTTATATTGATTTAGGAATTATTTTAATCTTGTTTTTGAATATTAAGTATTTATAATAAAAAAACATTAACATATTTTTTTTTTGTTTTTGAAATGATTTATCTATTGCCTACAAGAAATAAGAAAATTTAACATAAAAAGTAAATGATTTTCAAAGTATTATAAAAGAAAATGCCTTAATAAAAACTTTGGAGAAACAGAAAAAAGGATAGGTTTATGTGAACAATATTAATTTAAAAGGTTAAATATAATCACTTAAATGTAAACATCTAAGAAAAATTCTTAAATTTTGGATTATACTTCCCTTTTTTGAATCTTACGTATTTTTGTTTCAAAACTGAAAAAACCGAAAAACCGAACCGAACCGAACCGTTACTAAAACCGAAAAAACTGAACACTTCGGTTACGGTTTCGATTTTACCATAAAGCCGAACCGAACCGTGCACACTCCTACTTCAAATTGGATTTATTTGTGGGACCCAGATTCGGTTTCTACTTGTAGGTTGTAGTTCGGTTATCTATTCATTTACTTCTGAATGGGTAGATTTGGTTTATGTTTTATCTCTTATACGTCAAATGGGTAAAGTTTAAAAATTTGTTGTTTTATAGCTCTAAAATCATTTTTTTTAAGTTAGATTATTAATGTAACAATATATGACATAATTTATTGACATAGAATTAATTGGACAAGTGTTTTGGGTTGACCCGTAGCTTACCAAAGTTACCTGTTTTGACCAAATCCATTTAGACATAGTAACCAACCTCCCGAAACCATTTATTTTAACGTTTCTATGATATTCTATATCTGGTGGCAGGTTAGATACAAAATATCCGCTTTGTAACATGTTCAAATTGTTCACATGTGCTGTTTGTCAAGTTGAAATGAAGCCCGGTGAGGGTATATCGGTACATTCAGGATCATCATCTAATACAAGGCATTCAAGGCCATGGGATGGCCCTTTTCTTTGCATAAGCTGCCAAGAGAAAAGAGAAGCCATGGAAGGAAAAACTCATTCTAGAAGTATGATTTTTTTTCCTTTTATCAAATTCTAAATTCCTTTATATTTCTCACATTTCAATTTTAACCCGTTTATATATAAAGGGGTTGATTGGGAATATTTTATCTTTTTAACAGGTCAACTGGGTTAAGCTAAAAATTACTAAAAAAAAAAACGGTAAACCAATTTATACACGAATGGGTTGATTTGGCAATATCTCATATATTTAACGTGTCAGCTGTGTTAAGCTAAAAAATTTAACTACAAAAGAATATGGTCAACCCATTTTTATACCAATGGATCAATTTGGAACATCTTATCTTTGACGGTCAACAGGGTTAAGCTAAAAGATTTTACTACAGAAGAATACGATTAACCCATTTACTTACAAATGGGTCGATTTGGAATATCTTATATATTTAACGGGTCAACTGGGTTAAGGTTAAAGATGTAACTATAGAAGAAAGCGGTCAACCCATTTACATACAAATGGGCTCATTTGGAATATCTTATATCTGTAATGGGTCAACTAGGTTAATCTCAAAGATTTAACTGCAAAACAAGACGGGTAAAAATGTATTAGATTATTTTGTAATGAGTAAATTGCCATTTTAGTCCCTGAGTTTTTGTCCAAATTGCCATTTTAGTCCAAATGGTTTTTTTTCTCCTCTGGGTCCTGACTTTTCCTTTTTCTTGCCATTTTGATCACATTACCTAACTTAGCCTAAAAACCATGTTATAATCAGGGGTATTTTTGGCATTAAATTATTATGAGGTTTATAAATTATGTTGTAAACTACCCTGGTTATCACTACACAACAGTTATGCCAAAAATACCCCTGGTTATAACCAGATTTTTAGACTGAGTTAGGCAATGTGATCAAAATGGCAAGAAAATGGAAAAGTCAGGGACCCAGAGGAGACAAAAAAAAACTATTTGGACTAAAATGGCAATTTACTCTTTTGTAATTATTGATTTTACAATCATGTTGAGTTTATCAATTATTGATTTGGAATATCTTTTATCTATAACTGGTCAACTGGGTTAATCAAAAAGATTTAACTACACCACAAATGGGTCAAAAAGGTTATATTTATTTTTTAGTTTATTGATTTTATTAATCATATTTAACATTTACAGATAGGCGATACAGCAGTGGAAGTGAATAGCCAAAAAGCTAGTTGAATTCTTCTTTTGACTTGCAATTTTGCTTGGAAGCCGCGTGTATATGAAAAGTTCACCAGGTTTTTTTGTCAAGATATGTTACTCATTACTATGGCCGATGAAGATCTTAAGCATTAATCCACCTTATAAAACCAGATTAGAATCGTATTATGTAGTTATAATCTTCCCCTAACTCCATGTTGATATAACATAGATCGCCATATATTAGAACATCTCTCAACAAGTTTGGTGGTTATTCGTTTGTATACTAGTATTTATTTGATCGTTTTAGTAGATCTTTAGAACATCTCTCAACAAGTTTGGTGGTTATTCGTTTGTATACTAGTATTTATTTTATCGTTTTAGTAGATCTAACAGCCAAAGCGGAAACAGTGTTAGTGACGGTCTATAAGTTAAGCTCGGGTGTGAGCGGGCTCGTGTACGATCATTGGGAGTTAAGTTACTGAAACTAAGAAAAACGTTTGTGAATTCTATGTTAGCAGATTCACACAACATTATTTGATTCTTGCTTGTAAAACAGTGAACACATATGCTCTATATTTGATCTCATTCCAACATTTTTGTTTTTTATATCAGAATTTGTAGTGGGGTTCTTTGAAGTAAATTGACGGTTTTACCCTTTGATTTTAGTCTAATAGAGGATTTACTTGAAAGGATGGATGTGTGGGGATTTTGGGCATTTACTGATCTAAAAAATGTGTTTTTTAACGGTCAACTAAATCAGGCTCGGTTTTGAACTGGTGATCTTCAGAGAGGACTAGTTCTAAATTTCATTGCCACCACCCAATGACTAAGGGGCTGTTTATTTACCTCTTAATGAGACTCTTAATGGTTCAGACCTCTTACTGGTTCAACACTTAATGGTTCAGACTGTTTGTTTCGCGAGCAAATGTTTGAATGGTTCAGACATTTGCCTTTGAATGGTTAAGAATTATACAGAGTCTGAATGGTTCTAATCTGAATTGGTCAGACATTAGCCTCTGAATGGTTAAACATTATATTAGCTCTTAATGGTTTAGACCTCTTACTGGTTTAGCACTTAACCATTCAGAAGTTGCCAAACAGCCCTAACCACTAGATCAATTTCTCATGATGATCTTAAAAATGTGTTGTGCGCTTATAATGGGCACATCTTGGATGCTTATTTACCTATTTTATTTTATGATCTTGGTATCCTCTATCTACTTAACCATTTGATTTCTTTGTAAGAAAAATGCTGTTGATGCAACAAATAATAGACCAAAGATAGTAGCGACATCTCCGGGGTAAAAGGGTTCAAGGTTTCGATTAGCCTAACGCAGGTCATGGGGTCCCCCCACGTTTGTAGCACGTGGAGGCGGATCACTTTGTTATTATTCACTTTGAATTCTGGATTGAAGGGTTCAACCCAGAATGTCTATGTTAAGTGAGATAATATTGTTGTGAGCCGAGAATAGAACAAGCATGGAGCAAGTTCTAGAGAGGAGAAGTAAGATCAGAGATCAAGGGTAATCTGGGTTGATCTGGAATGGCTGAAATGGATGGCAAGAGGCTGTTATTTATAGGGAAAGAATCTTCTATAAGAGGAAGCCTTTGACCAGTGATCCGTGGCTACAGTGAGGGACTTGCCCATTTGGGGGTTGAAGGGTTTAGACCTGCGGACAAAAGGGTGTTCTCTGTGCACATGTTCTGTCTGTGCAGAAATGGTTCAGACGTTAAGTGTTGATGTGACCGGACACTGTGCTTGTCCTTTTTACTGTTCTCCTGAGTTTGCGCGTATTGAACCTCTCAACCTTTTAACCTTTTAAGCTATTATGTATATTAGTCATTTTATTGAGATTTGGGCTACCCCCGTCATCAGCCCCCCAAGTCAGAGGTGTTTGGGATGTAAGCTCAAATGCTTCTGACTTTTACACATTATTTTTTATTGCTTAAAGGCTTCAAGGCGTTTGAGTTTTGAGATTTGAATTTCAGAATGATAGTAGATATGATAGGCTTTAAGGCTTGAAGGTTTAAAGGCTTCAACTTGTCTCACTCAAGAGGAAGTTGAGGCTTTTTGTAAAGAATGGGGGATCGATCTAAAGTTTAATCCGGTGGCTCTGGGTTTTGGCAAATCGATCGATTAGTGTCCCGTTGGTTCGATTGCTCTTTATTGCTGAGTTTTCCAACTTGCGTCATCCGTTTTCGGTCTTTGTTCTGAATGTTTTAGAGTATCATCGTGTGTCGTTTGGTCAGTTACACCCTTAAGGTCTTGCTAGGGTTTTACACTTTGATGTTTTGTGTCCAGCGATAGGGTATGACCCATCGTTGTTGTTGTTTCGCTATTTCTTCCAGTTAGCCAAGAACGTCGATTGTTTTACCTTTGAAACATCTCAGGTTGATGTGTGTTTAATTTCGTCTATGGTTACTACCCTTGGTTCTTGGAAGGACCGAATTTTCTGGATTTCTGAGTCCATTGTTTTCTTCAAACTTGTTTGGAGGTACCCTGATGCTATGTTAAACAAGCTTAAGCCATTTGAGTCTGAAATAAATTGTTTAAAAGCCATTAGGAAGTGTCCTTCAAGGCTTCGTCCCTTTCCTGAACACTTTTTAGGGTTGATGGGTGTGAGCACCTTGTGGGACATGCCGGATCGTGACCCTGTGCTCATGAGGTATGATCAGGGTATGATGTTTTGCCTTATGGTTTATCAAGAGTGATGATACCTCTGATGTTGTGTTTGGGGATGCTGAGGCCACCCCCGGTGAAGATGTTGTTGCCAGAGGTGCTGAACACAGGTTCGAGGGTTCAGGTTATGTGAACCTTCCAAATGTCAAAGGTTTCACCAAAGTTGTTGCTTCCAAAGTCTCTACTCGTCGTTCGAGCTGCTGTTTGATAAAGACTGTTGACCAACCATCGGCTTCTGAGCCGGTGGAACTAAGTAATGACATAGAGGCTTCAGATGATTTAGAAGTTGGGGTTGGGGAAAATAAAATAAAAAAGGGCAAGGGACGGCCCTTGGTGGTTTGGCGGGTAAAAAGGTTGTGAGCTTGAAGGGTTCCGAGAAGGGTGGTGAAGGTTCCACCAATGTTAATCCAGGGGAAGTTTATGTGCCGGATTGGAAGGTCACAGTTGGTGACAGCTTCAAGCCTTCATCCGTTTGTGAGGATGTTCTTACCCACTTTGATTCTCCTATTGTTCGAGGTTCTTGCTCATCTATGGATGATGACCTGATGATTTTGAAAAATGGTAATGGGTGCTTATAACCTTGTTTCCTTGCTTCCAGAGGGTTTATCCCGATTTCGCAAGAGGATGTGAGAATATGATGTCTTCTCGAAGAAGAGGGATGAGATGAATACTTCACTAGCTACTCTAAAGAAGGAGGCAGAGGGTTATGCTGGGAGGGAGAAAAGCTGATGTTGAGGATTGATGAGCTTTCTTCCCAGCACAAGACTGATATGGTTGAGTTGGAAAAACGCTTGGAGGCTGACAAGGTTTAAGTCAGGGTCGATAAGGCTGCCTTGGAGGTTTAGAAAAAGAGCCTTCTTAGAGGAGAAAGAAGGGTTAAAGGCTTCATTTGCCCAGGAAACTAGTGATAATAAATGGCTCATTGAGGATGGATTCCAGCAAGTGGTTACTTATCTTCTCCATTCGTCAGAGTTCAAAAAAGTCTTGGGTGATGTGTACATCGAGCTTCTTGTTCATGGGAGACACCAAGGTTTGTTTGCTGGTTACAAATATTTGTGAACCTAGGAAGCCTTAGAAAAAATCTTCTCTTTTTCAACACAAAGCCTTCAAAGTATTATGGGAACAGTTTTTAAGATAGAGCATTTGATTTACTCTTATGTGGGTGAAGTCTCCGAGTGTTTTGGTAAACCTTTGCCTGTCTTGCAGGAGCTAAAACCCAAGGGCCTTAATGAGGCTGTTTGTAACGAAGTGTTGAAGTCCCTCTCGAAGAAACGTCCTTGCTTCGGAGATAGCGAGGAAATGTGTTCTGAAGGTGGTGAGGGCTCAAAGGGTTCAAGCCTTGAAGCCTCCGAGGCAACGGGTGTAGCAGGGAGGAAAAAGAGGAAGGCTAAAAAGACCCCAAATGATGGAGGTTCGAAGAAGGATGATGCAGCAAAGTCTACCATCCCTGACGTTGCTAAGTGAGGAAGAGGCCTTAATTCATAGCTTTCTTAGCATGTTGAACAATGTTATGGGTTGTTTGTTTGAACATCTTTTTATTTTAAAGGAACCGTCTAGATCCCTTGGTGGTTAAAGCCTTGGAGGCTTGTGGACAATGTTTTATGTTTGATGGCCAGTATGGCCCTTGCTATCTTTAACTTATCTTGCTATGTTGTTCTATTTATTCCCTTGCGTTTTCATTGATTTTGCATGTTGTCTTTGTTTTGGGTGGTGCATCTTATGTTATTTATACCTTAAAGGGTTCAGTGCTGCAGTCACTTAGCCTTAGGATATTTTTAACAAGAAGATACAACCTCTATCCTATGTATGATATTCACTTAGAGTATTTTTGGTTCGTAAGCCAATGTTAGGGCTTAAGGAACATTTGGTGTAGGCTGTTCAAACCCGTCTATGAGACATGCTTTTTAAGATTTCTATGAGTCTCATGGAGTTGTATTGATTTAGGAACTCACCCCTTATATAGGTCCATTCAACCCTTGAACCTATTGAGCGATGTGGCTTGGGAGCTCATCCCCTTACATGGACCTTGCCATGGAGTTTCTTGCTAGGTTCTCAACCTGATTATATGATAGAAAGACAAATTTTGATTCGTCGTTCATTTATTTCAAAGTAATTCGATTACTAGGGGAATAGAACAACTTTTGGGAACTGTTTGTAACACGTTTTGGTTAAACGTGGAACCTTTTAAGGTTTTTGCCATTCCAATGGCGGGGAAGCTTTTTGCCTTGCGGACCTGCCAGCTTTTATGATCCCCCTTTGTAGGCTTTAAGGATAGTGTATGGCCCTTCCTACTTAGGGCCAAGCTTTCCTTGGCTTTCTTTCTTGCAGGCATCATTATTTCAAAGCACAAGGTCCTCAGGCTTGAAGCGTTCATGCTTCACCCGTGTATTGTAATACAATTCCATGTTTTGCTTGTACCTTGCTTTTGTATGGCTACTTGATCACGAGCCTCTTCGAGGAGTTCCAAATTCAACATCGTCTCTTTCTTATTTGGCTTGAGGTCGATGTTAATTGTTCTTTGTGTTGTTACTCCGATTTCAGCTAGGATTACAGCCTCTGATCCAAACACTAGGCTGTAGGGTGTTTTCTTGTGGCTCGTTTTCTTGGTTGTTCGAATTTCCAATAGCACATTGGGAAGCTATTCGAGCCAGTTGTTGTCGTATCTTTCCAATCGAGATTTAATCCTTTCAACAATGTTGTTGTTTATCCTATTAACTTGGCCGTTGGATTGTGGGTGAGCTACCGAGCTGAATACTTGGGTTATTCTGAACTCCTTACACCGGGAGCTAGAAGGCTTCTCGGCAAACTACTTCCCGTTATTCGTGACTAGTACCCCTGGAGCCCAAAACGACAGATTATGTTTTCGTAAACGAAATCAATGAACTGTTTCCCTGAGATTTTTGCCAATAGTTTTACTTTTGGCCACTTGGTGAAGTAGTTCACGGCTACCAATAAGAGCTTGACTCCTCATTTGGCTAGTGGGGATGGACCAACGATGTTGATTCTTTACTTGTGAAATAGCCAAGCCGAGGAGATGGGAACGGGGTCATGTTTGAGGCTTTTGGGTACCGGAGCATGTAACTGACAAGCTTCATACTTTCGTAATTGTTCGGAGGTAT
The DNA here is from genome assembly GCA_030545235.1 of Helianthus tuberosus. Classification (NCBI taxonomy): domain Eukaryota; kingdom Viridiplantae; phylum Streptophyta; class Magnoliopsida; order Asterales; family Asteraceae; genus Helianthus; species Helianthus tuberosus. The sequence goes on from CM060358.1 coordinate 149,755,160, forward strand.
CTCGATGCATGGAAGGCCAAAAGTGTTCGAGGTTCATCAACTTTGACACTACCGATTTTGGGCCACAATGAGTTCCACATATCCCTTCGTGAACCTCTTTGATCAGATATTGGCTTTGGTCTGGGCCAACGCGTCGAAGTAGTGGTGCAAGGTATCCTTTTTGTAAAGGATATCTCCTTGTAACACATATTGCCTTGACTTGATACGAACCCTTTTAGCCTTAGTCTGGTCATTAGGTAATTCACCATTTTGAGGAACCTTTCAATGGGAGTCATCCAATTTGGCCCTTTTTTAGTGATCACATCTTGAACCTCAAGTCTTCGGATGGATGAGGTTTTTAACACCTCAATTAGTACCTTCTTGGTGAGGTGGGCAAACGTAGGAGATACAAGTTTGCTTAGTGCATTAGTCTTCTTGTTTTGAGATCTTGGAACTTTTTTGATGGAAAATGTTTGAAATGTGTTCATCAATTCCTTTGATTTCTCTCGGTACTAATACATGTTGGGTTCTTTTGCTATGTAGCTGTTATTGTCTTAGCTTGAGAGAGTCTGTAAGGACTTGAAGCTTTTGAACCCCCATTTCTTTGGCTATGTAGTTGTCATTTATTTGGTTTGAAACAAGCAACGAGTCTGTGAAGACTTGAAGCCTTTTGACACCCATATTTTGCAAGCTTGAGCCCAGTAATCAATGCTTCATACTCAGCTTTGTTGTTTGTAGTCTGAAATTCAAGACGAAGGGCATACGTGAATTACAATTCGTTAGGATCAATTAGAACTAGCCCTGCTCCTGACCCTTCAATGCTGGAAGCTTCGTCGGTAAAGAGCTTCCAGGTATCAGGGTTGGAGGGTTCAGCTGCAGTTGTATTAACTTCTGTTATGGCTTCTTTAGGGACTTATAAGATGAAGTCAGCCAAGATTTGAGCTTTGACAACTTTTCTCAGGACATAGGTGATTTTGTGTTCACCTAGTTTCACAACTCATTTGGCTAATCGTCCGAAATTTTCTTGTTTTTCAAGCACATTCTTAATTGGTTAGTCAATGATCACTTGTATCAGGTGTTACTGAAAGTACCTTCGAAGCCTTCTAGCCGTTTGGGCTAGGGCTAGAGCAAGGTTGTTTTTTTTTTTTTTTTTTTTTTTTTTTTTTTTTTCAAAGAAGAATATTTGATTTCTGCTAATTTTGAAGTTTTGAAAAAGTAAACGGGTATCTGAACTTTGTTTCGTTCAATGATTAGAGCCGTGCTTATGGTGTTTTCAGCAATCGAAAGGTAGGTAGAGGCCGTTTCTCCTGTTTCTGGAGCCGAAATGGCTGGGAGTGAAGCTAAGTGTTGCTTCATTTGGTTGAAGGCTTCCTTTTGAGGTAAAACGCTTCAAAGCTGTAAGCTTTCCATTGAAAGTCTTTCTTGTTAGCACATCCTTTGAGGGTTGGCTTTTATGCTTTGTTTCCCCATGATGTGCCCTAGAAACGAGCACTTGACTGGATTAAGCTTTCATGTTTATCTTTCTCGAGGTTTGGAAGGTTTCTTGTATGTCATTGAGCATTTGGTATTCCGTTTTGCTCTTGATCATCAAATCGTCAAAATAAGCTTTAATGTTCTTGCCGATTTGTCCGGCAAACGCTTTGTCAACCAGACGTTGATAAGTAGCACCTTCATTTCTTAAACCAAAAGGCATTTTTTGATAGCAAGATATATCTTTATCAGTGTGGAATGTAGTTTTTTATTTTTTTATTTTTATTAGGATCTGATGGTAACCCTTTTAGGTGTCAAGAAGACACTTGGACGGGAAGCCTGTGGGCGAGTTAACCTTGAGGTCTATCTGGGGCAGCGAGTAGCAATCCTTTGGGCATGCTTTGTTTAAGTCTTTAAAATCGATATACATTCTTCAAAACTTTTCGAGTTTTTGAACCATTACGGGATTGGCCACCCATGATTGATACTTAACCTCTTCACGGATTTTGGTTAGAACAAGCTTTTTTATCTTTTGTATAATGGGCTTATTATCAGATGGGATCCATAATTCATATTTCAATAATGCTACGGGGGATGCCGGTCATATCTTCCGGGCACTAAGCAAAGACGTAGTGCAAGAGCAACTTTTCAAGGTATGAGAGGGTTTCATTGGAAAGGTTAGTGTTTACCCTTATCCCCTGTTGACGATATTTTGTGTTTATGTTCAACCCTTGTTCATCGTCTTCGTCCCTTCTTGAGCTTTCCCCTTCAACCACAAAAGCTTCTTGGGTAGGTTGAAGGGTTGCGATTCCTTTTTCAGTGGGAAACTTCACCGTGCCTTGACCAACTAAAACTGCCATTCCGAACACACCTTGCCCTGGCCTTCCTATGATGATATCATAGTTGGAAGGGATATTGATCACCGCAAAAGTGAGTTGTTCGGTTCATCACTTTGTTCTCTCGTTGAACTAACATAATGGGTTATTTGGCCTAAAGGCTTGATAGGTATATCTGCGATACTTTCAGACTGTTGAAGCTTTGAACGCTCATCGTCGCTGAGAGGATTAAAGTGTTTCAAGCTTTTCATCAGCTGAGAGGGTTAAAGCATTTCTCAAGCATAATTTTGGATGATTCAGACTGTTGAAGCTTTGAACGCTCATCATCGCTGAGAGGGTTAAAGCGTTTCAAGCTTTTCATCAGCTGAGAGGGTTAAAGCATTTCTTAAGCATGATTTTGGAGGATTAAGACTGTTGAAGCTTTGAACGCTCATCGTCGCTGAGAGGGTTAAAGCGTTTCAAGTTTTTCATCAGCTGAGAGGGTTAAAGCTTTGTTTTCAAGGTCGACCATGCTCACTTCCTACTTTTATTCTTCAACCATTTTGTCCTTGACCCCTTTAACCAAGTAAGCCAGTTCGGACTTGACGGCTTTTTCGATCCTCTTTTTGGGTTGGAAGCAATTATTGGTATGGTGACCTTTCTATTCGTGAAACTCACAATACTGGCTTGATTTTTCTAATCTTTTGTTTTTTGGCAAAGGTTGAGGAGGGTGGAAGCTGTGTTTTACCTCTTCGGTTGCCAAGATCTCTTGCGGAGTCTTGGTTAAGGCTGTAAAGTTTATGGTTTTTTCTCGGCTTGGAGGGTTCCGGCCTTCAGGCCTTCAGGAATCCGAACCTTTGAACCATTTGCCATAAGAGCCATACTGGAAGCTCCAGTTAAGAGTTCTCTCTCTTTTTTCTTTGATGTCTTCAGCTTATTCTCCTCGAATGTGGGCTTCAGCCCTTTCGAGTGTTTCTTCAAGGGTTTTGGGCAGGCATTTATTGAAGTCTCTTGTGAGATATTTGGAATTTATAGCATTCATGAACCCTGCAACCCTAACCTTTTCATCGGTGTGAGTTAAACCTTCCTTCTTGTAACTTTCGATGAGGTCTCTGAGACTTTCATCCTCATGTTGTTTGATCTGGAAGATTATCATGGCGTCCTTGACATACCTATGTTTTTATAGGGAACTTTTGCTAAGATCGTTAAAGGTCCGAACGCTTCGTCCAGGAAGGTCATTGAACCATATGCGCGAAGACCCTTCAAGGGTTTGCCTGAACATGAGACAACATTCGGAGTTGGGTCATTTTTTTATTCTTGTAGTCCCGGCGAAGATTTGGAAGTAGTCTTCAGTACCGTGATGGCATCTTTATCTGGGTTTGAAACTCGTACTCAACAATTTATTGAAGCAAGATATTGGGCTTGTAAGGTTTTGAGGGGTATTTTATTACCCTTGAAGCTGGATTACCGTTTGAGGTACCCTGGTGAGTGGTTGGCACTTGGTTGATGAAGTTAAGGTTAAAGCCTTGAAGGCTTTCTGTGTCATCATCCAGCTTTCACGTGCTGCAAAGGAAATTGTGCCATCATCTGTGTCATCGGCTAGGGCATAAGGTTAAATCCTTAAAGGCTTTCTGAAGCCATTATCTGTGTCATAAGGTTAAAGCCTTAAAGGCTTACTGTATAAGGCATTCCCATGGATGTGCTCATGACCGCACCTTCGAGCCAAAGGCAGGGTGGCCATAGCTTGTTTTCACGAAGTAGCGATGGGAGGGGGAACACTTGAAGCTGGTGACTGCCATAATTGATCAAGAGTGGTTTTATGCCCCATAGGTGCACCGGTTATAACGGGTTGGGAGGTAAATAAGGGAAAAACGGTTGGACTTGGCCTCCCCAAAAGCTAAAGGGCTTGAGTGGTTGGTCTGTCATACTAGGACCAACTTCAAGGTAAGATGTGGCTGAACGTGAGCTGCTAAAAGGAAGAGATGGATGACCAGGTGATAATGAGGGTTTAGACTCCTCATAATTTAGTCTTATTCTCACCCTTTTTTCCCTTTCTAAGCTCACATGCTAGTTGAGAAGAAATCTCAGTTGTAAGAAATTTCTAGCTAGTCACTCGGGTGTTAGATCTATGCGTTCCGGTGTATGCATTACACCGATTTGAGTATGTGTAACCCCTGACCGAGATGGGGTTGGTGTTTGAAAAGAAGTGAACTCCGGGAACATACCCCGGTAGAGTACTTCCGGGAGTAGAAAGAGGTGTAGATAGGACCGGTGAGATCCGACCCGAATTTGGTGTTAAATCGGTGTTGTTAGGCACCTGATTTACCTGACCGAGAGACTCGCTTTCAGACATGATGTAAAGAGAAAATGGAGCTACACAACTGGTCTTTAAGATAAAGTAAGCGGCGTAGCCCCACGGTGGGCGCCAACTTGTTGATGCAACAAATAATAGACCAAAGATAGTAGCGACATCTCCGGGGTAAAAGGGTTCAAGGTTTCGATTAGCCTAACGCAGGTCATGGGGTCCCCCCACGTTTGTAGCACGTGGAGGCGGATCACTTTGTTATTATTCACTTTGAATTCTGGATTGAAGGGTTCAACCCAGAATGTCTATGTTAAGTGAGATAATATTGTTGTGAGCCGAGAATAGAACAAGCATGGAGCAAGTTCTAGAGAGGAGAAGTAAGATCAGAGATCAAGGGTAATCTGGGTTGATCTGGAATGGCTGGAATGGATGGCAAGAGGCTGTTATTTATAGGGAAAGAATCTTCTATAAGAGGAAGCCTTTGACCAGTGATCCGTGGCTACAGTGAGGGACTTGCCCATTTGGGGGTTGAAGGGTTTAGACCTGCGGACAAAAGGGTGTTCTCTGTGCACATGTTCTGTCTGTGCAGAAATGGTTCAGACGTTAAGTGTTGATGTGACCGGACACTGTGCTTGTCCTTTTTACTGTTCTCCTGAGTTTGCGCGTATTGAACCTCTCAACCTTTTAACCTTTTAAGCTATTATGTATATTAGTCATTTTATTGAGATTTGGGCTACCCCCGTCATCAAATGCTAATGCACTATTTGTCTTTTTGTTAAGGCAATTTGTCACTTCAGTTATTTACCCGACTTCATTCTACATTACCATATATACAAACCATTTTGTTTGATCATCTCCATCAAAATCTACTATATAGTTACAAGTTTGGTCATCAACATCAACTATGAACCTCATAGATCATCACCATCAAGTATACACACCATCAGTTATATTAGATAAAATTGAAAATAGGAAAAATTACACTTTTCGTCCTTTATGTTTGTAGCTAGTTGCAATGGATGACCTTTACCTTTAATAATTACAGTCACAGTCCTTTATTTTGAAAACCTGTTACATCTTTCGTCCTTTATCCCAAACTCAGTTAGAAAATTAAGTTAAGTTACATCATGTGCAGAGCACGTGAGGGCATTTATGTCCATTCACATAGCAACAACCCCATCATATAAATGCCATTCTTCTCCCCCAAATACCTCATTTTAGGGTTTATCCAAACCTGCATTTAAGATCATCACCTCTGTTGCCACAACATCATCTGCTTTCGGATCTTGTTGAGCCGATGATTTCACCCACCAACACCAACCCACCACACAACTAGCACTAACCACCACCTGCAACCACCACTAACCACCCTCACACAAATCTGGCCACAAATATCTCTATCTTCTTCATTCAATTCTCTATCTTCTTCATTCAATTAAGTAATTGCAGAAAAACCGTATACATGGAACATCAAAGATTCCTTCAGAAAATCACGATTACCGGAATAGAAACGATGGAGTTTGATGGAAAAACTGAGCATGGAAAAGTAAGGGGACGAATTTGATGCATTTTCACGAGTAAGAAATTTAAATGTCGTGTTACAAGTTAGACATTGCTTAGATGTCATGCATATTGAGTAAAATATATGTAAAAACCAGCTTGGATTATTGTTAAACATTCCCGGGAAAACTAAAGAGGGGATCAATGCACGTAAAGACATGCAAGAAATGGGAATACGTGAAGGGCTTCATCCTGTTGCACACCCTAAAGGTTTTTTTTCTGCCACCGGCGTGCTATACCATGTCAAAAACGGGAAAAATGTTTTGTGAATATTTACACAGTATTGGTGTTGTTAAAAGATAGTAAATTGCTTGGTATGAAGTCTCATGATTGTCATGTTTTGATGACACATATTATTCCTATTGCAATATCCCAGATAAAATCCGACATACGATCATAAAGCATTGTTTGTTTGCAAGACGATTCAATTGAAAGTAATTGATCATAACCACTTGAAAGTTTCCAAAAAGAAATTATCGTCATAGTCGATGAACTTGAGATGTATTATCCCTCGTCGTTTTTTGATGTGATGGTTTACATGGTAATCCATAATGTAAGAGAAATACATGCTTGTGCTCATTGTGACAGCTGTACTCTGTAATCGATGTACGATGTAAAACAATGATGATTATTAATAAAACAATGTGATTTGGTGTTACTATATGTGTTATGATGTTATTATGTGTGTATTTGTGTTTGGTGAATTTTCAATTAGATTCGACTCCAATTTCAAGCTTTAAATCGCTTTCTGGAAGGTTATACGCAAACTGGTGCGTAAACGCAGTCAGTATAACGCGACAAACACTCCGGAATAGTAACATAGGCTTAACATACCTTAAATAACCTCCACATAACTTAGAAATAAGTTTTGAATGGTTTGGTGTGTTGAAATCAACTTTGTTCGATCGCAGGGACTATTTGTGTCAAACTGCAAAACTATACTGATTTGTATAGTAACGAACACTCCGGAACTTGATCATAAGTTAAAAATACCCTAAATGTCCTTTACATAGCTTAGAAAAAGGCTTTGAGAGGTTCAGTATGCTAAAACAAACTTTATTGGTCATTCAGGGACTAAAAGCGTCAAAAAGTGCACAAGTTTGCATTTTCGCGCATATCTTACGTTCTGAATATATCCGGACATCCAAAAATTTATGTAATCATTAAAATATTTTATTTTAGTGATTGGCATGATAAAATTCCATTCGTCGCTTAATTTGGATCGTTTTTGCGTTCGTTACGACTTCCGTCGTAATTAACCGAACAACGCAACCGTACGACCAAACGAGCCGACATCCGAGATATTTTTGAGCATCTTCTAAGTTCCCTATACTTTAACTTCATTTTAGAGCCTTGAAATGAGGTTAACGGGGCTTAAACGTGTCAAAAATGAGCCGAAATGCAAGATTCTGAAGTGGAGGGACCTGTTTTGACATTCTGTGAAACTTCCTTACATGGGCCGAGTAAGGATTGACTATATGTTATGCGGGCCGTGTGGCCTTGTCAGACAGAAAGATCAGAAAGAGCCATCTGGGCTAAATCAGGGGTTTTAATGTAATATTTGCAATACCTGGAGCTGGTTTTCGACCCCCATTGTATTCTAATACCATTAACCCACATGTATGGCCAAGATTACTCCCTCAAACCACTTGGAATCATCCTATTGATCCTAACTTACTATAAATAGCAACCCCCACTTCACTTCATTCTCACACTTGATCTGAAATCAGCTCTAAGTTGGGGTGTTTACACTTCATACGTGAGCTATTTTAGATCAAACATCTTTCTTGGACCCTTTGTAAGTCCTCTTCTTGCTTGTTCTTGAGTTTCAAGCATGAAAGTCAAACAAGTTTGACTTTCAGCTTTGACCAGTCAATGGTCAACACAAAGTTCCATTGAACTTTGCAACGTGAGCGTAATCACGATGGTTATAGTCCCTTGTGACTATACCTACTGATTACCACGTTGACTAGGCATAGTGACGAGTCATAGTTTCGGCCAAAATGCGTATTTATGCGTATTTTGTAACCAAACTACTCTTGGGTATCAAAACCGTTTGTTTTGATATAAAAACCTGCTTTCTAACTTAACTAAACATGTTCTAGCATGTTTAGCTCGTCACTTTTTGTTTAGTGCTTGTGTAGAGTCGTAAGTCAAGCGGACTAAACACCCGCTTAGACTTTCGAACTCTACCCGTTTGGTCGATCATTAGGATCCGACCAAACATGTTTAGTAACCATAGTTGCATAGGGAATAACCTTTCGAGGTTATACCTTATGGTCACTTAGGTTTAATTAGTTGTATGATAAGTAGTCTATATGCCTTAGGTAAATGACCAAAATGCCCTTTTCATGCATAATTGGTAATTAAGCATATGTAACATAAACTTTTGTCTCGTAACTGATTATGCAACATATTTAAACATGTTTAGGCATATAACACTTGTCATAGGACTAGTTAGATGTCTCGAATGCGCTTTTGCGCGCACGACGCGTTAAAGTAGCGTAAGCTACCTTAATGGGCCGCAACGGGTCGAAAGCACTTAGGTTAGGTTCCGATTTAGGATCCAGGCTTTGTTAAACCATATCACATGAGTTCCAACACTCATTTGGTTTACAAGACCTCATTCTATCCGATCTTCCGATTTAGGTGTCTATTGTTTGACTAGTGATTCGATTACTAGGTGCTGTTTGATTTCTCTGGTTTGCTCGAGTTTATTGAAGTTCTATTGATTGAGGATACTTTGTACTCCAAGTGAGTACATAGTTCCCCTATTTTACTGTTTTCAATTGTTTTGGGGTGATTCATATGTGCTAAATGTTTTCAAGGTTTTAACGATGGTTTCCAAAACGATTTTCGATATTATAACGATGATTTCAAAAATGATTAAGATGGTTTATATTAAACTAATAATGATTTCAATAAAGTGAATGAACTAGTTGGTTGTATTTACATAACGAATGGCATTCATTAGCATTGATCAAGCCAACCAGTATTAGGTTATGGTACCATAGGATCTGACAAATCCCATTATCGTACTGCACCCATGGTTATGTGTGGGTTAGGTGGGTAATGACTGAATCTGAATGTTAATTTACCCTTTGGTGGTTTATTAATGCGAGAGCGAGATAGTCGAGTCACGAAGGTTTGAATGTTATTAGCGAGGCGACCACAAATAGTTTTCACACTTAAAACGATGATGATTTAAACGATTTACAAACGAATTAACGATTTGGGAACGATTCATACAAGATTAATCGAGTTGGATAAACGATTGGTTCTTGGTTAAGTGTTTAGATAACGGGACGGGGGTAATGTGGTGAAAACATGGTAGATACGCCACTGGTACTTCTTATATATAAGTGTTTTTATCGTATTACATACCGTGGCGTTATTTAGTTCACTTGGGTAAACGATTTTGAAACGATGTCACACAAACGAGGTTTTCGAAATGATATAAACCATACGAGTTTTATTAACGAGATTTATTAACGAGTTTTATTAACGATTTAATACGAGATGTTTTACAAATTGCTTTACTAAAACAAATGTTTTTGGGTTAAGAATCATGGCTACGAGGTTTTATAAACTATAGCCCGCTTGATTTGAGTTGGTTAATTAAGTTGCAATATTATACTCTTTTCAAAACAAGGTTTTTAATAAAGTATTGCAATATTTAAACTAGCCATGAATCCGACACTCCTATAAAACCTATGTACTCGCCATCATTTCTTTGCTGACTTTGTTTTTACATATGTTTCAGGTATTGATGCTTGATGATGATTACTAGGACACATGAGTCACATAGGATCTGGACGAGGCCTTAGTGACATAATAACAATATTAGTCGATATGTAACTTGTTTGTTTTGTATTAAGACAATGTTAATGTTTAATATTATCAATAAAACGAAACACTTTTTGTATCCATGGTTATGAAACGATAATTCTGCCACGACACTCCCCGACGTTTCCGCCGCGGTTTTGTTGTTTTAACGTGGTCGGGGTGTGACAGAAGAGTTGGTATCAGAGCCAATGGTTATAGGGAATTAGGTTATTAGTAATGCTTTGACCTAGACTATAACTTTTAGGACCCTAACGCGAAGAAACGCAAGAAATTTGCGTTTAGATTTTTAAAACAAAACTGTCACCTACCCTTAGGTGATAACCACAACGAGAACACAATTTTCGAATCCGCTTTGAAAACTAATCATCTGTTCTAGGATGATTGATTACTAGGTTTTGAACCCTTTGTTATAAGGTTTTGAACCCTTTAAGTTTTCAAAATCTCGTCAAAGTTTGGGTCTAAATAATGTGAACACGTGCAAACTGGAAGAGTGAATGCCTGTACCCTGAGTTTTCTGTCTAAGGTTAGAGTGTTCGTACAAATCCACATAATCGGACCAGTCACTCTTACCTGGGAACTCTTGGGGTGAGTGTTCACTTATAGGCGAGTATGTCTTCAGCGATACATTATATTGACCCATTTACTTTGATTAGTCACTGCGTGTCGTTTGTTTGTTCGAGGTAACGAACAAATGATCGCCTTCCTTGTGTTTTGTCGATACCTCTTTTGCTTTTCCTAATTATCAACCTCACTCGTTTCTCATATCTCCTTGTTAGACCATGCCTCCTCGACGTGAAGCACAATCTTTTACTATTGAAGAAATCGCAGCCCTGGTCTCTCAGCAAGTGGCTGCTGTGCTTCCCGGTGTTGTGACCCAAGTCCACGAGATATACAACAACAACAATAATAACAACAATAATGCACCGTGTAATTTCAAGAATTTCAATTCTGCTAAGCCTCTAAAGTTTTCTGGGTCGCAAGGAGCAACTGCGCTCCTGCAGTGGTTTGAGAGTATCGAGAGCACATTCAGGCATGTGCAGTGTCCGAATGCGCGTAAGGTTGAATTTGCATCAAGCGTGTTTGAGAAGCGAGCGCTTACCTGGTGGAATGGTATTATGCGCGATAGGGGTGCCGAAGTGGCGTTTGTACAAACATGGGAAGAGCGTTGGGCTCTCATGATGAAGGAGTTTTGTCCCCGTCACGAAAATCAAGCTTTGGAACGAGAGTTTGACGATTTAAAGCAAGATGGGGCTGAGCACCGTGCGTACACGGATCGTTTTGAGGAACTCACTCTATTGTGTCCCACCATGGTTACCCCACCAGAGAAAGCAATCAAGAGATATATCGATGGTCTACCCGATTCTATGCTGGATATTGTGAGCGGTGTTAATCCTACTACCCTTCGTCAAGCGATCGAGTTGTCTGCTACCCTGACTGAGACTCAAGTCAGGAAGGGTAAACTCACCCGCAAGGGTGATAAAAAGAAGGCGACTGATTCTGGGAAGGACAAGAAAAAGGGTAAGGGTAAAGAAGGTGAGTCGTCAAAGAAATCGAGGAAGCGAAAGGGTGCCCATAATTTTGCTGTTACGGTACAGACTGATCAGAACCCACCGGCTCAACCTCCTACAAAGAAGGCGTATGCTGGTACCGCACCTCATTGTGCTCGCTGCAACGGTCATCATGTTGCACAGCAAGCTTGTAAGCAGTGCACGACGTGTGGTAAACTTGGGCATCTGGCCAATGTTTGTTGTTTAGGACAAAATCAGGTTGCCCAGGTTCAAGCTCCGGTACAAGGGAGTGCTGCGAGATTCCCACCGGGTTCATGTTTCAATTGTGGAGAGTTTGGTCACTTCCGCAACAACTATCCGAGGCTGGAGAATGCAAACGCGAATGCTAATGCGAACCGAATGCGAACGTCAACGCCAATGTGAATCCTGCTCGAGGGCGAGCATACAATTTGAATGCAAACGAAGCGAGGGCTGACAACGAGGTGGTGAATGGTACGTTTCTTGTTAATAATCGACCTGCATCTATTCTCTTTGATTCTGGTGCCGATAGAAGTTTTGTTTCGTTATCTTTTGAACCTTTGCTTGCGATACCTAGAACTAAATTGAGGAAACCCTTATCTGTCGAAGTTGCTACTGGTAAACCTCTTGTTCTCGATTCTGTTATTCGTGGTTGTCAGTTAATCCTTGATAACCATCTTTTTCCTATTGACCTCACGCCGATGCAACTTGGGAGCTTCGACGTTATCATTAGAATGGATTGGTTAACCAAACACCACGCTGAGGTCGTTTGCTTCGATAAGATTGTTCGTATCCCTTTGTCTTCTGGCGAAATTCTAGAAGTTCGTGGCGAGAAACCTTTAGGTGGACTGAAGCTTATGTCGTGTATGGAAGCTCAGAGGTATTTGAGAAAAGGATATGTTGCTTTTCTAGCACATGTCACCGAGGAGAAAGGCAAGAGCAAGAGTATTCAGGATATTCCGATTGTTCGGGATTATCCAGAGGTGTTTCCTGATGAAATGCCTGGTTTGCCTCCAGTTCATCAAGTCGAATTTCATATTGACCTTGTACCCAATGCCAACCCAATCGCGAAAGCACCTTATCGTCTTGCACCGTCAGAGATGCAAGAGTTATCGAAACAGCTTCAAGAGTTATCTGATAAAGGATTCATCCGTCCGAGTTATTCACCTTGGGGAGCTCCTGTCCTCTTCGTGAAAAAAGAAAGATGGGTCTTTTCGAATGTGTATCGATTATCGTTAGCTTAATAAGCTTACCATCAAGAATCGATATCCCCTACCTCGAATTGATGATCTCTTTGACCAGCTGCAAGGTGCTTCGTGTTTTTCTAAGATCCATCTGCGTTCTGGGTATCATCAACTTCATGTTCTCGAAGAAGATATTCCCAAAACTGCTTTCCGCACGAGATATGGGCATTACGAGTTCACTATCATGCCTTTTGGTTTGACAAATGCCCCAGCTATCTTTATGGACTTAATAAATAGGGTCTGTAAACCTTATTTAGACAAGTTCATTATTGTGTTCATCGATGATATTCTCATTTATTCGAAGACTCGAGCCGATCACGAGCAACACATTCGCTTAACGTTGGAACTCCTTAAGAAGGAACAACTTTTCGCTACATTCTCCAAGTGTGAATTCTGGCTTAAAGAAGTTCAGTTTCTGGGTCATATAGTCAACGAGCAGGGTATTCATGTGGATCCATCCAAGATTGTTGCTATTAAGGATTGGAGTACGCCGACGACACCTACAGAGATTCGATCTTTTCTTGGTCTTGCTGGTTATTATCGTCGATTCATTTCTAATTTCTCGAAGATTGCGGTTCCACTCACTGCTTTGACTTAGAAGAATAAGCCTTTTGAGTGGGGACCCAAGCAAGAAGAAGCATTCCAAACGCTGAAGCAGAAGTTATGTAATGCTCCTGTTCTATCTCTGCCCGAGGGAAGCGATGATTTCGTTGTCTATTGCGATGCGTCCAACTTAGGCCTTGGTTGCATCCTCATGAAATGAGGTAAGGTTATAGCATATGCATCTATACAATTGAAAGTTCACGAGAAGAACTATACGACTCATGATCTTGAGTTAGGAGCTGTGGTTTTCGCGCTTAAAATTTGGAGACACTACCTCTATGAAACGAAGTGTGTGGTTTTCACAGACCACAAAAGTCTCCAGCATATTCTTAATCAGAAGGAGCTGAACATGAGGCAACGACGTTGGGTTGAACTCTTGAACGATTACGATTGCGAGATTCGCTACCATCCTGGTAAGGCGAATGTCGTAGCCGATGCGCTTAGTCGAAAAGAGCGAGTCAAGTTTCACTCTGTCCGAGCTCTATCCGACATCCAATCTCGTGTCCTTCAAGCTCAATGATCCTGTGTGATCAAAGGTTTATTGAAAGATGAGCTACCGCTTCAACTTGAGCTTAAGCTCGAAAGGAAAAGCGATGGTTTACTCTACTTCAAGGATCGTTTGTGGATTCCGAAACAAGACGACCTTCGCACCTTGGTAATGGACAAATCTCACAAGTCTCGATATTCTATCCTGTAACACCTCGAAAATTTATGTCCAATAAAGTATTGACACGTGGCATAAACTTTGAACGTGTAAAGGATTACCTTAGAAGGACTAGAGTTAACAAACAAGGAAAGTATGTGAAAATAAGGGTTCAGAATGTAAACAATGGATAAATATACTTTACAATAACCCTACATGATGTTTATACCCTTAAACGAATGAATCGTGGATCATACGAAGCTAATTGTGAAAGAAAGTGAGAGATTTCAAAATACAGGGGTTAAATGTGTCAACATGTTTAAAGTATACCTCTGAGTGACCTTTTAGCAAACCCGAAGCATTGTAACGATTAATTATGCTCACTAGAATACATGATAAAAATTTCACCAAGTTTTGTTATCGTATGAGGAAGTTATGATAAAATCCGTATACGAGGGGTTAAAAGCACGATGAAGTTTATGACTTTTCGGGTGATAACAAAGTTAAACAAGGGCTTCACAAGGATTGGTTATAACTTGGAGTCCTTGGAAATCAATATAGAGGGCTCATAATGAAAGAAATAAATTCGAAACAACTTTTTATGGGCCAAGGACCAAAACACAAAAATCTAAAGATTGGATTTGGATTAGAGGGGGCGTCGCGTGACGCGAGGGACCCTAGGGGGGCCTACGCATGACACTAAGGACCCTCTGATGCCGAAATCTTTGCTAGGTGTCTGCCATGTCCATTATAACCGACTTACTTTGCCTTTTCTCAACACCAAGGGTTTCCTAGGCTTGCTTTTAGACATTAGGGACACTTGTTGATGATCAGGGATCAATGGTAGCATGTTTTGGCATGATCTTATGCAATCAAAAACACTATATAAAGCCCCTTTGTGTGCAAGCTTGATCATGCACTCACAACTCATCTTCTGATCATCTCTGGAGCTCAAGAGCCTTCTCTAAGCATCCCTGGTCGTGCATTAGACTTTGGTAAGTACCCTTGACCTTCCTTAATTGAGTTTAGCTTAGTTATTAGCTTAAAAGTCAAACCATCGTAATTAACGTTTGACTTAGCGATTAATCATTAATGGTCCAGTGACTAGTCGAATTGAAGGTAGTTATAAGTTGGTAATTATGTGGGCATTAAACCCTTAAAAGGGCACCCTCTGATTCCCACTCTAACTAGGACTTTTGTCGGGTCAAAGTTGTTTATAAAAAGTCAACAGAAACTAAATTTGCGGATTAACATGTAATTAACAATGTGGAAGGCATGTAACATATTTTATCACTCATATAACTTGGTAATAAGTATAAGAACTGGTCTAAGCTTGTTTGATCCGACAATTTTCTGTTTAGACCCGGTTCGGAACCGAAAGTCGCAAAACTTTGACTTTTGCTTTGACTTCAGTTCTGACCCGATTTAGTATGATTTGGAAATGCCTTAGAGCTTCCTTAGGACCAGGCTACATGTTGGTATAACCCTCTGTGGTTGGTTCGTAGATTACCCGATTCGTTTACACGTATCCGTTAAATGCTTAAAGATGACCATAATGCCCTTTTGACCATAAACGAGAATTTTGGAAATGTGAAAGGACAATAATCTTTGCTACTGATTTATAAACATGTCCCTAAAATTTCATATCAGTTTGAGGCCTAGAATAGGAGTTATGCTCAACGACGTAATTAAAACGCTTTTTAGTAATTAAACGACGTCATTAGCATAAAGCCTATCTAAACCCAATTTTTGACACCAAACCTTTTACCCAATGATGTAATATAATATTTTGGGATTTATAAAGATTTTTAATTATTTTTAACCTGCTCATAACCTAAGTTTATGGCGTTGATTCGGTAAATACCGATTATACTTTTTTTGTGTATAAAATGAGTTTTACATAGTATTTTGACACCAATCCGATTGCTACTAATTTTATATAATAAATGAAGTATTTTGAACTTTATAACCTGATCAGAAAACTTAGATTTCCTGTATAACCCGGAAATCGCTTAAAAAGGTTTTTTACGCGTATTAAACACCTAGTATGGGTTTAAAACCATTTTAGCATATAAGACTTATTACCAACTGATATAACCTATTAAATTAAGTTTTTTTACTGATTATTTCAGACCCGAGTCTCAGAGTTAAAATTTATCTCTTTTATAATCTTTAAAATGACCAAAATACCCCTACGGGGCTTAAATTAAGATTAAACTCGTTTTGGGCATAATGGAAGGTATCCTACTGATATCACAACATATTTAAGGCATATTAACTTCGGAAACCTGCATATGATTCATTTGGTTACTCGTTACGCACTTTTCGCGTTCGAATCAGCTTATGTAACTAGTTTGCATATATTAGCCGAAACGGGTCAAACCATACCATTTTGTCTCAAAATCCAGAATGTGTTTAGATTACCCATATTATACAAGTCTTCAAACTTGTCGGGTCTAAAACACATTCTATTCCGGTCTTCGCTTAATCGTGCGTTTGAACCGTATCTTTATTTAAAACTAACCGGTCTAAGTTTAGGCTTAATTAAAGACCCGTTAGGATTCTAATAGGTTATTATAAACCTTCGTTCCAGAATAGGAGCCCAGTAAAAGCTATCTGTACTTGCTGATTTGATACGGCTGGGATTGAATTTATATTTAGCTCAGGTAAATACTTTTAACTTATTTTTCCTTATACGGGCTTGGGGTACGGTATATACAAATACCGCTTGGTCGGGCATTGAATCTTTAATCGTATGAAGGTTAAATCATTGAGGTGTCCCGTTTAAATTGTTTTGTTTGCTTAAAGCCTTTGGGGGGTTAATGACCATGTCCCGGATATCCTTGGCATCATTCATGAAATGGCCACGACCTAAGCACGGGGTGTAGGCGTACACCTGACAGCTGCATATGTAAAAACTGGTATCCCACTTAAAGGAATCAGCCTTGTGGGCATTATACATGTGGTGTGTCTATTAATCTTTAACCCGGTCTGCGTATCGGGCTACTGAACGTATAAGAAACATGTAATTCTTTTACAAGTGTTATATTCAAATAATTATCCCAAGTTATAAAATGTTTTGTGCTACGTGCATTCAAATTAATTTTATTAAGCTTTTCAAAATGAGTCAGTTAATTGTATTTACCAGTGTAAACTGACGTATTTTCCAAAAAGGCTAAATGCAGGTACTATACGTAATAGGCTGGCTACTCTAGGCATCAATAATCAAGTCTCGAAAGCTTTAGATGTTAAAGTCTATTGAACAGTGTTATCTTTCTATTTTAGATCCGCCTGTGGATCCATCTTACATTCCGTTGTAATACTTGATATTACTTTATATCGGGTTGTAATATATTTATCTTTTGCTTCCGCTGTGCATTTAAAATTGTGTTGTTTGACTAAGATGACATCAACTACGTCACGATACTCCCCACCGGGCCCACCGGTAATACGTCGAAATATCGGGGTGTGACATATCCATCCTGGTGCTGATAAAATGTACAAGGATCTTCGTACTCAGTACTGGTGGCCTGGTATGAAGAAGGATGTTGCCTTGTATGTATCAAAATGCCTAACTTGTCTCAAAGTCAAGGCTGAACATCAACGACCTTCTGGTTTGCTTGTACAACCAGAGATACCGGTTTGGAAGTGGGAGAACATTGCGATGGATCTCATCACTAAGTTACCGCGTACGTCTAAAGGTCATGATGCTATTTGGGTTGTTATCGATCGATTAACGAAATCAGCTCATTTTATTCCGATTCGCGAGGACCTATCTGCCGATAAACTTGCAAAGATTTATGTTGATGAGATATTATCTCGACATGGTGTTCCTTTGGATATCATTTCTGATCGTGATGCTCGATTTTCATCTCATTTCTGGAAGACCATGCAATCTGCTTTGGGAACCCAACTGAATCTAAGCACTGCTTATCATCCCCAAACAGACGGTCAATCTGAGCGAACGATTCAAACTTTGGAGGATATGCTTAGAGCATGCGTGATCGACTTTGGTGGTAATTGGGATTCTCATCTGCCATTGATCGAGTTCTCTTACAACAATAGTTATCATGCTAGCATTAATATGGCACCATTTAAAGCTCTTTACGGTCGAAAATGTCGTTCACCAGTCTGTTGGAACGAGACCGGTGAAGCTCAGCTTACTGGACCTGAGCTCGTTCTGGAAACAACGGACAAAATCAAGAAAATTCGTGATAATCTTGTGACAGCTCGAAACCGTCAAAAGAGTTATGCGGATTTACGACGAAACCCTTAGAATTTCAAGTCGGAGACCGTGTCCTACTCAAGGTGTCACCTTGGGAGGGAGTGGTAAGATTTGGAAGGAAAGGAAAACTTGCACCTCGATATGTGGGACCATTTAAGATTGTGGAAAGAATTGGGAAGGTTGCCTATCGACTAGAGCTACCTCCAGAGCTTGGAAATATTCACCCGACTTTTCACGTGTCCAATTTGCGAAAGTGTTTAGCTGACGCTGATCTTCACATTCCTCTCGACGAAATCCGAATCGATGAAACTATGCACTTTGTCGAGAAACCAGTGGAGATCGTGGACCGTACTTTCAAACAGTTGAAGAACAAACGGGTTCATTTGGTTAAAGTTCGTTGGGAGTCCAAACGTGGCCCAGAGTTTACTTGGGAACGTTAGGATCAAATGAAGGCAAAATATCCACATTTGTTTTCACAAGCTTCCTCTAAATAAAATTTCGGGACGAAATTTCCTGAAGTAGGGGAGACTGTGACAACTGTACTCTGTAATCGATGTACGATGTAAAACAATGATGATTATTAATAAAACAATGTGATTTGGTGTTACTATATGTGTTTTGATGTTATTATGTGTGTATTTGTGTTTGGTGAATTTTCAATTAGATTCGACTCCAATTTCAAGCTTTAAATCGCTTTCTGGAAGGTTATACGCAAACTGGTGCGTAAACGCAGTCAGTATAACGCGAAAAACACTCCGGAATAGTAACATAGGCTTAACATACCTTAAATAACCTCCACATAACTTAGAAATAAGTTTTGAATGGTTTGGTGTGTTGAAATCAACTTTGTTCGATCGCAGGGACTATTTGTGTCAAACTGCAAAAGTATACTGATTTGTATAGTAACGAACACTCCAGAACTTGATCATAAGTTAAAAATACCCTAAATATCCTTTACATAGCTTAGAAATAGGCTTTGAGGGGTTCGGTATGCTAAAACAAACGTTATTGGTTATTCAGGGACTAAAAGCGTCAAAAAGTGCACAAGTTTGCATTTTCGCGCATATCTTACGTTCTGAATATATGCGGACATCCAAAAATTTATGTAATCATTAAAATATTTTATTTTAGTGATTGGCATGATAAAATTCCATTCGTCGGTTAATTTGGATCGTTTTTGTGTTCGTTACGACTTCCGTCGTAATTAACCGAACAACGCAACCGTACGACCAAACGAGCCGACATCTGAGATATTTTTGTGCATGTTATAAGTTCCCTATACTTTAACTTCATATTAGAGCCTTGAAATGAGGTTAACGGGGCTTAAACGTGTCAAAAATGAGCCGAAATGCAAGATTCTGAAGTGGAGGGACCTGTTTTGACATTCTGTGAAACTTCCTTACACGGGCCACGTAAGGATTGACTATATGTTACGCGGGCCGCGTGGCCTTGTCAGACAGAAAGATCAGAAACAACAATCTGGGCTAAATTAAGGGGTTTTAATGTAATATTTGCAATACCTGGAGCTGGTTTTCGACTCCCATTGTATTCTAATACCATTAACCCACATGTATGGCCAAGATTACTCCCTCAAACCACTTGGAATCATCCTATTGATCCTAACTTACTATAAATAGCAACCCCCACTTCACTTCCTTCTCACACTTGATCTGAAATCAGCTCTAAGTTGGGGTGTTTACACTTCATACGTGAGCTATTTTAGATCAAACATCTTTCTTGGACCCTTTGTAAGTCCTCTTCTTACTTGTTCTTGAGTTTCAAGCATGAAAGTCAAACAAGTTTGACTTTCAGCTTTGACCAGTCAATGGTCAACACAAAGTTCCGTTGAACTTTGCAACGTGAGCGTAATCACGATGGTACGTTGACTAGGCATAGTGACGAGTCATAGTTTCGGCCAAAATGCGTATTTATGCGTATTTTGTAACCAAACTACTCTTGGGTATCAAAACCGTTTGTTTTGATATCAAAACCTGCTTTCTAACTTAACTAAACATGTTCTAGCATGTTTAGCTCGTCACTTTTAGTTTAGTGCTTGTGTAGAGTCGTAAGTCAAGCGGACTAAACACCCGCTTAGACTTTCGAACTCGACCCGTTTGGTCGATCATTAGGATCCGACCAAACATGTTTAGTGACCATAGTTGCATAGGGAATAACCTTTCGAGGTTATACCTTATGGTCACTTAGGTTTAATTAGTTGTATGATAAGTAGTCTATATGCCTTAGGTAAATGACCAAAATGCCCTTTTCATGCATAATTGGTAATTAAGCATATGTAACATAAACTTTTGTCTCGTAACTGATTATGCAACATATTTAAACATGTTTAGGCATATAACACTTGTCATAGGACTAGTTAGACGTCTCGAATGCGCTTTTGCGCGCACGACGCGTTAAAGTAGCGTAAGCTACCTTAATGGGTCGCAACGGGTCGAAAGCACTTAGGTTAGGTTCCGATTTAGGATGCAGGCTTTGTTAAACCATATCACATGAGTTCCAACACTCATTTGGTTTACAAGACCTCATTCTATCCGATCTTCCGATTTAGGTGTCTATTGTTTGACTAGTGATTCGATTACTATGTGCTGTTTGATTTCTCTGGTTTGCTCGAGTTTATTGAAGTTCTATTGATTGAGGATACTTTGCACTCCAAGTGAGTACATAGTTCCCCTATTTTACTGTTTTCAATTGTTTTGGGGTGATTCATATGTGCTAAATGTTTTCAAGGTTTTAACGATGGTTTTCAAAACGATCTTCGATATTATAACGATGATTTCAAAAACGATTAAGATGGTTTATATTAAACTAATAACGATTTCAATAAAGTGAATGAACTAGTTGGTTGTATTTACATAACGAATGGCATTCATTAGCATTGATCAAGCCGACCAGTATTAGGTTATGGTACCATAGGATCTGACAAATCCCATTATCGTACTGCACCCATGGTTATGTGTGGGTTAGGTGGGTAATGACTGAATTTGAATGTTAATTTACCCTTTGGTGGTTTATTAATGCGAGAGCGAGATAGTCGAGTCATGAAGGTTTGAATGTTATTAGCGAGGCGACCACAAATAGTTTTCACACTTAAAACGAGGATGATTTAAACGATTTAAACGAATTAATGATTTGGGAACGATTCATACAAGATTAAACGAGTTGGATAAACGATTGGTTCTTGGTTAAGTGTTTAGATAACGGGACGGGGGTAATGTGGTGAAAACATGGTAGATACGCCGCTGGTACTTCTTATATATAAGTGTTTTCATCGTATTACATACCGTGACGTTATTTAGTTCACTTGGGTAAACGATGTCACACAAACGAGGTTTTCGAAATGATATAAACCATACGAGTTTTATTAACGAGATTTATTAACGAGTTTTATTAACGATTTAATACGAGATGTTTTACAAATTGCTTTACTAAAACAAATGTTTTTGGGTTAAGAATCATGGCTACGAGGTTTTATAAACTATAGTCCGCTTGATTTGAGTTGGTTAATTAAGTTGCAATATTATACTCTTTTCAAAACAAGGTTTTTAATAAAGTATTGCAACATTTAAACTAGCCATGAATCCGACACTCCTATAAAACCTATGTACTCGCCATCATTTCTTTGCTGACTTTGTTTTTACATATGTTTCAGGTATTGATGCTTGATGATGATTACTAGGACGCATGAGTCACATAGGATCTGGACGAGGCCTTAGTGACATAATAACAATATTAGTCGATATGTAACTTGTTTGTTTTGTATTAAGACAATGTTAATGTTTAATATTATCAATAAAACGAAACACTTTTTGTATCCATGGTTATGAAACGATAATTATGCCACGACACTCCCCGACGTTTCCGCCGCGGTTTTGTTGTTTTAACGCGGTCGGGGTGTGACACTCATGTAATTCTACGCTACATGTACCCTTTTGCAAGATACATTGGTTACTTAAAAGGTTATGTAAAAAATCGTAGTCGGCCTGAGGGTAGTATTGTTGAAGGATATATTTCCGAAGAAGTGAATGAGTTCTGCATTGGTAATGATATCATAACATTTATAATATATTAGTTTTGTTACATACAATTAACAACACAATTGCTTGACTTATTAACAGTTTATTAGAATGGTGTCAAAAGTATTGGTGTTCCTCAATCTCGTCACTCGGGTAGACTTCAAGGGAGAGGAAGTGTTGGTATGAAAACAATATTCCCAAGTTATGGTTCTTTACAACTTGCACATTTTGTTGTCTTACCGCACATAGCCTGTATTGCTCCTTACGTTAACAAAGACATGGAAATATTACGGTCGACATACCGGGGTAGGACAACATATTGGTATAACAAAAGCATAACGAAGAGTATGCTAGTTGGTTGAAAAGTAAGGTAACGACAAATGGCCAAGCAATGTTGATATAACTCTGCAGAAGTTAGGTCAGGGTCCCAATATTAATGTAGCATCTTAGCAAGGGCATGACATGAGAAAGAGGCTATGGATAATGATATAGATATTTTGTTGATGAAGTTGATGCCGGAATTTTTTAGTGAGTTAGGTATTTCGCTAGTTTAGCTTTATATATAGATTATATGTAGTTTATTTTTAGAATTTAATGTAGTTTGTTATGCATTCAGCAAATGATTGTAATTTGATTGGTTTATTTCCGAATTGAATGTGTATTGGGTTGATTTGAAAATGTTCAACTGGTGTATATAAGCTTGAACTGTAGAGGTTTGGTGTATATAAACTTGATGTGTATTTCGAAAAGCCTTTTCATTGCAAACATTTTTTTTCAGCAAATGTCTATAAAACCCGAACGACCCGATCCGACGAACCCGATAAATGCCCATGTTGTGATACGGATTGGTCATTAGAAACAATATCATACAAAAAAACAGAATAACCCGACTCGAAATAATCAAAATTTAAATGATAAGTCCGAACAATACACCTAAGGGTAAAATTGTCATAATAAAAATAATTAATTAGAAAAGGGTATATATTAGGGTTTGGTACACATATTTAAAAAAAGTTCAATCAGAAAGGTTATATAAAATGTATAATATTGCTAAAATTGAGGGTGCTAAATGAAGCTTTAAAATTATAGGCAGGATGGATGCATATCAACTTTCCAAAATCCCTTTGATATGTTGCCATATCAACCCTATCAGTACGGGAAACCCTAATCCTGTTTGTTATATAATATGATAATATCCCTTAATCAGTCAACGTCATCGACGCATATCATGACTCGCAATGGCAGCCATACGATTGAAATCACTTCCACTACGACTCACAAACTTCATGACGAAGCAACTCCGTCCGATTATTCAGTCAAACGGTATCCGTTTTTGTGTTAACCTTATGTAGTTAATATCCTGATATATCACCGATATATCAGTGATATTCCCGATAGTGCCTTTCTTCTTATTTCTACCATTTGTTTTTCTTCTTATTGCTGCTATTAGTGTTTCAATTCTTAATTGTTAGTTGTTAACTCTTAGTCAGTTTGTACTTGCTACAGTTGTTAGTATTTTGCAAGTTGAAAAAAGTTAATTTGTTAATGATAGGAGAGTATACGTAATTGTTAGTGTTAAATTGCTATACACATAAATTTAGCATGATATTAAAATTGCAGATATCCCACCGCGATAACTGATATTTTACCGCATTAACTAGTTAGCCTATTGATTCATCATATCAACATTGTGTTAGTGTTAACGGAATTGATTTTGTTAAGTGTAATAACATTCAGCTAAGTGTTATTGCAGGTTTCAGTTCTTCAGGTGGGCACACCACTGATGAAGTGAAGGCTATGTTCGAGGCATGGATGGTTGAACATAGATATGACCCCTGAAGAGTTCGGGCATATGTATGGCGTACCGCTGACCCAGGAGAATTATTTTCAAGGGGTGTAGTCGGGTTTTTTGTCTAAAATATACATTAATTTTTTTTACAAGGGGTGTGGCCGTCCACCCATGACTGTGGATAGGTCCGTCCCTTTAGCAACTATGTTTTGTTTTGACTTGTGACGTTTGCCCATTTAGACCCGTTTTAAGGTAGCGTGTTTTATAACTATTAACCCATTGTATAAACCAAGAAGCAATACTATTAACCTAGAACTAAACCA
The DNA here is from genome assembly GCA_030545235.1 of Helianthus tuberosus. Taxonomy (NCBI): domain Eukaryota; kingdom Viridiplantae; phylum Streptophyta; class Magnoliopsida; order Asterales; family Asteraceae; genus Helianthus; species Helianthus tuberosus. Next base: position 149,779,519 of record CM060358.1, read on the forward strand.
AATATGGCCGGTCCCGGTCCAGATTTGATTCTTCGGTTTTGTTGGTTTTGGTTCGAGTTTTGCACACTCCTAATCTTTATTTTGATTTCTTATTTTGTGAAGCCATGTCTTATTTTATAACTAGCAATTCAAAAGTTTTTAACTTGTACAACATTACTATTTGTTAACACATTCGAACACGAAGGGGCTGTTTGACAACATCTGAATGGTTAAGTACTGAACCAGTAAGAGGTCTGAACCATTAAGTGCTGAACCAGTAAGAGGTTTGAACCATTAAGAGCATGTATAATGATTAACCGTTTAGAGACAAATGTCTGACTAATTCAGATTAGAGGTCTTAACCGTTCAGACTCTGTATAATGCTTAACAATTCAGAGGCAAATGTTTGAACAATTCAGACATCTGCTCATGAAACAAACAGTCTGAATCATTAAGTGCTGAACCAGTAAGATGTCTTAACCATTAAGAGCTTCATTAAGAGGTAAACAAACAGCCCCGAAGTCATAAATTTTTATGAGATAATCCCCGGTGGAAACATACAAGAAGGGAAAACACTGTTTCTAAGCATTGTTGTATACTTGTATGATTTGATATTTTGATGTAGGGCTGTCCAAAAAGCTCGCAGCTCGGGGCTAGCTCGAAGCTCGCTCGGATTTAGCTCGGAAAAAGCTCGCTTGATATGGCTCGGTTTGAAAGTGAGCCGAGCCGGCTCGGCTCGGTTAGAAAGTGAGCCTAGCTCGGCTCGGCTCGTGACGAGCCAAATTGGCTCGGTTTGGTTCGCTTGATAGCTCGGCTCGGTTTAGCTCGAATTATTTTATTTATAATATATTTTATTTTTATATACATATAATATATTACAAAAAATGTGATTATTATCTACATGTATTTAAGATTGTAGTTTGATATCTATGACATATTTAAAGGTTGATTGTCGTGCTAATAAACCAATATTGTATTTACTTGAAATGTAAAACTTATTTTGCGTTGTTGAACGTGATTTTGGCTTGTAATGTATTAAGTTGAATTTATTTTGAATATGTTCTTTTAAAATATTGAATAATATTTTAGAATACTAAATTTTGAGAGCTACATATTAATTTTTATTTTTAAAATCGAGCCGAGCCAGCTCGGTTTAAAACCAAGCAGAGCCCGAGGTTAGATTTTCAGCTCGGTTTCAAATCCGAGCCGAGTCGAGCCAGCTCGGTTTATAATCAAGCCGAGCCCGAGCTTGCCCTAGCTCGGCTCGGCTCATGAACAACCCCATTTTGATGTAGAGGTGGCAACACGGATTGGGTAACACATATTGCACTGCAAGAAAACGTGGCAAGTCACCGCTGAAGGTGGTGATTAGCGCAACTAAAACCTTTAGTGGTGACATGCTGCTAGGGCTAGCAATTCTGACACGGACAGATAACACGACACGAACCTATACGAAGTTATCATGTTTCGTGTTTGATCTTAACAGTTTTCGTGTCTAAAACAGGTCGGCACGACAAGACCTTAACATGTTTCGTATCTAAACAGGTTAAAACCCGTTAACCTGTTAAGACTCGTTAAGTACATGTTAATAATTAAAAATTAAAAAAATATTATATGTTAGTGTGCACATGGGGTCATTAGTCGTGGGACCTGTGATGAATTATTCACAAACACACATGGTTCTTTTTCCATAATCCAAACCCAAATTTTTAAATCTATCTCACAAACACAACCATTCCCAATTCGGTTCACAACTTTCCCAATTTGGTCGTGTTCGTGTATTAAATAGGTCGTATGATACGTTGTTAATTTTTTCGTGTCTTAACATGTCATTTCGTGTAACCTTTTTATTAACAAGTTCGTGTTTGTGTTTCGAAAATCTGACACGATAAGATTTCGTGTCATGTTTGTGTTTACGTGTTTCGGGTTCGTGTTTTATCGTGTTCGTGCCTTAACAGATCGGGTTGACCCGTTATGCCAGCCCTACATGCTGCCGCTATTGCTTGGTCGGTATTGACCTTTATGTCGCTGCTAAAGGGTAAAACTTTTAGCGGCGACACGCCATGGCTAATGAATCGTTGTTATTAGGCTTCATTGCTAAAGTCATTTTTTTGCTGCATTTACAATATTTTCCGGTTTTTACGAATACACAACCTGCCAATTTCTAGTTTTCAGCAAACTACATAAACACCGCATCTGGATCGGGGCAATAGCGGCGGCATATTGCGAGTCGCCGCTATTGGAGTCGCCGCGATTGGGTGGTATTTCTTGTAGTGTTGGGTGAGAGTAAAAAGTTTTTTTTTTAAATATGATTAAAAGTTGGAAAAAATATAATCGTATTCAAATAAATACAATGATCTAGAACAATTTTAAGCATTTGAATACACCTTTGATAAATTGTGACATTGGTGGGGGTTTAGGTTTTTGGGTGTGGTGGGTGTTTAGGGTTTTTTTTTTTTTTTTGAGAGGTGGGGGGGGGGGGGGGGGGTTAGGTTTTTTGGTGAGGTATAGTTTTTATTTTTTTCGAGGGGTGGTGTTTGGTTTTTTGGTGGTGGTGGGTGTTTAGGTTTTGGATGGTGGTGTAGTGAGTTTAGGTTTTAGGTTCTTGGACACTTGTCACTCTATAATGTCTTCTTACACTTCTTATTTTTAAAAGTCTTTGTAGAATAGCTTAACCCCAAATATAAATGGGTGAAAAGAACAACCAGAATTTACCAGTTTTAATGTAAACGGGTTTAAAAATCATATAAACCTTTTGTATATGATTTTATCATTTCTTTGGCTTACAACCTCCTCTCCGTATAATCATAGCAATAATACTATTTAAGATAACAAACTGAAAGCCCGTTTAACATTAAATGTTTTATGGTCATATATAAGTAAGTACCTTAGGATAGTCCAAATGGTTTATACCTCACGGTATCAAGATGTATAGTAAATTTGCCCATCCATAAAGTGGTTGAGGGTTTTAATCTTATGATAGACATTGGTGGCGAGTTACGCATTAAAAAAAAGTATCTCAAGAGTCAAGATTGATGATGAAGATACTTCCCTTTAGTATTATACCTACCTTGACGTAGCTAAACTCACTCATCAGTACCTCTATTTCTAAATGTTGCGTAAAATGGGTCAATCAGACAGAAAACACACCCTAGTATCCTGTAAGCCATGTGAGTTGCAACCTACAAGCCTTTCTTGTTGATTTGACTTATTTTAATCTTAAAGGGGCCAAAACTGAAAACTTCAGGTAAAAATTGGACATGCCAAATATACGCAACGTAAGAATATAGTTTTTGTGATTATAATGAACACAATGGTGGACGATCAAAAATGAAAACAAAAATTATTGGGTGATTATAATGAACCCAACCAGGCTCCTACTGAAACTAGCACGTTTCGCCATCAAAAAAATGTTTTTACTTGCTATCTAACCGGAAACCTCCGAGCAATCAAATCATCATGTCTGGGTGGAAAAACGGGTTCTGGTCATGTGGTTGATACCGCGTAAAACGGGTCAGTTCAAGTTAGCTCAAACACTATTTTGTTCAAAAATTTGAAGCTTTTCTATAAAAGGTTAGATACAATTTCAAATTACAATAAACATGCTAGAAACCTCGTTCGGGTCTATACCCATAATTTTCATCATATCTAGTTAGTAGGTAGTAACCGTTTTAGGATTATAATTGATTGCTTTGTTTGTCTATGACTAGCCTATCTGGAATGAAGTCAAGTATCCCTTAATTTTTGCAATTTGATAACTAGATTTTATCATAATACCTTAGCTTGATTCGGTATGTTTGCATCCATCTATACTCGTTCTTGTATGTTACCTCCCTGTGTCAACAAATTAAATTATTGAGATGCGGTTTATCACATCATGAGTTTAAAACTAAAAAAAAAAAAAAAAACGGACAGGGTAAATACCTAAATGAAAATCCATGCAATGCCTTTTTAAACTCACTACACCTGTTATCATAAGTCGTCCACTCTTTGCTGTAAGTGGGTGCACGTCTTTTAACACTACATGCTTCTGCTTATCCTTTCATCATGTGTAATGCTTCTTCTAGAATGTTTGAATAGTCTTTGATATCGAATATTACCGTGAGAAAGTCGACAAAACAACATCGTTCTCATTAACCTTTTTTAACATACGTTTGTAAATGTAATAAGAAACCAGGTTTACAAAAATAAAAAACAAGGGTTGCAAAAATCATACTTACCAAGAGTGTTGTTATCTCAAACAAAGAATCTTCCAAGATCTTAAAGACCTCATATTTTGATTTATCAATCATTGGAGTTGGTAAATGATAGAAGCCTAAGAAATTCTAAAAAAAAAGTGAAGTTATTTAAGTGATTTAAAAACCTAATCGAAAAGGTTGGTGCTAATTTGAAGTGATTAGAGTTATAAGGTAACCCTTGACCACAGAGTTAAGTTTTCCTTCTAAGGTTGACGCAACAATTGTTGCAACTGTAGCATGTGTCAGGTTAGATTTTTTTTTTTCAACTTCCTTACATATGGCGGGGTACCACGTAGCATCCTTAGGGAACCATTTCTTTTCCGACAAATGCTCAATAACCTAATCAGAAGAAACTGGTGAGAATGAGCTTTATAAAACAACGGACCGATAGTTTTTAAATTTAAAAGGTGCTACCTTTGAATACTTGTTATAGTAGTCAACGTGCGTTAGGAACTTTTTTAAACCGCTATCCTTCGCTTCCGGGCTTTACAGGTGATTGCCTTAGGTATATTTAGGGACGTACATTTTTCTTATCCTCTAAGTGACTTAACATGTGATTGCATTCTTGTGTTTATACACATATGATGTTGTATGCTATTATACATGTTTTACATTATATTGTATCACTCTCTCATCACTTTCTTGGTATTGGTGACTCCTTATTTCAATATTATTTGACTTGGTGTGTTGGTATGTTATTTGTTTTGGAGCTGGGGTCTCTCTGGAAGCAGTCTCTCTATCCCTAGGGATGGAGGCAAGGTCTGTCTACATCCCACCCTCCCCAGATCCTATAAGTAGCTTTGCTATTTGTGGGATTTACTAGGTATGGTTGTTATTGTTGTATAAATAATTTGCATATTGTCCACATCGTCGTTCTTCATGATAAGATAGTAGACTTATGTTATACAACTTGCTAAAAATTAAACGTCCAGTCATAGTCGATAATTTCGTGTTCGGATATGACCTCCATGTTAGTCATGTAGCATATGCCCAGCAGTATGTACCTTGAGTTTAATCAAACACAATAACTTAGGGTGAGTAGATGTAGCATGCGTTCAACCAAACCCAAACCGCTCAACAAAGACTAAAACAACCATTTTATTTAGGCCTGAATAGACATTCAACAAAGGCCTAAATTAGGTCAACAATTGTTCGATTAATCTTGTTCAAGTCACAAGAAATATGATTGCCGCGATGCCATGCCAGCTTTCAAATAATCAATATAAAAAAGAGTTCAAACAAAACTTAGTTAGAAGTCGTGTGTGTTATAGAAGGTAAAAAAATGAGAGGAAGAGAGAGATTAGAGGTCATTCATTAATATCAGCAAATGTATAATTCATTACATATACAATATACCCTTTGAGATTTTATCAGTCCTATTTTCAGGGAAATAATAGAAATCGTGCCTCCTAATATTATTTTTTCATGGTATGGGCCTATAAAAATGGGACGCCCAAAGCAGGTGATTGGGTTGCTTGATTCTTGGGCCGACTTTAATTTCAAAAACTTTCTTAAAACATGAATTTTTATTTTCTTCCGGATTTTATAAGTTATTTTAATAGTGTAAGTTATTTTTTAGAGTAAATTGCCAAAATCGTCCCTTAGTTTTGGGTATGTTTGTCATTTTTATTCAAAACAACTTTTTGGTACCATATTGTCCTTTACTTTTGGGATTTTTTTGCCATTTTCATCTAAACGTCTAACTTTTTTGCAAAATCGTACATGAGATTTGGGATTTTTTTGTCATTTTCATCCAAATGTCTGACAAAAAAAACAAAACAAATTAGCGTTTGGATGAAAATGACAAAAAAATCTCAAAAGTGAAGAGCAATATGATACAAAAAATTTGTTTTGGATGAAACCGGCAAACATGCCCAAACCTCATAGACGATTTTGGCAGTATACTCTATTTTTTAACATAAATTTCTATTTTGTTTATAATTTCTTTTTCAGATTACGTAATCCATAACCATGACTTGGTGATCAGGTGGTCTATGGTTATGGTATGGTGTTTGACTTTAGCCCTTTACAGAAGAGATTTCGGTTTGAATCTTTGAAGGTGGAATAAATCGTTGTTAAGAAGAAATTAAATTAGTAATTTTTTTTAGATCCACTTAAACCAGATTTTATTTTATTTCAAATATATATTATATACGTGTAGCACATTAAAAAAATTAGTAACAAATTATATTTTGTAGAACATGTTTTAAGTTTCCCTCAAATACTTGTTTTAAGTTTACTTAGGCCATGTTTGGCTTAGCTTTTCAAGGGTGGAGATATAATAGGAAGTTAATTTGGCTAGGAAGGCTAGGAAGTGATCTTGACCATCCATTAAGTAAATCAAGGGCTAAGATTAAATCAGGGAAATTGAAAGTAAGAAAAGAGGCGCGTGACTTTTTTCAGGGGCATTCTAGTCAAGTAAGCCAATAGTTTCTCTCTCCTCCAATTCCCCCCATTTTTTAAACGTTAATAACTCTTTCATACGACTTTATTTTTTTATAAAAATTGCACCAAAAAAACGAGCGTTTTTTTATCTTTAAAACGAGTATACTATTGCTATATTTTGAAAAAAAAAATTTAAAACCCAGTTGCGTAAAACGCAATAGAAAAACCCCCAGTATTGTAAAACGCAATGAAAAAAAAACCCTAAAAAATGACATTTTTCTAAAACGCAATGCATCAAAAACACAAAGAAATGACTTATTTGTAAAACACAATGGCCAGAAAACACAAAGAAATGTTTTATTTCTAAAACGCAATAGCCTAAAAACTCAAAAGAAAATGTACTTTATAAAACGCAATGGACTAAAAACCCATAAAAATTTGTTTTACCTAAAACGCAATGCACCAAAAACACATAAAAATGTGTTTTACCTAAAACGCAATGCACAAAAAACACAAAGAAATGTTTTATTTGTAAAACGCAATGGCCAGAAAACACTTAAAAATTACTCATTCTAAAACGCAATGGACTGAAAACACCTAAAAATATGTTCCACCTAAAACACAATGACTAAAAACACTTTAAAAATGTGTTTTACCTAAAACGCAATAACTAAAAACACTTAAAAATGTGTTTTTTCTAAAACACAATAGCTAGAAAACACATAAAACTCTCTTATTTCTAAAACGCAATGGACACATAAAACTGTCTGAGAACTGTCTGTGAACCCCAGCCAGGGGCTCTGCCCCTTGGACCCCGCCAGGGGCTGCCGCCCCTGGGACGCCGCTACCGGGGGCTGCCGCCCCCGGACCCCCGCCAAGATCGTAAAACGCAATGACTAAATCAAAAACCCAATTCGTAAAAATGAAATTAAAGAATTTGTTACCTGGATCGAAGTGATTTCTTCAACAATTGACGAATTTTGAATGATTGAAACACTTATCAGCTCTCGAAATCGAACGAATCGAGTAATTATCTTCAAAATCACCGGAAAAAAACAAGATTTTGTATGAATTTAAACTGTGTTTTCTTCAAAAAAGCTGAAGAACACGTTGATCGGGTGTTTGAATCTTTGATTGGTGATGAAAATCGCACTATAATGTAGTGATTATTGAGATAGAAAGTGAAGAAATGGTTGAAGATGGTGGGTTTTGAAAATGGTGGGTTTTTGAATTTACTGGGTTTTGAAAAAGGAAGAAGAAGGAGTTGGATTGACTAAAATACCCTTTCTCTTTATTTTAAAATTTGCCACATGTCATAATCCTATGGCTTCCTATCCTTCCTAGCGAAAATTAACTTCCTATTTGATCTTTACCCAGCTTTTCAAAACAAATTATAACTTTTTGGAAAAGTTAATTAGTCACAATGGATTGACTTATTGACTTTTCCCCCTCACAAAATAGTTTCACCCAAACACTTTTTAACTTTTCAAAAAGCGAATAAGCTATTAAGTCACTAAAATAAGCAATCCTAAACACATCCTTAAACTGTGTGTTTTAAATAGTAACATGAACTTGTACGGAAAATAGTGTGGGTGAAGTTTATAAGGTTTTTGTATGTACAGATCTACAAAATAGAAACTACTTACATCTCTATTGTTACTTTAGTTGCGAACGAAAGGGAAGATCTGAGCTGGAGAAAGTCTAGCAGGTTAGAGTTTGGTGTAAGCTGTGTGGAAGAAGAAGAAGAGAGGTATCAAAGATTTGTTTTACTTGTGATAAAACTTTTAGAAAATATCATGTATGTATTTATAGAGAAAGGATCCCATACAAGACAAATCTTTTATACGAATTGTATGTGACATGGAGGAGAGGACAAGTGGTATTGGCTTGAAGGGTAATTTTGTCCTTTCTCAGTTGAAACAACTTTTCCCTTTGATTTTCAAACGGCTATAACTTTTCATACGGTAATATTTAAAAAAATACGAGAATTTCATTCTCTTTAATTCGAGCAGCCTATTGCTATAGTTTTCTTAAACAAATTTACATGAATTTGAATACCCATTAGTTCATTACGTAATTTTGAATACCAAGCACATGACTACGTGATTTTGAATACCCATTTCGTGATTACACATTCTACATAAACCATTACGTGGTTACACATTCCATATGATTTGTTATAACTAATGTTATTACAATTATACTTATAACGTAATCACTCGGTGTAGCTTCACATAAAATATAGTATAATGAAATCACGTAATCACGAAATGAGTATTCAAAATCTTGTAGTCACGTAATAATACATAGTCAACTATTGTTACGTAATTACGTTATCACTTAGTGTGGTACCGCATATTATAATGAAATCACGTAATGGGTATTCAAAATCACGTAGTCATGTGATGGGTATTCAAAATCACGTAGTCATGTGCTGGGTATTCAAAATCACGTAATCACGTAATGGGTATTCAAAATCATGTATTTTTTTAAGAAAACTATAGTAATGAGCTGCTTGAATTAAAGATGATGAAATACTCGTTAATACAGTGTAATTGTTTTAGAAAAATATTAAGGCATGAAAACGTTATAGCTGTTTGAAAATCAATGGTGGAAAGAGTACAAGTGAGAAAGGACCAGAATACCTTTTTTTATTTGTTTCTACAATTGTTTGAACCTTATATTTACGAAAATACCACCACTTAGTTTTAAGCCATTGATCTTAGGAGATCAATGGTTGAGCTTGTCTACTATACTTCGTACAATAATTGTCTCTTAGTACATATCTCTATTTATGAACAATATTTGTGAGATAGAGTGGAAAGGCGATATGGCTGGTTCTGCAAAAGGTCTGGGATTCGGTCAAAGATCCAACTGTTTAATTTGATTTTCCACTTTTCCTTTATTTTATTGGAAAATTGGTTTTTAATAAATCAACCTTTGTCCCGTTGGTAAATAATAATCTTACATATGTAATTGGTATACAATAATCCTACCTATCAATATGTTGGTACTCAATGAACTTTCGTTAAATTTTTTTAACTGAAGTTAGTTTTTAAGTTTTATTTATTACACAAACAGTCACTGTAGTTATAATTTACTAGTTTTAACTTATTTATCGCCACACTTTCTCCCTTTGCTTGACGTTTTTTTGTTTTACAAAATAGTTAAAACTAGTAAATTATAACTACAGGGTTGTTTGTGTAATAAATAAAACTTAAAAACTAACTTCAGTTAAAAATAATTAACGGAAGTTCATTAAGAACCAATATGTTGATAGGTAGGATTATTGTATACCAATTACGTAGATAAGATTATTATTTACCAATAGGACAAATGTTGGTTTATTAAAAACCAATTTTCCTATTTTATTTCTTATTTCGTTTATTCTTTTTCTTTCTAATTTTCCCTTTTCATATACCAAATCTATTTGCCAAAATCATTTGTATTTAATTATATAATTTATTTTGTTTCGTATTTATTTATTTCTTTTTACTTTGTTTCGTATTTATTTATTTCTTTCAATTATACATATACTAGGTTATAATCCCGTGTATTAATCGGGTTGAATAAATAAATTTTATATACTAAATAATAAAACAACATATCTTTAAAAACCTCATTTATTGCATGTATTGAATAAATATAATTTTATATATTAAATAATAAAAAGTTATATCTATAAGAACCATATTGTACGGGTTGAATAAATGTTATTTTATATACCAAATAAAAAAGTTATATCTTTAAAACCACGTGTATTACACGGGTTGAATAAATGTAATATTGTTTACCAAATAATAAAATAATACATCTTTAAAAAAACCTCATTTATTACACGGGTTGAATAAATGTAATTTTATATACCAAATAATAAAAAAAATTACATCTTTAAAAATATGCACATTACACGGTTTGAATAAATGTAATTTCTGTACTAAATAATTAAAAATATATATACTTAAAAAACCCGGTGTATTGTACTAATTGAATAAATCTAATTTATATATCAGATAATAAAAAGTTATATCTTAAAAAAACCTCATGTATTACATGGGTCGAGTAAATGTAATTTTGTATAGTGAAAATAAAAATATTTAATATATTAATACAAAGTTTGGTTTTCATGATAAAAATAGATTATTCTATTGTTGCAAAATTTGTTAACGAAGTCTCAATAAATTTAACCCTTTATTTAAAACTGCGTAAATGTATAAATGATAAATAATATTAGTTAATTTTGTTTTAAGTTTCGTAAAATTTATTTGATACCAAACTAAACAAAACGTTCAAATATAATTAATTCAAATAAATAATATTATAAATGAGAAGGAGATTAAACCAAATAATATTTATGTATAAGATATTAAACTAATAATATTTAGTAGGAGGGTTATCTATATAATTAATTAAAAGAGATTAAACTAAAATAATAATTATATATAAGAGATTGCCTAATATAATGACAAGTGTCCTCAAATTGGTTTCTTTTATTATATAGTATAGATAGATTGAAACTAGCCTAAGGACCCGTATATTATATGCGTTAAATAATAAAAGCGATATAATTATGAAATCTTTAAATATTTTTTTATAATTAAAATACGTGTTATATATAATAATGCAAATTATATATAATAATGCAAAATACAGTTATAACTTACAAATCTGTAAATACTTCTTGTCATACAATATTTAGATGTTTTTTTGCTAAGTTTACCATGTTTATCTAAGACCAATGGTTTCAAGCTGCCTCTACGTTTAGCTTCGGAAAAGGCCTCATTACATTGTCTCAACAATACACGAAAGAATGCAAAAACTCATAATTTTTGTATACAGGTTAATCCTAAATAATAGTTTGGCTTCTCATAGTAAAAATAATTTATAGTTGAATAAAACTGTTTTATAAAAAAAAAAAAAGATTGTTGCATTCATAAAAAGTCATTACCTAAAGTTCTATCTTGACCTTTAAAACTCAATACTAACTTTCATAAGTTGTTGAATAAAACCATTTTAGTATCAATAATTCTACTTTCAAAACGGCATGTTAAAATTAGGCTAAGCATAACGGCCTTTTTTTTATTGTGACGTCATAAAGTGTTTTTTTACATCACTTGTATATAGGGGTGTGTATGGGTCGGTTATTAGCCAAAACCATAACTATAACCGCGATGTCGGTTAATGGATAATCATAACCATAACCGATCGGTTATGGTTAATAGGCTTTCAAGGTTACAGTTGTCACACCCCAACCGATGGCGTAAACATCGGAGTGAGACGAAATACACATAACACTAAAAATGACAATAGAATTTAAGTAAACCGATTTCATTTCATTGAGTAACAACTGTCAAATTACAAAACAAGGAAATTTCAAATACGACATGTTTCAAATACAACAAAGCAGATTACAACATAACATAGTACAAAATTTGATACAATCAATTAAAATCTAAGATTTCTAGATGTGTATCTAAGGCCTCGTCGCTACGCCCAATTTTAAGTCATCATCATCCTGCAATATGTTAAAAATACGTGGTTCAATACAACGGATTGGCGAGTGTACAAATTTTGATACATAGCATAGTAGTAAAGGTTTAAACGAATCCACATGGCAAACTAGCTATCCAAGATAAACATTAAAACTGGCATGTGAACAAACACTGTAACGTCTTCGTCCTCCAAACTCGTCTGTAACCAGGGGCGAAGCATTATGGTTACCCGGGGGTGCACCCGTCCACCCCAATGTTTCGGCTAGAAGTGTGTATATGGTCCGATTTTTCGTCCGAAAATTTAAAATTTATATAGGATCGCCCACCCGATTATTTTTCTTAAATGGTGGGTAATTTGGTAAATATATTTTAACTCTTATTTTATTTGTTTAACCTTAGATTACCCACCACACAACAAACTTAATACCAAATTATTAATTATCAAATATTATTTATCTTTTTCCCAGCCGCCGTGGCTTTTTGTTTCTGCATCCTGCCGCAAGACTTTTGGTTTCTGACTTCTGTTTCTTCAGTTCTCCAGTGAGACTTTTGGGCCAATTTCACAATTTGGGAAGTGGTGCCATCCTTATCCATTTGCAATTCAGTGATTCACGGTTCCACCAACATTTAGATAACAATTCTTTTCTTTATTCTTTTATAGTTATTGTTAATTGTTAATTGGATTATAGCCGATCTGACCCGACCCAAAACATAACGATAGGAAAAAAAAAATTCGGTCCCATCACTTTACGCCCACTCGAAACTTTTGGTCAAGCTCCGTCACTGTCTGTAACCCTAATTCGCCCATTGCTCGACATTGCAACATCTCCGATCTTCCATCCAGCTCGACATGACATTTGTAAGTGGCATATTCACTTCTTTTTGTTTGTGTCTAATAGACACTGTCTATACACGTAATCAACACACCAGTAACCGTTTTTTGTTGAAATTGGTACAAAATTGAACAAATTAGGTGTTATTTTTTGTTTCAGATTTCAACTTAGTTGTTTTTTTGTTGAAATTGGTACAAAATTGAACTATTTAGGTGTTATTTTTTGTTTCAGATTTCAACTTAGTTAGGGGTGCTCATTATTCTATTCAAACCGAATAAACCAATTAGGACATTTGCTTATCAGGTTTAGGAACATTTGAAGAAACTCTAGGCCAAGAAGTAAGGTTTACGAACGATTTGCTTCAAGGGAGAAGTTTTTGCAAGGAGCAGATCTAGTTTTGACAATAGGCTAAGAACGATTTGCTTTTGAATTTCTATTTAGCCCTGGAATAAACAAGATTGCTTCATATTAGGAACAACTAGAATGTGATTGTAGGAAAAAAAACTGATGTAACACTCGACTTCCAACTTGTATTACTGTGTACCCGTTCGCAATATGGCGGGTGCTTTTTCTAGTTGTCTGTTAAACCAGTAATCCTGAAACATACAACCAAAAAAGTTGATCTATTTGGGGAACGAAAGAACCACAACCGCTAACATGTCGAAGATGATGCAGGGCTAAGAAACTAATTGTACAAGCTTAGTGTAAGTATACGAATAATTGACAAGTCTGGCACATTCTGCTATGTTTAGATTTTAGATTCAGAATAGTTAGAATGCTTCAATTTGTTTTAGATGTTCTTCACACATATTTAAAAAAAGACCCATAAATCAAATCAACTGATAAATTCAAGAACATGAATAAAAGAACATACGAAGGTCAAACTGGTAGAAATTTGAAAGAAAAACTATTTTTCAACAAATACAAGTTCCTAAATCTTTTCTTTAACAAATTTATACCGTTATGGTATTTTTCAATAATCATAATTACAACAACAACAACTATACCCAGTAAATCCCACAAATAGCAAAGCTACTTATAGGGTCTGGGAAGGGTGAGATGTAGACAGACCTTGCCTCTATCCCTAGGGATAGAGAGGCTGCTTCCAGAGACACCCTCGGCTCCAAAACGAACAGCTTAACAACACACCAAGTCAAAGAATATAGAAATAAGAAGTGAACAATACCAAGAAAGTTGTTAGAGTGACACAATATAATGTAAATCATATATAGTAGCATACAACATCATTTGGGCATGAACACAAGAAGGCAATCACCGGTAAAGTCACTTAAAGAATAAAAAAACCTACATGCCTAAAATACACCTAAGATCTTTCTACAATATCCGCTAAAAGTCCTTAACCCTAATCCTACGTCTTCACGCAGTCCTATCTTGAACCATGTCCTCAGAAAGATGCAACTCTAGTAAATCATGCCTAATCTGCTCATCCCATGTCAGTTTGGGTCTGCCTCTTCCTCTCCTCTCATCCACAGTAAGAGTTTCCACTACTCTAATTGGTGCCGTCGTTTGTCTCCGCTTCACATGCCCAAACCATCTCAATCTCCCCTCCTTAATCTTATCCGATATACTAGCCACTCCTAATCTTTTCCTAGAAACCCCCTTAATCTTATCTGATATACTAGTCACTCCTAATCTTTTCCTAAAAACCTCATTTCTTATCCGATATACTCCGCCTCAATAATCATAACTAAACTCCCTAATTATTCATAGAAGATGGACAAACTTGTGAACCCAACCAGGCCAGTTTGAAAATGGGCATAGCTCTGCAAAAATCTTTTTTTGACAATTGGGATGCCTAAATATTCAAGAAATACATTTGGTTAATGAAGAAATTAAGATCAAGTAATGCAATTGTATATCCAAAGAAATTGCAAAACAAAACTATATCTAAGATTGGTTTAGATATTTACCTTGCTTGATGCACCTTCATCTTTCATATTCATCTTCAGTCTTCATAATAGAAAACGTTTTCAAATGCTCTGTTTCTATAAGAAGTGCCTTCTCAATGTATGGCCATCATTATGGCCCAAAGTTAACTCGTCCTTGATTGTAGTGCTTGCTTTGTTTCTCGTATGAAAAGAAAGCGTCATCTCTCTCACGATTGAAGGACATTTTCTTGCTCGAGTATTGTGATCTGTCAGGCATCACATTGATTCTATGGCCCAATGCTCTTGAACAACTTTCTTTCTTGAAGAGTTGATGAGCCAAGATGTAAATCGCTAGTTTCTACAGTCTTAGTGCAGCAAAACCCACCTCGATTTTCTTGCAAACTGGCTTCAAGAATCATTTAATTACTACTATCCGTTATAGACTTCAATGTAGCTAGCAAATTATAATCCTAATTCTCCTAAAAGCACATCAATAATAAAGTTTAAATATCAAATCAATCCGTTATAGACTCCAATTTGACTTTTTTTACATCCTGTTATTATAACAGGATGTAAAAAAGTCAAATTGGAGTCAACCGGACCGGTTATGTAGCCGATCCTAACCAGGCAACGCGTTTAAGGCTAGAAAAGAAAACCCAGACAGAAATTTTAAAAATTACTTCTATGACCTCTTTTTCATTACTTTATCTTTTTGTGCGCTTTTAGCTTTTTCTAACATGACAAATGACAACAGAAGTTTTTGGGGGTATTTTTGAAATTTGATTTTTTTTACTCTTACTAGAACATGCGGTGTTCTCATTGGTTTCTTTATACCTACATCTATTTATTCTCTATGTAGTAAAGGTTCAACTTCATAACAGATATAAAAGAACTAAAAAAACACCAACTTCTAGTGGATTTTATACATATGAATAGGACACGATGAATAGTGTTTTTTTTTATTTTTTTTAACATTGTTTTTTCTAACTTTTTATTATTATATTATTTTATTACTTTAATTGATTTAAATGTATTTTTTTCCACATATTTATGAGATACGATCAAAGTACCAATTATCAAACAGGAAACCATAAATACCGGTACCAATGTTGTTCGGTACGGTATGGTGGTGATACAGTATTAGGTTATCGAAAGAAAAAACAATAAAAATAACTATTAGTATCGATACAGATGTTGTTCAATTAGTTTCGACTGGGTTTGGTACGATAGCAGCACAATATCCGTTTTCAAAAAAAAAAAAAAAACATCGTAGGTTGAAATGAAAATAAACATGAAATGCAAATGAACCAAACCGATATCAACTGAACAACATAGGTACCATATCGATATGTGTTTTTTTTTTTTTTGATCGATGTAGTGTTTTCTCTTTCAAGTGCGATAGCGAGTGGAGGCACCAAAACAAACCAAATTGATACCGACTTAATCCCCGCCGCGAAACGCGAGGAATATCACTAGTTATATATAAAAAGGAATTGTGAATAGTAATTGTATATTATTTGTTTTAATAGTTTAATAATACTATAATAATATTGTTTTTTTATAATCAATTTACGTTTCTAACCCTAATCATTAATAGATTTATTATATGACCCTTGAACTCTAATAGTTTTTTTTTATAAACGATTTATTTACGTATAATTTTAGTAGATTTATCATATGGAAGTTTAATAATAATTCCTTTTTGATAAACAATTTACCTTTTGATTCCCGGACTTTAATAGAGTTATTATACGGTCCTTGAAGTTTAATAAAGTTATTTTTTAAGAAAAGATCGAAGTGGGCGGTGGAGTGGAGATCCACCGCCATTTTTTAACATTCAAGAAAATAATAATATACCTTAGTCCAGAAACAGGCCTAGTTGTAGAAAATCACCATCTAGCAGATGAAACCCTCCTCTTCCACCTCATTCCATCATGGCTCCACCGTGACCGGCGACTTGAATCTCTCGGATCCAGGATCCCATTCTTCTCTGACGTCAAAAGACACGCGAAAGCCTTGTGTAGAAATACAAACCCAACATAAGACCATGGGGTGTGGGGTGGGGGGCTTGGGTTGGGGGCTTTGCACGACACGTGGCGGAGGTGGGCTCCACGAGGCCACCCGAAAAAAGTGGGGTGTGGGAGCGGTGTGGCCTAGCCGGCGTGGTGTGACATGTGGATATATATATATAGGGTAGGGTTCTAGAGTGAACAAGGGTTAAGTTGTGAACAAAGTGAACAAATCCTAGCCATTGGTTTTGTTAGATCTTGAGATTAGATTGTAATCTAATTTATTAATTAATTATTAAAATAAAATAGGTATAATTAAACAGGAGGGATATTTTTGTCAAATTACAACATTTTTAAGTATGGCAACCAGAAATGATTTGTTATGATTTGATTCTGACATATATTTTTCTCCCGTAATCATAGCTAACTATCAAGGTCTAACTAAATATCCTAGAAGCTTGCTACTAATCAGAAGATATCTCTTTCAAAAACCCCAAATCCGGCGATTATAACAAAGTCGACGGAGAAGAAATCCGGCGACGGTAAAGAACCTAAGGTTGACGATGGTAAGTTTATACTTCACTACACTGATTATTGATGTACATTAGTGTTAATTTCGTTTTTTTTATATAATCGAAAAGTTAGGGTTTGTTCAATCAGTTCGTTTGGAATCTATATGGTGTTGTGTTATATGTTTAATAGAGCGATGGTCGTATAAGAATGTATTTTTGGCTGAGGTTTCATTCGATGATATGAGAACTCTGACGCCGGAAATCCTGAGTCTAGCCATGGGTTGGGGGATGCATGTGTTCTTCATGTTTTGGTTACATTTTTTTGGGTGTACACTTGTGTATATGGTAGTGATTGTGTACAGCAATTTGAAGTACACAAATGTAGTTTCATTTAGATATATTGTACAGCAATTTGATTTGTGTGTAAATGTTATTTTTTTCCATAGAAAATAGATATATTTGGAATACACAGTTAGTAGGATGATGTAATGTTGTTAATGTACACTTGTGTACTGGATGTGAAGAAGGTATATTCAGCAAGTTTTAAACCAAAGTAATTAACTGAAGTACATATGTGGGTTTAAATGTTGTTAAGTTGCTGGAAAGCACATAAAGGGTTGCAACTGTAAAAAGTCAATGTGCCAGAAAAAGTAATGCGAGTGTTATCAGGGTTGTTCCAAGATTCAGTGTCTTCATAAATTCAAGTTTCTGAACGTATATGTATACTAGTATCTAAACTAAACGTATATGTATACTAGTATCTAAACTGTATACTCATCTGAAACAAAATGCTAGTGTATACACATATGTAGAACGCATCTGTACATATGTGTATTATAAGCAGTTGTACCTGTGTGTATAATATGTTTGTAAAAGCACACTTATAAATCTTCTAATCCTTAAATTATATAATGCATATGCAGGTACATGGATACGTGGATGGGAGTAACAAAGGAAAAATGACAGTGGGTTTCCTCTAACAAAAACGAAAAATAAAGTCAAACTGACTCTTTTACGGAAAATATATGCAGTGCGGCAAACATACACCGTGAAGAATCTTGAAAGAAGCGAATGAATATGAAAAAGCGAAAAAGTCTTTTGTTTTATAATTATATCTATCCAATTTGGTTTATCATAATAGTTAAGAACTTGTTATGATTTTGCTTATCTACTGTATGTTTTTTATTTTGGAAACATATTACACATTTGGGTCTGTAGTTAATTAAGTTTATTTTGTTTAAATCGATGTTCCATAATAAGTGTATTGTGGTTTTTGTTTTTTTTATCATCGGTATGTTTATTTAGTTAGATATACATGTGTATTATTTGACATATTTTATAGGTGTTTGCTAGAATGTGATACAATTAAAATATAATGTTCTTATAAGGTCTACAAAGCTGTAAATGAATAAGAATGTTACACTGAAGTTATATCATGTCTAGAATGTGTCATAGCTTATCCATATATGTATATTACGATTATACATATATGTATATTTCCAATTGTACATATGTGTACAGTAACATATTCTACAATCAATGTGTGTATACAACCAAGTTCAACATGTGTTTAAAAATCAATTGTTCAACGAACAATAATTATACACGTGTATAAAAAACAAACAACAACTATGCACGTGTGTATAAAAAAAAACATTCACCAAACAACAACTAGATGTTTACAAAAAGAAATAAAAAGTGATAATTTTTTTTTTTTATGATGAAACAATGTAAAAAAAGAAGCAAAACAACTCACAAAACATATATATTTATTCAACGTTAGCGTCAATCAACAACATTAAGTATATGATTTTAGATGTAAAATTACATTGAAAAAACTAAAAGGCAAGGCATAACCTAGTTAATAGTCATTTAAAGGGAAAATAAAAAATTTCATGTTGTAATAGGATGAACATTCATCATATGAGTTTTTCCATAAAAAAATAAATGTGTTCGTATGTTGGCTCATAGATGATTCATACATATACAACAAAATCTCCATTGCCTACATTCTTTGACTTATTTGCTTGAATATTATTGCCTCTATAATATCTCCAAGACTATCGAATAAACACCAGATCTCCGGTAAATCGATGAAGAACAAACTGATCCGATACAAAATAATATGATGATCGATGAATGGGTTGAAAAATAAAGGAAATTATTGATTTTAATTTTGATTGAATATGGAATTCGATTTTTTTTTTGTAATGTTTGATTAATGAATTGAATCACAAAAAGTTAGACATATTATAATAAAATATGCTGATTGACGAATGTGTTGAAAGAGAAAGGAAATTGTTGATTTTAATTTTGATTGAATATTGAAATCAATTTTTGTAATATTTGATTAATGAATTGAATCACAATAAAATAGGGATCAGTTACCATGTTGGTAACCGATTTTAATGGATTAATTAAATAAAAAATAAGTTTAAATGACTAATTACAATCCTATCCTTATAATCTTAAAAACAAATCAAGGGCCAAGATTAGTTCATTAAGTTCACAACCAAGAGGGTTGTTCACTCATGATCCTAACCCTATATATATATATATATATATATATAATTTTTTTAATATTAAAACATTTATATTATAAAACACACAATTATATTAATTTAAAAAAAAGTTACATAAAATCCTAAAAAAATTAAAAAAACCCACTTATTAAATCCTAAAAAATAAAAAATAAAAACTTCATAATAAATCCTAAAAAAAGAATTACAAAGTATGGTAAATATTAAAGTGGGGAACCCAACGAAATTTCGCATTCCCATCGTGCCTATACTCGATCTTCGCGATCTCCACTCGATCGTCGTGGGTCAAGTCGTCCGCAGGTACACGGTCGAAGCAAACTTTAAACCGATCCAGCTTTTGTTTTAGCTCACGCCAATTATGTTGACACGCATTTAAGTTGTGACGCGCGTTTCCGACATGTTGGTATTACTGAAACGCTTGTGTCTAATAGGCAGTTTGACCACGACGTAGGGATCGTTGTGCGTCAACAATCGACGTCACTAGCTCTATTTCCTCCTCCTCGGTCCAATGAACCATTTTCGTTTTTTGGTGTGGTTTTGGATGAAGATTTGTGTTGGTTTTGGTTTGAAGAAGTATATGTGAAAATATTGATGTTTGGGATGAGTATTTATAGGTAAAAATTGGTAAAAATTTTTAAAATTTTGATTTTAACTTAGCTAAACCACCATGGCCAACGGCTAGCCCAAACGGCTACCCTACACGGTCCTATATGACCAGCCAATCCCAGCCATCCACATCATTGTTCCCCCCGCCCCATGCCAGGCTTCAAAGCCACGCCAGTGGGGCAACGCCGTGGCCAACGCTGGCACGATGTGGCTAGCCCGGCGTTACTTGGCTTCCCCCGCCCCAACCCACACCCCACACCCTGCAGACTAAGCAAGCACAAAAAGAAAAATAGCATGTAACACCCTCAACGCACAATGTACACTTAAATATAACAAAGTTATGTTACAAATTAGTAGTATATATATAACTAGAAAAGTGCCCCACGCGCGTTGCGCTGCGGGCAACAAAAGAAGAAACATGGCCAGGACGCATTGTGTGAAAAGGTTCTTTTAGTAAAGCGACACATTCGGATGTGTTTAAACTTCAAATAAGCAATCCAAACAACCCATGGAACATTTTTAGTCAAAACAATAGATTTCGCCTAGATCTGTAATCATATGCTAGTTGTTTATTTAGAAGCAATAAAAATCTTGACACGTCGACCCAACATGTACCAAAAAATTATCAATTTCAACAACACCAACCCGTGTGACCTGGCCAGTTCTCCACCTCTAAACTCTAAATAAATCATTAACTAAACAATTTTAAGGACGAACCGTCTATCAAGATGCTAAAGCCTTTTTTTTTGCATAATTTAAAGATTTTCTTACCATGATATTAAACAAAATTTTCAAATACAAACACTGTTTACCTTTATTTCCCATTAGCATGAAGCTAAACATCATACTTTGTTGAAAGCTAAAAGCTACATGCCTTTCTATTGGTGATATGGACTCTTGGAGATGTTGGTTTTGATGAAGAGGTTTCAAATTCTTCACCTTCACAAAATTTTTTACCATAGTTTTTATTTATGTTCACGTCTATCGTCTTTAATGTTTCATTAGTAGGAGGATTATAACTCATGGAACTTCGGGAAACTTCCACCCCCGACCGTTGACTAACCGAAGATATTCATGACAATGTAATTACAAACTTTTTTCCTACCGAAGTAGAACCGTACAGAAATAGAATCATTCAAGTAGTGAAACATTAATGCAAATTTGAAATACAGATGAAATCATATAAGTTTCTCATGATATTTACACAAAAAATAAAATAAAGAGATATTGCTTTAAAATTACATATGCTATAAGCTAAAACCAGCAACATTTTTGACAACAATCAGCTAGTATAAAAAACACATAGTCATTGAGGCATTAGAACGAACAACTAATGTGCAGATCTAAAAGGTGTAAAAAATACCTTTAGTGCACCATTGCAATGTTGGCATTGTGTCGAGGCGGCACATGACGGCGGCGACTATCGTGGACAAGGTGCTGGCGGCGGCGTTGGTCAAATTGAGACCGTTTGAGAGCTTAGGCTTTTTGGACAATCCGGAGACTTGAATACTCGGGTTGGTTATATGATCCGACCTGTGGTGGTTACAATCAACACATCAATACATTTTTATCCTTATGCTTAATCCACCACAAAACTTTGTAAACATGTTAAGAGTCGACCCGGCTTGTAAAAGTTAACTCCATTAAATTACCTCTTAAGACATCAATCATGTGAGTTATTGGTATGGTAATTTAACTGTTAGAACAATTCGTTAAACCTAATCAACTGTTGTACATACCCAATTAGTTAACATCATCATCAGATTCATTCAAATCGAAAATTAATTCCACATCAAATCCTTTGTTGTTTGTTTGACTTAAATTTATGTGATTAGTTAAAACTGATTATTGACAAGGATCCTATACCTTTTTTATAACTATAAAGATTGATGTTAGCCACTACAACCACCACCGATCGCCGGAACTGGTCACCATCAGAAAACCACCACCTCAGTACAAGAAATAATTAAAACAACAGACTCGAATCTAAGATATCATCATCGTCCTTACGGCTCAGTGTCCCCGCGGCTACAACCGAAGTTGCCATGCCAAGAAGCAAGCCACCATCATCGCCGGATGTAAGAAACCGTCAGGAAATAAAGAGCAAAACAATAGACTCAAATCTAAGAGATCATCATCGTTCTTACGGCTCAGTGTAGCCACAGCTGCAACTGAAGTTTCCATGCCAAGAAGCAAGCCACCATCATCTCCGGATGTAAGAAACCCTCAAGAAATAAAGAGCAACAAACCAACAAATCCACATACTACAATACCGTCGGTGGTACCGACAAAACTGAGAACAACAATATTAGTGGTGGTAACCACAAACCCACCACCAAACCACACTTTCCGATAAAAATGCAACAATTTCCGGTAACAAAAACACCAACCTTGACAAAACCATCGACAAACCCACCGGCAAACGCAATTTCCGGCTAAGGAAAAAACTTTTCGGCAACAAATCCAACAACCACCTCATTCAACTAAGTTAGATCTAACGATCCAACCACACAATCAACCTCATGGACTCACTGGAAAACGCTTAACTTCATGATGACGTCATCATGGATCGTCGCCAGAAACTGTGAAACATCAAAATAGTAACATCACTTTCCGACCATAATGTCACGGGCCAAATGTTTGAAGATCGCAATGCTGTGGGCTGTGCTTGAACGCTTGGGTTACTGGCTAGTCCTGGACTTTATCATGGGACGGAGTCAGTGTCAATGAAGAGGTGTACGTGCCTAGTCGTGCAA
This sequence comes from Helianthus tuberosus, assembly GCA_030545235.1. Taxonomy (NCBI): domain Eukaryota; kingdom Viridiplantae; phylum Streptophyta; class Magnoliopsida; order Asterales; family Asteraceae; genus Helianthus; species Helianthus tuberosus. Next base: position 149,802,758 of record CM060358.1, read on the forward strand.
ACGACGAACGCACCACTGGTCGAGAGCTGGCGCCGCTCTCCTGATGAGTCCAAGGTAGGACGAAACCAGTGACCCACACAAAGAAGCGGGATGGATTGGCTTGTCCCCGGGGACTTGGGGACGCCACACGGGGGTCGAAAACTAACCCCGTGACAACTTGGTATCAGAGCAGAACGATTCTCGGATACGTTGGAACGTGACTCTTAACCAAATGAGATTAACATTTAGAGTATGGTTGCGCAATGGTGGTGGGAGAAGACCAAATATGGGTTTGTTCGGCAAAGGTCTTTGTACTCCGCGAGTATGGGATCGTGAGAGCCGCTCAAGTATAGTTGCAGTGAAGCCCTCCGTGTTATGTTAAAAAATATACAGTCCAAGCAGCGCCGTAACAAGGAAGTTTTGTGAAAGCTGCTACAACTATTCAGGTCCCCGTATTCCTGAAACAAGGTGAATCATCGGCACCTAATCCGATGCGGCGGACGTCAGCGCCACTTAAAACCAGAACTGACGTACTATATTGAACATGCACGACAGAAGATCATTTTTGCTGTGCTTTCGGGTGTCCTACCCTCCCAAAGTGAATCATGCTCAACATAAGGGGATCATGCATTGTCAAGTATGCGAGCTGGTATGGGACGGTGAGCATGCACAAGGACGTGCATGAATTGGTGGTGGGAGAGTGTCACGGGCCAAATGTTTGAAGATCGCAATGCTGTGGGCTGTGCTTGAACGCTTGGGTTACTGGCTAGTCCTGGACTTTATCAGGGGACGGAGTCAGTGTCAATGAAGAGGTGTACGTGCCTAGTCATGCAAACGACGAACGCACCACTGGTCGAGAGCTGGCGCCGCTCTCCTGATGAGTCCAAGGCAGGACGAAACCAATGACCCACACAAAGAAGCGGGATGGATTGGCTTGTCCCCGGGGACTTGGGGACGCCACACGGGGGTCGAAAACTAACCCCGTGACAATAAGGTCTTTTTTTTTAGTCCGGCAGAAGTTTTTGAGAGAAAGATAAGAAAGTGAGAGAGACAAAGTAGGTAAATAGTTTTGAGAGGGGTTTTATACCCAAGAAAGTATACAACTCTTTGAGCATAATGTACAAATATATATTGCATAGAACACAACCTAAGCATAATGTACAAACCTCATTGCATAGAAATGTTGTAAGTTATATTTATATATAATATATAATATAATATAATATTTTCTTTAAAGATTTAATTTTTGCTTCATATGTTTCATGAATTTGCTTCATATGTTAATCCATAATCTGTTCATATGGTTGATAAGAAGAACCTTAAGAAATGTGGTGGAGGATGGTTTTTGCATTAGTTGGTATCAGAGCGAGTGCAATTCGATGGCAGAACGTGGAGAAAACAATCGACGACATCACCGTAGAGACGACGACCGAGGCAACGAAGATCGCCCGAGAGACCCATGTGATATCGCAGAGATTGCGAGGTTGCAACCTATGTAGTTAATATCCCGATATATAAGTGATATATCGGTTATCAGTCCCCTGCCAGTGTGTGTTGTTTAAGTGTGGTTTTGAGCTTAATATTTAACCATTAGGATTAGGCCCATTCTCCAGATGATTTATGCCGGTGGTTCGTTTCGTTTGCCACAAAGCTGGAGTCATTGAAGATTTTGGTTTCGTGTGATCTTATCAAGAAAACTACTAGGGTCTGTTTGGTATGGCGTAATGGAATAGACGGGTGAATGGAATGAACGAGGTAATGGAATGGACGATGTAATGGAATGGATCATTACCATTCCATGTCTTGTTTGGTTACCATGTGACAATGAAATGAATCATTACTTTGTGTTGTTTGATAGGAAAGAATAGACGAAGGAATAAAATCGGTGATGAGTGACGGTAGTCGGTGGTGGTGGGTGGTGATAGGTAGCAATGGTAGCGATGGTCGGAGGTGGTGGCAGTGGGTGGCAGCGGTGGGTGGTGGCGGGGGCAGAGGTAGGTGGTGGCGACGACAATGGTGGTGGGTGACGGAGACGGTGGTGGTCGGTGGTGGGTGGCGACTGACGGCGGAGGCGGGGGTGGGGGTGGTGGGAGCTGTGATGCGGTGGTGTCGGGGTGGTGGGTGGTGGCGAGTGACGGCGGGGGGTGGAGGTGTGGATGGTGGGTGACGGTTGGTAGCGGCGGAGGTGGGTGATGACTGGGGTGGAGGTGGGTGGTGGCGGGAGACAGCTGGGGTGGAGGTGGGTGGTGGTGGTGGTGGAAGTGGGTGACAGCGACGACGGTAGTCACGGCGGCAGCTATGGCAGTAGTGGTGTCGCCCGTGAGTGAGTTATTAAAACCAATAAGAATAATAATAATAATGGTAAAAAAATAATAATAAATATTGATAATAATAATAATAATAATAATAATAATAATAATAATAATAATAATAATAATATATCCTTCCATTCCTTGAAGGAATGAAAAAAAAAAACACCATATTACCAAGGAATGAAAATTATTATATTTGGAAGGTTTACATTCCTTGTGGAATGCTCCATTCCATTACCACTTGACAACCAAACATGTTTCTTTTCATTCCAATAGAATGATCCATTCCATTCCGCCTTCTATTCCTTCGTACCAAACGCTACCCTAATCTTTGCACCAGTTCAAAAGTTGCAGCTTAACCAAACTTGAGTTTAATATCTAGTGACGATGTGTTATCAAAAACCAATTTACATTTGGTAGTGCCGACATATAACATGAACCTTAATATTAAGCAAGCTAGTTTCATGTGGTACCCCGTGCGTTAGCTTTAAATGGCGAATATCGCTGCAAATAAAATTGACAAACAACTTTATAAGAAAATAAGTTATTTTTTAAATTATTATATAAAAAGGATGTTGCTATTGTAACCTGGATTTCTTTCTTTGGTGCTGCTACGTCACCTTCTATGTATCTGGATGATGCGCCCACAATCCGACTTTTTCATTACTAGCTTTTTTTTGTAGCTGATATCAAACAATAACATGTTTTGAAGATAGCGTACTTTTTTTGTAAGCATATAAAGACGGCAACTTCATGAAATCTTTTTTTTTTTTTTGTCAAAAGGCATTTTTTCTGTCCATGCCCGACCGTGAGATAAGAGGGTTTTCTGAAGATTAACGCCTTCCAAATATGCATCTACCACATAATGCTCAACATCGTTCTCCATATCAAAAACAACAATTCTCAAACTCTTCTTATGGATAAAGCCTCGAAGATAGTTTCGCATCAATGGCAAGTGTCTAGTCTCTGGATAGGAGGTTATGCTCCTGTTTTCATTGAAATGACTTTAGCAAAATTATTTTTCTTTTTTCTTCCTTAGTTTAATTTAATTCACAGGTATGAGTTTAATTTAAAAATTACAGGGATGGATGGCAAAAATACACGAGTCCGACGGGTATACCTGAAGCGTTTGGGACGAGTTTACCCTATACTCGACGGGTATTGGGCCGTATGGGTATGGTAAAAGATATTTTGCGGGTATTGGACGGGTATGGAATTAGATTAGATTAGATTAGATGATACCCGTGTTGGGTTCGTAGGCTTTAGGGTAGCCGACCCTAATTATGGTTAGCCGGCCCTAGGTATTAGGCCCACTTAGTTAACTTGTTGACCAAATAGGAAACTCTAATCTTATTTTATAAATACATATGATGTAATTGTAGTCTATGTCATTCTGTAAACAGTTGTGATCATTTAATAAAAGTGAAACCCTAGTTGCAACCCGTGGACGTAGGTCACCTTGACCGAACCACGTAAATTCTCGTGTTCTTTATTTTCTGCAAATGTGTGTGTGTGTGTGTTTATTTCGCTTCCGCTCGACCCTACTCTGATCTGATACCCTAACAAGTGGTATCAGAGCCATAGGTTCAGCTAAACACACAGTTCACACGGTTATCGCAAGAGAAAGAGAGAGTTAGACGAGAGATCTTGATCTGCTATTGCCGCCGTCGCCACTGACTTGTTTATGGCCCATACGTATTCTCTAGTTATGGCACGTAAGGTCTAGGGTTTGCGCCGTAGGGTTTGTTGTTGCAGATCTGGTGGTTTTGGGCTGCTTGGCGATTAGGGTTTCGGTTCTTAAACCCTGGTTATTCGCTGATTTTACGCTCGGGTTTGCAAGAGAAATTTCTGGTTCGGGTACTTCAGGTTTCTAGTTTATTGAAGGTTACTTGGGTTTCGGTTTCCTGGTTCCTTGTGGTTTTTTTCTGGTTTTCTCGTTTGCTATGGCTGAAGACGGGAAGTTCCGAATCGAGAAGTTCAACGGTACTGATTTTGCATGGTGGAGAATGCAAATAGAGGCGTTTCTTGGTGAATGCGATTTGGATGTGGTATTGGAAGAAAAACCTGCTGGAATGGAGAAAGCTGCCGAAGCAATTTGGAACTCCAAGGACAAAAAGTCAAGAGGTAAAATTACATTGGCTTTGACAAGGATCGTTGCTTTTAATATCATGAAAGAAACAACTGCTCGTGGTATGTTAGCAGCTCTATCAAATATGTATGAGAAGTTGTCTGCCGGTAATAGGGCGTTCTTGATGAGGGAATTGTTTAATATGAGAATGAACGAGGGAAGTCCAGTTGTTGATCACATTAACGAAGTCAATTCGATTTTGTCCAGGTTAGAAACTGTGGGCATGAAGTTTGATGATGACACTCAGGCTGTGATTTTGTTATCTTCCTTACCTGATAGTTGGTCAGGGGTTTATGAAAACAGTCACTGAAACTGCTGGAACTGGAAATTTGAAGTTTCATCGGATTCGGGATAGTGTTTCGGGAGAAGATATTCGCCAGAGGAACTCTAGTGGAGGATCTGCTTCTGGCATGTTCAATGTAAGTAGTTATAAAAGGATCTGGTATCGTTCTTTCACAATGGAAATACATTTAAGATTTGTTAATTCGGGCAAATCTGTCCCGATATGGTTTTGCACCAAAGGTGCTCCTCTTTCACTTGGCGATAGCTCTCTATTTGCTAAACCGGTAAAATATAGACAAATGGTTGGGACACTGCGGTATGCCACTCACACTCAGCCCGATGTCATATTTAGTTCATGCATTCCTACTGAAAATCATTGGTCCACTGTAAAACGTATCTTACGATATTTGCATTGGATAGCTAACATGGTCTCGTGATTTCCATCTTGTCATTTCTGCATGCCTATACGAATGTTGCTTTCCATAATTTGACCGCTTTCTGTCGCAACCCCCGATCCCTGCTTCCCGGGAACGGGCGGACGCGATCTCAGAGTTTTGGTGGTATCAGTTATTTAATCTTGCAGCGGAATTTACATCAGGGCCGTAGTTAGGAAATGTTTATCAGAGTAAAACCACCTCAATTAATATTAATAATCACATGGGTAAAACCCAAGTTTTTTATTACAATACATTTATAGGGATAAACCCTATTTTATTGAATTTTAAAACATCGTTTATTTGGTAACTTTTATAGCCACATTTTCCCAAGCCTTCAGTGCTCTCCAGCTGGCTTTTTACTAATTGGCTGTCACATTGGGTTACCTGAAATGTGTTTTAAAAACATTTGTCAGTCGGAAATACTGGTGAGTGAATCCCAGTTTAATCAAGTTTAAATAAAAAGTCACAGTGAACAGTATTGAGAGCGATCACATTGTTTATGTCTACACAATTACTCCTTTTAGTACTGTCAACCCTGACTTGTGGGTCATATTACCCATTGGCTAACTCATTGTCCAATGGTAACGTATTGTCATCCTCGACCTACTACTCACAGTGTAGTACATTTTGTATACAAAACCCCAACATACCGGCAGTAATTGAAGAACTACAAAGACTCAATCACTGCTAAATTTCATAGTAAAACATTGAAGGTTTGGTAAAACATTACCAAAAATGTTAACAAAAAGAGGATAAACTCACATTGCTATCTTAGACTTCTCGTGAGGGTTTCCTGGATATAATCTATAATTTATACAAATGTAGACAGGTTAGTACCATAACCCTTTGAAAATATTAATGATACCCTCCCCGAGACGGCATTCCAACAACTACGTCGGGCAGAACCACGACAGTTGTTACGGAACCCTAAATCAATCGGGCAGCGTAACTATTATGAAACCGGGGTTATAATACTTACAACGGAGCAGAACCTCGCTAATTAGGGGGTATAATACCCGCGTATTATAACTCTACTACAGAAATTTAGATTTAGAATTGAGAAACGAACGAGTTCTGGTTGAACCCGATGGCCTTCTTATATAGTTTCTGATTCTAGTCCTCTCGCCGCCCGCGTAAAGGATAAGCCAAGCTTACGCGTCCCGCGTCAAACTCCAGTCAACGCATAGCTTAGCTGGGTCAGCATGTAGGTCCGCCACGATGTCGACACGTGTCAGCTTCTGGTGTCTCCGCGTTTGATGATCTCACACGGCCCGCGTAAACTAACGGGAACTCTTACGCGGCCCGCTTGAACTAAAGAAACCAAAAGAATCCGGTATCCACCTTGATACCGCCCGCGTAAGTGGTTGGGGTGGGTCTACGCGGCCCGCCTCAACTTAATACTTATTGTTTTTAATTTATTTTAAATACTATAACATATTTCGGGCTCGGTTTTCATATACGGGGTGTATTTCAAGACATATAAGGGTATTTTAAGATATAATAGGGTGTCAGTTTTACCGAGGGTTGTTACATTCTCCCCCACCTTGTTTTAGAGCTCGTCCTCGAGATCTACTGAAACAAATGCGGGTATTTCTTTTGTATTTCTGATTCAAGCTCCCATGTGTACTCTGGTCCTCTTTTGGAGTCCCACTTCACTTTGACTAGAACTAATCTCTTATGCTTGAGATTCTTGACTTTCCTGTCTTCAATTTGTAGAGGTCTGTCTACAAACTTGAGTTGTTCATTTACCTCTATATCCTTAAGAGGTACTATCAATGATTCATCAGCTAAACACTTTTTGAGATTAGATACATGAAACACGTCATGTATACCTGCCATTTCCTCTGGCAGTTGTAGCTGATAGGCTACAGGTCCTATTCTTCTAATAATCTCAAAAGGTCCAACATACCTGGGACTTAGCTTTCCTCTTTTGATGAATCTTACTACTCATTTCTAAGGAGAGACTTTCAATAATACTTTTTCTCCTACTTGAAACTCCAAGGGCTTGCGTCGGTTATCGGCATAACTCTTTTGTCGATCGCGTGCTGCTTTCAGTCGTTCTTTGACTTGAATGATCTTGTCGGTTGTTTCCTGCACTATCTCAGGTCCAGATAGTTGCTTTTCCCCAATTTCTGCCCAACAGACTGGGGTTCGACACTTTCGTCCGTAAAGTGCTTCGAATGGTGCAGCATTGATACTTGTGTGATAACTATTATTATAAGAAAATTCTATTAAAGGTAAGTGATCATCCCAATTACCTCCAAAATCAATTACATAAGCTCTAAGCATGTCCTCCATTGTCTGAATTGTCCTTTCGCTCTGTCCGTCCGTTTGAGGATGATAAGCTGTACTCAGTTTTAACTTGGTTCCCATTGCCTTTTGGAAACTTGACCAAAAATGAGAGGTAAATCGGCTATCTCTATCAGAAACAATTGATAAAGGAATGCCATGTAAAGAAACAATTTCATTTACATATAGCTTAGCTAATTGTTCCATACTGAAAGTTTCCTTCATTGGTAGGAAATGAGCTGACTTAGTTAGCCTATCTACAATCACCCAGATTGTATCATTTCCTTTCTTTGTTTTGGGTAATTTAGTAACAAAATCCATTGTTATCAATTTCCACTTCCACACCGGCAATTCTAATTGTTGTAACAAACCTGAGGGTTTCTAGTGTTCAGCTTTAACTTGTGAACATGTTAAACATTTAGAAACATAGGTTGCTATGTCCTTTTTCATTCCTATCCACCAGAAATTTTTCCTTAAATCCTGGTACATTTTATCATTTCCTGGATGCATCGTATATTTAGACTTATGAGCTTCTTCTAATATACGATTAAGCAGGTTTCCTAATTTAGATATCCACATTCTCTTTTCATGGAATCTCCAAATTCCATTTATTCCTTGTTTCAATTCTTTTAGCATACCTTTTAATTTTTTGGAATCATCCTTGATTACTGATTCTTATGCTTCTCTTATCTGATCATTTAAATCTACTTGCAGATTTAATTTAAGAGAACGTACCCTTTTTGGCTTTTCATGATACTTTCGGCTTAAAGCATCTGCCACTACATTTGCTTTTCCTTCATGATACTGGATATCACAATCATAGTCACTAAGCATCTCCATCCAACGTCTTTATCTCATATTCAATTCCTTCTGTTTGAAAACATACCTTAAACTCTTATGATCAGTGAAAATTGTAAACTTACTACCATAAAGGTAATGTCTCCAAATCTTAATAGCAAAAATTATAGCTCCTAATTCTAGATCATGAGTTGAATAATTCTCTTCATGATTTTTAAGTTGTCTAGATGCGTAAGCTATAACCTTTTGACGTTGCATCAATATACATCCATAACCTAACTTAGAAGCATCACAATAGACTACAAAATCTTTAGTTCCTTCTGGTAATGCTAGTATGGGTGTATGGATTAATCTTTGCTTAAGAATTCTAAAGGCTTCTTCTTGTTTTACTCCCCATTCGAATTTAACAGATTTACAGGTTAGCTTAGTTAAGGGAATGGCTATTCTAGAAAAATCTCGAATAAATCTTCTATAATAACCGGCCAATTCTAAGAAACTTCTAACCTCGGTTGGAGACTCAGGAGTTTTCCATTTAGTAATCGCCTCGATTTTTGTTGGATCCACATGAATTCCTTCATGATTAACTAAATGTCCAAGGAATTGTACCTGTTCTAACCAAAATTCGCACTTAGAGAATTTAGCATAAAGCTTTTCCTTTCTTAATAAACTTAAAAGTGCGTGCAAATGCTTTGCATGATCTTCTTTATTCTTAGAATAAATTAAAATATCATCTATGAAGACAATTATGAATTTATCCAAATATGGCTTACATATTCGGTTCATCATGTCCATAAATGCAGCTGGGGCATTGGTTAAACCAAATGGCATGACAGTAAATTCATAATGACCATACCTTGTTCTAAATGCGGTCTTAGGAATGTCCTCTTCCTGTACCTTTAATTGATGATATCCTGACCTTAAATCGATTTTAGAGAAAAATCGAGCTCCTTGCAGTTGATCAAACAGATCATCGATTCTCGGTAATGGATACCGATTTTTAATCGTAACCTTGTTTAATTCACGGTAGTCAATGCACATACGCATTGATCCATCCTTCTTTTTAACAAACAATATCGGCGCTCCCCATGGCGACGAACTTGGTTGTATGAATCCTTTCTCCAACAATTCATTTAATTGTTTCTTCAATTCTTGCATTTCTGCGGGTGCCAAACGGTAAGGTGCTTTGGCAATCGGTGCTGTTCCTGGTATTAAATGGATTCTGAATTCAACTTCTCTATCTGGAGGTTGCCCTGGCAATTCTTCTGGAAATACATCTGAAAACTGAGATACTACTGGAATATCTTTTAAATCCTTTCCTTTAGTGTTAGTGATTATGGAAATCAAATACACTATAGAACCTTTTCTCATAGAACTTGCAGTTTTCATCACAGAGATAATCTTAGTGGACCTAGAGGGTTTATCTCCTTTAATTGTGATCGTTTTACCTTTTGGTGAATTTACTTGGATTGACTTTTGATCACATAAAATACTGGCTTTATTGGCTATTAACCAATCCATTCCTAAAACAACATCGAATCCTACCAGATTCATGGGATAAAGGTTTGCAATAAATTTCTGATTTAAAATTTCTATTCTTGCTCCCTGCAAGTTTTCAGAAATCCTAACGGTTTCTCCATTGGCTGTCTCTACTAAGCATTCTAGTGGTAGTTTAGTTAATGACTGATTTAGAATTTTGCAAAATGATGTATTAATAAAACTTTGGTTTGCACCAGAGTCAAATAATACTTTAGCAAAGATAACATTAACTAAAAACGTACCAGCTATAACGTCTGGGATCATCTTGGCTTCTTCTGCAGTCAGAACAAATGCTCTAGCATTTTTAGTATTCTTGTTGTTTGCACCTGGGGTTAGTTTTGGACAGTTTGGCCTGATATGACCTTTTTCTCCACAGTTGTAGCATAATCCATTACTGGATTTCTTCCTGCAATTTTCTTCCTTATGTCCTGGCATCTTGCAATAATTACAGAGAGTGGAGCATTTTCCCGAATGCTTTTTCTTGCAGACCTTGCAGTATGGTGTAGAGGTAGAACCCATATTCCTACGATTGTAATTTCCGGAACGGAATTCTTGAGTCAACTTCTGGGTTAGGTTCCTCCTTTGATCCTCTTCTCGGGTACGGACTAACTCATCAGTCAAGGTATTGGCTAGTTCTACAGCTTCTTCTATGGTTTGAGGTCTAGCTGCCTTGACTACGTGTCTTATCTCCCCAATTAATCCCCAAATATAACGGGAGATTAACACTGGTTCTGGTGAGGCAAGAGTTGGCACTATCCTAGCATATTCGAAGAATAACTTAGTGTACCCCTTGCTATCCACACCAGTCATCCTAAGGTTTAGGAATTTGTTTGCTATCTGTTCTTTTTCATTAGGAGGGCAGAATTTCCTTTCTACCATATTCCTAAATTCTTCCCATTCCATATTGTAGGTTCTATCACTTCCTCTTGATTGGAGGATAGTGTTCCACCATTCTAGTGCTGCATTCTTAAACAGATTAGAAGCAAACAATATCTTATCTTCTTCAGCACACTTGCTTATCCTTAAGACTGCCTCAGTCTTTTCTATCCAGCGTAAGGTTGCAATGGCCCCTTCGTTGCCCAAGAATTCCATTGGTTTACAAGACCAGAATTCTTTATATGAACAACCATAAGGCATGGTTCTTCTTCTTTTGGGAATATGCATTTGAAGTACAGGTCCATTGTTTACGCTGTTTTCTGGTTCAACTGGTCGCTTACTGCAATGCTTACTTTTATTATCAGCATCCTTAACAGTTTGAAGAATAAATGGCATTGCATCTATAATTCCTTGTGCTACTATGTGTTGGATAGCACTATTATCCACTTAATTGTTATTGATGCTCGGATTCTCATTAACCACGTTAATGTTACTTTGGTTATCGTTATTCAGATTTCCTTGATTTCCTTCATCGGCCATCTGAATTTTTAAACATTTATCCCATATTAATATCACAAAATAATAGGTAATCTAGTTAATCACATGACACGTAATCTAGCCAAAAACGTCGATCATTGCGACTTGTACTCTATTTTCATATACTATGCGTCTATTACACACTAGTACAGAAATAAAGATTACAATACCAACAGAAATAGAATTACACTAATAGTAATATGCATCCGTACACACATATTTTATTTTATTTTTATTATATTATATTATTATTACTACTACCATTTCCTCCATTCTCACATTCACGGATATGGATTTATCCAAAAATCCATATTGCGTTCATCGTATTTCCATACGATACGCTCTCCCACCTGACGCATTCTCTCACTGCTTTCTAAAATTTCCTCCCCAAAAGTCCTAAGTTCTTGAACGTTTTCTGCACTCATTGGGGGTGCAGGTTCTCGGACTGGGTTTGGAATCTGGGGTGCGGGTTCCTGATATGGGGGTGAAAGTGCCTGAAATCGGTAAGGATCGTCTAAGATCTCCCTAATATATTCATCATGGTAATAGGGATCTAAAGGATCCATACCTGGATAGGCTTCTATGTTCTGTATGGGTGGGTATTCCTGGATAGGGTAACGTTGCACAAAGTCCCTATTGTCGTCCCACCAGGGGTCGTAATTTGGGTCTAGGGGGTTTGGTGCAGGTATCCTAGGAATTTCTTCTGGGTTAAAGTCATGCATCTCTACTTGGTTTTCCGGGTTTTCTATCTCCATGGGTTGATCTGGGTTTTGTGGTTGTGGGGCTACTAGTTGTTCCAGACTTGGGTCAGCAGCAGTTGTGGCTAGGATATGGAAATTAGCTAGGCTTCTATTAAGCATATCCTGTGTATGGGCATCTGTTTTTCGCTTAGCGGCTGCTAGAACTCTTTGCTGTTGCAACTTTCGCATTCTTTTCCTACGAGCAAAGGCTTCCTTACTGAACCATCCTCGTTTCTTATGAGGGAATGATTCTTCTGACTGAGCTTTAAAAGCAAACACTCCTTCTTCCTGATCAGCAGAATACCCAGAAAGGGCAGGCTGTGAAGAAGTACCTTCACTCCTAGGTGAATCAGACAACTGACGATTTATGTCTGAGGGTCCTTGATCACTCATACTGTAAACTAACAGATAGTCAAATAACACATAACAAATAAATACAGTTATGCACGTATTTCCATAATTTATTTCCTAACACAAAATTCAGAATTTAAGTGTCAGCAGAACACTTCTTTGGCTCAGACCAGTGGCTAGGCTCTGATACCACCTCCTGTCGCAACCCCGATCCCTGCTTCCCGGGAACGGGTGGACGCGATCTCAGAGTTTTGGTGGTATCAGTTATTTAATCTTGCAGCGGAATTTACATCAAGACCGTAGTTAGGAAATGTTTATCAGAGTAAAACCACCTCAATTAATATTAATAATCACATGGGTAAAACCCAAGTTTCTTATTACAATACATTTATAGGGATAAACCCTATTTTATTGAATTTTAAAACATCGTTTATTTGGTAACTTTTATAGCCACATTTTCCCAAGCCTTCAGTGCTCTCCAGCTGGCTTTTTACTAATTGGCTGTCACATTGGGTTACCTGAAACGTGTTTTAAAAACATTTGTCAGTCGGAAATACTGGTGAGTGAATCCCAGTTTAATCAAGTTTAAATAAAAAGTCACAGTGAACAGTATTGAGAGCGATCACATTGTTTATGTCTACACAATTACTCCTTTTAGTACTGTCAACCCTAACTTGTGGGTCATATTACCCATTGGCTAACTCATTGTCCAATGGTAACGTATTGTCATCCTCGACTTACTACTCACAGTGTAGTACATTTTGTATACAAAACCCCAACATACCGGCAGTAATTGAAGAACTACAAAGACTCAATCACTGCTAAATTTCATAGTAAAACATTGAAGGTTTGGTAAAACATTACCAAAAATGTTAACAAAAAGAGGATAAACTCACATTGCTATCTTAGACTTCTCGTGAGGGTTTCCTGGATATAATCTATAATTTATACAAATGTAGATAGGTTAGTACCATAACCCTTTGAAAATATTAATGATACCCTCCCCGAGACGGCATTCCAACAACTACGTCGGGCAGAACCACGACAGTTGTTACGGAACCCTAAATCAATCGGGCAGCGTAACTATTATGAAACCGGGGTTATAATACTTACAACGGAGCAGAACCTCGCTAATTAGGGGGTATAATACCCACGTATTATAACTCTACTATAGAAATTTAGATTGAGAATTGAGAAATGAACGAGTTCTGGTTGAACCCGATGGCCTTCTTATATAGTTGCTGATTCTAGTCCTCTCGCGGCCCGCGTTAAGGATAAGCCAAGCTTACGCGGCCCGCGTCAAATTCCTGTCAACGCATAGCTTAGCTGGGTCAGCATGTAGGTCCGCCACGATGTCGACACGTGTCAGCTTCTGGTGTCTCCGCGTTTGATGATCTCACACGGCCCGCGTGAACTAACGGGAACTCTTACGCGACCCGCTTGAACTAAAGAAACCAAAAGAATCCGGTATCCACCTTGAAACCGCCCGTGTAAGTGGTTGGGGTGGGTCTACGCGGCCCGCCTCAACTTAATACTTATTGTTTTTAATTTATTTTAAATACTATAACATATTTCGGGCTCGGTTTTCATATACGGGGTGTATTTCAAGACATATAAGGGTATTTTAAGATATAATAGGGTGTCGGTTTTACCGAGGGTTGTTACACTTTCTCTACTACAGACTAGGTTGGATGCCTAGATGACCGTCGATCCACGGGGTGGTCAGCTAGAAAATAAAAGACTCTAACTTGGTCATCTAGTGAATCTGAATACAAGGCCTTGGCTGATACGGTGGCTGAATTGACTTGGCATCATGGTTTAAAAAAACCCTCATGTCGAGGCAGAACGGTAACTAAGAGGCGTACGTATCTTTTGTGACAAACGACACAAATCCGGTAACTTCCGTATTGTTTTAATAATTATTTATTATCTGCATTTGTGTGTTTTTACGTCAACATTATATGATTGCATGTCATACGTTTAAATCATGCATGTTACATATTTCATATATCGCATTGTGAAACAATTTAAGCGTTGCGTCGAAACAATTAGTAGACTCACCGGTTAGACAAGCTGTGTCAGCACGGCCTCAGTACTCAACTAAACAGTTGATATAGGACTTAGATGTAGGTCCGACATAAAAAATATATTAAAACCCAAAAGGGAAAACAAGGGTTTATATTAACACTTTCCGGAAGCTTAAACAAGCACTAAAAACTGTCCGAAACGCACTATAAACAACTAATTCTTCAGAAATTCAGCAAATTTTAGCATTACAAGTTAAAACAACATGCAGAAATAGTGATTAAACATCCAAAATAACTTGTAAAGTGTCGGGATTGAAACCATAACACAAAAGGTACTTCATACCTTATTAGTTACACAATTTAGCACCTTAACGAACCAGCAACCGAACAATTAACCGGACACTACCAAAACACCAAAAATGAACTGGAAACATTTTTTTAGTGTTATAAGACTAGTTATTACCAATAAACACCTTATTACATCTAAAAACCCCTAATACACTTAACCCCTAACTAGATCCCTTCATCTTCAACTAAATAACATAACCACACTTAAAACTCAACCAAGACCCCCCCTGCTAGTTGATGGTCAATATGGGGACCCACATGTCCCCATGTTGTCTAATGATGTTGGATGGAAGTTTGATGGATAAAGAATTTGTTTAATGGAAAGATTATATGTATGATGTTATAAGTGCAATCTTATCCAAACATCCTCATAACACTCCAACACACCAAAATTTCAAACTTCTTTCTCTTGCTCCCTTGCTCTCATTCACGGCCACACCCATCTCCACTACACCTCTATCATCAAGCTAATTTCAAGGCAATCTAAGCATATACAAAGGAGTCTCAAGGATATCTAATGTCACACCCCAAATTTCCACGTGTTACCGGTGGGCCCGGTAGGGGAGTATCGTGACGTGGTTGGCAACATAATAGTCAAACAACACAATATTTAAATGCACAGCGGAAGCAAAGTATAGATTCATTTCAACCAAACGATATTGTAATATTAAGTATCACAAATAGTCGAATATAAATCCACAGGTAGATCAAAATAAAGGAAACAAATGTTCAACAGTCTATGACATCCAAGCTGGCGAGACTTATTGTGGATGCTAGGAGACAAGCCAGCCTATTACGCGTAGTACCTGCACTTAACCTTTTTAAGAAAAATACGTCAGTTTACACTGGTAAATACAATCAACCGACTCATTTTGAAAAGAGTTTAAGAAAATGCATTTAAGGCACAAGGCACAAACAATATTTTATAACTTGGGATGCTTATTTAAATATATAAACTTGTAAAGGATTTACATGTTCCTTATGCGTTCAGTAGCCCGGATCGAGCCGGGTTAAAGATCAATAGACACACCACTTTATTTAATGAGACACTGACAGGTGTACGCCTACACCTGAGTGCTAAGGTCGTGGCCATTTCGTAAAATGATGCCAGGGATATCCGGGACATGGTCATTAACCCCCCAAAGGCTTTAAGCAAACAAAACAATTTAAACGAAACATCTCAATACTTTAACCATCATACAATTAAAGATTCAATGTCCGACCAAGCGGTATTTTATATACCGTACCCCAAGCCCGTATAGGGAAATAAGTTAAAAGTATTTACCTGAGCAAGTATAAATCAAAATCAGCGAGTGCAAGTATCTTTTACTGGTTCTCCTAATCTGGAACGAAGGTTTATAATAACCTATTAGAATCCTAACGGTCTTTAGTTAAGCTTAAGCTTAGACCGGTTAGTTTTAAAGATACGGTTCGTACGCACGATTAAGCGAAGACCGGATAGAATGTGATTTAGACCCGACAAGTTTGAAGACTTGCTTAATATGGGTATATGATACACATTCTGGATTTTGAGATAAAACCGATAAGGTTTGACCCGTTTCGGCTAATTTATGTAAACTAGTTACATAAACCGAACCGAACGCGTATGAAGCGTAACGGGTAACCATAAGAGTCCTAAACAGGTTTCCTAAGTTAACATGCCTTAAATATGTTGTGATATCTGTAGGATACCTTCCGTTATGCCCAAAACGAGTTTAATCTCATATTAAGCCCCGTAGGGGTATTTTGGTCATTTTAAAGATTATAAAAGGAATTAATTTATCTTCTGTGATCTGGGTCTGATTAAATCAGTAAAATGGTTTATTTTAACAGGTTATAACATTTGGTTATAAGTCTTATATGCCAAAATAGTTTTAAACCCTAACTATGCGTATAATACGCGTATAAAGCCGTTTTAAGCGACGTACGGTTTAAAATAGGATTCTGAGTTTCCTGATCAGTTAAACAGGTTCAAACACTCCATTTAATATTTAAAATCAGTAGCAATTGGATTGGCATCAAAAGGATTTGTAAAACTCATTTTATGGCCGAAAAGGGCATATTCGGTATTTACCGAATTAAGGCGATAATCCTAGCTTATGATCAGTTTAAAAATAATTAAAAATCTTCAAAAATCCCAAAATATTATATTACATCAGTGGGTAAAAGTTTTGGTGTCGAAAATTGGGTTTAGATAGGTTTTACGCTAATGACGTCATTTAATTACTAAGAATCGCTATAATTACGTCATTAAGCATAACTCCTAATCCAGACCTCCGATTGATGTGAAAATTTACAGACATGTTTAATAATTAGTAACTAAGATTATTGTACTTTCACATTTCCAAAATTCTTGTTTTATGGTCATAAGGGCATTACGGTCAATATTTAGGCGATTAACGGAAACGTCGGATGATTAAGGATTTATGTGGTATAAACGCAGAGGCTTATACACACATGTAACTAGGTCCTAATGGAACTTTAAGGCATGTCTAAACCTATCAAATCCGGGTCAGAACTGAGGTCAAAGCAAAAGTCAAACTTTTGCGTCTTTCGGTTCCGAATCGGTTCAAAACAGAAAGTTGTCGAATCAAACAAGCGTAGACAAGTTTTTATACTTATTATCAGTTTATAAGAATGATAAAATAGGTGATACGCCTTTTACATCGTTAATCATGCGATAAATCGAAAATACCATTTCTGTTGACTTTTTCGGACAACGTTTGACTCGACAAACGACCTGGTTAGGATTGGAATCAGTGGGTGCCCTTTTAAGGGTTTAAAGCCCACATGATTACCAACTTATAACAACTTTCGATTCGACAAAACCCTGGACCATTTGTGTTTTATCGTGAAGTCAAACCGTAGTTACGACGGTTTGATTTCTAGGCTATAAACTAAGCATAACTGAAATAGAGAAGATCAAGGGTACTTACACTTGTCTAATGGATGATTTGGAATGCTTGGGATCTGCTTGAATGCTCCAGAAATGATCAGGAAGTGAATGCAAGATGAATGTAAAGAATGTGGGTCTTTTATATGAATTCAAACATCTTGGATCATCAACACATAAGTCTAGGAGTGTTACCAAATCACCAACATGTGTCCTACAAGCTATAAACCACCTTAGGCAGCCCAAGGTATCGAAAAAACTTGCATGTAAGTCGGTTAGGAGCTGAAAACAGCCACCTGCCATTCTTTTCTGCATCTGGCAGTCGTAGGCGGCCCGCTTGGGCTTTTGCTATATGGGAGGCGGGCCGCAAGGCCCTTCAGATCAGGTTACACATGTTTTTCGTTATTGCATTTTGGTCCTTGGTCCCCCGAAAGGTCGTTTTCACTATAATTCTTGCATTATGAGGCTTCAATATTAACATATGGGGGCTTTAGGGCTTATACCATCTTTGTTAAGTCCTCGGGTAACTTTGTGATCACCCGAAAAGCCCTAAATTTCAATGTTAACGATTCTAACCCTCACACACGAATTTTATCACAACTTTCTCATACGGTAACGAAACTTGGTGAAATTTTTATGGTACATTCTAGTGAGCATATTTAATCGTTACAAGGCTTCGGGTTTGCTAAAAGGTCACTCAGAGGTATATCTTAACATGTTGATACATTTAACCCCTGTAGTTTGTAATCTCTCACTTTCTTTCACCATTCGCTTCGTATGATCCATGATCCATTCGTTTAAGGTTAAAAACATCATGTAGGGTTATTTTAAAGTATATTTATTCCTTGTTGACACTTTGAACCCTTATATTTACACAGTTTCCCTGTTTGTCAACTTTAGTCCTTCAAGAACATTCTTTCACACGTTCAAACCTATGACACGTGTCAACACATTATAGGACGTGAATTTTCGAGGTGTTACATCTAAGGAGGCTTCAAGCATTGGAAGGTGAAGGACCTCTTTGTGGAAGCTTTAACCATTTTCTTATCATCATCTTCATCATCCTTGTTTCTTTGCCACTTCCCTAGCCACAAGAGCTAGTAGTAAGATCTCTAATCTACATTTTACTTCATGTTAGTATAGTTAGGGCATGGATTTTATGCTGAGGATCATCCATCCTGAGACTGGACCTGGATCACGGATCCTTAACGGATAACACACGGAGTTTGAGGATCAAGGATCCTTATTAATGTCAATATTTTTAATAATTGTTCCTTGTGTGTTTAGTTTACGTTTGTAGGTATTATATGAACTGAGTCAACACGGGAACATCAGAGGAATATGCTGTTTATAGCACGTGCTAAAGGAGTCATGACCGTTAAGGGGGATCGTGTGAGAGTTGCATGATTTTCGGATAGTTTGTTACTAGGATATTTCTAATTTTAAAGGGGTTAACAAGCTCAGAATAGAAAGACATTAGCTATTATTCGAACTCTCTGATACTCATTGGCGAAACACACACTCACACTAGCAAATCATTGTATTGAGCTTGTTATCTTCCAAAGTTGTAATCTTTCTTGTGCAATATAGTTGATAGTGATAGTTTTCACTATCCGATGCTTTTTATGCCGGAGATCATTCATTGTTCAAAGGATTTTTCCTCATATAAATCCTTGTGTTCATCATTGCCAACATTACGTACTAGTTCATACATTTGTTCATCAAACTAAGCACTCAACCTCACAAAAATCAGATTTGGTTACATTATCCTTGTTGTGATTTTTGACCAAAACAAGTATTATGTGTCATATGTACAAGTTACACCATCAAGGAATCTTAACTTTAAAAGATGGACATATGAAGAACCAACATAATCTAAAGAAAATCAAGTGTTTCGAGTGTTGTTCGATGTATGTGATGAAGTTGTTGTTGTTGAACTTGTGTTTTTGTTTAGATCCATCATATGTAAGTTTGTTAGAAGCTTAGATCTAACAAGTTTAAGCATGGATCTTGAAAGATCCATGAAGTAACATGTTGTTGAACTTGAAGATCTTTAAAGTAAACTTGAAAGTTGTTTTAAAATGGATTTCTCATGTTCTTGAGCCTACTAATCTTATGGGTGATCAAGTTTATAAAATAAAGTTTCATCAAAGTTTATAAAACTTAAAAAATAAGCTTTGATTTAAGTAGATCTATATGTTTAGTGTGTAGATCTAAATTACTACACATTTTTATGAAACTTCAAGTTTATAACATGGAAAAGTATGATGTATTTAGTGATCTTTACTTGCAAAAATTGTTGATTCTTGAGTTTTGGTGATTAAAAGAAAATTAACACATGTTTTAAAACATGGGAAAACCTCCATTTTTAGGGGAAACTATGTCAAAATTTTTATAAAATTTTGACACTTAGAAAATATAAAGCTTTGTGAAACTTTTTCTACAAAAATGTTCAAGAATGTTTTCCAAATGTTTTCCCTAATTTTTATCCAGAAATACAAGATAAGAAATAGAGTTTTCTTCAAGAAATAAAACAAGTATGAATATGTATATTGTAGGTAAAACTATATATATTTAGTGGTCACCAAATTATGGGCTATGTGTATATTATGTGTAAATGTATATTAGTGTACATTTAGGAACATAAAAGTACATTAAATACTCCCAAGGAGTAAGCACCAAATACACATAAAAATACATAAGGAAATATTTATAAATAATATACACAAAATCACCCATAAATGGGTGTATGAACAAAATACCAAAAAATTTAGTTATATATATTCCTTATCAAAATCTAAGGACTTTGGACACTTGGGCAAATATTTGGACATATATATATATATATAGGGTCAGGATTTAGAGAAAATGGTTAAAAGTGTGAGAACAGTGAGAACGGTTATGGATCGTCCGATCAAAACAATCTATGGACTAGATTGGCGCGGTGGCGTTTTCGTAAATAACATAAATTTTATTACGTGGACGCGCTTCATTAAGGGTAAAAAAGGTAAATCATCCTTTCTTACATAAAACGCCATTGAAATATAAAACGCCAAGTAAATACAAAACTATAACAACCCTCCCGAATATTTTTCTGACACCCTAATATATTTTAAATACCCCTATATGTCTTAAAATACACGCCGTATGTAAAAACCGAGCCCAAAATATAAAATATCATCAAAAATAAATAAAAACAAGAAAAATAGGGTTCAGGTGGGCCGCGTAAGCCACCCCTTAACCCTTACGCGGGCCGTGACAACTTAAGGATCACACGAACCCCGGTGTTGACACGTGTCAAGCAACGTGTTGAACCTACCCCATGACCCAGATCACCTACGCCTAGACCGCTATGCCACGCGGGCCGCGTAAACCCGTGTCTTACCTTACGCGGGCCGCGTAAAAGTCGAAAACAGGCCCTATAAATAGAGGGCATCGGATCTTCAGTCTGCTCATTCAATTCTTTTCTAAATCTCGACTTTCTGAAGTAATAGGCATAATTTTCGAGTATAATACCCCCTAATTAGCGAGGTTCTGCTCCGTTATAAGTATTATAACTCCAGTTACGTATTAGATACGCTGCCCGATTGATCCAGGGTTCCGTAACAAATGTCGTGGTTCTGCCCGACGTAGTTGTTGGAATACCGTCTCGGGGAGGGTATCGTTAATATAAATAAAGGGTTATTATACTAACATATGTACATTTGTGTAAATTATAGATTAAACACCAGGAAACCCTAGAAGAAATCTAGAACAACAATGTGAGTTTATCCGTTTTTTTGTAAACCTTTTTGTGAACTGTTTTACAAAACCTTAAATGCTTTACAATATGATTAAGCAGTGATTGAGTCTTTGTAGTTCTTCAATTGCTACCGGTATGTTGGGGTTTTGTATACAAAATGTGGAACACGTTACCATTGGACGACGAGTTAGCCAATGTGTAATATGACCCACCAGTCAGGATTGACAGTACTGAATGAGTAATTGTGTAGAAATAAATAATGTGATCGCTCTTAATACTGTGTTAATTGATAACATGTTTCTTGATTAAACTGGGATTCACTCATCAGTCATTCCCACTGACAAATGTTTTTAAAACGCGTTTCAGGTAACACAGTGTGACAGCCAATTAGTAAAAAGCCCGCTGGAGAGCACTGACGGCTTGGAAAAATGTGGCTATAAAAGTTACCAAAAAGACGATGTTTTAAATTCAATAAAATAGGGTTTATCCCTATAGACGTATTGTAATAAAGAAACTTGGGTTTACCCATGTGGTTATTAATCAAACACACATGATATTATTGGGGTGCAACTTGTATACAAAATCCACTTTACACCATCGATTATAATCAAACACACAATTCATTGAACACGTTCGTTGATATGCTTAGGTTATTTATACTTGTTAGTTTCAACTTGTATTCCCATGATATTGTTATGCTTACGCCGTTTATGCATGCTAGTTTAAAAATCATAATTTCATACTATTTGCTATGTTTAAGTTGCTTATGTATGCTCGTTTTGACGTGAATAATAAGTTCTATGTGAATTTGAGACAAACTTTTATACTTATAATTATATTCAAACTTGTATGCTCGCCAGTGCTTTTGTACTGATCCATGCTTTTAATACATGTTGCAGGATTGTGACAGATGAATCCAGTAGGATTGCCTAGAAAAGCATTTAAACTTTATTGCTCGTTGTATTGTAATTCGCTTTCAATCCTGTTGTATTCTGTTTCCAATACTTGTAATAATTAATTATCAATGAAATGAAATTTAATTATTTGAATACTTATTGTGCATTATTTATTTTAATCTTGTGGTATTCTAGTTCAAACCATGTAAAATGTAATTATTAAATACTTGACACAAAATAGCGTTATGAAGTCTCTTGCAATCTACACACTTCGTCCCATCCCGATGTTTCCGCCATTGGTTGGGGTGTGACACAGGAAGAGGACATTCCTAAGACCGCTTTCAGAACAAGGTATGGCCATTATGAATTTACTGTCATGCCATTTGGTTTAACCAATGCCCCAGCTGCATTCATGGATATGATGAACCGAATATGTAAGCCATATTTGGATAAATTCATAATTGTCTTTATAGATGATATTCTCATTTACTCTAAGAGTAAAGAGGAACATGCAAAGCATTTGCACGCACTTCTAAGTTTGTTAAGAAAAGAAAAGCTTTATGCTAAGTTTTTAAAGTGCGAATTTTGGTTAGAACATGTACAATTTCTTGGACACCTAGTTGATCATGAAGGAATTCATGTGGATCCCACCAAGATCGAGGCAATAACCAAGTGGAAAACCCCTGAATCACCAACTGAGGTTAGAAGTTTCTTAGGATTAGCCGGTTATTATAGAAGATTTATTCAAGATTTTTCTAGAATAGCCATTCCCTTAACTAAGTTAACTTGTAAATCTGTTAAGTTTAAATGGGAATCAAAACAAGAAGAAGCCTTTAGAATCCTTAAGCAAAGATTAACCCATGCACCCATACTAGCGTTACCAGAAGGAACTGAAGATTTTGTAATCTATTGTGACGCTTCCAAATTAGGTTATGGATGTGTGTTAATGCAACGTCAAAAGGTTATAGCCTATGCATCCAGACAACTTAAGAATCATGAAGAAAATTATTCAACTCATGATTTAGAATTTGGAGCTATAATTTTCTCCCTTAAGATTTGGAGACATTACTTGTACGGGAGTAAGTTTACTATTTTCACTGATCATAAAAGTTTAAGGTATGTCTTCGGGCAAAAGGAATTGAATATGAGACAAAGACGCTGGATAGAATTTCTTAATGATTATGATTGTGATATTCAGTATCATGCAGGAAAAGCTAATGTAGTTGATGATGCTTTAAGCAAAAAAATATCACGAACAGCCAAAAAGGATACGTTCTCTTAAATTAAATCTACAAGTAGATTTAAATAAGCAGATTAGAAAAGCACAAGAATCAGTAATCAAGGATAATACTGAAAAACTAAAAGGAATGATCAAGGAATTAGAACAAGGAACAAATGGGATTTGGAGATTCCATAAGAAAATAATGTGGATACCTAAATTAGGAAACCTACGTCATCGCATATTAGAAGAAGCCCATAAGTCTAAATATACGATGCATCCAGGAAGCGATAAAATGTACCAGGATTTAAGAAAGAATTTCTGGTGGATAGGAATGAAAAAGGACATAGCAACCTATGTTTCTAAGTGTTTAACCTGTTCACAAGTTAAAGCTGAACATCAGAAACCTTCAGGTTTATTGCAACAGTTAGAAATGCCTGTTTGGAAATGGGAATTGATAACAATGGATTTTGTTACTAAATTACCCAAAACAAAGAAAGGTAATGATACAATCTGGGTGATTGTAGATAGACTAACCAAGTCAGCTCATTTCCTATCAATGAAAGAAACTTTTAGTATGGAACAATTAGCTAAATTGTATGTAAATGAAGTAGTTTCTTTACATGGAATTCCTCTATCAATTGTTTCTGACAGAGATAGTCGTTTTACCTCTCATTTTTGGACAAGTTTTCAAAAAGCAATGGGAACCAAGTTGAATCTAAACATAGCTTATCATCCTCAAACGGATGGACAAAGCGAAAGGACAATTCAGACAATGGAGGACATGCTTAGAGCTTGTGTAATTGATTTCGGAGGTAATTGGGACAATCACTTACCATTGATAGAATTTTCTTATAATAATAGTTATCACACAAGTATAAATGCTGCACCATTTGAAGCACTTTATGGACGAAAGTGTCGAACCCCAGTCTGTTGGGCCGAAATTGGGGAAAAGCAACTATCTGGACCTGAGATAGTACAAGAAACAACAGACAAAATTATTCAAGTCAAGGAACGACTGAAAGCAGCACGTGATCGACAGAAAAGTTATGCTGACAACAGACGAAAACCGTTGGAATTTCAAGTAGGAGATAAAGTGTTATTAAAAGTCTCTCCTTGGAAAGGAGTGGTAAGATTCATAAAAAGGGGAAAGCTAAGTCCTAGGTATGTTGGACCTTTCAAGATTATTAAAAGAATAGTACATCTAGCCTATCAGCTGCAACTGCCAGAGGAAATGGCAGGAATACATGATGTATTTCATGTATCAAATCTCAAGAAATGCTTAGCTGATGAATCACTAATAGTACCTCTTAAAGATATAGAGGTGAATAAACAGTTAAAATTTGTAGAAAAGCCTCTACAAATTGAGGACAGGAAAGTTAAGAATCTCAAGCAGAAAAGATTAATTCTGGTCAAAGTGAAATGGGACTCCAAAAGAGGACCAGAATACACATGGGAGCTTGAATCAGAGAGGCAAAGGAAATACCCACACCTGTTCCAGTAGACCTCGAGGACGAGCTCTAAAACAAGGTGGGGAGGATATAACAACCCTCCCGAATATTTTTCTGACACCCTAATATATTTTAAATACCCCTATATATCTTAAAATACACCCCGTATGTAAAAAACGAGCCCAAAATATAAAATATCATTAAAAATAAATAAAAAACAAGAAAAATAGGGTTCAGGGGGGCCGCGTAAGCCACCCCTTAACCCTTACGCGGGCCGCGACAACTTAAGGAACACACGAACCCCGGTGTTGACACGTGTCAAGCAACGTGTTGAACCTACCCCATGACCCGGATCACCTACGCCTAGACCCCTATGCCACGCGGGCCGCGTAAACCCATGTCTTACCTTACGCGGGCCACGTAAAAGTCGAAAACAGGCCCTACAAATAGAGGGCATCGGATCTTCAGTCTGCTCGTTCAATTCTTTTCTAAATCTCGACTTTCTAAAGTAATAGGAATAATTTTCGAGTATAATACCCCCTAATTAGCGAGGTTCTGCTCCGTTGTAAGTATTATAACCCAGTTACGTATTAGATACGCTGCCCGATTGATCCAGGGTTCCGTGACAACTGTCGCGGTTCTGCCCGACTTAGTTGTTGGAATACCATCTCGGGGAGGGTATCGTTAATATAAATAAAGGGTTATTATACTAACATATGTACATTTGTGTAAATTATATATTAAACACCAGGATACCCTAGAAGAAATCTAGAACAACAATGTGAGTTTATCCGTTTTTTGTAAACCTTTTTGTGAACTGTTTTACAAAACCTTAAATGCTTTACAATATGATTAAGCAGTGATTGAGTCTTTGTAGTTCTTCAATTGATGCCGGTATGTTGGGGTTTTGTATACAAAATGTGGAACACGTTACCATTGGACGACGAGTTAGCCAATGTGTAATATGACCCACCAGTCAGGATTGACAGTACTGAATGAGTAATTGTGTAGAAATAAACAATGTGATCGCTCTCAATACTGTGTTAATTGATAAAATGTTTCTTGATTAAACAGGGATTCACTCATCAGTAAGTCCCACTGACAAATGTTTTTAAAACGCGTTTCAGGTAACACAGTGTGACAGCCAATTAGTAAAAAGCCCGCTAGAGAGCACTGACGGCTTGGAAAAATGTGGCTATAAAAGTTACCAAAAAGACAATGTTTTAAATTCAATAAAATAGGGTTTATCCCTATAGACGTATTGTAATAAAGAAACTTGGGTTTACCCATGTGGTTATTAATATAAAATATGGTGGTTTTACTCTGATAAATATTTCCTAAATACGGTCCTGATGTAATTTCTGCTGCCAAATTAATAATTAAATAACCGATACCACCACAAACGAATGTTCGCAGCCTTCCGTTCCCGGGACAGATAAGGGGGCGGGGGTTGCGACAAAAAACGCCAATTTTATCACTGCGTAGTTTTTTCTGTGTTTTTAGTTAAGGTCTTAGGCTAAAAAAAACGCCATAAAACGTAAAATGCCATAATATACAAACGCCAAACCTTACATCGTTAATTGCATTTATTGTTATAAAATAATATCGCGCCTAAACTACGCGGAAAAAAAATCTTATAAATAGAACCGTCTCACCACCTTCCGTTTATCACACAAAAAAACACACAAAAACACAATGGTTCCTAAATACCACTCACTGTAAAACGCCAAAAGTTGAGAGAAATCAACGATGGCAAACATCTTTTCTTTGATACTCAGTAATGTTCTGCATGATGTTTTGCTGAATGGTTTGTTAGGTGAGGGGAGATTTTGCTGCATGAGATGGACAAATTTCAAGAAAAAGGGACTGATGACACCCATATGTCATTTTGTCTTCTTTGTTCTTGAAGAAGGTTTGGATGAGGAGAAGAGACCGATCCCAGTGTAAATGCTACTTTGGCCTCGATGATAATAATGAAGATGACGGGCAAATAGCATCCACCCACACGGAGTTGATCTATGTCTCCAACATCCACAAACCCACTTCAACACACGAACAAGAAAAAAAACCCCGCCAAACCCAAAACGCCATTTATTTGTGACAGTTCTTATAGTTTCAAACGAAGAAAAAGATTGATGAAACTGAAGATTTAGATCATAAATTGCTTCTATTTGTGTCTTTAATTTTCTTTTTCTATTGTTTGTTATGTAATTTTCAGCTAAGAACAACAATACATTAATTCTGTAATGAAAAATATAATAAAACGCCAAATGGGCAAATGCTTGTGAAACGCCATCATGCCATAAAACGCCCCAAAACTACCAAACTATAATAAAATTACTTTGGACAAGTACTATTATAATAAATCTAAAAAAAGGTTAAAACAATGTGCAAAGAGAATAAAACAAAAAGTGCCATCTTTATCTAAACACCATTGGAAAACAAAATGTCATAATTACAGCCGTAAAGATGGGACGTGTTACAGCCATAAACAGATGAATCTGAAACAAAAACACAGTAACTGCAAACAGTAAAATGAAACGTCGGAAACATAATTACTAACATTTATTATATTGAGAGCCAAATACTTGGGGAATTGAATTTATTTATCTTTTTCAAAATGCTATAATAACCTGTCACTGCGCGGGAAAAAAATCATTATAAAAGTAGACCATGAGAACACAACTCAACACGCCAAACATTGTCTAAAACGCCACATATTGTCCAAAACGCCAAAAACTTAAAAAAATGGCTAGGGTTATCGCATGGAGGTTTGAAAGGTCGGAGAGACGATTCATCCTAAAGTTCTCTGATAGGAGAAGGATGAAGGTAAGGACAATCAAAGCCATATTTGGTATGTTTGAAGGGGTTCAGGGGGATATTCTGGTCCTAAGGGTTCCAGGGGCAAACGATTGTGAAAGAACTCGAACAGTAATAAGAAGATTGGAGAGAAAATTTCAGGCAGAAGAAGAAGAAGAAGAAGATGATGATGATGATGATGATGATGATATTGACGATACTCCTCTACCAACAGTTAGCAATTGGGTGGTGCATGAAGAAGCAGGAACGGTTGAAGTGACTTATCAACGTGGGGTGAAATATTCATTGCCGATGGAGGAAATGTTCAAGACAGAGAGGCTACATCTGCTTGAACAACTCTGTGATTTAGCACCTTCGAACGGTGCAAAGTCCAAGGTTGCAATGATATTCAAGTATAGGCTGCGGAAAAGAAGAGACAAAATGATGGCGTTATACGCCAATCTAAAACTTGATGATGATGAATCTGAAGAAAGTGAGGAACAAAGCGATGGGTACAACTCTGATGTAATCCCATCCACAGAAGACTATTAGTTTATTTTAATTTCGTATTATTGTAATCTTATAAAATATTAATCAATGGTAATCAATTATTAACAAACGCCATGAACGCCAAAAAAGTGACCTGGAAAACGCCATAACGCCAAAAAATTAACTATGTGACACAAAAAGAATTAATTCATCGAGACAGATCAAAAAACAGTAAAACGCCAAGTAATTAATGAATCTAGTTAACGCCAAAATTATCTTAGACGCCAAAACTGAAGCAGCATGTGACGCACGAACTCGGGAAAAGAAGAATATTAAAAAGACAAAAAAACCCCTCAGACCCTGATTACATCCGCGCCACGTGTTCCATCAGGATGCGTTCTCACCGTTCTCACACTTTAGGGCGTTATCTCCTGATCTAGTACGTTTATATATAGGGTCAGGATTTAGAGAAAACGGTGAAAAGTGTGAGAACGGTGAGAACGCTTATGAATCGTCCGATTAAAACAATCTATGGACTAGATTGGCGCGGTGGCGTTTTCGTAAATAACATGAATTCTATTGAGTGGACGCGCTTCATTAAGGGTAAAAAGGTCTTTACACTTCTATACCAAAACGCCAAAGTAATGAATAAAACGCCATTACTGGCCAAAACGCATCCCTATATAAACAAAACATTCTCATGCATAAGAACACACCTCCCCCAACCTGAAAACGCCATATTCTCTACTTAAAGCCATTAAAAAACGCCAAACTTGGAAGATGGAATGTCTATGTCTATAAAAACTCATAAAAAGCTGAACAAAAACAGTAAAAAAAACACACAGTAACTGAAAAAGATGGTTGCTTTATTAATATCATTTATTATAAATAAAAATCCCGCCTAAACTACGCACCAAAAACATCCTATAAGAGAGACGTCTCTGCACAATCAACTGATCACACCACCAAAAATAAACGCCATCTTTCCAAGAAACCATTCACTTTAAAACGCCAAAAAAGATACTTAAAAAAGCCACAGATGCGGAACCTCATTTCTTCTATATTGAGTATTGTTTTGAATGAAGTTTCACTGAATAGATTCTACTCTGAGGTGGGTATCTCTATAAGCTTTTACTGAATGAGATGGACAAATATTCATGAAAAAACGAAGTAAAAGACACTTTTACCCCTTAATGAAGGCGGGCGTTATGTAGGAAAATAAGGATCTACATAAGGTATTCAAAACAGGTTCAAAACGCCAAAAAGGTTAAAGTAGAAGAGGCTGATGACAGTGAAGATTTGGAAGAGAAATTAGATTATAATTTTTTTTTTCAATTTCTATTGTTTGTTATCTAATTCTCTGATTTTATTATCTAATTCTCTACTAACAAAGAAATTTAATATAAAACGCCAAAACGCCTGATAATGTGAAAACTGAGAGAACGGATGCTAGCCAAGGACGATGTTGCTATAAAACGCCAAAAACGCCAAACAAGGTATTACTGAAAAATCAACACTAATTCACAGATGAAATTGAACGAAAACAATGACTGCTAAACAGTAAAACGAAGAGACGATAACATTATTGCCAAACATTTATTATATTAAAAGCCACTACATGGAAAACTGAATTTATTTATCTTTTCAAAACGCCATAATTGTCTGTCACATTATAGATCTGTATCCTACTTGATATAATAAACATCAAGAAAATTACTGATGTTTTTTACATCATAGACATGCATCCTGATTTAAAAACAATAAAAACGCCAAAACATACTTAAAACGCCAAAATGTTTACTATGATCCTGATCTACAAACAATAAAACGCCGCGTATTTATTAAACGCCAAAAAAATGGAAACGGGATGTAACACGCGTTTAAAAAAAGAAATATGAAAAGACAAAAAAGCCACTCCGCCCTTCTCTATGCTGCGTGACACGTGTTGGGCCAGGATGCGTTCTCACCGTTCTCACACTTTTGAGCGTTTTCTCCTGATCCCGTTTCTCTCTCTCTCTCTCTCTCTCTCTCTCTATATATATATATATATATATATAATTACTACAATTAATGGGAATTACACAAAAACCGGACAAGTGATAATATATATATATATATATATATAGGGGAAAGATAAATCGAAAACCCACTCCAGTTGACTAAACCCTGAAAACCTTTGTAAAAAACCCATGTAAACTCAAGATACATTTCTAAAAAAAATAGGAAATGTAATATACATATATTTGAACATTTTTAAAAAAGAAACACAAAAAAACACTGAGTAGTTTTTTTTTTAAAAAAATGTTACAAATTTCAGGTTACATAATATGTTTGTCCAAAAAAATGTAACATACAAATTTTCAACATTTAAAAAAAAAAACTATTAAGCGTTTTTTACTTTTTTTTTCATAAATAGGTCCGTGTACATTTATATTACATTCCCTATTTTTTTTAGAAAAAAATAAAAATGTTACATAGGGTTTATTTGGGTTTTCTCAACTCAAGTGGGTTTTCTATATAGCCCTCCCCTATATATATATATATATATTACAAACAACCCTTAAAATAGATTATTTTTAAGAAATAATTCCGGAAAGTATAAAAATTATAAGAATTGATTTTTGACAATTAATAACAAAATATATAAGTATTTATACACAAGTATATGTATACTTGCCTAAGTATATATTTGGTAAGATTTTAAGTGTAGTTATACTAAAAATAATATTGAAAATATTATTTAACAATTTACTTATATTTATTTTGGAAAATAATATAAGCATACAAATACGAAGATAAGTTCAAAATATATTATTTTTAACACTCATCGTTTTTAAATTCTATACATGTGTATACATTTGGGAATAAAAATATATATAATTACAAATAGAAAATACAATTTAAATTAACGATAACGCGACGAACGGGTGAGACCCGACTATCGTGGATACGATCTACACAAGTCTCAGACATGCACATCTTACTCGTGTGAGGCACAAAGCCGCAATAAGAACTTAATCCGTTAACACAACTCACAAGAATACAAAGCTAAATATATATTTTTAATATATATATATATATATTAACAATTCAAGAACATATACATTTAAAACAAATACATAAGACAAGATGGCAACTTGTACGTAGTGAGTTACTGTTGGATCGTTCGGTGACCCTAAACAGTCAGTATGAGTAGTTCATCATCATTTACAAAGGCGGAATCAATGTAAATGATGTCAAACAGCTTGTTTCCTTTTAATTTTTATCTATTGATGATTTCCTGAGCTTTTACAAGTCTGATTACAATTCGGCAGCACCTCGGCTCTCAAACACACACTAGTAATTCCGTTACAAATGAACTAGCACAACCTCTATATATAGATGTTGTGATTTCGTTTGAGGATGACACAGGTCATGTTCAAACGAAATTAGTGATTTCGTTTGAACATGTCCTTTGACACTCTCAAACGAAATTACCTCCTAAAATACAATCAAACCCTAATTCAATCTCTATTGTGCACTCGTTTAACTAATCTAGACATAAGACTCGATTAAGACGAAGTTAACAGACAGTAGATGCACCAACAGTTACAAGTTTAGGTGATCAACACATGTAGAACATTTATAGGTTACGTCGCAAACAAAGAAGATACCGGTGAAGTTTAGACGCTTGAAGACGCAAAGCAGTGAGTTCATGTCCCCACTATTAAACATTTTCTTGTTTTCTAAACTTTGGGGAAAATACATGTACAATGGTATGGTAAAACTAAGGAATGATACAATAGATCATGTGCGAATAGGGTATACATAAGCACCATTAATCTAAGTTTAGACCAAGATATAAAAGGTTAGATCTAGTGGGTATTGGCAGCCTCACTCTTGGTCCACGTACCCATGCGGAAGAGTGCTTTTGGGACACAGTCGAAGGGTAATCGATGTACAAATCGCCTAGGTTTGGATGCTCCCTATGTTGTCACACATGTTAATGTCCCCGCGAAACATTAGCGATCTCTATTTTCTTACCTAACAGCTTACATCTTACAAATGCATTTTACAATTACATACCATGTTTTGATACAAATACAACTCATACATTTTATACAAACTGCATGAATTCACACCAACTTTGTTGACGATTTTCAAACTTACATATATTTCAGGAAATTAGTGGAAGCTTTGTGGGTTTACGTGTCAAGATGTTAAGTTCATGAACCCCATGCCACCTTTTGGAGGATTTGTTTGTTATATCCCGCCTCCTTGCGGTGATATAGGGAACAAAACCTTGATCTTTTAAATTTGGAACTATGTTGTAAACTTTTAAATTATTGTCTTTTGATGAGACATAAACTCTTAGGTAAAGGATCAAATAAAAATAAAATAAACGTACGAAACGTACGAATTGAGGGAAAAAGCAAAAAGTGGCGGTGTCATTTTGGTAATTATCAGCAACTTCAAAATTACTGGGGAAAAAGCAAAAAGTGGCGGTGGCAATCTGGTAATTAACAGCAACTTCAAAATTACTCTACTAGCATTTGTAGAGTAATTTTGAGCATCTGTAGAATAATTTTGACTTCTGTAGAGTAATTTTGGAAAATGTCTTGTAGAGTAATTTTGTTAGCATTTAGTTATGGGGTTTAGCTTTATGGTTTAGTTTTTAGCTTTTAGTTGGGGGGGTGGTTTAGGTTTTTTTAGCTTTTTTGGGGGTGGGGAGGGGTGGTTTAGGTTTTTGGGGGGTGGGGTGGTTTAGGTTTTTGGGGGGTGGGGGGGTTAGTGTAATTTTGATAATTACCCTACACGACCAAAATTACTCTACATGAACATTTACAATGGTTTAGGTTTTTTTAGGTTTTTAGGGGGGGGGGGGGTTTAGGTTTTTGGGGGATGAGGGGTGGTTTAGGTTTTTTTAGGTTTTTTTTTGGGGGGGGGGGGTTAGTGTAATTTTGATAATTACCCTACAATTTTGATAATTACCTTACACGACCAAAATTACTCTACATGAACTTTTACAAAATTACTCTACAGAAGCTTAAAATTACTCTACTAGAGTAATTTTGAAGTTGCTGATAATTACCAAAATGCAACCGCCACTTTTTTTTACTTTTCTTTCAATTCGTACGTTTCGTACGTTTATTTTATTTTTACGGGAACTTAACTCTAAACTCTTAACTTAACTTATGTTTGAAACTTGATACAATGAATGGCATATGGAGTTTGTTTATTTCATGTAGTATGTTTACTTATTCGTATGCAATGAGAATCAATCACGATCACACCTCGCACTTCCGCCTCTGAGCGGCCGAGCGGGTATGACATCTTTTTAGGCGGGATAAGTCATGGTATTTTAGGGTTACCGAAGAAACAAGGTGTATGAAAGAATCGGGACGAAATACAGTGGTAGATGGAGAAATACTTGGCTTGTAGCGATGAGTGACCAAGAAAAATTAGGGTTTCAGAAGGCGTAACTCTTTAGGGTTACTGAAAAATGACGGACCCTTTATTCCTTTCCATTTACAAGCACTTACACTATGATCCTTAAACACTAAAATTTTATCATATTTAACCCAAATGTAGACCTGATATCATATAACTTCCCAATTTATATGTTGTATTTCTCATAAATATGCTAGAAACCGTGTTCGGGTCTATACCCATAATTTTCATCATATCTAGTTAGTAGTTAGTAACCGTTTTAGGATTATAATTGATTGCTTTGTTCGTTTATGGCTAGCCTATCCCGAATGAGGTCAAGTGTCCCTTAATTTTTTCAATTTGATAACTAGATTTTATCATAATACATTAGCTTGATTCGGTATGTTTGCATCCATCTATACTCGTTCCTGTATGTTACCTCCATGTGTCAACAAATTAAATTATTGAGATGCGGCTTATCACATCATGATTTAAAAACTAAAACAAAAAAATGGACAGGGTAAATACCTAAATGAAAATCCATACAATGCCTTTTTAAACTCAGTACACCTATTATTATAAGTCGTCCACTCTTTGTTGTAAGTGGGTGCACGTCTTTTAGCACTACATGCTTCTGAGTATCCTTTCATCATGTGTAATGTGACAACCCTCAAAATTTCAGGTACTGTACAAATTAATTAATCTTAATTACGTGCTTAATGACTGTGCTTGATTACAACTGATAATTTAAACTGCTCTATGGTTCTATATCATATATACATGCATCATATTTTATACAGCCACTCCATTCATTACACACCTACATTAGTGACATACTTGATACACTCAGCACAGTTGACACGCTGAACGGTTGATACAGAAATAATGCTGACAATACCAGCACTTAGACAGACAATATTATTATGGCCAGTATGAGTCAGGGATAGAGTACTACACTGGTTTGTAGCGTAGGGAAGTGAGGACCATAAGACTGCGTCATTAGGGGATAGATATAATGCCGGGAAGTGCCTAAAACACACTTTAAATACAGAATTCTGCTTTCTTTTATTTAATTCAGCTTTTTATTATACCAGTAGAATACACAAATATAGCAGAGTGGTCCTGTATACTTTCCTAAGTGCCAGGAATGTTTTCGTTACAAAAAGATGCACAAAAGACACTATACGGTACAATTAAACGCTTTAACGGAACGATACGTAACCGAACAACCAGACAATACCCGAGACACGAAAATATTGTCAGAAATATTATTTTATCTTTCTTAATTAATTACGGTCACAAAAATTCCCATACGCCATGTAAACATGACATACACCCACTATACTTGAAAATACCCTTAACCTTCTAATTTAATACCTATTAGTTAACAAAAATTTTCACTTTACCCCCCCCCCCCCAACCGAAAATCTGCCATGATCACCTAAAATATTTTGTTTAGATTGTTGTAAAGAGAATCCTTAATCCTATTGGCCAAGTATATTGAGTATGATGACCCTAGATGCTAGAATGCTCATATTTCCAAGAAACTCATCATAACTACAAAACTTACACTCAACCTCACCTCCCCTCCTCTTATTTTCGGCTTTCCCCCTTCCCCCATAACCGATTTTCACCACCACCACCTCTCACATCCTTCATCTTCTTCATACAAGTCTCATTTCAAGCTTGGAAGTTCCTCCATAGAAGTGCAAGTTGAAGAGTTTTCAAGGAAGCTTGATTCAAGCCTTTGTCACTAACATTTCTCCATCATCTTTGCCTAAGATTGTTACCCTAGCCTTGTGCTAGTAGTAAGTCCCTTCACACCTTTGTTCCATCTTGTTCTTGTTATGTTTTGTTTAAATGTTCATGGCACACTAAAGCTAAAACACTAAAAGTATGAACTTGAAACTCTGCATAAAAACCCTACATAAAAAGTTTGTATGAAGTTGAAATCAGGTTGGTTTAGGGTTGGTTAAAGCATGTTTGAGGTTTAAACATTAAATCATCGATAAACTATGGTTAGGACCTTTGTTGATGCATTTTCAGTGACTTCTACAATGTAAACAGCTTGCTGATTGAAATTTCCAGCCCGCTTCAACGGGCTGTAACTGGTTCATTTTTAATCGAAAAATTGAGTTTCTGGAGTCTAAATTGTGTAATTTTGAATAACCGAACAAATGAAACTGGAATCGTAATTTTTCGAGGCCATTTACTATTTTTAAAGAATTATTTTAAGACAGCAGCTCAAGTTGAAATTTTCCTGCCGAAAAAGTGTGTCTTAGTCGGAGTCAAAACTTAAAACCTGAACAGAATCGGCTCGTGGGATTTTTACTGTAGATAGTCACTGTTGTTCCCGTGACCCTCCCACTGGAATTACGTCGATCCGACTTACGATTGATTTTTAGTGAATTTTTCCGTAAAACTGCAATCAGAAAGTAACAAATCTGATTGCAGTCGGGTAAAAGAATTTTTATATAAAATCGGTAATGAACTGGTTTCCGAAACTTTTACACAATAAATTTTGGATTATATGTGACTTCCTGTAAAAATTTGAGAATTTTTGGAAAAGGTTAACTATTTTATTTAAATACTCGAAAACAGTCCAGTATTAGTTAATAAATCTGAAAAGACGTAATTAGGGCATTGCATGTATGTTTGTCGGGTTGGCTATGTGGGAACACTCTACGGGATTTATATTAAAGAAAATAATATGCTTTTAAGCATGGACACCTCTATTTACAGAGGAGGCTATGGCGAAATTTTCCGAAAAATTATAACACTTAGTAAATAATTGCATTCTAAGACTAGAACTTACTAAGAACACTGAACGAACAAATAATTAGCACGCGAATCAATATAAGTAACACAACTCTAAATATTAAACTCTAAGCCAAGGCACGGCCCGTTCGTCTAATAGACATTAGTACGTGTAGGTTGTCGTGTAGCAGACAGAGTTGAGTATCGGTACAAGACGCACTACAGTGAGTTCATGTCCCCATTTTCTCTTAACTATTTTCAGTTTTTACCTTTCGGGGGTGAAATACATGTTACAGACATTTACAGACTTATACAGACATTTACAGACATTTATTATGGTATGGTTAGCTTAAGGAGGGTTTTTACTACGCGATCATGTGAGTGGTGGGTACAACGCTTAAGGCCATTAATCCTCATAGTAGGACCACGGGACATGAGTGATAGATCTATTTGGGTGTAGCGAGCCCACACCCATGAGGCCGGGGCGGCCCATAGTGGTGACTATGTCTTCATACCGGAGACAAATTTGCTAGGTTTGAGTCTTCCTGCATCATTTCACACATACTATTGGTTTTGCAACCCAATGGTGATCAGGTTTTTCCTTAATTGCTGCATACCAGGGACTTTTACTTATACAGATATTTTAAAGGCTTTTAAATACTCACTTACACATGAACTCGCTCAACTTTTTGTTGACTTTTTCAAATTACATGTATTTCAGGGAATGAATAGGATCTGGCAAGTGGTGCATGTTAGCTGCGTACTAGATAAGGATGTCATCCAGGGTCATAGGGTTTTGGAAGTGCGACTCATTCCTGGACGGGTTGCATGTCTTAAATCCTCGTTTTGTTGGTAGTTTTTCGTCGAGTCTTATGAACTCATTTTAAACAAAGTCATGGTTTGTAACGTATTCAGTGGTTGATGTTTTTAAAGACAACATGTTATGCATTTTCTAAACTATTTTAATGGATGAACATCCCGTATTTTATCATATAGCATTGTTGTGATTGTTGCTGTGGTATTAAGAAGTCACACCAAATAAACCCACGCTTCCGCAAAAGCCAGGGTGTGACATGTAATGCTTCTTCTGGAATATTTGAATGGTCTTTGATATCAAATATTACCATGAGAAAGTCGGCAGCAACAACATCGTTCCCATTAACCTTTTTTAACATACGTTTGTAAAAGGTAATAAGAAATCAGGTTTGCAAAAAAAAAAAAGCGAGGGTTCCATAAATTATACTTACCAATAGTGTTTTCATCTCAAACAAAGAATCTTCCGAGATCTTAAAGACCTCATCTTTTGATTTATCAAACGTTGGAATTGGTAAATGATAGAAGCCTAAGAAATTCTACAAAAAAAGTGAAGTTATTTAAGTGATTTAAAAACCTAACAAAAAAGGTTGGTGTTAATCTAAGTTGTTGGTGCTAATTTGAAGTGATTAGAGTAATAAGGTAAACTTTGACCACAGAGTTAAGTTTTCCTTCAAAGGTTGACGCAACAAGCGATTCAGAAACGAAAAACCTAAGTAAAACATAAAAATCTTACCATCAGAAAAGGTGACATGCCCTAACAAGAGAAGAATTGAAAATTATAATAGCATTCACATTCATCGAGTATAATTGCCCATCCAACTAATAGATTTTGGGAAAAAGGGCTATGACTGGGCCTATTGAAGAAGCTCACGTACTTGTCGCTCGATCTCGATCTTCTGACATATGGTTGACAATATGGTCGTGAACTCACGGGCAGCGCCTCTGTCATCAATGGATTACTGTGATTAGGATTAGGCCCATTCTCCAAATTCTTTATGCGGGTGGTTCATTTTGTTTGCCACAAAGCTGGAGTCATTGAAGATTTTGGTTTCGTGTGATCTTATCAAGAAAACTGCTAATCTTTGCACCACTTCAAAAGTTGCAGCTTAATCAAACTTGAGTTTAATATCTAGTGACGATGTGTTATCAAAAACCAATTTACATTTGGTAGTGCAGACATATAGCATGAACCTTAATATTAAGCAGGCTAGTTTCATGTGGTACCCTGTGCGTTAGCTTTAAATGGCTAACATCGCTGCAAATAAAATTGACAAACAACTTTATAAGAAAATAAGTTATTTTTTTTAAATTATTATATAAAAAAGATGTTGCTATTGTAACCTGGATTTCTTTCTTTGGTGCTGCTACGTCACCTTCTATGTATCTGGATGATGCGCCCACAATCCGACTTTGTCATTACTAGTTTTTTTTTTTTTTTTGTAGCTGATATCAAACAATAACGTGTTTTTTTTCCTGAAGACTAACGCCTTCCAAATATGCATCTACCACGTAACGCTCATCATCGTTTTCCATATCAAAAACAACAATTCTCAAACTCTTCTTGTGGATCAAGCCTCGAAGATAGTTTCTCGCATCAATGCCAAGTGTCGTAGTCTTTGGATAGGAGGTTATGCAAATGTGATTCATTTATTAATATCAGTAGATGTATAATTCATTACATAAACAACATGTGTGGTTCATAAGCAGTCAAAAACTCAAAACCATTTGGATTTTGGACCCCTTCAGATTTTTAGGTTAGATCTTTTATCAGTCCTATTTCCAGCGTACTATGAGGAAATAATAGAAACCGTGCCTAATATTATTTTTTGAGTAAATTTCTGTTTTGCTCCCTGTGGTTTGGTCGTTTCAACGGTTTTGCCCCAATCCTTTAAAAATAGTCATTTTACTCCCTGATGTTTCGATTTTGTCGCCAGTTTGCTCCATGGCCTTAACTCCATTCATATTGTATGTTACCTGTAAAAGCGCATTTTCGTAATTTAAAATATAAAGATTATATTATATATAATAATAAAGGTATTTTCGCTTGATTCTTGGGCCGGCTCCAATTTCAAAAACTTTCTTAAAACATGAATTTTTATTTTGTTTATATTGTTTTTTTTTTCAGATTTTATAAGTTATTTTAAGAGTGTAAGTTATTTTTTAGAGTAAATTGCCAAAATCGTGCCTGAGGTTTGGACATGTTTGTCAGTTTTATCTAAAACAACTTTTTGATACTATATTGTCCTATACTTTTGAGATTTTTTTATCATTTTCATCTAAATGTCTAACTTTTTTTTGCAAAATCGTCCCTGAGATTTGGGATATTTTGCCATTTTCATCCAAATGTCTAACAGAAAAAACAAAACAAATTAGACGTTTGGATGGAAATGACAAAAAATCTCAGAAGTGAAGGGCAATATCATACAAAAAGGTTGTTTTGGATGAAACTGACAAACATGCCCAAAACTCATGGACGATTATGGTAGTTTACTCTATTTTTTAACATAAATTTTCTATTTTGTTTATATTATTTTTTTCAGATTTCGTAATCCATAACCCATGACTTGGTTGTCTATGGTTATGGTATGGTGTTTGACTTTATCCCTTTACAGAAGAGGTTTCGGTTTGAATACTTGAAGGTGGAATAAATTGTTGTTAAGAAGAAATTAAATTAGTAATTTTTTTAGATCCACTTAAGCCAGATTTTATTGTATTTCAAATATATATTATATACGTGTAGCACATTAAAAAAAATTAGTAACAAATTATATTTTGTAAAACTTGTTTTAAGCTTCCCTCAAATACATGTTTTAAGTTTACTTCAACTGTGTGTTTTAAATAGTAACATGAACTTGTACGGAAAATAGTGTGGGTGAAGTAGTTTATAAGGTTTTAGTATTTACAAATCTACAAAACAGACAACTACATTTCTATTGTTACCTTAATTCCGAACGAAAGAGAAGATCTGAGCTGGAGAAAGTCTAGCATGTTAAAGCATTCACATCCAATCCATCAAATTATACATACATTCCACTAAAAAAACAACTCCTATATCAATATATTTTCAATAAAAACAAATACTTTTTCTCTCTCCTTTCAATTAAATAATATTATCATTACATTTTTCTCTCACTTCCACTCACAACCACTTTCAAAATATATTAAAAAATTATAACGGGTGAATAATGTCCCCCAAAATATACAGATGAACAGTAACATTTTCTCTCTCCTCTACTCACAACCACTTTTTATACCCTTTATAATATAAAAACCCTCCTCACATAATTTGATGGTTAGGATGTGAATGCTCAGAGTTTGGTGTAAGCTGTGTGGAAGAAGAAGAAGAAGAAGAAGAAGAAGAGAGGTATCAAAGATTTGTTTTACTTGTGATAAAACTTTTAGCAAATATCATGTATGTATTTATGGAGAAAGGATCCCATACAAGACAAATCTTTTATACGAATTGTACGTGACATGGAGGAGAGGACAAGTGGTATTGGCTTTAAGGGGAATTTAGTCCTTTCTCACTTGAAACAACTTTCCCCTTGATTTTCAAATGGTTATAACTTTTTCATATGTTAATATTAAAAAAAAAAATACGAGCATTTCATTCTCTTTAATTCGAGCAGCCTATTGTTATAGTTTTCTTAAACAAATTTACATGAATTTGAATACCCATTAGTTCATTACGTGATTTTGAATACCCAACACATGACTACATGATTTTGAATACCCATTACGTGATTACACATTCTACATAAACCATTACGTGATTACACATTCGATATAAACCTATTACGTGATTACACATTCAATATGATTTGTTATAACTAATGTTATTACAATTATACTTATAATGTAATCACTCGGTGTTGCTTCACATAAAATATAGTATAATGAAATCACGTAATCACGAAATGGGTATTCAAAATCTCGTTGTCACGTAATAATACATAGTCAACTATTGTTACGTAATTACGTAATCACTTAGTGTGGTACCGCATACTATAATGAAATCACGTAATCACGTAATGGGTATTCAAAATCACGTAGTTATGTGCTGGGTATTCAAAATTAATTAATGGGTATTCAAAATCATGTAATATTTTTAAGAAAACTAAAGTAATGGGCTGCTTGAATTAAAGGGAATGAAATGCTCGTTAATACGGTGTAATTGTTTTAAAAAAATATTAAGTTATGAAAACGTTATAGCCGTTTAAAAATCAATGGTGGAAAGAGTATAAGTGAGAAAGGACAAGAATACCCTTTTTTATTTGTTTCTTCAATTCTTTGAACCTTATATTTACAAAAATACCTTCACTTAGTTTTAAGTCATTGATCTTGGGAGATCAATGGTCGAGCTTGTCTCCTGTACTTCGTACAATAATTGTCTTTTAGTAGATATCTCTATTTATGAACAATACTAGCTTAAGACCCCGTGTGTTACACGGGTTGGTAAAAGAAATTTCTTCATTAATACCGCTGACATTAAATATTATACCTTTATACACGTTAAAACACAAAGGAATATATTAGATTACAACGACAAATTGAAATACATGAATATGCAACAATTACAATTCGTTGAAAATCTATTTATAAACCACATTAGTTGTTTTATCTAACTGAAACCACTTCTGGAGCATCAGGAATCATCATCGGAGAACCATCCTATCTCTGATGCTGGTTGTTCTGTCGGCTACCACATCTCCGTCAGAAAGAGGCAATCAATGGGGTATGACCATTATACCCCTCTCCTTCTATATGGTTATTTCTATATCAACTTCATGTGTTAATGCAACTACAGGTTTAAAATTACTTCCAAGATGCAACACCAAACACTCTGAATATGTTTTTTATTAAGAAGTATAGGATTCAGAACTTTAATACTGGTTAGACTATAGGCAATTACAGAAACATATTACAATAATAACCATAGTTCTTAAAACTTCAAACTCTTTTATAGATAACCCAATTAATGTAATAATATTTCAAACAATCCAAATTGTCCTAGTTGAAAGAGATGCAGATGTAGCTCCCCATAGTCCACACCTGGACCAATGGGGCAGCGCTAATGTTGTTATAGGATTTCTAGATTTTTCAAATGACACTTTCGTAATAATCCTCATAAGTGAACCTCTCATTCCTGATGATAA
Organism: Helianthus tuberosus; assembly: GCA_030545235.1. Classification (NCBI taxonomy): domain Eukaryota; kingdom Viridiplantae; phylum Streptophyta; class Magnoliopsida; order Asterales; family Asteraceae; genus Helianthus; species Helianthus tuberosus. The sequence goes on from CM060358.1 coordinate 149,845,025, forward strand.
TCAAACAAACACAAAGCAATTCTTAACATCATCGATTTACAAATATAATACAATTTTGGCCTATGCAGATTACACACCGTGAAGCTTATTAATAAAAAATTGCTAGGATAATTCACTAAATTAATTTATAATTTATGAAAAAATTAAAAGCAAAATCACGAAATTGGCCATTTATAAATAAGATTAGATTTATTAGTATGATGTAAAGAACGAATGTAAAAATTTATTTAAATTTTATAATATGGGACGAAATAAGTATGTTAATTGATTAAAGAAATAGGAAATATTTAAACTTTTATGTTACAATTTTTATTATTACTATTGAAAAATTATTTAAAGTTTTATTATCTTCATTAACACCGTTGATAGAAAAAGGAGCAGGGTCAATAGTGTCAATAGTATTGTTTGACCTGCAACTAAACAATTTTCAGCAGCAGGGTCAAACAATACTATTATTTATAAGCTTTGAAAGTATTGTTTGACCCTGCTGCTGAGAATTGGATTAATTAAGTTTATAAAGTAAGCTTTAAGGAATCAAATTCTATAGGTCTATTATATAAATTTCTATACGTCAATTATATAATAATGTAGTAACCTAAAATTCAAATATAGTAATCATTATATTAATTCTTCAAAATACAGTATAGATCTTTTATTTATACAACAAAAGAAGTTCAAATGGTTAGGGTTTAATAAAATAAACACCTAAATAATAAAATATTAACAAATCTAAGTCATGGCAACACCCATCAAAAGCCATCATTTCTTTACCAAATGACCTATGTTGGTCTTTTTACTATATTTATAAAAAAGACTTTCTTGTAAAGGAATTTGTGGATCCTTATTATGAATTTTTAAATGAATGATCTGAACATTTTCAAACTATGAAATTCATAAAAGTGAATCAAACTTAAAATTTTAATAATCTGCTGAAGTTTCATAAAATCTCTATTAAGGAAATTTACCCGATCAACGCAAGAATTGATGCATACGACCCGTAACAGGTAAATGAATAGATCTGCCCAAGACTAATCAGTCCTTATCAACAATAGCAACCACCAAATTTGACCTGATTCAAAATAATACCCGTAAACTTCACAAGGCAAACAAAATAATACGTTGTGAAATAAGTGACAAAAAAATTATAAGTTTATCATTAACATATCCAAGTTGTTTATAATGGCACGTACAAAACACTTTTTTTTACTTGGATGAGCGTCAAAAAGATTCCAACTATAAATCATATCCTTATAACCAATGCATCTTAAAAAAAATTCTAAGAACGGGATATTATAAAACCAACTATCAAACAAAGATAGAGCCAATGAAAACAAACAATTACATTTTCATGATTAAGTTTTTTAACCAATCCACCCAATTTAATCATGGACTTTTATAACAAAACGTACTTAAAAATAAGCACGTAGGAAAATAGTGTTTTTTTACGTTAAAGAATGGTATCACGCGTTGCGGTGGAGTCGAAACGTGAAGTAACTCAAATTTATACCGCCTAATGAAAACGTAATATAATTTACCCAACTTGTTTCCAAACAAAACGTAGACCAACCAAAAGCGCACATAGAAATAAGCACGAAAACGTATCATATTTGACCCACGTACACAAAAATAAGCATGTAAAACTCGAGGGGGTCAAAATGACATTTTACAATTTTTTTTAAAAGGCTGAGGGGGCGTAAGTGGCAATGCTAAAAGTTGAAGGGTTGAATACACAAAAAGAAAAAAAAAACACGGGTTGGATGGCATTGTTATTAATTTGGCAAAGAAAAACAATAAAAATAGAGGTTGTGTCTTAGGGACTATTCCTAAGACACATCTTTTGTTATATTAAGAATAAGAATTCTAAATCTATTATAAAAAATTTCCTACTATTCATTAAAGAAATGATATGATATGAAATAATGCAAATTTTCTAAAATGTTCAGGCACTTCCGACAGCATACCTGAACCACATAATTTCCATATTGATGTTGGGCCAGCATATTGATAGATACTAAGCTTTGTGTTTTAGGGTCATGACAGTGTTCCAAAACTATCTGTTACACAAAATATTTCAAGAAACTTCAAAATCATCGTTGATCAAATGAAAATATCAGTACCCCAAATATTAAAAATAGGATTTAATACCTGTATGACACGACAACCATGCGGATGGGTTTGACAAAGTTACAACTTGATCATAGAAAGTAGAGATTATAAAATGAATAGCATTTTCTGGTACACATTCAATAAACTTCTGAATAACATGATTGCCATTTTGATCACGTACACATAGGGCTGTAAACGAACCGAACGTTCAGCGAACAGTTCGTGAACCGTTCGGCGGGAAGTTCGTTTATGTTCGTTCGTTTAATAAAGGAACGAACATGAACAAGAAATTTCGTTCAATTAGCTAAATGAACGAACATGAACAAATGTCTCGTTCGTTCAATTGTGTTCGTGAACGTTCGGTAAGGTGTTCGTGAACATTCGTTCATTTGCGTTCGTTTATGTTCGTATGTTCGTGTTTTAATTAAAGATTTTTATACTTTCATATATTTTATCTAAACTTTTTATACTATTAAGCTTATCATTACCCTAACAATTAAACTAGGAAACCCTATTTCACCATGTTTATGCACCATTTCCCTTTCTTTTTTCATTAGTTACATCGACGAATATGATCTACCTCCGTTCCACAATAAGAGATTCAAGTTCTAGTGCTACTCTCTGGGCCATCCACCTTTATCCTTTATCATGTTCGCCAAATTTATTTTGTGTTCGCTTGTGTTCGTGAACCGTTCGTGAACACGCTCATTTCCTTAATGAACGAACACGAACATAAAATATCGTTCGGTAAGTGTTCATGAACCGTTCGTGAACACATTTATTTCCTTAACGAACGAACACGAACAAGGTCTCGTTCGTGTTCGTTCGGTTCGTATACAGCCCTACGTACACAACACATCATATGACCATCAAGCTCCGTAACCATCTTTGTTTTGTTGGTCAAGGTCAACAACCTCGATAGCCTAAAAAACAAAGCCAAAAAGTATTTGATCAAATAAATAGAAACTCGAATACATCAACTGAAGGTTTGCCAATTTCACAAAACCAAAATGTTCAATTAACCTTTTGAATAACCCGACAACCATACATCTGAAGACTCAGCGTTAGAACATGCCCGGTGAGTTGTTCGGCCAATTCTCGTATTTGAGTAGCACTTCCATGTTCAAAAAACTACATGCATTGAAAGGTGAAAAATATTAATAATGATTGATTTATTCGATTATTCCACAAACTAAGGAACTTTTATACAAATATGCATACTCTACCTTCTGAACCAGAATTAGCGAAAAACCCGAACCCGACCAACCCACTATTTCAATAGTTCGGTTATCGGGTCACTTTTTCAGGCCAAAAACCCAAACAACCCGACCCGAAAACCCGAAACATAAAACCAGAAAAAAACTAAACATTTATTGTTTTTTTTCTTGTAGAAATCTTTTGGTATTTAGTCTTTAATATATGGAACATTAAGTTTTGAGATTATTTAGAGTTTTTTTCTTATAAAAATCTTTTGGTATGGACTCTTTAATATATAGAACATTAAGTTTTGAAACTTTTAAATATCATAATAACTTCGATGATATTTTTAAAGTAGCAATATGAATTTTGATTATATTTTGTAAAAAAAAAACATTTAATTTCATTTTACATCTATAACTCGAAAATCGAACAACCCGTCTTGAACGATCCAAACCCGACTAACCCGAACTTTAAATGGGTTGGTGATCGGGTCAGTTTTTTCTAGACAAAAACCAGAACTACCCGACCCGAAAAACCCGAAACCCACAGGTAAACACCCCTAACTGTGAAGTCCGCACCTCTTGTGCATATGTTGGTGATATCGTTGTAACAATATTAGAGAGCACGATTGCAGCCTAAAACATCACAGAACATGTTAATAAGTACACACAAATAAATATCTAATAAAAAGAAAAAGAAAGAAAATGACATTGGACTACAATACCTTAACATGTTTGATTGTGTCAAATGATGAGTGAACCTGCATCCTATCTAGACAAATAAGGTGGTGAATGTCAAGAGCAAAAGATGTTTTCTCTCATGCTGGTGTAGTTCCTTAATAGTCAAAATCGCATATTCTAGTTGAATTTAGTCCTTTGGCTGCATACAAAGACAAGTAAAGAGGTACTTAAAATTAACTAAAGCACTTACAAATCATTGTACTACAGCTATATAAAAATATCAAAATATATACTAAAAAAGAATGACAAAAATAGTCACAATCAACGACCCCTGACCTGCATAATTCCAGCCTTTTTAGAGCTCCTGATCAATAAGCCTGTATTCATGCATAACCCAGTTTGTCCTCTCACATTTCGGATTCTTCCAGTTCCAAAGTCCATACTGAAATAAGAAAACAAAAGATAGGTAAAGTGTGAACCCCGTTAATAACTGCTCAAAGAAGCATAAGGTCCAAATAGTTAGCGACTCAGGCGTTAAATATTGATTATATGATGGGTATTAATGTATTATTGCTACTACTACTATTATTATTATTATTATTATTATTATTATTATTATTATTAGGAATGCGGCAACGGCCAGATGAGGAAGGGTTTAAAGATAAAATACTAACCAATTTGAAAAAGCATAACTCATATATCATATAACATCATGCTGCATTAAATAACATATATTACGTGTATTATATAAAGTTGATGTACCAAAATATATTACATGTTTTGCCATGTTAAGTAGTTCTCAAAAGAGCAAACAGTCAATATTAAGCACGATCAAGTCACGGGTATTTTATTAGCTTTATACCAAGCTAATATAGATATATGGTAAGTATATTTGCTTGAGAAGGTCCACCTCTTATAAAAAACGAAACTAAAAGTGACTCGTTTCAACCGGAACCGGCGTTGATTGTCATTGAGCCCACAAATTACAGAAGGGATACGCTTTTAAGATGCAATATAAAAAAATTGGAAATCCCTTACCCCAAGGAACATCATTAGAATCCAAGAAAATGCTAAAATTATAACTCCATTAACAGAGAATCCTACATTTAAGATAAAGTTAGTTAAGTTAATGACATACATAGATCAAGAGTTAACAATAAAAAAAGATCAAATGGTAACGATAGAATTGAAGTTCCTATCTGTATTCATGCATTAATATGCACAAATTTACAGACCTCACACTATTAAATAATAGTTTTTAAAGTACCCATTTTGGTAAATAAATTTTCCAACTACACCCATTTGGAAAAAAAACTCACTGAATTTACAATAATCATGAAAATCTATTTATTTGCAAACTAATGATCAACAAATTGTATGAAAAAGTATCTAGATGGTTTTATGCGATAAAGATAGACTTTAGAAAACATTCATACGCTTCGACCCATTCTATCGTAACCATATTTTCATTAGTTTATGTTTAGACACTCATTTGTATGTGCATATTAAAATGTTAAAAACATAGTTGTACCTCAAGCATATGAAATACAAACATAAGCATATGAAACACAAACATAAGATTGTTTTCCCTAGCGTATACAGAAGTCAAGTATAAAAACCATGGTACAATAGCTAATGATTTTGACCCATTAATTACAGCATTTAAGGATCCAATAACTGACTCGCCATGCTTTGGTTTCTCCTTGAGCATACAAAATCAAGCACAAAAGAGTAAAATTAATAAGCACTGAAGGTTGGAAGAATTACCTCAATATAAGCATCTTCAAGTTACGCCTTCGCTTCCCGTTCTCACAAGTCAATGGCCCATACAGACTAATGCTGAGCCAAAACACGACCTATTATAATGTTGTTTCATATATTTGTTGAAAGCACTGAAGGTTGGAATAATTACCTCAATATAAGGATCTTCAAGTCACGCCTTCGCTTCCCGTTCTCACAAGTCAATGGCCCATACAGAATAATGCTTAGCCAAAACACGACCTATTATAATGTTGTTTCATATATTTGTTGAAAGCATCGAAACAACAAAATGGGAATTTATTCGTGTGAAATGCCATAAAAATTCAAAAAGGGTGTCTTAAGTCCTCCAGTCACATGAAAAATGCAACAATGGGTTTCTAATCCACGACTTAAATAAGTCCAATCCATTTAATTAAAAGTTGATTAATGATTACTTACCCTTAAATAATAAACTGGAGTATATCTGGTGGTTTCGTCTGAAGTGATATGAGCCTAATTGTGCCTCCACTTCTATTGAATAACAAAAAAAGGGAGAAATGGGTAAAAAATAAAAATAAAATGAAACTAAATAATTAAGAAAGTTTACATTTCTTGTGTGTCCCATTTAATTCGGCATTTATATCCCGATTAAAGAAAAGAGCTAATAGCCTATTAAATTTGGTTACTTTTTGTTTCTATAAGATTTGGCTGCCATATAAACAAATTAAACAAACAAATGAAAAGTTGGAAAACCTCATATGGGTTGCAAGGTTGAAAGTCTGTTGTAGTATATTTGAATGCATATGGCCTTTAGTTGATATAGTTGAAGACTTATATTATATCATAATAATAAAACTTTTTGTTGTCATATTTAATTCTTTACCTATGTATATTACACAAGTTCAACAAAGTGAATTTGGTCAACACAACCCAATCCAATGAACCGCTGCTAAAAAACGTCTTGTTTGACCCATTTCACCGGGAACAGGACCAAAAAGTTCAATATCTTACCTCGAGAGGGAAACATGCTTCCGTTCTGAAAGCACAATAGGCCGTTTTCCACTGTGTTCCTCTAAATATGCAAACTGACCCATAACACTGCATGGTAACAACATATGTTAAATCCTAGATAAATAAAAACACCATACATAACAGAACTGATGGTGATAAGTGATATAAACCTAGGATAGAGAAAGTTGGTGCTTTCGTTTACAGCCATGTAATATATAGAATAGAGCATGTTCAACTGCAAGAAGCATAGCTGATGTGTGTAAAATGCAACATATAAATTACATCAAATGAGGCATAAAACTAACCCTTTTTAAGTACTAATGTTGGAAAAAGAGTGTTTTTGTCTTCCTTTTGTATTTTCAGGATTAAATGAGCTCAAATTCACAAAAGAAACAAAAAGACAGCTAAATCTAACATAAATACAAGAAAAGGAACATAAGTGGACTGCCCGACCCCTCAACGGCATCTTCCCAAGCAAAATAGAGAAGGCAGAAGACTGAACACGCCCCGTGCTCAGCCAGCACGGGGCCGTGCCCAAGAAGCAGTAGAAAAGACAAACCTATAGAAGCTTATATTGCCCACCACGGGCCGTGTCCAGTGAACACGGGGGCGTGGCGAAAGTACAGCAAGCGCATTAATTGTAATTGCGAATTACAATTAATGAAGAGAGAGAGTGTCAGACAGGCACGGGGGCGTGTCCAGCGGACACGGGGCCGTGCCCAGCCTTCTGTTCAGCCTATAAATAGGAGTGCTTGGTTTCCTTGGCACACCACCTCTCTCACACTTCACCCACCACCCACCACCACCATAACACCATCATCCACCACCATCATCCATTGTCCATCGTAGAGTGTGTGAGTCATCTCGGGATCCAAGATTGATCGTAAGAGTTCTTGACAATCAAGGCCATGTTTGCCTAAGTCTCTTAGATCACTTGGTGAAGACAAAGTGTCTAGTATAATACTTTTTATTTCTAATCTTTTGCACTTTTTATTTGGTTTTGTATTAATGACTTTAATAACTAGTTACTTATGTTGAAGGTGATATTTCCTTATCGTTTGTCCGTGGTGTCTTGGCATTATTTTACTGTCTATATAAAATAAAAGATTTTCACCATTCATATCTCCACGGTCTATATGGAGGTATGTTGGCTACCTGGTCGGGGGTTAAGGGAACGGTTTGGTAAAGGTCTTGCCATTGTTCAGCGTTTAGAGGTCCTGCAATGGACCTGGGTCAAATTTAATAGGACCTCCTTCAATACTTCACGGTATTGGATGGCGGGGGTCCAAACTCTTTGATCCCCTCATAAGTTAACTACTATTAATACTATAACCCGGCTATTTAGGACTGTATCCCTGCTGACTCAGACTACTTAGCCGAGGGTAACGTCACCGCCAAAAGCGGGGCCTACCATAATATTGCATTAATAACTTAATTAATTATCTTCCAATAATCCACCCTTTTAGGATTGTATCCTTGCTGACTCAAACTACTGGGGTGAGGGTAACGTCACCTTCAAAAGAGGGGCCTACTACAATAACTAAGATAATCTCTTAATTATGTGCAAAAGTGCGAAAATAATCAAAGGTTATACTAGATACGAGTCGGAACCAAGTGATTCATCTTGTCTATCTGTTTTTGTTTTTATTTTTATTTTCAGCATTTTAGTTAGTTTTTATTTTTCTTAGTTTAAAACATTTTTCTCAACTTTTTATTTTGATTAGACGTTGAGGATAAACCGGTACTAAAAGCTCTTGTGTCCTTGGACGACCTCGGTATCTTACCAACACTATACTACGCTCACGATGGGTGCACTTGCCCATATGTGTGTTTAGTGTTAGTGAAATATCGTGTTTTATAAATTTAAAACTTGGCTAAAAATAAGTGTTAAAGGGGCTTAAAATATACACCTAATATATATAACACTTCACACGCATCAAGTTTTTGGAGCCGTTGCCGGGGACACAAGGATTTTAAGAAAGTTAGGAATCAACGGCCTAATCATTTTTTTTATTTTTCTTTTTAATTTTTAGGATTTTCTTAGTTTTTCAGTTTCTGCAGAGCTCAGCACGGGCCGTGCCTGGTCGGACAAGGGCCGTGCCCAGCATCATCACTGGCAGTTTTTATTTTCTGAGTTACAGAGAGCTGAACACGGGGCCGTGTCGGTGCAACACGGGGTCGTGTCCAACTCCCAGTAACTGGGATCCAGAAAACAATTACTGTACCTCTGACCACGAGCCGTGTTCACTGAGCACGGGGCCGTGGTGAACAATCTGACCAACGTTCTTTTCTGTTTTTATTGCAGGACTTGGAACCTAGGTGCCACATTTGAACCTCCTACGTAGTGCATGAGCTCCAGTTCTAGTAGAGACATAAAAGAACCTCTAGAAGAACCCGAACACTTTCTCAGAAAAAGTCTTAAAGCTAAAAATCAAGAGAAAGTTTCGGGGGACCCACTTCCAATGGCGGACCAACGTACCCTCATGGATTACCTACGGCCCACCGTAGGCAATCTCGGCGCCGCTATCAATGCACCGAATGTCGAAGCCAACAACTTCGAACTTCGGCCGCATTTGATACAAATGCTCCAAAACTCCGCAACCTTCCATGGGCTTGCGGACGAGGATCCCCATCTACATATTACTAATTTCTTGGAAATATGTGATACTTTTCGGATCAATGGAGCATCAAACGACGCCATTCGCCTTAGGATGTTTCCATTTTCACTAAAAGACCGAGCTAAGGCTTGGCTCAACACCCTCCCAGTTGGCTCGGTAAACACCTGGGATGAACTAGCCCAAAAGTTTCTATATAAGTATTTCCCTCCTGCTAAAACGGCTAAACTAATGACTGAAATTAATACATACTCACAAGAGGATGGGGAATCCTTATATGAAACTTGGGAAAGGTTCAAGGAGCTTCTAAGAAAGTGTCCTCATCACGGTCTAGCGGTATGGCAACAAGTATCCACTTTCTACAACGGATTGTTGCCACACACAAGACAAACACTTGATTCAAGCTCCGGGGGACTTTTAGGTAATCGTCGCCCAAATGAAATATATAATCAAATTGAGGAAATTGCTCAAACCAATTTTCAGTGGCACACTCCCCGAGGTAATAAATCTATTGCCCCGGGCGCCCATAAGGTTGATGAAAGCACCTCTTTACAAGCCCAAATCGAGGCCCTATCTTCGAAAATCAAAAAGCTTGAAATGACAAAAACGGCCTCGGTTATGACTTGTGAAGGGTGTGGTGGGTCACATGAAAATTGGAGTTGTATGAAAGAATTATATGAACAAGCAGAAACAGTAAACTACATTGATAATAGACCTAGGCCGTCGGGTCCTCCAACGGGTACCTACAACCAACGATGGCGTAACCACCCAAATCTTGGTTGGAGAGATCCCGACAATAGTAGTAACCAACAAAACCAACGAACTAATTTTCAACAACCACAAAATTTCTCTCAACAACAAGGTGGAAGAGAAAGGCTTGAAGATACCCTATCTCGCCTCATCTCCGACACCGAAAAGAAAAACTCGGATCGATTTCAACAATTGGAATCGAATTTTAGAAATCAACAAGCTAGCATTCAAAACGTTGAAAAACAATTAAATCAACTAGCTCAAAATTTCTCTGAGAGACCACAAGGCGCGTTACCAAGTAATACCGAAACCAACCCAAAGGCGCAAGTACACCTCATTACGTTGAGAAACCAAACCGTGGGTCCTGAGGATGAGCCCTTGCCACCAATTGAAGGAAGTCAGCGCCAGAGCATTACTTCACCCACACCTCAACCAGAAAAGGCTCCTTCAACAAATTAAGAGGCCACCAAGACTCATCCAATTCCGTACCCCGGTAGGTTAAATCGTCAAAAGACCGATGAGCAATTCGCAAAGTTCGAAAGTTTACTAAAACAATTGCATGTTAATATTCCTTTTATTGAGGTCCTAACCCAAATGCCTAAATATGCAAAATTCATGAGGGATTTCCTCACTCACAAAAGGAAAATTGAATCATTGCAATTAGTTAATTTAGGCGAAGAATGCTCAGCTTTAGTACTCAACAAACTTCCACAAAAGAAAATCAACCCCGGGAGCTTCACAATTCCTTGCTCGATTGGGGAGTCCTCCGTCCGTAATGCTTTAGCCGATCTTGGGGCTAGCATTAACCTCATGCCCACGTCAATGTTCAAGCGACTCGGCCTAGGAACAACAAGCCCTACAAAGATGAGCATACAACTCGCCGACAGGTCCGTCAAATTTCCACAAGGTGTCGCTGAAAATCTACTGGTCAAGGTTGACAATTTCGTCTTTCCAACCGACTTTGTCATCCTAGACATGGAAGAAGACACCGATGTCCCTCTCATCCTCGGGAGGCCATTTCTAGCCACGGCCCAAGCAGTGGTGGATATGAATGACGGAACTTTAACATTGAAGTTTGGGGATGAGGAAGTAAAATTTGAATGTGGAAAGAAAGTAGAGGAAGAAGATCCGGTCAACTACATGAAGGTCATAGACTCAAGCTTGGATGACGCTCTCCGACGGTGTAACATGGGATGCAATACATCCCCCTTGGGTAACATTTGACCAGGCTTTGGGTCTAGCCAAGGACCCTTATAAATGTGGCGCACCACGGAGGCATTCCGCGGAACTATCCTTAGTTTAATTTAGATTAATTTTTATGTTTTCTAGTCAGTTTTAATTTTCAGGAATAAAACACACTCATGGTGGTAAGGGATGAAAAGGGGAACGAGAAAAATGACCTCATGCACAAGAACAAGGCAACCCGGCATCAATCTCCATTACAGAAGGTTCAACACGGGCCGTGTCCAACCAACACGGCCCCGTGCTGAACCCCCTGCAGAAAAATGCCCAGTTCAGGTAACTGGACACGGGCCGTGTTCACCAGAAACGCCCCCATGTCCAAGCTTCTGTTTCTTTTCTTTAATTTTTGTTACTGGCACCTGAACACGGGGTCGTATCCGGTCCCCACGGGGCCGTGTCCAGACTGCCAGTAACATAAATCTTTGCTGTTAACACCATTTTACACATCTAATCAACCTAAAAATTTATTTTTGGGACACATTGAGGACAATGTGTAATTTAAGTGTGGGGGGGATGCTAAAACCTTGAAATTTTGCAAGTCCTAATAACAAGCCTTACACAAAACTCTATTGGAACCGCTAAACACCCCAAATTTTTTCAAAAAAATTTTCATTTTTTTTACTGGTCTAAAGTTTAAGTAGGAATCATAAGATTAATAAAGTTATATTTTTACAAGTTTACAACCGAGAGCGTCGTGATAACAAGAACCAACATAAGTAAATTATGAAACGGCATGACAAGCTTAATTAAAATTTGATTATATATACTTGATCACATAAAAACCCATTCCCACAAAAGTGAGTTTTGAGCCTTTATTGAGCATACAAATTTACATCTTTAGACTAAATGCTCATTTTTCGTTTCTTGTGTGAATAGCCGCTTGGTTCTTACGACTCTATAACTTGCCATGACGATACATTCCCGGTCCTTATCAACTTAAACCTGAGTAAGTAAATGATAGAGGCATTAGGACTAACCCATTTTTCTTCTACACCATTATTTTTCTTTTTTTTGCCACCTACCCAAAATCCCCCTAGTTAGCCCCTTTGAGCCTAAACCTTTTCATTTCATAACCCAAACCAAACACCCTTTTACCCACCAAAACCCTTTTTTTTAACCCTTTGTTTTAGTAACAAGTTCGGTTTTTCGTATGATCGGCTGAAAAAAAAATGTGTTGATGATGAAGCAAAAGAAAATAAACAAACAAGTTCATCAAAAATAACTTTGTTTGAATAATAGCTTCATCAAAATAAAAGGTTACAAAAATAGAAAGTCCTACGAAAACCGACACTTGTTACGCTTTTTCACCCTTTTTCTACTAACCACTAACCCAACCACCTACCTTTAACTCAAGCCTAACCCTTCACCCGCAAAGTCCTCTTGATATTTACAAAGGTATAAAAGTTAAAAAGGAGGAGGATTGATTGCTTGGCAAGCCTATGGTAGGAGTAAGTTCCATGCCGCTCTCGAGTGATTCACTAAAAATACACCTTCGGCCGAGTGTGAGTGATTTCTCCCGTGAGGTATGTGAACTTGTATATAAATGGAATTTTAAAAAGGCATGTTATGCCCAAATAAGTAATTTCTCCTATGAAACGTTCTAAACAAATCATAACGAATAGGATTGTAAATAGATAAAAATAAAACCCAAAAAGATCTTGGATTCCCAACACTCTACGACAAGCCCGAAACCTTCTCTTCTACCCATTCCATTTGGGAGTGTAAGCCACATATTAAAGAGTTTTGCTTGAGGACAAGCAAAAGTTCAAGTGTGGGGGTATTTGATGTGTGTAAAATGCAACATATAAATTACATCAAATGAGGCATAAAACTAACCCTTTTTAAGTACTAATGTTGGAAAAAGAGTGTTTTTGTCTTCCTTTTGTATTTTCAGGGTTAAATGAGCTCAAATTCACAAAAGAAACAAAAAGACAGCTAAATCTAACATAAATACAAGAAAAGGAACATAAGTGGACTACCCGACCCCTCAACGGCATCTTCCCAAGCAAAATAGAGAAGGCAGAAGACTGAACACGCCCCGTGCTCAGCCAGCACGGGGCCGTGCCCAAGAAGCAGCAGAAAAGACAAACCTATAGAAGCTTCTATTGCCCACCACGGGCCGTGTCCAGTGAACACGGGGGCGTGGCGAAAGTACAGCAAGCGCATTAATTGTAATTGCGAATTACAATTAATGAAGAGAGAGAGTGTCAGACAGGCACGGGGGCGTGTCCAGCGGACACGGGGCTGTGCCCAGCCTTCTGTTCAGCCTATAAATAGGAGTGCTTGGTTTCATTTCAACTCATCCCTTGGCACACCACCTCTCTCACACTTCACCCACCACCCACCACCACCATAACACCATCATCCACCACCATCATCCATTGTCCATCGTAGAGTGTGTGAGTCGTCTCGGGGTCCAAGATTGATCGTAAGAGTTCTTGACAATCAAGGCCATGTTTGCCTAAGTCTCTTACATCACTTGGTGAAGACAAAGTGTCTAGTATAATACTTTTTATTTCTAATCTTTTGCACTTTTTATTTGGTTTTGTATTAATGACTTTAATAACTAGTTACTTATGTTGAATGTGATCATTCCTTATCGTTTGTCCGTGGTGTCTTGGCATTATTTTACTGTCTATATAAAATAAAAGATTTTCACCATTCATATCTCCACGGTCTATATGGAGGTATGTTGGCTACCAGGTCGGGGGTTAAGGGAACGGTTTGGTAAAGGTCTTACCATTGTTCAGCGTTTAGAGGTCCTGCAATGGACCTGGGTCAAATTTAGTAGGACCTCCTTCAATACTTCACGGTATTGGATGGCGGGGGTCCAAACTCTTTGATCCCCTCATAAGTTAACTACTATTAATACTATAACCCGCCTATTTAGGACTGTATCTCTGCTGACTCAGACTACTTAGCCGAGGGTAACGTCACCGCCAAAAGCGGGGCCTACCATAATATTGCATTAATAACTTAATTAATTATCTTCCAATAATCCACCCTTTTAGGATTGTATCCCTGCTGACTCAAACTACTGGGGTGAGGGTAACGTCACCTTCAAAAGAGGGGCCTACTACAATAACTAAGATAATCTCTTAATTATGTGCAAAAGTGCGGAAATAATCAAAGGTTATACTAGATACGAGTCGGAACCAAGTGATTCATCTTGTCTATCTGTTTTTATTTTTATTTTTATTTTCAGCATTTTAGTTAGTTTTTATTTTTCTTAGTTTAAAACATTTTTCTCAACTTTTTATTTTGATTAGACGTTGAGGATAAACCGGTACTAAAAGCTCTTGTGTCCTTGGACGACCTCGGTATCTTACCAACACTATACTACGCTCACGAAGGGTGCACTTGCCCATATGTGTGTTTAGTGTTAGTGAAATATCGTGTTTTATAAATTTAAAACTTAGCTAAAAATAAGTGTTAAAGGGGCTTAAAATATACACCTAATATATATAACACTTCACACGCATCAAGTTTTTGGCGCCGTTGCCGGGGACACAAGGATTTTAAGAAAGTTAGGAATCAACGGCCTAATCATTTTTTTTATTTTTCTTTTTAATTTTTAGGATTTTCTTAGTTTTTCAGTTTCTGCAGAGCTCAGCACGGGCCGTGCCTGGTGTCCCCGGCAACGGCGCCAAAAACTTGTTCCGGTTTTGATTAATAAACCGGTTATCATGTGCACCTCTAGACCAACAAGCTAATTTTGGAGTAGCTTTATGATAAATAAACCAAACATTTTTTGACACACTATCGCCTTAAAAAGAAACAACTCCCGGCTATTTAGCCAAACCACCTACTAGGCCCAATGCATGTCGGGTCGTTTAGCCTTGCCTCATCACGGAAAAAACAAGCAACACATAAATGGCAATGGACCGGGTATGGAACGGATATTTGTAATCCGGGTATTGAATGTGATAGGAGTAATAGAGGGAACGGATAAGATAATTGAAATTCAAAGGAAACGGTATATATTCACCACCAACACAAACCGTAGGGCAATCTAGACGTGAATCGGGATACTGAAATCACCACCCATTTCAAATTTAGCTTCCAAAGAACACTACACTACACAAATATGCCAAATTTGTTCTAGCAATGGAACAATTAATTCAACTTAAAATCCATTGAGAAAAAATAACCAAGAAAGAGATTCTCATTCACTGCCCTTTTAAGAACCATAAGAAAACAAACCATGATACAATTGATCAAACTAAAGCTCAAACCAGCAATGTTTTTAATACAAATCTCAAAAACATAAAACCACAACAGAGGTTGATACCATAAACATATAAATGATGATCAAGAACCCAAAATGCAGAGCCCAATTCCTCTTAAACTTACCAAAATACGCATCTGGCGGTTCTTGATAATGAATCTCGTAATCATCCCTAACGACATCTTCACCGCCACCAGCAACCATGCTACTCATTCTCATCCGGATCTGCCTGAGCCGCTCGGTGGCTAACCCGAGTGTCAACTTGTGGCACCTCCGTTGATACTTGAACCCGTTGATGCACCGAAGGGTCTGAGCCACCGACACGTAGAAGATGAGGTGGGCAAGGGTGAGTAGACCGATGGGTACCCAGCAGTGGCGGCATTGGAGCCGTGGGGATTGAACTTGTGCGGCGAATACGAGGGCTAAGAAGAGGAAGAAGAGTTGGAAAAGCTTCCAGAGTTCCTTTTTTTGTAGGTCCACCGCTCGTTTTTTTTCTAGGGTTTTCTCGAAATGAAGTTGGATGATGGTGTTTAGTGCTTGCAGAGCGGTTTCTTTTGGTATGGCGTAATTATGGTGGCTGCTCTCGTATTCTGCCATGTCAGCATGAAGTTGGAAGGAAGTTCTCCTGTTGGTTGGTCACAAAAGTTGACATCTTTTTAGTTAGAGTTAAATGCCATTTTAGTCCATTAGGTTTGGGCCATTTTGCCGGTTTAGTCCAAAGGTTTCATTTTTCGCATGTAGGTCAAAAAAGGTTTCATTGTTGCCATTTTAGTCCACTGGGTTAACTTCATCCATTTTTTCTGTTAGTCCACCGAATTGCCCTTCTCGTTGACAGAAAAAATGGATGAAGTTAACGTAGTGGACTAAAATGGCAACGGTGAAACCTTTTTGGACCCACAGGCGAAAAATGAAACCTTTGGACTAAACTGGCAAAATGACCCAAACCACAAGTACTAAAGTGGCATTTAACTCTTTTAGTTAAAAGTATAATGATCTGTGTAAGAAAAACTTGGATGAGTCTAAAGCTGATTTTCTTAAATCTTAACTATTAACATCATAAGTAGTCATAGTTGCAAGAAAATGAAACATAACATGAGCTACGTCTGAATCCAGCTTCCACTGAATTTCTGCCTTTAACCCCCTTTAAGGCCACTTGCCCAGCTCACGCTACATTTTACCCGATCCCAATGGTATTTGGGTCCCATGAGTTTTCCGGTAACAGGTTCTCATGGTTAACTAAAAAACAAAGATATAACTATAACCAATTGATTCTTTAAGGGGGTGTTTGGTTTAAGAGCATAATGTTGACACCCATAAAACTGGGAATCCTCCATACCTAAAAAAAATTCGGTTACGAAATCATACTCATTTCCATTCAACCCAACAACCCTTTAACAAACCCCTTATGGGCTTGGCTCGTTTACAAACCGAGCCAAGCCGAGCCAGCTCGTTAAAAACCGAGCTGACTTCGAACCGAGCAATTTTCGAACTTTTTTCGAGCGAGCCCCGAGCCACGGGCTTTTTGAACAGCCCTAAACCCATATCAGTATAGATTGATGACTGCAAACCACATGTTACCAAAAGCTTTGACACTTTTGAAAATAACATTGCACTTTGAAGCTTTCCCATTCAAAAGTTAAAAAACTTTTAGCAATATAACTACAATTTAATCTCACAATTTTGCTCTAACAAAACTACAAGTCTGATTCACAGTTATATACCAGCTGCTGTGAATCTTAATGTTTTAAATGAAATTAGTCACTTTTAATTTCTTAATTCAGGGTTCCTTCAAATTTTCAATATTTAATTTTGGGCAAATAAGCACACAAAATAACACAATTTGAAATGGTTAATTGAGTAAAAACAGTAATACAAACTGAGTGAAAAGACTGAAGATGAGTGATCTGGATCATACCTGGTTTTAATTGGTTAATTCCCACTTCAAATCCAACCTCGGGAATCCAACTGCAAACTACCCGTTACTGCATTGTCAAGAAATTGGGTTTATAAAATGTAACAAAAACTGAACTACATTTAGGGACCCGAAGATCTAAAATGCTAAGATACGAGTTGAAATTAAGTAAGATTGAATGTGATTGTGAACTCAAGTTTGAGTTCAGTGCGTGTGAGTGAGTGTGTGTGTGTGAGAGAGAGAGAGAGAGAGAGAGGAGTACCTGTACCAGGTTCGAGGAGGTCCGCAATTTTGAGTGAGAGTGAGAGATGTGATGATCTGATGATGGTGGTATATTCGAGATAAAAAGCCCTACTTCCAATTCTATATTCTGCTACTAGTTGTATCTGTTTTATACGGGTTACTCAAAATAAATTATGTTATGGGGCGAGTGAATACAGCGGCGCACTTGTTACACACCTAAGCTTACACGAAAAACCCATTAAAACTATGTAGTTTTGATTAAAAATTTCTTAAAAACGTTAAATCTCTCTTCAACATAGGGGGTGTTTGGGATTCTTTTCTCCTTCTCCTTCTCAAAAGGACTTTTCAAAATAAAAAAGTCACAAATTATGACTTTTCTTTTCTCCTTTTCGAAGACAAAAAAGTTTTAAAAAAACTTATTTCCATAGTGTTTGGGATTCCTTTTCTCCTTCTCCTTACTTTTACAAACTCTTCAAACACAAAAAGCAAATTATATCCTCTTTAAACACTTTTAGTATCATTTTTAATAGCTCAAGAAAACCCAAACGAATCTTACAAAACATGTATATTGTCACATAGTGTTATGACGTTTTGGCAATTTGCTCTGATACCAAGGCAGGGGCGGATCTATAGCCATTTAGGGGGTTCCCATGAACCCGTTCAATTCGAAATTTATAGTGTTAAGTTATATAGAATATTCTCAAGGAACCTCTTAATATTTTGTAGGGGAACCTCATAAACAAATCTACAACGTGGTTTACTGGGTAATATGCGTGCAGATTATCTTGAGGTCGCGTGTTCGAGTCGTTTTAAGACCCTTTTTTTGCGGTTTTTTTTCATGAACAATGAATAGGGTTTAGTTCATTAGTTGCCGCCCTTTACTGTGTTTACTCTGAAACCCAAAAAGAAGAACAGAACACATACGTCGGTACCACTCATCCCCTGTCTCCACTCTCCCGCCACTTGCCCACCGTCGGCCGTCACACAGCCGCCCGCTAGCAGTCACGCAGCCCCTTCTTCGGTCTTCCCTCAGTCCTCACGCAGTCACTTTCTTCATCCTTCAGGTTCTTTTAAACCCTATAAGTGTACGATGTTGATTTTAACTTTCAATTTGTTGATTTACATGTTTGTTTAGACTTTCGGCATTCAATTTAATTTCTAGG
The DNA here is from genome assembly GCA_030545235.1 of Helianthus tuberosus. Lineage (NCBI taxonomy): Eukaryota > Viridiplantae > Streptophyta > Magnoliopsida > Asterales > Asteraceae > Helianthus > Helianthus tuberosus. Next base: position 149,863,915 of record CM060358.1, read on the forward strand.
TAATCAATTGTTGATTTATACATTCAATTTGATGTAGCATTCCATACCAGGATAATTTTTTCTCTAAAAGTTTTATGACTTTTATTTCTGATTTTGGGTAAACTAGTGATGTTCTTGTGTGTATAAAAAGCATTTTTGGATGTAATTTGAAGGGGTTGTTGGAGAACGATCCAAACTGGTATGAATTTTTTGCTTTGATTTTGTGTAAACAAAGCTCATAGATTATGCCCCCCAAATGCTTGATAAAATGACTAGCTCTTTTAAAGTTCCTGCTCTTTGTAATTCTATTATTTATTTTGTATAATGACGTCCACTAATTAGTATTATTCAACAATATTATGCAGAAAACATGGTTCATAGAGGAGAAAGTAGTATTTGATGCCATTTACTGGTTTATCTTGAGATGGTAGTCAAACTAATATTTGGTGTAAACTAATTTTGAACTTGATTGCTATGTAAGTGAGTTTTATATTATATATTTCTATTAAGTGGTTGGTTTTGCTATATTACTGTTAGTGATACTTTGTTGCATATACATAATCTTTATGTAAGTTTAAGGATTTTTGTAAGCAATCCTTATGTACAGGTATTGTGGTGGGTGGAAAATGTTCACAGGCTGATATAACATTTTGTTTGCTTTTTTATATCAATTGATCTTGAATAGAATGCACTTGAAACCATGGATGCTAACCTTCAAACGATTGCAAAGATTGCTGCTTTGGTCAATATATGGACATTGAAAAATCTAAACGGTTATGTAGCCACTGGAATACCAATTGAAGCATCATTAAAAGTATAGTTACCTTAAAAGGTTTGTTTTTTATATGCAATCTTAACTTGTACTTGTCTTATTGTGTTTTTTTTCTTTGTAGATTCTTGTTGAGGAATTGGCTCTTCCTACTGGATTGTGTTCTTGTTCATCTATACGAGACAATGACTATATGGGTAAGTCACTAGTAGTTTTTTTGTTAAATAATTTAAAAAACTAATCTTCACTCATGGTTATCATTTCTCATTGTGTTGTATTTTTATTATGCGATCAACCTTATCCGACACGAACCGTCAAACCGACCCGAATTTTTTATGTTCGGACATATAAAATTGGAACATTTAAAAAAGTGAACCCCTTGGAAAAAATCCTAGATCCGCCACTGTACCCGGGTATTGTTAAGTTAAACATGTTAACCTCCCGCGATACTTTGGGATAGGCAAAATTAAACGCGTTGGAAACTTGGGTTTGAACATATTGTTACACAATTTATGCAATACTTGTAACTCGCATATTATGATTCATGTTGGATATGAGCAACTTTTTAGTGTATATTATGCGATGCAATCAAACTTGTATGTTCGCTAACTTTTTGTTGATATATTTTAATACATGTTGCAGGTTGATAGTTTGATGATGATGCGATGAAGAACAAAGATTAGGTGGACTTAGATACACACCTAAATTTAGTTTATCTTTTGATGTTATGTTTTGTTGAACTATGTTGTATTTCTTTGGAATCTTGTATGACAACTGGTTGTCTGCATTGGGTTTTATAGGCAAAGATTATAACTGATTATGGCCTCATCATTGCAGAGAATTAACTCACATAATGGCTCATCGGTTTCGAAACTGATGATAATCATAACCGAAAACAATAATAATTCTCATTAATACTGAATATCATTTCAGTTAAAAAACCCATTAACAAGACCAACCGTTTCAGTTTTAAAGACTAATTAAAAAACAATTAGTCAGTCTCGAGTGCAAAAACTGTCTCACGCGAGCCCGGGTTTTCGGGGTTGCATTCGTGTCCGCAGGACGTGCAGGCACGCACGAGTTCAACCAAATTCAAGTTCCGAAACTCAATTTTTTGCACCCCCTGCGCGCGCGGGGGTAGGACTTGTGGTAAAACATGTCATAAGACTTCAAAGGCTTGGTTAAGGTTTCACCTTATAAATAGCCTATCCTTTTGTTCCCACTCCAATGTGGGACAAAGTGGTTTTACCACTTGAGACTTTCCATTCACACCAAAACTTGCAACAATCCCCCACATGAATGGAGGTCGATCTCAGAAACAACGTTATTCCAATTAGATTTCAGCAGTTGAGTTTTGCATACGATAGGTAGGTGTTACCCTTTGAACCTTCGCTCATGAAATGCACTTAGCCCACTAGCTCTGAGTAGAACTCGATGTCTTTGAACTCGTCTTCCGTTTGTGTAGAAGACAATGCACTTCACACAAGACTCTCCCTGACAAAGTCAAGTCCACATTGTTATGTTCGTTATGGTCATGAACATGATGCCTGGTTCTGTGAGAGCCATTAGGTATTGTGTCCCAACAACACCCTTCGAAGCGACCCCACTTCTCTCTCACATAGGTGATTCACTGTGTATTGTTACCTTCGTCGAATCATTAAAAGCTATAGGCTTAGCTTCAGACTTGTCACTTTTAGGAATGGACTAGGAAGTTTACTGAGCTTTGCAATAAACTCCTTTATATATATATACGTTGGGTTATCCCCCACAGTGACCTTACTAATTCATACAATTAGGTTTTCCTATTGAACTCAGCTCTTGGGATCTCCAGTCTACTGAGTTAGGTTTCCATCATATGAACTTTTATTTTCAAGGGCTTCAATCCCATTCCCATGGACGACTTATGTACTAACTCTCTACTTAGGGCTTTTGTTTGGGGATCCGCAATATTATCCTTTGACCTCACGTAGTCAACAGTGATAATTCCTGTAGAGATTAGTTGTCGTATCGTATTATGTCTACGTTTGATATGTCTGTTCCTACCGTTATACATTATGCTACGTGCTCTGCCAAGTGCCGATTGGCTATCACAATGTATACAAATGGCCGATGCCGGATTAGGCCATCTTGGTATATCCTCAACAAATTGACGTAGCCATTTTGCCTCTTCACCTGCTTTATCTAAAGCGACGAACTCTGATTCCATTGTGGATCTAGCGATAACCATTTGTTTTGACGATTTCCACAATGTAGCAACACCTCCAAGTGTGAATACATACCCACTTGTTGCTCTGGAATCATTCGTGTCTGATATCCAATTTGCATCGTAGTGTCCTTCTATAACTGTTGGATATCTGTTATAATGCAACCCGTACTCCCGGGTGTATCTTAAGTAGCTAAGCAACCGAGTGATACAGTTCCAATGCATTGAACTTGGGTTGCTCGTGTACCTGCTTAGCTTGCTCACAGCATATGCTAAGTCTGGTCTAGTACAACTCAAAAGATACATCAAGCTACCAATAATTCTTGAGTATTCCAACTAGTTTACAGGTTCTCCTCTATTCTTGGCTAGATGTTGACTTGTGTCAAGTGGAGTTCTAGCTTCATTAGAGTCATTTGCATTGAACTTCTAAAGAATTTTGTCCACATAATGGGATTGACTTAAAACAAGTCCACTTTGGGTTCGCGGGATTTTAACCCCCAAAATCACATCCGCAAGACCCATGTCTTTCATGTCAAACCTTGCTTTTAGCATGTTCTTTGTAGATTTTATGATTTTGACATCACTTCCTGCAATGAGCGTATCATCTACATATAGACACAAAATGTCATATCCATCAGATGTGTCCTTCACATACACACACTTGTCACATTCATTGATTTTGAACCCATCATCAAGCATGACATGATCAAACTTTTGGTGCCATTGTTTTGGAGCTTGTTTCAATCCATACAAGGATTTTACAAGTTTACACACTTTTTTTCTTGACCAATAGCTGTGAAGCCTTCGGGTTGCTCCATGTAGATTTCTTCCTCTAGAATTCCATTCAAGAAAGCTGTTTTCACATCCATTTGGTGACCTTCCAAATTTCTAATGGCGGCAATGGCAAGCACCAACCTGATGGATGTTATTCGCGTAACTGGCGAATATGTATCAAAGTAATCTAAACCTTCTCGTTGTTTATATCCTTTGATCACCAACCTTGCTTTGTACTTATCGATGGTTCCATCTGGTTTCATCTTCTTCTTGAAGATCCATCGATATCCTAGTGGTTTACATCCTTGAGGAAGATCCACTAGTCCCCAAGTATGGTTTTGTAAGATAGAGTCTATCTCACTTTTGATTGCCTCCCTCCACTGGGGGTCCTTCTGAGGAATGCACCGCCTGTAGGTACGTTTGAGGTTCATCTTCTACCATATAGGTAAGAAACTCAAGGCCAAAGGATTTTTCAGTCCTTTGTCATTTACTTTTCCTGATTTCAACTTCCTCAGTCTTAGATTGTTCTCGAGGTTCATCGTTTTCAACTTCACCCTTGGGAACAATTTCCTCAACCGGTCTAGAAGAACTCGGTTCACTTTTATCTAAGCATGGGAACATATGTTCAAACCATGATGCATCCTTATATTCTATTATGGTGCCATTGCATATTCCAGGGTTCTTAGAATCATGCACAAGAAAGCGATATGGACCATAAGGACGAGTGTATCCTATAAATACACAATCCACTATTTTGGCTCCTATTAGTAGGCGTTTAGGTGGTGTGACCACCACCTTAGCTAGACACCCCTACACTTTCAAGGATTTATATGGTGGTTTCTTTCCCGTCCGTAATTCGTAAGGCGTTACATCCTTTTTCTTATTGGGTATCATGTTCAACACATAATTTGCCGATAAGATTGCTTCCCCCCACATGTTTTGGTTTACACTAGAATTTATCATCATGGCATTCATCATTTCTTTCAAGGTGCGATTTTTCCGTTCCGCTATGCCATTTGATTGAGGGGAGTAAGGACCCGTGAGTTCGTGGATGATTCCACTTTTTGCATATACGTCAATAAAAGGTGAAATATATTCACCTCCTCGGTCGCTCCTTACGATTTTGATTTTCAGATTTAGTTGATTCTCAACTTCGGTTTTGAACAAGATAAACTTGTCAATAGCCTCGTCCTTACTCTTAAGTAAGTACACATAGCAATACCTTGTACTATCATCAATGAACATGATGAAGTACTTGTTCCCACCACGAGTAGGAATTGCTTTTAGATCACACACATCAGTGTGGATCATCTCGAGGGGTTGGGTGATTCGTTCAACCTTTTTGAATGACGATTTCATTTGTTTTGCTTCTACGCAAATTTCACATTTATTAATTGAGTCGATATCGAATGTTGGTATGCAATCAAGTTTAATTAAATGACGATTTGAATTATAATTAACATGACCTAGTCTACCATGCCAAAGATTACAAGACTCAATCAAGTAAGTAGAACTAGTAGCGGTTTCTTTCATTGCATTCACAACCATTACATTGAGTTTAAACATTCCATTTAGGGCATAGCCCTTACCAACATGCATACCATTTTTGGTCAACACGACCTTATCCTACTCAATCACCATTTTGAACCCAAACTTGTTTAATTGCCACCCCGACACAAGGTTCTTACGAATTTCTGGAACATACAACACGTTTGACAAAGTGAGTTCCTTTCCAGAAGTCATCTTCTGAACCACGTTCCCCTCACCTTTAATTTCGGTCGTGGCGGAGTTTCCCATAAAAACCTTTTCGCCATTAGTCACCTCCTTGAAGGTGTTGAAAAGGCTTTTGTCGGAACACACATGACGGGTAGCCCCCGTATTAACCCACCAATCCTTGTTATTTTTCCCAACCAAATTAACTTCGGTCACCAAAAATCGAAAGATCCGTGACCATGGCAACAAGGTTGTCGACTTCATGAACCATGTTCACTTATCGAGCATTTTCCTTCTTAGGAAGTTTGCATTCACTGGCCTTGTGGCCTTGCTTCTGACAATTATAACAAGTTCCTTGGAACTTCTTTTTCTGAACTCCCCCCTTAGGACCAAGGTTGGAGCGTTTCCCATGATTTTTCTTTCCACCCTTTCCACTGTTTTTCCCTTTGAAGATTGGCCATGTTCAACAAGATTGGCCTTCACAGTTTCAGGGCCATCAACCTTTTTAGGGCCACTTTGTGATCTTCTTCAATCCAAAGATGAACAACAAGATCTTCAATGGTCATCTCATTTCGCTTAGGCTTGAGATAGTTCTTGAAATCAACCCAACTTGGTGGCAGTTTTTCGATCATTGCAGCAACTTGGAATGTCTCACTGAGCATCATTCCTTCCGCATGAATATCATGAAGGATAACCTACAATTCTTGGACTTGGCTCATGATAGTTTTAGAGTCTATCATTTCTTAGTGCCCGCATCTTCTGTTATGTATTTGCGATCCAAAGATTCCCACAATTCTTTGGCAGTCTTGGCTTTGCAATACACATTATACAATGTGTCCACCAAACCATTCAAAATAAAGTTGAGGCACAGGAAATCCAAATGATTCGAATCATGCATCACGCTCACACATTGAGCATCCACATCCCCTTCATCAACATGGGGTTTAGGTTCAGTCAAGAACCTTGCCAGGTTCAGCGTGGTCAGATAAAAGAACATCTTTTGCTGCCACTGTTTGAACTTCACACCACTGAATTTCTCTGGTTTCTCAGCGTGTGACATTGCATTAGGCAGTGGTGTCACCAGACAGGTAGTGACAGCAACAGCGGAAGTCATGACCGTAGAAACGGCACGGGTCATGACAACAGAAACAGCAGTAGTCATCGGCTGGGATGCCATTCTGAAAAGAGAAGAACGCAGAAACAATTAGTAAAATAAATCTGTTTAATTTTGTTAGCAAAACTGCTACTAATAAGAACAGCAAAATAATCTGAAATAGGAAAAAGAAAACAGTTAACGATAACAGTGAACCGGGCTTGTGTTTGACACAATTCCCTTAAACAGATTCGTCGTCTATTCCCAGGGTACGCCGGTTCAAAGCAGCAATAGCGCACTGCCGGACTTGAGCACTTGCCTGAAAGGAAAATGGAGAGATGTTGTTTGCAGAGATTGAGAGAGAAGAGAAGAAGTTGTTTGTTGGTGTGTCTAAACTGGTTGTCTGCATTGGGTTTTATAGGCACAGATTATAACTGATTCTGGTCTCATCATTGCAGAGAATTAATGACTCATCGGTTTCAAAACTAATGCCTCATCATTGCAGATAATTAATTCACATAATGGCTCATCGGTTTCAAAACTGATGATAATCATAACCGAAAACAATAATAATTCTCATTAATATGGAATATCATTTAAGTTAAAAACCCATTAACAAGACCAACCGTTTCAGTTTTAAAGACTAATTAAAAAACAATTAGTCAGTCTCGAGTGCAAAAACTGTCTCACGTGAGCCCGGGTTTTCGGAGGTGCATTCGTTTCCGCAGTACATGCGAGCACGCACGAGTTCAACCAAATTCCAGTTCTGAAACTCAATTTTTTGCACCCCCCTGCGCGCGCGAGGGTAGGACTTGTGGTAAAACATGTCATAAGACTTCAAAGGCTTGGTTAAGGTTTCACCTTATAAATAGCCTATCCTTTTGTTCCCACTCCAATGTGGGACAAAGTGGTTTTACCACTTGAGACTTTCCATTCACACCAAAACTTCCAACAAGACTCACTAAAGATACAATCAAATAATGTGGTGGCACTTAACAAAATCCAATGTTGAGCGATTAACTTATACCAATATCAGAGTTGTTATTTGTTAATATCTTGTGAAGACTATCAATGTGTAACATTTTACAATTACATTTTGCATGCCCTCTTGCTTATACACTTTCAGAAAACTCCAGTCGGCTTAAGGTTTCAAGAGCTTCAATTCCACTTCTCACACATGTAAAAACATAAACTTTATATATAACTCACTGTAGTTACTAATTTCATATGCAAATTGCCAACCCAAAAGCTTTTTAAACAACAAATTAACAAATAAAAAGAAGAAAAATGACCTTACTATTATGAGCTATATAGTACAGGGACACATTACATTATTTGTTATCTAGTGTTTAATTTACTAATTTGTAGGTTGGCTTATCATGTCTAGAATTTAATGCTGAAAGAAACACATACTTCTGTACGAATCAATGTCCAAATAATCAAATAGTTATGTACTAAAATCCAATAAGATATCACACAGGCATCACATCTTAATAATCTAGGTGATTTTACCAATACTTGAATTAATTCCGGTTCCAATAAATGTGTACCAAACAAAGCTGACTAACACATTCATATAATCACAATAGATAACACAATCATAAAACCTTACAGCGGTTATTCTCACACACCAAAACAACAGTCAAATCCCAAAGAACAACCATATACAACGCTTCAAACCACTGCCCTTGATTAGCAAAACACCATCACCATACATAGCCAAAGTCACTTGCTCTTCCTTCATATACTTCTGAGCAAACACCAATACGCGCCCTAACGGAACCTGAGCTACAACAATCCCATGAACTCTAAAGAAACAGACACCCTTTTTATAAAAAAGGGCCGAACCTCCTTTTCCCTAGAACCTTAAAAAAGGCATTAATGTCGCAACCCACGACCCCTGCCCCGGGAGCGGGTGTCGCGAACCAGTCAGATGGTATCGGTGTTTATCAATATGGCAGCGGAATTCATACATCAGGACTGTAGTTAGGAAATATTTTTATCAGAGTTAAACACCAAAATTTTATAAAAACAAATGGGATAAATTCCAAGTTTCATTTGACAACACATTTTTAGGGATAAACCCTAATTATTGAAAATATAAACTTCGTTTATTATTTGGTAACTTTTATAGCCACAACTTTAAGCCTTCAGTGCTCTCCAGCTGGCTTCTATTAACTTCACATTAAGTTACCTGAAACGCGTTTTAAAAAGGTTTTATCAGCAAGAAATACTGGCGAGTGCATCCCAGTTTAATCAAAACAATTTTGTAATCTTTACAGTATTAAGATTTACAATACTCGCATCTATCCAATTAATCAACACAGTATTGCTACTGGGCAACCATTGTCCCCCGTGCTTGCGGTCATGCTACTATTCGCAATAGTATCGAGTTTCAAGTATTGTATACAAAACCCCACATACTGATGATAATTGTAGAATTACAAATACTTAATCACTGTAAATATCTTGATAAACATTTAGGGTTTTGAAAAATGTCTAGACAATGATTTACCAAAAAGGATTTATAAAAAGGTTTACAAAAAGAGAATGTACTCACAAACTGTGAGAAAAGAGAATGGACTCACTATGCTGATTTAGATGGTACTACTATAGCTTCCTTGCAATTCCCTTGGATATTATCTATTAAAATTTAGATAACGCACACGTGTTAGTAAAATAACCCAAATCACATTAACCGTACACTCGAGACAGAACTCAAATGACTGAGTCAGGCAGAGCCTTGACATGCATTACAGAGTCCTAGATCAATCGAGTGTAACACAAGATAAAACTCCAACGACTGAGTCAGGTAGAGCCTTGACATGCGTTACGGAGTCCTAAATCAATCGGGTAGGGTAACTGATATGTGATTAGGGGTTATAATACTTACAACAAGGCAGAGCTTCGCTTTAGGGGTATTATATCCCGAGTTTTTAGACTATCAGGGGTTTTGAGAGAGAATTAAGAAATGAACGTCGATCAAATAAGGCCTGAAGCCCCTTTTATAGTGACGGGCGAAAGGCGGCTCGCGGCCCGCGACTCCCTCTTGTTCCTCTCTCGTGGCTTGCGAGGCCAGTAGGTTAGGATCTTGCTTAGGTGAGTCAATGGTGTAGCCTTGAAAGGTAACCGAACACGTGGCATCAGGGTTCCGCCTGGTGGCACTGAGTCGCGCCCCGTGACAACTTATGAAGACCGGGTCGCGGCCTGCGAGGTCTTCATATATTTGTTTTTATTTGATTTTTATTAATACTAGGGTATCTCGTTTCTTGCATACAGGGTATATCTTAGAACGTTTAGGATTAAATTAAGGGGTTTTAGGAGGGTTATTATATCCTCCCCACCTTGTTTTAGATCTCGTCTTCGAGGTCTACTGGAATAGGTGTGGATATTTCTTTTGCATTTCTGATTTGAGCTCCTAAGTGTATTCCGGTCCTCTCTTGGAATCTCATTTCACTTTTACCAGAACTAGTCTCTTGTGCTTGAGATTCTTGATCTTTCTATCTTCAATTTGAATGGGTTTCTCTACAAACTTAAGTTTCTCATTTATCTCTATGTCCTAAAGAGGTATTACTAATGATTCGCCTGCTAAGCACTTTTTGAGATTACATACATGAAACACATCATGTATTCCTGCCATTTCCTCTGGCAGTTATAGCTGATAAGCTACGGGTCATATCCTTCTAATAATCTCAAAATGTCCAACGTACCTGGGGCTTAGCTTTCCTCTTTTAACGAATCTGACTATTCCTTTCCATGGAGAAACTTTTAACAATACCTTATCTCCTACTTGAAATTCCAAAGGTTTTCGTCGGATATCTGCATAACTCTTTTGACGATCTCGTGCTGCTTTTAGTCTTTCCTTGACGTGAATTATCTTGTCCGTTGTTTCTTGCACTATCTCTGGTCCATATAGCTGCTTTTCTCCAATTTCTGCCTAACAGACTGGAGTTCGGCACTTCTATCCATAAAGTGCTTCAAATGGTGCAGCATTAATGACTGTATGATAGCTGTTGTTGTAGGAAAATTCTATTAATGGTAAATGATCATCCCAATTTCCTCTGAAATCAATTACACAGGCTCTAAGCATATCTTCCATGGTCTGAATTGTCCTTTCGCTTTGTCCGTCAATTTGTGGATGATAAGCTATGCTTAGAACATGGTTCCCATTGCTTTTTGGAAACTAGTCCAAAAAATGTGAAGTAAAATGGCTAACTCTATCAGATACAATAGATAAAGGAATTCCATGTAATGAAACTATTTCATTTTCTTATAACTTGGCTAACTGTTCCATATTGAAAGTTTCCTTCATTGGTAGGAAATGAGCAGATTTAGTTAATCTGTCAACAATCACCCAGATTGTATCATTACCTTTTCGTGTCTTGGGTAATTTGGTAACAAAGTCCATTGTTATTAATTCACATTTCCATATTGGCATCTCTAATTGTTGCAATAACCCTGAGGGTTTCTGACGCTCATCTTTAACCTGTGAACATGTTAGACATTTAGCAACATAGTTTGCTACATCCTTTTTCATTCTTATCCACAAGAAATTCCTTCTTAAATCTTGATACATCTTATCACTTCCGGGATGTATAATATACTTAGACTTAAGAGCTTCTTCTAGAATTCTGTGGCGTAGGTTTCCTTGGTTAGGTATCCAGATTCTTTTCTTATAGAATCTCCTAATTCCATCTAATCCTTGTTCTAATTCCTTAATCATTCCTTTTAAATTTTCAGCATCGTCCTTGATTGCTGTTTTCTGCATCTCTTATATTTTCCCATTTAAATCTACTTGTAGATTTATACTGAGAGAACCTACTTGTTTCGGCTTTTCAGGATACTTTCGACTTAAAGCATCAGCTACTACATTGGCTTTTCCCGCATGATACTGAATATCACAATCATAATCACTAAGAATTTCCATCCATCGCCTCTGTCTCATATTTAATTCTTTTTGCCCAAAAATATATCTTAAACTCTTATGATATGTGAAGGCAACAAACTTATTACCATAAAGATAGTGTCTCCAAATCTTAAGGGAAAAAACTATGGCTCCTAACTCTAGATCATGGGTCGTGTAATTCTCTTCGTGTTTCTTGAGTTGTCTAGAGGCATAAGCTATAACCTTTTGATGTTGCATCAACACACATCCATATCCTAATTTGGATGCATCACAATAGACTACAAAGTCTTCAGTTCCTTCTGGTAATGCAAGTATGGGTGCGTTGGTTAACCTTTGCTTAAGAATTCTAAAGGCTTCTTCCAGTTTTGGTCCAACTTAACTGATTTGCTGCTCAGTTTGGTTAATGGAATGGCAATTCTAGAGAAATCTTGGATAAACCGTCTATAATATCCCGCCAGTCCAAGAAAACTTCTTATTTCTGTTGGTGATTCAGGGACTTTCCAATTAGTAATGGCCTCGATCTTTATGGGATCCACATGAATTCCTTCATGATTAACTAAATGTCAAAGGAATTGCACTTCTTGTAACCAAAATTCGCATTTTGAGAATTTAGCATAAAGCTTCTGTTTTCTCAACAATGTCAGAAGTGTATACAGATGCTCTGCATGATCCTCTTTACTCTTAGAGTAAATTAGAATGTCATCTATAAAGACAAGTATCAATTTATCCAGGTATGGTTTACATATCCTGTTAATCATGTCCATAAATGCAGTTCGGGTATTGGTTAAACCAAATGGCATGACGGTAAATTTATAATGACCGTACCTAGTTCTGAAAGCAGTTTTAGGAATGTCCTCTTCCTGTACTTTCAGTTGATGATATCCTGAATGTAAATCGATCTTAGAAAAGAATCGAGCTCCTTGAAGTTGATCGAGTAGGTCATCGATTCCCGATAGTGGGTACCGATTCTTAATCGTAACCTTGTTCAATTCTCGGCAATCAATGCACATACGCATCGATTTGTCCTTCTTTTTAACAAACAACACCGGTACTCCCCATGGTGATGAACTTGGTTGTTTGAAACCCTTATCAAGAAATTCGTCCAATTGTTTCTTCAGTTCCTGCATTTCCATTGGTGCTAATCGATACGGTGCCTTGGCAATCGGTGTCGTTCCTGATATTAGGTGAATCCTAAATTCAACCTCTCTATCTGGTGGTAATCCATGTAACTCTTCTGGAAAAACATCTGAGAATTTAGATATTACAGGAATATCTTTTAATTCTTTTCCTTTAGTATTAGTGATTACAAAAATCATATATACTATTCCTCCTTTCCTTTCATAACTTGCAGCTTTTATCACTGAGATGAATTTTGTCGATCTGGTTGGCTTATCTCCTTTAATTGTGATCTTTTCACCCGTTGGTGTACTTACTTGTATTGACTTTTGATCACATAAAATACTGGCACGATTTGCTACCAACCGATCTGAAGAAACCGTGATCAGAATGACCGGAATCAATCAGATCAGGGGTTTAGTCTCTGCATAAAAGGGTTAATCCTCTCGTTGATTTAGGGTTTTGGCTGGATTCCCTCTCTACTGATCACTGCAAAACAGAAAGCCATTAGTGTCACACCCTGACTTTTGCGGAAGCGTATGATGTGTGACTTGCTCAATACCATTGCATTCAATTATAATAAACAGCTATATGATTTAAAACATGATGTTCATCCATTCATAAGTTTGAAAAGTTACAAACACACGTCTTTTAAGTTTCAACCAAAATCCTCAAGCTATGTTATAATACAAAAGTGGGTGACATCTAAACATGGACTTTACGTCTTGAAAACAACACCAACGCCCAAGATCCATCTTGTTTCCTGAAATACATGTAATTTTGAAAACATCAACAAAAGTTGAGCGAATTCATGCGTTTCTGTATGAGTTCGAATAATCTTGTAAACAATTGTATGTATGCCTTTGTAATCCGGTATGAAAGTGTCTATGAACAGATCATTAATGTGTAGCTAAGACATTAATATGTGTGGTATGTAGGAAGTCCTCAAACCTCGCGAATTTCCTCCGGGCCATCCGACAGGAACGACATAGTCACCACATGCGGCCACACAAGGACCCATGGGTGGGGCTCGCTATACCCAGATAGATCTACCACCCATGCCCCTCGGTCTTAAACTAGATTAATGGCACTTAAGAGAGATACTACATTATCCACGTGATCTAACAGTTCATTCCTTAGCTATATCATACCATTGAAACATTTGAACATTTGAAACATGTATCTCACCCCCAAGAGTTATAAATTTGAAAACAGTTAAAAGAAAAGGGGGACATGAACTCACAGATTTGCGTCCTGCCTCATGTATACCCAAAGTATGTATCCTTACGCCGTACTACAACCTACACATGTGTTGAGTTTTATTAGACTCTGAGGTCGTGTAACGACTCTTAGTCTTGGTTGTTTAGTAAGACTTATTTCGGAATTCTTAGTGTACTTTTGAGTTACATCTTTGATGTACATGTTGTAATTCCAAAGTATATAATTATTAGTTAAAATAATAATATTTTAACTTAAATTATATTTATTAATTATTTGGAATACTTGTTAAAATAATATTTTTTAACTTGGTATATTATGTATTTCCACATGTGTATTCTCCCAGGTATGGGTGTATGTGTACTTGTGTATTTGTGTATTCTGCCAAGTATTGGTGGTGTATTCCGGTGTGCATTTGTACGTATGAGGATACGTATTTTCTTGTATTTATTAAGTATTTTATACTTAATCTTGTATTTAGTTTTTCGGAATCTTATTTTTAATCAACTAAAAATCACCACACTTGAATTCTCAATATATATATATATATATATATATATATATATATATATATATATATATGGGTTAGATAGAAAACCCTAAAAATTTGAGAAAACCCTAGAAAACCCAACCTCCCGACTTTTTTTTTTGAAAAAAATAACACATGTAATATACATGTTTTTAAGAGTTTTGAGCCAAAAAAATCAAAAAAGCATCGAGTGGTTTTTTAAAAAATAAAATAAACAAGTTTCAGCAACTTTTTGTCTAACACATGTTAGTGATGAAAGTTGCTGAAACTTGTTTATTTTTTTTAAAACATCCACTCGGCGCTTTTTTGATTTTTTTGGCTCAAAACTCTTAAAAACATGTATATTACATGTGTTATTTTTTTTCAAAAAAAAAAGTCGGGAGGTTGGGTTTTCTAAGGTTTTCTCAAAATTTTAGGGTTTTCTATCTAGCATTGTCCTATATATATATATATCGAGAATTATTTATAACTTTACTTGGCAAAAATAAATATACCTTCATATAAACTTCATAAATAATATATTTTCAAGATTAACTTAGAAAATATTTATAATTCCATTTTTCACCCAAAACAATATGTTTTTAGCTTGTTTAAGAAAATATATTTTCTTCAAAAATAATATATCTTCTAATTGTTCAAGAAAATATATATTTTTCTCCACTCAAAAATAATATATTTTCTTACTTGATAAAACATGATATATCTTGTAATACTTGTAAAAATCATACTTTCCATCCTTTTGGTTTCCAAAATACCGTTTAACTCGTTTGTCAAAATATATGAATTTAATTCCGGAATATATGTAAGTGTAGTCCATACGTTCGTTTGTCCGATTGTTCAATATTCGGGTATGATTCATATATTTATTTTCTTGAAGTTTTGGTAATACTTTGTATTACAATTTTGGGTGTCTTGGTGAGTTATATTATTTTCAAGTTTCTAAGATATTATAACTAATACAAATAATATACAAGTAACACACAAATTGTGACATCTAAATATATTTTTCCTAAATATATACGTAGTCAATTTTATTTGGCAAAAATCAACCTCCAATATTTGTAATTTATGTAACAAAAATTATGGCAAGTTTTTATATGAAATCATGATCATAATCTATTCGTAAACACTTGTTTAAAAATATTTTTTTCTAAGTGTTTAATTTCTACAAAAATTTTGCCATAGTTTCCCCTTAAAATGGAGGTTTCCATGCTTTAAAAGCATATCATTTTCTTTTAAAATCATCATCAATAATTCAATCAAGACTTACCATGTGCCAAAATCATGCAATTTACACTGCATCATGAACTTGAAATTTTGTAAAAACTTGTAGTAACTTAATATGTTATTTAGTAGGTTTAGTTACCCTTAAAAATATGGTTATTTGTTTATAAATCCCTTTCTTGTAAAATTTTAGTCCTTTACAACTTATATGAAGGTTTTCTAAAAATATTTCTTCTTATATTTTTCTTGTTAACAACACATCATGAACTTGAAATTTTGTAAAAACTTGTAGTAACTTAATATGTTATTTAGTAGGTTTAGTTACCCTTAAAAATATGGTTATTTGTTTATAAATCCCTTTCTTGTAAAATTTTAGTCCTTTACAACTTGTATGAAGGTTTTCTAAAAATATTTCTTCTTATATTTTTCTTGTTAACAACATGTTTCTAGCCTAGATTTAACACAAAAAATAAGATAAGTTTCTTTAAAAACCCTGATCTTGTAAATCTTGTAAATAACCTTGGTTTCTTGAGAAAACTATTTTTGAAATCATACATTTACAAGTCTTATAACATGTGTCCATCATCATCATACACAAAAACATCTTCATTTTCAAGTTCATGATCCACATAAAGGATGATCAATATAATTTTTTCAAGAATCATCCTTATACTTGCTAGATCATGTGTTTAATCATCATCTAGCAAGCTTCTTATGATGATCAACATCATAAACACAAGAAATCAACAATCAAGTATCATACATACACTAAAACCACTTAGATTCTTAAGTTATTAAGCTTTATGTGAATGATCATCTTCATGTTTCTTTGAGTTTCATAAGATTAACATATTACATATTCTTTTAACCACTAAAATGAGAATTAAAATCAAGTTGTTAGGAGCTTACTACTAGCTCTAATGGCTAGGGAAGAAATCAAGTTGAAGAAGATGATGAACAAGGTGGATAAAAGCTTATGGTGAAGGTCCTTCAAGCTCCAATGCTTCCTAGCTTCTTAACTTAGCTCCTAGCACCCTTGAATCACCTTAGAATGGTTGTGAATGATTGAATAACGGTGGTGTTGTGGTGGTGGTTTGAGGCCGTAAGCAAGGAGAGTGGAAGAGGAGGTGTAGTTATTTGAATGTTGAAGAAATGAGCTTGAAGTATGGTCTTGTGGTTATAAATAAAAAATCTTCCAACATTGTATAAACTATTGGTCAAAATGTTTCAAAAGTTATAAACATATCAAATAAACAATTGAAATAAAATCTTAAGGTGGGTCCCATGTGGTGACCGTGAATTAGAGGGGGGTATATGGTTGGGTTATAAAGATAAGTTAGATGGTTTAGTTAGAAAATAATGGAAGTTGGTTAGTATTACATGTGTTATATGTTTATAAGATGTATTATGATGTTCGGTGACCATAACTAGCTCGGAAATGTTAAAATAATGCTTCTAGTGAAAATTTGGTGTTTCGGGTAGTGTCCGGTTGTTCGGTTGGTTACCGGTTCGATAAAGTGCTAAATAGCGCAGTTTAGTGTGTTTTATGTTGTCTTTTATGACAATTTTGATTCCCGACACTTAGGAAAGTATTATGGACCATTAAACTATAATTATGCATGATATTTTGTTATTAAAAAGCTGAAAATTGCTGAATTTTGGTGTCACACCCCAACCGATGGCGGAATCATCGGGGCGCGGCACTGAGCGAAACAGATTGTCCAGGAGAATCCATAACAACTATTAGTTATAATATATTAAAGGTTCATGTCCCATACCATAAACATATAAAATAAAAACAATTTTTACAGACATTGTTCTCAAAGACAAATTATCCATTCCGATAACTCAGATTTCATTTAATTGTTTGTTTCTAAGACTCCATCCTAACTTTATTCCACATAGCAGCAAAACATCCTAAGCACCTGTCGCATACGTTAAAATAGAGGTCAATACACATAGTGTAAAGATGAGCATACAAGTTTGATATAGCATAATAGAGTTCGAAATAGTTTACGCATAACCAGCATGTATCATGTTTAATGCAAAGCTAGTAGGTTATTGTAACACCCCATGTTTCGAAAGTCAAAGTCAAAGTCAAGATTGAAGTCAAAGGAAGAAAAGATTCCTAATTGCGATCTGTCTCTCCTTGCTCAATTCCTGTTTTGACTTCTTTGACTTGTAATTAGTCTATTTTATTTTCGCTTTGGTTGTATTATGTGGAGTATCTATTAATAATCGCATGGTAATCTCTATATATCACATGTTTAATCGCTTTATCGCTATCGCAATCGCACTCACAACTCGAATTACGCATTTTGGTTATTGTTATACGTGTGTGTGTGCCTTATGTGTTACTTGTGCATGTTTATTTATGTTGTGTGTGGCAATCAATCGAAATGCAATCGAAACTCAATCGCAATCGAATCGCAAACGCTAAACGAATACGAAATAAGGTTGCTTGCATGTTGATATAGTAGTTGGGATTAAAAGTAATTTGACTAGGAAACTCTATCGCATCAAAACGCTCGCAATCGCAATCGAAACAGCCAACTCGTCGCATCGAACACTCGAACAAGGTGACTGATCGACCAGGCGACCAGTCGATCGGCCAGCCGATCGACCGAGCAACCGCTCGATCGGACAGCTGTCCGATCGGACTGCCTAACCGATCGACCAGCCCCTCCCCACTCCTTTCCACTTTGGGTAACCCTATAAATACCCCTTGTCACTTTCATACTTTCTACTTTTGGCAACTGACATCCGACCCGTGCTCTTGCTCGCTTTTTCCTTCGATTTCTCGCAATCCCGGTAAGATCTCGTCCTAAATCTTGTACTTCCTTAATCTACACGCACTCCTACACCTTTCTATCTTTTGAATCTTAACTTTTAACCGTGAAATCATCAAGATTCAAGGTGTTCTAGGATAACGTCATCGTGTGTTCTTAAAGAACTTCATGTTTTGGCCTCAATCCACCAAGGACAACTTAGATCTAACCGATTTCCACATAAACAAACAAAGATCTTTCATAGATCTAAACATAGTCATAAGAAAAAGGATTGAAAGATGGTCCTTCGACTTTCTTTCAACTCTTTTACACTCAATGCACGCAAAACCGATAGAATTGGAGCTTGTGCCGACTTACTACTCATTAATGTGGTTGTGTTGGTTCAAGATCCGTATTCTGTACACGAGATTATCGATTCTGGGTTAACCAAGAACAACCTTCTTGAACCGGTGGACTGACTGAACTTGGGTGGTTCCTGTTCAATCGGCTCACTAGGGCTTAGGATGGGGTTCTGTTGGTTGGCACGATATCAACACATCTCGATAAAACGAGAAACAATCAAAACAACCAAGTGTAAGACGAACAGGTCGACCAGGACGGAGTGCCGTCCGATCGGACTACTGTCCGAGCGGACAACCACCAGGACGACCGGCCGCCCATACGACTTGCACCTTGGTCCCACACTTAACCATTTTTGCCAACATTTGAAGTCTGAATGTTGAACGAATTGTTTTCCGATCGGACTACCATCCGATCGAACTGCCAATCGAATCATGAGACATTTAAACTTCAACACTTAAACAATTTTCAACATGTTCAATGCACAAAGGATGCCACCCGATCGAACGGCCGTCCGATCGAGTGACAACCTGCTGTGAAGTTGTTCTCACTAAAGTGCCCAACTGAACGGATTGCCGTCCGATCGAACGACCGTCAGATCAACCGACCTGAAAGGTAGAGGTACTTCAATGTTTTCAAAATGCTACAACGAAAACTTCAAAAGTCAAGCCATCATACACAAACACATCCTTCCCAAAGGAAGAAACAATCCACTCAAACAGTCATCCGACCAGACGACCACTCGCACGACCGGCTGTCCGATCGGACTACCATCCGATCGAACTACTGTCTGAACCAGTTGTACTTCGTATCGTTTTACGCGTCACTTATCGTATGATATCGTTCTGATCAGGCTAACCCTACTCTCTAGCACTCCTTTCAATCCATCAACCGCTGTGAGTATATTCGATCCCTTTTTGCTTTACGCACTTTTGGGTGTTACATACGTTACTTATACAAAATCACATCGAACACACTACGCAGTGCTTTAAACGCTAACCGTTACCGCATGTTATACGTGATTTAATAAATGCTTGTTTGTTATGTTTACACATGGAGTGTTGTCTACCTGCCTTAGCAACGATAGTACTATTAGTTTGGACTCAGCACCCTTTCACTCGGGGGTAGTTATGGACAATTACCTACATGACTCACAGTGGTGAGAATGTATCGCGAACTGCCTTGGGCAGTCAACCCGCAGTCATTGGTATCGATAGGTTCATGTCGATAACTAACATGCCTCATTTCACTCTGTGTACGTGCTGGTTATGCGTAACGCTTTCGAACTCTATATGCTATTATCAAACTTGTATGCTCACCTTTACACTATGTGTATTGATTTTTTTACTTTAACGTATGTGACAGATGCTTAGGATGTTTATATGCTTTGTGTGCTGGTGATGAAATTAAGGCTAGGGACGGAGTCCTAGAAACCAATAAATAAACAATTGTCTGTAATAAAATATGAGTTGTCGGCACAGAACAATTTGACTGGATCTTTTCTGTAATAATTGTATTATCATTTATGACATGGTATGGGACGTGTTACTTTAAAATATTTGGTAAATATAGTTGTTATGGAAACTTCTGGACAATCTGTTTCGCTCAGTGCCACGCCCCGATGTTTCCGCCATCGATTGGGGGGTGACAGATTGGTATCAGAGCCATAACTATAGGGAATTAGGCAAGACTCGACCTAGTCAGGGTTGATGTCTTAGAGACCTAGTCTATAGTTAGGAACCAACAGACCAACTCGTGCATGTCCAGTAGGGATTATGTGTGAGCATACTGCTATTTCTCGCTATTCTCGCCTATGCTGCACTATCACTGCACTCGAAATTTCAATAATGAATAAGCGATTAAGTCGAGATTATGTGTGGGAACCGCAAACTCTCGACTAAATTGCTTGATCAACCCACATTTTTATCTATAAACTCGGGAAAATTGCGTTGAAATAGGAGTGAAATCCACACTTTTACGCATAATTGTCTTTTATTTTATCAAAACAGGGACGAAGTTGTTAAGCCAGGGGTGAAACCCTAACCTTGACAACTTGTTCTGACCCTTACTTGGTTTTACAAAACTCTCACCAAAGTCTCGACGGACTCCAATGACCTGAAGTCACGTTATGACTAGAGGGATGCGTGCCAAACGTCCAAGAATCGATGCAAAAGCACAGTCCCGAAGGTCAAAATGTGTACAACAAGTCCTTGAGAATAGTCGAATCACTTTGGATAGTCAATGTCTAATAGCCGCAGACGATCTATTTCTCTATTTTTATGTGTTTCGATTCTGAGCCTGCAACTGCTGACTCTGATGATTCGCTGATTTTATGTGTTTGTATGTATTTACTTGCTTATGTGTTTAATTTTGGAAATTTTTTTGATTTTGCTTTCACTTCGATCGACACGCACGACTCGCACTGCACTTCTATCTCAAGACGCTGACAAATCGCTAAAATATGGACGACCTTATGCTATGATACGCTTATACTATACTACTCGATATGTTAAACATGACCGCTATGTTCGAACACTCGCAGGATTTGAATGATAGGTTTCTGTATTCTGACTACGTCTGTGATTACATGCGTATGTGCCTCTGTGCTTCTGTGCTCTACGTGCCAACGTGATTATGTGCTTATTTGTTTATGTGAATCTGTGACTATGTGCCTATGTGTTTATGTGATACGTGTTACACTGTGTTCCTGAGCTTTAGTAAGTATTAGACGTGTGAGGTGAGATTCGTTTATGATGCGTCTGAGACCTATGACGATGTCTGTTGCAGACAATGTCAACTGGACCATCATCTGGACCCCGTCACCCACGACTCTCTCGCCAAGAACAGAGGGACAAATGCCTTGCTGCCATCCTCGCTAAACAAGTGGCCAAGGTTATGCCTCAAATCGTGAGTGAGATTTACGAGAATGTTAGCAAATCATCTGAGGAGTCGAGAACCGAAGCTCCTAAAGTTGCTACCAAGACTGCTTTCATCTTCAAGCAGTTCAAGGCATGTGGTTCGAAGGAATTCACTGGAGAAGATGGCCCGACGGCTATGTTTCAATGGTTTGATTCCATCGAAGTCACTATGCGCCAGAGTGGATGTCCGGAAAATCTCTGCACTCTAAACGCTACCGGCGTCTTCCAGTCCCGTGCACTAGACTGATGGACGGCTGAGAGAAACAAACGCGGAAACGATGCAGCTTACGAGCTGACGTGGGAAGTGTTGAAGGCCATCATGATGGATGAGTTCTGTCCTCCCCATGAACGCCAAAAGCTGAAGGAAGGTGACAACGCTGCCCTGACTGCTTGCTTTAAGTAGCTCAGCATCATCTGTCCTGATCAAGTGAAGACGTCCGACATGGCAATCAAGAAGTACATCCGAGCTCTACCCTACCGTGTTGCGGATTTTGTGCATGCCGCAAAGACCGCAACGATCGAAGAAACTTACTTGCTTGCCGCCGAAATCAACGACAAGCGGGTAAAAGCTAGTTTTTGTGATAAAGCTTCGAAGAACCTGCACCAAGTCACCGCCGCACCAACCGCTGAAACCGCCGTCGCTCAATCGTCAAAGTCCTCACGCCGCAAGAAGAAGAAGAACAACAGCAGCTCCAGCAACAAGAACTGTGTTGTCACCACCACTGCTGCTCCTTTTCAAGCCGTACTGGCTCAGCAGTAGCCTCACCACCGACCAGCACCAGTTACTTATGCACCGCTTGCAAAGCGTGCATACACAGGCCCCCACCCTGCCTGCCCAACATGCTTTTATCATCACCCGGTGGGTCTTGCCTGTCATTTCTGCGCTCACTGCAATATGTACGGCCACTTCACTGCTAACTGCCGTACTGGTCCCCGTCAAGCGCCAGCTCAAGCCACTGCTCATCAAGCTCTGCTCCCAGCCCCGCAAGGCCAACAAGCGGCTCAGGCACCCGAGGTCAACGCCCGACTCTGCTTCGCATGTGGTGATCCCAACCACTTTGCGAACATGTGCCTGAACAGGGTGGTGAAACAAGAGCCCCAGCAGCAGCAGCAGCAGCAACAGCCTCAGCAGCAGCAGCAAAAAGCCGCACGCGCCAGAACTTTCAACATCAATGTGCGCCAAGTCCAGACTGACAACAGCGTAGTCAATGGTACGTTCCTTGTGAATGGTATTTATGCTTCATGTTTGTTTGACACTGGAGCCGATAACTACTTTGTTTCTTTTGAATTCGAGAAGCTTCTTAGTCGTAAACGCTCCCATCTCCCCTCGACGTTCGATGTTGAAGTCGCCACCAGAAGAACTGTGGTCGTTAATTCTGTTCTTCGTGATTGTCCTCTTGAGCTCAACAATCACATCTTCCCAATCGACCTTATTCCGATGCAACTCGGAAGTTTTGACGTCATAGTAGGCATGGACTTTCTTCGCGAAAACCATGTTGAAGTTGTGTGCTTCGATAAGATGATTCAATTCTCGCTCGCGAATGGTGATTTATTGTGTGTTTATGGCGAAACTGCTTCGAAGGGCCTCAAACTCATGTCATGTGTCCAAGCTAGCAATTATCTCCGCAAGGAATACAGAGCTTTCTTAGCTAACATTGTAGTAGCGGAGAAGGAAAAGAAAGGAAAGACAGAAGTGAAAGACGTTCCTGTGGTTCGTGAATTTCCTAATGTATTCCCTGACGATCTTCCCGGTTTACCACCAAGTCGTGATATCGACTTTCGTATCGACCTCATTCCTGGAGCTAACCCTATTGCCAAAGCTACTTACCGACTCGCACCGTCCGAAATGCGTTAACTCTCGAATCAGCTCCAGGAATTACTTGAGAAAGGCTTCATTCGCCCGAGCACCTCTCCTTGGGGCGCGCCAGTCCTTTTCCTCAAAAAGAAGGATGGGTCATTCAGGTTGTGCATTGACTATCGGGAATTGAATAAGTTAACTATCAAGAACCGCTATCCCCTACCTCGCATTGACGATTTGTTTGATCAGCTACAAGGTGCTACGTGTTTCTCGAAGATCGATCTACGCTCGGGCTATCACCAACTACGCATTCAAGAGGAGGATATACCCAAAACCGCATTTTGCACCTGTTATGGCCATTATAAATTCATTGTTATGCCTTTCGGTTTAACCAACGCACCCGCGGTTTTCATGGATCTGATGAATCGCGTGTGTAAACCATATCTCGACCGTTTCGTCATCGTATTCATCGACGATGTCTTAATCTATTCCAAATCGAAAGCCGAACACGCGCAACATCTACGTTTGGTTCTTGAGTTAATCCAGGGGAATCGACTCTATGCCAAGTTCTCCAAGTGCGAATTCTGGCTGGAGGAGGTTCAATTCCTCGGTCACATTGTTAATAGTCAAGGTATACACGTCGATCCCGCAAAGATTGAAGCCGTTAAGAGTTGGATTACACCTAAGAACCCGTCTATAGTCCGTTCTTTTCTCGGACTAGTGGGCTATTATCGATGATTTATCGAAGGATTCTCAAAGATCGCTGTGCCGCTTACCGCTCTCATGCATAAAGACAAGCCTTTTGTTTGGGGAACTGAACAAGAGTTTGCTTTCCAAGCCCTCAAGCACATGCTTTGCAATGCTCCTGTCCTTAAATTGCCTGACGGAAACGACGACTTCATTGTCTATTGTGATGCTTCCAACCTTGGTCTTGGTTGTGTCCTTATGCAACGGGACAAGGTTATAGCTTACGCATCTCGTCAGCTCAAAATCCACGAAAAGAACTATACAACCCATGATCTCGAGCTAGGCGCAGTTGTTTTTGCGTTAAAGGTTTGGCAACACTATCTATATGGTACAAAGTGTACGATCTTCACCGATCATAGGAGCCTACAACATATCTTTGACCAGAAGGAACTTAATATGCGTCAACGCCGATGGGTAGAACTTCTCAACGATTATGACTGTGAGATTCGTTATCACCCAGGCAAAGCAAATGTCGTTGCCGACGCTCTCAGCAGACGAAGTTATCTACTCAGCATTCATAAAACCCAACCCCAATACGATCTCGAAACTCTCATCCGCGAAGGCCAGCATGTTGTTTTAATGAGCGCACCTTGGATAAGGAAAGAATTTACCACGATGGAGCTCATCTTGTGAATAAACCGAATGGGATATTCCATTATCTGGACCAAATTTGGATCCCTAAACGGACCGATTTGCGAAAGATTTTGATGGACGAAGCCCACAAATCCCGGTATTCTATTCATCCCGGTGCCGACAAAATGTACCAAGACCTTCGCTATAAGTACTAGTGGCCAGGCATGAAAAGGGATATTGCTCTCTACGTTGGGAAGTGCCTGACTTGTGCAAAGGTCAAGGTTGAACAACAAAGACCCTCTGGCTTACTCGAACAACCACCAATCCCTATATGGAAGTGGGAGAGTATAGCTATGGATTTCATAACAAAGCTTCCGCACACGTCATCAGGTCACAACAGTATCTGGGTTATTGTTGACCGTTTGACCAAATCTGCTCACTTTTTGCCAATACGGGAAGACTACAAGGTAGAACGATTAGCCCGAATCTACACCAATGAGATCATTTGTCGACGTGGGACGCCTCACGACATCATCTCTGACCGTGATGCTCGGTTTACCTCGCGACTGTGGGAAACGTTTCAAGCTGCTCTCGGTACTACGCTTAACCTGAGTACCGCATTACATCCTCAAACCAACGGTCAGACTGAAAGAACGATTCATATTCCAGCATTCAAATGGCACCATTCGAGGCTTTATACGGAAGAAGATGTCGATCGCCTATTGTGTGGCACGAGATCGGTCACTCGCAATTAACCGGTCCTGAGCTATTGCAAGAAACGACTGACAAAGTCCTCCAGATTTGAGACAACTTGTTGAAAGCTCAAAATCGACAGAAAAGTTACGCCGATAGACGACGCAAGCCCCTTGAATTTGACGTTGGCGACTACGTACTCCTAAAGGTATCACCTTGGAAGGGTGTGGTCAGATTCGGCAAGAAAGGGAAACTAGCTCCTCGATATGTTGGACCTTTTAAGATTCTGGAAAGGATCGAAAAAGTCTTCTACAGACTCGAACTACCGGAGGAACTTAGTAACGTCCACCCGACTTTCCATGTGTCAAACCTCCGAAAGTGCCTGGCTGAGCATGATTTAATTGTACCTCTCGATGACCTTCAAGTAAACGAAACACTACACTTCATGGAGAAGCCTGTCGAAATCATGGATCGCCAAACCAGCAGCTCAGACGCTCACGCATTCCTATTGTGAAATTCCGATGGGAAGGTAAACGAGGCGCAGAGTTCACTGGGGAACTCGAAAGCGACATGAAGGTGAAGTACCCGCAATTGTTTGTTACGGTTTCGGCCTAATTTCGGGACGAAATTCCCTCAAATAGTGGAGGCTGTAACACCGCGTGTTTCGAAAGTCAAAGTCAAGATTGAAGTCAAAGGAAGAAAAGATTGCTAATTGCGATCTGTCTCTACTTGCTCAATTCCTGTTTTGACTTCTTTGACTTGTAATTAGTCTATTTTATTTTCGCTTTGGTTGTGGAGTATCTATTAATAATCGCATGGTAATCGCTATTTATCGCATGTTTAATCGCTTTATCGCTATCACAATCGCACTCGCAACTCGAATTACGCATTTTGGTTATTGTTATACGTGTGTGTGTGCCTTATGTGTTACTTGTGCATGTTTATTTATGTTGTGAGCGGCAATCAATCGAAATGCAATCAAAACTCAATCGCAATTGAATCGCAAACGCAAAACGAATACGAAATAAGGTTGCTTGCATGTTGATATAGTAGTTGGGATTAAAAGTAATTTGACTAGAAAACTCTATCGCATCAAAATGCTCGCAATCGCAATCGAAACAGCCAACTCGTCGCACCGAACACTCGAACAAGGTGACTGATTGACCAGGCGACCAGTCGATTGGCCAGCCGATCGACTGAGCAACCGCTCGATCGGACAGCTATCCGATCAGACTGTTTAACCGATCGACCAGCCCCTCCCCACTCCTTTCCACTTTGGGTAACCCTATAAATACCCCTTGTCACTTTCATACTTTCTACTTTTGGCAACTGACGTCCGACCCGTGCTCTTGATCGCTTTTTCCTTCGATTTCTCGCAATCCCGGTAAGATCTCGTCCTAAATCTTGTACTTCCTTAATCTACACGCACTCCTACACCTTTCTATCTTTTGAATCTTAACTTTTAACCGAGAAATCATCAAGATTCAAGGTGTTCTAGGATGACGTCATCGTGTGTTCTTAAAGAACTTCATGTTTTGGCCTCAATCCACCAAGGACAACTTAGATCTAACCGATTTCCACATAAACAAGCAAAGATCTTTCATAGATCTAAACATAGTCATAACAAAAGGGATTGAAAGATGGTTCTTCGACTTTCTTTCAACTCTTTTACACTCAATGCACTCAAAACCGATAGAATCGGAGCTTGTGCCAACTTACTACTCATTAATGTGGTTGTGTTGGTTCAAGATCCATATTATGTACACGAGATTATCGACTCCGGGTTAACCAAGAACAACCTTCTTGAACCGGTGGACTGACTGAACTTGGGTGGTTCCTGTTCAATCGGCTCACTAGGGCTTAGGATGGGGTTCTGTTGGTTGGCATGATAGCAACACATCTTGATAAAACGAAAAACTATCAAAACAACCAAGTGTAAGACGAACAGGTCGACCAGGACGGAGTGCCGTCCGATCGGACTACTGTCCGAGCGGACAACCACCCGGACGACCGGCCGCCCGTATGACTTGCACCTTGGTCCCACACTTAACCATTTTTGCCAAGATTTGAAGTCTGAATGTTGAACGAATTGTTGTCCGATCGGACTACCTTCTGATCGAACTGCCAATCAAATCATGAGACATTTAAACTTCAACACTTAAACAATTTTCTACATTTTCAATGCACAAAGGATGCTACCCGATCGAACGGCCATCCGATCGAGTGACAACCTGCTGTGAAGTTGTTCTCACTGAAGTGCCCAACCGAACGGATCGCCATCCGATCGACCGACCTGAAAGGTAGAGGTACTTCAATGTTTTCAAAATGCTACAACGAAAACTTCAAAAGTCAAGCCATCATACACAAACACATCCTTCCCAAAGGAAGAAACAATCCACTCGAACAGTCATCCGACCGGACGACCGTCCGAACGGATGACCACTCGCACGACCGGCTGTCCGATCGGACTACCATCCGATCGAACTACTGTCCGAACCACTTGTACTTCGTATCGTTTTACGCGTCAATTATCGTTTGATATCGTTTTGATCAGGCTAACCCTACTCTCTAGCGCTCCCTTCAATCCATCAACCGATGTGAGTATACTCGATCCCTTTTTGCTTTACGTACTTTTGGGTGTTACATACGTTACTTATACAAAATCACTTCGAACACACTACGTAGTGCTTTAAACGCTAACCGTTACCACATGTTATACGTGATTTAATGAATGCTTGTTTGTTATGTTTACACATGGAATGTTTTCTACCTGCCTTAGCAAAGATAATACTATTAGTTTGGACTCAGCACCCGTTCACTCGGGGGTTGTTAAGGACAATTACCTACATGGCTCACAGTGGTGAGAATGTATCACGAACTGCCTTGGTATCGATAGGTTCATGTCGATAACTAACATGCGTCATTTCAGTCTGTGTACGTGCTGGTTATGCGTAACGCTTTCGAACTCTATATGCTATTATCAAACTTGTAAGCTCACCTTTACACTATGTGTATTGATTTTTACTTTAATGTATGTGATAGGTGCTTAGGATGTTTACATGCTTTGTGTGCTGGTGATGAAATTGAGGCTAGGGACGGAGTCCTAGAAACCAATAAATAAACAATTGTCTATAATAAAATCTGAGTTGTCGGAACAGAACAATTTGACTGGATCTTTTCTGTAATAATTGTATTATCATTTATGAAATGGTATGGGACGTGTTACTTTAAAATATTTGGTAAACTTCTGGACAATCTGTTTCACTCAGTGCCACGCCCCGATGTTTCCGCCATTGGTTGGGGTGTGACAGTTATCGACAATGAAATATGCACAGACTAGACTGCGAGTTGTAGAATGCGCCACACATATCACCACTGCGACATGTGAGAGGTCACCTTAACAACCCCTGTCTATGACAGGTGCTGAGTCCAAACAAATAGTACTATCATTGCTAAGGCGTCAGGCAACAATCACCGTGTTAACATAACATACAAGCATTCATCGAGTAACACGTACCATGCAATAACGGTCAACGTATAAATAGTGTTTGCGTTGTGTGATCGGTGTGGTTTAGAATAAGTAATGTATGTAACACCCAAAAGTGCATAAAGCAAAAAGGGATCGAGTATACTCATAGATTGTGTTTAACAAGTAAACACTCTCTTGGATTGAAGGGAACGCTGAGAGAGATTAGCCTGAACAGTTAACGATAGGATAAACGATGAGTGGCGTGATAAACGGTGCAAAAGTACCAAGTGTCGGTTGGTAATCCGATCGGATGGCCAGTCGATCGGATGGCAATCCGTTCAGATGGTCATTCGATCGGATGGCCATTCGATTGGATTTACATCTGTTTGGTAAGGATGTGTTTGTGTATGATGGCTTTGAAGTTTTCGTTGTAGCATTTTAAAAACAGAGAAGTATCTCTACCCTTCAGGTCGATCGATTGAACGGTCGTTCGATCGGATAGCGATCCGATTGGCAGGGACTTAGTGAGAACACGTTCACAGTAGGATTTTAACTCGATCGGGTGGCAATCCGTTAGTTACTGATGGTCTTTGAAAATATGAAAATGATTAAGTGTCAAAGTTCCAAATGTCACATGGTCGGATGGTCGTTCGATCGGATGGCTATCAGATCGGACGGTAATCCGTTCGATGTTCAGAACCTTGGGAGTTGAAAATAAAAGTTAAGTGTGAAACCAAGTGTAAGTTGATCGGATGGCAATCCGATCGGACGACATTCCGTCCCAATGACCTGATCGTCTTGGTACTTGATTATTTTGAAAGGTTTTGCAGTATTGATCAAGACGGTGTGATATCATGCTAAACAACAGAAACCCCATCTTATCCCAAGTGATCCGATCGAACATGAATCACCCTAGTCCGATCAGTTGACTGTTCGTGACGGTCGTTCGTGTTTAACCCGAAATCAGTTGTCTCTTAGATAGGAATCATATCTTGAACCAACACATCACTAAAGAGGAGTAGAAGATCAGAACGAGCTCCGATTCTATCGGTTTTTGAGTGTATTGATTGTAAAAGAGTTGAAAGAAAGTTAGAAAACCATCTTTCAATCCTTTTAACCATGAATATGTGTAGATCTATGCGAAAACATTGTTTATTCATGTGGAAATCCTTCATATCTAGGTTGTTCTTGGTGGAATGAAGCCAATCCTTGAAGTTCATAAGAACTTCATGATGACATCACCCTAGAACACCTCAAATCCGGTGATTTCACGGTTAAAAGTTAAGATTCAATGGTGAAAAAGATGAAGAAGTGCGTGTAGATCATAGAAGTACAAGGTTTAGGTTGAAAACTTACACGAATCGTGAGAAATCGAGTGAAATGAGTGCTTGAGTGCGGCTGGTCGAACAAGGAGGTGTCACATCATAAATGATGTGACAAGGGGGGTATTTATAGGGTTTCCACAAAGGGAAAGTGCTGAATTATCAGATTGGTCACCGATCGGACGGCAATCCGATCGGACGGCAATCCGATCGGACGGCAATCCGATCGGATGGCCACTCGATCCAGGTGTCCAGCGTGTTGAGTTTTGTCATTCCGTTTCACGTATTGAGCGTTGCGATGTGATTCGAGCGAGCGATGCGATAATACTACCCATTAGTTACACAAATAACCTAACGACTTTATCTAACATACAATCACTATAATTAACTTTGCGTTCAGCGTTTGCGATTAGATTACGATTGTGATAGAATTGCGATTGCGATTAAACACCTCAATATAACATAACATGCACAAGTAACACATAATAGCACACACACGTAAAACAGTATCCAGAACACATGATTCGAGTTGCGATGCGATAGCAATAAGTCGATTAGCGATTTTAGACATGCGGTTAATCCTCGATTATTAATAGATACTCCACATAATACAACTAAAACAAATAAATAATAGATTCGAATACAAGACAAAGAAGTCAAAACAGTAGTTGAGCAAGGAGTGACAGATCGCAATTAGCAATCTTTTCTTCCTTTGACTTCAATCTTGACTTTGACTTTCACAACACGTCGTGTTACAGCCTCCCCAACTTAAGGTAATTTCGTCCTGAAATTAGGCTTTAGCCATAACAAACAACTGCGGGTACTTCGCCTTCATGTCACTTTCGAGTTCCCAGGTAAATTCGGCACCGCGTTTGCCTTCCCAGCGAACCTTCACAATGGGAATGCGTGAGCGTCTGAGCACCTTGGTTTCTCATCCCATGATATCGACAGGCTTTTCCACGAAGTGTAATGTTTCGTCCACTTGTAAATCCTCAAGAGGGACATGAAATTGCTGGTTGGCCAAGCACTTTCTGAGGTTCGAAACATGGAAAGTCGGGTGGACGTTACTAAGTTCCTCCGGTAGTTCGAGTCTGTAGGCCACTTTTCCAATCCTTTCTTGAATCTTAAAGGGTCCAACATATCGAGGAGCGAGCTTTCCTTTCTTACCGAATCTGATCACCCCCTTCCAATGTGCCACCTTTAGGAGTACGTGATCGCCAACGTCAAATTCAAGGGGCTTGCGGCGTCTATCGGCGTAACTTTTCTGTCGGCTCTGAGCTTTCAGCAGATTGTCTCGGATTTGGAGGATTTTGTCAGTCGTTTCTTGCAACAGCTCCGGACCGGTAATTTGCGCGTCTCCGATCTCGTGCCATACAATAGGAGATCGGCATTTCCTTCCGTTTAATGCCTCGAACGGTGCCATTTGGATGCTGGAATGATAACTGTTATTGTACGAGAATTCGACTAAAGGTAAGTGCGCGTCCCAGTTAACACCGAAATCTATGACACGCGAACGGAGCATGTCTTCAAGGGGACGAATCGTTCTTTCAGTCTGACCGTCGGTTTGGGGATGGAAAGCGGTACTTAGATTCAGTGTAGTACCGAGAGCAGATTGAAACGTTTCCCAAAGACGCGAGGTAAACCGACCATCGCGGTCAGAGATGATGTCATGAGGCGTCCCGTGTCGACAAATGATCTCATCGGTGTAGATTCGGGCTAATTTTTCTACCTTAAAGTCTTCTCGTATCGGCAGGAAATGAGCTGATTTAGTCAAACGGTCGACTACAACCCAAATGCTATCATGTCCTGATTGAGTACGCAGGAGTTCCGTTATGAAATCTATAGCTATACTATCCCATTTCCACATCGGGGTCTCGGGTTGAACGAGTAAGCCAGAGGGTCTTTGATGCTCGGCCTTGACCTTTGAACAGGTCAGGCACTTTGAAACATAGATAGAGATATCCTTCTTCATACCCGGCCACCAGTACTTGTAGCGCATGTCCTGGTACATCTTGTCAGCACCGGGATGAATAGAATACCAAGAATTGTGGGCTTCATCCATCAGTAGTTGTTGCAAATTCATACGCTTGGGAATCCAGATTAGGCCCAAATAATGAAAGATACCATTCAATTTATTCTCGAGTTGGGCGCCATCGTTTAGAATCCTTTCCTTCTTCAAAGTACGTTCGGTAAAACAAGCATGTTGTGCGTCACGGATGAGGGTTTCGAGATAAAGCTGAGCTTGAATGTTACGAACGCTATGCAAATAGCTTCGTCGACTGAGAGCATCGGCAACAACGTTTGCTTTGCCAGGATGGTAACGAATCTCATAGTCATAATCGTTGAGTAGTTCTACCCACCGGCGTTGGCGCATATTCATTTCCTTCTGGTCAAAGATATGTTGTAGGCTCCGATGATCGGTGAAGATCGTACACTTGGTACCTTAAAGGTAGTGTCGCCAAATCTTTAATGCAAAAACAACTGCGCCAAGCTCGAGGTCGTGTGTGGTGTAGTTCTTCTCGTGAATCTTGAGCTGTCGAGAAGCGTACGCGATAACCTTGTCTCGTTGCATAAGAACACAACCAAGTCCAAGGTTTGAGGCATCGCAGTAGACTACG
Source organism: Helianthus tuberosus (assembly GCA_030545235.1). Lineage (NCBI taxonomy): Eukaryota > Viridiplantae > Streptophyta > Magnoliopsida > Asterales > Asteraceae > Helianthus > Helianthus tuberosus. The sequence continues at coordinate 149,896,705 of CM060358.1, forward strand.
AAATTTTCGTTTCTTTCGGGCAGTGAGAGCACGGGAGCATTGCAAAGCATAGCTTTGAGAGTTTGAAAGGATTCCTCCTGTTTAGTTCCCCAAACAAAAGGTTTATCCTTATGCGTAAGAGAGGTAAGCGGCACAACGATTTTAGAGAAACATTCGATAAAGCCGCGATAATAGCCTGCCAGTTCGAGAAAAGAACGGACCTCAGACGGGTTCTTGGGTGTAACTCAACTCTTAACAGCTTCGATCTTCACGGGATCGACATGGATACCTTGACTATTGACAATGTGACCCAAGAATTGGACCTCCTCCAACCAAAATTCACACTTAGAGAACTTGGCATAGAGACGGTTTCCCTGGAGTAACTCAAGAACCAAACGTAGATGCTGTGAGTGTTCGGCTTTTGACTTGGAATAGATCAGGATATTGTCGATGAATACGATTACGAAGCGATCAAGGAAGGGTTTGCACACTCGATTCATTAGATCCATGAAAACTGCGGGGGCGTTGGTCAAACTAAAAGGCATAACAACAAACTCGTAGTGACCATAGCGGGTTCGAAAAGCAGTTTTGGGTATATCATCCTCTTGAATGCGTAACTGGTGATAGCCTGAGCGTAGATCGATCTTCGAGAAACACGTAGCACCTTGTAACTGATCAAATAAATCATTGATTCGAGGTAGGGGATAGCGATTCTTGATTGTCAGCTTATTCAACTCCCTATAGTCGATGCACATCTGGAACGATCCGTCCTTCTTTTTGACGAAAAGGACAGGTGCGCCCAAAGGAGAGGTGCTAGGGCGAATAAAGCCTTTATCAAGCAGTTCCTGGAGCTGACTCGAGAGTTCGCGCAATTCAGAAGGAGCGAGGCGATAAGGCGTTTTAGCAACAGGGTTTTCTCCAGGAATGAGGTCGATACGAAAGTTGATATCACGAACGGGAGGTAATCCGGGTAAATCATCGGGAAAAACGTTAGGGAATTCACAAACAACGGGAACGTCTTTCACTTCTGGGTTTCCTTTCTTTTCCTTCTCCGTTACTACGATGTGTGCCAGGAAAGCTTGGTATTCCTTGCGGAGATACCTGCTAGCCTAGACACACGACATGAGTTTAAGACCTTTCGAAGGAGTTTCGCCATACACACAAAGTAGATCACCATTAGCGAGGTATAAATGAATCATCATATCGAAGCAAACAACTTCAGCACGATTTTCCAGAAGAAAATCCATGCCTACAATGATGTCAAAACTACCGAGCTGCATCGGAATGAGGTCGATAGGGAAGACATAATTGTTTAGTTTAAGCGTACAATCACGTAGAACAGAGTTGATTGCGACGGTTCTTCCGGTGGTAACTTCAACATTAAACGTCGAGGGTAGATGGTGCGCTTACGATTAAGGAGCTTTTCGAATTCAAACGATACAAAATAGTTATCGGCTCCAGTATCAAATAAACACGTAGCATATATATCATTCACAAGGAACGTACCATTGACCACATGGTTGTCTGCTTGAGCCTGGCGAGCGTTTATGTTGAAAGCACGTCCGCGGGCTGCTGGTTGTTGCTGCTGTTACTGAGGCTGCTGCTGGGGCTGCTGCTGTTATGGCTCTTGCTTGACCACTCGGTTCGGGCACATATTCGCGAAGTGGTTGGGATCACCACACGCATAGCAAGCTCTAGCATTGATCGCGGGTGCAGGAGCCGCTTGATGGCCTTGAGGAGCAGTAAGTAGAGCTTGTTGAGCAGGAGCTTGACCTTGGGTTGGAGCTGGGGTTTGACGTGGACCTGTACGGAAGTTGGCGGTGAAGTGGTCGTACATGTTGCAATGCACACAGTATCTGCAAGCGATTCCCACAGGGTGGTGATAGGTACAAGTAGGGCAAGCCGGGTGAGGACCAGTATACGCACGCTTTACTTGCGGTGCGTTGGTGAGCGGTGCCGCTACTTGGCGGTGTTGAGGTTGCTGTTGGGCAGGAACTGATTGGAGCGGGGCAGCGGTAACTGCACAGTTCTTGTTGCTGGAACTGTTGTTGTTCTTCCTCTTGCGACGAGAGGACTTTGAAGATTGGGGAGCGGAGGTGGTTTCAGTGGTTGGAGCAGTGGTAGCTTGATGCAGATTCTTGATGAAGATTCTTGGAAGCTTTATCCCAGTAACCAGACTTGACTCGCTATTCGTTGATCTCAGTAGCGAGTAGAAAAGTTTCCTCAATTGTCGTCGTCTTTGCAGCTTAAACGAAATCAGCCACGCAATCCGGAAGAGCACGGATATACTTCTTGATGGTGATTTCAGGCAAGGTAACTTGGCTAGGACAGATTATGCTTAGCTGCTTGAAGCGAGCAGTCAAACCAGCGGTGTCTCCATCTATCTGCTTGATATGCCAGAACTCGTCCTCCAGCTTTTGGCGCTCGTGGGGAGGGCAGAACTCTTGCATCATAGCGTCATTCAACTCATCCCACGTCAGCCCGTAAGCTGCATCATTTCCGTGTTTGTTTCTCTCGGCCGTCCACCAATCTAGCGCTCGGGATTGGAAGACGCCAGTTGTGTTTAGAGTACGGAGATTATCAGGACAACCACTCTGGCGCAGGGTGACTTCGATAGAATCAAACCATTGGAACATGGTCGTAGGACCATCTTTGCGGGTATACTCTTTCGGGCCGCAAGCTTTGAACTGCTTGAAACTAAAAGCAACTTTAGGAGCATCAGTCCTGGACTATTCAGAAGATTTGCTAGCGTTTTCATTCAGCTCACTAATAATCTGGGAGATAACTTTCACCATTTGCTTAGCGACAAGGGCGGCGATGCGTTTGTCATCATGATTGCGACAAGCGGAACGTAAGTGAAATGATCCAAATGAGGACATTGTCTGCATCAGACAGAGCCATAGGATTCAAAACGCTATATAATCGAATCTCACCTCACACGTACTACTACTAAAGCTCAGGAACACGAATGGTCACATAACACATAAGCACAGAAGCACGTAGGGCACAGAAACACGTAAGCACACATAGACTAGCCTAAACACATATGTTGCACGTATTCACCTATCTTTCACCGAACGTATACCGTTTAAGTATAGCAATTGCGATTAGCGAGTACACAGCGAGTAGTATAGCATAAGCGAGTTGTGATCATCCATGAGTAGCAACGATTTGTTAATGTTTTGAGATAGATGTGCAGTGCGGGTCGTGTGTGTCGATCGAAGCGAGAAGCGAAAAAGCGTATAAACCACCAAAATCGAAACACGTGAACAGGTAAAACCACATAAAACACATAAAATCAATATAAAAGCGATAATTATCAGAGTCAGCAGTTGCGGGCTCAGTATCGAAACATATAAAAATCAAGTATAGATTGTCTGCGGCTGATAGACGTCGACTACCCAAAGTGATTTGACTATTCACAAGGACTTTTGGTGCGCGCTTTTGGCTTTCAAGACTGTGCTCTCGCCTCGATTTGGGTAATCGACACGCATCCTTCTAGATATGGCGTGACTTCAAGTCGTTGGAGTCCGTCAAGACCTTGGTGAGAGTTTTGTAAAGCCAAAATAGAGCACGAAACAAGTCCTCAAGGTTTGGGTTCCACCACTGACTTAACAACTTCGTTCCTGTGTTGATAAAATAGAGAGGAAATTTTTGCGTTAAAGTACGGATTTCACTCCTGATTCAACGCAAATTCTCCGGTTTGTAGATAAAAAAAGCGGGTCGAACAAGTGATTTGGTCGAGAGTTTGAGGTTTTCACACCTAATCTCGTCCTAATCACTCGTTCATTTTTGAGAATCTTAGTGCGGTGCTAGTGTGGTTGATTTGCTTTGAGTGGTTAAATAAAAACAACTAAAATTAACCCTAATCTAGACACTCTAAGATTTAAATTTATAAACTTAGACTCGATCTAGAACTAAAACCACACAACCGGCAAGTGTACCGATCAATGTAGTAAAGCTAAAGTAAGTCCGAGTATCGAACCCACGAGACTCAATTAAATTACGCTAAGACTCTGTTTAGACTATGACTGACACAACTTAACTAAATTTGTTGACTTGATGGGGAGGGGGGGGGGGGTTCTAAAAAACCTAAATATTAAACTAAAATAATATTAAACTAGAATATTAATAAAATAACTAAACACGAACGTGGACGAAGACTTGAACCAGAGGCGATGAAGACTACCTAGGCTAGACGCAACTTTAACTCGGAATGGATTTCTATTCGAAAGTAATGTGGTATGGAACCGGGATCTTTTGATACTAAACCTATTAAGACACCAACTAAGCCCCTCAACCCTTCTCGAGGTGAAACTTATGGCACTACCTAGGCTGTTACGATTATCGGTTGTTAGACTTCCTTACAATCCTCTAACTTCTTGAAGAGTGCCTTAATGTGAAAATCTACCTTACAGCGCGAAAGTCAAAGGCAATTATGGATTCTAACTTGGTTTAATAGACAAACCAGACGGAAAAACAGGAGGATTACCAGACGAACGATAACCACTATTATTGCCACTACTGCGCCAATTGGAGTTAAAATTAGAATTATTGAACGGATTCGTGGGACCCCTATTAGCTATGAACTCTACCTGCTCAAGAGTAAGGGTAGGATAATCTACCGTATCGTGGCCTCCTCTACAAACCTCACACCTATCAACTTTCTTAATCTCATTCAAATCTTGTTTCATGCCCTCTAAAACAACAGCTACCGATGGATCCAAGCTAACTTGGTTTACCCCTCGACCGGCCGAGGAGGTACGAACAGGAATGGAAGTCCTGCTGGTAGTGCTGTAATCCATATCAGAATGGGCGAAACTCTAAAACAAATCATTACACTCATTCACTGTCTTTTTACCCATAAGCTGCCCTCTTGCTGAAGTATCGAAACGAGCTCTAATTTCAGGAGTAAGACCATTATAGAACTTTTCAACTAGAGCCCAATCAGACAGACCATGCTGAGAACAACGAGAGATCAAGGTTTGAAAACGCTCCCAGGCAAAGTGTTAAGGCTCATCAGGCTCCATGCGGAAGGAGTGAATCTGATCACGAAGGCTGGATGCCTTGGCTGGGGGGAAATACTTGGCTAAGAAGGCATCACGAAGACCTGCCCAAGTGGTGAAAGTGCATGCGGGCTGAGAATCAAACCAGACGGCTACGCGACCTGCGAGTGAGAATGGGAAGACCTGAAGGTACCTAGCATCAAGATTAACACCCTCAATGGAGAAGGTGCTGCAAAGGCGAGTGATGCGATTGATGTGAGCAGGAGCATCCTCGTCGTCACGACCATGGAACTGGCACGAATTGGTGATGGCCGTCATGATGTAGGAAGGAATCTGCCAGGACCTATCATTCGCGATGTTCGGAAGGGTGATGGGTGAAGTAGCCCCGGTGAAACCGGTGGTAGCCTGCTGGTAGACGGTGCGGTTCGCCATTTGAAAAACGGGTGTAGGACTAGGTGTACGAGAACGGGAGGGTGGTGGGGAACGTGGGGTGACGACTTTGGTGGGAAATCGAAATCGGGGGAGGAATGCGAAAACGAAGGTGAGCTAGAAGAACTTACCTTGGGTGCAGAAGATGAGACGGAAGACTTGATCGTAAGTGGAAGCGGCGGCGGTCCTTGCGAGCGTGTATGGGGCATCAACTGCAAAAAACCGAATACAAACAAGTAAGAAGACTCTAACAACGACTCGACAAACTAGAAAAGACAATAGAACAAATATTTTTTTGATTTTTATATAATTAGACTCCTACGACTCAACGAACAAAAAAATAGAATTTAATATGTCAAGTAAGTCCAAACAAAGTAATTAACGCAATCGCCAAAGAGTCCCCGGTAACGGCGCCAAAAACTTGATGTGCTTTCAGTGGTTAAATAAAAACAACTAAAATTAACCCTAATCTAGACACTCTAAGCTTTAAATTTATAAACTTAGACTCGATCTAAAACAAAAAACCACACAACCGGCAAGTGTACCGATCAATGTAGTAAAGCTAAAGTAAGTCTGAGTATCGAACCCACGAGACTCAATTAAATTACGCTAAGACTCTGTTTAGACTATGACTGACACAACTTAACTAAATTTGTTTATTTGATGGGGGGGGGGTCTAAAAATCCTAAATATTAAACTAAAATAATATTAAACTAGAATATTAATAAAATAACTAAACACGAACCTGGACGAAGACGAAGACTTGAACCAGAGGCGATGAAGACTACCTAGGCTAGACGCAAGTTTAACTCGGAATGGATTTCTATTCGAAAGTAATGTGGTATGGAACCGAGATCTTTTTATACTAAACCTATTAAGACACCAACTAAGCCCCTCAACCCTTCTCGAGGTGAAACTTATGGTACTACCTAGGCTGTTACGATTACCGGTTGTTAGACTTCCTTACAATCCTCTATCTTCTTGAAAAGTGCCTTAATGTGACAATCTACCTTACAGCGCGAAAGTCTAAGGAAATAATGGATTCTAACTTGGTTTAATAGAAAAACCAGACAGAAAACCAGGAGGATTACCAGACGAACGATAACCACTATTATTACCACTACTGCGCCAATTGGAGTTAAAATTAGAATTATTGAACGGATTCGTGGGACCCCTATTAGCTATGAACTCTACCTGCTCAAGAGTAAGGGTAGGACAATCTACCGTATCATGGCCTCCTCTACAAACCTCACACCTATCAACTTTCTTCTTAATCTCATTCAAATCTTGTTTCATGCCCTCTAAAACAACAGCTACCGATGGATCCAAGCTAACTTGGTTTACCCCTCGACCGGCTGAGGAGGTACGAACAGGAATGGAAGTCCTGCTGGTAGTGCTGTAATCCATATCAGAATGGGCGAAACTCTCAAACAAATCATTACACTCATTCACTGTCTTTTTACCCATAAGCTGCCCTCTAGCTGAAGTATCGAAACGAGCTCTAATTTCAGGAGTAAGACCATTATAGAACTTTTCAACTAGAGCCCAATCAGACAGACCATGCTGAGAACAACGAGAGATCAAGGTCTGAAAACGCTCCTAGGCAAAGTGGTAAGGCTCATCAGGCTCCATGCGGAAGGAGTGAATCTGATCACGAAGGCTGGATGCCTTGGCTGGGGGGAAATACTTGGCTAAGAAGGCATCACGAAGACCTGCCCAAGTGGTGAAAGTGCATGCGGGCTGAGAATCAAACCAGACGGCTGCGCGACCTGCGAGTGAAAATCGGAAGACCTGAAGGTACCTAGCATCAAGATTAACACCCTCAATGGAGAAGGTGCTGCAAAGGCGAGTGATGCGATTGATGTGAGCGGGAGCATCCTCGTCGTCACGACCATGGAACTGGCACGAATTGGAGATGGCCGTCATGATGTAGGAAGGAATCTGCCAGGACCTATCATTCGCGATGTTCGGAAGGGTGATGGGTGAAGTAGCGCCGGTGAAACCGGTGGTAGCCTGCTGGTAGACGGTGCGGTTCGCCATTTGAAAAACGGGTGTAGGACTAGGTGTACGAGAACGGGAGGGTGGTGGGGAAACGTGGGGTGACGACTTTGGTGGGAAATCGAAATTGAGGGTGGAATGTGAAAACGAAGGTGAGCTAGAAGAACTTACCTCGGGTGCAGAAGATGAGACGGAAGACTTGATTGTAAGCGGAAGCGGCGGCGGTCCTTGCGAACGTGTATGGGGCATCAACTGCAAAAACCGAATACAAACAAGTAAGAAGACTCTAACAACGACTCGACAAACTAGAAAAGACAATAAAACAAATATTTTTTTGATTTTTATATAATTAGACTCCTACGACTCAACGAACAAACAAATAGCATGTAATATGTCAAGTAAGTCCAAACAAAGTAATTAACGCAATCGCCAAAGAGTCCCCGGTAACGGCGCCAAAAACTTGATGTGCTTTCAGTGGTTAAATAAAAACAACTAAAATTAACCCTAATCTAGACACTCTAAGCTTTAAATTTATAAACTTAGACTCGATCTAAAACTAAAACCACACAACCGGCAAGTGTACCGATCAATGTAGTAAAGCTAAAGTAAGTCTGAGTATCGAACCCACGAGACTCAATTAAATTACGCTAAGACTCTGTTTAGACTATGACTGACACAACTTAACTAAATTTGTTTATTTGATTGGGGGGGGGGGGGTTTCTAAAAATCCTAAATATTAAACTAAAATAATATTAAACTAGAATATTAATAAAATAACTAAACACGAACGTGGACGAAGACTTGAACCAGAGGCGATGAAGACTACCTAGGCTAGACGCAAGTTTAACTCGGAATGGATTTCTATTTGAAAGTAATGTGGTATGGAACCGGGATCTTTTTATACTAAACCTATTAAGACACCAACTAAGCCCCTCAACCCTTCTCGAGGTGAAACTTATGGCACTACCTAGGCTGTTACGATTACCGGTTGTTAGACTTCCTTACAATCCTCTAACTTCTTGAAAAGTGCCTTAATGTGACAATCTACCTTACAGCGCGAAAGGCTAAGGCAATAATGGATTCTAACTTGGTTTAATAGACAAGAGAATGGTTAGGGAACTAGACCGATTTCTTACAAAAGCTAAACCTAGCTATTTACCAAACCAAGACCTATTAACAACCCCGAGCCTTACAGCGACAAGATTAGTAGAACACTTGATTTTATAAAATTACTGAATATTACTTCTAAGGTTACTTACTAGATTTTCACCTTAAAGGATTAAAGATTTATTAACGTGATATAGACATTCACCTAAATCTAGAACCCTAGCACAACCCTATTATGTGATAAAGACCGTTACCAAGGATTATACGAAGCAATAAACAACGATCAAACAATATCAAGCATGCATATACACCAAATCAAAATTCCATAATCGTTTACAATTCAAGAAAACCCATAAACCACATTATTAACGAATAAAAATCCAAACTTCTATTAAACCATTGTCATAACCTAGGTAGTTAAAAGCGTTTAGCCAAAAATCATTGTATCAAAAGACATAATAATCATCAACAAATCATAATTCATCATGATCAAACTAAGAACAAACGAACAAGAAGAAATAACAAGAAGATAAAACCCAAAAATCTTCAATCCCGAGTGCTCCCGAGCCTTCCACGATGATTCCTATGCTCCCCGAGTGCTCCAAGAACCTTCAAGTCTGATGTTTTCGCCCCCTCTGATGTCGTGCGTCTAACTAATTCCTTCTGTTCGTAAGATCCCTCCCGTCTGCGTCCCCAAGGTTTTTATAATTGCCGCCCAACTGCCTTGCTTTCTTTTGTACGTGCGTCCCAAGTATCATTTGCATGGCCAGCCATCAGTTAAATTATGTCTGATGATTTGCTATATGTCCAAGGTCTCCACGGCCCACTACCAAAGTATATTTCCTTATTATATTCGAATCCTCTATGGACTTATGTTGATCGATTATTTCTAATAATATCTCATAAGGTTTTGATCAATGTTTAAATAATTGTTCCCAAAAAACCCCATCCAGAATCCATATATTCCAATAGGATAAAAATAATAGTAAAAGATGCCAGCCCTTTTTTTAATAACATAGAGATAGCGGGCTCGGTCCACTCCAGAAAAATAGCGGCAATTTTACTTTGGTCACTGACGGTCAACTCTACTCAACTGGCTGGTTATTTAATTATTACTCGTTTTCGCTTCATTTGCACCAGGACCTGTCAAAACACAAAATAATATAATATAATACTAAAACTAAATAAAAATAAATAAAACCTATACAAAAATTATACAATCTACACGGGACAAATATGTGTATTTTACCACTTATCAAATATCCCCACACTTTACCTTTTTTTCGTCCCCGAAAAAGAATTATGCAAACGGAATCATAGACGGAATAATTATTCGGGACAAAAGCTTAATTTACATATTAAAACCGAAACTTGTGTTAGCCGCGATTGCAAGTATACTTGTCCTCTTAAACCCAAACTCGGTTCCAAGCCCTTATCATGCAATTTAGTTCAATTATGGTCGCACGAACTGGCCAGGTCGCGTGAACCTGCAAGGTCGCGTGAACCTGCAAGGTCGCATGAACTTGGTCACCTCGTGTGAGGTGGCTGGTTCAGGCCTGTTTCCCGATTCTCTCGTATAACATGTCCTGGTCTATCTATTCTATTACATGCCTCGATACAAGACGAAGTCACCAAACATATGCTCTAACAAACTCCCCCTTGGATGATGACGAGTCTTCAGTGTATTAAGTCTTCAGTCTTGATCGGTCTTCTCGCTCTTTCCAAAGTATCTTTCTCTATAAGCATCCTTCAATCTTTATTTTTCAATCTCTCTTGATCAGATCTCTTTATTCTTTAAACTCATCAGTAATCTGAAAACTCTAATCAACAGACTCCCCTTTGCTAACAGACTCCCCCTTAAGTTGTTCCGGGATCACAATCTGACATAGCACTCGTTCTAAGATCGTGTCCTGGCTCAAACTCTGCTCGGGCTTAGACACGGGGATCTTTCTCTACAGCTTTCACAGGTTCAGGAACGTCTCCTGGCTCTCCGTAGCAACAGGATCAGGAACCTGGTAACCTTCACAATTCTCTACCCAAAAGTAAATTTTACAATTGTTAAAATTTAACAAATTTATAAACCACTTGTAGATATCTTTCAACATTAACAATAGTTATATCAAGTTCAAATTAATGACCTTGATTAACTAACAGTAAAATCATCCTCAAAACATCACTTGTAAGATCATCTTAAAACATTTCTCAAATTATCTCAAACTCTAACTTCATTTTTCATTTCAAACACACTCTCCCAATCCACTGTTGTTCATCATGTTTAGTACTTGGAATTTTGAAAATCAGCTTTTCAACATCAGTTGTCGAAAATAAGATGAAATAAAATCTTTTTGATTTTTCAAATTTTTATGCTAAAACACACTGAAAATCTTTTTGGATTTTGGGAAAATAAACTATATACAGACATCTTTTTGTGAGTTTGTGTAAGAGGATCATATCAGTTTTTGACAAATCACTAGTATCGTTGAGTTTTAAACACTTTAAGATCTAAACGATTCACTTAGATTGCCAGTATACTGATCCACTTAAATTTTCACACAAAGTTCAACTGTTTCGAGATACGGATTAGTGTTTTAAGCACTTAAACTTATTCGCGTGTCCCACCTCAGAATATACTCCCATATCCAGACTCCTATATTCAGTCTTACAGGTGAATGTACACTAATGATATCTGTAAAAGGATAATGCGAGGCCATGAGAGCTCAGGTTAGAACTTCCGTTCAGACAAAGAGATGATGGCTCGACTTTTAGGTGTGTCCCGTTTGGGGATTTTTTCTTCAACAACACATGATTAGCATTTTTCAATGTTTCATCATTTTTTATGCTGAGGGTGAGCTTTATGATTAAAGCAGTGCAGAGTATTATACGAGGACTAGGCTATTGCTCCCGCAAAATCAGAAGTCCCGGTATAATACCCCAGTTATCACCACGCACAAAGACCTAGTATGTCAGAAATAGAAAGCCCTTCAAACAAGATTTCAAGGGTTACCTATATATCCGAGAGATGTTCCCCACGAAATAAGTAAGTATTTGATATTTAGGTTTATATCTCGAAAACAATCTACTAAGCGTGTAAAAACCTACTGGCATATCATCAGTGAGACTGTTTATCACATTTTAACTTTCCAATTCTTTAGCATACTGTGATTGTCTACTGATGTACTATCATTTCCTCTTTTTCACAACAAACTCATTTTTTATTTTTCGATGTTTTTGTATTTTTTATTTTATCATGTTTTTGGATTTTTCAAATTTTCAAAATTCTAATTTTTTACTCCCCCTAAAATCAAAAATATGTTTCAATTTTTGATTTTCCAGGAAAAATTGAAAGTAAATGCAATAAACTGTACAAATAAACTGACAAACTGATGTGAATTGCTTCAATTCTCCATTCTCTTGGCTCAAACAATCAGAACTCCCCCTGACAACAAACTATTTTCCCATTATAATTTCAAAACACTTAAGTTTGTTTTAATCAAAATGGTTTTTCCAGAAAATTAGTTTTCTTGATTTCACACATCATGGGGATTCATTCATCACTTTGTTCTTTCAACCACTTGTAGATTTTTCACAAAAAAAAATTTTATTTCTAAGAAAGATGCCGATTCATGCTCCACGATTACCAACATTAGGAGCTCCGGCAAGTCAGGATTTTCAAGCAAAGAATGCTGACACCCAAGCCTGACCAGCCTTGAGTGCATCTGAGTTATTTTCACTCGGTGTGTAAGTTCTCCTCTTTGATTCATAAAATTCTTTTACCCCTTTGGCCCTACCATCGACCATTTTTCCAAAGATATGCTTTACTTTCCCATTGAAAGCCTTTTCGACATCGAATTCTTTCTTTTCAGAATAGAATTGATTCGAAATTTCCATTTTTCCAAATTTTGATTTTAAATTTGCAGCCCGCAATGGTGGAAAGTTGACATCATCCATTGGCGGTACTGAATTTTCTCTTTTTAATTAAACTGGTGGCTCCTCTGACTTTGACGAGTCAGATTCATCGCCAGAAAGTGGCTCCTTTGCTTCCGAAGAAACAAACTCATCGCCAGAAAGTGCCTCTGATTTCTTAACAACCCACTTGTGGTTGTTCAGATTCACTCTTCTTTTGTAGAAACGTGTTGAACTCTCACCAACCTCAAATTTTGAATTTTTGAACACTTTAAATTGTTCGGTTGGTGGTTCATTATCAACCAACTTTTCTTTCAAGTTTTCAGAGACTCCCTGTTTTGTTTGGGTTGCCTTTGGACAGTTCCATGCAATGTGCCCAACTTTTTTTCATTGATAACAGGTTCTCATTTCCTTCTTCTGAGCAACATCATTCTTCATTCCCTCTTGCTTCTTAGCAAGGAATTCTTTGTTCGTCTGCTTTCTGAACGAATTCTCTTTTTCTTCTTCAGAAGATGTTCCTGATACAAAAACAACTTTCGATTTAAAATCTTTAACATATTTTTCATTTTCTTTTGGAATAAAACCTAATCCTTTCTTTTTGAAATTATTTTTGTGATTTGGTTTCTTATGGTGATTTGGACCAAAACCTTTTTTCTTGTTTAATCTTTGTTGAACTCTTGAAGTGTATTGTTTAGGTTTTTCAGAAAGATTTTTATCTTTTATTTCAGAAATATTAATTTCTGTTAATTTGAAAACCTTTTTAATATGTTCAGTTTGTACACTTCTTATTGGAAATTCTTCATCAGAATATAATTTGTCGGAGTCATTCAAAGTATATGCTAATTTGAATGTTTCGTCATTCAAATTATTTTTTGATATCAGAAAATCATTATTGTAAACCCTTTTGCCCTTTTCAACTGTTGGACTTGAAGTGTCAGACTTTGACTTTGACTTTGACTCCTCAGTTTCATCTTTATCTAACACATGATCCACCACTTTCTTAATCAACTCAGATTGTTGATCAGTGTCAGATGCAGTGAATGTGATGCCAATATTATCTGGCAATCCATCTGAAGGTTCAGATTCCCACTTTAAATTGGTTGCCTTTTTTACTCTTTCTGAATTAGGATTTCGTGGAGAATATCCTTCTTCAAGCGGAGGTGGACATTTTGTATAATTGGTACTATGTTTCTTACCAGTATTCTTTACTTCAGATTTCTTCTCTTCAAACGCTTCCATGCCTTCTACTGTAGGGTAAATCCTGTCAATTATGTAAAAACCACATGAATAACTTTTCAATAACCTGTTTACCCTCTCAGTTTCTATCCTCTGAGTTTCCAATTTTTGTTCAAGTTCAGCACATTTCTCAATGTACTGATTGATGATTTTCTGCTTCGTCATGAACGCTCCATTGAGTGTCTTCATAGCTATCTCTTGTTCATCGCTTGATTTGCTATATTGATTCATAGCTTTGTTTAAAACATCATAAGATTCTTTCAGTATGTTCATGTTATGAATCAATTTGTTGTTGTGCCTTTTCACAGTATCACAATTTTCACACTTCTCGGGTATCTTTTCAGTATCTGCTTCCTTCTCAACCTTGATAGCTGGAATTCCTTTAACCTGCTTTTTTACTACTCGAACATTTTCCTCGGGTTTGACCTTTTCTTCAACAGTTGTTGCCTTATGATTCTTCTTTTTCGCAGCTTGACTTTCGTTGATCTCTTCCATTTTACCTGCAAAATACAAATTATACCTAACAGGTGAAAGTTCTCTTTTATAATATTCAAGTTTTCGAATTTCTTCACTGTCATCATCACTGTCTTCATCTGATGAGTGATCAAAGATTGGTGCTTTTTCTGAAGCCTCTTCTGTTGAAACTGGTTCTTCTTCTTTCTTTTTAGGACTGAATTGCTGAGATTCGTAATAAGCATACACTATTTCATCTTCAGCAGTTGAATCTTCAAAAATTTGAGCAACAAATGCTTTAGAATCTGAAGTTTTGTTAGGATCATAATGATCCCAATTAAAACCTTCTGGAATTCTTTCATCTTCTTGATGAACTAGATAAGCTTTCTTTGATGGCTCTTCGATCGGATCCTTCCTAGCATGTGAAGTTTTTGGCGATTGTTGTTGATGCGGCTGTAGAGCAATTTGATGATAAATCGCTTTTCGATGATAATCATTGTTGCCGAATGGATTTTGAGCTCCACTCGCTTCGTGATTTGTGCATTCTCGCTTAAAGTGCCCCTTCTCCCTGCAACGAAAACAAGTAACTTTAGATTTATCAAAACCTAAAGGTGAAGTTCCACCATCACGGAAATCATCTCTTCCAGTGATCTGTTTAAACTTCTCAGCTCTTCCCATCACACTAGCCATACACCACTTTATATCCATTAGTTCCATCTCTTCAGCATCAATCTAATCATAATCCTCTTTGGTCAACATTGGATTACCAATCCTTCTGGCTACCAAACTTTCATAAGACTCTAATACGGTCACCAATAAAGACATATGACCTTTGGCAACCTCTTCCGAGAAATTCTGACCATTCTGAAGATGTAATGCAATGTTCCATTGTAGTACTTCGCCATTATTGTTGTATGAGCTTTGCGGTTTAGAATTGGTTGCTGAAAAATTTGGATCAAATGATGGATATGAAGAGAATCCATTATTGTAGTTTGATCCTTGAGATGACCCTCCAGAAGAACTGTTTGCGTTAAATGCAGTTTCAATCTTTGGTGCAATGTTGGTCTTATCAATCGTACTTCCTTTGTAGTACAAACCAATGTCCTGTTCACCATTAGAATTCTTCATTTTCGCCATCTTTCGTTATTCCGTCTCTTGAACTTCGAGTTTTTCAATAAACTTGCTCAGCGATAGATTCGCAAATTCACCATTATTCTTCAAAATCATAAGACACGTGCCCCAAACATCTTGTGGCAACGCACCGGCCAACTTTTCCACCCATTCTTCTCTATCTTTCTTAATATCCAATCGCTTCATGTTAACCACCAAATTGCAATATCTTTCTATAATCATTTTGGTGTTTTCAGTTTTCAATCCATTAAATAGATCAAATTCTTTCTTCAAAAGCGATTTTTTGTTCTTGATCATGTCTAAACTTCCAACAAACTTCGTTTTTCGTGCTTTCCACATTGAGTGTGCACTTACGTTGTGTTGCAATACGATCAAGATGTCTTCCTTAACGGCTTGTTGCAATATACTGATCATCATCTTTTCACTTTTGTATTTCTTTTTCTCTTTTTCATCTAAATCTTTAATAGCAACAATCTCTCCGTATTCATCAATCGGTCTAACATATCGTTCTTCAACACATTCCCACGCCTCTAATTGATTCGCTTGAAGCCAATTTTCGAAACGTTCCTCCCATCCACTATACTCCTCGATATTCATGAGCTTAGGCGGTTTTTGCATGGTGCCCATTTCATTCTCTAAGTTCACGTTCTGAGCCATAGTGATCGGGGTAGCAAATGCGTTGTAAAATTCAGAATCCATGTTTCGGTATGTAAAATTTCACAAACTATCGATTTCAAATAGTCTGGAATGTCATGCGAGCTAGAAATCCTCAATTTTTATCAAGTTTTTGGTTGAATTTGGTTCTGATTTGTTCACAGATTGATTAAAACTCAGTTTTATGTGTTATATCACAAAATCAGGTCATATTAACCACGAATTCATGGTTAATTTTGAGAAAAATGTGTAGAAAATGAGTAGAAAGAAGTTGTTGTTGAAGAAACCAAGTTGCAATGGTAAGAACTCTTCCTCCTGAGCTCTGATACCACTTGTAGGATCATGGATTCGATCAAACGAGTCGTTCAGAAGAGTTCTCGATCAATACGAAAGGCGGAATCAGACGTATTGATGTTGTATCAGCTAGATTCACACTTAGAATCACTTTAACTGTCGATTGTATTGATTTGATAGTGTTTACAGATTGTTCGACACTTCGGCAGCACCTCGTCTCCGGAATCACAAAGTTACAAATGAAGATCCAGGACCACCTATTTATAGGAATGCCAGACCCCACGAACCATCTCATGCTTTCTGGCCAGACCCCATGAACTTGCCAGGTCGCACGAACTGGCCAGGTCGCATGAACCTGCCAGGTTGCATGAACTTGGTCACCTCGTGTGAGGTGGCTGGTTCAGGCCTGTTTCCCGATTCTCTCGTATAACATGTCCTGGTCTATCTATTCTATTACATGCCTTGATACAAGACGAAGTCACCAGACATATGCACTAACAGGTCGGATGGTCATTCGATCGGATGGTTATCAGATCGGACGGTAATCCGTTTGATGTTCAGAACCTTGAGAGTTGAAAATAAAAGTTAAGTGTGAAACCCATTGCAAGCCGATCGAATGGTTGTTCGATCGGATGGCAATCCAATCGGACGCCATTCCGTCCCAACGACCTGATCGTCTTGGTACTTGATTATTTTGAAAGGTTTTGCAGTATTGATCGAGACGGTGTGATATCTTGCTAAACAACAGAAACCACATCTTATCCCAAGTGATCCGATCGAATAGGAATCACCCTAGTCCAATCAGATGACTGTTCGTGACGGTCGTTCGTGTTTAACCCGAAATCAGTTGTCTCTTAGATAGGAATTAGATCTTGAACCAACACATCACTAAAGAGGAGTAGAAGATCAGAACGAGCTCCGATTCTATCAGTTTTTTAGTGTATTAAGTGTAAAAGAGTTGAAAGAAAGTTAGAAAACCATCTTTCAATCCTTTTAACCATGAATATGTGTAGATCTATGCAAAAACATTGTTTATTCATGTGGAAATCCTTCAGATCTAGGTTGTTCTTGGTGGAATGAAGAAAATCCTTGAAGTTCATAAGAACTTCATGATGACATCACCCTAGAACACCTCAAATCCGGTGATTTCACGGTTAAAAGTTAAGATTCAATGGTGAAAAAGATGAAGAAGTGCGTGTAGATCATAGAAGTACAAGGTTTAGGTTGAAAACTTACAAGAATTGCGAGAAATTGAGAGAAATGAGTGCTTGAGTGCGGCTGGTCGAACAAGGAACTGTCACATCACAAATGATGTGACAGGGGGTATTTATAGGGTTTCCATAAAGGGAAAGTGTTGAATTGTCGGATTGGTCACCGATCGGATGGCAACCCGATCGGATGGCAGTCCGATCAGATGGCAACCCGATCGGATGGCAATCCGATTGGACGGCAATCCGATCGGATGGCCACTCGGTCGGTTGGCCACTCGATCCAGGTGTCCGGCGTGTTGAGTTTTGTCATTCCATTTCGCGTGTTGAGCGTTGCGATGTGATTCGAGCGAGCGATGCAATAATACTACCCATTAGTTACACAAATAACCTAACTACTATATCTAACATACAATCACTATAATTAACTTTGCATTCAGCGTTTGCGATTAGATTGCAATAGAATTGCGATTGCGATTGCGATTAAACACCTAAATATAACATAACATGCACAAGTAACACATAATGGCACACACACGTAAAACAATATCCAGAACACATGATTCGAGTTGCGATGCGATAGCGATAAGTCGATTAGCGATTTTAGACATGCGATTAATACTCGATTATTAATAGATACTCCACATAATACACTAAAACAAATAAATAATAGATTCGATTACAAGTCAAAGAAGTCAAAACAGTAGTTGAGCAAGGAGTGACAGATCGCAATTAGCAATCTTTTCTTCCTTTGACTTCAATCTTGACTTTGACTTTGACTTTCGAAACACTGGGTGTTACATTTGGTGTTTTCTGCAGAATTCTGTAGTTATAGTGTGTTTTGGGCACTTTCCGGCACTTAGACTATCACTCGGAAGGCGGTTTTATGATCTCTACTTTCCTACACACTGTTCTAGTGTAACTTTTGGTTTCGGGCTCATTCTGAGTCTTAACATCATGTCTGCCTGAGTACTGAACTCCTGTCAGTACTTCTATTTTGTCTGATAACTGTGCTAACTATGTTTCGTGCACTAATTGAACCATATGATGTTACATGCAATAATGATAAATAATCTTGCAATATGTAGTGCACTTGTATGTATATGACCGTAGTCAGAAAATCATTCATGTCATTAATTAAATTAGGCATAGTCATTAATACACAAATTACTGTTTAACGTTGTACGGAATATGCGGAAAAGTGCCAATTGTCACAGTTAGACTCACCACGGGGAGAATGGGGGTTCTCTCTGTGACCACCCTCAGGCGTGAGAATAAGTACAGTGATCTCGATGAAGAAGAAGAAATAGTAAGGTGAGAATTAAGTGAAAGTAACTTGTGAGATCATGCCTGCAATGACCTATTTATAACCGGTTTTGGTGGAAAATTGGTGAGACGGAGAGAGTAACGGAAAGTGCTTTTTCGTTTGGTGGTTATTTTTCCTTCCGTTAATCCTTGCACACGGATCATAGATCTTGGTCAACGGTTGGGGAGTTGCCATGTGTCAAGTAGTTTTGGGTAGATCCTACTCCAAGTTAGTGCCATCCTCGTGACTTAGATGAGTGTCTAGGATTATGCAACATCATCTTTCAGTTGTAATCGAGTAGTTATGCACGATGAGCATTTAAGGCTTCTAGAAGATCTACAGCTGTAAACCGTTATGCCCTTGCCACGTGTCTATTCTGTTGTAATATAAAAGATGCTTTCATTCAAGTCTTGATTTGAGGCGCGCGGAGGCGTTTAGGATTTTATCTTCAAGCCTATCTGTTTCCTTGCGCGGGCCCGCGCAAGGGTGTTAGTTGAATGTTGATTTCTCCTTTCATACGACGTATGTTTATTGAAGATTGTTTTCTTTCATAACTTATTTGGGACCACTGCGCAGCCGCGCATGGTTTCGTTGAAGATGTTCTAGAAGTAAGGCTATGGAATGGTCTTATGTGCCTGCGCAAGGTTTTTGGGACCATACTCTGTTATTGAATTGTTTCTTCCCAATCCTGTTTAGGACCGCCACGCAGCCGCGCAGGGTCTTTGTTCAAGATAGTTTTGGGATAAGGTTGTGGTAGGGTCCTATGCGCCTACACAAGGTTTTTGGGACCATACCCCTTCAAGTCCCCCAGTCCAATGTTGCTTCTATGCAAGTAGGTGGAGCACTGAACTATACAAAATGAAGTGTGCGCTTTTTGCTTTGAGAAGTAGCAGGCTTGTTTGAAGCAAAAACTTAGTTCGTGAAGTTGATTGGCTGTGCGTCGCGGGAGGTGTGCTCTCATGGATTTAGTTATTTCCTTGATTGTTGTCAAGGATGTATAATCAAGTCCACCTTCTGTTGTGGTGAGGACTTTAGCGTGTGATTATACGACTTGTATAAAAGTTGACACTAAATTTGTTTGGGATGTTGAATCTGGTTTTTATTGACCGTTGTTGTGTCAATAACTGTATTGCGCTGTTGTGTTAGCTGCCGCGCAAATACCTGTATAAATGTGTTGTCGCACATTTAATGTGATGTTTGTACAATCTTTGTTATTGCGCTGCCACGCAAGTAACTGTATTGATGTGCTGTCGCACAACTTTGTTATTACGCTGCCGCGTAAGTAACTGTGTTTCTGCCCATTTTAGTTACAATGTTTGAATGGGTACGATTACTTTTTCCGGGTAGGACAAATAAAGAAGGTATAAAGCTCATGTGTGAACGTAAGGTTGGACTTTGCGCGGTACTTGTAACCGCGGACCGTTCATGAGACTTGTGTTGCGTTACCATAGTGTTTTTGTACTTACCAAAAGGAATCACATGCATTTGTAATAAAACACAGAAGCATAGTGGAAGTAAAACTTTGTATTGATTTGGATAGGGCGTAGAGGCCGGCAGATACAAAGTAAATAAATACAATAATTATGATGTATACACAAGCAGTGACCGTTGTACTGTATGTTGGTTAGCGTTGTATGTTGTTCAAGTACGAATGGTCCGATTACATATAGCACCTACGCAGCTGTTGCGCATTCCAAGTACGCGTGACATCTGTTCCGTCGAGCCGTCGTAGGGTGTACGCGCCCTTTCCTAGAACTTCATTAATGACGTAGGGCCCTTCCCATTTAAGCACGAGCTTTCCCGGTTTTTCAGCGTTTGATGGTTCGTTATCTCTTAGGACGATATCTCCCGGTACAAAAGTGCATATGCGTACTCGAGCATTATAATATTTTTCCAGTTTCGATTTGTACCTGGCCTCATTGATGGCTGCGTTTTCTTGTTTCTCCTCGAGGAGGTCCAGGTCGAGTATGCACTCATGCTCATTGTTTTCTTTTTCCATGACTAGCATTCGAGGCGACGGGAGGCCGATTTCTGGCGGAATTACTGCTTCGGAGCCGTAAACGAGGCTAAATGACGTTTCTCCCGTGCTAGTCTTCGGCATAATGCGGTGAGCCTATAGAATACTTGGGAGTTCATCAACCCACCCCCTTCTTGCGGTTCCCAACCTTGCTTTAATGCCATCAACGATCTGTTTGTTAATGCTTTCGACTTGACAGTTTTCCTGTGGGTGCGCCAAGGAGGCGAAACTATGTTCGATGCGCATTTCCTTCATCCACTTTTCTAGATCTTCTGATGCAAAATTGGTACCATTGTCTGTGATAATACGCAGTGGTAATCCGAACCGGCATATGATGTTTTCCCAGATGAATTTTTTTATTACCATTGCGGTGGTTGACGCTAGGGCCTTGGCTTCCACCCATTTGGTGAAGTAATCCACAGCAACTATTATAAATTTCACTGCGCCAGGTGCATCGGGAAAGGGACCTACTAGGTCAATGCCCCATTGTTGGAAGGGCCACGCTGCGGTTACTAGAACCAAAGGGTTCTTTGGCCGAATTTGGAGCATGACGTACATGACTTACACTTGCGCAAGATTTCTACAGCGTCTAAATGCATACCAGGCCAGTAATAGCCCGCAGTCATGATTTTTGCTACTACCATGCGTGGGCCAGCATGGATTCCGCATAGTCCTTCGTGGATTTCCCAGACCAGATACTGTGCGTCATGCTTATCTACGCATCTTAGGAGAGGACCCATGTAAGACTTGCGATACAAGATTCCATCCGCCATTTCATAATTTAGCGCTTTATGTTGAATTTTTCTTGCTTCTGCTTTTCCCTCCGGAAGGGTTCCATGTTGTAAATACATAATAATTGGGGACATCCAAGATGGATTCCCAACTTCTATCACGTTTACGTGTCTCAAGGGGACAGATGGGTTTGAGAGAACTTCAATGAGGACCTCTTTTGCCAGGTGCTTAAAGCTCGTAGCGGCTAGCTTACTTAGCGCATCTGTGTGCTTGTTCTCGCTTCTGTTAATGTGGATTATTTTGAAGGTCTGAAACTAATTGATCAGAGTTCTTGCCAGCTCGAGATATAATGCCATTGCTTCGCCTTTTGCGTCGAAGCGACCATTGATTTGTTCCGCTACCAACTTGGAGTCAACATGTGCTTCAACATTTTTTGCCCCCATTTTGAGCACTAAGCGGAGACCTGCGAGGAATGCCTCATACTCCGCTTCATTGTTGGTTCTTTTGAAATCTAGCCGAATGGCGTAGGTAAGTTCGTCGTTGTTGGGGCTAACTAGGAGGAGACCAACTCCTGCGCCATCATCGTTGGAAGCACCATCTGTATGTAGGGTCCAGACCCTGTCATCGAAGACTGGGGTAGGATTTTGTATGGCTTCGCATTCCTGTATCTTATCGACGGAAACTTCAGTAACAAAGTCTGCTAGGACTTGGCCCTTGATAGCAAGGCGCGGCTTATACAAAATGTTATATCCGCCCAGTTCAATGGCCCATTTGGCTAATCTGCCCGCGACGTCTAGTTTGGAAAATATCTGTCCTAGATGGTAGTTGGTAAGGACATTTATAACGTGACCAGAAAAGTACCTTTGCAACCTGCGCGATGCGTGAACTAGCGCGAGAACAAATTTTTCCATTATGGAATAGCGCGTTTCTGGACCGGTCAACATTTTCCTGATGTAATAAATTGGAGTTTGGACTCCGTCCCTTTCTACCATCAGCACTACGCCAACTACTACCTCTGATGCGGAGAGGTATAAGATTAATGGTTCTTCTTTTCGCTGAGTTGTTAA
The DNA here is from genome assembly GCA_030545235.1 of Helianthus tuberosus. Lineage (NCBI taxonomy): Eukaryota > Viridiplantae > Streptophyta > Magnoliopsida > Asterales > Asteraceae > Helianthus > Helianthus tuberosus. The sequence continues at coordinate 149,919,225 of CM060358.1, forward strand.
GGTAGGTAGTTGAATTAGCCATTCTTTCATTTGCTGGAAAGCTTTTTCTGCCTCCGGTGTCGATTGAAATTGACTCTTTTTTACACAGTTGCGTAATGTGCTGATGAACGGATATGATTTAGCAGCAAGGTTCGTCATAAATGTAACACCCTAGCTGCTATTTAACAGTTTTATATGAAATTACCAACAATTAGGTGTGTAGTTAAAACTACACATACTATAAAAATACGAGTTTATTTAAAACTTTTACAATCATAAGTCATTCAACATAACGTGAACGAATTCGTCGTTTAAAAATTTACAACGTGACCAAGTGCGGAAGCATGAATCTATATCGTGTTCGGTTCTTCGATGAGCTTGATCGTCTTCCGGCATTCTAAATGTACCTACATTTCATAAACATGAAATACTTTAGTCATACGGGGTTTTAAACGCGTTTAAACGAGTCCGGGAAACGAAACTGATTAAAATACATTACATTGCAGGGTCCACCGTAAATTACGGTGGCTACCGTAATTTACGGTAGCCCCTGAATGTCAAATCTTCCACCGTAAAACAGGGGATGTCTGGCGTAAAGACTTAAAGGCTACCGTAACTTTCGGTGGCCTCTGCAGGATTTTCCAAGTTTTGCCGTTTTCTAAAACGGAAACCTTCATAACTTTTGATCCGCTTGTCCGTTTGACCTACCGTTTCTTCCTACGTGATTGTAATTTGATTCTCCACATTAGGGAGTCAAAATCCAACATCTGGTTTAACAAAATTTCAGACTTTTAAGTCTTCGGCTTATTACCCTTTTTACCAAGTTTTGACCCGTTCGATTTATATCAAACAAACAAGTTTGTTTGACCCTTATTTCTCATAAACCTAATAAATTCAATGATGTTTAACATATTAGGTTCCAATTACAGGTTCATATACCTTCTTAATCCCATTTTCACTCATATGTTTTTTTGACCCGTTAAGGGTATTTAAGCATATTTTAAGCACCAATCGCTTTCATTCGTTTCAAAATACATATGTCAACATTTCTTATCAAATTACCTCCCACCACAACTATATTTGTGGTGGATTCAAAGTGGTGATTTATATATTACAAATTTTACCCTTCAAGTTATTATTTTACGGCAAAGACTCTTTATAGAGTCATTTGACCAATATTTTACATCTTTCGCTTTTCATACTTATTCGGAATATTTATTTCATCCTATCACTTATTTCAAAACAACCTTTATGGTTCGTTTGCTAAATTTCACTTACAAGGGCGTTTTAGTCAATTTTTAGTCCTTCTTTTACGACGAAGGACTTTTAGTACTTGTTTGACCCAAAAATCCGACTTTTTAACTATAGTCTTGTTTCGAAACCATTATGTTTCTAAAACGTTATAATCATAACTAAATTTATTCGGTTTACCTAAAAGATAACCAAATATCTATGTTTTAACCTTGTCTAACTCTTATAGAACTCCAAATTCTACATGATGAGTTGTATCATTATACATACCTGGCTCGGATCAATATATATTGACCTATTTCAATACCTTTCCTTAGTGGATGCTAAGTGATAGCGATGTAAGCATCCATGTGCTATTTATTTCCTAAAATCATACAACTTGACAACCCATTAGTCGATATTGTCAAAGGGTGATAATTTCACCTTTTGACCCGTTTGGTCTAAATGACCAATTACCATCGTCAAATTGTCAAATTACTATTTTGCCCTTAATGGTTATTATGATTTAACTTATATGATAACCATTAAAAGTACATATTTCATTCGTCATAATATGATCGAATTACCGTTTTAACTCATTTTTAGCCATCACTATGTTTTCTTATCATATTTGATTACCTTGTTCCGTGCGACTACACGCCGGAACACTATATCTCAATTAGGTATTTGTCTTTTACGTAATTAATACGACAAAATAATATTCTAAAATATATGACTAGTGTAAGATATACTTACCTTGCATCCATGCCACGCTTTCCTTTCCGTACTCGCTCCGTTTGACCCGCTTCCTCCACAAGCTTCCACCTAGCTTGTTAGGCGTCAAACTATCATCATATTTCATAAGATGAGTTCGAACATTTTCTTTCGTACCTTTCATCCTTATTTGTTGATGCGCACTCATCTATGGATTCAAATCGTTCATTGTTACATTTCCTTCTTTCGTCTCATCATTCTCGCATCTCATCTCACGAAAGACGTCTCGCAGCCACCTTCTATATTCAACTTCAAATGTTGTATTCCAACACTACATTCTACATTCTGCTTCATGTGTTGCGTCTCAACGCAACACTCTACATTCTGTTTCAAGCGTTGCGTTCCATATAAATATCTTCCTTTAAAATTTTCGCTCGACTAACATTTACTTTTTATTTGACCAGTTTTTCATCCTTAGAACCATACTACACTCGCAACTCTATCATACTTTCACGTTCAATACCTTCTAGGTTTGATCATACTTATCTTTCTATCATTTCAACCTTACACGATTTGGTTTGATGGGTTAGACAGCTTTACTTCATCGCATGTTATTCCATGCTATCACAATTACTTTTTAATAACTTTCGTTACTTATCCATTATCATCATCATTTATCAATAAGAATCATACACATCACTTATTCCTTGTAACTCCCTAACCTTCCTTATTTACATTTCCACATCACTTATTCCTTGTAACGTAAACACGTGACATACTTAAGCTCATACGTTCTCATTAAATATTATGTTACTTTTGGGGGTTTATTGGGGACCATAAAGGTTCGGGGCTCAATTACATGTTAATTCAAAATTTTCATTTGCTACATGAACTCCACCTTAAGCTACGGTTACTCTACCGTAGCTTACGGTATCTCTTTTGTATCTGGGTCTCCACCGTAAGCTACGGTGGCAATAAAAGGGCTACAGTGACTTCTTACTGCCTTACGGTGGACACAAAATTTCAATATCTACCGTAGCTTGCGATAGCTACCGTAAGCTATGGTAGCGCCTAGTACATGTTGGCTGAATTTCTCAATTGCAGCCACTTTGATCCGTTTTTTAATATGATTTTAATCAAGCCAGCCCCGAGGTTTCTAAATGCACTTAATGCTAACATTCCTACGTTTTTATTTCTTTCTAGTCTTTCCATAACATCATCAATTCATATTATAATTTACTAAAATAATTCTTACAAGTTTACCTCTTCTTGCGTCTTGGAGCGAACACACACCTTCTTGCGAGCTTTCGGTTTGAGTCCGAGCACTCTAACGTGCTCGAATCTCTCAAACCTAGGCTCTGATACCAACTTCAAACGCCCAAAATTTCTCAATGGTCAAACATCATGTAAAAACGCTAAAATGCTGAACTTTCGTAATTTAATATAAATTTTGACCAATTCTAACATATATAAAGTATAAACTTTAAACTTGCTTACAAAAGACATAAATATTTAAAACGACATTTACAATCCAAAAATAGTTTGACCCATTGACACTAAACATAAACCGGAAGCGTGTAGAGGGCATCAAGGAGTGTGTTCGTTACGAGCGTAGCGCGCCGTTTAGAGTACGGCTTTACCTACATCACAAAAACAAGAATCAACATTAATTCTACATGTATGCACCACATATTAACTTCCAACTAATAAATTCGCATTCGTTATTTTACTTCCATAATCCAACCCATTCTCATTAATTTACTTATATAAACATTCTTTAATATCTTATTCCAGTTGTTTGGCGTATTCCCTACGTTCCGATTAGATAATGTTCCGACATATATTCTATTTGTACGACCCGTTCATACGGTTCGACTAAATAGCATTCAAACATACATTCTATTAGTATGACCCGTTCATACGGTTCGACTACATAGCATTCCAACATACATTCTATTAGTATGACTCATTCATACGGTTCGACTATATAACATTCCAACATACATTCTATTAGTATGACCCGTTCATACGGTTCGACTACATAACATTCCAACATACATTCTATTAGGGCGACCCGTTCATATGGTTCGACTACATAACATTCCAACATACATTCTATTAGCGCGACCCGTTCATACGGTTCGACTACATAGCATTCCAACATACATTCTATTATTACGACCCGTTCATACGGTTCGACTTCATAGCATTGCAACGTACATTCTATTAGTACGACCTGTTCATACGGTTCCACTACATAACACTCCGACATACATTCTATTAGTGTGACCCGTTCATACGGTTCAACTACATAAGATTCCAACATACATTCTATTAGTTCGACCGTTCATACGGTTCAACTACATTGCATTCCAACATACATTCTATTAGTACGACACCCGTTCATACGGTTCGACTACATAACATTCCAACATACATTCTATTAGTGCGACCCGTTCATACGGTTCGACTACATAACATTCCAACATACATTCTATTAGTGCGACCCGTTCATGCGGATCGACTACATAACATTCCTTTACTTTCTCATTTTTCTAACCATTCCTTAAATGCTCAACACATCGAATTACCATGTTTTACACTACCACTTTCGAACTAGTATTTATATAATGAGACTAACATTCATAATCTACATTAAGGATAGACAAAGCTCATAAGAGCTTACCTTAGTTTTGCATTGCTTGCGAACCGGATAGACTTGTACCCTCTTCCTTCACGCCTACAATTTCACATTCAACATTCTTTCAATCTCATGCTTTTATCTCACATTTACATTAACATAGCGAGCTAATAACTCATCATTTCATCAATTCTAATCAATTACCATCATGTGCATATGAAATCATCAACATTACATAAGAACCAATACTCAAGCATTTCATCAAACACATGGTGTGCATAACATTAGCAAAGCATAATGTACAAGTATCTTATGCATAACTTCACTAGTTCATATCAAGATCATCAAATTAAACTAATTTCATATAACATTCATTCATAATCAATTTTATCTATCAAATACTCATTATAAACAACTTCATACATAATCATTACACTAATTGTACAAAATTCATCACTACACTTCACAATACCCTTACTTCAAATTTCATATAATTTCATGGATTTGTTTGAAACCCATTTCATATAAGATCATCAAAACATAAAATTTCACTTACCCTATGCTTTAGTGTGCTTAGATGATCATGAAATAAAAGACATGCATGAATTTTAATCAGTTTTCATCCTTCAATTGGCTGCATTTTCATTGTGCTTTCATGGGTGTTTTTCCCTTTTCTTCTTCCTCTGGTCGACACCCACATCTCCCCCACATTCAGCATTTTTAATTTTGTTATAACACTAGGATTTCATATTATACTTTCAGCCCTTCTTCTTTTAAAACATGTCACTTTAATATCAAACTATTAACTAGGTTACCTTTCACTACATTAACTTTGTTATATAATTATCATTTTCCATTTAAGACATCATAAGTAAAACATTATAATATAACATATATAAAAAAATTGGGGTGTTACATTAATGGTTCAGAACTCTTACTGATTCAACACTTAACCATTTAGAAATTGCCAAACAGCCCCTAAGCGTAAACCCAATAAAAAAGAGATTGTATTAAATCAATCAGATACCCTTGGGTACGAGATTTGGTGATATACTTGTTTACTCTACTCAATTACTCGATAACATATACCTGTTTACCCAATTATATGCCAGACATGATTTTCTTTTTTCTTTTTTTTTTACATTTTAAGTTTATATTTTAAAATCCCACGGTTCCCACGATTCCAATTCCCACACCATTACAAAAACTTAAAACACTTGTATAAGCATTTGAGTCTGATTCCTAGTTGTTACCGAGTAGGTGAAAATTGCTACGGAGGACCCCCGATTCCATGCTAATTCCAAGGCTGAGTCGGCCGAGTTTTACAACACTAAATGTTCCCCCTCGAATTAACGCTCGTCTTTCAGTCTATAAAGTCACATCTTTTGAGACAACTATTTCACTTGATAAAGCGAATGCTAAGCCAACTTACATGCTAAGTCTTTCACTCTATAGTCCCATCTTTTGAGACAACTATTTCACTTGATAAAGCAAATTCTAAGCCAACTTCCATGCTAACATGAGTAGTTCAAATCATAATTACCCGATCCATTTTCATATTAAAGTCAAATTTTCATTATCTCCAAAGTGACTCTTTTCATAATATGAAAAATTCATATTAGGTTTTCATGCCATGGTAATGAGATTGACTTAAAATTTATATTTACATAATTCTAATCAATAACTCATATTAATAAAAAAATAAACTTGTAAGCACATGTATGTATTGTAAACAAATTTAAAAACATATAACATTGCCCAAGGCTTTGTAGCCTAGTGGCATCTTGAGAGTGTGATAAGTCTTTGGGATCAATAGGTCCTGAGTTCGATTCCCAGAAGGGGGGGGGGGGGGGTTTCCTATATTAATTGGGTTTACTCCTAAATTGGTGTATAGGCATTATGCCTAGTAGAGATGGATATGATCGGGTGGTTCCGCTTGTGGCACGATGATACTCCAATGGTCCGTCAGTGATCCAAATTTGTCGTTAAAATATATATATATATATATATATATATATATATACTATATAATAAAAGAAATCACTTAAGGGACACTTGTCATCATATTAGGTCATCTCTTATAGATAATTATTATTTTAGTTTAATTTATTCTAATTAATTATAGATAATCTCTTCTACTAAATATTATTTAATTTAATATCTTATAGAGTTAACTTTCGTTTTACTCCCTGTGGTTTGGTCACTTTAACGGTTTTACCCCAATCATTTAAAAACAACCATTTTCCTCCTTGATGTTTCGATCTTGTCGCCAGTTTGCTCCACGGCTCTAACTCTATCCATATTGTATGTTAACTGAAAGGGTATTTTTGTAATTTCAAGTTAACATACATGATCCAAGTACCCTTATGTTATACTTGAAATTACCAAAATACCCTTCCAATTAACATACAATATGGATGGATTTAGAGCCGGGGAGCAAATTGGCGACAAGATCGAAACATCAAGGAGGAAAATGGTCGTTTTTAAATGATTAGTGCAAAACCGTTAAAGTGACTAAACCACAGGGAGCTAAACGGAAGTTAACTCTATCTTATATTAAAGATAACCCTCCTACTAAATATTATTAGTTTAATATCTTATGAATAATTATTATTTAGTTTAATCTCCATCTCATTTATTATATTATTTATTTGAATTAATTATATTTGAACGTTTTTTTTAGTTTGGTATCAAATAGATTTTACGAAACTTAAAATTAAATTAACTAATATTATTTATCATTTATACATTTACGGAGTTTTAAAAAAAGAGTTAAATTTATTGAGACTTCGTTAACAAATTTTGTAACAACAGAATAATCTATTTTTATCACGGAAACCAAACTTTGTATTAATATATTAAATATTTTTATTTTCACTATACAAAATTACATTTACTCGACTCATGTAATACATGAGGTTTTTTAAAATATAACTTTTTATTATTTGATATATAAATTAGATTTATTCAATTCGTACAATACACGGGGGTTTTTTAAGGATATATATTTTTTTATTATTTAGTATAGAAAATTACATTTATTCAAACCGTGTAATGTGCATATTTTTAAAGATGTAATTTTTTAATTATTTGGTACATAAAATTACATTTATTCAACCCGTGTAATAAATAGGGGTTTTTAAAGATGTATTATTTTAATATTTGGTAAACAATATTACATTTTTCAACTCGTGTAATATACTTGGTTTTAAAGATATAACTTTTTTTATTAGGTATATAAAATTACATTTTTCAACCCGTACAATATGGTTCTTATAGATATAACTTTTTGTTATTTTATATATAAAATTATATTTATTCAACCCGTAAAATAAATGAGGTTTTTTAAAATATATTATTTTATTATTTAATATATAAAATTTATTTATTCAACTCCGTGTAACACACGGGGTTATAACCTAGTATATATATGGGTGGAGTTACAATAGGAAGTTTATTTGGCTAGGAAGGCTAGTAAGTGATATTGACCATCCATTTAGTTAATCAAGGGCTAAGATTAAATGATGGAAATTGAAGGGAAGAAAAGAGGCGCGTGAGTTTGTTTAGGGGCATTCTAGTCAATCCAAGCCAATAGTTTCTCTCTCCTCCAATTCCCCCCATTTTTTAAAGGTTAATAACTCTTTCATACGACATTATTTTTTTATAAAAATTGCACCAAAAAAACGAGCGTTTTTTATCTTTAAAACGAGTATACTATTGCTATATTTTCAAAAAAAAAAGTAAAACCCAGTTGCGTAAAACGCAATAGAAAAACCCCCAGTTAAGTAAAACGCAATGAAAAAAAAAACCTAAAAAATGACATTTTTCTAAAACGCAATGCACAAAAAACACAAAGAAATGACTTATTTGTAAAACGTAATGGCCAGAAAACACAAAGAAATGTCTTATTTCTAAAACGCAATAGCCTAAAAACTAAAAAGAAAATGTACTTTCTAAAACGCAATGGACTAAAAACACATAAAATGTGTTTTACCTAAAACGCAATGCACCAAAAACACATAAAAAAGTGTTTTACCTAAAACGCAATGCACCAAAAACACAAAGAAATGTCTTATTTGTAAAACGTAATGGCCAGAAAACACTTAAAATGTCTGTTTTCTAAAACGCAATGGACTAAAAACACATAAAAATGTGTTTTTACCTAAAACGCAATGCACCAAAAACACATAAAAAGTGTTTTACCTAAAACGTAATGCACCAAAAACACAAAGAAATGTCTTATTTGTAAAACGCAACGGCCAGAAAACACTTAAAATGTCTGTTTTCTAAAACGCAATGGACTGAAAACACATAAAAAAGTGTTTTACCTAAAACGCAATGCACCAAATGTGACAACCCTCACCAAACCAGGTATCCGTACGACTTAATTAATGATTAATTACTGCTTAATTACTGTGCTTGTTTGAACTAGCTGATGAACTGCTACTTGATATCTGATACATGTACTTACTTGCATCATACTTTACTTATCGTCACTACATTATTTACATACTGAACCTTAGTGACAAACATGATGCACAAAAAGCACAGTAGCACAATAGCGGATAACCTATTGAACATGCTGATAAAGCCAGCATCAGGCAGACACTGCCTCTAAGGCCTGTAAGAGCCTGAGATAATTGCTACACTAATGGTGAGTGTAGGGATACAAGGGTTGTAGAACTGCGTCTCTAGGAATAAGTTACAATGACTGGATGTGCCTAAAACGTACTCTAAGCACAAAACTCAGCACTTTACATAATAATTCAGCTTTTAGCTACCTAATAAAGTGCCAAAACATGAGAAAAATATTACTAGACACTTTCCAAAGTGTCGGAAATAAGTTGTGTCACTAAATGAAATTATAACGACACTTTAAAGCTTTATTAAGCACTTTAACGGATTACTATCCAACCGAACAACCGGACTATACCCGGAACATGAAAATATTGTTATTTTCATTATTTATCTTTTTCTGAGCTAGTTAGGGTCCCTGATTACCCTAACACCCTTTGTAACGCGTGACACACTAATAACTGGGTTAAACACTTAACTTAACTACCTAGTTCCTAATCATCTAGTTGGATTCGAACTAGAAACCCCCCCCCCCTTGCTAACCGTCCCCAACTATGGGGGGACATACTTTGTACTTGTTTGATTATTCTAATCCCATTGCCTAATATCTATTAGACATAGTGACCAATGGTTAATACACCCTAATTTTGCCTATAAGATCAAAGGGTTACACAACATAATCTCCATCACACAAACTCACCAAGAACTCTCTCTCCCTCTCTACCTAGCTACGGCCGAACATCCCCTTGTGCACCCCTCCATTTTCGAATTTGATTCAAGCAAATCCAAGGTTATTCAAGCATCAAGGGTCTCGTATTAGGAAGCTTGGTGCAAGCGGAACGCGAAGGACCTCTTTCTCTAGCTTTTATCCACCTCATTTGCGCTTAGATTCTTCCCTAGCCTCGAGCTAGTGGTATGTTGCTTAAAACACCTTCTCAATCTATTCTAAAGTGGTTAAAAGGATTTGTATCGGTTAAAACTCGTTAACATGCAAGATGATACTTTAAAGTTTACTAAAAACACTAAAAATGGTGGTTAATAGCTCATAAGTTGTGTAAAACTTGTAGTAATTAAAATATATGATTATTTAGGCCCGATCTATGATGTGGTAGCTCGGATCATCGTTTAACCCGGTTTGGTAAGGTCATGGATCTTAACATAAGCATGTTTTGAATGATACAAGGGTTAAAAGGTGAAACTCTACCACACGCGAATCATGAACTTGTGTAAAAGAGTTTTACTTGTAAAATTGTGTTTAAAACTAGCAGATCTACGTATCTGCAAGTGGTATTTTCAAAGAACCACGTATCAAAGAAATCATGTATTTTAAAAGATGGATTTTACACTAACAAGCATGGTTTTATAAACCACAAGTGTGTAAACACTTGTGAAATGATCCGACAAAATAACAGTTTTTGTAAAAGACGACGGGAAGTTGTAAAGATGGATTTTCTCTAAAAACGAGGTTTTTACAAGATCAAATTACCTTATATAAAGATCTACTAAATTTAAGGGGATTTACACCACAGTTTTGGGAAAACTGCAAGTTCATGTAATTTTTGGCAATTTACACATATGTTGATTTGTTGTTGCGATGAAAGTTGTTCTGATCAAATAAAGAAAATTGTTGGGTTGATTTGTTAAAGAAAATGATACGCTTGAAAGCATGGCCACCTCCAGTTACAGAGGAAACTCTGGCGAAATTTTTCTAAAAACCTAACACTTAGAACTATTTACACTACAAGTGTTAGAATTATTTTTTGACATGTTTTCGAAACATAAATTTCGCCATGACTTTATTTACTAAATATTTGGAGGTGGGATTTTCACAAAATTTAACGTGATAAATATATATTTTCACACACTGTTTATGATTATTTTGTGAAAATACATAAATATTATTTTTAGAGTAAAAATAATATTTACGAACGTTAACGGATCCAAAATAATACGAACGCTTTCACCATAAATATATAAGTTACACCGGTAATTATATTACCACTCGATTGTTAAAACGTAACTTACGCACTTACGGAAATATTTATGAACGCGTAATTTTAACAACGTATTATTGGAGAAGAATTATGTGAAATGAAAATATAATATTTTTGAGAAAAATACTTATATTTTGGAATTGGAAATATATATATATATATTAAGTGAGACTTAATGATATAATTTGAACGCACATGTATTGAATCCCCCATCCTTGGGAAGGAGATTAACTACCAAGTATATACAGAACGTAAACACGAAATAGTTGTCTAACTATTTCCCAAAGACTTAAACTATAAAGCTAAGGCACGGCCGTCCGTCTAATAGAATTAGCACTTGTAGGTCGTCGCACAGCTGCCTGATTTGGAGTACTTGGTAGAGACGCACCGACTGTGAGTTCATGTCCCCCTTTTCTCTAACTGTTTTCAGTTTTCTTAACTGCGGGGGTGAAATACATGTTACTTTGTTTACAAGTACTTTATACACGGTATGGTTAGCATAAGGAGGTTTACTACTTAGATCATGTGAGTGGGTAGGCAGAAACTGGAGACCATTAATCCTCATTGAAGGACCGAGGGACGTAAGCGGTAGATCTATCTGGGTGTAGCGAGCCCAACTCTAGGCCCAACAGAACGGACCTCTGAGAGGCCCAGCAGAACGGACCTTGAGTGACTTTGTACCCAACGCTAAATTTGCTAGGTTTGAGTCTTCCTACTTGCACTTCACACATACTAATGGCCTTGCAAACCATTGGTGATCTCTTTTCCTTACACTGCTACATACCAGGGAATTTTTATACTTACAAGTGTTTTACATACTCACTTACACATGAACTCGCTCAACATTATTGTTGATTTTTCAACTTACATGTATTTCAGGAAATTAAAGATCTGGCGCGGTATGTTATGTTTTCCCGCTGCATAAGGGTTCCAAGGTCATCCCAGTTTAGGAAATGTGACTCTTTCCTGGACAAGTCACAAATCTTAAACTGCGTTTATTTCATGTCGGTGTTTATGTTATTCAAGACAATGTTTTATGTTATGATGTTGTAAGTCTATAAGACAATGGTATGTTACTCTGGTTTTAAAACTTAATCAAACGGATGATCTTGCATGATTTTATTTCATATAACTTTGTTATGGTTAAGCTATGGTATTAAGAAGTCACACCAAAATAACCACGCTTCCGCAAAGCCAGGGTGTGACAGCTTGGTATCAGAGCTCTGATCATAGCGAACTAGGATTCCTTCTCGAGTCTAGACTATGATCACTAGGGCTCTCACGAAAACATTTTTACTACATACCACTCAAGTCCAGATCCAAAACTTTTTACAAACAAATGTTGAGCACATTTATTTATTATTTATAGGCTCAGTCTGGGAGGTTGAGGCTCGGTCTGGAGGACCGAGGCTCGGTCTAGGAGGCCGAGGTAGTTGCCTAGTAGGACTAGGGAGAGCAGTCTGAGAGGCTGGGAGAATAGGCTAGTGGGACTAGGAAGAGCAGTCTGAGAGGCTGGGAGAATTTGGCTAGTTGGACTAGGAAGAGCAGTCTGAGAGGCTGGGAGGCTAGTGGGACTAGGAGAATTATTTGATTGCTTACTTGGTGACTAATGTGCTTATCTGATTGTATGATTGATTATTGGTACATATTTGTGTTTGTGTTACAGACACCATGGACTCGCCCGGCACAGGTGATTCGGACACCACAGGCCCTAGACCCATAGTATCAGACGACTTAGAGTCTTCAGAGCACGAGGTCCACACATCAGATGTTACCAGCATAGACGAGGATGATTTCCAGCCTTTCGCACTACTCGATGGTGCTGATGAGCCTGCAGATGGCCCTCCCGCTGAGTACCCACCCCTAGTGGAGATTCCGGCCCCTATACCCTTAGCCGTTTATCCAGCATATGATTTTCTTCTTGACGTCGAGGCTGACGGCGATGTTGACCTGTTTGAGGAGGAGATCCAGGGCGAGGCCCTTCTTCCTGCGGACGATCTTCTGATGATCGCTGACGTTCCCGCTGAGGATTCGCCTGCACACTCTCCTGTCCCAGACTCCTTCGAGTCTGTGGCATCCGCACCTTCTCACACATTGAGCGCACAGCACTTTGCGCATGATTCTGATCCTGACCAGGCATCCTCTGTTGCACCTATACCCAGTTTTGCGTTTGACCATGATGACATAGAGGATTCAGACCCTATCTTTCCCCCGGGATCCGACCCGGATCATGATATCGAGTTTATACCTATGGACCAGCCCATGGAGGATCCAGCTGACCCAGTAGATCCTATCGACCCCGAGTTTGACTTCAAGATGGCTTTTGATGATCCCGAGCCTGCCGTCGCCCCTGAGCAGGCAGCCGCTCTAGACCCCATACTTGAGCATGACCCCGTACATGCTGGCATCCCTATTGAGCCTGTTATAGCAGACCCACCTGTTGATGATTTCCCCGTGGATGTTCCTTTGTTAGAGGGCGATCATGTCGTTGTTGATCCTGTTGTTCCTCTACCTGTTGTTGATATACCTGTTGACCATCCTGTTGAGCACATTGCACCTGTTCACCCTTTTGTTGCTCCCCCACCTGATCCCATCCCACTAGAGCCCGAGCATGCACTGTTCGCGGCACACATGGATCCACCAGATGAGCATGCACAGCATGGTTGGATACCTGCTGATGAGGATGTTCCACCTTTTCCCCCTCAGATCCCTGATACACGACATGTTGATTTTTCTTTTCAGGTTCCTCAGTTTGTACCTCCAGCGAGGCCTGGAGAGGGTTCTTCAGCCCATCCTATTGGGCATGTACCGATGTCTATCCCCTTCATGCCCCAGATGTCATCTGTCCCACCCTCTGTCGCTCCATTTCATGTGGCACCTTTTGATCCCACCAGTGAGCCGTTCCTTTGGGCACCAGACTCTGCTATGCCACCTACTAACCCCTACCATTCTTTCCACATGGGGTATACTATCGAGGACGTTTTGATGTCTTTTGTCGCCCAGCACGAGTCACACACGCAGCGCATCCAGGAGCTTGAGAGAGCTCAGCTGCCACCATGCCAGTGTCATGGTCGGACACACTCTCCTCTGCAGCCATTTCGACCCTTACCTACAGATTATGCTGCCCGTTTCTTTACACTAGAGCAGCAGGTTGCTTCTATCATTCGTACCCAGCGAGCCATGGAGGAGGACTGGCTCCAGTTACGTCGTTTTTTTTACACCCACTTTCCCCCTCCTCCACCACCATCTGTATAGAGCTCATCAGTGCTGTTTGGGTAGACGTTGGTGAGAAGACGGCGAATGCTTTTGACTGCACATCATTTTTGGAGACTACTTTATGATCCTGACTTTTGTTGACATGTAGTTGATGTATTTGACACTGACATGATATAGTTTTTAGACAGGGGTGATGTAGCCCCTAGTTGATTGATGATTGTATGACACAGGGATGTACTGATACACTTACTATGTGGTCTCGATATATGGCAATCGCAGTATTCTCATCATATTTGGTTCGCTTGATTGCTTATTTATATTTTTATGACATGGGATGTTGTGTGATTGGTATTTGTGATGTATTGATAACATGAGATGTTATGTGCTATTACTATTACTATATACGTACGCTTTACTATGGCCTGACCAACATAAACCATCTTTTAGAAGATGCCGCCAAGACGTGAGACATGCATGCCTACCAATGAGGCAGAACTTCAACAAGTCATTGCTGCTGCCATTGCACAATACGCCGGTTCACAAGGAGGACCCAGCGGAAGCAGCACGAACAACAATGGCAACAATAATCCACCTCATGGTAATACCAAGTCATTTAGACCTACCATGACCTAATTGGATATCTTTAGCGATGATGCTAATGCCGTTCATATGTTATAACGTATGTGCAGGGTGCACCTACAAGCAGTTCTTAGACTGCAAGCCCGTAAACTTTGATGGCACAGGAGGTGCTGTCGCCTTTGTTCGTTGGGCTGAGAAAACCGAATCTGTTCTTCGCATGAGCAAATGCGCGCTAGATCAGCAAGTCACCTATATCTCGGGGCTATTCTTGGATGGAGCCCTCTCTTGGTGGAATCTGCAAGTACAGACACTTGGTGAAGCTGCTGCCTATGCGCTAACCTGGACCGAACTGAAGGAACTTATGCGCAAAAAGTACTGCTCTCGCGCGGAAATCCAGAGATTGGAAACCGAGTTCTGGCACTTGAAAATGGACGGTCCAAAGATCGCAGAATACGTTCAAAGGTTCCATGACTTATCTCAAGTGGTTCCTTACTTGGTTACACCAGAATACAAGCGAATCGAGCACTTCATTTGGGGACTAGCTCCTCAAATCATAAGCATGGTGACCTCGTCCAAGCCTGCGACTATTACTGAAGCGATTGATTTGAGCATAGCTCTCACTGAGGAGGCGATCCGCCTAAACAAGTTTGATGAGATCAAGACGAAGAAGGCAGAAACTCACGTCGAGTCATCGGGAGGTAACAAACGGAAGTTCTCAAACTTCAAGCAGGGTGCCAGTGTGGCGGTTAAGAAAGGAGGATCAGACACGCCAGCTCAGGTTACAGCTGGTAGAGGGAAGAAAGGAAAAGGGTACATGGGCACCCAGCCCAAATGCAACACCTGCCAGCGCCACCATTCTGGTCATTGCGGGCCAAAAGTATGCGAAGCATGTGGGAAACGTGGCCACTTGAAGGACACTTGTTGGACCACTGCTGGTCAGGGAGGCCAGGGAGGATTCGGAAACAGAAATAACAACCGGGGCGGGAATGGAAATCGCCCACAAGGAAACTATGGAGGTAACGAGAATCGAGGCAACAATGCTAACCAAGCGGGCGCCGTGAATCGTAATCAGAGGAATGATCAAGCTGGTGGAAACGGGCAAAGACTTGGGTGCTTTAACTGCGGTGATACCGGGCATTTTAAGAAGAACTGCCCAGAGTTAAACCAAGCCCGTGGAAGAGTGTTCCAAATCGAAGCAAGGGAGGCGCGCCAGGACCCCAATGTCGTTACTGGTACGTTCCCTGTAAACCAACGCTATGCATCCGTTTTATTTGATACTGGTGCCGATTATAGCTTCGTGTCGTTAGAGTTTAAGAATATGCTTGGTTTAGCCGCTAATAAGTTAGATATTCCCTACTCGATCGAATTGGCTAATGGGAAGTTAGTAGAAGCCAATGAAGTTATCAGAGGTTGTGTGATCGAATTAGGAGAACGTGAGTTTACTTTGAATCTACTACCAGTCCAGTTGGGAAGCTTCGACGTGGTAGTAGGAATGGATTGGTTATCAGGCAACAAAGCTGAGATAGTTTGTCAAGAAAAAGTTGTTCGTATCCCAACCGAAGATGGCGAAACAATTGTGGTTCACGGAGAGAAGCGTGATACGCCGTTAAGAATTATCAGCTGCTTGAAAGCGCGAAGGTGTTTGCAGAAGGGATGTGTTGCCTTCCTGGCACACATTGTGGATAAGTAGGCTGCTGAGCCAAGAATCGAAGACATCCCTGTCGTGAGGGAGTATCCAGAAGTCTTCCCAGAAGACTTACCTGGACTGCCACCTCAGAGGCAAGTAGAGTTCCGCATCGATTTAGTTCCAGGCGCCGCGCCTGTGGCTAAGGCACCTTACAGACTTGCTCCATCTGAGATGCAGGAACTGTCAACACAACTTCAAGAGTTGTTAGACAAGGGATTTATCCGACCAAGCTTCTCGCCTTGGGGAGCTCCGGTCTTGTTTGTCAAGAAGAAGGACGGTAGTTTTCGTATGTGCATTGACTACCGGGAATTGAACAAGCTAACGATCAAGAATAGATATCCTCTGCCAAGAATCGATGATCTGTTCGACCAACTGCAAGGTTCAAGCTTTTATTCAAAGATCGACTTGCGATCTGGATACCATCAGCTGAGGATACAAGAGGAGAGTATCCCGAAGACAGCCTTCAGAACTCGTTATGGGCACTACGAGTTCCTCGTTATGCCATTTGGTTTGACAAACGCACCTGCGGTATTCATGGATCTAATGAATAGAGTTTGCAAGCCGTACTTGGACAAGTTCGTGATTGTGTTTATCGATGACATCTTGATTTATTCAAAGACGAAGGCCGAACACGAGCAGCATCTTAGAGCCATTCTAGAGCTGCTGAAGAAAGAACAGCTGTATGCTAAATTCTCTAAGTGCGAGTTTTGGCTACGAGAGGTGCAATTCCTTGGGCACGTGGTAAATGGAGATGGAATCCACGTGGATCCAACAAAGATCGAAGCGATCAAGGATTGGGAAACGCCAAAGACGCCAACCGAGATTCGGCAATTCTTGGGTTTGGCTGGCTATTATCGAAGATTCATTGAGAATTTTTCGAAGATCGCTCAACCTTTGACGCTCCTCACGCAGAAGGATAAGAAGTTTGATTGGGGAATCAAACAGGAAGAAGCGTTCCAGATATTGAAGAGTAAGCTTTGTAACGCGCCAATCTTAGCTCTACCGGAGGGTACTGATGATTTTGTGGTATACTGCGACGCATCGCGTCAAGGATTGGGTTGCGTGTTGATGCAACGCCAGAAGGTTATTGCTTATGCATCGCGTCAGTTGAAAGTGCATGAAAAGAACTATACCACACACGATTTGGAGCTCGGCGCAGTGGTTTTTGCTTTAAAGATCTGGAGACACTACCTCTATGGTACGAAATGTACAATTTTTACAGATCATAAGAGCCTACAGCACATATTCAACCAGAAGGAGCTGAATATGAGGCAAAGACGATGGGTTGAATTGTTGAACGACAACGACTACGAGATAAAGTATCATCCAGGGAAGGCGAATGTGGTCGCCGATGCCCTAAGTCGAAAAGAGAGAATCAAGCCCATAAGGGTTAGAGCTTTAGAAATGATTATACGAACCGATCTTTCCTTGCGCATTCGTGCCGCGCAGAAAGAAGCTCTCAAGGAAGGAAACCTTGAAGAAGAATATCTCCGTGGGATGGAGAAGCTACTGGTACCAAACGAGGAAGGAACGTTATGCTTCGAGAAAAGAATTTGGGTTCCTTTGTTTGGAGGTTTAAGGAAGGTTATTTTCGATGAAGCTCACAAGTCGCGGTACTCTATCCACCCTGGAGCGGATAAGATGTACCAGGATCTCAAAGATTATTATTGGTGGCCTAGGTTGAAAGGCGATGTTGCTGTTTATGTAAGCAAATGTTTAACATGCGCTAAGGTTAAAGCGGAATACCAGAAGCCTTCAGGACTTCTGCAACAACCTGAGATTCCCAAATGGAAATGGGAACAAATCTCCATGGATTTTATTACGAAATTGCCAAGAACGCCAAGAGGCCATGACACTATCTGGGTGATAGTGGATCGATTAACGAAGTCAGCACACTTCTTACCTATCAGAGAGAAGGATAATACGAGCAAATTGGCCGAAATATACATGAGAGAGATCGTCGCACGCCATGGAGTACCTCTCTCGATCATCTCTGATAGAGACGGAAGGTTTGTGTCAAGGATATAGCAATCCTTCCAAGAAGCGTTTGGATCGCAATTGAATCTGAGCACTGCATTTCACCCGCAAACTGACGGTCAAAGCGAGCGAACGATACAGACTTTGGAAGACATGCTGAGAGCGTGTGTTATGGATTTGGGCGGTAGCTGGGACAAGCATTTGCCATTGGTCGAATTTTCGTACAACAACAGCTACCACACCAGTATTGGTGTCGCGCCATTTGAAGCCCTTTACGGACGCAAGTGTCGATCACCCTTATGTTGGGCTGACGCAGGTGATAGGCAGCTTGCTGGTCCCGAAATCGTCCAAGAGATGACAGACAAGATTGCGCAGATTCTTAAACGCATCGAAGCAGCTCGCCACAGACAAAAGGCCTATGCGGATCCAAACCGGAAACATGTGGAATTCCAAGTTGGAGAAATGGTGTTATTGAAAGTTTCACCCTGGAAGGGGGTGGCACGCTTTGGAAAGCGTGGGAAGTTAAATCCGCGCTACATTGGTCCTTTCCGAGTTTTGGAAAGAATAGGACTAGTAGCATACAAGTTGGACCTACCTGCTGAACTGAATGGTGTTCACGATACATTTCATGTATCCAATCTAAAGAAAAGTCCAACTCAAGTTACCGTTGCCATTCCCACCGACGAGATTCATGTTGACGACACGCTCCACTTCGTTGAAGAACCTGTTGAGGTCACGGATTGGAAAGTGAACAAGACCCGCCGGAGCAGTGTCAAACTCGTCAAAGTTCGTTGGAATGCCAGACATGGTCCTGAGTTCACCTGGGAGCGTGAGGACCGGATGAAAGAGAAATACCCCCACCTTTTTCCTAAGAACCCTGCATCTACAAGCAGAACTTAAATTTCGGGACGAAATTTATTTAACGGGGGGAGAATGTGACAACCCTCACCAAACCAGGTATCCGTACGACTTAATTAATGATTAATTACTGCTTAATTACTGTGCTTGTTTGAACTAGCTGATGAACTGCTACTTGATATCTGATACATGTACTTACTTGCATCATACTTTACTTATCGTCACTACATTATTTACATACTGAACCTTAGTGACAAACATGATGCACAAAAAGCACAGTAGCACAATAGCGGATAACCTATTGAACATGCTGATAAAGCCAGCATCAGGCAGACACTGCCTCTAAGGCCTGTAAGAGCCTGAGATAATTGCTACACTAATGGTGAGTGTAGGGATACAAGGGTTGTAGAACTGCGTCTCTAGGAATAAGTTACAATGACTGGATGTGCCTAAAACGTACTCTAAGCACAAAACTCAGCACTTTACATAATAATTCAGCTTTTAGCTACCTAATAAAGTGCCAAAACATGAGAAAAATATTACTAGACACTTTCCAAAGTGTCGGAAATAAGTTGTGTCACTAAATGAAATTATAACGACACTTTAAAGCTTTATTAAGCACTTTAACGGATTACTATCCAACCGAACAACCGGACTATACCCGGAACATGAAAATATTGTTATTTTCATTATTTATCTTTTTCTGAGCTAGTTAGGGTCCCTGATTACCCTAACACCCTTTGTAACGCGTGACACACTAATAACTGGGTTAAACACTTAACTTAACTACCTAGTTCCTAATCATCTAGTTGGATTCGAACTAGAAACCCCCCCCCCCCTTGCTAACCGTCCCCAACTATGGGGGGACATACTTTGTACTTGTTTGATTATTCTAATCCCATTGCCTAATATCTATTAGACATAGTGACCAATGGTTAATACACCCTAATTTTGCCTATAAGATCAAAGGGTTACACAACATAATCTCCATCACACAAACTCACCAAGAACTCTCTCTCCCTCTCTACCTAGCTACGGCCGAACATCCCCTTGTGCACCCCTCCATTTTCGAATTTGATTCAAGCAAATCCAAGGTTATTCAAGCATCAAGGGTCTCGTATTAGGAAGCTTGGTGCAAGCGGAACGCGAAGGACCTCTTTCTCTAGCTTTTATCCACCTCATTTGCGCTTAGATTCTTCCCTAGCCTCGAGCTAGTGGTATGTTGCTTAAAACACCTTCTCAATCTATTCTAAAGTGGTTAAAAGGATTTGTATCGGTTAAAACTCGTTAACATGCAAGATGATACTTTAAAGTTTACTAAAAACACTAAAAATGGTGGTTAATAGCTCATAAGTTGTGTAAAACTTGTAGTAATTAAAATATATGATTATTTAGGCCCGATCTATGATGTGGTAGCTCGGATCATCGTTTAACCCGGTTTGGTAAGGTCATGGATCTTAACATAAGCATGTTTTGAATGATACAAGGGTTAAAAGGTGAAACTCTACCACACGCGAATCATGAACTTGTGTAAAAGAGTTTTACTTGTAAAATTGTGTTTTAAAACTAGCAGATCTACGTATCTGCAAGTGGTATTTTCAAAGAACCACGTATCAAAGAAATCATGTATTTTAAAAGATGGATTTTACACTAACAAGCATGGTTTTATAAACCACAAGTGTGTAAACACTTGTGAAATGATCCGACAAAATAACAGTTTTTGTAAAAGACGACGGGAAGTTGTAAAGATGGATTTTCTCTAAAAACGAGGTTTTTACAAGATCAAATTACCTTATATAAAGATCTACTAAATTTAAGGGGATTTACACCACAGTTTTGGGAAAACTGCAAGTTCATGTAATTTTTGGCAATTTACACATATGTTGATTTGTTGTTGCGATGAAAGTTGTTCTGATCAAATAAAGAAAATTGTTGGGTTGATTTGTTAAAGAAAATGATACGCTTGAAAGCGTGGCCACCTCCAGTTACAGAGGAAACTCTGGCGAACTTTTTCTAAAAACCTAACACTTAGAACTATTTACACTACAAGTGTTAGAATTATTTTTTGACATGTTTTCGAAACATAAATTTCGCCATGACTTTATTTACTAAATATTCGGAGGTGGGATTTTCACAAAATTTAACGTGATAAATATATATTTTCACACACTGTTTATGATTATTTTGTGAAAATACATAAATATTATTTTTAGAGTAAAAATAATATTTACGAACGTTAACGGATCCAAAATAATACGAACGCTTTCACCATAAATATATAAGTTACACCGGTAATTATATTACCACTAGATTGTTAAAACGTAACTTACGCACTTACGGAAATATTTATGAACGCGTAATTTTAACAACGTATTATTGGAGAAGAATTATGTGAAATGAAAATATAATATTTTTGAGAAAAATACTTATATTTTGGAATTGGAAATATATATATATATATATTAAGTGAGACTTAATGATATAATTTGAACGCACATGTGTTGAATCCCACATCCTTGGGAAGGAGATTAACTACCAAGTATATACAGAACGTAAACACGAAATAGTTGTTTAACTATTTCCCAAAGACTTAAACTATAAAGCTAAGGCACGGCCGTCCGTCTAATAGAATTAACACTTGTAGGTCGTCGCACAGCTGCCTGATTTGGAGTACTTGGTAGAGACGCACCGACTGTAAGTTCATGTCCCCCTTTTCTCTAACTGTTTTCAGTTTTCTTAACTGCGGGGGTGAAATACATGTTACTTTGTTTACAAGTACTTTATACACGGTATGGTTAGCATAAGGAGGTTTACTACTTAGATCATGTGAGTGGGTAGGCAGAAACTGGAGACCATTAATCCTCATTGAAGGACCGAGGGACGTAAGCGGTAGATCTATCTGGGTGTAGCGAGCCCAACTCTAGGCCCAACAGAACGGACGTCTGAGAGGCCCAGCAGAACGGACCTTGAGTGACTTTGTACCCAACGCTAAATTTGCTAGGTTTGAGTCTTCCTACTTGCACTTCACACATACTAATGGCCTTGCAAACCATTGGTGATCTCTTTTCCTTACACTGCTACATACCAGGGAATTTTTATACTTACAAGTGTTTTACATACTCACTTACACATGAACTCGCTCAACATTATTGTTGATTTTTCAACTTACATGTATTTCAGGAAATTAAAGATCTGGCGCGGTATGTTATGTTTTCCCGCTGCATAAGGGTTCCAAGGTCATCCCAGTTTAGGAAATGTGACTCTTTCCTGGACAAGTCACAAATCTTAAAGTGCGTTTATTTCATGTCGTTGTTTATGTTATTCAAGACAATGTTTTATGTTATGATGTTGTAAGTCTATAAGACAATGGTATGTTACTATGGTTTTAAAACTTAATCAAACGGATGATCTTGCATGATTTTATTTCATATAGCTTTGTTATGGTTAAGCTATGGTATTAAGAAGTCACACCAAAATAACCACGCTTCCGCAAAGCCAGGGTGTGACACCAAAAACACAAAGAAATGTCTTATTTATAAAACGCAATGGCCAGAAAACACTTAAAAATGTCTCATTCTAAAACGCAATGGACTGAAAACACCTAAAAAATGTGTTTTACCTAAAAAATGTGTTTTACCTAAAACGCAATGACTAAAAACACTTAAAAAATGTGTTTTACCTATAACGCAATAACTAAAAACACTTAAATTTTTTTTTTCTAAAACGCAATAGCCAGAAAACACATAAAACTCTCTTATTTCTAAAACGCAATGGACACATAAAACTGTCTGGGAACTGTCTGTGACTGTGAACTGTCTGAATTGTCAACCCCAACCAGGGGCTCTGCCCCTTGGACGCCGCCAGGGGCTGCCGCCCCTGGGACCCCGCTACCAGGGGCGCTGCCCCCGGACCCCCGCCATGATCGTAAAACGCAATGACTAAATCAAAAACCCAGATCGTAAAAATGAAATTAAAGAATTTCTTACATGGATCGAAGTGATTTCTTCAACAATTGACGAATTTTGAATGATTGAAACACTTATCAGCGCTTGAATCGAACGAATCGAGTGTTTATCTCCAAAATCACCGAAAAAACGAGATTTTTTATGAAATTAAACTGGGTTTTATTCAAAAAAAAAAGCTGAAGAACATGTTGATCGGGTGTTTGAATCATTGATTGGTGATGAAAATCGCACTATAATGTAGTGATTATTGAGATAGAAAGTGAAGATATGGTTGAAGATGGTGGGTTTTGAAAAGGAAGAAGAAAGGGTTGGATTGACTAAAATACTATTTTTCTTTATTTTAAATATTGTCACATGTCCTAATCCCATTACTTCCTACACTTCCTAGCCAAAATAAACTTCTATTTGATATTTTCCCGTATATATACAACATTTTTTTTTTTTTGAACGGCAAATTAGGATCACTGACGGACCACTGGAGTATCATCGTGCCACCAGCAGAACCACCCGATCATATCCATCTCCACTAGGCTATAATGCCTATACACCAATTCAGGAGGAAACCCAATAAATATGGGAAAACCCCCCTTTGTGAGAATCGAACCCAGGACCTAATGGTCTCAAAGCCTT
Organism: Helianthus tuberosus; assembly: GCA_030545235.1. Lineage (NCBI taxonomy): Eukaryota > Viridiplantae > Streptophyta > Magnoliopsida > Asterales > Asteraceae > Helianthus > Helianthus tuberosus. The sequence continues at coordinate 149,943,270 of CM060358.1, forward strand.
ATCTCACCCCCAAAGATGCCACTAGGCTATAATGTCATGGGCATATATACAACATTCATGTCCTAAACATAGTCGGTTAAGAAACAAAAGATGGGATGTGAAATTACAATGATACCCCACCCTCCCCAATCCCACGTAACCAGAACCTCCATGAACAACAAACTACATAAACTCTCCATCATTCAACATTTCACCAACATCTTCTTCTCTCAATCCAATAAGAACCCAAATCGCAACAATGCCCCTCGATCCTTCTATCTCTCCTTCTTCCCCCATTTCCATTTCCTCCATCTTTCAACCTCAATTTTAAGGAGGAAAAACAGGGGAGGTGAAGCCCACAAACTTCTGCAATTCATCCTTTCATCAATCGATTATTCCGTTATATTTCCATCATTCCATACATAATACAAAATACCCACATGTCTAAACTGTTTAGAAATTCGAAATTGTAATCTTAATCATTGAGGTTTTTCGTCGAACAGGTTATCTGCATGTTATGAATTTAGAATTTATTTGATTATTGTTGTTATTTGCTTGAGGGTTTTTAGTTTTTTGTTAGAATTATGTTCGCATTTGTGTTGCAATCATCAGATTGTTGTAGATAATCATTTCGGTGTAAGGGTGTTCATTATTGGGTTTGAAACCGATTAATCCGAAACAGAACAGAGACTGTAAGAAACCTGGAAAAATTAGTGATATGATTTAGAGAAAGATGTATGCTGTAGGCAGGCTAAGCAGCTATATAACCCGAGGGGTATCCACGGTGTCCGGCCCGTTTCATCCGTTCGGAGGGGCTGTAGACATCATAGTGGTTCAACAACAAGACGGTAGCTTGAAATCGTCTCCATGGTATGTTAGGTTTGGTAAGTTTCAAGGGGTTTTAAAGGTGAAAGAGAGAGTTGTTGACATACATGTTAATGGGGGGGCTGCAGCCGGTTTTCAAATGTATTTGAACCCGAAAGGGGAGGCTTACTTTCTTAGGGAAGGAACTGACCCGGATTCGAAAACTCAAGATTGCGATTTTGGGAAATGTAAGTCACTTATTGATGCTAACAATGGGCAATCTTTTTCTAGGACTTTAGGGTTTACTCTTGAAAGAAAAGATGTAAATGATGATGGTTTGTTGAATGAAGATGGTAATCCGAACGTTGATCAAAAGTCTGCGGAGATTGCGGCCGACCTTTTGGAACGGAAGTGGTCTACGAGTCTTTCTAGGAAAGCGAACAATGAAAATATCGGCGAACATGTTAAGTTTGAAGAAGAGGTTATTAGTGGAAAGTTGGAGTCGAGTTTGGTTTTGCACGAAGAACACTTTGTACATAAACCGAAAGACGATGAAAATGAGGAAGTTGCGAAAGAGGTTGATAAAGTCATCATAGCAAACGTTGATAGTGATGGCATTGTGGAAATTTATGAAAGTTATGACGGTTCGTTGGGGAATAATGTTTTGAAGGAAGAACCGTCGAAGGTTGTTGAGGCGAGTTGCACCGAAGTTTCATGTACTCGAAAAGAAAGCGTTGTTCCAGACGATAACGATAAGTCAAACGGTCAACTTCAAGAAGAACCCGAAAGAGTTGTGGAACAACATGTCACTTTCACGGATCGGGTCGATGATGGGTTAATGGATCCAGAACACGGGTCAAATGCATCTCCATGTACCATTGATCGTGATATAGTTAAAGGTGAAGTGGAACGGGTGAAGGCGCTTACTAGAAAGTATCCGAGTGATGGTGATGTGGTTAAGACTTATAAACTTATGGAGGAACTAAATCTACACGTACCGCATACGAAGTCGCTGCCGAATATTTTGCCCCATTTTGATGAATTTGATACTCTTGATTCCCGACAAAGATTCGCTAAGTGGGAAATGGTCCGGAAAGATGCTTCACGGATCATAAAAGCTGGCATTGAACACTCGAAGTTGAAGAATGGTAAGGATGATTTTTGTGTCAAATGAAATAATTTTAAAGCTTAATGCCATCGATTTACTTTGTGTGTGTGATCTTAGGGGTGATTTGAAAAATTCGAAATGATTCGATTATCAATATTTCGATTCAATTCGAATTCGAATTCGAGTCCAGTAAATCGAATACGAATTTATAATTTTAAATTCGATTCGAAATTTGAATTCAAATTATACATATTTACTTATTATATTTATATATAATACACATAAATTTAATTTGGACTATAGCATAAATTAATCTACAAATTTAATCTAAATCCTAAAATACCCCATTACCAAGCCCAAATAGCCCATAATGAATTTACATATTTTAGATGAATTTGAATCAAAAAGAATTTATCCGAATTTGATTGGAATTTGAATTTTTAATCGAATTCGAATTGGCATTTTAATTCGAATCAAATTGACCAGTTTTTAAGCGAATTCGAATACAAGTAAAAAAAAATATTCGAAAAAAATTCAATTCGAGTAATTCAAAAGTTCGTGTTGTGTTTTGTTTTGTTTTGATAAAAGCTTATATGTAAACATTAGTAAAAAGATTACCAAATGTCTCCTTAGGTATATTTCAGATGGTTACAGTTTCATATAATCATTTTGTTTAGTACATTATCTTAGATTCTTAGTAATTAGAAAATACAGAAACATGGACAAAGAAAGTGTCGCCTCATCGAACTGACCCAACCCGACCCATTTTGACGCCCCTGAACTATCCATTTTCCGTGTATTTCAGGTGATGCATCAAACATTGACACTGGTAAAAGTTGGACCCTTTGGCCCTTCGGAAGATCGAAAAGTAAAAGGTTTTCTCAAAAAGAACAACAGGCGTGTAAAAAAGATTCCGAGTTAGATAACAGGTCAGAAGTGGATGGGGAAAAAGATAGAGAGAAAGATAATTTACCGAAGCCTAAAAAGATTCAGTTTTATAAAGGGCTCACTCCAACGCCTGAACAGTTACAGTCTTTGAATCTTACCGAGGGTAAAAACACGGTAACGTTCAAGTTTTCAACAGCAGTTCTTGGGAATCAACAGGTTTGTATTCCGGGGTTTTTTTTTTTTGAGTAAAATGGGAATTTCGTCCCTGAGGTTTGTTCAGTTTTGTGACTTCGTCTAAAGGTTTGTTTATTTGCATCTGGACCCAAAAGGTTTAAAATCTTGTCATTTTCATCCAGCTCGTTAACTCCATCCATTTTTCTCCGTTAACCAGGGGTATTTTCGTCTTTTTTGTTAACTTAAAGGGCAATTCGGTCTAATGGATTCAGTCAGGGTATTTTAAATGCTTGTACATAAAATGAAAAAGACCGAATTACCCTTTAAAGTAACAAAAAAGACGGAAATACCTTGGCTTAACGGAGAAAAATGGATGGAGTTAACGAGCCGGATGAAAATGACAAGATTGCAAACCTTTTGGATCCAGATGCGGAAAAACAACCTTTGGACGAAAGTCGCAAAACTGGCCAAACCTCAGAGACGAAAATGGCATTTTACTTTTTTTTTTTTTGTCATTAGGTGTATGTACATGTGTTTTTTTGTGTTGTATGTGTTATGTTGCTCATACTATGCAGATACTATTCAGGTTGATGCAAGAATATTCTTGTGGAAGTGGGATACGCACATTGTGATCTCGGATGTTGACGGAACAATCACAAAGTAAAGTCGCGGTTTCTTTTATTAAAGAGGAACTACACATGTCCGTATTTTATATTCTTTTGATCTTGTTTTACAGATCTGATGTTTTAGGACAATTCATGCCTATGGTGGGAAAAGACTGGTCACATATCGGTGTAACAAATCTCTTTTCGGCTATTAAGGTTTGTTGCACAATATCAAACATCTTTGGCCCCTCAAATTTAATAATGACATGTTTAGCCCCTTAATTTTAATAATGACATGTTTTGCCCCTCAAATTTAATAAGGTTTTTTTTTTTTAAAACCATTATTTACCCTTACACTTTTTTATAATTACTATTTAGACCCTCAACTTTTAGTTCTTTTCTTACTTGTTTATGTGGTTTCTTTTTAGTGTTTGTTCTCAACGTAATGTTTTTCTAAATTTTCCATATGTATCGTCGTAAGTAGGTTATTTCAGTTGCATTCCGAACCCGCCACATATATTCGGTTTTATGGTTATAACGAGTGTCGATACCGTAACGAACCAAACTGGTATCTTTTATGCGACTTTTGAATACTGCCGCAATTTTTTTTTTTTATTTTAACGTAGATTGGCATGTTGCAATTTGCTTATTTTTATCTACGTTTCGAACCCATTGCGGAGCGTGGGTGGTAACCCACTAGTTCATATTATTATCATATCGTGACACACTAACATTTTCAGCAAAACAATGTTTTTGGCCACCTTGACCTGACTTCGAAATTACCACCTCCGCGATTGAGATATTATGGTCTCATTGCATTTTGTTTTTTTGTGTGGTAGGATAACGGATATGAAATTCTATTTCTTAGTGCTCGCTCAATTTCTCAAGCTGACGTCACTCGACAGTTCTTAATCAACCTTAAGCAGGATGGAAAGACTTTACCTGAAGGACCCGTTGTTATTTCTCCTGATGGACTTTTTCCGTCATTGTTTCGTGAAGGTAAACTAAACTAAAACACGAGGTTAATCTAAACAAAAAAAGTCAAACCTTGACAATAGCAAGTCTTCTTTGACTTCAAAATTGAAGCTAGTTACATTACTTGATCTAAAAAGAGTAAAATGCAAAAATCGTCCCTGAGGTTCGGGCTGATTTGCCTGTTACACATCCAAAATCACTTTTTTTTTCTGTATCTGGACACCTAACATTTTGATTTTGTTGCCATTTCCATCCAAATCACAAACGTTAACTCAGGGACGATTTTGGCAATTTACCCATTTATTTTTATGTTTTTTTAATTTTCTTTTTTTACCTTTAAATAAAACACAATAGAAATAATTATACACACACATTGTAAGAGGTTTGACTTTTAAAATCAGAAACAGACTCTTTTCATCATCTTGTTTTTTTTTTTTTTTTTGTAATGTTTTCTTATAGCTTTACGCTTGCTTTTGGCAGTTATCCGAAGAGCTCCCCACGAGTTCAAGATTGCTTGCTTGGAGGTTGGTTCTTAGCCTGTTAGTTTCTACGGGTTGATTGGGTAATGGGTCAAAACAGATTCAAGACGGGCTGACGGGCCAGTTTTAGTAAGAGCCCGCTTGGGTCAACCCACTAACTTTTTGTTAATTACAAATGCGTTAATTATAATCACAAAACAGTATTATTACAATTGTATACATTTGACCCCTCCGATTATTAGCTAAACTTTTCTATTCGGCCCATCTGAAATTAAAACACAGCTCAAACCAACAAGTGGGGGTGCTCAATGAATTGAATGAGAATAATCGAATAGAATTTTTCAAATTTTACTATTTTTTTACCGACAAGGCTTGTAAGACATAACTCTTGCACGGTTTTCAAATTTACAGGATATCAGAGTGTGTTTTCCCGACGATTGGAACCCGTTTTACGCTGGTTTTGGAAATCGAGACACCGATGAGTTTAGCTACGTCAAGGTAGGAATACCAAAGGGAAGAATCTTCATCATCAATCCTAAGGTACTTACTTAATCATTTAATGCTAATACATCTTGCAGTTTGTTAACTTACGAACGATTAATCGATTATTTCTATGTTTTTTTAGGGAGAGGTGGTTGTAAACCGATGCAATGAGACGAAAACATATAATTCTATTCATTCTATTGTCAATGGAATTTTCCCACCCAAATCAGAACAAGAACAAGAACAAGAAGGAGGTTGATACACAAAGGTTTTTTTTGTTTGTTTTATAACTCACTTACATGAAAACGGGTCAATTCAGGTTGTACTTTGACCCATTTACAGGTGATTATTTGACCCATTTACATGAAAACGGGTCGATTAAGGTCTTATAATTTATATAACGGGTCAAATGGTAAATAGGTCAAAATCTATCAAAGTGTATTTATATACTTACAATTGTTCTAGATTAATAAAACCAACATACCATCTATTTTGCACATAAAAATCGCTTAACAATTTTTTGCACATTAAAGTTCCCCTCTATATGATAAATTTCACAATATTAATATTGTGATTTTTTTAAAACAACTTGGAACCGATACATCCAAGTTGTTTTAAAAACTGGGATAAAAAAAGGCACATAAGAAATAAAAAAGGACTAGTAAGCAAAACAACCGGATGTAATGGTTCTAAGTTGTTTCAAAAAAGAATTTTACGGTTTAGAAAAAAAAAAAAGGACACATAAGCAAAACAACCGAATGTATGACGTGTTACCTAGTTCTAGTGATCTGTCTGTTTTGCCACCTCTACATTAAATCATAGAGCGTGTTATGTTTCCAGGGGGATTGTAACACTTGGAACTTCTGCCTAAGCGCGCATTGGACTATGAGCGGCTTATGATAAGAGATGTACATAGAATCATTGAGAAACCGAATGAATGTATTTAATAGTTATGAAACAAGATGTAATTGTATACACACACCACTAGAATTACCAGCATTCAAATTTGTTCATATGAATTTGTGATAGTGTTCATATGCATTGCAATCATGTTAGAAACTTCTAAAGTTGCTAGATAGAAATTAAGACATGACTTCCCAATCAATAGGAAGTGAACACAATGGATGCATACATTTTATTGTACTGTGGGAATGTTCACGCGTTAGGGTACGTCAATTGGGTTCGGTTAATACAAACATTATTAATTATCAATTAATTACAACACACCCATTTCGTTTCTATGTTAAGCCAAATATTTAATTGTCATAAGTGGGTTATTATTGTAACTAGTAGAATATATATAAACCCCTTTGTAATCAATATTGAATTATGAATGAAATTATGAGTTGATATGGTATCCGACGTTTTTAACACCTTTACAAATTTCGTTCGCCTAGTTGAACGCCAATTTAACACCAAACTAAAAAGTGTTCAAACTGATTGTGGTGGCGAGTTTCGGAACCTTACTCAGTTCTTTACATCCCATGGTATTTTACATCGTCCCTCGTGTCCTTATACGAGTGAACAGAATGACATTGTATAGCGTCGCCACCGCCACGTTGTGGAAACCGGTCTCACCTTACTAGCCCAATCCAAACTACCTCAAACTTTTTGGTCATTTGTCTTTCAAACCGCTGTCTACCTCATCAATCGTCTACCTTCTCGTCTTTCCTCAAACAAATCCCCATATCAACTTGTTTTCCAACGTCCTCCCGATTACTCATTTCTTCGAGTATTCAGATGTCTCTGTTTTTCCTTATTTACGTCCATATAACCAACACAAAATTGATTTTCGTTCTACTCCTTGTATATTTCTCGGTTATAGCCCGTCTCATCATGGATATATCTACATTGCTCGCCATGTCCGATTTAACGAGCATGTTTTTCCCTCCCTTATTGAACCCTCCATCGACCCTCCTTCATCCTCCACAGCCGCTACTTCTTTTTCTACAATTACTGATCCGCCATTAACTATTTTCGATAACCCATCCATTCCTACAACCGAACCATCGCCACCCACCCCTCCTATTTCCGAACCTGTCCAAACCGCCCCTATTCCTCAGCCAAACACCACCCAACCTACTTCCTCTCCTTCGCAACCAACCACGCCCCGTTACCGACCTCCTCACCTTCGGCCACATCCTAAACCCCGAAATTTTTTTGACCCTTCAGCCAATATCGCCACCATCGCTACCGTTCCTTCTGAACCGACTTCCTTTGCTGTGCCAACGAATCCGCGGAGTGGCGTCAAGCCATGACAGCCGAGTTGCACGCACTACACAGAAACGGAACATGGTCGTTAGTTCCTCCTGTTCCAAATTCTAATGTTATTGATTGCAAGTGGGTTTTAAGGTTGAAAACTGATCAGCATGGGAACCTGACTAGACACAAGGCTCGATTGGTAGCAATGGGTTTTTTACAGCAGTCTGGCATTGATTATCATGAGACGTTCAACCCTGTGGTCAAACCAGCCACCATCCGCACGGTTCTTTCTCTTGCCGTCTCTAACAATTGGTCTCTCAAACAACTTGATGTGCAAAATGCGCTTTTACAATGTGATCTACATGAAACGGTCAACATGCGTCAACCACCAGGCTTCGAGGATCCAAAACATCCTAATCATGTTTGCAAGTTTCACAAATCCCTTTATGGCTTAAAACAGTCACCCAGGGCATGGTTCACCAAACTCTCAAACGTCTTACAGCATCTTGGTTTTCATGGTTCCAAAACCGATCCATCATTATTTATCCTTAACCGCTCGGGTAAACAGGTTTACCTACTAGTTTACGTGGACGACATCATTATTACGGGCAACGATCCCAACACAGTTAATCGCATTATGGCCTCACTTGGTCAGCAGGTATCTCTCACTGACATGGGTCGTCTTACTTACTTTCTTGGTATTGAAGTTCTTCACACCTCGTCGGGTCTTATCCTATCTCAACGGAAGTATATTCAGGAACTTATTGATCAAGACAGGTTAAAAGAATCGAAACCGCTTTCAACACCTACAAAAACCAAAACAGATACGATAACCAAGAACGACCCACTTATGTCCGATCCCACAAGATATCGCCATTGTGTTGGAGCACTTCAGTATGCCACTTTATCTAGGCCCGATATTGCCTACGCTGTCAACAGGGTATGTCAGTTCATGCATGAACCTCACGAATCTCATTGAACGGCTGTCAAACGTATAATTCGCTATCTCAAGGGAACGTCTCAACTGGGCCTTCGTTTTACATCAAACTCAACGTCTACATTACATGCCTTTGCTGATTCACATTGGGGTGAGCGGTTGGTTCCTATTACAGCATATTCGGAATCCGATTGGGCTGGTTGCCCGGTCGACCGTCGATCCACTGGGGGCTATGCTATCTTCTTAGGTTCGAACGTAGTATCATGGTTAGCTCGTAAGCAGAAAACTGTCTCTAGGTCGTCTATTGAAACCGAATACAAGGCTATTGGTGATACGGTTGCTGAAAGAATCTGGTTAAAGTCTCTTCTACAAGAACTGGGAGTTAAGTTGAATAAACCCACTCTTTGGTGTGATAATCTTGGAGCTACGTATCTTTCAGCAAACCCGGTGTTTCATGCTAGAACTAAACATGTGGAGGTAGATTTCCATTTTGTTCGTGAACAAGTCAGCCAAGGAAATCTGAAGGTTCAATTTATTAAAACAGATGATCAAATTGCCGACATCTTCACGAAGCCGTTATCAACTCAAAGATTTGAATTTTTAAGATCCATGTTGCAGGTCGTTACCCGCCCTCAACTTGCGGGGGAATGATAAGCCAAATATTTAATTGTCATAAGTTAGAGGGTTATTATTATAACTAGTAGAATATATATAAACCCCTTTGTAATCAATATTGAATTATGAATGAAATTATGAGTTGATATTCTACAACTTTCAAATGCTTTGCATCCTCATATGATGATTTCCATAATTTATCTGCATGTAGATCGACCATCTAATAGTTGAAAATCTGGAATTTAGTGGTGTTATTTGAAGCGATCTTTAGCACACAAAGACGTCTTTGAGAATTCATGTACCTGTTCGAGCTCAAAAAAATATGTCCTTCCGTAATGTTTCATTATTATAATTTTTTTAAATCAAATTGGTATTGGGTTCAATAAAGCTGATGCTAATTGGGCTAAATTTTAAACCATAAAAAAATTATTTGTAAATGGGTCATTATTTGAATTGTTATGTGTTTACTATTTAAAAAAACATTAACATATATATCGGATTTTTTTATAAATCAAGTGCCTCTCGAAATCACGGACTCTGTGCGGAGGTCCTCCCCGCACAGTTGCGCTATTTGACAACTTAACCGCCTTCTCATCTTCTCGATCGTTTATTCCCTCTAGTACAGTTGGTCTTATGTGTTTGGATATACTTGAAATGATACCTGCACAAGGCAATAAGATGACATATTTGACCTAGTTATTTGTAAATGGACTGAGATTATCTTTTGAATACAACCCGCCCCTCCTATTTTGCCAATCATTCATAGTCTCTAATGTGGATAGGTGTTTGTTTTTGGTGTTAAATGAATGTGAAATGACTAAAATACCCTTCATTAAAAAATAACAAATAAAACATTAAACCAAAAATAGTTACTATATGTAACTAAGTTAAGGCCCACGTTTTTTATTTAAAATGACGATTCTTGTGAAAGTCAATATCCATATCCCGTAAAACCCCCCAAAAATCACCAATCACTCTTCACACTCGTCGGAAAATCATCATGAACGACTATTCACACTTACCGGAAAATCACCATGAATGACCACCTCCAACCACCATAACCACCTGCACCACCGGAAAATCACCATGAACGACCACTGGAAAGTCCTCCGAAACTCCAAATTTGCACCATAACCACCTGCAAACCTCCAAACACATACACACATCCCAACACACACACAAACACAAAAGAAATAAGGGGTCGTCGGAAAATCTCCATTATAAGAACCTAACCCAAACCTTCAAACCTGTAAATCTCCGGAAATAAGGGGTCGTCGAAAAATCAAGGAGACCAAAACAGATCTGTGCATGGGTCGCCATTAAAAGGTTGCTGGAAAAGAACCCAACCCACTGGAGTTGATTCGATTACAACGATGAAGGTGGGGGTTGAGGTGCTCGGAAGTGGTACTGGAAAGACAATGAAGGTAGTGCACGGTGAAGGTGGGGCTCGACGGTGGTGCACATTGAAGGTGGGGTTTGAAGTGCTCAGAGGTGCACGATCAAGGTAGGGGCGGGTTTGTTGGCAAGGATAGAAGGAGTGCATAAGGGTGGGGTGGTCAGTTATGGTGGGCCCCACTTTACTTATAGAGATATAAAAGAGATGGGGGTTTGGGTCTTAGTAGACTAGAGGAGACCAACAATGCGTTAGTTTTATAATGGTTATGTAGATATCGGTTAGAGCATCATGCGCTTTGGAGGAAGGTTATTGACGCGGTGCATGGTTCGACTAGAAGATGGGAAGCGTTTCCGTGTAATAAACGCTTCTCTGGTACATGGAGTAAATTGGTGACCTTTGGTACTCAGTTGAAGGTTCAAGGTATTAGTTTTGTGAATATGATTCGTGGGGTTGTGGGTAATGGTAATAAGGTGAAGTTTTGGATTGACCCGTGGCTAACAAGTGAAGGGTTAAAGACAATGTACCCGGATCTGTTTCGTCTTGAGGTTAATAAATGGTGCTCGGTGGCGGATAGGGTTCTTATGGGAAGTAATGGTCCTATCATTGCTTGGGAATGGAAGACATATCCTTCCTCAATTGTTGAAGTTAATAACCTCATTGAGGTTCACAAGAAGCTTGCGGTCGTTTGTTTACAACGAAAAAAGAGAGTTGGGTTTGAAACCAAGGGGACAAGGTCGATTTCTCGGTTAAGGAGACAAGGAAATGGTTAAGAAGTAATGACTTGACGGACGACATTATTGGTTTTTCTTGGTATAAATGGTTACCTAATAAATGTAATATCTTCATGGGGAGGGCTAACATGGATAGGATTCCTACTCAGAGTGCGCTTCGAAAGAGGATATTTGTGTGGGAGATGGTTTATGTCCTCTGTGTGGTGACGCGGAAGAGACCTCGGACCATATTTTTTCGGCTTATCGCGTGGCGTGTGGCGTGTGGAGTTTGGATGGGCATTTCGACTTGGTGTAAGATCTCGCCTTTCTTTGTGTTCTCAACTAATGACATCCTTCAATTAGTTAATGATTTGGGTGGTTCGGATACTATGAAAGAGGCGCTATATGGTGTTCTTATCTTAGCTTGTTGGCGAATTTGGAAAGCTAGGAATGAGAAGGTTTTCTCAGGTTCTAATACGGAAGTGGTTCTAATTGTTTCGGATGTAAAATCTTTGGATTTTCTCTGGTATAGGAGTAGAAGTATGAAGGGTAACGTAGTTTGGAAGGATTGGTGTAAATTTTCTTTTCCTGTGATGTAACTTTTGTTTTGGCGGGTCATCTCTAGCTTGGAGATGGCCGTCTTGTTCGGTGGTTGAATGAAGTTTGCCTTTCAAAAAAAAAAAGATGAATTAATTAGTTTTTTTAAAGTAAGGGTATTTTAGTAATTTCACATCCATTTAACATCAAAAACTAACTTACATCTACGTTAGGGACTATCCGAGAAACGACTGTGCAAAAGGTGGAGATCAAGGCTGTAATTTTAGAAAGGTGGGAACTATAGGTAAAATTTCATCAGGACTCTGTGGGTATTTTTCTCTTTTTTATTTAGCAAAGGTATTTTTAAATTTTGAACTACTCATTTGACTTCAAGTCATATGTTGACATTTGCAAGTAACACGAGTTCTTCTTTGACTTGTAAAGTCAATTGGATGCGTATATTTTTTTTTACCGTATAGCTTACTCTTGCTTTTGGAATTTATCTGAAGAGCTACCTCACGAATTTGAGATTGCTTGCATGAAGACCGTAGGGATACGAAGTGAAAAGTGCTGGAGAGTTCAAAAGATCATTGTATAAATAAATGTAAAGAATGTTATGTTGAAATTCCTTTGATTTATTGTAACAATTTAAGCACAAATGGAATGTCATTTGGTTTCTTGAAATGAACGAACCACTTGTGTCAAATGATCAAAACATACCTTACTAACAATTAAGAATGATCAATTTTTTAATAGAAATAAGATGTCACTTAATGATGAAACACCTCAGATTGTAATTATATACCAACGGAAAATTTGATCGGTTCCAAGTTAAGTACTAAATTGTACTAAGGGAAAATCAATATGAGGCTGTTACGCATCTAACTTAGATGCGAAACCATCAAAACGAGGTAGTTTTGATTAAATCTAAATATAATTAAATTTAATCCCCCCCCCCCCCCCTCAATTTCACTAATGTGTTTCACAGTTTGCACCAGGCATCAATTCTCTAACCCTCTATCACCAATTAAATCCCTTAATATATATATCCAGCATTTCTCTACACATGACCTTATTTGGTGTGTTTGGTAATTGTAGCTGATTTCTATGGCACAAAGAGAACATGTGTAATATTCACGACTTTGATTGGTTTTAGTAGCCACTTTGAGTCTAGAAACCAAGTATTTTTCTTAAAATCCTAACTTGTTATCATAAAACATGAATATCACAAACTTAAATTTATGTTCGCATTTTAAATTAAGAAAAGTGTATTTTAAGAAACTGTAACATGAAACATCTCAAGGTTTTTTTTAACAGCTAATTTTTCCCCTTAAATACTTTCACCTCACAATAATTGAACCTTGTTCTGCCCACAAGAACATCATGTGCTATAGCCTAAGTGGCGAAACATCTCAACGTTAATTTGAAAATAATTGCGTTTAAAAGTCAGCCATTTATCATGTGCGTTTTGAGTGTTACGTTGAAGTATTTCAATTTTTGATAACTCAAATCGGATAATTTACAAAAGAAACTTGAACAAATATGTAATTTTAGGCTTTAAACAATGTGTCAAAAATCTGATCAACAAAGACATAGTTTTAACATTCATTGTTTAAGGAACAATACGGAAGGGAAGGGATGCGTTGATTGTTGAGGGGTGAGTGTTAATGAATATTGATTAGGGTTTATGGAAACTCAAATTTACTCTTTGTATATTTATTTAAACATTTCATATAACACTCTCATTTTAGTAAACAAAGTTAAATGTTATTTTAGTCCCTATGGTTTGAGTCATTTTACCAGTTCAGTCCAAAAGTTTCATTTTTTACCTGTGGGTCCAAAAATATTTCACCGTTATCATTTTAGTTCACTGGGTTAACTTCATCCATTTTTTCTGTTAACAAGAAGGCCAATTCGGTCATTTTATATGTAATTCTGTTAACTAGAAGGGCAATTCTGCCATATAAAATGACCGAATTGCCCTTCTTGTTAAGAGAAAAAATGGAATAAGTTAACCTAGTGGACTAAAATGACAACAGTGAAATCTTTTTGGACTCGGGTAAACAATGAAACATTTGTACTAAACTGACAAAATAATCCAAACCACAGGGACTAAAATGACATTTAACTCTAAACAAATTTCAGTATTTTTCAATAAAGTCACTCACATAGTTTTTTAACAACAAAACTCAATATTGTCTAAACATCATGGTGACATTTTGCTTGAAAAAATTAAACAAAAAAAAAACCCCGAATATTAGAAAAGGAAATGAAGACATATTCTAGTGAAGAAAGGCCACTAAATATATTCTGCATAGAAGCTTGTAAGAAAACATGTAGTGAATATATGCTGCTGGTGGACTTGCTGGGCTATGTGGACCAAGATGCCTACACCATTTTGCCTGAAACTAGGGCTGTAAACGAACCGAACGTTCAGCGAACAGTTCGGCGGGAAGTTCGTTTATGTTCGTTCGTTTAGTAAATGAACGAACATGAACAAGAAATTTCGTTCGTTAAGTTAAACGAACAAACATGAACAGAGGTTGCGTTCATTCGTTTATGTTCGTGAACGTTCGGTAATGTGTTCGTTTATGTTCGTGAGCATTCGGTAATGCGTTCATTTATGTTTGCTAGTTAATATTTATTTGTGTTAGTTCGTTAAACGTTTTTATATGTTGTATTTTGTTTTATTATTTCTAGTTTTTAAAATTTTGAAACCCTAGTTATCTTATATGGCTCTCACAACATCCCTCATTTCACTATTTCAATTTTAGTTTGTGTTAAGGCTTAACAAACTCTTAATTTTGTGTTTATCATGTTTTTATTAATCACGCCAACTCTGTTCGGATAATTATGCTAAGTGTTTATTTATTTTTTGTGGATTCTTCATAATGTTTGTGATGAAAATGCAGATTTTATTCTAAAATGAATATTGTGTTCATAAACGTCGTTTGTGTTCATTTATGTTCATGAACATTTGTTAGAGTTCATTAGCATATGGTAAGTGTTCATGAACAGTTCACGAACATGTTCGTTTCCTTAATGAACGAACACGAACAAGAAATCTCGTTCGGTAAGTGTTCGTGAACAGTTCATGAACAAGCTTGTTCCTTAACGAACGAACACGAACATGGCCTTGTTCGTGTTCGTTCGGTTCGTTTACAACCTTGTTCGTGTTCGTTCGGTTCGTTTACAACCCTACCTGAAACAATATTAAAATGTCAAATTTTAATTCAAAATAACTTATTTATGTATGATCTTTGTTGATCAATAACTATGACTTGGAAATTTTAATTCAAAATAACTTATTTATGTATGATCTTCGTTGTTCAAAAACTATGACTTGGATATTTCAAAACATATCTCATAATAAAACAAACGCTAAAGATTCTCACAACAAGCGGTTAAGACAACATAGTCTGGCCAGAGTAGGGTTAGGGTCCTCTGTTTAGGAGGGTGTGAGATCTCTCTCACAACAAGTTAAAGATTCTCACCGTTCGAAAAAAGTGCATTTGAGATTAAAACAAGAAGGGTACGTAAATCTATACAACATCATATAATTCCCTTCATTCTATTGTCAACAGAATTTTCCCACCAAAATCAGAACAAGAAGTTTTGACTTCAACATTTATAGCTAGAAGCATTAGTGAACATTATTATCTTAATCAATTCCCAAACAAAATAAGATCATAAGTTGTTATCCGGCCGGCCGGGGAGACTTGGCCCCATACAAGCGGCGTAATTCTTCATTGGACCAATCCGAAAATTTGTTGAGTCCTGCTGTCCAGGAAAGATTGGAGGAGTTGAGCTCTTCTACGAGCTTGAGATGATCTCTAAAAATCTGAAACGTCTTCTTCTTCTCTGCACAGGTGATGTAAAATCACCTATGTTCAATCATCCATGCCTCGAAGATGGCCTTCACTCTATCTTCATCTGCATCGCTGGTGGGCGGGCCAAAAACTACACACAAAATTAGCACTTAATAGAATGTTAAAACACAAAATCTGATCAAGTTTCAATTCATACCTTTTGACTTAACAGAATCAACTAATTTTTTTGGTTTCATCTTCAAGTTGTGGAGTAAGGCTGTGAAGAAACACACCAATACAAAACTCCAATACAAAACTCGGTTCTAACAAATTGAAGAAAACAACAATTAAGCATGTGAAGAAACAGAATTATTAACCCAAATTACAAGCAAATAGAGAATATTTACCTGGTGGGAAGCCTGTGTTGCTCTTATGAATCTCCTGTAAAAACAAACAGTAAACATTCATAAAGGTGCTCTATTTACAAGAAATATAAGAAAAGAAAAGATGTTACCAAGGAGTAGATCGATAATCACCCTCATCCCTTGCCACTGCAGGAGTCATCCTTCTCACGTTGCCCGCCTTACCGACACCTAGATCTGCAAGTTTAAAGCAGATACAAACATCGGATTCAAAAACTAAAGGGCATGACCTAAACAAATCAAAGGAGGTTGTCTCGGATTGTTGGAACTTGCCTCGACCACTATTACAGACCATATCGTTTTTGGATCTGGTGAGATCTTGCTCATACCACAGGAGGCAAGAAACCCAAAGTTAAAAATCACCAGAGATGAAAGAGTGATATAAACATTATATTGGATCCATCAGAGGTAAAGCGGGTCAAAGTGATCCAGTTAACATCCATGCAGCTTCACAGCATGTTAAGACAACTTTTCAACACATTCGGGCTTAAAATACTTGTACAATGTGCTTGAAGTGCTTGTACAATAGCAAAAATGACCATTTCTGGCATTCCAATATGCTTTTATATATAGTATAGATAGTTTTGTTTTTTATTACTAAAATAATTTAGAGATTTTATGCATTAAATTCACATGTTGCCTGACTTTGAACCCTTTCAGGTCATACCCATTTCGTTTCTAGCTATTATATAACCTATAAAAAGGCTATGTCGGTTACTTACAACTCATGAAGCCTGTTGTACAAACAAGAACTCTGCTTGACTCTCTCCTCTCCTTCATAATCTAACTTCAGAAAAAAGCCAAAAAACCACAACTCTTCCCGGGAAAAACCCACTCTTCAACGCCACACTAACCACTATTCAACGTCGTGCTAACCAGCGTTCGTCGCCTCGCTCACCATCGTTCGCTGCTGCCGTTTACCCCGACCAAGAAATCACACCGGTCACCACTGTTCGTTGCCACTCTCACTGTCGTTCGTAGTTGCCGTTCGCCGCCACAGTCTTTTTTCTGCTTGGTAATTGGTATGAAGTTTCTAAATACTTTTCTAATCGAGTTTTCCAGTCGATGTAAGACACGTGTCGACATACTTTTGTATCAGATTAAAAGTCGGGTCGCCCCGCCGCGAAGCGTGGGTGTAACACCCTAGGTTGCTTTAAACACAATTTATCAATACGAGTGAAAATTACCACCTATATTGTGGTCTCATGTTAGTTGCGGATGTGAAGAGTTTGTTATGTTAGTAGGCAGGATGAGAATGTTGGGTTTCAGCGGTGATTTTGTTACATTTTATCAAAACCGATTTGATATATATATACACACTAGATTAGAACCTCGTGTATTACACGGGTTGACTAAATATAATTTTATATACTAAATAATAAAACAATATATCTTTAAAAACCTTGTTTATTACATGAGTTGAATAAATATAATTTTATATAATTAAATAATAAAAAAAGTTATATCTTTAAAAACCCCGTGTATTTTACGTGTTGAATAAATGTAATTTTATATACCAAATAATAAAAAAGTTGAATAAATGTAATTTTATATACTAAATACTAAAAATCTCTTCGACTTAATTATTGATAATTATGATTTAGTTATAATTATTATTTAGTTTAAATTTAATACACTATTTATAAAACATATTTGTAAAAATAAAGTGAAGATAAGAAAAGCATGTACCTAAAATTCACGCATAAATTAAGAAAAAGAAAACAAAAATAGGCTAGGTTTGTGTTATTCTAATATGTACAACATAAGGTAAATACACGAGATAATTTCACATATAACATATTTCATAAATGATGGCATTAGATAAAAAAGTTATTTTTCTATTTTTTTTATACAATAAGCATACTATATGTTTAAAAACATATAGTTGAATTAACATTCATCAATAAATAGAAAAAGTTAATATATGATTGAGAAAAATCAAATATGTTTTAAAATTAACTTAACAGGGTTTATAAATGTCATATCAAAGGTCATTTTATAAAGACATGTCTTGACGACTCGATGTGTTAACAGATAACATAAATTTATTTAACCCATATAACATATGGTTTTATTTAGTTTGTGCAATACGCATATTTTTAAAGCATATTTTCTTTTTATTACTAACTTATTAAGTATATAAAATTATATTTATATAACCTAATATATGGGTTATAACCTAGTAAATATTTAAAGAAATATAGGGGAGGAGTCCGATGACTTCAAGAGAAAAAGGAGGATAAAAGATCTAAGTTTTAGAATTGTTTATTTAAATTAGTATAGGAGATATAATAAAAGATATGTCTATTAGTTTTCAAAATATATATATGCTAATTATAAGGAGAAAACCCACTCCAATTGACTAAACCCTGAAAACCCATTAGATGGACACCAGTGTGCCACGTCTCAAGTCTTGAAAAGGGTGTTGAGGGCATATATGTAATTTCCCTGCCTGACATACTTTTTGTTAGGATCCATGTGAACATCACACTACTCATTAAATGTCTGACATACTTTTTGGTAGAGGTACATTGTTTTTTATTTTTATTTTTTTAAGTTTCAAACTTTCATCAAACCCAAAGCAAAGGCATCATTGTAAGTGAGAGATTCCAACGTTTCTTTTTAAATACCAATAACATACTTATTTCATGCTCCATTAAAACAATCTTATCTTATCCAAAACAACAGGTATTGCTATTTCATACATCTATTTATACGGATGTATTTTGTATTTTGGCACATGTACGACAATAGTGTTGTGTGTTCTTTTTATTATGTGTTTTTAGGCTAGCCATACTATGTTTTAATTATTTTGTTCTCTATGTTTAAGTGTTTTTTTTATATTAAGTTAATATATCTAGCCATATCTACTAATCTTTTTTGCACAGTTCTTTTTTTGTTGTTGTTGAACATATAACATGCAACTTTTTTATTCTCTTAAAAATATGTAACATATAACAAACAACTATTTCATTTCATTCTAAAAAATGTGTAACATATAACATGCAACTCTTTTATTCTCTTAAACATATGTAACATATAACATGCAACTATTTCATTCTAAAAAATGTGTAACATATAACATGCAACTATTTTATTTATATAATAGTCACATCAGTTTTTATGAGTTTATCTTTTTCAATCTCATTTTTAATAGAAAAATTGTATTTGTAACATAATATACTTTCATTTTTTTGTAACAAGTCTTGTGCTAAAAAAAACAGAGGATGTGTTGGTTAGTTTGGTTGAAAATGTGGTAAACTTGTATTAACAATACCATTTTTATTTTTTATTTTTATGAAACAAGCTTTTATATTTTGTAGAAGGTAAAAACATGTGTGGTTACACTTGTATTATTTTTTTTATATTTTTTTGGAAGGGAAAACAATTCGAGATTACATTTTTGGATCACATAAAAAAAATGCACCAGCATCTACACTTTTTGGTGACACCAAAAAAATGTACCACCAAGTTTTGTTTGCATTGTATCAAAACGTGTTAAACTTGTATTGGCAATACAGTAAAATGCATCTGTTTGTTAGGTTTCATGTTACAAGTAATTTTTTTTAACTTATACGTGTTAAAATATATTAACAATACAATGTTTTCTAAAAGACTCGTGACCTTTTTTGTAGGTATTCATGCGGACGAGGAATTTTATGTTCACCACACACCCAATGGTACTAGAATGTGGTGTCCTAATGTTCCTATTGTTTTAAAGCCTGTTGTTGGTTGTGTATATGAAACGTGGAAGGACGTTACACATAATGTAATACTTATTGCTCATTTTTTTTGTTTACTGGGTGTTTACATTTTTTGAAATTATACAGAAAATGTATGTTTACACGTGGTGTAACTTCATATATATGTATAATATATGTAACATCTTTTTTTGTGGTGTACGTACCAACATGTAACATCTTTTTCTAGGAAGACAACTTTTGTAACAATGTGATGTAATATAACACTTTGTGTCGGATGAGAAAGAAAAGAAAACGCGTTACACTCTTATGTATGTGGATATCCTTTAAATGGTAAAAAAAACAAGCATTTTTTCTTGTATACTGGGTGTTTACATTTTTTGAAATTATACAGAAAATGTAACGTTATTTTTTGTACTTTTTTTGTAAAATGTTACATATAATGTAATACTTATTGCTCATTTTATAGAATGTAACCTTAATAAGATGGTACATATAAAGTAACATTTTTCCTCATTGGTTACATTTTTTTTTTTTGTAAAATGTTACATATAATGTAATATTTATTGCTCATTTGTAGAATGTAACCTTAATAAGATGGTACATATAAAGTAACATATAATGTAACCTTATTCAACGTGTATATCCAGTTTTTCACCTAATGCTTTTACATTTATTTGTTATATACAACACCGGTGGCCCAAACACCGATAAATTAAAAAAAAGTATCGTAAAACAACTTTATGAATAAAATACTTAAGTTACAAATTTTTGCCCCCACAAATGTTAAGGTGCAACATTATTATATAACCTAACAACGCATACAACACACTTGTTCCCTAAAAAACAAAATACTTAAGTTACAAAAACATTTTTTTCTTTTCTTTCAAATCCTTTGCTGGTGTGTCTGATTCACTGCCTTCCAACACTGTTACAAAATAAATTGTCAAACATAAATGTAACAAACCATCTAACAATTTAATGTTACATACCAATTAGTTTCTTTTTTTATTTTATTTTCTATTTTTTTAGAAACCCGCTTTTGTTTGTGAAAAAAGAGTTCTAACTTATAAAATAACCAAAAGAACAAAAACAAATATGACTGTTGCTTTATTTTAAATTAATTGTCAAACATAAATGTAATCTTTTCTTCCCAATAGAACAGTTTTTGATCATGTATTCACCCAAAAAACTGTTGTATCCAAGCGATTAAGAAGTGAGATTATTCAAAAGAAAGTAAAGAGGAACAAAGAGGGTCAAAAGATTTCTTGTCATTGATATTGAATGCAAGAGAATCCGAGACTGTTTCCAAGAACTTGTTCACATTATTCAAAACTAACTATTTTGAGATTATTCAAAAGAAAGTTAAAACCCTAACTTAACTTTTTTTTTTTTTTGAAAATAAAACCCTAACTTAACTGATTAAAGGAAAAAATTCCAATCAACTGAATAAAACCGTATAAAACCAATAGATCGAACAACAATAATTAATACCCAAATCACCATCTATAATCATAATCCTCAAAAAAAAAAAACTCAATTCGATTAAAGATCTAAAACCAAAAAAAAATTAAAAAAAAAAACCAGCGATGATAATATCCAGAATCCGCAATCAAAAACCCAGAATACACGAACGAAATGAAGCTGGTATGTGATCAAATGGAGGACAGAACAAGGCGTATATATAGATAAAAAAATAACAGATTGAATAAACGACTTTTGGGTTTCAACAATATTAAATTTGTGATAATGACCCTAGAATCTGCTGCTTTATTTTCTTTAAAAAAAAATTTAAAGAATTTTGAGAGATGGAGGATGAAAGATTCTGATTCTGATTAAAGGAACGGAGCGACGCACCTGAACCGACGCTGACGCACCTGAACCCTATAATTTCCGGCGATCCTTGATTTTGTCCGGTGATTTTTGAAGATCTGCAGCGATCGTCTTTTTTGTGCGGCGATTGTCTGAATATTTGAGAGGGTATGATGAAGATTATGGATTGTCTGAATATTTGAGAGGGTATGATGAAGATTATGAGAGAGAGTGAGTGTTTGGTGACTTTTGAAGATCTCCAGTTGATGAAGATTATGAGAGAGTGTGAGTGTCCGGTGATTTTGGGGGTAATTTGAAAGGGGTTGATGAAGATTTATGAGAGAGAGTGTTTATTTTTGTGGTTTTTGAAATATTGAGGACTAATGTAGAGTTGTAGGATTAGGTGTAATGATGTAGGGATGTAAGGTTTCTGAAGTCATGCAGATTTTTGTCTCTTAGTAAGAGATTATGTTAAATCTTTCCCATATTGCCCTCTACGTACATCAAATATATTAAAAAATAGAGATGAAGGATTCAAAATCAATTAATGGCCCAAAATGAATCTCAGCCATCCATCATGGTTAATCAATGGTTATTAATGGGTTTTCAGGGTTTAGTCAACTGGAGTGGGTTTTCGATTTATCCTTCCCCTATATATAGAATGAGAAGAGGATGTTGATGGATCCATGGGTTTATTGATGACTATATTAATTGTTTGGCCATAATTCTATGAGTGGCTGATTATATTATTAAGGTTATATCATATATATTATGTTTTATAAAAATTTTGATATATAATTATTATATATATTATAAATATATTTTAGGTGAGAAAATCTCATGGAGATTAATCTATAGAATGTCATGTGTCCCTTATATGGTTTCTTTTATTATATATATATATATATATATATATATATATATATATATATGATTAAGTTAAAATGAGAACCACCTCGAGTTGTAAGAACGGCGAGAACTTTTTGATCCGAGCCTTGGTGGACCAAATTTTTTTTTCAGAAACGTAGATGCATGTATAAAAACAACATTTGTAAAAAAAAATTCAAAAAAAAAATGTTGTGGGTGTAGTTTTGAGCAACACAAGTTTGTGTTTACGGGACCCGTAAATTTTCCGGCTAGATTTACGGGTCCCGTAAACACAAACTTGTGGCGCTCAAAACTACACACACGACATTTTTTTTTTTGAAATTTTTTTTTTACAAATGGTGTTTTTATACATGCATCTACGTTTATGGAAAAAAAAATTTGGTCCACCGCGCCCCCCACGGTGTAGTTCCCGCGGTTCTTACAACTCGAGGTGGTTCTCATTTTAACCTTCCCCTATATATATATATAGGGAGCCGCTAAAATAGAAACCATCCCTAGTTGTAAGAACCACGAGAACCACTCTCAACCAATCAGAATAAAGGGTATTTTAGTCATTCACTATAAATGTCAAATCTCCATTTAAAGTCACCAGACTTTATTGCCTCTCTGATCTCTCCTCTGTCTTTATATCACTTTCCTCTCTCTCCATTTTCAATTTTGAACAACTGTGAATCAAATTCCAATATTCGATTGAAATACAAGCTTACTAGACAAGATCTAGTTCCAATCTATCATATCTCCTTTTATCTCTTATCTCTCTCTATTTCTTGAAATACTCTCACCACCATCTCTCATCTTGTTCGAAAATCTTCTGCGTTAGGGGAACCAGAGAAGGAGATCAGAGAGTGAGAGAGAGAAAGACGGTGGAGGGAGGTGGGGAGGTGTTGGTGGGGAAGACGTTGGTGGGAGGTGGTGGAAGACGGTGATAGGGATGTTTGGCATGCTCCGGTGACCAAGTCGTTGGTGGGAGGTGGTGGGAGGTGGCGGAAGACGGTGATGGCGGTGGTGGTGGCTGCTCTCCGGCAGCATCTTCTGCCTCCCTTTCCTTTCCGTCGTCCCCTTTGTGACTGGTGTTTGGTGGTGTTGGGGTTGGTGGCGGTGGCGTTGGGGATGGTGGTTGAGCCCGGGGGAAGGCGGTGGCTGAGCCGGTGAAGCCAGATGCAGGTTTGAATTTTGTGGGTTAGAATTTTGGTTTGATCTGTTAAAAAATGTGGGTTTGAATTTTTGTGGGTTTAGATCTGTTGTTATTTGATCTGTTGGTATTTCTTGTTGTTGGTATTGATCTGTTGGTATTTTCTTTGAAATTTTGGATAGTGATTTTGGTAGATTTCGAACACTGATTTTTGCTGGGTTTTGTTTGAATGTTTGAACAATGATTTTTGGTAGATTCGATCAGTGATTTTGAATATTTGAATCTGTGGGTTTTGCTGGTGCTTTTTGGTAGTTTTTCGAACAGTGAACTATGTGGGTTTTGATCCGTTTTGGATTCGGGCAGTGATGATGCAAAAAAAAACGTATATTTTGATGACGATGGCGCGACACGGTTGGTGGATGGTAGATTTTTGAAACTGCACCCCCACTTTGCAGCCTCTGATTATCGAAAAAAATCTGAGCCAAACCTCTTTTTTTAAAGAATCCAAACATTTGTTTTTGATTTTTGTTGTTGATTTTTTATTTTTTTTCCTCAGTCGATGATGATCACAATATATCTAAGACACCTACCGAGTTGCGATTTCTGGGTGCGTTCGTTTTTGTGTAAAAAATGTTTGAAAAAAAAAAACGCTTAAACCGTAAACTTTTTACGTAAAACGTAAATTTTTTTAGCGTAAAAACGTAAAAAGTTTAACGTAAAACTTTTACATAAAACGTAAAACGTAAAAAGTTTAACGTAAAACGAAAAAATTTTAACGTAAAACGTAAAAAGTTTTACGTAAATCGTAAAACGTTAAAAGTTTTACGTAGAACATAAAACGTAAATCGTAAAAATTTAAAAAAGTTTAACTTAAAACGTAAACCGTAAAAAGTTTAACGTAAAACGTAAAAATTTTAAAAAGTTTAACGTAAAACGTAAAAATTTTAAAAAGTTTAACGTAAAACGTAAAAAGTTTCACGTAAAACGTAAAACGTAAAAAGTTTAACGTAAAACGTAAAAGGTAAAATTTTTTCTAAGTAAGGTGTAAAACGTAAAATTTTTAAAAAGTTTAACGTAAAACGTAAACCGTAAAAAGTTTAACGTAAACCGTGTGATAAAACGGCGCCTAAAAACAAGGGGCGTGATTGCGGCGCATAAAAACGCCGTGAAACAAAACGGGACGTAAAAACGCCGCGGTAAAACGGGACGTAAAAAACGGCGCGTTAAAAAAACGACGCTTGAAAAAGCCGAGCGTAAAAAACGTGCGGTAAAACGAGCGTTAAAAAAAGGCGCTTGAAAACGGCACGGTAAAACGGGACGTAAAAAACGGCGCGTTAAAATTGTCTTTGTTAAAAAAATCTGAATTTAAAAATGTTTTTAATAAAATAATATCTTTTTAAAAAATAAAAAGTAATATAATAAAACAAAAAAGTAATAAAAAATAATATAGACAAAAAGACAAAATAGAGTAATTTTACTAAACTACCCTTTTAGATTAAAATATTAAAGACATAATAAAACAAAATCTATTTAATATTAATTTTAGTTACTTTCAATCTCATCCATCCATCCATCTTCTTGATCTAAAGGCTAGAAAGTGGTTCTCACAGTTCTTACAACTGGAGGTGGTTTTCATTTTAGCGGTCATCTATATATATATAAATTCAGAGTAAGGTTATTGTACAAATGTGCTTAACATACTAAACGTGAGACATAAAGTAGAGATTTTTTTTTATTTTTCTCAATCTTGTCAGACAAGTATATTAGTTTCGTAATATAAAAAAATAACTTTTTGGTGTATTTACACCACTAGAATAATTATAATCACTATAGAGTAATAACAAATATTTAGTCTACTAGAGTAAATATATGTTTCTTTTATTTTTGTTTATTTATTTATTTATTTTCACATTTTGCAACTAAACATTATGCTTAAGTAAATAGATTTAAAAAAAAAACTTCCTTCATTTCTCATGTTAAGACCCATTTGTATGTTAAAATCTAGTTGTATCTGATCTTTACACAATTAATTAGATCTATAATTAATAAAACGCAACGGAATAATATAACCAAACCAACACCAAAACGAACCCAAACAAAATAATGGTTACAAATATAAACATACGGTATACAAATAATTAATTTACCAGTGATATAGATGTACCTTAGTGGTTAAAGATTAACCGTTTGAGACACCAAAGTTCAACTAACGAGTGCTAGAACACGAAAAGGAACAGAGACGGGTCGCGATGGTGACCGAGTGGCGCCTGTTCAGTGGCGGCAGTGGAAACCTGTTTTGAAGTCATAGTTTTGATAAATTAGACAATAATCATTCATTTGTAAGATGTAAAAGATATTGTTAAGATGTACTTGTATTTAGGGGTGTTCATTTTATCCAAAATCCGAAACCGACCCGATGCCACCCAAATCGAGAAACTATCATAGCCGAATTACCCGAACCCGATTTACCTTTAACGGTTTGGTTAATGGATAGAGTTTTGGTGATTCGGGTTAACGCGAAAAACCCGAACAAGTTTCAAGCTCAAATTCCAATATCGACGAATCCTACCTTGAAATTCTTGATAGTGCACCTCTTAGACTTTTGTTTTATAGGTTTTTATTTTGCATGTGCTTTTAACAATTTTTGTCTGTTTTCTAAGCATTTTACTTGATATGCACAACCAATTTTAAGTTAAATCCCAATTATATTGTATTGTGTTGTGTTGTGTTGTGTTGTGTTGTGTTGTGTTGTGTTGTGTTGTGTTGTGTTGTGTTGTGTTGTGTTGTGTTGTGTTGTGTTGTGTTGTGTTGTGTTGTGTTGTGTTGTGTGTTGTGTTGTGTTGTGTGTTGTGTTGTGTTGTGTTGTATTGTATTGTATTGTATGCAACCAGTTGTGCATCTGGTTGCTGACCGACGGTTCTAAGGTTGATGATTATGTTTAATTACCTACTTTTTTAAGTTTAATTACCCGGTTTATTTAGGTTTAATTATATGGTTTGATTAAGTTTAATTATCTAGTTTGTGTAAGTTTTTTTAATTTAAACAAGCTTTTTTTTATTTAAAATAAAAGGGGGTATCATAACCTTCCAACGCTTCCGCTCGTCCGATTTTTGGACTCCAACTCCAAACCTGTGTTGGAGTTGTTCTTATAATAGTATGAGGAAGCTAATTCATTAGTAGGAACATGAACCATTTTGCCTTTTTATTGATAAAAATACCTAGATAGTCTGTGTTTTAGTTAAATTTCACCTATAGTACGCACCTTTCTAAAATTATAGCCTTGATCCCCACCTTTTGCACACTAGTTTCTTGGATAGTCTCTAACGTGGATAGATGTTAGTTTTTGGTGTTAAGTGAATGTGAAATAACTAAAATGCCCTTAATTAAAAAATAATAATTAAAACATTAAAACAAAAATAGTTAATATATATAACTAAGTTAGGGCCCACGTTTTTTATTTAAAATGACGATTCTTGTGAAAGTCAATATCCATATCCCGTAAACCCCCCCCCCCCCCAAAAAAAAAAATTCACCGATCACTCTTCACACTCGTCGGAAAATCATCATGGATGAGTCTTCACACTTGCCGTAAAATCACCATGAACGACCACCTCCAACCACCATAACTACCTGCACCACCGGAAAATCACCATGAACAACCATTGGAAAATCCTCGGAAACTCTAAATTTGCACCACCACCTACAACCGCCATAACCATCACCTGCAAACCTCCAAACACATACATACACCCCAACACACATACGCAAGAAATAAAGGGTCGTCGGAAAATCTCCATTATAAGAACCTAACCCAAACCTGTAAATCTCCGGAAATTAGGGGTCATCGAAAAATCAAGGAGACCAAAATAGATTTGTGTAGGGGTCGCATTACAAGGTTGCTGGAAAATAACTCAACCCACTGGAGTCAATTCGATTACAATGATGAAGGTGGGGGTTAATGTGTAGGTGGTGCACGGTGAAGGTGGGGGTTGAGGTGCTCGGAGGTGGTACCGGAAAGACAATGAAGGTGGCGCATGGTAAAGGTGGGGATCGACAGTGGTGCACAGTGAAGGTGGGGTTTGAAGTGCTCAGAGGTGCACGATCAAAGTAGGGGCGGGTTTGTTGGAAAGGATGGAAGGAGGGCATAGGGGTGGGTTGGTTAGTTATGGTGGGCCCAACTTTACTTATAGATGAATTAATTAGTTTTTTTAAAGTAAGGGCATTTTAGTAATTTCACACCCATTTAATATCAAAAACTAACCTACATCTACGTTAGGGACTATCTAAGAAACGACTGTACAAAAGGTGTGGATCAAGACTGTAATTTTAGAAAGGTGGGAGCTATAGGTAAAATTTCACCAAAGCATAGGGACCCTTCAGATATTTTTCTTTTTTTATTTAGCAAAGGTAATTTTAAAATTTTGAACTACTCATTCGACTTCAAGTGATATATGTTGACAGGGTAGGGTTCTAGAGTGAACACTAGGTTGAGAGTGAACTGTGTGAACTAATCTGGGCCATTGGATTACATCATCAAAAGATTTTTAAACAATGGCAAAATTGTAATTATAATGTTGTAACCTCCCTTTAAATTAATTGACATAAGGGTATTTGCGTCTTTTGTAAATTGTATTTAGAGTTAATTGCCAAAATCGTCCCTGAGGTTTGGGCATGTTTGTCATTTTCGTCCAAAATGACACTTTTGTACCAAATTGCCCCCAACGTTTGTAACTTTTTCCATTTTCATCCAAACCACTAACTTAGTTTATTTTTTCTGTTAAGTTGATGATATTTGGATGAAACTGACAAATATAAAACCACAGGGACGATTTTGGCAATTCACTCAAACCCTTTTTAATTTCTTTTATTTAATTATTTTTGTTACATATATAATAAAAAAGAATATACATGGAGTTTTTAGAAAAAAAAATTAATAGTTTTGTCACATAATTTTTATAAATTTTTATCCAAATCAACGACTCAGTTTATTTTTTCTATTAAGGTGAAGGATGTTTTAAATTTTATAAATCAAGACAGAAATTAATTTACAGCTTCTTTATATAAATTAGTTTTATAAAGACAAAATGCCATTGGTGTGCAACACATAACAATTAGTATTTATCAGTTGTAGAGATAGAAAAAAAATTGCAAAACGTTACATATTTTCTAAATGTGTTAAACATCTAGGAAATATGTTGGTAGAAATAAAATATTTAATTAATTAAGATTATAAGGGTAACTAACTAATACTTATTCTGAGTGGCTTGAGTAAAGAAACTTTTGGTTCATAGCATTATAATTACAATTTGGTGGGTAATTTTAAGGTTTGATAATGATACGTTGTTTGATAGGGGGGGGGGGGGGCAATTGATTCTGTTTTCCCTTAGGAGCGAATTTAAAAGAGTAGAAGATGAATTACAAACTTGGTACATATGATAAAAAAAAATTATTTGACCTTTTTCAATAAGGTCACCAGCATTTTAGTTTTATAAAATTTAGAGGTTTAAGTAGATTTTATTTTTATAAAACTGATCTATATAAAAAATTAGAAATTAATTTATGTCTTAGTTTATAAACATCATTCGCCTTAATAAAAAAATAACTTAGTGGTTGGATCAAAATTTATAAAAATTATGTGACAAAGCTATTATTTTTTCATATAAAATTGCATGTATATTCGTTTTTATTATATATGTAACAAAATTAATTAAATAAAAGAAATTTAAAAGAGTTTGAGTAAATTGCCAAAATCGTCCCTGTGGTTTTATATTTGCCAGTTTCATCCAAATATCCTCAACTTAACAGAAAAAATAAACAAAGTTAGTGGTTTGGATGAAAATGACAAAATGTTACAAACGTTGGGGGCAATTTGGTACAAAAGTGTCATTTTGGACGAAAATGGCAAACCTGCCCAATCCTCAGGGACGATTTTAGCAATTAACTCTTGTATTTATTAAAAAATATAATCAAAATCCCTAAAATCTCGCTAGTTTCCGTATATACAAGATACACAGCTGTTAGTGTATACACATGTGTACAGTCTCGCTAGTATTAGTTTATACACGATATACAGATTTTAGTTTATACACATGTGTACAGTCTCGCTAACTATTAATTTATACAAGATACACAACTGTTAGTTTATACACATGTGTACAGTCTCACTAACTATTAGGTTATATAAGATACACAGCTGTTAGTTTATACACATGTGTACAGTCTTTTATACATCTGTGTATTGTATTAAAAAATGGTTACATGTGTGTATATTAAAAACATATAGTATATTATGCATGCGCACGAGTAAATTTATATAACAACTATGAAATTAATGAAAACGAACCATATCACATGTATGCAAAAATAAATAACTTCATCACATATTTAAAAAAATAGTTAATGCCAAAAAATAATTACAATTTCAATCTCAGAGAAAATTTTCAATATTTATTGAAAATTATAAAAAGTTAAAAACAATATACTATGATATATATATATATATATATATATATATAATAAAAAACAATATTAAAGCTAAAATTAAAACAAAATCTATAGATAAAGAAATGATAAAGAAATAATTATAAATGAGAGATAGACAGATAGAGAGAGAGAGAGAGAGAGAGAGAGTTAAGAGAGAAGAAAATTAAGAGATTTTAATTAAACATATTTGGTTAATGTCAATCTTACTTTTTTAATCTAAAAAATGATCAAGTGTCAAAATTAGTTCACACAATTCACTCTCAAGAAGTTTTTCAATCTTGAACCTAATCCTATGTTGACATTTGCAAGTAATACAAGTTCTTCTTTGACTTGTAAAGTCAAATGGATGCGTATATTTTTTTTACCGTATGAGCATGGGTTGGAATTAAAAACATGTTGGAGATCTAAAAAAAAAATAATCTATGTAACATCTTCTTATAGATTCCTCTTGCTTTTGGAATATATATGAAGAGCTACCTCACGAATTTGAGATTGCTTGCATGAAGACCGTAGGGATACGAAGTGAAAGGTGCTGGAGAGTTCAAAAGATCATTGTATAAATAGATGTAAAGCATGTTATGTTGAAATTCCTTTGATTTATTGTAACAATTACCTACATATACATTTGTAAGGTTAGGGGAATGGTGCCACTTCACTATTAGACCAACCAATTTTTAATTTAAGTTTATTTTCAGTTTAAAATTACGTTTTCGTCCTTCGTTTAAAATTACGGTTTTGCCTACAGCTCAAAAGAAAATTATAATTTTGCCCCTAGCTAAAATTACGTTTTCGCCCCCAGCTCAAAATAAAATTATAATTTTGCCCTTCGCTCAAAATTACGCTTTTTTCCTCGGTTCAAAAACTCATTTTTAATTTTGTTCCCAGATTAAAATTACGGTTTCGCTCTCCGTTTAAAATTACGTTTTTGCCCGCAATTCAAAATAAAATGTTGTTTTTCTCTCTAGCTCAAAATTACGTTTTGCCACAGTTCAAAATGAAATTATGTTTTCCCCCTATCTCAAAATTATTAGCTGTCTGTCACTTCCCTATTAGACCAACTCATTTTTTATTTAATTTTACTCCCAGTTTAAAATTACGCTTTCGTCCTTCGTTTAAAATTACGTTTTTGCCCTCAGCTCAAAATAAAATTATAATTTTGCCCTAGCTCAAAATTACGCTTTTGCCTTCGGTTCAAAAATTCATTTTTAATTTTGTTCCCAGTTTAAAATTACGGTTTCGCCCTCCTTTTGCCCCCAGTTAAAAATAAAATGTTGTTTTTTCCTCTAGCTCAAAATTACAATTCTGCCCTCAGCTCAAAATTACGCTTTTGCCCACAGTTCAAAATTAAATTATGTTTTCCACTAGTTTAAAATCATGATTTCGCCCTTAGTTTAAAATCATGATTTCGCCTACAGTTCAAAATATAATTACGATTTTGCCCTCTGTACAGACATACATGTTATGAGAGAAAAATATTCGGTTTATTGCCACGCAACGCGGGCGGGGCAAAAACTAGTTTAAGTACAAATGGAATGTCATTTGGTTTCTTGAAATGAACGAACCAGTTGTGTCAAATGATCAAAACATACCCTACTGCCAATTATGAATGATCAATTTGTTAATAGAAAAAAAAGTAGATGTACGGTACCTCCGACCGTGGAAGTGATCCCACTTTCCATGCTAGCGACTCGACAACGCTGCCTGGCGGAAAAACCCCTACCAACTCGAGGGGAACTGAAGAGCCTGGGGTTACCAGGTTTCGAACTCGTGACCTCACAGGGTCCTCGAGCCGGATTAAAGTGGGGGTCCGTGACCACTGGGCTGACACCCAATGGTTAAAATAAGATGTCACTTAATGATGAAACACCTCAGATTGTAATTATATACCACCGGAATTACCAGCATTCAAATTTGTGAAATTGGAATAAAGGGTTCATGTTTAAACTATGTTTATTTAAAGAAGATAGTTCTTTTCTCCCAATTAGAAATTTGCTCGGTTCCAAGTTAAGTACTAAATTGTAGTAAAGGAAAATGAATATGAGGTTGTTACGCATCTAACTTAGATGCGAAATAATCAAAAACGAGGTAGTTTTGATTAAATCTAAATATAACCGATTAGACCGAAACCGGATATTTTATAAACCGTTTTTTAACCGGTTTGGTTACTAACCGGTTAGACCGGTTATGGCTCGATTATACATTTTCTTGAACAGTCCGGTTACAAAACCAGTTTTTTAAAAAACCGGTTATTAATCGAATAACAAAAAAACCGGTTTTAAAATCGGTTAACCGGTAACGTTCTAAAAAAACGGTTAAAAACGCCCAGCATGCAGTAACGGTCATACGACCGTTTGGGTTGAAAGTTAGCCGTTTTTTTTGTTTTTTGTTTTTTTGCCTAAAATTCATCTCCAACTAGTATAAAAGGGTTGTGGGTGTTCAGGTTCAATTACACCACTCTCTAATCTACAAAATCTCTAAAAAACGCTCACATTCTTGTTCGATAACTCTCAAAAAACTATGGCAACCTCTAGTGCCCATGATTCGGTCAATGTTGGCAAGTCTACAACCGAGACAGTGGTTCGTGTTGTTCCAACGAAGAGCAACCCCGATGTTTGGCAACATTTCGATTTGTGCGAGATGGCCAATGGTAAAAAAAAAGTGCGTTGTCATCATTGTCAAAACTTTTACGCCAAAAGCGCAAACTCCACCTTGAAACAACACATTGAAAAACCGTTTTGCAAGGCGTTGAAACAACAACACGCTAGTGGTCAAGCTTCCATGGCAAGTGATGGCGCTACTTTGTTCAACTACAATTTTGATATGGCTAGGGAGGAAATGGCGAAATTTGTAATCCAATAAAGTTTTCCGTTCAACCATTTCGACAACCAACGCTATACGAAGATGGTTCAACGAACTCTCCAACCACGATACACCCATGTAAGTCGTGCTACTCTTATTAGGAGTGATTGTTTAAGATTGTGGAAAAATGCTAAAATAGAATTAATTTCTTATTTTGAAAAATTCGAAACCGGTGTTAACTTGACTAGCGACGTTTGGTCCGCACCGCACGGTTCACCTGACTCGTATATTTGTGTCACCACCCATTGGATTGAACCGGCGACGTGGCAAATGATGAAACACACGATTTTGTTTAAATATTCGATTACCCTCACACCAGTGAAGCTATATATAAAGTAATCGACAAATGTATTACAACATACAAATTGGAAAAGAAGGTTTTTTCAATATCTTTTGTAACATCTCGAAAATTTGTGTTCAATAAAATAACGACACGTGTCATGTACGACAAAAGTGTTATAAACCCGGATCTAGTTAAAGATGTATGGCGGGATTTAGAAGTGTCGTCATGTTAATTTATACCTCTGAACGACCTCATTATGAATCCCAAGGCCCTAATATATATTATAAACATCTGATAAACATCCTAAATCCGGTTAATGCTAACACTGATTGATTCATAATTGCAAGAGTGGAATCCTATGAGGATATGCACGACAAACCTTCGTTTATGGCTTTTCGTTAAAGTCCAAGACAATATTACAACATGGTAGGGTGGACATAACTGTTCAAGCATGATCTAAAGGTCTCATACTGATAATTCATGGCCCAAAATCGTAATACACTAGTTGCCTGTTCGAAGCTTGAAAGGGAAAAATTTTTTGCCTGCTGTAAAGGGCTTACGGACCGTAAAGGTCAGCCTTACGGTCCGTAAGGCATGCCCAGCAACAGAAAATTCGACAGCTGCCTGTTATGAACGAGTAACCGACTTATATTGATATTTTTCACTTCCATGGGCGACCCCTACTGGCTTTTAGACCTTAGGGACACTTGTGAATGATCCATGATCAGTTATAGCATTGTTTGTCATGATCACAAGCAATCAAGATCATTATATAAAGCCCCATTGTGTGCAAACTTGATCATTCACTCATACCTTCACTTCTGATCATTTCTGGAGCTCAAGGCCTTTCCCCAAGCATCTCTAATCGTGCATTGGACCTTGGTAAGTATCCTTGATCTTCCTTAATCGTGTTTTACTTAGTTAATTAGCTTAAAGTCAAACCGTCGTAATTAAGGTTTGACTTATCGATTAATCACTAATGGTTCAGTGTTTAGTCAAACTTAAGGTAGTTATAAGTTGGTATTTATGTGGGCATTAAACCCTTAAAAGGGCACCCTCTGATTCCCGCTCTAACTAGATCATTTGTCGGGTCAAAGTTGTTTATAAAAAGTCAACATGAACTTAATTTTCGAATTAACGCATAATTAACAATGTAGAAGGCGTGTAACCTATTTTATCACTCATATAACTTGGTAATCAGTATAAGAACTGATCTAAGCTTGTTTGATCCGACAATTTTCTGTTTAGACCCGGTCCGGAACCGAAAGTCGCAAAACTTTGACTTTTGCTTTGACTCCAGTTCTGACCCGATTTAGATGGGTTTGGAAATGCCTTAGAGCTTCCTTAGGACCAGGTTACATGATGGTATAACCCTCTGTGATTGGCTCGTTGATTGTCCAATCCGTTTACACGTTTCCGTTAATTGCTTATGTTGACCATAATGCCCTTTTTACCTTAAAACGAGAATTTTGGAAATGTGAGAGGGCAATAATCTTTGCTACTGATTTATAAACTTGTCCCTAAAATTTCACATCGGTTGGAGGTCTAGATTAGGAGTTATGCTCAATAGCGCACTTAAAAAGCTTTTTGTTAATTAAACGGCACAATTAGCATAAAGCCTATCTAAACCCAATTTTTGACACCAAACATTTTACCCACTGATGTAATATGATATTTTGGGATTTTTGAAGATTTTTAATTGTTTTTAAACTGATCATAACCTAAGGTTATTGCCTTGATTCGGTAAATACCGATTATACCCTTTTGTTTATAATATGAGTTCTACATAGTATTTTGACACCAATCCAATTAATACTGATTTTATATAATAAATGAAGTATTTTGAACTTTATAACCTGATCAGAAAACTCAGATTTCCTGCATAACCCGGAAATCGCTTAAAACGGCTTTTTACGCGTATTAAACACCTAGTATGAGTTTAAAAACCATTTTGGCATATAAGACTTATCACCAACTGATATAACCTATTAAGTTAAGTTGTTTTACTGATTATTTCAGACCCGAGTTTCAGAATTATATTTAATCTCTTTTATAATCTTTAAAATGACCAAAATACCCCTACGGGGTTTAAATTGAGATTAAACTCGTTTCGGGCATAATGGAAGGCATCCTACTGAAGTCACAACATATTTAAGGCATATTAACTTAGGAAACCTGTATATGACTCTTATGGTTACCCGTTACGCTTTTTGCGCGTTCGGTTCGGTTTATGTAACTAGTTTGCATAAATTAGCCGAAACGGGTCAAACCTTATCATTTTTATCTCAAAATCCAGAATGTGTTTAGATTACCCATATTATACAAGTCTTCAAACTTGTTGGGTCTAAATCACATTCTATTTCGGTCTTCGCTTAATCGTGCGTTTGAACCGTATCTTTCCTTAAAACTAACCGGTCTAAGTTTAGGCTTAATTAAAGACCCGTTAGGATTCTAATAGGTTATTATAAACCTTCGTTCCAGAATAGGAGACCCGGTAAAAGCTACACGTGCTTGCTATTTGTGATTGATACTTGCAAAGGTAAATACTTTTAACTTATTTTCCCTTATACGGGCTTGGGGTATGGTATATAAAATACCGCTTGGTCGGGCATTGAATCTTTAATCGGATAGAGGTTAAATCATTGATATGCTCCGTTTAGAAATGTTTTGTTGCTTAAAGCCTTTGGGGGGTTAATGACCATGTCCCGGATATCCTTGGCATCATCTTACTAGATGACCACGACCTGAGCACGGGGTGTAGGCGTACACCCGTCAGTGCATAAATAAATGATGTGGTGTGACTATTGATCTTTAACCCAGTCTACGGATCGGGCTACTGAACGCATAAGGAACATGTAATTCTCTTACAAGATTATATTCAAATAATTATCCCAAGTTATAAAACGTTTGTGCCACGTGCATCCAAATCAATTTTTAAATCATTTTTAAAATGAGTCAGTTGATTGTATTTACCAGTGTAAACTGACGTATTTTCTCAAAAAGGTTAAGTGCAGGTACTACTAGTAATAGGCTGGCTTTCTCCTAGCATCCACAATAAGTCTCGCAAGCTTGGATGACATAAAACTGTTGAACAATGTTTCCTTTTTATTTTGATCCACCTGTGGATTATTTTCAACTATTTGTGATACTTGATATTACAATTATACTCGGTTGAAATATATCTATCTTTGCTTCCGCTGTGCATTTAAATATTGTGTTGTTAGACCATAATGATATCAACTACGTCACGATACTCCCCACCGGGCCCACCGGTAATACGTGGAAATATCGGGGTGTGATAGGTTGGTATCACAGCCAACATTGAGTGAATTAAACACTAGCCTTTTGTGTTTAATCTCAATGACACAATTGCACATTCCTAAATTTTCGAGTCTAGACAAAGAACTTAGGACAAATCCAAATTTGTTTTTAATTTTAACCTTGTCCTTTATATTTCTTGTTGTATCTTTTATTTGTTTTGACAGGAAATGCCACCAAGATTTAGAAGAGGAGGACGAGGTAAGGGGCCGATCAACGCCCCCAACGATCACGAAGCCGGACCTTCACACCGGCGAACTCCTTCTACAACTATGAGTGCCGATCCTCAGGGAAACTGGAGGAACAATTTGGAGCCCGCTAGACGGTCAGTCTCGCACAGCTCAACGCCTCCCTACCGCCATTCCTTTGGGCCGCATTCAGAAAACGAGCCCGAAGACTCCCGCCATTCCTTCTTGCCGTTGCAGCGGTCCGTTTCGCATCGTTCCTTTGGCGACCCCACTCCTGTCTTTCAGGGCCGGTTCAACCCGGCAAACTATATTCAGGAACCAGTGGGTTTTAACCCATTGGGACCAGAGGACCACTTCTCAGGAGACCATGCAATGGACATGGACGAGGACACGGATCCCGTCGAGCCTGCAACCGAAACTCCCAACCATCCCATCGAGATATCTGATGGATCATCCTTCCACGGATCACCCTACGGTGGTCCAGACAGTTACCAAGCAAGGTTTAACCAGTATGAGTGGTATTTTACACCCTCTCATAACCCACAGCAACAACAACAGTAGGATCCCTCCGAGGATTCACGTTTCGTGGCAGTCACACCACCGCCACCGCCACCACCACCGCCAGTTCATCAAGCACCTCCAAAACCACCAAGGCGTAGGAGAACAGGCGTACGAATATCCGCACGAGGAGGGGATTTTCACTTTAGCACCCTTCAACACTCCAGTGGCAGTCACTACCCGCCACTGCATGAAAACCCACAAATGGGTGGGCCCTCAAACCCAATTCCAGAGGTGAATACTGCACCAGTTGCACCGCCGCCGCCGCCATTGGGTTTTGATAACCCGATTCCTACATACGTCGGTTCAACGACGTACAATCCGTTCGAGCAGCCGGCTCACACTCGTTATAACTATGCTAAGGCCGACCCGTACCTTGTAGCGGCAAACTACAACGCCCTTCATCCGGAAGGACCGTATGGAGCTCCTTGGGGAATGGGATATCCAGCTCATGGGTATCAAATACCTGCACGACCTCCGATTCGGCAGTAGTCGCAGCCACACGATTTTCCCCACCGGAACAGGAGGAAATCCTCCAAAGACTAAGTCGGGTGGAACATGAGTTTCAAGAAGAACGCAGGAACAACCGGGGATTCCTCAAGGGCCTAGGGAGCTTGTTAAAGGGGAAGAAGAAGAGGGATCATTAAATCCCTATATGTATTGTTGTATTTCCTTGTTTCAATCAAGTCCCTGCGTGGACATTTATCTATGTACTTAGTCCTTGCGTGGACATTTATTTTAGTAGTTGGTCCCTGCGTGGACTTGTATTTCAGTTTAGCTCCTGAGTGGGCAAGTTGTTTCTGTTAAAAGTCCCGTTTAGGGCAATGTGTAATCCTTTTAATATTTAATGGAATGTCAATTTTATGAATTTCAATTTGTCATTATATGTATAAATAGATGAAATAAATACATCAAAATCATTCCTTTTAAAAAATAATCTGCCTATTATATATTAAATAAGAATCTCAAAGGTATAGCTTAGCCTGCATGTCATTATAAGACTTGGCCAAGATGGTTAGACCTGTTTAAAAGATTCGGATCCCTGTTAACATCTGAAAACATGTTAACGCTCCTGGCAGACGTGATTCGTTAAAATCACACACGTCATTCTTATATAAGGATTCTTCAAAAGATTCCTATCCTAACCTGATGATCTATAAATCATGGGTTTAAATCATCAATTAAGATGATCATATGATTGACCACACATTGGTAATATAGTGCCCACGGGCCATACTCATTGTCATATAAGACAAAAGACAGTAGTAGTCTACGACTCCCTGTCAGAAAAAGGTAAAGAACTATGTTCAAACCTTCATGCCCTGATTCTCTGAAATCATGGCTTACGATTTAAAAATGTCCCAGTGACTAGGCTTTTTGTGCTAATAATACTGTTATTGTTTTATAATTAGGATAAATTATAATAAAAATCCTAAATAAATATGATTAACAAATTAACCAAATATGGCCTGTGTTACCATGGTTAATGAATTGCCATAAAAGACAATTCCATAATAAACTCCCAAATAAATTATTGTCAATATTTGTGTAACAGTTCAAACTACATGGCTGATTCGGATGAGATCAACAGTCACCCACGGGAGAACCAGGATGATGCCCGAATTAATATAGCGGGTGCTGAACCGCAAGCGTTGATAGACAACACTGTTACAAAAGCTATAGAGCGGCAGTATAATGAATATAGCGGGACTCGAAGTAGGACCCTATCCGCACCACATTCCAAGCCTAAGACTCATTCTGAGGCTCACAGCAAGCCACCCTCCAAGAAGGAAGAGCCAAAGAAAGACGATGACGATCGTCAGTCCTCAAATCAGCAAAGTGTTCCATCTCAAAAGATCGTATTGAAGCAAGGGCCCCGTGATAAGGGTTGCTCCTACAAGTATTTTGTTTCATGCAAAACCATCGATTTCACTGGGGAGAAAGGAGCTATAGACTGCATGACATGGTTGGATGAGATGGACACCGTGGTTGATATCAGCGGGTGCGCTGAGAAGGATGTGGTAAAGTTTGTGTCTCAGTCGTTCAAAGGTGAGGCCTTAGCCTGGTGGAGATCATTGATTCAAGCTACTGGGAAGATTCCACTATACAATATGACATGGGAACAATTTGTTACCCTCATCAGGGAGAACTACTGTCCTCAGCATGAGGTTGAAAAGATTGAGTCAGATTTTCTGTCATTAGTGATGAAAAACCTAGATTGCCAAGCTTACCTTACGAGCTTTAATACAATGTCAAGGTTGGTTCCTTATCTAGTGACCCCGGAACCCAAAAGAATAGCTCGTTTCATTGGGGGTTTAGCCCCAGAGATTAAGGCAAGTGTAAAAGTTTCTCGGCCAGCAACATTCAGTTCTGCAGCTGATATATCCTTGTCCCTCACATTGGACGCGGTCAGGCAGAGATCGCTGGGGAACACGGATGCCGAGAAAAGGAAGCGTGATGATGACAATTCACGAAGGTCAGACAAGAAGCACCGAGGAGACAATGACCACAAGAAGGGGTCTGAATCTAAGAAGGATGGGCATCAATCTGGAGATAAGCCCAAGTGTAAGGTCTGTAAGAAGTACCATTTTGGGAAGTGTAGACATGACTCAAAATCCCAATATCAGCCGAGGCCATGTGGGATTTGCAAATCTTCGGAACATAAGACCCTAGAGTGCAAGAAGCTGAAGGACGCAACGTGCTACAGTTGCAACGAAAAAGGGCACATTAAGACAAATTGCCCAAAATATGCAAAGAAAGCTGATGAAGGAAAGAAGACCAATGCTAGGGTCTTTAGGATGGATGCAAAGGAAGCTGTGCAGGACGACAATGTGATCACAGGTACCTTCCTTATAAATGATGTTTATGCGAGAGTGCTATTTGATTCAGGAGCTGATAAATCATTTGTAGATAATAAGTTTTGTAAGTTACTGAATTTACTTGTTAAAACCCTAAGTGTGAAGTATGAGGTGGAATTAGCAGATGGCACCTTAGAAACCGCCTCAACCATATTAGATGGATGTTTCATATCCATTAAGAACCACTTTTCCTTTGTCCCTACTTCCTTTGAAATTATCTGGTTTCGACATAGTTTTGGGTATGGACTGGTTATCTCATAACCAGGCCCAGATTGTCTGCAATAAGAAGCAAGTGGTGATCAAGACTCCGTCTGGTGAGTCACTTACCATTCAGGGAGATACCCAGTATGGACTGCCTGAGCAAGTGACTATGCTCAAGGCCTCTAGGTGTTTGAAGAAGGGTTGTGTCATCTACATGGCACAAGTGACTATTAATGAGCCGAAACCCAAGATTGAGGATATCTCCGTCATTTCTGAATACCCTGAAGTTTTCCCTGAAGAACTACCTGGTTTACCACCAGATAGACAAGTAGAATTCAGAATTGACATCATCCCTGGAGCAGCACCTGTTGCTAGAGCACCTTATAGGTTGGCACCAACAGAGTTGAAGGAATTGAGAACACAACTAGATGAATTGCTAGCCAAGGGTTTCATTAGACCTAGTTCGTCTCCTTGGGGAGCACCAATCTTATTTTTCAAGAAGAAGAATGGATCGATGCGTCTGTGCATCGATTACCGTGAGCTTAATAAGGTCACTATCAAGAATAGGTATCCATTGCCCAAGATCGACGATCTGTTCGATCAACTTCAAGGGGCAATTTACTTCTCTAAGATTGACTTAAGGTCAGGCTATCATCAACTGAAGGTTAGAGATGAAGACGTATACAAGACTGCATTTAGGACTCGTTATGTTCATTACGAGTTCCTAGTGATGCCTTTTGGGCTCACTAATGCACCTGCCGCATTCACGGATCTCATGAATCGTGTCTGCAAGCCTTACTTAGATAAATTTGTCATCGTTTTCATCGACGACATTCTCATTTACTCGAAGAACCAAGCTGACTATGAGAAACACCTTCGTTATATTCTTAAACTTCTACATCATGAGAAACTCTACGCCAAATTTTCGAAGTGTGAATTTTGGCTTCGAGAAGTCCAATTCCTTGGACATGTGGTTAGTGAGCGTGGCATCCCAGTGGACCCCGCTAAGGTGGAAGCAGTTATGAACTGGCAAGAGCCGAAGACGCCCACTGAGATTCGCAGTTTTCTAGGGCTAGCCGGATACTATAGGCGCTTTATTGAAATTTTTTCAAGGATTGCGGCACCCCTAACTTCTTTGACTAGGAAGGATATTAAGTTCAACTGGGGACCCAAGCAACAAGAATCCTTTGATATCCTTAAGCAGAAGCTAAGCAATGAGCCTGTACTTACATTGCCTGAAGGTACCGAAGAATTCGTGGTTTACTGCGACGCATCACACACTGGCATGGGGTGTGTGCTTATGCAGAAAGGCAAGGTTATTGCCTATGCTTCACGTCAGTTAAAGGTGCATGAAAAGAATTACACCACCCATGACTTGGAGTTGGGTGCCGTTGTATTTGCACTGAAGCTATGGAGGCACTGTTTATATGGTATCAAGTGTGTGATCTATTCTGATCACAAGAGCCTCCAGCACCTATTTAACCAAAAGGACTTGAACATGAGGCAACGACGTTGGATGGAAACTTTGAATGATTATGACTGTGAGATAAGATACCATCCTGGCAAGGCGAATGTAGTCGCCGATGCCTTAAGTCGAAAGGAAAGAGTGAAGCCTATAAGAATCAATGCCAAGAGCATTGAGATAAAGAATGGTTTGAATGAAAGGTTGTTAGCTACACAGAAGGAAGCTGTGTTGGAAGTTAACTATCCTAACGAAAAGCTAGGAGTAACTGAAGAACAGTTATCCTATGGCAAGGACGGAATTTTGAGGTTAAATGGACGAATATGGGTTCCAGTTTATGGAGGACTTCGAGATGTTATCCTCCAGGAAGCCCAAAGTTCTAAATACTCCATCCATCCTGGAGCTGATAAAATGTACCAGGATCTGAAGATAAATTTTTGGTGGATAGGCTTGAAGAAGTCTATAGCTACCCATGTAGCTAAATGTTTGACATGTGCGCAAGTCAAAGCTGAACATTAGAAGCCGTCAGGTTTGCTACAACAGCCTGAACTTCCCACATGGAAGTGGGAAATGGTGACAATGGATTTCATCACCAAGTTGCCGAAGACAAGGAAAGGAAATGATACTATATGGGTGATAGTGGATAGACTGACTAAGTCAACACATTTCCTACCCATTAAGGAGACCTATAGCTCCGACATGTTGGCCCAATTGTACGTAGATAAGATTGTATCTCTACATGGCGTACCAGTGTCTATTATCTCTGACAGAGATACTAGATACACATCACATTTCTGGAAAAGTTTCCAACAGTCTTTGGGCACGCGCTTAAATTTTAGTACGGCTTACCATCCTCAGACGGACGGACAGGGTGAGCGTACCATCCAAACTTTGGAAGACATGCTTCGTGCATGTGTGATGGACTTAGGTGGTAGTTGGGATAACCACCTGCCATTAATCGAGTTCTCATATAACAATAGCTATCATACGAGCATCAAGGCCGCGACCTTCGAGTTCTTGTACGGTAGAAAGTGCAGAACGCCCGTTTGTTGGGCGGAAGTTGGAGATGTCCAATTGACAGGACCTGAAATAGTCTTTGAAACGACAGACAAGATTGTCCAGATTCGTAACCGCCTGAAAGCTGCCAGGGATAGGCAGAAAAGCTACGCAGATCTAAAGCGTAAACCTCTAAAATTCGAGGTAGGTGATAAAGTGTTGCTTAAAGTATCACCCTGGAAGGGAATAATGCGATTTGGTAAGAAAGGTAAGTTAAGCCCAAGATACATAGGACCATTCAAGGTCATCGAATGTATCGGATCAGTTGCTTATAAATTAAAATTACCTGAAGAGCTCAGTGGTATTCACAATGTATTCCACATCTGCAATCTGAAGAAGTGTTTCGCTGATGAATCACTAGTCATACAACATACAGATGTGCACATAGAAGAGAGCTTGAAGTTCGTTGAAAAACCTGTGTTGATCGAGGATCGACAGGTTAATAAGCTTCGAAGGAAGCATGTGCCAATAGTAAAGGTTAAATGGGATGCCCGTAGAGGTCCCGAGTACACATGGGAGGTTGAGTCCATAATGAAAAAAAGTACCCTCATTTATTTCAGTAAATCTCGAGGTCGAGATTTCTTTTAAGGGGGTGAGGATGTAACACCTCAAAAATTTGTGTTCAATAAAATAACGACAAGTGTCATGTACGACAAAAGTGTTAAAACCCGGATCTAGTTAAAGATGTATGGCGGGATTTAAAAGTGTCGTCATGTTAATTTATACCTCTGAACGACTTCATTATGAATCCCAAGGCCCTAATATATAATATAAACATCTGATAAACATCCTATATCCGGTTAATGCTAACACTGATTGATTCATAATTGCAAGAGTGGAATCCTATGAGGATATGCACGATAAACCTTCGTTTATGGCTTTTCGTTAAAGTCCATGATAATATTACAACATGGTAGGGTGGACATAACTGTTCAAGCATGATCTAAAGGTCTCATACTGATAATTCATGGCCCAAAATCGTAATACACTAGTTGCCTGTTCGAAGCTTGAAAGGGAAAAAAATTTTGCCTGCTGTAAAGGGCTTACGGACCGTAAAGGTCAGCCTTACGGTCCGTAAGGCATGCCCAGCAACATAAAATTCGACAGCTGCCTGTTATGAACGAGTAACCGACTTATATTGATATTTTTCACTTCCATGGGCGACCCCTACTGGCTTTTAGACCTTAGGGACACTGGTGAATGATCCATGATCAGTTATAGCATTGTTTGTCATGATCACAAGCAATCAAGATCACTATATAAAGCCCCATTGTGTGCAAACTTGATCATTCACTCATACCTTCACTTCTGATCATTTCTGGAGCTCAAGGCCTTTCCCCAAGCATCTCTAATCGTGCATTGGACCTTGGTAAGTATCCTTGATCTTCCTTAATCGTGTTTTACTTAGTTAATTAGCTTAAAGTCAAACCATCATAATTAAGGTTTGACTTATCGATTAATCACTAATGGTTCAGTGTTTAGTCAAACTTAAGGTAGTTATAAGTTGGTATTTATGTGGGCATTAAACCCTTAAAAGGGCACCCTCTGATTCCCGCTCTAACTAGATCATTTGTCGGGTCAAAGTTGTTTATAAAAAATCAACATGAGCTTAATTTTCGAATTAACGCATAATTAACATTGTAGAAGGCGTTTAACCTATTTTATCACTCATATAACTTGGTAATAAGTATAAGAACTGATCTAAGCTTGTTTGATCCGACAATTTTCTGTTTAGA
Source organism: Helianthus tuberosus (assembly GCA_030545235.1). Classification (NCBI taxonomy): domain Eukaryota; kingdom Viridiplantae; phylum Streptophyta; class Magnoliopsida; order Asterales; family Asteraceae; genus Helianthus; species Helianthus tuberosus. The sequence continues at coordinate 149,987,928 of CM060358.1, forward strand.
CCCGGTCCGGAACCGAAAGTCGCAAAACTTTAACTTTTGCTTTGACTCCAGTTCTGACCCGATTTAGATGGGTTTGGAAATGCCTTAGAGCTTCCTTAGGACTAGGTTACATGATGGTATAACCCTCTGTGATTGGCTCGTTGATTGTCCAATCCGTTTACACGTTTCCGTTAATTGCTTAATATTGACCATATTGCCCTTTTTACCTTAAAACGAGAATTTTGGAAATGTGAGAGTGAAATAATCTTTGCTACTGATTTATAAACTTGTCCCTAAAATTTCACATCAGTTGGAGGTCTAGATTAGGAGTTATGCTCAATAGCGCACTTAAAAAGCTTTTTGTTAATTAAACGGCGCAATTAGCATAAAGCCTATCTAAACCCAATTTTTGAGACCAAACCTTTTACCCACTGATGTAATATGATATTTTGGGATTTTCGAAGATTTTTAATTATTTTTAAACTGATCATAACCTAAGGTTATTGCCTTGAATCGGTAAATACCGATTATACCCTTTTTGTTTATAAAATGAGTTCTACATAGTATTTTGACACCAATCCAATTACTATTGATTTTATATAATAAATGAAGTATTTTGAACTTTATAACCTGATCAGAAAACTTAGATTTCCTGCATAACCTGGAAATCGCTTAAAACGGCTTTTTACGCGTATTAAACACCTAGTATGGGTTTAAAAACCATTTTGGCATATAAGACTTATCACCAACTAATATAACCTATTAAGTTAAGTTATTTTACTGATTATTTCAGACCCGAGTCTCAGAATTATATTTAATCTCTTTTATAATCTTTAAAATGACCAAAATACCCCTACGGGGCTTAAATTGAGATTAAACTCGTTTCGGGCTTAATGGAAGGCATCCTACTGATGTCACAACATATTTAAGGCATATTAACTTAGGAAACCTATATATGACTCTTATGGTTACCCGTTACGCTTTTTACGCGTTCGGTTCGGTTTATGTAACTAGTTTGCATAAATTAGCCGAAACGGGTCAAACCTTATCATTTTTATCTCAAAATCCAGAATGTGTTTAGATTACCCATATTATACAAGTCTTAAAACTTGTTGGGTCTAAATCACATTCTATTTCGGTCTTCGCTTAATCGTGCGTTTGAACCGTATCTTTCCTTAAAACTAACCGGTCTAAGTTTAGGCTTAATTAAAGACCCGTTAGGATTCTAATAGGTTATTATAAACCTTCGTTCCAGAATAGGAGACCCGGTAAAAGCTACACGTGCTTGCTATTTGTGATTGATACTTGCAAAGGTAAATACTTTTAACTTATTTTCCCTTATACGGGCTTAGGGTATGGTATATAAAATACCGCTTGGTCGGGCATTGAATCTTTAATCGGATAGAGGTTAAATCATTGATATGCTCCGTTTGGAAATGTTTTGTTGCTTAAATCCTTTGGGGGGGGGGGGGGTTAATGACCATGTCCCGGATATCCTTGGCATCATCTTACGAGATGGCCACGACCTGAGCACGGGGTGTAGGCGTACACCCGTCAGTGCATAAATAAATGATGTGGTGTGTCTATTGATCTTTAACCCGGTCTACGGATCGGGCTACTGAACGCATAAGGAACATGTAATTCTCTTACAAGATTATATTCAAATAATTATCCCAAATTATAAAATGTTTGTGCCACGTGCATCCAAATCAATTTTTAAATCATTTTTAAAATGAGTCAGTTGATTGTATTTACCAGCGTAAACTGACGTATTTTCTCAAAAAGGTTAAGTGCAGGTACTACTCGTAATAGGCTGGCTGTAACACCTGTGCCTCCACGGCCATCAAACAAATACCAAACCAATGAAATATTGTATTTCATACTTGGGATTTGTAAAAATATGTGTATCATTTGCACATATCAATTTTTGTTCAATTTCAAACTCTAAATCGCTTTCTGGAAGGTTATACGAGCACCAATGCGTAAATATAACCAGTTTAATGCAAAAAACACTCCGGAATAGTGACATTGGCTTAACATACCTTAAATAACCCTTACATAACTTAGAAATAAGTTTTGAAGGCTTTGGTATGGCAAAAACAAGTTAATTCGTCTATAGGGACTAAATTTGACAAACTGTGAAAGTATGCCAATCTGAACTGTAACAGACATTTCGGAAGATGACCATAAGTTAAACATACCATAAATATCCTTTACATAGCTTAGAAATAGGCTTTGAGGGGTTCGGTGTGCTAAAATAAACTTTTGGGTCATTCAGGGACTAAAAGCGTCAAAAAGTGCACAAGTTTGCATTTTCACGCATAACTTACGTTCTGAATACATCCAGACATCCAAAAATTTATGTAAGCATGACTATATTATGCTTTAGTGTTTGGCTTAAGAAAAATCCATTCGTTGCGTCATTTGGATCGTTTTTCAAACTTATGCGCATTCCGTCGTAATTAAGCGAACATCGCGATCATACGGCCAAACGAACCGACATCCGAGATATTTTTTAGCATGTTTCATGTCCACAATGTTTAGGAATCATTTTAGGGCCTTAAATTTGGCTTTACGGGCCTTAGAAGTGTCGGGAATGGCCTTAAACACATGCAGGGACTGAAACTGTCATTTCTGAAACATATTGGCTGATCAGGCAGGCCAGGCGGCCCGCATTACACTTGTCTGATCCTGAAGCGGGCCGCGTCCGACTATCAGACCAGATTAAGTGTTTCTAACAGCAGGTTCCAGCTGTTTTAACCACACCCACACATTCTCAATTGCCTAGTCAGCTGATAAGGATCATTTTTAGCTACCATAAGGTTCCGACACTTGTACGGATGCGATTAAGGCACGATATTCGACAAACGATCTTAACGGTTCGGGTATTCCTATAAATACCCATCCACCCCATTGCAAAACTTACAAGAATCTTGATTTGAGAAACTCTAAGTTGAAACCATTGTTTCATACCTGAGATTCTTGGATCGAGATTAGCATTCGGGGACCCTTCGTAAGTATTCTTTCGTTCTTTTATTGCTTTTCGAGTCTGAAAGTCAAACTTTGTTTGACTTTCTGCATTGACCATTTTATGGTCAATGCGAAGTTCGTTTGAACTTCGCAACGTGAGTGTAATCACGTTGGTTATAGTCCCTTGGGACTATGCCCACTGATTACCACGTTGTCTAGGGTCGTAGGGTAAGCGATCTAATAAATCGCTTATACCTTCGAACCCGACCCAGTTTGGTCGATCATTAGGATCCGACCAAATACATTAGGTGACCATAGTAGGTAGGGAATAATCTTCCGAGGTTATACCTTATGGTCGCTACGTTTAAGTAGTTGTATGATAGGTAGTTTATATGCCTTAGGTAAATTACCAGAATACCCTTTTCATGTATAATTGGTAATTAAGCATATGTAACCTAAATTTTTGTCACATAACTGATTATGTAACATGTTTAGGCATATAACACTTGTCATAGGACTAGTTAGGCGGTCCGAACGCGTTTCACGCGAACGACGCGTTAAAGTAGCATAAGCTATCTAAACGGGTCGTAATGGGTCGTAAGCACTTATGTTAGGTTTCATTTAGTATGTAGGCTTTGTTAAACCATATGACACGAGTCTCTATACTCGTTTGGTTTACGAACCCTCATTCTATCTAAATCCTCCGATTTAGGTCCGGTTTATTAACATAGTTACCTATATTAGGTGCCGTTTGATTCCGTGATCTCTAGCATTGCTTGGTGGTTATCCTAGGACTTCTGGGCAATCTCAAGTGAGTACATAGACCCCTCTTTTACTGTTTTTCCAAACTGTTTTGGGGTGAAACACATGTGCCTACTTGTTACTTTCATGCTTTCCTGTTTTGATATCATATACTTGCTATGTTCATTAGTACATTTATAGTACATGATTTCATTGTTTTACATTACATTTTATACTATGTGTGCCCATTGTGTGCATATTTAGTACATTGTTTTACATTTACATTTTATGCTATGTATGTCCGTTGGTTACATACTTAGTACAGTGTTTTCATCACATACTTACATTTTTGTTATGACATTTGGGTTGTTTACAATGGAACAATACATTCATTAACATTAGCTACGCCGTTCGTTAGTAGGTAGTGGTACCATAGGAATTGACAACTCCCGTTCCTGAAATCCTGGGTTTGTTTGGATTGGAAGGAATGACCGAATTCGATATACATAATTTAGATAAACCTTTAAGTTGTTTAAGGGTTTATCGCCGCAGTCTCAAGGCTTGGATGTATGCATTTTCACAACACCGCATAGATGTTCGTATCAGTATAACATGCATTTCCACAAAACATAGCTTTGATTTAAACCATGTTTTACTTCAATACTTTGTTTTTGTGCATATGGTTTAGTTGATACATTTCACTAGCCATACAGATCATTTTGGTTACACATTACATGATTTACATTTGACACATGAACATTATTGACATTGGTTACACATTACATGATTTACATTTGACACATAAATATTATTGACATTGGTTACACATTACATGATTTACATATTGACATAAACATTTTTGACATATTATTCAATACGTTTGACAATTTGTTTAAACATAGACATCTTACATTGGTGGTTTGTTTGGGTAAGTGATTTTAGTAACGGTGCGTGTGTAATATGATACAAGCATGGTGGATACGCCGCTGGTACTTCCTATATATAAATGTTTGTATGGTATTACATATCGTAGCGTTATTTGAATCATTTCAATTTAAGATATATAACATTTTATACAAATAACATACTTTTCACAAGACATTCTTTTACAAACAACTTATCTTATACAAACTCATTTTACATGGTTATTCAATTAACCATACATTATTCTCTTATTTATACATATCATCTGATCTTATCGTTTTTCAAATGATTTACAAGACAAATCAAATTACAAGGTTCATGACTAAACATTTTCTTAAACAATAAGTCATGAATCCTGTTTTCATAAACCTATGTATCTCACAGGCATTTTTATGCTGACGTACCTATTTTCACATGTGTTTTTCAGGAGATGATGCATAGGACTTATCAAGACATACTTAGGCGGACCTGTGCTTTAGTGACTTAAAACGAGACAGGAACTAGTTAAATTTTGTTATGTACTCTTTATTTCTTGTTTAAAGACAATGTAACTCGCTTGTTTGATTAATAAAACGAAACTTAAATTTCCATGGTTGTGAAACATTAATTCTGTTACAACACTCCCCGATGTTTCCGCCACGTTTTGTATGTTCTACGTGGTCGGGGTGTGACAGAAAAGATGGTATCAGAGCCAATGGTTATAGGGAATTAGGTTATTAGTAATGCTTTGACCTAGTCTATAACCTTCTTAGGACCCTAACGCGAAGAAATTTGCGTTTAGATTTCTAAAACAAAACTGTCACCTATCCTTAGGTGATAACCACAACAAGAACACAATTTTCGAATCTGCTTTGAAAACTAATCATCTGTTCTAGGATGATTTATTACTAGGTTTTGAACCCTCTGTTATAAGGTTTTGAACCCCTTTGAATTTTCAAAATCTCGTCAAGGTTTTGGGTTTTAAATAATGTGAACACGTGCAAACTGGAAGGGTGAATGCCTGTATTCTGGGTTTTCTGTCTAGGCAAGCACTTCGTATACATCTCATCAGACGCGAGACCAGTTGTGCTTACCTGGGAATTCTTGGGATGAGTGTTCACTTATAGGCGAGCATGTCTTCGCGGTACATTATTTTTGAACCATTTACTTTGATTTGTCACCATCTCATTTGTTTGCCTTAGATAACAAACAAATGATCGCAAATTCTTATGCATTACCATTCTGCATTATTTACCTGATAACCTTTCACTTGTTTCTTCCTATGCCTTTCATTTTCTTCTAGAATGTCTCTTCCTCTCAGCGACGGTCAAATGTCTGAGCAAACAGCTAAATTTGCCCAACAAATAGGCGAAGTGATTCTGAAGTCTGTGGATTTAGGCATTGCCATGTCTCGTCTCAACAATGAAGCCTCTCGTCTCAACAATGAAGCCACTCAAGAGTCACCAAAGGAAGCAGAAGTCAAGCCAGCACCAAAATCAAGGAAGCGTAAGGCTTCAAGGAAACCCGCAGCGGTTACACCTAATCAAGCGGGACCTAGCCATGTGGCAAGGCCACCAGCTAGGAAGCCATACAATGGAACTTCACCATTGTGCAACCAATGTAGCCTTCATCATCATGCTAATGTGAAGTGCCGCAATTGCCAAATTTGTGGACTTATAGGTCATACAGCAAGGGTTTGCCCAACTACAGCAGTACCAAATCAAACAGGACCCATCCGGGTGGCAACACCACCTGCTAAGAAGCAATACAAGGGAACGGCACCACTATGCAACAAATGTAAGGGGCATCACCTAGCTCACTTACAGTGTCATCTGTGTGTATCATGTGGACGAGTTGGTCATCTGGCAAGTACTTGTCGATATAACCCGAACCAAGGTGGTCCAAATCAACCCCAAGTCAACCCTACTCAAGCTCATTTTCCGCCTGGTACTTGCTACAACTGTGGCGAGACGAGCCATTACAGGAACAATTGCCCAAAGCTTGCTAATGCAAATCCAACCCACGGATGAGCAGTTGGCTGACTAGAAGATGCTGCTGTCTTATGCTTTTGTTTATCTATTTTCTTGTAATGTGAAACAATCTGTTTTGTTTATAAATAAATTCTTGTTCACAATACTGATATACAAGTGTAGTTACATGTGTGTATGACTTTTCCTATGATACCTACATCAAGAAACTATGTACCCTACAAACTACTCTTGTGATTTCTCTCTTTCAAATGATCGCTCATGATTCCCTCGAAAATTTTAAGTACTCGTCTCATTCTAAGATACGAAGTACAGGAAAATAAAGTGACATTATGAGTAATCATGCTTCTGCACATCTGTGCCTTTGAATCCTTGGTTAAATAACTAAGGGTATTTCCAAATCTCATACCCACTACGTTTTGATTTTTCAACATATACAGTACAAGTATTTCAAAACAATCTTCATGATCTCAAAACATTTCATATAGTTTGAAAACAATTTTTCTAAATGCATTGTCTATGTTATTTCAAAAACATTGGCCATGTTATCAAAACCAACCTTCCTAATTTCAAAATATTTCATATAGTCTAAAAACAATATTAACACAGTACATTTTCTTATCAAGTGCATGATTTCGAAAAGCATCATTCATGTTTTTCAAAAACCTTATACATAATTTCAAAATTCATCTCGCATGATTTTAAAACATTTTTATAAATATACCTACCTAATACAACTACTTTATGATTTCAAAAGTATTATATATAAGGTTTAAAAAAAACGTTAAACACATTTTTCTTAAAAGAACCCATGCATAGTTTTCAAAGATATTTTCCTCATACATTGTCTTAACCTTCAAATTCTGTTTCATATGTCGCCTTGACATATCTAGCATCTCAACTTCATAAGCATTTTTTTTTTACTTCATGTTTTGACATAAGCACATCCAGTGCAAGGTTTCAAAACATCTTCAACTTCTAAAGTCCATATGGGATCTTTTTATCTTCACATTTAGACCCTTGTGGATGATCATCATTCAAATCAGAGTCCTTAATTGGATTCCTTATGTACCTGAATTCGAACATTTCGGTTCCTTATAATCAAAATCGAATTTCTCTTTTAAAAAAATCTTTCTATCTTTATAGATAGATTCTTGTAAATGTTTAAAGTGCCAAATGAAATCCACGAGATGGATTCCTATTGTACTTTAAATGCATGTGCTCTGTCAACGAAACAAATTAACAGATAAACAATCTTTGTGGTTATATGACTATGTGTTTATGCATCTTGTGTTTTCTTTTATGCATTTTGTGTTTTGTTATACTCTGGATATTCATATCCAAATCCTCGCAGGATCTTTCATATCTCCATATGAGGGATTCGTAGCAGGGTAGTCAAAAGGTGCTACCTTAAATCCTTATTGGGCTTCTATGTAATAGTTAAGACCCTTGGATTATATAGTACCACTCCATGATTCATAAGAGACCCTTTTAGTGGTCTAGTCAAAAGGATTGATTCACAATTTGGTGAAAGAACGACATCTAGTGATGTAGCTGAACAGACTCCTTGATAGTCTATTTAGATCATTTATTGATTTAATTAAAAGGACTCTATGGTGGTCTAGTCACACTCATCACAGGATTGTTCATTTGGTTTTCCCTACACATTATAAAATAGACTGTGTGAACTATGCAAGGAATTGTCTAATTATGGACGCGTACATAATTATGAGATTCAGTGCACGGTAACCACAGTAAGATTTATTATGTGTAAGAACCGATAGTGACAACAATAACGAAATGAGAACGATGTAATGGAGGTACGGTGGACGCACCAATGACGCTTCATATACTTGTATATAAGTATCCCTCTTACATTGCAAGCATAATGTTATTAAAGTTACTAGAAGTTCAGAACCCTAACCAATGTTGTTTGATCTTTTCAACTTCATGTTTTAAACTCACACAAGTTTCCTCTAAATAAATTTCGGGATGAAATTTCCTAAAGTAGGGGAGACTGTAACACCTGTGCCTCCACGGCCATCAAACAAATACCAAACCAATGAAATATTGTATTTCATACTTGGGATTTGTAAAAATATGTGTATCATTTGCACATATCAATTTTTGTTCAATTTCAAACTCTAAATCGCTTTCTGGAAGGTTATACGCGCACCAATGTGTAAATATAACCAGTTTAATGCAACAAACACTCCGGAATAGTGACATTGGCTTAACATACCTTAAATAACCCTTACATAACTTAGAAATAAGTTTTGAAGGCTTTGGTATGGCAAAAACAAGTTAATTCGTCTACAGGGACTAAATTTGACAAACTACGAAAGTATGCCAATCTGAACTGTAACAGACATTCCGGAACATGACCATAAGTTAAACATACCATAAATATCCTTTACATAGCTTAGAAATAGGCTTTGAGGGGTTCGGTGTGCTAAAATAAACTTTTGGGTCATTCAGGGACTAAAAGCGTCAAAAAGTGCACAAGTTTGCATTTTCACGCATAACTTACGTTCTGAATACATCCGGACGTCCAAAAATTTATGTAAGCATGACTATATTATGATTTAGTGTTTGTCTTAAGAAAAATCCATTCGTTGCGTCATTTGGATCGTTTTTCGCGCTTATGCGCATTCCGTCGTAATTAAGCGAACATCGCGATCATACGGCCAAACGAACCGACATCTGAGATATGTTTTAGCATGTTTCATGTCCACAATGTTTAGGCATCATTTTAGGGCCTTAAAGTTGGCTTTTCAGGCCTTAGAAGTGTCGGGAATGGCCTTAAACACATGCAGGGACTGAAACTGTCATTTCTGAAACATATTGGCTGATCAGGCAGGCCAGGCGGCCCGCATTACACTTGTCTGATCCTGAAGCGGGCCGCGTCCGACTATCAGACCAGATTAAGTGTTTCTAACAGCAAGTTCCAGCTGTTTTAACCACACCCACACATTCTCAATTGCCTAGTCAGCTGATAAGGATCATTTTTAGCTACCATAAGGTTCCGACACTTGTACGGATGCGATTAAGGCACGATATTCGACAAACGATCTTAACGGTTCGGGTATTCCTATAAATACCCATCCACCCCATTGCAAAACTTACAAGAATCTTGATTTGAGAAACTCTAAGTTGAAACCATTGTTTCATACCTGAGATTCTTGGATCGAGATTAGCATTCGGGGACCCTTCGTAAGTATTCTTTCGTTCTTTTATTGCTTTTCGAGTCTGAAAGCTTTCTGCATTGACCAGTTTATGGTCAATGCGAAGTTCGTTTGAACTTCGCAACGTGAGTGTAATCACGTTGGTTATAGTCCCTTGGGACTATGCCTACTGATTACCACGTTGTCTAGGGTCGTAGGGTAAGCGATCTAATAAATCGCTTATACCTTCAAACCCGACCCAGTTTGGTCGATCATTAGGATCCGACCAAATACATTAGGTGACCATAGTAGGTAGGGAATAATCTTCCGAGGTTATACCTTATGGTCGCTACGTTTAAGTAGTTGTATGATAGGTAGTTTATATGCCTTAGGTAAATTACCAGAATACCCTTTTCATGTATAATTGGTAATTAAGCATATGTAACCTAAATTTTTGTCACATAACTGATTATGTAACATGTTTAGGCATATAACACTTGTCATAGGACTAGTTAGGCGGTCCGAACGCGTTTCACGCGAACGACGCGTTAAAGTAGCATAAGCTATCTAAACGGGTCGTAATGGGTCGTAAGCACTTATGTTAGGTTTCATTTAGTATGTAGGCTTTGTTAAACCATATGACACGAGTCTCTATACTCGTTTGGTTTACGAACCCTCATTCTATCTAAATCCTCCGATTTAGGTCCGGTTTATTAACATAGTTACCTATATTAGGTGCCGTTTGATTCCGTGATCTCTAGCATTGCTTGGTGGTTATCCTAGGACTTCTGGGCAATCTCAAGTGAGTACATAGACCCCTCTTTTACTGTTTTTCCAAACTGTTTTGGGGTGAAACACATGTGCCTACTTGTTACTTTCATGCTTTCATGTTTTCATATCATATACTTGCTATGTTCATTAGTACATTTATAGTACATGATTTCATTGTTTTACATTACATTTTATACTATGTGTGCCCATTGTGTGCATATTAGTACATTGTTTTACATTTACATTTTATGCTATGTATGTCCGTTGGTTACATACTTAGTACAGTGTTTTCATCACATGCTTACATTTTTGTTATGACATTTGGGTTGTTTACAATGGAACAATACATTCATTAACATTAGCTACGCCGTTCGTTAGTAGGTAGTGATACTATAGGAATTGACAACTCCCGTTCCTGAAATCCTGGGTTTGTTTGGATTGGAAGGAATGACCGAATTCGATATACATAATTTAGATAAACCTTTAAGTTGTTTAAGGGTTTATCGCCGCAGTCTCAAGGCTTGGATGTATGCATTTTCACAACACCGCATAGATGTTCGTATCAGTATAGCATGCATTTCCACAAAACATAGCTTTGATTTAAACCATGTTTTACTTCAATACTTTGTTTTTGTGCATATGGTTTAGTTGATACATTTCACTAGCCATACAGATCATTTTGGTTACACATTACATGATTTACATTTGACACATGAACATTATTGACATTGGTTACACATTACATGATTTACATTTGACACATAAATATTATTGACATTGGTTACACATTACATGATTTACATATTGACATAAACATTTTTGACATATTATTCAATACGTTTGACAATTTGTTTAAACATAGACATCTTACATTGGTGGTTTGTTTGGGTAAGTGATTTGAGTAACGGTGCGTGTGTAATATGATACAAGCATAGTGGATACGCCGCTGGTACTTCCTATATATAAATGTTTGTATGGTATTACATATCGTAGCGTTATTTGAATCATTTCAATTTAAGATATATAACATTTTATACAAATAACATACTTTTCACAAGACATTCTTTTACAAACAACTTATCTTATACAAACTCATTTTACATGGTTATTCAATTAACCATACATTATTCTCTTATTTATACATATCATCTGATCTTATCGTTTTTCAAATGATTTACAAGACAAATCAAATTACAAGGTTCATGACTAAACATTTTCTTAAACAATAAGTCATGAATCCTGTTTTCATAAACCTATGTATCTCACAGGCATTTTTATGCTGACGTACCTATTTTCACATGTGTTTTTCAGGAGATGATGCATAGGACTTATCAAGACATACTTAGGCGGACCTGTGCTTTAGTGACTTAAAACGAGACAGGAACTAGTTAAATTTTGTTATGTACTCTTTATTTCTTGTTTAAAGACAATGTAACTCGCTTGTTTGAAGAATAAAACGAAACTTAAATTTCCATGGTTGTGAAACATTAATTCTGTTACAACACTCCCCGATGTTTCCGCCACGTTTTGTATGTTCTACGTGGTCGGGGTGTGACACTGGCTTTCTCCTAGCATCCATAATAAGTCTCACAAGCGTGGATGACATAAAACTGTTAAACAATGTTTCCTTTTTATTTTGATCCACCTGTGGATTATTTTCAACTATTTGTAATGCATTTAAAATTAAAATAGAATCCGATTTGTGAGGGTATTTTTTCCATAGTCTTTGTGTTGCACACATCATAAATTTGGCCGTTCAAGATGGTTTAAAGGTTATTGGACCACAAAAAGAAGCTTTCAAAAGAAGGTTACGAAATATATATAGTAACACGCAAAGACATGCAAAATATATTAAAACTTGTAAGGTAGCGGGTCGAATATGCTTAGGACCCAATGTAACACCCCGTGTTTTGAAAGTCAAAGTCAAAGTCAAGATTTAAGTCAAAGGAAGAAAAGATTGCTAATTGCGATCTGTCACTCCTTTGCTCAACTACTGTTTTGACTTCTTTGACTTGTAATCGATTCTATTATTTATTTATTTTAGTTGTATTATGTGGAGTATCTATTAATAATCGAGGTTTGATCGCTATTTAATCGCATGTTTAATCGCAACTCGAATTATGTGTTCTGGATATTGTTTTACGTGTGTGTGCTATTATGTGTTACCTGTGCATGTTATGTTTATGTTGAGGTGTTTAATCGCAATCACAATCGCAATTCTATCGCATCGTAATCTAAATCGCAAACGCTAAACACAAGTTATTTATAGTGATTGTATGTTAGATATAGTAGTTAGGTTACTTGTGTAACTAATGGGTAATATTATCGCATCGCTCGCTCGAATCGCAACGCTCAACACGTGAATCGAAACGACAAAACTCAACGCGCCGGACACCTGGATCGAGTGGCCAACCGATCGAGTGGCCATCCGTGCCATCCGATCGGTGACCAATCCGACACTTTGACACTTTCCCTTTATGGAAACCCTATAAATACCCTCCTGTCACATCATTTGTGATGTGACAGCTCCTTGTTCAACCAGCCGCACTCAAGCACTCATTTCCCTTTATTTCTCGCGATTCTTGTAAGTTCCCAACCTAAATCTTGTACTTCTATGATCTACACGCACTTCTTCATCTTTTTCCCCTTTGAATCTTAACTTTTAACCGTGAAAATCACCGGATTTGAGGTGTTCTAGGGTGATGTCATCATGGGGTTCTTATGAACTTCAAGGTTTGGCTTCATTCCACTAAGAACCACTTAGATCTGAAGGATTTCCACATGAATAAACAATGTTTCTGCATAGATCTACGCATATTCATGGTTAAAAGGATTGAAAGATGGTTTTCTAACTTTCTTTCAACTCTTTTACAATCAATGCACTCAAAACCGATAGAATCGGAGCTCGTTCTGATCTTCTACTCTTTCTTAGTGATGTGTTAGTTCAAGATCTGAATTCTATCCTAGAGACAACTGATTTCGGGTTAAACATGAACAACTGTCTCGAACAGTCAGCTAATCGGTCTAGGGTGATCCTGTTCGATCGGATCACTTGGGTCAAGATGGGGTTTCTGTTGTCTAGCACGTTATCACACCGTCTAGATCAAAACTGTAAAACCTTTTAAAATAATCAAGTGCCAAGACGATCAGGTCATTAAGACGGATTGCCGTCCGATTTGATTGCCATTCGATCAAACAACCACCCGAGTGGCTTGCACTTGGTTTCACACTTAAACTTTTTTATTTAAACTTTCAAGGTTTTGAACGTCGAACGGATTACCGTCCAATCGGATAGCCATCCGATCGAACGACCATCCGACCATGTGACTTTTGGAACCTCGACACTTAATCATTTTTATAATTTTCAAAGATCATCAGTAACTAACGGATTACCAACTAATCGGATTGCAATCCGATCGAGTGACAATCCTGCTGTGAACTTGTTCTCACTAAGTGTCTTGGCAATCGGATTGTTATCCGATCGACCTGCTGTTCGATCGATCGACCTGAAGGGTAGAGATACTTCTCTATTTTCAAAATGCTACAACGAAAACTTCAAAGCCATCATACACAAACACATCCTTACCAAATAGATGTCAATCCAATCGAATGGCCATCCGATCGGATTGCCATCCGACACTTGGTACTTTTGCACCGTTTATCGCGCCACTCATCGTTTATGCTATCGTTAACTGTTCAGGCTAATCTCTCTCAGCGCTCCCTTCAATCCAAGAGAGTGTTTACTTGTTAAACACAGTCTGTGAGTATACTCGATTCCTTTTTGTTTTATGCACTTTTGGGTGTTACATACGTTACTTATTCTAAATCACATCTATCACACAATGCAAAAACTATTTATACGCTGATCGTTTCTGCATGATACGTGTTACTCTATGAATGCTTATATGTTATGTTAAAACAGTGATTGTTGCCTGACGCCAGAGCAATGATAGTACTATTTGTTTGGACTCAACACCTGTCGTGGACAGGGGTTGTTAAGGTTACCTCTCACATGTCGCAGTGGTGATATGCGTTGCACATTCTACAACTCGCAATGTAGTCTATGCATATTTCATTGTCGATAACCTACTAGCTTCGCATTATACATGATACATGCTGGTTATGTGTAAACTATTTCGAACTCTATTATGCTATATCAAACTTGTATGCTCACCTTTACAATATGTGTATTGACCTTATTTTAACGTATGTGACAGGTGCTTAGGATGTTTTGCTGCTACGTGGGAATCAAGTTAGGATAGAGTCTTAGAAACAAACAATTAAATGAAATCTGAGTTGTCGGAATGGATAATTTGTCTTTGAGAACAATGTCTGTAATAACTGTTTTTATTTTATATGTTTATGGTATGGGACATGAACCTTTAATATATTATAACTAATAGTTGTTATGGATTCTCCTGGACAATCTGTTTCGCTCAGTGCCATGCCCCGATGTTTCCGCCATCGGTTGGGGTGTGACACCCAATTGGGACGTTGCTCATAGGTGGAACTCACCTTGCACCATGTTTGAAAAAGCTATTTTGCAAAAAGAAAGTTTAATATAATTTCATAACATTTTGTCTAGTCGTAGAAGGTGTTCGCCTTACCACCCGTAGGATTGGGCTACTATTGAAACGGTTACACAATTGCTTCAAGTTTTCAAAACATTAACAAAGACTTTATCGGGGGTTTACTATCCAACAAGTTCATTGGTACTTCACAATTTGTTTAAAATGTTTTTGAAATTAAACGAGTTGTCGGTTAGAGGTAGACCATATTGTGACATGGCAGATACGATGAAGGAAAAACTAAGAAAATATTTTAAAGAACTACCGACGGTTTTCACTTGTGGCGTCGCTCTTAACCCTTGTTTTAATATTTTTGGAACCAGCTTTTTGATTGAAAAAATTGCAAACGAGTTAAATTTAAGTACCCCTCAAGAACCAAACTTTGGTGAAGGCGCAAACATTCGTTTCAAAGATCAACTTTCAAAAATGTTTGATGTGTATGTAACAAAACATGGTACAAACTCGTCACACATTCACGAGTCAATGAGAAACACCGCTTTCGGAGAAGGTTCAAGATTTGTATGTTTATAACCAATTGTATGATGAGTCGAGTCAAATGCAACATGGTAACGCTAGTAGTAGTGAACTCGGTCGGTATGGTGGGTCGAACTTTCTACAAATGATGAGTTCACAACAGACCGTTTGGTACCAAGGCAAATACTATTTCAAGAACAACAGCTGATACCTAGTGTTTCGTCAACCAACTGGACTACCAAAAAGCTTTATTTTCCCTTCAAGTCATAGATAATATTTATATCCATGATTTCTCTACACATGACCTTATTTGGTGTGTTTGGTAATTGTAGCTGATTTCTCTGACACAAGCAGAACATGTACTAAGTAGCGACCTCTTAAATTATGTGTAGTCACATTGTGTTTCTCATTTTAGTTTCATTGTGTAATATTCACGAATATGATTGGTTTTAGTAGCCACTTTGAGTCTAGAACCAAGTATTTTTCTTAAAATCCTAACTTGTTATCATAGAACATGAACGTCACACATTTAAAATTATATTCGCATTTTAAATTAAGAAAAGTGTATTTTAAGAAATTGTAACATCTCAAGGTTAATTTGAAAATAATTGCGTTTAAAAACTCGGGCATTTACCATGTGCGTTTTGAGTGTTACGTTGAAGTATTTCAATTTTTGATAACTCAAATCGGATAATTTACAAAAGAAACTTGAACGAATATGTAATTTCAGGCTTTAAACAATGTGTCAAAAATCAGATCAACAAAGACATAGTTTAAACATTTAGGTGGTGTTTGTTTTTTGGTTAAAAGCTCTTCTGAGCACTTATGTCTGCGTCGCGCAGACGCGCGCAGACATAAGGGTCCTGCAGCTTGTTTGTTTTCTTGAAGATCTGCAGACCTTTTACCTCTGCCTCACCTCTTCCCCAAGCAGACTTATACCCATGTCTTCAAACCTCTTCTCTCCTCTCCTCTTCAACCTCCACCACCTAGTTCCACCACATCACGGTCACCGACAATCCTCACCACCACCGTCACTGTTAATACAATAAAAACCAGTAAAAAATATTTGTATTCAATAAAATTCACATGTTTTCCCCACACCTAATCCAAACCCCCATTTCTCAGCACACTCCTTTCTTCTTCTTCCATACCTTGGGGTTTAGTCTCGTTAATGGAGTTTTAGGGTTTTCAATCTTCATCACACCAGATTCTCATATTCATACACAAATATCTTCTGAACAATACTCTAAATGTCTTATCTAACATTGAAAACTCCATTTCCAACATCACATTCTTCATCTTCATCCTCTGTTCTCGCTTCATGTAGAACCAATCACTTGCTGCGGCTGTGTTCTTCGTCTTCAGTTTGCGTTGCCAGAAAACGAACGTTTAACCACGGGAGATTGAGGTTGCGAGCTAAATCTCAGCCGCAGGATGCTTCAGAAAGTAGCAATACTAGTGATTCTCAACAACCTAACGGTTCTGTGGTATAAATTTTGATTAATTTGTTATAGATAGTTGAAATTAATTGCGTTAGTAGGTCGTAAGTAGTATGTAGTAAGGTGGAAGCGGTGGTAGATGAAGGCAGAGAGAGAGAGAGAGGAGTGTTGTGTGTGTGTTGTGAGAAGAGGTTTTTGTATAAGTAAAAAAACAAACACCCTTCTCCTTGCAGACTGCAGACCTTTGGTCCACCTCTTCTCCTGCAGATGTGGTCCGCAAACTGCAGACCTTTTAGCTCTTCAAAAACAAACAGCACTTTATTGTTTAAGGACAATATGGAAGAGAAGGGATGCGTTGATTGTTGAGGGTTGAGTCTTAATTAATATTGATTAGGGTTTAGGGGGTCGGGGAGCCCCATGATCGGCCCGATCACGCGTGAAAAAAAAACCACCGCCGCCACTTCAATGTATAATGCGTGAACATTAATTTTCGATCGTTTGTGTGTGTTGACCGTTTATTTGACCGTTGGTTAAATAAAAAAAAACCCCTTAAACAATCTATAAATATTTCACACTTTTATACCATTTCACCCACACCAAAACACAAACATATATCACACATTCTACATATTTCACAAATGGATTTTCCTACATATTCGACGTTACCGATGGATAGCGATAGCGATAGCCAATCGTCTTCCGACAATGAGACGCTTGAATTTTTCGAGTCGGTGTATAACGAACTTGAAGCAAGTTCGAGCCGCCCAAAGGAGAAAATGGTGGATCGTGATCGTATACATGCCAACGAAGTGTTAATGAACGATTATTTTGTGGAGAATCTGGTCTACAATTGCACAATATGCTAATCAAACAAGACAGACGTGCAATATCTCCAGATTGGGTGCCGGATCCTCCTACACAAGTTCCCGTTCCCGATCCCGAAAATATCCAACAAGACTTGCGTGATGAAGAAATTCACTTTTGGTTGAAATACGTTTTAATTGAACTTGTGGGTTATTTAGGTTTGGAATTTCCTAATTCGGACGAGAAGTAGAGTTTCTTTATGTATGTTTTTATTTTTATTGTAGTCTAAAATATTTCTAGAAATATTGTTTTTAATTTAAATGAAATTTATAATTTTATTGTTTAGTTGTTAATTTATAATTTAAAAACAAAAAAAAAGTTGCGAGTGATGGAATTCCATCACAAGTGATGAGCATTTCCACTAAATCCATCACTAGTAATGCTTGATGATATGGCGGAAATTGATTGAAAACTGTGAGTGAGTGATGAGTGATGGACGCCCCTACCCACTTATAGAAACTCAAATTTACTCTTTGTATATATGTTTAAATATTTCATATAACACTCTCATTTTAGTAAACAACACCCACCATACCAAGTAAAGTCTAACTCACAGTAAAGCTATATATTGGTATGGTCTAGAGAGGGTAGAACGTAGACAAACCATTTAACTATCCGAAACTATAATGTTTCTTACACAGAGACTTGATTCCAAAAAAAAAAAAAAAAAAAAAAAAAAAAAAAACAAATCTAGACATAAAATTTATGCTAAAAAGATATGGTGCTTCTCATGGAATCTACACAACAGAAAACAATGAAGTACTAAACCTTTTTAGTAAACATTTTATATAAGTCTTTTTATTTGATTTGAATTTTAAAAAGGGATGAAATGATTGAATTAATAAACAAATTTCAGTATTTTTCAATAAAGTCACTCACATAGTCACATATATAGTTTCTTAATAACAAAACTTCAATATTGTCTAAACATCATGGTGACATTTTACTTGAAAAAATTAAAAAAAAAAAACCCGAATATTTGAAAAGGAAATGAAGATATATTCTAGTGACAAAAGGCCACTAAGAAAATATGTGGTGAATATATGCTGCTGGTGGACTTGCTGGGCTATGTGGACCAAGATGCCTACACCATTTTGCCTGAAACAATATTAAAATGTCAAATTTTAATTCAAAATAATTTATTTATGTATGATCTTCGTTGATCAATAACTATGACTTGGATATTTCAAAACATATCACATAATATAAACAAACACTGAAGATGGCTGATTGAATAAAAGTCATAACAGATTCATGGTGAAACCAACTAGTTATAGTACGAACCTGGTCGAGTCGACACACTAATTTTAGTGTTCTTTTTTATTAATTACAAATGTGTTAATTGTAATCACCAAAACACTATTATTATTACATTTAAAGGCTGTTAAAAAAATTACATTTAAAGTCTAAATATTTAAATAACTGAATTAGGAAGTCTGCCATTGGGAAAGGAATATCAAGGCCTGATTGATTATGAATATTTTTTTTGAACGGCAAAATTTCTTTTATTTCTGTCGTTTTTTGTGGGACTTGAACTCAAGACCTCCATCTCCCAAGGTGTCCAGAAATGAAGCTGGTCCTAGCCATCCTCCTCCGAATCCCAGTCCATATACATTTACAAGGCCAGATCCAACATCTTTTCCTGTATTTTCTTCTCAGCCAGCGGCAACCGATGCACCATTGGGGCACGAGTTAACTTTGGATCAGTTATTACAATCTCCTATTGCAAGCCTTCCACCTCCCGCAACTACCACGTGGGAGCAAACCTTATCTGTCCTTCCCTTGGCACGAAGTCCCGTCATGAGTGCTCCTCTGGGGATGAACTAGCAACTGCACCTGAAAGCCTTCAAGGCTTCAACTTCATGCCACAAATGATGGCTCAAATGATGGCAAGCTTCCCTTGGCAGCACTTCATCAACCAGATGCTAGCCACCCAAGGGAATGCTAACAATAACCTAGGCACGAGAACAGAAAAAGATTTGGCCAAACCATACAAACCAAGCAATGTGTCCTGTTTTTCTCAACAAATTGCTGATTACGATTTCCAAACCAGGATCAAAATGCCTTCTCACATACGAACGTACGATGGAACGGAAGATCCAGAAGATCACCTCCAAATCTTCACCGGGGCAGCGAGAATAGAGAAATGGTCCAACGCTGAATGTTGCTTAATGTATATGCAAACCCTCGTAGGGTCTGCTCGAATCTGGTTCAATGACCTGCCAGCCCGAAGCATTCAAATCTTCGATGACTTAAGCAAAGGTTTCTTGGCTAATTTCTCACAACAAAGGAGGTATGTGAAGGATGCTACTGTGATCTTCCAAATTAAACAAAAGGACGATGAAAGCTCAGGGATTTCATCGAGAGGTACAAAAAGAAGGTTTAACGTATGTGGGAGCCGACGAGAAGATGAGGGTTGCAGGCTTCATGAATGCAATCACCTCTAAGTATCTCACCAGGGACTTTAACAAGTGCCTGCGCAAAACCTTGGAAGAAGCCCTTGAAAGGGCTGAGGCTCACATCAGAGGGGAAGAGGCGGTTGACATCAAGGAGCAAAGAAAGAGGGGTCCCAACCTTGACCAAAACTCCTCAGGAGATCCTTGCCACCGAAGAAGTCAAGCATAGCTTCCGACCGCCAAGACCCTTGCCAAAAAGCAAAAGAATAAAAATTCTACTCAGTTTTGTGAGTTCCATGAAGAAAAGGGCCATCACACCAATGACTGTTTCCAACTCAAAAAGAGAATTGAGGAAGCCGTCAAATCTGGAGAACTTGCCCACCTTGTTAAAGGAGTAAAAGATAAAATGGGCGATGGAAACAACAAGGAAGTAAACATGGTGAATGTTGTTGAAGAAACCCCCACTAAGCGACAACGTTTAGAAGCTTAGGAGCGTCAGTGCTTGTGCTTCCCACCACCACAAAAGGGACTTCACTCGAACTCTTTGGTAGTTGAAGCCATCGTGGGAACATTGAAAACAAGCAAAGCATACATTGACACGGGTGCAGCAACAGAGATAATGTTTGAAAAATATTTCAACCAACTCAGCGACCAAGAGCGTTCAAGGCTTCAACCAGCTGAGTCGTCCATCAAAGGCATTGCTGACATCCCCATCAAGCCTTTAGGCCAGCTAACACTTGACGTTTACTTCAAAAAGGGTGAAATGGAAAGAACCAAGCCACTCACCTTCATTATAATCAACACGCCTTCTACCTATGACGTTATCATAGGAAGGCCAGGCCAAAGTGAGTTTAGTATGGCTGTCTATGTTGGCCAAGTCATTGTCAATTTCCCCACCAAAAGAGGAGTTGCAACCCTTCAACCTACCCATGAAGCCTTCCTGGTTGAAGGGGAAATCTCAGGAAAGAATAAAAATGAAGAACAAGGTTGGGCCATTAACCCTAAGTACCCCGAACAAAGGATAAGGGAAAACACCAACCTCACTCAAGAAACTCTCTCATACCTCAAGAAGTTGCTGACCCATAACATGGACATCTTTGCATGGTGTCCTGATGACATGACCGACATCCCTCGGGATATTGCCGAACACGAGCTCAAGATCCCACCAAACGTGAAACCCATTGTTCAACAAAAAAGAAGCCTCGCCCCTGATCGAAGCTTAACAGCGTGCAAAGAGTTTGAAGGGTTGGTGCAAGCTGGCATACTCCGAGAGGTTAAGCACCATTCTTGGATAGCCAAACCTGTCTAAAGGATTGCTATCCTTTTCCCGAAATTGATCTAAAAGTAGACTCGCTCACAGGCTTCCCATTCAAGTGCTTCTGTGATGCTTATAAAGTGCTTCTGTCACAGTTCTTAAACTGTGTTTATTTCTTGTTGGTGTTGTGTCTTTTGAACACTGTTTATGTTTGTTAGGATGTGATATCCGTTAAGACAATGTTGTGGTTCTTTACTCTTCAAACTTATTTTAATGGATGATCTTGCATGGTCTTTATTTCATATAGCTTGTTATGGTTAAGCTATGGTATTAAGAAGTCACACCAAAATAACCACGCTTCCGCAAAGCCAGGGTGTGACAGCTTGGTATCAGAGCTCTGATCATAGCGAACTAGGATTCATTCTCGAGTCTAGACTATGATCACTAGGGCTCTCACGAAAACATTTTTACACTGCATACCACTCAAGTCCAGATCCAAAACTTTTTACAAACAAATGTTGAGCACATTTATTTTTATTTATAGGCTCAGTCTGGGAGGCTGAGGCTCGGTCTGGAAGACCGAGGTAGTTGTCTAGTGGTACTAGGGAGTCAGTCTGAGAGGCTGGGAGAATAGGCTAGTGGGACTAGGAAGAGCAGTCTGAGAGGCTGGGAGGCTAGTGGGACTAGGAGAATTATTTGATTGCTTACTTGGTGACTAATGTGCTTATCTGATTGTATGATTGATTATTTGTACATATTTGTGTTTGTGTTACAGACACCATGGACTCGTCCGGCACAGGTGATTCGGACACCACGGGCCCTAGACCCATAGTATCAGACGACTTAGAGTCTTCAGAGCACGAGGTCCACACATCAGATGTTACCAGCACAGACGAGGACGACTTTCAGCTCTTTGCGCTGCCCGACGTTGTCGATGAGCCCGCTGATGGCCCTTTTGCTGGGTACCTACCACTCGTAGAGATCCCTGCTCCCATACCTTTGGCCGTTTATCCTGCTTACGATATGATCCTCGACGCCGACGACGACGTCGATCTGTTTGATGATGAGCCCCTGGAGGACGATGTTGAGGGCGAGGCCCTTCTAGCTGACGGTGGTCTTTTGTTACTCGCAGATGCTCCAGCTGAGGAGTCACCTGCACACTCACCCGCTCCAGACTCCTTCGAGTCTGTGGCCTCCGCACCGTCACACACTCGGAGCGCACAGCACTATTCACACGGTTCAGATCCTGACAGGGCATCATCTGCTGTCTCTGCTCCTAGATTTGCTTTCGATCACGACCTCGATAAGGATTCAGACCCTATTTTTCCCCCTGGATTTGACCCGGACCAGGAGATAGAGTTCATCCACTTGGATCAGCCTATGGTTGACCCAGTAGACCCAGTTGACCCTGCATTCGCTGATCATGCAGATTTTGATATGAAGTTCGTTGATCCCGAGCCTGCCATGGCCCTTGAGCCAGTAGCTGCTCCTGACCCAGTGTTTGAGCATGACCCTGTTCATGCCGGCATGCCCATTGATCCTGTGATTGCTGACCTACCCATTGATGATCACCCTGCTGATGCACCACTACTGGAGGGTGACCATGTTATTGCTGCTAATCATGTTGATCCCCCACTTATCGCTGATATACCTGCTGACCCTCTTGTTGCACCCCACCTTGACCCTATGCCTGTACAGTTTGATCGAGCACTTTTTGAGGCACAGATTGACCCACGAGATGAGCACGCCCAGCATGGGTGGATTCCTGCGGATGATGAGCTTCCACCTATTCCTCCTCATACCACCGATGCACGTCACGTTGATTTCTCTTTTTCATTTGCACAGTACACACCTCCAGCTCGACCTGGAGAGGGTTCCTCGGCTCATCCATTTGGACATGTGCCGACATCTATTCCAGTTATGCCACAGTCTTCATCTGCTATTCCCCCTACACCACCATTCTTTGTGCCACCTTTTGATCCAGCGAGCCGTTTCTCTGGACGTCACCGTCTGTTATGCCACCAACCGACCCCTACCATCATTTCCATATGGGGTATTCTATTGAGGACGTTCTGATGTCGTTTGTTGTCCAGCAGGAGGCACTCACACGGCGTATTCAGGAGCTTGAGAGAGCTCAGCCACCGCCGTGCCAGTGTCAGGGTCAGACCCACCCTGCTTCTTCGCAGCACCCTCGACCATTGTTACCTGACTATGTTGCACGCCTTTTGGCACTTGAGCAGCAGGTTGCTTCTTGGTTGCGTACCCAGAGAGCCATGGAGGAGGACTGGCTCCATTTGCGACGTTTGTTCTACACCCATTTTCCCCTCCTCCACCACCATCAGTTTAGGGCATCTTTAGTACAGCATGGGTAGACGTTGGTGAGAAGACGACGATTGCTCTGACCACACAGCATTTTTGGAGACTGCATTCTGATTCTGACTTTTGTTGATCATGTATATGGGATGTATTGACACTGATTTAATATTCTTTTGGACTGGGGTGATGTAGCCCTTAGTCGATGATGATGTATGACACTGTTATGTACTTGTACACTCTACCATGTGGTCCCGATTTTGGCAATGCAATCGCAGTATTCTCATCATATGTGATGTTTTGATTGATTATTTATGTCTTATAACATGGGATGTTGTGTGATTAATATGATTATAACATGAGATGTTATGTACTATTACTATCATTATATACGTACGCTTTATTATGGTCTGACCGACGTGAACCCATATTTTAGAAGATGCCGCCAAGACGTCAAACGCCGATGCCTACCAATGAGGCAGAACTCCAACAAGTCATCGCTGCTGCCATCGCGCAATACGCCGCCTCGCAAGGAGGACCCAGCGGAAGCAGCTCAAACAACAATGGCAACAACAATCCACCTCATGGTAATACTAAGTCATTAAGACATACCATGATCTAATTGGATATCTCTAGCAAGGATGCTAATGCCATTCATATGTTGTAACGTATGTACAGGGTGCACCTACAAGCAGTTTCTAGACTGCAAGCCTGTCAACTTTGATGGCACCGGAGGTGCTGTCGCTTTTGTTCGTTGGGCCGAGAAGACTGAATTTGTTCTCCGCATGAGCAAATGTGCACCAGACCAGCAAGTCACCTACATTTCTGGGCTATTTTTGGATGGAGCCCTATCTTGGTGGAATTTGCAAGTGCAGACACTTAGTGAAGCTGCTGCCTACGCACTAACATGGACCGAACTGAAGGAACTAATGCGCAAAAAGTATTGTTCTCGCGCTGAAATCCAAAGATTGGAAACTGAGTTCTGGCATTTGAAGATGGAAGGTCCGAAGATCGCGGAATATGTTCAGAGGTTTCACGACCTGTCGCATGTGGTACCCTATATGGTCACTCTAGAATTCAAGCGGATTGAACGCTTCATTTGGGGATTAGCTCCTCAAATCATAAGCATGGTGACCTCCTCCAAGGCTGCAACAATTACTGAGGCAATCGATTTGAGTGTGGCTCTCACTGAGGAGGCTATCCGCCTGAACAAGTTCGATGAGATCGAGACAAAGAAGAAAGAGCCTCACGTCGAGTCATCCGGAGGTAACAAACGAAAGTTCTCGAACTTCAAACAAGGCACTAGTGGTGTTGTTAAGAAAGGAGAGCCAAACGCGCTAGCTCATGTTACAGCTGGTGGTGGAAAGAAAGGAAAGGGATATATGGGCACCCAGCCCAAGTGCAACACCTGCCAGCGTCACCATTCTGGCCGATGTGGTTTGAAGGTATGTGAAGCGTGTGGGAAACCTGGCCACTTGAAGGATTCTTGTTGGGCCACTGTTGGCCAGGGAGGCCAAGGAGGATTTGGAAACAGAAACAATAACCGGGGTGGAATTGGAAATCGCCCACAAGGAAACAATGGAGGTAATGGGAATCGAGGCAACAATGTGAATCAAGCGGGCGCTGTGAATCATAACCAAAGGAATAACCAAGCTGGAAATGGAGGTGGAAACGGGCAAAGACCTGGATGCTTTAACTGTGGTGATATCGGGCACTTTAAGAGGAACTGCCCAGAGTTGAACCAAGCCCGTGGAAGAGTGTTCAATATCGAAGCGAGGGAAGCGCGCCAGGATCCCAATGTCGTTACTGGTACGTTCCCTGTAAACCAACGCTATGCATCCGTTTTATTTGATACTGGTGCCGACTATAGCTTCGTATCGTTAGAATTTAAGAATATGCTTGGGTTAGCCGCTAGTAAGTTAGATATTCCCTACTCAATCGAATTGGCTAATGGGAAGTTAGTAGAAGCCAATGAAGTGATCAGAGGTTGTGCAATCGAGTTGGGAGAACGTGAGTTTACTTTGGATCTACTACCAGTCCAGCTGGGGAGCTTTGACGTGGTAGTAGGAATGGATTGGTTATCAAGCAACAAGGCAGAAATTGTTTGTCACGAAAAGGTCGTTCGTATCCCGACCGAAGATGGCGAAACAATTGTGGTACATGGCGAAAAGCAAAAGTCATACATCATCATTGACTAAGGGCTACATCACCCTAGTCCAAAAGAATATCAAATCAGTGTCAATACATCCCAGATACATGATCAACAAAAGTCAGAATCAGAATGCAGTCTCCAAAAATGTTGTGTGGTCAGAGCAATCGCCGTCTTCTCACCAACGTCTACCCATGCTGTACTAAAGATGCCCTAAACTGATGGTGGTGGATGAGGGGGAAAATGGGTGTAGAACAAACGTCGCAAATGGAGCCAGTCCTCCTCCATGGCTCTCTGGGTACGGAACCAAGAAGCAACCTGCTGCTCAAGTGCCAAAAGGCGTGCAGCATAGTCAGGTAACAATGGTCGAGGGTGCTGCGAAGAAGCAGGGTAGGTCTGACCCTGACACTGGCACGGCGGTGGCTGAGCTTTCTCAAGCTCCTGAATACGCCGTGTGAGTGCCTCCTGCTGGACAACAAACGACATCAGAACGTCCTCAATAGAATACCCCATATGGAAAGGATGGTAAGGGTCGGTCGGTGGCATAACAGACGGTGACGTCCAGAGAAACGGCTCGCTGGCTAGATCAAAAGGTGGCACAAAGAATGGTGGTGCAGGGGGAATAGCAGATGAAGACTGTGGCATAACTGGAATAGATGTCGGCACATGTCCAAAGGGATGAGCCGAGGAACCCTCTCCAGGTCGAGCTGGAGGTGTGTACTATGCAAATGAAAAAGAGAAATCAACGTGACGTGCATCGGTGGTATGAGGAGGAATAGGTGGAAGCTCATCATCCGCAGGAATCCACCCATGCTGGGCGTGCTCATCTCGTGGGTCAATATGTGCCTCAAAAAGTGCTCGATCAAACTGTACAGGCATAGGGTCAAGGTGGGCTGCAACAAGAGGGTCAGCAGGTATATCAGCGATAAGTGGGGGATCAACATGATCAGCAGCAATAACATGGTCACCCTCCAGTAGTGGTGCATCAGCAGGGTGATCATCAATGGGTAGGTCAGCAATCACAGGATCAATGGGCATGCCAGCATGAACAGGGTCATGCTCAAACACTGGGTCAGGAGCAGCTACTGGCTCAAGGGCCATGCAGGCTCGGGATCAACGAACCCTATATCAAAATCTGCATGATCAGCGAATGCAGGGTCAACTGGGTCTACTGGGTCAACCATAGGCTGATCCAAGTGGATGAACTCTATCTCCTGGTCCGGGTCAAATCCAGGGGGAAAAACAGGGTCTGAATCCTAATCGAGGTCGTGATCGAAAGCAAATCTAGGAGCAGAGACAGCAGATGATGCCCTGTCAGGATCTGAACCGTGTGAATAGTGTTGTGCGCTCCGAGTGTGTGACGGTGCGGAGGCCACAGACTCGAAGGAGTCTGGAGCGGGTGAGTGTGCAGGTGACTCCTCAGCTGGAGCATCTGCGAGTAACAAAAGACCACCGTCAGCTAGAAGGGCCTCGCCCTCAACATCGTCCTCCAGGGGCTCATCATCAAACAGATCGACGTCGTCGTCGGCGTCGAGGAGCATATCGTAAGCAGGATAAACGGCCAAAGGTATGGGAGCAGGGATCTCTACGAGTGGTAGGTACCCAGCAAAAGGGCCATCAGCGGGCTCATCGACAACGTCGGGCAGCGCAAAGGGCTGAAAGTCGTCCTCGTCTGTGCTGGTAACATCTGATGTGTGGACCTCGTGCTCTGAAGACTCTAAGTCGTCTGATACTATGGGTCTAGGGCCCGTGGTGTCCGAATCACCTGTGCCAGACGAGTCCATGGTGTCTGTAACACAAACACAAATATGTACAAATAATCAATCATACATTCAGATAAGCACATTAGTCACCAAGTAAGCAATCAAATAATTCTTCTAGTCCCACTAGCCTCCCAGCCTCTCAGACTGCTCTTCCTAGTCCCACTAGCCAAATTCTCCCAGCCTCTCAAACTGCTCTTCCTAGTCCCACTAGCCTATTCTCCCAGCCTCTCAGACTGACTTCCTAGTACCACTAGACAACTACCTCGGTCTTCCAGACCGAGCCTCAGCCTCCCAGACTGAGCCTATAAATAATAAATAAATGTGCTCAACATTTGTTTGTAAAAAGTTTTGGATCTGGACTTGAGTGGTATGCAGTGTAAAAATGTTTTCGTGAGAGCCCTAGTGATCATAGTCTAGACTCGAGAAGGAATCCTAGTTCGCAATGATCAGAGCTCTGATACCAAGCTACAAGGCAGAAATTGTTTGTCACGAAAAGGTCGTTTGTATCCCGACTGAAGATGGCGAAACAATTGTGGTACATGGCGAAAAGCGCGATACGCCGTTAAGGATTATCAGCTGCCTCAAAACGCGAAAGTGTTTGCAAAATGGGTGTGCTGCCTTCCTGGCACACATTGTAGACAAGAAAGCTGCATAAACGAAGATCGAAGACATCCCTGTCGTGAGGGAGTATCCGGAAGTCTTCCCGGAGGACTTGCCTGGACTGCCGCCTCAGATGCAAGTGGAGTTTCACATCGATTTAGTCCCAGACACCGCGCCTGTGGCTAAGGCACCTTATAGACTTGCCCCGTCTGAGATGCAAGAATTGTCGACACAACTTCAAGAGTTGTTAGACAAGGGATTTATCCGACCAAGCTTCTCGCCTTGGGGAGCTCCGTTCCTGTTTGTCAAAAAGAAGGACGGTAGTTTTCGAATGTGCATAGACTACCGGGAGCTGAACAAGCTGACGATCAAGAATAGATATCCTCTGCCAAGAATTGATGATCTGTTTGATCAACTGCAAGGTTCAAGCTTTTACTCAAAGATCGATTTGCGATCTGGATACCATCAGTTAAGGATACAAGAGGAGAGTATCCCGAAGACAGCCTTCAGAACTCGTTATGGACACTACGAGTTCCTTGTTATGCCGTTTGGGTTGACAAACGCACCTGCAGTCTTTATGGATTTGATGAATAGAGTTTGCAAGCCGTACTTGGACAAGTTCGTGATTGTGTTTATCGACGACATCTTGATTTATTCAAGGACAATGGCTGAGCACGAACAGCATCTAAGAGCTATTTTGGAGCTGCTGAAGAAAGAACAGCTGTATGCCAAATTCTCTAAGTGCGAATTTTGGCTACGTGAAGTCCAATTTCTTGGACATGTGGTAAATGGAGATGGAATCCATGTGGATCCAACCAAGATCGAAGCGATCAAGAATTGGGAAACGCCAAAGACGCCAACCGAGATTCGACAATTCTTGGGTTTGGCTGGCTACTATCGAAGATCGCTCAACCATTGACGCTCCTCACCCAGAAAGAGAAGAAGTTTGATTGGGGAATCAAACAGGAAGAAGCATTTCAGCTGTTGAAGGATAAGCTCTGCAATGCGCCAATCCTAGCACTACCGGAAGGTACTGACGATTTCGTGGTATACTGTGACGCCTCGCGTCAAGGATTGGGTTGCGTGTTGATGCAACGCCAGAAGGTTATTGCTTACACATCATGTCAGTTGAAGGTACATGAGAAGAACTATACCACGCACGATTTGGAGCTAGGCGCAGTGATATTTGCTTTAAAGATCTGGAGACACTACCTATATGGTACGAAATGTACAATTTTTACAGATCATAAGAGCCTACAACACATATTCAACCAGAAGGAGTTGAATATGAGACAAAGACGATGGGTTGAGTTGTTAAAAAATCATTTTCTTGCCAAGTTATATGGAAACGTTGTGTTTGTAACACAGTATGTTCATAAAAAAAACCATGTAGTTGTAAAGTCTTGTATTTGTAATGTTCATATAAAACCGTCAATGCCCTACCCTGACTTTGACTCCATACCCGCATAATCCTATGCTTTGAATTTTGTATAAAACATGGTATTTAATTTGTATGAACAAGTATTTCTGGTAAGTATAAATTCCCTGGTATGTAGCAAATAAGGAAATAAAGATATCACCAATGGTTTGCAAGGCCATTGATATGTGTGAAGTGCAAGTAGGAAGACTCAAACCTAGCGGATTTGTGCGTCGGGTACATAGTCACCCCGAGGTCCGTTCTGCTGGGCCTGGGGCTGGGCTCGCTACACCCAGATAGATCTACCGCATTGTGCCCCTCGGTCCTACAATGAGGATTAATGGCCTCCAGTTCCCGCCTACCCACTCACATGATCTAAGTAGTAACCCTCCTTACGCTAACCATACCATATATAAAAATGTCTGTAAGTGTTTGTAATCATTGTACATGTATTTTACCCCAGTCTCTAAGACTGATCCTCCCCCAGTCTCTAAGACTGATCCTTCCTCAATATTATCACCAGATGATCCCATCCCTAGTCATGAAAAATCATTCACCTTTCGATAATACGCATTTGTTTTGTAAAAACCGGTATGTTTAGTATAAACCTTTCGTAAATCATTTGAGTTCCTCGAAATCCCATTGTAATATGATTTAGAAATATGAGTTTTCATTTAATTCGAAAACTTTGTATGTTTCTGAAAACGTGCATGTCTTTCCACCCCGAAAGCATTTATGAAAATGTAAAACCGTGAAAAGTGGGGTTATGAACTCACCTGAATATTCCTGTGCAAAGCTAGCTAATTTCGACTTCGCGATGTCGTTTCCAAGACTCGACTTGCTAGCTTGCATTCTACAATATTCCTAACACGGAATATCTAATAAGTTTCTAAATAAATGTAGTAACTAAACTACGTGTCATCGAGCTCTACCGAATCGTTAATCGAACGATTCATCGGTAAGTTGTCAACTTAAAAGAAGCGAAGAAGTTATACTTGTGCAGTTCGTTCATTCGTCGGTATTTAAGAAGTCTTGAAAAGACTTAGTTCTCGAGAGGTTTAAAATATATGAATATTTATATAAGTATATAAATACATGGTTATAATCGCGTTAGTTGTCTCGAGAATTTGTACGTGTATGTAAAGTATATTTACATGAAAGTATATATATATCAAATTCGTACGAAAATTATATAATAAACTCGTATTATATATTGCTTTCGTTTGACCTTTGTTAAGATTTTCGTATATGCCGCTCTGGCGTATAAAATAAATATGAAAAATTATATTTATTTATAAAAGAATCGTCGAGTTGTCGTGTTTGAAAATAAATATACAACTATATTTATTTTTATAAAAGAGCTCGTGCCGTGCGATATTTGAAATAAATATAAAACTATATTTATTTTTATAAAAGCATTCGTACTGTTTAATACTTGAAATAAATATACAAACTATATTTATTTGTCGTTGAAATCATATTCGTATCGTTGTTTTCGAAAGCAGTAAAGTGTCGTTGAAAGCAAAATTTAACTTTGTGTATGTATTCGTTTGACAGTTTCGTTTTTATGAAAAGATTCGTTTTATTTTACGGATTTTCTCGAAAAACGGGCAGAGTTTCCTCTGTTTTTGGACGCCCCGGACAACCAAGTTGTCGTTATTATTTCAAAATTCAATCAACAACAATTCAACGCGATGTAACGACAATGTATATGTAGTTTTCGTCAAAATGTCATAAATAAATTACTAATTGAATCGGTTCGAGCTCGTTAGTCACGAAATAATTAAATTGATTAACGTAAATAATGTTCGCGTGCTAAATTCTTTACCGAGTCTTCACGCCGAAAAGTCTTCACGCCTGACTGAGTTGACCGGGTCAACTGAGTTGACCGGGTCAGCTCTTGTTGACTGAGTTGAGGCGAGATGAACCGAGTTGAGCTGAGTCGGACCGAGTCGAGCCGAACTACACTGAGTCGAGCCGAGTTGGACTGAGTCGATACACGAACCGTCACGAACAGCTGATTTGACTGGGTTTGACCGAAGCCGCTTGTCCCGAACCCGTTGACCAGTTGACCCATCCGGAGTCAAGCCCGAATCTGACCCGTGCTCGTACCAAAACCAACTTTGCTGAACCGGTTGTCTGTGCCCGAACCCCACGATCCACCACTATCACCTCCGCCACCGGTGACGTGCCGCACCAGCACCACCTCAGCCACCATCTGCGTCTGTCGTCATCCCAAACGTCATCGAACACCACCATCGTTCCACTCCCGAAACCACCACACCCCCACCTAAAACATCACGTTGACCGAGAAATGAACAGATATAAAAGAAGGAGATGAAGCAGATGAGTTTTAGGTGCTCACCAGGGTGGGAAACTCGAAGATCATGGCTGCCGTGGTTCGAAACCACTACCACCGTCGTTCAAACCGGAAATCCGGTGTCGGAATCACGTTTAGGGGACTCGATTTGGGGGGATCTGCCGCTGAACCACCGTCATCATCCACAACCGTCGCCGCCGGTTCGCCATGTCTCTGCTGGAGCTCCGCCGGTGTTGGCCAGAGTCCGGTTTGGTGTCTGCCGACAGAGAGAGAGTGTGTGAGGTGAGTGTGTGTGCGAGTGAACCGGCGCCGGAGTCCGGCTCCGTCTTCTGACCACGAACAAGAGGGAGAGTAAGTGGATGTGAGTGTAGTGTTTGATTTCTTTGTGGGTGAAGTTCTGTGTGTTTGAAATATAGATAAAGAGGGAGGGTGCTGACAGTATTTTATGTGTGTATGAACCACTTGCCTGCTCAAAATAAAGGGTAGTCCCTTTTATAGATGAATGAGATCTTGTAGTATCTTTATGAATCTTGAGAAAATATTTTGTAAAGATTTTAGTAAAGATTTGCAAAGATTTAAAAGAGATTTGCAAGATCTTGTTAAGATTTTAATAAGATTTCTATGGAAGGATTTAATATATTATGTGAGGTTTAGGCTTATGGGTTTTGGGCTTGTGCCCAGGGCCCACAAGCCCATCTCACGTGTAAGTGGCCCGTAATTCTTGCGAGACCCGTTTTTAAACCGAAATCACCGTAGTCTAGTAAAATAATATTTCAGAGTTAAAAACGTGTAAAAATTAATGTCAGTATCCGTCGTAGTCGCGTTCGTGCGTTGATAACGGTACTAATCGCGAAAAATTACATTGTCGCCGTCTTTAATCCGTTTTTCGAGCTGGTTTCAACTATGATTGCTAAAATTTAATTACGAAGCTAGAATATATCGTAAAAATTTAATATTTGTCGGCGTTGTCAGTATTCTGTTCGGTTTCAATCCGTTGCCGTTTAACGTTTCACAAGTTTCTCTATAAACCACCGTTCGCGCACTGTAAAGTCGGATAGGCGTTCCTAGGCACTCCAAATGCCTAATTAAGTTAATTTGCTCTGTAAACACTAATTATTATTGCGTTAATCATCTGCTAATCACGTAATTAGGTGCCGTAAATCACGGGTTGTCACACGCACCCCAGATTCCGAACCCAGTCCTAGAACCTGCACCCCCAATAAGTGCAGATAATGTACAAGAACTTAGGACATTTGGTGATGAAATTCTAGAAAGTAGTGAACGAATGCGACAGGTGGGAGAGCGACTCGTCTGGAAGTACGACGAGCGCAATATGGATTTCTGGATGAATCCATATCCGTGATGTGATGGTGGAGACGGTAATAGTGATAATAATAATATAATAAAATAAAAATAAAATAAAATATGTGTGTACGGATGCCTACTATTATTAGTGTAATTTTCTTTCTGTCGGCATTGTAATTTTTATTTTAGTACTGGTGTGTAATATATGCACAATAGATGAATAGAGTAAAGTCGCAATGATCGACGCTTTTGGCTAAATTGCGTGTCATGTGATTGACTATATTAAATATTATTTTGTGATATTAATACGAGGTAACTGTTTAAAATTCAGATGGCCGACGAAGGAAATTAAGATAATCTGAATAACGATAACCAGAGTAACATTAACTTGGTTAATGAGAATCCGAGTCTCAATAACAATGGAAACCAAATGGATAACAGTGCCGTTCAACACATAGTGGCACAAGGAATTATAAATGCAATGCCATTTATTATTCAAACGGTTCAAGAAGCGAATAATAAAAGTAAACATAGCAGTAAGCGACCAATTGAACCATAACACAGCGTGAACAATGGACCCGTACTTCAAGCAACCATTCCCAAAAGAAGAAGAACCATTCCTTATGGTTGTTCTTACAAGGAATTCCGGTCCTGCAAACCAATAGAATTCTCAGGCAATGAAGGACCCATTGCAGCTCTACGCTGGATAGAGAAGACTGAGGCTGTTTTAAAAATAAGCAAGTGTGCTGAAGAAGATAAGATAATGTTTGCCTCTAATCTGTTTAAGAACTCAGCCTTAGAATGGTGGAACACTATCCTCCAATCAAAAGGAAGTGATAGGATATACAACATGGAATGGGAGGAATTTAAGAATATGGTAGAAAGGAAATTCTACCCTCCCAATGGAAAGGAACATATAGCAAATAAATTTCTGAACCTTAGGATGATCGGGGTAGATAGTAAGGGTTATACTACCACATTCTTTGAATATTCTAGGATAGTACCAACCCTTGGATCACCTGAACCAGTATTAATCTCCCATTATATCTGGGGATTAATCGGAGAGATTAGACATGTAGTCAAGGCAACTAGACCTCAAACTATAGAAGAAGCTGTAGAACTAGCAAACACCTTGACAGATGAATTAATCCGTACTATAGAAGAAGAACAGAGGAGAAACCTAACCCAGAGGCTTACTCAAGAATTCCGTTCTAGGAATTACAATCGTAGGAATATGGGTTCTACCTCTGCACCATTCTGCAAGGTCTGCAAGAAAAAGCATTCAGCGAAATGCTCCACTCTTTGCAATTTCTGCAAGATGCCAAGACACAAGGAAGAAGATTGCAGGAGGAAATCCAGTAATGGACTGTGCTTCAACTGTGGAGAAAAATGTCATATCAGGCAAACTGCTCAAAATTGGCTCCAGCTGTGAACAACAGGAACACTAAAAATGCTAGAGCGTTTGTTCTGACTGCAGATGAAGCCAAGATGATTCCGGACGTGATAGCCGGTACGTTTTTAGTTAATGATGTTTTTGCTAAAGTATTATTTGACTCTGGTACAAACCAAAGTTTTATTAATACTTCGTTTTGCAAACTTCTAAATCAGTCATTAACTAAACTACCACAAGAATGTCTAGTAGAGACATCCAATGGTGAAACTGTTAGGATTTCTGAAATCTTGCAGGGAGCAAGAATAGAAATTTTAAATCAAAAGTTTATTTCAAACCTTTATCCTATGAATCTGGCAGGATTTGATGTCGTTTTAGGAATGGATTGGTTAATAGCCAATAAAGCCAGTATTTTATGTGATCAAAAGTCAATTCAAGTAAATTCACCAAAGGGTAAAAAGATCACAATTAAAGGAGATAAGCCATCTAGATCCACGGAATTCATCTCTGTGATGAAAACTGCAAGCTATATAAGAAAATGATCTATAGTGTATTTGATTTCTATAATCACTAACACTAAAGGAAAAGAACTAAAAGACATTCCAGTAGTGTCTTAGTTTTCAGATGTATTTCCAGAAGAATTACCAGGACTACCGCCAGATAGAGAAGTTGAATTAAGAATTCACCTGCTACCAGGAACAACACCAATTGCCAAAGCACCTTACTGTTTGGCACCCGCCGAAATGCAGGAACTGAAGAAACAATTAGATGAATTATTGGAGAAAGGATTCATACAGCCAAGTTCGTTGCCATGGGGAGCGCTGATACTGTTTGTTAAAAAGAAGGACGGATCAATGCGTATGTGCATTGACTATCAAGAGTTGAACAAGGTCACGATTAAGAATCGGTACCCATTACCAAGAATCGATGATCTGTTCGATCAACTGCAAGGAGCTCGATTTTTCTCTAAAATCTATTTAAGGTCAGGATATCATCAATTAAAGGTACAGGAAGAGGACATTCCTAAGACTGCCTTCAGAACAAGGTATGGCCATTATGAATTTACTGTCATGCCATTTGGTTTAACCAATACCCCAGCCGCATTATGGACATGATGAACCGAATATGTAAGCCATATTTGGATAAATTCATAATTGTCTTCATAGATGATATTCTAATTTACTCTAAGAGTAAAGAGGATCATACAAAGCATTTGAACGCACTTTTAAGTCTATTAAGAAAGGAAAAGCTTTATGCTAAATTTTCAAAGTACGAATTTTGGTTAGAACAGGTACAATTTCTTGGACACTTAGTGAACCATGAAGGAATTCATGTGGACAGCACTGAAGGCTTGGAAAAGTGGCAATAAAGTTACCTAAAAAGAAATAGATGTTTTCTTAAATAAAATAGGAATTATTCCTATGAAAATGTGTGTATTGAAAAATTGGGTTTTATCCCATATGTTTAATATTGAAAAATGTGGTATCTTACTCTGATACAATATTTCCTAACTACGGTCATGATGAAAATTTTCGCTGCCAAATTAGACAATCGTGATACCACCGAAACTGGCTCGCGGCCGCCCGTTCCCGGGGATTTGGGATCGGGGGTTGCGACAAATACAGCCTCTACTGAACCCTCTGACCCCCATACTTGGAAGCTCTTTACCAACGAAGCTTCCAACATTGAAGGGTCAGGAGCAAGGCTAGTTCTGATTGATCCTAATGAATTGGAATTCACGTATGCTCTTCGGTTTGAATTTCAGACTACAAACAACGAATCCGAGTACGAAGCATAGATTGCAGGACTCAAGCTTGCACGAAAAATGGGCGTCAAAAAGCTTCAAGTCTTCACAGACTTGTTGCTTGTCTCAAACCAAGTGAGTGACAACTACGTAGCCAAAGAGCCAAACATGAAGAAGTACTGTGAAAAAGCAAAGGAGCTTATGAGTACATTCGAATCATGCATAATCAAACAAGTCCCAAGATCACAAAACAAAAAATCTGATGCACTAAGCAAACTCGCTTCATTGACCTTTGCTCATCTCACCAAAAAAGTATTGATTGAAGTGTTGAAGCAATCATCAATTCAAGAGCTCGAGGTACAGGATGTCATCACTGAAGAATGCCCAAATTGGATGACCCCTCTGATCAAATTCCTCACAAATGGTGAGCCACCAAGGGATCAGGTAGAAGATGAAAGGGTTCGAATAAAGGCAAGACAATACGTGTTGCAAGAAAATGTCCTTTATAAAAAGGGATACCTTGCACAGTTGCTTCGCTGTGTTGGCTCGGAACAAAGTCAGTACTTAATCAAGGAAGTTCATGAGGGAATTTGTGGAGCACATTTCGGCCCAAGATCAGTGGTCTCAGAGTTGATGAACCTCGGGTACTTTTGGCCCACAATGCACCGAGACGCAAGTGAGCAGCTGAAAAAATGTGAAGCCTTTCGAATACATGCCCCAGTGCCAAAAAGCCCAAAGCATGACTTGGTTCCCATCTCATTAGCTTGGCCATTCCACAAATGGGGAATGTATATTGTTGGCCCATTTCCTCCGGCCAAAAGAGGAGTCAAATTCCTTCTATTAGCTGTAGATTACTTCACTAAATGGCCGGAGGTGAAATCATTGGCAAAGATAACAGGGAAGCAAATCATTGACTTTGTATGGGAAAACAACATTTGCCGATTTGGGTTGCCAAGAGTGTTGGTCACAGACAATGGAAAGCAATTTGCTAAAAAGCCTTTCAGCTCATGGTGTAAGGAGTTTCGAATAACACAATTATTCAGCTCAGTGGCCTACCCTCAATCCAACGGCCAGGTCGAAAGAACAAATCGAAGCATTGTGGAAGGCATTAAAGCACGATTGGGGAAGCATGATACCAACTGGCCTGAAGAACTCCCAAACGTTTTATGGGCAATCAGGACCACCAAAAATATAAGCCACAAGAAAACACTGTATAGCTTGGTGTTCGGATCCGAAGCTGTAATCCCAGCAGAGATAGAAGTTACAACAAAAAGAACGTTCAACATTGATCTAGAAGCAAATAAGCAATAGACGATGTTGAACTTGGACCTCCTAGAAGAAGCATGGGATCAAGCAGCTATCCAAGAAGCAATATATAAACAAAAGATGGAATCTTACTACAATGCCCGGGTGAAACATGAATTGTTCAAGCCTTGTGACCTCGTCCTCAGGAACAACGAGGCAAGCAAGAAGGAAAGTCAGGGAAAACATGGTCCCAAGTGGGAAGGGCCATATGCCATCATCGAAGCTCACAAAGGAGGATCCTACAAGTTGGCTGACCCAAATGGCAAAAAGCTTCCCAGGCATTGGAACGGCAAAAACCTTAAAAGGTTCCACGTCTAGAAACATGTGTCAGAAAAAAGTTAGCAAAGTTTTGTTTTTGTTCCCTTGTAATCTACACACTTTGATGAATGAACAATGAAGTTCTTGTTAAAACTTGTCTTTATATCCTATAATCAGGTTGAGAACCTAGCAAGAAACTCCATGACAAGGGTCATGTAAGGGGATGAGCTCCCAGGCCACATCACTCAATAGGTTCAAGGGTTGAATGGACCTATATAAAGGATGAGTTCCTATATCAATACAACTCCATGAGACTTAGAAAATTAATAAAGTCTCATAGACAGGTCCGAACAACCTTCACCAAATGTTCCTTAAGCCTCAGAAGTTTTTCAAAAAAAAAAAAAACAAAGTCCCATAGACAGGCTTACGAACTAAAGTCAAACTCAATAAGAGTGATAAATAAGATAAGTGTTATGCCTTATTGTTAAAAATATCAAGGCTAAGTGACTGCAACACTGAACCCTTCAAGGTATAAGTAACATAAGGAAAACACACCACCAACAAAGACAATTAAATAAACAAAAAAAAACAAGGGAAAGTGCAAAACAACAACAAACAAACAGAAGTTAAATGTAACCTAGGATTAAAAACACTAAGGGAAACACCAGGCCATAAGCATCAAACATTATCCGGAAGCCTCGAAGGCTTTAAGCGACAAGTGACCTAAACGGTTCCCTTAGAAGATGCATAACACAAAACTAAGATAGCATAAAAGGTCACAAAAAGCAAAAGAATAAAAGCGAACAACACAAGTGTTAGAAAGTTAAAACATAGCATAAACGGCCTTAAGGGCCTTAAATCTTCATAATTGTTCAACAAAGCCTTCAAGGCTTTAACCATCATAGAGACCTAAACGGCTCCCTCCAAAGTGACAAGTTTAAAACATACAAAACATAGAATTGTTTTAAGTGCTAAAATAGCAACGAATAGATTGTTCAAACATCAGAAGAAGGCTTTGAAGCCCTGGTTCCATCACCCTTGCCCTTCTTTTGCCACCATCACCTGCAACAGTTGAACCTTCAACGCTTGCTTCTTTAGAGACATCCGCAACCTCTGAGAAGATTTCTTCACTATCACCTGAACGGGAACGTTTCTTGGACAAAGATTCAAGCACTTCAGAGCAAACTTTCTCATTAATCCCAGTCGGTTTCAAACCCTGTAACATGGAAAGGGGTTTACTAAAGCATGAAGAAACTTCACTTACGTAAGGATAAGTTAGCCTCTCCATTTTGTAAACACACTCCTTGAAAATTTCAGAAGCTTCAGGCTGGAACAAAGGAGATTGTTCCAAAGCCTGACCCGACTCATGAAGCCTGAAACCAACAACCAAACCCAAGTGCTTCCCATAGTTCAACAACTTTGTGTAAACATCCCCAAGGCAGAATTAAACTCAGTAGAATGAAGGAGATAAGTGACAACCTACTGAAAGCCATGCTCAATAAGCCACTAGTTATCACCAGTAGCTTGAACCATGGAAGCCTTCAAGCCTTCCTTCTACTCTGCAAAGGCTTTCTTCTGGACATCTAAGGCTTCCATATCAGCCTTCAGTTGTAACTTACCTATCTCTATCTTCTTCTTTAAATCCCCAATTTCAATCTCATGCCTATGGGTCAGCTCACCAACCTTTTTTACCCAATATTCCTCCTTTTTTGAAAATCCATCAATATCCTTCTTCATGGCTGCCATGGAGGCCTTCATCTTTTCATTTTTCTTTGAAAACTCCTCATACTCCTGCATCCCTTACGAAAACGAGTAACACCCTCAGCCACTAAGGCAGAAAGGTTGTAGGAGCTCAAGATCAACCTAGAAAGCATAGTATCACCCTCCATCTCTGATATGGAACCTCGAACACCGGGGGGAGCAAAGTTAGCCAACACATCAGCACAAACGTTGGCATCCTTGAAACTATCTCCAACCTTAACACCACAATTGGGGACATAAATCTCATCCTCACTTAAACCCTCAATATCCTTCCTTGGTGAACCCTGAACAGAAGTCACCATCGCCTTTTTACCCGCAGACTTTTTCTTACCAAGAACAATCAAATTCTTCTCTTTCTCAGCATCAACACTGGGACCCTGATCCCTAGAAACCTCGATATCATCACTCAAATCCACATGATCAGAAGAAGTGGATTAAGGAGCACCTTTCAACATACGTCGAGAAAAGGACGGGTCGAAGTTTTAGGAGAAGCGGTCTCGGTAAAACCCTTCACATTTGGAGCACTCACATACCCTGCATCCTCAATCCTGTGTTCAGAACCCCTAACAACAACATCATCACTCGCTGCAGCTTCAGCATCCGTGAATGCGACATCCAACGTATCATCACTTTTGACAAAATCCAATGCAGACATAACTGCAAAATTCATGAGAAACAGAGTATAAGCAAACAATAAAAAGGAATGTAAAAAAGCAAAACAAGTAAAATGCATACCCTGACCACTCCTCATAAGAACCGGATCCCGATCAGGTTTATCCCATAATTTGTTAATACCCAACAACACTAGCAAATGTTCAGGAAATGGTCGAACCCTCGAAGGACATTCCCGAATAGCCTTAAGAAAACAACTATTTAATTAAGAATCAGAGGGTTCTGGTTCATTGAGAACAACGTTTGGGTGTCTCCAAATCATCTTAAAAAGAACAATTGACTCTGAGACCCAAAAGAACCGGTCCTTCCAGGCACCAAGAGTGGTAACCATGGACGAAACCAAGCAAGTATCAACTTTAGACATTTCAAAAATGAACCAGTCACCATTCTTCACTAGCGGAAGAACCGGCGAAATGACAACAAAGAAGGATCATACCCGGAGGCTCAACACAAAACCTCAAAATGTAAAACCCTAGCCAAACCCTGAGGATGGATTTGACCGAAAGAGACTCGATAATATTCCAAAACATTTAACACAAAGATAGAGAATGGATGACGGAGATTGGAGAACTCGAAATGACGACAATACAAAGCGATTGACCCAGGAGGGCATTGATCAACATATTTATCACAACCCGGTGCAACCGGATTGTACTTCAAACCAATGCCCCATTCAATACAAAACACCTCCACTTCCTCCTGAGTGAGACGAGAATAACTAACCGAAAGGTCCTTATGAGCACCCATGATAGACGATTAAACGAAGAACAGAAAAAAAGAAGGCAGGATGATGACTAACCTGAATGTGAGAAAGGATCGATGATATGCTTGAAGAAATAATGAAGAAATTTATTATGTGTAAATAAAAAAAAAGAGATAAATGATAAGAATGGAAGTTATAATTACACAGCAGGTAATTACAATCGCCGCCTGCGATAACTGCCACCCATCACATCAGTTGTCCTTTCAAAAATTTAAAATCTCAACTACTCATGAACCCTGAACCCTGAAGCCTTCAAGCAATAAAAACAATGTGTAAAGTCAAAAGCATTTGAGCATACATCCCAAACACCTCTGACTTGGGGGGCTGATGACGGGGGTAGCTCAAGTCTTAATAATATGACTAAAACACATAACAGCCTAAGAGGTTAAAAGGTTAAAAGATTCAAAACCCGCGAGTTATAGTAAACAACAAAAAGAACAAGCACAGTAACTAGTCACATCACTGATAACTCACCAACTCTCCTCTCAGCTGCAAAAGTGGCATGTGCAAAAGGAGACATCCTTTTATCCGCAGGTCCGAAGCCTTCAACCCCTAAATGGGTAAGTCCCCTACTGCGGCTGAGGTTCACTAGTCAAAGGATTCCCCTTTGGGAAGAACTTTCCTCTATAAATGACAGCCCTTGTCATTTATGCAGGACATTCTGATCAGCTCAGATCATCCTTGATCCTTGATCCCTGATCTTTCTTCTTCTCCCTCGAGAACTTGCTTCATGCATGTTTCTCTTCTTCACTTCAAATAATACAACTTCACTAACATTAACATCTGGGGCTGAATCTCTTTCAGCCAAGGATTTCAAGTGAATAACAACAAAAAACTAGTGAACCTCCTCCTACGTCTAGCCAATGTGGGGGGACCCCACGACCTGCGTTAGGCAAACTTCAAACCTTGAA
The DNA here is from genome assembly GCA_030545235.1 of Helianthus tuberosus. Taxonomy (NCBI): domain Eukaryota; kingdom Viridiplantae; phylum Streptophyta; class Magnoliopsida; order Asterales; family Asteraceae; genus Helianthus; species Helianthus tuberosus. The sequence goes on from CM060358.1 coordinate 150,030,111, forward strand.
GTCTTTTTCCTTGCCACTCTGTCCACTACCCTTGGTCTTGTATTTGTTGCAACAACAATGACCATTCTTTTTTTAACAGCCAAATACACCAACTAGCAAAGTGTTACAAGGAACAAGAATTTACATGGCCAATACCGGTTCCTGTTTAACCAATTAATGTTCAACATTCTATTTCTATATACAAGCCCATTATACGAATAATTAACTACGACACTTTCTTTCCTTGTTTGACCGTTCCAGTGAACAATATCGTTATGATACCTCCACAATATCCACCATGAAGATCCAAATTCTTCGGAGACGTCATTGTAACTGAATCTAGCCATATGCGTACGTAACTCTTTTGAAACCGGTAACTCCAAATCCATGTTGGGTTAATCTTGATAGTTTGGGTCAAGTCAGGTCGGTTTACGGGTTAGATTGTGATCCAAAGTTGCAGCAAAGAATGAGTCTTGGTTGACCGAATTATGTGGGAAGGAAGACTGAGCAAATTGGAAAAGTAAACCTTGGGTTTGTTCCAGGAAATTAGGAGAAAGTGGCTTTTAATTTAGCATGTGTTTGTTTTGTTTTTATTATAAATAGAGTAGTAGTGAATGTATGTTTAGAGAGCAGATTCATTATTATATCATTGTAATCTCTTTCAAGGTTAATATATTAGAAAGTGTACGTGAACTGTGTGTGTTAACCTGGGCCTGAACCAACATTTGGTATCAGAGCAAGGTTAAGGAGAAAGTTGTTTTGAGAGTCAGTGGCGAGAACGAGAGTAGCCTTTTGCTGCAGGGATGAAGAGGCAGCAGTAGCAGAAGACCAAAGAAAGAAAGACTGTCACCGGAAAGGAGATTAGAGCGAAGACTTACGAAGTCGGAGAAGCACCAGCAAGAAGAGAGAAGACCGCGCCGTGCAGACCGAACTGGCGTGAGAGAGACCGTTTCCTGAGAAGAAGAATGAAAGCCGTAACAGACCGAACGACCAAGACCGAAGTAGTTCTTCTTGCCGGAATACATGACTGAGACCGTATTTTTGCTGGAAGCGAAAGAACGTAGACCGAAAGTGTGGACCAAAGACCGAGGTGTTCACGTTAGGAAGAGAAAGGACTGTTTCTATATCTCATGAGTGACCGGAAGGAGGACCGACGCTGCCGCAAGAAAGAAAGGTTACCGGTGATGGTGGTGTTTTTTTTATCAACATGGAAAGAAGAATGAAGGAAGCAAGGAAGTGATAGCAAGAAAGGTTCAGCAGAAAGTTTCAACATGTTAGCAAGTTTGAACCTTTATGGTTCATGTAGAAAGGAAATCCAATTTGGATTAAGCAAGCAAGAAAGATAGAAGAGGCGCCACCAGAAAGAAAGAAAAAAGAGAGGCCGGCTTCACTTCGTGAGAAAGAAAGAAGGCCTCGGAAGAAAGAAAGAGACCGGTGGTGTTGTAAGAAAGTAAGAAAGTAGCAAACCACAAGAAAGGAAGAACGAGTGTCGACGAGAAAGAAGAAAGTAATTCGACAACCAAAATAAAGAAAGAAACGGACACGTGTGTGCTCGTAAAGAAAGAAAATGATCGAATCCTTGTGATTCAGAAAGCAAGAAAGAAAAACAGGTAGCGCTTAGCCTGTAATTGAAGCAAGTTAGTAAGCAAGTGAGTAGAAGAAAGCAAGATCGGTATGTTTCACTCGTAGCAAGTAGCAAGATCGAGTGTTTTATTCTAATAGCAAGTCAGCAAGAACGAATTCGAATAAAGCAAGCAAGAGCGATTTGAATCAAGCAAGAAAGAAGCAAGAAAACCGATTCCGGTTAGCAAGAACCGAGATCAAGATTAAGGGGGTGAATGTTGGGTTAATATTGATAGTTCGGGTCAAGTCAGGTCGGTTTACGGGTTAGATTGTGATCCAAAGTTGCAGCAAAGAATGAGTCTTGGTTGACCAAATTATGTGGCAAGGAGAGCAAATTGGAAAAGTAAATGTTGGGTTTGTTCCAGGAAATTAGGAGAAAGTGGGGTTTAATTTAGCATGTGTTTGTTATGTTTTTATTATAAATAGAGTAGTAGTGAATGTATGTTTAGTGAGCAGATTCATTATTATATCATTGTAATTGTGACAACCCGAGATTTCAAGGCCTTTCCGTTTACATATCATTGATCTCGCAATCCTGTTTTATAGTTCGCCTCACATTGTATGATTTTATTAACTTTGAATGATTAAGAACTTATGTTTGGTGATTTATTGTTTAAAGCTTTAAGTTAAGTGTTTAATGGAAACTTAGTGTGACAAATAACCTGAACAATAACCTCTTAGACGAAACATGGGTCTTTCACCAAGGGGTCTTTCGCCACTTGGTATTTCGCAATAATGGGGCTCGACGAAAGATGGTCTTTCATCACCTGCGGCCCAGTTCAAAGCCCAGTTGTGGCCGACCCTGTTTACGTTGTATATATAATGAACCCATGGAAACCCTAAAACACTATTGCTCTTTCCCCCATAACCGACGGCTGTTTCTATTGCTTGAAGTCTCTGTGTATAGATCAAACTAATCCATTCAACATCACGGTTATCATTCTTCTGCTTATTAGTGTGCCATATGTCTGATGATATGATCCTGTGTGAGACTAGGGTTTCATGAACATCATCGTAACCTAAGACTATCATGATTATAGTTTCATTGACAACTGGGTTGATTAGGGTTAATCATTATTGTGTGTGTGTTAGAAATATGTAATGTTGCATGATCTGATTTGAATGTTGGAGTCTTGACTAGTTGATAATGTTTGAGTGAATAATCATTGGTCGGAGTTATTATATGAAACCGATTTCGTGAACGGAACTATTGTTCGTTGTTGGTAAGAGATGTGTTTGATCCATGAAACGTGCCAATTGTTTGCTAACTGTTATTATTGAAACTATATGATTCTGGACGATAATTTGACTGAGTTAATAGGGTTTGATCCGTTTTAGAGGTTAGAACACCTGTGTGATGAGACAGTGACGTGGTTAGGGTTCAGGTTGACGAATAACCAGCAGGATATTCATCATGGCGAAACTTGGACTTTCGTCGCAGTAGTTGTCGACGAAACATGAGTTTCGTCTGGGTCTTTCGCCATGCAAGCTGAACGACAAAACACTGACTTTCGTCGGGAGGCCACCTGGGAACTATCTTAACAGAACAGTTGTTATAGCATGATTGGTGTTTGATGTGAATATTTAATTAATTGATTTCGTCTGGGCATGATGACACTGTTAGTTGGAACTAGGAAACTTGTATGCTTAAATGTGAATAATCAAACTTAACTGTTGAATACTATTGTAAGATGAACATGTGGAATGTGAGCTAGCATGGAAACTGAGCACTTGTTATATATTATACGACTTTCTTGTGGTACATGCAAACTGTGAAAATGCATAACCTAGTTATTTATGAAACTGATATCACTGGTAATCACGATAGGGTTTGTGTGACTTACGGGATTCGGTAACATTATATACCGAGCAAACCTAAGGTGAGTTCACTGCTCTTTTTCCAAGCATGCGTCCCGGGGAGGGACATCTGGTAAACGTTCTAGGAAGGAACGTCGGGTTAATGAGATGTTTGTTAATACTCGCATATCTATCAATCAAGTCCCTTCTACCGATTGTTACCGGGGAGGCAACAGGGTATTAGTTAATAGCGCTATTTAGGTTTGGCAACCTCACACCGCACCGGGGAGGTCAGGAGTGAACTAATGATCCCAGTCTTGACCATTGCTTTGATAGAGGCAATGGGGTTTGGGCAAATAAACTGTAAGCCATCAGCGGTAAACGAGTTATTACAACATCAAATCATCGATATGTTTTATCCATATATCTGGTAACTAAAACGTATTAAACAAACTTTAAACTCACCAGCGTCGTCTGACACACTTGTCTGCATGCTTGCAGGTCGTTAGATTCTTGATTAAGGACTTGCTATCTGGGAGTGCTGGAGTGGTCATAGGTCGAGACTCTTGGATACTTGCTTCGTTGATTATGAACACATGTTTTAAAACAATTGAATTACAGTTTACATTATGCTTCCACTGAACATTTACTTTGGTTTAACTTATGACTTGGATTTATATTTTGAAATGAATGGAATGTTCTGTTAAAATATTATGCGTAGTTCAATGTGATTGGTGGCTTGGATCCTGGTACGTCACACGTCCCGCGGAGAATCCGTATGTGGTATTTTGGGGGTATGACAGTTTGGTATCAGCGCCACTGGTTATAGTGAACTTGGTTTTAAAACGTTTTTATAAAACCAGACTATAACCGAACACCTTCGAAAATCGACCATGACACTCAGCTCCAGATTGCAAGGTTCGTCTTCTGTTTACTTTATGCATTACTTGTTTAGTAGTTACACACACACGACTTGCATGAAACAACATATTTGACACATTGATGTGATTATCTGTGCTGCATGTCTTAGTGGAGCTAGATAGTGTGGCACTACCCTTTGACTCTTGTAATTATTGATCTTGTAATGCCTTTCGTTTTACTATTTGATTGTGGGGAGAAACTTTTAGCGCAAGTTAAAAGGCACTGAGATAAACATGCAAATTTCCTTGTTATTATGGGTGCACACATAATAACAATGTGAGGTGCATGTAAGTCCCAGTGAGGCTTAACGAGTGTGAGAAGGGTTCTGCCCTATTTGTTGGATCGTTGTTTGACCCGATTGAGTCGATCAGAAGAGCTTTAAGTCCAGTTCAAAGGCGGAATCAGAGAACTAGACACGAATACAGCTTGATACTTTAAGATCTGTCAATTATATTGCTTTTAACATCTATTACAACCTGACAGAAAACCAGCAGCACTTCGTTACACTTTCGGAAGTCGCGTACTGAATGAAATAACATGTGCGCCTTATATAGTAGTGCTGATTTCGCTTTTATGACCATGTTCATATAAGCGAAATCACTTGTATCTGATTTCGCTTATATGGTCAAGACATAAAAGCGAAATCTAACACAAATGACACAAAAGCGAAAACACCTATTTGACTAAAAAACGAAATCACTTGTTAACATATGAACGAAATCAGCAACTTCCTATCATAACTCCTTTTGTCTTCTTGTGATGATGTCATGGATGATGTCATATTGATGATATCATCTTTGTATATGATGACATCATGTTGAATCATATCCGCAACGAACTGAGACTCGATATAAGACGAAGTTGACAAATGAATGCACTAACAGACTCCCCCTCAGATGTTGACGAGTCTTAAGTGTCGAGTCTTCTCAGTCTTCAGTCTATATCAGCTTCAGGCTCCCCCTTTCATCAAGCTTCCGTGCTTTGGGATCGACACCTAGCTTTCCATCTACAAGCTTCTCTTTGCTTCAAGCTTGTCTTCAGACTCCCCCTTAGACTCTGCTCTCGGGATCGTAGTCTGGACTATCTGTAACACTCAAACATCTATAAATACAATGTTTTCGTATTATCAATCAAATTCTCTAATCCACTCCCCCTATCAACAAACTTTACAGATTTGGCAGTGTTAAAGAATCCAACTCCCTCACAGTTTATCATCCAAGTTCAAGCTAATGATCTTGGAGATATCACAAACTGTTTTTGAAATTTTAAATTTTAATTCAAGTTTCAATTTAATGAACTTGTTTTATTTTCAGAAACACAATCAGCTTACTTAGATTTTGAAACTCAGCACTCAGACATCGATTGTCGAAAATAAAGCAAAAATCAAAATCTTTTTGTATTTTCTGAAAATATAAAGCAGTAAAGAAATATGTACAAGCATATTTACAGACAATATTTTTGTTTGAGTAAGCGTTAGAGGATCATATAAGTTTCTGACAAGTCACAAGTACCGTTGAGTAAACAATTCACTTAGATTGTCGATATACTGATCCACTTAAATTTTCACACAAATTTCAACTGATTCAGGATACGAATTAGGTGTATTAAGAACTTAAACCTATTCATGTGTCCCACCTCTTGAATATACTCCCGTATCCAGAATCCCAATAATCAGTCTTACAGGTGAGTATACTACAATGATATCTGTATATAAATTAGGTATGCGAGGGCCGAGGGATCTCAGGTCGATACTTCCGTATATGCAGAGAGATATCAGCTTCGACTTTACGGTATGTCCCCTTTAGAGGATCTTTTTGCTTACAACAGCAGCGACTATCAATTTTATTGTTTCATCGGCATGCTGAGGGTTTAATGCTATGTTTCAAGCATTTCAGAAAGTATTATTCAAGGACTAGGTCAGAACTACCGTTCAGCAGAAGTCCCGGAATAATACCCCAGACATCATTGAGTATAAAGAACTAGTATATCAGATTATGAGACCTTTCAAACGAGATTTCAGGGGTTACCTATATATCCAAGTAGTGTTCCCCACGAAATAAGCAAGTATGAAATTTATGTTTATATCCCGAAAAGTTTACTAAATGTATAAAAATCTACCGACACATCCACAGTGAGATCGTTTAACACATTTAAACTTTCCAATTCTTTAGCGTACTGTAACTGTCTACTGATGTACTATCATTTCCTCTTTTTACGCAAAACTCAAATTTTTGAATTTTATCATGTTTTTGACTTTTTCAAATTTTCAAATGTTTTTGTATTTTCTAACAATATTACTCCCCCTAAAATGCAAAACCATTTAAAGAAATTTTGACAACCAACACTGATAGCTTTGTCTCGCCATCCATTTTCTGCTTCACATGCTCTGATTTGCAGAAAATATACATACCCCCATGATTTACAACACATTGATCTTAACAGTTTGAAAACCATTTTTCAATCTGATGAAAGTAATCATGTTTGTTCAGCCGTGAGGGTTTCGGCGTATTCAATCAACACATATTTTTGTATTTTTGAATATTTGACAAAAATTAAAAACAAACATATTTTTGGTTTTTCAAATTTTTCAATTTTTAGGGTTTTTGAAATATTGTTTATTTATTTACAGAAAACATATAAACTCCCTGTTTCAACCAACACAGGATCCAGCAGCCTCCTCTCCTTGTTGTGCCAGGCTGCTCCAACCTCCATTCTCACAATCTTTGAATTCCATGAGCACCTGCACAAACAAACTACTCAATTACTTGAACAATTTAGCCCAGGTCTGTTGAACCTTAGGCATTTCAACAGAATAATTTTCATTCAATGCTGGAAATTCTTTGCCATTTTTCACAAAAACTTTCTCAATTTTAACTTCAACTTTCTCATCTTTTACCAAATCAACTTGTTTCTTAACAGACCATGTCTGACCTTTTGGTGTACCTCGTTTGTAAAAATGTGAATCTTTTTGAACATTTTGATTTTGAACAACAACTCTTGGTTTCCAAAACTCTTGAGGTTTTGTCATATCAACTGTGGTTTTCCAACTCTGTGTTGTTTTGAATCTGGGTGTGTGAGAATTCCAGGTCTGTCTTGAATCGAACCTGTTCTGGTTTGATTTCCAATTTTGATTTGAAGCAAACTTGTTTGTATTGAACCTCCAAGTTTGTTTCGAATCAAATTTGGTTGACCTTTGTCTCACAGTCTCAGATTTTTGTTTCTCAGTATCAAACTTCTTTTTGTCAACATCCACAGGTTTTAGATTAGGACACTTGCGTGCAAGATGTCCTTTTTTATCACATTTGAAACATGTTCTCATGGACACATCTTTGACCTGTGGTTGTTGCTTTTGCTTTCTAGCAAAAAACTCATCATTAGACTGTCTCATTTTGAGTTCTTTTTCTTTTTCTAAACTGTCTCCTTGAACAAAACTCATTTTTGTTTGAAAATTTGACGTCTCATTTTTGTTCCGATGTTGTTTCTTCTTATAACCCAACCCAGCCTTCATGTTCTTCTTTTTGAAACCAGGTTTGTTATACGAACCTTTACAACTCTTACCAACAAACTTTGAAATTTCAGACTTCTCAATCTCAATCATTTTGAAAACTTTATCAACCTTTTCTGAAATCACATTCTGAATCGGGAATACAACATCTAAGAACAATTTGTCCGATCCAATCATGTTGAAAAATGAATGCACTAACACTATTGTTTGGTGTGAACTTGGTAGTTTGTAGATATCAACGTGAGACTTGACTCTTACCTTATCTCGACTCTTAAATTTGTTCCCTCTCCTTATATAGAATCATGAGTGGACGAGGTCATGGACGTGGTCACATCACGATGACCCAGGCTGAGCTGACAAACTTAATCAACACACGTGTGGCTGAGGCTTTGGCAGCCTACCAAGCTGGTACAAAATGTGCCAAATGCTCTTAAATCTTGTGTCGCGTACACAACTCTTACCCCTGTGTTGTATTTTCTTTCGTCCATTAGGTCAGCAAGCGCATCAGAACAATCCGCCTGCCTGCACATTCAAGACATTCATGGATTGTACGCCACAGACGTTCAGTGGGACTGAAAGGGCTGTGGGGTTACTGCGTTGATTTGAGAAGGCTGAATCAGTGTTCGCTATGTGTAACTGTCCCGTGGGGGTCCGGGTGAAGTATGCTACTGGCACTTTGGAGGATGGTGCCTTAACTTGGTGGAATGCCCAGGTGCAGATGTTGGGCATCGAGATGGCTAACGCCACTACCTAGGATGATTTCAAGGAGCTGATGCGGGAAGAGTACTGTCCTCGTGACGAGATTTAGAAGCTCGAGAACGAGTACTACGATTTGAAGATGGAAGGATCCGAGATCGAGGCTTACACGAAACGATCTCATGAACTAGCAATTTTGTGCCCTAACCTGTCTCGACCTCCACATCGAAGAATTGAGTTGTATCTCAAGGGCCTAGCACCAACTGTAGAGGGGTATGTCACTGTAGCAAACCTTAACAATTTGCCCCAGATCATCCGTTTGGCACATAAGATTACTGACCAAGAGGTCGAACGTGGCTCATTGCCGCCACGTGTTTCTGTTACTACCTCTACTGCTATAGCTACCACACCTGCTAGTGATAACAAGCGGAAATGGAACGATGCTGACAAAGCAACTAGTGTGAGTCAATCTCAGAAAAGGCCTGACAACAGCAATAACCGTAGTTTCAGTCAGTCGTCCTCAGTTAACTAAGGCCAGGGCAGCAATCAGAGTCAAGGCTCCTACGCTGGTAAGAAGCCAAAGTGCAACAAGTGTGGTTATCTTCATCATGGACTGTGTGTCCGGGCTTGCCGTAGATGCGACAAGTTGGGACATGAGGCAAAAGACTGTAGAGTTCCGTACCCAAAACAGCAGCAACAGTAGAATCAGTAACATCAGCAACAACAAAGGCAGCATCCCCATCGATACCAAGGCAATAGGAAGGGGTGCTTCCAGTGTGGGGATGAGGGCCACATTAAGCGGGATTGCCCTTAGCTGATTCAGAATGACAACGACAACAAAAACCGCCAGAACAACAACAACAATGCTGGGAACAACAATAATGGCAACAATAGGGGCAATGGTGCTCGAGGAAGGGTATTTACAATCGGTGCTGGTGATGCTAGGAACAACGGCAATGTCGTGACTGGTACGTTTTCTGTGAACAACCTCTTTGCTTCTGTATTATTTGATTCTGGTACCGATTGGAGTTATGTGTCCCTAGAGTTCAGTCAGCGGCTAGGGTTAACCCCAACACCTCTAGAAGTTAAACATGTAGTAGAATTAGCTAATGGTAAAACGATTGAAGCTTCACATGTCCTTTTTGGGTGTAAACTAGATCTTGTGGGTTAAGTGTTTGATATTGACCTCCTTCATGTTACCCTCGGTAGTTTTGATATAGTGGTTGGTATGGATTGGTTGTCCAAACATCAAGCTGAGATTCTATGCAAGGAGAAGATCGTACGTACTCCTCTCCCCAGTGGAGAGTCATTATCGGTTCAAGGGCATCGTAGCAGGACGATGGTTGGTATTATCTCAGCTATGCAAGCGCAGAAATGTCTATGAAAGGGGTATCATGCTATTCTAGCACTTGTTACTGATACTTCATCAGAAGAAAGAAAGATTGAAGACCTGCCAGTTGTTTGTGAATTCCCTGATGTATTTCCTGAGGAACTGCCTGGTTTACCTCCTCACCGTCAAGTGGAATTTCAGATCGATCTTGCACCAGGAGCGGCTCCAATTGCTCGAGCTCCTTATCGTCTTGCACCTGGAGAGTTGCAAGAGCTGTCCAATCAACTTCAAGAACTGTTGGATAGGGATCCCAGTTCTTCGCCTTGGGGAGCCCCGGTTCTGTTTGTAAAGAAGAAAGACGGGTCCTTTCGCATGTGTATTGATTATCGGGAACTCAACAAGGTGACAGTTAAGAATCGTTATCCTTTATCACGGATCGATGACTTATTTGACCAGTTGCAAGGGTCAAGTTTTTACTCGAAGATCGACTTAAGATCGGGCTATCAACAGATGAGGGTCAGAGAGGAGGATGTTCCCAAAACGGCTTTTCGAACGCGGTATGGGCATTATGAGTTTCTAGTTATGCCGTTTGGGTTGACAAACGCGCCAGCGGTTTTCATGGACCTCATGAACCGTGTATGCAAACCGTATCCCGACGACTTCGTTATCGTGTTTATCGACGACATTCTGATCTATTCTAAGAGCAAGGAAGATCACGAGCGGGACCTGCGTCTTATTTTGGAGCTTCTGAGGAAGGAGCAGCTTTACGCGAAATTCTCTAAGTGTGACTTCTGGATTCGAGAGGTACACTTCCTAGGCCATATTGTGAATGAAACGGGAATACACGTGGATCCTGCTAAGATTGATGCTATAAAAAATTGGGCGACACCGAAGACTCCTTCGGAGGTGCGACAATTTCTTGGACTCGCTGTGTACTATCGCAGGTTTATTAAATACTTCTAGAAGATTGCTCAACCTCTTACCTCGTTAACACAGAAGGGCGTTGTATACTCATGGGGAATGAAACAAGAAGAGGCTTTCCAGTTGTTAAAACAAAAACTCTGCAATGCACCGATCTTGTCTCTACCTGAGGGTACAGAAGATTTTGTAGTATACTGTGATGCTTCCATACATGGTCTTGGTTGCGTGCTGATGCAACGCAACAATGTGATAGCTTACGCCTCTCGACAGTTGAAGGTTCACGAGAGGAATTATACGACACACGACTTGGAGTTGGGAGCCGTAGTATTTGCCCTCAAAATCTGGAGGCATTACCTGTACGGTACTAAATGTACTATTTATACCGACCACATGAGCCTTCAGCATATCTTTGACCAGAAGGAATTGAATATGCGACAGCGTCGCTGGGTAGAGCTCTTAAATGACTATGATTGTGCCATCAAGTATCACCCGGGTAAGGCTAACGTTGTAGCTGATGCTCTCAGTCGAAAGGAATCGAAACCCAAACGTGTTCGCGCCTTGCAGCTCACTATCCATTCTAACCTACCTGACCAGATCCGTTCTGCAGAAACCATTGAAGCAGAATACTTAAGGGGCATGGAGAAACGACTTGTAGAGAGATAGGATGGTATTCTCTACTTCATGGAGCGTGTATGGATCCCTCAGTTTGGAAATCTTAGAGAACTTGTGATGGGCGAAGCTCACAAGTCTCGATACTCTGTTCATCCAGGCTCGGATAAGATGTATCAGGACCTCAAAGTCATGTATTGGTGGCTGAAGATGAAAGCTCACATCGCAGCTTATGTGAGTAAGTGTTTGACCTGCTCGAAAGTTAAAGTGGAATATCACGTCTCACGAAGTCAGCACACTTTCTTGCAATCAAGGAAACATATAAGTTCTCACAGTTAGCTGCTGTCTATCTTAAGGAAGTGGTTTCTAGGCACGAGGTTCCGACATCTATTATTTCCGATCGTGACCCACGTTTCATTTCGGATTTGTGGCAGTCGATGCATAAATCATTCGGCTCGCGTCTCGATATGAGCACTGCTTATCACCCACAGACGGATGGTCACAGTGAACGAACCATCCAGACACTTGAAGACATGCTGCGAGCATGTGTGATTGATTTTGGTAAGGGCTGGGAGAAACATTTGCCGTTGATCGAGTTCTCCTACAACAACAGTTACCACACTAGCATCCAGGCAGCTCCGTTTGAAGCGTTGTACGGCCGAAAATGTCGTTCCCCTCTCTGTTGGGCCGAGGTGGGTGACAGCCAAGTTACAGACTTAGAACTTGTTCTTGAAACTTCTGAAAAGATTGTACAGATCAGGAACCGTGTGGCAGCAACGCGCGACCGTCAGAAAAGCTACGCTGACAAGCGTAGGAAGCCTTTGAAATTCGCAGTTGGTGATCGTGTTATGTTGAAAGTCTCACCTTGGAAGGGTGTGGTGCGTTTTGGAAAACGCGGCAATCTTAACCCTCGTTATGTTGGGCCATTTAAAATTCTGGAGCGAATTGGTAAAGTGGCCTACAAGTTGGAGTTACCTGCTGAGTTAGGTAACGTCCATGATGTGTTCCATGTGTCGCAATTAAAGAAGTGTTTGTCTGATGAAACACTGGTGGTACCGTTTCAAGAGCTGAAAATCGACAACTAGTTGCAGTTTGTCGTATCGAAATTATCTACCGTTTTTTTTTTTTTTGAATTTTTTTATATATAAAAACTAGCGATCTTTTTATAAAAAATTGTAAAAAAAATTTGGTATGTTTTTTAGCTTTTTTTTAGGTTTTTTTAGTTAGTTTTCTAGTTTTCTCATTTATATGTAGTTTTTTCACGATCCTCTCCCTATATATATATATAGGGTCGGGATTTAGAGAAAACGATAGAAAGTGTGAGAACGCTTATGGATCGTCTGATCAAAACAATCCATGGACTAGATTGCGCAGTGGCGTTTTCGTAAATAACATCAATATTATTATGTGGAACGCGCTTCATTAAGGGTAAAAGGGTCTTTTACAGCTCATATTCAAAACGCCATCAATTGATAAGACGCCATTAAAAACAAAACGCAAAAAATTAGTAACAAAACGCGTTGAATATTACAGGAAATGAAACAACACAAATAACTGAATTTCAGTTATTAACATTTATTAGAAGAAATTCCCTTCTAAATTACGCGTCAAAAACATCATTATATAAACAAAAGGTAAAACATAGATTCATAATCACTTCAATCTATCCATTTTCTGCAAAAAAAAAAATCGTTAACCAAAAACGCCAACTTAAACAAAATGCCAAAAATGGCAACAATCGTTTCGTGGAGATACACTCTGGGAATCAGGCGATACGTCCTCCATTTTGACAACAGAAGGAGGGTGTATGTTAAGACGGTCAGGGCAATTCTGAAGATGGAAGAAGAGATACAGAGGCAAATCTTATCCATTGGCATCGCTCTAGACAACGAATGCCATGAAACGCATATGCTTATGAAAGCATTAACCAGCAAATTTGGACCAATCAAAGGAGATGTGAAGCCAGACCCTGTCATGACATCATGGCGTTTTGATGATGAAACAGACACGGTGACGGTTACATACGACAGCGGAGAGCAGGAAGTCTACTGGCTAGAGAACATCATGACAAAGCAGCGACTGGGTTTCATGGAAGAATTGCATAACGCCATTTGTACCAACACAGAAATAGACTCAAAATTGGAGTTATTGCAAGACATGTTCAGGTGGAGGCTTCAGAATCTTCAGGAACAAGAAGCTGATGAAGGTGAATGTGATGACATGGATGAAGATCAAGATGAAGACTCCGAGGAGGAAGAAGATGACGCAAGTGACGGATACTATTCGGATAAAGTACCTTCTGATGAAGGATTTTAATTTTTTTTCCTCTTTTTTTTCTTCTATGTAATCTTCTCTTTTTTTAAGATAATTAAATGATATATTTCTATCTTTATTAGCAAAACGCCAAAAAATACTAAAAATGGTTAACCCTAACAAAACGCCAAAAATAAGAAAAAATATTTTTCCTGCTTAATATTTTATTTACTCCGTTATTGAATTTTGTCATGTTGGTATGCGTAAGGCTATTTAAAAAAAGCCAAACTTAGAAGTTGGGATGTCTATAACCTATAAAACTGATAAAAGCTGATCAACACAGTAAATACAAAAACAGTAACTGAAAAGACAGTTACTTTATTACTATCATTTATTACAATAAAAAGTCCCACCTAATCTACGCGCCAAAAAACTCCTAGAAGAGAGGGGTCTATACATAATGAAATTAATCACACCCAGAAAAACACAAAAACGCCATATCCTCTGGAACCACTCCCTTTAAAACGCCACAGATGGCAAAGCTTTCACTGAAATGGATCCTTTTTTCTGAGGGGGTTAACTCAATAATATTTTGCTGAATGAGATTGACAAATATTCAAGAAAAAGAGACTGATGACAGTGATATGACATCATGTGAGCTTTGTTCTTGATGATTATATGGATGGAATAAAGGGTTCAAGACAAGTGTAAAATGCTATTTGGACTCCATTATTACAAATAGCATCAAGCAAGAGTTGATCTTTAATGACATGCCACCAAACAAGAATATCACACCAAAAAACAGGATGCCACTAAGCAGCTTCTTCTGAAAAAGACGGGGTTTATGAAGGAAAGTTAGCATCTAACTAAATTATTCAAAAAAGATTCAAAACGCCAAAAACAAATTCAAGAAGGAAGAGGCTGATGACATTGAAGATTGGAAAGAAAAATTAGATTACCATTTTTAATTATTTTTGTTTTCATTTTATATTGTATTGATATCAAGTTATATGTTGTTTTGTTATCTAATTCTCTATAAATAAAATACATTATTATATAAAACGCCAAAAACTACAAACACCAAAACGCTGGTAGAATGAAAACTGGGAGAACAGCGGCTGGCAAAGCACCTTGTAAAGGGTTTTAAAACGCCAAAAAATTCACTAAACGCCAAAAAGAAAAATTGGACTTATTTTAATCTTATGCAAATATTAATTACTCGTAGTGAATTATTATACAAAACGCCACAAACGCCAAAAAAATAACCAGAAAACGATATAACCCCAAAAAATTATATATGTGCCACAAAAACAATTAATTCAACGCCAAAAAGTTTAATAAATACAATTAACACAAAAAAAACTTAGACGCCAGAAAATATTATACCGTGTTGTGAAAATAAAAGAAGAATGAAAACACAAAAAAGCCCCTCCGCCCTTCTCTATGCCGCGGGACACGTGTTGGGCCAGGATGCGTTCTCATCGTTCTCACACTTTTGAGCGTTTTCTCCCGAACCCGTTTCTATATATATTTATATACATATATAGGATCGGGATTTAGAGAAAACGCTCAAAAGTGTGAGAACGGAGAGAACGCTTATGGATCGTCCGATCACAACAATTTGTGGACTAGATTGGCGTGGTTGCATTTTAGTAAATAACACCAATTTTATTACTTGGACGCGCGTCATTAAGGGTAAAAAAGTAAAAAACTATTCCTCATATAAAACGCTATTGAAAATAAAACGCCAAATAAATACAAAACGCCAATTTTATCACTGTGTGCTTTTTTCTATGTTTTTATTTAAACTCTCTAGCTACAAAAACGCCATAAAATATGAAACACCATTATATATAACGCCAAACTTTACATCCGAATAAATGTTATTTACATTTTGTGTTATAAAAATAACATCCCGCCTAACCTACGCGCCAAAAAAAATCTATAAATAGAAACGCCTCACCACCTTCCGTTAATCACACCAAAAAAACACAAAAAAACACACAGTGGTTGCTAAAAAAATTTACAACTCAATGTAAAACGCCAAAAAAAAAAAACGACGGCAAACATCTTTTTCTTTGATCCTCACTAAAGTTCTGCATGAAGCTTCATTTAATGATTTTTTACGCGAGTGAAGAAAACATTTTGCTGCATGAGATGGACAAAATTGAAAAAAGAGGGACTGATGACACCCATATGTCATACTGTCATCTTTGTTCCTGAAGAAGGTTTGGATGATAAGAAGAGACCTATACTAGTGGCAGATAGCATCCACCCACAGGGGGTCACTCTATGATTCAAACATCAACAAAGACAATTCAACACATGAACAAAGAAAATAAACAACGCCAAACCCAAAACGCCATTTATTTGTCACATTTCTTGTAGTTTCAAAAGAAAAAAGAGACTGATGACACTGAAGATTTAAAAATA
Source organism: Helianthus tuberosus (assembly GCA_030545235.1). Classification (NCBI taxonomy): domain Eukaryota; kingdom Viridiplantae; phylum Streptophyta; class Magnoliopsida; order Asterales; family Asteraceae; genus Helianthus; species Helianthus tuberosus. The sequence continues at coordinate 150,046,178 of CM060358.1, forward strand.
ATAAATTGCTTCTACTTTTTTTTTTACTTTTTTTAATTTTCTTTGTCTATTGTTTGTTTTGTAATGTCAGTTAATAAAAAACAAAATAATATTAAAGCTATAACCAAAAATATAATAAAACGCCAAAATTAGCAAATACGTGTAAAACGCCATAATGCCATACAAAAGCCCCCCCAATAAACTACCAAACTATAATAAAATTAATTTGAACAACTACTATTATAAAAAAAGAGTGAAAAAATGTGCAAAAGAATATAAAACAAAAGAAGTCCAATAGTTATCTAACCGCCATTGGAAAACAAAACGCCATAATTACAGCCGTCAAAAGATTTCACGTGTTACACCATTAAAACAATTGAGTCTGAAAACAAAACACGGTAAACTGCAAAAAATAGTAAAATGAAACGACGGAAAACATAATTACTAACATTTATTATATTTAATTTATTTATCTTTTTCAAAACGTCATAATTACCTAACATGCGCGGGAAAAAAAAGTTAATATAAAAGAAGACCATCAGAACCCAAGTTCAAACACGCCAAAAAACTAAAACGTCACATATTCTCCAAAACGCCAAAAAAATAAAAAATGGCTAAGGTTTTTGCATGGAGGTTTGAAAGGAAAGAAAAAAGATTCATCATAAAGTTCGCTGACAGGAGAAGGGTTAAGGTAAGAACAATAAAAGCTATGATGGCAATGAATGAAATATTCAAAAGGATATCCTCGCCCTTGGGGTTCCAAGAGACAACGATTGTGAAAGAATAAGAATTGTAATAAGAAGACTGGAGAGAGTTTCCAGCAGAAGATGATGAAGATGATGATATTGAAGACACACAAATACCAAAACTTAGCAGTTGGGTATTGCATGAGGAAGAAGGAACACTTGAAGTAACTTATAAAAACGGGGTGCAATATTCAAGACCAATGGAAGAAATGTTGAAGACATGGTTGCTATCTATCATTGAACAACTCTGTGTTTTAACACATTCAAACGATCCAAAATCCAAGGATGCGGTAATATTCTTGAATAGGCTGCAGCAAAAAAGAGACGAGCTAATGGTGTTATACGCAAAAATGAAATTTGATGATGAAGAATCTGAAGAAAGTGAAGAACAAAGCGATGGGTACATCTCCGATGTAATCCCACCTACGGAAGACTATTAGATTATTTTGATTTTCGAGTTATTGTAATTTTTTAAAATATTAATCTATAGTAATGAATTATTAACAAAAAGATACAAAACGCCAAAAATAACATGGAAAAAGCCATAACGCCAAAATATTAACTATGTGACACAAAAAGAATTAACTTAAAGAGAAGAAATCTGAGAAAAAAATAATAAACGCCAAATAATTAATAAATCTATAAAACGCCAAAATTATCTTGCACGCAAAAAATAAAGAAGCATGTCAAACGCGAAAATCGTGAAAGAAGAAGAATACTAAAAAGACAAACCCTCGGTGCCTGATCAAGCCCCACGCCACGTGTTCGGCCAGGATGCGTTCTCACCGTTCTGACACTTTTTTCCGTTTTCTCCTGATCCAGTTTCTATATATATATGGAAACCGCGAGAACCAATGTGAACACAACCTAAAATAGCTAAAAAAAAACCAAAAAAAACCTAACCCCCACCCCCCCCCCCCAAAAAAAAAACCTAAACCCCCCCACCCCCCCCTCCCAAAAAAAAAAAAAAAAACCAAACCCCCCCCCCCCCAAGCTAGATGCTAAAAACTAAAACCCCAAAAAAAAACCTAAAAAAAACCTAACCCCCCCCCCCCCCCAAGCTAAAATGCTAAAAACTAAACCCCCAAAAAACCTAAAAAAATATAAAAAAAAATCTAAAAAAATCAAAAAAAATCTAATTTTTTTTTAATATTTTTTATGCTCAAATCGCTACTTTTAGTGGCCAAAAAAATATTTAAAGAAAAAAGATATTTTTTAATTTTTTTTTTTTGCTTCGAAATGTAGCGATTTTTATATAAAAAATATTTTAAAAAAAATTTGTGTGATTTTTAGCTATTTTTAGGCATTTTTGGTTGTGTTCATATTGGTTCTCGCAATAAGAGGTGGTTCTCGCATGATCTTCTCCCTATATATATATATATATATATATATATATATATATGGTAAGGTTCATGTGAGAACCACCTTTATTGCGAGAACCAATGTGAACACAACCTAAAATAGCTAGAAAAACCTAACCCCCACCCCCCCCCCCCCAAGCTAAGACTATGGGGTATGGGGCGGGGGTTGGGGCGTGGGTTGGGTACAAACGCCCATGTCACCACCCCGGGTGGGCTTGGGTTTGGGTGTGGCCCCTTAGGCGGGGGTTTCAGCCCGGGCGTTGGGCGGGGCTACCCACATGACATGGCGGAACCTCATTGGCCAAGAGCACTAGCCCTTTGAAATTGTTTTTTTTTTCACGCCACCCAACCCACGCCCCACCATACCCCTTTGAAATTGGCTTTTGGTCTTGAGTGCCCCATAGTCCACGTGTCGCACCATGCCCCCCACCCACGCCCCACCATACCCCACGGTCTAAATGCTAAAAACTAACCCCCCCCCCCCCCCAAAAAAAAAAAAAAAAAAAAACTAAACCCCTCTCCCCCACCCCCCAAAAACCTAAATCCCCCCCCCCCCCAATCTAAAATGCTAAAAACTAAACCCCAAAAAACCTAAAAAAATAAAAAAAAAACACACAGAAAAATTTATTTTTAATATTTTTTTACATTAAAATCGCTACTTTTAGTAGCCAGAAAAAAAAAATTTAAAAATTTTTTTGGCTACTAAAAGTAGCGATTTTTTTATAAAAAATATTAAAACTTTTTTTTGTGTTTTTTAGGTATTTTTTGTTGTGTTCACATTGGTTCTCGCGGTTCTCGCAATAAAGGGTGGTTCCTAACAGATCCTTCTCCTATATATATATATATCCTAGGTTATAACCCCGTATATCACACGGGTTAAATAAATGAATTTTATATACTAAATAATAAAACAATATATCTTTAAAAACCTCTTTTATTACACGGGTTGAATAAATTTAATTTTATACGTTCAATAATAAAAAGTTATATTTATAGGAACCATATTGTACGGGTTGAATAAATGTAATTTTATATACCAAATAATAAAAAAGTTATATCTTTAAAATCACGTGTATTACACGGGTTGAATAAAATAATATTGTTTACCAAATAATCAACAAAGTTATATATTTAAAAACCCTCGTGTATTACACGGCTTGAATAAATATGATTTTATATACCAAATAATAAGAAAATTATATGTAAAAAACTAATGGATATACTCGGTACGCGATAGATATGGTGATTGCGGAGATGATTATTGAAAAGAAGATACAGTGGTCAAACATGTTATTTAAGAAGCAAATAATCAACCATTTGAGTGATAAAATATAAATTATATTTAAAAAAATAAGACTTTGCTATTATTAGTAAAATCAATGATTTTATATTTGTAATTTTGTTTGGTATTATTTTATTAAAAAGTGCATATTATACATATAATTATATTATGTCTTAAGTTATTGATGTCATCCAAAATACTTTTTTGATTTTATGTCTAGCACTATATATACTATGGTAAAAGTTTATTAGAGATAATTACATCATCAAAAAGAATAAGAGTAAATTTGTATATTACAAATAAAAAATATGTGTCTGTCATATGAAACAGAAAATCAAATAAATAATATTATAAATGAGAAGTATACATTAAATTTAAACTAGATAATAATTATCTATAGTTAAGTAGAAGAGATTAAACAAAATATTGTTTAGTAAGAGAGTTATCTATAATTAATTAGAAGAGATTAAACTAAATAATAATTATCCATAAGATATTAAACTAAATAATATTTAGTAGGAGTGTTATCTATAATTAATTAGAAGAGATTAAACTAAAATAATTATTATCCATAAGACATGGCCTAATATGATGACAAGTGTTCCCCAAATGGTTTCTTTTATTATATAGTACTAGCAGTAAGACCCGTGTGCAAACACGGGTGGTTTCTTAGAAAACCAGACATAACACATATTGATAGAACATATAGATACATGTATAGATATTGTACCAAAACGTGTTATCTATTATAGCTAAAAGACAACTATAAACATGCATCATCAGTTAATATATAAGATACATATGAGTATTTCCATTGTCCTATCCACACAAAAAACGAGCACCCACCCATTGATTATAGACATAATTACATATAGAACATGTCTAAGAAGCAAAATTAGTACCACCGACGAACCAAATGTACAACCACAAACAATCATGACATGAAACGTTGTATATAAATCTTCAATCAACGCAAGACAAACTAAGAGGACTTTATCTTTGTCATGAAATGCACAACTTTTTTTAACTTCAACAATTAAGTAGACTTGTGAAACTCTAACGAAAGTTCATCACCAAAAGCAAAATTGCAAGATCTCAGATAAGAAGACCATCCAACAATAGCGTAGTTGAATCCAACATTGGTTTTTTGAGATGTTGTAAATAGTTCCTGGACTTCATATTTAAGACTCTGGATATTGATAGGCTTAGGATTATCAGTATGCAGATTCAACGCAGAAGATACATCTGAAGGCAGGTGCTAAAAAACAAAAAATTAAATAGTGAATTTTATAAAATATTGATATATAACTAAAATTGTTGAAATAACGAAACAAAGTAACAACTGGAAAAGCTTACAAGCTTGTCTTCAACATGTGTGGTGAAGTGTAAGACTAATTCTGAAGTGGATGATACTAAACGAACCTTTTGAACTTTACACGGTCTATCAACAGCTTGGTTATCCTCTACAATTGTCTTGCCACGAAGATTGTGCATCTTTTCAACCTAAGTAAATTAAGTTAGAATATCACAACTCTAAATTCTTGAAATTTTGTAACTTTCTTTATCAACATAAACTATCTTCTCAACCCAACTTTGAAGTTTAAGACTCAATCGTACAAAAGAATATCAATATATTGAGACAATAATAAAATAAACAGTATAAAACTAATAAACGCTTACATTAGATACAACACTTGAAGAGGCAGAAATGTCACGAACAGGAAAATCTTTAGACTGTAGTTGAGGATCGTTAACATCATTAGCTATTTTTACAGAATGATCTTCAGGCTACAACAAAATTTAAAAAAAACCTTTTTATACTTATTATACAATAAAATATATGCGTAGGAAATTATAAATTTACAACATTTTTAGCATCTGACTCATCAACCATACGCACAATCTTTGAATCAAATAGCCCATCCTCAGCAAACTATATTTATAAGAATGATCATATATAAGAAACCATATTTTAAATCATAATAATATATAAATATTACTTGTGTATATATAAATTAAAAATATCCTCAAAACTCATAAACTGCTTAGAATTACCAACCGAAGCTCCAGTATCCTCATCATATAAAGCAACTTCCACGGAATCCAGAACCTGTTTGTGTTTAGCCTACAAAATGGGATTTCAAAAGTTATTAGCTTAATATAATAAAAGTTACTTATCACCATCATGTTATCAAACAATGTATTTTATCATCAAAATTTTATACCGCAGCCAGTAAATCAATCCCATCATCTCCATAAACTGAATCATCCAAAACAACATCAGCTTTCTTGAAGGAAACCTCAGTTCCAGTCTCGGGATAGAAAACGAAACGCTCAAACGTTTTAGATGCAATCATGGTGAAAACCAACCAAGATTCAACTGCTATCGGAAAATTTTCAATCAAGTTTAACCATCCATCAGTAAATCCTTATCCATCAGTCCTTCATCATCACATTCCAAAACCTTCGCCAACATAGATAGTTGCCATCCCATACTCGTAATTTTTACCATTGAATTGTTTCCAAAATTTGTCAGCAATTAGCTATAGAAGAAGCAAAGGAATAATTAGTGCAGACTTACAAATTTTATATGAACTAATGAGCAACAGAAGTTACAACGGGTTAGTCAACAAAAGTTAAAATGAGAATTACTCAACAGGGTTAGTCAACAGTAGTTACAGTATTTACACACAACCTAACCACTGTTTGGCTATCAACTATTACAGACCCCTGTTGTTATCCAACAGAGGTTTCGTAACAACTGTCATCCATTATGTCCAGCAGAGGTTGCAACGTGGACAGATCTTAAATATCAAATGTTAGTCAACCGAGGTTAAAAGACTTAGTCAAAAGACGTTAAGATTATAAGGAAACAGACGTTAAAAGGGCAAACAGATGTTAGCAAGTTGTTGAGCTAGCAAAAAATGTTTACAGTAAGTAACAAAATAATATATCGTTACTTACAGTCATGCTAAGTTCAGGTCTAATATTTGCCGAAATGTAAGAGTTCTCGTAGACATTTTCTTTAAAACATGAGACAACGAATGACAAACTTACAATAGCTTTTACCAATACAACATCTTTGGTTTTCAAACAACAATCTCTAACAAACTCTGTCCATCCATCCGTAAATATACAACGATCATCTCTCTTCCTTACTCGTACTAACCATGATTTGTCACCATCAAGTAACTCTACAATTCGACCGTATGGGACCTCCTTGCCCTACAACAGAGTCTCAAAATCAAGTGGTATATTCTGCGATAGTAGTTAACAAACATCTTACATCAAAAATTAATGTAGAATCCTAATAGTAGCAAGAAAGTTAAAAAACATACCAAAAATATAAAATCATCTTCATTAAGGAATTTTAAAAAGGATGGTGTTTGATTGGATGGATTCATATCTGCAATAAACAATTTAAACTTACAAGTTATAAAGATGAACAGCATCCAACAAAAGTCATAGACAAACAACGTTATAAAATAGACATCACTAACATCCCTTAAACTAAATCAACACTTAAAAAACAAAAGTACCAAATATTAACCGGACTATTTGTATAATCACACACTTAAGGTATTACAAAAACAAAGCACAAAACGAAAATCATCATCTCTCACAACAGTTAAGTAAATGAGCATCAACCAAAAATTATATGGTTGATTTATCAATCGTAATGTAGAAGACAACATCACGAAGATGCATGCACAAATTGTGACAGAGAATGTTATCAGTAACTTCATTTAAGTTAATGCAGTACATCATCGATAAAAATACACCGGATTACAGCGACTATTATTTGCTGCAACAAAGAATATGAAACGCCGTCAGTGACAAATACAAACTCATAACATCAAATAATGATTAATGTAACATTTATAATACAAACAATAAATTCAAAGAAATAATACTTGGTTTTATAGCGTGTAATCTATATTATGCAATAGAACCTTTCCGATTTTGATAAGAAAGTTATTTGAGAAAACTTCTGAATATGTTTTCTGGAGCTTAAATTCAATAATGGAGATGAAAAGTATATTAAATAGAGTTAATACAGATGTTACATTTACACTGGTTGGTTGAAATTAAGTTTTGTAAAATTTATACTTTACCCCCTTTTTCTTTAAAATAATGCAACTTTTGCACGGCAACAACCAATGCTTCAATATAAATTTATTTAATGTTAAATAAGAAAAACTTATCTATTAATTCATATATTTATATAATTAAAAATAGTTTTTAAATCCCGATATTAAAGATTATTATAAGTTAAATAAATAAACAATTACAAGTTAATAGAAAAATATCTTACTTTCAATAATCCTAATACAATCTTACCTCTTCTTCTTCGGCGAAAAAACTCTACAGTTTCTTCTTCTTCAGACTTGACGATCAGAAGTTTAAAGTTTTAGATCAGGTATTTTTTTGTTCTCTTGTGTATTTTACAGGTATGCTTTGACATGTTTCTTTCAGTTTTCTCATTTCACATTAAATAAACATCAAAATCATAATCTACTGATGTTAAAATAGATAAACTTATATGAACTTGTTTTCTTTATTTTATAATAAGATTTATATCAACTTATTTAGTTACATTTTGATTCATTCCATCTAAATAAGAATCTGAAATATTGTTGTTTCATAAATATTTGGTTGTATATTTTACGAATGGTTTTAGAATTATTGTATGAACGGCCATGTAGTATTAATAAATTTGTTCTATCAATATTAATTTTGATAAAATATTCTGCAATCAGTTTATAGTACTCGTATGTCTGATTTGTAAGTGAATATAGCCTTGGCTGCTGAAAAAAAACTGAAGTTTGAAGTTGACACAAACATGGATATTTGAAAACTTTAATGTCATATAATACTTTTTTATTACACAAGAATATAAATTTCATCTTACACGGTGTTAGATTCATATTGTTGGTTGTAGGGACCATATTGAAGTACACAACATATAAGTTTGGTCCTACAGAGTGTTGGCTATTTTTTTATACCTTAAATAGAATGCTTTTCAGATACAATTGATTTTATGTTTTAGTATTTAATTGTTATTGTATTTTTTACTTTCAGATGGAGTTTATGATAATTATCAATGTCTCTGAATTGACAGACCTAAATGAGGGATTGGTAAGCTATGTTCTTAGAACAAATTAGCTCAAATCACAATTGTATGCTAAAAACTGTATTTATAAAATTAAAGATATATTAAATGTTGTGTATTTTATATACATAGGTACTTCCAAGGATAATGAGTAACCAATTACCAAGAAAGTGTGAAGTAATAAAGCTGGTTGATTATACGGGTTTTAAGTATAAGATTGCAGTACAGAGCATCGGTTATCAAAGTAAGAGGATAAACGGGCCAGAATGGACTCGGTTTGTTGAAACTTATAGAAATAAGAACATAGACAAGTTGTGTTTAAAAAAAATTGAAGGAAGTAAAATTTGAGATAAATGTTTTGAACAATGAGGGACTGGAGATTAGAAACGATGGCTCGAATAGATATTATGTTCATGGTTGCTTGATACAGGCTGAAGATGAAACATACTGCAAGCAGGTTAAAAATTGCTACCTTATTTTTATATATTGCCAGTGTATCTTTTGGACTGTTAGAAAAACTTCTAATTTATATTTTGTATCCTATATAAAGTCTAATATGACATTTCTGAAATGTATGAAAATTATAGCATTTACCACACGATTTGCTGAAGCTGTTGTCGGAGAGGAGATTAAAAATTGATAACTTCGTTGCAAAAGTACATGGACCAAAGCAGAGTAGTAAAGTTGATGTGTGTTATGTTTTCTCTCCTGAAAACAAAAAGGGATCGGCTGCTGGTTTTATGGGACAAGGATGGAGAACTTTTTGCTTTGAAAATGACATTAAGGAAAGCTACCAACTGCTGTTTCAATGGATGGGAAGTACTCCTGAAGACGACTTTAACTTCACTGTGAAGGTTTTTAACAAAGACGGGATTGGACTTCACGGGGAAACTAAACATCACTGCAGCCGTACCAATCACCAACACCGCAAAAAGCGTCCACATTATAAAAAACAGTTTGAATACCATGTTTTACAGAGACAAAGCTTGGTATTTACATATCTACTTTTAATATGGTTGATTTTACTTATAATGTTGGATCTATCTATTATTACTTAAAGTATGTGTTGTTTTGAATGAATAACTAAAGAAAGAATTTTCCTTTACAGGCAATACCGAATAACTTTGTATGAGAACACCAGCTAAATGACTACCGTAGAGCCGTGCTGTCATTTGGTCATGTGAAGTTTTTGGTACAACTGGTTGTTGGGAGAGATCCTAGAAGACCCGACGACAACAACCATCTAGTGATGTATACAAACTGGCAGCGTATCATGGATGAAACGGGAATATCTGTGGGGAAAAAGCTGAGGTTTTAGACAGTCGAAGAAAAAAATGTAACATGAGATAAAATACACTTTGAAGTTTTTTGACATAGTCTTTGAACATCTTTTCAGCATTTAATAGTTTATGTTTTAGTTGACATGTTTGATGGACAAATTTCTTCTTCGAAAACTAACTTAAGAATGAAGTTATGTAGTGTTAGTATATAAAGTTATATACTTTCAAAACTTTGTGGTTTTACCTTTTATATTTTTCAACTAAACATTACTATATTTTGCATCTAAACATTACTATTTTTCATTACATTTCCCGGTCGCTCAACAAAAAGAAATATAAGACTCAAAATTAATAAAATAGTATACAACTTATAATTACAAATAACATTTTTTTAAAAATCTGCTCCTACCAAAGGGACAAACTCAACATCTGTTTCACTAAACTTTGCAAACCAAAAGGTCTGTTGAAGACAACCACTGTTGAAAGAAAGTCTGTTAAACCAAACAACCTCAGCTCATGAACCAAACAAACTCTGCTGAAGAACCAAAAGGTCAGTTAAGACAAAGACTGCTGAAGCAAAGGTCTGCTAAAGAGAACCTCTGCTGATGAAGCCAAATGTATGATGAACCTAAGTTCTGCTGTGGACCAACATATATTGCACAATTCAACAGAAGATCTATAATATAAGATCTTTAACAGATGATGATCAACAGCTCATAAGGTCTGTTGAAGCAAAGTCTATCAACAGATGCTAATGTAACTCAGATCCTAACAGTTCTTAAGGGTTAACAGATGTTAATGTATCTCAAACCCTAACAGTTTTCCACTAACCAATTGATTAAATTTTCATTCATTCACTAACAATAATATACAACCCTACTACTTGTCCAGTCCATGAATATCACAAAAAAATGTATATAGTGTATAATAACAATATTATATAACAAATAAAAGTTTAAATTTACTTGATATTCAAAGCGTAGACATTACATACCATTCATCATTGTAGCCCTTACACACCAAACTTTTAACCACAGTTTCTTAAAACAACAGTTAACAGGCATAAATAAAAACCATAGGGAGTCTTCAAAAATAAGTGGTTTCTACTTATCTCTCATAAGAATTGTTTTTTTGTAAGCATCTAATTGTTAACCTTAGACAGCTTCTTCCGGGTTCTTCTCACATTAGTGGATAGCTCACCAACGTTGACAACATCAGCATCTTGAGCCATCCGCTTTCCATTTGGACTTGATCCAGAATCCTTTTCAACTTCAACGGCTGAAGAGTCGGCCGTAACAGAGACATCATCCTTGCAATAGATCACAAAACAACTAGAGTTAATTACACAAATGGGTCATGTGGTTTATACCTAATTTCGCCTTTGGGTACTAACTTTTTTTTAACAGGTTTAGGTTTTATGGTTTCAATTTTGTAACACCTTTGGGTACTAACACCAAAATTTGTTAATTAATGACTAAAATACCCTTTCATTTTTTTTTTAAGTTTATCAATGTAACACATTTAGGTACTAACACTTAATTTTATTTAGGTTTAAATCAATTTTACAAAATCTATTTATTTTTTTATTTTCATCTTTTTATTATATCTCTTAATTAACATAAAATCTATTTATTTTTTTTTATTTTCATATTTTTATTAAATTTCTTATTTAACATAAAATCTACTTGTTACACCAGTATTTTTTAAATAGATTTTTTAAATAAAATCTACTATCTATATAGTTTTATGTAAATTAAATTTCTTACTCATTTTAAAAAATGTAAACCTTACTCGTTTTCAATTTTGGATAGATATGATTGATAATAATAAATATCTTTCAGGTAAAAAACTAAGCTTTTTTAACTCGTTTTTTGTTCATTTACATTTTACTATTTTAGAAAGATATTTAATTTACATAAAACTGTATACTTATGTATTTTAGATAAAACTCTATAGCTAGGTATCTTTGATAAAACTAAAAAACTTTAAGCCTTTTTTAAACTCGTTTTTTTTGTAGAAAAAAGATATTTAATTTACATAAAACTATATAGCTAGTAGATTTTACTAGTGTAACTAGCAGATTTTATGTAAATTAAATATATTTCTAAAATAGTAAAATGTAAATGAACAAAAAAACGAGTTAAAAAAGGCTTAATTTTTTTACATGAAAAGTATTTATTATTATCAATCATATCTATCCAAAATTGAAAATGAGTAAGGTTTACATTATTTAAAACGAGTAAGAAACTTAATTTACATAAAACTATATAGCTAGTAGATTTTATTTAAAAAATCTATTTTGAAAAATACTAGTGCAACAAGTAGATTTTATGTTAAATAAGAAATTTAATAAAAATATGAAAATCAAAAAATAAATAGATTTTATGTTAATTAAGAGATATAATAAAAAGATGAAAACAAAAAAAATAAATAGATTTTGTAAAATTGATTTAAACTTAAATAAAATTAGGTGTTAGTACCTAAATGTGTTACATTGATAAAATTAAAAAAATGTAAGGTTATTTTAGTCATTAATTAACAAATTTTGGTGTTAGTACCCAAATGTGTTACAAAATTGAAACCATAAAACCTAAACCTGTTAAAAAAAAGTTAGTACCCAAAGGCGAAATTAGGTATAAACCACATGACCCATTTGTGTAATTAACTCAAACAACTATTGATCTCATTTAATAAAATAACAATGAACTCTTTTTAAACATACTAAACATACTTTAAAAATAAATACTCACCCTTGAAGTTAGTTCAACAGACACCTAGGAAGATTCTGAAAGGTTAACATCTTTAACGTCAGCTACCTCTTGAGTAACCTAAAGGATCATAATGTAACATCCCGAAAACGGGTTTGGTAATCAAACTCCGTTAATACTAGATGATGGGTAAAGTACCGTTAGAGGTAAAAGCAAGCCGATGAGTATTAGGATTTTAAATAAATAAACCTAATATTAAATAAAATTAGTATAAAGGCTTTGAGGAAATAAAGTTTATAGAAGGCCCGGTCCAACGGGACTTAAAATAAACTTAGTTATAAATTCCCCCAAACCCACTAATTTAACTAGGAATGTTTAACCTAGTTAATAGATGGGAATATTGTTAGGAATAAGTAGGTTGTGGCCTACTTAATAACGAACCAAACACGAGGGGTTAAAATGGGATAACTTAACAAAGTTATTTAATAAAAGAAAATCAAAATAAAACACACACTTCAAGTGTGTGTTCTGGATCGACATCAGGGAGCTCCCCATGGAGCCAAACCCTAACCTTCAACAAATCCAGCAAATTGAAGGTCAAAATGAAGCTCAAATTCACAACCAAACATGAATAAACGATTACCAAGTCAAGGGGATAGTAAGGTATGTCGAATTTCTAACATTCATGAAGTTGTGAAAATTAGTTAATCTTGCATGATACGATCTATGCATGAATCATAGAAGTTATGGCTGAATTTGAGATATAGGATTGCTTAGGAACAAACCCTTAGTGAAGATTTAGAATAAATTGCTATGATTTAGGTGTTTGGTTGAATCACCACACCTAGCTAAGTGGGTTTTATTGTTATGATGAAATTGATGATAAGACTATGTTTAGAATCATCATGCATGAGAATGAATGGAAGGTGTTTGATTAAACCATGAAATTTGGGTACATGATCATACTTTCATGAAAGGGGTTTAGTATATTATGATGAAATTAGTGATTTGGGTTCATATAAATAGGGTTTGGAATCATGATGTCTACTAATTAATATGTAGAACTTGATTATATTGATGTTCGGATGAATGTCTAATGCTATGATGAAACGGGTTTTTACATGGAGATGGAAACCTTTAGTTCTTGCTTAACAAATGAATAATTAACTTTGATAATCAAGAGCTAAGTTAAATTGGTATTAATAATAGCATGAACTTAGATTTGAAAAGTAGTTAAAACGGTGGCGTAAGAATAATGCCAATCGGATACTTGACAAAGTGCTTAAATGAATTGTCGGGGTTTATGATGTAATCACTTATGTTAATAGGCAGTTTGACCTTTAAAAGTCAAACTGACCAAAATGAAATCAAATGGTGAATTTTGATGTAAAACCCGTAAGATGGAATAGTCATAATTAATGATGGCTAATCTAACTGTCTTACGAATTATGATGATAGTTTGACGCTTGACAAGCTAGGTGGAGGCTTGGAAAGGAAGCGGGTCAAACAAAGCAAGAATGAAGGAAAAACGTAATTCGGATGCAAGGTAAGTATATCTTACACTAGTCATATATTTCAGAATATCCTTTTGTCGTATTACGAAAAAGATAATTTATGACGTAAGCCATAGTAGGCCAAAAAGTGTTAAGAAATGGAATTGTAAGTAAGTGACCGCACGGTGTAAATCGGAGCGAGTCATATATATACGAGGTGGTAATAAATATCATCTCGCTAATATAATCGGTCAATTCGGCCAAACGGGTCAAAAGGTGAAATTATCACCCTTTTACAATATCGACTAATGGGTTGTCAAGATGCATGATTTTAGGAAATAAATAGCACATGGATGCTTACATCGCTATCACTTAGCAGCCACTAAGGAAAGGTATTGAAACGGGTCAATATATTGATCCGAGCCAGGTATGTATAATAATACAACTCATCATGTAGAGTTTGGAGTTTTATAACAGTTAGACAAGGTTAAAATAAGATATTCGGTAATCTTTTAGGTAAAGCGAATAAATTGAGTTATGATTATGGTGTTTTAGAAACATATTGGTTTCTAAACAAGAATATGGTTAAAAGGTCGGATTTGGGGTTCAAACAAGCACTAATAGTCCTTCGTCGTAAAAGAATTACTAAAATTGACTAAAACGCCCTTGTTGGCTAATTCGAATAAACAACCTTTAAAGGTAGTTTTGAAACGAGTTTTATGATCAAATAAATAATTGGAATAAGTGTAAGAAGCGAAAGATGTAAACCTTCGGTCAAATAACTCTATATGAGTCTTTGTCGTAAATTAGCAATCAGACGAGAAAAACTCGGATTATATAGATCACCTCATTAAGTCCACCACAATTATAGTTGTGGTGGAAGATTACTTGATAAGAATGTTGTATATAATGCTAGAAATGAATGAAAGCGAATTTAAGCTTTAAAGTGCTTAAATACCCTTAACGGGTCAAAATAAGCACTTGAACGTAAACGGGTTCTAACTAAGTAAGAAACCCATGATTTATGATTTATTTGATAGGAAATATTGAAATTATGATTTTCATGAGTTTATAGATCAAGTAAACATGTTTGTTTGATAAAATCGCGAACGGGTCAAAATTTGGTAAAAATGGTAATAAGCCGAAGACTTAAAAGTCTTAAATTTTGTTAATTCGGATGTTGGATTTTGACTCCATATGATGAAGGGTCAAATTACAATCATGTAGGAAGAAACGGTGGGTCAAACGGATAAGCGGTTTGAAAGATACGAAAGTTTTCGTGTCAATAAACGGCAAAATAGGAAAGCTGGAATGCAGGGGCCACCGTAACTTACGGTGCCACCGTAAGTTACGGTGGAGCTGAAGGCTTTACGGCAGCCCCCTACTGATTTACGGTAGGGGCATGTCACACTAGGGGCCACCGTAACTTACTGTGCCACCGTAAGTTACGGTGGAGGCCAGTTGGAAATCCATGTTTTGAGATCAAGAGTTTAACGTTGGGATTCTTTTTCCTTCCATTATCATTACCGGATTTGTTTAGACATATTTCAATCCCCGTATGACTAAAGCATTCCATGTTTATGAAATGTAGGTTCTTTTAGAATGCCGGAAGACGACCAAGCTCCTCGAAGAACCGAACACGATATAGATTCATGCTTCCGCACTTGGTCACGTTGTAAAATTTCAAACGACGAATTCGTTCACGTTTTGTTGAATGACTTATGATTGTAAAAGTTTTTAATAAACTCGTATTTCCGATGTTTATGTAATCTTAATTACCTGATTGTTTCTCGTAAAATATACGTTAAACCTTGAATTATAAGAACGGTTGTTACACATAATATATGATATCATATAAAAAAGTGCAGAATCCAGTCTTTGAAACTCAAAAGAAAAATAAATAGATTGAAAAAGTAATTATATATGCTACCACATCAGTATTTTCATCACCATTACCATCTCCACCAACCAACTCAGCAATTATTACTGAATCATCACATGTTTTTTGCACAGTATAAACACGATAGTCATTTTTAAGATTGAACTCTGAAACATCAATCTTAAAAGTAACCTTCTTATCAACCAATCGAAATATCTCATGAGTGAAACATCCAGTATCATTGGCCTTAACATGCCTCTCTCTTATGTCACTGGCCGCTAATCCAATAAGCCTCTGAACATCTCTATCAAACATAACAAAAGAAACACTACCACTCTCATCCTGCACTCGGACTTGCACCTTGAACCTGAAATATATACAAATGACTAAGTAAACTGCAAAACTATATTCAAATATCAGTCTTAAAATATTACTTATATAAATATAACGTTAAATAATCATCATTGCTTACTTTGTGGTGATGGATGTACATTCACTACGACATTTGGGACAAACCAAAGAAGTCGCAGGTAATCGAACAATATTATCTGAAACATTTTCAACATTCTGCAAGTATTCACTTTTACCCATCACCTTCTTGAAACACTTACGACGGGCAGCATAAAACCAACCATACTCTTCTTGCACAATCTTAATTGTCGCAACCACAACACAAGACATTTCCTGTAAAAACAATATATGAACTTGTAATCTCTAGTTTGACAAACATGCAGGTGATAAACCAAACAAATAACCAAAATATATAAAAAGATATGAAACCTTTTCTATCTCACTAATCTCATCAACATGTTTCTTCACACCATCAGTTTACAAATTCTTTATGCAATGGAAAAACACTCTGAGACGATAGTATCGTTTGAGAAGTAGAACCACTCCCTTGTCCAAACTTCAGTATAAGACTTTTGAATACCATAAATGATTAGAATTAGTATACAAATAACATCAAACCAAGTATTTGACTTGAACATCTATATACAATAGAAATTATATTGACAAATTACCTCCTCCTTAGCTCATTAACTTCGTCAATTTCTTCATTCAGAAAAATTCGTGTTGCAAACTTATCACTTTGAACTGTATATTCACCTACATCCAAAAGTTTACAGATATTTAATGTATACATGTCTTTATATTGCCAGAAATAAACAGTATAGTTATGATTTGCAGAATGACATAAAAATACCTTTCCATTCCTTACACTTTCCATGCTGTATAACAACCATCACATGCTCATGAGGTGGGATTTTAGAGATGAAGTCCTTAATCTGCAGAGCATAATCATTCCACACAGTACACCGCAAAACCTTACCCCTACATGAAAAGAATATTCATATGACGATATACTAAAGACTAATTTATGACCATTTCTTTACAAATCTCTAATATCAAAACCAAATAGAATGAATAAAAACACAAAATCAAAGGAAAGTTATGACATTTATTAAAGTAGCAAATGAGCCATAAATTAACTAACATATTCACTAAGAATAAACTATTGATCTCATTTATTACCATGATTCAACATTAGATACAAACACTATAGATCTCATTTATTACCATTACCATGATCCCACATTAAATACTAACATTCTTCATCTTATTTATTAACATCATTAAATAAAAACAATGATATGTACATGGTTGCACATGTAAACAATAACTTACTCCAAGTCTTCAATATCAAAATTGATCTTCTTAGTCTCCTTTGGAGGTCGATCAAAGATTTCAAGATCTCCACAACAAACCACAGATCCAGCAACATTTATATGATCACATTATACAAGAATATATGTAAAACTCTCTAATATTATACAAGCAATACATGATTACAAAAATATACACTACCAACACTCAAAGCGTTTAACGCCTCTCCTTGAAGAATATCTTCATAAGCTCTGAAGTTGAACCATACTCAACACCTTACCAATCTCTCACAGGAGTAACAGTTGTGCATCTATAAAAGTTGATTTTATAAGGCTGCACTACTACTTTATATAAATCTTTATTCTCACCAACACCAAATTTGACAGAATCACAATGACGTGTGCGCGTATATACAAATTTTTACAATGAATTTTACACACGGTTCGGTTTTAAAGTTATAAAAATGATTTATACTTCAACATTAAAACACACACGAAAGGGCAAGTGTACCCCGTCATATATGTAGTAAAGTATCGGTAAGAACCAAGTGTCGATCCAAGGATGTGGGCGGAGGAATAATACTAAACATTTGTCATTAAATTACCGGTAGAAAGATAAGTGAGTATTTTGTTTAAACTAAAAATAAGACTAAAACATAAACTTTCATAAACATAATAGACTCCAAATAAGAAAATAAATATATAGCCTTGCTTTATGCACAACCAAAGCATATGAACTAAGTCGGTTTTGTCATTTAAAACACTTGGTCAATTTTCCATTTTTTTCAAGACAATTAGTATCCCTTTCGGGAATCCTAACATGACAATTCTTTGGAAAGCTAAAACGATAAACACACTTTAACCACCTAAAGTTGTTCTTTAACGCCCAATTGACAAATGTCTATGAAAATTCCCTAAAGAAAAGTTAGTCATCCGTTAGGAGTTTTCTAACTTCACTTAATCAAGGAAAGTGACACCGATAACACAATGTAACCACCGAGACAAGCATACACTAGATTAAATCACAACCGAGTTCATTTTACAAATCTTGAACATAAATTCACCAAGCAAGCAATTTTGGCCTAAACTACTAACTAAGTTAACAACTTATGTCAAGAATTCATAAAAACACCATTTAACCCGTTAAGGTCCTTCCGTGAGGGAAAGCCATCTTGATTAATATTAACCCCTTATTAAACCACTAACCATTTCTAGTATCATGGTGCAAACATTTTAAACAAGTTAAACTAGTTAAAAAAGTTCAAAGTCTACTAATACATGATTAATTAAGCTTCTTTTTGCAAATATCTCAACTAACCACATACTAATCATCCAAGATAATTAACTATAGTCAAGAATTCAAAATCAATAAACAAGGTTGCAAACTAATCATCAAGGATAAATATAGAAAATGCTTCAAGTGTCATTACAAACATAATTAACATACTAATGGTTGTTGTTAAGCAAGGATTACTAGTGTTTTTACCCTTAGGCTTACAATAATACATAATTATCAATCAAAATGCTTGAATAATAAACAAAATCATGGAAAGATTCAAGAATCAAACCATAAACAAGCACTAGATTGAGAATCCGGATGATAACGGAGCTAATTGGCACAAAGACGGCTTGATTCCGGGCAAAAGCAGAGCCTCCGGAGCCTGATAAATCGCCAGAAATGCTCCCAAAAGTCCAGAGTTATGAACTGATTGCTCCCTTCTATTTTTTATAACATTTTCAGATCGCACGATCGTGCGCTTAAAGTGCACGGTCGTGCACTTTATTATACTGTTCACCATACCGTGTGACATCAGCGAATCTTGGACCGGTCTTCAGATCAGCATGGGCGTTCCACCAGTCGCACGAGCATGCATTTCCGAGTAGTGGACGACACGACCAACCGCAGTGGCAGTGCATCCGAGGCCAAAGACCAGGCACGGTCGTTCCCTGAATCGCACCGGCAGTGCAGTGCCGGGTTGGGCCCTGTCGTCGGATTTGCACGATGGTGCTAATCGTCGCACGGTCGTGCGACTTGCCCAGACCAGTTTTCTTCATAGAATCTGTGTATCTCAGTCGTTTTGCCCAGAAAATCCTCGTTTTCTTCATCTTCTTGTTTGGCACGCTGTTTTTGTGACAACCGTCACTTTTCCGTACATTCCGTACACTAATTGAGCAGTAATCTGTGCTTAAATAATTGTGCATGATCTAGTTTACAAGGAAAATGAATTTTTTATTACTGTTATGTACATACAATGGCATTTCATATTCGTTGCTAAAGGCAACATGATATAGTGCTAATAATGCACAAAACAGAATTGGCACCATTATTAGACAAACAAAAAAAAAATACTGACGATGTTCAGTACATAGACAGACAACATTTTGAGGCCCAGTATGAGCCAGAGACCAAGTGATACACTAGTATAGTGTGTAGGGAAGTAAGGACCACAGAACTGTTTTTCTAGGTGATAGTTACAGTGCCGGGAAGTGCCTAAAACACACTTTAAATGCAGAATTCTGCACTAAATAACAAAATTCAGCATTTAATGATGCTAGTAATGTGCAAAAACTTGATAAACTAGTCCTAGATACTTCCCAAAGTGTTGGGAATTAAAAGTGTCACTAAAAATATTATAAAAGACACCTTACGGATTAATTAAGCACTTTAACGGAACAACACCCAACCGAACAACCGGACTTTACCCGGAACACAAAAATATTGTCAAACACATTGTTTTTATTTTTCTGAGCTAGTTAGGGTCCCCGAACACCCTAACACCCTGTATAATTAACAACACACCATAACACACAAACTAAACCTTTGATTTCCAACTAAATCACCAACTAATACTTGAAACCCAACAAGACACCCCCCTTGGGGACGGTTACATGGGGACTCACCACACATGATTTGTTTGATTATTTTATTAGATTATGTTTAGTACTAATGAAGCATAAGACACAATGGGTAATTAGATGTTGGAGGATCTCTATATAAACCACTAGTCCACCACTCTCTCACTTCACAACACACCTTCAAAACTCACTCTCCTCATCTCCTCCTCCTTGTCTCAGCCGAACACAACCATAACCACCACCACCATCATTCAAGCTTCATCATCCATTCTAAAGGCATCCAAGGGTGTTAGAGATCATACAAACAAGCTTGGTGTATTCGGAAGCTCAAGGACCTCTTTCATCTTCTTTTATCCACCACTTTTACACTCTTGAACTCCCCTAGCCTTGTGCTAGTGGTAAGTCTCTTAGATCTTCATTCTCTTGATGTTATTGATGGTTAATAGTTAAAAGAATGATGAGATCTCAAGAAACACTAAAAACATAAACAAAGTCTTGAAGCATAAACTAACAAAGTGATGAAGTATGGTTAAAATGATGAAGAAATCATGTTATTCTTGTGTTGTTATGTTTGTTGATCATTATTTGTTAGTAAAAATGGAATGGATCGTCATATGGACTTGCTAGACCATGATTAAAAACATGAACTAGCAAGATGGAAAAAGTATGAATGTTGTGGATGATGGAATCATCCACACATAAATTATGAACTTGAATCAATGGGTGTTTTCTTGAAAAATAAAGATCAAAATGAGTTATAATCTTATAGATCTAAAGATCCATGAGTGGTTTTTCGAAAGAACCACGTGAAAAGTATGAGTTTTGTTAAAACTTGGATCTTACATGAACTTAACACATTTTTAGTGGATAAACAAGTGTAGCAACACTTGTGTAAAAAGAAAATTTCACAAAGAAATATTTTTAGAAAATGTGACTAGAAGTTGTGAATATTCAAACCCTTTAAAAATGAAGCTTTTAAAGAACTAATCACATTTTGGAAGGTAACAAGACTTACTAAGTGTGCTAGTAAGTTACTACATGTTTTCATAAATATTCAAGTTCATGAGTTTGTAGTTGTGCTTGTTTTTGACAAGTTTGGTAAGTCTAAGTTACGTATTGTTGGTTGATGATTGATTGAATAATTTTACAACAGAAAATGATATGCTAGTAAGCATGGACGCCTCCATTTACAAAGGAAACTCTGGTATCAGAGCTTCGATTGTAAATGATATTAAACCAGTCACACATCATACGCTTCCGCAAAACACAGGGTGTGACAGTTTGGTATCAGAGCTTCGATTGTAGTGAACTAGGATTCCTTCTCGAGTCTAGACTACAATCACTAAAGTTCTCTCATGAAAACATTTTATAAAAAGGTTTCATTGCATTCACATAAGCGTCAAGATCCACGAGTCAAACATTTTTAAAAAAAAGACAAGGCAAGGACATTAGTAGGGAATACCCTCAAGATAAGGTGCCAACTAAGGCATAGTCTACATGAGTTAGACTTGCCAAAAATTTAAATACACGCTTGGTGAGGACGAGTACCAAGTAGTATTTTTGTCGTAAATCGACAACTAGAAAAATGACCCCCCCCCCCAAAAAAAATGAGAGTTATATGAAAAATGATGCATCAAAATGCCTGTTTATGCTAAGTAATATATTTGTTTATCAATACATACATACGAATAAGTGTACGAAATAAATATTGACGTGAATACATACAAATAAGTGTACGGAATAAATATTGATGTGAATACATAAAAATAAGTGTACATAACGATTATTGACGTGAACAAGATACTTTCGACTCTGACTCCTATTACTGTACGTAACCCGCACGATGAAACTTGTGACACCTGGGTCACTGCGACCATCAAAAAAATACCAAACCAATGAAATATTGTATTTCATACTTGGGATCTGTATAAATATGTGTATCTTTTGCACATATCAATTTTTGTTCGATTTCAAGCTTTAAATCACTTTTTGGAAGCTTATACGCGCACTGATGCGTAAATATAACCAGTTTAATGCAACGAACACTCCGGAATAGTGAAATAGGCTTAAAATACCTTAAATAACCTTTACATAACTTAGAAATAAGTTTCGAAGGCTTTGGTATGGCAAAATCAAGTTAAATCGCTTAAAGGGACTAAAGTTGACAAACTGCGAAAGTATGCCAATTTGAACTGTAACAGACATTCCGGAACATGACCATAAGTTAAACATACCATAAATATCCTTTACATAGCTTATAAATAGGCTTTGAAGGATTCGATGTGCTAAAATAAACTTTTGGGTCATTCAGGGACTAAAAGCGTCAAAAAGTGCACAAGTTTGCACTTTCGCGCATAACTTACGTTCTGAATACATCCGGACATCCAAAAATTTATGTAAGCACTAAAATATTTTATTTTAGTGTTTGGCATAAGAAAAATCCATTCATCGCGCAATTTGGATCATTTTTCGCGCTTATGCGCATTCCGTTGTAATTAAGCGAACATCACGAACGTACGACCAAACGAACCAACATCCGGAATATTTTTGAGCATGCTTCATGCCCACAATGTTTAGGCATCATTTTAGGGCCTTAAAGTTGGCTTGACGGGCCTTAGAAGTGTCGGAAATGAGCATAAACACCAACAGGGACTGAAACTGTCAATATGGCAAAGTTGTTTTCTGATCAGAAGAGCCAGGCGGCCCGCGTAAGCCTTGTGTGATCCTTACGCAGCCCGTGTCAGCTTCCCAGATCAGATAAACTTGTTTAAACAGTTGTTAACAGCTGTTATGCACCCAAAACTCAATTCCACTTGCCATTTCCTGATCATGAGGGGCCATTTTGAGTTACCATAGGGTTGCAACAAGTGTAAGGTTGAGATTGAAGCACGGTTTCCAAGAAACGATCCTAACGGTGGTCCATTTACTATAAATACCCACCTTAGTTTTCACTTCTTCCTCACAAATCTAATCAAAAGTGCTCTAAGTTGAAGCCCTTGCTTCATACCTGAGTTATTTGGATCGAGATTAGCTTGCGGGGACCCGTTGTAAGTGTTCCTTCGTTCTTTTATGCATTTTAGCGTTAAAAGTCAAACTTTGTTTGAATTTCTGCATTGACCAGTTTATGGTCAATGCGAAGTTCGTTTGAAGTTCATAACGTGAGCGTAATCACGATGGTCATAGTCCCTAGTGACTATACCTACTGATTACCACGTTATCTAGGCTCAGTGACGAGTCGTATTTTGTAACCAAACTACTCTTGGGTAGCAAAACCGTTTGTTTTGATACCAAACTTGTTTTCTAAACTTAGTTAAGCATGTTCTAACATGCTTAGCTCGTCACTTTTAGTTTAGTGCTTATATAGGGTCGTAAGGTAAGCGATCTAGACAATCGCTTATACTTTCGAACCCGACCCGTTTGGTCGATCATTAGGATCCGACCAAACACATTAGGTGACCATAGTATATAGGGAATAACCTTCCGAGGTTATACCTTATGGTCGCTTTGTTTAAGTAGTTGTATGATAGGTAGTTTATATGCCTTAGGTAAATTACCAAAATGCCCTTTGAACGCCAAAATTCATTTTAAGCATATGTAACATAACTTTTGGTATCTAAACTGATTTGGTAACAATATTAGACATGTTAAGGCATATTTTACTTATCATAGGACTAGTTAGGCATTCAGAACGCGTTTTATGCAAACGACGCGTTAAAGTAGCATAAGCTACCTAAACGGGTCGTAATGGGTCGTAAGCACTTAGGATAGGTTTCATTTTAGTATGTAGGATTTGTTAAACCATATTACATGAGTTTCCATACTCATTTGGTTTACGAGCCCTCATTCTATCCGATCCTCCGATATAGGTCCGGTTTATTAACGTAGATACCTATATTAGGTGCCGTTTGAATCCATGATCTTCTAGCTTTGCTTGGTGGATATCTAAAGTCTATTGAGCAATCTCAAGTGAGTACATAGACCCCTCTTTTACCGTTTTCAAACTGTTTTGGGGTGAAACACATGTGCCTACTTGTTACTTTCATGCTTTCCATGTTTTCACATCATATACTTGCTATGTTCATTAGTACATTTATAGTACATGATTTCAATACATTTTATGCTATGTATGTCCATTTAGTGCATACTTAGTACATTACTTTACAATTCATTTTATGCTATGTATGTCCATTTAGTGCATACTTAGTACATTACTTTACATTTCTGCTATGTATGTTTACTTAGCACACTAGACATTGTTTTACATTGCATTTCTGTTGCATATGCTCATCCAGCATATGAACACATTATATTACATTTTGAACCGTTGTAACCATTTGACTATGTGAACCGTCGTAACCATTTGATTATATGAACTGTTTGTAACTGTTGAACCGTGTGAACCTTTAGTATCTGTTGACATGATTCACATTTGACAATAGACATTGGACTATACATAAACATTTCTACAATTGTTAAACATTACATCTTGGTGGTTTGGTTTGAGTAAGTGACTTAGGTAACGAGGCGTGTGTAATATGATACAAGCATGGTGGATACACCGTTGGTACTTCCTATATATAAGTGCTTGTATGGTATTACATATCGTAGCGTTATTTGAATCATTTCAATTTAAGACATATAACATTTTATACAAATAACATACTTTTCACAAGACATTGTTTTACAAACAAACTCATCTTACATGGTTATTCATTTAACCTTACATTTATTTATACATATATCTGATCTTATTGTTTTTCAAACGATTTACAAAACAAATCAATTTACAAGGTTCATGACTAAACTTTATTAAACATTTTCTTAAACTTACAAGTCATGAATCCTATTTTCACAAAACCTATGTATCTCACAGGCATTTTTATGCTGACGTACCTATTTTCACATGTGTTTTCAGGAGTTGATGCATAGGACTTATCAAGACATACTTAGGCGGACCTGTGCCTTAGTGACTTAAAACGAGACAAGAACTAGTTAATTTCTGTTATGTACTCTTTGTTTCTTGTTAAAACAATGTAACTCTCTTATTTGATTAATAAAACGAAACTTTAATTTCCATGGTTGTGAAACAATTAATTCTGTTACAACACTCCCCGGCGTTTCCGCCACGTTTCGTTGTCTCACGTGGTCGGGGTGTGACAAAACTACCGACCTCGCGTTCATTGCAAAGCTCATAACTAGAGTGATTACCAAACAAGATTCTGAGCTTGCTTCCGTAGGAGATGGCTGCTCTTCCCTCTCGATCGTGAAGGTGCCTAACTACGGTGATGATGACGAGGCAGAGGCGGCAACCTTGAACGAATCCTTAATCAACGGGACGAGATCCCTGCGGCTTATGAGAAGCAAGATTGACGACATACTTGACCAGAAAAGGAAGATGAAGTATTCATCTTGAAGGTGCCCCTCCAACTACTAGGAATTCTCTTTATTCCTATCATCGTGCCTATACGCGCGTAACGATAACGAGTGTTAGTGCGTGGACCACTGCAATGGTCCTTTTCCATGACAAAGGTATAAGGACAGTAGTGTCCCCTCCTTGATAGATCATCTGCTTGGACGAGAGAAAACCGGGGTAACTGTGCAAGACAATTTATTATTACGGGGGCCCACGTAATAATGACTTGTAGTGCATGGAAATCCTGGTGGACTCTGCGGGCCAAGCTAACGATCACACAAATAAACTCTAGGTGTTCAAACCTTCAAATGGTAGGACAATACCAAGAGCAATGCTTTAGCACTTTATAAAGTAGGAAACCTGTCTTGCCTACTTCCTGTCTACCCGTGTCCGAGACATTTGAGAAACGATAATTAAGCAAGAGAAGAGGAGTAACATTCAGAAAGATTCAGTGACGTTTCACCCTACCACATCATGAAACTTGTACGACCCAGGGTGATGTAGCCTCGAATACATTATTACAAACAGTAATCCAAGTCACCAAACCTATGTGAAGGCTCAGTGATTGTTTCCTCACTCATACAATGATAATTATATGTATACATGTGATATTGGGTGATTACATGATGGCTTATGGTGCTATGTACCTCATAGACAATTATGGAATGATTGTCTAACCTACTTCATAACTTTTGACAGAAAAAGAATGTCGAGCAGACGAGACACAAACACCAGTACGTTACCAAGAACAGAAGCTGAACTTCAAGAACACATCTCTCAGGAAATTGCACGACATGAAGCCCTCCGCTCTCAACACAGCGGTGGCACTACCGAAAATAACCCTTCAACTGGCTGCACCTATAAACAATTCCTGGACTGCAAGCCACTGAATTTTGACGGCACAGGAGGTGCCATAACATTTGTCCGTTGGGCTGAAAAGACTGACTCCGTACTAAGAATGAGTAACTGTTCACCCCAGCAGAGGGTTACCTTTATCTCAGGATTGTTTTTAGATGGCGCACTCTCCTGGTGGAACCTTCAGGTTCAGACCCTTGGTGCAGATGCTGCTTACGCACTGAGCTGGGACGAGCTCAAGGAAATGATGGAAAAGAAATATTGTTCTAGGGCTGAAATCCAGAAGCTTGAGGTGGAGTTCTGGAATATGAAAATGGAAGGACCGAAGATTCCTGAATATGTCCAGCGTTTTCATGGCTTGTCTAGAGTCGTCCCTTACTTAGTCAAACCGGAATTCAAAGGGATTGAACGATTCATTTGGGGACTTGCACCTCAAATTAGGAGCTTGGTTACTACCTCAAGGCCTCCAACCATCGCAGAGGCTATCGATTTAAGCGTTACGCTTACTGAAGAAGCTCTACGTGTGGGAGAATTTTCAGAATCTGAGGATAACAAGAAAGAGACTCACGTGGAGTCATCAGGCAATAAGAAAAGGAAGTCTTCGAACCTAAAGGTGGGCACACAAGTCGGCTATGGAAGCTCTAAAGCAAACAAAAGAAAGAAAGTGAAACCGCCGCATGGCAGGAAAACTGATGGAGCCACAAATAAGGCCGGTGGTAAAATTTACACGGGGACTAAGCCGAGGTGCGAGGAATGCAATTTTCACCATGAAGTTCGATGTCTGAGGCCTAAGTGCGGGAAGTGTGGAAAAGAAGGGCACAGCAAGGACGCCTGTTGGGCGAAGGACCCAGATGGAAGAAATAAGAGAATACCAGGTTGCTACAGATGTGGTGAAGCAGGGCACTTTAGGAAAGATTGCCCTGGGAAGAAACAAGCAAGGAAGAGTTTTCACAATCGAAACTCGTGAAACACGCCAGGATCCAGATGCGGTTACGGGTACGTTCCCTGTTAACCAACCTTATGCATCTATTTCTGATTAACACTGGCATCAACTTTAACTTTGTATGCTTAGAACTTAAGAAACTGCTTGGCCTAGTTTCGAGTAAAATATACGTCCCGTATTCTTTAGAAATGGACATATAGAAGGCTGGTTTAAGCAAACGAGGCATTTAAGGATTGTATTTAGGGACTCAGAAGGCCGGAACCTTCTGTTACCACTGACGTGAGAAGTCATAATATGATAGTCAGCATGGATTGGATATCCAAGTATAAAGCCAGAGAACATCCCCGTTATGGAAGAAGTTCCAGAAGCCTTTTCTAAAGACTTGCCATGAATGCCCCCCCCCCCTTAGCGGCAAGAGGAGTCTAGGATAAATCTCGTGCCAGGAGCGGCACCAGTACCAAATGACACCTTACCGACTAACTTCGTCCGTGAAGCACGAGCTTCCGGTAAACTACAAGAGCTGTTAGACGGGGGGGAATTAAGGACACAAAGAGAAAGCTGACAGTCCCATTTTGCATAAATTCCAGAGAATTGAGAATCAGAATCCTTTGCCAAGGACCGATAACATGAACAGACAAATCGTAAGATCCTAGTTACCACTTGAGGATCGACTTGAGGACAGGGTGTCCTCCACTGTGAATACAAGAAGGAAATATCTCTAAAACGACCTTTAGTACTCGCTTCGAGCATTACGAGTTCCTTGTCGTACCATTTGGCTTAACACATGCATCGACAATATTCATGGACCTCATGGATCGGACGTGTGAGCCATACCTAGGTAGATCATGATTATAATTATTGGCTACATTTATACATGACCAACGACCAAGGAAGGTCGTGAGCACAGCTACAAATTACCTTGCAACTCTTAGAGAAAAGAACAATTATGTGCTATGATGACGAAAAGCGGATTTCGAATTCGCAAAACGAGAACTTTAAGATATGTGGTGGATAAGAATGAAACTCATGCCAACCCTGCAACCAAGAGCTAAGGAGCTAGAGTTGCAATTATGTGACGCTTCTCGACAAAGTCTCGATTGTACGTCGATGCAACGAGACCACAACATTGCATACGCGGAACATTGATTAAGGAATCATAAGAAGAAACCTTGAGCTAGATACAGTAATTTTGCACCGCAAATTTGACGTCATTACCTGAAAGAAAACGCTGCACGATCTTTACTAATCACAAAGATTGCAGCACACCGATGATCGTAAGAACTTGAATATTTACATGAATAGACTAAGCTACTGAACGATGCAGACTGTATGAACACGATGCGTGCTTGTGTGATAAACTTTGATAAAATGTTGGAACACTCACTTGCCCTTAGTAGA
The DNA here is from genome assembly GCA_030545235.1 of Helianthus tuberosus. NCBI lineage: Eukaryota > Viridiplantae > Streptophyta > Magnoliopsida > Asterales > Asteraceae > Helianthus > Helianthus tuberosus. Next base: position 150,075,148 of record CM060358.1, read on the forward strand.
GTTTTCCTACAACAACATTTATCACACCGCCGTTTAAACTGCTTCATGTGAAGCTTTAAATAGAACATAATAAGACGATCCCCGTCATGTGAATGGAGACCAGGGATAAAAAATCTACTGGTCCGAGATGGTCCAGGAAAAACTAGAGGCAAGATCCGTTCAGATACGTGATCATATCAAGACAGCCCGAGGAATACAGAAAGATTGCGCCGATGAGCGGCAGAAATCGTAAGAATTTGAGATGAGAATTATGGCTTAAATGAGAGCCTCGCCTAGAGAAGGCATGGTGTGATTTGGAAAACGAAAAGGTTGAATCCTCGGTGTAGGGATCAGAAGCTCACAAGATGAAACTTCTAGAAAAGATCCGTAGTGATCGCGGCACATTCTATGCGTCTAAAGGAGTCTGACTCAAGGAACAGTCGTTGTTCCCACAAATAAGATTCACGTCAATGAAAAACGACAAGAATTACTATAGAAACCTGTTAAGGTTTTGGACCAAGAGTCCACAATACTATAGAAACCTGTTAAGGTTACGGACCAAGAGTCCACAAGATACAGAAAAGACATGATTGATTTACTTGAGTATGATAGAATTCATAACATGACCCAGAGATACATGGGAACATAAAGACAAATTTTAAAACATAAGTGACCACATTTGATTCACAACTCCCCTGCGACCAATGGCATCGCTTGAATTTCGGGACGAAATTCTTTTAACGGGGGGAGACTGTGATAACCGTCACTTTTCTGTACATTCCGTACACTAATTGAGCAGTAATATGTGCTTAAATAATTGTGCATGATCTAGCTTACAAGACAAATGAATTTTTTATTGCTGTTATGTACATACAATGGCATTTCATATTCGTTGCTACAGGCAACACGATATAGTGCTAATAATGCACAAAACAGAATTGGCACCATTATTAGACAAACAAAAAAAATACTGACGATGTTCAGTACATAGACAGACAACATTTTGAGGCCCAGTATGAGCCAGAGACCAAGTGATACACTAGTATAGTGTGTAGGGAAGTAAGGACCACAGAACTGCTTTTCTAGGTGATAGTTACAGTGCCGGGAAGTGCCTAAAACACACTTTAAATGCAGAATTCTGCACTAAATAACAAAATTCAGCATTTAATGATGCTAGTAATGTGCAAAAACTTGACAAACTAGTCCTAGATACTTTCCAAAGTGTTGGGAATTAAAAGTGTCACTAAAAATATTATAAAACACACCTTACGGATTAATTAAGCACTTTAATGGAACAACACCCAACCGAACAACCGGACTTTACCCGGAACACAAAAATATTGTCAAACACATTGTTTTTATTTTTCTGAGCTAGTTAGGGTCCCCGAACACCCTAACACCCTGTATAATTAACAACACACCATAACACACAAAATAAACCTTTGATTTCCAACTAAATCACCAACTAATACTTGAAACCCAACAAGACACCCCCCCCCCCCTTGGGGACGGTTACATGGGGACTCACCTCACATGATTTGTTTGATTATTTTATTAGATTATGTTTAGTACTAATGAAGCATAAGACACAATGGGTAATTAGATGTTGGAGGATCTCTATATAAACCACTAGTCCACCACTCTCTCACTTCACAACACACCTTCAAAACTCACTCTCCTCCTCTCATCTTCCTTGTCTCGGCCGAACACAACCATAACCACCACCACCATCATTCAAGATTCATCATCCATTCTAAAGGCATCCAAGGGTGTTAGAGATCATACAAACAAGCTTGGTGTATTCGGAAGCTCAAGGACCTCTTTCGTCTTCTTTTATCCACCACTTTTACACTCTTGAAATCCCCTAGCCTTGTGCTAGTGGTAAGTCTCTTAGATCTTCATTCTCTTCATGTTATTGATGGTTAATAGTTAAAAGAATGATGAGATCTCAAGAAACACTAAAAACATAAACAAAGTCTTGAAGCATAAACTAACAAAGTGATGAAGTATGGTTAAAATGATGAAGAAATCATGTTATTCTTGTGTTGTTATGTTTGTTGATCATTATTTGTTAGTAAAAAGGGTATGGATCGTCATATGGAGTTGCTAGACCATGATTAGAAACATGAACTAGCAAGATGGAAAAAGTATGAATGTTGTGGATGATGGAATCATCCACACATAAATTATGAACTTGAATCAATGGGTGTTTTCTTGAAAAATAAAGATCAAAATGAGTTATAATCTTGTAGATCTAAAGATCCATGAGTGGTTTTTCGAAAGAACCACGTGAAAAGTATGAGTTTTGTTGAAACTTGGATCTTACATGAACTTAACACATTTTTAGTGGATAAACAAGTGTAGAAACACTTGTGTAATAAGAAAATTTCACAAAGAAATATTTTTAGAAAATGTGACTAGAAGTTGTGAATATTCAAACCCTTTAAAAATGAAGCTTTTAAAGAACTAATCACATTTTGGAAGGTAACAAGACTTACTAAGTGTGCTAGTAAGTTACTACCTGTTTTCATAAATATTCAAGTTCATGAGTTTGTAGTTGTGCTTGTTTTTGGCAAGTTTGGTAAGTCTAAGTTACGTATTGTTGGTTGATGATTGATTGAATAATTTTACAAAAGAAAATGATATGCTAGTAAGCATGGACGCCTCCATTTACAAAGGAAACTCTGGCAAAATTTTTCTAAAATTTTAACACTTAGAAAATATTTTTCTAACAAGTGTTACAAATATATTTTTAACTTGGTTTTCAAAATAAACTTTGCCATGATTTTTATTACAAAAATACTAAGTGCCGGAGGTTGATTTTCGCAAATAAAATTTGATAAATATATATGTAGAATATATATTTTATACTAAGACGCTTGTGTGATTGTTTGTTTATTTTGTGAACTAGTTATATTATTTTAGGATAAAATAATATAACTCATGTATACCATGAAATTATGACTCCAAAATAATACCCAAAACTCTCACAAAATAAATATTTAAGTTACGCATTTGTTAAAGCAATACGAAACGCTAAAACGTGACTTATGTAATATTTAGGAGAAATACTCTTATACGTATATTTTTGGTAAATATTATTTTGGAAACGAAAGAGGTGAAAATATGATTTTCGTTACTATTACAAAGTATATCATATTTTTGACAAAAAGGAAATATATTACTTTTGGAAGTAAAAATATATTTTCTTAGAATATTTCAGAAGATATATGATTTTTGAAGAAAAATATATATTTTCTTGACGATACATTATTTTTGGACAAAACAAGTCTATGTATATTTTCTAAGTGAAAATATATTATTTTGTAAACTACAAATACAAGAATACATGTATGAAATACTCCCATCCTTGGGAAAGAAACGTGAAAACAAATACTTGAAAAGTATTATAACTCTGGATGATGTAAAGACATAAAGAAAACGTAACTCAAAACATGAATACTAAGACAAGGCATGACTCGCTCGTCTAATAGACCCTAGCACATTGTAGGTAGTCGTATTTTCTGACGAGATTTGAGTTACGAGAACTGAAGACGCAAAACTGTGAGTTCATGCTCCCCCTTTTCTCTAACTGTTTTTGGTTTTATAACTCTCGGGGGTGAAATGCATGTTACAAATGCTTAAACGGTATGAAACGCCTATGAAATACTAGATCATGTGAGCATAGACTTAATACTAAAAATGCCATAAAGCCTTGATGAAAACTAGTACCAAGCCATTAAAAACATTCATTAATTAGGGACGAGGGTTAGATCTAACGGGTACGCCCGAACCCCACTCATGGTCACAACTAGTACCTAGTAGTGCTTCAGAGTCCCAGTCGAGGTTAATCGACACAGTCGAGGTTAATCGACACAGTGGAGGGAAATCGACACAGTCGAGGGTAATCGACACAGACTAGGAATCAGAACGAGTATTCCGACAAGGAATCGGAACGAGTATTCCGACAAGGAGTCATAACAAGTACTCCCCATGTCCTCACATGCCTTAAAGTTCTTGTAAAACATTTATGTTTATACACGTTTTTCATACCTGTTTACAAAAGAGTCTCTCAAAGATTTACAAGAATTACAGTACACAAACTAGACGCATGAACTCGCTCAACTTTTTGTTGACGTTTTCCAAAATTACATGTATTTCAGGTAACAGGATGGATCTTGGACGCAGGTGTCGTAACTAGAAGTTTAGATGTCATCCACTTTTGTTGATTTGTAACCTAGTCGAAGGTTGTGTTTTAAAAACTTGAATAAACAATGTTTGTAATACATAAATTTTATGAATGGATGAACATCGTTTTGATCATGTAGTTGTTTATTACGATTGAATGCAATGATATTAAACCAGTCACACATCATACGCTTCCGCAAAAGACAGGGTGTGACAGTTTTAGGCCAGTAAACAAAAATATACCCGATTAAGTATCCGATTCTCGGCTTTACGGCCAAAAACGCGTAAAAATGGGGGAATAAAACATATGTATTTTGGTGAATATCATACAATAGCATCTTCTTGAAGCTGTCCATCAAAAACAGGTATCATTTGACTCTTAATACCAACTTGAATCTTAGCACCCTGAAGAACATTTAAAGAACATATCTTCTTAGCATACACCACTACATTCTCTAATAAAATGGAAAAGCAGAGATACAAATTACCTTTTCATCAATGAAGATGAGATCCATCTTGTAACCCTGATTCCATTTTCGAATAATTCTCGCTTTCATGTTCCACATAACTTTCCCAGGATTCAAATCCTTAACAAAACTAAGATTGTTACTATCAAATGATATTGACATGCTTCTAATTCGGAATTCGGATTGTGATTAAATTTCAAATTTCAAAATCAGAGAAGATGAAAGCGTGATGAAATATGAAGAGGGAAATGAGAAGAAAAGCCTTATATAAGAAGGATGATTGACAGGAGTTTCTAAGTGACATGCATTAATTGCAAATTACTTATTCCCATGCATTTTTCAATTTGAATTTCCTGGTTATTAGCCTTAAACATCTGCTGATGTAAAAGCATTATGGAGCATAACAACAACTGCTTCTAGATATTAAAGTAAAGTCACATATTTCATCAGCAGATGTATACTCTGACAGAGGTTTGAATAGGATTTTAAATGATTTTATATATTAGGCTTTATGGTGTAATAATGACATAAGAAAAGCATTGTTGGACAGTCTCTCTTGCTGTCACATCAGCTTTTCTTATGTTATTGGGATTTCTCCTTTTATAGAAAGTATAGATAGATAAATTATGTATTTAATCATCTCACGTAGATATCTTAAAATATTGAGTAAATTACAAGTTTTGTCCTTTATGTTTACATCAAATTTCAGGCGCTGTCCTTTTGGCCAAAAGTTTACAGGCGGTGTCCTTAACCTTTCAAAATCTTGCAAGTTTTGTCCTTTAGGCCAAACCTGGTTAGAAATCTCAGTTAAAAAATGTCATGTGCAATGCACTTGAGGGTAAAATAGTAATTTCTCTCTCAACTCTTTTAATTCCCCATTTATAACCCATACCAACCCCTAACCTAAGTTCATCTCTTCAATTCATCTGTCATCAAATTAGGGTTTTCATCATCAAATTTTCATGATGGTAATTCTGGAATTTCTGCAACTCGATGCAGCAATTGCAATGCAATGTATTATTCTGGTGTCTCAATGCACTTCATTCCAAATTCACCATATACCACCATGTCCCCAAATCACACTCGAGCCCCTTCTCATGTGCCTAATTTTAGGTATAAGTTAGTTGTTCCTTGCAAATGATTATTTAGAATTTTAGAAATGATGAAGGATCGTTTTGTGACCCAAACGAGTCAATCAGAAGAGTTCTTATCAATTCAAAAGGCGGAAACAGATGAATTGACTTGGAAAACAGCTAGATTCACTCTTAAACATCTTGTATTATTGATTTAACAGGTTTACAGATAAGTAGACGCGTCGGCAGCACTTCAGTACTGGAAACATCAAAGTTACAAATGATCTCGTTTGGAGGCTATTTATAGATGAGCTGATTCCGTTTGAAAGTGACAAGAGTCATTTCAAGAGAAATTAGCTCAAACACATTCTAACCTTATTTCTCGTACAACGTGCCCTGATCTAACAATTCTAGTACAAGACTCGATACAAGACGAAGTCGACAGACGTAATGCACCAACAGACTCCCCCTCGGATGTTGACGAGTCTTCAGTGTCGAGTCTTCAAAGTCTTTAGTTTTTATCAGTCTTCGGGCTCTTTAAAAGTATCTGACGGTGTAAGTATTCTCCATCTCACTCTTCTCTTTATCAACTTATCTCCCCCTCGGATGTTGATCTAATCTTCAATTTCAGAATCACAATCTGGCTCTTGAGTCTTCTAATTCTCTTGATCAGATCTCTTGATTCCTTAAATTTATCAGCATCAGCAGTTCCAGGATCGCAACCTGGCCTACCTGCACAAACTCTACCTCACAATAAACTTCACAATTTTAACAATTTGACAAATTTTAAAATTTGCTAACCACTGTAGACACAAACATAAACCATCACTTGAAAACATCATAGAGAATGATTTAACATTTAAAATCTCTGATAAACCACTTGTAGAAATACTCTTTTCTTTTTCAAACAATTCTTCATCTCAAATAAACTTTTCCAAACCTGTTCGTTCTGTTTAGCACTTGGAATTTTGAAAATCAGCTTTTCAACAACAGTTGTCTAAAATCTTTTTGTACCTTTCAAAATTTATGCTAAAACACTCCGAAAATCTTTTTGGATTTTTGAAATAAAAGAAATGCAATAAAGAATTATTTACAGACACTATATTTGTGAGTTTGTGTAAGAGGATCATATCAGTTTATGAGACAAATCACCAACACCGTTAAGCTTTAAACATTTTAAGTTCTAAACGATTCACCTAGATTGTCAGTATACTAATCCATTTAAATTCTCACACAAAGTTCAACTGTTTCGAGATACGAGATTAATGTTTTAGAGACTTAAATTTATTTGTGTGTCCCACCTCAGAATATACTCCTGTATCCAAATCCCAATATTCAGTCTTACAGGTGAGTATACCTAGATGATATATGTAATGGGTTAAATTGCGAAGGCCGTGAGAGCTCAGGTCAGAACTTCCGTTCAGCAGAGAGATGACGGCTTCGACTTTTGGTGTGTCCCCTTTAGAGGATCTTTCAATGTTTCATCATTTTTTATGCTGAGGGGGGTGCTATATTTCAAGCAAGCGTAAAGTATTCTCCAGGGACTAGGCCATTGCTTCCGTAAAATCAGAAGTCCCGGGATAATACCCCAGATATCACTAAGCATAAAGACCTAATATCTCAGAAAGAGGGACCTTTCAAACAAGATTTCGGGGGTTACCCATATATCCTAGAGATGTTACCCACACTATAAGCAAGTTTGAATATTTAGGCTTATATCTCGACACAATTTACTAAATGTGTAAAAACCTACTGGCATATCATCAGTGAGACCGTTTATCACATTTTTCATTCCAATTCTTTAGCATGTCGTGATCGTCCACTGATGTACTATCATTTCCTCTTCTATACACCAAAACTCATTTTTTATTTTATCATGTTTTTGACTTTTTCAAATTTTCTAATATTTTTGGATTTTCTGAAATTTCTTACTCCCCCTAAAATGCAAAATCATTTAAAGGAAATTTGAAAACAAACTGTACAAGTAAATTGACAACTGATATCAAATCACTTCATTTCGCCATCCACTTGGCATAAACAATCAGAACTCCCCCTCACAACAAACTATTTTCCCATTGTGATTTCAAAACACTTAAGTTTGTTTTAATCAAATGGTTTTTCTGGAAAATAAGTTTTGTTGATTTTATCACTTTGTAAAATCGGGGTTATCATCACTTAGTTTTCCAAACATTTTGAATGATAGTTAAATCAAGTTCAACTTAATGACCTTGATTAATCATTTGTAAGTGAAAACCTTCTTCAGCCACTTGTAGGTTCACTTATCAACCATCAACACTTGTAAAATAAAAATATAACCATTTCAAGAACAACTACCACTTGTAGGTTTACCAAATAACCACTTGTAGGAGGATGCCGATTCCTGCTCCACGATTACCAACTTGGGAGCTCCGGCAAGTCAGAATTTTCAGTTTGAAAATACTCTCACCCAAGCCTGACCAGCCTTGGGTGATACACATCTATCCCACCATCTTTTTGATTCGTAAAATTCTCGGTGGTAGTTCAAGTGGAGGTTACACCCCCTGAGTTACAAGTAACTCTCGGTGGTAGTTCAAGTGGAGCAGCAACTACAACTGATGGATCAACAGATCTTCAGTTGGACAGTTGTTTCATTAATAAGACTCCCTTGAAGGCAATTTCTTCTATAGCACCATCGGTAACCACCAGTGAGTTGGTTCTAACCACTGGTACCATCAAAGGTTTATCAAGTGCTGAAGAAAGAAGTCCCCAGTACCGAGAACAAGGGGCATCAATGGGTGGTTTTTGGGACTCAGTTCCTAAGTCACACATTGATACAACCACTGCTGGTGGGGATTCAGGTGATCCCATTAATTTGGGTGATGATTCAAAATATCAGGAATTGACGGGCAGAGTTGAAAAACTTGAAACTTCAGTTGCTGAGATAAAGGATATGGTGCAACAGCTATTAAAAGCTCAAAAAGCACAAACCACTGTTGTTCCACCTCAAGCACCTGCTCAACCACAAGCACTTGCTGCAAATGAGCTCTGGAATCTTTTTCAACCCTTACTAGAAAAACAAAAACAAATGGCTGATCAGCAGCATGAAATGCATATAAAAATGCTGACAAACATGGTGGAATCTAGATTCAAAGATACTCAAGCACACATTAAGGCTATAAAGGCCAGCATCCAAAGCACCACAGGAAAAGCTCCATCTACTATCCTCTTCATGGATAAACCCCTTGCAGATAATGCCAAAAAGGGGGAGAATATCAAGCACTTGAAGAAAAAGGGAATTGAAGATGGCCTGTATGTTGAACCAGAACAAGAAAAACAGACATCTAAATCATCAAAAGGTCCAAAATCTCAAACTTACATCCAAACAGCTGATACAGCAGTAGTTACAAAAACTGCTAGTCAAACAGCTGTCATCTCATCAACACACACAACTTCACCACACACCACCAAAACCACTGCTCTACCACCATCATCATCTAAAATCACATCATCATTACCTCCTGTCATAAAACAGAAGACACCAGATGTTACAACATCTGTTGTAATGACAACAGTGGTTGAAGCACCAGTTGTTTCAACAGCTGTTAGTCAGACACTTTCCATCACTCAAACCACTGATCCACCGAAGACATCATCAGCCTCTCCTACAATAAAAAGGAGAAGGGTTTTCATTCCTGATGATGATTCTCCATCCACATCACCAAAAACAACTTCACCGCCTTCAACCCCTGCTCAGAAGCAGAAGGCATCTACTGACACATCAGTAGTTGTAGTGACAACAGAGGTTGAAACACCAGTTGTTTCAACAGCTGTTTGTCAATCATCTACCACTGCTCTCATCATCCCTACATCACAACCAAAACCCTCTTCATCCGTAAAGTTTCACAAAAGAAAAAGAGAAACAACTCAAGCCACTGATGAAAAATATGATCCTGTTGCTGCAAAATATCCACTGGAACTAGGTGCTGTGAAAAATGAGATGAGACAATTTTACACCGAGGAAGATCCTTCAAAAAGAAGATTTCCTTCTCTCATTGGCTTCATAGTCCCAGAAAACATGGATGAATATCTCGAAATGAAAGCAAGGCAAGCAAGGATTAGAGCTAAGCTTGAATGCAAAGATGAAGGTGATGAAGCCATTGCAGAAAGAATGGTACTCTTGCTCACAAAAGTCAAGCTGATGGAAGACTATGCACAAGATCTGATCAAAGAAAAGACAGATCAACGAAAAGCAATGAGAAAAGAATATCTTGCATATATAATGAAAGAAAAATTCTATCAAGCTGAAGAAAACCAATTTGAAGAGTGGCCACTGGTTGCCTTGAAGCATGAAGCAAACAGGATTGAAAGGATTAAAAATGATCCAAGTAAGAAGAAGACAGCTCCAAATTGGAACAAATTCAAAAAGCTAATTGCTGATCTCACTTCTGAATACAAAAAGAAAAAACAGGAACTGATAGATGCTAAGGTGGATACTGCTGAAGCCATAGCAAAATGGACAAAGCTATATACCGACGAGGCTTATGAACGGCTGAAGAAAAGAAAGATAACAATCTCAGGCACTTCTAAAAATCCAGATTATAACAAGATGGAACAACAGCTGGATGCTCTTAAAACACTGCTCACATCAGCAGATAACCCTATTCTTGTGGAAAATCAAGAAACAGGAAAGCTGCTGATTAGTGAAGAAGAAAAAGAAAAGGATGCTGAATACTTCACAGAAGCCATCAAGAAAATGGATCTAAAAGAAGAGAGTTCAGTGAGCCTTCAAAACCCTTTCAAAAAGGTATTAACCAAACCTACAGCAGATATCTCAGACAGTGAGCTTGATCAACAAAAGAGACAAGAACAGATTTACAAAGAAGTTGCAGAAGACATAGTTGCAGCAAATGAAGTCATAGAAAAGGCTTTCAAACAAATGTCTGAAGTTCAAGATACTGCTCTACAATTCTTTACAAGGCCAAAATCTCCAAGCTCATCAGAAAATAAATCTCTCCCAAGAAACCCAATGGGTTTAAAAGTACTAAAGTGGATGTCTGATCAAAAGACCCACGTATTGACCTTGGTCAGATCCAATGGCGAAGTGAAGTATATATCAAGGAAAGAAGCACTAGGTCTTGGTGTTGAAGATTTGCAGGATCTCCTTGAACTTTCACTATGCAGGGATGAGGATGACCTAAGTTCCAAAGAATTTGAAGAAGAATTTAAAAGACAAGTAAGGGAAGTTCTGATGAGAAATAAAAATCCAGAATAATGAAGGGTTTTGGCATTATCTGTTCTAGGGGGAGATTGTTGGGATTGAACCCTATCAGAGGAACAGATAATGAAAGCCAAAACCGGTTCACAACAATGGATTCACAATAAGCAGATGTTTACACTAAGTCTTCTCCCTTGGAAGTGACTATGACAGCTGATGGCCCGGATACAACTGCTTCTGTTCTTCAATACTACTGATGAAGCCTAGAAGACTGCTGAGAACTAAGCAATGCTGGTGCAATCCACTGATGACAAAGCACTGATGTAAAGAGAAAGCAGTAGTTAGTATGTCATCTGTTCTATGTATAGTCAGTGGTTAAGTTTAGCAGTGTTTGTATAAGAACAGTAGATACAGGTTGTTAGGCTGTTAGACGTCGCTTTCATGGTGACGTCAGCTGAGATGCCACAGTGGTTTGGATTGTCTATAAATGGAGCAGTACTCTGTACTGTTACATTTGATCATTTTGAGTGAGTTCTTCTCCTCAATTCAGTCCTTTCATCTTGTGCAACCAACCACTGAAGTATCAGGCTGAGGGGGAGATTATTTGTAAGCATGTTTGTAATCATTTGATTTACTTTGTAATCTTTCGACTGATGCAATTCATGTGTTTATCAAATCTATTTCTCTTTATGATTGTGTTTACAAAGTTTGTTATCCATTTCCACTGCACTTTACATTGTTTTCATATTCATTGATTGTTCATTCTACACAAACAAACACTCTCATAAGAGCCTCCGATCCTAACAATTAGACAATTCATGAAGGTCATTTCTTCCAGTGACTTGTGTGAATTTTTCTGCTCTTCGAACAGCACTGGCTAAACACCACTTTACATCCATCAACTCAAGTTCTTCAGCATCAATCTGGTCATAATCTTCTTTTGTAAGCATCGGATTTCCAATTTTTCCAGCAATCAAACTTTCGTATGATTCCAACATAGCAACGAGTGATGCCATGTGTTGCTTGGCTATTTCTGGAGACAGATTTTGACCATTTTGAATGTTCAAAGTGACGTTGCATTGAAGATTTGTTGAATTCTGTCGTTGAGGACTTGATGTTGTATGATTCGGATCAAAGCTTGAATATGAAGATGAAGAACCACCACTCTGTGTCAAATTACTACCCTTTGTTCTAGACGAAGTATCAGCACTAAAACCAGTTTGGATCTTTGGGCTAGGGCTGGGGTTAGCCTCAAACTTGTTCCCTCTGTAATATAAACTGACATCTTGTTGAGCATTTGGATTCTTCATGATTGTCGTTTTCTGAATATCCCATTCGTACTCTTCAATCTTTTGAATAAACTGTGCCAGATTCATATTTTCTGATTTTCTCATGTGTTTCACAATCAACAGATAAGTTCCCCATTTTTGCTGTGGTAATGCATCAGCAAGTTTATCAACCCATTCATCATCATCTTTCTTAATGTCCAATCTTCCCATTTCCAATACCAGATGACAATATCTATCAATGGTCATCTTAGTTGTTTCATGATCGAACGCTACAAACATATCAAATGATTTCTTCGATAAAGCCTTTTTGTTTTTAATCATATCTGCACTTCCTTTGAACTTTTGAATCAATGCATTCCAAATCAATCTAGCAGTACCCTCATGTTAAAGCAAGACAAAGATATCTTCCTTTACTGCTTGTTGTAGAAGACTAATCATCATTTTCTTACTTGTATACTTCAATTTATCACTCTTTGAAAAATCACAAAAAGCTTTTTCAAGCCCACACTCGTTTTTCGGTTTTTCATAATCTTTGTTTAAAGCACACCATGCGTCAAACTTATATGCTTGCACCCAGTTCTCAAATCGATTTTGCCAACCTTTAAAATCTTCAATGAACATTAGCTTAGGTGGTTTTTGGTAAGTTCCTGTCTCATTTTCACTGTACAATGTTTCGGCAGCTGTAACTGGTGCAATCGGTGTAGCAAACGCATTGTAGAATTCTTCTTCCATGTATCGGAAAATTGTTTCACAAAAACACACGTCTCAAACGGAATACAGATTCAAACGGAATCAACACTCAAACGGAATTATCTTTCAAACGGAAACACCTGATTTTGTTTGAACGAGTACACTTTCAAACGGAATACTGATTTGAAACGAAATTATCTAATTTCGTTTGAAACGTCTCAAAAGGAATAACACCCTGAAACGGAATCAGGTAATTTCAAGCGAAATTAGGTGAACTATTCAAGCGAAAATACAAATTCAAGCGGAATTAAGTCCTAATCTCGTTTGAAATGCTGCTGATGTCATCTTTTTCGATCTGGTTTTCAAACGGAATTACAGTTTTTTACCAATTTTAAGCTGAATTAAGGTCCAATACTCTCAAGGATTCATTAAAACACTGTTTCGCATGACATGTGTGAAAATCAGACCATTTTGACCGTAAAATTTGTGAATTTTGTAAAAGAAGGTGTAGAAATCAGAAATTAAGGTTGTTTTAGCAAGAACTCTTCCTTCTGAGCTCTGATTCCACTTGTAGGATCGTTTTGTGACCCAAACGAGTCAATCAGAAGAGTTCTTATCAATTCAAAAGGCGGAAACAGATGAATTGACTTGGAAAACATCTAGATTCACTCTTAAACGTCTTGTATTATTGATTTAACAGGTTTACAGATCAGTAGGCGCGTCGGCAGCACTTCGGTACCGGAAACATCAAAGTTAAAAATGATCTCGTTTGGAGGCTATTTATAGATGCGCTGATTCCGTTTGAAAGTGACAAGAGTCATTTCAAGAGAAATTAGCTCAAACACATTCTAACCCTATTTCTCGTACAACTTGCCCTGATCTAACAATTCTAGTACAAGACTCGATACAAGACGAAGTCGACAGATGTAATGCACCAACAAATGATTACTCAAAATACAATGAATTTGCCTATAGGTGTTGTTGATCGATTAAAATATTTGGTACTTACATATTATGTTGATTTAACTATCTTACATTCATCATCATCAATATCCACCCCTGTTCTTCGGACATACTATTTGGGCTTTCTAGTTTAATACTGGCACATAAACTAAGCTTCAAATGCACTTATCCTCTTTATCCAGTTACATGATGCCCTCTATTTTAGTTCATCATTTCACTTTTTGATCTCCAATGCTTGTCAGTTTACTTAAGGTAACTCATTTGACATGGTAGTAGAATCTCCTTCCTCTTAACTCAGATTATTCGGATGATATGCATCGTGACTTTGTGGTTCCTTTGGAAAGCAATAAATGATGGAGGAGATCAACTTCCAAAACTCAAATCCCAGGTAACCATCATGAGAATTTGCTTATTTTTCAGGCACGGTATCTTTTTAACTGATTGTGTTCATTTCAATTGAAAAGGGATAGCATATGTGATAAGAAGATGAATTCAGGGGTTGGTGTGGGTTATAAATGGGGAATTGAAAAGGTTGGGAGAGAAATTACCATTTTACCCTCATGTGCATTGCACATGACATTTTTAACGGAGATTTCTAACCAGGTTTGGCCTAAAGGACAAAACGTGCAAGATTTTGAAAGGTTAAGGACAACGCCTGTAAACTTTTGGCCAAAAGGACAGCGCCTGAAATTTGATGTAAACATAAAGGACAAAACTTGTAATTTACTCTAAAATATTTATAAGAAACAATTTTATAAATAACAAACGTAAACTTTACTCATAACAAGCTATTGAAAGGATATAGGAAGTATAGGATGAAAGTAAACTTTTCATGTTTTGTAGGATATTTAGCTAAAATTTTATAAGTAAATATTTAACTTGAAAACAAATTATGAGAATCTATTAAATGTACATGAAAAGGCTTTGAACATTAAGATTGACATGTGTTTGAAATTGAATCCCATAAGAACAAATGATGCAAAATAAAATCTATATCTTGTATTCTATATATAATAAAATAAATTAATATGTGATATGTGTCATCAATTTAAGGGATTTATTTATTTTTTATTTTCTCACATTTTTTCCCTACTTATCTTATATTAGTTAAAAAAATAATAAATTAATATTAAATTTTACATCTTTTTTGACCTTTGGTTGATTAGGTGTCCCAATGAGAACAATGCGTAAGGGTGACTTATTTTTTCTCTTTCTTCTTTAATATTATCACAAATTTGAACATTGACATTTTCTTCTATTATATTATCACAAATTTGAATATTGACATAAGATGCATGTGTTTAAAATTGAATCCCATGACAATAATTAAAGGAAGCAAAATAAAATCTATATCTTCTATTCTATATGTGTTTAAAATTGAATCCCATGACA
Organism: Helianthus tuberosus; assembly: GCA_030545235.1. NCBI lineage: Eukaryota > Viridiplantae > Streptophyta > Magnoliopsida > Asterales > Asteraceae > Helianthus > Helianthus tuberosus. Next base: position 150,090,383 of record CM060358.1, read on the forward strand.
ATAATTAAAGGAAGCAAAATAAAATCTATATCTTCTATTCTATGCTATATAATAAAATAAATTAATATGTGATATGTGTCATCAGTTCAAGGCATTTATTTTTTATTTTTTCACATCTTTTCTTTATTTATCTTATATTAATTAAATAAATAATAAATTAATATTAAATTTTCCATCTTTTTTGACCTTTTACTGATTATATGTCCCAATGAAAACAATGCATCACGGTGATTTATTTTTTCTCTTTCTTCTTTGATATTATCACAAATTTGAACATGCATATTGACATAGCATTCATGTGTTTGAAATTGAATCCTATGACAATAAAGGATGCAAAATAAAATTTATATCTTCTATTTTATGCTATATAATAAAATAAATTAATATGTGATATGTGTCATCAACTAAAAGCATTTATTTTTTTATTTTCTCACATCTTTTCCCTACTTATCTTATATTAATTAGATAAATAATAAATTAATATTAAATTTTCCATCTTTTTTGAGCTTTTGCTGATTATGTGTCCCAATGAAAACAATGTGTCACGGTGACATATTTTTTCTCTTTCTTCTCTTTCTTCTTTGATATTATCACAAATATTGATCACTGCCTTAACTAAAATTCGGACTTCAAACGATTTTCATCATACTTTTAGTAATCTGGATTCCAAACCGTTATACATTATATTTTTAGTATCCATCTTCTTTGTTTCAGATGTTGTACCATCACAAAAAAAAACCGTAATTTTCTTTGCTTCTTCTCTGTTATGCACCCATTGATCTAAATAGAATAAATTATAGACGATAAAGCAAAAAACCTTTGAAAAATACTTAAATTTAACATGTTATATGAATGAATCCACTCAAGGTGTAGGAACACCGTTCACATGTTAATATGCGATATGTATCATCAATTGAAAGCATTTATTTTTTTATTTTCCCACATCTTTTCCCTACTTATCTTATAGAGTAAACTGTAATTTTACACCCTGAGGTTAGGGGTCATTGGCATGTCTACCCCCCCTAAGGAAATAATTGCAATTTTACACCCCACTGTTAACCCTTATGTCGCAACCTTACCCCCTGTTAACATATTCTGTCAAGTCAACGTTTGTTTTGACTGTTATAATGTGTGAAAAGTCGTTTTTGCCCCTGTCTTATTAAAATTATATAAAAAAATCAAGAATCAACACAAAATTATATAAAAAAATCAAACGTTTTTGCCAGATCAGTTCATTCTTCATCATCATCATCATTCCAAACCCAGATCATCATCATCATCATCAGCAGCAGCAGTCCAAACCCAGGTCAATTCATTCTTCATCATCATCATCATCATTCCAAACCCAGATTAGTTCAGTTCACTTACGTTTGAAAGAAGCACACAAGTTCATCATCATCAGCAGCAACAAATCCAGATCCACAACACAAATCACAAAATCAACGAAACAAGTTCATCATCATCAGCAGCAGCAGTTCATTCTTCATCATCATCTTCTGACCACCGCCGGAGGTGTAAATGAATCCGTGACCGTCCGATTCGCCGCCGCTGAGTTGAATACAAACAGAATGAAGAATGAAGAATGAACAGAAACAAATCAAGAATGAACACAAACAAATCAAGAAAGAAGCACACAAACACACAAACCTGGGTGTTTTGAATATGAAGAATGAACTGCTGCAATAATCTGACCACCGCCACCATCAGCCACCACCACCCTCACCAGCCACCCCCACCACAATCCACAACAATCGAAACCATTTCTTGACAATTTCCCCAACTCTCCACCAAAATCCCCAATTTAACCAATCAATCAGTTTCAAAACCCTAAATTGAAACCCTAGGCACAAATTTCAACTCAATCACACAAAGATTGAAACCCCTCTGCGATTGAACCAGTCCATCCCCACTTTTCTCATATCTGCTCCGGTGCACAACCACCACCCTAGCTATTGAAAACAAAAAACGAAGGGTGTTGGTGGTAGATGTGTGGGCGGTGATGGCAGATTGTGTAGGACGGTGGGGACGGTGGTGGTCGATGGATTACTACACCAATGAAGGATGGCGGTGGCAGGTGTTTGGTTGGTTGATGGCAAGCAGGTGGTTGGTGGGTGGTGGTTGTAGGTGGGTTGATGGTGGGAGGTTGGATGTGGTGGCGGTGGTATCTGAGTATTCGTGAGAGAGTGTTGTAGAGAAAGGTATAATTATGGCAGCTCTCTTCACCCAGTAATCTTCGCCGGATCTGAACATCGAGATATTGTTATAGGGTTTAGATGAGAAAGATTTGAAGCTCTTGACCTGGTTTTAATTATGGCAGCTCTCTTCTACTTTTTCTTGTTTCTGGAAAGATCTGAAAGCAGATTTGAAATAATGGTTTTGAATAATAATAATAATAATAATAATAATAATAATAATAATAATAATAATAATAATAATAATAATAAATATTGGGTAAGATTACCAAAATACCCTCACCTATAAGGTCAAACTACCGTTGACTGTTAACAGGGGGTAAGGTTGCGACATAAGGGTTAACAGTGGGGTGTAAAATTGCAATTATTTCCTTAGGGGGGTAGACATGCCAATGACCCCTAACTTCAGAGTGTAAAATTACAGTTTACTCTATCTTATATTAATTAAATAAATAATAAATTAATGTTAAATTTTCCATCTTTTTTTGACCTTTTGCTGATTATGTGTACCAATGAAAACAATGCGTAACATTGACTTATTTTTTCTCTTTCTTCTTTGATATTATCACAAATCACTGATCACTGATCACTGCATTAGACTATAGGGTATGGGGCTTGGGTTGGGGCGTGGCCCTTGGGACTTGGGTTTCAAGCCGGGCGTGGGGCTGGTCTAGCAAGCTGACATGGCGGGCTGTGAATGGCCAAACCAAACTAGCCGTTGGGCTAGCCGTTGGGGGCTATTTAAAAAAAATTCCTTTATAAATACCTTACCATATTTATCATTTTTCTCACACAATATCAAACACATAATGATATTTTACAATTTAGTCCCTATTGATCTCAACCATTAGATCAAAATATCTAATGGCTGAGATTCTTTCTTACCCTTCTCACACTTTAGGCCTTTTTTACAGGATCCTCTACCTATAAATATATATATATATATATATATATATTAAAAAAAAGGTTGATGTGGCTTGGCGACGCCAGCCCAGCCACGCCCAACCCAAGCCCCACCATACCCCTAACAACTTGGCTTTGGGTTTGTTCATCTTCAACATCCACGTGTCAACTCATGCCCCAACCCAAGCCCCACCATACCCCACGGTCTTAACTAAAATTTAGGCATCAAACGATTTTTATTATACATTTACTAATCTGGATTCCAAACGATTATACATTACACTTTTAGTATCCATCTTCTTTGTTTCAAATGTTGCACCATTAGAAAAAAAACGTAAATTTCTTTGCTTCATCTCTGTCATGCACCCATCGATCTAAACAAAACAAATTAGAGACGATAAAGCAAAAAACCTTTGAAAAAGACTTAAATTTAACATGTTATATGAATGAATCCACTCAAGGTGTAAGAACACAGTTCACAAAACAAAAGAAAATACAATTTTATTAATTTCCATAACAAATTACAACTTGTAAAATTGAATAAACTGCAGAACAAATACAATACTACTAAAATTTTACAAACAGAAAGAAACGAAAGATTGACAAAATGATTACAACCAAAGTAAACAAACACTAGAAAAAAGATGAGTGAATTGGCTGAGGTACGTTCGAGACACTTTCCTTAAAACAGATTTCGGGCGCCATCAAAGCGCCACATATCGCCCCGTGCCCGGGCGCGGGCGTGTGTCGGGTGCTTTGCACCCTCCTGGCTACCACTGGGTTTGACTTGTCACATAGGAATACATTCCTGTAGAGAATTCTAATTATAAATCCATAAAAGATTTATCTCTCCACCTATGTGGGACAAGCACAATTTCCCACACATTTATGATTCCAACACACAAACTTAATGCTCAAGATCTCTCATTTATCTTGGCTTAATTAATAAATAATCATTATGTTAATTCATAATATAATATTATTTATAAATTTTCCAACAATCCCCCACATGAATGGAGATCGTCCCATACACTAAGTGTCCCGATAAAATTTCAGCGGCTAAGCAATGCATGATATGTAGGTTTCCCTTTGAACTAGCCTTTGTCACATGTACTTAGTCTCCTAGCGGTTAGTAGACACGATATCCTTGAACCAACCCCTTTTTATGTAGACGGTATTAAACATCACACAATACTCTTCCAGGTCTGGCTAACCCCTCATAATTGTGTCTGTTATGGTCATGTAACACCTTTCTGGTTCAGCGAGAGCTCTAGGAATTGTGCCCCCATTCCATTCGAAGCGACCCCACTTCTTTCTAAAATAGGTGATTCACAAATCATTAAAATCCATATGCTTAACCTCTCTTGATATCACTGCTTTTAAGTAGGAATGGACTAGAAAGTTTATAACTCTCTTTGTATGTTGAGGTACTCCCCCACAGTGACCTTAATTCGTGCAGTTAGGTGGTCCTATTGCTGGTTTTTTGGTTCAACGTGTTCAAGTAAAACTTTAGAACAATATACGTTACAACGACAACCGCAATTGCGTTGGTGTTCCCATACTTCAATGAGATTTTGGATGTGTTAGGGGACTAAATCTAAGGCCGTTGGCGGTATGTTTTCTGGTGGAGATGTATATAGTGTAGATAAAAGTGAAAGCGGTTCTTGAAAAATTCAATGATGTTTCAATGGTAGTATCGGTGGTGGCTTTAGTCCGATCAGTAGCTAGACTCATCGAAACAAAAGATGAACTAGCACATTAAAGACAATGCAAATGTAAAATTTTGGAGATAAAATTTGTAACTAAGCACGCCTTACTTTATCTTATATGCCATTTCACCAATTGTATGTCGCTTTATCATGAGTAAAACTAGGATGAAGTCAAATTACTAACGCTAGACAAGGATGACAAACCTACAGATAAAATAACAAATGTGATGTATAAAGAAATCTTTAATGAGTTGTGATTTTATCGTATTCATTATTTTCAGATCGATGTAATTTAATATCTACATAGATAGCTTGTAATGATACCTTTATTTCATTCTATTCTATTTAGAGTCGTGTTATGAATTTACATCGAGATAATTGGTAAAAGGTCAACATTTATTCATTTCAAAATGGGCAAATACCAAAAAAAACTAATATACTTTCTAATTTAAAGTTCCCAAAGTTACTTTTTGCATATTAAACTCTTCCAACTTACTAACTTTGAATAAATTTGTGAAATCTTTGAAAATACAAGTTTCGAAATCGGGAACAACCGGTTGCTTTGGGTAGGCTTGTGTTTAGTTTATGTGCCTTCCTTTTATTTCTTTTTTTTCTTAAAAACAAAGATGTGTAATACTGCAATCTTAATTTGAAGTTCTAAGTTACCATCCTATAAGTTTTAATCCATGTAACTAAACTGGTTTTCGGGTTTTTTTTTTAACACCTGAACTTAATATTCAAAATAATTATTAGAGTTAAATGCCATTTTAGTCCCTGTGGTTTTGATCATTTTTATCAGTTTAGTCCAAATGTTTCATTTTTCACCTGTGGGTCCAAAAAGATTTCATCGTTGGCATGTTAGTCCACTGAGTTAACTTCATTCATTATTTACGTTAACGAGAAAGAAATTCGGTCATTTTATATGGTCATTTCCAAATTGAATAAGAAGTTACAGGAGTAAGAGAGTAATAATATTAATAACTCTAATAAATTAAGTTGGCAAACACCTACGAACTTAAAGGGGGTAAAATAGTAACTTAAGAAAAGTTTTGTAAAGGAGTCATCTTGACACAATTTCATGACCAGAGGCTTGTTTTAGATTTAGTTAAAATCTAAGTACCATTCTTAAGCACGATTAGAAGGTTTACTTATGATTTTGAGTTTCACTTTTGACTCGAATGGAGGCATATTTGGAGTCCCGTGATTTCTCAGTCATCACTACTAGCGGTTCTATCAACAATTCGATTAGGTCAAATTAACAACTCAGAAATCAATTTATATCATATAAAAAGATGATAAGTTGAATTTCAAATTGAGATTACACATTTTTATGTAAAAGGAAAAAAAGGCACATAAACAAAATGTCAAAAACAAAGCCATATACCCAAAGCAACCCGTTGTTCCCGGTTTCAAAACTTGTATTTTCAAAAATTTGACAAGTTTATTCAAAGATAGTAAGTTGGAGGATTTTAATATGCAAAAAGTAAGTTTATTAATGTAGATTAAATTTCCAGCCCGTGAAGTTCACGAGTTATCGCCCTTTACACATAAACATGATACATCCCTTTTCTTCTTTTTTTTTTTCCAATGTAATTTTGGTTTATTAATTTTATTTTTTGTTGGAAATTTTTTGGTTCTTAAGAAGAACTGGTGACGAAATTTACTTGATGAGAAAACATGACCTAATTGATGTTGCTGAAACAAGTGTGATGTCCCGTTCACCTATGATGTATGTAAGTACTTTTTTATCTTTTGATTTTCCTCAAGTAAATGATGATGTCTCTTTATCCTTTGATTTTCCTAAAGTAAATGATGCTATCTTTTTTTTTTCATTATTTTTTACACGGGTCTTTAATTATTTGATGTAGAGGGAGCTGTTGTTGTCATTGTTGATGTTCTTCACATAACTCGTATTACAGTACCCATGGTAAGTAAACTATTTTCTCATTTTTATATGGTTATCTGATAACTCTATATAAATCTAAAAATTGTAATTATTTAGAGTGATTGATAATAGCATTAGAGAAATCATTTTTTTTATCTGGATATAAATTTATTAATATAAAAAGAATTTATACACTGGTGCAATGGGTTGGTGAGCTAATTGCAACTTCTGATACAAAGAGCACAAGTTTTGACAAATAGGTTAGGAGATTATTGCCAGGTGTAGAAAATCAAATGGTAACCACGTTTCATCCGCACACCCACACATTCACTTTTGAAATAAAAAAATCTTCTTATTTATATAATAACAATTGATGAAGGGCCTTAGGAACAGTTCAAGCTTTCAGGTTTATTATGACTGGCATCTGCCGGTCTTCCATCCGACCGCTGAAAACTCGCAGCCCCATCTTCTTCGTTTTCTTCTTTTTTTCTACTCACTTTGCTTGCTATATGAATGTATTCACCCACTCCTTCTGTCTGAGATAATGCGACTAGGCTTCCAACGAAGATGAAGGATGATTTCAACCACATACTACAACTGGTCAGCTTGTTATAACCAAAATGTGTTTATTTTTTCATCATCCATTTCAATTAGGACACTTTTTTTTGAACGGCAAAGGTTACATAATCCCTACATCTAAATTACACCAATTTACCCCATGCTAGGAATTGAACCTTGGTCTCTCCCCAAGAGGCACAAAGCCTCTACCACCCCACCAAAGTGGTGATGGCTTCAATTAGGACACTTATCCCTTATTTTTTTCATACCATTATTTTTAGGACACTAATCTCCACCCTAAAATTTACATTTTTTTAACATTATCAGTGGTGTGAAAACCCAAAGTATAAATTTTTTTTGGTCAAGTCTTTTCCTTCTTATATTTGAGTCTTTTACATTGGTTTAGGCAGGAAAGTTGTTATGGACCTTTGGTTGTTTCTAATGGACATAAAATCTTTTTAAGATTTCCATCCATGATTTCAATGCCCATTTGAGTAAACTATTGTACAAGTTAATCGTTTAATATTAGCATAGTATTGCAACATGAAAACCCCACTATATATAATGTCTGTAATATATTGGAATTGACATCAATATTGTACAAGTTAATCGTTTAATATTAGCATAGTATTGCAACATGAAAACCCCACTATATATAATGTCGTAATATATTGGAATTGACATTAATATCGGACAATTTTTGTTCCAAAATGAATGATAAGTCAACACATGTTGCTATCATGTGCATTTAACATTTCTTATAATCAAGAAAAAAATCACTTTATGGGCCCTTAATTCCAACCTAAATTTTTAATTTTATTGGATGATAAGTCATCTAATATTATGTAAATAAACTCTAAATAGAACTGTATAGAAAGATACCTACCTTAGGCGTTCATAGACGGTACACATTAGCAGATTTTAACCTAAATTTTCAATTGAACGAGACATGCTTCGTTTTGGACTAAAAATAGTGTTGAATAAAAGTTATATAGAAGTCTAACAAATGAATAAAAAGTATATGTTCAGATTGTAATTAAATATCACAAATTGTTAAAACAAAAACTAAAATATATCTTGTACATGTTAATAAAAACTATATGGTATATTGCAAGTTAGTGAGCTCCATGAGAAAAAATCGGGATGATTAAACTTGGTTACTAACTTACTATGCTTGAGAGTAAAAAAAAATCTACATTAGTTTTAGAAATTATATTTAACAACTAAGTACACAGACGATTCTTGTGATTTACTGCTTTTTTTTTTAAATTGTCCTTAACATTTATCATATATAATTTTTTATTTAAAAATGCAAATACTTAGAAATATTACCATCCATCTCGTATATTTTTTCCCTCCCACAATTAGTTGTGTGAGAGAAAAGTCGGAGATCATGTATGAATAAAAGTTACATTTATTATAAGTTGTTAATGTTAAGTAGTTTTTATATATCGCGCGTTGCAGCGAAACCAAGCTGATTATAACATAAAACAAATGTGATTTGAAAATAAAGCATGATGTTTAGAAAGTCAAACCATTAGAACGATTTAGTTTATCATCGTACCGTTTTATGATACCAAATAAATATTTTATTTTGAGTATAATCTCGTTTTAACAAAACTTATAACGGAATGTCAGGGAAAGAAATCAAGCACAATTACGTACTTAAGTTTTTAGAAAAAAGTTATAAACGTAACTTATTAAAGAAGTATCAAATTAATCAATAAATTAATATATATTAAAAAAAGAAAAAAAACAATTATTAAAAAAGGTAAAGGAAATAGATGTTTAAAAGAAGAAAAATATGTTATTAAAAGTAAATATAATAATAAACTATTAAAAGTAAATATAATAATAAACTATTATAATATATTAAATAATAAAATAATAAAAAAACTATATATTATTGTAAAAATAAAATTATTATTCATCGTCCCTTGAAATCAATATATATATATATATATATATATATAATTGGATGATAAGTCAACTAATATTATGTAAATAAACTTTAAATTAAACAGAACTGTATAGAAAGAGACCCGCCTTAGGCGTTCATAGATGGTACACATAAGCAGATTTTAGTTTAATAAACTATTATAATATATTAAATAATAAAACAATAAAAAACTATATATTATTATAAAAAGAGTTAATTACAAAGTTAGTCCCTGTGGTTTGCACAAAATAACATACTTAGGTACTAATAGTTTAAAATCACCTTCTAGGGTATTAACTTTTCATTTTGTAACGTTTGGAGGTATTGACTTCTAGGGTATTAACATAGTTAGTCCCTGTGGTTTGCACAAAATAACATACTTAGGTACTAATATAATGTTATTTTAAACCTAAAAATAACGTTAATACCTTCAAACGTTACAAAATGAAAAGTTAATACCCTAGAATGTGATTTTAAACTATTAATACCTAAGTATGCTACTTTGTGCAAACCACATGGACTAACCATGTAATTAACTCTTATAAAAATAAAGTTACTATTCATCGTCGATGGTACACATAAGCAGATTTTATTTTAATAAACTATTATAATATATTAAATAATAAAACAATAAAAAACTATATATTATTATAAAAATAAAGTTACTATTCATCGTCCCTCGAAATCAATATATATATATATATATAATTGGATGATAAGTCATCTAATAGTATGTAAATAAACTTTAAATTAAATAGAAATTTATAGAAAGAGACCCGCCTTAGGCGTTCATAGATGGTACACATAAGAAGATTCTATTTTAGAGTAAATTACAAGTTTTGTCCTTTATGTTTATATCAAATTGCAGACGCTGTCCTTTAGCACAAAAGTTTGCAAGTTTTGTGCTTTATGTTTCAAAATCTTGCACGTTTTAACATTTAGACCAAACCCAGTTAGATTTTTTAGTTAATTATGGTCATGTGCCATGCACATGAGGGTATCTTGTCATTTTATCTCCCTAGAGACTATTGAGTAAATAACTTGATATTCAAGGGACTAGTTGTATAAGAAATAAAAATAAAATATAAATATTAAAAAACCTGAAATCTATCTCTCTGACTCTCTCCCTCTCTCTTCTCTCTCTCATTCTCCTCTCCCTCCTCTCACCCTCTCTCTTCACCCATTAGGGGTGAGCAGAGAACCGAAAAAACCGAACCGAAACAAAAACCGACGGTTCAGATTTCGGATTTTTAATAACCGAAAATTTCACGAGATTTCGGTGGAGCAACAATCACTTCCTCAATCACAAGCGGCTCCCCTGCTTTCCGAACAATCGCAGCTGCATTTCACGAACAGTTGGTGTTCATTATTCATATAAACATTTTAAAAATAAAAAAAAAATTGAAGTTTTTCTGGTTTCGGATGATCCGGGTTTTGGAAGTGTTGTAAAACAGGGTTGAAGAAGTTACCTCAGCACCGGATAGGTTTTCTGGCGGTGTTGGTGGAGGTTTTTCCGTCCATGATGAACGATGGATGAGTGTGTTTTTTTGTTTGTTTCTGAGACGTATAAATTTGTGTTGAACGTGTTGGTGGCGGTGATGGTTGGGTGTTGGTGGTGGTGGTGGGCCATGGGATGTGGCGGCTGAAAGTTGGTGGTGGGAGGTTGTGGTGGTGGCTGAAGGGTAGTGGTAGGAGGTGGAGGTGGTGGTGGAAAGTGGTGGTAATGGGTGAAGAGAGAGAGAGAGAAGGTAGAGAAGAATGAGAGAGAGAAGAGAGATGGAGAGAGAGTTAGAGAGAGATAGATTTCAGGTTTTTTAATATTTGTATTTTATTTTTTATTTCTTACACAACTAGTACCTTGAATATCAAGTTATTTACTTATGATAGTCTTTAGGGAGATAAAATGACAAAAATACCCTCATGTGCATGACACATGACCATAATTAACTAAAAAAACTAACTGAGTTTGCCTAAAGGTTAAAACGTGCAAGATTTTAAAAATAAAGCACAAAACTTACAAACTTATGTCCTAAAAGACAACGCCTCCAATTTAGAGTATACATTTTATATAATAACAAATCATGAAGGAGCTTATGAACAGTGGAAAAATTGGACATATTTTGTGTTTTATTTACAGAATTGCCATGACTTCCTTTTAGGTTAAATAGAGTGGAATAGTTGGATAGATTTTGGGTCTTATTTACGTAATTGACATGGCTTTCTATTGGTTTCAATAGAGCGAGAGGATCCTTTTTATTTAATATATATTATTAACAAGTCATTTTAAAGAAAGTAGAAGTCTAATTTTTAATGCAGGAAATACAACCTATATATACCCTTTTATTTAATATAGATTATCATATCTATTTTAATTCCTTCATACATACATACATATATACATATATATATATATATATATATATATATATATATATATATATATATATATATATAAACCATTTTATTAATTTAATGCATATGACGTAACCTTTTGTTATTTCGTGATTTGACGTTACAAAATTTTTTATTTACGATTCAATATTCAAACATGAGCCGCCGTTACTTCATAAATGGTTCTTAACGTACATAGAGTATCAGTATCATACCAGTAAGTAGTGGCGGATTCATTTGTACCGGAGGGTGGGCATGTGCCCACCGTACATGCCATAGTTTTAGTATGCCATAGTTTTAGTGTATTTTTTTTTTTTAACTTTAGCGCAAGTATGATGAAGAATTTATTGATTGGTGGCTGGGTATATTTCTTGTTGTGAGAAAACCAGAGAAGGGCAGAAGAAGATGGTATAGAAAAATAAAGAAGATAGCATTTCAGGGATAGTTCTTTTGAATTTGACTATTTTAACCCAATAGTTATATTAAGCCTACATTACTTTTTCATTTTTTCAAAAAGTTTTACTTTTTAGTACAAAACCAAATAAATAGTTGTCAAATCCTTCACCTTCAAAAATTAATAGCGACTTGAATTGAATGTGAATTTCTTAGCTAAAAGTGTGTGAATAGTTAGTTGAATACTATAATAAAACAGAAATACTATATTATTACTTTATTTAATTTTAAAGTGTATAAATATAATTTGATTTTTTTTATCACTAAGTTTTTTTAATTCATTTTAGAACAAAAAAAATAGACGCTGGTAAAACGAAGTAGTTGTTATAGAATAGTGAAATTCATGTATTATTAACCTATGAATAGTTTTACAATATTTCTGTGTCGATAAGTATAAACTGGTTTTATACCCGTAACCCGACCCATTTTGACCCGCCTTGTTTGAACTCAACCAATTTGTGCCACCCGTAAAAATATATTCTAGATTCGCCACTGCCAGTAAGCTCATATTACTTGAATCCGAATTCCCGCCGCATCGTGCGGAGAAATTCTACTAGTATATAACAAAACTTGTAATTTTCTTTTGTACATCTGTATTTGTTGTCTTTTAATTCAACTCGACGTAATTAATAGGCCACCGAAAACGTTCGTCTTTTTGTAACATTTTAATTTATTTTATTTTATTTTAAATGAACTCACCTAATTGTCTTTTAATTCAACTCGACGTTATAGGCCACCGAACACGTTTGTCTTTTTGTAACATTTTAATTTATTTTATATTATTTTATTTAAATGAACTCACCTAATACATATACACCAAATATTTTTTTAGTTTAACTAGAATTTATACCCGCGCTTTGCAGCGGGATAACGTTTTTTTAAAGTTGCGCTTACATCAAAACGTAACTTAAATTTATACCACTTGTAACTAAAGCTAAACACATAAAACCCGATTACAAAAGTATTTAGAAAGTTAAATGCTTGTCAGTGTCAATGCCGAAAGTTGAGAAAACACAAAAAAAATTATGTCGAAATGTAAATCAACTTAAGTTTATATCCGCACGTAAATAAAAATAGAGACGTAAAACTCGATTAAAAAGTATTTAGAAAGTTAAGGGTTGTAAGAGTCAATGCTGAAAATTAAAGGTTAAAAGTAAAAAAAAACAAACAAAACAAAAAATTATGTCGAAACGTAAATCAACTTAAGTTTATATCGACACGTAAATAAAAATAAAGACGTAAAACTCGGTTAAAAAGTATTTAGAAAGTTAAGGGGTCGTAAGAATCAATACTGAAAGTTAAAGGTTAAAAGTAAAAAGAAAAAAAAAACCAAAAAAAGACAAAAAAAAAAAGTTAAAGTATTTAAAAAGTTAAGGGGTCGTAAGAGTCAATACTGAAAGTTAAAGGTTAAAAGTAAAAAAGAAAGAAAACACACAAAAAAAATACTCTAGTAAAAAAGAAAGAAAACACACAAAAAAAATACTCTAGTAAAAAAGAAAGAAAACAAAAAAAAGTACTGTAGTAAACGTAAAACTCGGTTAAAAAGTATTTAGAAAATTAAGGGGTCGTAAGAGTCAATACTGAAAGTTAAAGGTTAAAAGTAAAAAGAAAAAAACTAAAAATTGACAAAAAAAAAAGTTAAAGTATTTAGAAAGCTAAGGGGTCGTAAGAGTCAATACTGAAAGTTAAAGGTTAAAAGTAAAAAGAAAGAAAACCAAAAAAAGAAAAAAAAAAGTGCTATAGTGAAACCAAGTTGTTCTTTAATATTATTTATAATTATAATTATCAGCCTATATGTAAATTCAAATATATATGTACTAGTAATATGACCCGCGAGTGATGCGCCGTTGGCCGTTACAAACATCAAATAGATTATCCAAGCGTTATGTCATGTGTTAACCATATGAAAACATATGTTTCAACGTGCTCGGTTCAATCCCGTGTAACCTATATAAGTATTGTGGTTGAATCAAAACGTAATGTAAATCGAATTTATGTCGTACAGTTATAACGTAACGCACCAAAGAAACATAAAGCGTGAATAGAAATCGCAAAAGGAAAAAAGAAAACACGTTAACATAAAGGGTAACCATACGTGTTTTGTAAAGTGAAAGAACCAAAGTTGGGAGGTGTAAACGTCAACAACTTTGGTCTTTAGCATTGATATATAATAATAATATAATTGTAATTTTACTTGTCTTGCGTCGCGTGAGGTTGAAACATAGAGTAACTCGAGTATATACTGTCAGATGATAATGTATTATATTTAACCCCGCTCAGGCTGGAACAAAATTTACATCAAAACGTACACCAACTGCGTACATAAAATAAACACGGAAACTTATTATATTTGAGTTGAATCGTTTCCAAAAAAATGTTGACATCTAACATAAACCAACTCGAATTTATACCAACACGTACATAAAAAATATTAATTCTTTAAAGTAAAGGAACAAAAGGGGTAAGCTCGAAACTTAGAAACTAAAAACGTTTACGTCTAAACGTAAACCAACTCAAATTAATACCGACACGTAAATAAAAATATTTTTTTAAGTAAATAAACGAAAGGGGTAAACTTGAAACTTAGAAACTCAAGGATGTTAGCGACAAATTAGTTCTTTAAAAACGAAATTAGTGAACGAAAGTTATTGAAGAAAATAATAGATTAAAAACGAATATTATATATGGTATAAATGTAAAGTTTGAATATTAGAAATCTAAGGAATTAATTTGAGTAAAATGCAATTTGCGTCCCTGTGGTATGTCCCAAACATCAACTTGAGCCCCTAAAAATAATTTTTTGCATTCTGAGTCCCTGTGGTATTCATTTCATAACACTATGAGTCCTTCTGAGTCCCTGTGGTATTCATGCAAAAATTGTTAAAAGGGGACTCAGAAGGACTCATAGTGTTATGAAATGAATACCACAGGGACTCAAAATGCAAAAAAATATTTTTAGGGGCTCAAGTTGATGTTTGAGACATACCACAGGGACGCAAATTGCATTTTACTCAATTAATTTATTTACAAAACTCGTAAAATAAAATAGCAATTTAAGGACTAAAATTATTATTTTCTAAAACCTTGGTTATTAAAAGTAAGGGGCTTACATAATATGTGCATATATGGAGTATTAATATTTTTTTTTTTTTTTTTTTATAAAAGTAGCTTCTCACGTAAGTTTATGGGTGAATGGGGGCTGAAAGTGTGAAACAATGCTATTGGTTCAAGTGTGTGTAACATGTCCGGTAGTATAGGGTTTTCTATCTTTGTGTCCGGTGTTGGGCCAACGCAAGAGTCTCCCCAATTATACATGCCAACTTCTTATTGGACCTACGCCAATATTTGATAGATACATGCTAACATCTTTGTATAAAGTGTACAGGTCATCAGTTATATTTGTTATAAAATAAAGGGTGATTCTCGTGAATGAATATTGTTACCTTTTAAGGGGGAGGGGGCAAAGCCGGTGGAAACCCCACCGACTTTGTCCTTTAAAATTGTATATAATATATGTGTGCGTGTGTGTTAAATGAGAAATCACAAAAAGTGAGGAATCTAGGAACTATGGGTTATACATATAAAAAACTCAATTTTACATAGACGTTGTTAATGTAGGGCTAGTTCACCTGTTAGAGGTTCTTGCCTCTTAGGGGCTCTTTGTTAGCCTCTTAATGACCATTCAGATGCTACCTCTTAATGGTTTAAAACCTCTGAATGAATAAGAGGTAACCTCAAGTCTGAATGGTTAAGAGGTAACCTCTGAATGGTAAATCATCACATGTCACATTCTTCTACCTTCTCATTGGTAAAATTCTTAATGGTTTCTGTCACACCCCCAAAATCCACCATGCGGAGTATCACCGCTTGGAGGCGTGACGTGACCAGGATCGAGCCACCAATCATATTGAACAACGTAATTAAGTAAGTAAAACCAACCTCAATACAATTGGTGACCATAAGACGGTAACCAACTTTAAGTTAACCAAGTTCAGATTTAAACAGCGGAAGCATAAAACGTGAAACCAAAACATAAGTTCCGTAGTTCATAAGTTTAAAGTTCAAAACGTAAGTTTAATAGGTTCATATGGATTAAATATTAAGTACGGGACATAACAATCCATATCCCACAACAACCTTCTCCTCGTGCAAGCTCCATAGGCATCTAGCGACCTGTAAGGCATGTAACAACGAGTCAACAACAAAGTTGAGTGAGTTCACGGTTGGTTGATTAGTTTTAAGTTGTTTCTGAAAAACGTGGTTTGACTTTCGTTGGCTTATTTGCCGTGGGGGTTACCCCATAGTTGAAAGTATGTTTAACCCGTTCCTTTTTTATTACCCAAACCATATCCATAATCAGTGGGGGCTTCCCCATGTGAACTACTAGACCGTATGATATCGACTACAAACGAATTTTGTTGTGCCCTACGTCAATGTTCTATCATCATTGACAGTTTGCCATAGTCCATTAGTACACGCCCGTTCGGACGACACGGTGTGAGGTTTGTTAAACCTAATAGCGCTATTAACTAATGACCCGCTCGCCATCGGCCTCGGCGATTAAGTCGATATAAAATGAGGGACTTAATGATAGAGTTTTGTCTAGTAAGTTTTAAGGGTGTTGTCCTGCCCAAGGAGGACGAACGTACGTATTCTAAAAAGGAGAATACGCAGGATTAATATTGGCATCCTACCCATGGAGGATGGCCGTACATATCCTACCCTTAGGAAGGATATGTAGATTTCGTTTTTAAATTCTTTAACTCCTTCCCAACCACCGGGAATCCCATGCCTTAGAAAGTGTGTGAACTCACCTCGGTTTGCTCGGTTAGATTAGTTACTCTAATAATCAGAAATCAAGCACGTCCTAATAAGGTACGGATAACAATCAGTTTCTCAGGCATAACACGTATCATACGTACGGTTTATTTACTCATTACTTTTATCACATACCACACCATTCAAATGTCAAGTTATATTGTTATGTTACATTATTTTACCCTAAACTAATATAATTATCTCACAAAATAAACAAGTATCCACACAAGTGTTCTAATATATATTCTAAATATATATTTATCCATTTTACTTGTAAAAGTCAACCTCCGATACTTTGTATTTTGTGACAAAACCTTTGGCGAAGTTTATTTTGAAAACAAAGCTAAAAATATACTTGTAACACTTGTGTTAGAAAATATTTTCTAAGTGTTGGAATTTTAGAAAATTTCGCCAGAGTTTCCTTTGTAACTGGAGGTGTCCATGCTAATAAGCATATCATTTTCTTTTCCAAAAATCATTCAACAATCAACAACAAGTTACCAAACAACATTATACTAGTCAAGTGCAAAAACAATGCACTTTACACAATAACATGAACTTGGCTTTTCGTAAAAACGCGTAGTAACTCAGTGGGGTGTTTAGTGGGATTAGTTACCCTCCGAAGTGTGTTTACTTTTGCTAAAATCTCATTCTCGGGATTTTTAGATGTTCACAACTTGTAAATATAATTTACAAAAATGTTTACTTATAACATCTTCTTGTGTTAAAAGTATTTCTACACTTATGTTGTTATTTAAAAATAGTGTTGGTTTAATAAAAACCATGTTCTTCTAAAAATCATCCTTTTAAACTTGGTTCTCTTTAAAAATCGTTCACAAGTTTTAGATCTACAAGATCACTAGTTCACTTGGTTTATTATTTTACAAGAAATTATTTTATTTTCAAGTTCATGTTTTCACTAGTGGATGATTATTTCATGTACACATAATCATCCCTATCTTGTTAAGCCATGTTTTCAATCATAACTTAACAAGTCTCATATGATGACTAATCACCCTATTGCTAGTAATCACCAAATAAACATCAAGAAATCAACAACATGACAAAACAACTTCATACTTAACATTACTTCTTCATTTTAACAATATATCATCATCAAGTTAGTTTTATGTTCAAGACTTTTGCATAAGATCTTTTAGTGTTCTTGAGATATCCTCTTAATATAACTATTAACCACCATAAACATGGAATAAATAAGGATTCAAGAGACTTACTACTAGCTTTTAAGCTAGGGAAGATCAAGAGAGGAAATGAGGTGGTTAATAGCAAACGAAGAAGGTCCTTCAAGATCCGTGCTCACCAAGCTTCTTAATTCACCTCCTTGCACCTTGAGAAGCACTTGAAATGGATGAACAAAATCGAAAATGGTGGGTGTACAAAGAGGGGTGTTCGGCCGTAGCTATGGAGGAGGGAGAGAAGAAGTTTGTGAAGTTGTGATGAAGATGATGAAGGTGTATGGCACATATAATCAGGTCTCTTGAGTTTTATCCAATGGGTAAGATGTTCCAACAAGTACCAACATGATCTTTCAACTTCCAAGAAGGATCATTTAGGGGATTTTAGGAGATTTATAAAAATCTTGGAGTGGGGCCACTAGGGGCCGGTTATGGCACAAGGGGGGGGGGTTAAATGTAAATTAGATGGTAAGTAGGTGATTACTTAGGGGTTAAGGTGTAAAGTCTAAGGTGTAGTGTGTTACATGTATTATGTAATGTGTTATAGTGCTCGGGGACCATAACTTGCTCAGAAAAATAAAAACAATGTTTCTGATAATATTTTAGTGTTCCGGGTAATGTCCGGTTGTTCGGTTAGGTACCGTTCCGTTAAAGTGTTATATTATTCCGTATAGTGTCTTATATATATATTTTTGTAACATTTTTAATTCTCAACACTCGGGAAAGCATACCGGACTATTTAGTAACTTTTCTGCACACTACTAGTATGTTAATAAGCACATGTAAGTATGACACAGAAATCAGAAAGTAGTTAAGTAATTCAGCACAGTCACCAAGCACTTTAATTAACAATTAATTAATCATACGGATACATGGAATTATGAGGGTTGTCACATTCTTCCCCTGTTAAGAAAATTTCGTCCCGAAATTTAGCACGTGGTTACTGAGGAAGCTAGTTATGTTGCGTTGGTTTCCTGGTTTTCCTGGGGTGTCACATCATCCCCCCGTTGGTTTGGAATTTCGTCCCGAAATTCTGTAGTAGCTTCAGTCTCAGTAGTGGTTGCACTTTTCTTAAATAACTGGGGATACGTGAGTTTCATTTGGTCTTCTCGTTCCCAGGTATACTCTGGGCCACGACGGGAATTCCAACGAACTCGAACAAGAGATATTCTGGTACGCTTGAGAACCTTAACATCTCGATCAGTAATCTCTACCGGTTCCTCGACGAATCGCAACTGATCGTCAATGGTGAGCTCCTTTAAGGGAACTACGAGGGTCTCATCTGACAGACACTTCTTTAGATTCGACACATGGAAAACATTGTGAACTTCGCTGAGTTCTTCAGGTAGATTCAACCTATAGGCGACTTTGCCAATTTTCTCGATGATTTCGAACGATCCGACATAACGCGGATTGAGTTTTCCTCGTTTGCCAAAACGGACTACACATTTCCATGGTGAGACTTTAAGTAGCACTCGATCCCCAACCTGGAACTCGAGTGGCTTTCTTCGCTTATCAACATAACTTTTCTGACGGTCATGAGCTGCCGCCATTCGTTGTCGTATCTGAGCAATCCTTTCGGTTGTATCTACTATAAGTTCTGTGCCAGTTATTTTGCTGTCACCAACTTCTGCCCAACAGAGAGGTGATCGGCACTTCCGTCCATACAATGCCTTGAACGGAATGGCCTGGATACTGGTGTGGTAACTGTTGTTATACGAAAACTCCACTAACGGGAGGTGCTTTTCCCAGCCATTACCAAAGTCGATTACACATGCCCTAAGCATGTCTTCAAGGGTTTGGATGGTACATTCAGATTGCCAATCCGTCTGTGGATGATATGATGTGCTCATGTCTAATCGAGAGCCAAAGGACTTGTGCATAGCTTGCCACAATTCCGATGTAAAACGTGAGTCTCGATCAGAGATGATGGAGGTTGGCACTTTGTGCCTTGATACTACTTCCTTCAAGTAGATGTCTGCTAGAGTAGAA
Source organism: Helianthus tuberosus (assembly GCA_030545235.1). Taxonomy (NCBI): domain Eukaryota; kingdom Viridiplantae; phylum Streptophyta; class Magnoliopsida; order Asterales; family Asteraceae; genus Helianthus; species Helianthus tuberosus. Next base: position 150,110,419 of record CM060358.1, read on the forward strand.
AACTTATAGGTTTCCTTGATAGCCAAGAAGTGTGCAGACTTAGTCAATCGATCCACTATCACCCAAATGGTATCATTTCCGCGTTGAGATCTAGGCAGGCCAGTAACGAAATCCATGGAAATTTGCTCCCATTTCCATTTCGGGATCTCTGGTTGTTGAAGTAGGCCTGATGGTTTCTGGTACTCGACCTTGACCCTGGCACAAGTCAAGCATTTACTGACGTAGGTTGCTATATGGGCTTTCATGCTAGGCCACCAGTATGTAGTCTTGAGATCATGGTACATCTTATCCGAACCAGGATGTACTGCATAACGAGACTTGTGTGCTTCATCCATCACAAGCTCGCGTAAGTTTCCATAAAGTGGAACCTAGATGCGTCCGTTAACATAGTAGGCGCCGTCTTCCTTTTGTGCTAACCGCTGCCTCGACCCTCACAGGGGCTCAGCCCTGATGTTTTCTGCTTTCAATGCTTCAAGCTGAGCATCTCGAATTTGAGCGGGAAGGTTAGAGTGAATGGTAAGCTGTAACGCATGTACACGCTTAGGTATAGTATCCTTTCGACTGAGGGCGTCGGCCACAACATTGGCTTTGCCCGGATGGTACTTGGTCGCACATTCATACTCGTTCAAGAGTTCGACCCATCGGCGTTGTCGCATGTTTAACTCCTTTTGCTTGAAGATATGCTCGAGACTCCTGTGATCGGTGTAAATGGTGCACTTGGTACCGTACAGGTAATGTCTCCATGTCTTAAGTGCGAAGGCAACTGCTCCCAATTCCAGGTCGTGCGTAGTGTAGTTTCTTTCGTGAACTTTAAGTTGGCGTGATGCATAGGCAATGACCTTGTCACGTTGCATCAATACGCAGCCAAGTCCTTGGATGGAAGCGTCGCAATAAACCACAAAATCATCTGTGCCCTCAGGCGACGAAAGAATAGGCGCGCTACAAAGTCTCTCCTTTAAGTGCTGAAGTGCGGACTCCTGTGCATCATCCCAACGATAGGTGACACCCTTCTGAGTCAGCGAAGTGAGAGGTTGCGCAATCTTTGAGAAATCCTTGATAAACCTTCTGTAATATCCTGCCAAACCCAAGAATTGACGGATTTCTATTGGTGTACGAGGTGCAGGCCAGTTCTTGATCGAGTCGACCTTGGATGGATCAACATGAATCCCATCCTTGTTTACCACATGGCCTAGAAAGTGGACTTCGCGAAGCCAGAAGTCACATTTCGAAAATTTGGCATACAGTTGCTCTGCTCGAAGAAGTTCCAGCATAAGTCATAGATGCTGCTCGTGTTCCTCCTGACTCTTAGAGTAGATCAGGATGTCGTCGATGAAAACAATAACGAACTTATCCAGGTAAGGTTTGCATACTCGGTTCATGAGATCCATGAAGACCGCAGGTGCGTTTGTCAACCCGAAAGGCATGACCAGAAACTCGTACTGGCCGTAACGAGTTCTAAATACTGTTTTGGAGACGTCCTCATCTCGGACTCTCAGCTGATGGTATCCCGATCTCAAATCAATTTTAGAGTAAAAGCACGACCCTTGCAGCTGGTCGAACAAGTCGTCAATACGTGGAAGAGGATAACGATTCTTCACGGTCACCTTGTTAAGTTCGCGATAGTCAATACACATTCTAAAAGTACTGTCTTTCTTCTTCACAAACAAGACTGGAGCTCCCCAGGGCGAAGAGCTAGGACGTATAAAACCCTTTTCCAAGAGTTCTTGTAGTTGCGTGGACAGTTCTTCGAGTTCTGATGGAGCTAGACGATAAGGTGCTCGAGCTATGGGCGCTGCTCCAGGAGCTAGCTCGATTTGAAACTCAACTTGGCGATGAGGCGGAAGACCAGGTAATTCCTCAGGAAATACCTCAGGGAAATCACGCACAATAGGAATGTCTTCAATTCTCTTCTCTTCCATTGATGTGTCAGTAACGAGTGCTAGAATGGCAGTGTGGCCCTTTCGCAAACACTTCTGGGCCTTAAAGAAAGAGATAATGCCTACGACAGCACTACTCTTGTCTCTATGAATCACGAGGGGTTCTTCACAAGAACGAGGAATACGGACGATCTTCTCCTTGCAAATAATCTCCGCTTGATGTTGGGATAGCCAATCCATCCCAATAACGACATCGAAACTACCAAGTATGATTGGAATAAGATCGATAGAGAAGGTCTGACCAGCTAAGACGAGGTTACAACCCTCAACTGTGTGTGTGCCCTTAAGACTTTCACTATTAGCTAGTTCTACAACATGTTTGGTGTTTTAAGGGTAATGGGGTACGCTTAAGCACCTGACTAACTCTTAGGAACACATATCTAACATCTGCACCCGAATCAACAAAAATAGAAACAAGGAAATTGTCTGTTAGGAACTTACCCGCCACAATGTTGGGGTTGTTTCTTTCTTCCTCTTGTCCATTCAGGAACTCATGCTCACCAGTCCTGCGGTTATCTTTATTGTCTCCGCTATTGTTCCCATTGCCCTGGTTGCCGCTGTTGTCACGATTCTGTCTCATCTGCGGACAGTTCCTCTTGAAGTGACCCTCATCACCGCAGTGGTAACATCCCTTATTACCCTGCTGGTGTTGCCGTTGGTTCCGGTTTGCAGGATATGGGCTCTTGCAGTCTCTAGCCATATGTCCCATCTTCTTGCACCTCTGGCAACACGATCCCGCACATGCCCCGCTGTGGTGCCGTTGGCACTTGCGGCATCTCGGTTTATTCCCTAGGTATCCCCCCTGATTTTGGTAGTTCAGCCCCCGCTGTACTAGTTTCCTGTGCGGTTCCTGTTGTATAGAGCTAGGACCCTCACCTTGGTGGTCACCCCAAATATACTTGTTACTAATAAGGGCATTTGCATTGGAAAAGTTAAGCTTGGGCAACTTGCCCTCTTCCACCGCCTGATCGGTGAGTTGGTGCGCCAAACGAACGACTTGCTGGATTGTGGGAAGGTTGGCCGCAATTACAGACCCTTAGATTTCCGGGACTAAGCCTCTGAGGTATAGCTTGATTCATCTAGATATGGGTTGTGACATGTTAGGACATAAGGCAGCCAAGTCGTTGGACCTCTTTGTGTATGCCTCAATCTTTGATCCTTCCATCTTCAGACCATAATACTCTATTTCAAGTTCCAGGATGTCGTCCAGGTGGCAGAATTCTTCCTTAATCAAATCCTTGAAGTCGCTCCAAAGGGTGGCATTCGCGCCTGCCAACCCGAGCATCTGAACTTGTGCGTTCCACCAAGAATACGCTTTCCCTTGCAACATGCCAGTAGCGTGCTCTACTCGTTTGCTGGCAGGGCTTTCACTTTCTTCGAATGTATATTCGATCCTTTGAATCCAGTGTAGAAGGTCGATTGCTCCTCCAGTGCCGTCGAAAGTGGGGGGGGGGTTGCATTCCAAGAACGCCTTGAAAGTGCCTATGCGTGATTGGGTGTGCATGAGTTGACTCCCTGATTGGGTTGCTAAGGCTTCAGCAATCCGTTCGTTAATCAAGGTCGTCAGCTGACCCTGGGTCATGTCGAGACATCCACTCATGATCTTCACATCGAAGGAACACACGTAAGAAAGGTGTCGCAAAGTGCGTAAGTATGGAGTGACAGAAGAGAGTAAGCACACAAGGTTCAAATAGCAGTTATCACATTAACTAATGCATACCATGAACAATGTACCATGTAACTAACAAGTAGGTAATATAAACATAAACCATATCACCTAGGATGTTGAGTCTTGCACGTGGAACGAAGCGTCGTTGTGGATCGTTGAGCACCGTACAGGTTAAAGTCTGGTTTTATCAAAAAGCCTTTCCCTTTTTAAAACCAAGTTCACTATAACCAATGGCTCTGATACCAATCTGTCACACCTCCAAAATCCACCATGCGGAGTATCACCGCTTGGAGGCGTGACGTGACCAGGATCGAGCCACCAATCATATTGAACAACGTAATTAAGTAAGTAAAACCAACCTCAATACAATTGGTGACCATAAGACGGTAACCAACTTTAAGTTAACCAAGCTCAGATTTAAACAGCGGAAGCATAAAACGTGAAACCAAAACATAAGTTCCGTAGTTCATAAGTTTAAAGTTCAAAACGTAAGTTTAATAGGTTCATATGGATTAAATATTAAGTACGGGACATAACAATCCATATCCCACAACAACCTTCTCCTCATGCAAGCTCCATAGGCATCTAGCGACCTGTAAGGCATGTAACAACGAGTCAACAACAAAGTTGAGTGAGTTCACGGTTGGTTGATTAGTTTTAAGTTGTTTCTGAAAAACGTGGTTTGACTTTCGTTGGCTTATTTGCCGTGGGGGTTACCCCATAGTTGAAAGTATGTTTAACCAGTTCCTTTTTTATTACCCAAACCATATCCATAATCAGTGGGGGCTTCCCCATGTGAACTACTAGACCGTATGATATCGACTACTAACGAATTTTGTTGTGCCCTACGTCAATGTTCTATCATCATTGACAGTTTGCCATAGTCCATTAGTACACGCCCGCTCGGACGACACGGTGTGAGGTTTGTTAAACCTAATAGCGCTATTAACTAATGACCCGCTCGCCATCGGCCTCGGTGATTAATTCGATATAAAATGAGGGACTTAATGATAGAGTTTTGTCTAGTAAGTTTTAAGGGTGTTGTCCTACCCAAGGAGGATGAACGTACGTATTCTAAAAAGGAGAATACGCAGGATTAATATTGGCATCCTACCCATGGAGGATGGCCGTACATATCCTACCCTTAGGAAGGATATGTAGATTTCGTTTTTAAATTCTTTAACTCCTTCCCAACCACCGGGAATCCCATGCCTTAGAAAGTGTGTGAACTCACCTCGGTTTGCTCGGTTAGATTAGTTACTCTAATAATCAGAAATCAAGCACGTCCTAATAAGGTACAGATAACAATCAGTTTCTCATGCATAACACGTATCATACGTACGGTTTATTTACTCATTACTTCTATCACATACCACACCATTAAAATGTCAAGTTATATTGTTATGTTACATTATTTTACCCTAAACTAATATAATTATCTCACAAAATAAATGTCACACCCTGGCTTTTGCGGAAGCGTGGGTTTAATTGGTGTGACTTCTTAATACCATAGCAACAATCACAACAATGCTATATGATAAAATACGGGATGTTCATCCATTAAAATGGTTTAGAAAAATACGCAACATATTGTTTTAAAATATCAATCCCAAAACATATTACAAAACATGACTTGTTTAAAATGAGTTCATAAGACCCAACGAAGAACTACCAACAAAACGAGGATTTAAGACATGCAACCCGTCCAGGAATGAGTCGCACTTCCAAAACCCTATGACCCTGGATGACATCCTTATCTAGTACGCAGCTAACATGCACCACTTGCCAGATCCTATTCATTTCCTGAAATACATGTAATTTGAAAAAAAATCAACAAAAGTTGAGCGAGTTCATGTGTAAGTGAGTATGTAAAAGCCTTTAAAATGTCTGTATAAGTAAAAGTCCCTGGTATGTAGCAATTAAGGAAAAACCTGATCACCATTGGGTTGCAAAGCCAATAGTATGTGTGAAATGATGCAGGAAGACTCAAACCTAGCAAATTTGTCTCCGGTATGAAGACATAGTCACCACTATGGGCCGCCCCGGCCTCATGGGTGTGGGCTCGCTACACCCAAATAGATCTATCACTCATGTCCCTTGGTCCTTCAATGAGGATTAATGGCCTTAAGTGTTGTGCCCACCACTCACATGATCGCGTAATAAAAACCCTCCTTAAGCTAACCATACCATATATTAAATGTCTGTAAATGTCTGTAACATGTATTTCACCCCCGAAATGTAAAACTGAAAATAGTTAAGAGAAAAGGGGGACATGAACTCACCGTAGTGCGTCTTGTACCGAATCTCAAACTCTGTCTGCTACACGACAACCTACACGTACTAATGTCTATTAGACGAACGGGCCGTGCCTTGGCTTAGAGTTTAATGTTTTGAGTTGCGTTACTTTGGTATAATTTTGGTTAACATAATATGGATTAATTTAACTTAGGTATCGTCTTTAGGAAAACAGTTAGGCAACTATTTCGTATCTACACTACTCAAATAGTTACTAAGTGTTAGGATTTTCGGAAAATTTCGCCATAGCCTCCTTTGTAAATAGAGGTGTCCATGCTTAAAAGCATATCATTTTATTTTACATATATCCCGTAGAGTGTTCCCACATAGCCAACCCGACAATCCTACATGCAATACACTACTTACGCCATTACAGCTTTATTAAACAAAACTGGACTGTTTTAGAGCATTGTAATAAAATAGTTACCCTTCTCCAAAAATTCCCAAATTTTTACAGAATGTCATAAACGATCCAAATTTTATTGTGTAAAAATATCGGGGCTCAGTTCATTACCAATATTATATAAAAATTTATTTACCCGACTGCAATCAGATTTGTTGCTTTCTGATCGCAGTTCACGGAAATATTCACTATAAATTAATCGTAAGTCCGATTGACGAAATTCCAGTTGAAGATCACGGCAACAACAGTGACCATCTACAGTAAAAATCCCATGAGCTGATTCTGCTCAGGTTTCAAGTTACGACTCCGAATACAACACACTTTTTCAGCAGAAAAATTTTAGCTTGAGCTGCTGTCTTAAAACAATTCTTTAAAAATAGTAAACCACCTCGAAAAATTACGATTCCAGTGCCATTTGTTCGGTTGTTCAAAAATACATAATTTAGACTCCAGAAATTCAGTTTTTCGATTTAAAATGACCCGGTTACAGCCTGTTGAAGTTGGCTGGAAATTCCAATCAGCATGTTTATTTCTAGTTTAATGTTTCTAAAAACACATGATCAAGTGCCCTAACGACGGTTTTATCACGAAATCAATGATCAAATAACATGCATGTTTTATCCAACCCGATAACATCTTTATGCACACTTCTTATGTATGGTTTTTATGTAAGGTTCTATGTTCATCTTTTAGTGTTTTAGTTTAGTGATGCCATGAACATTATACATATCATAACAAAGAACAAGACGGAACAAGGTGTGGGGACTTACTACTAGCACAAGGCTAGGGTAGAAATCTAGAATAAAGATGAAGAGGAAGGATGGTGATAAAGACTTGAACAAGGCCTTCTTAAGAGCTCTTCAACTTGTGACTTTTATGAATCAACCTTGGAGCTTGGAATGGGACTTGTTAGTGATGAAGATGAGAGTGTGCAAGTGATGGTGGTGATTTCGGTTATGGGGGGGGGGGGCGAAATAGGGGAAGGGAGTGAGTGAGAGAGTGTGGATTTGCAATGATGAGTGATCCCAATTGACCAATGCATGAAGAGATGCTCTTACACATCTTGGAATCCATGAGCCACCCTAAACCCTAAAGTCATGATCATCTAGCTCTTGGCCAACCACAATCAAGATTACAAGAATTAAAATCTCAACAAAATATATGGTAATGATTTGGCTGAAAATTCGGTTGGGGGGGGGGGTGGTGGTAATTTGTAAAAGTTGTGACTAAAAGGTAACTAAGTAGTTAAATTGTAAGTATGGACTTGTATGTGTAGTGAAAAGATTTTTAATGGGTGTTATGACAAACGGGTACCATGACTAGCCAAAAATAGTAAAACAATGTCATTGACAAAAATTTAGTGTCCCGGGTAATGTCCGGTTATCCGGTTAGGTACCGTTCCGTTAAAGTGTTAAATTGTACCGTATAGTGTCTTTTATGCATCTTTTTGTAACGAAATCATTCCTGGCACTTAGGAAAGTATACAGGACCACTCTGCCATATGTGTGCATTCTACTGGTATAATAAAATGCTGAATTTTATAAAAGAATGCAGAATTCTGTATTTAAAGTGTGTTTTAGGCACTTCCCGGCACTATATCTATCACCTAATGACGCAGTCTTATGGTCCTCACTTCCCTACACTCCAAACCAGTGTACTACTCTATCCCTGGCTCATACTGGCCATAAAAACATTGTCTGTCTATGTGCTGGTATTGTCAGCATTATTTCTGAATCAACCGTTCAGTGTGTCAACTGTGCTGAGTGCATCAAGTGTGTCACTAATGTAGGTGTGTAATGAATGGAGTGACTGTATAAAATATGATGCATGTATATATGATATAGAATCATAGAGAAGCTTAAATTATCAGTTGTAATCAAGCACAGTCATTAGGCACGTAATTAAGATTAATTAATTTGTACAGTACCTGAAATTTTGAGGGTTGTCACATTCTCCCCCCGTTAAGAAAATTTCGTCCCGAAATTTTAGGTCCTACGCCTAGTTGCAGGGGTCTTAGGGAATAAATGTGGGTACTTGGCCTTCATACGATCCTCACGTTCCCACGTGAATTTTGGCCCATGTCTAGCATTCCATCGAACTTTGACGAGCTTGACACTACTCCTGCGTGTTTTGTTAATCTTCCAATCCGTAACCTCAACAGGTTCTTCAACAAAGTGGAGTGTGTCGTCGATGTGAACTTCGTCAGCAGGAATGACAACGGTGTGTTGAGTTGGACTCTTTTTCAGGTTCGATACATGGAATGTATCATGAACACCATTGAGTTCAGCAGGCAGGTCCAACTTGTATGCTACAAGCCCAATCCTTTGTAGGATTTTGAAAGGGCCAATGTAACGCGGATTCAACTTCCCACGCTTCCCAAAGCGTGCCACACCCTTCCAGGGTGAAACCTTTAACAAAACCATATCCCCAACTTGGTACTCCATGGACTTCCTGTTTGGATCTGCATAGGCTTTTTGTCTGTCGCGAGCCGCCTCGATGCGTTTTCGAATTTGTGTAATCTTGTCTGTCGTCTCTTGGACGATTTCGGGACCAACAAGCTGCCTATCACCTGCATCAGCCCAGCATAGTGGTGATCGACACTTGCGTCCGTAAAGAGCTTCAAATGGCGCGGCTCCAATACTTGTGTGGTAGCTGTTGTTGTACGAAAATTCGACCAATGGTAAATGATTATCCCAGCTACCACCTAGATCCATTACACATGCTCTCAGCATATCCTCCAATGTCTGAATAGTTCTTTCACTTTGGCCATCGGTTTGCGGATGAAATGCAGTGCTCAGATTCAACTGCGAGCCAAAAGCTTCTTGGAAGGATTGCCAAATCCTTGATACAAATCTCCCATCTCTATCTGAGATAATCGAGAGAGGCACTCCATGACGTGCGACAATCTCTCTCATGTAAATCTCCGCAAGTTTACTTGTATTGTCTTTCTCTTTGATCGGCAAGAAGTGTGCGGACTTTGTTAGGCGGTCTACTATCACCCAGATGGCATCATGGCCCTTGGGTGTCTTTGGCAGTTTCGTTATGAAGTCCATGGAAATCTGTTCCCACTTCCATTTGGGTATTTTAGGTTGCTGCAAGAGACCTGAAGGTTTTTGGTATTCGACCTTTACCTTGGCGCATATTAAGCATTTGCTAACATATACTGCAACGCCGCCTTTCATCCTTGGCCACCAATAGAATTCCTTAATATCTTGGTACATTTTATCCGCCTCTGGATGAATTGAGTACCGTGACTTGTGAGCTTCATCGAAAATAACCTTCCTCAATCCACCAAACAGAGGAACCCAAATTCGTTTCATGAAGCACAAGGTTCCTTCCTCGTTTGGTACCAACTGCTTCTCCATCCCACGGAGGTATTCATCCTCGATATTCCTTTCTTTGAGAGCTTCCCTCTGCGCGGCACGAATGCGCATGGAGAGGTCCGTCTGGACGATCATTTCCAAAGCCCTAACCCTTATGGGCGTGATCCTTTCCTTTCGACTTAGGGCATCGGCGACCACATTCGCCTTCCCTGGATGATACTTGATTTCACAATCGTAGTTGTTCAATAGTTCAACCCAGCGTCTTTGCCTCATGTTAAGCTCCATCTGATTGAATATGTGCTGCAGGCTCTTATGATCAGTGAAGATCGTACATCGTGTGCCGTATAAATAGTGTCGCCAGATCTTTAATGCAAACACCACCGCGCCCAATTCCAAATCATGGGTGGTGTAATTTTTCTCGTGTATCTTCAGTTGGCGCGAAGCATAGGCTATAACTTTCTGGCGTTGCATCAACACGCAACCCAAACCTTGACGCTAGGCGTCACAATATACCACGAAGTCTTCCGTGCCTTCGGGTAGAGATAGAATCGGTGCGTCACAAAGCTTGTTCTTCAGCAACTGAAACGCTTCTTCTTATTTGTCACCCCAATCAAACTTCTTGTCTTTCTGTGTGAGTGCGGTCAGGGGTTGAGCTATTTTTGAAAAATCCTCAATAAACCTCCGATAATAACCAGCCAATCCTAAGAACTGTCGAATCTCAGTTGGCGTCCTTGGAGTCTCCCAATCCTTGATTGCCTCGATCTTTGTGGGATCAACATGAATTCCATTTCCATTTACCACGTGACCAAGAAACTGGACTTCGCGTAGCCAAAACTCACACTTTGAGAACTTAGCGTATAACTTCTCCTTCTTAAGTAGCTCTAGAATAGCTCTTAAGTGCTGTTCATGTTCGTCCTTCGTCTTCGAGTAGATTAGAATGTCATCAATAAATACGATCACAAACTTATCCAGGTACGGCTTGCAGACTCGGTTCATCAGGTCCATGAAAACTGCCGGTGAGTTTGTCAATCCAAACGGCATAACCAGGAACTCGTAATGTCCATAACGAGTCCTAAAGGCCGTCCTTGGGATACTATCCTCTTGTATCCTGAGTTGATGGTATCCCGAGCGAAGATCGATCTTTGAATAGAAGCTTGAACCTTGCAGCTGATCAAATAGGTCATCAATTCTTGGCAAAGGATATCGGTTCTTGATAGTCAACTTGTTAAGCTAACGGTAGTCTATACACATACGAAAGCTACCATCCTTCTTTTTAACGAACAGAACCGGAGCTCCCCAAGGCGAGAAGCTTGGTCTGATGAATCCTTTATCCAATAGCTCCTGGAGTTGTGTCGACAACTCCTGCATCTCCGACGGTGCAAGTCTATAGGGTGCCTTGGCTACAGGCGCGGCGCCTGGAACCAAGTCAGTGTGAAACTCGACTTGTCGTTGTGGCGGCAATCCTGGCAAGTCTTCTGGGAAGACTTCAGGATATTCTCTTACGATCGGGATGTCTTCAATCCTAAGCTCGGCTGCTTCCTTATCCACGATGTGTGCCAAAAAGGCGACACACCCCTTCCGTAAACACTTTCTAGCCTTCAGACAGCTAATAATTCTCTGTGGCGTATCATGCTTCTCTCCGTGAACTACGATCATTTCTTCATCCGTCATTGGGATGCGGATGGTCTTCTGGTGACAAACGATCTAGGCCTTGTGGCTTAATAACCAATCCATTCCCACTACCACGTCGAAGCTTCCCAACTCGACTGGTAGTAGGTCTAGCGTAAATTTGTGTCCTCCCAGTTCTATCGTACATCCTCTGATGACTTCTCCTGTTTCCATTAGTTTCCCATTCGCTAATTCGATCGAGTATGGAGCGTCTAACTTACTAGTGGCCAACCCAAGTATATTCTTAAACTCTAACGATACGAAACTATAATCGACACCGGTATCAAACAGAACAGATGCAAAGTGTTGGTTTATAGGGAACGTACCGGTGACAACGTTTGGGTCCTGGAGCGCCTCCCTCGCACCAATGTTAAAGATTCTGTCATGTGCCTGATTCAGTTTTGGGCAATCCCTTTTAAAGTGCCCAGCATCCCCACAATTGAAGCATCCTGGCCCTCGGCCATTCCCATTTCCATTTCCGCCTCGATTTCCGATTGCTCCCCGATTACCAGCTTGATTCGCGGCATTCCCACGATTGCCATTTCCCCCATTATTCCCTTGTGGCCGGTTTCCATTACCACGGTTGTTGTTATTGAAACTCCTTTGGCCACCCTGGCCTAATCCAACCCAACATGTCTCCTTTGAATGGCCCGTCCTCCCGCATGATTCACATTTTCTGAGTCTGCATGGGCCGGGATGATGGAATTGGCAAATACCACACTTGGGCAGAGTGCCCATGTAACCCTTTCCTCTGTTTTCATCACCGGTTTTGGCTTTGGCCGGTGTGCTCGACTCACCCCTCTTGCTCACATTGCTTGTACTCTGCTTGAAGTTGGAAAACTTTCGTTTGTTATCACCAGCTGACTCCGCATGAATCTCCTTCTTCTTTGGTTCAGAGATTGAGAACTTGCCCAACCTTACGGCCTCCTCAGTAAGTGCCACACTAACGTCGATCGCTTCCGTAATTGTTGCCGGCTTGGAGGTGGTAACCATACTCAGGATTTGGGGTGCCAACCCCCAGATAAAGCGCTCGATTCGTTTGAATTCTGGTGTAACCATATAAGGTACCACATGTGACAAGTTGTGGAATCTCTGAACATATTCCGCGATTCTGGGACCATCCATCTTCAGATGCCAGAACTCAATCTCTAACCTCTGTATCTCAGCACGAGAACAATACTTCTTTCGCATCAACTCTTTTAACTCGGCCCATGTCAACGCGTAAGCAGCGGCCTCACCAAGGGTTTGTACTTGCAGGTTCCACCAGGACAGGGCTCCGTCCAAAAATAGCCCAGAAATGTAGGTCACCTGCTGGTCTGGAGCGCACTTGCTCATTCGGAGTATAGACTCCGTCTTCTCGGCCCATCTTACAAAAGCAACAGCACCTCCGGTGCCGTCAAAGTTCACAGGCTTGTAGTCTAGGAACTGCTTGTAAGTGCACCCATGTGGTGGGTTGTTGCCCTGGTTGTTGTTGATACTTCCGCTCGATCCTGGTTGAGATGCTGCATACTGCGCAATGGCGGCAGCGATGATTGCTTGGAGCTCTGCCTCATTGGTAGGCATGTTCGTCTGGCGTCGTGGAGGCATCTTCTGAAAGATGGTTCATGTTGGTCAGGTCATAATAGGTAAAAGGTACGTATGTATTCAACAATATCAACACATAACATCTCATGTTATAAATAAATCAACCACATAACATCTCATGTTATAGAATATCATCAAACAAAATCAAAGCATGTAATGAGAATACTGCAATTGGGCTTTTATAAAATCAAGATCACCATACACTGTTTACAAATTTTCCAAAAGTACATACATCCAAAAGAGACTAAGGGTCACAATGCCCTTGTCTGAACTGTATTAGACAAATACAACAAGCAAAAATCACATATCCCAAGTCATCCTGTCAAAATGTGGTCTTCAAAAAGGTCGCACAGTCTGGCCCAATCGATGTCTTCTCTTCACAAGTACTCCCTACCTACAATAGACCAACGGTAGCTAAGCTGATGGCGGTGGAGGAGGTGGAGGAAAATGAGAATAGAGTAAACGTCGCATATGAAGCCAATCCTCCTCCATAGCGCGATGCGAGCGTAGTAGGTAAGCTATCTGCTGCTCCGGAGTCCAAAAACGAGCAGCAGAGTCAGGTGAGAGCGGCCAAGGAGGGTGAGGTACTGCAGGTGGAGTCTGGAACTGGCACGGGAGTCGCTGAGCTCTCTTTAGCTCCTGCACGCGCCGGGTCAGCGCCTCCTGCTGTATCACGAATGAAACAAGAACCTCCTCGGTAGAAGGCCGACATAATATGGGTGATACGGATCTGTCGGTGGCATCATGGGGGGCGTGGTCCAGAGAAAAGGCTCACCAGATGGAGCAGAAGATGGCACAGCAAATGGTGCGATAGTGGGTGCAACAGAAGAAAACTAGGGTATGACTGGAACAGATGTCGGTACATGACCAACGGGATGTGTCGAGGAACCCTCCCCCGGACGTGAGGGCGGAATAAACTGTAGGAACGAAACAGGAGGGCCTGTGTGATGAGCGTCTGTGGCGTGTGGGGGAAATAGTGGGGTACCAGATGTATGTGGGTGGGAAGATGGGATATCGAGTGGTGCAGTAACGGGTGCAGTAGGGGGAGTAACTGGGGTCACATATGGAGGGTAGTCATCCTCCTCGATCCACCCATTGTGGGTGTCAGCGTATCTCGGGTCAACATGGGTAGCAAATGGTGCCAGGTCATCAAAAATGGGGTCAGGTATGGGTGCTACATCTGGGATCTCAGCAGCTGGTGGTGCAATGACAGGTGTATCGGTGACAGGTGGTGCAATGACTGGTGCATCCTCGGGAATAGGGTCAAGAGCAAGAACGGGCTCTGGAATGACGGGAGCAGGCTGACGATCAGCAGGCATAGCAGGATCCTGCTTATCCGGGAGAACAGGAGCCTCAACAAGCTGCTCCTCGGGGACCAACTCATCCTCCATATCCGTCTCCTCATCATAGTTAATACGAGGGAAGTTACCGAATCCCAATGGTGGGTAAGAGGAAGCTACTGACTCAAAGGAATCTGAGGCTGACGAATCGGAATGAACCTCCATGTTAGGAAGCTCAACCATGGAAAAACGGGATCAACAACTGGGATATCAGCGAGCGGAACATCATCCTCTATCGGGGCCCCACCATCCTGGTCTCCCTCCGGGGGACCCTCGATGAATAGATCGATGTCACCATCGGGTAACGCGTCGAGAGGTTGTTCCTCAAAGGGAACTGCAGCAAATGGGAGAGGGGCAGGGATCGGAACAAGGGGTAGATCCTCTCCTGGCGGGCCATCAGCTAAGAGCATGTCGTCTCCGAAGTTCGGTAGGGCAAAAGGCTGAAAATCATCTTCATCGGTGCTCGTGTAGTCCGAAGTGTAAACTTCCGGGTCTGTGGCAATCTCGTCGTCTGAGGTAATGGCCATCGGGTCGCTCGTGTTGGACACTTCACTACCAGAAGATGCCATGGTGTCTGTAACACAGCCACAACATATACACATAAATCAGATAAGCATGTAAACAAATAACAATGTAATCATGTATGCAGGTAATCATTCTAGTCTTCCCAGACTATCTCTCCCCATTTCTAGAACTGAACTCCCTAGTCTCTCAGACTACCCTGGTCTCTAAGACCAACCTCCCAGTCTCTAAGACTAATTCTTTCCCAATCTCTAAGATTGAACTCCCTCAGTCTCTAAGACCGAAATATAATTTTTGAAAAGTGTATTTGTGCCTTTTTGTTTGTAAAGATGTTTGTGCCATGGATCTGGACGTTTAGTGCATGCAATGTAAAATGTTTGAAAACATTTTCGTGAGAGCCCTAGTGATCATAGTCTAGACTCGAGAATGAATCCTAGTTCGCTATGATCGAGGCTCTGATACCCCACTCGTTTGCTGGAAGGGCTTTCACTTTCTTCGAATGTATATTCGATCCTTTGAATCCAGTGTAGAAGGTCGATTGCTCCTCCAGTGCCGTCGAAAGTGGGGGGGGGGGTTTGCATTCCAAGAACGCCTTGAAAGTGCCTATGCGTGATTGGGTGTGTATGAGTTGACTCCCTGATTGGGTTGCTAAGGCTTTAGCAATCCGTTCGTTAATCAAGGTCGTCAGCTGACCCTGGGTCATGTCGAGACATCCACTCATGATCTTCACATCGAAGGAACACACGTAAGAAAGGTGTCGCAAAGTGCGTAAGTATGGAGTGACAGAAGAGAGTAAGCACACAAGGTTCAAATAGCAGTTATCACATTAACTAATGCATACCATGAACAATGTACCATGTAACTAACAAGTAGGTAATATAAACATAAACCATATCACCTAGGATGTTGAGTCTTGCACGTGGAACGAAGCGTCGTTGTGGATCGTTGAGCACCGTACAGGTTATAGTCTGGTTTTATCAAAAAGCCTTTCCCTTTTTAAAACCAAGTTCACTATAACCAATGGCTCTGATACCAATCTGTCATACCCCCAAAATCCACCATTCGGAGTATCACCGCTTGGAGGCGTGACGTGACCAGGATTGAGCCACCAATCATATTGAACAACGTAATTAAGTAAGTAAAACCAACCTCAATACAATTGGTGACCATAAGACGGTAACCAATTTTAAGTTAACCAAGCTCAGATTTAAACAGCGAAAGCATAAAACGTGAAACCAAAACATAAGTTCCGTAGTTCATAAGTTTAAAGTTCAAAACGTAAGTTTAATAGGTTCATATGGATTAAATATTAAGTACGGGACATAACAATCCATATCCCACAACAACCTTCTCCTCGTGCAAGCTCCATAGGCATCTAGCGACCTGTAAGGCATGTAACAACGAGTCAACAACAAAGTTGAGTGAGTTCACGGTTGGTGGATTAGTTTTAAGTTGTTTCTAGCGACCTGTAAGGCATGTAACAACGACTTTCATTGGCTTATTTTCCGTGGGGGTTACCCCATAGTTGAAAGTATGTTTAACCAGTTCCTTTTTTATTACCCAAACCATATCCATAATCAGTGGGGGCTTCCCCATGTGAACTACTAGACCGTATGATATCGACTACTAACGAATTTTGTTGTGCCCTACGCCAATGTTCTATCATCATTGACAGTTTGCCATAGTCCATTAGTACACGCCCGTTCGGACGACACGGTGTGAGGTTTGTTAAACCTAATAGCGCTATTAACTAATGACCCGCTCGCCATCGGCCTCGGCGATTAATTCGATATAAAATGAGGGACTTAATGATAGAGTTTTGTCTAGTAAGTTTTAAGGGTGTTGTCCTACCCAAGGAGGATGAACGTACGTATTCTAAAAAGGAGAATACGCAGGATTAATATTGGCATCCTACCCATGGAGGATGGCCGTACATATCCTACCCTTAGGAAGGATATGTAGATTTCGTTTTTAAATTCTTTAACTCCTTCCCAACCACTGGGAATCCCATGCCTTAGAAAGTGTGTGAACTCACCTCGGTTCGCTCGGTTAGATTAGTTACTCTAATAATCAGAAATCAAGCACGTCCTAATAAGGTACGAATAACAATCAGTTTCTCATGCATAACACGTATCATACGTACGGTTTATTTACTCATTACTTCTATCACATACCACACCATTCAAATGTCAAGTTATATTGTTATGTTACATTATTTTACCCTAAACTAATATAATTATCTCACAAAATAAATGTCACACCCTGGCTTTTGCGGAAGCGTGGGTTTAATTGGTGTGACTTCTTAATACCATAGCAACAATCACAACAATGCTATATGATAAAATACGGGATGTTCATCCATTAAAATGGTTTAGAAAAATACGCAACATATTGTTTTAAAATATCAATCCCAAAACATATTACAAAACATGACTTGTTTAAAATGAGTTCATAAGACCCAACGAAGAACTACCAACAAAACGAGGATTTAAGACATGCAACCCGTCCAGGAATGAGTCGCACTTCCAAAACCCTATGACCCTGGATGACATCCTTATCTAGTACGCAGCTAACATGCACCACTTGCCAGATCCAATTCATTTCCTGAAATACATGTAATTTGAAAAAAAATCAACAAAAGTTGAGCGAGTTCATGTGTAAGTGAGTATGTAAAAGCCTTTAAAATGTCTGTATAAGTAAAAGTCCCTGGTATGTAGCAATTAAGGAAAAACCTGATCACCATTGGGTTGCAAAGCCAATAGTATGTGTGAAATGATGCAGGAAGACTCAAACCTAGCAAATTTGTCTCCGGTATGAAGACATAGTCACCACTATGGGCCGCCCCGGCCTCATGGGTGTGGGCTCGCTACACCCAAATAGATCTATCACTCATGTCCCTTGGTCCTTCAATGAGGATTAATGGCCTTAAGTGTTGTGCCCACCACTCACATGATCGCGTAATAAAAACCCTCCTTAAGCTAACCATACCATATATTAAATGTCTGTAAATGTCTGTAACATGTATTTCACCCCCGAAATGTAAAACTGAAAATAGTTAAGAGAAAAGGGGGACATGAACTCACCGTAGTGCGTCTTGTACCGAATCTCAAACTCTGTCTGCTACACGACAACCTACACGTACTAATGTCTATTAGACGAACGGGCCGTGCCTTGGCTTAGAGTTTAATGTTTTGAGTTGCGTTACTTTGGTATTATTTTGGTTAAAATAATATGGATTAATTCAACTTAGGTATCGTCTTTAGGAAAACAGTTAGGCAGCTATTTCGTATCTACACTACTCAAATAGTTACTAAGTGTTAGGATTTTCGGAAAATTTCGCCATAGCCTCCTTTGTAAATAGAGGTGTCCATGCTTAAAAGCATATCATTTTCTTTTACATATATCCCGTAGAGTGTTCCCACATAGCCAACCCGACAATCCTACATGCAATACACTACTTACGCCATTACAGCTTTATTAAACAAAACTGGACTGTTTTAGAGAATTGTAATAAAATAGTTACCCTTCTCCAAAAATTCCCAAATTTTTACAGAATGTCAAAAACATTTCAAATTTTATTGTGTAAAAATATCGGGGCTCAGTTCATTACCAATATTATATAAAAAATTATTTACCCGACTGCAATCCGATTTGTTGCTTTCTGATCGCAGTTCACGGAAAAATTTACTATAAATTAATCGTAAGTCCGATTGATGAAATTCCAGTTGAAGGATCACGGAAACAACAGTGACCATCTACAGTAAAAATCCCATGAGCTGATTTTGCTCAGGTTTCAAGTTACGACTCCGAATACAACACACTTTTTCAGCAGAAAAATTTTAGCTTGAGCTGCTGTCTTAAAACAATTCTTTAAAAATAGTAAACCACCTCGAAAAATTACGATTCCAGTGCCATTTGTTCGGTTGTTCAAAAATACATAATTTAGACTCCAGAAATTCAGTTTTTCGATTTAAAATGACCTGGTTACAGCCTGTTGAAGTTGGCTGGAAATTCCAATCAGCATGTTTATTTCTAGTTTAATGTTTCTAAAAACACATGATCAAGTGCCCTAACGACGGTTTTATCAGGAAATCAATGATCAAATAACATGCATGTTTTATCCAACCCTAATCCAACCCGATAACATCTTTATGCAAACTTCTTATGTATGGTTTTTATGTAAGGTTCTATGTTCATCTTTTAGTGTTTTAGTTTAGTGATGCCATGAACATTATACATATCATAACAAAGAACAAGACGGAACAAGGTGTGGGGACTTACTACTAGCACAAGGCTAGGGTAGAAATCTAGAATAAAGATGAAGAGGAAGGATGGTGATAAAGACTTGAACAAGGCCTTCTTGAGAGCTCTTCAACTTGTGACTTTTATGAATCAACCTTGGAGCTTGAAATGGGACTTGTTAGTGATGAAGATGAGAGTGTGCAAGTGATGGTGGTGATTTCGGTTATGGGGGGGGGGGGGCGAAATAGGGGAAGGGAGTGAGTGAGAGAGTGTGGATTTGCAATGATGAGTGATCCCAATTGACCAATGCATGAAGAGATGCTCTTACACATCTTGGAATCCATGAGCCACCCTAAACCCTAAAGTCATGATCATCTAGCTCTTAGCCAACCACAATCAAGATTACAAGAATTAAAATCTCAACAAAATATATGGTAATGATTTGGCTGAAAATTCGGTTGGGGGGGGGTAATTTGTAAAAGTTGTGACTAAAAGGTAACTAAGTAGTTAAATTGTAAGTATGGACTTGTATGTGTAGTGAGAAGATTTTTAATGGGTGTTATGACAAACAGGTACCATGACTAGCCAAAAATAGTAAAACAATGTCATTGACAAAAATTTAGTGTCCCGGGTAATGTCCGGTTATCCGGTTAGGTACTGTTCCGTTAAAGTGTTAAATTGTACCGTATAGTGTCTTTTATGCATCTTTTTGTAACGAAATCATTCCTGGCACTTAGGAAAGTATACAGGACCACTCTGCCATATGTATGCATTCTACTGGTATAATAAAATGCTGAATTTTATAAAAGAATGCAGAATTCTGTATTTAAAGTGTGTTTTAGGCACTTCCCGGCACTATATCTATCACCTAATGACGCAGTCTTATGGTCCTCACTTCCCTACACTCCAAACCAGTGTAGTACTCTATCCCTGGCTCATACTGGCCATAAAAACATTGTCTGTCTATGTGCTGGTATTGTCAGCATTATTTCTGAATCAACCGTTCAGTGTGTCAACTGTGCTGAGTGCATCAAGTATGTCACTAATGTAGGTGTGTAATGAATGGAGTGACTGTATAAAATATGATGCATGTATATATGATATAGAATCATAGAGCAGCTTAAATTATCAGTTGTAATCAAGCACAGTCATTAGGCACGTAATTAAGATTAATTAATTTGTACAGTACCTGAAATTTTGAGGGTTGTCACAATAAACAAGTATCCACACAAGTGTTCTAATATATATTCTAAATATATATTTATCCATTTTACTTGTAAAAGTCAACCTCCGATACTTTGTATTTTGTGATAAAACCTTTGGCGAAGTTTATTTTGAAAACAAAGCTAAAAATATACTTGTAACACTTGTGTTAGAAAATATTTTCTAAGTGTTGGAATTTTAGAAAATTTCGCCAGAGTTTCCTTTGTAACTGGAGGTGTCCATGCTAATAAGCATATCATTTTCTTTTCCAAAAATCATTCAACAATCAACAACAAGTTACCAAACAACATTATACTAGTCAAGTGCAAAAACAATGCACTTTACACAATAACATGAACTTGGCTTTTCGTAAAAACGCGTAGTAACTCAGTGAGGTGTTTAGTGGGATTAGTTACCCTCCGAAGTGTGTTTACTTTTGCTAAAATCTCATTCTCGGGATTTTTAGATGTTCACAACTTGTAAATATAATTTACAAAAATGTTTACTTATAACATCTTCTTGTGTTAAAAGTATTTCTACACTTATGTTGTTATTTAAAAATAGTGTTGGTTTAATAAAAACCATGTTCTTCTAAAAATCATCCTTTTAAACTTGGTTCTCTTTAAAAATCGTTCACAAGTTTTAGATCTACAAGATCACTAGTTCACTTGGTTTATTATTTTACAAGAAATTATTTTATTTTCAAGTTCATGTTTTCACTAGTGGATGATTATTTCATGTACACATAATCATCCATATCTTGTTAAGCCATGTTTTCAATCATAACTTAACAAGTCTCATATGATGACTAATCACCCTATTGCTAGTAATCACCAAATAAACATCAAGAAATCAACAACATGACAAAACAACTTCATACTTAACATTACTTCTTCATTTTAACAATATATCATCATCAAGTTAGTTTTATGTTCAAGACTTTTGCATAAGATCTTTTAGTGTTCTTGAGATATCCTCTTAATATAACTATTAACCACCATAAACATGGAATAAATAAGGATTCAAGAGACTTACTACTAGCTTTTAAGCTAGGGAAGATCAAGAGAGGAAATGAGGTGGTTAATAGCAAACGAAGAAGGTCCTTCAAAATCCGTGCTCACCAAGCTTCTTAATTCACCTCCTTGCACCTTGAGAAGCACTTGAAATGGATGAACAAAATCGAAAATGGTGGGTGTACAAAGAGGGGTGTTCGGCCGTAGCTATGGATGAGGGAGAGAAGAATTTTGTGAAGTTGTGATGAAGATGATGAAGGTGTATGGCACATATAATCATGTCTCTTGAGTTTTATCCAATGGGTAAGATGTTCCAACAAGTACCAACATGATCTTTCAACTTCCAAGAAGGATCATTTAGGGGATTTTAGGAGATTTATAAAAATCTTGGAGTGGGGCCACTAGGGGCCGGTTATGGCACAAGGGGGGGGGGGTTAAATGTAAATTAGATGGCAAGTAGGTGATTACGTAGGGGTTAAGGTGTAAAGTCTAAGGTGTAGTGTGTTACATGTATTATGTAATGTGTTATAGTGCTCGGGGACCATAACTAGCTCAGAAAAATAAAAACAATGTTTCTGATAATATTTTAGAGTTCCGGGTAATGTCCGGTTGTTCGGTTAGGTACCGTTCCATTAAAGTGTTATATTATTCCGTATAGTGTCTTAGATATATATTTTTGTAACATTTTTAATTCTCAACACTCGGGAAAGCATACCAGACTATTTAGTAACTTTTCTGCACACTACTAGTGTGTTAATAAGCACATGTAAGTATGACACGGAAATCAGAAAGTAGTTAAGTAATTCAACATTGTCATCAAGCACTTTAATTAACAATTAATTAATCGTACGGATACATGGAATTATGAGGGTTGTCACATTCTTCCCCTGTTAAGTAATTCAGCACAGTCACCAAGCACTTTAATTAACAAATACTGTTGGGTTAGCGATCGGTTTTCAGCCAGGGGAGCAGTGGCGTCGATTTCTTGCGAGTGGTCTAGGCCTCCGGGCTCTCCGGTGGAAGTGGCGGAGTTGGATGGCTGCATGACATTGCTGGCCGATATTCAGCTATCGGCTGAAAAGGACAAATGGAGATGGCCGCCTGCAAATTCTGGTTCGTACTCGTCTTCCTCGTTCAAGGAGCTGTCTATTAATCCTCAGTTGCAGGTTTGCAGCTTCTCGGCTAAAGGAAATAGGTGGGTTCCGTCAAAATGTAACTTATTTATGTGGAGGGCGGTGTTGAATTGGATCCCGACTAAAGATGTTTTGGTCAGAAGAAACATCTCGGTGGATTCGGACCTTTGTACGTTTTGTAATGATGATTTCGAATCCGTTGATCGTTTGTTCACAGCTTGCATTACGGCTCATAGGGTGTGGAGTAGGTTCAGCAAATGGGTTAAAATCCCACCGATTTTTGCCTTCTCTTTGGTTGATATTATCGACTTGTATAAAGGTTTTAACGGGGACAAAAAAGCTAAGGTGATTGTCAGAGGTCTTATCACGATTACATGTTGGTGCATTTGGAAAGCGAGGAATGAGAAGATTTTCTCGAATGGAAACGGTAATGGGGACGCGATCTTTGGAGAGGTTAAGTCTCCTAGTTTTTTTATGGCTAAAGAATAGGTCCATACATTGTAATCTGAGTTGGAGAGAGTGGTATAAATTCCCTTTGTACATGTTGTAATTGGTTCGTGGTGCGGTCCTGGGTTTTGTTCAGGCCGTCCGTTTGCTAATAAAGTTTACCTTCCAAAAAAAAATTCACCTAATTCATAAATATCTATATATTTATTTGTACAAAACATTACATCTTTTATTCATAACTTTATCATCTCTATTTAGAATTAATAGTTTTACCACGTCTCTACTTTTAATTATCGATAATGCCAGATACAATTGACCATGGGTGAATCCAGTTAATGTTAAAAACAAACCAACTTTGGATAGTGACTGACATTGGCTTATATTAATTGTCATTTCAAAACCGACAAATAGTGGAAGTGGAGATATGTAGATATATGGTCACAATGCAACATAAAAAAATTAGGTGTTGATAGTAAAAATGACCACTGCTTACGCACATTCCTAGACCGACTCGTAGACTTTTCCGGTAACTTGATTAAAATCTCATACACAAATATATCAGGATCAGAAAGGTACAATAATAACTATAATGGTAGCAATTATAAATAATATAAATAGTAGTAATAATAATATTAATAAAACAATATTACTTTTTGTCATACATATATTACTAGTTATATTAAAAAGAGTAAAATGCAATTTGCGTCCCTGTGGTATGTCCCAAACATCAGGTTGAGCCCCTAAAAACAATTTTTTGCATTCTGAGCCCCTGTGGTATTCATTTCATAACACTTTGAGTCCCTGCCGTCAGGTTGACTGTTAGAGGCAGGGGTAAGACCGTCTTTTTGCATATATTAATAACACTTTGCGTCCCTATGGTATGAGTGAAATATCAACCTGAGCCCCTAAATTCTTTTCTTGGTTTTTTGTTAAGAAATCTAATAATTAAATTTATACTATATTTAACAAATTATTAAAGCCTAAATTGTATATTAAATGTAAACTTTTTATACATACAATACAGAGACAAAACGTCATACCAACTTTGTAGAGTTGACGGAACTTACAGACTCGATAACAAAAGACCGTAACATACAATACAGAGACAAAACGACATATGACCACAACGTCATACGACCACAAGCAATTGTGGATTTTTACTGACGGGTGCACTTCGGGAAGCTGATCCAGATATGAATGAATATAACCCCAGTGTATCTAATTACATATCTGCCACTTGGGTTATATTCATTCATATGAATGAATATAACCCCAGTGGTAGATATGTAATTAGCGAGCTTTGGAATTTCAAGGAAAATCGAAGAGCTCCACTAGGGTTATATTCATTCATATCAATCACTTCCTTATGTGCACCGCATCTTCTAGGAGGTTGTCAAGTGTTCTCGGCTTCGTAGTTGGTGTTTTGCGTATCTTTACATCCGCGGCCATTCTGTACAACAAAACACATTCAAACCAAAACACATTCTGTACAACAAAAATCACAACAAAAATCAAACCAAAAATCCATTCAACCCTAAACCCACAAGAATCTGTACAAACCAAACCAAAACACATTCTGTTGATACCCTAAACCCAAAACACATTCAAACCAAAACACATTCTGTACATCCGATCAGTTCTTAATACTCAGTTGATACCATAAACCCTAAACACATTCAAACCAAAACACATTCGAATGAGGAACACATTCGAATGAAACCGAAAATCAATAACACATTCAAATCATCAAATCAAAACCAAACCCTAAATAATCAAACCAAAAATCCATTCAAAATCCATTCAAATCATCAAATCAAAACCAAAATACCCAAATAACTGTTTTTCACCGAATATAAACACATTCAAAACCCAACCCTAAACCCTAACCCCTCTGTTTTTCACCCTCTGTTTTTCACAATATAAACACATTCAAAATCAAACCCAAAATCTGTTTTTCACCCTCTGTTTTTCATCGAATGTAACCCAAAATCAACCCAGAATCAAACCCAGAATCAAACCCAGAATCACCCTCTGTTTTTCCACAAATATAAACACATTCAAAATCAAACCCAGAATCAACCCAAAATCAAACCCTAAATCAACCCAAAATCAAACCCAAAATCTTTTTTTCACCCTCTGTTTTTCATCGAATGTAACCCAAAATGAGGATGAAGATGAACCTGATTTGTTCGATGAAGATAATCTGTTCGATGTGCGATGAAGGTGATGAAGATGATATGTTGATCTCTTCGATGATGATGATGATCTTGGGAGTTGGGAGAGCTCTTGATGATGATGATATTGGGAGTTGGGAGAACTTTGTCGAGACTGTTGATGATGATAATGAAACTGGTGAACATTTAAGTGTAAATATTAAAGGGTGGGGGTATTATGGACTTTTCACAACTGGCAAACGGTCAAACTGACGGAAGACTGACGGCAGGGACTCATACTGTTATGAAATGAATACCACAGGGGCTCAGAATGCAAAAAATTGTTTTTAGGGGCTCAACCTGATGTTTGGGACATACCACAGGGACGCAAATTGCATTTTACTCTATTAAAAAATATAATATAAGCACAAAACACTTTTTTTGAACATTAGTATTTCTTGTCTTTTAATTCAACTCGACGAATTATAGGCCGCAGTAAACTTTTGATTTTTTGTAACATTTTAATTTATTTTATTTTATTTTATTTTTGTACATTTGTATTTTTTGTTGTCTTTTAATTCAACTCGACTTAATTAATAGGCCACCGACAACTTTTGACTTTCTGTAACTTTTTAATTTATTTTATTAACTTTTGACTTTTTGTAACATTTTATTTTAATTTATTTTATTTTAAATAAACTCCACCTAATAAATACACATCAAATATCTATTTGGGAATATCTCATTGGTGTTGGTGAGTTTAGATAGAACTTAGGATAAAAGAGGTCAGGAGTTCAATCCTCATGGTGCGTAACGTTAGCCATTCAAAAAAAAAAAATAAAAAAATACACACCAAATATTTTCTTAATTGAAGTATCAATCTATATTTAAATTCAAATATATATATATATATATATATATATATATATATATATATATATATATATATATATATATATATATTATATATAGGAGATGGATCCGTTAGGAACCACCCTTTATTGCGAGAACCGCGAGAACCAATGTGAACACAACTAAAAATAGCTAAAAACACACACAATTTTTTTTAACATTTTTTTATAAAAAAACGCTACTTTTAGTAGCAAAAAAAAAATTTTGCTACTAAAAGTAGCGATTGTAATGTAAAAAATACTAAAAAAAATAAAAAATTTTGTGTTTTTTTTTTTATTTTCTTAGATTTTTTTTAGGTTTTTTGGAGGGTTTAGTTTTTAGCATTTTAGCTTGGGGGGGGGGGGGGGTTAGGTTTTTTTTGGGGGGTTTAATTTTTAGCATTTAGCTTGGGGGGTGTGGGGGGGGTTTAGGTTTTTTTAACTATTTTAGGTTGTGTTCACATTGGTTCTCGCAATAAAGGTGGTTCTTGCATGAACCTTACCCTATATATATATATGTGTGTATATAATCATATGGAGTAGATTATGATTAATTTGGTATAATTTATGAATAAGAGAAACTAATAAAAACAAAAAACTCAAGTAAAAGATAACTTTTTTGAAGCTTGTTTATTCAAACGATAAATAAATATTGATAAATTTTGTGCCACAGTTGTAACCTTCTAGAAAAAAAAAAGTAATATATACGCACAGACACATACGTTTATAGATGAAAACACATAATCATTGAGTGTGAGAAATATCATGGAGTCAAAGGGAGGTAGATTCGGGGCTTCACTTTTGGTTCCAAGCGTACAAGAACTTGCTAACGAACACTTGATCAAGGTTCCATCCCGATATATTCGCGATGATCAAGAATCTGTCATACCATCATCCATGCCTCAAGTACCTATCATCGATATGGACCGATTAACATCCGAAGATTCCATTGACTCCGAATTAGAAAAGCTACACTTTGCTTGTAAAGATTGGGGATTCTTTCAGGTACATACTTTTTCAATCATTTTCATTAAAACGCCAAAGTAACAAATTACAAACAAGTGACATGTACGTATTTAGTTCATACAAAAAGTTATATCAAGTTTCTTATGAAACATGATTATTTAATTGATATAATGACAGATAATAAATCATGGGATTAGTGGTTCATTATTGGAGAAAGTAAAGAAAGAAACACAAGAATTCTTTAAGTTGCCAATTGAGGTGAAAAAGAAGTTTTGGCAAACGTCTGAAGATGTTGAGGGATTTGGACAAGCCTTTGTTGTGTCTGAGGAGCAAAAACTCGATTGGGCTGATATATTTTTCTTGGTTACTCTTCCTCCTCATAGTCGAAGGCCTCGCTTATTTCCTAACCTACCTCTTCCATTCCGGTAATTGTCTCCTCCCTATGTGTGTTATAATTAGGGGTGATAATTGTGTCAAGTTGACCATTTGAAATTAGTGAACCCGCAACTCATATATTTTATTCTTGAGTAAATTGCCAAAATGGTCCTTAAGGTTTAGTCACTTTTGTCATATTAGTCCAAATCTCAAACCTTTTAAATCTATGTCCTGTGGTTTCAATTTTGTTACCATTTTCATCCAAAATCAAAATCTGGTTAGATTTTTCAGTTAACATCCAACTTTTCTGACTTTTTTCTTCCTTTTAAGGAAGGGCAAAATTGTCTTTTAGCGTTTTATTATAACAAATTTAAAAATCTGATCATTTTGTCCTTAATTAAAAGGGAGGAAAAAGACAAAAAAAACTGGATGTTAACTGAAAAATCTGACCAGATTTTGCTTCTGGATGAAAATGACAACAAAATTGAAACCACAGGGACCCAGATTTAAAAAGTTTGAGTTTTAGACTAAAGTGAGCAAACCTCAGGGACCATTTTGGCAGTTTACTCTTTATTCTTTGAACACCTTAACCTTAACATGGATACACTTAATATCATGTAACCAAACATGACTCTTAAACCCATTTATCAAACAGGATGTGGGTTATAAACGGGTTGTAATAAATTTGTAAACATATAAAATGGGTCGGCGGGTTATAAGTAAGTTAGCGATAAACAATTTGTAAGTTTTTGGCGGATTGGAAAAAGAATGGCTAGTTGAATATTGTAATAGGAAATATATTTTAGTTTAGAGCAGATTAATCGGGTTGGCCTTTACTAATTCAGATAACCTGACATGATTGGTTTATTTATACTTGGTAGACAAGATATAGAAAGAAATGAATATTTTCGAGCCATGAATTTCAACCCATAGTTGAGATCTATGTGTGTAAGCGTTATGTGTATGTATACGCTATAGTTTTGCATATTAATTAGAGTTAAATGCCATTTTACTCCCTTTGATTCAGGCCATTTTGCTATTTTAGTCTAAAGGTTTCATTTTCGCTTGTGGGTCCAAAAATGTTTTACCATTGCCGTTTTAGTTCACTGGGTTAACTTCATCTATTTTTTCTGTCAACGAGAAGGGCAATTCGGTCATGTAAAATGACCGAATTGCCTTCTAGTTAATAAAATTACATATAAAATGACTGAATTGCCCTCCTCGTTGACAGAAAAAATAGATAAAGTTAATCCAGTGGACTAAAATGGCAACAATAAAACCTTTTTGGACCCATAGACGAAAAATAAAATCTTTGGAATAAACTGTCAAAATAGCTCAAACCACAGAGACTAAAATGACATTTAACTCTTATATTTAAAAAACAGAGATATCTTAGATGAATATTCAAGAGAGGTAATGAACACAGCGAAAAAAACTTTGCTCTACATTGCAAAAGCATTAAAGATGGAAACCAAGGATTTGATGGTATTGTTTGAGGATGGAATGCAATCAATGAGGATGAACTACTACCCGCCATGTCCACAACCCGAACAAGTCATTGGTCTTACCCCACACTCGGATGCGGTTGGGATCACCTTCCTCCTCGAACTAAATGAAGTACATGGTCTCCAAATAAGAAAAGATGGCACTTGGATCCCAATTATACCACTCCCTAACGCCTTCATTGTTAATATTGGAGAGATCCTAGAGGTCATTTCTTTCTCTAACCCTTACTAGTATTTAGTACTTTCATTTTAGAGTTAAATGTCGTTTTAGTCTCTGTGGTTTGGGTCGTTTCGACAGATTAGTCCAAATGTTTCATTTTTCGCCTGTGGGTCGAAAAAGATTTCATTGTTGCCATTTTAGTCCGCTGGGTTAACTTCATCTATTTATCTGTTAACGAGAAGGGCAATTCGGTCATTTTATATGACCGAATTGCCCTTCTAGTTAATAGAATTACATATAAAATGACCGAATTGCCCTTCTCGTTAACAGAAAAATGGATAAAGTTAACCCGGTGGACTAAAATGGCAACGGTGAAACCTTTTTGGACCCACATGCGAAAAATGAAACTTTTGCACTAAACTGTCAAAATGGCTCAAACCACAAGGACTAAAAATGGCATTTAACTCTTCATTTTATCTCACATGATTTGAATTGAAACGAAAGAAAGATCGATATGTTGTGTTTCAGATTGTGACAAACGGACAATATAAAAGCGTTGAACATAGAGCTACAGTGAACTCAGAAAGAGAGAGGCTGTCTATAGCCACATTTATCAACCCAAAGGATGGTGAAATAGGACCAGCACCAAGCATAGTGACGCCGGAAACACCACCAAAGTTTACTAGGGTGACAACTTCTGATTTTTTCAAGAACTTGTTCTCTAAGGAACTTAAACGTAAATCAAACCTTGAACAATACTATATATAATTTGGTATGTAGAAAAATAAATGAACTAGAGTATACATGTTTGTCTTACTTATTGAAAATAAATGGTGCGTGTATTTACTTACAAAAAGAAAAATAGCATTGGAATGTATGCCATATCTATATAATTTAAACCAGCGAGATTGCCCGCACTATGCGATAGACTTTTGGTCATTATCAGTGGCGAAACTAGAAGAGAAATTTAGGGTATTCTGATTTTTTTTACTTAGGGTCGGTCATACATGAGAATTCTAGAGCCCTTAGGGGCCCTATGCTGCTAGTAAAAATAGGCCCTTAAAATTTTCATTTGTCTGGTCATTACTGTGCGGCTAGTAAATATATAATTACTAGGTGACAGGCCCACGGGTTGAATAAAAAATATTAAACACTTTGTATTTTGAGATAAGGTGAAATTGCATATTAATCAGGTAAAGATACATGTGTTGTGATATATTGTTAATCAACCTTTATTATTCCATATTTTATAATATACAGTCACTCTCTAATAAAATGAGAGAATGAATTTTATTTTTACAATTTAAAGCATACGTTGATTATCATTTTTTTTATTAATGGGAGCACCACACACACGAGAATGTTATTAAATACTTTTTTTGTATAGAACGTTAAAACTTATTTAGAAGTTTTATAGATAATACTTATTAAATGGCTAAATATTAAATGAAGTTTGACTATTCAATGCATACTAGTGGGTTACAACCACGCTCTAAGACAGCGGAACCGGATATTTACTCTGTCGATTTTTAACAAAATATAATAGAAACGTAGACACAATGATAAAAATACTTAAGTATTGATACATAAACTCAAAAAATTATGACTGTTATTAATTTTTATAAATATATAAATGTCGCATGTTGATTTTTTTATTATGTAAACATTTAAAGTATGAAATAAAGATAGTTAAAGTTTTTGATAAACATAAGTAGAAATTCTCATGTTGAATTTAATAAAAAAAATCATGATTATTTATATACTATTAATTTGGAATATGTTTGTGCAATACTTGGTTGTATTTTTTACATAGTTGTTGTTTTATGCTTGGATTGTTTGTATTGTTTGGTTTATTTGTTGTACTTTTTGTTTGACATTTATATTTATTTACATAATATAAATTTACCCCATGTTTTGGAGGGTTTTTCAAAAAAAAAAAAAAAAAAAATTAATGTTTCACTTTAAACCCAAAACTACTTGATTTTTTAGTTTTAACCCAAAAGTTTTTAGTTTTTCCAATTTAACCTCACAACTTTTTTACTTTCAATGTGTGTGTGGTTCTACGATTTTACGTTTTGTTATACGTTTCGTTCTAAATTTTGCGACTTAACATGGGCAACCTACGTGTGTGGTTCAGTGTGTTTACGTCTTTTTTTTCCCGTTTAATAAGTTCATCACAACGCGCGAGTCCTAAATCGAGTTAGTTATTGTTTTCTATGTTTTATATGTCGGTCTAATTTTTCCACATTACGACGCCGCAACTTCAATGTTGGTGGTCGTTGGCTATAGTGTGACATTGGTGCTGTTCGTCACGGTTTTACGCCTCCGCCGCAACGCAGGGAGCTTAATACGATAGGTTATTTATATGGATACAAATCATGTAACGTAGTAATTATGATACCATTAATTGTATGAGCTTATTTAGTGAATTATTTATTTGTATAAGATAGTAATACAGACTTAACCGATAAAAACATATTTAACACATTGTAAATGTGAATCTGATCAACAGCATGTCAATTTCGTTGGCCGCGACGCAACGCGCGCGAATCAATCTTCTAGTTAATATCAAAAAAATAACATGTGAAATAATTTTCAAAACTAAGATAGTGACACTTAATTTATTTACTACATATACATTTTCAAGTTGAGGGAATAGTGCCAAGCAGCTTGCCTGGCATTTCTTTATTGGACCAACCCATTTTTAATTTAATTTTATTCTCAATTTAAAATTACGGTTTTGGCCTTTATTTAAAATTACGTTTTCGTCCACAGTTTAAAATAAATTATATTTTTGCCCATGGCTTAAAATTACGATTTTGCCCTCAGTGCAAAAACTCATTTTTAATTATATTCCCAGTTTAAAATTACGGTTTCGCCCTCCGTTTAAAATTACGTTTTTGCCCTCAGCTAAAAATAAAATTATGTTTTCCCCTAGCTCAAAATTACGATTTTGCCCTCAGCTCAAAATTACGATTTTGCCCTCAGCTCAAAATTACGTTTTTGCCGACAGTTCAAAATAAAATTATGTTTTTCCCCATAGCTCAAATTTATGATTTTGCCTTCAGTTTAAAATTATGATTTCGCACCCAGATTAAAATATAATTACGATTTTGCCCTCTGTTCAAAATTATGATTTTGTTCCCATTTCAAAAATTATGATTTTTTCCCACAGCTGCCTGGCACTTCCCCATTGGTCCAGCCAAATTACGATTTTGCCCCGTTTAAATTTACAGTTTTTACATTGGTTTTGTTTTTTTTTCTCTCCATCCTATTTACGATTTTGCCCTCGGTTTCAAATTTACAGGTTTGCCATTGTTTTTGTTTTTTTTCTGTCAAATTACGATTTTGCCCACTGTGTAAAATTACAGTCATGCTTTCGTTTTAGTTTTTTTTTTGACAAATCTATGGTAGTGTTTTGTTTTAATTATTGACTTGGTGTAATTTTTATTCGTGTCAGGCGGTTGCATGGCACACACTCATTTGTCCTGAAAAATTACAATTTTACCCCAGTTAAAATTATTGTCTTTCCATCGTTTTAGTTTTTTTAGCAAAAGTATTGATAGTGTTTTGTTTTAATTGGTTTTCTCGATGTAATGTTGTTGGAGATCGTGTTATAAGTAGTATGTACAAGTAACCGAAACACATACGTATATGAAAGAGAAATATTTGGCTTAGTGCCCCGCAACGCGGGCGGGGCAACACCTAGTTTAATAATATAATGTACAATTTTTGTTGCTTTTTCGTTCACTTCACAATGCACAATGGTCGTATATATTAATATATCTATTAACTTCATCTTCTTCAAAGTTGTCGCTGCAAGTTTGGTTGACCGGAATTTTCGTTTCCGACAACTAGAAAAATATAATATCATCTCATCTTTACCTATACTTAGGGTATCCTAACATATGCTCAAGAGTATCCCAAATAAATAAAACGGAAATGAAAAAGAAAATTACACTTCACCAAGAAAGTTGAGGGGTATCCCGGGCTACATGTAGCTCCCACATAGATCCGCACCTGGTCATTATGGATTCGGTTGGTTACAATATTCGCATGAAACCAATGCTCAGTATAGCAATCGACACATTTTATATCATATCAAAAACAAAAAAAATGAATAACACTACTGATGTTATTCAAACAGTATTGGTTTGGTTCATCACGACAGCGGTATAAAACTAACACTCGATATAGTTTATGACACAAAAAACTACTCTACAACGAATAGAACTCCGTTTTCAACTAAATTTATGTCGGAACGCCATGAAAAGTATAAAAACGAATACCATTATTGGTGTCAATGTTGTTCGGACGATATCGGTTTCATTCACCACATTAAAGAAAAATATTGTATTTGAATGTAGACTATGAACATAGAAATATAGATAAAAATAAACATGTCGCAAAGGTATATTCTTTTAATAGAATGGCGAAAAAGGAAAACGACATAACTTTATTAAAAAAACTAGATCGTGAGACAACTTTGATGATATGTGTGTCCGTACTTCTGTTCCTTGTAAATAACTATTTACAACTCAGTTTTAAACAAAATTTATATCTCGATGGGTTAGTTTACGGTGGCCGAAACAAGAAGTTGAAGAATTCGTTTGACTTAACTAAATAAACTAGTTTTTACCCGTGCCGCTGCGGCGACAAACTAGTGTTTGCGACTTGTGGTGTCGCTCGGTTAGTATTTGTCCACTTCACTACAGTAAGACATAATACGGTACTGAGACTCGATACTTTTAGATAGTCGGAATTATATATTAGTATTTGTTCACTTTATTACGGTATAATGGGTGGAGATACAATAGGAAGTTAATTTGGCTAGGAAGGCTAGGAAGTGATCTTGACCATCCATTTAGTTAATCAAGGGCTAAGATTAAATCAGGGAAATTGAAAAGAAGAAAAGAGACGCGTGAGTTTGTTCAAGGGCATTCTAGTCAATCCAAGCCAATAGTTTCTCTCTCCTCCAATTCCCCCCCATTTTTTAAACGTTAATAACTCTTTCATACGACATTATTTTTTTATAAAAATTGCACCAAAAAAACGAGCGTTTTTTTATCTTTAAAACGAGTATACTATTGCTATATTTAAAAAAAAAAATTTAACCCAGTTGTGTAAAACGCAATAGAAAAACCACCAGTTACGTAAAACGCAATGAAAAAAAAACCTAAAAAATGACATTTTTCTAAAACGCAATGCACCAAAAACACAAAGAAATGACTTATTTGTAAAATGCAATGGCCAGAAAACACAAAGAACTGTCTTATTTCTAAAACGCAATAGACTGAAAACACATAAAAAAGTGTTTTACCTAAAACGCAATGCAAAAAAAAACACAAAGAAATGTCTTATTTGTAAAACGCAATGGCCAGAAAACACAAAGAAATGTTTTATTTGTAAAACGCAATGGCCAGAAAACACTTAAAAATGTCTCATTTCTAAAACGCAATAACCTAAAAAAACAAAAGAAAGTGTTCTCTGTAAAACGCAATGGACTGAAAACACCTAAAAATGTGTTTTACCTAAAACGCAATGACTAAAAACACTTCAAAAATGTGTTTTACCTAAAACGCAATGACTAAAGATACTTAAAAATGTGTTTTTTCTAAAACGCAATAGCCAGAAAACACATAAAACTCTCTTATTTCTAAAACGCAATGGACACATAAAACTGTTTCTGAACTGTTTGTGAATTGTCTGTGAACTGTCTGAATTGTCTACGAATTACTGTCTTCGAAATGAGCCAATTTCTGGAAAATTAATTTCTCTGCCCCTTGGACCCCGCCAGGGGCTGCCGCCCCTGGGACCCCGCTACCGGGGGCTGCCGCCCCCGGACCCCCGCCAAGATCGTAAAACGCAATGACTAAATAAAAACCCAGATCGTGAAAATGAAATTAAAGAATTTCTTACATGGATCGAAGCCGGTTTCTTCATCAATTGACGAAATTTGAAATGATAGAAACACTTATCAGCAATTGAATCGAACAAATCGAGTGATTATCTTCAAAATCACCGGAAAAAATGAGATTTTGTATGAAATTAAACTGAGTTTTCTTCAAAAAAACTGAAGAACACGTTGATCGGGGGTTTGAATCATTGATTGGTGATGAAAATCGCACTATAATGTAGTGATTATTGAGATAGAAAGTGAAGAAATGGTTGAAGATGGTGGGTTTTGAAAATGGTGGGTTTTTAAGTTACTGGGTTTTGAAAAAGGAAGAAGAAAGGGTTGGATTGACTTAAAATACCCTTTTTCTTTATTTTAAATGTTGACACATGTCATCCTCTTATTGCTTCCTATCATTCCTAGCGAAATTAATCTTCCTATTTGATCTTTTCCCACGGTATAATATCAAATATGATATCAACACTCCGTCTCTTAGATACTTGGAAATAAATTATCGGACACTCATGATATTTAGTTTTAGTGTTATAAGTTTCTTTCTACCTATTTCTGTTTATGTTCCTCTAAAGTCTAAAATATAGATTACCTTTCGATTTGTGACATCTCATTGGAAGAACATGATCAAAATTTATGTGTTATTTGAATACAAAAAAAAAAGTTCAATTATGTTGTTCAGTGACTATTAGGAGCCACTCAAAATTTTACTAAGTATAAGGAGCCAGAAAAATTTTCATCTCGTAACAAGTTGTGTGTGTGTGTGGTGTCTGAGTTTTCATTTTGATATACATATCCGTTTGTTTTTAAATATATAGTTAAGAAATGTTAGTAATAAATACTAGTTGGTCGTAAGAGTGTGCAATAACCGAACCGTTAACCAAAATTAACCGAAACTGAATTAACTGAAAGTCGGTTATCGGTTTTTTTAACAATCGGTAAACCAAAATTAACCGAACCGAACCATTTATATTTTCATATATTTCTAGATTTTATACCTCCATTTTATGTATTTCATGTTTTATACTTTCATTTTATATATTTATACGTCCATTTCATTTATCTATAGCTCTATTTCATGTATTTATACCTCCATTTTATTTATTTCTACATCTATTTCATGTATTTATACCTCAATTATATGTATTTCTAAGCAAAAACCTTAGCCCTTGTTTGATTTGGTTATTAACCGAAATTAACCCAACCGATTAACCGATGGCTTTGGTTACTGTTACGGTTAATGCCAATAACCGAAACGAAACGAACCGAACCGTGCAGGGTAGGATATGTTTAAACTGTTAATGTGCTTAAATATTTAATTGGTTAATTTGCTTAAAAACAAATAAATAAACCATGTGTAGGGTAGGATATGTTTAAACTGTTAATGGATGACTTGTCTATTTAAAATTATGGTTAAAAAATAATAAATTGTGAGTTCTGGCCTATCACTTAACGTATCCACCTACTTAATCTGTTTCGATAGGCAGATTATACATGAGTTAAACTTATCCAAATTAGGATTGAGTTTTTTTTGAAACGATTACTTGAATTATGGACTAAACATGAAAAAACAACATATTTAAAAAAATGTGAAACCAACCTTTGCTTTTGTTTTGGGCCACCACAAGACCTAATTAGTTTCAGGCCCAAAACATGAGTCATCCATCCAGAAAGCCCAAGTTAAAGATTTTATCAAAAGGCTGAAGCCCGAAAGGGAGTTGGTGACTTGGTGGCTGGTGCTCAATGCAAATTTATGCGTGACTTGGTGCTCAATGCAAATTTATGCAATCAACTTGTTTGGTGAAATACTTGTTTGTAATTTGTTAAATATGATCTTTCAATACCTACTTTAGTGAAACTAGTAACATGACCTGTGGATGATGCGCCGCGAGCCAGTTGGAAATATCTAATTGATTAGTTCAAGCATTATTTGATGCGTTAACTATATGAAAACGTGCGTTACAACGTATTTGATTTAACTAAATGTAACCTATACAAGCATTGCAGTCGGATAAAAACGTAAAGCAAATCGAATTTATATTGTACAATCACACCGTATTATATGTGACATGCCTCATGCATCTTCGTTGAGGGGTGAAGTTGGTAATGAAGCTCTTGTATAAATCATTGAATGAGGTTATGCTCCTTGCGGTAACCCACAAAACCATAGACGGGCAGGCCAAATGAGGGTCTGCATGAACATGTGGCAACATTCAGCGTTGTTCCATCGTTCAATGGTAGCAGTTTCGGTGAATACCTAGAGATGGTCTTCGGGGTCTTCCAAGACATCATATGTTTTGAGATTCGAAGGCATCTTTATCTTGGTCTGGAAGACATAGTTAGCTATCTCGTCAGAGAAGCATGATAAAGAGCTTGGTTTGTAAGTCATGGAAGGAACATTAAGGCTTGTCCCTGTCCCGATTGTACTTGTGTCCTGCTAGTTGTTGACTCAACTGTGCTAGCAAGGCAGCCAAATGAGGCTGGGGTATAGTTAGAGTAGGGAGGCCTTGGGTGGTGTAGGAAGGTGGTGACAGACTCGCAGCCACCACACTACTAGCTAAAGGTAGCGACCTGAGAGCTTCTCCAAAAGGAGGTCAGTGCCAGAGGCGTGTGGACTAACTTAGTAGAAGAAGTTGTTCAACAATAAACTCTGGGCTTATTGGTGGGACATAGGGAGACCCATGGTGTGTACTCCCTTTCCAAAGAGAACCATCTCGCATAAGGTAGGGAATGAGATTTGGTCTTCTCGTGTTACGGCTAACACTCGGGGAAGTGGTTCCACACAAAGGTGGAGGCATGGGTGAGAATGTGACCTGTGGTTCATCATAAGACAAGTGAACTCTCACATTTTTGTTCCGTTCAAAAGCTCCCTTAGCTGTATGAAATTGTTTCTCACTCCTTTGGGAGTTATCTCCATCGTTTCTACCGGGAAGAGAACTTCACTCGGTGAAGATGGGGTTACTCGTGTGAGAGGAGGTGTTTGAAACTATAGAACATCTTGGGATGACGATTCAACCTCGGGTATGTCCGTTCTTGTAGAACAGCTACCTACCCCTAGTGTAGCTAGAGAACTAGAGGCAGGCAATGAACTCTTCTTGGGATTATATTTTGAAATGGGAACCTTTCTGGCCATAAGAGATATGGTAACTTAGGAACAAGGACTAAACTACCGGAATTTATGTTCTAAGTAACGCAACCCCATGGTGGGCGCCACTTGTTAAAACAACAAGAGTATGGCAGGGGGAAGGTCCAGGATCCACTCCGGCAGATAGCATCTTTGTAACATTCCCAAAATTTTTATTTATATATATATCAACTTATGTTATTAAAAGAATGCATCATAGGTAAATTGACCAATGGAAATAAGAGGTATTATAGGAAAGCGTAGGAACCATTTAATAATTAAATTATAAAAATACATTATATTTGAACCTACTCTGTTTTTAATGAAACTTGGTTCAAAATGTAGATAAAATTATTCTCGTTCTAATGACATATTTATTATTTTATAAAACGTCATACTTTAGAAGTTATAAGCGCCAAAAGAATAAAGCAGTTAAATTAATTATAATATATATATTAATAATCATTAAATAAAAATATATATTAAATGTAAAGTATACGTATCTTTTAAAATAATAAAATAATGTTTAACTTCAAATGAAAGTTTCTACAACTTGACAAAATGAAATAAATGAGGGACACGTGGTCAAAAACCTTAACTCTTAATATTTCAAGATTTCAAAACTTGGTATATATATAGATCGACATTCTAAACAATTCGAACTGCACTCCTCCTAGCTATGTCCTTGTATTCTTATTTCATCCATTTCTTTAGTTATTCACCCTTAAAATCCTACAAAACCCTACCCTGTTTTAAGTATTGTAACCCTTGATCATTGATACCCTGTCCAAATGGCGTAGGGCCCGTAACGAATGTCAAGACTCTGGCTAAATTCGTTGGGGTTCTGTCTCATGACGTAGGGATAAAGTGGAACTGGGTTACTATACTGTGAGTACACTATATATTTTATTAAATAATCCAGGAGTGGTATCCAAAATATAACAACCCTCCCGAATATTTTTCTAACACCCTAATATATTTTAAAATATCCCAAACTATTCCAAACTACACCCCATACGCGAAAACTGGCCTCAAATATATTAGAGAGTATTAAAAATAAATAAAAACTTAATATTTAAGTTGAGGCGGGCCGCGTAGGACCCCCACCCCAACCTTACGCGGGCGGTATGAAGATGTAGATCTGATTTCGTTTAATTCCTTAAGTTAAGGCGGGCCGCGTAAGCTACCCTAAACACTTACGCGGGCCGCGAGTGTCCCAAATGGTGGCGCAGCCCGGTGATGACACGTGTCATCATCGTGGCAAGGCTACACAATGACCAGGATAAGCTATACGTTGACCTGGAGTCAACGCGGGCCGCGTAAGCCCTGCTCTCATGTTACGCGGGCCGCGAGGGAGTCCAGTATCAGCACTATATAAAGGAGCCATCGGGTTCAACTAGAATTCGCTCACAACTCGTTTCTCAATCTAAATTTCTAAATAAAAGGCATAATACTCGGGTATTATACCCCCTAATTAGCGAGGTTTTGCTCCGTTGTAAGTATTATAACCCCAGTTTCGTATTAGATACGCTGCCCGATTGATTTAGGGTTCCGTAACAACTGTCGTGGTTCTGCCCGACGTAGTTGTTGGAATACCGTCTCGGGGAGGGTATCATTAATATTTTCAAAGGGTTATGATACTAACCTATGTACATTTGTATAAATTATAGATCATTCCCAGGAAACCCTTATGCGAAGTCTAAAATAGCAATGTGAGTTTATCCTTTTTTTGTTAACAGTTTTTACAAAACCTTAATTGTTTTACAATGCGATTAAGCAGTGATTGAGTCTTTGTAGTTCTTCAATTACTGCCGGTATTTGGGGTTTTGTATACAAAATTTATTACTTGCGAGTAGTAAGTCGGGATGACCGTACGTTACCATTGGACAACGAGTTAGCCAATGTGTAATATGACCCACAAGTCAAGGATTGACAGTACTGATTGAGTAATTGGGTAGAAATAAACAATGTGATCGCTCTCAATACTGTGTTAATTGATAAAATGTTTCTTGATTAAACTGGGATTCACTCACCAGTATTTCCCGCTGACAAAATATTTTTAAAACATGTTTCAGGTAACACAATGTGAAAGCCAACTGGGAAAAAGCCAGCTCGAGAGCACTGACGGCTTGGAAAATAAGTGGCTATAAAAGTTACCTAATAAACGATGTTTTAAATTCAATAAAATAGGGTTTGTCCCTATAAATGTATTGTAATAAGAAACTTGGGTTTTGCCCATGTGATTATTAATACCAAATATGGTGGTTTTACTCTGATAAAATATTTCCTAACTACGGTCCTGATGAAATTTCCGCTGCTAAATTAATAAATATTGATACCACCACAAACGAATGTTCGCGGCCGCCCGTTCCCGGGACAGATAAGGGATCGGGGGTTGTGACAGAAGGTGGTATCAGAGCCTAGCCACTGGTTCAAGCCAAAGAAGTGTTCTGCTGACACTTAAATTTTAAATTCTGTGTTAGGAAATAACTTATGTGATTATGTGTTTTATATTATTTGACTATTTGTTAGTCTACAGTATGGGTAAGCAAAGAATTTCGGACATATATCGTCAACTAGATAGTTCACCAAAAGATAAGGGAACCTCATTTCAACCAAATCCCTCAGGATACTCAGCAGATATTGAGGAAGGAATATTTATTCGTAAGACACAGTCTAAGAAACCATTTACCACTAAGAAAAGAAATTGGATTATTAGCAAAAGTCGAGAGAAAATAAAGAAGTCACAACTGAAGGGAGCGATAATCAATCAGGAAATAAATGCACAAACTCAGGAAAAAGGCAATAACCTACTACGGAAAGATGAATTAGATGAACAATGGGTAAATCTCCATATGTTAGCCACTACAGCAATAAATGCTAACTTATATTAAATAGTTGAATGGCCAAACCAGTACCAGTACCCATGCCGCCTATGAGCTAGAAACTTTAAAAGGAACTTTGCCTATTAGATAACAATTTAGTAGAGACAGGAGATAGAATAAACTTTACATAAAGGCATGTTGAGCATAATACTCCTATAACATAGATAGACTAAAATAAGTTACGGATGCATAATCCCTAGTTTATTTTGAATTCCAGTTGTAGTTTGTAATAAATACATATATATATATATATATATATATATATATAAGTTACAATGTTCGCCGTTTTTAATCAATCTATTTTATGATTGTACCCAAATGTTTGTACTAGAAATTGTCTGTTAATACCACCTACTCAAATAATATCATAATATACATCAAATTAAGTTAGTTATTAACAAAGCAGTCATGTTTATGATTCTCTTTTTGGAACCAATTATTTACTTTGGTTTAAAATACATATTGAAATATATGGTATAAAGCTTTAAAACCTTGTAGTTTTAATAATATTGTTTCAAAATAATTTATATTCCAATAAATAAAACCGAAGCTATTAAATTAACCGAAAAGAATTCTAAGAAGTAATAAAATCTTTAAAAGATTGCTTTAGTGGATCTAGCCAAAGCAAGTTTTGAAACCCAGATGTACCAATTTCTCACTCTATTTTATCATTTCTGGTTATAACTAGTTGACCATAAGACTTCATACTTTCATAAGTTTTATGAAATAATTAATGTTGGAATTACTTAGGTTTCTATTAAATTACTTAGTAATAAAATAAAGGGTTAAATGAATATGACGGGTATTCATGATTAAATAAAATCATTTAAAATTTTTAGAGAATTGGGTTGATTGGACTATGTAAAAAGGCCTAACTAAACGTTGAAAACATTTCTACAAATCTTTAATATTAAGGTATATCCAAGATAGGTCTTATGCTTGGGAATAATTATAAGATTTACCCGTCATAATAGTTATAGGATTGTGTATCCTAAATTATAAAGAAAAATATTTGAGTCAGCTGGCTGATATATAATAGTTAAATAATACAATATTAGTAAATGAGTGGAGTTGATAAATTGGATGTTAAACTTACCCTAAGTAGTTGCGAAGTTTTTGATTTTGGTTTGTATATTAACACATGGTTTGTTGGTTTGCCTAAAACCATAAATTAGTTATTTATTAAGATGTTCTTTCTTAAAATAATTTATTAAGTTTAAACTTAAATTTATTTTGTAGTACATCTTTGGAGTATCTTTAATGAAACACTTAAGGGAAATATTCATTTTTCAAACAGGTGTTAAAGTTTGACCAAAAATAGAAATCCACTAGTACATATGGGTATCTATCCTACACGGTTTTCGGTTGGAAAAATAATTTGATATCTAAAATCTAATATAAATTTTTCAAATATTCGACTCATACAATAAGTCAAATATATATTTTTGATTTATATATTACACTTATAATCTTATAACGCATAATATTTGAGTTCATCCGTATCTTTTATATTATTAGTATAATAATAAAACATTTTACAATGATATATGAACAATATATTTTACTATAAGACAGTACAGTAAAATATATATTTTATATCTAAAATTTTAATAAAATATCATGGTGTAATAAATTCTAATAAGTGTAAAATAGTATATAGAATAGTATATGCACTTATGTTATAAGTCCGTTACGGGTTTATTAAAAATGTAACAAGGCTATTAGATCTTTTTACTAGAATATTGTTTTGGTCAAAAATTACCTAAGCAATTAAGTGATCAAATTAGTTAAGTGAGGTAGTGTGCTAAAATTTATATGTGAAAAATGTGTTAACCAAATTAGATATGAAAACAGTTTCAGAATACGGCTCAGGATATAGAGCTGTATCTATGATCAAACAATGAGCAAAAAGTAAAGGTTGACACGAGATGTACGAGGAAAGCCCTTGATCAATCTAGATCGCCGGCATAAAACCTCGGGAGCTGACAATCGCAGCTGCCTTGTTCTTCTATTGCTTCAAATATCATGATACAGTGCAGGATGTGGTGCGGATCGACTATGTGTTACAATGTAATTCGAATACAAGTGTTGTGTGTAGTGTTTGCGATGAGCTAGAGAGAAAGTGTTCGAAAAAGTGTAAGTTGAGTGCCTTAATCTGATCCGCCCCCATCTATTTATAGTAAAACAAATGTAACTAACTATCCTACATAACCGGGATCCAACGAATATTCCTTAGTTGAACGTTGGAGACCTGGTCTTTCGGGCTCAACGTCTCTCCTT
This sequence comes from Helianthus tuberosus, assembly GCA_030545235.1. NCBI lineage: Eukaryota > Viridiplantae > Streptophyta > Magnoliopsida > Asterales > Asteraceae > Helianthus > Helianthus tuberosus. Next base: position 150,153,444 of record CM060358.1, read on the forward strand.
TAATAAATACGCCCGAGTCTTGAGGAGATGGAGTCCACTTGACCGTTGGCAAGTCCCAGTCTTTAACCTGCACGTGATTAATTCGATATACCTCAGGATATCACCCAGGATGTTAGCAATATCCCCGTCCAGTATCCTGATCACAGATAAACAATTAAAAGCAGGATATTAGTCAGCATGCATACTCAGAAAATGGCCCATAACAATTGTCCCCAAATATATCGGTTGGTATACCAATCCAACGGATATATTTTAAAAACTTTATCTCGTCGACCGAGGCAATTAAAATGAAACGATGGTTGAAGTGACATTGTGCCATTTTCAATGCGATATTTACTCTTTACCCCCCTATATTCAGCCTATAATTAGCCGAATCATTTCTGCTTATTATCATCATTCTTCAAGCGATTTTCAGGTAATCACTTTTCTCTTCATCCTCTATCCTTCTCTCTTGAGTTTCTTTTAGTTTGCCCAACACCCTTCATGGCATCACGAACAAGATCTCGATCGGACGGACCGGCCTCAACCTTCGTAAGCCAAAACCTCATCCGTGATCCAGCAAAGGAAATCTGCTGCTTCAACAACGCCGACATCACTGCTCTTAAAGATTCCGGCGCCTTCCCCACCAGAACAGTCTTTCGCCCTTTTGATCGGGAAGCCCGATCAGACGCGTCATCTGACGAGTGGGTTTGTTTCTTCGCCTACCCTTTTTCTCTTGGACTCCGGTATCCATTTCCACCCTTCATCTCTCGCTTTTTTTACCTCACCGGCCTTAGCTATGCCCAGACTATGCCAATGGTCTGGCGAGTTTTGATAGTGCTGGATCAAATCAAGTCTCGTCATTTTCCTGACCTGTGTATTGAAGACCTCCCTATAGCATACCGGTTGAGATCCCATGGCGATCACCGTTTTCTTCTGTTTTCTACCTCCAAGAACCCTTTGGTTATTAAGGCCGCCAAGAACGAGGATCGATGGCGACGAAAATTCTTTTTCGTAAAAAGAGACTCTATTGATAAGGGTTTCGATCTGCCGGTTAAATGGTTAACCAAGGGTAGGATTTAGGGTTTTAGGAATATCCCCAATTATATCTTCAAACTATATCCCAGACTTATATCCTGATGTTTTTATGCAGCGAACTTCAGAGATTTAGTGCCTCCCAGTGCAGAATCCGAATCCAAGATCAAGGAAATCTACCGACTTCCTGCCAGTGAAAGAACTTTCTCCCTGTCTCTCACAGATTCAAGCCAGAAATCAAGCTCAGAGATGTCTGGTAAGCACATTCTCAGCAATTATACATATATTTTAAATCAATTATTTTTCAAAAGTATGATGAGTTTAAGAATATCTTCCCTTGTGCAGTACCAGTTGTCAACCTTGAAGGTTTCCAACTTGACGAGTTGGATTGCTACTCCAGTCTTGTACCCATCAAACAAGAATCCAAGCCAAAGTCGTCTGCTACACCAAAGCCTACCTCTTCAAGAACTGTTTCTGCTCCCAAAGCCCCTCCGGCATCCAGGACCCGGGCATCTAGCTCTCGGAAGAGAAAGGAGTCGGACTCTCCAGCTGCTTCTGAGACATTCTCTCTCGAGAATCATGGGTTTAACGAAGCCACCTCATTCCTCAAACAGGTAAAATTTTCCTTTTGATATCCTGCACAAGTATGTTAGTCCTTATCCTGCTTATTTTTACATCGATACCTGTGTCCTTATCGATAGGACTTGGAACGTCTTATGCACTTGTATGAAGACGCCTGCGGGCTTAACAAGATGTTGGAGATCAAGCTGGAGAAAGCTGAAGCCACCATAGCTGATCAAGGAACCATTGCGGCTGCCAAATCCCAGCATTACGAAGACAAATACAAGGCAATAATCCAGGAACACCAAGCTACCCTCCATAAAGCCAACGAGGATGCCCAAGCCAAACTAGATGCCGCCCTTCTCCAATACCAGCAGAATATGAGTTCATATCGGGATAGCCTCAAAGCATCCGTGGTCGTCTCTCTTCTCCAAGCCAGGATAAGGATGGCTTATGAGGCCAGGGATTTGGGTTTCGAATTCCCCTCCTGGAACATAAAGACTTGGGAAGCGAAACTAAAGGATCTCGAAGGTCATCCCGTTGCTCATCCTGCAAAGCATGCTGGTGAAGAGCCTTCTAAGGCGGCAGAGGAAGTGGCCAATGCTGATGATGGTGATGCCGAGAAGAATCCTGAGGCCGATGCTGGTGCAGATGCTGGGAAGGAGGCTGTTGATCAAGAAGGTGCCGCTTCTTAAGCGGCGAAGTGGGCGATGATGGATATACGTGCCAAGGCCGGAGCCCACTTTTAAATTTCGTGGTTGTGGTTGTGTAAACAATTTACTTTTCCTGCATTAGAACAATATGATGACCAAAGGTGGATGGGTCCTAGGTTTTAGGATGAAGCCCTTGGTCATCGATTAGTATAACCTGTTTTGAATGTGGTAACGGTTGTAGGTGGACAGGTCCTGTTTTGAGATAGATCCTCCAACCGTTACACAAGTATGGTAGAAACTGATTGTGCTTTTGGTGGATGGGCCTCGGTTTGAGGTGAATCCAAAAGCATAACTTTTGACATGTTAATAATATAACTATCTCTTAACTTACTTGTTATTGCCTTGCATTACTTAATGTACCTTTTAACTTTGCAAAAATTTTGTATTGTTATCTTATGAAAATATCCTGATCAATATGCTCAGCGATATATTATAAAAACTTTTTGTTGGAGAGGACTTCCAAACATTCGTTCAACTTTGTAGAAAGTTCTTTAAAGAGTGAAAAACAATCCATCTTTCCAAAACCTGTTTTGATAATACCTAAATGATCCAAGTTCCAAACCAGTATTAATTTCAAATATTTTAATCAAATATTCTGTGAAGTATTTTGAAAATATATTTTGAGAATATATCAGGATATTTAACCTTTTACCAAATATAGTATTGTCAAAAACTTAAACAACGTTTACAAAGGAAAGATCATACCAGGAATATGGTATAAACCTATTACCAAACTTCAATCCCTTTGCAACTCTTCCAATGAAGATGTCCCCTGTCTGAGACACTTAGTGCATTAGTTCTGAACCTTATCCTTTGAGCTTTACATCATTGCCTTGGTAGGAATGTCCCCTGTGTACAATGTCTTCAAATACTTAGAAATCCTCTGGATATCAATCCTCGTTGTATAGACAATTTTTTATGTTACAGGGGTAAAACCCAGGAATGTTCTGGAAATAAATCCCTTGAATTCTGGGGGAAATCCCAAATTTTCGTGCGCTACAGGCGGGAGTGTATAAACTCCAAGACTTAGAAAGGTGAAAACCTTTAAACCTTAGAGAGTATGAAAATACCCTTTCGTGAGAGAGGGTGATCAATCCTCATATACCTTTAGGATTCAGGATATAGCCAACAGTAACGAAATTGTCAGCCACTTTTACATGGACTGGTCCCGCCACCTTGAACTATCCCTGAATAACTTGCGCTCCAGGCGGGGTGTTTAAACCCAATTCGGAAGAAAGGTGAATACCTTTAAACCTGTGAAGGGATCAGGATCCCTTGTACGTGAGAGAGGGGGCCAATCCTCTAATCTTCTGAAGTATCCCGAGTGAGCATCCTGGAGCTATATCCCGAAGCATATACTGCAAAACATCCTTACACTAAGGTGGGTGTTAGCTTGGCTAACACCCCTCCGATGCTTAAGTTAGTATTGGGTTTCAAAGAATAAATTAAACCAAACATATTTAAAAAAGATAGAATTCATACCATCTGGAATTAGAAATTAAATTCTAAACTCATTTGAAATAAAGCTTAAGGTGTATAGCATTCCAAGATCTTGGTAGCATATCCCCTTTCATATTCTTGAGTCTATATGCTCGTTTCCCTGCTTCTGATTCAACTTCATATGGTCCTTCCCATTTTGGAGCTAGCTTGCCATCGGTAGGATTAGTAGTAATCTGAAAAGCCTTTCTTAACACCCAATCTCCAATTTTAAATCTTTTGGTCCTAATATTCTTGTTATATGCTCTGGATATTCTTTGTTGATATGCTGCCATCCTTAGCCTTGCTGCATCCCTTTTTTCATCTATAGTATCCAAATCCTGACACAAGGCTTCAGGATTCTGTTCAGGATCCCGTAGGGTAGATCTTGCAGTAGGTATTGCCATTTCCATTGGAATCATTGCTTCTGCTCCAAATACCAAGGAAAATGGGGTTTGGCCTGTTGCATTCTTTAACGTTGTCCTATCAGCCCACAAAACAAAGGGTAATTCTTCTGCCCATCTTCCTTTTTTGGCTCCAAGCCTCTTCTTTAAGTTATTGACAATTATCTTGTTTGAGGATTCTGCTTGTCCATTCGCTTGAGGATGTACCGGAGTAGATGTTATCATTTTGATTCCCTAACTTTTGCAAAAGTCAGTAGTTCTCTTGCTTATAAACTGAGAACCATTGTCACAGATTATCTCGGCTGGTACTCCGAATCTGGTCAGGATATTTCTCTTTATGAAGGATACTACTTCTTGATCCCTGACTTGGACAAATGCCTCGGCTTCAACCCATTTGGAGAAATAATCTGTCATTGTGTAACACCCCGAAAACGGGTTTGGTAATCAAACCACCTTAATATTAATGAACGGGTAAAATACTGTTAGTGGTAAAAATTAACCCGGTAAATATTAGGATTTTAATACATAATCCTAATATTAAATAAAAAGTGAATAAAAGATTTAAGGAAGATAAATACTTTGAGAAAACAAAGTATATAAAAGGCCCGAGTTAACGGGACATAAAATATAACGGGTTATGATCTCCCGAACTCGTTAAGCTAACTAGGAATAATTAACCCAGTTAGTAATACGTGGTTAAATGAAGAATAATGAATTAAAGCATCTTTTGAAACAAATGAAAGACGAGGGACTAATATCGCTAGTAGGCAAACTTGTTTTATTAAAAATAAACAATTAAAACACAACACACACACTAAGTGTGTGCGTGTGCGTGCGACCAGGGGGGAAAACAGGGAGTGAAACCCTAGTTCAAGTTTAAACCCCAAATTGAAGCTCAAATCAAGCCCAAATCGTCTGCATGATTACAAATTCGTGATCACCTAGTCAAGGGGATCGTGAGGTATGTTGAATTTCTAACATTCGTGAAGTTGTAAAAATTTGATAATCATCCTAATCGCGAATTAGGTATGGATTAGAGGAGCTATGGCTAAATTAGTGATGTAGACATGCTTAGGAACTAAACCCTAAGTGAAAATCATACATATGATGCTATGATTTGAATGATTTGATGATTTCTCATATATATGTTAAGTGGGTTTTCATGATAAAATGATGAACACTTGAATTTGAGTGTTTAATTGTGAAATTTGAAAGATAGGATGCAAGACCTAGATGTTGTTTATAAACACTAGACATAGAGATTTGATTCTTGATGTAAATCTTGGTAAAAATAGCTAGTTATGAACTAGTTAGTAAACATGTAGAATTATGCCCGTTAGGTGTTTGTTAAAATGCCTAAATGAGAAGTAAAGTGTTGAAATCCAAGTGAAACGCGTAATTGGTAAGCTTGACTAATTACATGAGATATGGGATAAAACGGGTTTTAATCATAATGTTTATTTGCCTTAATCGTGCATATTATATGATTAAAGGTAGTTGACTTTATAAAGTCGAACTAACCTATGATGAAGTCAAATAGAAGTTTCGACATAAAGTCCGTAAGATGAAATAGTCATAATAGTGATGACTAATCTAACCATCTTACGAATTATGATGTTAGTTTGACTCTTGACAAGCTAGACGGAGGCTTGGGGAAAGAAGCGGGTCAAACGGATCGTATACGCGGAAAAGAGCATAATCCGGATACAAGGTAAGTAAAGCTTACACTCTAGTTATTTGATACCTATTGGTTTGATAGGTTGTGAATAGTAAGTCTTGTTTTAAATTATGATGTTCCGACACGGCAAGAGCGGTCCGGAACAAAAGACAATGGTCATAAATCATGTTTAATGGATAAAAAGGAGCTAATGCGGTTAATTAGTCATGAAATGACTAAAAGATAATGAGTTTTTAAATGGTTACCTTATAAGGTAAACCATTGCAAATAATAAGGGTAAAATGGTACTTTGGTCATTTGTTGACAATAACCGTTAAATTGGGGAAAGACACATTATAGCTTGGGTTATAATGGGTCAAAGAAATCAATAGATGATTTACAAGTAGAACGACTATACGGTGTAAACCGAAGTTAGTCATATAGATAAGATGGTAATAAATACCACCTCATAGAGTTTCATGGTCCTTTAGACCAAACGGGTCAAAAGGTGAAATTATCACCCTTTGACAATATCGACTAATAGTTTGTTGAGCTATGTGATCATAGAAATAAATATCGGATGGATATGTACATCGCTATCGCTTAGCGGCTACTAAGGCAAGGTATCAAAACGAATCAATATATTGATTCGAGCCAGGTATGTATAATTGGTCAAATCATCATTAGAACTTGAAGTTCAATGAGGGCTAGACAAGTTAAAATGGACATTGGGTTATCTTTTAAGTAAACCGAATGATTTAAGTTATTGTCATTGTGTTTTAAAAACATGATGGCTATTTAAACAAGATCCTAGTTTAAAAAGTGGAATTTTGGTCAATTACGACATGAAAAGTCCTTTGTTGTAAAGAAAGGGTTTAAGATGACCAAAACGCCCTCGTAAGCAAAATCGAGTAAATGAACCTTAAGAGTCGTTTAAAAACAAGTTATATGATCAAGCAAATGCTTTGAATAAGTATAGAGAATGAAAAGGGTAAATCTTGGGTCAAAAGACTCAATATGGGTCTTTGCCGTAAAATGATAGTCCGAGGGATAAAACTTGGAATATATATATCTCCATATTAGATCCACCACAAATATAGTTGTGGTGGAAGACTACTTGGTAAGAAATGTGGAAATATAAAGTTAGATACAAATGAAAGCGATTTTAGGCTCGAAAGTGCTTAAATACCCTTAACGGGTCAAAATAAGCATACGAGCGAAAACGGGTTTAAATTGTGTAATAAACCTATGATTAGAACCTAATATGGTAGGTAACATTAATTTGTAGAAGTGTATGTGATATAGGAATCAAACAAATACGTTTGTTTGATAAAATGCATAAACGGGTTAAAATTCGGTAAAAAGGTAACGAGTCAAAGGCTTAGAAGTCTCAAAATTTCTTATGTTGGATGTAGGATTTTAACTCCATAAGATGGAGGATTAAATTACGGACGCGTAGGAAAAAGAATCGGGTAAAACGGATCAATAACGAAGAAGTTATGGCCGTTTCCGTAAAAACTGGCATAGCTGAACTGAACTGCAACCTGCTGGAAACTGGTTTCCCAGGCGACACGCGGAGGAACCACTTGAATCCGCCGCGACACGCGACAGAACCCTGTTTTAGCGAAAAAAATTTATTTTAATCAGTTTCGCTTCCCGGACTCGTTTAAATACGTCCTAAGTTACGTATGACTAATCCAACTCATGTTTTATGAGTTTCAGGTATTATTTTAGCACCGGCGGACGATCAAGCACAACGAAGAACCGAACACGATCAAGAAATAAGCTTCCGCACTATGTACCGTTGTTTTGTTAAATGACGAACTCAAACATGTTATTTTGTATAGTTTTAATTCTGTAAATAAAGTTTAACGAAACCCGTATTTTCAATGTATTGAAATTCTAATTACCCGTTTATTTTCGTAAATTATACGAAAATTGTTAAATAATAATAAGGGTGTTACACATTGCCAACATAAAAACCTTCCCTCCTGGAGCCTTTGGAAGCTTTCCCACTATATCCATACCCCACTTCATAAATGGCCAAGGGGAAACAATAGGATATAATGGTTCAGCGGGCTGATGCAGTATGTTACTATGTCTTTGACATGCGTCACATCTTCGAGCATATTCTGCGGCATCTTTTCTCATTGTTGGCCAAAAATATCTTGTCCTTAATACTTTTGAGAATAACGACCTGCCCCCAGTATGGTTACCACAATCCCCTTCATGTATATCCTGAAGTACTTCTTTGGCTTCAGGATCCTCCAAGCACCTCAAATACGGTCCTGCAAGAGATTTCTTGTATAAAACATTATTTATAATAGTGAATCATGATACCTTCATCCTAAATGCCTTAGGATTTTCATTTCCGGGGATGTGTCCTTCTTTGAGATATCTCATGATTGGAGCCGTCCAGGATTTAGGATCCTCTTCAGGATGCTCTGCTCCAGGATCCTGAATACCCGCTACTTCTTTATCCCGAGGATTCGTTGCAGGATATAAGACATGTAATATCGGTATTTGGGTTCCTTCTGGTATCCTGATCGATGATCCCAGATTTGCTAAGGCGTCTGCTTCAGCATTATCCTCCCTTGGTACCTGTTCAAGTGTAAAAACATCGAAATATCCGGCTAATTTTTTGAGAATATCGAGGTATTCGATTAATTTCTCACCCTTAACTGCATAGTATCCATTAAAATGGTTAGTAATTAACAAGGAGTCAACATATACTTGCAAATTCTTGATACTCATATCCTTAGCCAATTCTAATCCTGCAATTAAAGCTTCATATTCTGCCTCATTATTAGTAGCCGGAAATTCACACCTAATAGCCTGGGGTAATATGTCCCCCTGTGGTGATTTTAGTAGTATACCTAAACCTACACCTCTTATATTGGATGCACCATCAGTATATAATGTCCAGGATCCTGAATATTCTCCTAACTGTTGAACTTCTAGGTCTACCTCGTCCTGAATGTCACTACTGAAATCAGCCACAAAGTCAGCTAAAGCCTGAGACTTTATGGCATTTCTAGGTTCATATACTAAATCATAAGCACTTAACTTTACTGACCACTTGGCCATCCTGCCTGACATCTCTGGCTTCCTAAGCACATTTTTGACAGGATAATTCGTTTTAACATGGATCCTATGTGTCTCAAAATAATGTCTAAGCTTTGTCGATGCCATGACTAGAGCTAATATCAATTTTTCTAAATGAGAATACCTAGTTTCAGCATCTAACAAACTTTTACTAACGTAATAAACAGGATATTGCTGACCTTCATGGTCTTTTACAAGAACGGCACTTACAGCATTCCCTGGTACAGCGAGGTATAGGGATAGTGGTTCACCATTTTCAGGCTTCATCAATAGAGGTGCAGTTGAGAGATATTGCTTCAAATCCTGCAAGGCTGCTTCATGCTTTGCTCCCCATTCAAATTTCTTATTCTTCTTGAGGATATCATAGAATTCCTTGCATTTTTCCGAGGATCTTGAAATAAATCTATTCAAAGCTGCTACTCGGCCTGTTAACCGTTGCACGTCCTTCATATTCTAGGGTGATTTTATATCCAGGATAGCTTTAATCTGCTCCGGGCTTGCCTCTATCCCCCTTTTCGTCACCATATATCCAAGAAACTTTTCTGCCCCCACTCCGAAATGGCACTTAGCAGGATTCAGCTTCATGTTATACTGATCCAGGATATCAAATGCTCCCTTGATATCCTGGAGGTGATCCTCAGCCTTTTTAGATTTCACCACCATATCGTCAATATATACCTCCATGGTGTCCCCCAGCTTATCTTTGAAAATCATGTTTACCAATCTCTGGTACGTTGCACCTGCATTTTTCAAAAAGTTAGTTAACTGCTCTTCAATATCCTGAGGGATTTTGGTTCCTACGAGCACCGAGATATCAGGATTATCCTGATCCAGGATAATTTTCTTCACATCCTGCTCCGAATCCTCCACGATATCCTGGGCCCGCATCTTTAATTGCTATGCCTGATTAGGCTTGGTTGAAGATTTCATCGAAGAAGAGTAGCATTCTTTCGCTTCCTGCTGATCACTTTCAACCTTGACAACTTCCCATGGGGTAGGGATCTTGATGCATTGGTGATATGTTGATGGCACAGCCTTCATATCGTGAATCCATGGTCTCCCTAGTATGTTGTTATAACAGGATAAGGAGTCCATCACACAGAAACGTTGTATCGAGTTGACCCCTTCAACATATACCGGTAACTTTATCTCCCCTACGGTATTCCTAGCCTCTCCACTGAAACCAACGAGCACAGTGGACTTCGAAGTAATGTCAATCGGAGATACATTCATCCTCTTCAATGTTTCCAGCTGAATTATATTGACAGAACTACCGTTGTCTACCAGTATCATGCGTACAAAATGGTTAGCCACATATAATGTTATTACCAAAGCATCATGGTGAGGATCCTGAACAGTATCCCTGCCATCACTATCGAAAGTGATCACTTTATCAGTTGTGAGGGTAGTCATCCTGACTGGTCTGTCTCCCCTCTCACTCTTAGCTTCCTTTGCATGTCTCTTGGCCGCCGAATACGAAGTTCCACAAATATCGGATCCTCCTGAAATAAAGTTAATTATCTTGGCATCTACTGGGGTGATGCTGCTCGTTCAGGATCCTTCTCGGGATCCTGACCTTTATTCTTCTTTTTTCCCAGCAAGTCCTTCAGATACCCTTTGCTTAACAGGTAACTTATTTCTTTCCTTAAAGCAATGCAATCCTCGGTCATATGTCCGAAGTCTTCGTGGAAGGCACACCATTTGGATTTATCCTTCCAATCAGCTTTCTGCTGGTTCTTTCGAGGCCACCTGGCTTTGTCCCCTAAACCCTGCATAGCATACATTAACTCAGGTATATTAACAGAAAAGCAGTATTCAGATAAGTCAGGATATTCTTCAGGATCCTCGTCTTCAACAACATTCACTTTCTTGTTATCATTTCTGCCATATGGCTTGGAGCGATATGGCTTATATGAGGATTCTGATTTCCTGTTAGTTGATTCATAGGTTGAGGTAGAATTCATCCTCTCCTGCATCTTCTTGTCATCTTCCAAACGGATATATCTCAAAGCCCTGTTACGAGCTTCGTCGAGATTCCTGCAGGGATTTATTACAAGATCCTGATAAAACTGAGAATCCTTTTGTAACCCCATCTTAAAAGCTTGCACAGCTGTTGCAACATCAAGATGTGGGATATCTAAGGATTCTCGACTGAATTTGTTCACATAATCCCTCAAGGATTCCTGAGGCCCTTGAGTTATCCTGTAAAGATCACTGGTTAGTTTCTCAAAATTCATACTACAAGAAAATTGACTGTTAAATAAATTAACCAAATGAGCAAATGAAGTAATGGAGTGAGGAGGGACGTTTAACAACCATTTTAAGGCTGATCCTGTCAGGGTAGAACCAAATCCCTTGCATAAGCATGCTTCCTTGAGATCTGGAGGGATAGGATTGATCTCCATTCGTTCCCTATACTGGGCAATATGCTCCTCAGGATCCGTAGTCCCGTCATACAGTTTCATGTTGGGAGTCTGGAATCTTTTTGGTATTTCAGCATCACAGATAGGATATGCAAAGCGGGATATCCTGTGGCTGTCTTGGGATACTTCCGGAATTGGCTGGACCACTCCAGGTACACTGGATATCATGTCCTTCAATTTTTGGAGCTCCCGGGTAAATGTTGACGTCATACCTGCATCCTGCAAAGAACCATTGTTGCTAGTAGCAAGAATATTATTATTTGACACATTACCGGTCTGAGGATTTTGGCCATATCCTGAAGCATATCCTGAACTCCTCACAGTCGACATCCTGACCGAAGAGGGTATCTCAGGGGTATGATTCTGAGAATGGCTTGGGACGATATTCCCCCTATTATCCTCAGTGTAAACTGCGGAACTGAAGTTCAAAGCCCTGGGCTGTATAGGAGTGACAGTTTCTTCAGCAGGTCTGCTCGAGCTAGCTTTTAAGAGTTGTATTTCTCTTAACAGCATTTGGTTAGTCTCATGTTGCTGCCTCATTTGTTCCTGCACACTTCCAAATAAAGTCAGAATTTCATCATTAGAGGCTAAAACGGGAGCAGATCCCTGGACACTCCGAGTAGGGATAACATCTTGAGATTGTGAAGAAAATGGCATCCTTGGAGGAGGTGGTGGAAGCACCGAACCGGTAGTAGCAGAGGTTGCAGCAGACATAGTGGAGGAACTCATGTTTGATCTTGAGGCCATTGTAAACAATGTGGCAAAAAGTTTTGAAAATAGAAAACCGATTAACGATTTCACAAAGATTTTTAGTAAAAGTAGCACCACTTGCCCCACGGTAGGCACCAAATTGTTTTGGTCAAAAATTACCTAAGCAATTAAGTGATCAAATTAGTTAAGTGAGGTAGTGTGCTAAAATTTATATGTGAAAAATGTGTTAAGCAAATTAGATATGAAAACAGTTTCAGAATACGGCTCAGGATATAGAGCTGTATCTATGATCAAACAATGAGCAAAAAAGTAAAGGTTGACACGAGATGTACGAGGAAAGCCCTTGATCAATCTAGATCGCCGACATAAAACCTCGGGAGCTGACAATCGCAGCTGCCTTGTTCTTCTATTGCTTCAAATATCAGGATACAGTGCAGGATGTGGTGCGGATCGACTATGTGTTACAATGTAATTCGAATACAAGTGTTGTGTGTAGTGTTTGCGATGAGCTAGAGAGAAAGTGTTCGAAAAAGTGTAAGTTGAGTGCCTTAATCTGATCCGCCCCCATCTATTTATAGTAAAACAAATGTAACTAACTATCCTACATAACCGGGATCCAACGAATATTCCTTAGTTGAACGTTGGAGACCTGGTCTTTCGGGCACAACGTCTCTCCTTTAACAAATACGCCCGAGTCTTGAGGAGATGGAGTCCACTTGACCGTTGGCAAGTCCCAGTCTTTAACCTGCACGTGATTAATTCGATATACCTCAGGATATCACCCAGGATGTTAGCAATATCCCCGTCCAGTATCCTGATCACAGATAAACAATTAAAAGCAGGATATTAGTCAGCATGCATACTTAGAAAATGGCCCATAACAAATATGTATACAAATCCTATTTTATACTATACGAAAATAATATACTGTATATCTTTGATCCTTGCACATTTACTTATGGTAAAAGATTAGATAATTAAATTTTTAGAAGTAAGGATATTGCAACAGTGAAAACATCTTTTCTTATCCTACTTAAATCAATAATTTAGTATCTATTTATTTTACCTAGCATATTAAAATATTCCTAAACATTCATTTTCAAACTATAATTTAAAATGAATGCCTCACATAAGAATAGTTGAATCAAATGTGTGTTTAGTACGTTTGTCCTTTATAAAACTTTATTTAAAAATCAGATTACAATTTTAATATTGTAATATCTTTAAATAAATTATTATTGTATGGGATATACATGCATATTTCAATACATGTATATTACTCAAATATATTTAGAATCAATTTTAGAAACGTTAAACTCTGTATTACTTACCATAAGTACTTCTTTGAATAAATAATATAATATACAATAAATTGATAGTTGAGTTTTGATACTTTATGGTTCAACTCACTAGTTAAAAATAAATTTATTCCCATGAGTCCAGAAAGTACATATTTTGAGTAATTCATTTCTTTAAATCTTTTATTTAAAACTCCAAAATATTATGTACAATAAATTTAAACAGAAGTTTATTTCAATATACTATTTTTATCAAAGGATAAAATAAAGTCATGGAAATAAGCTTGATGATGAGTACCATCGTATGTATAGTATTATTTTTATAAAATAATTTAGTATTATATATATGTGTGTAAATATTACGTAAGTTTAATATTAACTAGAAATTTGAAAATTCTATACACATATATGCATATACCTGATAGAATTTCTTGATGGTATAACCAATATAATATCTTCTGTAAAGATAAACATAAGAGAAAATGTCATTGGTGATTCATATGAAGTTATTATAAGAATAAACCATGAAACCTACTATGTTTTTGAATGCCATTTGTCTCAATGAAATATTTCTTGCGATGGAATCTAACAATATATAAGCTAGCTGTAAGCATATTTATTACATTTGAACCTAGCTATAGTATTAATGGAGACAATGATATAATTGAAACTCCATTCTCCAACCAAAAGAAAACCACAACCATAATAATGTCTATGCTTAAATGAAAGAGTTGGGATATTGATATTCACTGATAACAACCAGGACAGTATTTAGACTGAACCTAAGAAGAATGCCTTAGTATAAAGCTTTGAGATAAGCCAATTACTTGCATAGATAAAATGTGATGGTTATTGGTATGCCGTGAGGATGATGACTAGAACAGTGCCTGTATGATAAATAAGCGATAACAACTGGCCACTGTTATTTCTTGTTTATTGATACTACTCGGTTCTAGAATATGATCCATCATGAGAATACTAATTTCCTTGTTCCTTGATACAAGCCATAATAAATGATGTACTTCTGAAATCATTATTTGAGAAAATTCTATTTATGGGAAATACAGTGATAACTACCTCTCCGGCAAGACTGGGTATGGTGTGGTAGACTCTCCAGCTTGTCCGGGTGAGAGGGGGATTACCTCTCCGGCGAGACCGGGTGAGATGGGATATGTGTATAATAATGGAATTCCCTAAATAGTACCATGACCTGATATCTGACTTGTGAATCTGTTAAATACATTTACATTATGGATAATGTGCATATTACAATATAAGAAATATTATATAGATATGTATGTCTATGAAGAAATCCAAGGACCATATTGATTGATTATTAGGAATAAATCACGAACAGGTGTGTCAAGGATAATTTTAGATTTATTTAGAAATCTCTCGTATACATCTATAATTTCAGTATCAAACACTATTTCGTTTGATCATCCGTCTCGAAATTCGTGCGATAAGATGAACGACAGGAACTCTTTGAGTTGAGACGTCATTGAAAGTTTAAGAATTCCTCTTGCATTACCTTAGTATATTGACGCATTAGGAAACCTGTGCTAAAACACGAAACATCTAAAAATATATATGTTACTTTCATTCAAAACTCTTGAAAATATAAGAATCTCAGAGAATAATTCTGGTCAAAGTAAAGTCAAAGTTCAAAGCAAAGACAAGAATAAACTAGGATCATGACAAAAATAAAAATGTTCTTCTATATTTCATGGAATCTCGAGGACGAGATTTAAAACAAGGTGGGGAGAATGTAACATTCCCAAAAATTTTATTTATATATATATATATCAACTTATGTTATTAAAAGAATGCATCATGGGTAAATTGACCAATGGAAATATGAGGTATTATAGGAAAGCGTAGGAACCATTTAATAATTAAATTATAAAAATACATTATATTTGAACCTACTCTGTTCTTAATGAAACTTGGTTCAAAATGTAGATAAAATTATTCTCGTTCTAATGACATATTTATTATTTTATAAAACGTCATACTTTAGAAGTTATAAGCGCCAAAAGAATAAAGCAGTTAAATTAATTATAATATATATATTAATAATCATTAAATAAAAACATATATTAAATGTAAAGTATACGCATCTTTTAAAATAATAAAATAATGTTTAACTTCAAATGAAAGTTTCTACAACTTGACAAAATGAAATAAATGAGGGACACGTGGTCAAAAACCTTAACTCTTAAGATTTCAAGATTTCAAAACTTGGTATATATATAGATCGACAT
The DNA here is from genome assembly GCA_030545235.1 of Helianthus tuberosus. Lineage (NCBI taxonomy): Eukaryota > Viridiplantae > Streptophyta > Magnoliopsida > Asterales > Asteraceae > Helianthus > Helianthus tuberosus. Next base: position 150,169,070 of record CM060358.1, read on the forward strand.
TCTAAACAATTCGAACTGCACTCCTCCTAGCTATGTCCTTGTATTCTTATTTCATCCATTTCTTTAGTTATTCACCCTTAAAATCCTACAAAACCCTGCCCTGTTTTAAGTATTGTAACCCTTGATCACTGATACCCTGTCCAAATGACGTAGGGCCCGTAACGAATGTCAAGACTCTAGCTAAATTCGTTGGGGTTCTGTCTCATGACGTAGGGATAAAGTGGAACTGGGTTACTATACTGTGAGTACACTATATATTTTATTAAATAATCCAGGAGTGGTATCCAAAATATAACAACCCTCCCGAATATTTTTCTAACACCCTAATACATTTTAAAATATCCCAAACTATTCCAAACTACACCCCATACGCGAAAACTGGCTTCAAATATATTAGAGAGTATTAAAAATAAATAAAAACTTAATATTTAAGTTGAGGCGGGCCGCGTAGGACCCCACCCCAACCTTACGCGGGCGGTATGAAGATGTAGATCTGATTTCGTTTAATTCCTTAAGTTAAGGCGGGCCGCGTAAGCTACCCTTAACACTTACGCGGGCCGCGAGTGTCCCAAATGGTGGCGCAGCCCGATGATGACACGTGTCTTCATCGTGGCAAGGCTACACAGTGACCAGGATAAGCTATACGTTGACCTGGAGTCAACGCGGGCCACGTAAGCCCTGCTCTCATGTTACGCGGGCCGCGAGGGAGTCCAGTATCAGCACTATATAAAGGAGCCATCGGGTTTAACTAGAATTCGCTCACAACTCGTTTCTCAATCTAAATTTCTAAATAAAAGGCATAATACTCGGGTATTATACCCCCTAATTAGCGAGGTTCTGCTCCGTTGTAAGTATTATAACCCCAGTTTCGTATTAGATACGCTGCCCGATTGATTTAGGGTTCCGTAACAACTGTCGTGGTTCTGCCCGACGTAGTTGTTGGAATACCGTCTCGGGGAGGGTATCATTAATATTTTCAAAGGGTTATGATACTAACCTATGTACATTTGTATAAATTATAGATTATTCCCAGGAAACCCTTACGCGAAGTCTAAAATAGCAATGTGAGTTTATCCTCTTTTTGTTAACAGTTTTTACAAAACCTTAATTGTTTTACAATGCGATTAAGCAGTGATTGAGTCTTTGCAGTTCTTCAATTACTGCCGGTATTTGGGGTTTTGTATACAAAATTTATTACTTGCGAGTAGTAAGTCGGGATGACAGTACGTTACCATTGGACAACGAGTTAGCCAATGTGTAATATGACCCACAAGTCAAGGATTGACAGTACTGATTGAGTAATTGGGTAGAAATAAAAAATGTGATCGCTCTCAATACTGTGTTAATTGATAAAACGTTTCTTGATTAAACTGGGATTCACTCACCAGTATTTCCCGCTGACAAAATATTTTTAAAACATGTTTCAGGTAACACAATGTGAAAGCCAACTGGGAAAAAGCCAGCTCGAGAGCACTGACGGCTTGGAAAATAAGTGGCTATAAAAGTTACCTAATAAACGATGTTTTAAATTCAATAAGATAGGGTTTGTCCCTATAAATGTATTGTAATAAGAAACTTGGGTTTTGCCCATGTGATTATTAATACCAAATATGGTGGTTTTACTCTGATAAAATATTTCCTAACTACGGTCCTGATGAAATTTCCGCTGCTAAATTAATAAATATTGATACCACCACAAACGAATGTTCGCGGCCGCCCGTTTCCGGGACAGATAAGGGATCGGGGGTTGTGACAATCTTGATCGGAATCTGCACACAAAGAACACCATTAGCCTTAACGCGAGAGGTGCCCTCCCGCATTTGGACTCTGACATGAGAATCAGTAAAGAGATCCCTAAGAGTTAAGCATAAATGAGAGAGAATAGTTTTAGAAAGAGAGAGAGAGGGAGTGTGTGTGTGTGTGTGTAAAGTGATCATACTATTGGAATTGGAGGAGACTCCCTTTTATAGGCAGAGGTCTCTGCCCAAGGAAGCCTCCTTGACATCTCATACCTTCTACTTGTGGTAAATCTTATCCTCGGGTGATGTTGCTTGCACAAGTGGCCTTGCCTCTTTGGTAAATGTCAGATTGTGTGTCTCGATGTTACTTTATTCACTTTTGGACAAAGTCCCATCATTTTGACCTTGCGGGTTCGGGGCCCGATGTGTGTACACATGAGCTTCCAACTGCTAGTCATTAGTCTGACTGCTTCTAGCTTCCAGCTTCTTGTCACTAATGTAATTGTGTCCAGCTTGTTGCTTCCAACTTACAGCATATAAGTTTCAAACTTCCTCAAATACACATCGCTGATTCTTTCTTTCCAATTTCATTAGAAAAATTCTTATATGAAGTAATACACATGATGTAGGAAAAAAACCAAATACAATCAAACCAATCGACTTAGAGCATCCACAATAGAGAGAGAAACAAATTTATTGGTGGGGCAAGTGACATGTGACAAATAAAAACATCCACCAAAAACACCCTTATTGTGGATGCTCTTAGATCTACATATCATCATAGTTGAGTTAAAACAAAAAGGCATAGAGGCACACGCCGTCATTGCCAGCTACAACCCTCAACAAAGAGACAAATAAATCATGACAAACCCATATCTGAGCACATGACCACCGACTCAGATCTACAAAAACCTCTCACATGCACTCAGACCCTCTTTGTTTCTTAGTGTAGAAAGACCGTTTGTTGATCCGCCGCCGCCATAGACGACAGGAACAAAAGAAACCGACCTAACCACAAACAGTCGGTGAAAATGTGGAGAGAAACAAGGATTTAAGTGCGATAAAGAAGCTGAGATCAAGAGCTCTTCATCATTTAATCAATGGCTACCCACCGGAATAAGACATACGTCTGGCGCTGCATAATCAGTGGCTACATGCCGAAAGAAGACATCCGCCGCTGCGGTGGTGTTGCGTGCAACCGTTAGTTAGCCCGAAACAATCATCAGACGCATCTCTCTCTCTCTCAAGATCTGGGTAGTGTTTGGTAGAGTTGGAAGGAGAGAAATAAAAAGGGGTTTTCATACAATGATATGGTATCAACAACATAAGACAACTAGTTTTTAAACCTATCTTTCCTTTCTCTCTTTTCAAAACATCTGGCCTTCCTACTAACAACGCAACACTGCCCAAAATTCCCATGTGGCCTCTCTTAACACTCACTTGCCACGTCTGTGGCTTCCAACCCCTCAAACACCGTGAATCATGCTTCTCACGCTGCTTAACACTATTCATTTACTTCACTTATTAACATATTTTTTGATTTATTTAAATTAAATTAAATGGATCATGAGGAGATAAGTCAAAGTAATAAATTAAAGGATTTCTTTTACTTCAAATTCGATGTTTATCCACAGATTGTTTAATCTGTATGATAGTCAAAGACTCAAACTAGTAAATACATATATCGTTTAATATGTATGATAGTCAAAGACTCAAACTAGTAAATCTATGATAGTTAAAGACTCAAACCAGTGGATGCTTATCCACAGATTGTTTAATATGTATGATAGTCATAGACTTGAACTAGTAAATCCACGTATTATTTAATATGTGTTGTGAAACAACGACATACTAGCAATGTATAGAGAAGAATGAGAGAATAGAAGATGAATTTCTTATTGATATAAAATATGGATCACACATGCCTCTATTTATAGGCTTACAAGATGGGAGTTAACTAGTTAAGTATATGAAGAGATGGGAGTTAAGTACATGAAGAGTACAAATGGATAGTCACCCAATAAATAGATATTAATTCATAACACTCCCCCTTGACTATCCACTTGACAAAACTATCCACATGATGATATACCATTCTTTAATACGCTTGGTGATGCTGCTTCGTTAAAAACCTTGCTAGGAAAACCCAGTGGGACAAAACCTCAGCTAAGGGAAAAACAGTGCAACGCGTATTGTCTCCCCCTAATACTTCTGGATCAGGTATGTTGCCTCATTAAAAACCTTACTAAGAAAACCCAATGGGACAAAACTTAGTCAAGGGAAAAAGAGTGCAACTTGAATAAGTTTCCCCCTCATTTTAACATGTATCCTTTAAGTGACGTGTGTCCATCTTCCTTGAAAGTCAAATAAAGCTTTTGTAGCGAATGATTTGTCATTTGATCCCTTAATGTGCAAACCTTTATGTTGAGCAATGTTGTATAATCTTCTAACAAGATTTTAGGTGCCTCCTTCCAAAAATTATCATATCCACGACTGTGTTTCGTTACATTCCTGCATCTACAAGACTAACCAAACTTGTTTTGATGGGTTAGTAAAATATAATCAAATATCGTTTATACCTGAAATATTTCTTTGAACTCATTCCAATGTCTCTTCGCTTGACAAAGGTTATATCACGACAATAAGCTCAAGTGAAAGATATTATAACCATACATAGCTAGCAAAACATATAAATGCACTTATGCATTTAACGATGGTACTTCTAGAATGAGAATCTCTACTTTGGTAGAAGATGATAATAGGCATTTCTTATAACAAATGACTTAACAACCTTTAACATACTTTAAGGTTCAACTATGTCCATACTAAAATATCCAAACATCGTATTCTAGATGAACTTGAGGGATTAGTAAAATGTAATTACATATATACTCGAACTAATAATTAGACCGTGCCAAGGTCATTCAAAAATCTTCCTCTAAAAGCTCGACAATTTCTCTCGATGATGCCTAGACATCATCACTGTAAACTGCGATTATAGTGAACTTTTAAAAGTAGAACGTCGATAAAACATGGCTAATTTAATCAAAATTATATCCCTCTTTATGCAAATATCTCGAGTTGTATAACACTCGATCTAACTATTTTAGTCCATACATATTCTATGAACTTGATATAGTACGTTCTTGAGGTTTTTACATCATTAATGCTTCTAGCATTATCAATCCATGAGGGAATTATGCCCATCTTATCCAAATATACATGTGCATTCACTCTTCATGAGTTTTGCTACATAAACTTACCCATATAACACATAGATATTTATATCATATGCCAAAATGTCATGAACACTTGTTTTTATCTTCAAAATCCATATTGTATCATGCGTGTACACTATTTATTGAGATATCACAATCATTGGGTACAAGTTTCTATGTACGTTTCTTGGTGCATAAGTATTACATCGTTAAGATGTTTCAACTAACCTTTTAAGCACCCAATTGATTTTGAAACTCATCAGGAGTCTCAATTATATCCAATATGTAAAAAATCATAACCTATTCAAAATCTGAATATGTATACAATGACCACATTGTTCTCGAGAACTTACTTTACATGACCTACGTAATTTAATCCTTCGGAACTTTCATGTAAACTCTCAGTATCAAGTGATACATAACATTCATAAGACGAATATCAATTCTCTCTTTATATTACCAGACTAATAAAATATTGGAAAGTTAATGCATCCACCACTGGAGAATACGTTTCTTGATAATCAATCATATGTCTTTGTGAAAATTATTGTGCCACCAATTTTGACTTATATCACTTAATTTGATTTTCACATGATTCGCGTAAAAGACACATTTGTATCCAACATATTTTACAACTTCAGTTGTATGGACTGTTCGTCCAGAAACTTTCCATTTCATTAGAGAACTAAACTCTGCCTTATTTGCGTCTTTCTATTTTGGCCAATCATTTCTTAATATTCATTCATAGGCAGATCTTAAATCTTGATCCTCATCATTTAATCATTTTAAGCGCTACATTATATACAAAAGTATAACGACGTCGATTTTTATTTCGATTCCATACATATCTTAGACATGATACAACTTATCGAGATCTCTTTATTTTCAAGTACCTGAGGTTCATCTTGAACCATCATGTCTACTGTCTCTTCAGCAGATCTTATTACTATAACCTTGACTTGACCATCTTAATTACTCGCTCCAATTTTCGAGGAATTTTATTATTGGAATCAATTAGTCTACCACGCTTTAGGCGTGCAATAGACTTATTACAAAAATATGTGGTTGTCCTCTTGGGACACAAATATAACTGGAGCATAAGCAGTTGATTATGTGACTTACTTAGTCACTCTATTTAGGTCAGTGAATTTGTCTGGTAATTTCTTCTTTAATATTGGTAAATGAATTATACTTTAAACTTCTAGTTCATAGTTTATAGTCTGAGGATCAAGATGACATGATAATTCATTTCACTTTTCACTTTCCAACTGCTTGTTATCTCCCCCTAATGTTGGGAACATTCATTCATTAAAGTGAAAACCAATGAGCCATAAACGAATTTCTCACTAATGGCTTTAAGTATTTAATCATAAACGATTATTTATACCCAACATATTTTCAAACTTTTTAGAAGTCTCATCTTTGTGCGGTGTGGTGGATGAGTTTCAATATATGTCGCACAACCAAAATCTTTGATGAGACATCTTTGGTTTTTGACCAAAAACCAACTGTATGGGGAGAACTATAACTTATTGGCTTGATGTGAATTGATGGTACTATATATAAAATTACATGTACCTAAATGAACTTTTGCTCCTCTCATGATCATTAGCTTTGTAACCAATAGTAGACGTTTAGTGATCATCTCAACAATAACACTTATTCCAATGATCGTTAATAACTTAGGAATCAAATTCACTATTATCAAATAAATATATTAATCTGGATTAATATGCTTGCTATCACATTAGCTAAGCCATAATCACACAAGCTTCAGGTTGTGGATTTGATAACCATTTAGACGATGCATCGATTTAAAACACTAAATGGTACCACGTTGGGATATGCATATCCTTTAATCGCTTCCAGAATATTTAGGTATACACACCCTCGTTTATTTTGCAAATATATAATTTCCCTTGAGAGCAAAACATTACATGCTAATTATTATCTTGAAGAATCTTCCAGTTCTTCATTATGTTTCACATCATCATTGACTCGGTGTGGTCTAACCGGTCATGCCAACTAATTAAATAATCACGATCCATAAACTTCTGGTTTATGATCGTATGTGTTTTAGTTGCAATCGTGTTTGTTCAATACAAGATAGGAAGTAGAGAATAATGTAATATTATTTCAATATTCATGGTATAACATGTTTCCCATGTTTTATGTTCGTATAATCACTCCCTAAGTGTGCCACCTTTTGTGGTCAATTTCAATATTAAAATGGTTATCAACATGAGGATTATTACAATTTCCTCAATGATCATGACCTTTATAACGATCATTGTATAGTCATTGCACTATTAACATGGTTGGTCTTATTACAAGATCATCATAACAATTTCCCCAATTACAATCATCACGAACTTTACACCAATTATTATATCGTCACATTCTATTCAAGGAATATGTCACACCCCCAAAATCCACACGCGGAGTATCACCGCTTGGAGGCGTGACTGACCAGGATCAAGCCACCAATCATATTGAACAAACATATAAGTAAACATAATTCAACCAAACAATATGAAAGGTGTTCAAAAAACCAAAGCATAGTTAAGTGTTTAGCGGAAGCATAATTGTAAAACCCATTAAAAGTTTTAAATATGAAATAGAGTAATGTTCATAGCATGGCACACACTGCCATGTCCCACAACGACCGTTCCTCCCTGTGCAAGCTCCAAGAATACCTAATGACCTGCAAGGCATGTAGCAACGAATCAACAACAAAGTTGAGCGAGTTCACAGTTGGTTGTTTGGTTATAGTATTCATTTCGTAAATCGTATGTTCGTTTTGTAGACCATGTATCGTATTAATCCGTATCGCGGCCAATCCAGGCATGTGTGCGATGAGTAGTGGGGGCTTCCCATGTGTTACTAGACCACGCGTATCGACTGCTACGAAAATGTAAGAGGTGCCCTAAGTCAATGTCTATCAGCATTGACCCTTTGCCCATAGTCCATTAGTACACGCCCGTCCGACTGGCACGGTGTGAGGTTTGTTAAACCTAATAGCGCTATTAACTAATGACCCGCTCGCCATAGGCCTCGGCGATTAAGTCGATAAATGAGGAACTTCCTTTGATAGAGTTGATGGTCTTATGATCATGTACGTAGGCTTTACGTACGTGCCCTTCAATCCAAGGACAGTAGTAAGTATAACTGTACGTAGGTTTTACGTACGTGCCCTTCAATCCGAGGACAGTAATAATTAGTTTAATAGTATGGTTGTACGAGTAGTTATTCAATCCCATTCCCAACCCACCGGGAATCCCATGCCTTGGCTAGTGTGAACTCACCTTGGTTTGCTCGGCAGATACACAGAAAGGTCAAGTCTAGCTGCTAGTGGTCAACCACGTCCTAACATGGTTACCATACAAGTCAGGTTTTGGTTTCAAGTAGTGCACATAAGTATCACATAAGATAGCATATAAGGAACACACACAGATCATGGCAACACACATCATCACGTTCAACAGTTATAACGTATTCAAGATTGGGCTCAAAAGTAAACGGCCCAACCTATTGTGCGATCAGCATACTTGTGCGATCCACAATGAGTTGTGCAATTCAGAAGGTCCGGTCCAATAATCATAACAGTTCAGTAAGTAGACGGCCCACATAATTAAACATGGATCTCTTGTGCGATCCGGGATCTCTTGTGCGATTGGAACTAGTCCGGCCCAAACATGTACCCGGCCCAAACAATTTAACAAGGCATGACTTGTGCGATTCAATAGTCTTGTGCGACTATTGATATCTTGTGCGACCAGAACCCTTGTGCGATCAGTATTATGTGATCAGTTATAGAAATCACTAACTTTAAGGAAATCAGTTACATTGTTTCCATTTATGCGATTCAATCAAACAATTTAACAGTTTCAAATCTTGCAATATTCGATCAATTTATACAATCACCAATTAATGAGTTAATTCATATGAACTCTGATTATTCTCAATCATAAACAATTAACAACTATATGTCAATCATCATCGGTTATATCAGATTCAATAGAACAAGTTTTCACTAATCAACCATTATCAACATAACCCGAATGCTCATACATTTATAATCATGCGATCCTTGTTCAATATTGGCAGATTGTAATGATCATTCATCCCACAAGAAACTCAATTCAGCAACAATCCTTAGTGACATTTATGTTCTTGACTCCCCAAACATTAATATATAGCAATTATTTATAATCCACATAATGGATTATGTGCACACACAACAAAAGTCCTTCTGACAATTCACATGTAGGCAGTCCCAAAGCATTCAGAAAACATCAAGTCTATCCTAAAGGACATGTGCAAATAATTAACATCTACCCTAGTCTAGGTTTCCATCTCGTTTAGCACACACACTCAACCAAACGAGCACAATCAATTACGTATTCCAAACCCTCATGATTATCCATGCCATCAACATCATAACGAGCATATTGACAATAAGCAGATTAATCCATGCCATCACTAACACAACAAATAGGTTATACATCATATTCATGCGACACATCAATCTTACTCACACAAGCATGATTATTAAAACAACTCAAGCAAGAGAAATCACTAACCAGTAATTTGATTCGCTAGGATGATGTTACGAGAAAGGGGTAGAGTTTCGATAAGGGGAGGCTGCCGTCCAAGACAAGTAAGAGGAATAGGGTTTGTTTGACTTTGTGATTTCACGTAACAATATAATACCAATCCTCAAAAGTGGGTCGGTGGTTAAAATACAACATCCAATAATAAGTCACAAGGTAAAGTGGGCCGAGATCAATTAGTTAAGTGGGCCGAGATCAAATTAAATGTGTAGGGTGTTTTCGTGTGGGGTGAATATTTCGGGTGGGGTGTGTTTGGCAACAAGGATTCACATAAAACACATAAAGTCTCATAACCATTCATTACATCAACATGTCGAATTATCACACAAGGTTCACATACGTTACATTAAGTACAACGGTAAGTTCTGAAATACGAGTTGTCACATTATCCCCAAGTTGAAAGAAATTTCGTCCCGAAATTTAGCACGTACTCACTGAGGAAGCTAGTTAAGTTGCATGGTTTTCCTGGTTTTCCTGGGGTGTCACATCCTCCCCCCGTTGATCTGGAATTTCGTCCCGAAATTCCGTAGCTTCGGCCTCAGTAGTGAATGTACTGTCTGTGAATAGTTGGGGATACTTTTGTTTCATTTGATCTTCGCATTCCCAGGTGAACTCTGGGCCGCGACGTGAGTTCCAACGAACTCGAACGAGAGGTATTCTAGTGTGCTTGAGGACCTTAACATCCCGGTCCATGATTTCAACACTTTCCTCGACGAATCGTAACTGCTCGTCGATAGTGAGCTCCTTCAAAGGAACTATGTGGGTCTCATCTGACAGACACTTCTTCAGATTTGACACGTGGAAAACATTGTGAACTGCACTGAGTTCTGTTGGTAGGTTCAGTTTGTAGGCCACCTTGCCTATTTTCTCGATGACTTCGAAAGGTCCGACGTATCGTGGGTTAAGTTTACCTCGTTTACCAAAACGAACCACACCCTTCCAGGGTGAAACTTTGAGTAGCACTCGCTCCCCAACCTGGAGCTCGAGTGGTTTCCTGTCCTTGTCAGCGTAACTTTTCTGACGGTCACGAGCCGCCGCCATTCGTTGTCGTATTTGAGCAATCCGCTCTGTTGTGTCTACCACAAGTTCTGGACCAGTGATCTGACTATCTCCCACCTCTGCCCAACAAATAGGTGACCGGCATTTACGCCCGTACAATGCCTCAAACAGAGCAGCTTTAATGCTGGTGTGGTAGCTGTTATTGTACGAAAATTCCACAAGTGGCAGATGCTTTTCCCAGCCGTTGCCAAAGTCAATTACACATGCCCTAAGCATGTCTTCGAGGGTCTGAATGGTGCGTTCAGACTGCCCATCTGTGTGCGGGTGATAAACTGTGCTCATATCTAGGCGTGAGCCAAATGACTTGTGCATTGCTTGCCACAGTTCTGAAGTAAAACGTGCGTCACGATCAGAGATAATAGAGGTGGGCACTCCGTGCCTCGAGACTACTTCCTTAAGATAAACGTCCGCTAATGTGGAGAACTTATCCGTTTCCTTGATAGCCAAGAAGTGAGCAGACTTTGTGAGTCGATCCACGATCACCCAAATAGTATCGTTACCACGTTGAGATCTAGGCAGGCCAGTAACAAAATCCATGGAAATTTGCTCCCATTTCCATTGTGGTATCTCTGGCTGTTGAAGTAGGCCTGAGGGTTTCTGATATTCCGACTTGACTCTCGCACAAGTCAAGCACTTGCTAACGTACGTTGCTATGTGAGCTTTCATGCTAGGCCACCAATACGTAGTTTTGATATCGTGGTACATCTTATCCGAACCAGGATGTACCGAGTAGCGAGACTTGTGTGCCTCATCCATCACAAGCTCTCATAGGTTGCCATAGAGTGGGACCCAAATGCGTCCTGTTACGTAGTAAGCACCGTCTTCCTTCTGTTTTAATCGTTGCCTTGAGCCGCGTAGGGCTTCAGTCCTGACGTTTTCTGGTTTCAATGCTTCTACCTGAGCGTCTCGTATTTGGGAAGGAAGACTAGACTGTGTAGTGAGTTGTAAAGCTCGTACGCGCTTAGGCGCAGTGTCCTTTCGACTGAGGGCGTCAGCCACAACATTGGCTTTGCCTGGGTGGTACCTGATCGAGCATTCGTAGTCATTCAGTAGCTCGACCCATCGTCGTTGTCGCATATTCAGTTCCTTCTGTTTGAAGATATGCTCGAGACTCCTATGATCTGTGTAGATGGCACACTTGGTACCGTAAAGGTAGTGTCTCCATATCTTAAATGCAAGAACAACAGCTCCCAGCTCTAGATCGTGTGTAGTGTAGTTCTTTTCATGAACTTTAAGCTGGCGTGAGGCGTAGGCTATAACTTTATCCCGCTGCATCAATACACAACCAAGACCCTGAATGGATGCGTCGCAGTAAACCACAAAGTCGTATGTGCCCTCTGGCAATGAAAGGATAGGTGCACTGCAAAGTCTATCCTTTAAATGCTGAAATGCTAATTCCTGTGCGTTTCCCCATCGATAAACAACGCCTTTCTGCGTTAGGGAGGTGAGAGGCTGTGCAATCTTGGAGAAGTCCTTGATGAACCTTCTGTAGTAACCTGCCAAACCCAAGAATTGGTGAATTTCCGTTGGCGTACGGGGTGCAGGCCAGCTCTTGATCGAATCTACCTTGGATGGATCAACGTGAATCCCATCCTTGTTCACCACATGGCCTAAGAAATGGACTTCACGAAGCCAGAAGTCACATTTTGAAAACTTGGCGTACAGCTGTTCTGTTCGAAGGAGTTCCAAAATGAGTCGTAGATGCTGCTCGTGTTCCTCCTGACTCTTCGAATAGATCAGGATGTCGTCGATGAAAACTATGACGAACTTATCCAGGTAAGGCTTGCACACTCTATTCATCAAATCCATGAAGACCGCATGTGCGTTTGTCAGCCCAAAAGGCATGACCAAAAACTCATAGTGGCCATATCGAGTTCTAAAGGCTGTTTTGGAGACGTCCTATTCTCGGACTCTCAGCTGGTGATATCCTGATCTCAAATCAATCTTTGAATAATAGCTCAACCCTTGCAGCTGGTCGAATAGGTCGTCAATGCGTGGAAGAGGACAGCAATTCTTCACAGTCACCTTGTTGAGTTCACGGTAGTCGATGCACATTCTGAAAGTACCATCTTTCTTCTTCACAAACAAGACTGGAGCTCCCCAGGGCGAAGAGCTAGGACGAATAAAACCCTTATCCAAGAGTTCTTGTAGTTGCGTAGAGAGTTCTTCCAACTCTGATGGAGCTAAGCGATAAGGTGCACGAGCTATAGGTGCTGCTCCAGAAGCTTGTCACCATGAATTACCAAAGGTTTTTAACCAGCACGAGGAATGCGGACGATCTTTTCTTTGCAAAGAATCTCTGCTCGATGTTGAGGTAACAATGTCGAAACCATCACAACGTTAGGGCCATTCCTAGCATCATCCTGACCAATCACGAACACTCGACCCCGGGCACCATTGCCATCATTATTACCCCCGTTGTTGTCTCCACTAATGTTCCCGTTTCCTCGGTGGTGGTTCTGATTCTGGTTCAACTGTGGGCAGTGTCTCTTGAAGTGATCTTCAGCACCCCACTGGTAGCATCCTTTGCTACCTTGTTGTTGCTACTGACCACTGTGGCATCTGTTGCATCTATTGCACTCTGGGTGATTTCCTCGGTATCTTGCCCTTGACTACCAGAAGATTGCTGACCAGAACTCTGGTAGTCATCGATCTTTCGCTGTTGTGCCTGCGACTGAACCGTAGTCGAACCCTTACTAGAGGTTCCATCCCACTTCCATTTGTTGTCACTGGAAGTAGCAGAAGTAGTAGTAGTAGTAGTAGCACCAATATGCTTAGGTAGTTTGTTCTGTTCCACTGCCTGGTCTGTGAGACGATGCGCAAGACGGGTAACATCCTGGATGGTAGTAAAGTTTGCAATAGTCACATGGCTTTGAGTTTCTGGTACTAGGCCCTTGAGGTACAGCTCAATGCGCTTGATGGGAGGATCCACCATAGTTGGACACAACACTGCCAGTTCGTTGGATCGTTTCGTGTACGCTTCTATCTCCAACCCTGCCATCTTCAGGTTAAAGAACTCCACTTCCAGCTTGTGGATGTCATCACGACTAGTATTCACGTTTGATCAGTTCCTTAAAATCATTCCATGGGGTGGCATTAGCAGCCGCCAACCCCGACATCTGAACTTGCGCGTTCCACCAAGTTAGCGCAGTGCCTTCGAGAGTACCAGTGGCATATTTCACCCCACGAGCCTCGGGGCATTCACACGTTTCGAAGACTTACTCGTGCTTCTCAAACCAATGGAGGAGTCCAACGGCCCCTTCAGTGCCACTGAAAGTACTAGGACAACAATCCATGAACATCTTGAATGTATATACAGGTGGCTGAGCGTTCTGACCTTGTTGCGCGAGGAAGTAGAGACAGGGTTAAACGCGAGAGTTGGGTCATGAGAGTAGGATCTAACATCCTAGGTTAGGTGCGGAATAGCAGGTTATACCTCCTGCTTAAGCGGCTGCAAGTGTTGCCGTAACTTGTTCGTTGATAAGAGCCGTCAGCTGGCTTGAGTTAGGTTCACATGTCCATTCATGATCTTCACATCGAAGGAAACACAAATAGGAAAGGTTTCGCGAATGTGTATAAGTATGGAGTGACAGAAGAAAGCAAGCACACATGTGTTTTCAATTAATAGTGACTACGTTTATCTAAGCATACCATAAGCAAAGTTCTATGTAATCTAGCAAGTAGGCAATAAATCATAAACCATATCACCTAGAATGTTGAGCCTTGCACTTGGAGTGAAGCGTCGTTGTGGATCGTAGAGCACTGTACAGGTTATAGTATGGTTTTAACAAAAAAAAACGTTTTCCCTTATTAAAACCAAGTTCACTATAACCAATGGCTCTGATACCAATCTGTCACACCCCCAAAATCCACACGCGGAGTATCACCGCTTGGAGGCGTGACTGACCAGGATCAAGCCACCAATCATATTGAACAAACATATAAGTAAACATAATTCAACCAAACAATATGAAAGGTGTTCAAAAAACCAAAGCATAGTTAAGTGTTTAGTGGAAGCATAATTGTAAAACCCATTAAAAGTTTTAAATATGAAATAGAGTAATGTTCATAGCATGGCACACACTGCCATGTCCCACAACGACCGTTCCTCCCTGTGCAAGCTCCAAGAGTACCTAATGACCTGCAAGGCATGTAGCAACGAATCAACAACAAAGTTGAGCGAGTTCACAGTTGGTTGTTTGGTTATAGTATTCATTTCGTAAATCGTATGTTCGTTTTGTAAACCATGTATCGTATTAATCCGTATCGCGGCCAATCCAGGCATGTGTGCGATGAGTAGTGGGGGCTTCCCATGTGTTACTAGACCACGCGTATCGACTGCTACGAAAATGTAAGAGGTGCCCTAAGTCAATGTATATC
The DNA here is from genome assembly GCA_030545235.1 of Helianthus tuberosus. Classification (NCBI taxonomy): domain Eukaryota; kingdom Viridiplantae; phylum Streptophyta; class Magnoliopsida; order Asterales; family Asteraceae; genus Helianthus; species Helianthus tuberosus. The sequence goes on from CM060358.1 coordinate 150,184,079, forward strand.
AGCATTGACCCTTTGCCCATAGTCCATTAGTACACGCCCGTCCGACTGGCACGGTGTGAGGTTTGTTAAACCTAATAGCGCTATTAACTAATGACCCGCTCGCCATAGGCCTCGGCGATTAAGTCGATAAATGAGGGACTTCCTTTGATAGAGTTGATGGTCTTATGATCGTGTGCGTAGGCTTTACGTACGTGCCCTTCAATCCGAGGACAGTAGTAAGTATAACTGTACGTAGGTTTTACGTACGTGCCCTTCAATCCGAGGACAGTAATAATTAGTTTAATAGTATGGTTGTACGAGTAGTTATTCAATCCCATTCCCAACCCACCGGGAATCCCATGCCTTGGCTAGTGTGAACTCACCTTGGTTTGCTCGGCAGATACACAGAAAGGTCAAGTCTAGCTGCTAGTGGTCAACCACGTCCTAACATGGTTACCATACAAGTCAGGTTTTGGTTTCAAGTAGTGCACATAAGTATCACATAAGATAGCATATAAGGAACACACACAGATCATGGCAACACACATCATCACGTTCAACAGTTATAACGTATTCAAGATTGGGATCAAAAGTAAACGGCCCAACCTATTGTGCGATCAGCATACTTGTGCGATCCACAATGAGTTGTGCAATTCAGAAGGTCCGGCCCAATAATCATAACAGTTCAGTAAGTAGACGGCCCACATAATTAAACATGGATCTCTTGTGCGATCCGGGATCTCTTGTGCGATTGGAACTAGTCCGGCCCAAACATGTACCCGGCCCAAACAATTTAACAAGGCATGACTTGTGCGATTCAATAGTCTTGTGCGACTATTGATATCTTGTGCGACCAGAACCCTTGTGCGATCAGTATTATGTGATCAGTTATAGAAATCACTAACTTTAAGGAAATCAGTTACATTGTTTCCATTTATGCGATTCAATCAAACAATTTAACAGTTTCAAATCTTGCAATATTCGATCAATTTATACAATCACCAATTAATGAGTTAATTCATATGAACTCTGATTATTCTCAATCATAAATAATTAACAACTATATGTCAATCATCATCGGTTATATCAGATTCAATAGAACAAGTTTTCACTAATCAACCATTATCAACATAACCCGAATGCTCATACATTTATAATCATGCGATCCTTGTTCAATATTGGCAGATTGTAATGATCATTCATCCCACAAGAAACTCAATTCAGTAACAATCCTTAGTGACATTTATGTTCTTGACTCCCCAAACATTAATATATAGCAATTATTTATAATCCATATAATGGATTGCATGTGCACACACAACAAAAGTCCTTCTGACAATTCACATGTAGGCAGTCCCAAAGCATTCAGAAAACATCAAGTCTATCCTAAAGGACATGTGCAAATAATTAACATCTACCCTAGTCTAGGTTTCCATCTCGTTTAACACACACACTCAACCAAACGAGCACAATCAATTACGTATTCCAAACCCTCATGATTATCCATGCCATCAACATCATAAGAGCATATTGACAATAAGCAGATTAATCCATGCCATCACTAACACAACAAATAGGTTATACATCATATTCATGCGACACATCAATCTTACTCACACAAGCATGATTATCAAAACAACTCAAGCAAGAGAAATCACTAACCAGTAATTTGATTCGCTAGGATGATGTTACGAGAAAGGGGTAGAGTTTCGATAAGGGGAGGCTGCCGTCCAAGACAAGTAAGAGGAATAGGGTTTGTTTGACTTTGTGATTTCACGTAACAATATAATACCAATCCTCAAAAGTGGGTCGGTGGTTAAAATACAACATCCAATAATAAGTCACAAGGTAAAGTGGGCCGAGATCAATTAGTTAAGTGGGCCGAGATCAAATTAAATGTGTAGGGTGTTTTCGTGTGGGGTGAATATTTCGGGTGGGGTGTGTTTGGCAACAAGGATTCACATAAAACACATAAAGTCTCATAACCATTCATTACATCAACATGTCGAATTATCACACAAGGTTCACATACGTTACATTAAGTACAACGGTAAGTTCTGAAATACGAGTTGTCACAGAATAGATTATACCCATACAACATTCATGGTGGCATCATTACAATTTTCTTAGTTATGTATATGATCATAACTTTTGAATTGATCATTATATCATCACATTCACAACAGGGAATGGATTAGAACCATAGAACTTTCATGCTTGTTGTTTCAAACTTTATATATATTCTTTAACAATCTTGGTACTTCAATAGCATATATGACATTTGACGATGGAAATTGTTTTGCTCAATGGATTATGATATATATTTTTCTCGTCACATGGTATAAATCGAGATGTAGTTATATAACCGAGACATTTATACTTATCGGTTTAAAATCTTACAGGCTTCGATAAACTCATAATAAGCTTTGAGAAGTTAGACACTCCAGGTGTCTTTTTATATAAACATTGACCACAATTCAATCGTTTTTATAGCTTGTGATCATATACCACAACCCTGGTTACTTTGATGTCCCCTTCCAAATTTATAACATTTGAAACATAATATATACTGCATGACTATATAACATGTCACCAAATAAATAGGTTATATATATATATATATATATATATATATATATATATATATATATATATTTGCCACTCTACTTTTAAACATAAACAAGTTCCAATGATATTTTAATAATATACAAAAGACACTTTCTTTTAGATACAGAGGAGTGTCTTTTTAATAAACAATATATTTTACCCCCTAAAGCATTTCATGTATTTAGATATTATGCAATTCATATATAAACAGTTTTGATAAAATACACAAATATACAAATATCATAGTAAAGTAAAAAAAAACTAATAAAACCAATTTAGTTAAAACTATTTTAGAAGTAATCACTGAAAATCAATTGATTTAAAATAATATGATTTATACTTTCATTTGAAGAAACATCAACAATAACAATAAAAAAACCGCAACTTCTGCTCTTTTGATAAGATGTCTTGATAAAAAAAAAAGAATAAAAGAAATCCTTGATTTTCGGTGACTAATACTTTAGGTTTGGTACTCATGATACATACTGTAATTTAAGGAGTCATGTACCTATAATTTATGGAGTCATGTAAATGCATTTATTTTAATATAAGTAATAACGAAGAATTCAGAATAATAATATTAATGACTAATAAAGAAAATGGATACTAAACGGTGTATAATGAACAAATATTATAAATAAATTGGTGTACTATGAATGTCTCATTTTTTTTCAAAATTTAATACAAAATACCTAAGAGTTAATTTTAATTATTAAAGTTCCAAATACTTAAAAATTTGGGAAACACCCAGACACCCAAGTTTGAAACGACATCCTGATGTGCGAAACAATCGTAACCGTCAATGGAGTTGTTCATAGCTATGGCATATAATATGATAGATAACAATAATTTATGACCTTTTTTCTAACCATAGCATGTTTCAATTAATTTATGACCCTTTTTAATCATAGCATGTTTATAGTTGTGGCTTCATAGCATTGCCCATATGGCTACCGAGATAGAACAAACAAAAAAAAATGTTGGTCGAAAACCCTACTCACCGATCATCTAATAGACCATATGAATTTTAACCAAGATTTATAATTTAAATCTCATATACTGATGTAAGATATCAATTTGAATCACTAATCAATTGAAAATATTAAAGCTAAAAGAAACTTAAGTATATCTTCTAACGAATGTTACTAGTAACCAATTAAATCATTTGATAAGTTTTAGGGTCAATTAATAAAAGAACTATAATAGAGGGGCTGCTATGTAAATATATAAGAATTAAAAAAACCTTTTTCTAGGTAAATCAATGTAAGTAAAAGCTTTACCATATTTGGTTTCAGCCGCGGCCATGAGAACTCAAAAGCTTTTTCAAGTAAATATGAATTATAAAGGTAAATAAAAAGCTTACGAGAGAGATGCTGGAGGAGTCGAAAAGGGATGGTAGGTTTTTCATAAACTAACGGCAAGAAACCCATGCAGAATACGACGGTAATGGAAACGGTGCCTAATTGTCTACCGTGTGTCGTTGTGATCTTCAACCGTAATAGGGTGGAGTCTGCTCAAGAAATAAATGTTTTCAAGAAAGCACTTTCGTGCTGATAACGTGTTGTGAAACAACGACCTACTAGCAATGTATAGAGAAGAATGAGAGAATGGAATATGAATTTCTTATTGATATAAAATATGGATCACACATGCCTCTATTTATAGGCTTACAAGATGGGAGTTAAGTATATGAAGAGATGGGAGTTAAGTACATGAAGAGTACAAATGGATAGTCACCCAATAAATAGATATTAATTCATAACAATATGTAGGGGATTTGGCCTGTAATAATTCCTCCTAGACCTTATTGGCCATTAATAATCCCACCTCAGATTATTCCCCCCGCCAGTCCCACCTTTCACCTATTTTTCCTACAATGGTCTCCCGTTAAAAAAACTTAACGGAGTTATGTTTTTTTTCCAAATTACAAACAATTTTTTTAGGGCTATTGATCAGAACGATGATACGAGTCTATTGATGTAAAACTTACTTCGAAATAGTGCTCCAAGTGACTTGATTTTGGTTAATTGAAAATTTAAACACCCGAATTGAAGCGTCGTTTTCATTGTTTGGAGCACCGTTTCGAGGCAAGTTTTACATCAATTGACTCGTATCGTCGTTCTAATCAAAAGCCCTAAAAAATATGTTTGTAATATGGAAAAAAGCTTAACTCCGTTAAGGTTTTTTAACGGGGGGACCATTGTAGGAAAAATATGTGAAAGGTGGGACTGGAGGGGGGAATATTCAGATGTGGGATTATTAATGGCCAATAATGTAGGTGGGATTATTATAGGCCAAATTTCCTAATATGTATGATAGTCAAAGACTCAAACTAGTAAATCCACAGATTGTTTAATGTGCATGATAGTCAAAGACTCAAACTAGTAAATCCACAAATTATTTAATGTGTATGATAGTCAGACTCAAGTTTAATGTGTATGATAGTCAAAAACTCAAACTAGTAAATCTACAGAATGTTTAATATGTATGATAGTCAAAGACTCAAACTAGTAAATCCACATAATGTTTAACATGTATGATAGTCAAAGACTCAAACTAGTAAGTTTGTTTAACAAGCAAAGAGTCTGTATAGATGGTGGAATTACTTTGTACGTATCAGTTTCCCCTTCAGATTAATAAAAATCTAAAAAGCAGTCATGGTGTGTGTTTATTTTATATCAATCGTTCCAACATAAATTACTAGCATTAGAGACCAACAAAAAATATCAAGTAGCATTCAAATCAACCCCAGTATAACCAATTCTTTTAAGCCACACAAACGAAAGATGTTACACTTAACCGAAAAAGATTATCTACTCAGCCGGTGACACTGCCAAAAAATACAAACTTTGCGAAAATCAAGTTAAATACAAACAAATCAAATGTTGAGCACATGAGTTATTCTAAAAGGGCCAGGTTGATCTACTTAGTCGAGTTCAAATGGTCATGCATAGTAATGTTATGACCCTGAGATCTATGGACGCAGTTTTTAAAAGACTTAGATTTGCTATTTAAAAAAGGGCAACAAAATGACCAATAAGAAGCACACCAAGAGAACTAGGATCCAACAACGATCAAACCCAACGTTTTATATGCAAATTCCACCAACTTTCCGATCTCGTCATAATCGATATAACCATTGTGGTTAGCATCCGCAGACCTCACCCCACACCACCCCCTAAAGGCGGTGAACCGACCTCCTCTCATCGCACGGACGGCTTGCTGGAGTTCTTGTTTGCTAATCCGACCATCTTTATCTTGATCAAATGTCATCAACCATATCTTGAATTCCACCATTGTCAATATATGTACACCATTTTTGCCGACTGCATTGCCACCGTACATAGTCTTCATCTTTGTTTATGATGAAAATTTGTCAAGAGTTTGAACACTTATATACAAGTTTAGAGAATGTGATTCTGTGTAGGCGCAAGAATATATTGGTTGACGATGAGTTGGTTTTATTCTCAAATGATTAAAATATGTGGAAAATGCATAAATCATTCCTCAAATGATTAAAATAATATACGGACAACGCATTAATCAACTATCAACTATGTACGAAAATTCTTTTTACATAACAGAATGTAAAATTTGTACCGTAGGCTTACATATCTTTCCACTAGATTATTATTTCGAATATTACAGGGGAATATTTAAAGTAAAAAAAATTAGATTAATAATAAATTATGCATTTAATAATCTATAGGTATCATTAAAAAATTATAAGATACAAACATTAATTCATAAAAATAAACTAAATATGAATACAAACTTCTATAGTTTTTAAAATTGCATTTGTAAGATGCGAAACAATTACCTTATTATGTAAAAACAAAGTTTTGGAAGTAACGATTTTTTATTTTTATTTTTATTTATTTTTATTTTTTTGAATGGCTAACGTTGCACACCATGGGGATTGAACCCCTGCCCTCTCCTATCCTAAGCTCACCAACACCACTGGGCTATTCCCAAGTGGATAATGATTTTTTATTTAATTTTCATTTTCACCCTTGTACTACATACAATAAATGCTTTAACCCATTTGAACCTCGTGAAAATTATCTTATTATTTAAAAACAAAGTTTTGGAATAATTAGTTTAGTTTATGACGTAATTCATGTTTTTTTTTATAATTATAAATATAAACGTTTTAACTCGTGAACACGTCCTATATAATTAATTAAACATGTTTGCGAATATGACCAGAACTAAACTTGTTTCTATTAAATCCAAACACAAGAATTTTATATTATCTTATTATTTTAAAAACAAAGTTTAGAAATAGTTGGTTTAATTTATAACATCATGCATGTTTTTTTTTATAATTCTAAAAATAAACGTTTTAACTCATGAACATGTCCTATATAATTAATTAAATTACAAAATTAATATATCATGTGTTTTTAATTAGGTTGTAATTAAAAAAGAAGAGAAAAGTAGGATTCTAGAAGCATAGTGCTATTCTCTGCTAAAAGAGCCATCCATAGTGACGACTGTCTGTCACTAGAAACATCCATCTTTTTGTATGATATTTTTTTGTATGATACGAAATTAAAATCATTTTGTTCATATTTTTGTCATGTTGTATATACCGATAAATATAATGTTCCATTCAATGGATGTTATTGATTTTAATCCTACTTTTCAAAATCTTTATATTGATTGTTAATTTTGCATAAGTGACCTTGTTGTGGATTTTAAATGAGAAGAATTTTTTTTTAAGAAGAAATTTTTTTTTTCAAACAATAAGAATGCTTCATTTTATTTCATTTAATATTTGCATTTAATTTTAATATAAGGGTATATTGGTAAACTTACATAAATCATTAATTTGTATCCTTCCCTTTAATAACTAACTATATTAAATTTGTAACTCCTTTTTAAATTATATACTTTTTTTTCAAATTAAAAAACCAATTTTATTTAAAGTGTAGAATAAATTACGACTTGTGTAGGATATATTTCGAAGAGTGTAGGATAAATTTCGACTGTGTAGGATAAAATTCTATATTGTGTCGGATATATGTTGAAAAATTTTGATATGTGCAGGTTTTGTAGATTATATGTAGGATAATTAATGACTAGTTGACTAATTAATTAAAGAGAGAAAAATTAATGATATGAGTTATAAATGAAATACTATTTTACTAATATGTCATTTCTTGTTTTTCTTCTTACATTAAATTTCTTCTCAAATAAACCTTCCCTAGTGACCTTATTTGTTCAACTATTTAAATTTATTAAAATAAATATCGACTTAAAATTAACATCTTAAAAATCTTTTCGTTGGTATTATTAATGGACTTATGTAACTCTTTAAAGTTTATGGACATAACATCTTAAAAATCTTTTCGTTAGTATCATTAGTGGACTTATGTAACTCTTTTAGGTTAAAACCCGCGTGTATACACAATTTAACAAATGAGGATAGTTTAATTTTGTTTGTGTTATAAACAAGAGAGCAAACATAAGAAAAAGATTTGATTCTACCGTATTTCATGTACATATATCATATATATATAGATCAATACAACAACAACCCTAAAGCCCATTAACATTAGGTCAGGCTTGGCCTATGGGTATGAATGTCTGCATTCATGACACTCCCCCTCAGACATTTAGAAATACACATACTCTGTTAACATTATACTACTAGATAATGTTTACACGATTCTTCAGGACCGGTGTTAACTGATACTGCAGTACCAGTTATGCTGCCTCATTAAAACCTTACTAAGAAAAACCCAGTGGGACAAAACTTAGTCAAGGAAAAAGAGTACATACACTGTGTATATTATGGGTACATTACTCCCCCTCAATTTTACTTGTAAATCTTGATGATGTTGAATCCAATCTTTTGTGACAATTGCTTGACTTAATATTTGGCGTAGTCTTCTTTGATTTGAGTGTTGTTGTCTACATTGTCTTCATACAGTATAGCATGAGCTTCTCTTGATCAACTCTAATCTACATACTTCTTAAATATGCTGAAATCTTCGACCTTCATAACTTGTATCTGGATTGAGATCGAACTCTATGCGAGTCTAATATGTATCAATCATAACCCAGGACGCCATATTGTTCTTGTGGAACTATCCCGTGTCTCGAGTTTATAAATATGTCAAATAATTATTTAATGCGCTTTATAATTCTGCCTCTTTAAAAACCATGCCAGGAAAACCCAATGGGACAAAACCGTAGCTAAGGGAAAAGAGTAAACTACGCATTATACATAATTAACAACATGATTTATGATGATGTTAAATTAGTACTTCGGGACCTATAAGATAAACTGATACTACTGGATCAGTTATGTTATCTCGTTAAAAACCTTACCAAGAAAACCCAATGGGAAAAACTTAGTGAAGGGAAAAAGAGTGCAACATTTGAGATTAGAACTGTAATCTTACCAATGCATCTAGCAAGAACGTAATATCAGATGTCGTCTTGTTTGCAAGATACGTCAATGCTCTGATCGCAATTAAGTATGGTACTTCTTGACTAAGTAGTTCAACATCCCTTTCTTGGGGTTGATAAGAATATTTTTTCTATGTCAAGCGATCAGACAATCGTTCATGTACTCAACGAATGAGCTTTTTCTATATAACATCTTCTAGATGTAGTCAGATTGATGAGCAAAAATAGTACATATATACTCGAACTACAGGTCGAGAATAACTACACTTTGTTAAGGTCATTCAAAGTTTTCCTTTTTAGTTTGAGAGTTCCCTCTAGATGATGTTTACATTATCACTGTAAGAGTGAAATCTTGTTAAATATATGTAGCTCATTTTATCAAAATTATACCTCTCTTTTCAGAGTATAGTCGACTGTACCACATACGAGTAGTTTCCTTTAAGATTCACATATATAACACATATGGGGTTATTGTTTCATAATGCTTTGAGCATTTTTAATCCTTCAGGGGTTTTCATGCAGATGTCATTTGCAATTGTCTCGTACATGTATACGGTGATGACATCCATAAGTTGTTTTATCTGAAGTCATTCTGAGATTGTGAGGCCGCTTAAACATCTAAATATTATCGCATCCACTACAGGGCTATACGTTTCCTCGTAATCAACTGCTGGGATTTGGGAAAAATCTTTATGTTAAAATGCGTGCCTTACATCGCAAAAACTCATTATTTACGTTTCCTTTTATTTAAAGACACCCATTTATAACCTACTGGTTTGACGTCTATGGGTGTTCGAACTACTGGTTCGAAAACGTTTAGTTTGTCGAGCAAATTTAGTTCAACCTTAAGTCATGTAGCCATTTTGGCTATTTGTGTGCGTACACTCTTGCACACTTTCTATATACGTAATCTTTTTTTTTCATCGATTACATCTATTGCTATAGCATAATCAAATATATCATTTTACACGTGTTTCATTACGGTTCCATATTGTACTTATTTTGTACATAATTCATCGCGATCTCATATTTGTTTGGTACTAAAGTTTCTTTTAGAACTCCATGAGCCTCTTTTGGGGTTTTGACAACAACCTTCTTTAAGGTTTAGTATGCAACCACTTATGGTGTTTTATGTGCCACCCCTTTTGGGGTTAAACCAATTGCGTTACTCTACTCTTTTTGTGTTTGTGGGTTTTATATTTGTGAAACCGATTTATCTCTCACAATTTATTAATATGATAATCATTTTGTCAGTACTTCCATTCGAGCAGATAAGTCTAAGCTGGTATATGTGACTTTGTCACCTTATTTGTGTTAGTGAATGCATCTTGTATTTCATTTGTTATTATTTGCAAATACGCGCTCTTTCTTTTGGACTTCAGATTTGCATTGACCACTTCAGGGGTCGATATATAATATGATGCATTTTTTTTATGTTACCAGTCTTTCATTTTCTTGTCTCCCCCTAAGACTAGGAATACGATGTACATATCCCATTTTATATGTTATGGTGGTGCTATTGGTACATAGGCTGCAAAACAAAATATTTAAAAAAAAAATGGAAAGTTAATCAATTGACGAATTCTGTCCCGACTACGTATGCCTCTCACTATATTTCACATGGTGCCCAACAATGGTCCCTACAATTGGGTTGTCAAAGAACAGTGTTAAACCATGTCAAAAAACAACGTTCCATAGTGTTGGGCATATGCTACATACGGGTAGCTAAAAACTCACATGTAACCATGTATGAATGCCACAATCCACACAACTGTGCATTTCAATGGTCCCATATAAGAGGGATTGTTTGTAGGAGTTTATTGTTTGGAAGGGCATAAAAATTTATTTGCCACAAAAAAAAAACTAATTAGACATATGATAAGGCATTTTGGGAGCAATGTTTTTAGATTACTTAGAGGTGCTAAGGTGCCGGTTAGCATGTTTGATTGTTTAGCATATCATGATGCTATCTTGATGACCTATTTGGTCATGCCATGTGGCGAACGTATAAATATTCTAGAAACTTCTGGTTACTCACCATATTTGATTTAATGGAATATTGTGGAAAATTAGTATTATTTCTAGTAACTTCTAATATAGTCTTCTGGCCATATTTGCTATATGATATATTTTAGATATTTAGTACATTTTCTTTTACACCATTCCAAGGTGATGACTTTTCATTCAAACATGGTGGAAACTTAATAAATTTCTTCGGTATACATTAGAATATGATGCATTATGAATTACAAAATTCGATATCAGCGGGTAAACTATCGATGCTCTTCTGGAGCATTTAATATGCTATTAACACGTGAAATAGTATCAATAGCGTCTCTACCAAGACAACTAAAAATTATATTACTTATGTTTGTGACAGTGTTAGTTGTGATGTGTATCAGACATTTGCCACCTCAATTTGTGATCGCTCTACTGGAGCTTCTAGATTTGCATATGTTTGGGCCATAGATATCAGTTTTTTTTTCATGATCATCCACACGTAAGGCCTATGTTGGTCCCAGTTTGGACTTAAAAACTTCTTTTCACGTAATATGGCAAGTGATTTCAGTAGATGTGAAAAAGATATGCGAAAATTGAAATCAGACTTTCAAGAAACAAGACCTACATAATTATCAAGTTTATATCACTTTGAAACAAAATGGTTTACAAGGTGATTGTAAGATTATTATCTAATACAAATGAATACTTGATTCTGAGGGTGAGAGGGCAATGGAGTTTGTAGTATGTATTGAATGCTAAGCTTAACTCATTGCCTTCTGCTTGGTGAGCCTTCTATTTATAGAAGGCTGAATACATGAATAAACATTTGTTTATTCATGTAAAAGTCCTGCATAAAGTAGCAATTTGACATATTCATTGAATCCAACATTCAAGTTGCCTTTGTCATCATGAGATCCAATAATGTCAACTTGCTTCGGTTAGTGTGGCAGGATAGAGCTGATTTTTAGACAAGTGGGGTATCTTATCAGAATTTCTGATAAACCATTTCATCAAAAATTCTAGTGAACAAATCATCAGAAAATCTGATGATCAGAATCATCAGAAACTGATGATATTTCATCAGAAATATCATCAGATCTATCAGAAATGACCTTCTCTGATAATCTTCTTAAGCTCTTGATCAACTTGTGATTCTTTGAAGTAGATGTTGTTCATTTCGGTTTTCCTATCCGATCTTCTTCTTGTTGTGATCTTCAGGACTGTTGTCTTCTTCATAGATCAAGTTGAATCTGATTTTCTTCAATACTTACAAATAAAGTTTCCTAACAGTTTCCCCCTATGTATTGTAAGAAAATGAACTATCTCTATATCTAACATAAACAACTTTTAACTAATCCTTGAAACGAAAGTTCAGACAACTAAGTTCAGAAATATAAAACATAATCAAACCAACCATTGTTCAAAACAGACAGAAATAAAATATTGTTCCTAAAAATAGAAATTTAATGTTATCAATTCATTAATTGATCTTCACTCCACTTCTGTATTTGTCTCCTGGTTTCAGCCTTTTCTTGTGATCAATTGCCTTTTGAGTTTCCTTATAAAGTTATTTGTACCATCCTCTTGATTCCATCAACTTTTCAATGCAATCTTCAATTATTTTTCTCAGCTGTTCATTGTTCTTTCCCTTCTTCTTGAGTTGTTCTTGTTTCTCATTCATGTAGTTCTTTATGTATTTCAGAGTTTGATTTGAATACCTGCATATTTCACTGATTCTGAACAGAGCTTTCTCATCATGAGCATCTTTGAAGACCGCACACATTTCTGGTTTGTCAAAGATTGCTCCAGTTCTTACTAGTTTAGAAGGAATTTCAGCTGGAATTGTGTTGTTGGTAGGAGGTATTAGCACCTTGTTGCTATACTCAAAATTGATACATAAATCAAAGTCTGCCAGTGTAGCCCTTTTATATAACTTTGCTCCTGCACTTTTGATGCTGTTAAGGGCTCTTCTGATCACAACTGAACCACTTTTCTCACTATCAATGATATTCTTCATTTTGACTATTCCCAGTAGGTGAATATCATCAGCCAGATTTCCATCAGTAACCTTTTGTTCACTGTTATCCTTTCTGATCAAGGTGTATTTGTTCTGCCCTTCATTCCATAAGACACCTCCTCCAGTGGTTAATGTGTTGATTCTTTCAATAGAGACTATTGGATTGGTCATTGGTTTGTGCAGAATTTCCCAGCTTCCATTATTCCTGACTTGAACAATATTTTTGCTTATTGGAGAGAGTGGCCTTTCTGGGTTGTCTTCTTTACCTTTCCAGTAGTAATGCTTCAGGTGTTCTTCAGGGTACATGATTGTGTGTAAATCACCTTTCAACACTTCTATTTCTTTGAGGTTTCCATCTGAATCTTCTCTAATCACTTTTTTTGGCCTTTATGATGAGGTTACCTCATGTTCCATTCTTCTCTTCCCTTTTATATATATTTTTATGCTGAATTTGGTTTCTCCTGTGAGAGCTGTGGAAGATGATTGAACTGGAACATGTTCTTTCTATTTGACCATTGAAGTATCTGGCTTTGGGATGTTTGGTGGAGGACCCATGAGTAACTTTGGCTTACTAGGAGGAGGACCCATGAGCTGCTTCTGTTTTTGAGTTGTTGGTGTTTCTGATTGTTTGGTTTGATCTTGTTGAATGATTTCTGGTTGTTTGAGTTTTTGTTGAGAAGTTTTTGGTACTCCTGCTTGTTTTTCTTATGGAATTGGGGCTTTCAGTTCATGAACATCAACTTTTGCCAGTCTGGCAACATTATACTCCAACCTCTTTACCAACAGATGAACATCAGCAAAAGCTTGAGTATTTGATTCTTCTTGTTTCTTCATTCTCTGAAATTCCAATTTATTCTGATCTTTCTGTGCAGATAATTCCACTATCAGCTTCTCAAAAGCCTCAGCTGTGCTGCTGTTGTTGGCTCTGAGGAACTGAATTTCTTCAAGGATTCTTCCTGAACTTGAGCTTTCCCCAGCACTTGCAACCTCAGCCATCCGTTTCTTGATTTCTTGCAATTCATTGAGAGCTTTATTGAATTCTGGTGAGCTCTCTCTGTTTTCTGATGACTATTGTAGTTTGTTGAGGGCTGCAGAGTTGTCTTCTGTTTGCTTCTGCACAGCTTTGACAGTTTCTGATAATACTTTGATGTCTGATCTTTGATTTCTGATCTCTTCCAATATCATATCAAGTTTATCTTCTATGGCTGTTTTCCCAGTGCAAACAGCAGTTGTGTCTTCAAGTTCCTTATGTAGTTGTTCAGTTAACATAGATTGATATCCTTGGAAAATAGGAGGAACAACAGATGTTCCACCTCTAACACCAGCAGAAAACACTTTCTATGATGTTCTAAGGTTAAGAGGATTGAAATATTCCACATTCTCTATACCCTCACCAGAAAATTGAAACACATTCAAGTTCTGGTTTTCCTAATATCCTTGAACCTTTTCAGGTTCTCCATGAGTTGTTGAGAAACTCTTAGTTTTCTCATCCAGGTTTCTTTGATCAGTAGACTGATCTCCACCTGTTGCCACCGCATTTTCTTCCTCAGAATCTAATTTGAAAAATGGGTCTTTGGTTTCACTCACATTTTGTCTTTCAGAAACAGTGTCTCTTTGTAAAATTTCATAATTTCCTTGAATTGAATCATCGGAATCACTCTCGGAATTATGAAATATACTAAGTTTAGAGTGTTGTGCACATGTTTCTCCCATATGTGAGATTTAGCATGATGTTCTTCTGCCACAGGAGTCATGTTCACATCTTCATCAGCTGGGTGAGGTTCTGATTCACCTTGCTGCTCCATTGTTGGTGTACTTGATTCTTGTGTATCATGCTCCATGGGGGACACACTATCGAAGACTTCCCTGTTCTCTGGGTTTTTGCTTAACATCCTTAGATATTCTGCTCTGTAAGGTGAATCTTTTGGTATGAGATTCATCATTCTTTCTGACAGAACAGGCACATCATGATCTGACTTCCAAGACCCTCCTGCAGTCCAAGGTCTCATGATTTATGTACTCCACATATTTTTTGATTATGGAATTTCTAGGTTCCTTTCAGAAAATGCATCAGAAATTATGACTGACAAAAATCTGGGAAAAGGTAGATGTGAATCTATCCTTCTAGTGTTAGTCAGAATTGTTCTTCTGATCAGATTAAATATTTATGTTCCAAAATCAATATTCAATCCACTAATGAGACTGAACATGATTGTTAGAACATTCATATTTATCTGATCTATACCTCCAATTTTTGATGATAAACGCTTGTTCAGAATTTCCATTAATATTTGAGAAGGCAGGTAGGTGATTCCTCTTGAATTCATTGATTTTTGAGATCTTTGTTTTGTAACCCATTACTGCATCAAGTAGTGAGAACATATCTTCCTTTTCTGGTGTATCTTCATAGCTTTGGCTTAAGGGTAGTTCCAAACATTCCTTTAATTTGTCCGGTGAGATTGTAATGAAGATATCTCCCCACACATGTGCTGTAAGCTCAGTTTGATTTGAGAGTTTGAGAGTCTTTACAACTTGTTGTATAAGTTTTTATGTTACCTCTCTGGTTTTTGTGAGAGCATGAGCTATTGGGCATCTGGTTAGAAATTCAATCAGGATTTGACACTTTGTATCATATTCTTCAATATTATCATTTATCGCTTCATTGTTGCTCTTTAATGGAAGAAATTCAGCTTCGGTAATGAGGGGAACAGAGTGTTCAACTGGTGGAATATTAATGTTGATGGCAGCCATTGAGAATTTGGGTTTTTACTTCGCAAAAGGGTTTTTAGGGTTTTGAGTTTGAAGGTTGAAGATGGAAGTCTCTGTTTTTTAATGAGGTATATATAGTGTTTTGCGACAGAGATGATTGAGTATTTTCCGTGGGTTGTTTGCATTCAAGGTGGTTAATGACACCTTAATGATGTTTCTAATCCGTTTGGGAAACAACCATTTTTGAAAACCTTTGGTTTATCTCTAATTCAATATCAATCTTTTAATGAGAATCAGAGGTTCCAAGGATTTAGCAGATAAACACTAATGTCCAACTTGCACCTTTTCTTCATGTGGGACCCCTTTTGTTTTAAAAAGGTCCAATAGAGGCTCTTTTGAGATTGTGTATCTTCCCAAGTTTTCCTTTTGATGTTTTATATCAGAAAATCTTTGAATAATATCTTTGAGAGTTGGATTTTCTTCATAATTCATCAGAATGCATTTGATTCATATGTAGAAATTGAATCAGCATTTTTTTTTAGATGAGAGGGAATAAGTAGAGTTTAAGGTTTTAACTTACATTGCAATTCTGATCTCCACATCATTGTTCTGATTTTCAGAAAGTGTTGGTTATACAGCTTGTTCCAATCCTCAGAAAAAAATATTTTGAAAGAAACTTATTTCAAAATTTTAGTTGGTTATAAGTTTCTTTGAATCTGATTTAAAGCAATGTTTCCTGATGTTTTTTTAAGAATTATCAAATTTTCTTATTGATCATCAGATTTTTTGAGTTTCACTAAATCTATTAGATTTTATTTGAGTTTCACCAGATTTTCCTTGTTTTTACCAGAAATGTTGTTTTAGTTCCCCTTGATCTATTGTCTTGTTTTTGTGTTTTTTTTTTTTTTTTGAGTTCAAAGAAAAGAAGAAAAACAAATATATCAAGATACGAATATGTCATTAAACACAAAAAAAAAACAAGTAAACAACAACTACTCCTCCTTGAGTACGTTGAACATGGCCATCACATATAACCAGAGACAGGTTATATGACCAGTGTGATTATTTGATGGGACAAGGGTAGGATCGCTGATGTTCTGTTGTAGCGCTAGTTCAGCCCTTGGATACCAGCTTGTTACTCCTCCGAAGTCTAGCTGACTGGCAATCACCTTGGTCACAAATCAAGGATAGATCAGAAAAGGTTGACCGTCGTGAATGTTAGCTACTAGGTCTCTCATGAGAAACTTAGAAAAGTTGTAAGGTTTTTCCTGTACAGCTGCATGAATCACTTCCATCATCCTGAATGACAGCTCGTTGAAGTGTCCTATCTTCTTAGAGAAGCAGACACTAAGCTATGTCACCAGGTACTAGAAAGGTGGTATGAAACCAGACTTGCTGATTTGCCTTGACGCATTGTATGTATGGTAGCCCATGTCCGTTAAGGTTTGTTGCACCGTTTCCTTATCCAGAAAGATGTTTTCCTGATCATCACCCAACTGGAGGACTTCTCTGAGAGTCTCCTCCTTTAGGGTGATTTTAACCCCCATAACCTTACTTTCAATCCACATGGAAGTGCTACTGAGGATGATTTCAGCATTCCACCAGAACTCTTGAAGAAGATCTGGATAGATGGTGACATGTGTAGACACAGCAAAGCCCAAGGGACTTTGCATGATCATGTTATACACATACCTGCAATCTTCCCATGCAGGTCCTTCCAAATTAGACCTAAGTCTAAGGTTATGATGTCTGTGAAGTGGGAGAGGAAAGAGAGATTTTTTCATCATTTTTGGGTATGCCATTTTTCAAAACTAAGAAATTTTCTGATGAGGAGCTTTTGAAGAGAAGATTGTTTGGTGAAGAAAGTCTTTTTTTGGAAGTTAATATTTATAGATGAAAGTGATGGTTATACCATAAATGTTATTAACAACCAAAGATTTTCATTTTTTTTAATTCAATCTCTTCATTTAAGACGGTATCTGTTGCAGTGATAATATGACAGTGATAATATGACAGTGAATATGACAGTCTACTTAAGCCCCGTGTGTGAGAGAGCATTGAATAGCTAGGCGGCTATGTTTATAGCCCCTAATCATTTTTTTGCCTACGTGTCTCTCAAACTTCTTATGAAAAAATGACGTTGCATGCATTGGTAGTATAAGAAAATTTCAATTTTCTACAAAAATTTCTCTTGTGACGGTTGATTTTCTTTGTAGTGACATTTATCTTAATGCATGTTACCTTTCCCCCTTTTTGTTGTTTTTTTAATTTAAATAAAAGAAGAAAGAAAAAAAATACAAAAACAGAATATACACATTTATGAATTTATACACATATGAGATATGTATGAAGATGGAAGTTTTTGATGATCAGCGATCATTCTGATTTTTCAGCAAAGTTTCTGATGTCATATCAGAATTTCTGATGATCTTATCAGATTTTCTGATACTTCGTCAGATTTTCTAATAAATCATCACATATATTGATGATTTATCAGATCTTCTGATATTACATCAGATTGATGGATTTCTTTGTCAGAAACCTATTGATTTACTATTTGATTATCAGAATTTTGGTGTTCATCAATTTGGTTTTCAATTTGTGTCCTTTGTTTTCAGAAAAATCTTCATCTTTTATATTAACCATGCCAAGTTTGCTGATTAAAAAAATTGTGTCTCTTTTCATCAAGAGGTTTTGTAAAGATATCAGCAATTTGGTTTTCAGTTGGAACAAAATACATTTCTATGTTACCTTTCTCAACATGATCTTTTATGAAGTGATATCTGACATCTATGTGTTTGGTTCTTGAGTGATGAACTGGATTTTCTGTTATTGCAATTGCACTCTTTGAATCACATAGGATTGGTATTTTTGTCAGATTTACTCCATAGTCTCTCAGTTGAGTTTGCATCCACAACACTTGTGAACAAAAACTTGCTGCTGCTACATATTCTGATTCCGTTGTTGATGTTGCAACACAGTTTTGTTTCTTGCTAGCCCAACATACAAATTTTTCTCCCAAGATTTGACATGCACCAGATGTGCTTTTTCTGTCAATCTTGCACCCTGCATAATCTGCATCTGTATATGCAATTAGTTCAAGGTTTGTATCCTTATGATACCAGAGACCAAGATCATATGTGCCTTTTAGATATTTGAAAACCCTTTTTATAGCTTTTAGGTGGGATTCTTTAGGATCACATTGATATCTGACTAGAAAGCATGTTGCAAACATAATGTCTGGTGTGCTTGGAGTTAAATATAGCAATGATCCTATCATCCCCCTATAGGTTTTAATATCTACACTTTTTCCATCTTTATCAGAATCCAATTTGTTCCCTGTTGCCATGGGAGTTTTTGAAACTGAACACTTTTCAACTGAGTATTTTTGAAGAATTGTTTTCACATACTTTGATTGACTCAAAAATATTCCATCAATTCTTTGTTTTACTTGTAAACCTAAGAAAAAGGTTAACTCACCCATCATGTTTATTTCAAAGTGGCTGGTCATTAACTTTTGAAATTTTTTACAGAAATTTTCATTTGTTGATCCAAATATAATGTCATCAACATATATCTGGACTAACAAAGCGTGACCTTTGTGTGTTTTGAGGAAAAGTGTTGTGTCAATAGTACCTTTAGTAAACCCAGAATTGAGTAAAAAGTTTAAGAGTGTTTCATACCAGGCTCTTGGAGCTTACTTCAAACCATATACGGCTTTGTTTAATCTGTAAACATGATTTTAAAATTTTGGATCAACAAAGCCTTCTGGTTGATGCACATAAACTTCTTCCTCAATTTTACCATTCAGGAAAGCAGATTTTACATCCATTTGATAAACTTTGAAATCTTTGGATGCAGCATAAGCAAGAAAAATTCTTACTGCTTCTAATCTAGCTACTGGTGCAAAGGTTTCATCATAATCAATACCTTCTTGTTGACAATAACCTTTGACCACTAACCTTACTTTATTCCTGGTGATTATGCCATTTAGTCTGATTTATTCCTGAATACCCATTTTGAGCCTATGACAAATTTGTCATTTGGCTTTGGCACCAGATCCCATACCTTGCTCTTTTCAAACTGATCCAGCTCTTCTTGCATGGCTTGAATCAGTCTGAGTCAATTAGAGCTTCTTTGACAGACTTGGGTTCTATTTTGCTTAAGAACCCAGCAAATGTACATTCATGTGATGATCTTGTTCTCGCACCATCTGCTGGATTGCCAATGATGTCAGAATGAACATGTCCTTTAATCCATCTTAACTTGTTGTGAAAAGCTGTTGGTTCAGATGGATTTGAAGTTTCCCCCTGAACAGTTGCCTCAGTTGTATGTAGTGTATCAGAATTTTGGTGAACAGACATATTTTCATTGTTTTGATTCAAGATTTCTGATGCACTATTCATTTATTCTGCAGGGTTAGTACATGAAATATCTATTGATTTATTTGTGAGAGATTTATCATGTTCTAAGAAATCTTCTGTCATCATTTCAAAGAGATGTTCATAATTTTCTTGTTTGTCAGAAAAATTTATTTCTTTCATGTATTCATCAGAAACCTCTGTTTCTGATGAGTCATCAAAAGAAACATACAGACTTTCTCTGATTGTCCTTGTGTTTAGAATAAAAATTCTATAAGCTTTTAAGGACAATGAATAACCAAGAAAAATACCCTTTTATGCTTTTCTATCAAATTTCTCAAGGCTTTCAAAATCATTGAAAACAAAACATCTACAACCAAATGTATCTAAAAAATTTACACTTGGAATTCTTCCATTGATAATGTTGTATGGTGTTTTGTTGTGCCTTTTGTTGATTATGGTTCTGTTTTGGGTAAAACAGGCATTTGCTATTGCTTCTGCCCAAAAATGAGTGGGCATTTTAGCATAAGCAGGCATTGTTCTGGCAGCTTCCACTAAGGTTCTATTTTTTCTTTCAACCACCCCATTCTGTTGAGGTGTTCTGGGAGCAGAAAAATCATGAGAGATTCCTTTACTCACAAGGAAGCTCTCAATTTTTTAATTCTTAAATTCTCTCTCATTGTCTAATCTAATCCTTCTTACTGTTAGTTTTAACATATTTTCAATCTTTCTGATAAAATTAATGATCAGATCAGGAGTTTCACTTTTCTTCATTAAAAATTCTACCCATGTGTACCTGGAAAAATCATCTACTATTACTAGTATGTATTTCTTTCCAGAAAAGTTTTCTGTACTTATGGGTCCACACAAATCCATATGTAAAAGTTCCAAATTTTGTGTAATAGAAGACTCAGAAATTGATTTGTGTGAGCTTCTTTTGGATTTTCCCATCTCACAAGCTTTACAAATTTTATCCTTCTTTGAGGATATCAAAGGTAATCCTTTTACCAGACCTTTGCTTGCTAATTTGCTTAGGTTTTTGAAATTTAACTGGGCTAACCTCTTCTGCCATAACCAACTACTACCCTTGTTGATTTTTGAAAATAAACATAATTTTGGATGTTCATTTTCTTCTTTGAAATCAAAATAGTAAATTGATTGCCTTATCCTTTTTCCACTTAGATAAATTTTATTATCATCCATACCTATTAACAAGCATTTTTCTAGTAAAAAGGTTACCTGAAAAC
This sequence comes from Helianthus tuberosus, assembly GCA_030545235.1. Classification (NCBI taxonomy): domain Eukaryota; kingdom Viridiplantae; phylum Streptophyta; class Magnoliopsida; order Asterales; family Asteraceae; genus Helianthus; species Helianthus tuberosus. The sequence continues at coordinate 150,205,420 of CM060358.1, forward strand.
CTTTATCACAGAATTGACCACAACTTAGCATATTGTACTTTAACGCTTCTACATAGGCTACTTTCTCTATGGTCAAACATCCATACCTTATGCATCCATATCCCATGATCCTCCCTTTTACCCCATTTCCAAAATTTACCATTTTACCCAGCTTTGAAACAAAGTTGCTGAGTAAGCTCATGTCCCCAGTCATGTGCTTGGAGCTTCCTGAATTGCAGTACCAGATCTGCTGCACATGATGGTCCTGAAATGGAAAAATTTGAGGGTTTTTGGTACCCAGACTTGCTTGGGTACTCTTTCTGATGAGATTTTAATCAGATTGTTTTCTCTTGATGGCCTTTCATCAGAATATCTGTTATATGCTAAGCCATAAATAGATATTTCATTTTTCTTTTGGAGATGGTGTTGAACAAGCTTCAGTATGTCAACACACATACAAGATTCCTTATCAGAATTTTCTGATATTCTTTCTTGTGATGGAATGAGTGGATAGTTTTGAAAAGATGAGTGAACTGCTTCTGGAATATTTAAAGATTTTTTATTGCATTAACTTATTTTTGCTTAAAAGTTGGGTTTTTCAAAAGAGTATTCAGAACAAGTTGATTTGCATGATTCAGAATCAGATTCCGATAAAAATTTATCAGAAAGCTGATGGGTTGCTTTTACAAAGACAGTGGGTTTACTTTCTCTTGTTTTTACATATCCCAAACCCTCTCATTTGTTCTTTGGTGTGGACTCAATGAAGTTTATGAATTCTTTAGCTTGTTAAAAACCTTTTACACTAATTTCCTTATCATTAATTTTCTTGTAAAGATCTTTTCTTTCATTTTCATATAACTCAATTTTAGCTCTGTGATCTAAACTTTCTTCTATTAGTAATTGGTTTTCAAATATGATTTTATTCATGGTCCTCTGCAACTCATCATATTTTTTACTATCTGATTGCTGTTTATCTTGCAGACTTAGAAAATCTGACATGAGCTTGTTTAGCTTGTGTTCAAGATCAAGATTGTCTAAATTTACCTTCTGTCCTGATGTTTCTGGTAGGTCATCAGAAAGTGCCATGAGGCAGAAATTTGCCATATCTTCCTCTTCTTCATCAGAAGAATCATCAAATAACCATGTATCTGTCTCTGCAATTAAACTGACTTGCTGCTGCTTCTTAGCTTCTTCCAGTTTCTTCTCATAATAAGCAACATCTTTTAGTTTCTTGGTCTTGCATTCTGATGCATAGTGGCCTCTCTGCTTGCACTTGTAACACACAACTTCAGCCTTTCCCTTATCCTTAGATCTACCATCCATCCTCCCTTTGTCACTTCTCTGGTATCTTTGGCCTCATCCCCTCAACCTCTGCTCAAATGTTTTGGTGAGCAGTGCTATTGCTTCAGCAAATGCTGAAAAATCTGATGATGTATTAGATATTTCTTGATTTTGACTGTTTGATGGTTGTGGATCATTGGTGGGTGGTGTTCTTTGTGAGTGTGAGATAAGAGCTAAAGATCCCCCTTTTTGAATGGATTCTTCAAATATTTCTTCCTCTCTGGGGATCAAGATGTTGTATAAGTCATGAAGACTCATATTTCCTAGTTCTAAGGTTGAGGACAAGGTCATGGTTAGACTTCTCCATTCTCTAGGTAAAGCATCTAGAAATTTTATATTTCTTTCATCATTTGATTTTGTTATTCCAAATTTATTTAGCTCGTTCAAAAGTTTTGTAAATCTTTGATATGTTTCATTTAACCTTTCATTAGGTAAACTTTTGAACCACTCATATGAGGAAACATTGTTTGTTCTCTTGTTTCTCTTCATCCTTTCTCCTTCTTCACAAATATTTTCCAACTGATCCCATATTTCCTTAGCTGATGCACATGCATCAACTTGTGAAAATATGTCATTGGGGATAGCCATTATTAAAAGTGACTTTGCCCTTTCATCCCCAGTCACCTTTTCCTTGTCTTCCTCACTCCAAAGTATTTCACTTTTGGGAGCTCGGGAGGCAGGATAGCAGGTGATTGGTCAGTTGCTGGAATAGCTGGTATTTCAGTCATTGGTATATGTGGACCCCTTTCAATGGATTGAAACAGAGCTCGGTCATGACCATTAAGGAAATTGACCATCCTGATTTTCCATTGGGGGTATTCCTCTCTGACCAGAGTCGGAGGTTTGGACATAGAACCAATGTTAAAAGCATTATTCCATGATTGAAAGTTGGCCATATTTAGAGAAAAGAAGATGAGTGATTGATCGTTTGAAAATGATTTATTCAATCTGCTTTGATACCAAGTGTTGGTCCCAGTTTGGACTTAAAAACTTCTTTTCACGTAATATGGCAAGTGATTTCAGTAGATGTGAAAAAGATGTGCGGAAATGGAAATCAGACTTTCAAGAAACAAGACCTACATAATTATCAAGTTTATATCACTTTGAAACAAAATGGTTTACAAGGTGATTGTAAGATTATTATCTAATACAAATGAATACTTGAATTCTAAGGGTGAGAGGGCAATGGAGTTTGTAGTATGTATTGAATGCTAAGCTTAACTCACTGTCTTCTGCTTGGTGAGCCTTTTATTTATAGAAGGCTGAATACATGAATAAACATTTGTTTATTCATGTAAAAGTCCTGCATAAAGTAGCAATTTGACATATTCATTGAATCCAACATTCAAGTTGCCTTTGTCATCATGAGATCCAATAATGTCAACTTGCTTCGGTTAGTGTGGTAGGATAAAGCTGATTTTTAGACAAGTGGGGTATCTTATCAGAATTTCTGATAAACCACTTCATCAGAAATTCTGGTGAACAAATCATCAGAAAATCTGATGATCAGAATCGTCAGAAACTGATGATATTTCATCAGAAATATCATCAGATCTATCAGAAATGACCTTCTCTGATAATCTTCTTCAGCTCTTGATCAACTTGTGATTCTTTGAAGTAGATGTTGTTCATTTCGGTTGTCCTATCCGATCTTCTTCTTCTTGTTGTGATCTTCAGGACTGTTGTCTTCTTCATAGATCAAGTTGAATCTGATTTTCTTCAATACTTACAAATAAAGTTTCCTAACAGCCTATACTACAACCGATAATCCTTTGCTCCTCTGGTGACATTAACAAATTATAACATTTACATTCGAGCGTTTTGTGAAATCACATTCTCGGTATTGCTGCATCAGGAGCATGTCGAGAAGATTTATAGCAAGCTTTTTAAAGGATGACTAACTTCTGGTGGTCAAACATGTCGATCGGGTATCTTCACACGTCTAGAATACATCATGGAGGAGAAATTGTCACACCCCCAAAATCCACATGCGGAGTACCGTCCGCTTGAGGGCGTGACCGACCAGGATCCAGCCACCAATTATACTGAGTACTTGGGTGATAATAAAGATGATCACCAACTTAATAGTTCGTAAGCATCAAAGTTTAAAGTTCGGAAGTTAGGTTCAAATAACAGTTTAAGTAAATAGCGGAAGCATAGGCAAAATAGTTTAAACAAAGTTCATAGTTCAAGTTATTTAGAACCCAACACGCGGGTTTAGACGACCACTACACTTCCCAAGCTGCAAGCTCCTGGGTCACTGGTTACCTGCAAAGCATGCAGTAAGGGGTCAACAATAATGCTGAGTGAGTTCACTAGTTGTCCAGTTTTAATTTCCAAAAACTCGTTTCACCAGTTAATTTAACCGTTTATACATGCCATGGGGAGCTACCCCAAAAGTTAGCGACTAAACTGTTTTTCCAATACCGAACACTAGGTGACCGTTGCGTATCCGCAAAGTGCCCCGATGTCAATGTTCTATCATCATTGACGGATGCCTGAGTACATTAGTTCACGACCGATCCCATACCTTGGCACGGTGTGAGGTTGGTAAGACCTAAATAGCGCTATCAACTAATAACCCGTTCGCCTGGCCCCGGCGACTAATCGGTATTATGTAGTAGGGACTTTAAGTGATAGAGTTTCGTTTAGTGCCGTTTGTTGCAATCCGTATAAACAGTAATTAACTAAAAGGTTCCCAATAACAAGGGAAGAAAAGTAAGTTGTATCCCTCATAAGGGGATAGTGTTGTTTTTAGTTCCGTTTCCCAAACCACCGGGAATACATGCTTTAGGTTGTGAACTCACCTTGGGTTGCTCGGTAGGTTAATTACCCGGTTGATCACGTTGGTCACCACGTCCTAGCATGGTTACCGAATATGGGTCAAGTTGGGGTACAAGTAAACACGTATAGCAAACACACATAGCATGCATTCATACAAACACTTGGGTTATTGGGCCTGCCCTAACATTCCACAAACAAACAGTACAGATACATAAGCAGTCCAGTCAACAGATAGTCCAACAAGCTTTTGGCCCAATAACACTTAGGCAGCCCAGTCGAGACAAGGGCGGTTTCGACTCGAGAACACGCGGTTTCGAGTCGCAACCGGAGGTTTCGACTTGTCACGTCTTGGTTGCGAGTCGCAACCGGTGTTTCGACTTGTCACGTTTTGGTTGCGAGTCGTAACCGGGGGTTTCGACTTGTCACGTTTTGGTTGCGAGTCGTAACCGGGGGTTTCGAGTCGCAATCACGTAGTCTCGAGTCGCAATCACGTAGTCTCGAGTCGCAACCTCGGATACGTGCACAAGAAGTCCTTCTAGAACCTGTTCCAACTGTACTATCCAATAGCATTTTGATTTCATGAAATTTTGTACTAACCAATAGAATTTCTTAAACATGTTTTATTGTCTAATTTCCAAACAATTCAGATCAAACACCAACAATTTCAAATATTCATGCCATATTCAACAAGTTCATCATTAGGGTTTTCATCATGTTCAAATCACACTCAAACATTCACACTTGTTCATGTATTCTAACACTAGAGTTTTTATCATTCATCCTAATCTTCAAAGCATGCACAAATATCCTTAGTTCTACACATGAAACACCAAATTTGCTAACAAGAATTATGTGACATACTTTCTAAATATCGAGACAATCATTAAACATAATATTTATCATGAATCGGATGGTGGTAAGCATCATTAATCGTTCAAGGTGCAATGGTTCACATCTCATTCATCACTTAATAAATCAAGCAAGCAAAACAAACTTATTATCTAATAAGCCACATACTCATTCAAATATCCAACAATCAAGTGTATTCATAAATCATCATTTCGACCAACAACTACAAGGGAACTAACCGGCTAGATGAAAGGGGTGTGAAGGATTGATGGACTAAGTTCCGAGTGGTGATGATGAGCTAATCCGAGATGATCCGGGAGCCCCTTTTGTTGTCGCCGATTAGATCCGAGAGAGGGAGAGGAGATGAGGTGAGTTTGATGTTAGAACCTTAGGGTTTTAGTGGTTTTTAGTGAGAGAGAGGGAGAGTGTGTGAGATGAGAGAGTGTGAGAGTGATGTTGCAAAAATGGTGAAAGTTGTGAGGGTTGGCCATATATATCGAGTGGGTTAGGGGTTTCCGGGTGGGCTAAGGTTACGGCCCAACCGGCCCAAGTGTTTATTGTTCACTCGAGACCGAGGGTGGTCTCGAGTCGGGTCCTTTGGGGTCTCGGCCCACTCATATAACACACATACATACATATATATAATATACACACATTCATCACACTTAGCACAAGGATCACATAATGCACAACAATAAATAACAAGTTCTCATTTAATATTATATATATATATATACACATACATTCATTTAAAGACGAAAGTTGGCTCGGGAAAACCCGAAGTGTCACATTATCCCCAAGTTTTAAGAACTTTCGTCCCGAAAGTTAAAGCAGCCACTGACAAGCTAGTAAAAGTGAGAGCGTTTCAACAGGGTGTCACATCATTCCCCCGTTAGTTTGGAATTTCGTCCCGAAATTCAGTCGTAGCTTCAGTGCTGGGGGTTTCATTTGGGAACAGTTGGGGATACTTGCGCTTCATCTGGTCTTCCCGCTCCCAGGTAAACTCTGGGCCACGGCGTGAGTTCCAACGAACTCGCACGAGGGGTATCTGGCTACGTTTGAGGGTTTTGATCTCACGATCCGTGATCTCAACCGGTTCCTCAGTATAGTGTAGCTGTTCGTCAATAGTAAGTTCCTTGTAAGGTATGACGAGTGTTTCATCTGACAGGCACTTCTTCAGATTAGACACGTGGAAGACGTTGTGCACAGCACTCAGTTCTTCAGGTAGATTCAATCTGTAAGCGGCCGTACCGATCTTTTCGGTAACTTCAAAGGGTCCGACATATCTTGGGTTAAGCTTGCCCCGTTTTCCAAAACGAACCACACCCTTCCAGGGTGAGACCTTAAGTAGAGCCCGTTCACCAACCTGGAACTCTTGCGGTTTCCTATCTTTATCGGCGTAGTACTTTTGACGGTCACGAGCTGCCGCCATGCGTTGCCTAATCTGGGCAATCTTTTCTGTGGTGTCGACTACATGTTCCGGGCCTGTGATCTGGCTGTCACCAACCTCAGCCCAGCAGAGAGGCGATCGACATTTACGGCCGTACAATGCCTCAAAGGGTGCTGCCTGAATGCTGGTGTGGTAGCTGTTGTTGTAGGAGAATTCCACCAACGGTAGGTGCTTCTCCCAATTCTTGCCAAAATCGATCACACATGCCCTAAGCATGTCTTCGAGGGTTTGGATGGTGCGTTCAGACTGCCCATCCGTTTGTGGGTGATAGGCGGTGCTCATGTCTAAACGTGAGCCAAAAGATTTGTGCATGGCTTGCCACAATTCAGAAGTAAAACGCGCGTCTCGATCGGAAATAATAGAGGTAGGCACTCCGTGCTTCGAGACCACTTCTTTTAAGTATACCTCTGCTAGGGTAGAGAACTTGTCTGTTTCTTTAATAGCCAAAAAGTGTGCAGACTTAGTTAAGCGATCCACTATTACCCAAATGGTGTCGTTTCCTCGTTGAGACCTAGGCAGGCCAGTAACAAAATCCATGGAAATCTGCTCCCATTTCCATTGCGGAATCTCTGGCTGTTGGAGTAGGCCTGATGGTTTCTGATACTCAGCCTTGACCCTTGCACAAGTCAAACATTTCCTGACATAGGTTGCTATGTGAGCTTTCATGCCAGGCCACCAATAGGTAGCCCTCAAGTCGTGGTACATCTTATCTGAACCCGGATGTACTGAGTAACGGGACTTGTGGGCTTCATCCATTACAAGGTCACGTAGATTTCCATAAAGCGGAACCCATATGCGTCCGGCTACGTAGTAAGCGCCGTCTTCTTTTTGCTCCATTCGTTGTCTCGATCCCCGCAGGGACTCAGCCCTGATGTTCTCGGCTTTCAATGCTTCAACCTGAGCATTCCGAATTTGATTAGGGAGGCTCGAGTGGATAGTGAGCTGTAAGGCACGAACACGCTTGGGTTTGGTCTCCTTTCTGCTGAGGGCATCGGCTACCACATTAGCCTTGCCTGGATGGTATTTAATTGCACACTCGTAGTCATTTAGGAGTTCGACCCATCGGCGTTGCCGCATATTCAACTCCTTTTGTCCCATTATGTGCTGGAGACTCTTGTGATCAGTGTAAATCGTGCACTTGGTGCCGTACAAGTAGTGTCTCCAAAGCTTGAGCGCGAAGACCACAGCTCCAAATTCTAAGTCATGCGTCGTATAGTTCCGTTCGTGGACCTTGAGTTGTCGCGAGGCGTAAGCAATAACTTTCTCGCGTTGCATCAATACGCAGCCAAGTCCTTGAATAGAAGCGTCGCAGTAAACGACGAAGTCGTCGGTACCTTCGGGTAAGGAGAGGATAGGAGCACTACAAAGGTTCTTCTTTAGTTCCTGGAAGGCAGATTCCTGAGCATTACTCCATTTGTAAGCAACACCCTTCTGAGTGAGTGTCGTAAGTGGTTGAGCGATCTTAGAGAATCCCTTGATAAATCTTCGATAGTATCCCGCCAATCCCAAGAATTGGCGAACTTCGGTCGGAGTCTTGGGCACAGGCCAATTCTTAATGGACTCAATCTTAGCAGGGTCAACATGAATCCCTTCCTGATTGACGATGTGTCCAAGGAAATGGACCTCTCTAAGCCAGAAATCACATTTCGAGAATTTGGCGTACAGTTGCTCATTGCGAAGAAGTTCGAGAATAAGACGTAGGTGTTGTTCATGCTCCTCTTGGCTCTTCGAGTAGATTAGGATGTCGTCGATGAACACGATTACGAACTTATCGAGGTAGGGTTTGCATACTCGGTTCATGAGATCCATGAAGATTGCAGGTGCGTTGGTCATACCGAAAGGCATAACAAGGAATTCGTAGTGACCATAGCGGGTTCTGAAAGCAGTCTTAGAGATGTCCTCATCGCGGACTCTCAGCTGGTGATAACCCGATCTCAGATCGATCTTGGAATAATAGCTCGACCCTTGCAGCTGGTCGAACAGGTCGTCGATACGGGGAAGTGGATAACGATTCTTGATGGTAACCTTGTTAAGTTCGCGGTAGTCAATGCACATTCGGAATGAGCCATCTTTCTTTTTGACGAAGAGCACTGGGGCTCCCCAGGGCGATGAACTAGGACGGATAAAACCTTTGTCCAAAAGTTCTTGTAGTTGAGTAGAAAGCTCCTTGAGCTCCGCGGGGGCTAATCGATAAGGTGCACGAGCTATAGGCGCTGCTCCGGGAGCTAGCTCGATTTGAAATTCGACCTGACGGTGAGGAGGGAGTCCAGGTAGTTCCTCCGGGAACACCTCGGGGTAGTCGCGTACAACTGGAAAATCTTCAATCCTGTTTTCCCTTTTCTGTGTGTCGGTAATGAGTGCTAAGATAGCGGTGTGCCCTTTTCGTAGATACTTCTGGGCCTTTAAGAATGAAATGATGCCTGTGACTTCTCCGCTCTTGTCGCCTTGAACTATAAGAGGTTTGCCAGGGGGACGGGGAATACGAATAGCTTTCTCCTGGCAGAGAATTTCAGCTCGATGTTTGGATAATCAATCCATACCAATGATGACGTCGAAGCTTCCAAGAATGATGGGGAAAAGATCGATACAGAAGGTCTGACCAGACAACTCTAATTTGCAGTTACGAATTATGTGTGAGGCCTCGAGGTTTCTACCATTAGCTATTTCAACGGTGTGCTTAGAGCTTAGCGGCGTAAGAGTGAGCTTAAGTTTCTTTCTAATACGTAGGGATACATAACTAGCATCTGGTCCGGAATCAAATATCATGGAAACATAACGATCATTAAGGAGGAACTTACCCGCTACAACGTTGGGGTCGTTCCTTGCTTCTCCGGCTCCAATCACAAAAGCTTTTCCTCTAGCACCATTTCCAGCATTGTTGTTATTGTTCCCAGCACCCTGATTGTTGTTGTTTTGATTCAGTTCAGGGCAATCCTTTCGCATGTGCCCCATTGCTCCACACTTGAAGCATCCACGGTTGTTTCCTTGTTGCTGCTGTTGCTGTGGTTGTTGCTGATTCTGCCTAGCTGGGAATTGGCTTCGGCAGTCTTTGGCGTCATGCCCCATCTTGTTGCATCGCTGACACTGACCTTTCCCACATGGCCCACTGTGATGTCGGTTACATTTGTTACACTTAGGGTGGTTTCCTCGATAGCCACCCTGTTGTTGAGGGCCCTTGTTGTTTTCAGTCTTCCTTTGTTGAACTGGGGCCTGAGTGGGGTTTGCATCCTTTCCCTGACTTCCATCCCACTTTCGCTTGTTATCGCCAGAAGTTCCAGTAGTAGCACCGATCCTCTGGGGCAGCTTGCCCTCTTCCACAGCCTGATTGGTGAGTTTGTGAGCAAGACGAACCACAGGCTGTATGGTATTGAGGTTGGCTGAGGTCACATGACTTCTGATTTCTGGGACCAAGCCTTTGATGTACAATTCGATCCTTCGATACATAGGTTGGGACATGTTTGGGCAAAGTGCAGCATAGTCGTTGGACTGCTTAGTGTAGGTCTCGATCTCTTATCCGACCATCTTGAGCGCATAGTACTCGTTCTCGAGTTTGTGGATGTCATCCCTGTGACAGTACTCCTCTTTGATCATGTCTTTGAAATCTTCCCATGCCGTAGCATTAGCAGTTTCCAGACCAAGCATCTGAATCTGTGCTTTCCACCATGAAAGCGCGTTTCCTTCAAGCGTACCAGTTGCGTACTTAACCCAGTTAGCAGGGGGACACTCGCAGACAGCAAAGACAGCTTCGGCCTTTTCAATCCAGTGTAGAAGGCCTATGGCACCCTCAGTGCCGTTGAAAGGGAGAGGCTTGCCATCCATGAAGGTTTTGAAAGTACAAACACGTGGTTGCGCAGGCGCAGGCTGACCTGTTGTGAGAAATGGAGCGAATAGGTTTAGAGGTGAAAAGACGATGTGGGGGTAGGATCTAAACGTCCTATAGCAACGGGTTTACCTCCAGGGTGAGCTGCGAAAGCTGCAGCCACCGTGTTGAGCAAGTTGGCGAATTGAGCCTGAGTCATGTTAACGCTTCCTCTTCCGCGTCCACTCATTGTCTTCATAACCAGAAAACACAGTATGAGTGTGATGTCGTAACGTAGCGAGAATAAGATAGAAGAGAGATGTGCATCTATCTAATCAGGCACACTAGTATGTATAGTAGAGCAGTCAATATATGATAAACAAGCAAGTAAACACAAGTCCGAGCTACGAAGTCTAGTATGTCGAGTCTTGCCCTTGGAGTGTAGTGTCGTCACGAGTCACGGGTTATAGTCTGGTTTTTCTCAAAAAGACTTCCCTTTTTAAAACCAAGTTCACTATAACCAATGGCTCTGATACCAATCTGTCACACCCCCAAAATCCACATGCGGAGTACCGTCCGCTTGAGGGCGTGACCGACCAGGATCCAGCCACCAATTATACTGAGTACTTGGGTGATAATAAAGATGATCACCAACTTAATAGTTCGTAAGCATCAAAGTTTAAAGTTCGGAAGTTAGGTTCAAATAACAGTTTAAGTAAATAGCGGAAGCATAGGCAAAATAGTTTAAACAAAGTTCATAGTTCAAGTTATTTAGAACCCAACACGCGGGTTTAGACGACCACTACACTTCCCAAGCTGCAAGCTCCTGGGTCACTGGTTACCTGCAAAGCATGCAGTAAGGGGTCAACAATAATGCTGAGTGAGTTCACTAGTTGTCCAGTTTTAATTTCCAAAAACTCGTTTCACCAGTTAATTTAACCGTTTATACATGCCATGGGGAGCTACCCCAAAAGTTAGCGACTAAACTGTTTTTCCAATACCGAACACTAGGTGACCGTTGCGTATCCACAAAGTGCCCCGATGTCAATGTTCTATCATCATTGACGGATGCCTGAGTACATTAGTTCACGACCGATCCCATACCTTGGCACGGTGTGAGGTTGGTAAGACCTAAATAGCGCTATCAACTAATAACCCGTTCGCCTGGCCCCGGCGACTAATCGGTATTATGTAGTAGGGACTTTAAGTGATAGAGTTTCGTTTAGTGCCGTTTGTTGCAATCCGTATAAACAGTAATTAACTAAAAGGTTCCCAATAACAAGGGAAGAAAAGTAAGTTGTATCCCTCATAAGGGGATAGTGTTGTTTTTAGTTCCGTTTCCCAAACCACCGGGAATACATGCTTTAGGTTGTGAACTCACCTTGGGTTGCTCGGTAGGTTAATTACCCGGTTGATCACGTTGGTCACCACGTCCTAGCATGGTTACCGAATATGGGTCAAGTTGGGGTACAAGTAAACACGTATAGCAAACACACATAGCATGCATTCATACAAACACTTGGGTTATTGGGCCTGCCCTAACATTCCACAAACAAACAGTACAGATACATAAGCAGTCCAGTCAACAGATAGTCCAACAAGCTTTTGGCCCAATAACACTTAGGCAGCCCAGTCGAGACAAGGGCGGTTTCGACTCGAGAACACGCGGTTTCGAGTCGCAACCGGAGGTTTCGACTTGTCACGTCTTGGTTGCGAGTCGCAACCGGTGTTTCGACTTGTCACGTTTTGGTTGCGAGTCGTAACCGGGGGTTTCGACTTGTCACGTTTTGGTTGCGAGTCGTAACCGGGGGTTTCGAGTCGCAATCACGTAGTCTCGAGTCGCAATCACGTAGTCTCGAGTCGCAACCTCGGATACGTGCACAAGAAGTCCTTCTAGAACCTGTTCCAACTGTACTATCCAATAGAATTTTGATTTCATGAAATTTTGTACTAACCAATAGAATTTCTTAAACATGTTTTATTGTCTAATTTCCAAACAATTCAGATCAAACACCAACAATTTCAAATATTCATGCCATATTCAACAAGTTCATCATTAGGGTTTTCATCATGTTCAAATCACACTCAAACATTCACACTTGTTCATGTATTCTAACACTAGAGTTTTTATCATTCATCCTAATCTTCAAAGCATGCACAAATATCCTTAGTTCTACACATGAAACACCAAATTTGCTAACAAGAATTATGTGACATACTTTCTAAATATCGAGACAATCATTAAACATAATATTTATCATGAATCGGATGGTGGTAAGCATCATTAATCGTTCAAGGTGCAATGGTTCACATCTCATTCATCACTTAATAAATCAAGCAAGCAAAACAAACTTATTATCTAATAAGCCACATACTCATTCAAATATCCAACAATCAAGTGTATTCATAAATCATCATTTCGACCAACAACTACAAGGGAACTAACCGGCTAGATGAAAGGGGTGTGAAGGATTGATGGACTAAGTTCCGAGTGGTGATGATGAGCTAATCCGAGATGATCCGGGAGCCCCTTTTGTTGTCGCCGATTAGATCCGAGAGAGGGAGAGGAGAGGAGGTGAGTTTGATGTTAGAACCTTAGGGTTTTAGTGGTTTTTAGTGAGAGAGAGGGAGAGTGTGTGAGATGAGAGAGTGTGAGAGTGATGTTGCAAAAATGGTGAAAGTTGTGAGGGTTGGCCATATATATCGAGTGGGTTAGGGGTTTCCGGGTGGGCTAAGGTTACGGCCCAACCGGCCCAAGTGTTTATTGTTCACTCGAGACCGAGGGTGGTCTCGAGTCGGGTCCTTTGGGGTCTCGGCCCACTCATATAACACACATACATACATATATATAATATACACACATTCATCACACTTAGCACAAGGATCACATAATGCACAACAATAAATAACAAGTTCTCATTTAATATTATATATATATATACACATACATTCATTTAAAGACGAAAGTTGGCTCGGGAAAACCCGAAGTGTCACATTATCCCCAAGTTTTAAGAACTTTCGTCCCGAAAGTTAAAGCAGCCACTGACAAGCTAGTAAAAGTGAGAGCGTTTCAACAGGGTGTCACATCATTCCCCCGTTAGTTTGGAATTTCGTCCCGAAATTCAGTCGTAGCTTCAGTGCTGGGGGTTTCATTTGGGAACAGTTGGGGATACTTGCGCTTCATCTGGTCTTCCCGCTCCCAGGTAAACTCTGGGCCACGGCGTGAGTTCCAACGAACTCGCACGAGGGGTATCTGGCTACGTTTGAGGGTTTTGATCTCACGATCCGTGATCTCAACCGGTTCCTCAGTATAGTGTAGCTGTTCGTCAATAGTAAGTTCCTTGTAAGGTATGACGAGTGTTTCATCTGACAGGCACTTCTTCAGATTAGACACGTGGAAGACGTTGTGCACAGCACTCAGTTCTTCAGGCAGATTCAATCTGTAAGCGGCCGTACCGATCTTTTCGGTAACTTCAAAGGGTCCGACATATCTTGGGTTAAGCTTGCCCCGTTTTCCAAAACGAACCACACCCTTCCAGGGTGAGACCTTAAGTAGAGCCCGTTCACCAACCTGGAACTCTTGCGGTTTCCTATCTTTATCGGCGTAGTACTTTTGACGGTCACGAGCTGCCGCCATGCGTTGCCTAATCTGGGCAATCTTTTCTGTGGTGTCGACTACATGTTCCGGGCCTGTGATCTGGCTGTCACCAACCTCAGCCCAGCAGAGAGGCGATCGACATTTACGGCCGTACAATGCCTCAAAGGGTGCTGCCTGAATGCTGGTGTGGTAGCTGTTGTTGTAGGAGAATTCCACCAACGGTAGGTGCTTCTCCCAATTCTTGCCAAAATCGATCACACATGCCCTAAGCATGTCTTCGAGGGTTTGGATGGTGCGTTCAGACTGCCCATCCGTTTGCGGGTGATAGGCGGTGCTCATGTCTAAACGTGAGCCAAAAGATTTGTGCATGGCTTGCCACAATTCAGAAGTAAAACGCGCGTCTCGATCGGAAATAATAGAGGTAGGCACTCCGTGCTTCGAGACCACTTCTTTTAAGTATACCTCTGCTAGGGTAGAGAACTTGTCTGTTTCTTTAATAGCCAAAAAGTGTGCAGACTTAGTTAAGCGATCCACTATTACCCAAATGGTGTCGTTTCCTCGTTGAGACCTAGGCAGGCCAGTAACAAAATCCATGGAAATCTGCTCCCATTTCCATTGCGGAATCTCTGGCTGTTGGAGTAGGCCTGATGGTTTCTGATACTCAGCCTTGACCCTTGCACAAGTCAAACATTTCCTGACATAGGTTGCTATGTGAGCTTTCATGCCAGGCCACCAATAGGTAGCCCTCAAGTCGTGGTACATCTTATCTGAACCCGGATGTACTGAGTAACGGGACTTGTGGGCTTCATCCATTACAAGGTCACGTAGATTTCCATAAAGCGGAACCCATATGCGTCCGGCTACGTAGTAAGCGCCGTCTTCTTTTTGCTCCATTCGTTGTCTCGATCCCCGCAGGGACTCAGCCCTGATGTTCTCGGCTTTCAATGCTTCAACCTGAGCATTCCGAATTTGATTAGGGAGGCTCGAGTGGATAGTGAGCTGTAAGGCACGAACACGCTTGGGTTTGGTCTCCTTTCTGCTGAGGGCATCGGCTACCACATTAGCCTTGCCTGGATGGTATTTAATTGCACACTCGTAGTCATTTAGGAGTTCGACCCATCGGCGTTGCCGCATATTCAACTCCTTTTGTCCCATTATGTGCTGGAGACTCTTGTGATCAGTGTAAATCGTGCACTTGGTGCCGTACAAGTAGTGTCTCCAAAGCTTGAGCGCGAAGACCACAGCTCCAAATTCTAAGTCATGCGTCGTATAGTTCCGTTCGTGGACCTTGAGTTGTCGCGAGGCGTAAGCAATAACTTTCTCGCGTTGCATCAATACGCAGCCAAGTCCTTGAATAGAAGCGTCGCAGTAAACGACGAAGTCGTCGGTACCTTCGGGTAAGGAGAGGATAGGAGCACTACAAAGGTTCTTCTTTAGTTCCTGGAAGGCAGATTCCTGAGCATTACTCCATTTGTAAGCAACACCCTTCTGAGTGAGTGTCGTAAGTGGTTGAGCGATCTTAGAGAATCCCTTGATAAATCTTCGATAGTATCCCGCCAATCCCAAGAATTGGCGAACTTCGGTCGGAGTCTTGGGCACAGGCCAATTCTTAATGGACTCAATCTTAGCAGGGTCAACATGAATCCCTTCCTGATTGACGATGTGTCCAAGGAAATGGACCTCTCTAAGCCAGAAATCACATTTCGAGAATTTGGCGTACAGTTGCTCATTGCGAAGAAGTTCGAGAATAAGACGTAGGTGTTGTTCATGCTCCTCTTGGCTCTTCGAGTAGATTAGGATGTCGTCGATGAACACGATTACGAACTTATCGAGGTAGGGTTTGCATACTCGGTTCATGAGATCCATGAAGATTGCAGGTGCGTTGGTCATACCGAAAGGCATAACAAGGAATTCGTAGTGACCATAGCGGGTTCTGAAAGCAGTCTTAGAGATGTCCTCATCGCGGACTCTCAGCTGGTGATAACCCGATCTCAGATCGATCTTGGAATAATAGCTCGACCCTTGCAGCTGGTCGAACAGGTCGTCGATACGGGGAAGTGGATAACGATTCTTGATGGTAACCTTGTTAAGTTCGCGGTAGTCAATGCACATTCGGAATGAGCCATCTTTCTTTTTGACGAAGAGCACTGGGGCTCCCCAGGGCGATGAACTAGGACGGATAAAACCTTTGTCCAAAAGTTCTTGTAGTTGAGTAGAAAGCTCCTTGAGCTCCGCGGGGGCTAATCGATAAGGTGCACGAGCTATAGGCGCTGCTCCGGGAGCTAGCTCGATTTGAAATTCGACCTGACGGTGAGGAGGGAGTCCAGGTAGTTCCTCCGGGAACACCTCGGGGTAGTCGCGTACAACTGGAAAATCTTCAATCCTGTTTTCCCTTTTCTGTGTGTCGGTAATGAGTGCTAAGATAGCGGTGTGCCCTTTTCGTAGATACTTCTGGGCCTTTAAGAATGAAATGATGCCTGTGACTTCTCCGCTCTTGTCGCCTTGAACTATAAGAGGTTTTCCAGGGGGACGGGGAATACGAATAGCTTTCTCCTGGCAGAGAATTTCAGCTCGATGTTTGGATAATCAATCCATACCAATGATGACGTCGAAGCTTCCAAGAATGATGGGGAAAAGATCGATACAGAAGGTCTGACCAGACAACTCTAATTTGCAGTTACGAATTATGTGTGAGGCCTCGAGGTTTCTACCATTAGCTATTTCAACGGTGTGCTTAGAGCTTAGCGGCGTAAGAGTGAGCTTAAGTTTCTTTCTAATACGTAGGGATACATAACTAGCATCTGCTCCGGAATCAAATATCATGGAAACATAACGATCATTAAGGAGGAACTTACCCGCTACAACGTTGGGGTCGTTCCTTGCTTCTCCGGCTCCAATCACAAAAGCTTTTCCTCTAGCACCATTTCCAGCATTGTTGTTATTGTTCCCAGCACCCTGATTGTTGTTGTTTTGATTCAGTTCAGGGCAATCCTTTCGCATGTGCCCCATTGTTCCACACTTGAAGCATCCACGGTTGTTTCCTTGTTGCTGCTGTTGCTGTGGTTGTTGCTGATTCTGCCTAGCTGGGAATTGGCTTCGGCAGTCTTTGGCGTCATGCCCCATCTTGTTGCATCGCTGACACTGACCTTTCCCACATGGCCCACTGTGATGTCGGTTACATTTGTTACACTTAGGGTGGTTTCCTCGATAGCCACCCTGTTGTTGAGGGCCCTTGTTGTTTTCAGTCTTCCTTTGTTGAACTGGGGCCTGAGTGGGGTTTGCATCCTTTCCCTGACTTCCATCCCACTTTCGCTTGTTATCGCCAGAAGTTCCAGTAGTAGCACCGATCCTCTGGGGCAGCTTGCCCTCTTCCACAGCCTGATTGGTGAGTTTGTGAGCAAGACGAACCACGGGCTGTATGGTATTGAGGTTGGCTGAGGTCACATGACTTCTGATTTCTGGGACCAAGCCTTTGATGTACAATTCGATCCTTCGATACATAGGTTGGGACATGTTTGGGCAAAGTGCAGCATAGTCGTTGGACTGCTTAGTGTAGGTCTCGATCTCTGATCCGACCATCTTGAGCGCATAGTACTCGTTCTCGAGTTTGTGGATGTCATCCCTGTGACAGTACTCCTCTTTGATCATGTCTTTGAAATCTTCCCATGCCGTAGCATTAGCAGTTTCCAGACCAAGCATCTGAATCTGTGCTTTCCACCATGAAAGCGCGTTTCCTTCAAGCGTACCAGTTGCGTACTTAACCCAGTTAGCAGGGGGACACTCGCAGACAGCAAAGACAGCTTCGGCCTTTTCAATCCAGTGTAGAAGGCCTATGGCACCCTCAGTGCCGTTGAAAGGGAGAGGCTTGCCATCCATGAAGGTTTTGAAAGTACAAACACGTGGTTGCGCAGGCGCAGGCTGACCTGTTGTGAGAAATGGAGCGAATAGGTTTAGAGGTGAAAAGACGATGTGGGGGTAGGATCTAAACGTCCTATAGCAACGGGTTTACCTCCAGGGTGAGCTGCGAAAGCTGCAGCCACCGTGTTGAGCAAGTTGGCGAATTGAGCCTGAGTCATGTTAACGCTTCCTCTTCCGCGTCCACTCATTGTCTTCATAACCAGAAAACACAGTATGAGTGTGATGTCGTAACGTAGCGAGAATAAGATAGAAGAGAGATGTGCATCTATCTAATCAGGCACACTAGTATGTATAGTAGAGCAGTCAATATATGATAAACAAGCAAGTAAACACAAGTCCGAGCTACGAAGTCTAGTATGTCGAGTCTTGCCCTTGGAGTGTAGTGTCGTCACGAGTCACGGGTTATAGTCTGGTTTTTCTCAAAAAGACTTCCCTTTTTAAAACCAAGTTCACTATAACCAATGGCTCTGATACCAATCTGTCACACCCCCAAAATCCACATGCGGAGTACCGTCCGCTTGAGGGCGTGACCGACCAGGATCCAGCCACCAATTATACTGAGTACTTGGGTGATAATAAAGATGATCACCAACTTAATAGTTCGTAAGCATCAAAGTTTAAAGTTCGGAAGTTAGGTTCAAATAACAGTTTAAGTAAATAGCGGAAGCATAGGCAAAATAGTTTAAACAAAGTTCATAGTTCAAGTTATTTAGAACCCAACACGCGGGTTTAGACGACCACTACACTTCCCAAGCTGCAAGCTCCTGGGTCACTGGTTACCTGCAAAGCATGCAGTAAGGGGTCAACAATAATGCTGAGTGAGTTCACTAGTTGTCCAGTTTTAATTTCCAAAAACTCGTTTCACCAGTTAATTTAACCGTTTATACATGCCATGGGGAGCTACCCCAAAAGTTAGCGACTAAACTGTTTTTCCAATACCGAACACTAGGTGACCGTTGCGTATCCGCAAAGTGCCCCGATGTCAATGTTCTATCATCATTGACGGATGCCTGAGTACATTAGTTCACGACCGATCCCATACCTTGGCACGGTGTGAGGTTGGTAAGACCTAAATAGCGCTATCAACTAATAACCCGTTCGCCTGGCCCCGGCGACTAATCGGTATTATGTAGTAGGGACTTTAAGTGATAGAGTTTCGTTTAGTGCCGTTTGTTGCAATCCGTATAAACAGTAATTAACTAAAAGGTTCCCAATAACAAGGGAAGAAAAGTAAGTTGTATCCCTCATAAGGGGATAGTGTTGTTTTTAGTTCCGTTTCCCAAACCACCGGGAATACATGCTTTAGGTTGTGAACTCACCTTGGGTTGCTCGGTAGGTTAATTACCCGGTTGATCACGTTGGTCACCACGTCCTAGCATGGTTACCGAATATGGGTCAAGTTGGGGTACAAGTAAACACGTATAGCAAACACACATAGCATGCATTCATACAAACACTTGGGTTATTGGGCCTGCCCTAACATTCCACAAACAAACAGTACAGATACATAAGCAGTCCAGTCAACAGATAGTCCAACAAGCTTTTGGCCCAATAACACTTAGGCAGCCCAGTCGAGACAAGGGCGGTTTCGACTCGAGAACACGCGGTTTCGAGTCGCAACCGGAGGTTTCGACTTGTCACGTCTTGGTTGCGAGTCGCAACCGGTGTTTCGACTTGTCACGTTTTGGTTGCGAGTCGTAACCGGGGGTTTCGACTTGTCACGTTTTGGTTGCGAGTCGTAACCGGGGGTTTCGAGTCGCAATCACGTAGTCTCGAGTCGCAATCACGTAGTCTCGAGTCGCAATCACGTAGTCTCGAGTCGCAACCTCGGATACGTGCACAAGAAGTCCTTCTAGAACCTGTTCCAACTGTACTATCCAATAGAATTTTGATTTCATGAAATTTTGTACTAACCAATAGAATTTCTTAAACATGTTTTATTGTCTAATTTCCAAACAATTCAGATCAAACACCAACAATTTCAAATATTCATGCCATATTCAACAAGTTCATCATTAGGGTTTTCATCATGTTCAAATCACACTCAAACATTCACACTTGTTCATGTATTCTAACACTAGAGTTTTTATCATTCATCCTAATCTTCAAAGCATGCACAAATATCCTTAGTTCTACACATGAAACACCAAATTTGCTAACAAGAATTATGTGACATACTTTCTAAATATCGAGACAATCATTAAACATAATATTTATCATGAATCGGATGGTGGTAAGCATCATTAATCGTTCAAGGTGCAATGGTTCACATCTCATTCATCACTTAATAAATCAAGCAAGCAAAACAAACTTATTATCTAATAAGCCACATACTCATTCAAATATCCAACAATCAAGTGTATTCATAAATCATCATTTCGACCAACAACTACAAGGGAACTAACCGGCTAGATGAAAGGGGTGTGAAGGATTGATGGACTAAGTTCCGAGTGGTGATGATGAGCTAATCCGAGATGATCCGGGAGCCCCTTTTGTTGTCGCCGATTAGATCCGAGAGAGGGAGAGGAGAGGAGGTGAGTTTGATGTTAGAACCTTAGGGTTTTAGTGGTTTTTAGTGAGAGAGAGGGAGAGTGTGTGAGATGAGAGAGTGTGAGAGTGATGTTGCAAAAATGGTGAAAGTTGTGAGGGTTGGCCATATATATCGAGTGGGTTAGGGGTTTCCGGGTGGGCTAAGGTTACGGCCCAACCGGCCCAAGTGTTTATTGTTCACTCGAGACCGAGGGTGGTCTCGAGTCGGGTCCTTTGGGGTCTCGGCCCACTCATATAACACACATACATACATATATATAATATACACACATTCATCACACTTAGCACAAGGATCACATAATGCACAACAATAAATAACAAGTTCTCATTTAATATTATATATATATATACACATACATTCATTTAAAGACGAAAGTTGGCTCGGGAAAACCCGAAGTGTCACAGAAATATTATAGTTTTAGCCTTTGTTTAGAGGGAAAACATGTACTATTCATTAGGTTTTCCATCACTAGGCTATATGTTACTTAAAAATGCCAAATGCGATGAACTAAAGTTTGGGTTAAACTTGAAAAATCATTATTAAAACAAACGGGACTTTGTATACATTTGGGAGAACTTCGGGTTCTCAACATTGATTTAGGATTCATGTGAAATTCAGTATAAATGAGCATCAACACTAACTCAAATGAATTATTATCTATCAATTTAAGTAACTAACATCAGAGTAGTTTACTTAAGATAAAGTCCACTAATTATTTTCATAGCTATTTTTCATCATTTTCTTGTGAGAGCACATTTCTAATGACTATATCAATGTCTATTAATATTTGTTTAGCAACAACAAGCAATTAGAAGAATAACCATACAATTAATTATGTTGACTATGCATAGCATTGTAACAAGCTGAAATATCAAATCACTAAAGCATAACAATGTTTATCTCAGCGTAGTTGTTTGGTAACCAGCTACCAATGAAATTTGCAATTCCTTGGCTAACTCTTGATCTCTTGCGCGCGATGACGGTTTTTTCAAATTACTATCAGAAAAAAAACTCACCCGTAATATTAATTTGTTTAGCACATTTAACTTGTCAAAAGGCAATACATATAACATATAACATATATGCTATCTAAAACAATGAGACCAACAGAAGTATTGCTAAACAAATGAAATCCGTAATATCTACCCATAAGCAAGTTATATGCATGTTAATTATTCACAATTTATATGCATATCAATTACATATATAAATCACACATAATCCTAGGACATTATACGTATACATATATGTGTGTGTGTGAGTGTTAAAGACATTAAGCTTATATTAATTTGCTTGTCATGTCAAGAAAGAAAAAAAACGATTGAATTTCCGAGGATTGAAGAAAGTGTTGGTAATTTTAGTGATTATCAACATTTGTAGTGGTATTGGATTAACTCCTTGAATAGGTATTCTCGTTATATATTAACCAAGTTAGGTGATGCAGGAATGGCGGACTTGGTTGTTATAACAGGCTGTGTTATTGTAAAAAAAATCCGACTAATCATATAAACGTTCAATTTATTTTTTTTCTCATTTTAATAAAAATATAAACTAATAGAATTACTTTCATGTGTACTCAAACATAGAAAGTCTTGGGAGTTATTAAATATATATATTATTAAATTATGATTAGTTTTATAAAAATAGTTAAAGAAACTTATTAAAAGAAATATTATACTTTGGTAAATAAATTTCATCTCCGTCATGTGTTTCCCGGTTTGACCATCGCCGGTCAAACATCCGGACAAATCAAATCATTTTTACGTTTCATTTTATTATTATTATTTTTTTTAAAAAAAACTTGATCATTTAGGTTATCAACAATTAAAGACATTAAAGTGCAATCTCAATCTGTAACCGATCCGTTACTCGTAATCATATCGACACCATAACTCGTTTTTAACTCTTGAAACTGAACACCCATCAAGGCCTTCCCTTGGCATTCTACAACTAGAGACACCACCATCGCCTTCCTTCATTATCGATTAAGAACCGGAAGTTCAGAAACGGAAGTTCAGAAACGGAATCGCAAATCACAACCACTACTCACTGTGCAACAACCGTAGCCGCACCATCATCACGGGAAAAATTAAGGAAAAACCGTTCGAAGGAAAATCAAGAAAAGACGAAAAAATTTGCCGGCTGTTACGGTTACAGGCCACTCCATTTTCTTGAGCCCTCACAAACAACCGACCGTGTTACCGTAAAAAAAATTTGGATGTTGCATCACATGATCGAATTCACAATGGAAGGTAACATACCAATTGATTGAGTAGGTTTTAATCGAGATCTATAACAGATTTCCGACCACCATTTAAATTTACGGTCAGAAACCAAGCATTATATTTTCATTTAAAACTTAGCTACTACCTAGCTTGTGCTATGATCAGAATATATATTATTAAAAGGGAATTGGCTGTTACCTGGTTGTCGACTAAAAAGGAAAAACGAAAGAATTCGGTGTCTATCACTGTGGGCACATGCCATAGTTTCTGGAGATTGTGAGTTGTGACTGCAACGTAGCCATTACAACCATCACCTATCCTAGTAACTCTCCTTCGGTTTTTATCTACGGTGCTCACTTGATTTTTTCAGAATGCTAGCACTAACCAAAAAGGATCTTCGAAAGATTGTCAAGGATCTCCCATGATAATTTTGTGAAAAAGAATGAGATAAAAAAACTGATGTAAGAGAGAAATCGTGCTGATAACGTGTTATAAACAAGAGAGTAAACATAAGAAAAATATTTGATTCTACCGTATTTCATGTACATATATCATATATATAGATCAATACAACAACAACCCTAAAGCCCATTAACATTAGGTCAGGCTTGGCCTATGGGCCTGAATGTCTGCATTCATGACAGTTTGGAATTAATAAAAGGATAGTTTAATTTTGTTTGGAATTCATAAAAAAAGAAAGTTTATTATATATTAACAAAATATAGTTAAAAATATATAAGATAATTTAAAAAGTGCAAAATATAATTCAAATTTCACTAAAAATCTTCTTGTACATCACATTTGTTATCTTTACTTGTAACATTTCTATCCTCATCTAATATAAGTAACTTCACATCAACTCTACTTTTTACTCTTGACAATGCAACATAAAGTTAGTCATGTGTGAAAACGGGATATTTCAAATACAATCCAACACTCGATAGTAGGGCATCATGAGAAGCAGTTTTTCCCAGTCAAATTTTTCCAAAAACTTCTCAATATCTTTGAGTAAAAATTCTTTCAAAGCTTCTTCAACGAACCATAATTATTATCTTCAGAGATCTGTTGTGATTTAGCTAGTCCCCACTCCATAAAATTGTGTAGAGAAATCTAAAAGGAAAACAAAATTAAAAGTAATTCTAATCTATCAAACAAAAATGTAAACAAACAAAAACTGTAAACATAAATTACCTTAGCAATGGGTAATTCAACAGCTGGTTTGGGGCAGTTTTCACTTGGTTCAGTTATGCAAGAGTTATCAGTAGCAAACATGTCATTACCACAAGTATAACGCTGCAGTCAGGTTGAAAATTTTCAAGGGGTGCGGTTGAAAAAATCCAAGGAGTGCGGTTGGGATTTTCAACGAAAATTAGCACTAAAAACCTTTTTTTTCAAGGGGTGCGGCCGCCCACCCACCATCGTGGGTAGGTCCGCCCCTGGTGACGCCCCTTCGCCTCCGAGCTGTTTTCTGTCCACATAAAGTTCAGCTTTGTAGGCGCCCACTTGTTCCACGAGCCCCACCCTCAGCTGGATCTGTGTGCTCTGCTTTGACAATGTCTGCTCGGACACCCGCCACCGTGAAGTTTTCATCAGATTGAGACCCCTGGGTCTAGGGGTGTTTAAAAAACTTGTGGCTCGCAGCTCGCTCGAAAAAAGTTAGAAAAGAGGTCGGCTCAAAATTGACTCGGTTGTAAACGAGCCAGCTCGGCTCGGCTTGGTTTGTAAACGAGCCGAGCTCGAGCTTGGCCTGGCTTGGCTCGCGAGCTAGCTCGATAAGGTTTACATCCTTCATTTTTTTTTGTCCCACATCGCTTAGAAGACAAAACTAAGGGAGTATCTCCCCTATAAAAGAAGGTAAAGAAAATGTACAAAGTGATATAACTATTTATACTTGCATATTTAGCCATTTGGTTAAATTTAATGTAGAGGATCCTGTACATTAATCTAAAAGTGTGAGAATGATGAGAAATATTGTGGTGATGACATGTGTCCTCAATCTAAATTAATTCAAAAGGGTAAACAAATAATTTTCTTATTGATTTAATTAATTGATAACCTTCCATAACCGTCACCCTTAGTTATAGGAATACGAATTAAGAATTAATCTACGAATTTGTGTCATCTCATTCAGAACTGTATAGTGTTATATTTTTTTATATAGTGTTACATAGTGTTATATGGTGTTATATAGTGTTTTTTGGTGCTATATAGTGTTATATGATAGGTGCAAGTGTTATACAGTATTGTATGGTATTATATGGTGTTATATAGTGTTATTTAGAGTTATATAGTGTAATATTTGTCTAATAGCATGCCTATGATAGATGTATAATGTTATATATTGTTATATAGTATTTATAGTGTTATATGGTGTTAAATAGTGTTATATGGTGTTATATAGTGTTATATGATGGATGTATAGTGTTATATATTTTTGTAGCAGTTTTTAGAATGTCCGAATTTTAAAATAAGTTTAAAATTGAATCGCTAGATTTTAGGAGTGAATCGCTAGAATTTAGGAGAAGTTACCTAATTTGAAACATATACAAATACATTATTACCCCTATAATTTTCAAATCAGTCCAAATAATTAAAACACAATTTATAATTTGGTCCCTATTGATCTCAATCATTAGATCAAATATCTAATGGTTTAAAACACTTCTGACACTTTTGAATTAATGTACACTATCCATACCCTAAATATAGGATAATTGCAATTATGGCCCTTAGTCTATGAAAAGATTCATTTTTAGGGCTTTTTAAGTAGTAAATTTTGTTGTTCTTTGTTAGTTCGAGCTAGATCGAGCCGAGCTGAGCTAGCTCGAATTTTAGTTGAGTCGAGCTCGAGCCTCAAATCTCAGCTCGATTTAAAATTCGAGCTCGAGTCGGGTCGAGCTCGGCTCGACTTGGCTCGTTTACAGCCCTACCTGGGTCCATCTATCTGCTTGTCTCTGCTCTGTACAGCCCCAAGACATGTTGTCAGGGTGTCAAACCATGTCGTATTTAGGTAGCAAATATAAAGGAAGCTACAACCACATTGATGGCTTTTATATGATGGATGAACAAATGTTAGAAGAGAAAGTACAAACCGCGTAACGAGGCCCAATGTCTTGGTGATTGGAGTAGAGACCAGACTGTTAGAATGCATCAGATCCCTGGAAAGATGGACATAATTGTACTAATGAAACTCTTGCCTATTGAAAGCTAGAAAATTAAAAAAATAAACTAATCTTTTTGATTGTTATGTGAAAATAGGTATAAAACAGTACAGCACATAGATTGACTGAGATTCAAATATCAACTAACATGATTCAACTCGTATAAACTTATCATCATACACATGATTTAACACATAGATATTTACAATTCGACTAACATTCAACTATTATAAGCATAATAACGTTGAAGTTAAATCATAGCATAATTCTAAACAAACTATTCAATTCTCATAGAGTAGACATCTAAAACAATTACAAATTCGTAATAAAACTATTACAATAATGATCGAACAGCATATTTAAGCAATTGATAGGAACTAAAAACTTACAGGATAGATCTAGCAAAAGAAGAAGAGATATCAACCATTTCATATCATTTTTTGACGGATTATCACATGTAACTGAACAGTCGTCACCACCTCATAACCCTTATTCTCTTCTCAAAATCTCCTTCATGCGTATGTATAGGAGCTTTGTTTCAGTGGTCATCCAAACAACTAAACATCAGTAACCTAGGCCAATCTCTACAAATAAAGCAAACACAGACAAACGAAACGTAAACATATCACTAAATCGATCTCCATGGAAAATTGACGTCACGAAATTCAAACAAAAACGATAATATTTAACGTATAATAAAGAAGAAAGAGAACAATTTTACCTGTAATCTGTAATCATAGGAATCGAGCGATTGACGACGAATTCGTTTTTCAATGGTAGATTACGAAACAGGAGGCGACGGAAAATGGGGCTTGGGAACGGGTTATAAGAGATTATATAGGATCCAGATGTTTGTTCATGGGTCAGGGTTTAGATCCGCACCGGTACCCATTTAATAAAGGAGCCCTCATTGAGTGACATTTGTCCTAAAGTTGGTTTTTTTATTATAGTAGATAGATGGACATGGGAAAAAATCTAACTTGATTTCTTACCATAAATCAAACATCAATGACTTCATAACAACTTTTTTTTCTTTTAATTACCGGATATATTATCCCCTGTCTGTCTACATATTATCCTTCTCAGACTCTACCTTAACTTTGCTATTGATTGGATTTACTGAGTATGATGATGATTATACCCAGTTTGGCAACAAAAACTTTTAAAATAAAGCCAACAATTCATTTCAGCTCTTCATGAATAAAGGGCAATTAAGTCAAATCATTTCACCAACCTATCATCTCTTCTTGAATCCTATATCTGGAGAGAAACAATGCCAATGGTAGTGTCAAAAATCACCAAATATTCATCTAAAAATAGACAAAAAAAATTGGAAACAAAAAAAAAAAAAAAAAATCAAAAAACAGCTCTGCCATTCAGATTACGTTGCGGTGAAAAAATCACACGATCTCATTCAATGCCGTTCCTCATTTCGAAATGGAAATCCTTTTAATCTTCGTTGAAAAATTTCTTCATCCAGAGGTAAATTTCACTCTAATAACATAATATAATCATCAATCTGATTCGAATTTTGTTTTGCAGTGGATTTGGAGCCATAATTGTTGATTTCTTCGAGTTTTCGGGGGCCAAAATCCAGAGGGGTTTTGTATTACGCTTCTGGATTTGACTCCGGGGATTTGCCGGTAAGATTTCCATATGTTTGTTCGTAATTTTGTGGTTACTTTGATGATTATTGAATATCACATTTGTTGGTATTGTTATTATTTTTTTTTTTATTAGTTTAATTTTAAAGGTGAGTTAAGTGTCATTTACGTTATGTGATTTGTCCACTTTTGCCATTTTAGGTCAAATTTCAAAATTATACAATTTTCCTCTCTAAGAGACAATCCGTCCCCAATATTTTGTGAGAGAATTTTTTATATTGTGAAAAGTGATTGTAGGTGGTTGGAAGTGATTGTGAGTAAAAGAGAGAGTAAATGTTACTGTTTATTTGTAAATTTGAGGGGATACTGTTCACCTTCTATAATTTTTTAATATATTTTGAAAGTGGTTGTGAGTGGATGAGAGAGAAAAGATAATGATAAAAGTATAAAAAAATATTATTTAATTGAAAGGAGAGAGAAAATTTAGTTGTGTTTAGTGAAATTATAGGGTAAAAAGATTGAAGGGATGTGAATGCTCTAACATTCTCGAAACATAGTCTAGAAAAATTCAGAATAAAGTTTCATTTTCGTCCCTAAGCTAACTGATTTTTTTTAACCGGTGTTAGTTTTTTGGACTGAAATGACACGTTTCAAAAATGCCAAAGAGGAAAATTGGTATAATTTTGAAATTTGGTCTAAACGACAAAAATAACAAACCACATAGACATAAATGACACTTAACTTTTTAAAGGTATATAAATGCATGTTGGACTTTTCTGTTAGGAGATTGTTCTTTTAATTTGACATAACTTTCATATGAAACTAGTATTTTGCCCTCCGCGTGTTGCGGCGGCGCGTGACAGGTGGAAATATATAGTAAGACAAAACACGATTCGTAAAACACAGTGCGTAAAAGACAATTATAAAAAAAATGTAAAACACAAAGGTAGACACAAAGTGTAAAACAGAATGCCTAAGACATTTCGTAAAACACAATGCATTGACATTGGCAAAAGTAGGAGTTATAGTCTAGGGGTTACAATTGCAATTTTTTAAAGTTGGACGGGTGTAAAAATGGAGTAATTGTGCAAGGGGTAAAAAAGCAAGTCTAAAAAAGACAAAGTGTAAAAGTATAGGGGTGGTGGCGGAAATGTGTAAAAGATGAGGGGGTCTTGGTGGAAATGTAAAAGAAGAGGGTTGGTGGCGTAACTGTGTAAGAGCTAAAGGGGTGATGGTGGAAAACCAAAGTAGAGGGTTGATGCTGGCAAAGTTTGAAAGATGAGGTTGTGGTTTTGGAAATTCAAAGTAGAAGGTTTAGAGACTAAATTTGTCATTTTATGAAACTTTGAAGGTACCAAAATCAAAGAGCTAAAATTGCAATATCGTGAAAGTACGGGAGCAGAGAGGCAAAGCCTGTGGGAAACCCCACCGACTTTGTCTTTTAAGATTGTATATAATAGTTTTGTTCATTTGAATATGGGAAATGGCAATTATAAATGAAACTAGTGCACACATGGTCCTTTGGTTTTAAGAGGATTAGTGAGACAAGCCTTTGTATGCAGTCTATTGCAAAGTGAGTGTTTAATTATGCGACTCGAAAACAAAGGAAATAGCTTTACTAGTTGTTTAAACACTCGATTGAAGTGAGTTCAATAAGGGAAAATTACTAAAATAGACAATGTTGACCAAAACTTCTCCACAACAGAGTTTTTTTTTCAAATTTCTAAAGTGTTTAAACCAATCAGAAAATGCATCTAAGTTTTAGCGAGTACTTTTTGGCACAAAAATTCATGTTTAGCTGGTACATTTTGTTTAGCCGGTTAGACAATTCGTTGGTTAGCTGGCGTCTATTTAGGAAAAGTAAAAAAAAGTATGCCTATTTTGGAAAAGTCAATGTCCACATTGTCTATTTTGGTAATTTTCCCGTTCATAAACAACAGAGCTAAAACGCTTCAGTTTAGTTGTTAAGAAAGAAATTATACTTTCTCGAAACAAGGGAAGAAACTAATAGAACCCGGGTTGCTACTTCTAACCGGGTCCGTTAGTTTCTCCATGATAGAACCTAACCCGGTCTCTTTGCCACAAACTGGTTCCCCCTAAATTTTAAGTTTTTTTTGTTTGTAACAAAAAAACAAAAAAAAAAAGTTTTCTGAATAGCATGAAATGTAAATTTCTGTGAATTTCAGATACCCAGCTGACTCTACTTGTCTAATATTTCTGGAATGGATGAAGAGAAAGTTGGGGAAAAAAATTCAAATGAAGCAAACCCCGGTGATCAAGACTCCCCTGATTATGGCAGTGAGGATTCATTTGTAACTCCAGATTCATCTTCAGGACGGTTTAACATCGATGTTTCTCCAAACGAAGACAGAAGTGGTTCAGGTAAACGGTCTGAAAAGCATGACTCGAAAGATAGTGGTTCAAATAAACAGCCTGAAAAGAATGAGTCGAAAGATAGTGGGTCGAATAAACAGCCTGAAAAGAATGAGTCGAAAGATAGTGGTTCGAATAAACAGCCTGAAAAGAATGAGTTGAAAGATAGTGGTTCGAATAAACAGCCTGAAAAGGGTGACTCGAAAGATGGTCATGTTGATACAGCTAAACCGTTATCTGTTAAAGAAGCTGTTTCCAAGTTTGGTGCTATTGTCGACTGGAAAACTCACCGAGCTCAAAAGAATGAGGTACGCCGGCTTGTTTTCGCTACTTGAATACTATAGATCATTGGCATTGTGTTTTCTTAAAGTTGTCTGATAGTTAGATGGATACATGGTAAACGCAAAACGCACCAAAACTTTTTGTATGATACATTTTTAGTTCCCATAGACTTAAATCGCTTATGACACGTGACACTAAATCGTGTTTTAGATTTTCACTCATGTATCATCATCAAACGTCCTTTCGGTGGTAGTTAGCTGTCAAAATTCGATATATACTCGACAATAAGATGTGCTATTTATATTAAAATCTTGTGTGTTTATGCAGAGACGCAAGTTCATAGAACAAGAACTCGAAAAAGCCCAAGAGGAGATACCAATATTCAAACAAAAATCCGAGCTAGCCGAACAAGCAAAACAAAAGGCATTAAAACACCTAGACGGTACCAAAAGGTTAATACAAGAACTCAAACTGAATCTAGAACGAGCCCAAACTGAAGAACGCCAAGCCAAACAAGACTCAGAACTCGCGCAGTTACGCCTCCAAGAACTTGAACAAGGAATCACCGATGAATCATCAAGTGTAGCAGCCAAAACCCAACTCGAAGTAGCCAAAGCCCGCCACGAAAATGCAGCTTCAGAACTCATAACGGCCAGAGCAGAACTCGAAGAAACGTGTAGAGACTATGAAATATTAATATCCGAACGAGACTTTGCGGTTCAGAAAGCGAAAGAAGAAGTGTCCGCAGCTAGAGAATTCGAAGAAGAAGTTGAAAACTTAACAATCCAGCTCATAACAACGAAAGAATCTATTGAGCACATACATGTTTCACATTTGGAAACCGAAGAACATTGGGTTCACGAAGCGAACGAACGAGATCAAGAACTGTTGGCGCTGGATCAGGAACTGAAACGAACCGAACAAGAGTTAGAGAAAGTTAAACAAGAGATTGTTAGAGCAGAAGACTTGAAGTCGAAGCTCCAAACCGCTTCGCGGTTACTTTATAGTTTAAAAGATGAACTAGCGGTTTATATGCAAGGGAAGGTGCCTGAAGAAGATCATGAGAAGTTTACGCGTAAAGATGTACAATCAGGTGTCGCGATAGCGAAGAAGAATCTTGATGAAGTTATTCGTAATATCGAAAAAACAACCGAAGAGATAATGAGTTTGAAAACAGCTGCAAAGTCGTTAACCGCACAACTAGAGAGTGAGAAACAAGTTTTGGAGAATATCCGAAAGCAAAAAGGGTTAGGAGCAGATACGGTTGTGAATCTTGAATCCGAGATGAAACAGGCCCGATTAGAACTCGAAGAGATTCGAAGAAAAGAAAAAGAAGCCCGCGAAAAGCTTGTGGAACTCCCGAAACAGTTACAAAAAGCAGGTGAAGACGCTGAACACGCTAAGTTGTTTGCCGAAGGAGCCCGTTTGGTGTTAAAAAGAGCGAAAATAGCGGCTGATCAATCCAAAAATGAAGCGAGTTCAATACTGAGTCAACTCGCTACGATTGAGAAGGAGATCGAGGCTGCACGGGCTCAGGAGAAGTTAGCATTAGGAGCCATTAGCGCGCTATACGAGAGTGAGTCGGCTCGTATTACGAAAAAAGAAGACCCAAAAGGCGGGATCACGATCACGTTAGAGGAATATTATGAACTAAGTAAACGGGCCCATGATGCGGAAGAAGCGGCTGGTAAACGGGTTGGTGAAGCCATGGCTCAAATTGATGAAGCAAAGGACTCAGAAATGCAAAGTTTGAATAAACTTTTACAACTGAACTCGGAAATCGCTGCACAAAAAGAAGCGTTGAATGTTGCGTTGCAAAAGGCGGAAATGGCTAAAGAGTCGAAGTCGAATATAGAAGACGAGCTCAAGAGACGAAATGGTGAAACGCAAGAAGACGTGGGTTTGAGCTCAAGAGATGAAACGTCGAAAACGCAGAATGAAACGACATCAGATAAACTTGTTGCATCAAGCAGTTCGAAGAAGGAAGGATCTTCGAAAGGAAAAACTAACACTAATGAGGGGAAATCTAGTAGTGTTAGAGGGTTGTTTAAGAAAAAGAAGTTTATGCCAAAGTTTTCACTCATGTTTATAGGGAAGAAAAAATCGACTTCGAACAAGCATTCTTGAGTATTCTTTTACTTCTTGATTGTACAAAGTACCCTTTGTAGTTTGTTGCATCATATACTCAGTAATTTCTTTGCATGTTGGTTGGAGACTTGGAGGTGGCGATATGAGTAGAAAGGGCTCGGTCAGTTTTGATGGAAGTTCTAAGCCGAACAACTAACTAGGGCCTTAAAAACTACAAACCAAACCGGACAGGTTGGTGGGACCGACCAAAACGGTTTAGCTTGCAGGGTTTGAACCTTTTTTTTTTTTTTTTTTATCCATCGGTTTGTATTATTATTTTTAAAAAAGCTAAAGAGGGTCATAATATACTACTACATATACATAAATTCATTTTCCAATAATAAAAAATAAAGGGTTTTGGGGGGGGGGGGGGGGGGGGGGGGTGTCTTACTACTGAGAAGGGGGTATGCGAGCCCCCCGTTACAGAGGCTCTCATTAATCAGGAGAACCCCACCAACACTCAATGGCTCAATATGAAAGACGTCCGTCCGGTTTGCAACCTCTACTACATCTGCCTGTGCAGCAACTTAGCAATATCTAAACTACTTTAATATCATATACAGTTATACACCTAACCAAACTTTAAAACATCAAATGGTGACAAACAGAGTAGCACGGTGATCAGCAGACTGTGACGGCGTGTTTAAAATTAGGCACCACCCGCTTAAGATTTTTTACCCAAACGAACTCATATTTTACGGTTTACACAATTGGTTTCTTTAAAACCAGAATTGCTAGTAGTTTTCATTATTTAACGGCATTCTCTTTTAAGCTTATAAAGAGTAACAAAGTGTAGATGATAAAAGAGACCAAATCCAGGAAAGCATATAGTTTGGATCCTAAACCCGTCTTGATCAATCTTGAATCCATAAACGGCTTTAAAAACATGCAAAAATGACTCGCAAACTTGCTAACCAAAAATCTTACCTATTTGTAACTGACCGAGTTGGAATTTCCATCTCTAGAATAAATGAACTGCTATTGTGTCATATCCACCACAAGTAATAACTTACAAGTGCTCATTTTTTTGTGAAAAACTAACAAGTGTACCACATGGTGGTTAATGGAATACTTTTACTAGTTAAACAATCATGAATTTCGTTCAATAATTTTTCCATGAACCGAGACCCCGGGCCCGTATATCAAACGACAACGGTCATTGAACGAACTAACTATTCGAGTGACCACTTCCTTAAAGAACATGGATGCCATCTGCAATCACAACAAGAAGTTATCATATTACAGACAGATAATGTACACATAAAAATATCTATTAAGTAAATATTTAAATGATAAAAATTCATTTATTTAAACGAGTTAGCAAGATAAATTGATGAGCCTGAACACGACCTACATATTTATTCGTGTCAAAAGGTATAAACCCTAACCACAACACACTTAAAATCTTGTAACCTGAACACGACTCATATAACCCATTTATCTAAACGAGTATGAGTTGGTAGGCTGTGAATGAGTTGGTAACCAGTTTTAATAAATGGGTTAAACGGATTGTAGTAATTGGGCTAAACGGGTCGGTGGGTTGTTCTTATAAAATATATAATTTTTATCAATTCTAATTTTCAGCATGACAGCATCTGGATCCAAAAGGTTCAAAATCTTGCCATTTTCATCCGGCTTGTTAACTCCATCCATTTTTCTCCGTTAAGTCGGGTATTTCCGTCTTTTTTGCTAACTTAAAGGGCGATTCAGTCTTTTTCAGGGGTATTAGGTCTGTTTACATAAAGTGAAAAAGACCGAATTGCCCTTTAAGTCAACAAAAGGACGGAAATACCCCTGACCTAACGAAGAAAATGGCAAGATTTCAAATCTTTTGGATCCAGATGCGGAAATACATACCGTTGGACGAAAGTCACAAAAATAGCCAAACCTCAGGGACAAAAATGGCATTTTACTCTATTAAAAATTAGTAATAACTTTCCAAAGTTAGCAAAATGATAATTACCTGCGAGTATAAGGGTGACTGGAACTTAAAATCCACAAAGAAATGAAGATCGCATGTTCCCGGAACAGGTCCGAGATTGAACTCCCAAACGTTTATTAAATGATCAAAAAGGCTGCTTTGTGAAGATGTCGTCTGGAATCATAACAAAAGCAAAGACAAAATGCATTAATATTAATATCAAAACCAATTACAAACATTTCTTGATTCAAATAAATGATAAAAACGCTCACCTTTATCATTTTCGGTTTTACCAATTGCACATGAGATACATAGCTTTCAACAAGAAATTTAAAACCTATTTCCAACTCAGCGTCAAAAGACGAATCTGAATGACGTTGAACTATATCCGATCGCTGACACCATGGAAGAAAATCCTGATACATATCTACAGCAGCAACTACTGCAAATAATTGCTCTGGAGAATATCTGAAACAAAAATGGGGCAATATAAGTTCACCAAGCAATTAAACAGGTCAATGGGTTGAGTGACTTTTTGTGTATTTTTTACAAGTTTAGGAGCTTTAATATACCAAAACTAATAAAAAAAACCCCGCGTGTTGCGGAAGGAATTCAGTCGGTATCAGTTCAGTTCGTTACGGTATCGATATAGTACCGATACTCGGTATAGCAACCGAAAGGAAAAACTCCAAAACTACAATAACCGACAATCGGTATAATTAACGAATGCAAGTTATTTAAAGTATACGGGTGCGATTGAAAGTTAAAAAACACACACAAAAAGCAAAAACCACAAAAAAGGGGCTCATTTTAGTACAATACCGACACTCGGTATAGCAACCGAAAGAAAAAACTCCAAAAGCACAATACTGACAATCGGTATAAATAACAAACGCACGTTATTTAAAGTATACGGGTGCGACTGAAAGTTAAAAAAACACACAAATAGACAAAAACCACAAAAGAGGCTCATTTTAGCGTTGATAGGCCTGCTCATTTTAGCAAAAGGAGACGGTGCATTCTAGCATCACCTCACTATTCACATGAACTTTGTAATATATATAAAAAGTTTGGAGAACTTCTTCCATGCAAAACAAGAAAGTATGTTCGTTTTATGTATCTACCCTAAATCTCTATGATTACTACTTGCATGAACTATAATAAATAGAAAATTACTAAATTACCCCATAATACGCTTCTCCTCGTGAATTTTAGACAAAACATTACTTCCTTCATCCCCGTCACCACAGCCCAGAAATCCCCGCTTTTGAATAAGAATACCAGAAGACGTATTTTTCAAGGAGAAAGGAACATCCTTACGAAGACCAGCAACAGGATGAGAAGAAGATGGTAATGTTTCAATAGTAGTAATACCAATGGTTTTGAAACACCGACTCTGAACGTAACTTTCCAATTCAGGGTTGTTTTGTAAGCATCTTATTAACCGTTTGCCACTGTTTTTGGAAGTAATCAACTGCCCCACGGCCTTTGAAGTTGACTTCAATGATAACATGGCAGCACTGAATACCTGTAAAACCGAAGGTAGATTTTAGATCCCTCTCATACAAGTGTACGCCACACATAGACATTGACATACATTTCCTTTAAATGAGTGGACCGAACTACAAAACTCATTATATGTAATATACCAACTATTATATCATTGATAAGTCCATTATAAGTATGAATTGAACATGATATTTATAGAAAAAGAGAGTACACTCTCAGTCCAAGCATTGGTGCTGCCACACTGTCCATTTCCTGGTAAGTGTTGGTGAAACTTTATTGATATTTAGTTACATTTCTCAATTTCAGACCCTAATTTGTTCTAATCATAACCGAATACAGTCTGCAAAATGAAAACAGATTGTCCAAATACTCATTACTTCCTTGAGTATTACTATATTGGTGTATGATGTGCAGAATCATAGTAAGCTTCAAATGCAAATTTTACAATAGGTCAATATATGTTAACAAAGACAAATTTAGCACCAGAGTTACTGTAACATCCGACCTCACATACCAACTAATATTGTATGTTTTGCCCACGAAACGTTTACCTAATTGCTCCCACCCAAGCGCACTTAACCACTGTGTTCACCTCTCAACCACATTCATGTGCCCAATGCATGTTGATAGTATTTGAGGCCGGCACTCATTTTATCCAAGTCTCTCTCTATGAATGGACACGCATTCCTAATGTCCATGTGGGATTAGATTACTATCATTTCCTTAATCAATATCTGATCATCTCAAAGATATAGATATCGCGTTAATGGTATTTGAGGCCAGCCAGGCATTCCTAGTGTCCATGTGGAATTTTGCCTAAGGTGTCTAGTTTACTTTTACTAACGAGTACCACAAAACAAAAAACATATAAACCATGTCCTGACCATCTCAAAGATACAGACATCATATCACATTAATGGTATTTGAGGCCACGCATTCCTAATGTCCATGTGAAATTTGCCTAACGTAGTGTTCGTTGCACATAATAATGCAATGGATTCTGAATGGAATTGAAATGTAGATTTCATTTCTTATGCTGTTCGTTTTAACAAAAAAAATGAATTAGAACTGTATCTAGATTGTCGGTTCTACTTCTTTCTGGATACAAGGTAGGTATGTCATTTTACATATTTTAAATTCCAATTCCATTGATAATTATACAAACCAATTCCAGTTCCATTACATTACATTACACGAAACGAACACTATCTAAGTTGTCAAGCCAAATCCTAAATCAATTCCTGACCATTTCAAAGATATGGATACCGCGTTAATGCTATTTGAGACCGAATATTCCTTACATTCCTTATGTCCCCTAAGGTATCTAGATTACTATTTGATAATATTACAAAACAAAAACATATAAATCAATTCCTAAATCAGATATTGTTGTTGTAATGTTCATATAAACATCGAATAAGACAATCAAACGAAAATACATACTAGCAACATAATTAATAATTAGCTAAAATTACATAAATCCCTAATTATATCTTCTTTTTTTGCCCTAAATCCTAAATTCATAACAATAATAATATATTCGGAGGCAAAACATAACAGATTAAACTAAAGTAAATTAATAGCAATTATACCTTCAAAAGAAGCTGATCGGAACGGAAAAAGAAGAAACGTGCTTGGATCTGTTAACAAATTGCAATAAGAATGGAGATAGAGAAACTTGAAATAATTAGGTATGAATTCACCGGAATATTCGTTCAGTTTGCGGCGGCGTTGCTAATCGGTTTAAGATATGTGACCGGAGACGGTGGCTGGAGGCGGCGACGGTGAATCCGGCCGTGGGTATGGGTGGTTGTGTTATGACGGTTTATAATTTTGTGTGGTGGCATATGTTAAGCATCATTTTTATTTTATTTTATTTTATTTTTATTTTATTTTATTTTGGTCATTATTTTAAAGGTTTTAATAATAGGTAAGAAAACTACGTGTAATGTGAATTCAACGTGTTTATTTTCTTTAGAAATGAATATAATAATCCAATTTAATAAAGATATACCACTTCACAAATTTTAATATTGATTTCCTTTATTATAGAAATAAAATAAAATAAAATACATTTAGGGGTGACAACCTATATCGATATCGTTAGTAACATATGGTTGATATTTTTTTTAACGGCTAACGAATCTTTTAAATAGGTTATTGGCGAAATTCACTATATCGGGATACACTCGCCTCCGAACCGGGGAAAACCCTCACCTGGGGCAGAAGCTCGTGAACACTCGCCCGAAGGCACAACAGTGCGGTGAGGTAAAACCCGTTTAGTTCAAGGATCGAACTAATAATCGCCACCTACTCGCCTAGTCTCCCATCATCAGTAGGTGTCGCTAAAAACTAATGGAGAGAAACAGGAATTGAACCTAGGTCTCTTGGAAACCCAAGTTTCTCCCTTACCACTCCACCACGAGCTCACTGGCTGTAGTGGTTGATATTAGTGAGTGAAAAAAATGAGAGTCAAACTAGAACCATGTGGTCTATGAAGCTCTTACTAAGTAACACGTGTGTAATGTTTAGTTAAAACAAATTAAATAAAGTAAAAAAAAATAAAATAAAAAAAGGGGTGTGGTGTATAATTGTTTGATTGACTAAAAAACAAATTAACTCTTTCTCTCTCTCACGCCCGTTATTTTTTATTTATTTTTTTGAAAGGCGATTTTATTCAAAGAAAACTCCAGCAAGTTGCTCGAGGGGTGCTACTGTTACATCATAAAGATTACCAAGCTACCTTGAACTCACATCATGCCTTCCAATCTAAATTTATTTTGTCTACCCTAGAATTAATCCACAGGAAAGAAAGAGCTTTGATAACTTCAATCAGTTTTGAGACTTGGGGGGGGGGGGGGGGGGTTCCTGCAAAGATCCTTTCGTTCCGTGCGATCCAGACTGACCAGTAAACTGTTGCCAGAATCACATATGCCGCCTTTTTCATTTGCCTTGGAAGCTGCAAGTCTTTTAGGAATTCTAGCAACCCTATGACGCTAAGCACATACCTCGACAATGGAACTTTCATCCATTGTGATATTGATACCCATACTTGATGAGCGAATTCACACGTGATAATTAGGTGATCTACCGTTTCTGCTGCCCCGTTACACATGACACATCTTTCAGACGTTAATAGAATATGTTTTCTCGCCAAAGCCTCACGTGTTGGAATCCGGTTGAGTACAACCCGCCACATATAACAATTTATAATGCGATGACGTTTAATATGTAACATAAAAATAAAATAAAATAATAACCAACAACAATATGATAAATATTCGCATTATCATTTATTACAATTTGAATCTGGTCTACAACCATGTCGACTTTCTAAGAATCCGTTTTTGGCGGATGTTACAGTTTTGAGTATGTGTCTTTGTTTTAGTCATGGTATAAGTGGTGTAAGTGGTTGTAGTCACTTAGTAGTTTCCTCATGTGTACAACTATAAATCACTCTGTTGTTCTTTCAATATGAGGTAGGAATGAAAATGATTAATTAGTCTTGATTCTCACTCCAAAATTCTTCAAGTTCTTATCTTATTTATTTTGACTATATGAGTAACGATTCAGTTCGTGTCAATTGGTATATGAGCAGACATGATCCACCGTGAACCATGGTCGCTCAAACTCTATCTGAAGACGAGTGGTGCCAACAGGTTTGTGAAACCATGGCAAGACACGAGTCTCAACTTCAAACAATCTTCACCGGGCTTCGATCAATTCGAACTGCATTGGAAGCCCTCCAATCTCCTAGACCCCCACCACTCGTTTCCGCTACCGCACCACCATCCTTGTCAACCG
Source organism: Helianthus tuberosus (assembly GCA_030545235.1). Lineage (NCBI taxonomy): Eukaryota > Viridiplantae > Streptophyta > Magnoliopsida > Asterales > Asteraceae > Helianthus > Helianthus tuberosus. The sequence continues at coordinate 150,244,695 of CM060358.1, forward strand.
TTTCCGCCCAGCAGGGGTGGATCTAGCTAATGAAGCACGGGTTCACATGAACCCACTCAGTTTCGAATTTTTAGTATATAAAAATATAGGTTGAACCCATAAATAAAATGTGGTATGAAGCCAAACATAAAACTGAAACTGCTCCATGGTTGAGCCTTCGCACTTTTAAACAGCAACGGGTTCCAAGTTCGACTCTTGCAAAAAGTATTATTATTTTTTAAGTTTTCTTTGTTATAAAACCAGATATACGGATATACAAACTTCCCCAATAACTGCCTTGGCAGTTAACATCTTTGGACAGTTAACATACAGATGTATACATATAGTTAACATACAGATGTATAGATATACTCATATATGTGAAAGAGGATTGCAGATAAAAGATAATTCCATTTTTGTTTCTATCACGTTATCAGCACGATATGCTGACTGTCATTTTGATGAAACGATGTTCCCAGTCTTAGGGGAAGATTGTCACACCCCAACCGATGGCGGAAACATCGGTGTGAGGCACTGAGCGAAACAGATTATCCAGGAGAAATCTATAACAACTAATATTACCAAATATTTAACGTTACGTCCCATACCATAACATATAAAGTAAAACAATTATTACAGACATAGTTGTTCTCAAAGACAAATATTGTTTCGACAACTCATAAATTATTTAATTGGTTTCTAAACTCCCCTAGCTCGATTCCACAGAAACAAAGCATATCACAGCATCCTAAACACCTGTCACATACGTTAAAATAGGTCAATACACATAATGTAAAGGTGAGCATACAAGTTTAATAGTATAAGTAGTAGTGAAAGCGGTTTACGCATAACCAACATGTAACACGTAGAAATGTGAAGCAAGTAAGCTATCGACAATGAAATATGCACAGACGTGACTGCGAGTTGTAGAATGCGCAACACATATCACCACTGTGACACGTGAAGTAAAACCCTTAACAACCCCTGTCCACGACAGGTGCTGAGTCCAAACTATAGTACTATCGTTGCTAAGGTGTCAGGCAACAATCACTGTGTAAACATAACATACAAGCATTCATCGAATAACACGTATAACATGCAGGGCAGTTAGTGTATAAAAGTATTTGCTTTGTGTGTCGAAGTGATTTGATATAAGTAACGTATGTAACACCCAAAAGTGCGTAAAGAAAAAAGGGTTCGAGTATACTCACAGATCGTGTTTAATGCATAAACACAGTCTTGGATTGAAGGGAGCACTGGAGAGATTAGCCTGATCAGATAACGATAGTATAAGCGTTGAACAGTGCGTTAAAAGTGTCGAGTGGAACGAGTGTCGAATGGTGGTTCGGTCGGATGACCGTCCGGACGGATGGTCATCCGGATGGATAACCATTCGGTCGGAGGGTCATTCGTTTGGGAAGGATGTGTTTGTGTATTGTTTGGACTTTGAAGTTTTCGTTGTAGAATTTATAAAGGTGAGAAGTATTTCTAGTTGTCCAGCCATCCGGTTAGATGGCCATCCGGACGGATGGCCGTTCGATCACATGGTGATTCGTTTGAATGGAACTTACAAAGATTCAAGTCTCATGGTAGGATAATCATTCGATCGGATGCTCGTCCGATCGGATGCTCGTCCGATCGGACGACTATTCTCTCACACCCCAACCGATGGCGGAATCATCGGGGCGCGGCACTAGGCGAATCAGATTGCTCAAGAGAATCCATAACAACTATATTGCGATTGAATTTAATGTGTTTATTATCCCATACTAATAAACAATACAATCACATAAGCTACCATAGATTTCTTGTCCTCTCGAACAATACAAATCCGTCAACATAGACTTTAGGTGAGTTTCTAGACTTCCTAGCTTGATTTGATGTAGACTGCGACTAAACCTGCAACATACGTTAAAATAATGTCAATACAAAAGTATTAGCGAGCATACAGGTTTGATATGTAATAGTGTAATAGGTAAAAGCTGCGAATTTCCACATACATAAACGTAATACATGACATATATACTCACAAAACTGATACTACCAGCTAAGTCCTCGAGCTGCGATTGCGATTGCTAAACTAGACCCCGTCGGGCGCAATAGTACTATACTAGTCATGGTGGGACGTCGCGAGTATAAGTCCTAGCACATATGTAACTAGCATCACGCATAACTATGCACGTAAGTCATTCGCAAGTGATAAGTAGTTTAAGCATTTGATGTAATTTGTTTTGATAGCAACGTATGTTACACCCAAAAGTGCAAAAGCAAAAAGGGTTCAAGTATACTCACAATCGGTGCTCAGTAGGCAACAACTTGGTTGGATTGAAGGGAGCGTGTGTGAGATTATCCTGATTACAGATCGATAGCGTAAGCATTGAATAGTGGGTGAAACGGAGCAAGGTGTCAATGGATCGGACAGTACTCCGATCGGATGGCAATCCGATCGAGTGGCCGGTCGATCGGGTGACAATCTGTTCGGATGGTCATCTGATCGGGTGACCATTCGATTGGATTGCTACCTTGTTGGGAAAGATGTGTTTGTATATGATGGTTTGCCTTTTGAAGTTTTCGTTGTAGCATTTTGAAAATAGAGAAGTATCTCTACCTTTCAGGTTGGTCGATCGGGTGGCTGTTCGATCGGACGGTGATCCGATTGGCAAGGCACGTTGGTTGATGATAAGCTCACAGCAGACTGGTCACTTGATCGGGTGGCAGTCCGATCGGGTGACAATCTGTTGAAACTGACGTTCAACGAAGATTTGTAAAATGCTTAAGTGTTGAGGATCCAAAAGTCAGCCTATCGGATGGTCGTTCGATCGGACGGCAATCCGTTCGTCGTTCAGATCCTTGAATGTTTGAAAATTGTTTAAGTCTTGATTCCAAGTGCAATCCGATCGGGTGGCAGTCCGATCGGGTGACAATCCGTTGAAACTGACGTGCAATGAAGATTTGTAAAATGTTTAAGTGTTGAGGATCCGAAAGTCAGCCGATCGGATGGTCGTTCGATCGGACGGCAATCCGATCGGACGGCAATCCGTTCGTCGTTCAGATCCTTGAATGTTTGAAAATTGTTTAAGTCTTGATTCCAAGTGCAATCCGATCGGATTGCGGGTCGATCGGGTGGCAGTCCAAACGGACGGTAATCCGAACGGACGGCAATCCGTCTCGCAACCTGATCATTTCACAACTTGTTTATTTCATTAATTTTATGCGATTTGATCGAGACGGCATGACTACGAGATAAGCAATAGAAACTTCACCGAGTCCAAGTCATTGGATCGGATGGGAATCACCCCGTCCGATCACTTAACTGTTCTCGACGGTTGTTCATGTTCAACACGATAAGCCGGTCATCTCGTTGATAGGAATCAGTTCTCAAACCGACACATCACTAACGAATGAGTAGAAGATCTGAATGAGCCCTGGTTCTATCGGTTTTTGAGTAAAAAGTTAAGAAAGTTTGAAGAAAACCTTGAAAAACTTAGATTCGGCTTAGATCAAGGTGAGATCTGTGTTTATACACCGTGGAATCTATCAGATCTGGACTGTTCTTGATGAGATGAGGTCACAATTCATTGTTCCTAAGAACTCCATGATGACATCACCTTGGAACGGCTCAAATCCGAGGATTTAACAGTGAAAAAGTGAGATTTGATGGTGAAAAAGATGAAGGAGTGCGTGTTGATCATAGAAGTACAAGATTTAGGGTGGAAACTTACAAGTATCGTGAGAAATCGGGCGAAAATGGCGAGAAAGCGTCTGGTCGAGAGGGAGCAGTCACATCAATTATTGTTGATGTGACAAGTGGGGTATTTATAGGCAAAGGAGGAGAAAGGCGGTGCAGTGCATCAGATCGGATGGTTGTCTGATCGGTTGGCTGTCCGATCGGATGGCCATTCGATCGAAGTGCCATTCGATCAAACGCCTCCGGCGAGCTGAGTTTTGGCGTTCCGTTTTGATTGTTAAGCGTTGCGATAGTTTGGTTACACATTTTCATATATTTATTATAATTAGCCACATTGGGTCATATATACATATCCATATTTCAAAGTTGCGATACAATAACCGGGTTTCGTTTCGAATATGCATTACTTTGCGACGCTTCACGGTCATCGAGGAGGGTAGAATAGGTCCTCACTCAACGTCATCGTGAACGTTAATGTGTGTGATGCGATGTGTGTTTTGAGTAATGAGTTGCACTGCGACACATCACGGCTATCAAGGAGGGTAGAATTGGTCCTCACTCGACATCTTCGTGGTTGTCAGCAAGTACAATGTGATGCGATAGCGATAAAGTACGCGAAATTATGCGAAAATACTGCAATATAGCGATATATGCGATATAGGTACATTATGATTCGAATCTCTGGTGATATGAGTAACGAGTATTACGAGTAGTAACAATGCACGAACGTGCGGGTTGTTACAGTCTCCCCTGCTTTAGGAAATTTTGTCCCGAAATTAATCCACAAGAAGGGTCGCGAGAGTTGATGCGATTGAGAGTATCGATTAAAAGCGTCAAAATAAACGAGCGATTAATTGAAATTCGACAAGCGAGAGCGGGAGATCGATTGAGGATTGATGTGAGAGAGCGTTGCAAGGTCTCGGCGATGGCGGTGAGTGAGACGATTCGTATGACAAAAGATGGCAACACACGAAAAGCGATCCAAAGTGTTTTGGCATACTCGAAAAGTTGTTGAATTCGAAAAATCTTCCCACAGTGCGGTGTGAAACTGTTTTGATGTTTGCACCAGCGCTACGAGAGGAGTTTTATTAGGTTACTAAAAGATTAAAACTCGTCTTACGAAATTTTCTTGTCACGTGGCATTAACTTTAGTCGATTGTCACACTAACGTTACAAGAAAATCTCGTTTTATACAAGGATTTTGATCAGTTTTTAGAAAAAAATTTGTAAGAAAAGCTCAGTTTAAAATTTGTGTAGACAAAGCCTTTTAATAATTACCAAAAATTTAAATTTAAGGTCGGCCCCGCATGGCACTTTTCCATGAAAGTTCGACAATATGGTTAAAACACTTATGTATAGGAAGTACCAGCGGCGTATCCACCATGCTTTAGCCATATGGCTTCCGTCTCGTGAGGCAGTGTCATACGTGTCGACATAGTACAGACAGATTTGCAATGACTCGATCCAAACGAGGAGGGGTTGGATCAAGCCTTGAGAGGCGAACCGAGTGATGAAGGCGTTTTCAAACTCAGTTTAGTGACACGAGCGAGTGCGATAGGCGGTAAGCGGGATGCGAAAGTTCGATAGCACAACACCAACATAATAAGCGAAGACGACGACGTTAAGAGTAAAGCGTAAAGTGATGAGCGATGTGCGATAGTGACAATCGTCGAGTGATAGGCGACGATCGATGCGTTGTAAGTGATGGGCATATGCGCGATTGATGCGATTGGATTGGATTGATCAACACCACAAAATTTAACTAACATTAGACCCCACATGGCCTTTTTCCATGAAAGTTTGCTGATATGGCTAAAACACTTATATATAGGAAGTACCAGCGGCGTATCCACCATGCTTTAACCCTATCAGTTTCATTTCGTGAAGCGAGGTCATGTGTGCTAACATATCACAGATAACACAAATAACGGTAAGCGATAGCGATGGCGATTAAGCGATACACGATGAGCAATGGAGCAATACACAAGCGATAGGGCGATACCCACGATACACATAATAAGCGATTGAGCGAATACACAATAAGCGATTGAGATTGCGAAAATACCCATAATAAGCGATAGCGATTGCGAGGTAGATTCTAGCGATAATGCGATTGCGAGCGTGTTGACTTACGAAAAGTCTTGCGATCACACTCTTGAGTTGCGATTGAGATTGTTACGCCTTGCGATGTAGTATAGCGTGTCGAAAATAACCACAATAGTATGATAGGTCTACGTTCCAACTCCACATGGCACTTTCTTCACAAAACTTTAGTTAGCATGGCGAAACATCGTCATGTTTCAACCATACGCCTCTGTTCCGTGAATAGGTGTCACACTTCGTCAGACATGGTCAAGACGCTTATATATAGGAAGTACCAGTGGCGTATCCACCACGCTTAACCATGCCCTGAACGTTGAGGCATCATTGAAACCCACTACGATCTCCGTGCACTAACCAAAATAATCCTGTGTGCACCCGTGATTAATTTGATTCTTGCACGCTTATCATACCTTATCTCAAGAACGCATAGTAGGGTAAAATACATTATATAGTACATAGTGCCAGCATATAGATTGTGCGCGAGTATAAGAGAGAAACAGAATCCACATGCGTCGAGAGATAGAACAAGTTCAACATATAAGGGAAATTAACAGCGAAAATAGTATCATTACAACAATATTGTAAGCATAATTAATGTTGTTGTGGAGGGCTTCTGCGGAGACTGCGATTGTTGATGAAAATCCTCAAGGTTGCGGTCCTGTGCGGCAGTTCTGGGTAAAATGACCATACCAGTTGCAATTGTCGCAATAACGACAGTTAGTTCCTGGTGGGTGATGATACGTACACATGAGACACAGGGGATGGTGTAGGCGCGCTTCACGAGAACGGGAACAAACCATAGCGGTGTAGGGTTTGGAATTTCATCCACGCTTGGTTCTTTTCGCTTATGGCTGAGCTCGTTGCGATCCTGAGATAATGTAGTGTCGTTGGCGGATTCGTCTGATGATTCACCGGAGATATCATCGGAGGAATCTTCCGAAGAATTGTCGGTAGAATTGTTGGAAAGAATCGTCGGATGAATCGATGATGATTGCTTGGTGAGCCTGCTTGACAGGATTCTTGGAGAAGAATCCGTCCAAGACTCGTTTCTTGTTGATTTCTGCGGCCAAGCGATAGGTTTGTTCGATGGTAGCGGGCCTTGCAGCTTTGATAAAATCGCCCACACATTCAGGCAAGCCACAGATGTACTTCGTGATGGCTTTCACTAAAGTGTTGACTTGACTTGGGCAGATTATGCTAAGCTGTTTGAACCTTGCGGTGTAGCCATTATTGTCACCTTCAACTTGCTTGATTTTCCAAAATTCGTCTTCTAGTTTCTGAACTTCGTGGGGAGGGCAATACTCTTTCTTCATGATCTCTTTTAGCTCATCCCAAGGGAGAGCGTAAGCTGCGGAGATCCAACGTTTGTTACGTTCGGCTGTCCACCAGTCGAGTGCTCGGGATTGAAATACTCCGGTAGCGCAAGTAGTACGAAAACCATCGGGACACCCACTCTGACGAAGGGTAACTTCGATAGAATCGAACCACTGGAGTAGTTGGGACACACCTCCTTCACCCGTGAACTCCATTGGGTCACAGGCTTTGAAGTGTTTGTAGAGGAAAGCAGATTGCGGCGCTTCTGTCTTGAAGTCTTCTGAGGTTCGAGAGTTGCTGAGAGAGTGCACTTGAGCGACAATTTGAGGAATGACTTTGGCCACTTCCTTGGCCGCAAGCGAGGCAATCCTCTTATCGGCGCTTCGTTTGGCTTTTCTCCTAGCTGTTCGTCTCGAGGTAGAGTCGTTGGAAGGCATCTAGACAGAGAGAGATTTGGAATGAGATTCGATCATAATGATTTTGAGTTTTGCGATGCGATTGAGCACGATCAAAACTTGTTGCGATTAATATAATAAACTTCACATAGGAGCCACATAGGAGACACGAGATTCCTAAATTCCCACACAATTGATTCGTTTGTATATATAATTAGTTGCAGCTTATACTTGTACACACACATGTCGGTATAGAATGCGCGAGGACGCGTTGGAGAGGGAGAGAGAGAGAGCGTAAGCGAGTAATTAGACATTAGTTTTGTTGCGAACATTCGGTTTTCGTTTTAGATTTCGATGGCTGTGTGACTTGTGTGTTTACAAAATCAGGGAGCGAAAATCGATAAATCGAGAAATCGATAAAGCGTAAAGTTTTAAATTGTAAACACATAAGCGTAAATAAGTTCCATAAAGTGCAAAATTGGCTATTCGTACACTAGAGAGATAGATAGAGTGCCTCGGGTGTTTAGGCGTCGACTGCCCAAGGTAACCCAACTATACCCAACAAGTTCGTGCGCGCACGTTGCCCTAGAAGACATGTGCTTCCACTGGGATGCAGCTCATGGCATTCATCTTCCTAGTCATCGCGTGGCTCGAGTTATCGTTATAGTCGAATCGTTGGTGAGAGCTTTTGAAAACCATTTTATAGAGAGTAGAATGATTTATTAAGATACGGGTTTCACCCCTGACTTAATAACTTCGTTCCTAGCTGTGGTTGTGCTCTTCGAATAAATTCGGGTGTTCCACTAGACTTTGAGATGGAGACTTTCGTTGAGTTATGGATGTCACTCCTAGCTCGACGAAAAGTTCTCGTGCTAGAAAAATGCGCTGAGTGAGCGATCTTATCGAGAGTTATTGGTTTTCACGCCTGATCTCGACTGGACCACTCGGTTGTGTTATGCGAATATTTTCGAAAACGTGTGTATTGTGTTGGCCTTAGGAAAGGCTAAGTAATATTCTAGCCTTAGGAAAGGCTCTTCATGTGAAATTGTAGTATGCGGTGTTTACGCGAAGTAGTAGCTTTTAACGAATTCGAACGAGAGTATCAAGTAGGCCCGTACAAATCCTACTGGATTCACACGAGTCGGCCTGTTGGTACTTAGACTATAGACTAGGTCGTTTCTAAGACAATGACCCAGACTAGGTCGTGTCTTTCCTAATTCCCTATAGTTATGGCTCTGATACCAATCTGTCACATCCCAACCGATGGCGGAATCATCGGGGCGCGGCACTAGGTGAATCAGATTGCTCAAGAGAATCTATAACAACTATATTGCGACAGTATTTAATGTGTTTATTATCCCATACTAATAAACAATACAATCACATAAGGTATCACAGATTTCTTGTCCTCTCGAACAATACAAATCCGTCAACATAGACTTTAGGTGAGTTTCTAGACTTCCTAGATTGATTTGATATAGACTGTGACTAAACCTGCAACATACGTTAAAATAATGTCAATACAAAAGTATTGGCGAGCATACAGGTTTGATATGTAATAGTGTAATAGGTAAAAGCTATGAATTTCCACATACATAAACGTAATACACGACATATATACTCACAAAACTGATACTACCGGCTAAGTCCTCGAGCTGCGATTGCGATTGCTAAACTAGACCCCGTCGGGCGCAATAGTACTATACTAGTCATGGTGGGACGTCGCGAGTATAAGTCCTAGCACATATGTAACTATCATCACGCATAACTATGCATGTAAGTCATTCGCAAGTGATAAGTAGTTTAAGCATTTGATGTAATTTGTTTTGATAGCAACGTATGTTACACCCAAAAGTGCAAAAGCAAAAAGAGTTCAAGTATACTCACAATCGGTGCTCAGCAGGCAGCAACTTGGTTGGATTGAAGGGAGCGCATGTGAGATTATCCTGATTACAGATCGATAGCGTAAGCGTTGAATAGTGCATGAAACGGAGCAAGGTGTCAATGGATCGGACAGTACTCCGATCGGATGGCAATCCGATCGAGTGGTCGGTCGATCGGGTGACAATCCGTTCGGATGGTCATCCGATCGGGTGACCATTCGATTGGATTGCTACCTTGTTGGGAAAGATGTGTTTGTGTATGATGGTTTGCCTTTTGAAGTTTTCGTTGTAGCATTTTGAAAACAGAGAAGTATCTCTACCTTTCAGGTCGGTCGGTCGAACGGCCGGTCGATCGGGTGGCAACTCGATCAGGTGGCTGTTCGATCGGACGGTGATCCGATTGGCAAGGCACTTTGGTTGATGATAAGCTCACAGCAGACTGGTCACTCGATCGGGTGGCAGTCCGATCGGGTGACAATCCGTTGAAACTGACGTGCAACAAAGATTTGTAAAACGTTTAAGTGTTGAGGATCCGAAAGTCAGCCGATCAGATGGTCGTTCGATCGGACGGCAATCCGTTCGTCGTTCAGATCCTTGAATGTTTGAAAATTGTTTAAGTCTTGATTCCAAGTGCAATCCGATCAGATTACGGGTCGATCGGGTGGCATTCCGATCGGACGGTAATCCGAACGGACGACAATCCGTCCCGCAGCCTGATCATTTCACAACTTGTTTATTTCATTAAGTTTCTGCGATTTGATCGAGACGGTATAACTACGAGCTAAACAATAGAAACTTCACCGAGTCCAAGTCATTGGATCGGATGGGAATCACCCCGTCCGATCAGTTAACTGTTCTCGACGGTTGTTCGTGTTCAACACGATAAGCCGATCATCTCGTTGATAGGAATCAGTTCTCAAACCGACACATCACTAACGAATGAGTAGAAGATCTGAATGAGCCCTGGTTCTATCAGTTTTTGAGTAAAAAGTTAAGAAGGTTTGAAGAAAACCTTGAAAAACTTAGATTCAGCTTAAATCTAGGTGAGATCTGTGTTTATACATCGTGGAATCTATCAGATCTGGACTGTTCTTGATGAGATGAAGTCACAATTCATTGTTCCTAAGAACTCCATGATGACATCACCTTGGAACGGCTCAAATCCGAGGATTTAAGTGTGAAAAAGTGAGATTTGATGGTGAAAAAGATGAAGGAGTGCGTGTTGATCGTAGAAGTACAAGATTTAGGGTGGAAACTTACAAGTATCGCGAGAAATCAGGCGAAAATGGCAAGAAAGCGTCTGGTCGAGAGGGAGCAGTCACATCAACTGTTGTTGATGTGACAAGTGGGGTATTTATAGGCAAAGGAAGAGAAAGGCGGTGCAAGGCATCAGATCGGATGGCTGTCCGATCGGATGGCCATTCGATCGAAGTGTCATTCGATCAAACGCCTCCGGCGAGCTGAGTTTTGGTGTTTCGTTTCGAATCGTAAGCGTTGGGATAGTTTGGTTACACATTCTCATCCACATTTTCATATATTTATTATAATTAGCCACGTTGGGTCGTATATACATATCCATATTTCAAAGTTGCGATACAATAACCGTGTTTCGTTTCGAATATGCGTTACTTTGCGACGCTTCACGGTCATCGAGGAGGGTAGAATAGGTCCTCACTCAACGTCATCGTGAACGTTAATGTGTGTGATGCGATGTGCGTTTTGAGTAATGAGTTACACTGCGGCACATCACGGCTATCAAGGAGGGTAGAATTGTTCCTCACTCGACATCTTCGTGGTTGTCAGCAAGTACAATGTGATGCGATAGCGATAAAGTCCGCGACATTATGCGAAAAAACTGCAATATAGCGATATATGCGATATAGGCGTAACGAGTATTACGAGTAGTAACAACGCACGAACGTGCGGGTTGTTACATATTCGTTCGGAACTGATATTCTTTGAAGTTTTGTAAAACGTTTAAGTGTTGAAAATCACAAGTCACCTGGTCGAATCGTCGTTCGATCGGATGGTGATCCGATCGGACGACGATTCGTTCGGGTAACCTGTTTGTTTGAGAACTTGTAAAATCAGTTAAGTTTAGAAAGTTTGTGGTTGGCCGAGATGGTATGACAACCTGTTAAACAACAAAAACCACATCAGGTCCAACTCATCTGGTCGGACGGGAATCACTCCGTTCGATCCGAGCCAGCTGTTCATGAGGGTTTTTCATGTTCAACCCGTGAATCGATTATCTCTTTGATAGTAATCCATTCTCAGGCCGACACTTTACTAGAGAATGAGTAAAAGGCCTGAACGAGCTCAGATTCTACCGGTTTTGAGTAAAAAGTTAAGAATATGGAAGAAAAGTGGAAATCAGTTGGAAAATGTTTAGATTTAGGTGAAATTAGTGTTTAAACATTGTAGAAATCTGTTAGATTTGGACCGTTCTTGCTGGAATGAAGTCATTCTCCAAAGTTCATACAAACCCGTGATGACGTCATCATTGAACAGCCCGAAATCAGGTGATTTCATGGTTAAAAGTTGTGATTTGTGGGTGAAATCGATGAGAAATTGTGTGCTGATTGTGAAAGTACAAGATTTGGAGTGAAAACTTACAAGAATCGCGAGGAATCGAGAGAAAAGTGGCCTGAGAGTGTGTGGTTCGGAGGAGAGCTGTCACATCATGAACAGTGATGTGACAGGTGAGATATTTATAGTGAGAGGGGGAGAAAGGAGGTGGAGATCGAGGGTCGGAGGGCCCTTCGATCGGACGGTCATCCGATCGGATGGTCATCTGGTCAGATGACCACTCGATCGAACGGTCGTTCGATCGGACGACATATGCGAGCAAGTTTCCGACTTCCGTTTCATGCATTGAGCATTGTGATGCGTTTAAGCGAGTGTCGATTAAGCGATGCGATAGTTTTAAATAATAGTTGCACAAATAACATAACTAACATACAACAACATAAGTAATCTTGCATTTCCAGTTCGCAATGAGATTACGTTGCGATAGGGTTGCGATCGCCTTTTCGAATAACACCTTTAACATGTATAATCATGCACAAATAACACATAATAGCACACACACATAGAACAATACCAATAACTGCGATTTGAGTTGCGATGTGATTTCGAGGAGATAGCGTTTAGTAGATTAGCGTTTTAACTACGTTTATCGCATTACTACTTCACAAATTACAAATCGTAAACAAACATTGCGGCAACTAGCGTACATCGATTATCGAGTCGGAAAGTACAAGTAATAATTAAGCAAGGAATGACAGATCTGATTAGCAATCTTTTCTTCCTTTGACTTTGACTTGTACTTTAACTTCAAAAAGTCGGGTTGTTACAGCCTCCCCTACTTTAGGGAATTTCGTCCCAAAATTAAGGCGCAGGAGTAACGAATAGCTGTGGATACTTAGCCTTCATGTCACTTTCGAGTTCTCAGGTGAACTCGGCGGCGCATTTGCCTTCCCAGCGAACCTTCACTATAGGAATGCGTAAGCGTCGGAGCTTCTTGGTTTCTAGATCCATGATCTCGACTGGCTTTTCCACGAAGTGTAATGTTTCGTCCACTTGTAGATCCTCAAGTGGTACATGTAAATTCTGCTCGGCAAGACACTTTTTGAGGTTCGAAACATGGAAAGTCGGGTGGACGTTGCTAAGTTCCTCTGGTAGTTTGAGTCTGTAGGCCACTTTGTCAATTCTTTCCAGAATTTTAAAGGGTCCAACATATCGAGGCGCGAGCTTTCTTTTCTTGCCGAATCCGATCACCCCCTTCCAAGGTGAAACCTTTAGGGGTACGTGATCGCCAACGTCAAATTCAAGAGGCTTTCGGCGTCTATCGGCGTAACTCTTTTGACGACTCTGAGCTTTCAACAGATTGCCTCGTATTTGGAGAATTTTGTCAGTCGTTTCTTGCAACAGCTCAGGACCGGTAATTTGCGCATCTCCGGTCTAGTGCCATACAATAGGCGATCGACATTTTCTTCCATACAATGCCTCAAATGGTGCCATTTGAATGCTAGAATGATAACTGTTATAGTACGAGAATTCAACCAAAGGTAAGTGCACGTCCCAATTACCACCGAAATCTATGACACATGAGCGAAGCATGTCTTCAAGGGTGCGAATCATGCGTTCAGTCTGACCGTCGGTTTGGGGATGGAAAGCGGTACTTAGATTGAGAGTAGTACCGAGAGCAGATTAAAATGTTTCCCAAAGACGCGAGGTAAACCTACCATCGTGGTCAGAGATGATATCACGAGGCGCCCCGTGTCGACGGATGATTTCATCGGTGTAGATCCGTGTTAATCGTTCTACCTTAAAGTCTTCTCGTATTGGTAGAAAATGAGCATATTTTGTAAGACGATCAACGATAACCCAGATGCTATCGTGACCTGATGGCGTGGGTGGGAGTTTCGTTATAAAGTCCATAGCTATACTCTCCCATTTCCACATAGGGATCTCAGGTTGTACGAGCCATTCAGAGGGCCTTTGTTGTTCGGCCTTGACTTTCGAACAAGTCAGGCACTTCGAAACATAGATGGCGATATCCTTCTTCATTCCAGGCCACCAATACCGAAGACGAAGGTCATGGCACATTTTTTCGGCACCAGGATGAATGGAATATCGGGACTTGTGGGCGTCAGTCAACAATATCTCCCGAAGGTTATTGCAACTTGGAATCCAGATGCGATCGAGATAGTAATAGATCTCGTTCGATTTGGTGACAAGTTGGGATTCAGCGCCACACTTCTTTATTTCCTCTCACAAGGTTTTCTCAATGAAGCAGGCATGCTGATAGTCACGAATTAAGGCTTCGAGGTCGTGCTGGGCGTGAGTATTACGAACGCTATGCAAATAGCTTCGTTGACTTAGGGCATCGGCAACGACATTTGCTTTGCCAGGGTGGTAACAGATCTCACAGTCGTAATCGTTAAGAAGTTCAACCCATCGGCGTTTGCGCATATTCAGATCCTTTTGGTTCAAGATATGTTGCAGGCTCTTGTGGTCAGTGAAAGCGTACACTTGGTACCATAAAGGTAGTCTCACCAAATCTTCAAAGCAAAAACAACTGCACCAAGTTCGAGATCATGGGTTGTATAGTTCTTCTCCTGGATCTTGAGCTGACGATAGGCGTACGGGATAACCTTATCTCGTTGCATGAGGACGCAACCGAGACCGAGGTTAGAGGCATCGCAGTAGACTACGAGGTCATCGTTTCCGTCGGGTAACGCGAGGATAGGAGCATTGCAGAGCATATGCTTGAGAGTCTGAAAGGCTTGCTCTTGTTCGGTTCCCCAAACAAAAGGGTTGTCTTTATACGTCAAGGAAGTAAGCGGATGTGCGATTTTAGAAAAGTCAGCGATGAATCGATGGTAATAACCAGCCAATCTGAGGAACGAACGAACTTCGGATGGTGACTTTGGTGTAACCCCGCTCTTAACTGCTTTGATTTTTGCGGGATCGATGTGTATACCTTGACTATTGACGATGTGATCGAGGAATTGAACCTCCTCTAGCCAGAATTCACACTTGGAGAACTTGGCATAGAGTCAATTCCCTTGGAGTAATTCAAGAACCAAACGCAGATGTTGCGCGTGTTCGGCTTTCGATTTCGAATAGATCAGGATATCATCGATAAACACGATGACGAAGCGGTCAAGAAACGGTTTACACACGCGATTCATCAAATCCATGAAAACCGCGGGTGCGTTGGTTAAACCAAAGGGCATTACGACGAATTCATAATGGTTGTATCAGGTTCGGAAAACGGTTTTAGGTATATCTTCCTCCTGGATTCATAGCTGGTGGTAACCTGAATGTAAATCGATCTTCGAAAAACACGTAGCGCCTTGTAATTGGTCAAACAAATCATCAATTCGGGGCAGGGGATAGCAATTCTTGATGGTAAGCTTATTCAATTCCCTATAATCGATGCACATCCGGAACGATGCGTCCTTCTTTTTTACGAAAAGGACAGGCGCGTCCCAAGCAGAGGTGCTAAGGCGAATGAAGCCTTTATCAAGCAATTCCTGTAGTTGACTCGAAAATTCACGCATTTCAGACAGAGTGAGGCGATAAGGAGATTTAGCAACAGGATTAGCTCCAGGAATGAGGTCGATACGGAAATCAATATCACGACTTGGGGGTAAACCAGGTAAATCGTCAGGAAATACAGCAGGAAAATCACGACCCACAGGCACCTTATCCCTTGCCTTCTTTTCCTTTTCCTCCGCTACTACGATGTGTGCCAAGAAAGCTTTGTATTCCTTTCGGAGATACTGGTTTGCTTGTGTGCACGACATGAGTTTGAGATCCTTCGATGAGACTTCGCCATAGACACAGAGATGATCACCAGTCGTGAGAGAGAAATGAATCATTTTATCAAAACAAACGACTTCAGCACGATTTTCGTGAAGAAAATCCATGCCTACTATGATATCGAAACTACTAAGCTGCATCGGAATAAGGTCGATAGGGAAGAACTGATTGTTGAGTTCAAGCGTACAATCACGTAAAACAGAACTAATAGTGACGGTTCTTCCAGTGGCAACTTCTACGTCGAACGTTGAAGGGAGGTTAGCGCGTTTACATTTTAGGAGCTTTTCGAATTCTAACGATACAAAATAGTTATCGGCTCCAGTATCAAATAAACACGAATCGTATATAGGGGGGATAGTGCACGGTCCTCCCAACCGCCGGAGTGAAACAGTTATCGGCTCCAGTATCAAATAAACACGAACCGTATATAGGGGGGATAGTGCACGGTCCTCCCAACCGCCGGAGT
Organism: Helianthus tuberosus; assembly: GCA_030545235.1. Classification (NCBI taxonomy): domain Eukaryota; kingdom Viridiplantae; phylum Streptophyta; class Magnoliopsida; order Asterales; family Asteraceae; genus Helianthus; species Helianthus tuberosus. The sequence goes on from CM060358.1 coordinate 150,260,856, forward strand.
GATCTCACTCCGGCAGCTGCTACCTGACCAGGCGAGCTCCGCGGTGACTTCCCCATGCCGAGTTCTTACCCTGGGCGACATATGCCACTCCCAAGACTCGAACCCGGTACCTCTGGGAAGAGGTGGGTATCGGTGGCCAACTGGGCTACCCCAGTTCCGTTGACAAGAAACGTACCATTAACCACATTGTTAGTCATTTTGCGCTTGGCGGACATTGATGTTAAATGCACGTCCGCGCGCTGCTGGCTGTTGCTGCTGTTGAGGCTGCTGCTGTTGATGTTGTTGTTGCGCTAGTTACTGTTGTGGCTCTTGCTTCACCACTCTGTTCGGGCAGACGTTTGCAAAGTGGTTTGGATCACCACATGCAAAGCAGGCTCTTGCGTAAGCAGCAGGAGCAGGAGCTGCTTGTTGACCCTGTGTAGCGGGAAAAGGAGCTGGTAGTGCAGGAGCTTGAACTTGAGCTTGGGCTTGACGGGGACCAGTACGGCAGTTGGCAGTAAAGTGGCCGTAAAGGTTGCAGTGAACACAAAATCGACAAGTGATCCCAACAGGATGATGATAAGTACAAGTAGGGCACAGAGGGTGTGGACCAGTATATGCACGCTTAGCCGATGGTGCATTGGTTACTGGTGCCGCTACTTGGTGATTCTGGTTCTGGGGTTGAGCAGGGACAACATTGAGTGGAGCGGCGGTGACAACACAATTCTTTTTGTTGTTGTTCTTGCGCTTACGACATGAGGACTTGGAAGCTTGCGGTGCAGCGGTTTCAGCGGTGGGAGCAGCGATAACTTGATGGAGACTTTTGGTGGTATTCTTGAAGTAACCAGCCCTAACTCGCTTGTCATTGATTTCTGCAGCGAGTAAATAACTCTCTTCGATGGTGGTCATCTTGGCGGCTTGCACGAAATCGGCAACACAATCCGGTAAAGCACGGATGTATTTCTTGATGGTTATGTCGGGAGTTGAGACTTGGCCGGGACAAATGATACTCAACTGCTTAAAGCGGGCAGTTAGACCGGCATTGTCACCACCTTCTTGCTTAATGTTCCAAAAACTCGTCCTCTAGCTTCTGAAGCTCATGGGGAGGGCATAATTCTTTCATCATGATTTCTTTTAGTTCCTCCCAAGTAAGCCCATAGGCTGCGTCGTTCCCTCGCATGTTCCTTTCGGCGGTCCACCAATCCAGAGCCCTGGACTGGAGAAGGCTAGTTGCTTTGACAGTGTGGAGGTTACCGGGACAACCACTTTGGCGCAAGGTGACTTCAATCGAATCGAACCATTGAAACATGGCAGTAGGCCTTTCTTCACCAGTGAAGTCTTTAGGGCCGCAGGCTTTAAACTGCTTGAAGCTAAAAGTCACGCGGGGAGAGTCGGTCCTTGATTCCTCAGAGGACTTGCTACCGTTTTTATTGAGTTCGCTGAAAATTTGTGGAATGACCTTAGCCGTTTCCTTGGCAACTAGCGAGGCGATGCGTTTGTCAGCGTGGTTGCGGCGGGTAACGCGAGAAGTATGCGATCCAAATGACGACATTGTCCGCATCAGACATCGTCATAGGATTCAGACGAGATACACTCAAAATCTCACCATATAGTGTTTAACTAACATACTCATAAAGCTCAGGAACACGTTCATACATAGACATGTAGTCACAGAGGCACATATATCACATAGGCACATAAGCATATAACACAGAAGCACATAGAGCATAGAAACACATATTCAACTATATTTTGCACGTATTCACCTACATATATTGCACGTATTCACCTATCATTCAAGTTCGCGACCGCGTTCGAGAGTAGCGAGTACACAGCGAGTAGCATAGCGTAAGCGAGTAACATAGCATGCTATTTGTCAGCGTTTTGAGATAAATGTGTAGTGCGAGTTGTGCGTGCTTATCAAAGCGAGAAGCAGAAAAACGTATAAATCTCCAAAATTAAAACACATAAACATATAAAACCATATAAAACACCTAAAATTTCCACATAAAAGCGATAAATCCCAGAGTCGGCGGGTTTAGCTCGCAACCGCTAAAAATAGATTCTCCTGGGTGTTAGACATTTACTACCCAAAGTGATTCGATTATTCTCAAGGACTTCGAGTACACGCTTTGGCCTAACAGACTGTGCTCTCTCACCGACATACGGTGAACGACACGCATCCTTTTGGCGCATACGTGAATTGAGTCTTTGGAATCCATCGAGACTTTGGTGAGAGTTTTGTAAAACCAAAATAAGGAGCGGAACAAGTCATCAAGATCCGGGTTTCACCCCTAGCTTAACGACTGCATTCCTGTTTGTGTGATAGAATCACGAGATAGAGAAGGAGATCTGCGTTGAAGTATGGATTTCACTCCTGATTCAACGCATATTCTCGTGTTTATAGTAAAAGTGCGCGTCGAGCGAGCGATTCAATCGAGAGTTTGCGGTTTTCACACATAGTCTCGACCCAATCACTCGTCTGTTTTTGATAAATCTTGTGTCGCTAGCCTTAGGAAAGGCTATGTGATAATGCTCGTCCTTAGGAAAGGCCGATGGAATGTAGCGTGTTCGTGAGTCGAGTGAGAGTAACAGAAATAGGCTCGTTCCGAACCCCTACTGGGTTCGCACAAGGCGGTCTGTTGGTACTGAGACTATAGACTAAGTCATTTCTAAGACATCGACCCGGACTAGGTCGAGTCTTGCCTAATTCCCTATAGTTATGTTTCTGATACCAATCTGTCACACCCCAACCGATGGCGGAAACATCGGATGAGGCACTGAGCGAAACAGATTGTCCAGGAGAAATCCATAACAACTAATATTACCAAAATATTTAACGTTACGTCCCATACCATAACATATAAAGTAAAACAGTTATGACAGACATAGTTGTTCTCAAAGACAAATATTGTTTCGACAACTCATAAATTATTTAATTGGTTTCTAGACTCCCCTAGCTCGATTCCACAGAAGCACATCATATCACAGCATCCTAAACACCTGTCAAATACGTTAAAATAGGTCAATACACATAGTGTAAAGGTGAGCATACAAGTTTAATAGTATAAGTAGTAGCGAAAGCGGTTTACGCATAACCAGCATGTAACACGTAGAAATGTGAAGCAAGTAAGTTATCGACAATGAAATATGCACAGACGCGACTGCGAGTTGTAGAATGCGCAACACATATCACCACTGTGACACGTGAAGTAAAACCCTTAACAATCCCTGTCCACGACAGGTGCTGAGTCCAAACTATAGTACTATCGTTGCTAAGGTGTCAGGAAATAATCACTTTCTAAACATAACATACAAGCATTCATCGAATAACACGTATAACATGCAGGGCGGTTAGCGTATAAAAGTATTTGCGTTGTATGTCGAAGTGATTTGATATAAGTAACGTATGTAACACCCAAAAGTGTGTAAAGCAAAAAGGGTTCGAGTATACTCACAGATCGTGTTTAATGAATAAACACAGTCTTCGATTGAAGGGAGCGCTGGAGAGATTAGCCTGATTAGATAACGATAGTATAAGCATTGAACAGTGCGTTAAACAGTGTCGAGTGGAACGAGTGTCGAATGATGGTTCGGTCGGATGACCGTCCAGACAGATGGTCATCCGGATGGATGACCATTCGGTCGGAGGGTCATTCGTTTGGGAAGGATGTGTTTGTGTATTGTTTGGACTTTGAAGTTTTCGTTGTAGCATTTATAAAGGTGAGAAGTATTTCTGTTTGTCCAGCCATCCGGTCGGATGGTCATCCGGACGGATGGCCGTTCGATCGGATGTTGATTCGTTTGAATGTAACTTACAAAGATTCAAGTCTCCTGGTAGGATAGTCATTCGATCAGATGGTTGTCTAATCGGATAACTATTCGTTCGGAACTAATATTCTTCAAAGTTTTGTAAAACGTTTAAGTGTTGAAAATCACAAGTCACCTGGTTGAATCGTTGTTCGATCGGATGGTGATCCGAAGGGACGGTGATTCATTCGGGTAACCTGTTTGTTTGAGAACTTGTAAAATCAGTTAAGTTTAGAAAGTTTGCGATTGGCCGAGATGGTATGACAACGTGTTAAACAATGGAAACCACATCAGGTCCAACTCATCCGGTCGGACGGGAATCACCCCGTTCGATCCGAGCCAGCTATTCATGACAGTTTTTCATGTTCAACCTGTGAATCAGTTGTCTCTTTGATAGTAATCCATTCTCAGACAGGCACTTTACTAGATAATGAGTAAAAGGCCTGAACGAGCTCAGATTCTACCGGTTTTGAGTAAAAAGTTAAGAATATGGAAGAAAAGTAGAAATCAGTTGGAAAATGTTTAGATTTAGGTGAAATCAGTGTTTAAACATTGTAGAAATATGTTAGATTCGGACCGTTCTTGCTAGTATGAAGTCATTCTCCAAAGTTCATACAAACTCTTGATGATGTCATCATTGAACAGCCTGAAATCAGGTGATTTCATGGTTAAAAGTTGTGATTTGTGGGTGAAATCGATGAGAAAGTGTGTACAGATTGTGAAAGTACAAGATTTGGAGTGAAAACTTACAAGAATCGTGAGGAATCAAGAGAAAAGTGGCATGAGAGTGCGTGGGTCGGAAGAGAGTTGTCACCTCATGAACAGTGATGTGACAGGTGAGATATTTATAGTGAGAGGGGGAGAAAGGCGGTGGAGATCGACGGGTCGGAGGGCCCTTCGATCGGACGACATATGCGAGCTAGTTTCCAACTTCCGTTTCGTGCGTTGAGCATTGTAATGCGTTTAAGTGAGTGTCGATTAAACGATGCGATAGTTATAAATAATAGTTACACAAATAACATAACTAACATACAACAACATAAGTGATCTTGCGTTTCCAGTTTGCAATGAGATTGCGTTGCGATAGGGTTGTGATTGCATTTTCGAATAACACCTTTAACATATATAATCATGCACAAATAATACATAATATCACACACACATAGAACAATACCAATAACTGTGATTCGAGTTGCGATGTGATTGCGAGGAGATAACGTTAAGTAGATTAGCGTTTTAACTGCGTTTATCGCATTGCTACTTCACAAATTACAAATCGTAAACGAACATAGCGGTAACTAGCGTACATCGATTATCGAGTCAGAAAGTATAAGTAATAATTAAGCAAGGAATGACAGATCTTATTAGCAATCTTTTCTTCCTTTGACTTTGACTTGTACTTCGACTTTAAAAAGTCGGGTTGTTACCGAGATAAGGACAAAGAAAGACTGGTAACACAAGAAACACTAAAACCTTTACAAGGAAGATTAGGATCAACGTTATGATGCATTTCATCGGTTGAATTGGAAGTATTGTGTGCATTTGCATCGTCGATTTCATCTTCAGAGTCTTTGTTGACTTCGTGAGTTCCCAATCCGAGAAATCTTGCTATCCGCTTGAAGAATTTCGTTGTAGTGGAAATTAGGGGGTTTGTGAATGGTGGAAGTTGTAGAATTAGCGCTGCAAATGCGAGATTTTAGGGAAGAAGAAGAGTCAGCAGTGGTCGTAATGGTGGTTTTCAAAATGGTAGGTGGTGTTGATCGGTTCTTAAGCGACCCCTAATATCTTCTCTATATACTCCAATGTTATTTTTAAGATCTTTCCCAGATCCATACTTGTTATCCTCATTGTGTGTCTTCCCCAAATTAATGACAAACCTACACAATTTACCAAGTCACATTGCATAACAACTGTCCTCCACTAGAAGATTACAATAATATAATATTACTATTTAATTTTATTTGAAGTACGCAAGGTAGAGCATTTACATGACACAGTTGTACTCCAATACCAAATAACATATATAATATTTATATTTCTTTATAAATTTGAAGTAATTAAATAAACACTTATGTGTCTTATACATCATTCCTCTAGATCACATTAAATATGACAATCATCCAAAAGTTTTTAACTTCATTCTCGATTATCTAAAAACAGCCTTAATGTTTAGAACCTGCAGTGGTAACTAAAAAAAATTGAAGTTCTCATACTGTATATATTTATATACATGCTCGTTTTTTAAATGCATAAATCTTTCCTTTGTAGATAAAAAAAATGTCAACTTATTAAAGCTTGAATTCACCGCACTTGACATCTCGAGTAACAACTACCTCCCGTGGACTCTTGATGCTAAAATCCCTTTGACGGCAAATAATTTGGGGGAGACAATTATTGATGGTAATCAAACTTCACCTCAAGATAAAGCGAAAGCTATGATATTCCTCCGCCATCATCTTCACGAAGATCTAAAGTGGGAATATCAAACTGTTGAGGACCCCCCTTGAATTATGGACAAAATTAAAGAACATTTTAACCACCAGAAGTTGGTCTTACTCCCCAAAGCCCGCTATGAATGGCTTCATTTACTACTACAGGATTTTAAGACTGTCAGTGAGTATATTTCTGCCTTGTTTCGCATTACCTCTGAGTTAAATTATGTGGTGAGAAAATTACCGATGAAGACATGCATGAAAAAAATTTCTCAATGTTCCATGCCTCAAATATGCTCCTGTCGCAGCAATACGGAACGTCAATTTACTAAATATTCTGAATTGATATCATGTCTTCTGGTCGCGGAGCAAAACAACAAGCTCCTACTACAAAACCATCAATCGCGACCCACTGGTGCAAGCCCATTCCCTAAAGCAAATGTGGCCAATTATCAAAGCAGACGAGGTGGAGGTAAAGGCCGCGGCCCCAGCAGAGGTCGTGGTCGAGTACGGGGATATACATCGCATCGAGAGTCTCACAACACAAAAACTAGCGGTGGCGAATCGAGTCGACTTAATACAGGGTGACCTTCAAAAGGGAAAAGTAGCTGGACCCAAAGCAACATTTGTTATAGATGTGGGATGTCAAATCAATTGTCCCTAAACACCTCGTTGAGGCCTATGAACGCATGATAGAAGAAAAAGGAAAGAAGGCTGAAACTAATCTGATTGAGGATGCAATCTGATTGAGCATGCTGCACGTAATAACTTGTCGTTTCAAAGTGTGATCTTTGTACTTGATTTGGTTTGAAACTTTTGCAATGTTTAACTTGACTTCTTTGCATTAACTTTTATTTATTTTATTTCCTGAAGAAATATGTATACTAGCTCCACTAGAGCTATTATTGGTGATGAATGTCTGGTAGATAGCGGTAGTACTAACACTATTCTCAAAGACATGAATTTTTTTTCTAAGTTGTCTCCGGCAGAGACACCGATTGGTACTATATCTGGTGTCAGTAACCTTATCGAAGGCTCCAGAAGAGTACACATAACATTATCTTCGGGTACCCAATTAACTATTGATAATGCATTATTTTCTAGTAAATCCAGTATAAATTTACTTAGTTTTAAAGATATTCGAAAAAACGGTTACCACCTAAAAACAATATCTGAAAATAATATTGAATATCTTCAAATTACTTCAAACAAAAATGGCCAAGAAACCATTGTTGAACAATTAGAAGCCTTATCCTCTGGATTATATTGTACTAATATCAATCCTATCGAATCATACATGGTGAGTAACCAAAAGCTATTAGATAAAGACACATTCAATATATGGCATGACCGTTTAGGTCACCCTGATAGCATAATGATGAGACGAATAATCAAAAGTGCAACCGGGCACCCTCTTAAAAACTTAAAAGTTTTGCTACCACAAGACTTATCATGTGTAGCATGCTCTCTGGGCAAACTTATTACTCGGCCCTCACAAACTAAATGGATACACGAAACCCCATCATTTTTAGAAAAATCCAAGGGAATATTTGTAGGCCTATTCATCCTCCGTGTTGACCATTCTGTTACTTCTTAGTCTTAATTGACGCATCCTCAAGGTGGTCACATGTGAGTCTTTTAGCTACTCAAAACGTAACATTTGCCCGACTTCTAGCTCAATCATACAACTGGTTATGTATTCACATACGGTGGCACAACAATTTCTTGGAAGTCAACTAAGCAAACACTTACAGCAACATCATCAAATCATGTCGAACTAATAGCAATATATGATGTTGGTCGAGAATGTGTGTGGTTGAGATCAATGATTAATCACATACAAGAAGCATGTGGATTAGAACAGATCAAGAAGGAGCCGACAATTATTTATGAAGACAATGCTGCTTGCATAGCTCAGATCAGAGAAGGTTACATCAAGGGTGATCAAACAAAGCACATCTCACCAAAGTTCTTCTCAACATATGACTTGCATAAAGAAGGGGAAATTGATGTTCACCAGATCAAGTCAAGTGAAAATCTAGCAGATGTAACAACCCGACTTTTCAGAAAGTCAAAGTACAAGTCAAAGTCAAAGTCAAAGTCAGGTTGTTATTCAGATCTAACATTTCTGGCTTAATTATTGTCTTGTACTCTCGTAATTGTTAATCGATGTATGCTAGTTAACGCTCTATTATTATGTGAACTAACAATGCGATAAACGCAACTAAACGTTATTCTACTAAACGCTAAAACATCGCTATCGCATCGCAATTATTGGTATTGTTTGATGTGTGTGTTATTATGTGCTTTACTTGTGCATGTTTATATATATATGTTTTTAGGATGATATTCGCTAAAACTCTATGGCAACGCAATCTCATCGTGGACTCAAAATTAAGTTCTACTTTTATGTCGTGTGTTAGTTATGTTATTTGTGTAATTATAGTTTAATACTATCGCATCGCTTACTCGCAACTCGCTTAACGCTCAACGCATGAAATGAAAGTTGGAAAACTAACCCGCATGAGCCACCGATCGAACGGGATGACCATCTGATCGGATGGCCATCCGATCAATCGAACGACCGTCCGACCCCGCACAACCCTACACCGCCTTCCACCCTCTCTCACTATAAATACCCCACTGTCACATCAACTGTTCATTGATGTGACAGCTACCTCCGACCCATGCACTCCCAAGCTCTTTTCTCTCGATTCCTCGCGATCCTTGTAAGTTTTCACTCTAAATCTTGTATTTCCATCTTCATTACACACTTTCTCATCATTTTCACCAACAAATCTCAACCATGAAATCACCTGGTTTTGGGTTGTTCTAGGGTGACGTCACCATGGGTTCTCATTAACACCAAAGTGTGACCTCATCTCATCAAGAATGGTCCGGATCTAAAGGATTTCCACATCATTTTACACTGACTATGACTAAATCTAAACATTTAACAACTGTTTCAAACTTTTCTCCAACAATCTTCACTTTTACTCAAAAGCGTTAGAATCTGGACTTGTTCGGGTTCTTTACCCATTCTCCAGTGGAGAACCGGTCTGAGAACGGACTTCTATCGGAGAGACGACCGTTTCACGGGTCGAACATGAAACTCCGTCAAGAACGTCTGATCGGACGGGTTGATTCCCGTCCGATCGAACGAGTTGTACTTGATGAGATTTCCGTTGTTTAACACGCCGTCATGCCATCTCCATCAAACCGCAAACTTTTCAACTTAACTTTACAAAATTTGCAAAACTTCAAATCACTGATCAAATCGCCGTCCTATTGGATGACCATCTGATCGAACGACTATTCGATCAGGTGGCTTATAATTCTCAAAACTTAAACTATTTTGCAAAACTTCAAGGAATATCACACTTCCAATCGAATAGTCATCCGATCGAATGACTATCCGATCAGAAGACTTACTTCTTCGTAACTTTCCACACTTGAACGAATTGCCATCCGATTGAAGGGCCATCCGTCCGGATGACCATCCGATCGAATGACTTTATTTATACTACAACGAAAACTTCAAAAGTTCACATTTTACAAATACACATCCTCAGTCGAATGACCATCCGACCGAACGGTCATCCGTCCAGACAGTGATCCGATCGAACCACCATCCGATCACTCACCTCTTCGACACACTGTTTAACGCGATGTTCAACGCTTACACTATCGTTCTGTGATCAGGCTAATCTCTCCAGCGCTCCCTTCAATCCAAGACCATGTTTATTTACTAAACACAATTTGTGAGTAAACTCGAACCCTTTTTGCTTAACGCACTTTTGGGTGCTACATACGTTACCTATATCAAATCACATCGACACACAATGTAAACACTTTTATACGCTAACCGCTCTGCATGTTATACGTGTTTTCGATGAATGCTTGTATGTTATGTTTACACAGTGATTGTCACACCCCGATATTTCCACGTATTACCGGTGGGCCCGGTGGGGAGTATCGTGACGTAGTTGATATCATCATAGACAATTTATCACAGTTTAATACACAGCGGAAGTCGAAAGATAAAAACATTACAAACCGAATGAAAGTAATATCAATTATTACAAAAAACGGTTGTAAGGGATCCACAAGCGAATCAAAGATATAAGAAACATTGTCCAACAGATTTTTAACATCTAAGCTTGCAAGACTCTTTATTGATGCTAGGAGTAGCCAGCCCATTTCGATTAGTACATGCACTTAACCTTTTTGGAAAATATGTCAGTTTCACTGGTAAATACAAGTAACCGACTCATTTTGAAAATGTTTAAGAAAATTGATTTGAATGCACAAGGCACAAAATATCTTTTATAACTTGGGATAATTATTTAAAAATAAACTTGTTAAAGAATTACATGTTTATTATACGTTCAGTAGCCCGGGCTGAAAATCAGGTTAAAGATTAATAGACACACCACATAATATGTCCCACGGTGAGTTATTCTCGAACAGGTGCGTATATTATTTTTACATACACACCGGCAGGTGTATGCCTACACCCCGTGCTTAAGTCGTGGCCATTTCAATGAATGAGCCGAGGATATCCAGGACATGGTCATTAACCCCCCAAAGGCTTAGAATAAACAAAACAGATCAAATGGGTTATCTCAATGATTTAACCTTCATACGATTAAAAATTCAATACCCGACCAAGCGGTATTTTATATACCGTACCCCAAGCCCGTATAAGGGAAAATAAGTTAAAAGTATTTACCTGAGCAAATTGTACAAATTTATCCCAGACGTACAAATCAGCAAGTGCAACTATCTTTTACTGGGCTCCTAAATCTGGAACGAAGGTTTTAATAACCTATTATATTCCTAACGGGTCTTACTTAAGTTTAAACTTAGACCAGTTAGTTTTAAAGAAAGGTATACGGTTCAAAGCGCAAGATTAAGCGAAGACCGGATTAGAATGTGGTTTTAGACCTGACAAGTATGAAGACTTGTATAATATGGGTAAACTAAACACATTCTGGATTTTGAAGTGAAAATGATAAGGTTTGACCCGTTTCGGTTAATTTATGAAAACTAGTTACATAAACCGTACCGAATGCGATAAATGCATAACGGGTAACCAAATGGGTTATGAACAGGTTTCCTAAGTTAATATGCCTTAAATATGTTGTGATATCAGTAGGATACATTCCATTATGCCCAAAACGGATTTAAAATCAATTTAAGCCTCGTAGGGGTATTTTGGTCATTTTAAGGATTATAAAAGCGGTTAAACATTAACCTGAGGTTCTGGTCTTAAATGATCAGTAAAATTATTTATTTTTGCAAGTCATATCAGTAAGGTATTGCATATATGTGAAATTTAGCATTTACAACCAAACTATGCACCGTAGGGGCATTTTGGTCATTTCACATAAGCTTTAAAGGTCAAAATGGGAAATATGGGTTTAAAACTTTATCTTACTGTTAAAATATAAAAATTTACTTAAAACATCAGTAGGTATTAAGTCTTATATGCCAAAAATAGTTTTAACCCATACTATGCGTTTAAAACGCGTAAAAGTCGGTTTTAAGCGATTTTTGGTTTATAATAGGAAATCTGAGTTTTTGATCAGTTTATAAAGTTCAAAATATTTTATTTATCATATAAAATCAGTAGCAAAAAGTTTGGTATCAAAATGTTATGTAAAACTCATTTTATTAGCAAAAAGGGTATAACCGACAATTACCGAATTAAAGCAAGAACCCTATGTTATGTTCAGTTTAAAAATAAATAAAAATCTTCAAAAATCCCAAAATATTATATTACATCAGTGGGTAAAATGTTTGGTGTAAAAATTTGGGTTTAGGTAGGCTTTATGCTAATTATGCCGTTTAATTAATAAAAATCTGTCTAATTACGATATTGAGCATAACTCCTAATTTAGACCTCAAACTGATGTCAAATTTTTTGGACATGTTTATAAATCAGTAACAAAGGTTTTTGTCCTCTCACATTTTCAAAAATCTTTTTTTATGGTCAAAAGGGCATTATGGTCAACATTTAAGCAATTAACGGAAACATGCTAATGAATCGGATTAATTAGGAACCAGGTTGTATAATCTCAGAGGGTTATACTAACCTATAACCTGGTCCTAATGGAACTCTAAGGCATGTCTAAACTAAGCTAAATCGGGTCAGAACTGAAAGTCAAAGAAAAAGTCTACTTTTGCGACTTTCGGTTGCGAACCGAGCCTAAATTCAAAATTGTCGGGTTGAACATGCTTGGACATGTTCTTACATTAATTGTCAAGTTATATAAGTGTTAAAACAGGTTTCATAGCTTCTACATTGTTAATTATGAGTTTATTTGTAAATTAGCTTTCTGTTGACTTTTTAATATTAAGTTTGACCCGACAATTGACCTAGTTAGAGTAGAAATCAGAGGGTGCCCTTTTAAGGGTTTATTATCCACATAATTACTAACTTATAGCCACTTTCAATTCGAGAAATGACTGGACCATTAGTGATTAATCACTAAGTCAAAGCTTAATTACGACGACTTTGACTTTTGGTCATTAGACTAATAAAACATGAATTAGAGAAGCTAAGAATGCTTACAAAGGCTCTTAGCACGAATTAGAAGCTTAAGAAATCTTGCTTGAAGTCCAGAGAGCTCCAGAAAATAAGTTTAGAATGATTTTGTGAATGAGCAAGTTCATGGTTGCAACATAAGGTCCTTATATAGTGATCTAGATGCAACAAGATCAATCCAACAAGGTCTACACATGTTTTCTGATCATCCCAGGTGCTCCCTATGCATGAAATACCATTGGTGCAGGCCCTGAATTCGAAAACCATGCTTCTAAGGCGGTGGAACCGGCTGAACAGGAAACTGTCCATTTTTCTGCCCAGTTACAGGTCTTACGGACCGTAAGGCCCTTGCTTGAAGTCCAGAGAGCTCCAGAAAATAAGTTTAGAATGATTTTGTGAATGAGCAAGTTCATGGTTGCAACATAAGGTCCTTATATAGTGATCTAGATGCAACAAGATCAATCCAACAAGGTCTACACATGTTTTCTGATCATCCCAGGTGCTCCCTATGCATGAAATACCATTGGTGCAGGCCCTGAATTCGAAAACCATGCTTCTAAGGCGGTGGAACCGGCTGAACAGGAAACTGTCCATTTTTCTGCCCAGTTACAGGTCTTACGGACTGTAAGCTAAGGGCCTTATGGTCCGTATCCGCTTTTTAATCTTTATCTCCCAGATCAGCCACCTTACGGTCCGTAAGGTGGTCTCTTTGCGATCCGTAAGACTTGGCCAGAAGACAAAAATTTTGAGAATTTTTAACATTTGACCATGCAACCTATCATACCTCGAATCTTTGGTTATTATTAGTAGCAAGGGCCCTCATGATCAGGTCTTAAACATTCAGAATGCATTCCATGCATTAGTGTTGCCTTGGAGTCTTGTGAAAAGGCCATTAAATGTAGATTTGTCACATTATATACATGTGATCCCATTTCTTTGAATGTTGATTTATTTATTACAAGATTAACCGGATACTCATGAAATCCTTATCAAATTTTCATGAGAATGTAAAAATGTTAAAAGGTCACTCAGAGGTAATAATTTAACATGCTGACGCTTTTAATCACTTCATGTATCTTTTTACTTGATCTGGGTTCATAACACGCTTTAAATTTCATGACACATGTCTTTATTATATTGGGCATGATTTTATGAGGTGTTACATCCTCACTCCCTTAAAAGAAATATCGACCTCGAGATTTACTGAAATAAAAGAGGGTACTTCTGTTTCATTGTGGACCCAACCTCCCACGTGTATTTGGGACCTCTACGGGCATCCCATTTAACCTTCATAATTGGTACGTGCTGCTTTCGAAGTTTCTTAACCTATCGATCCTCAATCGACAAGGGTTTTTCAACAAATTTCAAGCTCTCATCTATATGCACATCCGTATGTGGCATGACCAGTGATGCATCAGCTAGACATCTCTTCAGATTGCAGATGTGAAACACATTATGAATTCCACTGAGCTCTTCAGGCAGGTTTAACTTGTAAGCCACTGTTCCGACACATTCGATGATCTTGAATGGTCCTATGTATCGTGGGCTTAACTTGCCTTTCTTACCAAAACGCATCACCCCTTTCCAGGGTGATACTTTAAGTAACACTTTGTCGCCTACCTTGAATTTTAGAGGTTTACGCCTTTTATCTGCGTAGCTTTTCTGCCTATCCCTGACAGCTTTGAGACGATCACGTATCTGCACAATCTTGTCTGTCGTCTCCAGGACTATATTAGGTCCTGTTAGCTAGACATCTCCAACTTCCGCCCAACAAACTGGCGTCCTGCACTTTTTCCATACAAAGCTTCAAAAGGTGCAGCTTGAATACTCGAATGATAGCTATTATTATACGAAAATTCGATCAGTGGAAGATGATCATCCCAACTTCCACCTAGATCAATAACACAAGCCCTTAGCATATCTTCCAGTGTTTGAATTGTACGCTCACTCTGACCATCCGTCTGAGGATGATATGCAGTGCTGAAGTTTAATCGAGTGCCCAAGGATTGCTGAAATCTTTTCCAAAAGTGCGATGTATATCTCGTGTCCCTATCAGAGATAATAGACACTGGCACTCCGTGGAGAGATACAATCTTATCCACGTACAACTGAGCTAACTTATCTGAGCTATGTGTCTCCTTAATAGGTAAGAAGTGGGCTGACTTGGTCAATTTGTCGACTATAACCCAAATAGTATCATTTCCTTGCTTTGTCTTTGGTAACTTAGTGATGAAGTCCATAGTTACCATTTCCCACTTCCAGGTGGGAAGTTCAGGCTGTTGCAGCAAACCTGACGGCTTTTGGTGTTCGGCTTTAACCTGAGCACATGTCAGACATTTGGCCACATAAGTGGCTATAGATTTCTTCAAACCTATCCACCAGTAATTTACCTTTAAATCCTGGTACATCTTATCACAGCCAGGATGAACAGAATACTTGGAGCTATGGGCTTCTTGAAGAATCACATCCCTAAGTCCTCTATAAATTGGAACCCATATTCGTCCATTCAATCTTAGGATTCCATTCTTGCCATATGATAACTGTTCAGCAGTTACTCCCAACTTTTCATTCGGATAGTTGGCTTCTAATACAGCTTCCTTCTGAGCGGCTAGCAATCTTCCATTCAAGTTGTTCTTCAATTCAATGCTCTTAGCATTGATTCTAATGGGTTTAATCATTTCCTTCCTGCTGAGAGCGTCAGCTAAAACATTCGCTTTGCCTGGATGGTAACGAATTTCACAATCACAATCATTTAAAGTCTCCATCCATTGACGCTGTCTCATGTTCAAATCCTTCTGATTGAACAAGTGTTGAAGGCTTTTATGATCAGAATAAATCACACACTTGGTACCATATAAATAATGCCACCAAAGTTTTAGTGCAAACACAACGGCACCCAACTCCAAATCGTGGGTGGTGTAATTCTTCTCGTGCGCCTTTAACTGATGGGAAGCATAAGCAATAACTTTGCCTTTCTGCATGAGCACACATCCCATACCTGTGTGTGATGCGTCGTAGTATACCACAAACTCTTCGATCCCTTCAGGCAATGTCAACACAGGAGCATTGCTCAACTTCTGCTTAAGAATCTCAAAGGATTCTTGTTGCTTAAGACCCCAATCAAACTTGATATTCTTCCTAGTTAACGAAGTTAGGGGTGCAGCAATCCTTGAGAAGTTTTCAATAAAATGCCTGTAATATCCTGCCAGACCCAAGAAGCTGCATGTAACATCCCGAAATTTTTAAACCAATTATTTAGAATATAATGTTTCTAAATAAACTAGTGAACTGACTAGGATTTAAAATAACCTAGTTAAGTAAAAGCCTTGTAGGGACTTACAATGGGTTAAAACACTAAAAATTAGAACCAAATGATAGTTGAGGGGCCTATGTCGTTAAATATGAAACTTAATTACATAAAACAAAAACCAAACACACTCTTGTGATGTCTGGTTCGATCAAAAGCAGGAGAAGGGCGACCCCCATTCTCATAAACCCTAACATTCACCAAACTCTCAAATTTAAGGCTCAAACCAAGTTAAAATGGAAATCCGAACATAGATTCGTGATCATCTCGTCAAGAGAATCATAAGGTATGCAAAATTTTGTAAAAATTCTCTACTTGAAATTCTCATGAATTTAGAGAACTCGAAATGTGTTAATGCATGTGTGTTATGTAGATGAAATAAGAACATTTAAGTGTCTAGGAGTAAACCCTAGGCAATTACATGTTAAAATTATGCCAAATTTTAGTGAAATACATGGCCACCATTGTAGGTGATTAGTGGGTTATATAGAACTAGATGAACACTAGGGTTTTGAATGATATTCTAGTGTAAATCGATTCATAGAAACTGATTACTGAAAAATTTGATGTTTAATTTTATATGTGATAACTCGATTGATGTTAATTTTGGCTAAGCGACAAGCCATGAACTAGAATATAAAAGATATAAAATTCTTCCCTATAAGTGTTTGTTAAAATGCCTCAAAGAAGGCTCGAAACTGAAATTTAAGTTAAAAACGCGTATTGTGATGTTTGGGCGGATTATGTAATAAATAAATGAAAAGGAGTTCTAAACATGCTATGGTTGAACTCTATAGGAAAAGATACCGGAGCGTCGAGCGGACAAGCCGGTGGTGACTTGCGTTTGAAAGGCGTGCATTGAAGGTATGTAACTTGACCCGTTACATTAAGCGAGTTGTTGATAAACTTTGTATAATAGTATTGTCGGATAGAAATTGTGTTGAATATAGTGACCATGATCATTATTTGAGTCAATAGACTTAGAGTTGTCAATGAACCATTTGGTAGTCATCATAATGGAGGATTCCACAAGATGAGCCAACGGGTCGATTAATTGTGTAAATTGTAGCTTTAGTGTTCTAGTAGTTGATAATGGCGATAATAATCATAAGAGCATTAAACCATGAGATTGGTAAAGAAAGGCGGGTGATAATATGCCCCGGATGTTGGGTATAAGGTGCCATAGGCTTACTAGTTAAATGGTAGTAAAATGGGTAAAGTTAGAGTGGGTCAAATAAATGCATAATGACATATAGTCTTTCGGTCCGTAAATAATTTTTTTGGTATGATAATTGTAATAGGCACGTCGGTAATGAATTTACAGACGTATGGGAAAAAGAATCACCTAAAACGGACTTACGAGTCAAAAGTTATGGCCAAACGAAGTTAAAAATCTGAATTTCTGGAGCTGGCAGCAAGTGCAGCTCACAGAAAATAACATGCTGGAAAATCTCCTCCCTCGCGCTACGCGAGGGCCTGTCGCGCCACGCGATAGGGTGAAGTTTTAAATTTTTTTTTATTTTTGAATGTTCAATGCTTGGGACTTGTTTATACACTTCATGTAAATGTCAAAACTAACATTTTGAGTGGTTTTGACCTTAGGTGATAATGGGAACTAATCGGATGGCGATCGAGCAAGTTTTTGAAGAACCGAACACTCTATATGAAGCTTCCGCGATATCTAAACTTTATTAGACAATGTTTTTGTATGTAAACAACTTGTTAAATATGTCATGAATGTTCAAGCTAGTTGGTTGTTGACTACTTTTGATTACTTGGAACTTTGTTTTGGTAACTATGTTTTAACTCTAGACACCTTTTATATAAATCGTATGAATTTTTATTAAATTCAAGTAGTAATTAGAAGGGTGTTACAAGTTGGTAATCAGAGCTTAAGGTTGTCAACAAAGTGTTCGGTTCAAGCTTGATCGATCGTCCGGTAAGAATTAACTTATTATTTTAATAGATTATATCTTATGTAAGAAATGAGAAGTGAATTGATGTGCATGGGAAGAGCGTGTTAACACACTCAAACCCGGGAAGTGCACCAAAGGTGAACGGTTAAAGCAAGTTGGGAACTTGGCTAAACCGAAACAAATGAAGCAATGTTATAAATGAAATGTTTAACGTTTAATGTAAACATTTCAGTTTCAAGATGTCGGACGGAAACGATGATGATCCGGTGCAGACAAGCACCGAACAAATGAAAGAGATAATTACTGAAGAAGTGGGGAAGGCAATTGAAAGTAGTCTATTCGGGTTTATAGACAAAATTCAAAACACGGTGTTGTCACTTGTCGAAGAGCGAGTCAAAAGGTTAGAGGATAGTGTCAACCTTATGAAGGAGAAATCGGGAGAACGTAAAGGGTGTTCATACAAAGAATTCATGGCGTGTAAACCGCCAATCTACAACGGGGAGGTTGACCCAATAATTTGCCAAAGATGGTTGGGCGATATTGAAGGGGTGTTTGAAAGGACCCATTGTGACGAAAGCGACTTTGTTGCTTACGGAACGGGTCAGTTGAGAGGGCAAGCCAAAGATTGGTGGGACAATAAAAAGAATAAAATTGGGGCCGAAGCGGCAAGGGCAATGACATGGGAGGAGTTTAAGACACCATTTCTTAAACATCATAGTCCCAAGGCGGTCATTAATAAAATCAAAGAAGAGTTCATGCAACTCAGGCACAAGGGTGAGACCATAGACAAGATAACGACGACGTTTATGGATAAGATGAAGTTTTGTAGTGAATTGGTGACGAATGAAGAACAGAAAATATACTACTACTATAACATGTTGAGCGCTGAATATAGGGAGTTTATGACTCCTTCAAAATACGAGACCCTTTCCGAAATCATAAACGTTGCTCGGGAACGGGAAATCGAGTTGAAGAAACAAGTTGAAAGGGGTGAGCGAAGGGCACAGGATGTGAATCCAAGTCCTACAAAGAAAGCTCGAACTAGAGAATCGGGAAAGAAGGTGGATGCTAAAGGCGGGTCACCAAGTTGCAAGGTGTGTGGAAAGGGGCACAAGGGTGAGTGTCGCTTCAAAGACAAGCCGTGTCCGGTATGTGGGAAGACGGGGCACACTGCATCGCTATGTCCCGGAAAGGTTTCCGTTTGCTATAAATGTTATCAGCCCGGCCACAAAAAGTCTGAATGCCCAGAATTGGTTGGAAAGAGAGACACTAAAGAATCTCCAACGGAAGCTCCAAAGGCGAAAGCTAGGTCCTTCCAACTTACAGCACTCGAAGCAAAGACAGAACCCGATGTGGTCTCAGGTACATTCGCAATAAACTTGATCCCCGCACGTGTATTATTTGATACGAGTGCGAATAAATCCTTTATTTCACATGGATTTATTCGACATCCTTCATTTGTATTGACGAAGTTACCTATGCCTTTAGAGGTTGAGATAGGAGATAACAAAAGTTTCATAGTTTGTGATGTTTGTCGAGGCTGCAAATTAAGCATCGATGATGAAGAGTACCAGATAGACCTAATCCCGATGTCAATGGGGGAATTTCAAGTAGTCATTGGGATGGATTGGCTATCTCAGCACCACGCAAAGGTCATGTGTTTTCGTAAGGAGAAAAAGCTAATATCTCCGAGCGGGAAACACGTCACTATCTATGGCGAAAAAGGAGGCAACCCCATAATATGTTCGATGTTGAAAGCCCACAAGCTTATGAAGCAAGGATGCAAGGCATTTATGATATACGCGAATGAGCCCTAGAAAGAATCACTGAAAATTGAAGATGCACGGGTAGTGCGGGACTACGAATTGATTCTGGGCGCAAAACTTGTAGCTAAAGCACCGTACCGACTCGCACCGTCGGAATTACAAGAATTGATGTCCTAGATTCAAGACCCGCTTGACAAAGGATTCATAAGGCCGAGTGTGTCTCCTTGGGGCGCACCGGTACTGTTCGTGAAAAAGAAAGACGGAAGCATGCGCATGTGTATCGATTACCGGGAGTTAAACAAACTCACTGTAAAGAACTGTTGGACCGTTTGCGTGACCCTAAACGTCAGTAAAAGTAGTTCACCTCAGTTTACAGAGGCGGAATCAAAGTAAACCAAGTCACAACAGCTTATTCCTTTCAATTTCTTCTCTATTAACACTTCTCTGAGACTTTACAATGAGTTCTAACAAGATTTTGGCAGCACCTTGTCTCACATACAATGACCTTTGTTAGCTTCAAATGACACACTCAACCCCTATTTATAGTTGTAGCCTGGTAGCTTGAAATGACACATCAGTTTCAAGCTAACAAGCACTTTCAAGCTAACAAGCACTTTCTAGCTAACAAGCACTTTCAAGCTAACAAGCACTTTTACATGTAAACCCTAATTCTAACCATCTAGACCTAAGACTTGATTAAGACGTAGTCATCAGACATTCAGTGCACCAACAGACTCCCCCTTGGATGTTGACGAAGTCTTCGGCGTCAAGTCTTTAGTCTTTGTCTCTCTCCAAATGCTTGTCATTGTAAAGCTCCTTCTTCACACAGGTTTAGGATCTTGTCCTAGCTCCATCTTCAGACTTCCCTTTGACTGTTGATCCAGACTCCCCCTTTCACAAACTCCCCCTATCAATATGCTAGAATCTGAGGTCTTAATCTGGTTCAAGCTTTAACAATTTGCTCCCGTGGGAATGATGAAGTCCAAAACCTGTTTAACCTGCACATCCTCTACCTCAACATAAGTTTCACAAATTTATAACAGTTAGATTTAAGAAACTTACTGGTAGAAATCATTAATTCATCAATCTGTATAGTTACATCAAGTTCAAATGAATGACTTTGATTAACTAAGCACACAATCTTTCAAAACATTTGTATATGACATTCAAAGTTTTCAACATATTCTCCCAACCCTCTAGTTCATCAAGTTTAGCACTTGGAATTTTGAAAATCAACTCTCCAACATCAGTTGTCGAATTTTTTTTTTTATAATTTTGAGTTTAAAGAAATGCAGTAAAGAAATATATACAAACAATATTTTTGTGAGTTTGTGTAAGAGGATCATATCAGTTTATAAGACCAATCACTAGCACCATTAAGCTTTAATCATTTTAAGTTCTAAACGATTCACATAGATTGTCAGTATACTGGTCCACTTAAATTCTCACACAAAGTTCAACTGCTTCGAGATATGAGTTTAATGTCTTAGATACTTAAACTTAATCACGTGTCCCACCTCAGAATATACTCCCGTATCCAGATCCCGATATTCAGTCTTACAGGAAATTATAACACAAATGATATCTGTAAGGGGTAATAAATTATGAAGAATCATGAGAGCTCAGGTCAGAACCATCGTTCAGCAGAGAGATCATGACTCAACTTGTGTGTGTCCCCTTTAGAGGATCTTTTTTACAACAGCATTGCTAAGCAATTTTATTGTCTTATCATATATGCTGAGGGTGATGCTGTGTTTCAAGCATTTGCGGAAAGTATTATTCGAGGACTAGGTCAGAACTTCCATTCGGCAGAAGTCCTGGAATAATACCCCAGATATCACTGAGTATAAAGACCTAGTATATCAGAAAAAGGAATCTTTCAAACAAGATTTCGGGGGTTACCCATATATCCGAGAGATGTTTCCTACGATATAAGCAAGTTTGAATTTAGGTTTATATCTCGTCACAATCTACTAAATGTGCAAAAACTACTGACACATCATCAGCGAGACCGTTTATCACATTTGACATTTCAATTCTTTAGCATGCTGTGATAGTCCACTGATTTACTATCATTTCCCCTTTTCACAACAAAACTCATTTTTGCTTTTTCAATGTTTTTGGCATTTTCAAATTTTCTAATTTAATTAAAATTTTTCTCCCCCTAAAATCAAAATATGTTTCAATTTTGATTTTCAAGGAAAATTTGAAAAATAAAACTATATAAGAAACGTGACAAACTAATATCGAATCGCTTCAATTCGCCATTAACTCGGCTTAACAATCAGAACTCCCCCTGACAACAAACTATTTTCCCATTTAGATTTCAAAACACTTAAGTTTGTTTTAATCAAAATGGTTTTTCCGGAAAATTAGTTTTGTGTGTCATTTCACAAATTCGGGGTTCTTTCATCACATTGTTTACCTTTAACCTCTCATCGGAAAAATAAATCAAGTACAACTTAATGTCCTTGATTAGTCTTTTGTGATTCGAAATATCACAGTTACCAACCTGTGAATTTCTCAAGAAATATGCCGATTCCTGTTCCACACTTACCAACCTGGGAACTCCGGCAAGTCAGGTTTTTCATTTAAACAAATTCACCCAAGCCTGACCAGCCTTGGGTTTGACAGTTTTTACCTCAATAGATGACTCTTCTGGTTTTGACGAACCAGAATCATTGCCTGAACATGGCTTGTCTGACTTTGATGAGTCAGATTCATCGCCAACACGTTGCTCCTTTGTTTCTGAAGAAACAAATTCATGGCTAACAACTTTCTTTTTCTTCTCTTTTGTCCTCAGATTTGCATCTGATGAATTCATCTTTCTTGACTTTGCAATCGAGTTAGTTGATTCATCAGAACTCTTATTCAATATGTCAGGTGAACCCGAAGACAAAATTTTCTCGAGATACTCTCTCGCCTTCTTCCTTTTCTTTCGCAGTCTGTCTTTCTGCCCCTGTGAAAGTTTAACTTTCTTTTCTTGAATTGTCTGATCTTGAACTTTAAGTTCTTGAACCTTCTGTTCTTTGGGCTTGACATTGACTGGTTTCTTTGCCATTCTTTGAGATTCAACCCTCGATCTTCCCATTGATCTCCTTGGGCAATCTCTGGCAATATGTCCTCTGATATGACAATTATAGCATCTTCTTGTTTCATAACTCCAATTCTGGCAGTTAACAGCAATGTGTCCTCTCACACCACAGGTGTAGCACACTCTGTTATCGTACCATTCACCACTTTCACATCATATGCTTAGATCATAACATTGTCTGGCTTTGTGGTAATCATCACTCTTCTTGAAAACTGGTTTTGGCTTTGAAGCACTGTGGTCAAACCTGCACCACTTATTACCAACATTTTGTGAGTTTTCATTTTTAGATTTTTGTGATTTTTTATAATGATTGGATGACTTATCTGATGAGCTTTTATTTTCATTTTTAGGATTTTTCAAATTTTTAACTTTTTGTTTCTGTTCTGCATTCTTCTTAACAGGTTTTTGCTTCGAGCATTCACCTATTTCAGTAGATTGCAACACAGTATTTTTAAATTTTTCTTGTAAATCAAAAAATAATTTTCTTTTCTTTTCTTTTTCTTTTTCATCATCAGATATTTCATCACAATCTTCAATTTTGACTTTGTCAAAATTTGTGACATTGTCACTTATTGGGACAGAATTGATCGGTTTTGGACAAACATGTGATGTAGAATTCACAAAACCTTTCAATTTATTCTCAAGCTCGTTAATTTTATTTCGAGCAATTTCAGCTTCATTTTCAAGCCGAATGATTTTCTGAAGATGAGAATTTATTTCAATTTGTTTTTCAAGATTATTCTGAAAAATAACAGATTTTTCTGAAAAATAACAGATTTTTCATCTTCTAAAATCTTTATTTGACTTTGAAAATCTTTTTCAAATTTTAATTTTCATTTTCAAAATCTTTTTCAATTTCTTTTAAATTTTTGATTTCCAATGTCAAACTGTCCAAACTACTCAACAGTTTGACATTTTCAGACGTCAAATTCTCACAATTTTCTCTCATTTCAAGAATCTGTTTATTATCAGATTCTTTCTCATCCTTCAAGCTTTTGATTTCCAATGTTAAACTCTCTACATTCTTCAGAAGTTTGTCATTGTCTGTTTCTGATTTTTCGCATTTCGAGCATTTTCCATTCATCTCTCCATCATCAGCTTCTTTCTTTTTCTCGTCTCCAGTTCCTTTTCTAATCCTTTTGATTAATTCAAGAAACTCAACCAAACTTATATTTTCTGAGTTTCTTTCTATTTCATTTATTAACTCTTTCTTTTTCTTTTTCTCTTCTTCATCTCCCCACCATTTTCTTTGCCAATAATCATCTTCCTCTTTATACTCCTTGATTATAGCTTCGATATCAAGCGTTTTGTCATCGATCGCAATATTTCCATATTCATCAAGATAACACTCTCTGTCCGGATCCCATCTATTTGCTCTCCTTGCTTCCAGATAGATACGATAAATTCTAATGATTTTGTTTTCAGCAATCATTTTTCTGTACATATACTTCTGCTCTTCAGTTCTATCGTCTTACTATGAAATAGGTTCGTTTTTCGCCATGAATGCGTACCTGAAAAATCAACAAAACACTTAGAAATTTTAAGTTTTGAAAAATAAAAAGTTCAAATGAAATCACTTGAAGCGAAATAGCTTCAAGTAGAATCAACAACTTTCAAGCGAAAAATGATAATGCACAATTCAAGCTATCAGGCTCGTTCAAGCTATCAGGCTCGTTCAAGCTATCAGGCTCGTTCAAGCTACCAGGCTATTTCAAGCTATCAGGCTCAAGCTATCAGGCTATTTCAAGCTATCAGGCTCAAGCTATCAGGCTATTTCAAGCTATCAGGCTCAAGCTATCAGGCTATTTCAAGCTATCAGGCTATTTCAAGCTACCAGACCTATGATGTCATCATTTCACAAAAATTTTCAAGCTATCAGACGAATTTGATCAGTTTTAAGCCGTGTTTTAGTCCGAAACTTTCAAGGATTAGTTAACTACGTATTTCGCTTGATATGTGTTAATTTCAGGCCATTTCATCCGTGAATTATGTCTGAATCAGAAAAAGAATGAGAAGAAGTAAGTAGAAATGAGAAAATCCGGTAAAATCAAGCTGCTATGGTATGAACTCCTCGTCCTGAGCTCTGATACCACTTGTTGGACCGTTTGCGTGACCCTAAACGTCAGTAAAAGTAGTTCATCTCAATTTACAGAGGCGGAATCAAAGTAAACCAAGTCACAACAGCTTATTCCTTTCAATTTCTTCTCTATTAACACTTTTCTGAGACTTTACAATGAGTTCTAACAAGATTTTGGCAGCACCTTGTCTCACATACAATGACCTTTGTTAGCTTCAAATGACACACTCAACCCCTATTTATAGTTGTAGCCAGGTAGCTTGAAATGACACATCAGTTTCAAGATAACAAGCACTTTCAAGCTAACAAGCACTTTCAAGCTAACAAGCACTTTAACATGTAAACCCTAATTCTAACCATCTAGACCTAAGACTTGATTAAGACGTAGTCATCAGACATTCAATGCACCAACAAGAACCGATACCCGCTTCCAAGGATAGATGATCTATTCGACCAATTACAAGGTGCGAATTGGTTTTCAAAAATTGACCTTAGATCGGGGTATCACCAACTAAAGGTCAAAGAGGAAGATGTGCCGAAGACGGCTTTCTGCATGCGATACGGACATTACGAGTTCCTCGTGATGTCATTTGGCCTGACAAATGCACCCGCGGCTTTCATGGACCTCATGAACCGGGTTTGCAAGCCAATGCTAGATAAATCGGTCATCGTGTTCATCGATGATATTTTGGTGTATTCGAAAAGTGAAGCTGAGCATGCACATCACTTACAAGAAGTGTTAGAGACACTTAGACGAGAAAGGTTGTATGCGAAATTTTCTAAGTGCGCCTTTTGGTTACGAGAGGTGCAATTTCTCGGCCACATCATAAGTGCCGATGGAGTGTTGGTAGATCCATCAAAGATCGAGGCAGTGTCGAAATGGAATCCCCCGAAGAACCCTTCGGAAATTAGAAGCTTCTTAGGGCTTGCGGGATACTATAGGAGATTCATTCAAGATTTCTCCAAGATTGCATCGCCACTAACAAAGTTAACCCGGAAGGAGGAAAAGTTCATTTGGGGTGTTGAACAAGAAAGGGCGTTTCAAACGCTAAAAAAGAAATTAACTCAAGCTCCGGTATTAACGTTGCCGGATGGAGTCGAGGACTTGGTAGTTTATTCGGACAACTCACTTTTGGGGCTTGGATGTGTTTTGATGCAACGAGGCAAAGTTATAGCTTATGCCTCGAGACAATTGAAGATACATGAAAAGAAATATCCTATGCACGATCTCGAATTGGCTACGGTGGTATTTGCGTTAAAAATATGGAGGCACTATTTATATGGGGTAAAGTGCACCATATTCACCGATCACAAAAGCTTAAAATACTTCTTCGATCAGAAGGAGTTAAATATGCGTCAGAGACGATGGTTGGAAACGGTGAAAGATTTCGATTGCGAAATACACTACCACCCCGGAAAGGCGAATGTGGTGGCGGATGCTTTGAGTAGAAAAGCGGACTATGTCCCAATACGAGTAAGGTCGATGCAGCTTGTGGTGACCTCAGGTATACTTAAACGTATCCGAGAGGCGCAAGTAGAAGCAGTGAAAGAGGAGAACTGGAAGAAGGAAAGAATAATTGGCCAGTTAAAAGACTTGTCAGATGGAATGAACGGGTTGAAGACTCGATCCGGAAGAATATGGGTTCCAAACACTTGTGGGGTGAAGGCGCTACTACTTGATGAAGCCCATAAATCCTGATATTCCATTCATCCGAGTGCGACCAAAATGTACAACGATCTAAAACAAAATTATTGGTGGCCCGGGATGAAGAGGGATGTGGTGAAATATGTGGAGAAGTGCTTGACTTGCTTACAAGTCAAGGTGGAACACCAGAAACCTTATGGGAAATTGCAACCTTTGGAGATCCCGGTTTGGAAGTAGGAACATATCACTATGGGACCTACTGACCAAACTACCTAAAAAGATTCGGGGATTCGATGCTATATGGGTGATTGTGGATAGATTGACGAAGAGTGCTCATTTTATTCCTATACGCGAGACATATACTTAGGAAAAGATGTCTGAGGTATATACAAATGAAATAGTGGCACGTCATGGAGTACCGGTATCCATTGTGTCGGACAGGGATACCCGGTTTACTTCGAACTTCTGGCAAGATTTTCAAGAACAAATGGGAATGAAACTTTTCATTAGCACCGCCTACCATCCCCAGACGGATGGGCAGAGTGAAAGAACAATACAGACGCTAGAAGATATGTTACGGGCATGTATCATCGACTTCGGTGGAAGTTGGGATGTTTATCTACCTTTGGCCGAATTTTCATATAACAATAGTTACCATTCGAGTATTGGCATGGCACCTTACGAGATGTTATATGGTAGGAAATGCAGAACCCCGGTGTGTTGGGGTGAAGTGGGACCACATGAATTGGCACATACAGACATAATTCAAGCCACTAATGAGAAAATTGAAGTGGTGCGAGCCCATTTGAAAGCAGCCCAAGATAGACAGAAGTCTTATGCCGACAAAAGACGAAGACCGATTGAATTTTAGATAGGCGATATGGTTATGCTAAAAGTTTCCCCATGGAAGGGCATTATCAGATTCAGAAAAAGGGGGAAACTAAGCCCGAGGTTTATCAGGCCATTTAAAATCATCGAACGGGTTGGCAAGGTGGCTTATCGCCTCGAGCTACCGGAAGAGTTGAGTGGAATACATGGCATGTTTCACGTGTCGCAACTGCGGAAATGTTTAGCAGAAGAAACAACTTATGTCCATTACGACGATATTGAGGTGGATAATAGCCTGAATTATGCGGTAAGGCCATTAGAGATTTTGGATAGAAAGGTTAAGCACTTGCGAAATAAACAAATTGATCAAGTCAAGATCAAGTGGGAGCATAGAAAGGGTTCGGACACCACCTGGGAGTCCGAAGAGGAGATGCGACGTCTCTACCCTACCTTATTCGGTACGTACTTTGGTTTCGGGGACGAAACCCTTTTAAGGAGGGCGGACTTGTAACATCCCGAAATTTTTAAACCAATTATTTAGAATATAATGTTTCTAAATAAACTAGTGAACTAACTAGGATTTAAAATAACCTAGTTAAGTAAAAGCCTTGTAGGGACTTACAATGGGTTAAAACACTAAAAATTAGAACCAAATGATAGTTGAGGGGCCTATGTCGTTAAATATGAAACTTAATTACATAAAACAAAAACCAAACACACTCTTGTGATGTCTGGTTCGATCAAAAGCAGGAGAAGGGCGACCCCCATTCTCATAAACCCTAACATTCACCAAACTCTCAAATTTAAGGCTCAAACCAAGTTAAAATCGAAATCCGAACATAGATTCGTGATCATCTCATCAAGAGAATCATAAGGTATGCAAAATTTTGTAAAAATTCTCTACTTGAAATTCTCATGAATTTAGAGAACTCGAAATGTGTTAATGCATGTGTGTTATGTAGATGAAATAAGAACATTTAAGTGTCTAGGAGTAAACCCTAGGCAATTACATGTTGAAATTATGCCAAATTTTAGTGAAATACATGGCCACCATTGTAGGTGATTAGTGGGTTATATAGAACTAGATGAACACTAGGGTTTTGAATGATATTCTAGTGTAAATCGATTCATAGAAACTGATTACTGAAAAATTTGATGTTTAATTCTATATGTGATAACTCGATTGATGTTAATTTTGGCTAAGCGACAAGCCATGAACTAGAATATAAAAGATATAAAATTCTTCCCTATAAGTGTTTGTTAAAATGCCTCAAAGAAGGCTCGAAACTGAAATTTAAGTTAAAAACGCGTATTGTGATGTTTGGGCGGATTATGTAATAAATAAATGAAAAGGAGTTCTAAACATGCTATAGTTGAACTCTATAGGAAAAGATACCGGAGCGTCGAGCGGACAAGCCGGTGGTGACTTGCGTTTGAAAGGCGTGCATTGAAGGTATGTAACTTGACCCGTTACATTAAGCGAGTTATTGATAAACTTTGAATAATAGTATTGTCGGATAGAAATTGTGTTGAATATAGTGACCATGATCATTATTTGAGTCAATAGACTTAGAGTTGTCAATGAACCATTTGGTAGTTATCATAATGGAGGATTCCACAAGATGAGCCAACGGGTCGATTAATTGTGTAAATTGTAGCTTTAGTGTTCTAGTAGTTGATAATGGCGATAATAATCACAAGAGCATTAAACCATGAGATTGGTAAAGAAATGCGGGTGATAATAAGCCCCGGATGTTGGGTATAAGGTGCCATAGGCTTACTAGTTAAATGGTAGTAAAATGGGTAAAGTTAGAGTGGGTCGAATAAATGCATAATGACATATAGTCTTTCGGTCGGTAAATAAATTTTTCGGTATGATAATTGTAATAGGCACGTCGGTAATGAATTTACAGACGTATAGGAAAAAGAATCACCTAAAACGGACTTACGAGTCAAAAGTTATGGCCAAACGAAGTTAAAAATCTGAATTTCTGGAGCTGGCAGCAAGTGCAGCTCACAGAAAATAACCTGCTGGAAAATCTCCTCCCCCGCGCCACGCGAGGGCCTGTCGCGCCACGCGACAGGGTGAAGTTTTAATTTTTATTTTATTTTTGAATGTTCAATGCTTAGGACTTGTTTATACACTTCATGTAAATGTCAAAACTAACATTTTGAGTGGTTTTGACCTTAGGTGATAATGGGAACTAATCGGATGGCAATTGAGCAAGTTTTTGAAGAACCGAACACTCTATATGAAGCTTCCGCGATATCTAAACTTTATTAGACAATGTTTTTGTATGTAAACAACTTGTTAAATATGTCATGAATGTTCAAACTAGTTGGTTGTTGACTAGTTTTGATTACTTGGAACTTTGTTTTGGTAACTATGTTTTAACTCTAGACACCTTTTATATAAATCGTATGAATTTTTATTAAATTCAAGTAGTAATTAGAAGGGTGTTACACTGCGAATCTCTGTGGGCGTCTTCGGCTCTTGCCAATTCATGATAGCTTCAATCTTAGCGGGATCCACCTGGATACCACGCTTACTAACCACATGTCCAAGAAATTGGACTTCACGAAGCCAAAATTCACACTTTGAAAACTTGGCGTAGAGCTTCTCTTGCTGAAGAAGTTTAAGAATACAACGAAGATGCTTCTCATGATCAGTCTGATTCTTCGAATAAATAAGAATGTCATCAATCAAGACAATGACAAACTTGTCCAAGTAGGGTTTGCAAACGCGATTCATGAGATCCATGAACGCTGCTGGTGCATTAGTGAGCCCGAAAGGCATCACCAAGAACTCGTAATGACCATAACGAGTTCTGAATGCAGTCTTATGCACATCTTCATCTCTAACCTTCAGCTGATGATAACCTGATCTCAAGTCAATCTTGGAGAAGTAACTAGCTCCTTGAAGTTGATCGAACAGATCGTCGATCCTGGGCAATGGATATCTGTTCTTGATTGTAACCTTGTTCAGCTCTCGATAATCAATGCATAAACGCATTGATCCATCCTTTTTCTTCACAAACAGGATCAGTGCCCCCCAAGGAGATGAGCTAGGCCTAATAAATCCTTTTGCCAACAAATCATCCAATTGAGTTCTCAACTCTTTCATCTCAGTTGGGGCCAATTGGT
Source organism: Helianthus tuberosus (assembly GCA_030545235.1). Lineage (NCBI taxonomy): Eukaryota > Viridiplantae > Streptophyta > Magnoliopsida > Asterales > Asteraceae > Helianthus > Helianthus tuberosus. The sequence goes on from CM060358.1 coordinate 150,291,404, forward strand.
AAGGTGCTCTTGCAACAGGTGCTGCTCCAGGAATAATGTCGATTCTGAACTCCACTTGCCTATCTGGGGGTAAACCAGGTAGTTCTTCAGGGAATACATCAGGGTATTCAGAAATAATAGGGATATATTCAATCTTGGGCTTTGGTTCATCAATAGTCACATGTGCCATATAAATGACACAACCTTTCTTCATACACCTTGATGCCTTAAGCATAGACACTTGCTTGGGCAACCCGTACTGAGTGTCTCCTTGTATGGTAAGTGGCTCAGCATACGGAGTCTTGATAACCACTTACTTCTTGTCACAAACGATCTGAGCTTGGTTATGAGATAACCAATCCATGCCTATTACTATATCGAATCCAGCTAGTTTCAAAGGAAGCAAAGACAAAGGAAAGGAGTGGTTCCTAATGGATATAAAACATCCATCTAACACGGTTGAAGCAGTTTCTATGGTACCATCGGCCAATTCTACCTCATATTTTATGCTTAGGGTTTTAACAGGCAGATTTAACAACTTACAAAACTTATTATCTACAAATGACTTATCTGCACCCGAATCAAACAATACCCTTGCATAAACATCATTGATAAGAAAGGTACCTGTTATCACGTTGTCATTCTGGATTGCTTTTTCAGCATTCATTTAGAAGACCCGAGCATTGGTCTTCTTACCTTCTTCAGGTTTCTTCGCATACTTTGGGCAGTTGGTCTTGATATGGCCCTTCTCGTTACAGTTGTAACAAGTCGCATCCTTAATTTTCTTACAATCCAGCGTCTTATGCTTAGAAGACTTACAGATCCCACAAGCCCTAGGCTGCGATTGGGATTTTGATTCATACCTGCACTTTCCCAGATGACGCTTCTTGCAAGTCTTACATCTGGGCTTCTCACCCGACTGTTGGTCATCTTTCTTGAACCCTGAACTCTTCTTATGGTTAGAGTTTCCCTTATGCTTCTTATCTGAACGGTGTGAGTTATCATCCTCACGTTTTCTCTTCCCAGCATCAGAATTCCTAAGCGATCTTTGCCTGGCCGCATCAAGGGTAAGAGATAATGACAAATCAGCTACTGACCTAAATGTTGTAGGTCTTGATGCTTTCACACTAGCTTTAATCTCCGGGGCTAAACCCCCAATGAAACGGGCTATACGTTTTGGTTCCGGTGTCACCAAGTATGGAACCAATCATGACATAGTGTTAAAACTCGTGAGATACGCTTGGCAGTCTAAGTTCTTCCTAACCAATGTCAGAAAGTCGGTCTCGATCTTCTCAACCTCATGTTGAGGACAGAAATTTTCTTTGATCAAAGCAACAAACTGATCCCATGTCAAGTTATACAACTGGATCTTCCCAATAGCTTGGATTAATGACCTCCACCAAGCTAGAGCTTCTCCTTTAAACGATTGTGACACAAACTTCACGACGTCTTGCTCTGCACAACCACTAATATCAACCACGGTGTCCATCTCATCGAGCCACGTCTTACAATCGATGGCTCCTTTCTCCCCTGTGAAATCCCTTGGCTTGCAGGAGACAAAATACTTATAAGAACAGCCCTTAACACGTGGTTCTTGATTGAGCACAACTTTCCTATATGGAACACTCCTCTGATTCGATAAGTGATGAGAATCACTCTTGCGAGTTGTATGAGTCCTCGAGGGTGGTTTTGAATGAGGTACAGACTGAGTTCTGACGCGAGTTCCACTCGATTCATTAAATTGTCTTTCAAGAGCTCGAGTAACGGCATTATCTATTAATGCCTGCAATTCCGTGCCTGCTACATTAACTTTGGAAGTGTCATGATTCTCCGTTGGGTGACTGTTGACTTCGTCTAACCCAGCCATGTAGCTTGATTGCTACATAAAATATTGACAAGATTTATTCAAAAATCCATTATGGAATTGTCTTTTATGGCAATTCATTAACCATGGTAACCATAAGCCATATTGGTTAATTTAATTAAGCATGTTCATTCAGGATTATAATTATCCTCAGTCATAATTTATTAATATATTATAATGGCACATAAGGCCAGGTCAAAGGGACAATTTAAACTATAAGCCATAATCTTATATGATCGAGGCTTTAAGGCATTGAATCATAGTTCATTTCCTTTCTTGACAGGGAGTTATAGACTACAACTGTCTTTTGTCTTATATGACAATGATTATGGCCCGTAGGCATTCCATCACTAATGGATGTTTAATAAAGGAAAGGAATTGGAAGGATCCAATATAAGGATGACTTATGTCATTTTATCGAATCACATTTGCCAGGAGTGTTAACATGCTTTCAGATGTTAACAAGGATTTTGAATCTTACAAGGAACTACCATCATGGCCCGGTCTTAAAATGACACATGGCTAGGTTTTGCCTTTAAGATTTTCTTTTATATTTAATGGTAGATTAATTTTTAAAAGGAATGATATTTTAATTTAGTTTATATATTATATCTATTCATATAATGATAATTGAAATTTTAAATTCAACACATTCCATAATTAAATAAAAAGAGTATATAAATGCCCTAAACGGGACTTTAACAGAAACAACTTACCCACGCAGGGGCTAAACTGAAAATACAAGTCCTCGCAGGGACTGAATACATAAATAGATGTCCACGCAGGGACTTGATTGAAATAAGGAAATTATAATACAAATAAATAAATAAATAAGGAATCTTCAAAAATCCCTTTTCTTCTTTCCCTTGATTAGATTCGCCAGACCCTTGAGAAATCCCCGGTGGTTCCTACACTCTTCTTGAACCTCCCGTTCCACCTGGCTCAACCTTTGAAGAATCTCCTGTTGTTGCGGTGGCGGTATTAGTGGCGGCTGCGGCGGCTGCTGATGCTGCGGAGGTTGAGGAGGTGGCAGGTATTGGTACCCATAGGTCGGGTACCCGGTCTAATATGGGACTTCATAGGGCCTATCGGGATGAAGAGCATTGTAGTTCGCCGCTACAAGATATGGGTCAACTTTGGTGTAGTTGTAGTTAGTATGGGTTGGCTGCTCAAAAGGGTTATACGCCGCTGCACCGACGTATGAAGGAATTGGGTTATCATAACCCACTGGTGGCGGTGCGACTGGTGCAGAGTCCACCTCGGAAATAGGGTTCGAAGGCCCACCCATCTGTGGGTCTTCATATAGTGGCAGGTAATGATTGCCACTTGAATGCTGAGGGGTGCTGAAATGGAAATCCCCTCCTCGCACGGACATCTGTGCTCCTGATCTCCTACGCCTTGGTGGCTCCGGAGGCGGTTGCTGCACTGGTGGTGGTGGCGGTGGAGTGACCGCTACAAAACGTGAATCCTCTGAGGGATCCTGCTGCTGCTGAGACGGGTTGTAACTGGGAGTAAACACCCAGTTGTATTGGGCAAACCTTGCCTAATAGCTGTCTGGACCACGATAAGGTGATCCATGAAAAGACGACCCATCCGAAATCTCGATGGGGTGAGTAGGTGTCCCAGATGGTGGTTCTGCGGGATCCGGGTCATCATCCATCTCCATGTCCTAAGCTTCAGGGAAATGGTCTTCGGAGCCCAATGGGTTATGACCCATTGGTTCTTCAATCAGATTTGCCGGGTTAAACCGGCTCTGGAAATATGAGGTCGGGTCTTGAAACGCGCGGTGCGACCCCGACCGCTGCAGTGGTAGGTAAGAGTGGTGCGAACCATTGGGCTCGTTCTCCGATTGCGGCCCAAAAGAATGATGGTAAGAGGGTGATGAACTTAGCGAGACGGGTCACCTCGCGGGCTCCAAATATGTCCTCCAATCCTCTTGAGGACTTGTGCTCATTGTTGCAGACGGAGTTCGCCGGTGGGAAGGTCCGGCTTCATGATCGTTGGGGGCGTTGAATGGCCCCTTTCCTCGTCCTCCTCTGCGGAACCTTAGTGGCATTTTGTTGAACCTGTCAAAACAAACAAAGAAACAACAAAGGAAAACAATAAAGGAAAAATAAAATAAAATAAATTAGGATTAGTCCTAAGTTCTTTGTCTAGACTCGGAAGTTGAGGAATGTGCAAACTGTGTCATTGAGATTAAACACAAAAGGCTAGTGTTTAATTCACTCAATGTTGGCTCTGATACCAACCTGTCACACCCCGATATTTCCACGTATTACCGGTGGGCTCGGTGGGGAGTATCGTGACGTAGTTGATATCATCATAGACAATTTATCGTAGTTTAATACACAACGGAAGTCGAAAGATAAAAACATTACAAACCGAATGAAAGTAATATCAATTATTACAAAAACGGTTGTAAGGGATCCACATTGGATCAAAGATATAAGAAACATTGTCAAACAGATTTTTAACATCTAAGCTTGCAAGACTCTTTATTGATGCTAGGAGTAGCCAGCCCATTTCGATTAGTACCTGCACTTAACCTTTTTTGAAAATACTTCAGTTTTCACTGGTAAATACAATTAACCGACTCATTTTGAAAATGTTTAAGAAAATTGATTTGAATGCACAAGGCACAAATATCTTTTATAACTTGGGATAATTATTTAAAAATAAACTTGTTAAAGAATTACATGTTTATTATACGTTCAGTAGCCCGGGCTGAAAACCGGGTTAAAGATTAATAGACACACCACATAATATGTCCCACGGCGAGTTATTCTCGAACAGGTGGGTATATTATTTTTACATACGCACCGGCAGGTGTATGCCTACACCCCGTGCTTAAGTCGTGGCCATTTCAATGAATGAGCCGAGGATATCCAGGACATGGTCATTAACCCCCCAAAGGCTTAGAATAAACAAAACAGATCAAACAGGTTATCTCAATGATTTAACCTTCATACGATTAAAAATTCAATACCCGACCAAGCGGTATTTTATATACCGTACCCCAAGCCCGTATAAGGGAAAATATGTTAAAAGTATTTACCTGATCAAATTGTACAAATTTATCCCAGACGTACAAATCAGCAAGTTCAACTATCTTTTACTGGGCTCCTAAATCTGGAACGAAGGTTTTAATAACCTATTAGATTCCTAACGGGTCTTACTTAAGTTTAAACTTAGACCAGTTAGTTTTAAAGAAAGGTATACGGTTCAAAACGCAAGATTAAGCGAAGACTGGATTAGAATGTGGTTTTAGACCTGACAAGTATGAAGACTTGTATAATATGGGTAAACTAAACACATTCTGGATTTTGAAGTGAAAATGATAAGGCTTGACCCGTTTCGGTTAATTTATGCAAACTAGTTACATAAACCGTACCGAACGCGATAAATGCATAACGGGTAATCAAATGAGTCATGAACAGGTTTCCTAAGTTAATATGCCTTAAATATGTTGTGATATCAGTAGGATACATTCCATTATGCCCAAAACGGATTTAAAATCAATTTAAGCCCCGTAGGGGTATTTTGGTCATTTTAAGGATTATAAAAGAGGTTAAACATTAACCTGAGGTTCTGGTCTTAAATTATCAGCAAAAATATTTATTTTTGCAAGTCATATCAGTAAGGTATTGCATATATGTGAAATTTAGCATTTACAACCAAACTATGCACCGTAGGGGCATTTTGGTCATTTCACATAAGCTTTAAATGTCAAAATGGGAAATCTGGGTTTAAAACTTTATGTTACTGTTAAAATATAAAAATTTACTTAAATCATCAGTAGGTATTAAGTCTTATATGCCAAAAATAGTTTTAACCCATACTATGCGTTTAAAACGCGTAAAAGTCGGTTTTAAGCGAATTTCAGGTTATAATAGGAAATCTGAGTTTTTGATCAGTTTATAAAGTTCAAAATATTTTATTATCATATAAAATCAGTAGCAAAAAGTTTGGTATCAAAATGTTACGTAAAACTCATTTTATTAGCAAAAAGGGTATAACCGACAATTACCGAATTAAAGCAAGAACCCTATGTTATGTTCAGTTTAAAAATAAATAAAAATCTTCAAAAATCCCAAAATATTATATTACATCAGTGGGTAAAAGGTTTGGTGTAAAAATTTGGTTTTAGGTAGGCTTTATGCTAATTATGCCGTTTAATTAATAAAAAGCTTTCAAATTACGATATTGAGCATAACTCCTAATTTAGACCTCAAACTGATGTCAAATTTTTAGGACATGTTTATAAATCAGTAACAAAGGTTTTTGTCCTCTCACATTTTCAAAAATCTCGTTTTAAGGTCAAAAGGGCAAAATGGTCAACATTTAAGCAATTAACGGAAACATGCAAATGAATCGGATTAATTAGGAACCATGTTGTATAATCTCAGAGGGTTATACTAACCTATAACCTGGTCCTAATGGAACTCTGAGGCATGTCTAAACTAAGCTAAATCGGGTCAGAACTGAAAGTCAAAGCAAAAGTCTACTTTTGCGACTTTCGGTTCCGAACCGAGCCTAAATTCAAAATTGTCGGGTTGAACATGCTTGGACATGTTCTTACATTAATTGCCAAGTTATATAAGTGTTAAAAACAGGTTTCATAGCTTCTACATTGTTAATTATGAGTTTATTTGTAAATTAGCTTTCTGTTGACTTTTTAATATTAAGTTTGACCCGACAATTAACGAGTTAGAGTGGAAATCAGAGGGTGCCCTTTTAAGGGTTTATTATCCACATAATTACCAACTTATAGCCACTTTCAATTCGAGAAATGACTGGACCATTAGTGATTAATCACTAAGTCAAAGCTTAATTACGATGGCTTTGACTTTTGTTCATTAGACTAATAAAACATGAATTAGAGAAGCTAAGAATGCTTACAAAGGCTCTTAGCACGAATTAGAAGCTTAAGAAATCTTGCTTGAAGTCCAGAGAGCTCCAGAAAATAAGTTTAGAATGATTTTGTGAATGAGCAAGTTCATGGTTGCAACATAAGGTCCTTATATAGTGATTTAGATGCAACAAGATCAATCCAACAAGATCTACACATGTTTCCTGATCATCCCAGGTGTCCCCTATGCATGAAATACCATTGGTGCAGCCCCTGAATTCGAAAACCATGCCTCTAAGGTGGTGGAACCGGCTGAACAGGAAACTGTCCATTTTTCTGCCCAGTTACAGGTCTTACGGACCGTAAGCTAAGGGCCTTACGGTCCGTATCCGCTTTTTAATCTTTATCGCCCAGATCAGCCACCTTACGGTCCGTAAGGTGGTCTCTTTGCGGTCCGTAAGACTTGGTCAGAAGACAAAAATTTTGAGAATTTTTAACATTTGACCTTGCAACCTATCATACCTCGAATCTTTGGTTATTATTAGTAGCAAGGGCCCTCATGATCAGGTCTGAAACATTCAGAATGCATTCCATGCATTAGTGTTGCCTTGGAATCTTGTGAAAAGGCCATTAAATGTAGATTTGTCACATTATATACATGTGATCCCATTTCTTTGAATGTTGATTTATTTATTACAAGATTAACCGGATACTCATGAAATCCTTATCAGATTTTCATGAGAATGTAAAAATGTTAAAAGGTCACTCAGAGGTAATAATTTAACATGTTGACACTTTTAATCACTTCATGTATCTTTTTACTTGATCCGAGTTCATAACACGCTTTAAATTTCATGACACATGTCTTTATTATATTGGGCATGATTTTATGAGGTGTTACATCCTCACCCCCTTAAAAGAAATCTCGACCTCGAGATTTACTGAAATAAAAGAGGGTACTTCTGTTTCATTGTGGACTCAACCTCCCACGTGTATTCGGGACCTCTACGGGCATCCCATTTAACCTTCACAATTGGTATGTGCTTCTTTTGAAGTTTCTTAACCTGTCGATCCTCAATCGACAAGGGTTTTTCAACAAATTTCAAGCTCTCATCTATATGCACATCCGTGTGTGGCATGACCAGTGATTCATCAGCTACACATTTCTTCAGATTGCAGATGTGAAACACATTATGAATTCCACTGAGCTCTTCAGGCAGGTTTAACTTGTAAGCCAATGTTCCGACACATTCGATGATCTCGAATGGTCCTATGTATCATGGGCTTAACTTGCCTTTCTTACCAAAACGCATCACCCCTTTCCAGGGTGACACTTTTAGTAACACTTTGTCGCCTACCTCGAATTTTAGAGGTTTACGCCTTTTATCTACGTAGCTTTTTTGCCTATCCCTGGCAGCTTTGAGACGATCACGTATCTGCACAATCTTGTATGTCGTCTCCAGGACTATATCAGGTCCTGTTAGCTGGACATCTCCAACTTCCACCCAACAAACTGGCGTCCTGCACTTTCTTCCATACAAAGCTTCAAAAGGTGCAGCTTGAATACTCGAATGATAGCTATTATTATACGAAAATTCGATCAGTGGAAGATGATCATCCCAACTTCCACATATATCAATAACACAAGCCCTTAGCATATCTTCCAGTGTTTGAATTGTACGCTCACTCTGGCCATCCGTCTGAGGATGATATGCAGTGCTGAAGTTTAATCGAGTGCCCAAGGATCCCTGAAAGCTTTTCCAAAAGTGCAATGTATATCTCGTGTCCCTATCAGAGATAATAGACACAGGCACTCCGTGGAGAGATACAACCTCATCCACGTACAGCTGAGCTAACTTATCTGAGCTATGTGTCTCCTTAATAGGTAAGAAGTGGGCTGACTTGGTCAATCTGTCGGCTATAACCCAAATAGTATCATTTCCTCGCTTTGTCTTTGGTAACTTAGTGATGAAGTCCATAGTTACCATTTCCCACTTCCAGGTGGGAAGTTCAGGCTATTACAGCAAACCTGATGGCTTTTGGTGTTCGGCTTTAACCTGAGCACATGTCAGACATTTGGCCACATAAGTGGCTATAGATTTCTTCAAACCTATCCACCAGTAATTTGCCTTTAAATCCTGGTACATCTTATCAAAGCCAGGATGAACAGAATACTTGGAGCTATGGGCTTCTTGAAGAATCACATCCCTAAGTCCTCCATAAATTGAAACCCATATTCATCCATTCAATCTTAGGATTCCATTCTTGCCATATGATAACTGTTCAGCAGTTACTCCCAACTTTTCATTCGGATAGTTGGCTTCTAATACAGCTTCCTTCTGAGCGGCTAGCAATCTTCCATTCAAGTTGTTCTTTAATTCAATGCTCTTAGCATTGATTCTAATGGGTTTAATCATTTCCTTCCTGCTGAGAGCGTCAGCTAAAACATTCGCTTTGCCAGGATGGTAGCGAATTTCACAATCATAATCATTTAAAGTCTCCATCCATTGACGCTGTCTCATGTTCAAATCCTTCTGATTGAACAAGTGTTGAAGGCTTTTATGATCAGAATAAATCACACACTTGGTACCATATAAATAATGCCTCCAAAGTTTTAGTGCAAACACAACGGCACCCAACTCCAAATCGTGGGTGGTGTAATTCTTCTGGTGCGCCTTTAACTGACGGGAAGCATAAGCAATAACTTTGCCTTTCTGCATGAGCACACATCCCATACCTGTGTGTGATGCGTCGCAGTATACCACAAACTCTTCGATCCCTTCAGGCAATGTCAACACAGGAGCATTGCTCAACTTCTGCTTAAGAATCTCAAAGGATTCTTGTTGCTTAGGACCCCAATCAAACTTGATATTCTTCCTAGTTAACGAAGTTAGGGGTGCAGCAATCCTTGAGAAGTTTTCAATAAAACGCCTGTAATATCCTACCAGACCCAAGAAGCTGCGAATCTCTGTGGGCGTATTTGGCTCTTGCCAATTCATGATAGCTTCAATCTTAGCGGGATCCACCTGGATACCATGCTTACTAACCACATGTCCAAGAAATTGGACTTCACGAAGCCAAAATTCACACTTTGAAAACTTGGCGTAGAGCTTCTCTTGCTGAAGAAGTTTTAGAATACAACGAAGATGCTTCTCATGATCAGTCTGATTCTTCGAATAAATAAGAATGTCATCAATCAAGACAATGAAAAACTTGTCCAAGTAGGGTTTACAAACGCGATTCATGAGATCCATGAACGCTGCTGGTGCATTAGTGAGCCCGAAAGGCATCACCAAGAACTCATAATGACCATAACGAGTTCTGAATGCAGTCTTATGCACATCTTCATCTCTAACCTTCAGCTGATGATAACGTGATCTCAAGTCAATCTTGGAGAAGTAACTAGCTCCTTGAAGTTGATCGAACAGATCGTCGATCCTGGGCAATGGATATCTGTTCTTGATTGTAACCTTGTTCAGCTCTCGATAATCAATGCATAAACGCATTGATCCATCCTTTTTCTTCACAACCAGGATCGGTGCCCCCCAAGGAGATGAGCTAGGCCTAATAAATCCTTTTGCCAACAAATCATCCAATTGAGTTCTCAACTCTTATATCTCAGTTGGGGCCAATTGGTAAGGTGCTCTTGCAACAGGTGCTGCTCCAGGAATAATGTCGATTCTGAACTCCACTTGCCTATCTGGGGGTAAACCAGGTAGTTCTTCAGGGAATACATTAGGGTATTCAGAAATAATAGGGATATCTTCAATCTTGGGCTTTGGTTCATCAATAGTCACCTGTGCCATATAAATGACACAACCTTTCTTCATACACCTTGATGCCTTAAGCATAGACACTTGCTTGGGCAACCCGTACTGAGTGTCTCTGGTATGTGGCTCACCATACGGAGTCTTGATAACCACTTGCTTCTTGTCACAAACGATCTGAGCTTGGTTATGAGATAACCAATCCATGCCTATTACTATATCGAATCCAGCTAGTTTCAAAGGAAGCAAAGACAAAGGAAAGGAGTGGTTCCTAATGGATATAAAACGTCGGCCAATTCTACCTCATATTTTATGCTTAGGGTTTTAACAGGAAGATTTAACAACTTACAAAACTTATTATCTACAAATGACTTATCTGCACCCGAATCAAACAATACCCTTGCATAAACATCATTGATAAGAAAGGTACCTGTTATCACATTGTCATTCTGGATTGCTTCTTGAGCATTCATTTAGAAGACCCGAGCATTGGTCTTTTTACCTTCTTCAGGTTTCTTCGCATACTTTGGGCAGTTGGACTTGATATGCCCCTTCTCGTTATAGTTGTAACAAGTCGCATCCTTAATTTTCTTACAATCCAACGTCTTATGCTCAGAAGACTTACAGATCCCACAAGCCCTAGGCTGCGATTGGGATTTTGATTCATACATGCACTTTCCCAGATGACCCTTCTTGCAAGTCTTACATCTGGGCTTCTCACCCGACTGTTGGTCATCTTTCTTGAACCCTGAACTCTTCTTGTGGTTAGAGTTTCCCTTATGCTTCTTATCTGAACGGTGTGAGTTATCATCCTCACGTTTTCTCTTCCCAGCATCAGAATTCCTAAGCGATCTTTGCCTGACCGCATCAAGGGTAAGAGATAATGACAAATCAGCTACTGACCTAAATGTTGTAGGTCTTGATGCTTTCACACTAGCTTTAATCTCCGGGGCTAAACCCCCAATGAAACGGGCTATACGTTTTGGTTCCGGTGTCACCAAGTATGGAACCAATCGTGACATAGTGTTAAAACTCATGAGATATGCTTGGCAGTCTAAGTTCTTCATAACCAATGTCAGAAAGTCGGGTCTTACTTAAGTTTAAACTTAGACTGGTTAGTTTTAAAGAAAGGTATACGGTTCAAAACGCAAGATTAAGCGAAGACCGGATTAGAATGTGGTTTTAGACCCGACAAGTATGAAGACTTGTATAATATGGGTAAACTAAACACATTCTGGATTTTGAAGTGAAAATGATAAGGTTTGACCCCTTTTGGTTAATTTATGCAAACTAGTTTAGTATAAACCATCTTAATCGTTTTTGAAATCATTGTTATAATATCAAAAATCGTTTTGATACATATGAATCACCCCAAAACATTTGAAAATGGTAAATTTGGGGAACTATGTACTCACATGAAGTGCAAAGTATCCTCAATCAATAGAACTTCAACAAACTCAAGTAAACCAGAGAAATCAAGCAGCACCTAGTAATCGAATCACTAGTAAATAAAGTGACACCTCAATCAGAAGATCGGATAGAATGAGGTCTTGTAAACCAAATGAGTGTTGGAACTCATGTGATATGGTTTAACAAAGTCTACATTCTAGATCGGAACCTAACCTAAGTGCTTTCGACCTGTTACGACCCATTAAGGTAGCTTACGCTACTTTAACGCGTCGTGCATGCATAAGCACGTTCGAGACGTCTAACTAGTCCTATGACAAGTATTATATGCCTAAACATGTTTAAATATGTTGCATAATCAGTTACGTGACAAAAGTTTATGTTACATATGCTTAATTACCAATTATGCATGAAAAGGGCATTTTGGTCAATTACCTAAGTCATATAAATTACCTATCATACAACTAATTAATCCTAAGTGACCATAAGGTATAACCTCGGAAGGTTATTCCCTATGCAACTATGGTCACTAAACATGTTTGGTCGGATCCTAATGATCGACCAAACGGGTCGAGTTCGAAAGTCTAAGCGGGTGCTTAGTCCGCTTGACTTACGACTCTATAAAAGCACTAATCTAAAAGTGACGACCTAAACATGCTAAAACATGTTTAGTTAAGTTACAAAACAGGTTTTTGTATCAAAACAAACGGTTTTGATACCCAAGAGTAGTTTGGTTACGAAATACGCATAAATACGCATTTTGGCCGAATCTACGACTCGTCACTACGCCTAGTCAACGTGGTAATCAGTAGGTATAGTCACAAGGGACTATAACCATCGTGATTACGCTCACGTTGCAAAGTTCAAACGAACTTCGTGTTGACCATAAACAGGTCAATGCAGAAAGTCAGACAGAGTTTGACTTTTGTGCTAAAAACGCATAAAAGAACGAAAGAATACTTACAAAGGGTCCATGCTAGGAAGCTTTGATCCGAATATTCTCAGGTATGAAGTGATAAACACATCAACTTAGAGAACCAATTCAGATTCAAAGGTGTGAGTTTGAGAGTGAAGTGGGTGTTGCTATTTATAGAGAATCAAGAACCGTTAAGATCGTTCCTCGATAAACGAGCATCAATCTGGACCGTACACATGTGGCCCATGGTTTTGGGATACTAGGGGTGCCCCAAAACCAGCAAACGGTATTGAAAATGTTACAAAATAGCCCCTAAACTTCAAGTTAAGTGCTGTAAACGGACCTGCAAGTGCAAAAATGGAGTTTCTGCCCAGATCAGTTGCTCGCGTTGCGCAACGGGATAGGCAGAAGGTGGGGGCGCAACGCTACCAGGTACCAGTTCCAAACTTTTTGCCAAAATGGCAGAAATGGTCCCTGCACATGTTTAAGACCTTTTTCGATGCGTTTAAGCCCCCTTAACCCCATCTCAAGGCTCCAAAATGAAGTTAAAGTATAGGGAACTCAAAACATGCTCAAAAATATCTCGGATGTCGGCTCGTTTGGTCGTACGGTTGCGTTGTTTGGTTAATTACGACGGAAGTCGTAACGAACGCAAAAACGATCCAAATTACACGACGAATGGAATTTTATCAAGCCAATCACTAAAATAAAATATTTTAATGATTACATAAATTTTTGGATGTCCGGATATATTCAAAACGTAAGATATGCGCGAAAATGCAAACTTATGCACTTTTTGACGCTTTTAGTCCCTGAATGACCAATAAAGTTTGTTTTAGCATACCGAACCCCTCAAAGCATATTTCTAAGCTATGTAAAGGATATTTAGAGTATGTTTAACTTATGATCAAGTTCCAGAATGTTCGTTACTATACAAATCGATATAGTTTCACAGTTTGACATAATTAGTCCCTACGATCGAACAAACTTGATTTCAACAAACCAAACCATCCAAAACTTATTTCTAAGTTATGTGGAGGTTATTTAAGGTATGTTAAGCCTATGTCACTATTCCGGAGTGTTTGTTGCGTTAAACTGACTGCGTTCACGCACCAGTTTGCGTATCACCTTCAAGAAAGCGATTTAAAGCTTGAAATCGGAATCGAATCAAATTGTAAAATCATCAAACACAAATACACACATAATAACACCAAAACACATATAATAACACCAAATCACATTGTTTTATTGATAATCAACATTGTTTTACATTGTATATTGATTACAGAGCACATTTATCACATCATGAACAGGTTTCCTAAGTTAATATGCCTTAAATATGTTGTGATATCAGTAGGATACCTTCCATTATGCCCAAAATGGATTTAAAATCAATTTAAGCCCCGTATGGGTATTTTGGTCATTTTAAGGATTATAAAAGAGGTTAAACATTAACCTGAGGTTCTGGTCTTAAATGATCAGTAAAAATATTTATTTTTGCAAGTCATATCAGTAAGGTATTGCATATATGTGAATTTTAGCATTTACAACCAAACTATGCACCGTAGGGGCATTTTGGTCATTTCACATAAGCTTTAAAGGTCAAAATGGGAAATATGGGTTTAAAACTTTATCTTACTATTAAAATATAAAAATTTACTTAAAACATCAGTAGGTATTAAGTCTTATATGCCAAAAATAGTTTTAACCCATACTATGCGTTTAAAACGCGTAAAAGTCGGTTTTAAGCGATTTTCGGGTTATAATAGGAAATCTAAGTTTTTGATCAGTTTATAAAGTTCAAAATATTTTATTTATCATATAAAATCAGTAGCAAAAAGTTTGGTATCAAAATGTTATGTAAAACTCATTTTATTAGCAAAAAGGGTATAACCGACAATTACCGAAATAAAGCAAGAACCCTATGTTATGTTCAGTTTAAAAATAAATAAAAATCTTCAAAAATACCAAAATATTATATTATATCAGTGGGTGAAAGGTTTGGTGTAAAAATTTGGGTTTAGGTAGGCTTTATGCTAATTATGCCGTTTAATTAATAAAAAACTTTCAAATTACGATATTGAGCATAACTCCTAATTTAGACCTCAAACTGATGTCAAATTTTTAGGACATGTTTATAAATCAGTAACAAAGGTTTTTGTCCTCTCACATTTTCAAAAATCTCGTTTTAAGGTCAAAAGGGCATAATGGTCAACATTTAAGCAATTAACGGAAACATGCAAATGAATCGGATTAATTACGAACCAGGTTGTATAATCTCAGAGGGTTATACTAACCTATAACCTGGTCCTAATGGAACTCTAAGGCATGTCTAAACTAAGCTAAATCGGGTCAGAACTGAAAGTCAAAGCAAAAGTCTACTTTTGCGACTTTCGGTTCCGAACCGAGCCTAAATTCAAAATTGTCGGGTTGAACATGCTTGGATATGTTCTTACATTAATTACCAAGTTATATAAGTGTTAAAACAGGTTTCATAGCTTCTACATTGTTAATTATGAGTTTATTTGTAAATTAGCTTTCTGTTGACTTTTTAATATTAATTTTGACCCGACAATTGACCTAGTTAGAGTGGAAATCAGAGGGTGCCCTTTTAAGGGTTTATTATCCACATAATTACCAACTTGTAGCCACTTTCAATTCGAGAAATGACTGGACCATTAGTGATTAATCACTAAGTCAAAGCTTAATTATGACGGCTTTGACTTTTGGTCATTAGACTAATAAAACATGAATTAGAGACGCTAAGAATGCTTACAAAGGCTCTTAGCACGAATTAGAAGCTTAAGAAATCTTGCTTGAAGTCCAGAGAGCTCCAGAAAATAAGTTTAGAATGATTTTGTGAATGAGCAAGTTCATGGTTGCAACATAAGGTCCTTATATAGTGATTTAGATGCAACAAGATCAATCCAACAAGGTCTACACATGTTTCCTAATCATCCCAGGTATCCCCTATGCATGAAATACCATTGGTGCAGCCCCTGAATTAAAAAACCCTGCTTCTAAGGCGGTGGAACCGGCTGAATAGGCAACTGTCCATTTTTCTGCCCAGTTACAGGTCTTACAGACCGTAAGCTAAGGGCCTTACGGTCCGTATCCGCTTTTTAATCTTTATCGCCCAGATCAGCCACCTTACGGTCCGTAAGGTGGTCTCTTTGCGGTCCGTAAGACTTGGTCAGAAGACAAAAATTTTGAGAATTTTTAACATTTGACCATGCAACCTATCATACCTCGAATCTTTGGTTATTATTAGTAGCAAGGGCCCTCATGATCAGGTCTGAAACATTCAGAATGCATTCCATGCATTAGTGTTGCCTTGGAGTCTTGTGAAAAGGCCATTAAATTTAGATTTGTCACATTATATACATGTGATCCCTTTTCTTTGATGTTGATTTATTTATTACAAGATTAACCGGATACTCATGAAATCCTTATCAGATTTTCATGAGAATGTAAAAATGTTAAAAGGTCACTCAGAGGTAATAATTTAACATGTTGACGCTTTTAATCACTTCATGTATCTTTTTACTTGATCCGGGTTCATAACACGCTTTAAATTTCATGACACATGTCTTTATTATATTGGGCATGATTTTATGAGGTGTTACAGTGATTGTTGCCTGACACCTTAGCAACGATAGTACTATAGTTTGGACTCAGCACCTGTCATGGACAGGGGTTGTTAAGGGTATTACTTCACGTGTCACAGTGGTGATATGTGTTGCGTATTCTACAACTCGCAGTCATGTCTGTGCATAGGTCATTGTCGATAGCTTACTTGCTTCACATTTCTACGTGTTACATGCTGGTTATGCGTAAACCGCTTTCGCTACTATTATGCTATTAAACTTGTGTACTCACCATTACACTATGTGTATTGACTTTATTTTAACGTATGTGACAGGTGTTTAGGATGCTATGCTTGCAGTGATGAATCAAGTTAGGTGGTCTAGAAACCCACGAATAATATTTGAGTTGTCAGAACAGTTTATGTTGTTTTTGAGACAATTATCTGTAATAACTATTTTACTTTATCTGTTAGTAGTATGGGATATTAACGTAAATGATTTGGTAATATTATAGTTGTTGTGGATTCTCTTGAACAATCTGTTTCGCTCAGTGCCATGCCCTGATGATTCCGCCATCGGTTGGGGTGTGACAGCAGACCTGTTCACATAATCTTTCCATAGAAGCAGTTTCGAGCAGTTATCACATGAGATCGGGCTTCGTAGATTAAAAGACGTTAGTTAAATTAAGGGGGAGCATTATACACGTTGTACTCTTTTCCTTGACTAAGTTTTGTCCCACTGGGTTTTCTTAGCAAGGTCTTTAACGACGCAGCATAATTGGTCCTGCGGTATCAGTTCATATAGGTCCTGAAGTATCGATTTAACATCATCCTGAAGAATGTTGCTAATAGTGTATTGAACGGTAAGTATATCTGAGGGGGAGTGTTATAAAACCAGATATACGGATATACAAACTTCCCCAATAATTGCCTTGGCAGTTAACATCTTTGGACAGTTAACATACAGGTGTATACATATAGTTAACATACAAATGTATAGATACCTATACTGTATTATAATAAATGAGGGAGGGGTAATTTAAGATACCCAAAAAATAAGAACTTTTCCCCCCTTTTATTTATAGAAAGACCCTTAAAATGAGGGTAGTTTGGTCTTTTAAACACTATTTATTTTTTAGCCCCTAAAGTTATTACACTTTAATCCTTAGTTTTAACAAAATTATATGAATAACTATAATTAGTTAGTTGCTACATTCATGCACGCATTGACGCGGACCAAAACCTAATTCTCATTTCAAAATTTAAACCCAGCTTTTTCTTGCTATCATTTTTTTTCTCTCTCTCTCTCTCAAAATTCTAGATCTGATTACTCTCTAGGTTCAAATCCTCCCTTATGGTGCTGAGATTTTAGTAGAGAGATGGAAAATCTGGTGGGATTCATCGACCGTCGATTTGAGCTTCATCGACTATCTATTTGAGCTTCAGCTGAGTACAAGACTAGATCATCAAGAGTATTCAAGAAACCATCAATCTCCACATTGTTATTTACTTTTGTTTTCTTCAATCTCACATCCATATTTGTCTCCAGGTAATATTCATTATATAGGCTTCAATCCCACTGTCTTTGACGACGACGATACATCAGGTAAGTTTTAGACATTGATTTTGCTTTATGTTGATTGTTCAATCTAGAATGTTTTAAATGAAGGATCTGTGTTAGATGATAGGATTGTTGAATGGAACCAAGAATATGTTGCTGTTTGTAAGTTAGATGGGGTTTTCAGGGATGTTGCATTCATGGTGTTCGATGTAAGTCCTCAACCAAACAACCTAATCATTTATCATTAGATTCGGTTAATTTATCATTCTGACTGTAATTTTATCACGTTTATGTTTGATTGTATGAAATTTTATGTGTGATTTGACAGAGGAAATGGCAGGGTTAGCGTCGGCACCGCCTTATCTGTCTCTGGCACCAAAATCTAAAAACTTGAGTACCACGTCGCGGTTACCGGATTTAGTTTTGCATCAGAATCTTCAATGGAACTGTTAGAACTTTTTGTAAGAATAGATATACATAGGTGGCTTTGAGTTTCGTAGTTGTTTTTTGATTTATGATTTATGCTCCATTGGGTGTTCTATCATTAAATTTTTTGTATACTGTGGACATGCTTTAAACCTGGAAAACATACAATTTTAGAAAAATTACACTTTTCGTCCTTTATGTTTGTATCGAATTACAATGGATGACCTTTAACTTCAATAATTACAGTCACAATCCTTTGTTTGGAAAACCCATTACACCTTTCGTCCTTTAACACTAACCAGGTTAAAATTTTCAGTTAAGTCTAATCATGTGCCTTGCACATGAGGGTAGATTGGTAATTTTACTTATTTATTCCAAATATATTTAATTAATAAAACAAAAAGAATTTTAAGTAATAAAATATATACCCCCTCCCTCCCCCCCCCCTCTCTCTCTCTCTCTCTCTCCAACCAAACCCCAACATCACCACCTGTGATCACCACCACCGGCCACCAAAAAAAAAACCGTCGCCATGTTTAATAAAAAATACTCCACCATCGATAGAATCATGAATAACCATCTTTAATCAAAAACCAAATGGAATTAGTAATTTTGCCTCAGTTAAGTGTAGAAACTGTAGACCGTAAAAGCAATTATCAAAATCAAATGAAGATAATCCAACTAAACCATGAGATCTCTGTTTAAAAAATACCATAAATGGTAGAAACAAATTACTAAAAAATAAATAAAAAAGATTTCAAAACATGTAATCCCAATAAACAACTCTGTGAATGAACAATCAATTCATATGTGACCCACTACAAAGTTGAAATAGTAGAAGTTTAATATTAATCCAAGGAACATAGAACATCATTCATACTCAGACAAAAAGGGATGCAGACGAGATATCAATAGCTTTGACTAATAGTATCACTTCTGAAGCATTACACGGTTACATATCTCAACATCAAAGAGAAAAGAAGATTGGGCGGATTTCAAAGGAGAACAATTAGATCCTTTGAGCGTGACGTCGGATGCAAATTTGACTTCATAAGCCCTCCAGCAGTTGCAGATGTATTCGAATCTTCCGCTCATTTGCAGCGACGACGGTGTTGGTGGTACATCGATGGCGGTAGTATAGGGACTGCAGCAGCGACAGTTGTGGTAGGGGTAGGTGGTTGTGGTGACAGATGGTTAGCTTAGTGGACGGTGGTGGTGGGGCTGCAGGATGGATTTCGTGGTGGTGGTTGTTGGGATAAGGTGGTGGTGGGGCTTGGATGCTAGAACTTTGGAACCCTAATTTGGGAAGGTGGGTGAAAGAGGGATTTATAAGGTGGGAGGAATTAGCGGTAAAAGGACATAAATGCCCTCACATGCTAAGCACATGGTCAGAGTTAACTTAAATTTTTAACCTGGTTTGGGGTAAAGGACGAAACATGCAACGGGTTTTCCAAATAAAGGATTGTGACTGTAATTATTGAAGTTAAAGGTCATCCATTGCAAACCGATACAAACATAAAGGACGAAAAGTGTAATTTATCCTACAATTTTTAACTTTGTAATGTCTTGTAACATATCATTTTGGGGTGAATAAGAGCGGATTGATCTAATGGTAAATTATGTATTAGTGTATACTAAACGAGATGGTAAACTCTGACTAGGTTTGTTAGGGTTTTGGAGTCAAAATATGAGTTGAAGTATGTTTAATTGGTAAGTTTATATTTTGGCTTGTGTGCATCATCGAATTCTTTCCTGATAGTTGCAGTTGAATCATCACCTGTAAGCCTGCATATACTGTTCATGCTACGCCATTGGCAAGGGGAGACTCACATAGTAAGGATTGGGTTCACGGAACCATTAATTTTAATTTTTTTACTAGACACGATGAATAGTTTTTGAGTAAACCCATAGTAATAGGTTCAAAAGTGTTGTAGTAGTAACCCACTTTTCCATTGGTCCAAAGGTCCCAGGTTCGATTCATCCCCCCCCCCTCGATTATTAAACTTGGACCTTGTTTGCCTAAACAAAAAGGGCATATTTAAATGGGTTTATTAGTGCCGTATTGCGATTTAGTTTTGTGGCAGGTAGTTTTCTTGGGCGATTGGTTAATCAGCAATGGTTTTCATCTTGTTTGGCTCTCTTCATTGGGTTGGGGATGGCACAGGTCAGCAGTTTTTGGTGTGGGTGCATTTGGGTCAGTTATACGCTTTAGGGATATTTGCATGTGTTTGGTGTGAGTTTAAATGGGAATATTGTTTGGTTTCAGTTTGCATCATATGCGGGTCAAGGGTGCTAGGCGGTATATATCTGTTCATTTTGAGTGGTTTAATTTGTGTGGTGCTTTTGGATTTTTTAATGTTCCACCACTATAGTTCTCTGGCAAAGAACTGGATTGCTTTCTGTTTATCAAGTCTTCATTCCGTTCAGTCTTTGGCTCCATTGTTTTGGCGGTACAAAGCAATTATATTCTTCAACCCATGTGATATTATGGTATTTTTTCTCAACATTGGATGGGGCTTCGAATCAGTCTGTATTTTCTTAAAGCTCTCATTGCAGTCCACCAAATTAGGAAAGTTTTTATTGCTCTTTGTTGCTCTTTAGTCTCAAATTGTAGATTAGATTTATTTCGCAGAGTTCCACAGTTCCATTACAAATCGGAATGGGGTCTTTGGCTGTTTTCCTTCTCAGTTCACTTTCAGAAGTTTAGGCGATCAAAAAGGTGTGAAATCAGAGTTTCAGATCGTAATCTTCGGGGGTATATAGTCTTCATCGGTTCAAGATAATGTACTCGGGGGTGTTGTAATATGCATTTTCACTCTCTTTTGGGTTTGTTTATCTAACTTCTCGCTGGTGTTGTCTGTACTGATTCTGTTATTTTTATATCATATATCATTTTAATTTTGGTGCACGTTCAGCTGTTTGCTCTTCAGAACTAAGAATTGATGTCCACATAAGCAGTGCAAGTTTATAATTAACCTTTGTGCAGACTTCTTGCAGCCTACTCGCATGTGAGGTGGCATGAACTAGGCAACTTAAACGTGACGTGTGTGCTTAAGCTGAATTGTGAGGAGGGTATATCCACTTTTGCTTATATGTGATTTCTTGTTACTTGAGTAGCCAGCCATCTTGATTGGTACATCTGGTCATTGTTGTTTCACAACAAATGTGTAGGCATTGCTTTTTTCCGCGACAAATTCAAAGAACATTCTTCGACGAGACCGAATTTATCGTGTCACAATATAAAAAAATTTCGGAAGTTGAAGGAGAACTGCTGATAGAGCCTTTCTTGGAAACCGGTATAAAGAATGCTGTGTTTGATTGTGGGGATGATCATTCGTCGGGCCCCGACGGGTTTAGTTTTAAATTCGTTAAACACTTCTGGGAATTACTCAAGGATGATTTTGTTAGAATTTTTGAGGCGTTTCATAGCAGTGGAAAGATTAGCAATGGAAGTGGGTCTTCTTTCATCGCGCTAATTCCCAAAATTCCTGACTCGGTTTCTCTCAACAATTACAGGCCAATCAATCTTGTTGGAGTCATTAGTATGGCGATCTCGAAGGTCATGGCTAACCGGATGAGAATGGTTTTAGATGGTGTTATATCCGAAACTCAATCGGCGTTCATTAAAGGAAGATTCATATTGGATGGCCCCCTAATAGTCAACGAGCTGATAGCATGGATCAAAAAGAGGAAATCGAAAGCCTTCTTCCTTAAAATAGATTTTGAAAAGGCATATGATAATGTGAATTGGAGTTTTGTGATCAATGTGCTTCATCAAATGGGTTTTCCAAACAGGTGGTGCAACTGGATCACGGGAATTCTCGAATCGGCTAGTTCTTCAGTTTTGGTTAATGGAGCTCCTACTTTCAGATTCAGTTGCGAAAAAGGTATGAGACAAGGGGACCCGCTCTCCCCTTTCTTATTCTTGGTTGTGATGGAAGCTCTTACATGCATGATCAATCGGGCTAGAGATTTGGGATTGATTAAAGGTATTGTTTCTCCTAATAATGGTCCGGTCATTTCTCATCTTTTGAACGCGGATGATGCCATTGTCATGGGTGAATGGTCTAAAAATGAAGTGGTTTATATAGTGAGAATCCTCCAGTGCTTCTATGTATGCTCGGGCCTTAAAATTAACATCGAAAAATCCAATCTTTACGGCATTGGAGTTGGCAATGAAGAGATCGGGGATATGGCTTTAGAGGTGGGTTGCAATCCGGATTCAACTCTGTTTAAGTATCTTGGTCTCATGGTGGGAGCTAACATGAATCGCATTAGCAATTGGAAACCGGTTTTCGAGGTATTTTGAGCTAGACTTGCTAATTGGAAGTCTCACCTTCTTTCGATCGGAGGAAGGGTGGTTATCATTAGAGCGGTTTTGGAGAGCCTCCCTTGCTATTATTTTTCACTCTACAAAGCCCCCAAAAAGGTCATTTCGGACTTGGAGGCCATGATTAAAAAATTCTTATGGGGAGGTTCTTCCGAAGAAAGGAAAATGCACTGCGTTAATTGGGACCGTGTGTCGCGTCAAGTAAAAGAATGAGGGTTAGGTTTGAATAAACTTAACGAGGTCAACATTTCGCTTTTGTCCAAATGGTGGTGGCGATATAAAACAGAGAAAAACAATCTTTGGAAACGTGTTATTGACGCGTTTCACTACAATCGGGTTGGGTGGGAATGCATTCCCTTTAAGAAGACTTTTTTTTTGGCGTTTGGAACAACATAGCAAAAGTTTTTTTTGAAAACTAAGGTTGGGGATTCAAATCTTCATAATTTTATGGTGGGAGAAGTCGGTGACAGCAACGACATAGCATTTTGGTTAGATTGCTGGGCTGCGTCGGAGCCTCTTAAAAAGATTTTCCTGGAGTTATTCACGTTGGAGGCGGAGAAAAGATGTCGTGTGGCGGACCGGTTCAATCAGCTTGATGGTGAGCAGGTTTTCACGTGGAACTGGAAATCGGTTGTGACCGATCCGGGGCTGATTAACAGAGTTGTGCAGCTCGAGAATTTGCTGAACAACATTCAGGTTGTGGATGGATGTGATAAGTGGAAATGGACTCCGGATTCGGCTGGAATGTTCTCGGTTAAATCAGTTAAAAAGCTTCTTTGCGAGGATTCGTCAAGTATAAGTGGTCATAAAATGGAGTGGTGTAAATAGATTCCTCCCAAAATTCATATTCACGCGTGGAGAGCGGATCTGGATAGCATCGCTACAGGTGAAGCGTTGAGAAAAAGAAATATTTAGGTGGGAGATTCTATGTGTCGATTGTGTGGATCGGGCGAAGAAACAGTGGAACATTTGTTCATTGGTTGTTTTGTTGCGTCTAACGTTTGGAACGGGATAAGCACGTGGTGTAACATTCCAAGTATTTTTGCATTCTCGATTAAGGATCTGTTGGAATTCCACTCGACTATTGCCGGATCGGATAAAAAGAAGATAGCGGTTCAAGGTATCATAAGGATAACATGTTGGAGTATTTGGAGGGCAAGGAACAATTTGTTGTTTTCGAATAAACCAGTGAGAATTGATAGCATTACTAGTGAGATCAAGGCGTCGAGTTTTCTGTGGTGGTCGAATAGATCAACGTTTAAAGGAATGGAGTGGAGGGATTGATGTGCTTTTGTAAATATGTAATTGTAGTTTGTGTTTTGGTTGTAGTTGTTTCGGTTGGCCCGGTTTAGGCTGGCTAGTTTGTGAATGAAGTTTACCTTTCAAAAAAAAAAAAACAAATGTGTAAGCAAGTGATGATGATTGCAACTAAACATGGCAGATGGTGGCCGGGCTTCTAAAGTGGCCTCAAAGGACTCTTTGCATCCAAGATTAGTGTCGGATTGTAATTATTTATTATACATGTAAGCATTTTAGTTTGCTTATTTTTTATTGTAGTTATTTTTCGTATTTAAAGTGTTTAATATATTTTGAAATTGTGTTTTAAATATGTTTTTTAATTGGAATTGAGTTTTCAATTTGTAAATAGTCATTTTTATGGTTCTGTTATCTACCGCTAATGTAATTTAGTGGTACAAATTTTAAGTTACATAATTTCTTTATGGACCGTATTAATTTTTTGTGTACTTTGAATTACTCCCTCTTCATTTCAGGTTTATTTCCATCGCTATTATATTTGCTCTTTTCTGATTTACTTTCTCCTATTCTTACAAGCAAATCTGTATCCACCACATCCCCTTTCTCATTAATTTGATTTTGATTGTTGAGTGTTTATTGGATTTGCGGCCTTAATGATTTTTATATTGTATACCTAAGGGTGAGAGGGGCACTCCCCTCTTAGGGGAGTCCCCTCTCTTACGCACGGCCAACCAGCACTTGCCATGTTAACTTCCCTCTTAACTCTCCTCACACCCTCAGTTTGATGGCGGCACTCCTCTCTTAGGGGAATTGCTTTTTTATTCAAAAAGAAAAAAAAAAGAAAATAATTTGATTGGTTGAAAAGCTTGTGGGCCACCCTCTCCCCCTCTCCCTTCATGCGGTAACCTCCCACCGATCCCATTCACCGAATTGGGTCACCGCAGGGATGGCGGCGGTGTTCTCGCTCGGGGAATTGGGTCACCGAAGGCACTCCCCGCTGGTGCCCCGTATACCCTAACTAAAAAAATATTAAGCATTTAGAGGTAACAAGTTCAATATATATACATCTGAATGTGCGGATCACATTATGTTTAATATTCTAACTAGCGATATTTTCCCGCGCGATGCGGCGGGAAATCGACCAGTATCAGTTGGTTTCCTGATGGTATCTGTATGATACTGACATTTGGTTTATGATCATGTTTTTTTCAACAAAGTTCATACATGAACACCGAGAAAAATATATTAAACAAAGTCGTGTAGTCATCTTTTAAAATAAAAAGATTATGAACGCAAGTTATCAGAGGAAAAATCAAATTACATAAAAACAAAATGGGTTAGAATCGTATATTGTTTAAGGTATAATGAGTGAAACTCGAACATCATTTTTTATATAATATCTTCAAAACTGATGTTACTATTCATTAGGGTTCGAAATTTATATATTTTGTGCTTGATGTGGTGGGAATTCGTCCGTTATTGGTTTGGTTCGTAACACTATCACTACTGTACCGACTTTCAGTTTAAAGTCAATAATATGAACAAATAAATGTATTTTACATTGAAAAAAACAGATACCGTTACTGATTCCGATAATAACAACAGCGGTACCGATGTCGATAGAGAATAAAAAAAAGAATATCGATATTGGATCCGATAATAACAAACAATAGCAGAACCGATACGGGTATCAGTTCGGTTCACCACAAAACTATGTTAAATAAAACTCTTTTTCTCAACAAAATTTATACAAACACATCGATAAAAAAATCTTAAATACAATCACATATTTAGCTAGAAAGAATAATGAACGTGAGTTATAGGATAAAAGATCAAATTAAATAAGAATTAAATTAATTAAAAATGTATATAATTTAATATATGTAAAATCAGAAATTAAAAGAAAGAATATAATAACATAAATTTTTTATTTTACTATTCATCACAGGTTCAAATTAATATGTATAAAATAATAAGTCACATAGTCAAAATAAAAAAAAAGAGTTAAAAGTGAGTCACGTAAAATAGTTTAAAAGTTATTTATAGTAAAACATAATTTGTATTTGATTGTGATCAAATGAATCCAAATGCTTAAGTTTAATATATTTTGGATGCCTTTAGATGTTAATGTAGTGAGATCAACATAATGTTAAAGAAACATGTAAATGTGCACTTGATATAACCTAATTGTGATTGACCTTTAGGAAGTCAACCAAGATTGAAAGCATCAAAGAATAAGATCCATGGATCAAGGTGAGTCCATGCTATCCTTTACCTATATATAGGGGTGAGCATTTTATGTGCCAAACAAAAAACCTGGTTTATAAAATCTAGACTGACCTGACTCGACCTGTGTCAATGCTAGCACTAGGTTTAGTCCTAGGTCCTTAAAATTGCAATGTTTTTTATACCAGAATGGTTCGATCCAATGACTAATCTTAGATAGAGATGGTAAAATTACAAATAAAATATCAAAAGGTGATTTAATAGAGATTTACGAATTCTGACACACTTTTTCATTTCATATTGTTATCCACATTACAAACAAATAAAATAATAATAATATGAATACACATAAGTTATTTGGCCCCAAATTAATAATACTAATACAAATACACATAATTTATTTGGCATGTTATTGTTAAGATGCAAGAAGATATAAGAAGCACATGTCGTTACATCCTCCTACTTAAGTACATTCACAATTATGTTGGATCGGTTAGAAAGAACTGGCGTGTTGTAAATTGTCGTCGTCCCAGCATCGCGCATCTATACTATATTATAATGCATGAGGAAAGAGTATTTTAAGATTTTTTTAGTTTAACGCATAAGGTAGAATCTTAAAATGAGGGTAAATCAGTATTTCAAACACTAATCACATTTTAATGCCATGATCTTAATTACACTTTAGTTCCCTATACTTTAATGAAATTATAGATAATTAATTAATAGTTACATTTTAGACCCCTTATAAGAAACTAACGGATTAGGATCAAATACAAAGGATCCTAATTGTAAGAAGGGTACAAAGGCTCCTAAAAAAACCAACTACACACACAAAAAAATAAATAAATAAATTAAACATCCACCACCAACCAAAAACCTAAACCCCCACCTCCATCACCCACCCCAATTTTTTTTTACCGAGGGGTGGGTGTTTAGTTTTTTTTTAGGTTTTTTTTTTTTTTTTTTGGGGGGGGGGGGGGGGAGGGGGTTAGGTTTTTGGGTGGTGGTGGGTGGGGTGGGGGTTTAGGTTGTGGGTGGTGATGTAGTGAGTTTAATTTTAGGTTATTGGATACTTGTCAATCTAGAAATCCTTCTTACACTTTTTACAATTAGGAGCCTTTATAGAATAACTTGACCCAGAAACTAACTACCCTCATGTTTTTAAATGACCATAACTTTTACGTACGTTAATATTAAAAAAAAATACACCATAAAAACGAGCAATTTATTGTGTTTAATTTGAGTATAGTCTTGATATAACTGTTTCAATTAATTTTATTATATATTACATGATTAAGAGTGTCTATGGGTAAGCAATAACTAACTCATTAACCAAAAACCGAATCGAAAATAAAGGAAACCGAATCGAAATCAACAAAAAACTGAATTAACCGAAAACCGAATCAACCAAAAACCACTTGTGGGTTTTTTTTTGTACCCTCGTTTAGCCAAAGTCAAATGAACCAAACCGAATACTTGATATTTCTATACATTTCTAGCTTTTATACCTTCTGTTCATGTATTTCATATTTTATATCTCAATTTCATATATTCATACTTCCATTTCATTTATTTATACACCAGTTTCATTTCATGTATTTATACCTCAATTTTATGTATTTTAAGCAAATGTTTTAGCCTAAGTGTTGTTTTGGCTATTAACAAAAATTAAAAGAACCGAACAAATAACTGTCAATCTAAAAGAATAAATCGAACAAATTAAACGAAAACCAACTGGTTAATAAAATAGACTAACCGATGACTTAGGTTTCAGCTTCGGTTGAGGATAATAGCTGAACAGACCGAACCACTTACATCACAATGAAATGGATTAATCGATGCCTTCGCTTATGACATACATCCATCGTGAAGGCACTACGATAAATATTATACGAACAAGAAAACTATAAGAAATGAGTATATCAATGCAAATTATCACCCCCATCGCATCGCGCGAGCACGCTAGTACTCATATATGTGAAAGAGGATTGTAGATAAAAGATAATTCCATTTTTGTTTCTCTCATTCTTTTTCTTTGTTTCTTTTTTTTTTTTAATGCTAAAACCATATTAGGGTTTGTATAACATCATACACGCCCCCATTCAAACACACCTGCACGCACGCCTGTAGTCCGATTCCAACCCCCACTCCCTACGGCTCCACTGTTCGGCTTCTTCACTTGCAAATTATTCCAATTTCTAATTTTTTGAGGTAAATTTCCAGTTGAGTTCTTATATTTATGTATGATGATAATCCAATAATCATTCAATTTATTGTTAGTATTCATTATATCTGTCACTCCAATTGCAAATCTTTTTGTTTCTGTAGTTGTAGCCATTTACTGATCTTTAGTTTATGATATATGCATCAGTTAAATGCTTACTCCTCCTTGTCTGTATATGTTAGCCAAAATACTCTTTGATTGAAAGATTCCATAACTTAGCATAGCTTTAAGTTACCGTCAATATATGTATACGTGGATTGTGACCTGTAAAGCGATGTTCAGTAAGAGGAGGCGATACTTCTTTGGCTTGTAAATGTGGTATTTTTATTATATGGCGAACCTGACCCGCCCCGAACTGTCAAACTGACCCGAATTTTTTTTATATCCCGTCCTATGAAATTGGATCATCTAAAATCATTGAATCCACCGGCGAAAAATCCTGGATCCACCATTGCCGCCCTGAACCACCACCCACCGCCTCATCTACACCGACACCACCACTAGCTTCTGCCACAGCACGGGTCCACACAATCACACCGCCACCGAAACCAAGTCATTTCTAAAGGCGGGAATTCTTCAATGGCTGTTGCATTGGATGCTCACGCTTCCCCCAAGGTGGTTAATATTGGTGTTACAATTACCAAAACCATTGGGTTACCTCCTCATGGCATGGAAATTATTGGTGTTGAACCTATTAGAGTGGTTGCAAGCACAACACATGCGTATGTTTTTGCTCGGGAAAATATTAAATCTGGTTTGTTGTTGAGTGTAACTGCAAGTGCTAACCCAATTTTGAAAAAATGTTGTATCGAGCAAAATCTTCTTGATTTGATTAAGGAGCTGGAAAAGGAATGGCGCCCCCTTAGTTCTTGGCTACGACCCGTCCGAATGATACCGAGGTGACAGAGTGGCGCCCACCGTGTTTTTGTTTTGGTCATGGTGGAAGTGGGGTAAATGGTTGTAGTTACTTAGTATTTTCCTCATGTGTACGGCTATAAATTAGTCCATCGGTCTTTCAATATGAGGTAGGAATGAAATGATGAATTAGTCTTGAATCTTCCTTTTGCACTCAAACACAAGGGGTGCTCCATCCAAATATTTAGCGAATTTCGGTACCAGTATTTTCGATACCGGTACAAAGCTCATCCCTAGTTAGACCATGCGTAGTGGTAAGGGTGAATAATGCCCCCACCCTTGAGCGTTTTCCGCCATGTGGCAATACAGTCAGCAAGGGGCATTATTGGGCGTTTTTCTAAAACGGGTGTAGTGGGGATGTGGG
Organism: Helianthus tuberosus; assembly: GCA_030545235.1. Lineage (NCBI taxonomy): Eukaryota > Viridiplantae > Streptophyta > Magnoliopsida > Asterales > Asteraceae > Helianthus > Helianthus tuberosus. The sequence goes on from CM060358.1 coordinate 150,321,075, forward strand.
CATTATGTTAAAAGGGTGTAGAGAATTAAATATAAATAAAAAAACCAACCAAAAAAGCTACTGGCCAAAAAAAGGAAGCCAAATGTGATTGGCCAAAAAATTGCCCCAACAGCGTGATTTAAAACACACCAAAACAAAAAAAAAGGCCAAAATGCCCATGCGTAGTGGTTGGTGGGCGTGATTGGGCGATATTGAGCATAAAAAACGCCCCCTTGGGCAGCCACTACGGGTGGTCTTAGTGATAAGTGAGAATCAATTGGCTTCTTGTTGCTTATTAGTTTTTAAACTAATATACATTACAATTACAATATAATATAAATATAATATGACTGTATATCACGTTTAAATTTTGTTACATCGAAATCTATAGTAGTAAAACTTTTTTACAGTTTAAAAGCAAAGTTTTTTCAATATAATAAAAGTATTAAAAGTTATTTTATTTTCTAGTCACCCCCAAAGTATAGTAAAGTGAAGTATAAAAGGAATTAGGGCAACATAAATCGTTTACGTTGCAACTTCTAAACCAAAGAGACTGCGTCACTTTTCCTGTTTCACTGTTCATTCGCACCAGGTAATCAATCCACTTCTAACTGCAATTTTATCATCATTATACTGTATGAATTTGCTAGGGTGGAATATGATTTAGATATTAAATTAGGCTTCTTTTTTTGTTTTAATGGATTTGTTTATAGAACATGGGTAGGGTTTTTGAATTGTTTTTCTTTTGCTTAGGGTTTTTGGCAGAGAAGAAGAAATGGAGGGATTGAAGGTATCAGAGGCCGATTTGCTGGTTTATTTACATCCTTCAAAGTCCAAAAACGTCTCTCAAGCCATTTATAATGAACTCAGCTCAATGCTTTTCAAGTAATTTCAGTTTATTCATTCTATTCTTGAACCATCTTATTCTTATATGTGATTGAAACATTTTGTTAAATCATTGTCCTGCTGCAGGTATAATGAAACGTTTGACGGTGTTTTATTGGCTTACTCTGCTTCTACTAACGATGAACTTGCAAAGATTCTTCCTGGTCTTCATCCTTGTTTTGGTGTCAGATTGAAAGCTCAGTTGTTGCTTTTTGATCCTAAACCAAACATGATTTTAGGTCACTTTTTCTAATTATCAATATAATTTGCTTCTTCCATGGTATTTTATGCACTAAATAACCTAACCGGAGCTTGTTTCTTTAACTTATGAGAGCTTGTTTTAACTATGAGCTCAGCTCCTTAGTTTTTTAAGCTCAAACTCGGTTTGGCTCGTTTATTAGTATATATATAATTAATATATAAATGTACATTTAACTAAACAAGCTTATATTTTGGCTTGAGCTCGTTTGGAGCTGTTTTCGAGCCAATCTCGAGTAGCTCATGAGCAGCTTGGCTCGTTTTACACCCTAGCACTAAATCTCATCGAGAACCGTTTTTTTACAGAAGGAAAGGTGGTTAAGCTTGGTGCACAGTCTATACATATAGTTGTTCTTGGGTTTTCATCAGCCACCATTATAGATGAAGATATTCGAGAAGAGTTTGATTACAAAGTTGTAAGTAAATCATAATTGTGTTCTTTGTTTACTGGAATTTCTCAATATTTTTTGTGTGTTGGTGTGCATTGTGTTGGGGTCCTGTTACTGAATGAAATCAATTTTTGGTGTGATTTCGTGTCTCAGAAACATGGAAAGGAATTGTTTGCTAGCTCGGTTAATAAGCGGCATAAGATAGAGATCGAGACTGTTGTACGATTTGTAGTTAAGAGGTAATATAATACGCCTGTTCTGTTTTCTTATATACTGTTCTTCATGCTGTAACTAGCGGTCTCGTACATGTTGGGCTGGTGGGTTGAGTTGATGATGGGTTGTAAACCAGGTGGCAGGTTACAATAATTGTGTTAAACGGGTTGTAATCAAGTTGTAAACGGGTTTGCAGGCTGTAATAGTTGTGTTAACGGGTTGTAAACAAGTTCGCATGTTGACGCTAAAAAAATGATTAAAATGATATATATGTTGATACAATGTTACATGCCATGCAATGTAGCTTTGACGAAGAAACGCTACACTTGTCGGGGTCTTTACTTCAACCCAACACAGGAAATGTTAACTGGCTTGATAAATATGCAGAAGAGGATCTTGTTGAGAGGTGTGCAATCTTTTTATTATTATGAGAAATACATCATTATATTAGCATCACACGTGTTAATTTTTATTCAACTTTAATGTGTTTTTAGTAATACCAAGAAACGAAGAGACTATCAAACGGCGGATCATAGCAAACTAACAACTGATGATGATAGGGTTAAGAAATCAAAGAAACACAAGAGTAGCCATTCTTGAAGACATGATGAGTTTCATAGAGGTAATAATGTCTGACTTGTCGCTAGGGCTGCAAACGAACCGAACGAACACAAACAAGACTAACAACGGATGTGTTGATACAATGTTACATGCCATGCAATGTAGTTTTGACGAACAAGACTTTGTTTGTGTTCGTTTGTTAAGGAAATATATGTGTTCATGAACAGTTACCGAATGAGATTTGAACGTGTTGGTGTTCGTTTGTTAATTTTAGGTAACGAACACAAACTAATGTTCATGAACACGAATGAACACAAACAAGTCGAATACTCTGATACTTATTAAATATTTTATTTGTCTTTGAAGTATTTAAATAAAATATAAAAACTAAAAACACCAATGAACTATCGAACACAAATTAACATGTTACTGAACATTCACGAACATAAATGAACGAACGCAGCCTCTGTTCATGTTTGTTTATTTAACTAAACGAATGAAATTTCTTGTTCATGTTGTTCATTTATTAAACGAAGGAACACAAACGAACTTCACGCCGAGCACTTCACGAACTGTTTCCCGAACATACAGCTCGTTTGCAGTCCGACTTGTCATTATATTTTGGGCTCTGTTTGTTTCTCATAATGTGTTAGATATGATTATACAAAAGGTATTGTTACAATGATAAAATAATTGTTTAAGATGTATGCATAAACGTGTGGCATCCAGCTTGTGATACGAGACTGACTGATCTATTTGACCTGCGTTTTTAGCAACTTATATTTATTTTTGAGATAAAAATACAACCTAAATTGGCACATTGACGAGATTATAACGACTACTTAAAACTTATTGTTTTTACAGATTGTGAGCAGCAGCCAATATAGCTGGGAGTTGAGTTTTTTGTCCTAGATATTTTTTGTAATTTTTCATAGTACAAGTGAAACGAAGACGGTAAGATAACAAGAAAGCACAACCGCCGCAAGCAAGAAAAGTCCAAGTTAAATTAGTATGCATTTGTTACAGCTGCTTACAGGTTTATTTGATTATTGTTGTATTAACTGGTATTTAACATCTTGATAAAACATGTTCTTATCCGTATATCTGGCAAAACAGGCGGGTCAGTTCGGGCGTGTAATGGGTCGGGATGGGTTTGGGTTAAATGGGCCGTTTTGAAAAAAAAGGCCTTTTGGTTTGGGTCAAATGCGTCATTTAAAAAAAAAAAGCCTTTTTTTATTCGAGTCATCGCAGGTTTTGACAATTTGGTACAGGTTATAACCGGCTGACTTTGTTTGGGTCATAACTTGTTTTACCGATAACGGGCCATGTGTGTGTTCACTTTGCCCTACATGAGTGGAGTAGAAGTAAAAGGTAATGATAAAGTTGTAAAAATATTATTTAATTGAAAATAAGAGGAAAAAAATAGTTATTTTAAGTGTACTTATAAAAACGAGGAAGAAATCTTATTTCTCTTTTTGTTGGTATAATAGTAGAAATAAAAGATGTAACACAAAGTGGAGTGGATCGAATGGCTTAAGAACCCATAACGTACATGTAATGATTTTTTGTTTTGTTTTGTTTTGAACACACCTTGTTAGGTGTGGTGAAAAAGACATAAACACCTCTCAATTTAACAATCAGGGGGTGTTTGGGATTCCTTCTCAAAAACAACTTATTAACTTATAAAAGTCATAAGTTAGAATTTCTAACTTCTTAAAAACAACTTTTTCATACACAAAAACAACTTAAATAAGTTAAACCAAACACTATAAAAACAACTTATTAACTTTTATAAGTCAATAAGTTATAAGTTGCTCCAAAATAAGCTAATCCAAACACGCCCACTCAATTTTGATAGAATTAACAAAATGTAGGAAAGTGTCAAGTTTTTGAAATCACATGGACGGTAAAAAAATGGATTTTGTCTAAGTAGACTAAGAAGGATTGTGATGATGACATGTGACACTCCTAATAAGTAGGAATGAAGGGCATTTTGGTTCTTATAAATATGAGTGAAAATGACATGGGACGCCCCTTTTGTTTTTTAAAAATACAACAAAAAAAATCTAGTACAAAAAAATCTAGCACAAAAAATCTAGTACAAAAAATATAGCACAAAAATGTAGTACAAAAAATACAGCACAAAAAAATCTAGTACAAAAAATATAGCACGAAAAAATTCAGCAAAAAAATGTAGTACAAAAAAATCCAGCACAAAAAATTGAGAAAAAAATTATTAAGACAAAAAAATTTAACACAAAAAATTTAAGACAAAAATATAGTATAAAAAAACCAGCAAAAAAATGTTATAAACATACAAATACAACACATTTTAGTGGGTTTTTTTAGTCTTCATATTTTATATAGCAATATGGTACTCAAATTAAAGATAAAAAGACGATCGATTTTACGGTGAAATTTTTATGAAAAAATAATGTCGTATAAAAAAGTTATGAACGTTTAAAAAATATGGTGGAATATGCATGTGATTTGCATCTGGAGAGAGAAAATCCATAAATAAAATTTTCCCAAAATACCCTTTCACTCCTCCTTTCTCCTACACTTTCATCTTAACCATTGATTTGAAAAATGAATGGTTAAGATTCTTTTTCATCCTATTTAGACAAAATAAACTTTTTATTTGATCTTACCCCTGTACGGTAATATGAGGAAAAAAAACTTTTCGAATAAGGTGGAGAAAGTAATCAAACCACAAATACAAAAATGGTAATTTACTCTTCATTTTTTATAGAGTAAAACCTATGGTTTTGTAAAATAACACCTATAGTCCCTAACTTTTGGAAATTACACTGGTGCTCCATGTGTTTTGACAGTTTGTTACTTGGATAGCCCCTAGAGTGGATGTCCGTTAGTTTTTTCAGTTAACTCCATGTAAAATGACAAAATTACCCTTTGCTTTTATTAAAATATAACAAAATTACCCCTTGCTTATATTTTACCTATCTTCTTCTTCTTATTGATATTTTTTGAAAACCCTGAGGCAACCTCTTTGTTTGTTTGTTTGTTTGTTTGTTTCAATCGTCGTTTTATTATATAAGCACCATGGAAGCTCTTTCAAGCTCTGTGTTCGTCCCAACGTTTCAAGAGTCGATTCACTCTCTTAAAATCTGCTTCCCCAAAACTAGTACGCTTCTGGGATTTGGATCTCGAGCGGCTATTGCTGCAAAAGCTTCAGGCGACGATGAACACCTACTTCCAGTTGTTGATGATGCAAACACCTTTACCTGCATCTCTGGTATCAACTAACTTACTTGCTTTTCATTCTCAGATACCATACCCACCCATGCTTGGTTAATGAATTCATGTGATGATGTAGCTTGATGGGTTTGGAGAGCTAAAAAGCACATCATCAGATAGCAGCAGTGCAGGTGGAGGTGGAAGTGGAAGTGGGAAGTGGGAGTCGATTTGTAGTATCGACATCAGTTCTGATTAACTCCGGTAAGCCCTACTCCACCTGAACATTCTGACGAGTCGATTATCAGTTCTGATCAAGCTCCGGTAAGCCCTCAGTTCTGATCAACCTCCGGCGAGTCGATTTTTAGTTTTCCGGCGAAGTAAATCAGCCTGATTTTGCAGATAATAAGATTGTAAACAACGGTCAAATATTTGAGAGTCAAATGTTTGGGAACTCTTGTTTGACTTATGATTTAGTC